>JANXHW010000003.1:198440508-201418008 GCA_026170595.1 Plestiodon gilberti rubricaudatus | reverse complement strand
ACACATCTTCCTCTCACTAAATCACAGCAGAATTTCCATGCCAAAGCTGGCACCTAGGAAGGTAATCAACCCGTTTCCCCATACTTTTGCTTTCTCTTTTCTTCCTTCCCCCCAACTCACTCCTCAAACCCAGACAAGCCATGGCTCAGCACTTGTGGGGAGTGGCTTCTCCAACCCTCATTTCCTTTCCTGTTGGAAAGCTTCTTGGTTCTTTGTTTCACTTTCCTTTTCTCCCTCTTGAACCCACTACCCCAAGCCTCCCTCAGGAGTTCATGGATCTCAGCTGTCCAGCCCCTGCAGCTTCCCCCTGATTTCACATCCAGATCAACACAGCAGATACAGGAGAGGTGTGTTTTTGGCTACAAGAGAGATTGTTGTATTGGTTAAGAGTGTTGTGAGGCAGAGAGCAGGCTCTCTGCTGTGGATAATTTTGGGCTGAATTAATTAGGTCTGGCTCATTCTCTCTATGTCATGGAGTGTCCTGCTGCAGCTGTGTCTCTGTGCCTTACTTTGGCTTTCCCCATTTTTGTAACTGACAGCCCAATCCTACGGGCTGAAGCCACCAGTGGAATGCTTGTTCCGCTGGCAGCTGCTGCTGAAAAGCAGTCGTAAAGCGCCTTCCAGCAGCCAGAGCCTTCCTGCTCATGTCGCCAGAGCACCAGCTGCCTGCTGAAGAAGGTAAGATGGTGGGGGGGGGGGGGCAGAACAGGGATGGGGAGGGGTGGAACTAGGTTGGGAGGAACAGGGGCGGGGACGCTGTAGGAGAGGTGGATCCTGAGGTGATGCTGCATGCCAGATCCTATCCCCTCCAGCAGCCCCGCCCCTTTTCTCTTCTCAAACTTGCACTAGCGAAATCACAGGGGTAAGGGGATTTAAATCCACTTTGCCCTCTGAAGCCTCCTCATACGCTCCCCCACTGGATACAGCACACCCATTTTTGGCGCGGCTGCACCAGCGGGGGGGGGGGGGAGATAGGTTTGGGCTGTTAATCCTCCAGTTCTCTTAAGGCTGATTCACACTACAGGAATCCAGGCGTGTTACGGATCTGCGTAGCGTAGCACGGAGCTCTTTGACAGCATTTTGGAAGCTTGCGGAGCAGCTGCGAGCTCCGCAACACAGAGGCTGGAAAAATGGCTTCCCCTCATCTTTTGAGGGGGTTGCCTTTGCGGAGCTGGGAGGGTTCGCGGAGCTACTGCAGCCTACCAATCGGGGAGAGTGGCTGCATGCCAATCAGAACTACCTCCAATCACCTTCACAAGAAGGCGGGACAGCAGGAGGACTTCCAGCCAGCTCTGCGCGCTGGGGCAGGGGCATCTGCGCCTGGAAAAGTGTAGTGTGAATCAGCCTTTATTCCCCAACCCTCTGATTCCCCATTAATCCTCCTGTTATCTCTCCATTTACACAGATGCTAACATCTCTCCATTCATTTCCCGTTCCGTCTTTTCTCTTTTCTCCAAGAAAACTGCTGCTTCAGGCACTGAACCACAGCACGCAGGGAAGCTGTTTGTGGGCCCCCTCACAACGCGCTCCTTTCTCCAAGAAAAGCTGCTTCGGCTCCCTTGCCCTGCTTCCCTCCCTGCAAGTAGCTATGACCACAGCCTAGTATTTCGGTTTGCTTTTCAGGCCCTTTTTCCCTTTTGCACCCCACTTACAACTCAGGAGGTTGCTTGGTCGTGGCAACCTAGCCCTGCAAATCTTGCAATGCTTTGCACTCAAGTCAGCAGAAATGGATAGGTCCTCAGAAAAATCCTAGCCATTGACCCTCAATTCTTCTTTCTATTGTCCTGTCTCATGTTCAGTCAAATTAATGATATGCTTTGCAAGTCTGTCATTTTCCTCCTGTGTGTGAATGTTATCCGTGTGTGAGTTTAGTTTGGTTTTAAACTGTGTCAGTGTATGAGAGTGTATGAGAGGTCCTAGCACAAGGACCTTCTGTTCCTAAGGTCACTTTTCTTTTTAGTTTGATATGTATTCTAGTACAGTACAGAATGTTTTCTATCACTTGCTGCTGATTCAACTACATTTGTATGTCCCGTGGGCATACTTTCGCAGTAGCAAGACTATGGGACAGTGGCCTAGATTCTCCCAAAAAAATGCAATAGCTAAGCAGCTTGGTTGAAGTGTGTGTGTGTGTGTGTGTGTGTGTGTGTGTGTGTGTGTGTGTGTGTGTGTGTGTGTGTGTGTGTGTGTGTGTGTGTGTGTGTGTGTGTGTGTGTGTAAATGCATTGTGTTCTGTACACATCATATGGATGGGTCCTGTATAAACATATGTATCCATCTGACTCAGTATTGTTGACACTTAGCAGCAGCATCTCTAGGGTTTCAGACAGGAATTTTCTGTGCCCTACCTATTTATTTATTTATTTATTTTTATTTTTATTTTTATTTTTATTTTTATTTTTATTTTTATTTTTATTTTTATTTTTCACATTTTTATACCACCCTTCCTCCAAGGAGCTCAGAGTGGTGTACATATTTCCTCCCCTCCTTTTTGTCCTCACAACAACCCTGTGAGGTAGGTGGGGCTGAGAGATAGTGACTGGCCCAAGGTCACCCAGGAAGCTTCGTGGCTAAGCGGGGATTTGAACCTGGAGATTGAACCTGGGACCTTCTGTATGCAAAGCAGATGCTCTTCTTCAGAGCTTCAGATCCTCCACTGTATGTAGCATACATATGTTCTAATAAAGCATAGCATAAACAGGAGCAAGGACATGAGGTAGTAAGCCAGTATACTCATTCCAGGCCTATACAGTGCACAATAACCAAGCAATGAAGGCATCCTATGCAATTGAAACTTGGACACCCTAAAATCAGTTGCAGAAATGAACTTTAGTCTCTGCCTTCAACATCTCTCAGTTTGAGCCCCAAATCTACATTCCTAGGTTTGACTCGGGAACATAGATAACATTGAACACGTGTGTTGCATGCAGTGCCCTGACCACTCAAAAACTGCTATGTAAATGTGAAACAATAATAATACCTACACCAGTTGACTACAACCAGTTCTCACATCACATATATGTGAGATATATTTACACATATATGTCATGTGTAAAACCTGGAATAGAAATTCTGATATTAATTCTATTTTCCCAACTCCAAGAAAATCCACTTCAAAATTTGCTCCCTCTCATGAGCTCCACCCTAGTTCACTCCTTTCTCAATATAATCGAGATCCCAAATGTGCAATTGTCACATGTCAATGTCTGTGGCAGTCAGACTGCATCATAGATTTTGTAGTCTTTGGTGACATAAAAATCTTGGCCCTGCTCACCCATCCAGATATTATCTGAAGATAGTAAGGCTCTGAAAACTCTACACCATTCTTGTATGTACACAGTTGGTACTGGTGCAGAAAGCTTGCATTGCAGGATTTGGAGATATTATGGGAGATGGTTTGGGATGAGGGTGTTGAAAAATTGCAAACATTGAGATGGTTTTACACACAACAGCCAAAATAATGAGAATGGAGATACTGCTAAAACATCTAGTACGCAATAGAGGAAGGAATAGTGAAAACTTCCTGATTCAGGATAACTGTGCAGTAGATTCATAGAAAGCATTGCAATACTTTTAATGGATGCAATAACTTTTGGAGCAGGAGTTATTCACATTTGACCTGTATTCTGGTTTCCCTCCCTGCCCCCCTACTTTTGATGACAGGCCTGTACATATATAGAATTAGGAAGAAGAATTTCCAGGTCAGAGGGTAGGATATGCAGGCAAGTTGGAGCCCCAGCAATACCCACTTTGGAAATGAATAGCTGACCTTTACCCAGAGAGTTCTGTATTTCCCATCAGATCTTTCAGGAGGGAAAGAACCAACCTTCCTTTAGTGAGCATTAGGAAATAGCTGCTGCTTATAACTTTCTGCACTAAAGCATCCGTTCTCTTGGTTCCTGCCCAGGTGTTCTCTTCTCCCCCTGCGTCGATGAAGTTGCTTGACCTCCATGGCCTCTTGTAAAAGTTCTGAACGGAAATGCAGCATAATAAATTCCCATCTCATCATGGTTGCCTGTCAGCCTGAAGCCCCTGCAGTGAGGTGAAGGGGAGAAGAGGGGGCCCATGTCTCCTTACCAGAGCATGCTGGATCTCTAATGCCCCATTTGCATACCACACACAAGTGTTCTGCTTTTAATTAGTTACGTGGTGTGATAATTAAGTAGTGTTTCCCTACAATTTTCCTCTTGTTACTGAGCTGAGGGGTGGGAGTTGTTCAGGGAGAGATGGTGGAAGTTGTTTTAACATTCTAAGTAATTGTGACCCTGGAGAGAAGCAGCTAGCAAAATTCAAACTCTCTAAGGGAGGGGAGGGGAATATTTTTGTTAGGCATTTTCCCCCCAGCGTGTATTTCAGCTCTACACCCTCCCCTTACCAAGTCTCAAAGGGTAATAGAAGTCTCCCCTGAAATGAAGCACTCAGAGTCTCAAATCCTGGAGTGCCAAGGGTGAGGTCAAACTTTACCAAGATTGACAGCTGTCTGGGATAATATAGAAAAGAGAAGAAGGGGTACTGAATAATATGCTTTCATGGCACTAGAAAGCAGTGCTTGGAAACACATCAAGATTAGTAATGCAAAGAAGGCTGCAGGTAAGAAGGAAGAGATCTGGGCAAAGTTGTTTGTTTGTATGGCATAATTGGCCAGAATCGAAGAGTGCACGGATATGACAGAAGTGGTGTGTTGGAAGCCTGGGGCTGGACTGTCAGCTTTCAGGATGCAGGTGTATTGGCAGAGATGCATATTGGAAGCCAAGGAGTAGAATGCTTGGATGCTGTTGTAGAGGCATACCAAAGTAGAGACACACTGAAAGAACAGTGCAATGAAAGCTAAGGCATGTGACAGCACTGGGTGTTGCTGATCAGGACTGACAAAACGAGGAGTGCAGGAGGAGGTGTCTTAGCAAAAGGCAGAACCTTTCCCCTTCCCCCCAGGTTATCCACCAGTGTCATTGGATAAAACCAGGTATGCAAATTACACAGCTCCTTCTTGTCCTGTAATTGGTCCCTGAAAGCAATGTAGGTTGATGGGGACCAGCACAGATTATGACCAGCACATTTATACATTCAATAGAAGATATCAAGAGCACACGGTCAATTCTCGCCCCTCTAGATTTTAAGGTGCTTTCTGTACAGACTCTCCAAGGACTGTCATCTTTCCTGTTCTTTCTGTACCAACAATAACCTGTCAGTCAACTAGGGGGGAAGGTCATTAGGTAACTAGGAAATACATTTTTACTATACAAAATAACTATAAATAAACAAAACGTGGAACTATACTGCTTACAAATGCAAATGAGGACTTGTGTGTTTCATGATCCTCTATATTCTATATATTCTATATTCATGATCCTCTATACTGGATCTGATCGCTCCTGAGCGTCCTCGACCTAGCCGCAGAGTCAGAGCGGCCCCTTGGTTTACTGAGGAGCTGCGGACGATGAAGCGGCAGGGCAGAGGCCTAGAGCGACGGTGGCGGAAAACTTGTGCTGACTCCGACCGGGCACGGGCTAGAGCTCACTTCAGAGCCTATTCCGTGGCGGTGGCGGCAGCTAAGAGGGCTTTCTTTTCTGCCGGCATCGCGTCCGCGGAGAACCGTCCAGCTGAGCTTTTCCGTGTAGTCCGGGGCCTGCTCCATCTGGCCCCCCCAGTAGATGGGGCGGAACACACGGTGGCTCGCTGTGATGAGTTTGCAAAGCACTTCGTGGACAAAGTCGATCGGATTCGGCATGACTTGGATGCTGCGTTAGCAGTATCTAATGATGTCCCTGAGGCACCTGTCTGTTGTTCTTCCTGGGATTCTTTTCAGCTTGTAGAACCTGAGGATGTGGACAAGATTCTTTGGAGCGTGAGACCATCTGCTTGCCCGCTTGACCCTTGTCCGGCATGGCTGATTAGAGCTGTCCGGGTGGGGCTGGCTGAGTGGACGGGGAGGGTGGTAAATTCATCTCTGAGGGAGGGGGTGGTGCCGCTGTCTTTGAAGCAGGCGGTGGTGCGCCCCCTCCTGAAGAAACCCTCCTTGGATCCTACGATTTTGAACAACTTCCGGCCAGTCTCAAATATCCCGTTTCTGGGCAAGGTGATCGAGCGGGTAGTGGCGTCTCAGCTTCAGAGGGTCTTGGAGGAAGCTGATTATCTGGATCCATTCCAGTCTGGCTTCAGGCCGGGGTTCGGGACAGAGACGGCCTTGGTCGCCTTGGTGGATGACCTGCGCCGGGGACTGGACAGGGGGAGTGCGTCCCTGTTGGTCCTGCTGGACCTCTCGGCGGCTTTTGACACCATTGACCATGGTGTCCTTCTGGGTCGGTTGGCTGGGTTGGGGCTTGGAGGCACCGTTCTGAGGTGGTTCCGCTCCTTCCTGGCTGATAGATCCCAGAAGGTGGTGCTGGGGGATGCTTGTTCGGCACCCTTGCCCTTGAGGTGTGGGGTGCCGCAAGGGTCAATTCTATCCCCCATGCTGTTTAATATCTATATGAAGCCGCTGGGAGAGGTCATCCGGGGATTTGGGGTAGGGAGTCATCAGTATGCGGATGACACCCAGCTCTTTCTCTCCTTTCCACCTGACTCCAAGGGGGCGGTCGATGTCCTGAATCGTTGTCTGGAGGCAGTTGGGAGCTGGATGGGGGCTAACAAGCTGAAATTAAATCCTGATAATTTAATTTAAATTTAATTTAAATCCAGAGGTTCTTCTGGTCCAGAAGTCTACGACTCAGGTACTGGATCATCGTCCTGCTCTGAATGGGGTTGTACTCCCTCTGAAGGAGCAGGTCCGCAGCTTGGGGGTTCTCCTGGATGCGCAGCTGCTCCTGGATTCCCAGGTGGCGGCTGTGGCCAGGGGGGCTTTTGCCCAGCTTCGGCTGGTGCGCCAGCTGCGACCGTACCTGGATCGTGCAGAGCTGGCCACGGTGACCCATGCCCTAGTGACATCTAGACTAGATTACTGCAATGCACTCTACGTGGGGCTGCCTTTGAAGACTGTTCGGAAACTGCAACTAGTGCAGAATGCGGCGGCCCGGGTGGTTGCCGGGGCCTGTCGGTTCGACTCAGTCGGACCGTTGCTTCGGCGGCTACACTGGCTGCCGGTTCGTTTCTGGGCACAATTCAAAGTGCTAGTTTTGACTTTTAAAGCCCTTAACGGCTTGGGTCCAGGGTATTTGAGGGACCGCCTCCTTCCTTATAATCCGACCCGTACTCTGAGGTCATCAGGGGGGGCCCTGTTGACCGTGCCGCCACTGACGGAGGTGAGGGGGATGGCGGCGCGGAATAGGGCCTTCTCGGCAGTGGCGCCCCAATTATGGAATTCCCTCCCCCTGGAATTAAGAACGGCTCCCTCCTTAGAGACCTTTCGACGGGGCCTCAAGACATTTTTATTTAGATCAGCATTTGATGTCTGACATGGTGGGCTGGCTTTTTAACACATCGCTTTTAACAAATTTAAATGTGGATGATCCACTGGGGCTGTTTGTTTTAATTGTTTTAACTGTTTTAAATTATTTTAATTCTTGATCTTAAATGAATTCATGTATTTTAATATTTTTGTTGTAAGCCGCCTTGGTTGCCCTGGTGGGAGAAAGGCGGGGTAAAAATTCTATAAATAAATAAATAAATAAATAAAATTAAAGCTACAACAAACACCTTGCACATATAAAATGATGGCATCTTTGCACTAACCTGTGGGATGGAAGGTACTGTAGAAAGAGGACAGTCATTCAGGCAAAGCAGTCACGGGAGCAGAGTACAGAGCCTGTAACCAAACCACTGTGCTATTTCTACAGTGTGCAGATCATTGGGCTGCCTGTTTGTGTGGGAAAGCAGATGGTGATTCTGTGAGCCATGCACATCCTGGCACATGTGTGGATTTGAAGAGTTACAGTATCATGGAAGAGGCAGATGCAAGTTTGTTAGGATATAAAATCAAAATGCAATTTCATAATGAACTCAGCAACTACCGCTTCCTTTAAATCTGTTCAAAATTGTCTCCATTTAATAGCTCCCCAATTACTGATCAGGAAATGAAGCCAAGAGGAGTCTTAAAATGTTGTGGATAAATTGACTATTTTGGAG
Source organism: Plestiodon gilberti rubricaudatus (assembly GCA_026170595.1). Taxonomy (NCBI): domain Eukaryota; kingdom Metazoa; phylum Chordata; class Lepidosauria; order Squamata; family Scincidae; genus Plestiodon; species Plestiodon gilberti. The sequence goes on along the minus strand of JANXHW010000003.1, from coordinate 201,409,947 downwards.
GTGGAGGCACAGATGGCAGTCTTGGGAGAGGCCTTTCAAACACCACCTTACAAGCCCCGGGAAAATTGCCACTTTGTTCATGGATTTCTATAGATCATTAAATGTACATTTTAAATAAACCTGGTCCATTCCTTTCTTTGGTGCTTGGACGTCGGAGATGTTGATTTTTCCAACCTGGGAAACTAACTCTGCATCCATGTTAGTAGTAGATGGGGGGTGGGCGGGTGGCAGTTTATGCTACTCTGAGTAATGATTTCTCTTCTGACCTAGATGTTGGTGATTCTATATCACCTTCCTCATTACATTCTTTATTTTCAAATGGTTGTGCCAGTGCCAAGCACCAAAGGCTTTATGGTAGGTTTTTCTAGCACTTGTTTTGGTTAGGGCTTGCAAATTGTTATTCCTTCTCTCTCAGTACAAGGAAGCTTATGAACCATTACAGCTTATTCTGAAACAGAAGTATTAATTCTCTTCCTGTCACCCCATCTTATAAGCAGCAAGGGTTGTTGATTTCGGGGGGGGGGGAGGAACAACCCTCTCTGAGACCTCTTAACTGATCAGCACCGAGAAAGCATTGTTTATGCTTCCAGCACTGTTTCATTTAGGCTGAAGTTGCCCCTGGCCCTTGGAAGCCAGAAGTAAAGATTTCCCCACGGCCTCTTAACATTGAGCTGTGTGGGCTACAGTTGCAAAGTCCTCTGACATCAGAGCAGCTATGGCTGTGGCATCAAAGCAGCCAAGCCAATGGTAGCCAGAGGGGAAATGACAGCTGATTCTACTGCAAGAGTAACACAGGACCACTGTGACACAGATTATAACCAGTGGAATCAGAGAGGGAGTGGAAGCAGATAGGAATTGGCAATTCTTATCTACCTAGTCCAGAGTGACGTCAACAAAACGTTTCAAGTAAGAGTTTCACTACCACAAGAACCAAGTTCATGATGTTCATTCTGGTGGACCTGGTTCTTTCTGCCATAACAAGGCATTTCAGTAGGTGGGAAGTAGTTCATGTTTTCTCCTCTCAGTCTTAGTTCTGTCTTCCCAGTTTAAGGAATTGAAACAGAAGGTGCTACAAAAGGAAGAGGAAACTACAAGAGCAGCACACCCAGACTTTACAACCACCACCCTAGGTGACAGTCTGATTAGAAAATCTTTTTAATGTATGAGTGATCAAATAATTAATCTATTGCATCAATAACATGCTCTAATTTCAAGTTAAAATATATAGTGGTTTCAGTGGCTAGGCTCAGTTAATATAGCCTCTTCATGGTGTAGCTGCTCCCCAGTATATCCAGTTTAATAAATACTAATGACAGAAATACACTGTCAGCTCTCATGCCATAGAATCAACTTACTATGCAAACAGGCTCAGTAAATGTTATGCATGATCCATGAAATGTTGAACTCTGTGTTTACATACATGGCCTGCTGCAAAAACTGTAGAAATAAAAGGTTACCTGGGATTTCAGTGCACCGTTACAGAAGATGATGTTTTGTCAGTAAAGAAAGCACATCAGGACTAAAATAAAAATTTGCACAAGTTTCAAATGCGATGACATTTGAATGTCGATGTCATATTTTTACATCAAAATTCATTCGCCAGTGAAAATTGTCAAAAACCAGATTGAGGGAAAGTCTCTTAATTGAACTCTGAATGCCAAGAGTTTCAGGGGACGATAATCATTGGGTAATTGCTTGTGAAAGCATCATAAAGGTAATTGGCAGCATATGCTTATCAGTCTTCTGGAGGTTTGGTAATTCAGAAGTTTGCAAAATGGCATTGCCCATACTACTGCTTCAACTGTATTTGTGCAAATGTACAACACTTCACGTCTGTTCCTCCTTGCACTATGGGGTGCAGTGGCCGGGAGACTGAGCCACCAGGAACTTCTTGGTCTGAATGTCAACCCTGATGTGAACTCATGGGCAGCCCAATCCTGTCTAAGATCTGCCACAGCACGCAAAGCATGCTGCGGTGGATCGTAAGCTGGATCAGGGCCGCACCGGCAGAGCTGTGGCACATCTCAGGGGAAAGGGATGTTCGTCCCTTTCCCCTGGTGTCAGCCCCAGCAGCCCCAATGGGCCTCCTTGGATGCACGCCAGCTATTTTGCTGGCACATGTCCTGGGAGGCCGTGTAAGACCGGCCAGGCCCAGGAAGGGGGGTTAGGATATTGGTGGACTGCACCACAGTCCAGCCTCAGTGCCAGCCTCAGTGCTGGCACTGCTTATTCCCCGGGTGCCACAAAAGTGCTAGCACTTTCGCAACACCTTAGGCCAGTGGAGCGCTTGCTCTGCCGGCCGACACTTGTGCAGGATTGCGTAGTAAGTGGCCTTAGGCAAGCCACTCCCTCCCAGCCTCAGTTGCAATATGGGAGGATGATACTCATTTTTACATCAAGCTGATATTCATAGCATGAACTAAATTTAACTACAGTCTGGCAGTCAGTCCGGATGTATGGAGATAGGGACATGACAAACTTTACCATGTGGCTGGATGCTACAGATGAGTGCCTCATCATCTGCCTCTACCTTCAGGAGCAATTCGGTTTATTGTACAATAAAACAACTGTAAAACATGTGAGAATCTCTAAAGTTCATCAGAGAATTCCTACAAGGTTGTCAAGTGGGGACACTCTGAAGTCTCATGTCAAGGAAAAAGGATGTATCACTATGCAGCATTAGTTGAATGAAAGCTATAATACTGTTTTCCTTCTGGGCACCTTCACAGTGGACAGATGTAGATGAATTGAAGGGAATGCAGAGAACGGCAACAAGGATGATTAAAGGGCTCAAGGGATTGACTTATTAGGGAACAAGATTAAAGGAACTAAATATGTCTAGGTTGGCTAAATGGTAACTTAAGACGGGACATGAATTATAACCACCTAGATGCGTTTGAAGGATGTAATCAGCAAGGAAGGAGAGACATTCTTCCACAGTGGTTCAAAGGAGAGAATATGGTAACTTGAGAATCATTGGGCAGCATCTGATGAGATAGCAAGAAAGTCTCCAATAGAAAATGATACCATTTTGGTCACTTGATTTTTGTAGCTATGTGCATTAGGTATTGAAGCACAAAACACCATTTTCCTATTTAGGTTTACAAGCAGTTCTGATTTGCATACCTAAGAAAGCTTTCCTATTTTCCATTAGGATCTCCAAGGTCCACTGACAGAGCCCTTCATGGAAACCATTTAAGAGATATAAAATTAACAAGAGGGGGGTGGTGATCTGGTGCAGTCATCAAAGGTGATTTTATTCACACAGTGCACTGTGTCAGAACAAGACCAGTATCCATGTACCGCAGTATCCTAAGACTCTAACAGCGCAATTCTGTGTAACCTTGCAGTAGATGCACCGTAGATGCACCGGTGTAAGTGCACTTACAGAGGGGCAGAGGGGTCTGGCTCAGTCGGGAGAGCTGCTGCATTGCAAAGCCCGAAGATCGGCAAATGACAAGTTCGAGACACGCTGTCGAAAAAAAGCTGTGAAAAGCCTTTGTGAGGAGAGATAAGAGCTCCCAGCTGCGTCGGTCGAGTGTGGGAGGCGCCAGCCAGCAGAAAAGCCAGGCTGCAAAAGGATACCACCTGGAATGTAGCTGTTCATGAAAGATTGGACATTTATATATTGTAAAAAAAAAAAAAAACATTAGGGGGGTTAGGAAAGCCTGCCCATGTACACCGCCTTGGATTAAAGTCGGAGGAGAAATCCAATGACCAAGAAAGGCGATATATATTATTATTATTATTATTATTATTATTATTATTATTATTATTATTATTATTATTATGCTAGTGTAATTGCACTTACATGGCCAGCGGGTGGCGCAGCGGGTTAAACCGCTGAACCATAAGCTGTCGATTGAAAGGTCGGCAGTTCGATTCCCGCGACGGGGTGAGCTCTCATTGCTTGGACAGCTCCTGCCAACCTAGCAGTTCCAAAGCATGTCAATGCGAGTAGATAAATAGGTACCGCTTGCAGGAAGGTAAACAGCGCTCCGTGTTCCAGCTGCATGCTACGTGCTACGGCAAGGAGAGTCATGCCGGCCACATGACCATGGAGGCGTCTTCGGACAACGCTGGCTCTTCGGCTTTGAAATGGAGATGAGCACCACACCCTAGAGTCGGACACGACTGGACTTAATTGTCAGGGGATACCTTTACCTTTACCTTAATTGCACTTACACCGGTACATCTGCTGTTACACCAGTGCATCTACTGTTACACCGGTGCAAGGTTACACAGGATTGCGCTGCTTACCTATCCAGAGTACATGCCAGCGAATTCAATGCAAATTGATTCTGAGTAAACATTCATAGGATTGGGCTGCAAAAGCGTCATAGTCCAGCCAAACGTATGCTCATTTAAGTTCTATGATCTCATTGAGAGAGATTTAAGGACTTATTTAAACGACAGCTAAAGGTGCTTAACTCTCGCTGGATCATGCCCCATATAATTAGTCTCAAAAAGACCCTCATGCCTCTCTGGAGGTGTGCAATTACTAAATGTTGTTCTTGCTATTGTTAGTGTTAGATTTGTTTCAACTAGCATTGGCCTGCTGCTGTTTTATTGTAGTGCAATCTTTAGATCTATATAAGCCGCTGATGCCCCTATGAGATCAGAGCTGCTGGCTGGCCTCCTGAGAGTGGGATAGCAGTGGAAATGGATATGAAGCTTTGGAAGAGAGACTGTTTTAAGCAATCAATTCCAAAGAGTCTTCTCATTAGCGTTTCTTCCCTTGTAAAGTACAATGATCTAGCACAACTTCCTCCAGGTAATCTGTTAATAAATGTATGATAACCTATGTCATTACATCTTGCTAATAGGATAAGTAACCTTTGATTAAGGAGGCCTGCTGTATCATGCTCTTCCCCTGCTTGTAGAGTAGTCATTTAACAAGGCATGCAGTGTCCAATCAATACTGTGAAAACACTTGGAGCGAGTTCACATAGTACTTTCAGCCACATTCTTTGCTCATGGAAGTGGTCTGCATGCGCAATCTACAGTATGTAGTGTGTGGCTGTGAATAATAGTACTGCTTATAGCAGAGACGCAGACAAGCAGCCTGCATGCTAGAAAGGCTCAGCCCAAACATTAACAGGAGGCAGGAAGTTAACATTCAGGCTGAGCCTTTCTAGCATGCAGGCTGCTTGTCCGCGTCTCTGCTATAAGCAGTATGCCGCTTATAGCATTTTGTGAAAGCAAGATACAGTGTATCTGATACACACGATTGATTGGGACCACGTCTGCTGGAACACAGAGAAAGGTAAAGGTGGGGTTAGACCACGGGGAACCATGGAAAACTGAAACCGCCATTACAGGGACAGCAGGTACGTGGGTTCTACTGTAGTACTTTCAAGTGGTCCAAGCGTTTCACGTGTATTATCTTGTCAAATTGTCACAACAACACAATAAGGTAAGTGAGTATTATTATCCCTGTATTGCAGATGGGGGATGAGGCTGAGAGGGACTAAGAGAGGGGTCTACACTAGTGCCTACACTAGGTATAGTGAGTTCATAGCAGAGGTAAAATTCAAACTGGGGAAGTCCTGATTCATATCTCAGTCTCTTAGCCCACCAGCTCTCACTATCTGTGAAAAGCTCACAGTTCTCAGGTACAACCATTTCCATGATTTTGGAAGCTCAGAGATATACTTTACACACCAAAATGCTTGTCATGACTGACATGTGTGATATTTATGTTCATATGACACTGTTTGTGAAGAGATCTCTGCCATGATGAAGTAATATAACAATAAAACATTAAAAAATTATTAAAACAATAAAAAAACAAAAGGTTGTCTCTCTAAGGGTAGTTCAGACATTGCTTTTGATCAACTTTGTCCCTAGTATGAGTTGTCTTTGAGATCAACTCTTTTCTGCCTTGCCTCTGGTGGTTCATAAGCACAGACATAGTATCAATCTTGCCCAAGGCGTGGGTAATACCCCTGTAAACCAGCTGCAAATCTTAAGTATGACATCTGAAACAGCTAGTCCTTGGATGGGAGGTGGTTCATCTTCTGGCCATAGACGAAGAATATATTTTCACCATCTAACTAACTGATATGTCAACATACATTTATTCTCCAATTCAGACTGGCATCTTTCCCTATAGCAAAGCAACAGAAAACATAGCATTGTATTACATGTATTCAGCTTGTAGCTTACATGTATTCAAAATGGCTGAAATAGATGCCATAGGCAACCACACATTAGGTAATGGACTTGATAGCTGGAATATGCGCACAAGCGACATGTGGGAAGGCTGCTAGTTTCAACTACAATGCCTTGTGACAGAATGCTGAGTCCAGTTTTAAAGCCAGCCCGTACATGTACTCAAATGCTCATGCTACACCCACTTTTTTTGTGTGAGCAGAGATAGTTTTGAGCAAATACTGATGGGGGGGGAAGCGGATTTTGCTAAATGTTTTATAATGTGCCAAGGAACCTTTATCAAACATTTAATCCCAAACCTGGCTTCGAAGCAGGGAGGCATACAATTCCATAATTAATTTTTTTTTACCTTCTTTTGCTAATCGCTGATAAAAAGCTTAATTCTATTAACAACTCGACTTGACAAATTGCACCGCTCAACAGAAGCGTTTAGAAATTAATTACGCATTTTATTGCATTAGATCGGATAAACAGGGGAGTGCCGAGTGAGCAGACTGAACCAGCAAACGGCCCATGCAACCGTTTTTGGAGGGTGACCATTTTTTTACGCATGTTCCACGTTTGCAGTTTGCACGCCTGGAGAATGCTGACACAGCTGAGGGTTTTGTTTGTTGGTTGGTTTGCTCTGGTCTTTTTCCTGATTGGTAATGTTCCATGCAGGGGAGTTTAATTTTGTAAAAGTGGATTGTGAAGCTATGTTGAAAACTCAGCTCAGGACAAATTTGTATGCCAAGCAGCCCCCTGAGTGTGTGTGTGTGTGTGTGTGTGTGTGTGTGTGTGTGTGTGTGTGTGAGAGAGAGAGAGAGAGAGAGAGAGAGAGAGAGAGAGAGAGAGAGAGAGAGAGAGAGAGAGAGAGAATAATTAGGGTGTGGACAACATACATCACTTTTTTGGTATTCAGGAACCTATTCCTGAGAACAAAATGCACTTGAACAGCACAGTTTATGAATTGAATGCATGTAATAAATTGCATGTTTGCTCTGCAAAATACACAAGAGAGGTAGGCTGTAATCAATTTCTAGAGTTATAAATGTGACCTTTCACTAAAGGTATTGTTTGGACTGGAAATGTTCAGGGTTTCATCTGTGAGGTCATTATTCTTTTCTGATTTTTGTATTTAAATCATAACATTTGTGGTTTATGTGCTGGTGATATAGCCAGTTTTTCTTACTATATCTGTTAACTTTGTCTGAGATTATATTTTAGTGGACATTTTTCAGTCTGGTAGGAGAACCCCATTCTCCATTTTTTTTTCCATTGCAGAATATTGTTCAGTGCAATGGCTTATTGCATTGTAGGCTTCATGCTACTTCTAGTGCATGACCAGCCCAGCCATGAAGCGACCTGGTGCTGCTTACATCAGCAGCAGGTGGTGGAGGCGGCGATGAAGAGGCAGATTCGGGTGCCCATCACCCTGAGTCTGCCACTGCCTCCCTTCAGTCTGCTGTGGACTGCTCACCACTCACTAAAAGTGAGTGGGAATCAATTGAATCATCCTCTTCTGTCCTTCCTCTCTGTCCTCAGACGAAGTTTAAAGGGAACTCATCTCCTTTAAACCCCTTGTGTGGAAGAAGCGCTTTGCTACCCCTTCCCCTCGCTTCATACTCACATAGCATTTAAATGGACATGTGCCTTTTAAACTTTAAACTCTTTGCAAGGAGTGAGTGAAGGCAAGGGGTAGCAAAGTGTTCCTTTCCTGCACGGTGTGTAAAGTTTAAAGGAAGTGCATCCATTTAAACTTTAATCCCTGCATGGATGGAGCATGGCAAGGAGATAAGGAGCTTTTTGGGAGGGAGTGGGCTGGCACATCACCCACCCACCCCCAGCAAAGGTGGCAGTGGCCAGTAAGGGAGTAACTGGTCAGTTGGGCCAGCCTTGCTCTAGTGAAAGCTCTAATTTGTTTATAGCTGGCAGAGTCCAATGCCGCAGGGAAATCAGTGTTAAGGAAACCTGGCCATGTGGACAATTGTGGGATTCTGAATAACTCCTTCCACACCTGAATGATGTATGTTTCTCTCTCTCTCTCTCTCTCTCTCTCTCTCTCTCTCTCTCTCTCTCTCTCTCTCTCTCTCTCTCTCTTCCCACCCCCCTTGCAAGGCTTTGGGGACGTTGTAAGATTTGGTGTTAATATTTTATGCACTCTGTATTTATAGTGGTGTTTGTTTGTTTATTCCCTGGCTTTTAAATCTATTGATTTAAGCTTTCAGGATATGATGGCATCACTGATATCTACTTCTGATTATGATGTTAATAATTTGTTGTAAAAAATATAGGGAGAGCCATCTTGGCTACATTCATCAATTAAGTCTTCCTTAGTTTAAGGAGTATTGCAAGGGCTGTGAAAATGCAAATTTTCCACAAGTGGTTGAGTTAGTTTTCCCTGATAGTAATCAGTTTCCTTTCACTTTTAATTGCTGGGCCATTATGTTCCTAGCTAGCAGACACTGCCCAATAAGAAAGAGTCTTTTCCTATCCACATGTCTGATTTCACATATGTCAACAGCATTTATTTATTCATTGAAATGATTTACAGCCCTCCAAATACATATACATGGAGCACCTGGAAGCTATTGGGTGGCTGTTGAGGGGTCTATGGTGACTCTCCCTAGACTCCTGTGTCTAGGGGGCTGTCCTTTTCCCTTCACACCTCAGAAGAAACAGGAAGGGATTTCAGCAACAACACCCATGTCCTTCTCTACCCTGTTGGCTTTCTTGGAAACCGTCTTATCATTGGAGTGAGGCCTCCATCTGACCTTCCTCATCAGCACTCTCCCTCTGTCTGCTCAAGTAAGGCATGGCAAGTTATGCATTGTGGGCTCCTTTGTTATATTTGTCTCTCATGGGATCACAGTGGGAACCACTTAGCGATAGGGAAGCTGTCAACACCTGTGATAGAGAAACTTACACACCAACACTCCTGGCTCCCATTGGCGGTGAAAAAGCGAAAAAATAACTCATTGCTCAGACTCCCCCCCCCCACTCCTAGAGGTGGTTTCTGAGAGCTTATTTAAAAGGAAGAGCTATGATTGGTTAATTTAAATTAGGTAGCTAGCTGTCTGGACCAGTTGTATCAGGCCAAAGCAGTAGAAACTGGGGGGAGGGTTCCTTCCACCTTCCACTATTTTTTACTGTTGGAAAATCCTGGGACATGGACACACACACACACACACACACACACACACACACACACACACACACACACGGACAGCCCAATCCTACCTAAAGATCGGGCGGCCGGCCTTGACTGTCTGCCCAATCCAGTGCTCCGCTGCGGGCAGCCTGCAGCAGGCAGCCCACGGCAGAAAGTCTACTCGAGGAAGGGGACCCTCATCCCTTTCCCTGAGTGTAATGGCGGCTGGGGCCAGTAGGCCTCCTCGGATTGGCAGAAGTCGCAGGAGGCTGTATAACGGCCCAGCCGCCCTGCGGAGCCCGGCAGAGACCGGGATATGGCAGACACCATGCTGGGCCTATGTCCACCTTCCCGGCTCCGCCATCCTCCCCCCCCCCCCGGTCTGCCGAGCCACCAAGCCGTCCACCGTATCCTACCTTTCTTGGGTCCGGCGGCCGCCCGAATCCTCAGCCGGCCTTCCCAGCTCTAAAGTAGTCGTCAAACATGTCTTATGGCACGTTTGCGACTATTCCGGGCAGCAGATGCTAGGTCTTCCACCTGTAACTTGCACAGGATTGCGCAGTGAATCTCATTGTGATCTTAGTATCATAGGCTGCTGGGTGAGGAAGATGCAGTCATGGTGCCATATGTCCTTCATTTGATGGAGGATCATGGCAGGGACCCAGGCCTTCCTACTGACAGCTATCCCAGATCCTCAAACCATGAGCCTGATCTAATAATGCAACTAATCATGCGAATGAAATTGAGGGCAAAATTGAGTAAACATGAATTACTGCCCAATCTGCCATTGATGCTGATGCAGCCCCGCTTACGGAGCACATACTGCATCCAGTGTTGTGAAGGCAATCACCAGGCCTGGAAGATGTAAGTAAAAATGTATTCTACTTACTGCTGCGTAGGGCTCCTGGTGGCCTATGGGTCTCCTCAGATCCACGCGAGGTATATAGCTGGTGTAAATCCAAGGAGAGAAAGGGGTGGGGCAGGCTGAAAAATAGGGGATAGGATCTGGTGCGTGCCTTTCCCAGTGAGATCCTCCCCCTCCAGCCTGCTCTCTGCTCCCCACCCTCCCTGCCTCGGAGCACTGCTGAACCTCCCCCTCCCTGCCCCTGCTGCCAATTTACTGCTGCCTGCATAGCCTCCTGGAGCTGCTGCAGTGCTCCCCGCACCTGTCACCATTTGTGACAGTGGCCTGGCAAGATGCAACAGTGGCCAGCTTTTGCGTCACTGTAAAATGTCTTGCACTAGCTCCAGCAGCGCAAGGCTACAGTAGGATTGGGTCCTTAGAGATGTGCTTTTTGGGGGTTTTCTTTCTTTCTTCCTTCAAATGGCACTTTAATGTGTGAATTGACTCCTGTGAAAAATGTTGTTCTTGAGCCCGGTGCTGAGAAATGATATCTGTGATGGTCCATTCACACATGCAAGTCATCTCTCGCTCCTTGTTCACACCTTTGAAATACATTCACTGAATATGTGGAGTGGGAGCCCTTTTCACTCCTGGCATCTGTGCAATTAGTGGAAGGTGTGGATGGAGCTGCACACAGCTGTATGACCATAGGCTCTGCATGTATAATTGGGGTCCTACTTGTCCAGAGTTCCCAATTGCAATTGTCATAGAGCTCCATTCACACATTTTGCTGAATGCACAGAGGTCAAGAAAGGGGTCAGTAGGTGCAATCCCACTCTCTTCCCACCACACATTTGTTGATCATGATTGAAGATCTGAACAGGATAAAGTCAGTGTTGTTGTTGTTCAGTCGTTAAGTCGTGTCCGACCCTTCGTGATCCCATGAACCATATCCCGCCAGGCCTTCCTGTCCTCCACTATCTTCCTGAGTTCGCTCATTTTCATGTTAGTTGCATCGGTGATGCTGTCTAACCATCTCATCCTTTGCCTTCCCCTTCTCCTTTTGCCTTCAATCTTTCCCAGCATCAGAGTCTTCTCTAGAGAGTCCTCTCTTCACATTAGGTGGCCAAAATATTTGAGCTTCAGCCTCAGTACCTGTCCTTCCAGGGAACAGTCACGGTTGATTTCATTTAGGATTGACTGATTTGATCTCCTAGCAGTCCAAGGGACTCTCAGGAGTCTTCTCCAGCACCACAGTTCGAAAGCATCTATTCTTCGGCGCTCAGTCTTCCTTATGGTCCAACTCTCCCAACCATACATTGCTACTGGGAACACCATTGCCCTGACTATACGAACTTTTGTTGGCATGGTGATATCTCTGCTTTTTATTATGCTGTCTACATTTGCCATAGCTTTCCTTCCAAGGAGTAAGCGTCTTTTAATTTCATGGCTGCTGTCTCCGTCTGCAGTGATCTTGGAGCCCAAAAAAGTAAAATCGGTTACTGCTTCCATTTCTGCCCCTTCTATTTGCCAGGACTTGATGGGACCAGATGCCATGATCTTAGTTTTATTAACGTTGAGTTTCAAGCCAACTTTTGCACTCTCCTCTTTCACCCTCATCAAGAGGCTCTTTAGTTCTTCTTCACTTTCTGCCATTAGGGTGGTATCGTCTGCATATCTGAGGTTGTTGATATTTCTCCCGGCAATCTTGATTCCGGCTTGCGATTCATTCAGCCCTGCATTTCTCATAATGTACTCTGCATATAAGTTAAATAAGCAGGGTGACAATATACAGCCTTGCCGTACTCCCTTCCCAATTTTGAACCAATCGGTTGTTCCATGGACAGTTCGAACTGTTGCTTCTTGACCCGCATACAGGTTTCTCAGGAGGCAGGTAAGGTGGTCTGGTACCCCCATCTCTTTAAGAATTTGCCACAGTTTGTTGTGATCCACACAATCAAAGGCTTTTGCATAGTCAATGAAGCAGAAGTAGGTGGTTTGTTTTGGAACTCTCGTGCTTTCTCCATGATCCAGCGCATGTTGGCAATTTGATCTCTAGTTCCTCTGCCTCTTCGAAACCCAGCTTGTACTTCCGGTAGTTCTCGGTTCACGTACTGCTGAAACCTAGCTTGTAGGATTTTGAGCATAACCTTGCTAGCATGTGAAATGAGTGCAATTGTGCGGTAGTTTGAACACTCTTTGTCACTGCCCTTCTTTGGAATTGGAAAGTTAACCCGTCCTTTTCCAATCCTTTGGCCACTGCTGAGTTTTCCAAATTTGTTGGCATATTGAGTGCAGCACTTTAACAGCAGCATCATTTAGGATTTTAAGTAGCTCAGCTGGGATAATATCATTTCCGCTAGCTTTGTTGTTAGTGATGCTACCTAAGGCCCACTTGACTTCACTCTCTAGGATGTCCGGCTCTGGGTCAGTGACCACACCAGCGTGGTCATCAGGAACATTAAGATCTTTCTTGTATAGTTCTTCTGTGTATTGTTGCCATCTCTTCTTAATCTCTTCTGCTTCTGTCAAGTCCCTGCCTTTTTTGTCCTTTATCATGCCCATCTTTGCACAAAACGTTCCCTTGATATCTCCAATTTTCTTGAAGAGATCTCTAGTCCTCCCCATTCTGTTGTTTTCCTCGATTTCTTTGCATTGTTCATTTAAGAAGGTCTTCTTATCTCTCTTTGCTATTCTCTGGAACTCTGCATTCAGTTGTTTATATCTTTCCCTTTCACCCTTGCTTTTCGCATTCCTTCTTTCCACAGCTATTTGTAAAGCCTCATCTGACAGCAACTTTGCTTTCTTGCATTTCTTTTTCTTTGGGATGGTTTTAGTTGCTGCCTCCTGTACAATGTTACAAACCTCCGTCCATAGTTCTTCAGGGACTCTGTCTGCCAGGTCTAATACCCTAAATCTATTCTTCACCTCCACTGTATACTCATAAGGGATATGATTTAGGTCATATCTGACTGGTCTAGTGGTGTTCCCTACATTCTTCAATTTAAGCCTGAATTTTGCAATAAGAAGCTCATGATCTGAGCTACAGTCAGCTCCAGGTCTTGTTTTTACTGACTGTATAGAGCTTCTCCATCTTTGGCTGCAAAGCACATAATCTATCTGGTTTCGGTATTGACCATCTGGTGATGTCCATGTGTAGAGTCGTCTCTTGTGTTGTTGGAAAAGAGTGTTTGCTATGACCAGCGTGTTCTCTTGACAGAACTCCATTAGCCTTTGCCCTGCTTCATTTTGCACTCCAAGGCCAAACTTGCCTGTTGTTCCGTTTATTTCTTGATTTCCTACTTTAGCATTCCAGTCTCCTATGATGTAAAGGACATCTTTTTTGGGTGCTAGTTCTAGAAGGTGTTGTAGGTCTTCATAGAACCGGTCAACTTCATCTTCTTTGGCATCAGTGGTTGGATCAGTAGTTATCCACTAATGCCCATGCATGTATGAACCAAGTCAAAGTTGTACTATACAGGCAATGCATCTGTCAGGGGTGCTTTAGGGACAGGAGCCTGTCTCAAGGCGGTGGGCTAGACTAGATGATCAATTGGTTCTCTTTCAAGTCTATAATTCTATAATGAAGAAAGTGGCTCTAGAGAAATTACACTATACAGGTGAAACAGTAGTTATTACAGAAAGTAGTATGGGAGTCATTTTAGAAGTCATTACACTGGAGAAAAGGGTAAATGAGAAGGCAGCTTTTGCAAATATGGTTGAAGATATACCACAACAAAAGGCCTGAAGAATATAGTGTGGCTCTGGCCCCCTGATTCTAAACATATTATGTGGAAATAAATCCCATTGATTTCTCTCAGAGGCTTAGCGCATTTTGTGATTCTTCTGGTAATTTGCTTAAAGCCTCAGTTCCTGCTGTCATTCGATTATTTATTACCACTATCTTTGTGTTTTTAGGAGAGAGAGAGAGAGAGAGAGAGAGAGAGAGAGAGAGAGAGAGAGAGCATTTTAGCTCTTGTATTTACAGAGAAAAAATTGGAATTTTGGGTTTGAAAACTTGGGAGTCTATTCAGACAGCTGCTGATTTACTGCTGTAAAAAAATCTCATTGTTTTCAACTGTATCCTTTGTTTGGAGCTTAGAGGCATGGTTTTTCTGAATGTGCCAGGTTGGGAACACTGCAAATGAGGCATCGCATAAGACTAGTCTCCCATAGTCACCTTTTGAAGTGTTAGAAACCTTTCAGACCCACACCAGATCTGAAAAAGAGATTTATTCAAGAGCACCCTAAGCACCAGAACCTCATGTTCTTTGTTCTTCATTCTTCACCTGCTATGCAATGTGCTTAAATACTCCTACTTTTTGGTACAGTATTTTGGATTCCTTGGTTTGCTCTTGGCTCAGATCCCAGTTTCTTATGTGTGTGAATTCCCCACATTCCTCTGTCATGACAGTCTTACCTCAGAGGGAGGAGAGTGTTGCTCTCCCCAGAAATTGATCAAAATTAGAACAAACAGGAGTTACAAACAACATGCTTGTCAAATTGTTCAATCATATATTGAGCTGCCTTCTATCAAGTCAGTTCATTGGTCCATCTTGATTAGCAGTGGCATACCAAGGGCGGCTTGTGTGTGTGGGGGGAGTCCACTCCAGGAATCAAATACACCCAGAGTGTCAAACACACTACTGAGCAGCCAGTAGACCTGGTCTCCCTCATCCTGGGAATTTTGATGTGGGGGTCAGGGCTACTGGCCACTTGAAGCAAAGGGTTGACCTGGCCTCCACTGGGAGATCCCAGGGGAGGCCAGGTCTACCCGCCCAACGTGTCAAATGTGCTGTGCTTGCAATACTGTCTGTGCTGACTGACAACAGCTCTCCAGGCTTTCAGACAAAGATCTTCCCCAGCCTTACCTGGTGATGCCAGTGATTGAACGTGGAACCCCTATGCATGCAAATGCTAATCTATTTAACGTGACCCAAAGATTGGTGCTGAGTACTAGGATAGCCTAATATGACCTAAAGTTGACCAATGAATTGAAAAGATGCCAACTTTGACAAGTGAAGAGAAAGTAAGGTACATTTGAAGGAATCAAATAGAACTTGCCTTTTTACTGGGAAGAGATTCCAAGAGTTGTTCCCCTCAGAGATTACTTCCGGGCCACCCAGTTACACGAACAACCTAAAAGGGAAAATACAAGAACATTGTTACATCTCTAGCCAGTGGCGTAGCTAGACTGGAGCGGAGGCAAGTAGTTCTGCAAGACTCCGTTACACCGGAGTCAACGGCCCCTCCCCCTTGCTGTTGGAGCCATTCTGGCGGCAATGGCAACACGCAGGACGCTCCCCTGTTGCTGCCAGAATGGCTCCAACAGCAAAGGGGAGGGGCCACTGACTCGGTGTAACGGAGTCTTGCAGAACTACTTGCCTCCAGTCTAGTTTCACCCCTGTCTCTAGCCACACTCTAGACCAAGAAGAAGCCTCCTGTATTGTCCCATCCCCTAATCTCTAGCTCCCTCTTAAAGTCCCCTGTATGCCACTCTCCCCTCCGCCCCAAATGCTCTTCCACTCCCCACCAAGTTTAATTTCTGATGCGCTTTGTAAAGTGTTCATCCCTTTTCCCCAATAGAAGCCTTATTTAAAAAAATAAAAATAAAATCTTGCTAAATCAAAAGGTGGTGAGTGGGAATGAGGTCCACTATGCTTCCTTTGAGAGTTTTAGGAGAAAGACATTCAAGAGACAAAAGGCAAAGAACAGCTATCTTCAAACTGGACAGAAGAACCATGCTGACTCCCAATGAATGGTTAAAGAAATGCCGCCAGCAGAGGAGAAGCAGCCTGCCGGCTTTCTGGCCTGTCCTTTCTTCACTCTTCGAGATCCTTTGCTATGCTCTGATGAGATGTCACATTCTTTCCTTGTCTGCCATCCTCCACCACTTGTCAGTAGCCAGTGGTCAGGATATTTGTGCATAAATAATCAAATTGCTTTGAGTTTCTCAGTATTTTTTATTACTATTGTTATCCAGGGGGTCTCATAGTATTATGACAAATGCAAACAGACATGGACCTCATATACACAACCATTTCTTGACAGGAGTTATGAAACCTGTGGTACATCATCAGTATTGTTAATTGCTCACATGCCCCCAATAAAGACATGTGACAAGGTGGGGCAGGTAAAAATGGGCCACAGTTTATTGAAATAATCAAATTTGCAATGGGAACTCCATAACTCCCTAATCCCCCATCCCATTTAATGTAGATTCCTATGCTGGGGGAGACTTTGTCTATTGTCTATACCCCCTTTGGGTATAGAGGATCCGGACTCAAAGCAAAGTATCCCCAACAACCCCCAGCTTCTCACCGTCTACCCTCAAGTACATGGCTCACACCACGCTTCACCGAATGGGAGATGGGGGCAAAAGGCACTCCCAGTGCTACACGCGTGGAGCAGCATCCCTGTTGGGAGCGCATCAGTAACTATCAGTATCCATAAATGTGTAGTATAATGAATGAGATGCATAGGAAGTATTATAGCACTAAGAACAAAACGTTATGCATAGTGTAATAGCATGGGCATTATACTGCCTCAGCAAATAAGGATGGAATTAGATATTGTGAGGAACACTGGTAAAAATGGCAGCCCCATATCTTACTCCTCCCCCCTAATACTTAGGGACAGCCTGCTCATGAGGCAGGGTGAAGCAGCTGTCTCAGGTGGCAGGCTGGAGGCGGCAACAGACTCATGCAGAGTGCCAAGGCCAATCAGGCAGACAGAAAAAATCCTACCCGGCCCCAAACAGCAACCAGAAAAGCCCAAACTGCAGCAACGGGAGGGGATGAGAAGCTCGCCAGAACACAACAAGCTCAGAATGTTTTTTCAGGGGCAAGGACGTCCAGGTAAGCCCAGCAGTCCCCGCCCCTTCACCTGAGATGACCAACCAGACAAAGGGGGCTGGAAGTCCCCCTCTCCCGAATCCTTGAAGAGGCCAGCCAAAGCTCGAGCCCCCTGCTAGGGGCGTGGGGTTCAGAATTCGGTCGTCTGCACCTCATCTGGCCAAAAGCAGCCACCCAATGTGACAGATATGTTTTTGGAAACATGTATAACGTATGGATACACTTCTCACTGTTGGCTGCAACTTGTTGGTGCATACACAGGTATGCCACTGTTAATGTGTGAAACGACATACTGCTTTGGTAATATTTACAAGCCCTAAAAGCAGAAATAACACTGATTTTATTCCATTACCCTGGAAGAATTTGGTTGCGTATAGAGACGAGAAGTGGTAATATAGCTTTAAGATAATGCTTTCCTGGAACCACCTGATGCTTTTGTTAATGTTTATCATACCTGTAACACGTTTTCAATCAAGACAGAGCTTTGCAAGTGCTTGGTTTTTTTAAGCCTACACCAACCCTATGGGGTAACGGGCAGAATAAATTTAGTGGTAAGGCTGATTAGCAACTTGGCCAAGGCCAAAGGCATCACAACTGAGCAAATGCTTCAACCTGGATCTCCCAGGAATATCTGCTTCTAAGATCAGCAAGGTCTAAATCCATATTTCCCTCAAAATACATCATGCTGTCTCCGATGGTAATGAGCACGTTGCCTCTCAGACCTAGAGACAGGTAGAACAAACAGTTTTGCAACAGAATTCTATCCGGCATTTATGCTTATGCAGCCGTCAAAACACATTCAAACGCTGGATGGATTTCTTTTCTCCTTTCCAACTTTTGGCGTTTAAGCCTCTAAGCTTGATGGAGCGTAGCAGTGTCTGATGGCAAATATAAAAATAACAAGCGAAAAATTTCCATCCTTACAGTGCGAGCCTCAGCAAAACAGCCCCCTGTCTCCGTTGCACTGGTCATATGAGTTATTGAAAGAGGGTGCTTAGACTTTTGTATCACATTCTCCCTGCATGCTGAACATACACAAACACACTCAATTCCTTTCTCCTCATTCAAGTAGGCTCAAGGCAAACATTTTATGAAAATAAAAGGCAAGAGCAATGAAAATACAGGCATGCTGCACATACCAAAGGTAGTCTTCCACAGAAATCATTGAAGCTTATTTGGTGCCCACTGGCGTCAACAGGAGGAAGCGGGGGGGCGGGCCGCCGGGGGGCGTCGCGCATATAGGGGTGACGCGCGATCCCCCCCACTTACAGTTTTTAGTTGGAGGCGGGCCCTCCCTCCCTCCCCTGTGTCCGTTCGGCTCCAAAATGAGCCGAAAACGGAGCGGGGAGGGTGCTCTGCTCCTGCGCGTGACGTCACGCGCGAGGGCGGAGCCTCCCCCTTAAGGGCGACACGCGACCCCGCTCTGGGGTGTCGCGCGTCATAGCGACGTGACTGCTGGTGCCTCTGGTTGTGACAGGAACATTCATTTGCCAGTTTTGTGATTACAGCTGGTCAGGGCTTACAATGGTTCTAGGCATGGGCTTGTACAAATATTTCTTCAGTTTCACTCCAGTTCCTAGCCTTCCTAGCCCCTTGCTTTGGGGGTTTAAACTTTGGATTTGGACTGAGACTTCCCCCGCCCTTCTCTTTTGCACGCAAGAGGAAAAGAATGGGAGCTTTTGTTTACACTTCAAAACAAAACACAGTTCTATGTTATGTGTGAACTCAGGAAACGGCATTTTGTTAACTAACTAGAGTTAGAACATTTTAAACCACATTTTCATCCTGGTTTAATACCCTGACTTGTTCTAACTCCAGTTATTAACAAACCACACTTCCTTGAGTTTGTGCATAACCAGTCGCGCCACAAGGACGCACGTCACCGGGGAGCGGGGAGCGCGCGTCACCTTTAATGACGTGGCCCCGCCCCCACGTGTGACGTCACGCGCAGGCACACAGCACCCCCCCGCGCCGTTTTCGGCTCATTTTGGAGCCAAACGGACACAGGGGAGGGAGGGCGGGCGGGCCGAAGCCAGATCGACGACACGTGAGTTTCTTCCCTCCCCGCTCTCCCCAGGGGGTCGTGCGTCACCCGTCCATGCGCGCGTCACCCCCGGCGGCCCGCCCTCCCCGTCGCGGGCCAGTGACGCGCCTGTGTATAACATAGAACTGCATTTGTTCTTAAAGGGAACATGAATGTTTTTGCTCTCCTTGTGTGTATGAGAAGGGATGAAAAGTAAGGGAGCTCGCAGCTCCTGTAATCTTTATGTAGCAGTAAACCATGGTTTCGCATTATATGTTTTCAGGTCCAAAAAGTCCAACTTCCACTTCTAGTTATGACACAGGCAGCCCAATCCCAGACAGAGCATGCACTGCATGCTATGCTTGGGGGGGGGGGGAACCAGATGGCTCGAGAGAAGTAAGTAAAAATATTTTTACATACAGTACTTCCCTGTAAGCCACCTGACCTCCAATGGGTCTCCTCAGACCCACGCCAACTACCGTATTGGTCTGAGTATAAGACTCACTTTTTTCTCCTAATTTAAGTTTTTAAACTAGGGGTGCATCTTATAATCAGGCTGTTGCAATTTAATACCAGTGATTTAATTAAATTTTTTTAATAGCACCAAACTTTAAGGGTGCGTCTTATAATCAGGTGCATCTTATACTCGGGACAATACGGTATTTAGCTGGTGTACGTCCAAGGAGCTTCAGAGGCATGTTCGGCCAGGAAAAAGGGGATCGGATCTTGGCATGCGCTGCTGCCACCCCAGATCCACCCCTTCCCATCCCTGGTTTGGCCTGGTCCCTGCCTGTCAGATAGTCTTATTGAGGAATCTGCTTTTCAGTGGTTTTATTTTTTTAAATCTTGTTCTATTTATTTTGTGTGAGTGTTGGGCGGAGGGGTAAAATGGTACCTGTTTTCTTTAAAAAAAATGTCCTAGGCATGGATTTGATTGGGGCCATCCTGAAAATTAAGGCAGTTACCATCCTCAGTAATGCCAATACCATAAAAAACATCCTTTTCCATTTTTCCCAAAACAAATTTTGATTGCAGCATTAAGTTGTAAAAAAAAACACCCCACAATTTACTCATTGGTATTTGCATGAATCAGATGGCCCTCTTTCCCTTTCATGAAAGGATGGCTCTGTATCTGTCCAATTGGGAAAATTTTGACATTGCAGCAATTACTGCCGCATAACTGGCATTTTGTGGATCATTTAATGATGCAGATTATAACAACTCTAGATATATGCAAATGCTGCAATAAAAGGACCAGTTTCAATAAGCTCAGTAGTTACAATCAAAGGACAAAAAGTACTTGCTGCCAAAACGCACCAGTAACACATCTGAGAAAACTTGGATCCATTTTCTGTTGGACTGTGGGTTGTTATGTGGCCAGCCTCTCGTATACCTCACTTTGAAAACTAAGAAAATCGTTTGCCACCTTGGTTCAAAGTTTGTAAATTCAGCCTCGCTAGTGAGGGCAAAGATCAAACAGGTAAAATCATATACTTGATGTTAAAGGCCAAACAAAATTAGAGGCAAAACCAAGTCTAGCTAAGTAGTCCCCTATTTAAAACTTACACAGGCTGTTCACCTCCATTGATGGCTGGCGGGCTTGTCTGTAAGAGCTGCAGCAACCCTGCAAGTGATGGAACAAAACGTGCAATCTCTTAAACCAACCCCCCGTTTTTATCAAGTGTTTGGGAATTGAGCTTCTATTTTCAATTCTCATTTACAATCCCATTTGTGGGAAACCCGAGCTCAGATCCCCAGACTTCCCCATACTATGTTCAGGTGGGTGGACTTATTCAATGGACAGGTATGAGTAAAACCCAGCAACGTTCCAGTGGGTCTCTCCTGGTTTATTGTTCCATTGGGGACAGGTGTCAGCCACACTGGCACTGCCCAGTGCACAGTCTGGTTGAGCCCTCTAGAGGACATGAGAGTTTCAGAAGTCAGAATGGCAGAGCTGCCCCCGTGGTCTAAATTGGACTAGTTCAATTTTAAACACAGACAAAGGCTTTGCCGGGAAAGTGAAAGATTCCTGTTCACTGCAACCTTTATCACATTCTCCCTTGGGAGAAATTATAAAAGTCAAGGATTTTCAACTGGTTCCAGGCTGACCCTGCAAAGTATTTCTGCACTAAGTTGCAGTGAATTCACTGTTATGCTTACAGCACTGTTATTGCATCTGAATACCCACAGAGCATTTACTTGCTTTGTGGATGCATGTCTGGGATGCTTCAGGGCAAGGCTGTAGGAGATTTGGAAGTGTCTGTTCATTGATATACAGTACTCCCCCCATATCCACTGGGGATATGTTCCAGGCCCCTCCGTGGATACTTGAAACCGTGGATAAGAGCGAACCCCCCCTCCATGGTTTCCTGAGTGCCCCCCGCCCTGCCTCCCCTGCGGGCAGGCGTGTGC
The DNA here is from genome assembly GCA_026170595.1 of Plestiodon gilberti rubricaudatus. Lineage (NCBI taxonomy): Eukaryota > Metazoa > Chordata > Lepidosauria > Squamata > Scincidae > Plestiodon > Plestiodon gilberti. The sequence goes on along the minus strand of JANXHW010000003.1, from coordinate 201,388,510 downwards.
GCCCCCCCCAGCTCTTATTTTTCTTTCAGCAAACCTTGTTTCTTCCTTAAAACAAACAGAGAAGCAGCCTACATTGCAGGCAAGTAGAACGAGACTAAGTTCTAGAACGGCTCTGCAAGGTTTCTGTTAACCTTGCAGAGCCTGTCTAGGACTTAGTCTCATTCTAAAAAGGTAAAGGTAAAGGTGACCCCTGACAATTAAGTCCAGTCGTGTCCGACTCTAGGGTGTGGTGCTCATCCCCATTTCAAAGCCAAAGAGCCGGCGTTGTCCGAAGATGCCTCCGTGGTCATGTGGCCGGCATGACTCTCCTTACCGTAGCGCGTAGCATGTAGCTGGAACACGGAGCGCTGTTTACCTTCCCGCAAGCGGTACCTATTTATCTACTCGCATTAACATACTTTGGAACTGCTAGGTTGGCAGGAGCTGGCCAAGCAACGAGCTCACCCCGTCGCGGATTCGAACTGCCGACCTTTCGATCGACAGCTCATGGTTCAGCGGTTTAACCCACTGCGCCACCCGCTGGCCTTTAGTCTCATTCTACTTGCCTGCAATAAGCAGCCAGAGGCTGCTTCTCCTGTTTAAGGAAGAAACGAAGCTTACCGGGAAAAAAGTAAAAGCCGGGGGGGGGGGGGTTCCCCGTGATCTGTGGATAACTGAAACCATGGATAGCGAATCCGTGGATATGGGGGCCCACCTGTATATATTTTTTGTGGGTACAAAGCTAGGCTGCTTTCACAAGTTGCTTTGTTTTACCTGAATTTGTGAATATGGATAATGTTTCAGGTAAGGTGGGAAGCAGCTACATGTAATTTGGATGACAGTTCCTGCAACTAAGGCTCTTAAATTTGAATGATCTTATATGGACATGCATTTCCCTGTTCCTGTGAACAGATGCAGTTTTCAAGATGTCCATGTCTGTTTGCCAATTGCCATCTTTACCATAGAGATATATAGCATATGGACACTCCTCCTGCAGTGGTACAACATCGTTGCCCAAATGGGGAAAATCCAATAAATAATTTAACCTTTTCCTGTAAAATTTGTCTTTAAGGGTTTTACGGAATTTTCCAAAGAATGTGCTGGCTTTGTGTGGCTTTTTACGTGTTTGACACCTACAGATTAGTCTGTTGTGATATAAATCCATGGATTGGAATTACTTTGGTTCCATGCTGATGATCAACTGAGATGTGAGATTTCTTCACTGCAGATTTGCTTAGGACCCAATCCTATCCAACTTTCCGAGGTAAGGGAACAAGTGTTCTCTTATCTTAAGGAGGCCTCCGTGACTCCCCCCCCACACACACACACACTGCAGGATGCAGCACACACCCCATTGGCTTGGCTGCTTCAATACTGGAAAATTGGATAGGATTGGGCCTTTAATCACTCTATTGCTTGCACAAAGTCTTTTGGGTATTGAGGCCATGTTAAAATAAACTTTAAAACTTTTAAAGTTTATTTTAACATGGCCTCAATACCTGAAAGACTTTGTGCAAGATATACTGGCCATGTAGTAGCCACTCTATTGCTGTTTATTTGCATGGTGCAAACAGCGGGTCATATACCGGATGTTTTCCAGTTTAAAAGGTACATTGCCTCCCAGCAGTGGTGTAGTAACGCCTGGGGCCCTGATATACAGGGCCCCAGGCGCCGAGCCTCCGGGGGGGCGCTCACCCCAGACTCGAAGCTGGAGCGCGGCGCCCGCGCTCGGACTCGAGCACCGCGGGCGGCGCTCCAGCTTTTGAGTCCGAGGTGAGCAACTGCGTTGTCTAGGCAACGCGCAGCGCGCGCCCAGACCCTGTGGCTGCGGGCGCGTGCTGTGCGCATTGCCTAGACGACGCAGAGGAGGACGCTCTCCTCGGACTCCAAAGCTGGAGCGCCACCCGCCTGTTATAGCTGTGGGTGGGCGCCGCGCTCCAGCTTTGGAGCGACAGTGGCGTTTGATGTCACGTGACGTCACACGTCACGTGACGTCGGGGAGGCGCTTGGCCAGCCCCCGCCCTCCTAGCCCCAGGCGGCAGGAGGGCTGAAGACGCCACTGCCTCCCAGTTGTTGTTTGCATCATATCTTTACTGGAGTGGCCCCTTTATTTTTTAAATATGGATTACCGGTACATTTTTTTCTGTTGATGAGGTGGTTGTATGAAATTTCTGTCACAGGACTGAATTATGGTTGGAGGTGCAGTGTTTGCAATGTTGTGCTTGGTCAACATTGAGCCCATGATGGAAGCCTTACATGATCACTTTATTACTGTATGAAAATAATAATAATAATCTAGCCCCAAACTAACAGCGCAATCCTGGAACTCCGGCCGGTGACAGAACAAGCATTCCGTTGCCGGAGGTCATCACAAACGTGCCGTAAAGCACGTTTGCGATGACTCGTGAGTAAGGGATGCCGATGCAAGGCCGGATCTCCACGCTGGATCTCCACGCGGACGGTGACGGAAGGTAAGAGTTCTGTCACCGGCCGCATGGGTGGTCTGGCCAGGCGAGGGAGGGGGCCCTTTGGCCTAGCCGACCCAGGAGGGAGGGGGATGGCGTCGGACATATCCCCGTCCACACCGGGCCGGTTAAGCTGTTACACGGCCTCCTCTACTTCCGCCAGCTATTTAGCTGGCATAAATCCAAGGAGGCCAATAAGGCGAGCCCCAGTTTACAACCGGGGAAGGGGACGAGTGTCCCCTTCCCCGAGTAGACCTCCGGCCTGGCGGTCGATGGGCAGCCTGTGCACAGGATCTGGCGGGTGGCCCTAGGCCACCGGCCAGATCCTTAGTCAGGATTGTGCTGTTAATAAGTGTACCACCATACATAAAGTGGTTGTGAAAATCAGCCTTCCATGTGGTCATTAGCTTTATGCAGGTAGGTTTCCCTGTATGTGTTTGCATTTGTCTATGTGATGGGAATGCATCCTGTACATGTAATGGACATTTGCCATTTTGCAGGATGAACAAAATATGTATTTACTAAGACACATTATATGCATGCTTGCCTATATGTGCACACTGTGCATTTGGGTGGTACATATTCTCCTTTGCCTGTATGAGAACCACGTGTAGGCGCAGCATGTCTAAGTATAGGGCTTGTTAATCCTGTTTACTGCCAGCAGCAAGAAGGGCAGGAAGGCGCTTAACAAGAGCTGACACATGAAGAAATAAAGGTTTTGTCTGTGTTGTACATTAAACAATTCATGAGGTTCAGAGTTGAGAAAGACGCTTAATGAACATTGGCCGCCTATTTAAGCTGCCTACAGTTGGTCGTTTTTCAGCAAGGGCCAAACACTTCAGAAGAAGAAGAAGAATAGGAGATGGGCTGCAAGTTATAATTGTTCTTTTTAAACAACATTTTCTGCTTGCTAAAATGGAGAAGTTGATATGTAATGGTAGCCCTGCTTACAGAGTTTCCACAACTGCCTCAAACAATGGCAGGCTTGTAGATGAAGTGAGACCACAGCTGAAGAGCTCTGAAGACATTATTTTCTATTGGCAGCTACATTTATTATCACAGAAGCTACTGGTTCTTCCTGTAAAGACGGGCTAGCATACCTTGCATGCAGTAAGTTAACTCCTTGTCTAGATCTCACACAAGCGCTCGGGGAAGAAACAAGAAAATAAACAGGAAAATACTATGACAGTAATAACTACGTAGGTGGTAACTGGTGGTAGTAGAGCAACTTGCATGTAGATGATCCCAGATTCACAGCAAAATTCTGTGTAGAGATCTGGCCACTGGCCCAGGGCCGCCTGCCAGATCCTATCCCTGCTGCGACCCGGACGTCTACTCTGGGAAGGGGGCATTCGTCCCCTTCCCCGGGTGTTAACTGGGGCAGGCCCAATCGGCCTCCTCAGATTTCCACCAGCTAAATAGCTGGCGGTAGTAGTAGGAGGCCTTGTAACCATCCCTGCCACCACCACCCCGGGCCGGCTCGCCCAATGGCCCCCCTCCCTTGCCACCTGGACCGCACCCGTCTCCAGGGGCCTTACCTTCCTCCAGCGGCTGTGGGGTTGTCCCAGCGGTGGAGAGAGGGTGGCTGGCCTTGCTCCAGCCTCCCTTAATCCCGAGGCATTGCGAACGTGCTTTATGGCATGTTTGCGACATCTTGGAGTGGCGGAGCACTCGCTCTGCCGTTCTTATGTCCCGCTGGATCTGGCTGCCCATCTCCAGCATCTCCAAGTAGTATAGAAAATCCCTGTGGATCCACAACCAGTCAACATTGACAATACTGAGCTAGATGAACCGAACGTGTAACGCAGGATAAGGAAACATTCTGCATAACTATGACTATATAGAGTCCTTGCCTGTTGCTTTATGTGTGCATGTGGAGGCTGGAGAAGAAGACATTGTTCTTCCTTCTATTACATGGTCAATATTGTATTTTCTTTATTTCATGGCATTCAGGATACTTGCATCTACACACATGTACAGTACTCCCCCCATATCCGCTGGGGATATGTTCCAGGCCCCTCCGTGGATACTTGAAACCGTGGATAGGAGTGAAGACCCTCTCCATGGTTTCTTGAGGCCCCCCCGCCCTGCCTCCCCTGCGAGCAGGTGTGAGTGCCCCCCAGCTCTTATTTTTCTTTCAGCAAACCTTGTTTCTTCCTTAAAACAAACAGAGAAGCAGCCTCCATTGCAGGCAAGTAGAACGAGACTAAGTCCTACAGAGGCTCTGCAAGGTTTCTGTTAACCTTGCAGATTTTCTCTTCGACTTAGTCTCGTTCTACTTGCCTGCAATAAGCAGCCAGAGGCTGCTTCTCCTGTTTGTTTAAGGAAGAAACGAAGCTTACTGGGAAAAGTGTAAAAGCCGGGGGGGGGGGGGGTTCCAGCGGCGTTGCTACGCCCCCATGGGGTGGGGGCCGTCGCCCCACCACTGCATCGCCGCCCCCACGTGGGCGGGCGTCTGACGGCATGCCCCGCCTCTGGACACCCCCCTCTGCTATTTTCAGCTCATTTCGGAGCTGTACCGCCGCATGGGCAGGCGGGAGGGCCGAAACACGGCCGTCTCGGCTGCAGGGAAGGTAGGTTTTCACCCTCCAGCCCGCTATTCCGCCCATTCAGTGGTCTGCGCCCGGGGGCCCTGGGCACCACTTGGTGCCCTGGGCACCAAGGCACCCCCCATTCAACGCCTCTGGGGATCTATGGATAACTGAAACCATGGATAGCGAATCCGTGAATATGGGGGCCCACCTGTACTTGGTGCTGAATACCTGCCTTGAGAGTAAATGGCCACAGAGGTGTTGCTAGTGCAGGGTCAGGGGGAGCAAATGCCCCCGGGTGCCAACCGCGGTCTCCTTGCGAGTAGCTGCAGCAGCATTCTTGAGTTCTGCAGCTGCTTTTTTGCAGTCAGAGGGCTACGTGAGCAGCCGCGGAGCACAAACGTGCCAAAATCGGTGGTTTGTGTGGCCCTCCCAAAGTCCTGAAAGGCTTCAAATGAAGCCTTCCAGGAGTGCAGGGGACAGGGCGATGACATGAAACACATCATTGCCCCCCCCACGTGACCCAGCTATTGGCGCTCCTGAAGGGCAAGAACAGTAACATGGCTGTTCTTCTTTCAGTAGTCCACTAAGGGGGGGGGAGCAGCTGCTGCCTTCTGCCCACCACCCTTCTGGCCAGTGCCCTCCTCCTTGTGGCCGCACTTGCCTCAGGTATTCTCTCAGGCTTATGACTGAAAATCATAGACAGGAAACAGTTGATATGAGGGGAAAGATATGTTCATATTTAGTACCAAGAAACCTATTGAAATTTGACTGAAGAGGGACCCATGAGTAATATAACCCTTAACCTTCAAAACAGAGGTGAAAAGCAGTACAGCTACTCTATTCAGCCCTTGTATGAACGTTTTACAGATGATACAGTGCTGATCCACCCCATATGGGACCAACTTCAGTGTAAACATGAGCCTATATGTATGAATGCCTATGTAAGTAGATCCACCCAACTTTCTGCGCCGTTTCTGTGGCAAATGAAAGTGTTAAGGAAACCAGGCCATGTAGACAATTGTGGGATTCTGAATAATTCCTTCCACACCTGAATGATCTCTCTCTCTCTCTCTCTCTCTCTCTCTCTCTCTCTCTCTCTCTCTCTCTCTCTCTGTGTGTGTGTGTGTGTGTGTGTGTGTGTGTGTGTGTGTGTGTGTGTGTGTGTGTGTGTGTGTGTGTGTGTGTGTGTAAAAGGTCTACTTGAATAAGTGTTGTGCACTGGCCTTTTGCTTTGGAGATTCTCTGGTGGAGAAAGGAGTAAAAACGTTATCTTCCATTGTATATAAAAAAACACATGCTTGGGGTGTGTAATACACTGTATATGAACTGGATTTTAAAGCCAGAGGTAATTGGTGTAAACTGAAGCAACTGTTTAGCAGCTCTGACCCTTAAGCCAGGGGACACAGCTGAGGATCTGAACGTATTTTCGTTCCTCAGCTACCACCTCTGATGTGCATGCACCTTTACAGGTCCAGCTATTTACTCCCCCTGTTGACTTGTCCATTGGCCATTCTCTCCTTCCTGCTGCCCCTATCTTGTACTATCTAATGCTGCATATTCAGTGTACTCCACTCTCTCTTGTTTTCAGCATTGTTGTTGAAAGTGATGTTCTGTAGGGTTCTTCATCACACATGTTACAAAAAATGCGGATGGCAACTCTTACAGGAGCAGATGGCATCTGTACTCTTGGCACAGCTTCTTTAATGCAAACCAGGACTGTGCAAACTGGCATTCACTCTATTCAGTTATGTCGGCGCATACCAGTATTGCAAAATTTTATTTCCTCTTCAGTGATTAGAGGAGAACTGGCTCACCATAAAGTTGACAGAGTGAGGTAGTGATTAGGGCTTTTGGAATCCTCAAGCTCCCAAAAGTGGAGCCAATAAGAAGAGAATATAGGGAGCAGGAACTCCACCTGCTCAGTGACAGAAGAAATCAGGTTCAAGTTCCCATCAAGTTGTTTAGAACCCTATGTAAGCCCACTGTATTTCTCAAACTGAGCATGTGGTGAACTATAGGGACATATGGGATCTCAGCAGGGAGGCCGCAAAACATTTTGCATGTCTTACTGGTAAATGCTCTATAAATAGTCAATGTTTTGAAGATTTGGGGTTGCAAACATACTGGGATCACTGAAATGGAAGATTGGGGTCATAAGTACCTAGTTACCTCAGGGTGGAGATGAAGAGGTAGATGTGTGTAGGAGTCAGGGAAGAGAAGTGATGCAGGCTAGACAAGTAGGAGGGGAGAAACAATGTGGATATGTTAGAAGCTAAAGTGATGGGAAAGGATATGGAGTATCAACCTGACTCGGTTTTCACTTTGGGCTAAACAGAAGATTTGTAGATTGCGAAGTCGTCATAATTCTTTGTGAAATGCTCCTGTCAGGAGTCAGAATTTGACAACACATGTATTGGATTCAAGGGCAAATGTTCATTTTGGACACCCGTGCCGACTTCTGAAGTTACTATTTTTAGGGATGGGAGGATGGGTTACAACCTGCAATACTCAGTCTAGCCAGGCAGTTAGCATCCATAGTAGGCCGTGAAATGAGAGACATGGAATTATTGCTATTCGGTGCCTCTTAGAGGTGTCACTAGGGTTTGCCGCACCTGTGACAAGATCTCATGGTGTCACCCCCATGGACCTCCTGTACCAGACCATACAGAATCCTTAGTAATGTTTTTTGTACTAACATTACTCATAAATCGTAATTCCCACATATCACTGAATGTAATGGCAATAGTAGTGACATAAACCCTTGTCGGCCCCCTAAGAGATCTGAGCATTCAGTGGGGAGCAACAACATGGAACAGCCACCAAACCGGTCATTGACTAGCTAGACTCCAGCAGACAGAAGGAATGGAAGCCCAACTGCAGTTCCCCAAAATCAAGCTTCTTGGCAAAAACCAAAGCCTTCTCAATCCTAGTGCCTGCGCTCCTGCCTTATCCAACAACAGAGTACAGCATCTGTTAAGTAATCTTATGCCAGCAGGTTCCTACTTCCAGGAAACATGACTACAAAACATGACAGGGCATGCAGAGAATGCCTACAAGGGAAATAACTTTACCTACTGCAATGGTCTTTCCCACTGCAGCTACTTGAGATCTTTTTCAACTGGAGAAGCCAGGGGAGGCATCTGGAACCTTGTGCTTGCCAAGGTTCCCTTTCCTTAAATCACGGTCAGAACCATTGAAACCCATCTTCTACCACTGGTGCGTTTTCACACCACCGATAATTAATATTAGAATAGAAAATCATGTTGGTGTCACCTCTCCCTGGGATGTCACCCGGTGAGATCCGCCACCCCCCACCCCCAGTAACGCCCTGGTGCCTCTTTCCCTCTCTTCCTCAGAATGTCTAGTCTAGTGACATGGTGTCATTGAATGATGTGTTACTTAACGCTGGATGTTCTGGACAATATTTCATTTCCATATATGCTTTGACAATATTTCCATTTTACACCAGGTCTTGAGTAGCACTCAGAATTAAGTTGAGGTCATTATCTCCCCTTTAGTTGGCTCTTTGATTCTGTGACGTATCCAGTAGCTGGACCAGCCCAATCCTGGATACGATGGAAGGAAGAGGACAGATAGTGATGAAAAGATATTACCTCAAAGGAGAATTGATTGATGGAAGTTAGAAGTTTTAGGCTAAGGGAAACTGGCAAATTATTGGCTGTGTCTAATCTTTGAGTTGCCAGCATATTGGCTGAGCCTTCCTGCCTGGTTGCTGCTGTGTCCTGTTATGTACTGCTGTCAAACAGGAACCTTGTTAATTTCAGCCCACAGAGACACCCCCTCCCTGTTAACACATTACTGATAATTACCATTTTTCAGACCTGTTTTGACTGTTACAAAATGCTGCTTTTTTCAAAATAAGCTGATTAAAATAGGCTCCTCATTAGCATAAGCTCCTTGCCGTTCAGCCCTCTTCCTAATTAAAAGCACTCATCTGTGGAGGCCTCGATTCTCCCCTGTCCTCCAGGCTGGCTTTTTGGACATTTTTTCCATTGCAGTTTAGTTTATTCTACTATTTCTCTTTGTACCTTCCTCCTCCCACTCCCCCCCCCCCATTGCTTTAGAGCCAGGCAACAAAGGCAGGAACCAACAGTACAGTCAGAGCAGCTTCAGATATTAACGACAGCAAAGCAGGGAAGGCGCATGTGTATGGCAGACTTGTTTGCATTTTGCACTCCTAGTACAGTGTTCAAAGGAGACTTTTGCACATCTACTTTCCCTGCTTTGATGGGCATCCCGTTCCTATGTAACTCCCTGTGCGGTGATGCAGTGGCATCAGCGCAGCTTTAGCTGTATCTCACGGGGGAGTTTTGGCATGTTGAGGCCTCCTCAGGGTAAGGAAATATTTGTTCCCTTGCTCTGGGGTTAGCCCCAGCAGCCGCCATGGGTCAACTCAGACCTGCTCCTACTCTGTGTTGACCCATGAAGGCGGATTAGGCCCAGGAAAGGGATTAGGATTCAGTAGCTGCCATTGCCGCTGAACCCACCCCCTTACCAGGCCCGATCCACCCTCCTCCCTGCTCCAAACCCTCTTTGTTCCACCCAGCCCCACCCCATTCTACCCCTCCCTGCCTCCCTCCCACCGCATGCGTGGCCTGCGGTGGTGGGCGTCCATTGTCACATGGACCCAGCCACTCATTGCTTGTGGCGCAGCCAGGCCATGTCAGTCAGCACTGTTGCTTTTGCGATAGCTATAAAATGGCTTACGCCTCCAGAACGCCCGTTCCGATGGCGTAAAGACCCATTAGGATTGGGCTGCTCATGTCTGAAATTACCTAATGTCAGGCAACGAGGACTAAGTACTGTAGCTTGTGTGGTTAGGAAGACAGGAATTGTTTGGGATATAACTCAAAGTTCAACTTAACATTCCTGCAAGTGCAGCATGATCAGAAGCAGAATGGTGTTGGGGTTCCTATTTCGAAGATTTGCACTTGCAGATTTTGATGGTATTGCACTTTATAGTCTATATAGACCATCTCACATATGACTCTGAAACAACCTCAAGTTTGCCACAAAATGCAAACCCCTTCATGAGTGTATCTGTTTGCAATTCCATGCTAGCCACATTCACGTTACATATTTTTAAGTTCACATACAGTAATTTAAAAAATACTGAGCTAGATGGACTCAGTCAGTCATAATTAATCAAGACCGTTGCAGGGGATCAATGGCAGGAAAACAGCATGCCTTCATCTTCTGCTTGCAGGTGTCCCAGAGGCATTAGCTAGCCACTGCAGGGGGGAAAATACTGGACAATGGACCTTTGGTCTGATCCAGCAGGGCTCTTCTGATGTTATGTTCTCATGGTAGCGTAAAGGTTGAAAGAAAAAGAAATGAATACAATGCAGTGGAAAAATGGGTGGCTTTGATGTGGATGAACTCAGCTGATGTGGATGAACAGGTAAGAGCCATGAAATGAAGTCACGAGATCCCCACCTAATGTCCTTCAAAGGGTTGATGTTAGGAGAAATGAGACAGGAGAATCTGTGAATCAGCTTGGGATGCTTAAGAGTTCTATAGAAATAGTCCTAATCGAATGGGGAGGGAAGGAACTGGGAGCCAGAGATTCTCTACTGCAGGTTGAAAGCCCACATTTCCTCCAGAGCCCATGTAAACAAAGAGAGGCAGGTGTACATTATGCATGCATTATGGAAGTCACTGTCAGGAGGTGACTGGAAAGTAACTGATAAGAGCAGCATGGGGTAACATTTTTCTCATTACCTCTCACCAGTCACTTCCATAATGTGTGCAAAGTGTGTGTCAACCTCTCTTCATTTACATGGGCTGCGGAAAAGGTCAGAAGGTTTGAAAAACACATACAGTATACATCCTACTTAGCAACAAAGATTTCAGTGGGGCAAAGCCTGCAGTTGTCATTTTCGATGTGAATAAACTTGCGTCTCTTTAATAAACCCATTTTAATTCCACATCTCCTTCTCAAGCTGCTGTTTTAATTAAATAAAGGCTTGTGATTCTCTTTGCATTCTAAACTGTTGTGCAGAGGTTCTGTGTTCTGCCATGTTCAGTTGTGTTTTATATAAAGGGAAGAAGGTTGTCCTAGGACATATCAAACTCTTGGAAACTGAATCTAAAACTCACAGCCCAATCCTAAGTAAACTCCTGCATGGTGATGCAGCAGCGATGGCGCGGGCTACGCTGCGTCCCGTGCTGGAGTTTTGCATGCTGGAGATCTACTTGGCCTAAGCCCCAGCAGGTACAGTGAGTCAACTCGGACCTGCGCCAGTGATATCGCAGGTGCAAGTGCGTGTTGATCCATGTCAGTGGGCCAGGCATGGGAAGGGGGCTAAGATACAGTGCATGCCAGCGCCACTGATCCCGCTCCCCTCCTGGGCCCAATCCACCCACCCCCTGCCCTTGTTACCGTCCTCCCCCTGCTCCATTCAGCCCCCTCCTCCACTCCATTCTGCCCCCCCCCATGTGGACTTGTCTGCTCTGGTGGGCACCTTCGACCTTCCCACCTGCGTGGCAAGGCCCTGCACTGCTGCAAAATGCCTTACAGTGGTGTTATGACAGCACGCGCCAGCAGAACTAGAGTTCCGCCGGTGCTACTGAGGGATAGGATTAGACCATAAAATTCAGTGCTTAGACCCACCTCATCTTTCAGGTGATTTCGACGCTATCATTTATATACATGCAGGCCACACTCACAGAAAGATGTGTGAATTTTGTAAGATTATAAATATAAGATGGGAAGACTATTCTTTTACATTGTCATGTCTGTGTTATTGCATTTTTTTCTCCTATGTATGCATAAGCCAATCCACATATCTGTTCCCACTGCTATCTCAATCTTACGTAACAAAAAGGTGTTATGTCTTCATATGTGAGTGTGGGGCTATAGCTATAAGGTTCTGTGATACTAATCAGAAGAGACAAGTGCAATGGAAAAGATGCATGAGATCTTCGCCATAGTGTACTTCAAAGTCCCCATCCCCCCCAAAAGTGTCCCTTGAATAGAACAGAACTGAACGGGCCCTTTCTGTTCTCATCTTCCATCCTCAGTCTGCATAGGCTGCTTCACAGTGAGCAGGAGTGAGTCTCTTTGAAGATGTCTTCTTATAACCCAGCACATCCAGGACATCTAAAGAGACTTTCTCTTCCCCAGGAGTCTGTTCTTCATTGCCCAGTGGACTGGGACTAGTGCTAAGCTAAGAAAAGGGACGTGTGTGCGTGTTTTGAAACGTATTTGTTTTGGGTTATTTTAAACTGACTGATTGGCGTTTTATTCTTCTGTTGCCTAATTATTTTATTTTTTGTTCCAGTGTTTTGTTACTTTGATTGGTTTTTATGATTGTTTATATTGTATATTGATGTTGTGGTTAGCTGCCTTGGATTGATGATGAAAAAGATGGGATTTTAAAAAAATAAAATAAAAGAAATTCATTTTTGGCCCATTATCCTTTCTTTTCTGTGAGTTTTCAGCCCCTTTTACAAAAAGGGCACAGAATTGTTTGCAAGGGGATAGGTGTTCTGAGGAAGAGGGAATATCTCTCTCTTGATATAACAACTGGACTGACATTCCCTCTTTCCAATCTAGCCACATGTCATTGACTCTTTGGCATAAGATGGCCATGGGGATGGGCATTCAGTTGAGCATCAGAACACATGTTCCATTGAAAGTAATGCGGATGTGGATGACATCATCTGCACTTCATGACTTTTCATGGAGTATTTGTTTGGGTGCACATCCAAATGCCCACCTTTACTCTCAAGGAGAAAAAAATGAGATGAAGCATCAGCTGAGCAAGGAAATGAAAACAAGGACCTTGCCTTCCCTCTCCAAATGTCAACTTACGTGTTAAAAATCACATCTTGTATAAATTTGGTGCAGCAATCATCAAAACCTAATAAGTAATGAATATAATGCATTGTGAAATACCGTATATGCATTTCTTAACTTTCATGGAATGCTTGTTTGAGGGCACACCCAAATGCCCATCTCCATCCACATTCTGTTCCAACTGGTCATGCTTGGGATTTATATCCCACCTTTCTATCCTCAAAGGGACCGACGAGGTAGCTCACTGCAAATTAAAACAAATAAAACATAATATACAATTTTTTAAAGAACCCAACACAGCTGCAACAAAACCGTCCATGTTGCAGAAAAAACTTTAGAAACTAAAGGTGCCAGGCAACAGCAGCTACAAATTCAAAGGTTTTGGCCTCTCGTCGAAGGGGCAGCAGTGTAAGGACCGGATGCACCTCTCAGGAGAGGGAGTTTTAGCTTAGCTGCAACAGTGGTGAAGGGTTACCTCACATGTAGAAGGTTCTGGTCCCAGCTTCAATCTCTGGTATCTCCAGGTAGGGCAGAGAACTATTTTTGTCTGAAACTTTGGAGAGCTGCTACTATTCAATATCAACAATATTGAGCTAGATGAACCAATGGCCTGACTTGTATAAAGCAGCTGCCTTATGTCCTTCCTGTGCTCTCTCCTGGCCCCCAGTCAATTTACATGGACAATGGTGGGGCACATAGGAGAGCCCGTTTCATAGACCTTAACAGGTAGGTAGGCATATATGGGATCGGGTAGGATCAGGTATGCTTCTATGGACTATCATAGGAGATCTTAAAATCTTTCCTTTTTGTATGCATTCTTGCATTTTCTTAAAATAGCACCTTTAATTCATCTATGAAACAGGGCCATGTTTTTCAGCATGCCTCCATCAGCAAAATTTAGCTTCTCGATTTAATGGGCTCAGTTTTCAGCTGCAGCCACGCTGCTGCATTTGCTGTTGACAAAACTGGGGACATCGTTTTGCCGTCTTTGCAATTCCCCAGTCCTGAGAGCATTCTGATTGCCACCTGTTGGTTCCCACACAATGCAGGGCATCCTCCTCCCCTGGCTCCGGTCTTTTTGTGCTTGATGTGATGTGGGAGCTTTGTAGCAATTTATGCCCAGCTCTACATTCATTGAATGGCAACCTGGGTCACCATTACATCTTCAGAAATGTTTGGGGTCAGCCCTTCTTTAAGGCATCTCTTACATGGGTACCACTCAAACAAAGCCGTCCACAATACCACCTTTCCATGCTCCAGTGTGACTGCTGTGCTGAAGGCAGCAAATGGTCTTGTTGTTAATTGAGGGAATGATTAGTCCACCAGGCCTTGTATAACTCTTCACTTGGAAAGGAATTAGAACCAGGATTTGGTCAAAGGATGTGCTGCTTCAAGTCACAGTTCCTTATGCACAGCCCTGCAGGAGCTGACACAGCTAAGGAGAATGAGCCGGAGTCAGTTTTACTTCATGCATCAGCAGTAAAACTGCCAGCTATGATCCATCTGCAGAATCTTTATTACTGAGGCTGATGTAAGAGGCAGCAAGAACCAGCTGGATTTTTTGATCCCAAGAGTTGTTTTGTGGTGCCGGTCGGTTTGAAACGCTAATACTTGTCATACTCCAGTGTTGTTGCAGTAGGTCCCACAGACAAGGGTTTGAGGCCATTTGAACAGGAATCACAGAGGGAGAACAGCTCCCTGTTTTTATTTCAGTCTGTTGAGTGATGTAAATATCAAGGATGGACACTGACTCAACTTCTGCTCTAAAGAGAAAAACACATGGAGGAAATAGCATTTGGAAATGCTATATATGACAGGGGGGGCCAAACTTGCTTAATGTAAGAGCCACATACAATAAACTTCAGACGTTTGAGAGCCGCAATATTTAAGAAGTATTTAAATTCTTAAATATATTTACTCACCATGAACATTAAACTTATGTTTTAATCCAGTGGACTCGCAGTTTATACCTGGTAAATAATTATAAAGCTTGAAAATTTCTTATTTACCTTTTATATTAGTTGTGATGCAAAAAGGAGCTCAGCCAACATATTTCCGAGAGCCGCGCATTATACATCTCAGGAGCCGCGGTTTGTCCACCCCTGCTATATGACATGTAAATGGGCACACATTCATGTTGTTTCAAGTGCACATGAACACGTATGCCAGACTGTGTAGGCATCAAGAATCCTATTGGTGGATCATTTGTAAAAATCCACGAGGATGCTTCATTCTCATCTCATGCAACACATTCCACATGTATTCTTCTGTGGAGGAAAAAAAGTTGCACTGGAATAGCTACTAACTCTGCTTCAACACAGACTCATAGCATCACAAAATGCCCTCTTACTCTTTTCCGTACAGACAGACACATGGTGAGTACCAATTCCCTTCTTCTAGATCCTCTTGTCCACATTTTCCTCTTTGTTCACCTGCACAGTGCAAAGACAGCTTGGAGAATGGGTTATGTGCCTTGGGCAAGAGTCTCCTCTTCCTCCTTTTACTGATGTTACTGTAAGTTGGGAGGACTACAGACTTCAGTAGTGTTACACCGGTATCAAAATCCCAGGTGAGAGCAGGCTCAGGGTATGTGTTCAAACTCAATATTGTTAATAGGGCAAGATCTAAAAAGTCATGAACAATGTTTTTAGCTCTCATGTGGCTTCTCTCTTGCTTGTTTTTCCATAGATCTCAGGCAAGACTTGGGTTTAGTGAAAAATCTTGAAATAACCCCTGTTGTCAGTCGGAATGACCAAGGTAGAGATGTATGTGTAATATTAATGTAATGAAGCTCTGTTGCTACACAACCACTGTGGGCCTGGCTCAACGTACACAGATGCTCTTTTCTTTAAGCCAGGGCATCTACTTTCTGTCTTAATGACCTTTTCACTGGGGAGAATATGAATTCTGTGATCTACGGCACCTTTACCTGTTCCCCTCTATGCATTTGAAGGTGGACAGTATAACAACAGTTGTTTATTCCACCAGTGATTCTGAGAAGCTATTGGAAACAAAAAGAAATTGAGGGCAGCCCCCAGGATCAGGAAAAAAACAAACAAACAAACAAAGCTCAACAGATTGCTAAGAAATGAAATCAGCCCATCAGGTTGTGGTTGTACCGACATTGTTTAGGGATAATGTACTTTTGTGATTCTGTCGCAGCCTCATGTTTTACCTCCTAGGTCCTCATTGGAGTCATTCCTCAGGTCCTGTTGAATTTATATATAATCCATATAATTTAGAATGACTGCTGCTATAATTAACTATGATGGGGCAGCCTAATCCAATCTTGGGCTTACAGTAGCGGATCTCACGATCTGCTGTCGTACGTCCCAGTGCAGCATCGCAAAAGGTGTGCTGCTGTCATACTCTGCAGGACCACTGGCGCAAATAGCCAGAGGCCCCACACTCATACCAACGGCTCACCCAGGACACTCTGGAGTAGGTGAGGTGGCAGCAGGGGCAGGTTGTAGGCAATATAGGGGAGGATTGGGGAGGAATGGGGCAGGTAGGGAGCAGTTCCAGGGCAGGAGGGGGTGGATCTCAGTGGCAGTCAAGCACACCAGGATCCTATCCTACTTTCTGTGGCCCGACGTCCCCTGAGGCTCCTTGGACTTATGCCAGCTAAATAGCTGATGTAGGTTCAAGGAGACCCATTGACAGCCTGGCGGCTTATGGGGAGGTAAGTAAAAAAATATTTTTACTTACCTTTCCCAGGTTCAACCCCCCATAGGATACAACACTTTCTTTGTTTGCACTGCTGCATCTCATCGGCTGGTGGGGGATAGGATTGGGGCATAAATATGCGTAAGATTGCTGTCATACAGCCAGATCCTATGCATATTAAGTTTGCTGAAAGTAACTTGCACTGAATAGGATTCACTACAAGTAAATGTGTATAGAATTACCAGTCAGAATAAACAACATTGCACTAGATTGGCTAATGGTCTGGCATAGTATTAAAGCAGCTTCATATGTTTCCCAGTTTATGAGCACAGCCTGGAATAGGTTTTATATGCTCTCATATCCACCATGTGATCCCTGATTAGCTAGGATCACCCATTAGTGAGGATCATTCGGGAAGCGTTGCCCTCAGTCTGAATTAGTTTTGTTTGCCCTCAGTGACATCAGCACATAGCCCAATCTGACTGATAAACAGCATTGCAACACCATCACATTGGGGAACATGTGTTTCCTGAATGACCAAAATCACTCTAAGGGCACAATCGTATCCTATGCTCTGCTCAGTGATCCAGCTATGCCAGGGCCAGCAATGCTGGATCCTGATCAGAGTAGGTGGGGTTGGAGGTCTCCTTGAGGTAAGGGAACCCTTTGTTCCCTTACCCCGGGTAAGGCCCCAGCCCCCCAAACGGGTCTCCTCGGATCTGCGCCTGCCATTTTGGCGGTGCAAATGAAGGAGGCCTGTGTCAGAAAAAATGGACCTGGGAGGGGGATAGTATATGGCGTACGCCACTACTGCCAATCCCGCCACCCTCCCAGGCCCGATCCTTCCAACCACCACTCTGAAACGCCCCTGGAATACCCTGCCCCTGCCACACATGGCCCAGCCATGCTTACCTGCACCACACGCTATCTGGATCTGCCCTGCAGGGGCTGGTATAGGCCTCTGTGCTGGCCTAGGGCCAGCACAACTGCCTTATGGCAGCTTTTGCATCAGTTCTGGGTTGGTGCAGTCGTCCTACACCAACCTAGTGGCCAGATAGGATTGAGCTGTAAAAAAGAAGAAAACATTTTAAAACAAAAAATGGCACCAAAGCAGCAGTGGTTAGAAGAAACAATGGCAGAAAACCACTGCAAAAAATATATGGTGAACGTACATTGAGTGAAACATCTCGGGATTTGGGTTATAAAACTTCAATTTATAAAATATCAAAATGTAAAATACATCAGCAAAAATCAGTAAAAACACAAAGTAAGCATATAATGCTAAAACCTTATGTAACAAATACTTTAAGATCACTGAGTAAAATACAATAAAGACATTTAAAAACTGCAAGGGCATGACGTTTCGTTTACCAATCTGTAAACTTTTTCAAATGCTAAAAAAAGAGCCTAAGTAGGCAAGAAGATGCCTGCATCTTCTTGCCTACTTAGGCTCTTTTTTTAGCATTTGAAAAAGTTTACAGATTGGTAAACGAAACGTCATGCCCTTGCAGTTTTTAAATGTCTTTATTGTATTTTACTCAGTGATCTTAAAGTATTTGTTACATAAGGTTTTAGCATTATATGCTTACTTTGTGTTTTTACTGATTTTTGCTGATGTATTTTACATTTTGATATTTTATAAATTGAAGTTTTATAACCCAAATCCCGAGATGTTTCGCTCAATGTACATTGTTGCAGGTTATAACAGTCTTCGATCACTTCTATATGGTGAACATTCACATATTTAAGTGAGGTTTCAGGAAATATTTTCTGCCCTGTCAAAAGCAATACAAAAGCAAAAAAAAATAAAAAAATTAAGCAGGTGATTATTCGGGTCAGTACTTTAGTTGGAACTTCCTCATCATCCACAGGTGCACCCTAGGTGTGCCTAGCAAAATAAGGAAGTGGTGACAGAAGGCCCTGTCCAATTTTCCTCTCACCTTCATAGTCAGAGAGTTCATATGGTTTCTTGCCATGCCATCCAGTCTAACAGGAGTAGTGATATCTATTTGAAAAGACATAAAGCCTGTCAAGTTCATCCGTAGTTAGTCTGACGCAGGCAAGACATGTTGTGGAGCACATTGAAGATGCAAGAAGTTAACAGAAGATGCAGGCCATCCTAAATCTTTTAAGATTTATCGTGGACTAATGGCAGATATACACATTACCGAATCAGTACAGGGGTAGCTTCCAAATCATTCTGTTACTCTTTATAAGAGGCAGCCATATTGGCTAAAGCATATACCTCCCGTGGTCGGTCACATGACGGAGTTCTACAGATGCTACTGGAGTGATGTGAAGAGCAAGCACACAGAAGGACCTCTCATACCACTCAGATATGAATGTGCCTTATCCTGAATTGGTTTGCCTACCTCAGTATGTCCACACACTGAGTGGCAGCAGCTCTTCAGGATTTTACGTATTTTTTGTCTTTTTGCTTTCCACCCTCCCTAGTGAACCTGGGCCATTCTGCATGCAAAGCATGTACACTGAAACAGAGCGACAGTCCCATATAATATATGAGCTAGCCCTAAATGACTGAGGTGGACAAATAGCTGCATTTCACAAGTAAGGAAAATAAAAGCGGTATATTGATTCTCCCCCTTTCGAAAGAAGGTCTAAAGAGTTTGTATTAGTATTGTTGTACTTACATATTGATTTCTTTTATTAACAAAGCATTTCCAGTCTGCAGAGTGCTAAAATACAGCAAAAGTTTGATACAACAGTGGCACACGTTTGGTGTTCAAAAAATGCTTATCTAGTAGGCTACACTGTTTTCAATGCTATTTCCTCCTGCACAGCAATGTTAGGATTAGGCGTCCAAGTTCACTATCATGTTTGGCTGTAGTGTTTTAGAGGTCAAGGTGCATGATAGCATTCCAGGCCATGTAGTATCAGCAATACCTTCCAATCCAAAGCGACACGATTGTCCTTCCCACAATGAATGCCACAATCATGGCAGAGTGCAGCATAGCCAGAGCTACAGCTCTGTAAAAGAGCTGACATCATGCCATCTGAAAAGCTGAATTACAGATTCTGAGGATTATAACAGCATGAACTCTGGAGCAGCATCATAAGCCATACTATATGACAGAGATTTGCTTGGCTATGCGCATGTCAGAGCTCACATAGTCAAGGAAGTGTGGGAGGCCTGGGCTTTCTCTTTATGATTTCACACTGTTGCTGACTTAATTGAGGTTTTATAGTTCAATCCTAGCTTTGCAAAATCTTAATGTTTCTGCTGGTGATGATTGGATTCCAACCATCATGTTTGCCATTTGGATTTCTGGTGCTAGCTGCCTATCCTTGCTTCTGTTTACTTTCCCCAGCCTCAGCCTTTATCCATAAATGTAATTCTTTCTTTTTCCCTTCAGGTTCACCCTAGCCTGCTGAGGCAAAATGCCAAGTAGAAAAGTTTAGGGACCGTTAGGGTCAGAACCAGGGGTTAAGCCGTGAGAAGAACAACGTTACGCCTCAGGCGTGCTAAGGCAAGAGACTTCACGCCAGTCCTTTACGATTTGCTCACAGTGCGACCCTGTTCCACATGATGCGTGGAGGCTTTCAAGTCTCAGCTCTCTTTTAAACCATTAGCCTTTTCCCCCAGATTCATATAGGAAAAATAAAAGCCCAACATTGGATCTGATTAATAATAATAATAATAATACAAAAGCCAATTTCACAGCCCATTACCTCACACAGCAAGGTAAAGGGAAGACAAAAAAAAGAGAGTGGGAGTGACTTTCACAAACATGGGTGGGTTGTGTTTGTGTCTTGCATGGTCAGCCATGGCCCAAGCAACGCCCAACTATGGCTTGTCATGACTCTCGCCCAGCTGGTGTTTGTAGGCTGCATTCAACTGAAACGTACCAGAGGAGAAGAAAAACACAGGAAGAACCTCCCCGAAGCTGAGAGCATCATTTTGTTTCATTAGCAGGGCCCTGGTGCCTCTCCCCTCGTCAACTCCCAGTTTCTCTGCCTCTTTTTCCATTTCATTCATCTGAAGGCAATTCATCTCATTTTAATTAATTTTTACTTGCAGCGTTATCACCCCAAGTATAAAGGCAAAAAGTTGTGTTTTTTTTTAATTACAAAGCTAACGGCATTAATTACCAGTACAGTAAATGCATCAACGCACGAGAGCCAAGTGGTGTTTGCAGGCACTGAGGCAGTCAGCAGCTATGACAGCTGCAAAGGCTTTCATTGAACAGCTTTACAATGGAGGAGCCTTTCTTTGGCGAGGGAGCCTGAGAATTCTGAAACAGAACGCAGCGGAAGGCTGCCGAGCCCATGTGACATCTGAAAGCAAAGCTGTGTCTGTGTGAAATGGCCATCCTCATTCTGTGCCCCATGGGCAGGGTCCAGTAGGGTGAGTAATTGAGATCAGTTTCCCTTAGAAGGATAAGTAGCCCTGGATGTCTGATTCAGCAGGCTCTGAATAGGGAACAGGCAGTGACATCACAAGAAAATGTAACTTCATAGTAACCCAGGCCCAGATTCTCATTCAGATCTGAACCCTGAGGCTCCAGTCCCTCTCACAGTGTCCATAGCTGCTGCTGGAGACAGATGGCTGAGTTTGACATGATTCATACATTACACAGGAGGGAGGAAAGAAATAATGAGAGCAACTCACATTTTTCTCCCCCCCCCCCACACACATACTTCTGATGTAATGCCGAATGTGAGTGAGATCAACTTTAATAAAATCCATGAGCTCCAAAAATCATTGAGGGCCCACTGCAACTGAGATCCATGAATCCTACTTTATAGCAGACATTACAAAAGGAAGCAGCTTAGTTCACTTTTACTGATCTGAAAGGAAACCCCTCTGAAATTTGCCACCCCAGAAACCAAACCTCCATGGACAGAGGCAGTATATCTCTGGCTACCATACATGGGGGGACTTGGATAACAATAGTCAGAGGTATGTTGTATCTCTCCATGAAGTTTTGATTTCTGAATACTATTAGACTTATCTTCTATTGAGTATGTTATACTTTCGTTAAAGCCTCTTTTAAATGTCATTAGGTGTCACATGACCCCTTTTCAGTCACTATTGCTTCATACAATGGATGTGTGTGAGGGTGGCTTGCAGTAGCAAGTTCTACACCCTGACTTACACACATTCATGGTAAGGTCTGAAAAGACCTTTGCACTTGCAACTGTCTCCATGTGTTCAGTTATCCTGGTTTTCAGCTTTTTGGACCTCACATGATGAACAAATGCAGACTGGGAGCATAGGGGTGGCCCAAGCTGAAGAGTGGTAGACCCACCCCACATATGCAAGAGCATGCGTCAGCACCTCTCCCAACATCTTGATGTTCTTCTAGCCCACCGCTCTGCTTTCCTCCGCATTTCTTCTTTCACTCCACCTCCCCTTCCTTTTCCAAACTAGGTGGTGGGAATAGTGGAAGTGATTAAGCAGGTGGAGGTGGGTGCCCCCTGCCAATCTACTGCCTGAGGCAACTGCCTCAGTCAGCCTTACGGATGGGCTGACCCTGGTGATAACATCTGAAAAGGGCTAATACAGTCATGTACTGTATTGTGTAAAGAAGTACCAGTACCTCCATTGCTTGTCATACACTTGCAGTGTAACAGTTCCGTCGATGATCCCAGTTTGTTTACTGCAGCAGGGAAGGATGCGCTCTATTCACTCTCAGCGCACCTCTCCTACTTTTTAGACCCTTGCCGCTCCAGGGTTTCAGGAAGCAATTTTTCCCTGCCCTGCTTGGAGGCTGAAGCCAGGACCTTTTGCAGGCCAAGCATGCGCTGTACCACAGAACTACCAACCAGCTGTTTAATGCTGTCTTTTTGATGAAAATGATTGATACCCCTACCTAGCTGCAGTTCTTTTCTATACCTTCGGCTACAGCCTCTGCTATATTTTCAAGTGACGCGACCAGGATGGCATGTGGTGTTCCCTGTGCTGAGAAAATAAAGAATTATATAATGGCACCATAAATCTATTTGCTTTATTTTCAATTCTTTTCCTAACTCCTAAAACGCTGTTTGTCTTTTTCAATGCAAAGCACACTGAGTTGACTTTTCCTGGGCACTTTCTTGTCTTATTATACGAAGACCTTCTGCCATGGAGACCAATGCAAAGAATTAATTTAGCTTCTGACTCCCACCATTTCCCCAAGTGCTTCTTTAAAAGCTTTCCCATCTCATGGCTCTGCCACTGCTTCTCTGACCAGTTCCTTGGTTTGGATGTACTTAAGCAGTGACGATTAGTTTGTATATCTTTAACAATATGCTCTTGAAATTCCTTCTTGGTCTCTGGTATTGCAGATTTACATTTTAATGATGCCAAGGTGCTTACAGTGTTGGATTTTCTTTCTATATGGCACTCAGGTATCCTACCATGTTCCCAGTTCTGTACTTTGTATGTGGGAAGAAGTTTGATGGTGAGTGAAGCAATGAGAAAAGAATAACTAAAAAAAGGCATAGGGAAGAAAATGGAATATTGTAGAAAAGATGAGCAAAATGGTAATAGCCCTACAGAAGGCCCGTCCCTGCTGTGACAGGAAAGGAGAGACCCATAACCACAGATGAACTCTTGATAGAAGGGAAGCATTCCAATATCATTACTTATCTAGAAGTCTGAAAGAAATATGATAGTAGTGGGGAATTATTTATATTTATGAGGCCATGAAAAACCTGTGGGGGAAAAGGAAAACAATATGGAATAATGGGATTTCATTGTAACCAAAGGAGAAATAATGATGTGTGTATATAAGCTAAACAGGTATGTGGAGATTATTTTAGCTAGTAGCTGGGGGGCAGCGTTGTGAGACCCAGTGGCTGCCAAATCAGTTTGGGGATCTGTGAGGTAAGCAGTCCAAGGCTGGCCAAGAGGAGATGAGGCTCTGTCAAAGGCAATGCTGCGGGAGATGAGTTTCTGATGAGGAACACTTAGGTCCTTTTTTCACTACAGCCAAAGAAGTAGCTTCTGGTTCTGAGTTGAAAGTTTGCTCAGGAAACAGGTGTCATGACGTCCAGTTTTGGCTTATTAGTGTTCAGGAGGGTCTTGCAGTCTGGCAGGACTCTTCTAGGTTCCTCCTTTGGCCAGAGTTCAGTGATGGTGGGTAGGCTAAATCCATGCTGGATGCTTCCCCTCCTGCCTCCCCCTGATCCTAGGCCTTTTGCAGTTCTGCGAACTAACAGCCATTAGCTGGCACAAGTCTGAGGTGACAAAGGGGGCGTGTCAGCTCGCTCTAGAAGGGATAGCATCTTGGACTAGTTGCCTGCGCCGGGTTCCAGCCTCTCCTGTCTCCGACATGCCCCAAGCTCTCCCCCATTATGCCCACTCTTCCGCTCCCTGCTTACTCACCACCGCCAGCGGGCCATGTTTGTCCTGCCACCATGCACAATGCCTCTAGATTGCCATTCACAATGGCTGGAAAGCACATTCCGCCAACGGAACACAAGTTCTGACAGTGGTGTCAGCGCATAGCAGAAGTGTAACAAGGGTGGAGCGAAGGCAAGTAGTTCTGCAAGATTCCGTTACACTGGAGTCAGCAGCCCCTCCCCCTTGCTGTTGGAGCCATTCTGGCAGCAAAGGCAACATGCAGGACACTCCCCTGTTGCTGCTGGAATGGCTCCAACAGCAAGGGGGAGGGGCCGCAGACTCCAGTGTAACGGAATCTTGCAGAACTACTTGCCTTCGCTCCACCCTTTTTTCACCTCTGGCGCATAGGATTGGGACATTAAAGAGGTAATTGGTCAGTGGTAGCTGAGGTGGTAGCAGTAAGGGATATGCAGTCATGTTCCAATTTGTCTAGAAGAGTGATTGGAACAGGATTATGGTTGTTCCTTCCCAACATCTCTAGTGCTGCTGCTGTGATCATGGCATCATTGCTGGAGGAGTTGGTATGGAGACATTGCCAGCCCAATCTTCTTCTTGAAGTGCAGCCCCCTCCCACTGCACACAGCAAAGGGCTTGCATCAGTTGCCCCACTTTGCCCTACCAAGGGAAAGCTCTGCCTCTGTGAAAAGACTCCTCCTCTTTGTCTTTTTGGGGGGCTTGAAAGGGGCAGAACTAGTCCCAACACAGCCTAACTTACACACACACACACAGACACACAGCATCCATCAAGTGGCAATCCTGATTCCCTCCTCAACACCCCTTCTGTCTGTGGTGGCCTCAGCACTTCGTACCACTATTCTTGTGGTGACGATGCTCCCCTTTCTGGCACCATTAAGTAGGCAGCTGTCCAGTTCAGAGTGACACCAGTCTGGGTAATACCTCTTCTTCCACTGTGTAGTCCCAAACATTTTGTGTATACTGTTTATGATGGTGAAGTACTCCTCAGTTTTCTTGAATTCTACAGGGTTAGCCATCCCAGGCTGCAATTCTATACACACTTACCTGAGAATAAGCCCCATTGAATACAGTGGGACTTACTTCAGAGTAAGCATTATTCATAGATTGCAGTGTTTGTTGCCACAAAAAAGCCAAAGAGTTTTTGCTATTTGCAGATGAACTATAAGGATAGAAAGTTTTATCTTCCTTATATGTTTGGAAATTGAAATTTACTTTTAAGTATGTTTATATGTCTTCCCTGTATAAAAAGGAAGGTGGATGGATAAGTAGATCTGGGTTCACAAAATGTGGGAGACTGACGTTGGTTTTTCTCCAGAATTATCCCATAATATGTCATTTAAAAAAGAAGCAATGGTGACAGTAGCTAAGTAGAAAGTTGTTCACATTATTTAGAATCTGTTGGCATTGTTTAGCAACAGTGAGCATAATCCAGCCACGCATGTTGTTGTTCAGTCGTTAAGTTGTGCCCGACCCTTCGTGATCCCATGAACCATATCCCGCCAGGCCTTCCTGTCTTCCACTATCTTCCTGAGTTCGCTCATTTTCATGTTCGTTGCATCGGTGATGCTGTCTAACCATCTCATCCTTTGCCTTCCCCTTCTCCTTTTGCCTTCAGTCTTTCCCAGCATCAGAGTCTTCTCCAGAGAGTCCTCTCTTCGCATTAGGTGACCAAAATATTTGAGCTTCATAGAGCCTTGTTTTTCAAGGCACCCTGTGATGTCTGAATAACGTGCCTGGTTTGAAAGGGAAGCTTGGATGAGATATGGGAGGTGCATACAAGCTTCCTATTCCTGGTAATGGGCCAGAGCAACATTGAGGGGTGGGGAACAGGATTCTGTTGAAGCCTCTGCCAATCTCTCAGCATACTGGTGGCAGCACCCGTGTGGGGCTGAATTGTGTCCCAAGTCAGTTGGAAACTATCTGGAAGAAAAAGTTTTAAATATATCAGCAGGAAGGCTGTTTTTAAAAATACCTTATTAAACTCACAGGAGGTAGCCTCAGACTCCTGATTTTAAATTAAAAAGCCAGGAGCAAGAGAAAGAACAAGAAGAAAGAGGTGAAAGAGCCAAGAACGGTGTAGACACACGAGTTTATGAAAGCCAAAGAAGAATCCTTTCAAATTAGAGATTCAATGCAAGAGAGCCTAATCTGGAATGCAACGTAAACGTTGGCAGGTGAGATGTAAATGGAAATTAGGAAGAAATTTGAAGAACAAACAGCCAGAGATAACACAACCAATAATAATAAATTCTTTAAGTACCAAGAGAAAGAAGCCCAAGGGAGAGTTAGTAAAGGGCACAGTCAGAAAAGATAAAGAGATTGTGGGGAAGCAAAATGAGTTCTTTGGCTCAGTCATAACCAGAGAGAATAATGGGTCAAAGTGCGCTCTGGGAATCTGCAGTGTGGGGAAGGAAGCAAGTCTTGTCTTTAAAAAAATGAACAAAAAAAAAACCCATTAAAAATCCAAGGAACCCACAGCCACTTGAGAAACGAAATTGCAACTAAGTGCTAAGACTGCATAAGAGAACTCCTATTATCCAACTACTGACCATCTAAATCTTCTTGCATTTATATTGATTAGCCTCACCTAAAAAGGGGAGGGGCTGTACTCAGTGCTGGAGTGCAGGCTTTACAATACAGAAGGTCCCAGGTTCAGTCCTTGGCTAGGGCTGGAAAGATCCCTCTCGAAAACCCCAGTCAGCATGAGCAAGCAGCTCTGACCTAGATGGATCACTGGTTTGACTCCATGGAAGGCAGCATTCTATGTTCTTGGGCAAATATCTTTCCCCCTGATCTAAACCATCAATCTTATGAATGTTTGCAAAGCTCTGTGGATAAACATAGTTGTATTCTTCCCTTCCCCCGAGGAATGGTGCTGGGTCCTCTCTAGATAGCATGCAGCACGGGCTCTATGTCTAGCTAGACAGGATTGTGCTGCCCATGTGCAACATGTTTCTAGCCCTCATGGCTTATTCAACTCTTTCTCTATATAACTCTAGAACCTGTATTCTCACTGTGTGTGTTAGTTTTAAGTGTATCCTGAATTTGTGTCTAATTCTGAAGTTTATAATTCAACAATAACCCAAAGCATCCTTTTCATGCAATAAGACAGATAAGAATCTGTCTTATTAGGAAAATCTCCTAACTTTTCTAATGTGCACAGAAGTTTGAACTCCTGAAGCGTTAAGTGCTTGGGGATCGAAATGTCAACAAACATGTCTAAATTTATGCCATTTAGATGTGACTTGTGTATTTTCCAGTCAATACTTCAAAAAAAAAGTTATTTGGCAAGGCATATCAAAGACTCCCATGGAAATTATGTCCTTGGCTGACTACTTACCTACATATTATACACCCGTTGTACACTTACAGCCCAATCCTATCCGGGATTGGGCTGTACTATGGAGCCCAATACAACAGTGGAAGTGACTTCCGCTGTTGTAAAATGGCTGCGCTCCGTTGGCAGCCATTTTGCATGCATTGCTGCAAGGTGGTGCAGCAGCGCCGTAACTCCACTACCACACTCCGCTGCGCCTGCCTAACTAGGTAAAACAGTGGTGGGGGCAGGGAGTGGGAGAAGTGGGCGGACAGGGGGTGAAAGGGAGGGGTGAGGAATGGGTTGTGGGTAGGAGAAAGAGAGGGGGTGGATCCGACAGCAGTGGCGCGCTGGATCCTATCCCCTCTATTCAGAGGCTCCTCACCTCTTTCTTCTCAGACATGGGCCACCTACAGAGCTGGTCTGAGGAGACTCATTGGCTAGTGAGAGGCTTACAGAGGGGTAAGAAGAAATAATTCCCCTTTCCCCTCCCAAGCCCTCTGCTGGATACAGTGCACAGTGGGGGAAGAAGGACAGGATTGGTCTCTAAATGTAAAACAAATCTATTTTTTCCTCCATTAGGGGATATGCATGAAGGAGATTTGAAAATTACATAGAAAACCACCAACTCCACCCTAATGAAAAATATTTGAAACGAGCAGACAGGAAAAAGGAGCCCCAAATAAATTACATTTCCCCCACACTCATGATTTATGAGTCTCTGTGTATCACGTTTTACAAGTGTTCCATCCCATTTTCAGCATTAGGGGGGTAACAGTTTCAAAATGAGAATGTTTTAGAAGGAGTACAACATGCCCACCAGCTGTCGTCTGGCATTCGTCATGCTCCTGCAAAAAAAAAAAAAAGATTTGAAAATTATGTTAATTACATGCACCTAAAAGATGAAAATTAGTGGTGGCCTTTTGGTTCATTGCATATTTCTAATGGGGCCCGAAGTGCCAAACTGCTTGCTTACCCCAGTACGCATTTAAGTTTTGCTCCACATTTCTCTCCCTCTTTATTTATTTTTTCCCCCAGAAAAGTACATATGCAAATGAAAAGGGGGAAAATGGAACAAAATTTAATTAAAATGTGTCTGTTTCTTTTCCTTTGAGTGCTTTAGGGTGGAATAGCAAATTGTTAAAAAGGAGAGCACTCAGAATAAGGTTAAAGAGCTGAAAACTGATTACACCCTTTTGAAAATGAAAGCAGGGGAGGGGCTGGTGGAGAGGCTGTACATCGAGGTAGGTAAAGGACTCTGGGAGTCTCTCGCTGGAGACAGGGCATTTGTCACTGCAAATTATTACAGCCTGGCACGTGTTGTTGTACCAGAGATTTGTAAAGTGGAGTCAGCAGCTTTGCCTCAGGAGGGGGGGTTTCAGAGAAAGAGGGGAATCAGGCTTCTGTGAGGCTGTGCTGCCACAGGTGCAGAGGAGGAAGGTCTCTAGGGTTTTGTGCTTGGGCTTCCCTTTCCTCTCCCCTTATCTCTGCCCCATGAGGGGTCTGCGGTAAGGTAACCCAGTAGCGGGCAATACCTCTATGCTGAAGGACTGCAGGCAGAAAACACATTGATATATGAGAACGGAAGCTGCAAACTTGACTACTGCCTAGGACAGCAGATTTTGAAGACGCTATTTTTTATTTCAATGGTATATTAATTCTGAGTGCACCTTTTTCAGAAGAAAATCTTTGCATCAGCAACTATTGCATCATGCATGCACACCACTGTGTGTGGAATTCAGGTCTCGTAAGTTAAAAGCTACAGTGGAACTTCTGCCCAGGTATGCGGATTTAGAGCATGGCACGCTATCCATCAGGTGGCAGATTGTGTGGAAAGCCATTGTGTTTGTTTGCACGAAGCTTGTGGACAGAAGGGTCTGTTTTGGACTGGGCTTTCTGCAGCCGTAAAAGATGCACTCGCTAAACTGCAAATGTAGATGAGCTGATATGTAGCGTCTCTGAGCTGAACCGGGTCATAAATATATCATTTCTATAGATGGGTTGGTTTTTTAAAAACAACTTTACTGTCATGTTAGATATAGATAAAGCTAAAAGATGTTAACTTTCCAGTGGAGACTTGAATCTGATACTTGCGTGCATTGATCTAACACACTGCCTAAACCACCATGCTGATCCATGTTGTCCTACACATGCTCCTTGATCTACACACAAAGAGGATTATAAGAATCCTGGTGGACTGTACCATTTCAGACTACAGGTACGATCAGCAGTTTTGAATGCCCCCACTTTGCAAAGAAGCAAAAAAGATAAAAAGTACCTCCCTCCAAAGAAAAACTGCACATCAGCAAGATACGCATTCCCTGTTCTAGTTTTCATTTTCAGAGACTTTATATTTTACATAGGGGAGCATTCATAAATGTGACCTTCCTACCTCCAGTGTGAAATGGTACAGTTCATTCTACCACCTCAGAATCACCATAAATGTAAGGCAAAGATTTGTTACAAGGAGTCTCACTTTTGAGGCATAGGACAGGAGATACAAGGAAAAGCCCAAGGGTGTTTTAACTGAGAAATGGGCACATTTGTCATGGGGACTAGGGCAAGTATTTGGCCTGAAACACCAAAGCTACATGACTAACGGTTTTTATTAATTTTCATTAATTGTTTTTTACTGTTTTAAAATGTGATTATTTTTTGTATTGTATTTTTTGTATTGTATTTTCTTTTGTTGTTGTTGTTGTAAGCCACCTTGGGTCCCTTTGGGGAGAAAGTCGGGATAAAAATACTGTAATTAAATAAATAAAATAACAGCGCAATCCGACTTAACTTTTTTGCCGGTTTAACCAGCGGAGCAGCGAGAACGGGAGGCCCCAAAACGGAAAAGGGATTCAAATCCCCTTTGAATTTCCCTTTTGAAGGGGATTTGAATCCCTTTTCCATTCTGGGGCCTCCCATTCTCGCTGCGCTGCTGGTTAAACCGGCAAAAAAGTTAAATCGGATTGCGCTGTTAAGGATACTTGTGTCCAAGGTTTGGCAGCTCTGCACTAAGGAGTGATATTCAAGACCCATGATGGCATAGCAGCTGCCACTCATGTTGATTTTAACCTGCACGCATACAGAGGAGGATATGGGCAGACGGGGCCATTGGAGCATGCTCCTGGTGGTGCCCAGCAAGGCTACTCCCACTGGCAGGCACACACAGGGGCAGTATGTGTTGCACTCTGTGCACTTTCCCACCAGTCTTCATGCAGCTGCCATCGCATGTGCCATCTATACATTGAATTCACAGCAAAGGACAGCTGCCATGCCATTCAGTATCATCGTAAACTGTGCCATGTATTAGCAAAAAGCCAGTCAGCTAGGCAGATCTTCCTCTCCCCCCCCCTCTTCCTTCCCTGAGCTGGCAGAAGTATAAAATGCGTATTTCAGAGCAAGCCCAAACGATGGTCCCACATTCACACAAGAGTTTCTTGGGGACCAATTTTACCTTCCATTTCCTGTGCCTGTAATAGGAAAATCCCTTTGCTGTGATCTGGCATAATCTCCCTAGTTTGACGTTTGCAGGCTCTCTTTTTTTTGCTCCTCTCATTATCCTTCTGATTTGCCTCTGCTCGTATTCATCCTTTTCTGCTCCTCCTCCTCCTCCTCTGGGGCTCTCTGTATATTCTTAAAAGCTTTCTGCTTACGCTGCTGTATATATTGTGACTTAGCCACGTTTGATTTCCGTCCCCTTTCTTTCCTTTGCACACTGAGCTGCAGGATGAATGTCATTATTAGCTGGAAAGCCACCTCATCTCACGTTGTTGCTCCTCGTTTCTCCTTTTCTCGTCTGCCACTTGGTGCACTTCCCTCCGTTTCCCTCGAACGTTCTCCTTTGGTTTTCTGACCCCTACACCCCTGAGTACTTTCAGGCAGTGCTGTATTCTTGCCATCAGTAGCTGTTCTCATGCACATTTCTGCATCTTTGAACCCTCTTTATCAGACAAGCTACACGACTCATTTTTCCCCAGGGGTACTACACTTGAAATAGCCTCTGGCTGTATCACAACTCTTCAACAGTTTATGTCAAGAAGAAGCAAAATCCTGCCTCCGGGAACATGTTCTTTTCCGTAGTTTTATTCTGCTTAGTAACAATCACAATCAGTTATTTTACCAAAATCAGGCTAGGAGCTCATGTTTTATTTCCAAGCCCGTATCACATTCAGACAGAGGCTCTTTTATGTCTCCAAAGTTAATCTCAGGATTCTTTTGGATTGTTCAGCAGCACAGGCAACTATCTCACCAGTCTTCTTGTATTTGGGGCTTGTAGAAAAAGAAAGGCTTCCAGGATCATGACTTCGTCAGGAATAGGACCCTGAACCTGGGGCAGCTTTTCCTACCATCTCAAGAAATTCAAAAGGTCAAGCAAATGAGAATCCAAAAGGGGAGAAACATTTTTCACCATTCTCCATTCTTCACTGGCTTAGGGCCCAATCCTGCCTTATAGGCTGGCGGAGTGAGCGCTCTGCCGGCCTCTGGTGTTGCGAACGTGCCGTAAAGCACTTTTGGTGGGACCTTGGGTGTAAGCGGTGCTGGCGCGGAGGCCAACACCGCCACCCTCCAGGCTCCATGCCGCCGGACATGCTGGAGTTCTGCTGGACCTCTCAGCAACATTCAGTAGTATTGACCAATTCAGTAGTATTGACCGTGGTGTCCTTTTGGATCACCTTGCTGGGGTGGGGATTGGGAACACTGTCTTCCAGTGCCTCTGGTTCTTCCTGGAGGGCAGATTCCAGAAAGTGGTGCTGGGTGACTCCTGCTTGACCCCTTGGCCTTTGAGCCCCACAGGCTTCAATCTTGTCCTCCATGCTTTTTAACATCTACGTGAAACTGCTGGAGGAGGTCATCAGAGAGTATGGGGTTGGATGCCATGTAGGCAAATGATACCCGTCTCTATATCTCCATTCCCTCTGGTAATAGGGAGGCTGTGGATCATGTTCTGACTCATTGTTTGAGACTGGCAATGGGCTGGATGAGGGCAACCAAGTTGAAATTAAATCCAGATAAAACAGACGTGCTGTTGGTGAGGAAACCTGGGGTTCAGGATTGTCAGCTTGTTTTGGAAAGAGTTGCACTCCCCTTGAAAGAACAAGTTTGCACCTTGGGAGTACTCCTGGTCCCAGCCTTGCACCTGGATGCCCAGGTATCAGCTGTGGCCTGGGATGCTTTTGTCCGCCTTAGACTAGTATGCCAGCTGCATCCTTCCCTGGGTCAAAGAATCCTAACCATAGTTGTCCATGCATTGGTTACATCTTGGCTGGACTTCTGTAACACGCTTTATGTTGGACTGCCCTTGAAGACGACCCAGAAACTTCAGTTTGTTCAGAATGCTCCTGCACAACTGGTGATAGGCACAAGGCATGTGGAGCATATCATATGTGGATTGTTCCAAGTGCACTGGTTGCCCAGTACATTACTGCACACAGTTTGAAGTGCTGGCTTTGAGCCGTACATTGCCTGGGGCCAGAGTACTTGAAGGAGCGCTTCCTCTCTCAAGAAACTGCCAGTCTCCTGACATCTTCCTGGAGGACTCCTTTGCTGCAGAAACACACCTGGAAGTGACATGTAAAAGAGCTTTTTTTCTGTGACAGCGCTCAGACTTTGGATCAAGCTCCCAAAGGAGGTGAGGTCAGTCCCCCCCCCCCCCGCCAGTTCATTTCCAGTGCTGGCTCAAACCCATTTTTTTTTTTTATTTCAGTTGGTCTTTTCCTCTTAATTTCTTATCACTGGTTAGTGTTTTTTTTAAATCTGCTGCTCTCCTGATTGGATACGATTCTAGCATTAATTTTTTTTATTGATATTTTTATGTAATTTGAATGCTGTTTTTAGTTTCTTCTTGTTTAGCTGCCTCAAATAACTCACATTTGGGAGGGAAAGGCATGGGATATAATTCTTAAATAAACAAATCAGCAGTGATTAGTAGATGTGGCGAATGAAAGTGTGAGTGAATGTGATAATATCACTGCCATGCTAGTCTGTGGGGGCTGCTTCTTGATGATTTCCTCGATTCTCTCTTTCCCTTCCACATTTTTATTTAGGATCAATTCAAAATGGACACAGCCCACAATATTGATCAAGGATCACTGTAAAGAAGTATGCATTCAAGTACTCTGCCCTCCCCCCCCAGCCAAATGGTGCATGCTCCTATACCAAAAGTACTATAATGAGAAACACCACTAGAGGGCACCCAATACATCATTTACTCAACCTGATGCATTCAGAGCTAAATTCGCTCAGAAATAAAGCCTGGAAATCATTTTATAGGTAGGATATGGGAGGGTGAAGAAAGTAGGATGGGTGAGCCAGTAGAATTGCTGATCCAAGAACTGCTCCCCACTTCTGCTATCCCAAATGCGAAAGGCTGGCAGTGTGCATCCATAGCTTGTTAATCTTTCCTTTGCATCCTGGTTTGGGAGGCTGTCAGACTGCCATATTATGCAAATTGGAATTAAGCAATTAAGGCGATAATGTTTCCCTTGAAGAGCTTGACAAAGCAGAGGGAACACGGGCTGCTTAACAGGAAGGACTTTGGTTGCATATTTGCCTAAAAACAAAAGGGAGTTAAAGAAAGAGGAGACACCCCTGTATGCACTAGAGGTCTGGCCAAGCCATGCTTCCTGTCATGGACCCCTCTTTCTCACCCTTGTCCACACTGTAAGTATCTGCTCCCAACCTGGCCGCAGACAAAAACATGGTCAGGTGCAGTTCTGATGCTGGGATCTGGGTCAGGGTGGCGTAGTCCATTCTGTGAAATTGGATCATAGACCAAGTGACTACTACCATCTAGAAATAACAGAAGGATCAGTAAGTTCAATACTGCAGAAGTGGAGTACAGTATTCCCCCCATATTCGCTGGGGATATGTTCCAGGCCCCTCTGTGGGTACTTGAAACCGTGGATAGGAGTGAAACCCCCTCCATGGTTTCCCCTGCAGGCAGGCGTGCGCGCCCCACCCACAGCTCTTTTTTTTCCAGCAAGCTTTGTTTCTTCCTTAAAACAAACAGAGAAGCAGCCTCCATTGCAGGCAAGTAGAATGAGAGTAAGTCCTAGAGAGGCTCTTCAAGGTTTCTGTTAACCTTGCAGGGCCTCTCTAGGACTTACTCTCATTCTACTTGCCTGCAATAAGCAGCCAGAGGCTGCTTCTCCTGTTTGTTTAAGGAAGAAACGAAGTTTACTGGGAAAAATGTAAAAGCCTGGGGGGGGGGGGTTCCCCGCAATCCGTGGATAACTGAAACCGTGGATAGCGGATCAGTGGATATGGGGGCCCACCTGTATATTGTGATTGTGATTGTTATTATAGCATCATCCATGTACATGGTGCTTTACAACAGGTGAGAGGGCAGGTCCCTACCCTGAGGGGCTCACAGTCTAGATAGTGACACAAGGGAGGCAACAGAGGAAGGGAATGGTATGTGATTATTTCATGTAAATGCACTTTTGCTTAGGTGTAAGAACTAAGGGGATGTGCCAACAGTGTCACAGAAAAGGTAAGTTCGGAGGAGGGAGTTTTTAACAAGAGTTGCATTTTGACTTGTGCGAAGGAGGAAGGTCCAGCAACACACTGAGCAAGGGCTGGAGGCTCTCACCTAGATTCACAGCCCTAACTAACTTTCCAGAACTGATGCAGCCCTGTCAATGAGGCATGTGTTGCATCCTGCAGTGGTGGTGGTGGTGGGCAGTTACGGAGGCCTCCTCGAGGTAAGGGAACAAACGTTCCCTTACCTTTGTTCTCAGGGCTGCATTGCAGCTACATTGGCTCTGAAAAGTTGGTTAGGATTGGGCTGTCACTTCTGCATGAGCCAAGACACAAGCACTGGGATGAATAGCAACAGAGGCTCTTTCAGAGTTCTCCCTCTGTTCATTCCCCTCCTCAAGCAAAGACATGGGCATAAAGACCTCTCAACCTCTCAAGATTTCCACTCTTGGCAAACTCTTTGGTGTTATTCACAATGGGGAGGATGTGGTTAATGGCCCCAGTGCTTGTGTCTGGAAGTGCTTGTGTCTGGAAGTGACTGGAAGTGCTTGTGTCTGGAAGTGCATAGCTGAGGAAGCCTCTGCCCAAACTTCCACTGTTTTTGAGTCTAGCAGGTGAGGAGGTTCAACAGCCATGATTGTGGAGGGGGTAGAAATGTGCATAAAATGCATGGCGCTGTCCTGCCGCGTGTCTAGTTTGGCCATTGACTCTCGGAATACTGAAGATGCCACCAAATTCTCTGTGAGAAACCAGGATGGCCAGACTTGTGACTCAGGCATTAGTGGCCACTGGCAAAGGCATATTTTGATTCTCCTCTGCTGCCGCGACATTTCACTACTGAAGAGGAAATGGAGGAGGACCTCGTCAATTCAACTGTCCCTCCCGCCCCCAAATCCTCATCTCTGTTTCCATGCCTAGCAAGTGGAGAAAGAAAAGTGGGACGTCTTTCATGCTTGCTACAGTGCTGTTATCTCCCTTCAGCCTTTTTGCCTAATCCCTTCTCTCACTTACTCACCCTGGTTTGATTTAGTGGCTGTTCTGTGTTGATTTACTGCTAAAGTGGCTCAACAGACTCACTCCACTTTCAACTGTAGGCTGCTACTTTTTAAAATTTTTATTTTGCTAGCTGAGCATTTGTTTCAGCCATGTCCTCCTCCTGCTGCTGCCCTCCTCCCTCTCTCCTTAGAGACATTCTGGCCATTCCAACACCTCTTTTAATGAGCTTGCATTTTCAGAAAAGGCCAGAGCTGATCGTGACTTGAATGGCAGCTGCCAAGCAGGTAGAAGATTTTTTTTTTTTTTTAAAAAACACCCTTCAATATTCAGCATGAAATTGCCTTTTCCCTCCCACTGGAATAGTCCAGGTGCACTTGAGGCCTTATTCTGCAAGGCACTGAGCATTGTTTGTGAAGAGTTTCTGCCATCGCAGTTCATTGAGAATCACAGGCATTCTCCATCTCCTCTCATATGATTAATGTTCCTCAGGATCAGCTCCTGTGTGTGTTTAAACTAGCATCAGCGAGATTAGATGAGCACACTGGGAAGAGAGTTTCTCAGATTTCAATCCCTCAAGGGTTTTTGTTGTTGTTGTTTCTGCTGGATTGTGGAGGGTTTTTTTCCCCCTCCTCTTCTTGAGATATTTATATTACAAGAGTTGCATTTTGTATTTCCCTGCAAAGCATTTTCCATTTTCTGTATGCCTGCCAGATCTTCCCCACGTAACATGCGCGTGCCACCAGGGACTGCAAGGATTTGAAGGGTAAACACTGCAAAGAGCTAGAAATTGTTTAAGGTGGTAGAAGGCAGCATAATTAGGAGGGAGAGGATGTGGTAAAAGGGGAAAAAGTGGGCTGAACGTCTTGGTTGACATCCACCCATGTCAGGGCTCCAGCTTAGACTCAAAATGGAGGAAAATCCTTTCATTAAAAGACTAACAACAGAAGCAGAGCCAATAGGGCAAAACTTTAGGGCATGATTGCATCGGGCTGTGCTAGGGTGAGAGGATGTGCAACCAACTTTAATGATTTCCACTGTATCCATGATTAGTCCATGCTCTTTCCCTTCCCACTTCTAATTCAGCCATGGGAGAGGGTGATGATGAGGATACTCACTGCAGACAGTGTGTAGGGCTGTGAGCCAGCACAGATGCCAAAGTCCACACAAGGTGCAGACAGATTTTAGTGCATCATCTTCTCGGACACCATGCTTCTTGGATGGCAGGGTGAACTTGTGTTTCTCTATGATTCCCACAGTCTGATCAGTGCTGGGCTGGGGAACCCTGGGTTGCTGGGGAACCTGGGACAAAGCTCTGCATTAGGTTCACCCATGGAGCCCCCCCCTCCCCACTATGGACACTACCACTGCCACTGGTACGGATAGTTCAGGAGGTAGTAGCCTAGCTAGGTGGGTCTTCTCCTGATGTATATGGGCCCTTGGCCAGTGCCTGACCTGCCTCCCCTTGTCTGGTTCAGATGCCATGAAATGTGTGGATAACACATGATGGGTGGAAATGGAATTTATGGTCACTACTCTTCCTCTCAACCTCCATTCCTCTCAACCTCCATTCACACAGAGCCATTTGCATGGCTTCTGTACAGAAAGTCCTGTTGAAATACTTTCTGTTGGAGCTTGAGAGCAGGGGCAGCAAGCGTGATTCCATTCCCCCTTCATGCATTGTATGTCCACACAATTCTCATCATCTCCTAGAAATCTAAGTCTGCAATCCTATACACACTTTTCTGAGAGTAACAGCACAATCCTATCCAGAGCCTATAGCAGTGAATCTCGTGATCTGCTGCCGTAAGACTTGGTCTCATGTTGCAATAGCCACACCACTGCCATGCACTTTGGGGGCGCTGGTGCACATGGCTTGATGTTCAACCAGCCCACGTTGGAACAGGAAAGGTGGCAGCGAGGGCAGTTTGGGGGAGGGTTGGGGCAGGAGGGAAAGACATTCCCTGTTAAGGAGGGAAAGACATTCTACGCAATCCTATACCATTATGACCGCGGAAATTACTTCTGTTCTGTAAAGTGGATGCTGATGGAGTGCGGACCAGCCATTTTGCACATGCTGCTGTAAGGTGCATCAGCTCTGCAACTCCGCCACCAGACTCCGCCACACCCACCGGCCCAGGTAAGGCAGCGGTCATGGCAGGGAGGAGGAAGATACGGGGCAAAACGGGGTGGGGAGTAGGGAAGAACAGGGAGCGGGGAGGCAGCGGGAGCGGGTGGATCTGGCAGCAATGGCGTACACAGGATCCTATCACCTCCTTTTCAAGACTGCCTGCCCCTTTCTTCTCCTTGGACTTGTGCCAGCTACAGTGCTGGCTCAGGTCTGAGGAGACCCATAGGCAAGCGGGAGGCTTACAGAGGGGAAGGGGAAATAATTCTCCTTTCTCCTCCCAAGCCTCCCTATCACACACACACACACACACACACACACACACACACACACACACACACACACACACACACACACACACACACGCTGGATACAGTACGTGCCTTTTTGGCATGGCTGCAACGGCGGGGGGGGGGGGATAGGATCAGGCTCTTAGTCATGCACACCACACTCAGCCCAAACAGGGGGAAGCAAACATTCCCAAAGGATGATTTCTAAGGCTCCAGGTAAGCCCAGAGATGCTCCCAACCTTTGAGAGAATCCCTGGGCTACGTGGTCCCTGGGCTAGTCTGACTGATCTTTCCAACTCAATAATTTCTCAAGAGAGGCTGCTTGATCTGTAATGCATGTGACTATTTTGAGCTAGGCAGATTCCGAACTAGGAAATTGCAAACTTTGATAACATCACTATTGTGAACCTTGCCCATGAAATTCCTCGATCCCAGCATTACTGTAATGGCATGAGAAAAAGCCACAGGGAAGCAACTCCCCTGCTGCTATTGGTAATATATGAAAATCAGCCCTTAGATTAAAAACGTAGCATCTGCTTTGCCTCTGTCAAGTAAGAAGTGGAAAATTATCTTTTTGTGTATGTGGAACTTCTCATTTTAATGAAAGATCGTTTAAAAACCAAATTGTCATGGGTATGTGAGGTGTGAGAATGAACTGGATTCAGAGCAATCTGTGGTGGGGAAGAGAAAGAGAGAGTGGGACCGGTCATTAGGCCTCATTGATCTGAAATGGTACCTTTTTTGTTTTGCTGGTTTGAAGCCCCCTGGAGAATAAGCTGGTTTGAAGCTGGGAGAAAAGGCAAGTAGCCTTCAGTGTGTGTGTGTGTGTGTGTGTGTGTGTGTGTGTGTGTGTGTGTGTGTGTGTGTGCGCGTGCGTGCATGCGTGTGTATGTGTGTGTGTGTGTGTGTGTACATGCACATGCACGTACAACTGAAAGCACAAGGCCTCTTAATTCTTAGCCTAGATTTATCAGCCTTGGAAGCGACTGCTGACTACACTGCAAGGATAATAAAATTGGCCTATCTCGCAGGGGGAGGCAGAGGAGGCTTACATTATTAATGCTTGTAAAGTGCTCCAGGAGCTTTGAATGGAAGGCACCAGAGAGGAACAGAGGAACATGACTGTAGTCCAGAGATCTAGTTTTCCCTCTTAGAGGAACAACAAGAAAAGGGACATAATGTAGAAAACCCACCGAACTCTGAATCCAGATGCATGAGCCAGGTGAGACAACAGTAACAAAATGCATTAAGGAACCGGGGGGGGGGGGGTAGATGGACGGCAAAGAGAAAATCCCTCCCTAGTATGTGACAGTGCCCACCAATGGAAATGGAATAAAACTGCATGCAAGGCAGTTATAAATTGTAGGGTTAGATGATGGTAGAGACACTGAAAATGTGATTGCCTTCTAGGCAGTTTTGGCTCTTACAACAATTCCCATTCAGCAATAAAAAAAATATCTGGAATTCTGCAACCATAAATCCTGAGGTTGAACAATTAAATGTGATCTTTAATTAAACCATCTTATATCTTGTATACAAGATTTGCTTTCTTTCTCTCTTCTTTTACTAGAGGCAGCTGAGTGATAAAACCTTCCAGTTATGAGTAATTATACCCCACTGAGAAAAGTGATAGAGTGCCACGCTCTAAAGAACTTTCTGGGCCCCAGAAAATGTAGAGTCAACACTTGAGTTTTTTTAATATATTATTATTGTTATTATTTTCCTCGACACTAACACTTTTCACAGCTTGTTCCTGGGGGGAGATAAACAAAAAGTGTGCACTTGCCTGCTAATGGGAATAAACAGGGCCAGGCTAATTGACCATTTTATATCAATGGTTTCAAATTCTTCACATGACAGAGGCAGTGAATGCGCATACGCGCATGAACATTGGGATGTAGTAGGAGAGCAAACAGAATCCCAAATGAAATATTTGTTATACTCGCTCTCCATAACAACTGTCTAGAAACAAAAACCTGCTCTGAGGCTCTGTCCACATGGGCAGAAATCGGTGCATTAGTTTAACATCAATTGCTTGCTGATCCACGGCTACCCTTTGTGTTCTGGACCATGCAGCTAGTCTGCTAAGTGTCAGCTGAGTGTAACTGTCTCTCTAAGATGTGCTCAGACACCACACCAATGTGGCACATTCTCCAATGTGATCAGTTCAAAAAGGCATGTATTCTGGAATCATATTTACACCAGGCCATGCTGTCCTGTTCCCTGCTTCTCTGTAAAGTTGCACCATGGCTAATCATGCTGCACATGCTACTTTGGAGAGCTACTTCTGGAGGGTCCAAACACAAACCTTGATTCAGTGATACTTTGTGAGCATAATGAATAAGACATCAGGTGGGCTTCCAGTCAAATTTTGCACATCTGTACCCAGATTTCACTCTTCCTGATTCCACCATTTATCTTGAGTTGGAGAAAAATAAATGAAACCATGGAACTTGCATTAGTCAGGAAACTCTGCACTATCCAATTATTGACTCTAAAAACAGTGATGTTAACACCAACGTGTTGGGTGACTTTTATTTATTTATTTATTTAAATAATTTATACCCCGCCTTTCTCCCAACAAGGGCACTCAAGGCGGCACAATCCTATTGCTGGCTTAGGCCGGCGCAGTGACCACTGTGCCGGCCTAGGGTGTTGCAAACGTGCTGTAAAACATGTTGCAACACCTGGAAAGGAAGCGGGTGCCCTCTCTGTGTCTCCTGCTACAGCCAGTACCCTCGGTCTCTGAATGGCCAAACACCTTCCCATGCGATCCAGCAATGGAAAACAGGGCTGTAAAGTATTACAGCCACTTTGAATGGAACAAAACTGTAAACCTTTGTAGTTAGATGGAATTTGCTAGCTCTGTCTCTTTGAACAATAAGCTTCCATTAAGGTGGGCTGATCTACCCACCTAAGCACTGATTTACCTTTTAATACTTTTAGATAGTATCTGCAGCCTTGACATTTTCTTTTGTTCTGATCTGTTCCACCAAGTGTTTTAATGAGCACAAACGGAATAAGACTAACATGCCT
Organism: Plestiodon gilberti rubricaudatus; assembly: GCA_026170595.1. Taxonomy (NCBI): domain Eukaryota; kingdom Metazoa; phylum Chordata; class Lepidosauria; order Squamata; family Scincidae; genus Plestiodon; species Plestiodon gilberti. Next base: position 201,347,484 of record JANXHW010000003.1, on the reverse strand, counting down.
AATTCCCTTTGATATCAGAGAGACTTAACTAGGTGCATAAATCCCAATAGCTATTAACACGTTTACATTTCTCTGTATTGTGATCTAAAAGACTACACGCAAACAGAATTCTTGTAGTTATGGAAGGGCAAAGCTCTGCGCTAAAATGGAAAAATGGGTCTCATATGTAACTTTAAGCTTCCATAGCTGATTGCAGAGGCTCTAAGCAGTTGCTATTTTCTGGAATGTAACCATTGTGGTTCTTTTTATTTTTTTAATGTTTACACTGGGATTTCCTGAACAATTCAAATGACATAGGATAAGCAAGATAAGCTTTGCAAGGCCTGTCAAAAGTGCAAGAGCCCCATTCTTTTGCAGACCAATTCATAACCTTAGTTTACTTAAGTCATAATAAATAAGATATTTTTATCACAATTGCAAAGCAGAACGAACAAGACTTCAGAAAACAAAAGACTTCAGTCTATTTTAGATACTCAAAACATGGCCGTATGAAGTGTTTTGATGTTTCAGCTTTTAATGTGCAAATATGGAATCTGAATAATTGAATACTAGCCATAGTTTAATTGACCTTACTTTTAACATATGTTAGAAGATATAAAAAAAATGTCTAGGCCAAGTGCGGATCCATGGTCAAGGCTCCTCTTTCCAGGACCTGGCTGACAAATGTCCCTTGGGCAGAAGGAAGCAAATGGGAAAATATTGGAGAGGACAGCAAAATAGTGCTGCTAATTAAGGGAAAAATAGGTAAAAGATGAAAGGGATTTTCAGAGCTTTACTTCTGTTACATAAAGGCTTCTGTCTATCATTTGGGTTCCCTTAATGTGTCTACTAACAAGGTTCTGCCAATACATACAAACAGCCTTGCTCCGCTTTGGTCTCTTTCTTTGATAAAGTCACATGCTCTTCATTTTCTCACACATTAATCTTTTTTTTTTTGTGCATGCCTTTAAACTCCAAGGATTAAAGAAACCGGCACGCATATATATATACAATTAAAAGAGCTGACATTTTAGGTAGTCACTACAGCCTTTGATTTGCTTTGAGAACAAGATCATTACTTTCTTTTCAAAACAGAAGAAAGGAAGAACTGAAGAAGTTATTCGTTTCAATGGTACCTTCTGTTGTGGGATATGGTCGGCTTTTGGTGAAGGAAGGTGCCATGAAAGGTGGAGTCATACCCTGCAGCATCTTCCGTACAGGGATAGACTAATGAGGGCTCACAGCTGATTTTAAAAGATGTGCTTGTGCATCTCCTTTGGGCCAATGCACAAGTATCCCAAGAGTATGTCATCATGTCTTATCTCAAAGATGGACCAACATGTGGAATTCAGATAACTATGCACTTTATCTCACTGTGTGTGGTATTTGTATCAAACAGCCCAATCCTATCTAAACCACCCCCGCCAATGCAGTCGCACCACTTGAGTGCATGCTGCATCCTGAGGGGGAGGAGCTGTCCCAAAGGTCTCCCCCAGGTAAGGGAACATTTGTTCCTTTTTTTTTTTTTGCTGGCGCAAGTCCGAGTGGACCCAGGAAGGCAGATTGAGGCTCCTGCTGCCAATACCGACCCCTTTCCAGACTTGACACACCCCCCCTCAGTGCCCCAGTCTCCGCTCTGCTGTGGCTTCAGCCCAGCTGTCCTCTATGGCATGTCGCACATATAAAGCATAAAAAACAGGGTGGAATGGGGCGCAGCTGGGCCAGCGATTTGGGCCCAAACTCTTTCGCTTGTTCTTTTTGAGCTATGAGCAAGGGTCTACAAATTGTAAGTGAGCTTTATTTTATTTATTTTATTTTTCACGTTTTTATACCACCCTTCCTCCAAGGAGCTCAGAGTGGTGTACATATTTCCTCCCCTCCTTTTTGTCCTCACAACAACCCTGTGAGGTAGGTGGGGCTGAGAGATAGTGACTGGCCCAAGGTAACCCAGGAAGCTTCGTGGCTAAGCGGGGATTTGAACCTGGATCTTCCAGGTCTAAGTCCGACTCCCAAACCACTACACCATCCTGGCTCTTGGTATTTCTGGTAAAAAAAAAATACAGGGAAAGTGTAGATTTGGGCTAGGAGGATGCCTTTTCTTTTCCCTGTCTAAGAAATGTGACCACAGAAGTGAATGAAGAATGATAGGTTTTTTTTTCCAGAATAAAGAATCCTGTGGCACCTTAAAGACTAATGGTGCAATCTTGGACTGGCGGAGCGACTGCTGCACCAGTCCAGGGTATCGCAAATGTGTTGTAAGGCATGTTTGCATCACCCTAAGAGTAAGTGGTGCCGGGAAGGGGGAGGAATTGGCAGTGGCCTCCTCTGCCGAATCCTATCCACCTATCCCGCCATTACACAACTGGCTTACACATTACACAACATTACACAACATGGGGTGGCTGGGGCTCTCCTTGGGTAAGGAGACAAACATCCCCTTGCCCCAGGCACTCCTGTGCGTTGCTTTCTCTCTGCTGACGGGCTCCTATGACGAGGGGGTGGGGCTCCTCGTACCGGAGAGTAACGGTGGGGCGGAAAGCTGCAGAATCTAGCTTTCCACCCCACCTCCAGCGACGCCACTGGCCCCGAGGAGAGCTCCCGCTGCTCCAGCACTGGGTCCTATCTGGATAGGACGCAGCATGGGCTCTATGCCTGCACTGCAGCCTAGATAGATAGGATTGGGATGTAAGACATTTTTGCAGCCTACGTTTTCATAGATTAGCATCCACATTGTCAGACGCAGTTTTTCATGTCAGAGCGGAGAAGCTGCCTAGCCCTTTTGACATGTTGCACTGAATCTATGGTTGGAAAGAGTGAGATCATGTGATTATTCTAGTCAACACGGCATGTAATCAGCTGTCTGCATAGGAGTGTACTGTACTGCTTTGTGCTTATTGGGTTCTTTCCTCATGGTTGGGAAGCCTGGTTTTCCAGTGTTCATGGGAAAAAGACCTAAATTCTATTCACACAGTCAACGGTATGCATGGAAGGGAACACAAGACATCGTGCTCTCCCTTTTACACAATACTGCATGTGAAAAGAGAGCTCCTTGGACAACCTGTCACTGGGTTTTGTGGGATTTAGCTTTAAATCAAAATTCATGATGATACCAAATTTTGGACAGATAAAATCGTTTTTTTAGGGCCCTCAGGTTGGTGAGCATTGATTTGTTTCTTCCTTCAGTAGACTGCATGACAACTACTATGGTACAAGTAATGGTAAGGGAATACCTTTTTGTGCCTAGTGAGAAAATCCATAATTTGACAAGATGCAGAACTATTTTATGTGGATTGTCATGGCTGCAGCAGCCTACTCAGAGCTTCTGATGACTGTAAGCCAATTGCGTTTCCATAAACCCCCACAATTTATATAGATAGATAGGGATGTATAAAATGAATAAAGGTTTCTGCTCAGAATAGGGAATATGCTGCATTCCAATGACCAGTGCTTCCTAAATGCCGCCCACTCCTAACTACAAACTCTATCACTCTTCACCATTTTCTTCAAAAACACACTGAGCATCCACTTAACAAATGCTCTTCAGCCAGGTCTATTGCAATATCCTCATTTCTAATAGAAAACCAGACCACACTGCAAAGCACTGTTGTTGTTTGCAGTATTTTCCTAAGGTTTTAAATGGACATGCTGAACCCTGTGTGTGTCTCCCGCTAACCTTTGCCACACCCTCTTGTCCTAAGTGCTTTTCGCCCAGCTGGGAAAAGCACTTAAGCTGCAGGGAGGTAAGGTGCAGGTGGGTTGTGGGGTTCTGCACTTCCGTCTCTACATCATTGGGTCAATTCTGTCTTCAAACTACCATTGCATCTTGCTTGACCTGAAACACATTCACAATTGCTCCATTTGCAGAGCACATCGTGCATAGCCAGCCTCTTGTAAGGCCAAAACAGACTGATGCAGACCGTGAGTAAAGTGCTTACCTGTAGAAATGTTCCATATACACTTGGAACATACAATGTCACGTTTCAATGCACTTACCATATGTGCTGGCCCACTTGCATGTAGTATACGTATGAAAATAGTGGCTCTCTCTCTCTCTCTCTCTCTCTCTCTCTCTCTCTCTCTCTCTCTCTCTCACACACACACACACACACACACACACACACACACACAAATCCATGAGTCTCCTTGCAAGCTGATCACCTCAAAGTGGGATGTTGTTTTTATTTTACAAGCACCACATTTTGTGGCTACCACTTCTGTGAGTATCACCACTGGCACTGGAGATGGTAGCTTTGAACTAGGAGTTGGTGGCTTGCCCTACAGTTAGGGGCTTCATTCTGCATCCTCCTTCCACAAGTCATGCCTCTTTTAAAGGGCCAAACAGCTGCACAGCAGCATCTTGCCCACTGGTGTGCCACCATCCCAGCCATCTCCATTTCCAACAAGATTAGAGCAAATGGGGCACTGCCACGTAGTCATCACAGCGGTGGAGCCAAGTACCATCTGCCAGACTGTGAAGTGCCACTAGCAGTACTATTACAACTGGCTGAAAAGAAGTGGTGTAGCAAATACTGGCCTAGATGGGCCAAAGGTCTGACTTCATATAAGGCAGCGTCATATATTCATTGAAGTGTTGAGGGAGCAGCTATGTGTTCCTCAACATAGCTCATTTCATTTCCTCCTAGGTTGTTGGGATGTTTCAGTATGTGCCTCCCTGCTGCTAGCAAAGACATTTGTCACTAACAGAGGCAGAGTGATTTGCAGTTGTGTTATCCCACTGACTGTTTGGGGCTCCCCAAGCATCAGTTTCAGAATGTTCAACCATATAGAAAGGAGCCATCCTTGTGAAGATTATTTCTAAGAATAAAGTATTTCACTGTTTGTGGATATTGGAGTTATGGCAAACTCAGCCATTTACATAGCCCATTCTTTCTAATTAGAAGAAACCCCGTTGTCTCATTCCAGCATAACCATAGCTGTAGCTAAATATATTTAGGCATTCATTTAGGTAGGAAAGCTACTGCTGGTTTGTAAAGCATCTAAGATGCCTATTGTCCCTCTGGATATAGGATATTGCCAGGGCTCAGGGTCTGGAGGCAACCTGGTAGTTGAATCAGGAAGCAAAGAAGCACCTAAGCAATACAGTGAGCTGGGTCCTCGGTCAGGCAGTCCAGGGGCTGCTCAGTCTGATCCTGTGCAACAAGGCACCCCAAAGCACCCAGCCAGGGTCCACAGTGTTATCAGACCAGATGGAAGAGGAACCCTCTTGACCTCTGCTGAGCAGAGAGCTGCAAAGAACCCTCTCACCATCTGCACTGGTGGTGCTGAGGCACAGAAGAGATCAGGTCAGCAACTCCCTCTTCTGCAAGGTACCGTGGTGTGCAGAGTGTAAGGCTTCTGAGTACTAGATGTAGGGAAACACCCCCCCCCCCAGGTTGAGACCTATGGCTTCTTACAGGTACAGAGTTTTATAAGCAGATTGTATTGACAAATGCCATATAAAGTCAAGTCTTTGCAGAACCCTCTGCAAAGGCCAATTGTATATTTTGTAAATGCTTTTCAGTCACCATCACTATTTTAAATGCTTTTGAGGATACTTCTGGGCTAAAGGTGTGTCGGGAGGGGAGGGGAAAACTAATGCTCTCTAAAGAACAAGTCAGAAAACATAGTAATTTTGCTTTGCATTCATTCCCCCCCCCCCAAACAAGATGGGCACAATAGGCATTATGTAGCACAGTGTGGCCTGGTTCAGTTGCCACACAGAGCCAAGTGGTTTTATGTGACGTTCACAAGCTCAGGTGGGATTCCATTGTTCTCCACTTTGTGTGAAAGGAAAGGACAGTTGAGTAATAATAGTATGTCTTTGTATAGCACATTCAAGTGTGCAAATCACTTCATATGTATGAAGTGACCTTGAATTGTCGTTTAGCTCACACTAATTATGCAGGGTTTTCTCATTCTTACAACAACCTTGTAAGGTAGGCATTATTATCCCCATATTGCAGCTGAAGTCAAGAGGCTTGCCTATGGCCAGCTAATGAGGTCATGAAAACATAGGATTCAAACCCATGACCTCTTGGTCATAGGCACTTCACAAACTGATGACCTCAGTCACTATGCACCATCAGCTCTAGTTTAATAACTTGGCTTATTCATAAATTCTGATTAGAACAAGACAGGATTTGCTGGGTTTGGATCAGAACTAGGATCAGAACTTTTCTCGCATGTGGGGGGTGGGGGAGAACATAAGCCTGAGGCTTGGGAATAGTGCACTAAACCATGACTGAACCAGGACTGAGAGCTAGACAACAATGCAAGGTCACTACTTATCATGGACAGATCATACTGATGAGACAATCTCAGAACATCAGGCTGATTTTATATCAGCTGCCCAAACTGGTGCCAAGAAGACAACCTAATGGTTTGCTCTGCCACTTATAGCAGGCATCTTACAAGGCATACGTTTCCTGCTTTTTTCACCCTCCTGGGCTCACACATGTTATGCAGCTGTTACCTCGGCTACCAACAGAAATGTAATTAGGTTAGCATGCCCTCTAAATCATACAGCTTTTTCAGGGCGAAATTGGAGTACAAAGCAACCTAGGTAAAGGTTGGAATGGCAGTTCAGTTCTAAAAGTCTGGATTTAATTCAAGGCTTTCACATTTTGGACCCACAATGTGGTGTGTTTTTTTTCCCCTCCTGGTACCAGGATAGATGGCTCTAGCCTTTTGAATCTTCATGCACGATACCACAGTGGGTGTCCTGGTGTGGAAAACATTTGTAAACAAAATTATATTAACATTCCAAACAACTGCAAGCAGCACTGTGTTAAATAACTTATAATATGTTACTGCAAGAATGATCCTGCATTCCGTGAAACAGTTATTCATACACAGAAGTGGACATGCGCATGCATGTGCAACCATGTCCTTGAACCTGAAACACTCATTCATATACATATGTGAACACACACACACATGCATAACCATGTCTTTAGTCAATGATGTTCACCTGACATGTGGAAATGTTAGTACTGTAGTTGTTTTGCAGTTCAACTTCTTACTTGTATGATTGGTGACACATTGGTGACTGTGTTAAGAGATAATGAGGCCTATATTTGGGATAATCATCCCATGTGGAAGTCAAGCTGACCACTCTCTCTTTGTTGTTTCTCCCCACAGTCTGAATGTGGGGAGGGGAACTGAGCCTGCCGGCCTGCCTGCCTATCAGTGATGATGCACCAACGGGCCATGCCCACCAGGAGTCACATGTTTGGCATTTGTGAGTAAGGGGGCATCCCTGCATACTCCATGCCAGTGGGAGCTCTGGATAGTCAGTGTTCTTCTGGATGTGGTATACATGGGGGCATGGCAAGGTGTGGCCAGCAGGTGCTTTGGCATCAAGGGGTAGGGGCAGCAGGCATGATCCCATTTCCCCCTCCCTGCATTTACTGGACATTGCGTGAGAGGAAGGCTTGTGTCTTCCTGTGCAATAAACAGGGCCCGAGTTATACTTGCCATCTTGCACATAGCTCTGATTCTGTGAGAAATGGAAAGAAAGCCCTTTAGCTGGGAGGACTAGGGAACCACAATGGTGGGCACTGCTGGTTGGCACTATTGGCATCTTGACGGTTTCTGTCCCTCTCATAATGTCAGTGTTTCCTCACATGTCTGCATAGAAATATATGCCAACACATATGCATACACACTGCTGCTCATTCTTTTTAACTCCTCACTTCCTGATATGGAGGGTTGGGGTAGCATAATGCCTGGGGTATTAGACCGGGGGTGGGGAGGGTTCAAATTCCCACTCACCTGGCTGGGTGACCTTGGCCCAGTCTCTCAGCCTAACCTACCTAAAAGGGGCATTGTGTGAATAAAATAGTGTGAGCATATTGGAAAAAGAGTGTTTTACAAGTGTTGCAAACAAATGGGTGGTTTCTTTATCAGCCTAACCCAGGGTTCAGATTCCACTCAGCTAATGTCTCGTCGTGTGGCCTTGGAGAAACTATTAGCTCAGCTTCAGCTTCCCTCTGAAACCTGGAAATGATAGCCACAACTCACAGAGTTGTGAGGCGTCAACAAGATAAGGAACAAATTAAAAGTGCTACATAAATGATAGAGTACAATAAAACCTGCTCTGCATGAACAGTGTTTGGTTGATTGTGCTGACCAGGCTGCCAGTATCCTGAATTTTCCTGCAAGGGGGCAAAGCTACCATTCCCCTCTCTAATGAGGAGGAGGCAGCCCTGGAACTGCCTGAAATTGAAGGATCAGAAGTGACACCTCTCTATTTTGGGAACCCCCTCCCTAATCACAGTGCCACAGTATGGGCTCCAGTTTGACAGCAGCCATTCTCCAGAATTTTTTTTTAATAGTTAATGCAGCTTTGCGGAGTTCCTTGCAAAAATGCAACAAATTCAAGCACACAACTCCGAGATCCATCAGTGCACATCCTCTAATCAATATGTATTCACTCACACATATACTAATCCTGACAGCATGCTCAAAAAACACCTAAGAACAAAAATAAATATTAAACCATCTCGGTTCTGTGAACAAAGGTACTCAAGCACTTGGATGTAACATGGAAGGAACAACATTTTTATTTGCAGAAACCTGGTGATCTCGACCACCCTCCCTACACAATCAGTTGAGTTTGTGAATGCACGTGTGGACTTGCCATTTTAGCCACATGTGTTTACCCACCCTAGGTGGTCATGTGCGATATGCCTTTCTTTATGTGTTTACCCACCCTAGGTGGTCATGGATGTGAAAATGTATGATCATCACCAGCAGCTATTAGTAATGTAGGTGGCTTGCATGGGTCCCAAATCCACAGGGCGTGAGACAGATGATGCTAATGTGACCTCCTCCTTACCCTTCTCTATTAAAAAACATCCCTTGATGTTTGAGAGCTGTTTGAGAGGCATTCACAGAGGTCATGCTGCAGGGAACAATGAGAGGCGACTGCTGCCAGAAGAGTGCTTTTATGAACTAGTAAAAGCTTGGTAGCTTGCTCATTCATTGGAGCCATCAGGGTGCAGAGCTTTTACATGCAATGTAAAGAGATTAAAAACGGGTTTAATAAAATCCCAAGGACTGTGATGGCCAGAGGATGATGAAGGAGATGGGGGAGGGAAGGCCTAGAGAATTCTTTCAGAGGCTTCCGGCAGGATGTCTTATTATGGAAAGGTGCACTGTCTTATCTGAAGGGCAAAGCCTTATTTCTTCTCCCTTGGTCACAGATTTTGCTCTCCAATTTGAAGTCAAGCTGTCTTCAATGTTTTGCCCAGTTATCTCTTTCAAAAGTATTGTGAGAAGGAAATCTGGTTCTAGTGCCATAGGTGGAGGATCCGAGCTGGTCCTTAACTAGTATTGGTCCCAGTGACAGAAAGCTACGTTTTGGAAGCTAGGATCCCTTGGGAACATATGTTCAGAAGTCATGATTCTTGAAGATTAATATAGATATATTTATGATGAGCACAAACAATCATTGCGTAGTAGAAAAAGTCATATGCATTCACTTCTTTTTCTGTGCCCCAACATTCAACTTGGGTTTTTTGCCTGCGTGTGGTAAAAAAAATACAAAATTAGCCTCTTCTTTTCCTGAAGCCATTGGATTGTGTTCATCATAAACACTGCTGCTGTTGTCGAAAATCTGTTCCTGTCCACATGTCATTTGTTTTTGAAAATCATTCCACAAAGCCTCCATCCCAGGCAGTGACACAGGAAGCCCCAGGTGATTAATTGAGATCAGACTTGTGCAACTTGTGAGTCATTAAGCTATGCTCAGCTTGCCAGCCATGTCTTGTGTCCTGCCAGATGCTTAAGTACCCCTCTGTTTTTTCAGACATAGGCAACCTGCAGAACAAGGAAGATCACTGAAGCTGCGTATTTGGTGGACTTGTCATGGTTGTGCAGATCTAGTTTCTGTATGCACACAAATCAAACTATATGTCCTCTTACCAATTCTCTGAGTCATGCCAGATATGGGGATGTGTAGTTCTTTTCATATCAATGGATGTGTTCCTGCATAATGCACATCTGCCTGGATGTGCAGATGTGTTGATTTGCAGATGTGTTGACTTGACGTTTTGTCTTTGGCATCCCAGTTTTTGCTTCTTTCTTCACACACACACACACACACACACACACACACACACACACACACACACACACACACACCATCTCACTTCATGGGGCAATGGAAGGGTCTTTTACACTGAAGTATACAATTATACATAATGTGGAGATGTCCATTGCATCTGTATCAATGTTAATATAAGCGTCACATTATGACTTTTCCTTGCCAGTCCTAGTTATTTTTCCCTCAGCATATTGGGTTGAAATAGAAGACTATTTCAATACTGTTGTTCCCAGTTTTTACTCTCTAAGAATTTCCCACCCCTCTATCCCCAAACAGTATATTTTTTGCTATTGTTTGCATCAGCTTTCAGCGCTTGTCCCAACCACTAGTGCACTGGTACCATTTTTCAACATGGTTTTCATCTTACCCTGTGATCCCAGCCAATCAGGGAAAATGTAGGGATGGGAATGCAGTAATCTCACAGTGTCACATTCAGTGAGTGAGCAATGTGACAGTATCACCAAAACTGCTCACAGCTCCTTCGTCCTGCCCTACATTTCAGTGCATATTTTACCACACATCTACTATGTGATAAAATGATACAGATTGCCATTTTATCGTGGTACTTGTATGCCACAATACATTAATGACCATCTATACCTCCATTGTTTGCTGGAAGTTCACAAATGTTTCCAGTCATTATTATACAATTAACAAATGCGTTATTTTTGTTTTAACCCTCAGAATTCTGCCCACCACCTGTCAGTGGAGTATACTTTTCCTCGGCATGAGGTGCTTGTCTCTAACTTCAAGTCAGACATGTTCCTCTTCCATCCAAGTGTAGCTCAGTCTAATAGGCTGACATGAAACCAATGATGAAATGCTAGTCACCTGTGCCCCTCTGGCCTCTAGAGGATGCATCCATTTGTCATGTTGCTGTGCAACTCTTCAGCTATCTCGTATCCTTCAAATATGTCTTGTCACAGCAGACACATGGGGAAGCAATGTTAGTGCTTGCCTTTAAATCTCTTTGGTTAAAGTACCTGCTGGATTGAATATTTCGCATCACTCTTCTCTCGGAGTTGTCTCTACACCACTGCCCCAGTGCCGGAGGCTTTATTTTCCCCAGTTTCTGATTACCAAGAGTAATGAAAAAGTAGAAAGGAAAATACATTCTGGGCAGGAGATTGTCCCTGCCCAAGATGGATACTGCTTGGTTCCAACACTGAATTTTTACTATTTGTTTTTGCTGGGTGTGGCCTGCTGGCAGTAATTTCTAATGTGTTTAATTGGAAGATATGGACTACCAATTGTGAATATAAATCAAACACACAAGTAACTTTGTAAAGGCAGAATGTTCTGTGTTCTTTGAACATGAAATGCTATGATTAAAACTTTATCTTGCACAATCTTTTGTTTACCACCATAACTAAGAGAAAAAAATGGTTCATTATCCACTGAATGAGCAAAATATTAAAGACATCAAGCTCATCAGCTTTATGTGAAGCCTAGTAGTCAGTCTGAATGGTATAGTGTGTGTGTGTGTGTGTGTGTGTGTGTGTGTGTGTGTGTTTTAATTTGCAGAAGCACAATGTTGTTGCTTATATGAGATGGAAAAGCTAGGGCACCCCTAAGTAACTTGGCATTCTAGATGAATTATTGCAATAGCACCCACCCTCTACCCTACGCCAAAGGCATGTCTACTCTACACACTCACTTTATACCAGTTTAATAGTCATGGCTTCTTCCAAAGAATTCTGTGCTGAGAATTTTCTTGCAGAATTCTCGTCGCCACTGTCAGTGAACTGGTTTTTGAAGGGCAGCCTGAATCCGCAGCCCCCTCACCTGCATTGCAACCTGCTGCTGATGCAAACTGCATCAGCTGGCTTCATGGTTGGGCTGGCAGTGGTCCCCCCAAAGCATTCTGAACCAAATCAAGCTGGCTGAAGCAGTTTTGGGCAGTTTGTTGCTTCATTTGGCTTTTCTCCTCCTCTGTCCATCTCTGATTGGCTAAAGCCTTTTTCTTCCATAGATGGAAGGAGGTTTCCAATCAATTAGGGGAGGAGAGGAAGATTAGACAAGAGACAATATTTGACAGCTCCGAGCTGTCACTACTAAGATATATACCAGCTGAATAAAACCTGCCAGCTGGTTTTTCCTTTGTTTCCTCTTGCAATCAGTATGGTTCTTGAGTGGGAACTATGAAAGTGTGAAAATATATAGAGGTCTTGGGCTAACTTTTTCGCTGCCCTATGTGAGTCCTCTCTTGGAGTGAAGCTTGTTTCAGGACCTTTTGGAGTATTTAAATCAATGCATTCATTCCCATTTCATTGTTCTTGAAATATCAATTTCTCCCTATCCAATTTCCTTATTTCTTTTGTGTGTGTGCGCCTGCACGTGCGCGTGTGCATGAGATTCATTTATATTTTTCTTTATCAGTGGGTTCCCTGGACCCAGCCCTACTCTCCCAATTTGTGGCTCAACCCAGCGATCCTAGAGCATTCTCCACCTTTGTACATGTGTTGCTTTGTGTCAGCATTTACACTCCAATACATAGAAGTATCACACATTACCATTCCACGTTGATTTCCTTGGGAGCTCTTGCTCCCTGAAATTTAGCAAGCAATTTTCCTAGGGTCAGCTCTGCATTTCTTCTGCCGTTGATGCAAATTGGGAAGGAAATAAAAGTAATACTAAACTCAAACCTCTAGTACTGTTTTTTTTATGGACCACTCCTGAACCCCTGCACCTATCTTTCTGAGCCTTTGCAGGAATCTTGTCTGAGAGGTGAGAGGTGGTAAAATACAGCGCACTGCAGTGTCGCTGCTCCCTCCTCCCACCCAGGCCCGATCCGCCCTCCCCCAGCCCCTTCACCACTTGGCACAGGACTTGCCCACTCCACTGCATTGTGTCCTGCGGTCTTTGGTGGGCGGGTGGTGCAGGCCTTTGTATCGCTGGGTGCTACAAGCACGCATTGTGGCACGTTTGCGACACCCTAGGCCACTGCAGCAGCACTACACTGGCCTAACATTCCAATAGGATTGCGTCGTTAGTCTGGTCACTGCTTGGATGTGTGACTACATGGAAAACCCGTCTTGCATTGCATTCCACGGTGGAAGAAAAAGATGATGTAAATGTAGTAAGTAATAGTAATCCTTTTAAAAAAATATTGTAAAACAGTATTCAATTTATTCTCATCTATTCGTGATGTTGAGGTTGGGGGGGCAGAGCTAAGGTGACCCTTGAACTTCCTGACTCGTAGCTCAGTCTCTTAACTGCTGCACTACATCAGCTTTTCTGTGGGCCATATATTTACATATCCCTTGTGGTTTCCTTTTACTAATTCTTTTCATTTGCGTTGTATTGTGAATTTGGTCTATACCATAGGTGGCTAACCCACAGCACGGGTGCCACTTAGTGGCACGCCAAGCCTTTTGAAGTGGCATGCGCCGCCGTTTCTGCCCAAGTCGAACACTGAAGTCCCTCTCTCTTTCTCAACCCCAGCGCACCTTTCCAAGCCTGTGGCACTAGAGGCGTTCTCTGTACCCCACTGCGCCTCATTCTTCTTGCGCTGTTGTGGTGCTTTAAACATTTTCATTAGCTTAGAAATATTTGTTTATTTATTTAAGTGGCATGCTTAAGATTATCTACATAAAATGTGGCACATGGCGTGCCACGGGTTGGCCACCACTGGTCTATACAGTACTGTAGAAGTGACCATCTTCCATCTCCAAAGGAGTTGCATCATATCAGCGGTGCATGAAGTAAATTCTTTCCATATAAACTCAGCGAGACAATTTCAAAATCCCTCAAAATGCAGTGATGCTTTGTAAGTGAAAGGACTGTAATGATTTTTTTATTATTTAATTACTGAGTGATATAGAAAGTGCCTGCGCCATAGACAGTAGGAATTTATGTACTGCAGCTTTTGCTGTCTTAGATACTGAGAAATAATCTTGGGAGAACTAATAAAAAATAAAGGGGAAAAAAGTCTTCAGACAGCTAACTGCTCCTGGAAATAAATGGGAACACTTTGATTTTTACCTGTGACAATGCACAAAACTGGCATTTTCTGATTCAGAAAAGTTTTCAGTCTGGAAATTAAACTGTCACAGCTGAAAAGTATGGGACACTGAAGTCCAAAAAGTGTTTAATCAAAGTGTTCAACTCTTTTTTTTTTCATTCCAAAAGGGCAGGAGACAAATTGTCCTATAAGGACAATCTGCAAAACTCTCCAAAATGTAATTGCAGCATGAAGATGGAGGGAACACAAGGGACACACAGAGCAATGGGAAGACATGACTCAAATGAGGCATTGTTGTTGTTTTTCTCCTGGCGCCTAATTCCTGGCCACGATTGCAAAGGAGGGCTGTTTGCCACTTTGTATGTGTTCACATGACACCAAGATCATCTTGTAGTTGGGGAGTGAGTCACTTGTGATTGTTGTTAATGCATGACAGAAAGTGAAAGCAAGCTATTTTTAAATTGTATTAAATATTTGCCACTGTAGGCGTTTTCATTAAGTTCAGCACACAGGGGATTGGAAATGCATTTATGCATCACATGTAAGATGGCCACAGTCTTACCCCTTCCAAATTCTAACACACACACACACACACACACACACACACACACACACACACACACACACACACACACACACACACACACACCTGTATATATTAATCTCACCGTTCAATTCAAGGTGGGGTCCCTATGTGTCTAAGAGCTCTGGTTAAAAAAAACTGTGAACAAGATAAGCCACCATACAAAAGGACAAACAATGAAACCACACCATAACCAGCAACAGTCTCGTGAGAGTGAATGATAGCAAAGAAAGAATAAACCCCACTATAATCTACTCTGGGTAAATACTCACCTGATTAAAATTGCTTTCAGTTGCCAAAGTTGCCACTTAAAGGCAGACAAAGTGAGGTCCATCCAGTTCCCTCAAGGTAGAGAATTCCATAGCTTGTGCCCAGCCACCACCACCCCATTTCTTCTTAAAGCTATATGCTATTTTCAAACGTTCAGCCAGTTCTGCTCTAATACCAAACACTACTTTCTGTTGCATACACATTACTGGGCAATCAGGAAGCCTGGCTTTACCCCAGTGCAAGTGCACATTAAGTAGATAAATAGGTACCGCTTGTGGGAAGGTAAACAGCGCTCCGTGTTCCAGCTGCATGCTACGCGCTGTGGCAAGGAGAGTCATGCCGGCCACATGACCACGGAGGCATCTTCGGACAACGCTGGCTCTTCGGCTTTGAAATGGGGATGAGCACCACACCCTAGAGTCGGACACGACTGGACTTAATTGTCAGGGGTCACCTTTACCTTTTTAAGTCCCATTGAACTGAATGAGACTGGGATAGGGAGGAGGGCAGATCGGGTTCGAGAAGGGGGTGGCTTCAGTGGCAGTGGTGGCCGCCGAATGCTAACCTCCTTCCTGGACCTGATCCCGCTGCCCAGGTCCATGTGGAACTGCGCCAGCGATTTCGCTGGTGCAGGTCTGAGTAGACCCCTCTGCACATCGGAGGATTACCCTGGGGTAAGAGAACAAATGTTCCTTTACTCAGAAGAGAACTCCGAGAACTCCCCTCCCCTGCAGGATGCAGCACAAGCCATTTTGTCACATAGGATTGGGCTGATTGTAAGTGTTCTGAGTGTGCTGGTTTCCCCAAACAGAGCTTCAGTTTCCATGGAAAAGAGTTACAGTGAACAGGATGTAGTGTTGATATGCCAACAATCTGAAAACATACAGACGCTTGACCTCTGCTGCTGCCTTTGAAGTTCATCCTAACTTCACTCTTGAGCTTGCTTTTTAAAACAACAACAAAAGAACCTAACTTCCAGTAAACGTGTGCTCAGAAGGAGGGTGTAATAGAGCTAGTGCCACTCACAGCGCAATCCTATCCAACTTACCCCACCGGTGTGGAGAGTGCAGGGCAGGAGGCTTTGGAGGGGGGATTTAAAGCCCCTTTGAATCCCCCTTTGGATTTGAATCCCTTTTTCCTTTCTGGGGCCTCCCGTTCTCGCTCCACCGCTGGTTACACCGGTGATGTAAGTTGGATAGGATTGTGCTGTTAGTCTTTCCATCTCCATTTTATTCTTACAACAGCATTGTGTGACTGATAGTGACTATTTCAAGGTCACCCACTGAGTTTGATGGTTGGGTTGGAATTTGAACCTGAGTCAGATGAGTCTCTCATAGATCAATATTAATGAAGTACATGCTCAGTGGATTTTTCAGCCCATCCAATCCATAAATACTGCCTTCAACCCTCAACGTATTTAAAGAAGGTATATTTGATAAAAGGTGGGAGGGGTGTGGGGGCAAGATGTCAAACCTATCTCACACTATCAGTTATGGTTGTCATCTTTCCAGAGAAGAGGTGAAAAGCTATTGTATTTGCAGTCTTTCCTTTGGTTTTGCTTTATTTGTAAGGCATTTTATCGCCTCCCTGCTTTCTGTGCAGCGCAGTGAGGCAGATCTGACATGTAAAGGTGCTATTAGAACCAATTTACAGCCACAGGTAAAGATCACATTGTATCTATCTCAGAATGTCTATCTGGAAGACATCTCCTTGGAAGCTTAATGCGAGAGAAAGTTTTTACAGCAAAAGAACGAATTCACAGCAGCGATGGGAAGATCAGTTCAGAAAATGCAAGGAGGAGCCACTTGACCTTTCAACTAAATCTTTGAAGGGGAGAAGAATTAGAGTTTAATTATATTTTGTGTTTGCTTTTAACATTTCCACACACCTTTTGGCTTCATTATAGGCTGGCTGGGCTAGAAACCTATGATCCATCTGAATAATTTTCTGGTTGTTTCTGAGCAAGCATCATCCTATAGAAAACTGGGTTCCACTGTCTACCTGTGGAGCACATGCTCCATAGGTGCTGGGTGTTGTAAACACGCCGTAAAGCATGTTATTGACACCCAGAGAGTAAAGGCCGCCAGCGCACAGGCCGGCAGTCCTTACTCCACGCTCCCACCCGACCTGCAGCCGCCGATGCAGGGAAGAAATGCACTGGTCGGTGCAGGGATGGGGGGGAGGGTGGGCCAGGCGGCGAGGGAGGGCGGCCGTTGGGTGAGCCAGGCGAGGAGGGGGAGGGGATATCAGCGGCAAGCTCTACCAATATCCCACGCCCATTCCCAGCCTCGGCAGTCCTTACCCTGCCGCCCTGGATGTACGTTGGCCTGAGAGCTGACATACATTCAAGGAGGCCCATTGGGGCCAGGCAGCCCTACACCCAGGGAAGGGGATGAATCCCTTCACCCAAGTGTTTCCGGGCCGCGTTGATTTGACCCGGGAAGGGTGCAGGATACTGCGACCAGCCCTATGGGCCGGCCGCGTATCTTTACGCAGGATCGGACTGTCAGTTTAATTATTATTTGCCAAGGTTTTGCTATTTTATGGACTAACCTTGCTGTACTTGCAGATACCGTAAATGCTTAGGATAGGTTCTCCTCACAAACTCAAGAACAATGATGCCAGTGAAGATGTTCAATTGACAAGAAAGGGAGAAAGCACACACACACACACACACACACACACACACACACACACACACACACACAGAGAGAGAGAGAGAGAGAGAGAGAGAGAGAGAACCCAAAATAAAGGATGAGAAGTAGCAAATCTAAACTAGAAATTAATGATGCTACTGAAGTTTGAAAATAATGTTTTCAAGATACAAAATGTTCCCAATGTACAATGGTTGATCTCAAATCAAGATATATAATAAGCGTATGTGCAGTTTTGCAGCTATGTGGTTAGCATTCACCAGACCTACAGCCCAATCCTAACCCCCCCCCCTCCATAGCATGCAGCCGTGCTGCATGTTATGGTAGTGATTGACCAGAAGGACAATGAGAGGTACTGTAAGTAAAAACGTTTTTACTTACCTCTCAGTGGGCCGCCTGGTCGGCAGTGGGTCTCTTTGGACCCACACCAGCTATGCATAAGTCCAAGGAGAAGAAGGGGGTATGTTGGGCAGTGAAAGAGGGGATAGCATCTGATAGTTTCTGAAACATTTTAAATGGGAATATTTTTAAAGAACAATACCTTGACTCCTCAGTAATCAGTTAGCTCAGGAGTATCACATGTTTGACCAGGAGCTGGTCGTGGATCCATACTGCCTTCTCTCACCAACTTGAGCCTCACTACCAGGGGCTCTCCCCTGGAGGTTACTAGAAAGGTTCTTGAGTGTTTCATTCATGCTTGTTTGCTTTGTTTGTGTGCATGAAAGCCTCCTGGATCCCTTGCAGCTGCAAGCTTTGGTCTAGGAAACGTGCTGCTTTCTGCCACCTCTGCACTACAGTTCCCATGTGGCATTGCAAGAATGTGCATGCACAAAACATCCATGCGCCAATTTAGAACTTTTGGGGGAGGAAAGATTGCTTTTTTTTCAAGCTTTTGACAATGACACATGCAATTTGCAACTCAATTGCTATTCAAGCTGAGCGGAGTTCACACATCAGTACTAAAAATGTTAGTTTGGGGACAATTACGATGGCTTTATCACCTCAGAAACAGAAGTTGGTGAATGTAAGCTCTTGGCTCTGAAGTTTGGAACTAGTGCCAAAATTAGGTGTCAGGTTGTAGATTTGGTCCAACTCATTATGGAGACAATTGCTACCTGTAAACATAAGCCTCAGATGCCAACTCCCTCAGTTCTGCATTCTGACTTCTGTTTTCTGAGTTTTAGAAGTACTTGTTTGGGCCCCGGCAAATACAATAACAAGTTCTATGTGCGCTGTGAAGATCTGCAAGGGAACTAGGCAGGGTTCCAGTATTCTTCAGGCACCTCTCCCAACCGTCACCTTTTCTCAGTGGAAGTAGCTGATTCCCTCTACTGCTCCCATGGGGATGTTGTCCCTCTATCTCTACACTCCTCAGCATACACACAAATTGCACAATGCTATCTTTAGCCGAGCCGCTGATTAATCCAGCATTAATCCACCTCCTTAATTGTGCTTTGCTATTTTCTCTTTCTTTATCCTTCAATTGCTCGACTGGGCAGGGGGTCTGGAGGGCAAACATATTCATTATGTTCCCAGCAAACAAGATATGAATCACACTGCAGGGGACAAAATTAAATTTACAGTTTCCCCTTGTACATGTCATAAACTATTGATTTAAAACAAGAGGGGAGAGCAGCAGTAAGAAGAGCGAACACCGCTGCAGACCTGCTCTGCTTTCCCTGTATTCGGGGGGGGGGGGGGTTGCTGGTCACTGGCAGCTGAAACGCAGGTGGTGGGAAGCAGCTGAAGATACAGCCTCTTTCCTCCCCTGAAGAACAATTGGGAAAGCACAAATTAGAGAAGGGGACACGGGTGGGGTGATCTCATTTAATGATAATCTGCCATGCTGTGGGCCATTCTTTTGGACTGTCTCTGCGCACACAAGCTGCCCATGTAGATTTCAAGGCAATCAAACCACTTTTTCACAGCTGCCATCCACAGTTTTCTTGTCCCATATTCCTGTCCATTCTACTCTGTTCGTATTTTCACCCTTTTTCCTAACCTTTTCTCACCCCAGTGCTCCTTCCTTGTGCATTTAAAGCATTCCTCAAAATGGGGTCGATTGTTGAGTTTGCCATAGCCCATAGGCTTCCTTTTTGACCTTGGTCCAGCTGTTTCTCTTCTATTTTCTTGCCAGTTCTTTCTCCGGGCTGCATGCAGATCATTATTATTCTTTTTTTTTCCTAAGCGGAACTGTCACGTACTGTATGATCTTTAGCACAACACAGTACTGATCACCAATGGGCCAAGAAAGAGGGCAAGGAGGAAAAAATGTTGCCACTTGGGGATGAAGGCATAAATCATAAGAACTTAAAGCGTATATGCCAAAATCTTGAGTTGAGGTGAGGAGGCATGCCTTCTTCCCTTCTCTGTTGAGGGTGGGGATTGCTATAATGGCTGCTGATGTCACAAAGTTAAGGCAGATGGGCAGCCCAATCCTACTCAACTCCCTGCACGGAAATGTAGCTTTGTCAGCATGGTGCGTGCTGTATCCCACAGGGGAGTTTTGGCTTCTGGAGCCCTCCTTGGGATAAGGGAACATTTGTTCCCTTGCCCTGGGGTAAGCTCATGCTGCCCCGCTGGGTCTACTTGGACCTGCGCCAGCTATATCACTGGTACAAATCTGCATAGACCTGGGTCAGGAAATCAAGGCCAGGAAGAGGGGATAGGATTGACACGTGCTGCTGCCGCAGATACCACCTCTTTCCCAGCCCCAATCTGCCCTTCTCCCCACCTTATCACTGCCCCTTCCTCCACCTCCCCACCCTGTTCTGCCCCCTCCCCTCCACCGTTCCATCCACCTACTACGCTGACTTACTGGTGCCAGCTGGTGTCCTATGGCACATTGGGGCATCTCAATGCCCCTGGAATTCCCCCTGTGCCAGTGGACTTATGCCGGCGTCTGTCCTGTGTCCGAACTGCACCTGTGCGGCATCCAAGGGGAGTTATGCCGGTGTCTGTCCTGCGTCCGTCAGCATAAGGCAAGTTACACTGGCATAAGTGCTCTTACACCGGTGCAAGAGTTACACAGGATTGGACTGTTATACATGCAGAACTTTGTGCAGGTTACAGCCATTACAGTATATTTATTTCCTGAGCCTTTTCTCTAAGAGGAAAAAAAAAAGAGTTTCTGCTATGTTGCAATAATAATGTCATGGCAACTCTGTTTTATTCACTGTTCCCAAGCCCAAAGGGTATAACCATCCCTTTTGCTTAAAACAATATTGATGTTTCCTATTCCACACATTTTATTTTCCTCCTATAATAGGAGTCCTATTTTCAAAAAAAAGAGAAATCTTAAGTACCTAATGTACGGCTAGGGCTACATATATTTGCTACTATTTTATTCATAAAAATGAAACGAATTATTCTAGTGTTTTATGAGTTAATTACAGAACATTTTACCATTGCAGAAGTAGAAAATATCGTTTAATTTGGATTTAATTGGAACTGGTTCGTTTCTTTCAATTTCCTTGACCCAAACGTATGGTGCTCCCACCTCCCTCAGAAACAAACAAACAAACAAAAAAACATGTTCATGTCTTACTCTTCAGAATTTTTGAAAGATATGCAGCTCTGATCCATAAAGCTGTATCCTATTGCAGAGGTGCACGGGTGCAAATAACATAACCTTGTTTTTCAACATTCAACTGTTTTGGGAGCATGAGGGGCAAAATGGTTTATTAATTGTGCATTTTTGGGCATTGAAAATCCCTGACTATTGGTCATCCTTTCATATTCAGAACACAGAGACGGCTCATTGCTCATCTTTCTTCATTTGCAAGAACAGATCTGGCTGTGGTTTTGCATTCTTCTCTATTGTTTAAAATGGGCATAACTGAATGACATCATGAGCAATGCCCCCAGATTCGTTCTCCCTCTCATGGATGTGCAATAACTGTTGGGAAACCTGTTTGGAAATCTTCAGCAATCTGCAACCGAATTTCTACTTTGAGAATAAAAAAGAATTGACAGATCTTCATGACATTGCTGGTCGTGATCCAGAGTCCATATCCTGACATTTAAAGGGCATTCAATAGAAATTTACAATGGCTCTTTACTGTAGCATGCTCATAATTTTGCCTTTTATCACTAGCTGAGGAGTGGGCACTTTGACAGATGGGTCCCATGCATTGTTACCATTCAATTAACCTGAGTTTATCAGAGTACAGTGGTGCTGGAGAATAGCAGGGCCTTACCTTCTTCTGCCATAGCACAGCTGAATGCCATCCTCCCAACCAATGCCCTCATTAGTCTCCACACACAGTGAGACCAAGTGGCAGAAAGAAAGCAAAGAATGCAACAACACAATCTTCCCATTACTCTAAATGGCTTGTGATGCATTTCATCTGGGGCTGGGCATAACTTTTAAATCCTTGCCATTTTAATTTGAATGCATTTTGAAACTCAAACCAGCTTATAGTAGTTTCTACTGGTCCATATTTGTCATGTTTTTATTGGATGAGATGATTATTATTATTATTATTATTATTATTATTATTATTATTATTATTATTATTATTATTATTATTGACAGTATTTATATACTGCTTTTCAACAAAAAGTCCACAAAGTGGTTTACAGACAAAATCAAATGATTAAATGGCTCCCTGTCCCAAGAGGGCTCACAATCTAAAAAAGATGCAGAAGAACACCATCAACAGCCACTAGAAAAGACACTGTGCTGGGGTGAAAGGGGGCAGTTACTCTCCCCCTGCTAAATATAAGAGGAGCACCAATTGAAAAAGTGTCTCTTGCCCAGTTAACAGGGGTGACTACTGAATTATTATTAGTATTAGTATTAGTATTAGTATTATTATTATTTACTTCATCACAGCCTATCCTGGCTGGTTATATTCTGAAATTCGGGATCTAGCCAAGATCTTGGGAATCACGGAGATATTGTCGTAGGATTCTTGTTGTTCCAAGCTACATTGTTTTTTGGAGCTGAGCTGGTGTAATTTGCTCAAGGCCATGAATGTCTAGGTGTTTCTTCGGACTTCTAGGCACTGCTCTGAGGGCTCCAGGGACAGTTGACACAATATTGACCTTCTTCTCCCAGAGATGTCCAAGTTCTACTCGCAGGTCTTGATATCTTGTGATCTTCTCATGTTCTTTATCTTCAATTCTTCAATTCTACTGTCTCCTGGGATTCAGTATCAATGATCCAAACCTGATTTTTGTTTTTGTCAACTACTGGTGTACAGTTGCCACCAAAGTAGTTTACAAGCAAAATAGATCAATAAATTGTGCCCTGACTACATCTTCCAGTGAAGATTTTGCAATTATTGCTTAAGGATCTTCTGAAATGTCCTTATTGGTTTGCATGTACTTTTTCCACTTCAATCGCAAGACTGAAAAATTCTGCAGACAAGAATAAGTGAGAATAAGTTATATTCTTGCTGAGAACCATCTATTTTTCAGAACTTTTTAATGCTTCTCTTTAACATGCAGCCTGACTAATAGAGGGATAGTTCTGTGCTGTATTGTGATAATATTGACATCACTGGTTGGTTGCAATAAAACAAATGATTTTCTCTGACTTGACTTTGTGAGTGTTGTTCTAATGGATCAGTGTGGCTAATTTGGATCCATCCGGAGATGTGTTCATGAAATGGCTGGACAGATATGAGATAGCCTCTCTGAAGGTGATTGACCAACTCTATGAACAACTTCTGACGTGCAAACCTAGGAACTACAAGAGTATGTTTCAAATATGTCATTATTGTCTTAAGTGGGAAGTCATGCATCTACCTCACAGACAGATGTGCATGCTCCTGAAGAAGATTCAGGACACACACCTCCCTATGGGGAAGATACGGACATCCTAATTTCAGATTTGAATTATATACATGTATATGAATACAGAAAGTGTGACTCACTTGTATTTCCTTTGTTGAGGCACATCTTTCATATCTGAATCCACACCATGATATGCTTAAATGCCCTTGAGGTAGATACTTACATTTCAGCTTTACAGTACTATAAAGCCAGAGTTTGGTATGATCTGGTGTGATCTTGATCAATCAGTGTTTCCCATTGGCTCATGATGATGTGATACCATCTCATTGAAGCATATCTGCATGTCCTGCTCAACCCTGGCCATTATTGGACATTTGCTTTTTTCATAATGATTGGATGATAGAGGGATTCCAGTCTACACAAGTATTCTGTCAGCTTTTTTTCTCCATAGGGTTCGTTGCAAAGATGTCTGTCAAAGAGTCGTTTGATCTTTCAGAGTATTAGACTGTCCATTGTCTTACAAACACCTACTGAAGGAATAAATCTGCTGCTTTGTATTTGAAGAATAGTACACGTTTGGAAAATGCATCAAAATAAACTTTTGTAGCAATTTGTGCATATGAGTTTCTACCCCATTGGCAACAAATTCCAATGGAAAAGAATGAATGGTAGATGAGAACGCAGGCAGTGGGATGGAAAATGTCAGCTGTCTATATCTATCATTGTGTCTGGGTACCGTATTTACGATGGGACTAACAGCAGATGGCAGCACTGGGGTGAGCTTGGCTGTAAGATCTCATATCAGCTTGCTCATCCTGGGACAGTCTAGCTTTGTCAACCCTTAGATGTGTAGCACGGGGGGGGGGGGGGAGAGAATGTGCCAAAACTTTCACTACGCTAGGTGGCTCTCCCCGCATTAGTTCCTTCTGCATTTTGCTATCTCCATCCTTGTTGGTAGTTAAAATGCAGCATATAGGTAAATGAGACAGCCTATCCCGACAAGCTCTTTTGATCCTTGCTAATGGCATGAGTTATGAGAGTGCTTGCATATTATTCCTGAAATGCTAACAGGATATGGTGGGAGGATCTCCAGCAAAGATCGTTGCCTTGAGGAACTGCAACAATCTCCAGTGCCGTAGATGCCAGATAGAAAAGCAATGTGGATTTTAGCATGCTGCAGTGATTATGAAAGCCATTAAAACTGCTGATGCAATAATAATAATAATTAATAATAATAATAATAACATGTGTCTTTAATGTACTTGAGTGTGATTTATGGTGTACAGAATGACACAGGCATGCATGAGGCATTGTAGGGAGGAATAAAAAGACAAGGTGACTGAGCTTTCAATTGCACATCTGGGCATGATTTGGAGAGGCAATTTACTGACATCATAAATGACGGCTTTTTAGAGCAGCTTGTTTTGGTGCCTGTGAGGGAGGAAGTAACTCTTGATTTAGGGCACTATTCAACAGGACTTATTTCCTGCAGAACTACTGGAGTGTCCCTTATGGTAAAGGAGAGATGGGGCACAGGTTGCAGCTAATACCGTATTTCTTCGATTCTAAGGCGCACCTTTACTTTCAGTACCACCAGGAGGGGGGAAAAAATCCATCTATTGTAAGACTCGCCTCCCTTCATTGAATCTACCTGCTCAGCACCAACTCTCCCCAGCATGTCAGGGGCTGAAGCTGACGATGACTGAGTGCCTTTGCTTAGCATTTCTGGCCCCACCAGAAAGTGCCATTTCCTTTGTTACCTGGGCTTGGGGGAGCTTCAGGGAGACCTGCGTGACCCTCTGCGAATCTTCAGTTCGGCGAAAAACGGTGATTTTTGGCCATTTCCGGTTTTCATGAAAACCAGAAATGCCCGGAAATCGCCGTTTTTTGCCAAACTGAAGATCGGGGAGGCCTGCAGAGGGTCATGCAGGCCTCCCTGAAGCTCCCCCAAGCCCCGGTAAGTAAGAAGATAGCATTTTGGGGTGCTTTTTGGAGACCTTCGATTCTAAGACGCACCCCATTTTTTGAAATGCTTAATTGGGAAAAAACATGCGTCTTAGAATTCAAGAAATACAGTAAATGGAAGTTTGGGCTGTTTAGGAGGCTTTTGTAACTTGCAAGGATGATGATGATGTTAGAAAGCAAACTTAGGCTGGAGAAAAATTATGTATTGGGTTGCTGGGGTCATTTTTCAGAGAGTTAAAGGCATTGGTGCTGATGGTATGCACTCTGATCCCATTGTTTGTTTGTTTATTTCTTATATAACGACTTTTATCACCAGATTTTCTCATCAGATTTATCCGGCGGTTTGCATAGGCAGGCTATCCAAGACCCGATAAGGGTCTTTACAATATTGTTCTGTTCATATATAGGTAAAGGTATCCCCTGACAATTAAGTCCGGTCGTGTCCGACTCTAGGGTGTGGTCTCATCTCCATTTCAAAGCCGAAGAGCCAGCGTTGTCCGAAAACGCCTCCATGGTCATGTGGCTGGCATGACTCTCCTTGCCGCAGCGCGTAGCATGCGGCTGGAACACGGAGTGCTGTTTACCGTCCCGCAAGAGGTACCTATTTATCTACTCGCATTAACATGCTTTGGAACTGCTAGGTTGGCAGGAGCTGGCCAAGCAACGATCGCTCACCCCATCGCGGGAATCGAACTGCCGACCTTTCGATCAACAGCTTATGGTTCAGCGGTTTAACCTGCTGCACCACCCGCTGGCCTCTGTTCATATATAGAACCTTTCATTTTCCAAGTGTTTCCCTTCCATGGTGTGGTCATCTCTCTGGAAGCACAGCGCATGCCTTCTGAGCTTCCGCAGATAGCTACCAATCAAGCGAGGGAGGATCTCAAGTTGTTATCGCTCTTGTTGACTGATTTCTCAGCATTCCATTCTGCCCTCTCACCGTGGCACATCAGTGACTCCTTCTCCCTCACAGAGGGTCATCACAGCTTGTCAGTGACTCCCGGTCTCCCATCCAGGCATGACCAAGATAATCCCGTTCAGCTTCTTCAGGCAGGCA
Source organism: Plestiodon gilberti rubricaudatus (assembly GCA_026170595.1). Lineage (NCBI taxonomy): Eukaryota > Metazoa > Chordata > Lepidosauria > Squamata > Scincidae > Plestiodon > Plestiodon gilberti. The sequence continues at coordinate 201,321,162 of JANXHW010000003.1, read as the reverse complement.
AGCAGCTCAACCACCAGACCACACCTCATGATTGCCTCTGGTGAACAAGTTTTGCAGGTTTTCAATTTGTTTCCAAAACTTGCAAAAGCTGTTTGACAAAGAAGTGGCAGTAGGATTAAAGAAATGTGTATACATGCCATGCAAAGCGATGACTCAAAATCACTTTCAATTCTCTTAAGAAATGATTGTCCATCGCTATAATTATGAAGTATTTTTCCTATTACGTTTATGTAACACTGTGTACATTTTTATTCAAAAAAAATGCTTAATGGTTATTCTCAATATGATGTGGGAAGCACAATATATTCACCAGCCAGTGTTCTGCATAGCTCTTTATGAGGACGAGACACTAAAAAGTCACTCTTGGATTTCCATCTTTGTACTGTTTAATCAGAGAAGCAAGCCTGAACTTAGCAGAAGAAATGAGTATGGAGTGCTCCACACCATCTTCAGCTCCCCAGAGAACTACTGTATATCTTTTTTGCTTGGTGGTTTCCTTGGACTATGCAGAGTTGAGGATTAGTGAGATTATATATGTAAAGTACCTTGTGTGGCCTGGAGGTTGAACCAGTGCCCTGCCTGAAAAAGCTAAGCAGGGTCAACCTCAGTCCTCACTTGGATGGGAGACAGAAGCTGCTGACGGACCTCGCGAAGACACTGAGAAGACACTGAGATACTGGAATGTGGAGGAGTCAGCTAGAGAGATAACATCTGGACAACCGTCCGAGGGTGAACTGTGAAGCTTGGAAGTGCAGAGCACAAGCCAAAAGGAGGACTGCGCTCGGAAGAGAAACATCTCAAGTATAGAAGGTTCTAGCAGGAGGTCTGGCTCAGTTGGTAGAGTTGCCGCCTCGTAAGCCTGAAGATCAGTGAATGGCCAGTTCGAGACACGCCGCTGACAAAAAAGCTGTGAAAGCCTCTGTGAGGAGAGAGATAAGTGCTGCCAGCTGCGTCAGCTGACCATGGGAGATGACAGCCAGGGAGAGGCCAGACTGCAAAGGATACCATCTGGAATGCAGTTGTTCATGAAAGATTGAACATTTATATATGATTGTCAGTGCAATCCTCAGAGACGGACCTGCGCCCCCAAGGGGGGCAAATTTCGGCACCCCCCAATAAAAAAAAAGAAATATATATATATATATATATATATATATATATATATATATATATATATATATATATATATATATTTAAAAAATCGCCCTCCAGGGTTTTTTGGGGGCTTCCGGTTTTTTTTTTAGTGGTATCTTGCTGTGGGTGTGCTTTCTCCCACTTAGCTTGTGTATCTGAGGAGGCTGAGCCAATTCGGAACTTCCATTGCAAGCGCCGGGAACTCCGGAAAAGCACCTAGCAGGGCGCTTCGTCGTTCTGCACTTGCGCAAGTCTTCACAGTTCGCGCAGGCGCAGAACGATTGTAAATTTCGTTGTTCTGCGCCTGCGCAAGTCTTCACTGTGAAGAAGTTTGACGAAGAACGACGAAGCGCCTGCTGGGCGCTTTTCCGGAGTTCCCAGCACTTGCAATGGAAGTTCCGAAGGAGGCCCCCCCCCAGGAGCCTCAGCGCCCGCTGCCCGGGTGCCCTGGGCCTCCCCGCCCCCCACCCGACGACGTCACTGGCAATCCTATCCAACTTACACCACTGGTGTAACCAGCGGTGCAGCGAGAATGGGAGGCCCCAGAATGGAAAGGGGATTCAAAGGGGATTTAAATTTCTCCTCCAAAGCCTCCCGCCCTGCCCTCCCTGCTGGTTACACCGGTGGTGTACGTTGGATAGGATTATGCTGTGTAAAACCCTCCATTGGTAGGTTGGGAAATCCTGCCCATGTAAACCGCCTTGGATTAAAGTCAGAGGAGAAATCCAATGACCAAGAAAGGCGGTATATATAATTATTATATATGAACAAAACAATATTGTAAAGAACCTTATCGGGTCTAGGATAACCTGCCTATGTAAACCGCTTTGAATAAATCTGATGGGATATCTGATTATGAGAAAGATTATAAATAAATAATAAAATTGCTGTCATAGTTATTGAAGTGCACAAATTAAGGGGAAGAGGTAGAAGAGGCCTTTCATGAAATGCAGAAGCCCAACCCTCACCATTCCCAATTTTATACCAATCAAATCATTCTTGTAGCCCCTTAAAACAGAAGCTAAGAGGGGGTGACAAAGGCTGAGGGGGGCAGCCCCCCCCCGGCCCCCTGTGACTGGTTATTAGTGTCTGAAATTGCAAGCCATCACATATTCACCACTCCAAGAAACTGTAGTGCATTCCATTTCTGATTGTGCAGAATGTTAAATTCAGTGTTCTGAAGTCTAACAAGTGGCCTATACTGACAGCAGCCTAGAATGCACCCTTTAAAAACAATAGACAGCTTCAGCCAGTGGCCGTGGGGCACTATTCTTCATGCAAGGCATGCTACGCTAGAGAACAATGAAGTCAGAGGTTTCTCCTAAATCTTCTATCTTACTCTCTCCACTCTGCACAAGTTCATCAGTTATCAGCCACCTCTGTTCCCTCTTCCACTCCCATCCAATTATTTTTGTGAATGAAGAACTGAACTGGCATTTCGGGCTCCCAAGTTCTTTTTCTTGTGCTGCCACTTAGTCATTGCGTAACCTCTGCCATCACTTAATTCTCTGACTCATTTTCATCAGCGAAAATTAAATAAATAAATACATAAACGGCACGGTGCGTGTTCTATTGCAAAATATCATTTGTTTTTGCAAATTCCATTGAGATGCAAGAGGCACTACATAGTATGTTACCACTTTTATGTAAGAAAACAAAATACCAGTAAAGACATTGGTAATTATAAAACCTGCAGTTCTGCCTGAGTGAAATGTGAATTTAACAAGATCGTTCACAATTAATTCACAATTAATTCACAAACACAACTAATCCTACCCAACCCCCAACTCCCCATGCGGCTATGCAGTGGTGCCGACGTGGCTTCCGCTGCATCCCCAGGGGAGTTTTGGCTTCTGGAGTCCTTGGGGTAAGGAGACATTTGGCCCCTTGCCCTGGGGTAAGCCCCCAGCGCAAGTCTGTGTTGACCCGGGAAGGCGGATCAGGCCTGGGAAGGTGGTTGGGATCCGGCCTGTGCTGCTAATCCTGCCCCCATCCTGGGCCTGATCTGCCCTCCTTCCCACCCCATTCTGCCCACCCCCTGCCCCATTCAGCCCCTCCCCACCTCTCTCCAACCCCCCCCCCCCCCGGTGTGGGCTTTCTTGCTCCAGCAAGTCTTTGTAGATACGTCGGCATGGCTCTGACATTCCCGCTGGTGCTCCGACAACACGCGCTGCCAGAGCACACTTTATGACTGCTTTACAGTAGCCAGCGCTGATGGAATGCACTTTCCGATTGGGCTAAAAGGTAAAGGTAAAGGTGACCCCTGACAATTAAGTCCAGTCGTGTCCGACTCTAGGGTGTGGTGCTCATCTCCATTTCAAAGCCGAAGAGCCAGCATTGTCCGAAGACGCCTCCGTGGTCATGTGGCTAGCATGACTCTCCTTGCCGCAGCGCGTAGCATGCAGCTGGAACACAGAGCGCTTCCCACAAGCGGTACCTATTTACCTTCCCACAAGCGGTACCTATTTATCTACTCGCATTGACATGCTTTGGAACTGCTAGGTTGGCAGGAGCTGGCCAAGCAACGAGCGCTCACCCCGTCGCGGGAATCGAACTGCCGACCTTTTCGATCGACAGCTTATGGTTCAGCGGTTTAACCCGCTGCGCCACCCGCTGGCCATCAGCAATTAATATATCATATATCAGGCAGGGTTGTGTGCAAGGATGATGGTTGATTTTCATGTTGCTGTTTTTTTTCAGTTTTCTGTGTCTCAGGCTAATTAACGGGGAAAAACTAGGAACAAATAGTTGCCTTAGTTCTAAAGAGCCCGCAGAGACGATCATCTGGGGCAGTTTGAGTGAAGCATTTTTTAAAAAAATAATAAGCTATTTATCAGAAAAGAGGAAATGGGGGGAGGGCGGGTTGAATCCAGCTTCCCATCCTGCTCCCAAACAGCTTAGTGGAAGAACAACAGTGCGACTAAAGAAGCCCAGCTTTTTTGAGCTGATGTCTTAGCTGTCAGTCAGCCCTTGAGTTCTGCCCATGAATCGCCCCTTGCGCTGCCTTACCAGGGCCAACAGAGCATCTGGGTGAGTATGGCACATGCTCAGAGCCGCTGGTCATTTCCACCAGTGGCTCCATCGTGTGCAACGGCAGTGCAGTGTTTGCACTGTCACAGGGCCACTTACAACAGTGGATTGATAGATCCGCTGTCATAAATGGCCCTTAGAATTGGGCCGAACGTGTAGTGGGCTGCTGCCATTTTTATTCTCTGAAAGAAAGAAAGAAACGCTAAACAGCACATAAATGAGCTGTTTAAAATAGTGATGGAAATGATGGAACATGACCACTTCTTCCTTTTATGTTGTCCTTTAATACTAGAACAAGAGGTCACCACGAGATGTTAATGGTAGCTTAATTTAGTTCATTTGAAAGAAGATGGTGTGTGTTTTCACACAGCAGGTTGTCTGTGAAATTCACACTCCCTCAGGAAGTCAGGGAGTGGGAGTTGCTGTAAAAGGGTTTTTGTTTTTGTTTTGTTTTTTAAAAGGGTCTGTAACTTTTTTTTGAGAATGTTAGCATTCCTTTTATTACAGCATCTTGCAGAGACCCCCGCAGAGTTCCAGCCTTTCTTGTGCTGAACTCTGCACAAACCCAAGAAGGAGTCAGAAGGGGTCTCAATGACAAACAAGTGAATACACATGCAGGGCAAATGGAGAAATGATTGGATGATTTTTCTATCTGTCGACCTACAAGACTATAACCACAATGCCTTCCTCTTTGCAGCCCAAACTTGTGTCCACTTTAAGGTGGCCATCTAATTTAATTTAATCAGCCTGGTCAAAGTTCAGCTTCATTGTCAGAGACTTGACAATTTTCAATCTGCATCTTTAAAATGAATGTAAACATGAACATTAGCTAAGCCTAGAGTTCCCTGTCCTCAGAGAAGAGCAATTTTCACTTAGACAAACAGTATCTCATAATAAGATTAGATGTTTAGGATCCATCAAATCCCATGTTTGCATTTCACGTCCTTATTCCCCCCCCCCCAAAAAAACCCTTTGTTTTTCATAATTGATCTGTACAGAACATTCACACTGTCTCTCATGTTGGCCATGGTTGCACACTCATCCCCAAAATTACTAGATGCTCTTTCTTGTTTTATGGCCTATTTATTTGGCTTTTACAGAATGGATAGATAGATGGCTTTTCAACTTGCATCCCAACTTACACTAAATTTGGATCATTACAACTGAGCACCTCATGTATTTGTTAATTCTATCTACTCAATTATTTAAGTCTATGCTGTAGTAAAGGTAAAGGTGACCCCTGACAATTAAGTCCAGTCGTGTCCGACTCTAGGGTGTGGTGCTCATCCCCATTTCAAAGCTGAAGAGCCAGCGTTGTCCGAAGACGCCTCCGTGGTCATGTGGCCGGCATTACTCTCCTTGCCAAAGCGCGTAGCATGCGCCTGGAACACGGAGCACTGTTTACCTTCCCGCAAGCGGTACCTATTTATCTACTCGCATTGACATGCTTTGGAACTGCTAGGTTGGCAGGAGCTGGCTAAGCAACAAGAGCTCACCCCGTCGCGGATTCGAACTGCCGACCTTTTGATCGACAGCTCATGGTTCAGCGGTTTAACCCACTGCGCCACCCGCTGGCTATGCTGTAGTTAGCTACTTTATTGTCCTGGAGTCTGGCTATCCCAGAAACTCATCCCACAAGAATTGAAAATGAGTCCTGCTGAAGGACCAGGGGTCCATCTCCAGTATTCTGTGTCCCTCTGTGGTCTGCCAAATGTGGATAGAAAGCTCAAAAGGAGGCCATAAAGGCAATAGGTCTCTGCTCTTCAGAGGTGCATTGCCTCCGAGTATGATGATTTCATTTAGCTATCTCAAGTTTCTCATCTTTGTCCCACCAAACTGGATCCAATTTAGCAGGACCGTATGGATGTAACGGTACAAATTCCAGAAAAGTGAGCAAGAAAGCTATGAAATAAAATGGGACAAGAGAATGCGATCTGACCCTGCCTAAGAATATACTGGCTTTCTGGAGATGGGTGAATCAGCATACCATACAGTATTTATAACTTTCTAGGAAAGCTCAGTTCTGTGTCACTTCTAAGAGGAAATCTAGAAAATATTATACAGTACACAGGAATCTTTCAAAGGGCACAGTGTGATTTTGTATACATGCACCCTAAGAAATCGCAGGGGCTTGCTCTGTTGCTCCCTCTATGTGGCAGAAGCATTGAACCAGAATCAGATTGAAAGAGAAATGTCTACTGGATATTCAGAGAGATGACTGGGTCGTATGTCACAAAGGACCTAATGACACAGACATCACTTAAATGGCTATCTTCAGATGTTCCACCCGCTGTCTATCCATCTTACCCTTCCTGCTTTTTCCACAGGCTGCTTCAGTTTTGAAATCATTTAAAATGTCAAGCATGTTTTTCCCCCTCCTGTTATTTCCTCTTGTTGTCTTATTCTGACAAACAGTCTTAGAACAAAACTAGCACCAGTGCAAGGAGGAGCCTTCCACAGAAGCTAGTGCCTTTAGTTTATCTGCTTACATGCCTATTTTTCTCTGGAGGGGGGAGAATTTCATTAAACATCCCAGAGCTGGATTTTCCTATTATCTCAGAGCCATACATTCCTGAGCTCAGTGGATTGCACCACCATCTTCTTTAAATATATACCCACTCCCACAAATTTGTACCCCATTTCTCCATGCACAGTGTGGGACCCCAATGCAGTTTGTAATAGTACTCAGAAGGGTGTGTATCCTCATGATTCTGACACAGGTTTTACAGTTAGGAGATAAGGAACCCAATCCTATTTGGGGCTTACACTGACGGATCTCGGGATCTGTCAGCATAAGTCCTGGACCAATGGTGGGAAAGCTGCTCCTCCATTCGGGGGGTCATGGCTGCCAGGGCAAATGGCCAGAGGCTGCATGCAGGCAACAGTGGTGCACTGAACCTCCTCTGTCCCCTGTCATCACCAGTAAGACAGCAATGGGGGCAGTTCAGAGGAGGATTGTGGATGGATCGGAACAAGGGGTGGGAGGGCACGCCGAATCTTGAACCCGTTCCCGTGCCTGATCTGCCTTCGCGGGTCAACCCGGACTTGTGCCAGTGATTGAGCTGGTGCAGGTCCACGTTTACCCATAGCAACTGCTGGTGCTTACCCTGGGCCAAGGGAACTAATGTTCCCTTACCCGAGGAGGCCGCCAGTGGCCAAAACTCTCCCATGGGATACAGCAGTAGCTGCGCCGGCGCCGCTGCATTGCTGCACAGTGAATTAGTTAGGGTTGGTCTGTTGGTGAACCGCAGGCTGAACATAAGCCAGCAGTGTGATACAGCTGCAAAAAAAAAGCCTATGCAGTGTTTGGCTTCATTAACAGATGCATAGATTAACAGACGCGTAAAGGTAAAGGTGACCCCTGACAATTAAGTCCAGTTGTGTCCGACTCTAGGGTGTGGTGCTCATCCCCATTTCAAAGCCGAAGAGCCAGCGTTGTCCGAAGACGCCTCCGTGGTCATGTGGCCAGCATGACTCTCCTTGCCGCAGCGCGTAGCATGCAGCTGGAACACGGAGCGCTTTTTACCTTCCCGCAAGCGGTACCTATTTATCTACTCGCATTAACATGCTTTGGAACTGCTAGGTTGGCAGGAGCTGGCCAAGCAACGAGAGCTCACCCCCGTCGCGGATTCGAACTGCCGACCTCACTTAGAATACTGAGTTAAATACTGAGAATACTGAGTTTTAAATAAATAAATAAATAAATAAATCTGGGCACCACATTTTTAGAAGGGCATTGATAAGCTGGCGTGGGTTTAGAGGAGGGCAACAATGTTTGTGAGGGGTCTGAAAACCAAGTCCAATGAGGAATGAAGTCTTTGTATGTTTAACCAGACTAAGCAGAGATCTGAAGGGCCGTCGCTCAGATGAAGGGGAGCAGAGAGGCTCCTGAAAGCAGGACTATAACGAATGGGTTGAAGCTACAGGGAACTCGGTTTAGGCTAGACATGAGGAAGAATTCCCTAACTGAAAGAGTTGTCTGTTGTGGGCTCTCCTTGGTTGGAGGTTTTCAAGCAGAGGCTGGACAACCACCTGTCAGGAATGCTGTGATAGTTACCTGCACTGACCTGCAAGATCCCTTCCAACTCTTAACTTCCTATGATTCTATGACTCAGTAAGACTTGCAGTTCAAAGGCAAGTGTCAGTCTCTCTTCTTAATTGTTAAAGTGAGTGATGTTTCATCATAGCATAGATTGTATAGCCAGAAGCGTCCTAACGCAGGGGGCCCTGGTGACCAGGGCCCCAGGCGGCGAGCTTCCAGGGGGCGCTCACCTCGGACTCGAAGCTGGAGCGCGGCGCCCGCCCACAGCCATAGCGGGCGGGCGGCGCTGCAGCTTTCGAGTCCGAGGTGAGTGACAGCGTCCTCGTTGTTTAGGCAGCGCGCACAGCGCGCGCCCAGACCCTGTGGCTGTGGGCGCGCGCTGTGCGCGTTGCCTAGACGACGAGGACGCTGTCGCTCACCTCGGACTCGAAAGTTGCAGCGCCGCCCGCTATGGCTGCGGGCGGGCGCCGCGCTCCAGCTTCGAGTCCGAGGTGAGCGCCCCTCGCTCCTCGCTCTCTCGCTCCTCGGACTCAAATCTGGAGCGCGGCGCCTGCCCGCAGCCATAGCGGGCAGGCGGCACTCCAGCTTTCGAGTCCTGAGCGCAGTGTCGCTTGACGTCATGTGACATACGTCACGTGATGTCCGGGGCGCTTGGCCAGCCCCTGCCCCCCTAGCCCCAGGCATCCGGAGGGGTGAAGATGCCACTGTGTATAGCTACATGGTTTTTGGCACCTTCTTTAACAGCTACAGCAGTAATTCCATGCGCTGAGCCAGTTTGTATGTTTTGTATGTTTGTATGCTGGTGGATCAGACTGATTAGAAGAGCAAGGAGATTTCTACTTGAGAACAACGTTGTAAAAAGTTGTTGAAGCACTTAGCTCCCTCCATCTATAAGTATCTCAGCTGTTCTGCCATTTTGTAATTTCCCAAATCAATACTCAAACCCAACAGAAAACTTCTCTGAAGCATAACTCATTAAGCTTTAGTGCTACTTAAGACAAGGACCTTGTATGCATGAGGCCATCAAGCACTGATATTGACTCTCCAGGACATTTTTAAGGCTATTTATATCACAATAAAGTCTCTTTATTAGCCTCATCAATCAAGAAGAAGCCATGTTTTGGCCTGGAAATGACTTTGCCTTAGTTTGCCAAACGAGAAGCATGAAAAATCATGAGATACATTATCTTCAATCTCATTTGAAACCGTCTAATTGAAACCACGGATGAGAGTTTATTGCTGTTAAAATAAATGAAAGAGGCATTGCTAATGCATGGATGTGAAATGCAATCATCTAGCTGAAAGAAGATGGCGCTAGCTTTTTTCGTGACAAAGCCAGCCCAGTGCTATGTGGCTAGTGTTGTTCTGGTGCCCTTTTCAATTACAGTTGGCTGTTCTTGAACTCTGCCACCTTAATCTCACTAGGGTCAAATGTTAAGGAATCATGGGGAGAACTGAATCCGGAAGTTTCCTGGATAAAACTTCTCAACCCAGGGGCATATACATGTAGCCACCCACAGTGAGCATGTACAGCTGGATTGAGGCTATCATCGTGTGTGTGTGTGTGTGTGTGTGTGTGTGTGTGTGTGTGTGTGTGTGTGTGTGTGTGTGTGTGTGTGTGTGTGTGTGTAATATCAGTGGCATCTGCTGTTGATAAGCTGGTACATGATGACCTGATGTCCTTTGCTGCCAGTACCATCTGTTTTTAGCATTGCATCAGTCAGCATCCCTGCCTGATGTTCATGCTGCCATTTGTGGATGACTATATTTGGTTTGCATACCTTGATGAACAGGTGTTATTGAGCTGGCATTGCCCACTGGTTCCTATCAAGGCCAGCAGAATATACTTATTAATATTCTAGGCAAGCGACATCAATTTTCTTCTCTCCTTTCCTCCCCTCCTTGCAGATTTCTTACCTGGGAGTAAGCTAATAGCAGGAGTTGTTCAGGTAAAGAGACAGCAGGTTGGCATAGCTCACAGGGGCCTCTGAGATTAAGCAATAATGCCAGAGCTTAAAAGTAGTTACAGATATTTGATAACTAATTGGTTGGGAAATCAATTTATTTTAATTACACCAGTTAAATAAAGCAGAGAGATAAAAGGACTTTGAATTCCTGTGGCGCTAAACCACTGTCAAGGGGAAACTGAGTGTGTGAGAGAGAGCCCATTATATCACTGCTTTTATGCCACCAGGGGCTTTTAAGTTGCTGAGAAGGCTTCTTAGGAATTGAGCTGGGTTGTGTCTCTTCCTGAGGTCATAGCTGCATGGATTAGCAATGCAACGAGATTAATAACCAGTACCACAGCCTATTGCAAGCAACCCAAGTCAGGAGAGGGAAGGTGGGTCTACCACCTCCTCATGCGTCACCTCTAGCCAAGAAACTCCTGCCATTTCCCCCTCCATTCTTTAGTTATCTTTCCAACATAGTCCTAAAAACATAAGCTTGACATCTGCCTCTTGGACAGTTCATCGGTGTGGAAAAACTAGTTCCTGCACTGAATTTAGGTACAACTTGTAAACTCTTTTGTAAGCCACAGCAGAAAGGCAAGGGGCTATGTTTATTAAAATGGCAGTGATGCCTAGTAGCAGAAGCAGGCACTGCCCATATCTCCCTTTGAGGGATCAATTGATCCCTTCAGCCTTTGCTTCCCTCCTCCCCAACATCAGTTTTAAATCACTTTCTGACTTTCATGCTGACAGAAAAAAAAGCTCCATCAAATAAACCCTGCCATTTCTTTTTTCTCTCCTGCTTATTTATTTATAAATGTATTTCCTTTGGAAAGGCTCATTGTAGGTGCAGGGATGAAGGTGCGTTCAGATCAAAGCTCCCATGAGGCCTAATTCCCAGCATTCTTTCTTTCTCCTTTCCTGTTTCAAGCCCTTTTCAAATAATCCCCTCACACAGCCCACAGTGGACAAAAGTGACACATCCATGACATATAGAAAGCTCCACGACGCTTCAGAATGGGGGGGGGGGGAGTTTAGTTTCCTACCAATATAAATGGCACTGAATGTCTTGTTTTATGCCTTTTTGCTGAAAGATCATAATCTATACTGAAGGTTAACAAAAGGTAAATGGAGAATTTGCAGAATACCTAGCAATTGTACATGTTGATGCATATGAAGTCATGAGATCATACAAATGATGTTCTACATATGATCTTCAAATGATCTTCATACAAATTACCATACAAATGAGCAGGGAATGTTATGCATTAGGAGTACACAATGGATTGGATCCAAAGATGCCCTTCCAAATGTGGAAGGTGTCAACTTCATGTTAAAATGTTACATAAGAAAAGTGAAACTGAATCCAAAAGGTTGGCTTCCACTTGCACCAGAGCTTATACGAGCTCTTTAACAAGCAAAATCATGAAGCCTGCTATAGGCTGGATCCATATCTGAGCCCAAGAGGCAGTAAAGGCTTAAGAAAGGCGGAAAGTATAGACAGGGGTCCGATGGAAGAATGGACAGGAAAGATGGAGGGGGAAAAGTGATGATGGAGACAGGGAATGAAGTAGAGAAGGGTCCATCAACCTTTTTTGGACCGTGTACCCCCTTCCGGGATCCCCCAAGCAGATAGATAGCAGTAGATACCCCCCACTGACCCCCCAAGTCCCGCATACCTCTGCGTACCCCCTCCCCAAAAGTGACCCCCCCAAAGGAGGAAAAAAAATGCTTTTTCGGCCTGCGGCGTGACCGAGCAGGTCCTCCGGCTCGCGCCACAGGCTGGAGGGAAATGCTACTGCCCTGCTGATTCGGCAGGCCTATAGCCTCTCCCTCTGGCTTGCGGCATGAGCAGGAGGACACGCTCAGCCGCACCGCAAGCCAAAATCGTCCCCTGTAGCTCTCCCTACCTTTGCTTGCAGCCGCAGCCGCCATGTTGGATCTGCCGAAGTCTCGCGAAATACAAGATCGTGGCTCCCAAATCTCATGCCGCGATCTTGGATCTCGCGAGACTTCGGCAGATCCAACATGGCGGCGGCTGCAAGCAAAGGTAGGGAGAGCCACAGGGGATGATTTCGGCCTGTGGCGTGGCCGAGTGGAGAAAATCAGCAGGGCAATAGCCTTTCCCTCCAGCTTGCGGTGCGAGCCGGAGGACCCGCTTGGCCGTGCTGCAGGCCGAAAAAGCACTTTTTCGGCTTTCAGGGGGGATTTGGGGGATATGCGGGAGTACGCGGGGGAGCATCCTGCGTACCCCCAAGCTGTGGCTCGCGTACCCCTAAGGGTACGCGTACCACAGGTTGAGGACCTCTGAAGTAGAGGAAGGACATGGACATGATCCCCGGGTATGCTGTGAAGGTACATGGTAGAATAACCTTGCAAAACTAACAGCACAATCCTACCTATGTTTAGGCCAGCGGAGTGAGTGCTCCTCCACCCTACGGTGTTGCGAACGTGCCGTAAAGCACTTTCACGGTACCTTGGGTGGAGGCTAGCACCGCTCACACTGCTGCCCTGCAGCCCCCGCGCCGCTGGACACAGGTAAGTCCTGCGCCGAGTGCTGGGAGAGCATGGGGAGGGAGGGACGGGAGGATGGGGGAGGGGGCATTATCCGGCCAGGCCAGGGAGGGGGCGGGGATATCCTAACCCCCTTCCCGGGCCTGGTCAGCCTTACATGGCCTTCCTCGATGTGCACCAGCAAAATAGCTGGCGCGCATCCGAAGAGGCCCGTTCCTCTGTCCGACTCCTTCCCATGAAGTCCCCTTCCCCCGAGGTGAGCCTCGCCCCATCGATGCAAGCCACATCCTGCATAGGATGCAGCAGCTGGCCATTTAGGCCAGCTGGTGCATCTTAGGCAGGATTGGGCTGTAAGCAAGTTTAGGCCTGGTCAGTATCTGGTATTTCTATGCATGTTGATTTGGGATCCATTATGGAAGAAAGGTGGAAGATAAAATAAATATAAAGGCCAAAAGCCAAAAGGAAGGGGAGCTGAAGCCACTCAAGGACAGTAGACAACAAGGACTATGTTGCTAATGCTAATGGAAGGAGAACAAAGACAGGCAGCTGCTGGAACATTTGTAAACCATAGAGCTAACAAGATTTAAAAAAAAAAAGAGTAAACGTGGGGTTGAATCTCATACATTGACTAGACATAACCAGATATTCCGCTGCAGATCTCAACTCATAAGAGTGTTCTCTGTGCAGTTTGTAACATCTAACGGCTCTTCCTTTGCTTTATTGGGCATAATTCCCCAGCCCCATGGCAAGAAGGCCATAATTCCTTTTCCCCATGGCAAGAAGGCCTGCTGGATCTCCTTCCTTTTCTTTTTAAAACTCTCTTGTTGCACTTATATATATATATATATATATATATATATATATATATATATATATATATATATATATATATATATATATATATATATATATATTAAGTACATATAGACATGTACTTATATAGACAAATCCCATGAACAGTACCAAAAGGCTAAAAGATATGACGCCGGAAGATGAGCCCCTCACGTCGGAAGGTGTCCAATATGCTACTGAGGAAGAACGGAGGACTATTCCAAGTAGACCCAGAAAGAGTGAAGCGGCTGGGCCAAAGCCGAAAGGACGTCCAGCTGTGGATGTGTCTGAGGTTGAAAGGAAAATCCAATGCTGCAAGGAGCAATACTGCTTAGGAACATGGAATGTGAGGTCTATGAATCAAGGCAAGCTGGATGTGGTCAAAAATGAGATGATAAGATTGAACATTGACATCTTGGGAATCAGCGAACTAAAATGGACGGGCATGGGCGAATTTAAGTCAGGTGACCATCATATCTACTACTGTGGGCATGAATCCCTTAGAAGAAATGGAGTAGCCCTCATAGTCAATAAAAGAATGGGAAAGGCAGTACTGGGGTGCAACCTCAAAAACGACAGAATGATTTCAGTTTGAATCCAAGGCAAACCATTCAACATTACAGTAATCCAAGTGTATGCCCCAACCACTGATGCCGAAGAAGATGAAGTTGACCGGTTCTATGAAGACCTACAACACCTTCTAGAACTAGCACCCAAAAAAGATGTCCTTTACATCATAGGAGACTGGAATGCTAAAGTAGGAAATCAAGAAATAAACGGAACAACAGGCAAGTTTGGCCTTGGAGCGCAAAATGAAGCAGGGCAAAGGCTAACGGAGTTCTGTCAAGAGAACACGCTGGTCATAGCAAACACTCTTTTCCAACAACACAAGAGGCGACTCTACACATGGACATCACCAGATGGTCAATACCGAAACCAGATAGATTATGTGCTTTGCAGCCAAAGATGGAGAAGCTCTATACAATCAGTAAAAACAAGACCTGGAGCTGACTGTGGCTCAGATCATGAGCTTCTTATTGCAAAATTCAGGCTTAAACTGAAGAATGTAGGGAACACCACTAGACCAGTCAGATATGACCTAAACCATATCCCTTATGAGTATACAGTGGAGGTGAAGAATAGATTTAGGGCATTAGACCTGGTAGACAGAGTGCCTGAAGAACTATGGACGGAAGTTCGTAACATTGTACAGGAGGCAGCAACGAAAACCATCCCAAAGAAAAAGAAATGCAAGAAAGCAAAGTGGCTGTCAGATGAGGCTTTACAAATAGCTGTGGAAAGAAGGAATGCGAAAAGCAAGGGTGAAAGGGAAAGATATAAACAACTGAATGCAGAGTTCCAGAGAATAGCAAGGAGAGATAAGAAGGCCTTCTTAAATGAACAATGCAAGGAAATCGAGGAAAACAACAGAATGGGGAGGACTAGAGATCTCTTCAAGAAAATTGGAGATATCAAGGGAACGTTTTGTGCAAAGATGGGCATGATAAAGGACAAAAAAGGCAAGGACCTAACAGAAGCAGAAGAGATTAAGAAGAGATGGCAAGAATACACAGAAGAACTATACAAGAAAGATCTTAATGTTCCTGATGACCACGCTGGTGTGGTCACTGACCCAGAGCCGGACATCCTAGAGAGTGAAGTCAAGTGGGCCTTAGGTAGCATTACTAACAACAAAGCTAGTGGAGATGATAATATCCCAGCTGAGCTACTTAAAATCCTAAATGATGATGCTGTGAAAGTGCTGCACTCAATATGCCAACAAATTTGGAAAACTCAGCAGTGGCCAAAGGATTGGAAAAGGTCAGTTTACGTTCCAATTCCAAAGAAGGGCAGTGCCAAAGAGTGTTCAAACTACCGTACAATTGCACTCATTTCGCATGCTAGCAAGGTTATGCTCAAAATCCTACAAGCTAGGCTTCAGCAGTACGTGGACCGAGAACTACCGGACGTACAAGCTGGGTTTCGAAGAGGCAGAGGAACTAGAGATCAAATTGCCAACATGCGCTGGATCATGGAGAAAGCACGAGAGTTCCAAAAAAACACCTACTTCTGCTTCATTGACTACGCAAAAGCCTTTGATTGTGTGGATCACAACAAACTGTGGCAAATTCTTAAAGAGATGGGGGTACCAGACCACCTTACCTGTCTCCTGAGAAACCTGTATGCGGGTCAAGAAGCAACAGTTCGAACCGGCCATGGAACAACTGATTGGTTCAAAATTGGGAAGGGAGTACGGCAAGGCTGTATATTGTCACCCTGCTTATTTAACTTATATGCAGAGTACATTATGAGAAATGCAGGGCTGAATGAATCGCAAGCCGGAATCAAGATTGCCGGGAGAAATATCAACAACCTCAGATATGCAGACGATACCACCCTAATGGCAGAAAGTGAAGAAGAACTAAAGAGCCTCTTGATGAGAGTGAAAGAGGAGAGTGCAAAAGTTGGCTTGAAACTCAACATTAATAAAACTAAGATCATGGCATCGGGTCCCATCAATTCCTGGCAAATAGAAGGGGCAGAAATGGAAGCAGTAACAGATTTTACTTTTCTGGGTTCCAAGATCACTGCAGACGGAGACAGCAGCCATGAAATTAAAAGACGCTTACTCCTTGGAAGGAAAGCTATGGCAAACTTAGACAGCATAATAAAAAGCAGAGATATCACCATGCCAACAAAAGTTCGTATAGTCAGGGCGATGGTGTTCCCAGTAGCAATGTATGGTTGCGAGAGTTGGACCATAAGGAAGGCTGAGCGCCGAAGAATAGATGCTTTTGAACTGTGGTGCTGGAGAAGACTCCTGAGAGTCCCTTGGACTGCTAGGAGATCAAATCAGTCAATTCTAAATGAAATCAAGCCTGACTGTTCCCTGGAAGGACAGGTACTAAGGCTGAAACTCAAATATTTTGGCCACCTAATGCGAAGAGAGGACTCTCTGGAGAAGACTCTGATGCTGGGAAAGATTGAAGGCAAAAGGAGAAGGGGAAGGCCAAGGATGAGATGGTTAGACAGCATCACCGATGCAACAAACATGAAAATGAGCGAACTCAGGAAGATAGTGGAGGACAGGAAGGCCTGGCGGGATATGGTTCATGGGATCACGAAGGGTCGGACACGACTTAACGACTGAACAACAACAACAACAACATATAGACAAGTGTAATATATAAACTTATATATACACTTATACTTATATATCTATAAGTGTATACACACACACACCTCCTTTTTCTTCCTTATGCATTAGCACCGTTCCTTGATTTTCTTCCTCATATGTATTAGCACAGTCCCTTTAAACATTTTCTTAGCCAAACCTATATGTACTTAATTGTCTTAAAGCAGTGGTTCCCAAACTGGGAGGCGTGGCTCCCAAGGGAGCCATGGAAACCAGCCATGGAGTGCCTCCCTCTCAGAAAACAGTGCAATGCCAATTGGCAGGCATCAATATAATGTAATGGGGAGCCACAGCCAATGGTTGCCAATGGTCAAGGGAGCTACAGGTCAAAAAGGTGTCTTATAGTATTCAATGGGTCTTACTCCCAGGTAAGTGTGCATAGGATTACAGCCTTAAACTTTGTTTTTCAAAGCTTCTGTCCCTCCCCCCCCTTTTATTTTATCAGTTCAGAGAAGGAGAAACTATCTCCAGTTTCTCTAATCTTTTTAGAAATAAGGGTTCCCTAAATTGAACGGAGGTGTTGTGGCTATTTTTGTGGTGATTATCATTGTTAAAATGACAGAAGCAGAACAGCTGAGAGCAAATCTGCCACTTGGTCTCTTTCTCTGAGAGCATCATTTGCTGATGGTATTTCTGAGCTGGCCTTAGATATGGAAATGAGTGTGCGCAGTTGCCTGTTTTGGCTTTCAAGTGGGAGTGAGATATGGGAAGCAAAAGGGGTGGGTTAAGCTCCTCAAAGGATTTGCCAATGCTAGATTTTTCTTCACTTTTCCTTGTGCTTCTAACACCAGAGGAGTCCAACCACTGAGAACAATCAATAGCAAATGTGTGTATTTTTACTACCATGGCATCTGCAGTATCTCTTTCACCTTTGTCACTACTACCAGAGTGCCATCACAGAAAATGGTAAATGGAACAAGTAAAATGTAGGAAATAGCACAAAAACTGTTACTGATTAGAGTGGGAAGTCTCCGTTTAATTTTTTTAATAGTCAACAATATGAAGGTTGTAGCTAGGAACAAGCTTCCCTTGCTCACCTCACCGTCAGATGGGTTTTTGCAAACTTTCCCTTGGAGTTCTTGCTAATGTTTGAAGGTTTTTGTGAGCACTTGAAAAAGATGCTCATGAAAACCCTACCATATATTCCACATACACAATATAAGTTAAGGGGTGGGGAGTGCAACTCAAGGGGGGGGGGACCAGCCAGTCTGTCCTGCAACTGAATGTCCTGCAACTGAATGGCAATGATGCTTCTGAGGATGCTTGGAAATCTGCCCTCCTTCCTGCCCCATCTCCTCCCTGTTCTGTCCCTCGTCACCTCCCTCCAACCCTCTGTGTTAACTTACTGGTGCCGTTGGGCATCCTCCAGCCACTGGTTAGCGGAGCCCGCCAATTGCCGTTTTGCGACAGCTGGAAAGTGCCTTACGCCACCAGAATGCTTGTTCTGGTGGCTTAAGGCTCAAATAGGATTGGACTGTTAATTTCCGATCCTGTAACTTGCTTTGCTGATGCCTTTGTTCATTGATCATCCCTGTCTTTGTAGAATGACCTTTGGGAGAGGCACAGGCTCTGAAGTCCCCCTCAGCACACACCCCCTCTCTCATTTTTTACTCTTTCACAGCGCAATCCTATCCAACTTACACCACTGGTGTAATCAGCTGTGCAGCGAGATCGGGAAACCCCAGAACGGAAAGGGGGATTCAAATCCCCTCCAAAGGGGGGATTCAAAGGGGATTTAAATCTCCTCTCTCCTCCCCTCCAAAGCCTCCCACCCTGCTCTCCCCCACTGGTTACACCGGTGGTGTAAATTGGATAGGATTGCGCTGTCATTCTCCTTTTCTCATTCCCCCTCTTTCTCACCTGCTCCATGTTTCTATCTTGCCCTCATTTTCCTTCCTTTTTACCAACCTTTTTTCTTTGCATGACTATGACTTTAGCTAATTCTCCAGTAGCTGCATCAGGGTGCCTTGATATCTCTTGCCTCCCCCTCATTCACTGTGATCTATTGCTGTTTTCCTCCATCTGCCTGATTGTCATCTTACTTTTTATCTGGTTTAAGGGCTCCAGGTGCTGTAATTCTCTGATATAGCACAGAATGTTTCAGATTGCCTTGGCACGATTGATAATTAGCAAGCATGCTGGCGTTCCAGTGAAACCTCCTTGCCTTATTTCTTCAATACAGGTGCCATCTATGGTCAGGACTTCAAAACCATCCGGAAGCCTCCCTCACCGGAATTATGGCTTAAAATCTGAGATCTTTTAAAAATGATTTTCAGAATTGTTCTGTGGTTTTAATTATCAAACATTGTGCAGCCCAATTCTAAGCATATTTACTTCTAAGTCCCACACTGTGTTCAAAGGAGCTTACTCCCAGGAAAGTACGCCTAAGATTACAGCCTTAATTGCACATTCAGGATCACAATAATGTTTGTAACCTCTCTGAAGAAACAGAATCACATTGGCTTATTTTCAATATTAACATACCACCTTTCTAACACAGAGGTGCCCACAGCAAAGTAATTTGATTACGAGTCTGATTTTAAAGACATGGAGAATTGTGTCTAAGAGACAATGATTTTCTCAAGGCTACCCAAATGAGCTGATGGCTGCTCAGGACTTTGAACACAAATATCTTGTGTCCAGTTTGAATGTTCTATTTACTACAGAATTTACTTGACTATTTTTTTTCAATAGAAGCGACTTCATACGTTATCAGCTAATTTTATGCAAATCTACTCAGGACAGGCAGCCCAGTTCTAACCTGCGCTGATGTAGTGGGGCCAGCGCAGCCATGCTGCATCCTATGCGCAGACTGAGCAGAACTGCACATCCTATGCGCAGACTCAGCAGATCTGAGCTGCCTCATGTCGGGTTTTCAGGCCCAGGAAGGGGGATAGGATTTGACATTATACCCCTTCCCCACCCTGCCCCTGCCCTTGCGCTGCTTGGAATAGCTCTCACTTGCTCTGGTGCACATTGAGACCTGCACTGGCACCGGTGGAATGGTGCAGGCCTTCCCGCTGGTGCCCCTATCTGCAGTGGCGTCGCTCTAGGTGGGGCGGAAAGCTAAGTTCTGCAGCATTCCGCCCCAGCGTTACTCTCCGACACGAGGTGCCCCGCCCCCTCGTCATCGGAGCCTGACAGTGGATCGAAGGCAACGCGCAGGAGAGTCTCTGCGCATTGCCTTCTCTCCACTGACGGGCTCCTATGATGAGGGGGTGGGGCACCTCGTGCCGGAGAGTAACGGTGGGACAGAACGCTGCAGAACTTAGCTTTCCGCAACACCTAGAGCGACGCCACTGCCTATCTTCTGCACTGTCGCAACATTCTTTACGGCATGTATGTGACAACATGCATCGGTGCAGCGGTTGCTGTACCAGCACAAGAAGCGAATAGGATTGTGCTGTAAGCCTAATTAAATTCAGTGGGTCTTATTCCTACGTAAATGTGTACACAGGATTACAGCCTATATTCTTTTACCTACCTGAGTATAGGCAAAAATGTGTATACCATCATGTGTGAAAACCACATGTATTTATTTTGCCATGTGTACGGTATTTGGAAGCTTGTATACAGTATTTAAGTACTGTGACTTCTGAGTAAGTCTATATGTGACCAAAAAAAAAAAAATCCTGTGATTTTCACACATAATATACATGTGTATGGACATTTCTTTTAGGGATTGACAACTCCTGTGATTCAATTTGGAATTCATCTAGGGAAGCCAGATTAATGTCTCAAATGTTGACTGGACATTTGGAAATTAATCCAAATTCCCTCCAGAATGAATTCTGAGACAGAATCCTGGCTTGAAGAGCCCTAAGCTTTCAGGGTATGGTCTGAAGGTACATCATGCAGCAATTGTGCGTTAGCTAAGCAGGTCAGGGTTAGGGCTGAACCAGATGATCCTTGAAATGTTTCTGGCTCCTCAATGCTAGGATCCAAACCAGCACCCCTAAACAAGTAAAGTTCTCCAGCAATCCATATTCCTCTCCCATATACAGCCTGTTCTTCTAGCTCTGGGGTTATCTTTGCAAAGAGACGTAGCAAAGGCAAGGTAGGATTCTGTTCTGTTCTTAGCTGAATAATTCATTCAATTGGTGTGATCCGAAGTGGCTTACCATTCCCCAATCGTTATGCATCAAGATCAAAGCTTGTTTGGTTGGAGTGAAAGGGGAAGCTGATGAATCCTCTGTTGACCTAGAAAGTTGAAGAAATTGATGCTGTTTTTGGAGAGACCTTATTATCCCTCTCCCTTGCTCTGTCTTTCTCACTCAATGAGCAGCAGCCTGATTGAAGCTCTTGTGAGGATCTTTGGCAGGTCAGCAAACAACCCAAACCAAGATGTTATGTACACTGTAGGCTGGGCAACTAAGCTATCTGCCTAGAAGAAGTCTGGCAGTGCCATGGGACTGTGGTAGAATGAGATGCTTTGTTCTCAGAGAGACAGTTTCTCACCAGAAAATACCTCTTCATGCTAAGAAGCAGATGTTTTGCATATGCTCTGCTG
Organism: Plestiodon gilberti rubricaudatus; assembly: GCA_026170595.1. Lineage (NCBI taxonomy): Eukaryota > Metazoa > Chordata > Lepidosauria > Squamata > Scincidae > Plestiodon > Plestiodon gilberti. The sequence goes on along the minus strand of JANXHW010000003.1, from coordinate 201,299,956 downwards.
ATTCAAATAAAGCAAGTCATCTGCAGAGAGGCTACTACAATTTGATCGTTTCATATCTTGTGAGGGCGAAGCACATGTTTCAAAGCATGATTTTGTGCCTGGCCATGTACTAGTTTTCATGTAAATGTGAGGAGTTCCTATCACCTTAGGGCACGGGCTCATGTGAACCAATGGAATGTGCACACTTACCTGGGCATAAGGCCTATTGACTACTTACAAAGGGCTTCAGCATAATAATAGTACCCTATTTAGTGTCTCTTCCAAACCAGCTCCAACAAGAACACGCTCTACTGTGTGTGTTCAGAGTTTCTGGTATCTACATATTACATTAAAAGCGAGGCTAAAGTGTTACTTCTTCCTTCTTGCTATCCTTTCCTTTTAACAGCATGCAGCATTGATTACTTGGCAGGAGAATGCTATAGAGAATAAGAAGCATCGATAAAACCATCTTTGTATGTCTTGCTGGGATGCTGTGTCTCACCTGCTCCCCCTGCCCCAGTCTGTGCTGTGTCTAACAACAGCATTTGCTTTCCAGGACCACACTTTACAACACATTAGAGAATTTGCCTGGCTTGTTTATGCTTGCTACCGGGAGTCCGCGTTGCTTTGCACTGAACAAGCAGCATTTGATCCCGTTTTATTTCCCTTTCTGCCATTTTGCTGCCGGCACTGGAGGTGGCAGGGGGCTAGGATGAACGGCAAGGGAAGTTGTTAGCTGCATCCTGCAAATGCTTGTGAAATGGCAAGATTACAGCTGGCTCATCAGCACTTGTGGTGGTGTGATCCGCCAGGGAAGGCAGGGTTTGTGTGGAGGCTTTAGCAAGTTGCGGTGCTCTTGGAAGCAGACAGCTTGCGTTTTGTAGAAGAATGCACAAAAAAGCCCAATTCAAACTATTTTTAAATACGCTTTCCATTCCTGCTTGCATTTTGCAAAGACTGGTTTTTAAAAAAGCCGCACATATGTTCTAGCTGTACCAATTTATTAGGTACAGGACCACATTTCCACTATGAGTGTCACATTGGACTGTGTGCTGAATTTCTACCTAATTCTGGAACACACTTCACAATTGTACCTGTTAAGCCGGCATGATAGTATCTGTCTTAAGTGACCTTCACAACTTTGCTGTCTTGCACTTTGTTTTGAAATTACAAACACTCTGCTATCTATTGTGACAGTGGGCTATTACATTACAGTAACATCATATGAATCTATCATCACCTCCTTTTGTTAATGTGCTTTCTGGTTAGTTGGTAAGCTGATTGTACTGGATTGTGAAATATGAATATTGAAATATTCATTTTTGTTGTTTGTGTTCACATAACAAAGCAAGTGTACTAGCTTTTAATATCTGAAGCTGAAGGTATGTTTGAGTCAAAACATATACTGTATGCCACAGTGCACGTGAGCTCACCTGGAAAAGTATACAGCATATTAAGGGTCAGGATATACATACAGTGGTCACTTGGAGGCTACTTCATGTCCCAATCACTGCATGTAGGTGACAATCACTGCATGTCACATTAAAAGTAGTTTAAATGTGACAGTAGTGACAGCTAAGCCTTTTATAAGTTTACAGGCACATGGTTATATCTTGGAAGCATAGTTGCCAACTGATTTCACATAAAGTTCAATTCAAATCTAATCTGAGGGTTCCCGCTCAGAATGGAGGAATTGGGCGGAAATGTTTCCCTGAGATGAGCAACATTTGTTCAAAGGAGTTCTGCACAGCCTGAGATGTCACTGAGCTCCTTCTAAAGTGAAATTTGAGGTGACTTGGGAGGAGCCTGTTTAGAAGATTTTCAGAGAAGCTAGACAGGTTTCAATAAAACTAGACATTCTCAAAGGTGGCTTATGCATCCCAAATTAAAAGTGTGAGGCCTGAGTTCAAATGGCTTCTCTCACCCATGAATTTAAATGTCATTTTTCACAGCCAAGAGTAGGCATTCTCAACATGTGGTCCCTGTAACAATTCCTCCCCTTCCTCAAGCTTCAGCCCTTATAAAAGAAGCAAGGACTGGTCTTCACCACTCCTATGGTGCTGCTGACAATGAAGCTGGTCTTCCTAGCTTGTCACGGTTTTCAGCCAAATTATTCTTCTTGATAGGTCACACATCTGTTTGCCAGAGGAATGGATTGAGGAAGAAGTGGGGGGGGGGTTAGACAAAAAATGTGGCTAGAATAATAGAAACAACTGTTGTTGGTCCATCATGTCAAGAAATGCATCAACATTGTTGTGATACAGAAGTGTAAAAAGTGCAGAATTAGAGAACTGCTGAGGGGGGGGGGCACCCAGTTAGGCCAGGATAAAGCAAGTCCTGAGGAAGGCACATCTGGGACAGTAATATCAGCATGATTATAAGGAAGCAAAGGAATTTCAGTAGTTCATATCTGTATCCCATGAGGGTGCCCATTTCTAACATTAAGGATCAGCAACGGGTTTTAGCTCATAGAACTATGGCAGCTATACATCTTAGAAGACGTGTACATTTATTCCTCCTTCAGTAACTGGGTGTGTCTCATATTGAGATACCTCAAAAACTACTTCATCAAAAACTTCAGATAGTGCCAAAGTCATCTCTAAGTTTTCATCCTAGCTGCATTGTGATCAGACAGGAAGGGAACCTCTGTTTGCCTTGGATCAAGTGCCATTTGACTCTCCCCTCCTAGGTCTCCAGCACCGCCAACATTTGCAGTAAGGGATCCAAAATGGCCACTGGCGGTGCACTGTGGCCATTTACAACAGCGGAACTGTATTCTGCTGTTGTAAAACGCAATGCAGCCCCAGGTTGGATTGGGCTGTTGATTAGAGAATCGCTAAGTCACCATAAGAAAATTAATTAAAGACTCCCTCAAGGCTCTTTGGGCATGATTCCTTCCTTAGAGGGCCAGTCATGCTGTGTCTCAGCACTGAGAATGATTGAACATTCCATAATGTTCCTCAGTATTGAACTAGATTCCCAATGAAGACTGCTGTCCTTGAAAGTATGTCCTATTCACAGTTATGACATTTCTAAATGAATGTGTGTAGGAATGCAGTGAATGAAGCCCCAAATCCTAGACATATTTGTAAATATCGAGGAAGATGGTCTCTTAAACAATCACAAATAGCCTTCACTCTCTCTGAGACACACACACTCACACACACACACACACACACACACACACACACACACACGTGCGCGATATGGGAGCCACAGTGGTATAGTGGTAAATTTTGAAGTACAGGAGCTCTTCATGGTGCCCTATAGCTATGCCCCCTTAGCAATGACACACACACCTAGCCACGCATACAGCAAAACAAAAATCACCTTTAATGATCACGTTTTAATAATTCAACCTCCAGGTCCTATCTTCTAGTTAGCAAACCTTCTGGGCTTCCCCCCCCCTCACAGTTACAGCACCTCCCCTTTCTGTTTTAAAAGTTTTGAAGGCATGGAATCCATTAATTTCCCCACACCCCAAGGGCAAATACCATCAATTTCCCTCCACGAGGCAAAATTAATCAACACGCGCGCACACACACACACACACACACACACACACACACACACACACACACACACACTCCCATAGTTTTCTCCCCATCACCTCCAGCCACCTTCTGTCTCCTATGGTGGGGGATGCGTTTGCCGCCACCCTGTGGGGGATCACCTGACTGGTCCACTGCTGCCTGTCTCTTCCAGTGGGGAACACCTGCTGCCGGGATGATTTACTGCTGCTGCCACTGGGATCATGGCCACTGAGGTGGGAGGGAGCCAGCTGGTGGACTCTTTGCTGTTGCCACTCCTGCCCCTCCTCTTCTTTTGATGGTGATCCTCATGCTGCGGTACCACATGGGCACATAGATGCCATACCTCCTCTCCTTTGCTTCTCTGGGCACCTGCGTGGTACTGCAGCACAAGGTACCCAGAGAGACTGTCATTGCACTCCCTTGCTCCTTACATCTCCATGCAGGTGCACAGAGCTGGATTTGACTTTGCCGGAGTGCTCCACCATCAGCAGTCTGACTGGGTCCAAAGAAACAGAGCAGTGTGCAGGACAGAGGAGCAGCAGCAGTGTATTATACTGCTGAAGCACAGTGCTGATGTCACAGCACCCCCTGCTGGAGAACAGAGGGACTGGTGCTCTGGAGCCACTACATCTCTGGAACCGTTACCTTGTGGTGCAATCCCATATGGCTAGGGAATATGTGAATATTGCATTGGTGTGGGCTGTGCAGGTCCTTCTCACCAAACCAGTATTCTCCTCCTGGGCAGGATGTAGATCATGTGGGCAAACATACAATGAGCCCCACCCTTCTGGTTGCCATATTTATATACACACTCAGAGGATTGCACTACTAGGAAGCGGCTTCTATGTATTTTTTTTTCATGAAGTGGGCCTGACCCAAAGGGACCATCAGGGCTGACTGGACCCAGGTATTCATATGGCCTTGATCTGTGTACTACTGTACTGCTCCATTACAGATTCTGAGCCCTGCTTTCAGCCTGATCCTCCATGCCCTGTCTTCCCTTAAATCGCCTTACCAGATCCAAATCGGGACAGAGTGCCTAGACCTTTAGGAGAAGGAATGTGGGCAGGTGTAGCTTGTTAAACCCTTAGAGCACAATCCTAGGCATGTCTACTCACAAGCAAGCCCCACTGTGTTCATTGAGTAGACATGCCTAGGATTGTGCTCTAAGGATTTAACAAGCTACACCTGCCCACATTCCTTCTCCTAAAGGTCTAGGCACTCTGTCCCGGTTCGGATCTGGTAAGGCTACCCGTAAAGCACATTTTGACCCAGAAAAATATAGATGTCTTTTAGTAGGCTTACCAGATCTCCAACCGGGACAGAGTGCTAGACCTTTAGGAGAAGGGATGTGGGCAAGTGTAGCTTGTTAAACCTTAGAGCACAATCCTAGGCATGTCTACTCAGAAGCAAGCCCCATTGTGTTCAGTGGGATTGTGCTCTAAGGTTTAACAAGCCTAGGATTGTGCTCTAAGGTTTAACAAGCTACACCTGCCCACATCCCTTCTCCTAAAGGTCTAGCACTCTGTCCCGGTTGGAGATCTGGTAAGCCTATATTTTAGTTCTCCAGCAGCTTTCAATTAGGTTGACAATTTCAGATTAAATACACGCAATGTTGAGCTGTGATTATGAATATGTGCATTGATTATTAACAAACATTTATTGCTGCTTAAAGCCTGATGGGTGCTGCACTGTAGCTTTCTGGACATGAACGAAATTGCCAGTTAATATTCTGTTAGTATTGAATTAACACTTATTACCCTCTGAGCATCTTTACACAAAACTTTATTAAATTTTGATCATCAGGCCAAGTGTTATACACAATTGTTTATGTACTTGGAATTTCACATCTGTTCATTGATTTTTTTCCCCCTGACACTTTAAAGGAAATAATGCAGTTTAAACACTTTTCACTTAGGACATAATCCACCAGGAAGTTCTCACGCATGAATCAATTAAAATAAATGGAAATTTTGCAAGACTATACTGAATCCTTCTGTACCTTCCCCGCATCCACATTTCTCTGCAATAGCAAGGTACATGAACAGGAATGCACTTTGCATGTGGATAACTAGCATTGGGAGATCTGAAGTTGTCCATAGAAATACTGGATGAAGTCTTTGTCTAGGGCAGGCCTCTTTATTCAGCCCTCATGATAATTGGGCTCTCCCATATCTTGAGATATGATCAAGATTTGCACATTTTCTGTCATTTGCAGCTAATGAGTCTCTATGTGAGTACAAAGTACTTATTTCTGGCCGTAATCTGCTTAATGATATCACTTCCTGCTTAATGATGTCACTTCCGACCCTCAGCAGGCGCCATGAATGCTATTCGGCTTGCTATATGAAACGAGTTTGACACCATTGCCTAGGTTATATATTTGGCTAAGGATACTTAACCCTATGGTCAAATTTCTGATTTGTTCAGCAGCACATAGAACGGGTGTGGTACAGTGGATATAGTATCAAACTAGGACTGGGGAGACTGGAATTTAAATTCCTGCCCATGACTTCCTAGTACCTGGCTTGGTATGCCAAATGCTGCTCTCCTTTATTCCAATCATTCTTCCTCTTTCATTCTGTCTCCCTCAAACTTTTCCAATCCAGGGAATGGGAAGAAGGGAAGCTGCGATGGAGACGAGTGAGATGGAGGTGGGCGTCCCCATCCCCCCCAATCTGCTGCCCCTGGCGATCACCTCAGTCAGCTTCATGACTGGTCCAGCCTTTGCTCAGTCACTTTTCTAGTCTGACCTACCTCACAGATGTGTTTTAAGGATGAAGCAGTGATGTTGGGGGGGGGGCAGGGGCCACCCCAAGTTGCTAAACTCCTTGGAAGACGTGCAGGTTGAAAGTATAAATGGTGTCTCTTTCAAGTATTCTTTCACACCTTGGCATGCTTGCTGAGCAGAAATAATTCCCATATAACTCCAGAAAGCAAGAACAGGCTTGTTTGCCCATGGGGACAGCAGAATAGGAAGACTGAGAACGTTTTAGTCAAGGAGTGATCTGCGATCTCAACATATGGATCTGACCTGCATTCCATCCAAGAAGCTGTATAAATGTCTGACTTTTTCCCCCAAGAAGCCATTTGAAACCCTACTGCCAAATAGTTTTCTTATCTTTAGGCTCCAATCTTCATTCTTTCTCTCTCAAAATACACTTGTGTGAATAGAGCTGACAAAAGGTGAGAGAGCAACAGCCCTGGAGACCAGAGGCTTTTATTTAGTTACATAGAACAAGAAATAGGGAGCAAGTGAAATGTCGCTTCTTATTCCGTTCATCATTAAAAATATCGAAAGCTAGTTTTTAAACTAGTTTATGAAATTCCTCACAAGGCATAGAGCAAAAAAATAAAATTAAATAAAGTAAAAATAGATGTTGCATGCCTGAACCTTAATGGCTATCTGGCTGAATCTGTTCCTCCATAGAAGACAGGAACCTCATAGTAGAGCAAATGTCTGCTACTTACACATAATAGGACCTTAATCACTGAAAAGAGAAAGGATACAAGTTAGACCTCCAGGGAAAAAATAGCCAAGGAAAATATCTAACAAGTGTCAGTGTGATAGGCAAGCATGGCATTTGTCCCTCTCTGGTTTCAAATAAGCAGAGACGGAACTTGGCCAGAGCGCGTGGAGCAGCAGCTCCGGGCGCAGGGGGGCGCATTCAGCGGGGGGCATACTTACCCTCGCGATGCGTCGGCTTCGGCCGTCTTCGTTTCAGCCCTCCCTCCCTCCCTGGAGCCCGTTTGGCTCTAAAATGACACCAAAACCAGTGGGGGACGTGTTTTGAGCTGCGCTGGGCGCGTCGAGGTGACGTCACGCAGGGCCCCCCCCTTGCTCTGGGCGCTGGGAGGGCCACCGTCATTTCTGCGAATAAGTCTCACAGGCTTCTGGTAAGACTGGACCAGCATAATGTAACCTTAGGGCTGGACTCCATGCATTCCACCTTAAGGCTGGACTCTGTGTTTTGCATGTGAAACACATGGGAGGCATGTGAAACAACCACCACACTAGGTGCTCCAGGTTAGTGATGGTGCTGAATCTTGGAATAATAGCAATTCAGAAAGGCAAACTGATAGGTTCTCCTCTGAGCCCCATGGAAGTAGCCATTGAGTCAAGACACATTGGGAACTACATTTTTCATGCTTCTTGGTGGCATGGCAATGCCTGTTGTATTCTGAATGTATTCATGAGAATGTCTAGATCTTTAAGCCTAAGATCTCCATTACCACAAGTCCTTCCCATCACCACCCCTTTCCTTACCATAGCAAGCCAGAAAAAGGAGGGCAGAGCAGGTCAGGTAGAATCTGATTCAGATTGGGGCTAGGTTGACACCTCTTGAAGCGGTGTTGCTCCAACCATAGTCTGAGGCCTGCTGAGAATTGCAGTATTCAAGAAATATGTTCTCACCCTTGCCTTCCTGAAAGAAGTCAAGCTGCCTTGGGCATTTGCCTCGGCATAGGATAAGGCGGGGTATAATATTTTTTTTAAATAAATAAATAAATAATACTCAGTTAAACAGACATTGCTCAGCTTCTGAGGCACACACTCTGACAGGACCAGATGCATTGGTATTGGTGTGGGGTGTGTGTTAGCGTGTGTGCAAAAAGCTACCCCATTTAGGGGGCCTACATTCAACAGAGGGACTTAAGTAGCCTGCACACAGGGCTGCTGGGTGGCAAATACACATCGCAGGGGATCTTCTTTCTCATTTTGCCCTCCAGCAGCTGTTTTTTGGGGGTGTGTGCAAGTTGTTCCTTACCTTGTTCCTCACCGATGCAACGAACATGAAAATGAGCGAACTCAGGAAGATAGTGGAGGATAGGAAGGCCTGGCGGGATATGGTTCATGGGATCACGAAGGGTCGGACACGACTTAACGACTGAACAACAACAACAAAGTTGTTTAAATCTCCCTACTGATGCTGGAGCTGTGTTGTTCCATTAGTTTAAACAGTCCAAACACAGGAAAACTGCTATGGAGGACAGGAGCCCCCTCTCCATTGTGCCTGTGGTCATCTGTACTTACCTTGTTTTCAGGTGACCCAGATCACTCGCTGCAACTCTGTTTTTGTGATAAGCTCTTTGCAGACGTTATTCTGTCCTAGTGGGATTCTATGAGAGGTTCTCTCCTAGTCCTTAGTCTGGAATTTCAACAGAACGCTTTCTCTGCCTTCTATGCATTCAAACACACTCTCTAGGGTGTCAAGATACTCAGTTGCAGTGACATCAGGGTAATAGCTCAAAGTGACTTTATCTCATCAGCAACAGGCCCTCTTAGACTTTCCACTCTCTTTTTCTCTGCTCTCGCTCAATACAAGTCCATTTCTGCTCCATCTGATTAGCAGGAGACAAAAAATTTCTCCATCTGCTTGAGTGTGTTTTGGGTCTGAAAAAACTCTCTGTCTCTGATAAAACCCATGTTAATTCTTCACCTACTAACTAGTCAAAGAAGCACCATTTAAGTGCTAGTTCTCTTATATGTAGGAGAGCAACTGCCCCTATTCATCCCAGCACAGCATCTTTTCCAGTGGCCATTTGCTAGCGTCTTCATTGCATCTTAAAAAAAGAAAAAAGGGGAAAAAAAGACTGTGAGTCCTCTGGGACAGGAACCATCTTTTCATTTGTTTTTCTACGTCAACTGCTTTGCGAACTTTTTTTGGTTGTTGAAAAGTGGTATATTTATTTATTTCAAATAATTTATATACCACTTTCCCTAAAGCTCAAAGTGGTGTACAACACAACAATAGAACAATTAAACACATAAAAATACAATTAGATAAACACAGTTGACACATAAAAAACAACTATGCATTTGTAATAATAGAATAAATACCAGCTTCTGGGTCGTAGCCCTCTGAAAAGATTCTTCTGGCAGAGCGCATGAGAGAACATAAGAACATAACCTAAGAACATAAGAAGAGCTCTGCTGGATCAGCCAAAGGCCCATCTAGTCCAGCTTCCTGTATCACACAGTGGCCCCACCAGATGCCTCAGGGAGCACACAAGACAACAAAATACCTGCATCCTGTCGCCACTCCCTTCCACCAGGCACAAAGATAACCTACTCCTACAACCAGGAGGTTGCTTATCCCCATCATGGCTTGTAAGCTGTGATGGACTTTTCCTCCATAAATCTGTCCAATCCCCTTTTAAAGGCATCCAGGCCAGGTGCCATCACCACATCCTGTGGCAAGGAGTTCCACAAACCAGTTACACGCTGGATAAAGAAATATTTTCTTTTGTCCGTTCTAACTCTCCCTCCACTCAATTTTAGTTCATGTCCCCTGGTTCTGGTGTTGTGCGAGAGGGAGAAGAATTTCCCTCTATCCACTCTCTCCATCCCATGCATAATTTTATATGTCTCAATCATGTCCCCCCTCAGCCACCTTTTTTTCTAGATTGAAGAGCCCCAAACACTGTAGCCTTTCCTCATAAGGGTGATGCCCCAGCCCACTAATCATTTTGGTCGCTCTCTTCTGCACCTTTTCCAGTTCCACTATATCCTTTTTGAGATCAGATCATAACCTCCATGCAAAGGTTGCATATCCTGCTGGTGCCTCCTCAATTAGGTATAGCATCAGAGGTCAGCCAGGTAGGACACAGGCATGTGTCAAATTCTATCACCTTTTATTTTTGCAACATGTGTGTTTGCACACATGCACAATGTTTCCTCACCACCACTGCTGCTTCTACACTCACTTGGGCCAGATGGGAAGATTCTTCTCTCAAGATCCTCCCCGCCCAGAGAGTTTAGAAGAAGCAGAGGAGGATAAGGTAATGGCAGCAGGATGCAGTGGGGGTGGTGTCTGGAACCTCCTGCTGTAGATCATGCCTGCTCCTCCACCTCCATCACCATGAACTTAGGCAGTGGCATTGGAGCCAACGCCCTCCACAAGCTTGCTCACCCCGTGTCCCTTCCTTACCTTGTTCCTCATCCTTGGTCTGCCATTTTGTGTTTGGAATCAGAGTAGCAGAGCGGGATCTGAACAAGGAAGCCAGGAGAGGTATTGCCCTACTTCTGAAAAAGGAAGTCTTTAGCTAGAAGTCAGCTAGGTGGACTCCAGACTACTCCTGTCCGATTTTCAAAAAAAAAATAAAAAAAATGGGGGGGAGTCCTGTTTTGGGGTGGCTTCTTTGATCCATCCCCAGTCTGCTGTTCTATTTCAAAATACAGATTGGCAAAGCAAGGAGGAAAAGGTACATAGGGGCAAATGGAGACAAGGCGAGGCAGGTGCAGATGTGGGCAATACGCACAGGGTGCTGTCTGTGTCCATCCACTGCTTGAAGCAGCTGGTTCACCTTTCCCCAAGGTTCAGTGCTCATTGAAGGGCCCACCTGGTGGATCTTTGAAGCTGCTGCTGCCCGCTGTCGGCCAGGTTTACTGGATGGTAGCAGGCAGCAGCAAAAGCAAACCCTCCTCCTTCAGCACTGCCAGAACATCTGTCCATCCTTTTTTTTACCGTACCTAGGCAACTGGGCACCAATTGCGGGGACAATACATGTGTCTGCACCGTGTCTCCTTCAACTGCCTGAAAACGTTTGTTCCCTTTCCCAGCTGCTTTGGAAGGTTCATGCCTTCGCTTGGAAGACCGGCTCCTCTCAAATCCCAGCTCAGTAGAGATTGAATAAATTGTCAATGGGACTTACTCCCAGATAGGTGTGTGCATATAGGATTGCAGCCTCATTGGTTTACCTAGGATGCTAGCTTGTTAAATGGGTTGCAATAATGTATATGAAAAATAAACCCATAGTCGATGCTTTTATTTTATTTATTCAGTCTCTATCTCATTCCACACCATAAGCTCTGAGTGATTTACATAGTATTTAAAATTTACATTAGAAAGAAAAACCAAAAACAAAGATCTTCCCCTTGCTAGTATTCTTGCTGAGAGGAAGAGGGGTGAAACAGCCGTTCTTCCTCTGGGTACTGATGGGGGCCAGGGTGTCATTTCCCTTGCCTTTGCAATCACATGGCTGTCGCTGTTTGTCTGGAAAGCATACAGTATTTGGTATTAGAGAGTGCATTCCACCCCAATTTGATGGAATCAGTAGGTAGCAGCTATTCCAGATTAATTAATCTGGGGGACAAAGGAAGTGATACTTTGTGTAATATCCTCATGGGTCGACTTCATCCTTTTTGCTAAAGCTGGATCTGACTTTGTGAGAGCTTCTTTATACTTTTGCATACAAGGACTGAATGACTAATGCAGCCCTGCGAGGGCTGTCAGTCCATCCTCCTGCTAGGAGACACCCTGCTGTGACTGACAGCTGCAACTAGGGATATGCCAGGTGGAAAACCATACTGCAGCTCTGTGTGCCCCACTTCCCTACCTTCCTTTGCTGCTCTCACCTCGGTATCACCTGGCTTTCTAAGGACGTTCAGCAATCATTATGGGCTTGGTAAAGTCCGATCAGACTGCCTGACATTGGTTGGGCAACAAAACACACAGGATGTAGGTTGGCTAGGGAGCAGACAACATCTAGTTTTCAAGAAAGGTGAAAAGCCGTCTAGTCTGGTGGGGAGGAGCAGACCGCGCATAGTTCTAAAATAAGGGGCTGGCAGGAGCCAGCCATAGAGAGTGAATACATAACGTAACAGCTGCATTTGTCGAACAAACCAAAAATACAGTTCACAGCTCACTCCTCAGGCTGGGAAGAAGCTGGGAATATTTTGAATCTACTCTACATCCAGCATTTTAGCACTTATGGTGAGCAAATCAGAAAATATTTTTACTTGATGCTCATACAGTTTCAGAGAGAAGCTTTTGGCTAGGAGGCAGATTATAGAGAATTTCGGTGCTTGGACCCTAGTCCAAGAGGGTGGGAAAAAAAGTAGATAAGCAGGCATTCATACACTTTCCAGGGACCATTCTGATCATGGTATGACACAAATTTGAAAGATGAGCAAAAGGTAATCATTTGGAGTAATAGATTGCAAACCTTTGAACCTTTCTGGATTCTTCTGGGTACAAAATGCAAACTGGAATGTGACATGAGTTCAAGTAGACTCCACCTAAGCTTTACAGGAGGGAGCAAGTTCTTGAACAATGCAAATATTTCAGGCAGTGTGGTGCATGATTTATGAGCTGAACAGAGGGCTGAGAAACCTGATTTCAAGTGCTATCTTGTCGATGGACACTACGATTTGGGCAAATTGTTGTCAGCCTCAGTTTTAGAGCAGTAAAAAGGAAGCAGTTGTGACAAGGGGTGTCTATGTGAAGCTACCTTATACTGAATCAGACCATACGTCAGTATTGCCTGCACTCATGGGAAACTGCTGTGTAGCATTTCAGAGCATTTCAGAGCATTTCAGAGCATTTCACAGCCCTACCTGAAGATGCCAGGGATTGAACCTGGGGCCTCCTGTATGAAAAGGATGGGTCTTGACTACTTAGTGACAGCTCATCCCATAGCTAGTTGTAAGAACAAACCCAAGAATAGTTGAAAAAGAAACTGGCAAATCAAAATAAGCTGCACAACTGAAAAAATGCTAGTAGTAGACTGCAACATGGATGTTTCTGTGTCAAGGAAGGCTTGCAAGTATGGAGAGTGTAACAAAGTCCAAACAGAACGTCTCCTTATATACCAACATCTCCTTTCTCATCCCATGCAGGTGTTTTATAGAAGACAAAAGCTCCAAGGTGGCTTGGTTAAATCGTTCTGGCATCATTTTCGCTGGTCAGGACAAGTGGTCCCTGGATCCACGGGTAGAGCTCCAGCAGCTTTCTCCTCTGGAATACAGCCTCCGGATCCAGAAAGTGGATGTCTATGATGAGGGTTCATACACGTGTTCAGTGCAAACGCTGCATCATCCCAAGACTTCCCAGGTTTATTTGATTGTTCAAGGTAAGGCATGGTTGTTGGAAGTGGGGGATGTGGTGCAGGTTGGGATACTGTCAGCCCAATCCTGTTGGCCTCGACCGCTGCTGGAACTAGTGTTCTGGCAGCGGTAGATGCTTAGCAGCCATTGTAAATGGCACTCTGGAAGCATGCAGAGCAGGAGACGCCAAAGTGGCCCCGCGCATGATGGTGGAGAAAGGAGTGCCCACCAATAAAGGTGAAATGGCTGGGAAGGTAGGAGGTGTGTTGGAGTCTGGAGGAGGTGGCACCCAGTGCAGGTGACTTGTGCCGAATGCTATCTGGTAGAAGCCAACACACACCCCTTGTCTCCTCGGACCTGCACCAGCTAAAGAGCTGGCGGAGGTCCGAGGAGACCCATTGGCGATCAGGAAGCTTATGGAGGGGTAAAGAAAAATATTTTTCCTTTCCCTCCCAAGCTTCCCAATCTGACTTCCTCACCATAGCATCCACCACAGCCTGTTTTGGCGCGGCTTCATGCTATGGCGGGGGAAACCATAGGATTGGTCGTTTGTGTCTCCTGGTCATCATAGCCAGAAGTGGTATATTGTCCATGTTCATCTGACTACCGGGTGCTGAGAATTATCTATAGAAGATGTTTATTGCTATCATTCCCTACATGTGAACTTAGTTGTATTATCTGATTAGCTGCTGTCAAAAGACAGAATGCTGAGCTAGGGAAACCATTTATCTGGTCCAGGATAGAAACTGCAAAGCAGGTCTATCAATCTAGTTGCAGATATTTTTTGTTGTTCGTGAAGTAGTGATCAACCACACAGCCATTTTTCTTAATCAATAAAAAAGGCTTGCATACAAAATAAGGGGCTGTACTCCTGTAGTCCCAAAACATTTAAAGAGCCATCGGATTGGTTTATCCAATGATATATAGTACTGAAAACTTTGCAAGCTGTGTTTTTCTGCTAGTTTGCTTGTTTTTCTTTTCAAAGGTATTTTCAGGCTCTGGAAATGAACTTGTGTATAAATTCTGTGCCAACACTGCTCATTCACACGCATTCACATGTGTCTATTCCTACATTTGTACATCCACACACAATATTGGGCCAGGATCTGCTTGGCCCAGGTTTAAACTCAAATTGGGGGGGGGGGATTAGCAATATAGAATGTGAACTCAAAAAATGCAGTGTCTGACAGTTTGGGGATCACTGACTGGACAGTGGAGCAAACAACTTCAAAGTATCTTCATTTAGGCTACCATTAACCACAAGACAGAGTTTTTCAAAGAACATAGATTTTATTAAGCAATATAGAAAAACTAGGAAAAAGGCATGCATACTTGAGTGATCAGTTACACAGAAACCTAAGTAATAGTGGGAGAGAAGAAATTTGTAAATAGCTCTGTTTGGACAGGCACAGGTTAAGCGAGAGACGGGAGAACCTAAGGAACAAAGGCTTTTAGGAGGGAGGAGAAGCTATTTCGATGGTTAGAGGGAGAGAGGAGAGGAGAAATTACCTATCCTTAACCTGCTGAGTAGACTGAAATATGATCTTCTGTGCAGCAAGACTGTGCCGACCAGCTTCTGGTTCTAGAGAAGGGGGGGCAGCCAAACATCTGCCCCTTGATTGGTAGGGCAAAGGTAGCTTCTCCAAAGGTGAGGGTACCTACCAAAGCAAGAGACTTTCTGAGTGGGACAAGCCTTACCCAAAGCAGAAAGTGTGGATGCTCTCAGTGGGGAAGAAAATGCTACAAAATGGAGGGAGTTTCTGTGGAAGGGACTGCCAAAACAGACAGCATGGACACCTTCAAAGAATGAAAAATGCCAATGTTCAGCTGCCAGAGCAGGGGGTTGTTATACAACCTTGGACAAAGAATACACAGTCATTCCTGGGTGGACAATAATGTATGGAACTTCTCCTGGGTGTGCATCTAGGGGTTTCCTGGGCTTGATCGTGTTAAGGTGTATCCTTCCAGGTGGACACAATGGCTTGATTGCACCCGTCAGAGAGGTTCCTTAGGGGACACAAGGTATGGCTGGGTGTCTGCTGCACCCATGCTTAGGTCATTGTGGGAGAGGTTTCCTGGAGAAACCTCCAGGAAATCTTTTCCAGAAATCTGTCCAGGCGACCTGGCCACTGAGTAGTAGGAACTTAATTTATTATGCAGTAAGACTTGTTCTTGCAAGTGAAATCATGTCATGCTGGAGAGCCCAACTTTGCAAGACCTTAGAGGAAAGTGACACACAGATGCTCCTCAGTGGCGTGCTACAGCCTTCCGTTCTAATTAATGACTCTTGATTAGCCTGACCTTTCCCAAGAGAGCCTTACCTTACCTCACCCCCTCCAGGGTAATGTCAGCTGGCTCCTAGGAATGTCAGCTAAGAAACCAAAATGGAGTTAGGAGAGATTGTGCACATATTCGAAAGAGAGGTCATTGGCCACAGCTCTACGTTTGTTTGTGTTTGAGAGTGAGACTTCATTCCACACGGATCTGAGATCCATCAGAATTGGGGTCCATCTTTAATGAAAAGTAGTCATGCATTTTAGCCCCCTGGGAAGTTGTCAGTGAAATCTTGGTGCCGATTTGTGACAATGATGGAAATCTCCCTCTTTCTTCCACAGTGTAATGCTATATTGATCACAGATTTTCTTCTCTGTGACCTTGATTAGTCAGATGTGACTGGTATAAATGACAGTAGCTTTGGATAATGACCAAAGCGAGGCAGTTTAACTATATTTATTTAATGCCACTAATTCATTCATTTATTTATTTTGATTTCAGAATGTCAAGTATAAAAATAACACCTATTCCACGCTTTATTCATTCTTGGCAAGTAACTAAAAGTACAATCTACTTAGGTCTCCCCGCCAAACAAAAAGTTAACAGCTTTCCTCCATACAAAAGAAGAAAGAGCTGAAGTTCAAGAGCTGAAGTTCTGTCTTATCCTTTTAAGCTGCCTCAACCAGAATGCCAAACCCAATTAATGGGTTGTGCAGCAAGATTGAGGAAGGGGCATAGCTCACTGGTTGAGAACATGCTTTACACGTATCGCTGCATCCTGCATGGGGAGCAATTGCGGAGGTCTCCTCTGGGTAAGGCAAAAATCGTTCCCTTACCTGGGGGTAAGCTTCCGCGGTGTGGGGGTCTACTTGAACCTGCACTAGTGAAATTGCTGGCACCGGTCCGCATGGACCCATGCCACAGGATCAGGTCTGGTAAGGGGGTTAGGATTTGGAGGCCACCGCTGCCACAAAACCTGCCCTGTTCCTGGACCTGATCCACCCAATCCCAGCCCCATCACTGCCCCGTTCTGCCCTCATTCTGCCCACCTCGTCCCACCTTCCCCACCACTTTACCTCCATCGGCAAGTGTGTGGGAAGATAGCCTTCCTGTTGAAGCGCAAGAGTTTGTGCGCTATTGGAGTGCCTTTTACAACTTGTGCTGACTGCTTTATGGCAGTGAGTGCCAGCGGAAAGTGCATTCTGCTGCCACCCAGCCCCATTAAGATAGGGCTGTTTGTTTATTCTGTTTTTATTCTTTAGGGACCTATGACTAGAGCACTCCGATTATAACCAAAAGTATCCTGAACAACAAAGAATCCTGTAGCAACTTAAAGACTAACCAATTTATTTCATCATAAGATTTTGTGAACTACAGTCCACTTTATCAGATGCAACTTAATATCCTGGTATCCTAATATCTGCAGCTCAAGTTACCATTTCTGCAGCTCAAGTTACCATTCCCAATCTTAAGATTATCACTGCTATGAAAAAAAATGGCTACCAGAATCATTGTAATAAAGAGAGCTGACAAGAAAAAAAATCAGTCACAATGCTCTGGTCAGTCAGAGATGGAAAATATCCCCTGTGGTTATTTTAGGTAATGATAATCAAAATGTGGACACTGCAAAATTACTCAGGCATATAGAGTCTGAACTAGGTTCTTAATACCCCTGAAGTTTTCAGCCGACACATCTCTTTGCATCACTCCAAAGTACGGTACATCCTCTGGCTCTGTTGTTGCCAAGCTAATTATCACAAGAACTCTGAGGACGCTTTCTCAGGCAGGGCAGGCCCAGTCATAGAGGTCAACTAGGCAGCCAATTGGGGTGCCAAGATTCTTGTAACATGTTTGATGAAGGAGCCAATGCCTACACATTTGATTCACAAAGCTGAGCAGCTTGTGGACGTAACATCTGCATACTAGGAGGTATGATGGACGACCTTGTGATCTCCCAGTGGCCATTCAAGTTAGGAGAGCAGGAAAAGAAGTGACAGGGATTTTTAAAAAATGAAAACAATAAAATAAAATGCCAGCCAACTCTTGATTATATAATATGCTAATTTGCTTCTGAGTACTGTGTATAAGAGACAAGGGGAAGGGTCAATATTTTAATTTGCGTAGGGCAGCAAAAAAACAACAACTGGGTTGGGCCTGTTTCCATGATACTAGCTTGTACATGTAGAGCTATGGTGTATGTTTTAATCTGCTGGCATGGTATTCTCTCAGATACCTGAGCAAATATAGATAAATGTTGACTATGTGAAAGGCTGCCTTCCTTTGACTTCTTGGGTCTTTTCAAGTGACCAACAAACATCAGTCTGAAGGGCAGCTCACTCTATGTGGATGTGAAACGCTCTTACACCTGCTAAAATATGGATGTCTGGCACTTGGCCTAGATGTTTTTCAAAGAGGATTGGACAGATTTATGGAGGAAAAGTCCATCACTGGTTATAAGCCATGATGCCTATATGCAACCTCTGGGTTTTCTGTCTGAATGCCAGATGTAAGGGAGTGGCAACAGGATACAGGTATCGTGTTGTTTTGGGTGCTCCCTGAGGCACCTGGTGGGGCCACTGTGAGATACAGGAAGCTGGACTAGATGGCCCTTAGCCTGATCCAGCAGGGCTCTTCTTATGTTCTTATGACTGGGGACTGATTTCACACTACTACTTCATCCTGTGAGGAGTTAGTGCAATACGTGGAATTTTGTAGAGTTCTACTTTGTGGACACACACGTCAGCGCAGTGGCATGACCTGGCTGCTGCTCACAGTGCCCAAAATGTTTGTAGGCTCTTTCATCCCTTAATTGAAAGTCTGAGATACAGTTGAATGAAGGTGCACGTCATATTATTTATGTTCATATCATAACCTCCAGGCCCAGAGGCATCTGGGGACCAACAGTGGGAGAGGGCTGTTGCCTCCAAGCTCTGTAATGGACTGTTTTATATGTTTGTTTTAATCATGGCGATTTTAAACAACAACCTGTTTTTAACGTTTTATATCTGGATGTTATTTCTAATGTTCTTTTTTGTAAGATAAAACTTAGGAAAGGTGTGATAGAAGACATTTAAATACATAATTCAGTATGTATAAATCCCCCATGAACCGAGCAAAAATATTACAGGTGCATATGATAGTCATGACTGGAAATCCAATAATGTGCTGCAGATCCATATTGACAAGTGTTGAGGCCAAATCCCATGATGAATTGCAAGAGCATTTATCAAGTTGTAAGCCTATCCTGAAACAATGTTGTGCCTCTTTGCACTGATAAGACAGCTGTATCCTTGACTGCTAATGTGTGATAGCACTTCCACCCAGTCAAGCTAACGTGTGATAGTTGCGGCTAACATAGAATAAACATAAATGAGGCCTTTAGTAAAAACTGCACAGCTTTCTGCCTAGTATTCCTAGTTCTCTGCTTCCTCAGATTTATTCACAACTTTATTAAAAGGAAACAATAATTGGCAGTGTAAGATATGCTGGGACTGGAGTGTCATAAAAGGGAAAATAATTTGAAATGAGAAAGTGGAAGAAGAATTTCAACAAGCTTTCAGCTGCACCTCAGCTGCAGCAGCTCTGGCCTACCAAAGCTTTCTATAATCAAAGTTCCTTTTGAACACATGTGAATAATGCCTTTTGTGAAGGCTGCTAATTGCAAAGATAAAATTACCATCAGCAGAAATTATGATTATTTTTCCCGCAGGAGGTGCTAACCAGCCATCTCAATTGAAGACCTTGTGCCCTTGACTCGGTACAAAGCCAACAGTATGCTTAAGGAGTAAAATTTTATGGAGGTTCTGTTTCATAAATTTTTCTATAATAATCTATTTGTCAACTTACAGGAACGCAATTGCAAACTGCTTCATATGACATATTTTTTTCATCCAAATGAGCATTCCTGATTTTCCTCAGACAGGCACTGCCAGGGAAGAACCAGCATATCACACCACTGACAGCATGTTCACCATCACCAACCTGAACCACAAGTATTGTTGCTGGATCAGTGGAAATTCCCTGACCCCCCCCCCCCCCGTGCCGGAATTGAGCGTACCGAGGCGCAGTGTAGGCGGGAGGGCCAAACCCGCTGCCAATGCTCCACACTCGCCCCAACGAACGGGACGATTCATGCCGCCGCTGGCTGCCGTGACCCCCCCACCTGCCACCTGGGGCCCGATCCTGACGCCCGGGGGCACACTGCCCCAATGCCCCATCCCTGACGATGCCTCCGTGCTGGATATCACCTGGTTCACACTTTCCATATGTCCTTGCGACTGTTTACCTAGGGATGATTGAGGCTGCTTTTGTGGAGGAAAAGAAAAATATGTGAATCCATGGTCAGAATAAATTAAAAGTGAAGTGGCACATAGACCAAAGGCTCCTCTCACCCTCCAGTTGTAGAAATCTCCTAGTGATCACAGTAGTGGGATGGGTAACACGTTATGACACTTCTGCTGATAGTAATGGGACCAATCAGTGTTATAACCAATTTTCTACTAATTATGTAAATTAACATTTAAGCCAGAAGCAGTATCATCTACTATCCCAAACTCAAGTATATGTGAGTCTCACCATTGAAAACTAAGGCAAACATCATGGGACTTT
Source organism: Plestiodon gilberti rubricaudatus (assembly GCA_026170595.1). Classification (NCBI taxonomy): domain Eukaryota; kingdom Metazoa; phylum Chordata; class Lepidosauria; order Squamata; family Scincidae; genus Plestiodon; species Plestiodon gilberti. Next base: position 201,279,736 of record JANXHW010000003.1, on the reverse strand, counting down.
ATATTCAAGATGTTCATTATCATAGTCATCATCCCTAGCATTTTCATGGCACTTCTTGAGGGTTTGATATGCTTTGTTCATATACATTATCTCAGTAATTCATACAATGAACCTGTAAGTGAATCCTTTGTTATTGTTCTCATGCTGCATATAGAAGACTGAGGCTAAGAATAGATGAGATGGTGATCAGACAGATAGCTCTGCACACCTAGTGAGGCAAGTTTGGACCTGGGACTTCCAGGTTCACAGCTGAGACACTGTGCCACATTATTCCTCAAAAGATCTTAAGCCAAATGAAAAAATTCTCAAAATTGATTGCCCTTTGAGTTGAAAAAAGACAATAGAAATATATGATGCCCCTGTGTGCCTTATCAAATGAGTAAAACACATTCAATGAATGTGTGTTCAAACAAGAAGCCTTACAGTGCAATCCTATGCATGTTTACTTAGAAGTAAGTCTCACTGTGTTCAATGGGGCTTTCTCCCAGGGAAATGTGTATAGGTTGCAGCCTTGAAGGACTTTCCTAGGACAGACATCATGATGTCTGTTGTGTGGAGTCTGCTTTGAATCACTACTAGTAGAGGCTTTTCAGAGGTATTCACTGTGCAGTGGCTCAATAAGTGCCACTGCAGACCGTCCAGGGGACAGGGGTATTTGCAGTGATATGGAAAACAATGCCCAAGCCCTCTTTGTATAAAAATAGTTTGCCAGATTATAAGAGAGGCCACATGGAATGACTTGATGCCAGAGGCGCCGCTAGGGAGGGGTGACAGGCAGTGGGGGGGTCATAAACCGTCAATTTGAAAGCAATTCGGCGGTGGCAAAAATGGTGTTTTGGGATGTGGCGCCAGCAACAGGAGTCGCCCGCCCGCCCGCCCACGCCCGGGGGGGCATTTTTTCAATATTTTTCCGGTCGGGAGGCAGGGCTTGTGGCTTCACGTATGGGTGGACGGGGCTTGTGATGTCACCGGAGGGGTCACAGGGTGTGGCCCCCATATCCGCGGGGCGTAGCTATGCCTCTGCTTGATGCAGCCTTCACATAGCAGCTGTAATGTCACACGTGCTTCAGTGGAGCTTTCTCCAGCGGACTGCTGTGTGCTCTTGACTGCCTAGTGGCTTTGCCAAAAAGATAAAACAAAAGCATGTGGCTGAATTAGGTGTGGTCTGGTAGAGCTGGAAGGCTAGTACTCCAGTTCCCTCTTCAAAGACAGGCTGCTTCATATCTAAAAACTACATTAGGTGGCCAAAATATTTGAGCTTCAGCCTTAGTATCTGTCCTTCCAGGGAACAGTCAGGGTTGATTTCATTTAGGATTGACTGATTTGATCTCCTAGCAGTCCAAGGGACTCTCAGGAGTCTTCTCCAGCACCACAGTTCAAAAGCATCTATTCTTCAGCGCTCAGCCTTCCTTATGGTCCAACTCTCGCAACCATACATTGCTACTGGCACTGGCGTCACTAAAGCAACTGCTTTCGCTTCCCTGAAAGGCTCCGAGGGTGAGGGGGCGGGGCCGCTTTGTTCGTCTGTGTAAAGGAGGCTCTGATTTCAGCAGCACTTAGAGCTCCGCCCCCCCCCTATAGTGACGCCAGTGGCTACTGGGAACACCATCGCCCTGACTATACAAACTGTTGTTGGCATGGTGATATCTCTGCTTTTTATTACGCTGTTTACGTTTGCCATAGCTTTCCTTCCAAGGAGTAAGTCTACATCACCGTTAAATGGTGCTTCTTTGCCCAGTTAATTTCCTTGAAAACTGGTTCCACAGTCTCTCCAGTCATATTTTGATGAACTGCAGTATATTTCAAAAAAAGAGGTAGAGATTTTTATGAGTTTAAAAGATCATGTAAAAAAATTTTATAATATCAAACAAGTAAGAGGAATTCCAGTTTAAAATATATAAAAATATATAAAAACACAGAAAAACCACATAAAATGTCAATATCAGTCCCAACGTTTCATCCACTCTCTGGACATTCTCAAGGGAAACACAGGTATGCTGTGCAGAATGAAATTTCATTCTGCATACCTGTTGATGACTGTTGATGACTGGCTAGAATACTGGACAGTTTGATCAAAATTTCACTGACTTTACTCTCAGTGACCACCTCTAGTTCATCATATGAATGAGCAACTCATCCTTTTGCCTGGAGAGATCAAGCTGTTTTGACTTAACCTCATCACTTTTGAGAGAGTGAAAGGGGATGCCAAAATTAATTAATTAATTAATTAATTATATTATATAACTTTTGAACCAATCACCAACAAAATTGGTCTTTTTAAAATATCTTTATATTGATTATCTGAACATTAAAAAACAACAACACAAAAGCAGAATAATCATTCTTGGTACATATTCACGTACTTTAAACTAATTTACAGTGCAATCCGACTTAACTTTTGTGCCAGTGTAACCAGCAGCGCAGCGAGAACGGGAGGCCCCTGAACGGAAAAGGGATTCAAATCCCCTTTGAATCCCTCTTTTGGAGGGGATTTGAATCCCTTTTCCATTCTAGAACCTCCCGTTCTCGCTGCGCCGCTGGTTACACCAGCACAAAAGTAAAGTTGGATTGCGCTGTTAAATACTTATCGGGAAACCCTTACAACCCTCTAGTTAAGATAGACAAGCTTAACCAACCTAGTATTTAAAACTAATGACCGAATTATGAAGAGGCAAAAAGCAGTGTACCAGATACCAGTATGACAAAACAGCAAAGAGGGGAGATCAACTAGACTGAAGGTACAACAGAAGAAGAGAAATAGAATTAAGGAAAAAAAATGAGGGGGGAATCATCTTTATGTAGAGGCAGACAAGAAAATACCAGTGTTATAAGACAACCAAGGAAGAGGGAAGAACTACTAAATTGAAGAACAAAACATAGAAAAAAGGTTGAACTGCAAAAGGCGAACTGCAAAAAGTCAAAGGAAACTGCAAACTTCCCCCCTTCAAAGGGGGAACAAAGAAAACCACACCACTTCACCTGATGACAGCCCAAAACGAGGCAGCAACAAGGATGCCCAAAGCCTCTGCCAAAACTGTGACAAAAAAGAATGCTCTGGTACACTCCGGACACTGGAAAAACTGACTGGAAGCCATAAGACCAAAGAAGTGCTGCTGGAAGAAAAAGCCTCCATCCCATTAAGCAAGGTACCAATCAGGTGTCAACACTTGGCGCCTCAGCTTCAATTCCAGGACAAAAGAGAAACCAGGGGGGATGCCGGGACAACACGCAGAATCCGGGACTGTCCTGGCAAAACCAGGACAAATAGTCACCCTCTGCAAGAGCTTGAAGAGAATATGGACAGCATTAAGGGTGCAATCCTATGTAACTCTTGCACCGGTGTAACAGTAGATCCCCTGGTGTAAGAGCACTTATGCCAGTGTAACTTGCCATACGGTGACGGACCCAGGACGGACACCGGCAACCCCCCCCCAGACAACATTCTGGGGGCATTCAGACGCCCCCGGAATACCCCCTGTGCCGGAGGAGTTGCACCAGCATCCGTTCCGAAGGGGGTTAAGCCAGCGTCCTGCGTCCGTCGACATACTGTATGGCAAGTTACACTGGCATAAGTGCTCTTACACCGGGGGATCTACTGTTACACTGGTGCAAGAGTTACACAGGATTGGGCTGTAAGAAAAACTCCAGTCAGAGTGGGAGCTGTCAGGAGAGGAACTGAAACCTATTTAAGACACCCACATGCATCCAGTTAAGATTTAGGGCTGGTTCCCACAGTTAAACAGAGAGCAGCTCTGGACCCTTAATTCCCCAACTGTCTACATACTGCCACACAGCAAGAGGCAACATAGAAGCCAGATCACAAATGGCTGAAGAAGCTGAGCCTACATTGTTGCTTAGGAGGCAGAAAACATGGATTGTAGCTGGACAGATGTTTTAGGCCTGGACTAGAGTTAAAACAGGGGCTGTTGCAGTGGACTCAGAACTAGAAATGGGTGCATTTTCCTTCGTTTACTTTGAATTGTTTTGAAAATGATCCAAATCTTTCCTCAAAAGATTGCATCTTTCATGAGTAAATTAATGAGTTCTAAAATAACTCTTCCCCCTTGCCATCTTAACACTATAACAATGACAGATTACATAAGAAAACCCCAACTATTCTCATTCGTCAGTATTAAAGCATATTTAAAAGTGAAAGAGTTTTTGAGGGTTTCGTAACCATAAAAAACACAGTATTTTTAAATTTTCAAAGCACTATGTTGAGCTTAAGTTTCAGGCACAATTGTGGCTCAGAAGCAGCCCAAATCATTGTTAAATTTTAAATGACCTCTGGATTGAACCAGAAATGGTTTCTAAACCTTGGACAAAAAGACATTTGTGCAATCCAGACCAGAGCTTGGCTTTAGGCAAATCTCTGAGTCCTCTGCCTCTGTCTCACGCACACAATATGGAGATAGTGATACTGACCTACATAAGAACATAAACATAAGAAGAGCCCTGCTGGATCAGGCCAAAGGCCCATCTAGTCCAGCTTCCTGTATCACACAGCAGCCCCACCAGATGCCTCAGGGAGCACACAAGACAACAAGATACCTGTAGTCTGTCGCCACTCCCTTGTACCTGGCACAGAGAAAACCTACTCTTCCAACCAGGAGGTTGCTTATCCCCATCATGGCTTGTAAGCTGTGATGGACGTTTCCTCCATAAATCTGTCCAATCCCCTTTTAAAGGCATTCAGGCCAGGTGCCATCACCACATCCTGTGGCAAGGAGTTCCACAAACCAGTTACATGCTGGGTAAAGAAATATTTTCTTTTGTCTGTTTGAATACTCCCTCCACTCAATTTGAGTGGATGTCCTCTAGTTCTAGTGTTGTATGAGAGGGAAAAGAGCTTCTCTCTATCCACTCTCTCCATCCCATGCATAATTTTATACATCTCAATCATGTCCCCCCCTCAGCCGCCTTTTTTCTAGACTGAAGAGCCCCAAACACTGTAACCTTTCCTCATAAGGGAGATGCCCGGCCCACTAATCATTTTGGTCACTCTCTTCTGCACCTTTTCCAGTTCCACTATATCCTTTTTGAGATGCGGCGACCAGAACTGGACGCAATACCCTTACCATTGGCCTTACCATTGATTTGTACAAAGGCATAATGATATTGGCCGTTTTATTCTCAATCCCCTTTTTTTAATGATCCCAAGCATGGAATTGGCCTTCTTCACAGCCTACACTGCTGAGTTGTTGTAATGATCAGGAAAGGATTATGACATAAGCTATGTGAGCATACTGAACACTTGAAATGTGCTATATAAATGCTTAGTAGCAGCAATCCTTCTGTATATAGGGCAGCAAAGGCAAAGCAGACACAACTCCCACTGAAGCACAGAGGTGGTAATAATTATTTATCCAGCCCTTTCAAATGTTTAATATGCTTACATGCATTATCTCAGCAATGTTTACACCAGCCCTGCAATGTGGGTCAGTATTATTATCCCCATAGTGGGAGAAAGGGGAAAAGGGCATTGACCTGCTAAGGCCTCTTATGCCCCAATCCTATCCTCCGCCAGCGTAACTACTGTTGCGCCGGCGGAAGCTGCTTTATGGCTGTAAAGCGTGCAGGAATTTAGGAGCGGTGAGGGAGGAAGGGGACACCTGCCTAGCCAGCCAGATCAGCCGAATCAACCCTGGCGATCAATGGGGTGACAGATGTCGCCAGAGGCTAAACAAGGGTGGAGCGAAGGCAAGTAGTTCTGCAAGACTCCGTTACACTGGAGTCAGCAGCCCCTCCCCCTTGCTGTTGGAGCCATTCTGGCAGCAAAGGCAACACGCAGGACACTCCCCTGTTGCTCCTGGAATGGCTCCAACAGCAAGGGGGAGGGGCTGCTGACTCCAGTGTAACGGAGTCTTGCAGAACTACTTGCCTTCGCTCCACCCTTGTTTCGCCTCTGGATGTCGCAGCCAGATCACCCTCACATCCAGGAATTTAGGAAGAATTGGGCTGTATGTGAATTTTTCTGGCACAGACAAGTTTTAACCCAGTAACTTCCTGTTTCATAGCTCAGTCTCGACTTAGACAGTATGCTACACCAGCTCGCCAGGACTGCTGAGCAGAAGCAAACTGTCATTCCTTGGGACTGCTTTGTTAAGTTGTTATTGTTCTCAGGGACAGAGGAGATCAAGTCAAAGTAAGTTATTGTACTGTTGGTGATTGCTTTATAACCAATTGATAGCTGATGAGTACATGACCCAACTGTTTATGTTCCCAAGTGATTCCAGACCTGGAACACCAATAAGACTCACACCTCCCTACTTCAGCTGAATCTAATAGTCTTCTCACTTACACAGGTGTAGATTTGCACTTCTGTAAGTGAGAAAAAAAGTAATATCCTTAGGTTTCTAGTGACTCAAGATAAACTTGTCACTCTCGCATTAAGAACCATCATTTCTCAGAAACTCCAGTACAGCATTGGTGGTCTATGTTTTCACATCTCTCTCAAATCCATGTCCAAAATCACCATGATGGGCTGTTGTCAAAATATGATTTGCACCTCCTTTTTTCAAACTCTAGTAGTTTACACCTGCTTCAACTGTGACAGCAGAGCCCTTCACTGTTCACACAACCAGTTCAGTGGGGAATAGGGTACAGCTGCCTCCCATGCAGGGAAGAAATGTTATGACCATCCTATATTCCAGGGGTGGCCAAACTGCTGCTCCTGAGCCACATGCGGCTCTTTGATATATAACGTGCGGCTCTCGGAAGTATGTTGGCTAAGCTCCTTTTTGCATCACAATTAATATAAAAGGTACATAAGAAATGTTCAAGCTTTATAATTATTGACCAGGTATAAACTGAGAGTCCACTGGAATAAAACACAAGTTTAATGTTCATGGTGAGTAAATATATTTAAGAATTTAAATGCTTCTTAAATATTGAGGCTCTCAAACATCTGACATTTATCGTATGAGGCTCTTACATCAAGCAAGTTTGGCCACCCCTGCTATATTCCCTTGTGTTAAATAAGGGTGTGGTCTGAAAGCACATGATGTAGCAATCGTAAGCAGATTTGAGTTAGGTTAGTGCCCAACAGATGCCTAGGTGAGAGACCTTCTGGGAAATTATGTACATCGCCTTCATTACCACCATGATGGGGAAAAAAAAGTCAGGATAAAAATGGAAGAGATAAATAAGTAGGAATAGAAAATGCTGTCTTTGACAATGTTTGTTCAATTATTTCTGCTCAGCACATCCACACTGCCTCTTTCAAACATCCGAGGGAAACAGCAGTATACTGCTATGAGATCTCTGAATAGTAATTTAATGGCAGGAATGTAATTCAGGTCAGTTCTGAACTCTATAGCCATAGAGGCTCATCTTCTAGTAGCTCCAGCAATTAGCCAACAACAAAACCTGCCAATGAAAATACACTCCTAGAAATGTCATTCAGGCCATTTGGCTTGTATCTGAGCTTTCTGTTTGTAATGTCAACTCTTCTCACTTCTTCCATCCTAGTGTGCTTCCATACTTCAAATGCATGCACAGACACTTGCGCTGTCTTAATGAATGGATATTGGCCACAGTAAGAAGCCAGGGTTGGTATGCAAGCCAGTGGCGTCACCGCAGGGGGGGGCGGAGCTCTAAGTTCCGCTGTGATTGGAGCCTCCGTTACATGGAGGAACGAAGCGGCCCCGCCCCCTCGCCTTCGGAGCCTTTCAGGGCAGCGAAAGCAACGCGCAGGGAGTCCCCTGCAGTCCGTTCCCCCCTGCTGTGACGCCACTGATGCAAGCTACAAAAACCTGAGAGAAATGTATATGAGCTGTTATTGAAAACAGTGAAATGCAGGGCAGGTTCCCACATGCATGCTCTTCACTTATCAACTGCAGTTGTGTGAGTGAGCCATTACAGATCATATACTACCAATAGAGCTTTCACATCATCTCATATCTTCTCAAACACAATGCTTTCCAGCAGAGTCAGTTCAACTTCACACATTGTTACAAGTCATCCAGGCCCAACTCACAACCCTCATAACAACACCCGTGGGAACGTGTGGTTCCACCAGCAGTTTCACAGACAGATGGGGACCTGTCTTGTCACCCTTTCCCTCAGCGCTGTACATAAATAGTTTCGAAGCACAACTTGCGTAGCAGAAATTAATCGAAGCCATAGCCATCTTCTCTCCTGCCCGCACTCATCTGAAGTTTAATAAGTACCATGAGTGTCCATAACAAGACTGATAAAACATTATGTCATAATAGCTCTCATATCAACACACTGCTTTGGTTCAACAATCTATTAGCAACTATGGACACAAAAGCTGAGTTTACCTTCACAGGAGGCTATTTCCTATATCTGTGAGTTATGGGCTGTGGTGGGTAGTTAAACTTCATGAAGGTCAGCAAAGTAATGACAGCAGGGACAACCCAACCAGGTAGAACAAGCAATTAGGTTATGTTGGCTTGGGGAATTGGGCTACATGGCCTGACCAATCAAAGAGGATGAGAATTCCACCAATTTATCTGGGACAACCTACATTTATTATGCTACAGCCTAAACACTGTCTCTTGTCCTTCCAACATAGCTGGAAAGAGCTGCTTTGCTTTCTCTTTCTAGCAGCCCTTTTGATATTTGAAGATCACTGTTGTATCCCTCTTTAATCTTCTTTTCCTTAAGTTAAACATGTGCACTTCTGTCTCCAGTATCTGCAAATCCATGATTGCAGATCGGTGATTATTTTCACCTTCACACAATAACTCTGATTGCTTGGTTGTGCCCATAATTATGCGTGTGTGTGTGTGTGCGCGCACACACACACACACACACACACACACACACACACACACACACACACACACACACACACACTTCATGTGAAGCCATACAGTTGCAAACTGAAGCATCTGTAGAAAAAGAGTATGGAATCCATGCTCTTTTGCCTGCCAAAAGCTAACAACCAAATCTCTTACCCTGCAGTTAACAGGATAGCAGACAAATAACTGGCCTACAAGTTGGCAGACAGGGGCCAGTTCAGACAGTATGTCCAAACTGACTCTGTCTACATGTGAATAAGGATGCACAAACTCACATCCTGCTCCCCCCCCCCGCATGCCAGTCTGGTTTTCGTAATCGTGTGAGGGATGCTTTTGACCTGCCCCCTCACACACAATTTAAATACCACCAGAATGCCATGGGGGGAGCAGGATGTGAAGGTTCAAGCCCTTAATCATGGGTGGACAGGTCAGCTCAGAAGCATCATGTCAACTGGCCATTTTGGGATAAAATCTGAAAACAACTGGATGGCATTACTTGCCCTGGCAGAAGATAAAGTGGGATGACCATCTTTAGGATCCTTTGTGTGTTCTGAACACAACAGAGTTGAAAATGTGTTTCCTTCTCTCCTCCTCCTAGAATTTCCCAGTCAACATTCTTCATAGGTGAAGATCCATGTTAGAATAACAAGAAACAAACATCGTTCTTCGTCTTCCTTAGCTTCCTCTAATGAACTGGTGTCTGACTTCAAAAACAATCATCTTGGGACACCGAGGGAAAGAAACATGTATAAATCAGATCTCATTCAGCTACCCAATGAGATGTGAAATAGGTTCCAGGGTGGATCATACCCTACAACAAACTTGTTTGCCGTCGTAATGTATAGACATTCCCTCTGTTAAAGCCTTCTGAGTAACTGAGCCATGATGCCTTATAAAACTCCTGCCTAGTGAAAGTATAATTTTTTGCTTGTTTAATGGAGGTTAAATACTATGGAGCAGTCTGCCTGCACATTTTACCCCTTGAATATGGAGCCCTCTCACTGCCTCTGGAATACAGGCTGTCCTTTCTTTCAAACTTGTACAATGCAAAACTGGCTGTTTCATCTCATTTTTGTCATGTCTTTTCAGAGGTTGGATTGTTGCATCTGTTTGTTGCCAGGCAATAAGTACCGGTAGTTCTAATTTAATTGATATAGTCCTCTTTCTGTTAACTTCTCTCCATTCCCATTTGGACTTGATCTTCCTACTGTATATACTGTACTCCTGAAGTATTAAGCTGTTGGGGACTTGGATGCTGTTTGCCTGGTATTCCCCATGGAGCAATTTCTGTTCATCCACCATAGGAAATTGTCTTTTGATGTCACATTTTTCACGATGGCAATATCAATGCCTACTGCTCCCGGGTGGTGAATCCTAATATGAATGTGGTATTTTTGCAACACAATGTATAGATGCCCACATTTCAGAGTTTAAATTTGATTGACAATCAAGGCTGGGTGATAAACTGTGGTGAGAAAAGGTTCAAGAATAACAATGCAGAACAATGCAATTTCATATTATCATGTGAAAATATTTTCTCACTATGATCCCCCCCAGCCCATAACATGCAACCCATAGCATGCAACCCTCCAGCTCATAGCAGAAAATATTTTTCCCCCCAGCCCATAGCGTGCAGCACTGCCGATGGGGCACACGTTGCTTGCTGTGGTGGGAGGGCAACCAGACTGCCCAGGAGAGGTAAGTAAAAATCTTTTTTACTTACCTCCCCATACGCTGCCTGGCTTCCATTGGATCTCCTTGGATCTATGCCAGCTATTTAGCAGGTGTGAATCTTCAGAAGTATCAGGAGTCATGTCAGGCCAAGAAAAGGGGGATAGAATCTTGGCATGTACTAATGCCGCTGAGATCTGGTCCCATCCCTGAATCACCTCTGGTTCGGCCCAGTCCCTGCCCCAGACGGTCCCTGATAGTAAAGAAGGATCCGACATGGCAATAATTGACTACAAGGCAAAAGACTACAGTCCTCTCCTGTGTATCTCATGAGATTATGTGGATGTGAGAATGGAACCCAAATGGGTGCCTTTGGGGGCATCAACTTCTATTGTTTTTCAATGTCCAATAAAGGGAGGCTGTTTCCCTAATATTAGAGTTTACGTAAAATGTATCCACATTTTACAACACCATGCTAGCCTTAGAAGAACACGATGATGCTCTGAAAAGTATCACCTCACTAATATAATTCAGTGACCTCTTGTGTTTTCATTGTTGCTCTGAGCACAGGCTGAATTGCGGCTCTTTCAGCATGCTCACAAAAAAGCATCTCTGAGGTCTACTGATTGATTGAGAGCACTTCCTGGCCATTTATAAGATAGGACAATTTTGCAACCAAATGACTCACCAAGGCAACCAAGCGTGAACCACCAATAAGAAATGTGGAGGTGTGTAGTCCAGGTTCAAATCTCATTTTACTGCTTCCATTTCCCCCTTTTCAAATGGAGTAGTAATGCTGACCTTTTTGTCTTTCTAGAAATGTTGAGAATGAATGGGCTAATCTCACTGTGAGACACCCAGAAACTATTGAGATGAATTGCGAAGGAGCACCTCGGTGGTATCATGTAGAGGGGAAATCAGTTATGCTTACTCAGACCCAGAATTAAGAGAAATGTGAAATGCAAGCGTTGTTCATGCTACCACATATGAGTGAATTAAAAATTACCCGTCCTGAGTTTTCAGACCGTTTATTAAGAAAATAAAACAAGACGTGTCTTTCCCTAACATTTTGCCAGGGACCATTCCTGGCATCTTCAGAGTGTTGATCGTGTCAGTAGATCCACAGAAACAACTGATGTTACTGCCGTCGTGTTGTCTCATCCTTAAATAGGATTGGATAAACCTATCCACATATGAGGTTCAACACCGGACTTCAGAAACACCATACTCCTCCATGGTTGCATCTACAAGAACAGTAGACGGCTTTAAGTGTCACTGAGATTTTGATGCTTTCCCAAGTAAATGCCATCAGAAGCGCTTTGCTGCATTTCTTCCTGACGGGTAACTAAGCAGCCATGAGATGGCAAATGATGTTTGGCTGCTACCACTCTCAGCTCAACTGAAATCCAGTCCCCATTTGCTGAGCTGTCCATATTTAAAAGAATGATGGCAGATGGATTTTGTTCTAATCTCTAACCCCTGCTGGAGTGCTCCCAGCATTTATTCATAACTTGCATCCAGCTGTTCTGTAGCAGACCAGGAAGTGGATGTTTGCGAAGATCATAAACACAGCTTTGCTGGGGGAGAGTGAGATTTTTTATTTTTTTTGCTTTTTACTCCTGCTATTCAGTTATAGTTTACTTAAATGCTGTTGTTAGTTGAACCACCCCCCTCCTAAAAGTAAAGACTAGCAGGCACAACATCAAATAAACATAGCAATCCAATTTTAAGTGTGTAGAGAAAAGTTTAAGAAGACTTGTTGACAACAGATTCTGTTGCCTGTGCAAAATTCTGGACCATGACTTTGAAAGCTGTTTGTTTGTTTGTTTGTTTGTTTGCTTGTTTGTTTGTTTGTTTGTTTGTTTGTTTGTTTTATACCCAAATGAGACAGGGAATTGAATGAGAACTGTGGTTAAAAAATCAGGAATGGCATGACAAATCTTGGACAACATGGGCCTTTTGGTTATTCTTTCCAAAACATTCCAGTCTTAAAGTCCAAGATGCATGTCTGGCAGTACAGAGAGCCAGATAAAGGCAAAGAGCTGAACAAACCCACTCTTGTTTCTGCATCACAATTCAAAGAAATTCAATCTAGATGAAGCTGATTTCAAAATCCAATTCCCTGGGGCTTCCATCTGAGTTGCGAAATAAAAGCTGTTTTGGTAATCTGGGGAATGGCAATCTGAGATCAATAGGAGTATGACAATGTTGGTTCTTCTGGACCTCTCAGTGTCTTGACAGCATTGATCATGAGATCATGTGGAGCCAACTTTGGAGCTCTAAGGGCCCAATCCCGCCCAAAGTTAAAATGGCGGAGCGAGCACTCCGCCGTTCCAAGGTGTCATAGATGTGCTGTAAAGCACTTTTGCAATGACTTGAGAGTAAGGGCGGCCGGCGCGGAGGCCAGCCGCCCTCACTCCACTGCCGGATCATTCCCGCAGCCACCAGAGGAGGTAAGTGATCCCCTGGCAGGCGCAGGGGAATTCCAGGTGGAGAGGGAGGGGGTCATTGGCTGAGGTGGCCTGGAGGGGGGCTGGGATGGCGGCCACCATATCCCCGTCCCGTTCCCGGGCCGACTCTGCCTTTACACAGCCTCCTCCGACTTCCGCCAGCTAAATAACTGGTGGAAATATAAGAGTCCCATAGGGGCCTGCCCGCATTACACCGGGGGGAAGGGGATGAACATCCCCTTTCCCCGAGGAGACCTCGAAGAATGGGGGTAGGATCTGGCGGGCGACCTGGGCCGCCCGCCAGATACCTACACAGGATTGGGCTGTGATGCTCATTATTGTGTAAACTACTCTGTGGAGCTATTCAGGGATCCACCATTCACCCATTTTGTTTATCATCTAAGCTACTGAAGAGATCTTCTGGAAGTATGAAGTGCTGGTGGCACTTGGTTCTATTTTTCATTTACATAAAATTTGAGGTCTGTGGTGCAAGTTCTGAATCAGTGACTGGAAATGGTCTGGATAGAGTTTAATAAACTGGAGCTGAAGGCAGACAAAATGAGGAGTTATAATAAGAGGTTTTCTTATCTAGGGGAGGTGGATGTGTCTGTGACTGTGACTGACAGGAAAGTACTCTAAAAAGTACTTCACAGCCTGAAGTATTCCTGGATTCAGTTTTCCTCCTTGATTACCATGTGGTGACTGTGGGTCAGAGCACTCTTTATCAATGCAATTATATTTACTAGCTGTGCCCTTTTCTGGAGAACACAGTTCCTGTGACTGTCACTCACATGTGCTACAAATCTGAGGGGACAACTAATGCACTGAATATGGATCTACCTTTGAAAACTCTTTGAGTGGTAGCGACTGCAAGATTTAGAAGCCCAGCTCCTCTTTGGCAACTGGGAGTATAAAAAAGCTGTGCTACATACGTTTTATTGGTTGTTAATGAATTGTCCCAGGCACAACTGAAGATTTTGGCAACTTCCTTTAAAGATGGAAGCTTGCTTAAGCCGGAGTACCTTGGTGAATGCCTCCTCCCTTATGATCAGGGATGCAAAAATCCAAGTGACCAGTAGGCACTGGTGCTTAAAAATTTGGATCAGTGACTGGCACCTGGGTTGCTGTGGGAGTCGAGCAGCAGATTTCTAGTCTGGTCTTGCCTAGAAAATCTTGCTGGCTTTTCAGTTTGGAGGAAAAAATGCACCCCTGCTTACAACCCCTTCTTCCTTTATAGTCGGATCAGGTGGGGGCACCATGGTATGAATGACATCTACTATGTTGCTCTGAACCAAGAGTGATCTACCAGAACCTCTTGATTTCTCCCCATAGAAAACAGGTGAAAACTATTTAGAATGAAATGTATGAATCAATGGCTTTATGACTTAGGTACTGTATTGGCTATTGGTCTGGGTGTTGTTTTAGTGTTTTATTGTATTTTTATTTTCAATAAGAACTGTGTTCTTATTGATTCATTTCTGTTATATTCTTTGACTTGTGATTATTATAATCTACTTTGGGCGCAATCTAATCCTACTTAGGCCGCCGTTGTAACCAGCGTCCCAGCGAAAACGGGAGGCCCCAGAACGGAAAGGGGATTCAAATCCCCTCCAAAAGGGGAATTCAAAGGGGATTTGAAACCCCTTTCCGTTCTGGGGCCTCCCGTTTTCACTGGGCCACTGGTTACAACGGCGGCCTAAGTAGGATTGAATTGCGCCCTTTGACTTTCAAAATATGTATGAAGAAGTGACCTCTCTCTCTCTCTCTCTCTCTCTCTCTCTCTCCCCCCCCACACACACACACACACACACACGTGTATATGGTCTGTCTTATAGGGTTGTTTTGGGATTATGATAATGTATGTAAAGTGCTTTGGATACTCTAAAACGCGTATCATCTTTGCCTCTGTGACCACTTGTAATGACTTGGAGATGGAACAAGAAATGGCATTGATTTACATTTCATCAGTAACTGGCTGTTTTATTTATGGTTTGTGGGATTCTCAGTGTTCAAATTCATCTAAAGTGAAGAGTGTTTATTGCAGGAGTACATTAGCCAAATTGATCAGGCTGCTACACAGGACCACCTAACCTTATCTTCGCCACTCTTTCTCCACTCCCCAGATGTAACATTATTGCACAAACATCTCCCTGTTATTGTTCCCCCCCCCGTCTGTTCCCACCTCCCCAAACAGAGGCCCTTTGAGCTCTGCCCCTTCCATTTAATCTGTGCTTTCCTACTTAATGACATACACTAATGTGTGTTAACAGATGTCTGAGGGGAAATTAGCTGCGGTGTCCAGACCAATTAGACCTGAGTTGCTGTGCAGAAACAATTGCTCAATAGGCTGTGTTGGGTTTGGGAAGGGTGGGCAGTTGGTGGTGTCATTTTTTTCCTACAAAGGTGAAACTGCACTGGCCCAGCTTGAGCTCGCCTGCTCCTGTGAACTCTTCTTCCAAACAATCCTCCTCTTTACTTAATGGATTCTGGTCTTTCTACCAGATGGAGACAGCTCCGACAGCTGGCGGGCAAACAGAAACAGCAGCAGCAGCAATGCAGTGGCAAATGCAAGACAGCCACACTCTCTTCCAGAAGAACTTTGCAGAGCCAGTCCACACATTATGCAAGGCATCTTTGCCTCAATCATCCAGCATTGTTGCTTTTAATTTAATGCAGCCATGGGAGGTTCCAAATCAGAACAGTGGTGCTTGAGGAGGATGTGTGTGATTATTGAGCGACCCTTGCGCTCGTTCACTTTCAACCCATCTATTCCCTGTAGGAAAGTGGTCTCAGCATAAGGTTTAAACTAAGGAAAGAGGCTTCCCTGAGACACTTTGAAATCAATGCCATTGAAGAAAGACTGCATGGCCAAGCAAACAGGTCATTTTGTGGATTTGCTATCTTCATCATTTGAGCTCAGGCAGGATGATAGCCCTAGTCAGCCTACCTATTGGAATTGGAATGAACCAGCTTATTGGGCATCCAAGCCCACTTGACCGGGTCAAAGGGCAGGTAGGGATTCCCAGGTGGTTATAAACCATCCAGTTGAAAGGACCAGTAACATCATTGAACGTATGTTTCTTAAGGTCCATCCCAAGGATGCTTGGTGTGTTGCTGTTTGGCTCCTGCAAAGATCACATCTATATGTGTCCAAGCTCTTGCCCATCTCCTTGGGGATCAAAATGCTGTGATTAATTCTTCAAGTTGACCTCAGAGTGAATAGATACAATAAGAGAACAGTGAGATTTACAGCCCAATCCTATTCTTCAGTTGCGCCACCAGAACGTGTGTTCTGGTGGCGCAATGCTCTTTCCAGCTGTGTTGCAAAATATAACACATTGGACAGCGCGGCTTTGGTCGCTGCTGGAAGCGGTAAATGACTGGGTCTGCGCAGCAACGGACCAGGGATGCCTGCCACTGCAGGAAAGAGTGCATAGGGAACGGGATGGTGGCAGGGAGGGGATGGAACCACAGGCGTTGCTAGAGGTGGGGCGGAACGGTAAGTCTTGCACAGCGGTAACCGCTCCGTTCCATGGTGGCCCCGCCCACTTGCTGTCGGAACCAGTCAAGTGGCGAAGGCAACACGCAGGAGACTCCCTGTGCATTGGCTTCGCCACTTAGACTGGTTCCAATGGCGAGTGCAAACCATGGAACGGAGCGGTTACCGCTGTGCAAGACTTACTGTTCCGCCCCACCTCTAGCAACGCCAGTGGATGGAACAGGGCACGGAATGCAAAACAGGGAGGCAACGGGGGTGGGGAGGAAGGTGGATCAAGTCCAAGAAGGGGTGGGTGGGTTCAGCAGCAGCAGCGTCCTCTGAATCCTAGCCCCCTTCCCAGGTTCAATCTGCCTTCATGGATCCACCCAGAATTGCGCCAGCTATATAGAGCTATATAGCTGGCACAGGTCCGAGTAGACCCACATGGCCGGCAGGGGCCTTTCCCAGGGCAAGGGAACAAATGTTCGCATGCTCCAAGGAGGCCTCTGGAGACCAAAACTCCCCCGCAGAATACTCCGTGTACGGAGTTAGGTAGGATTGGGCTGTTAGACACATCAGGGAATTATTTTTGCATTTAAGTTTGCCTGTAATCACCTGCTTGTATTTTTGTTAAGATCCGTACCTGAGACCTTCCAGTACTCAAGCCATTTTCCCAGTCTGCTTGTTTTCCCTTTCTTACCTGTATTATCCAACACACATACTCTTGTATTTTTAATAAACAGTTTTTACATTTTAACTTTTTACCTGTCTGTCAGTGCAGTCCTGACTAAAGATCCGGTCGGCGGCCCAGGGCCAACCGCTGGATCCTGATCCTGGGTTACCCATTGACCGGGGGGCCAGAGGTCTACTCGTGGAAGGGGACGCTCGTCCCCTTCCCTGAGTGTAAACCGGGACCGGCCCTATCGGCCTCCTCGAAGTAGAGGAGGCCGTGTAACGGCGTAGCCGGCCCAGCGGGGACGGGGATATGGCCGACGCCATCCCCCGCCCCTCCCGGGCTGGCTACACCAATGGCCCCCCCTCCCTCGCCAAAATGCTCCCATGCCCGCTGGATCCTTACCTACCTTCTCCGGCGGCCACTCGGGCGTTCCAGCGATGGAGCAAGGGAGGCCGGCCTCTGCGCTGGTCTCCCTTGATCCAGAGTAGTCGCGAGCGTGCTTTAAGGAACGTTCATGACTGCTTCCGGCGATGGAACGCTCATTCCATCGTCAGCGCATTCCTCAGGATTGTGCCCTGTGACTGGTTGAACTCAGTCAGAGCTTTGCCCCAGGTTTCCTTGACCCTGGACTACACATTACTGACTAGGATTTGGGAGAATTCTCCATGTAATGGGAGGGAGGCTTTGAAAGTTGCTCGCTCTCTCTCTCTCTCTCTCTCTCTCTCTCTCTCTCTCTCTCTCTCTCTCTCTCTCTGTGCCTGGCTTTGTCCTCATGATAGGGGTGGAGTCTACTTATTTGGTCCTGGCATGGAGGGAGATTATGAGAAAGGAAGGAGGCAGCAGTATCAGGCCAATTACCACTGGGCATTTAATCCTTTCTTTTCATAATATTTTCCCAGGCTAAATAACCTTCTTCCCAAGTTACTGTTGTTAGCCCTGTATAGGAAAAACATGGAAACCAAGGAATTGTTCCTTTTTGCTTGCATTTCAGAAGGGTTGCCAAATCTCCTTTTTTTATTGCCTTTGGGATTTCTCCCTTGAGCAACATTCCTGACTGGTGAATACATTTTGTAGTGATTGTGTTTTTAGGGGGGCGGAGGAATCTGTTTTATTGATTTTGTATGATTGTCTGGGTTTTTTTCCTCTGTTGCAAGCTGCCTTGAACCACATACTGGAAAAGAGGGATATAAATGTTTTCAATAAATACATAAAGTAAAACACATAATTGTTTTACATCCAATTATAGGTCTCTTAAGTAGGAAAAGGAAAGTGTCCTTGTTCTCTTCTCTTTGCTTTTTTTGGATTCTAGGCCACTCTTAGTATTTCTACTCATGGTGATGAGCATTGTGGAGAAGTTAGTAGCTGACGTTCCTGCAATAACACCCAGAAGTGGAGCCCTAGACAAAGACATCTCTGGGGTTGAAATGCGAATTGCACCAGCTATTCCCAGGATGATCTGGGACATATCCCACATGGAAGCAACTTCTTAAATTAAGCATCTGTGGAGTGCAATGCAGTCCTCATCTTTGCAAGTTGCAAATAAACCAGCAAGGTGAAACTCTTCTTGTGCTAAAAGTCCTCCAGCTTCATTGTTGGTTTCCTTGATGTCCTGCATTGCATCTACATTTTCTTAATTCCAGGCTTCTAGCTCAGACTCAGCAATGCTGCATCAGCTTTCATGACATGGATGGTTGTTGTTATGGATGTGAGCAGCCTTATTCTTGCATTTGAAACATCTGTTACCTTTCATGCTTTGCTGAATCAGCCTATTCAACGTCTTTTCTTTCTTCTGCTGGAGCACAAGTGGGCAATATGGTCTCTGAAGCATTTATATGAGCTCATCCACACTTATATGAAACCCAATCTGTGATGCTGAATTATGGTGAACCTTGAGCCCTCATGATTGTAACTCAACATTCTGTGACATAACATAGCAGAATAAACCTGAAAAAGAATGTGCACTAGGATTCCATATATGCATCATTATGCATGTGGAAATTATATTACTTACCTCCAATGAAAGGCACAAATTTCATGAGTTCTCCAGGTCACAGTTATAATGCTGATAAGCTGTCCATCCCTGTCATAGAGAATGTCCACCCACATCGACATTTCACAATAATTGGCTGCTAACTGTAAGATTTAACATGTACTGCTCATTTAAGCTTTATCGTCATCAGGGCTACGTTATCCAAGTATCTCATATTTCTATGGAATTGCTAACAATTCATTTGAGAAAGGAAAAAATTGGAGATATACAGATGAAGTGACTCATCCAAGTTCAATCAGACCCTCGGTGTCACAGTCCTAGTCTTTATCCATATCTGTTCATTGCGTGCATGTGTGTGTGTCTCTCTCTTTGTGTTTTAAAACTTTTTTAAATTTCTGTATCCAAAGTTTTGCCCTCTCACTCAAGGACACTTCCTACATTATTTTTTCAAGACAGTTGGGTATGTATTATAGGAAAGGTGGTGCACATGTCTGTTTCTGAAAGAAGGTAAAGACACAGGAAGCTTCTAGAAGTCGCTTTGGAGTTTGCATGCCTTCTTTTTTCAAAAAGGTATTGCAATCTCTCTAAATAGTGTTTTAATGTGCATGACAATATTAATGGACTTGCAAGAGCATATGCCAGTGTTTGAAGAGTAACATGGAAAGTAGTGTTTTATCATCTCTTGTTTTAGATCTTTCCCCCTCATTGCATTACTGTGCATCAAACTGCATTCTATTTTTAAATTCTGTGGCGGTATTTTAATCCCTTTAGGCACTTTAGTATAATTTCAAGTAGCTTGCGTGTTAACATATAGAGTCACTCCGCTTTCTCCATCCCATCTCCCTTGTCATCTACCCAACTCTGTGTTGTCTTCCACCCCTACCGTGCAACCATTGATATATGCAGAGATGGACTATGAACATGCAAGCTTTGCTCTAGACTCTTGTCAGATTGGCTTCTGAGTCACATTTATCAAAATTATCCCACAGTCCCTTGCAGAGGCAGATATTAATAGTGTTCATTTAAAACCAAGAGTGTTACTAATGCTTTTTCCTGTGTGCTAAATGGAAGGAAACAAGAATTATCTAAACAAATGCAGCAAAAACAAAGGCACTGAGATTAGTTAATAAGAAAGGTGAAATATCTGGGTGGGGATCACTTCACAAGAGGAGGAATAGGTACAGTATACGTTATACATATACATTTGGAAGAGAGGCACGTTGCCAGAAGTCCCTATCACCCTGCAAAGGATATTCTGTGAGGTCAGCAGAGAGAAGGACTTTTCATTTCTGACCTTGGCCCTCTTACTCCCTTGTTTCTCTTAGCCAAGCTATAGAAAAACTGTATGCTATTCCCATTCAAGGAGTTGGATGCACAGAGACTAGAAGAGTGGTAACTCAAGATCCCAGGCCAGTCTTGCTCCCATAATACATTAGAATCCTACTGCTCTCTAAGGTAGAAGCTACTAGGTATTTTAAAGTAGATCTAGCCCTGGGGTAAAGCTGAAGCTACTAGGAACCCATGTTATTTGACTCTCGGAGACTCTGGAATAAGGACTCTCCAAAGGGCCCCAGTGTTGACATGTAATGCAAGACTGCATTAAATTCAGTAGGAGCCCTAAGGTCAGCTGTAGTTGATTAAAATGGGATCTGAAATAGTGACAAAAGGGTGACTACTAGATACCCCTTTTTGTGACATCTTTTTTCTATAGTAAGGCTCCACCCCAAGCAGTCTCTGTCACCACTCCTGACCATGTCATCACCATTCTTGACCTGCTACAGTGCTTCTGTTCTGTTCTGAAAAACAGTTTAGAGGTATAGGGTTACCTAAATATCCCTGATTTCCATACCATATAGTCCAATCTGGACCGGAACTCCACACGGCTAAACAGAGGTAAAAGTAAGCCTCTAACCACACTGTTAGATGTTTAATGTAGCATGTAGTTTGGCCCTTATTGTAGATAACATCTTTCTCAAGAACCTAAAGTTTAATGATGTGGCAGACAGGGCTAATATGAACATGTTGTGTATCAAAAAGATAGCCGGCAGAATTTATATTGCTTCTGCACATTGCGCTGGTGAGCCCACTGCTGGAAGAGTGTGTTCAACTCTAGCAGTCACACTTTCAAGCCAGATATCAGAAATAATTTATAGAGAGATCAAAAACATTCCTGAGACGGAGGGCAAACCCTGTGAAGTAAGATCCAAGGTTGGAAAGTGACATTACAATGCAAATGCACCAGGAAAAAATACCCAATCACAGCAAGTTATTTCTTCCTATAGACATCAGCATAGGATTAGATGGGAACTTAACACAGAAAAAAATAACTTTCTAAGCAACGGTTATGGCACTTATCATCTCACAACCCTTAAGCTATGTTAAGAGATTAGCCCATATTAGCCAGGTTGTAGTATAGAATCAGGAGAGAGCCAAATGAAGGCAAATGTGCACTACAGTACAGGTGCCAAAACAAGTAATATCTTCAGTGGACCACGTTTCATAGTTTTGAGTAAGTAAGCAAGCAAGCAAGCTGTGCCACCCATTGCAAGATCTCTATAGCTGAGAAGGCATCTATGCATTCCCTGCCCTTGAGCACAGGAATAAATTGCTCTTGTACAAGACTGGACCAGGATAGCTGCACTACAGCACTTCAAAGACTGTACAAAGTCACTTAAGGACTGTAGAAAGCTAGTTACTTCACCCAACTCTCATTGCAGTCAGGACTGGAGTTCAGTTGAAGAAAGCTAATTGGAGAACATGACCATCTCCCATGAGTAGAAAGCAGGCAGAGAACCAAAGTTGGACACCGAGAAATCCAATAACCCTCATTTCTTTACTGTCTGCCTGTGGAGAAGAGGCTAGTAATAAATACCTGCTTACTGTCTCCTCGAAACTCCACTTCAGATGTCTAGGGCTTTCCCATCTGTCGTCGTCCCCCCCAATACAAATAAGAGGAAAGGCTCGTGGTCAGTTGGGAGTGATTCAGAACTTTCAGCAGTCATCAGGTAAGCACCAGAAACAGCAGTGCTGGTAGGGGACTCTGAGAGGAACTGCAGGTTACCATTCACAATGCAGCAGCTGGCTACCTATGAGGCAGAACATATTACACCCCTGACAGAAATTCAGGGTAGCGTCATGCCCCAAAACCTAGGCACAGGCTTGGAAAGCACCTTTTTGAGAAAGGAGGAGCCTGAGGAGTCAACTGGGCCCAAGACTCATGAGGCTCCAATCCCTTGGTGTTGCCAGGATTGCTCCTGCACGTGCACACATGTGTTCCTACCTATGTCATGCACGGACACAATAACCAGATTAGGGGAATTGACAATATCAGGTCAAATTCAGCAGTGTCTGACAGTTTGGGGATTGTTGGCATGGATGAGTGGTGCTAACAACCTCAAAGTGCCTCGAATTAGACTACCAGTAACCCCAAGCCTGGAGCACCCAGATTTGCAAGACATTAGAGGAAGAGGACACCCAGATGCCTCCTCAGCATCACAGCCAAGCCATTCCTCTTAATGCCTTGTAATGGCCCTTAATTAGCATGAGAGTCCAGCATGATCTCACCCCTTCTGAGAAAGGGCTCTGAGAAATGCCAGCCAGGAACCAAAATGGAGTTAGTTTGGACTGCACATGTGTTGGGAAAGAGAGGACATTTATAACATTGGCTTTTCTGGAAAGCAGTCCCTAGAGAACAAGCTTGTGCACATGTCTTGACTGAAGAGAAGGCAAAATCATCCCCACCACCACCACCATGGGAAATTAGTACTCCCTTGGGGTTTTGTCCCTTGGAGCATCTTCAGATGTAAAAGTGACTGGTTTTCCAGAAGCGGGACAGGTGACAAGACCTAGAAGTGACAATGGGCATGCCAGGAGACCACTAGTGGTACCAGAGTGCATTATACAGAGTGCATGATACATGATACAGCAATGGTCTTTATCAAATCGGGGTTTATCAACATGAGCTGATCATTCCCAGAGAAATAGGGGTTCAGTTATGCATCTTCCTCCTGCATTATTTCAGAGTTCCGTACTCCCCTGGCCTGTGCTGGACCAACATCTAAAGCAGAGATGCAGTTGAAGCATGCTGGACTTGGGACCAGGAACAAGCTTCAGGGACAAGCATTAGAAGACCACTCGTTCTTCTCCAGCTCATATGAAAGTCAGCACTAGTGAAGAATTCTTGACTTACCCAGACAGACAGGCAAATAATGAGGTGACTTGTAAACAGATCATTAAACACTTCATTAGTTCAGGCTACAAAAAGCGTCTTTCTCCTATGCAGACCAATGGAAACACTGATTTCAATTAGGAAATAGAAAGGCTGTGGCCCCCCCCATCAGAGGTGTTTCTACGGTAGGGGCGGTACCATAAGTTGTGCCCTGTTCATGTCCCCATTTACAAACTGGAAGGAGGAGGCTCCGCCCCCTCACCGTCAGAGCCATTCCGTGCGGCAAAGGCGATGGTCAGAGAGTCTCCTGACGGAATGGCTCCGACAGCGAAAGGGCGTGGCCTCCTCGTTCCAGTTTGTAAATGGGGACTAGGACGGGGCACAACTTACGGTACCACCCCTCCCGTAGAAACGCCTCTGCCCCCATGGCTGATGAGGGGCAAACAGCAACCCACCACTGAAGTCCTCAGTCTTGAGTTGCTGTTTGCCCTCACCAGGTGCCTTTGGGGGATGTACTGTATTTAAATCTCACTGTTGAAATCACTGGAGACAGTGATGCCTCCATTTATTTCAATCGGTGAGTTAAGAGGTCAAAATCAGATTGGCTTGAAAATAAGCCAAATTCTTTCCTAATTTTTGAGGAAGTAATTGGAGAAGCTAATCTTCTGCAAAGAGCTTATCTCTAACAAAAACGATCTGCTTGCTGGTCTAAGCCTTGCATCCAGCTTCACTGTGAGCTCCTCTGTCCCTGGTTTGAACATCTGCTATTCAGGACTCCTGGACATAGTCAGCCTGTGTCCTACCTGCCAATGCTCCGATCTACCTCCTTTGTGGAGTGACCGTATTCTCGAGAATGCTGCCCCTCCTCCCACAGCCTTGGCCCTGAACAGGAAGGCAGTGAGGTTGGAGTAAAATGTATTTCGCCACAGGGCTGAATGTATGGCTGACTGGCTCCACATATTGTTACAGTTGTCTTGTGCTGACTTTTCAAGTGGTCACTGTGTGGCAAATGACTGGCTGACCAGGAGGTAGCTCCAGGACTAGTAGGACTCAGGGGAGAGAGGTGCATGTTCCCAAGCAGGTTGCCCACATAATGACACCAGCTCCTATATGGCAAGATGGTAGAGCTAGAGGGGCCAGCATAGGAGATCTGGTTTAAAATGTATTCTTGAAATTTATAAGAGAACTATAAGAGATAGTTGGAGGAGGAAAAAAAAAACTTTTCCAAGGGAGAAACTCTTCTGCCACCATGCTGTTTCCTGCCTTAGTTTTGTTCCTTCTCTTACAAGTAATTGTTGTTCTAGTAACCTTTCTTCACCTTTTCCTATAGCTGAAAAGGTTTAAATTCTTTGTGGCTTTCAGGTGAGGAGCTCCATAGATGGGGCAAGACATCTTAGCTGACTTTACCAGCCTTCCTCATTGTCACCTCTTAAAAGAAACCACCCCCCAGCATGGTGTTGCGGAGGAGACCTGGAGGCCATTGTTCCTCAGTACTTTGGAATTGTAACAGACTTTGTTTTTCATCTACACAATTAAAAATATTTGGTCTTGTGAAACGACCCATTTTATATGCCATTTGTTCAGTATTTAGCATTTTCAACTTTGAGATCAGTCCCAATACATGTGTATCCTAAAGTGTGTCTGTGTGTGTGTGTGCATATGTGCGTGTGTGTGTGTGTGTGTGTGTGTGTATTGCAGAAGTGGAATATTATACATTTCAGGCTTTTAAAATCTATTTTGAGCCTGACTGATAACATAAAGTCTTAAGTCTCAGACTTACCCTTTTGGGAATGTAGTTGTCAATCTGGAACCTGGGGAGCTGCTATTTTAACTGCAATGAAGTGCCTATCCTTTCAGCATAGTGCTGTTTCCAATTTATAATACCCTGCTTAGGACTCGGCTAGAAATGTTCAGAGGCTATTTTGACCGGCCACACTTGGGCAGGGAGGGACCACGAAGCTCCCTGCTGAGCTGTTTCTCAGGAGCAGTGAATTTAATTGGAAAGTGAATTGGGGAGATCAGAACAGCTGTGGCTGTGGGCAAGAAGGGCAAATGTGGTGCTAATAAATATAATGTCCTTCATCTAGGGAGAAGAAATAAACAGCACTGATAGAGGGCAAACTAGGGGGCATGACACGAAGCAGCAGCACCCTCCATTCGCACTAATAACTCCACTTTATTTTCATCTGACTGTCCAAATAAAAGCTTTAGGTATGGGCAGGCTAGTTCCAGCTGCTGATATTGACTCAGGAAGTGGACAGCAGATGGCCTAATCATAAGTAGGCCACGCACAGTGTATAAAAATGCTTGCTTTCAAACCTCTGTGTTGAGCTACAGTGAGCGGGGCAGAAGATGATCGCATACAAATAGCTTGTTGAGAGAGACTCCATTGTGAGCTTTCCTAGAATTAAGTATAGTGAAACTTTCGCCATCCTAGTTCCTGCAGAATAATCTTGGACATTCAGCAAATGTTCTTCTACCATTGCTGATTCCTGAGGTGGACCTTGAACGTCTTGGCAATCTGGGCAGGTTGGAGGGGGAGTTCCTTCTGACCAAGTCCCAAGAAGCCATTTGCATGACTTACTCCACTGAGAAAGTAAGTCCCATTCAAAAGTAAGTCCCACTGAGTTCAATGAGAGTTACCCCCAGGTAAGTCTGTCTGTATAGGATTGCAGCCTCAGGAGCTTAAACTGAAAGCGCCCGCGCACACACACACACACCCTTGAAATCAGTCTGTTGGCATGGAAGTTCAAATCTCAAAAATGAGACTTGAAAGAACACATTTCAGATTTTCTCCTGCCTTCCATTTTCTTATGAACACACCATTCAGTCAATCACAAGGACCATTGTGACTCCACCTCCTGCAAACAGAATCCGTTTTCTGGTCTGGTGGCAGCAGTTGGGAGGGCAGGGCGATACCACCGCAGATTTGTCAACAAGCAGCTGGCTCAATGAGGCTCTGGCTCAGTCCAATTAATAGCCAGTCTCCCCATGCCAGACAGTATCTTCAATTGTCAGAGGACAAGTGTGTGCCACTGGAAGCTGTGTGGTGCACCATAGTAATTAATCTTGTGACTCCTGCCAGGATAAGCTGCATGTGGAGAAACACAGAATTTTGTTCCGAACCTCCTTGTCAGTTAGTTCCAGTTATTTGAACTGAAAATAAAGCTACTTCAGCTCTGAGGGCTGCATTGTACAAAGCAAGGAGTAATCCGCCCAGCTGCAGTGACTCCCTGGTGGGCCCAACCTCACCATATATTCCCAATTCCAAGTTAGCACATCTATAATAGTTACCAGGCTTTGTTTTCACAAATTACCAATGTTGGTTAGAAACCCACACATGAACTTAAAAGTGGGAATGGGTAAGACATTTTAACCGTCCTGGTTAGAAGCATGCCAGTTTGATTCAGGGATAGGATAGAGTAACTTGAGTAGTCATCCAAAATGTTTTTTTCCCCATACTATTCCTGCTGCTGGGAAGCTGGAATTGCCGTCCCTGGGAGGTTCCTTAACATACGGTGAGTAAAATTCAGAGAAAAGCTAAGTGCACTTGAGCCTCATTGAAATCAACAGCAGATCTGTGCTTCATTGTGTATTTGATTTCAGAGGAACTTGAGCACATTTAAGGTTTATTTTTTCAGAATTACATCCAGACCTTATTGATCAGGGGGTTGTGAGTCATGGTTTCGTGCTAGATGTGAACTTTTTACTGCAAAACAGAAGGCATGAAAAAAAACCTGTTCTTAAAGCCAGACTTTCCTAGCCAAATTAGATTAAAATCTCTATCTTTTCCTTGTTCAATTTTTCTGAAATTAGCTTTGTCTATGACATGACTTGATCTTTTGGGACTTTGAATTGTGGTGCTGGAGAAGACTCCTGAGAGTCCCTTGGACTGCTAGGAGATCAAATCAGTCAATCCTAAATGAAATCAACCCTGACTATTCCCTGGAAGGACAGGTACTGAGGCTGAAGCTCAAATACATTGACCACCTAATGCGAAGAGAGGACTCATTGGAAAAGACTCTGATGCTGGGAAAGATTGAAGGCAAAAGGAGAAGGGGAAGGCAGAGGATGAGATGGGTAGATAGTATCACTGGTACAATGAACATGAATCTGAGCAAACTCCGGGAGGTAGTGGAGGACACGAAGGCCTGGCGTGATATGGTTCATGGGGTCATGAAGGGTTGGACATGACTTAACGACTGAACAACAACAACATGACATGACTATTCTTTGCTACAAAAAGGCCATGATTGTGTTATCCTGCAGCCTCAGTCCCGTGCCTGATATTCAACCTCCGTACCAGCAATAGTAATAAGTCTGCATGTTGAGAAGTGTTGATGTGCTGCTGTAACCATACAGAGAGGCTCCCTTTTCTGCTTTCCTCATTGCTGCAAATCTTTGCAGCATCTTTGACACTGCTGTGCCTTGGCAAAAGCATCCCTCTCCTTCCTTGAAATATGCAGGATGGATTGCTTTTCTTCACGATCTTTTGCACCAGTTTGGCAGGGTGACAGTAGTTTGCTCCTTTGGATTCGAAATACCTGCACTAAATTGGTCAGTTGCCTGCGGTCCTCAGAGATCACTGGAACCAAACCTTTGACAAGCTGTAGAAGCCTGTGCTATTTACACAGCTTTCCAAGCCAAATGTCATCAATTTGATGGGCCTCTGGGAGTTTGCAAACTCCACAGCAGGCTCATTTCTGAAGGGAGAGAGCTCTGAAGTGTCTGTTTCCTGTCCACTGAGATATAAAATGCTCCCAGAGATGGTTTAGAAGGGACTGTCTCAGTCCTCGTTTTGTGTGCATCCAGGTGGAACAAAATCATTCATGTGGAATAATGCCACGTTTTCTCCTCCCCCGACCCTCACTCATTTTGTTATCCTGTGGCATCAGCTTTAATGTTTACAAGAGATCAGGCTTTTGCTTTGTTCACCTCCATGATGAAGGAGGAAAAACTGAATAGGTGGAAGAAAAGAGAAACAGAAAACAGAATTTTTTGGGTGAGGGTGCAGTGCAGGAGGTAGCTGTAGCCCAGAGCACAACATGTCAGAGAGGAGATAGTGTGGTGCATTGGGGATGAATGTTGAGAGCAAACGGGAAGCAGTTGAAAAGTGAACTTCCTAGAGATAGAATGGTCACTCGAAACAAATTGCTAGCTTGCCTTCAGGTGAGGAAGCATACCTGCCAATCCCAGTGTAGCCAATTTACTCTTGTTACTTTAATAAGCCATGTTCAGTACTGTGGGCTCCACTTCCCTTGGCAAGCTGAAACCAGCAGGTCATTTCAACCTCTGGCACATGATGCTGAAGGAAGGGAAGACAGCTGAGACTCATTACTGGAGAAGCCGAAGAGTCTAAAATGAATGTCACTTGTCTAGGGTTGTCCATTCTTGTAGGGCTTTTTTCACTTACGACACTAGAAGTGGTTTTCACATTTCTCATGCCTGTAACACAAATTTCAGCCTACATTGGTTTCAGAGTACGTGTAATTTAGAGATGGCTTATCCTGGGTCAAATATGGGGCCACGCACACTCCCCAAATCTCCCTGTATCTCAGCCATTGCCACGACATTGCAATGTAGACCGATGCTAGTAAGACCTCTTTAGAAGCTGAAACCTGTGAGGTGTCTACAGACCCTTATAAGTGAACTTTTTTACACAGGTGGGTTTCATCCTTGGTAACTGAAGCCTTGCAGTAGGATGGGTACACAATGGCGCTGGAGAAGGTGACACCCAGTGCGGTGCCTACCCGGAAGAGGAAGTTCGGGGGTGATACAATGACGTATTGTGTCAACCCCGACTGACCTGCCTCCACTTGGCAGGCTTTGGCCCTCCCTGGAACCCTTCGACACTTCGTGTTCTTGTTGGCCAGCAGCAAAAACATGCTTGTCGTTGGGAGCACATGAAGCAGCTGGACGTGGAATGGGCCAGGGCCGCCAACCGGAGATGTGGGCACCATGGTGGCAACCCCCCCATGGGTGGCACCTGGTGCAGCCCGCAGCCCTGCGTCCCCCATTGTGATGCCACTGTGGATAATTTTTGTGCTAAAATTAATTGCACAGCACAGGTTTGTAGTACTTAAAAGTAAACTTAGACTTATTAAAGAAAATCAGAGTTTACAGACAAATGAAAGAAAGCAGATGGCAAAATACACAAAAAGGTTCCATAGGAAAGCATAGCAATTATCATACTGCCTGGCTATACGTTGTTAACGATCAGGCCAGGTGGCCTTGTTTTTTAGTTCTTGAAAAGCTAGCATCAAAATGCAAGCCATTGTAAAGTAGGAAAAGTGGCTGCTGGTGCATCTTGCCAACAGAGAAGGAAAAAGAGTGGGGACTTTTTCCTCCATAGTCCTCTTTAGTCATTCCTATCCCAAGGAACAAAATAAGTGTACCTGGGCTTAATCCCACTCTTGAGATTTCTCCTCTCTGTGAGAGAACCAACTAACTGCACATCTTCCTGTGTTAGTCTGTTACACCAAAAGCAACAAAATGTACTGCAACACCTTAAAAACTAACACATTTATTATTCCATAAGGTCTTATAGTTTAATCCATGAGATGCATGAAGTGGTATCCTAAATTCGCTGATAAATGTGTGTATA
Source organism: Plestiodon gilberti rubricaudatus (assembly GCA_026170595.1). Lineage (NCBI taxonomy): Eukaryota > Metazoa > Chordata > Lepidosauria > Squamata > Scincidae > Plestiodon > Plestiodon gilberti. Next base: position 201,249,931 of record JANXHW010000003.1, on the reverse strand, counting down.
TGCACGTGCACACACACAATACACATAGCCATAGGAAAAGACAGTGAGATCATGAAATGCAAGAGGTGTAGCCTGTGACAACTCTTTAATGCTTATATGATAAAGGTGACCAAAATGAGGCAGCCCAATTCTAAATAACTATCCGGCGGGTAGCCCAGGGCTGCCCGCTGGATCCCATGCTCACTCTGGGTCGCTCTGGAGCGGCCCGGAGGTCTACTCGGGAAAAGGGAAGCTCTACCCTTCCCCCAGTGTAGAGCTGGAAAGACCCAATGGGCCTCCTCGGATTTCCGCCAGCTGAGCTGGCCGTGTAACAGACGAGCCAGCCCGGCGGGAGATGGGGATATGGCGGATGCCATCCCTGCTCCCCCCAGGCTGGCTCGGCAAATGGCCCCCCTACCTCGCCACCCGGATTGCCCCCGCACCCACCAAGGGATCTCTTACCTGCCTTTGGCAGCCATGAGGATGTCCCGGCTGCGGAGTGAGGGCAGCCGGCCTTGCACCGGCCTCCCTTACTCCCGAGTCATTGCAAATGTGCTTTACGGCTCCGCCTCCACTTTTTTTCACAGGATTGCACTCTTACTACTATAACTGGTGATAACACAATTGTCCTAGCCTTGCAAAGTTAAGTAATACCTGTTAACCCTTCGGAAAACATTAACTTGATTCAAGCTTAATAGAACAGGAGCAAACGTCTTGATCCTCCCTACCTTAGCAATTTCATGCTGGAGTCTCCCTTTGAAACCTCTTTTTTTGCAGAATGGTGACTTTCAGAACAATAGCTGACTGCCCTGGGAGTCTGAAATGTTCTCCCACTGATTTCTGAATGTTACCATGCTAGATGTCAGACTTGCACCCAGTGGTATCACTAGCATTGGTGTCATCCAGTGCAGTAACTCATGGTGTCACCCCATTAACTTTATTTATTTTAATATATATCAGTACAGGTCACCCAACCAATCAGTAACCAACAAAAAAACAGTGGCCAACTTGATGACACTCACACAACTGAATCAGAGTTCTAGTATTAGCTCTGATACATAGAAATGAGACTCCTGCTAACACTTTATTGGTTCCATGCTGTGTCATAATAACATCTCATTGGCTCTCGGAACAATCAGTCTCATTGGTCATTTTTGAGTTAAGGAAATCCACTTTTTTTACACGAGGCAGTTTTGTTTTCTGTTTATGGTTATTTGGCCATACCTTTTGATACAATACAGATAATTCAACAAGGTTTGTTTCATTACATTCTGCATTAAATTACCTTTTGAATGATATATAACTTTTTGATATTATTCATATATTCAAATTTTCCAAAAGGTTTCTACAATTTTGGCCACTAGGATGTCCCTGAGGATGTCACCCGGTGCGGTCCACACACCCCTAGTGACGCCACAGCTTGTACCTATTTATTTGTACCCAAATTTGGCTAAATTTCGCCCCATTGCACAGGAGAGGAAATTGAACAGCTCCCATTCCCTTCCCCCTGCACCTAAAGCCCATCCTAGAACATTTGATAAAAGAAAGTTAGTTTTGTAGTATGCTCACAAGGGATTCATACCTTGGTAATTGTTAATTAATGAGCGAACCACTTCCCCAGGCAGCTGGCACATGTCCAGCCAAATAATTTCAAAACATTAACTTCAAAGCATACATTTCCCTGCAACCAAGCAAGTACAGTTTCATGTACTGGATGTTATAAATCAGTCGTTTTTAGTACCACCAGAACTGAGACCCCGTTTTCAAGCAAATCAAGACAGTATTGCTTTAGCCACACAGGTACTATTTGCAGGTTAGCTTCAGTATTAAATACAAATTCAGGACACACCAGGGACCTGTGCATAAAATGAAAAATCGGCACTAGTGCTGGCTACAATTGAAGTGTATACTAAGACTGTATTCACACAACCATTTTTTTCCTGTCTTTAGGGGATCTTTTGTAGTCACCTCATGGTATATATCCATACTGTTGCCTTTTGTCTTATATTAAATCAAACTCTACCACACAAAGCAGTAGCATTTTCCATGCGCAACATGGGTATATGTTCATCGTAAGTCTAGCAGCCTGATCCTATTACTAACTCACAAAATCCAGAATGAGGGTCCCAGTGTCAGGGAGACCTGTTCTCTTAGCACGGTTGCACACACTGTTGCGGAGCCTGGCCTACCATATAGGGCTGTAGCAGGGATTACTGAAATACTGTAACGTACATTGGACCTTTCTATCCGAGGATACGGGATCCGTGGATTTGACTTACGCTCAAAAAGCTTAACGTCGCTTGCAGAAGCCCTACAGAGGCTTGAAAACAGTGCAAGGATGCATCCTTATATCCGAATATAAGGATGCATCCAGGATGCAGGATCCAGGATGCATCCTGGGGCAAGGCCTTCGCATGACCCAGAAGTGGGTTGCTAAGCTTGCAGAAGCCTTGCCGAGGCTTGAAAACAGTGCTGTTTCAACGTTTAAAGGTAGAAATGGGGATTGGGGGGCTTTTTTCTTTTAACAGCTTTTTGAGCATGGACCTCAGTATCCACGGATCCTCGCTATCCTCGGGGGAGTGGTCCGGAATGGATCCCCCACGGATAGCGAGGGCCCACTGTGTATGACAGGCTTTGAAATACTTGAAATATGCTGTATAACTTAAGTGTTAAGTATTATTGCACAGTGCTGTGTCCAAGTTGCATAGGATTTGAGGGAGGGGAGTCAAGCAAGAATGAAACATAGCAGTGCTACGTAGCAGGGAGCAAAATGAGCAGCCCCTTGGGTAGGTTTTGGTCTTACTCTTTAGCTGCTGGTTAGTTGGATTTGCTATGGGAGGGAACTTTTGAGCTTGGTAGTAGCAAGTGGGACAGAACTCCATGGCTCTTCAGGAGTCCATAGCCCTTTTCAGGAGCAGCGAGTGGCCTCACGGGGACCAAGTGGCTCACGGGGACAAAGTGGCAAGATAAAAAAGACACAGCGAGTTAAGCAGCTGGGCGAGGAGAAGGTAAGCAAGGAGAAGGTAAGTGAACTCTCTCAGTTGTGCAGCTTTGTCTAACTTTAATTTACCATTAACTGTTAAGGACTACCTTAAACTTAAGATAGAACTAAGCCTAGCTAAGTAGAACTAAATATAACCTGAGGAGGGGGATTGTAAGGTCCAGTAGCTAGGACACAGGCACAGAAGCTAGGTGGGAAATTAAATAGATTCAAAACACAAACAAGCACCTATCTAAAAGACAGGGGCAGAAACTGGACAAGCCTGGGAGCTGGTTCTAAAGAAAATTGCAGTCCAAATCTAAACAGGTCTACTCTGAGTAAAACCAGTGTTTACTCGAGAGTAAAAAGCCCAGGGCAGAGACCTGAGTCTACTTTAGAGTAGGAGCCTAAAACAAAACAAGAGGAGGCTAAAAGAAGGGGAGAAAGCAAGCTAAACTACATCTTAAGCAGAGTTAAACTTAAGCAGAATTTAAAACATACAGTTTAAAACATACAGACCGCATGGTATAGAAGGCCACATGGTAAATTAGGGTGACTCAGAAACCATAGCAACACACATTCCTGCCAGCTGAGTAGGTCAGATGTAAATTGAGGCAGCAGCAGGAACAATAGCAACAGGAATTTCCTGCCAGTAAACCACATCAGGCCCTGCCCCCCTTAGAGGCCAGTCTTTTCAAACTTTCAGGTAGGCAGGGGGAGGAGCTACACAACAGTTTAAATCTGGGGCTGGTTTGCAAGTGAGCCCTTTTCAGGAGCAGCGAGTGGCCTCACGGGGACCAAGTGGCTCACGGGGACAAAGTGGCAAGATAAAAAAGACACAGCGAGTTAAGCAGCTGGGCGAGTTCAGCAGCGGGGCGAGTAAGCCAGGCCCCACACACTGCCCGGCACGTCCCTTGAAGAGAGGAGAGCTCCAGCAACATTAAGGTACCCAAACTTTGATAAATCCATAACTTACACTTAAAAGCTATGCAGTCAGACAGCCAGCAGAAGGGTGGGGGCTATCCAGTGTTTTGCACTGAGTGTCTCATGTATGACTATCTGCCTCTTGGGCACAAGTCATGGGTGTGTGCTCGGTGCAAAGAGCTCCAGGCTCTCAGGGAACGGGTTCGCTCCCTTGAAGCCACGGTTGCTGACCTGGAGAAGCAGAGACAGGTAGAGAGGAACCAGGGTGAGACTTCTAGGGACGTGGAGGCATCGTCCCACCCTCAGTTGGCCAGCGCCTCAGCTGCCAGGAAAGGGAGTCTCAGGGCTGGAGGACATTGCTCTGGAAAAGAGGGAAACAATCCCACAGTGGGGACCCCTTCTTCAGGTGATGGGCCCGTATCCAGTCGCACTATGGATACTCCTCTGGGGAGGGGGGGAAGGGGGCTTCTTGTTGTGGGTGACTCTATAGTCAGGAACATAGAAAGGGGGGTCTGTGACGGATGTGAGGACCGCACGGTGACTTGCCTACCTGGTGCGAAGGTTGCGGACATCACCTCTCGTCTAGATAGGCTGGTAGAGAGTGCTGGGGAGGAGGTAGCGGTTGTGGTGCATGTTGGCACCAACGACGTGGGGAAATGTAGCCGGGCGGTCCTGGAGGCCAAATTTAGGTTGCTAGGTAGGAAGCTCAAATCCAGGACCCCAAAGGTAGCGTTCTCAGAAGTGCTACCTGTTCCACGCGCAGGGCCAGCTAGGCAGGCGGAGCTCAGGGGTCTCAATGCGTGGATGAGACACTGGTGTCAGGAGGAGGGGTTTAAGTTTGTTAGGCACTGGGGAACGTTTTGGGACAAGCCAGGCCTGTACAAGAGGGACGGGCTTCACTTGAACCAAAACGGAACCAGACTGCTGGCGCGTAACATTAAGAAGGTGGCAGAGCAGCTTTTAAACTGACTCCTGGGGGAAAGCCGACAGGAGCCGAGGGGCATCCGGTTCGGGACTCCTCATCCCTCGGGAATGAGGGTGCAGAGGATGGGGAACAGTCAAGTAATAACAGAGTAAGAATTGGGAGTGGTAGCGTGATGGGACATGACAGCCAGTCTAGCAAGACAGAAGGCTGCAGGAATAAAGGGGCAAACATGCAGCCCTTCTTGGGAGACCAGGTATATAAGTGCTTTTATGCAAATGCCCGAAGTCTTCGGGCAAAGATGGGAGAACTGGAATGTTTGGTGGCTAGGGAAAACATTGACATAGTAGGTATAACAGAAACCTGGTGGAATGCGGAGAACCAGTGGGATACTGCAATTCCAGGATATAAACTCTATAGGAGGGACAGAGAGGGGCGTGTTGGAGGTGGGGTGGCCATCTATGTCAAAGAGGGGGTAGAATCCACCAGAGTAGAGCTGGAGGGGGGCTCTGACTCCTCCGTAGAATCACTGTGGATTAGATTACCAGGCTCAAAGAGTGATGTAATAGTAGGGGCATGCTACCGTCCTCCAGATCAAAAACCTGAAGGGGATCTTGAAATAAGGAAGCAAATCAGGGAGGTGTCAACGAGAGACAGGGTTGTAGTCATGGGGGACTTCAATTATCCTCACATCGACTGGGTCAATTCATGCTCAGGTCATGAAAGAGAGACTGGATTTCTGGATATGTTAAATGACTGTGCCTTAGAGCAGCTTGTCACGGAACCGACCAGAGGACAGGTGACTCTGGACTTGATATTGTGTGGCACTCAAGATCTGGTCAGGGAGGTAAATGTTACCGAACCGTTGGGGAATAGTGACCATGCTGCGATCTGTTTCGCCATGCATGTCGGAGGGAGAGTGCCGAGCAAATCTGACACGAAAACCCTTGACTTCCGAAGGGCAGACTTCCCCAAAATGAGAAGACTAGTTAAGAAAAAGCTGAAAGGGAAGGCAAAAAGAGTCCAATCGCTCCAGAGTGCATGGAGGCTGTTTAAAACAACAGTCATAGAGGCCCAGCGGGAGTGTATCCCACAAAGGAGGAAGGGCTCGACCAAGTCCAGGAGGATGCCGGCATGGCTAACAAGCACAGTTAAGGAGGCTATAAAAGGCAAGGAAGCTTCCTTCCGTAAATGGAAGTCTAGCCCTAATGAGGAAAATAAACAGGAGCACAAACTGTGGCAAAAGAAATGTAAAAAGATGATACGGGAGGCCAAGAAAGACTTTGAGGAACGTATGGCAGGCAACATAAAAGGGAATAATAAAAGCTTCTTCAAATATGTTAGAAGCAGGAAACCTGCCAGGGAAACGGTGGGTCCGCTGGATGGTGAGGGAGAGAAAGGGGTGATAAAAGGGGACTTGGAGACTGCAGAGAAATTAAATGAGTTCTTTGCATCTGTCTTCACGGCAGAAGACCTCGGGCAAATACCGCTGCCAGAACGGTCTCCCCTGACTAAGGAATTAAGTCAAATAGAGGTTAAAAGAGAAGACGTCTCAGACTTAATTGACAAAATAAAGATCAATAAATCACCAGGTCCGGATGGCATCCACCCAAGAGTTCTGAAGGAACTCAAGAATGAAGTTGCTGACCTCTTGACCCAAATATGCAACTTGTCCCTTAAAACGGCCACTGTGCCAGAGGATTGGAGGATAGCTAATGTCATGCCAATCTTTAAAAAAGGAAGGAGGGGAGACCCGGGAAACTACAGGCCGGTCAGCCTAACATCTGTTCCAGGGAAGATGGTGGAAAGTCTCATTAAGGATAAAATCTTAAAATACATAGAAGAACAAGCTCTGCTGAGGGAGAGTCAGCATGGCTTCTGCAAGGGGAAGTCTTGCCTCACAAACCTGTTAGAATTTTTTGAAAAGGTCAACAGGCATGTGGATGCGAGCGAACCCGTGGATATTATATATCTGGATTTTCAGAAGGCGTTTGACACGGTCCCTCATGAAAGGCTCCTGCGAAAACTCCACAGTCAGGGAATAAGAGGGCAGGTCCTCTTGTGGATTAGGAACTGGTTGAAGACCAGGAAACAGCGAGTGGGAGTCAATGGGCAATTTTCACAATGGCGAGAGGTGAAAAGCGGTGTGCCCCAAGGATCGGTCTTGGGACCGGTGCTTTTCAACTTATTCATAAATGACCTGGAGTTGGGGATAGGCAGTGAGGTGGCCAAGTTTGCGGATGACACTAAACTTTTCCGGGTGGTAAAGACCAGCAGGGATTGTGAAGAGCTCCAGAAGGATCTCTCCAAACTGGGAGAATGGGCAGCAAAATGGCAGATGCGCTTCAATGTAAGTAAGTGCAAAGTGATGCACATTGGGGCAAGAAACCAAAATTTCACATATACGCTAATGGGTTCTGAGTTGTCTGTGACGGATCAAGAGAGGGATCTTGGGGTGCTGGTGGACAGGTCGATGAAAGTGTCGACCCAGTGTGCGGCGGCTGTGAAGAAGGCCAATTCCATGCTCGGGATCATTAAAAAGGGGATTGAGAATAAAACGGCCAATATCATTATGCCTTTGTACAAATCGATGGTAAGGCCACATCTGGAGTATTGTGTCCAGTTCTGGTCACCATACCTCAAAAAGGATATAGTTGAATTGGAAAAGGTGCAGAAAAGAGCGACTAGAATGATTTGTGGGCTGGAGCACCTCCCTTACGAGGAAAGGCTACAGCGTCTGGGGCTTTTCAGCCTAGAAAAAAGGCGCCTGAGGGGGGACATGATTGAGACTTATAAAATTATGCATGGGATGGAGAGAGTGGATAGAGGGAAATTCTTCTCCCTCTCACACAACACCAGAACTAGGGGACACGCACTAAAATTGAGTGGAGGGAGAGTTAGAACAGACAAAAGAAAATATTTCTTTACCCAGCGTGTGATTCATCTGTGGAACTCCTTGCCACAGGATGTGGTGATGGCACCTGGCCTAGATGCCTTTAAAAGGGGTTTGGACAAATTCATGGAGGAAAAGACCATCACAGGTTACAAGCCATAAGCAACCTAAAGAAGTGGGTTTTCTCTGTGCCAGGTGCAAGGGAGTGGCGACTGGACACAGGTATCTTGTTGTCTCGTGTGCTCCCTGAGGCATCTGGTGGGGCCACTGTGTGACACAGGAAGCTGGACTAGATGGGCTTTTGGCCTGATCCAGCAGGGCTCTTCTTATGTTCTTATGTTCTTATGTTCTTCCCCCACTTGCCTAGCATAGCTTTATCTGTAGTGACCAACACTGGTTTTCATGCTGGAGCACCTTCCCATGGCATATATGAAGTTGACTGAGGCAGTTGCCTCAGACAGCAGATTGGCAAGGAGCACCCACCTCCGTCTGCCCACTAGCCCCCATAGCTGCTGCTGCTGCTCCTCTCACTCTGAGGAGAAAAGGAAGAGGAGGGCAGGAAGGAAGAGAAAGTGGGGAGGAGAAGAGTGTAAGGCTAGAGTTTGAGAGACTGTCTAGCCCACCACTCTCCTGTCCTCCACACTTCCTCTTCCGTTCCATTCCCGTCTTACTTTTCCAAACTAGGAAGTGGGAAGAGCAGAGGCTGGAGCAACGGGGGTGGGGGGTGGGGGGAGGGAATATGTGATACACTGCTTCAGGAGCCAGGAGGCCTTGGGCTGGCCCTGCTGGAGTGGCCCCGTATCAATGGACTGCTGGGATCCTAGTCCCACATATTGCAGAGCAACTCCGGTGGGCACCGCTATAAGAAGTGGAGAACACAAGAGGGAGAGTTAATGGATGTACTATTTCTAATCTCTCTCCTCATACATTACCCCCTTCAGCATTTGTCAGTCTTTTCCTCTTGTGTATAGTCTTTTTTATTTGTTTTCCTCTCATAAAAACAAGTAAAATACCTCAGAGGGAAAGAAATGAAAGATAAGCACAGGTGAATACAGTTGTCACCACTGATTGCTTGTAATTACAACCTGCGGTTTTGTGAGAGATGGGAAGAACATTTAGGAAGAATAAGAGAAGGATTAGCAACTGTAAAAATAATTAACCCTTTCCAAGCAAGACTCAATTGACATGTGTAGGAACATTATGCCTATAGGGGATAATAAGCTTGGAATGAATTGTCCTGGTTCATGGTTATGTTTATATCTTATTTTCATGTGCAGCTGTTCCAGCAGTGGTCTTGTCTTTCTCTTGAATGAACTACTGGTGGTTTTCATTCCCATCATCTGCTCCCTAATCCTTTTAACTGAGCTTCCCGGTATTGAACCTGAGACCTTCTGCATGCAGAGCAGTGATATTTGGGCAGGTGGGGGAGGGACTTGCAAAGTGATCCTTGGTATGAGTATAAAGGGGCATTACAAGCCACTCTGTTTTCATCTGTGAAGTGTAAGTGGGTATGAAACATGCTGTGCTGCCCTTGCAGGCAGGGAGTAAACAGTGCAAATGTAATTAGACTTCTTACTGCTCAGTAGCAGAGTTCATGCTTTGAATACAGAAGGTCCCAGGTTCAATCCTGGGGCATCTCTACTTAGAGCTTGGAATGATCCCTGTATGAAACTGGAGAGCAGCTAACAGTCATAGACAATAGTTACTGAGCTAGATGGACCAATGGGCTGACTCTGTATATGTTCGTGTCATGAAATCACTATATTTCATTGTGTTCTATTTCACTTTCTATGAGGTTTTGCCTGTTTCTCTATGGAATCCTGTGTATGTCTCATGGTTTGGGGGTATTTTCCCTCCCCCCCCCTGCATCTTGCTAGCAAAGCATCTAGAGATGCTTCATTTACATATAGCTCTTCCTGTTGAAATCCAGGGATGTCTCAGGTTGAGCAGGGAAAAGGTAGAGATCAAGTTTTAGGCAGCTAGCACTCCTCCAGGAAGAGATCAGATAACAGATGGCGTCACTTCAGCCGACGGGGTAAAGCCAGGCTTACCAGATCGCCACCAGGACGGGAGCAGTCTACCCTTAAGGGGGAGAGGCGTGGGGGGCAGAACGTGTGCTTTCACCGACTTGAATGGCTCCAAAGGCGAGGGGGCGGGGGCGCTTCGTGCTCCCATGTAATGGAGGGTCTGACCGCGGCAGAACTTAGAGCTCCGCCCCACCTACAGTGATACCAGTGGGCCAGGGCTGGCCAACCTTCCACCATTAGGGCCTCTGCAGTTTTAAGAGCTGTGTAGAAGACAGAATCTTGGCAGCTGCAATTGCTGGTGGTGCTGCTAAAGCAGCTGCAACTGCTGAAATGCCCTCACCTATACACCCATTAAAGGGCCAGGAGCATTCAGGTTGAAAGTTTGGTACCATCAAGTTTTGTTTTATTTCAGCGGTACCATCAAGTTTTGTTTTATTTCAAAATTGTCTAAATCAGCTGTTTTTGTCCCAAGCTCATTGGAAACTAGCTAGCTTTGAGTTACAACACATGCATGAGATTCTACAGCACCATCGCCATCTGCTGGCCGCCTGTATTATTTTTTTTACCAGATCTGTGGGTTTATTGGAAATTAACCCATTTTCTGCCAAATTGGATGGTCTTTGCTTCTCTTTCTTGTTCAGTTGGTTCTGTTTACCAGCATTTTAATAAAAATATTTCATGTGACCTTGAGCCTGCCTTCACAAAAGATGAGTGGATAGTCACACCTTCTCACTCTGCAGGCGCTACTGTGAGAGTAATTTTGATAGAAACCCCTGAGGTTAATTATTGTTCTAGGAGCGGGGGGGGGGGGTCTGACTCTCTGGCTAGTCTGGGTTGGTGGCAGTGGATTCAACTACCAAAGCTTTTCCCCGGTAAGCTGCATGTCAAACAAGAGGAAGAGAGGGGAACAGGATGGGAGTGAGCATGCGATACTAGGCACTACTGCCCTGGATCAACGTGCGGTCACTGGTGGGCCCTCTCTGGACCCTGAAAGTTCATATGCCTAGTGAGAGTATGTGTGTAGGAAACTTGATCTGGGAAGCCCTTGTTCAAATTTCACTCCAGCCAAGTATTTAATAAGTGGCCTTCAGGAAGCCACCATTTTCTCACCCTCAGTCCTCCATCTGCAATATGGACATTAGCTTCCTTGCAATAGCAAGGAAGACCATACCACTGACATGGCATACTGGTATCATGCACAGGTACTTATGTGGCACTGTTGTGTACATGGAGAACCTTGGAGAGTCCTGAAGGTGGTATAAGATTTTCCTATTTGGACAAGTGTTTAGTTGAAGCATTTATGTATGGGTTTGTTTTAGCACTATATACTTTCATTAGGTATTTTTCTCTTATATGTGCATTATATAATTCATATAGTTATATCCAGTAATATTCTTATGGTTATCTTTTATATGGCAGTGTTTAAAGATTGTTGCCTGCTATAAACCAAAAGGAATGAATACATAAGTAAGGTGTATATTCTCTGATACAACCAAGTGCTTCTGCGTTGCAGCGATGCAAATGCTGGTGATGGAGCCCCTGCATTCCTTCCTGTCTCCCAGAGCCTTTCATTACAGTGAGAAGCTGAGGCACAAAACAGTCAGGAAGACACATAACAAAACATCTTGTTTTGTGTACTATCCTCAGCTTTCAGTCCATAGGAGTACATGCCACCTTGGTGCTGGTTTGAATTAAATTTCCAAGCAGGAATTCATAACATGTAATATTGGATATACTGCAGTGTCTTCCCTTCAACCATCGCTTTTGAAACTGCACATGGTGATGTGCGTGGCATCATGAGAACCTAGGATGTTAACTATTACAGGCATAAGCTGCTTCAAGGCAACTTGAGTCATATGTTTTTGTCATGCTCAAAAGACGCCTATTTCTTGTGCCAAGACATCAGATGGAAGCAGTCAGCTTTCGGATATTGGGTTGAATTAAGAAAGAAAACAAGACGGGGTGGGGGTGGGAGAGACTGCAAACTCAGGACTCCAGACTCTCAGCTTCCTATATTGAAAAGAGTCAATTTGCAAAATGCAAGGTGCAGCTTGTTTCAGGGAAATTTCTTATATTCTTGCAAAGGGGTAAGCAAAAAAATTAGAAAGAGCATTTGTGCATTAAACATCTTTTGATTTCTGCTAACTCCTCCAGCTTGCTATACAGCTTAAGAGAGATTGTTCCTCCTCTAAGGCTGCAATCCTTTGCACACTTTCTTGGGAGTAAGCTCCATTGAACATAGGGTAACTTACTTCTGAGTAAAATGTATAGGATTGTTCTGTAAGAAGTTACAGTCTAAACACATTCAGAAATTACGAGGGAAGAGTTAAATGCTCTGTACATGCATGCTGCAGTTTCAGATCTGGCTCTAATTCAGCAAATCATTCCTGAAATGCCCTTCTGAGTGCACATTCCATGGATGGCATCAGCATGGTCTTTAAATCTTATACTTGAAGCTTTCTTCTGCAAGCTGGGATGATAATATGCTGATTTCGTATTGTATCGCATTCATGTTCCTTTGATGTTAATGTTGGCTTCTGGTAGGTTTTTTCTTGGTGCAGATATGCTTCCTCTATGTTGAAATGAGTTTGTTGCCATTTATAGGCATTTTAGACTCCAGCCCTATCTGAGACTTTCAATGGGATTTTAACCTTTTATAGCATGGGTGGCCAACCTTTCAACATGAATGTTCCTGGGACCTTTAATGGTTGTATAGTTGAGGGCATTTCAGCAGGTGCAGCTGCTTTAGCAGCACCATCAGCAATTGCAGCTGCCAAGATTCTGTCTTCTACACAACTCTTAAGAACACAGAGGCCCTAATGGTGGAAGGTTGGCCACCCCTGTTTTAAAGGGTGACACAATACTGAGTTACAAACAGCTAATTTCATTGATTTGAAGTTTGAGTCCAACTAGAGACCTAAACTAGCTCAATCTGGCCATTCATGTGTTTGTAACACAAAAGAATTGACATGTTACCGTAGGAATGCTGGTAACTTTGCCCAGAGAATATATAATGTATCATATCATTGTGCAGATGGATATGATGAACACAATGGGGCTTGCTTCTGATTAGACATGCCTAGGATTGTGCTTTAAGGTTGAACAAGCTACACTCCTTCTCCTAAAGGGCTACATTCTGTCCCAGCAAGAAATCTGGTAACCCTACATATCATGAGCATAGGAAATTATATAAATCTTTTAAAATAAATAGATTATATAAATCTTAATAGATTATATATAAATAGATTATATAAATCTTTTAAAATAAATATCCATCTGCACAAGAATCCCATTTTTGTAGTTATTTTTGTCTGGTTTGGACCTCATTGCCTTTTTTACCCCTTAAGTCTTCATCAGAAAATGCATGAATGTCATATGACTTTAAAGGCAGCACAAGCATTCTTTTTTCTGTTATAACTACCTGGGTGGAGCAACCATCATGCCCAGCAGCAGCCTGGCACTTCATGTGGAAGAAAAATATACTGCTCCTCATAACTGAGATACACACTTTTTACGACAGGTGCAGGAAAATGGAAATGTGGGAACTTGACCTTAGGCTAGCATTGCTTTCAAAAACCCTCCAAAAAGAAACAGATCCAGATTAACTGCTCTGCTAAGTAGTTTAGAGGGCCCATATATACACAACTCCTTACTTACTTTTGGCTGATTAGTATCTCAATATATGGCATATGCTCATTCACTTCCCTTTGTTGTTGATGATGTGTTTCCTTGCCATGCAAATGCTGACCTTACTTCTAACTGGGCAACATTCATGCAGGAAGAAATTATTATCCTGCCCATGTAGTTCCTTCATCATGTGCATTGCTAGGGTGCTATTAAACCACACTACAAGGACGTGGTTCCCCTGGTGCTGCAGGTGTGTGAATTAGCCCTTCATCCTTGCAGAATTCAGATGGAGGATTAACATGATGTGGAAGCTATTCTAACCTCTGTGTGTGTGTGTGTGTGAGAGAGAGAGAGAGAGAGAGAGAGAGAGAGCAGGGTGCAGAAAAGAGAATGGGGAATGGACCAGAAAGGTGAGGGATCCCAGAATATAGTTTTGAACAGGATCTCCCATTTTCATTGAGCTAGCACTGACAGAAACCAATTTATGTAACACCTTTTGAATGGCATGGCGCAGAAGAGAGAGATTGCTATGCCATTTAAAAGATGCTGTGTGAATCTTGCACTCATTAAAAAAAAATCGGGGGCTGATGTGCCTTTCAATCAGCCACAACACCTTTTCTTAGAGTCTCCTCAGTCTGCCCCAGCTTGTATTATCTTAAAAATGCAAGAAAGACTTATAGTCTTGTTCCACATTTGCTTTCCTTCAATCCTTTCCTTCCTCCCCATTTCTCCCTAACTTGTCAGATATAATTAGCAGTTGTTGAGTGAATTGATCAGCTAATTTCCTTCTCACCCTTGGATGCATTTAATCCATTAGCTGATGATTTGTAGAGACTTGAGGTTTTTTTTCCAAAACATTTCCTTGCCTGCATTATATCAATAATTATATTTACTAAATCACCATCATTTCCTGATTGCCCACCTCACTTGTTCTGTATTTTCCTTGGTAAAGGCTTTGTGATATTTTTAACAAGCAGGTTGGCATCTCAGTTGTTTAAAAATCATCTTGAATGTCACCTCGCTTTCATTTATTAATGGGCGCACCTACTACCTAGTGATTTTCTCCTTCTGGATGAAAGCTCTCCAGAACATTAACCCTTTCATATATTTTATGCCATTATATATTCCTTATCCTGAAATTTGTTTAAAACCCTTTTAGCAATATCTAAATGTCAGGCAGCACCAACCTGGTTGCCTTTGTAGCTGATCTTTCCCCCTTTCTGTACCCTCAGAAGCTACTCGTTCTAATGAATATAACATAAATTGTGAATTGCCTTATGATGAGGTTATGCTGTTTAAACCTTTACAGAGCTGAAACTGTAGGTTGTGATAGCAAGGCAGCAGCCACTGCCTTCATTGGAAAGCATCCGTTAGTATATAAGTGGTAAAAAAAGCTTGGCAAGGGATAAGAGTCATGACCATTGCCTCTGGTATCTGGGTCAATTGCAGCCCAGGGGGTGGGATGTTGTGATGTGTAGAGGAGATTCGTATGCATCCTTCTTTTCTGAGTAAATTATTGTACTTGTGTTGATAAGAAACAGCAGGCCCCAGGTGTGTAATCTAGAGACTTTTTTTTTCCTGGCAAGAGCTTCCTGTGCTCCCAGTTGGCTGGTGTGGTACATGACCAGGAAGTCCCCAAGTGAAAGAAAGGCACTATTTTCCCTGGAAGGATCTCCATTGTTCCTGAGAGCCAGCCATGCATTCCACAATAGTGTCCCTGATCCTTGAAAAAGGAGACACCTTGAGTTGCTCTGAGCTGCGATAGTTTTCATGGACAGCATTCGTAAGAACCTTGAAGAAAGCCTAATCTGAAAATGGCTTTAACATGCTAGCACATAATTGGCTGCTTCTTTGAAATTTGCAGCAGCGTCGGCCCAAGTGTTTAGATTATGACTCAGGCTGTAAACAGGGGCAACCCAATCCTGTCTAGCAGGACGCGGCGGTGCACATAAAGCACCTGCTGCATCCTGTGCAGGCTTGGGCCTGCCCTGGCGCAACTGACAGTCTCCTCAGGGTAAAGGAACGCTTGTCCCTTTACCCTGAGTAACGCACCAGCCACCTTGATGGGTCTCCACAAATGCACACCAGCAATTTTGCTGGTGTACATTTGAGAGGCCTGTGTAAGGCTCAACAGGCCCAGGAAGGGGGATAGGATATCGGTGGAGGCCTCCTCTACCAATCCCTCACCCTTCCTGGGCCTGATCCACCAATCCCCCCTCCCGGAATGCCCCCGTCCTGCCCTTCCCTTCACCGTTCTGCAGATTTCAGATTTCTGCTCAGCTGAGAATGTACTATGTGACCTTGAGCTCTGTATTCCAGCAAGCCTACGTCTCAGGGTTGTTGTGAGAATAAAATCGAAGGGGAAACCATGTACGTCACCCTGAGCTCTTGGGGGAAAAAGGCAGGATACTTGCAAGAACGAGATGCAGTGTTTTCTGGAGGTGAACAACGGCATGAGTAGAGAAATTGGCTCAGCTTCAAGAACACTGATTCTCTTTGTCTGCTTAGTGACATGTGCAAGTGTCTGCTGTGATTTGTGCCTGAAGTCATCAAGCTGAGAAATATACATCGCCTTTGGTGATGGGAACTAAATTCTAAAAAAAGCTTGTCCTATCAACCTGGAAGGAACCTCATCACCATGGCTTGACTGGAGTGCCCTGAATGTATCTGTAAAGAGGGAGATGCTGATCATGCTTTCAAACATCTCTCCACAGCCAAATTAGGGGGGGGGGGGGAATACCTAGAGTTATGTCTAATTAGCAGCTACTACCTAGTTCTGTGTTCTACCCTTGACCAAGGTACACTAGGTAGGTATGCAGGAGAGAACCTTCTCCATGGAGGCACCCAGACTTTGGAACTCTCTGCCTCAGGAGGTTTGGGTAGCAATCTCCCTCCCTCCCTGCTCCTTGTCACCGTCAACTAAAAACGTTGCTATTTCAGGAAGTGTTCATGTAGAGCTGTGTCTGACTTGGCTGTTCCAGCTCTTCCCCCTTCAACCACCCAAAGGTCTCCTGCTCCCTCAAACAACTCCGTCCTTCCTTGCTTGCCTGGAAGAACGGCATCCCAGAACAGCGCTGGAGTTCTTCCTCGCTCACTTCCTTCAAATCCCTTCTTAAGCCAACCTTTTCCATGATGCTTTTGGCAACATGCCTTAGTCCTCATTCATTCCCTACAATAACTAAACTTCAATATGTGTAACTGAAACAAATCACAGGTGCTTCCCCTGGCTACCCCTCCCTCTATCGTCTCCCTTGTGTCAGTATTTAAATTGTAAGCCCTTGGGGCAGAGACATATCTTTTTACTCTGCCATGTACACTGATGGTGCCACATAAATAAGTAGTGTGTGTGTGTGTGTGTGTGTGTGTGTGTGTGTGTGTGTGTGTGTGTGTGTGTGTGTGTGTGTGTGTGTGTGTGTGTGTGTGTGTGTGTGTGTGTGTGTGTGTGTTCCTTCCGTGACGTAAGCACCCACTAAGAAGGGATTTTTAGAAATTCCACCCCTAAGGGGGCGAAAAGGGATGCAATGCATTTTTCAGGGATTCCTCTATCTTTCAGGCCCGATGAGATATCCGTTTGGTTTTGGCTTACAAAGGTTACCCAGACAAATGCTGAAAAACATATTTCAGGATTTTGCCCTAATCAACCCAGAAAGAGGCGAATCTCAATTCGTGGGTCAATTATAGAACCCTTCTTATCTGCTATGTTTGTGGAGCTAAAACATTCATTTTTGGCAGGTGGGTGTTTTTGTATAATCTTTAGAAACCATTTTCACAGGTTGTTTTTTTTTTTTAAATCACCCCTAAAGGGGTAAAAAAGGAGATAAAATATAAAAGGGATGACATCACTGCCCAGCCCCAACCCCTGGGCCTAGAAACGTGAAATTCGGGGAGTACGTTCCTTCTGTAACGTAAACGCCCCCTAAGTAGGGATTCCGTGATGTAAACGCACCCCCCTCCGCCGGTCTAAAGTTAGTGAGGATTGCTCTGGCACTCTTGCTTTTTAAGTTGGTATGGCCATTGAGTTTCTAAATGTTAATGGGGAGATGGTGCCTCACACCATTGTCCCCATCACATAAGATGGAGCCTGCCTGTTTCGGTCCCTCTCTTATCTCATGTATGACATTCACCTCATGGCTAGGGAGGTGTGTGAGCTAATCGTGAGGCATGTGGTGGACAACTGGGAGGAGTTCTCTATCATGTCCCACGACAGCAAGGGGGACAACTATCATTCGATGGAACCATCACTTTTAGTAAATGCAGGGTGTTGTCTTACATGGGGTAGTTGTGCTACATTTACTTGGTTCATTGCAATCAAAGGAAAGTTTATTGGGGACAAAATGGATTTAAAGCACTTGCATCCCGTAGCGAAGCACGGGCATCACGCAAGTCTTCTTATATTATTGTTTCTTCATTTATATGATAGTCACCTTAGGGATCCTGTTCTGGGCCCAATAGACAAGACACAAAATGTTTAATGAGTTAGTAAATTAAAGAACAAGGGTTGTGTTGCAGCTGGCAGCATAGTTCAGAGGGGCAAAGTACAGAGTTCAGTAGGGTGGTTTTTTCAACCCCAAAGCAGTGTAACATGACAAATTGCACCTGCTGAAGAAAATCTCTCTTCTACACAGCCACTAAAAGAAGATAAATCTTGTCATCTTTTGTATGTGGTTATCTTAGTTCAAAACAATATGGTACTATTATGTCCCTGCTGTGATACGTCATGCAAAGAGAACCATTGTTCCCCAGAAATCTAGGATGGAGTGTCAGTGGAGTGCCATTTCCCCCCCCCCTTTCAATGCCTTGGTGTTTCAGCTTTTGAAAACGTCTGATGATGCTTTCTCATGTATGTTCATGGTTTCAGCAAACCTGAGAATTCAAGTAATTGTGCTCTCCATGGCTAGTATCACTACTCTAGTACTTATGCTCAGAGATATTTAAACATACACACACCAGTTTATTTCTCTTTATGAATACATGATGCCTCTGGAGAAAATTGTAAATTGTCTATGTACTGCTGCTTCCCATTCTGATAGCCTGGCATTCAGAGAGGAATTGTGTGTCCCAGAACTACTTGCCTTGTTTTTTCCTATTCATCCAAGGAGATCCACAGTTTAGAAACTGTGAAGTATGGATGGCATAATTTGCGAATGATGATGACCGACTCTTGGGGTGTCTCTGCATCTCAAACAAGTTTTTCATTATGTGACAAGATGTATCCTCTCAACTTTCTCTCTGACATCACCAATCTGCATTAACTGCAAAGGGGACCAGGCATTGGCAATGCTTGGGGTGTCCTGATATTCTGCTTCTTTCTCTAGCTATGTGGCCTGTAATAAACCTTTCTGAGCAAAGCGAAGAACTGTAAGACATACGTTTCTAATATAATTAAATCTTAATGGAAAATTACAGTAATTAGACAGCATATCTATGGCTCATATGGTTTTTTTACATTCCTGAATCAAATTGGAATACTCATTTGCTCTGAAAAAAATATGCCAATTTGATTTTGCAGGCCATTGAGAAGTGAATTTAACTTCATTGTTCATTCAGGCAGGCAAAATCTGAACACTGAGTATTCTTTTCTACCTTCCTGTTGATGAAAATTAAGGCAGCCATCATGTCTGAATGGCAGGCTGGACAGTGAGGAGATGTAAAGGGGTCTGGCATCTTTCAAAGAGTCATCCAAATAAGAAGTTTAAAAAGTGGTAAACACTGTGGTTGCGACCCAGAGCACCTCAGGCCTGTTGAAATCAATGGGGCAAATCAGTTACAATAATGGGCAGCCCAATCCTGTGTAAGTATCCGGCGGGCGGCACAGGCCGCTCGTTGGATCCTATCCCCATTCTGGGATCAGTCTAGAGGTCTACTCGGGGAAGGGGACATTTGTCTCCTTCCCCCGGTGTAACACGGGGAGACCCCAATGTGCCTCCTCAGATTTCTGCCAACTATTTAGCTGGCGAAAGTTTGAGGAGGCCGTGTAATGGAGGAGCCGGCCCGGGAACGGAAAGCACCATCCTTGCTCCCCTGGGCTGGCTCGGCCAATGGCCCCCCTCCCTCACCGCCCGGACCACGCCCGCTGGGGGATCACTTACCTTTTCCGGCGGCCGCAGGGGACAAAGGGAAAATATATGAAATAAGAGATTCCACAGCATATTTTCTTGTTGTGAAGTCCAGCTATTGGTTGAGGTTATTCACTTCCCAGTGAATAACCTGACGATGTATTTTATACATAAGCCCAAGAAACTGGAATGCCCCCAAGATCTTGAGGTTGCAAGGGGGTCTTAGACCTTTGGCAATCACTCCCAGAAGCTCTTCAATCTCGTTTCTTGTGAAAACATCCATTAGCTGACTTTTTTGAGCACAGGTATCATGGACTGATATGAAGAATTATCAAAGTGTCAAAAGCAAGTATTTGAACAGTGTTCATTTCTTTATAAAATCACCTGTAAATAGGACAGTGCAAAGTTATGTAACACACGTGTGGATGTGTGCCTGTGTGTAAGTGTATGAGAGTGTGTGTAATGGTCACCATGCTGCAGGAACGTGAATGTGACATCAACGTATTAAGGTATATTGTAGTTTTGAAGATGGTGGTTTAATGTTTGCTCTCACAACTCTTACTAGTATTTTGGACCTATTAAACTTGCAGAAACGTTGGTTTCACAATGACTAATTTGAATATGAGTCATCTTTCTTGTAATAAATAGCAGGAAAAACAATAGCATTGTACACACCATCTTGAAGATGTTCTTGTAATATCTAAGAGCCCATTTCTCATTTCCTTCTGTGGCTGATAATATTATACAATTTGGGGTGTTTCTGTTCATTCTCAGTTTTGATGCACTTATTAGCACAGGTGTTTCCAAGTTAGGAAGTTAATATATCAAAATGTATCTTTTTCTTCCCTACGTCCTTTCTTCCTCTTCCTCCTTCACCCGCCTCTCTCTGGTTTTTCTTTCACTCTCTGCCTCTAATAGTCTCCCCAAGTGATAGTTAGCGATCTCAAATTCAAGACAAGCTGTCTCTGCTGACAAACACAGACGTCAGTCACGCTTCTCACCAGAGGGGGAAAGGCAATTGGTCTCTACAGCACACATCGAATGGCTCCGTTCTTTCTCAGGGGTTGGGAATGAACTGTCTGCCTTCAAACTTGCTTAGGCCATTTGATTTACATTTGCGATGTGACCAAAGGAGAATGAAAGGTGGAGAAGTAGACAAAGAGGTACTCCAGTCTGTTGGGCACCCTTAAATTGAAGAGTGTATATGTGATTCCATGACCAATCATGAAGGTGAAATAAGTACAGTGTGTCATATTGTCCAATTCTCTGCACCGTGTCATCTTTCTTCCCTCTAGCAGTAGCTCAGTTAATTCTGTTTTCTTCCTTCCATAAGATTTGAAGCTTCTTTGTTTCTCGGCTGATTTTTCAGCTCTTCTCTGTTAAATTCTGGAGCTGATCTGCCCTCACCTTCATTTCTTATGACTGTTGCTAATCAAATGAAATCAACAAAACTTAATACTTTGCCTTGGGTCTTACATTTTCCGTTCCTCTTATTTAGAAAGCCGTTTTATATAACACCTAGATAGATTATCGTAAGAATGTAAGAAGAATCCTGCTGGATCAGGCCAAAAACCCATCTAGTCCAGCTTCCTGTATCTCACAGTGGTCCACCAGGCGTATCAGGGAGCATGCAAGACAACAAGATACCTGTATCCTGTTGCCGCTCCCTTGCATATGGCATTAAGATAGCCTACTACTAAATCCAGGAGGTTGCATATACCCATCATGGCTTGTAACCTATGATGGCCTTTTCCTCCATAAATCTGTCCAATCCCCTTTTAGAGGCATCCAGGCCAGGTGCCATCACCACCTCCTGTGGCAAGGAGTTCTACAGATTCATTACATGCTGGGTGAAGAAATATTTTATTTTGTCTGTTCTAATTCTCCCACCACTCAGTTTTAGTGGATGTCCCCTAGTTCTAGTGTTGTGCGAGAGGGAAAATAACTTCTCTTTGTCCACTTTCTCCATCCCATGCATAATTTCATACGTCTCAATCATGTCCTCCCTCAGATGGCTTTTTTCTAGACTGAAGAGTCCCAAACGCTGTAGCCTTTCCTCACAAGGGAGATGCCCCAGCCCACTAATCATTTTGGTTGCTCTCTTATGCACCTTTTCCAGTTCTAATATATCAATTTTGAGTTGTGGCGACCAGAACTGGACGCAATACTCCAGATGTGGCCTTACCATTGATTTGTACAACGGCATAATAATATTGGCCGTTTTATTCTCAATCCCTTTTTTAATTATTCCGAGCATGGAATTGGCCTTCTTCACAGCTGCCGCACACTGGGTTGACACTTTCATTGAGCTGTCCAACAAAGCTGTGTTTTTATGTATCCTAGCCATGGTCACTAATTTGTCACAGAAACAAGCCAATTTCATGGAATTTTTCCTTTCCCCGCTGACTCAGAATTTGTGCTGGAGGGGTGGCTTCTGGATCCAGCCACAATGACTTTTTCTATTGCCTTTAGAATCAAATGATTAAATAGCACATTAGTATACCTCAGTCACATAATGTCTCCTTCTCATGGGTTGCCACTACCACAACCTGGAAAGGGCATTTAGAATGTCACAGCCAAGCATGAAAATGTAGTTTTGCAGCATAACCCCCCCCCCAACCCTCGTGTTCCTGGTGGGAGCTGTATGCAACCAGGTGTCCACAGAGAAGATGTGGACAGTAATAGCAAGTAGTTACTTAAGCCCCTTGGATTGTTTCAGTCAGGCCTTAGCTGGGTTCATGGCTTGATAGTTCAACACAGGGATTTTAAATGTTGTACACTTTGATGACCTTCATTTGCCTTTTTATCTGATATGCAAGCCTCCACCATGATGAATTTTATTGTCGATCCTATTTTGCTAAACTTGTTTTGTTTGGTATGCACCAAATGTTTGCCCATTAAGTCTTAAAAATAGAGCTGAAAAATCCTTCAGTTTTGCTTTTGTTTCACTTTCCTGTTGTCACTTGGTTGCTGCTTTTTATTCAGATTACTGTGTCATTTCTTCTCTTTTAAGAAATCCCAACCAATCAGATGGTGTCATGACACTATGTAGCCATATATGTAGTCTGATTTGACTACATGATGACAACACAGAGAGCAAAGAAAGTCAATTGAGATCACAATCCAGTGTAAAGATCCGCGGGTGGCCCTAGGGCCGCCCACTGGATCCTAGCCCTGTTCCGGCCTGGAGAGCTCCTCGGGGGAAGGGGACATTCATCCCCTTCCCCTGGTGTAGTGCAGGGAAGCCCCAATGAACCTCTTCGGATTTCCGCTAGCTATCAAGCTGGCATAAGTCCAAGGAGGCTGTGTAATGGCTGTGCCGGCCCGAGAACGGGATGATATGGCGGCTGCCATCCCTGCCCCTCCTGGGCCAGATTGGTCAATGACCGCCCTCCCTCGCAGCCCGGACCGCCCCTGCACCCACCGGTGCATCCCTTACCTGTCTCCACCGGCTGCAAGGATGATCTGGCACTGGAGTGAGTGCTGCCGGCCTATGTGCCTTACTCTAAAGTAGTCACAAACGTGCTTTATGGCATGTTTGCGACACTTTTGAACGGCGGAGCACATGCTCCGCCATTCGAAAGTTACAGTGGATTGCACTGCCCGAGTGACTCACAGTGGCGTTGTTAGGGGAAGGTGGGAGGGCAGTGGTCCCCTTGGGGGCAGGGGTGGCAGGGGGGTGTACTTGCCTCCTGGATGTGTCGCATGGTCGCCTGCTCCACTCCTGTCGTCGTTTCATGTTGGCCGTCTTGTCTTTTCGCCCGCCCGCCCGCCCTGGAGCTGTTTGGCTCGAAAAAGCTATGCAAAACGGCGGGGTGTGTGTGTGTTTCAAGCTGCACCGCCGCCAAAATTCGGTGGCAGCATGCAAAAATGACATCACGTGGGGGTGTCGCATTGGCAGCCCCCCCCACACACAAGGGGTGTAGGAATGCCACTGCATGTGAAAGCAAGGTGCCCTGCATTACCCCAACCAATCAGACCTCAGATTGTTCTCAGTCATTATGGGTGAGGACTTTCTACCACTTTTGTCACAATCTCTCTGCAAAATTGCCGGAAAGTTGTTGAAAACATTCACAAAACACACTTCTCAAACACACCCCTTTAGTCAGCCCTAACCTTCTTAGCTCTTGATAATGAACTGCTGCAGAAAATCTATAGCAAAATTGAAAATTCCTGTAATTCTATTTCTTCATCTTCACTCTCATTTACTCCCTGGAAGTTTTAGCAGATGCATTTTAGGTCAGAGTCACAGTGTTTCATGGGTTTTCTAGTCTTAAAGTTGTGAAATGTGGTCAGTCTTTCATATGCCAGTGTCTCATGAGATTGCACTGCACTATGGTAGTATAAGCAGCAGCAATAGCCCATGAGAGGAATTGAGGAATAAATATTAATAATCTTAATTGGATGTTGCTGCAAAATGTACTGAATAATCCACTTTCTAGAACATTATGGCAGTGGTTCCCAAACTTTTTTGACTCGCGGCTCCCTTGACCTCCCTCGCCGTTAGCCGTGACTCCCCATTACAGTGCATGGAAGAAACAGGCACACTTTACATGCTCAGAGGCACCCTTTCTTATATGTATGTGTATATGTATGTGTATATTCCCAAAACGAGCCCTAAAGTGGATTTTCCATGCTTATGCTGAGCAGCAGCTAAGCCAGGAGTGCGCAGGATGGGGTTGGGATGCTGCCCTCCCTCCATTGGCAGGCCTGGGTAGAGGGCACTGATGTCATCTGTGTTAGTCCTATTCATGGCAAGAGAAACATCAAAGCATGGGAGGGAAGCCCCAGTTGCACAAGAGAGAAAGAGAGAGAAAGCTAGCTCCTTTTGGTAGCATCTTTGCAAGATGAAAAACAGATTCTTATACTGCCTGGCAGTTTCCGGGGGGGGGGGGTTGTCCCAGCAAATAGAGTGGGGAACTAACTTAGAGGTGGGTCAGAAAGAAAGAAGGAGAGAAATCCTAATAATTAATCAACCAAACTAAACATAGAAATCAAAGACTGTATGTAAAGCAGAACCTGCTCTGCACCATTTTCAATTGCAATTCTTGCATTTGTTTTGTGTTTGCTTTATTAAAAACATTCAACAGAAGGAAAATACTTTACTTGCAAACCTGCAATGTCTCAGGATTTGGAGAGAAACGAGATTCTGTCTTTGCAGCTCCAGCTCCAAAGTACCGGTACTCAGCTTATCAATAGAGTTGTTAATCGTTCTTTAACATAAGATAAGCAAGGGCTTCGCTCCCGCTGTGGTTAAAAACAAGACGTGGAAACTGCCTACAAACCTGAAGTGTTTTGAAATTAACTTTGAGTGACCCGATGTGAAGAGGCAGCTTTTCCCGATCTTTCTTTTTGCTCTCTCTCTCTTGCAAGCAAGAATATGTGTTAATTAAAAGATTAACGCGACGCCCCTGGCTGCTTTTGATGATGCACTTGGGAGTCGCGCCTCACACTTAGAGAACGTCTGCATTATGGTTACAGGAAGTGGTTTGAACTAAAAAGCAAAACACTGTGAGAATGAATTGGGACAATACAGAATGCTACAAAGAGAAGGTTAATGCCTTAATGAACCTGCAGTAGATTTAATGAAACTGATGCAGATTGGTTATATTTTCTGAATACTGTTTCACTTTGCTAAAAGTACAGATTTCAACCTGAATTAAACCTTTAATGAATTTCATCACCAAGTGACTTTTTTTGGTAGAAAATTTCATCTCATGTGAAGTGGCCATAATTCATATATTGTGAGCTTGGTTTCTCTTGAGCAGAATTGCATAGCACCTGCAACTAATAGAATCAAACTTTTGTTATCTCAAGGAATATAATTTCTATAAATTGATCAATAAATAAAAAAGGCAACAGATGCCCTACAGCCATTGTTATTATTGGGGTTCATATTGGTACATTTGCAAAGCTTTAGCCACATGATTGATGCATTCAGTTTAGCAATCTATCCAATTTTCTAACCTCCTAATTGAGTTTCTACCTTTCTTACAGATGGCATTTTCCTTTCTTAACTGTCTCCTGAAATCCTGAGTTACTATGACACATAAGTCATTGGGAGCTACCCATGTGCATCTGATGGTTTGATTTGTGTCTTGTGCCTTGAGGCAGATGATAATATTAAAAATGTGCAAACTAAATGACTAGACTTATTCATCCTGAAATTCACAGTAAAGTCTCATATAGACTTCAGCTGAATTGAATTCTGTAAGAGGAATAAGCATTAAGCTAGCTGCAGAACAACTCCCTGGCCTGTTGCTACATGAAACTATGTGAGGTTGAGATTTTGGTTTAACTCTAAAATACTTTGTCTTAAAGCTAATGGCCCAATCCTATATGGAAGCTGCACCAACATCACATACCTTGTCTGTCATAGCCTAATGCTATCTAGGCAACACTACACCAGCACAGCCCTCCCAGTAGTGCTGGCGTGGCCCGCCGAGTAATACTGGTGCAGCCCTTCTTGGCAGTGCTGACAGCATCCATAGACACCCCAACACAGGCCGTCATCCACAGAACAATGTCCTCCTGATATCGGCGCGTTACCCACTTGATGTTGGCACCCCATCAATGCATACTGACGTCTGTGTCTATCGGTGTGATGTCCAAGGAGCTCATCACTGCATCCACCCAGCCTCAACACTGGTGGCCAGAGAAGTGCCGCCAAGAGGAACGGACTGGGGGCAGAGCCAATGAGCAGCCAGCTACGTAACACTGTTGGTAGCCGATATGCAATTGATAATCCTAAGAGTTGGGGGGAGGAGAGACAGAGATGCAGCATCAATGTCTGGCAGCATGGAATTTCCTCCATTTCTCCAGATGTTTCTCTCCATAGTGCAGTCGTCATCCTGGCTGCTTACTCTTGCGCTTTCCAAGCTCTCGTGGGTAGCTGCACCAAACTTCAGACCAGTTTCTCAAAGTTGTTACCCTTTTTTGGCCAGCTGACTCCTCCACACAGATCACGTCTCTCTCCGTCTCTCTCCATCTCTTGATCTCCTCCCATCCAAGCAAATTATCCTGCTTAGCTTTTCAGGCCAGACACCAGCTCAACCTCCAAACCACACCGCCTATGCTGTGAACATAACTTTACCTAATAAAGGTTATCATTCTACATATTTTGCATCTTGAAATATTTGTGACTTGACCGCATAAATGACTTCTGGTGATAAAACCAAAACCAAATTATGATCCTAGCCCTGCAGGCATGACTTCAAAGAAACCTCCCCAAAACAAGTTCCTATGCATTTGAATTGTGTGTGAGTCTTGCCCTTCAGATATGATTTTGAGATTGTTATGGGTCACTTCTGTGCTCTAAAATATCTGAACTTTGCATCACTTGGATTTTTTATCTGATATCAAATGTAATCAGGGCGTAATCAGATCAGACAATGGTGAAGCATTTGGTGAGTGGCCCATTTAAGCATGAAGTGCAAAGATGGCTGTTCTAAAACCGCTTTGCCCATAATTATGGTAATTATTGGTACACATAACAATATCATGAGGAATACTGTGACTTGCAGCCTGAATACTCCTCATTTATAAATGAGGAGTATTCAGGCTGCAAATCACTAGAAGATTTCATCAAGATATCCCTCTTTCATACCACATCCAGTGGATGACTGCATCTATGCTCAACCATAGGAAACTGCACAGAAACTCTCCTTTTCCAGTGCAAAACGTGAAAATTCAGTTTTTCTCGTATGTAGTGCCATAAGTGGAAAACCAGAACCTTCCATTTTTCTTGTGCCCCTCACATTGGCAACTAATTTGGGCTTTGTAGGACCAACTTCAGTTTATCATTTGAGAGACACCCTGATTTTTTATAAGTAGCAACCAGAACTCATACATGGCTATTATTCTTTTTATACTACCGTGTTTCCCCGAAAATAAGACAGTGTCTTATATTAATTTTGGCTCCAAAAACGCAATAGGTCTTATTTTCAGGGAGGTCTTATTTTCCCAACCTGTGGCGTGAACACCCCCCCCCCCCCCGGCCAGCAAGGCCTGCAAGGAGACTGCAACCTTGCAGAGGATCTCTAGCATGTCGTCTCCATGGTGGAGGACTCAAGTGCAAGCCTTGCAGAGCCTTGCACCCTCGGGGAAAGAATGAAGCTTTAATCGGTCAAAGTGCCGGGGGGTGGGTCGCGTCGGTCTGGCTGATGATCCTAGCTAGGTCTTACTTTCGGGGAGGACTTATATTGACGAGTGCCAGCAAAAATCTTGCAAAAATGATGGTAGGTCTTACTTTTAGGGGAGGTCTTATTTTAGGGGAAACAGGGTACTTATTCATTAGAAGAAACCCATTGGAGTACATAGGAAGTGTTTGGCTGAGTTAAATAAATACCCATGGGGTTCAGCCTCAATAACCTTGGCTTTGGCCATATTGTGGGTTTCATATATAGTTCTCCCCATTAGCGCAGAACTCAAGGCTGCCACAGGGATGGAAAACAGCCTTCCAATGTGGAGTACTTTCTCTCCTAGCCACAGATTATTCAGTTGCTTCTGCGTGGACCTCCACCATTACTTTCTGAACCTTCAAATCCTCTGGTATGTGTTCATGTTAGGATGAGAACCCTTTTTCCTTTTTCATAGGAAATTATGCCATATTGCGCTGGTCTAGAGCAATTGCAGAATAAAAGCTCAATCCTAATTAGGATCGGGCTGGCAAGCGGAGACATGTATGGGTTATACCACCAATGTGGGCAGGTGGTGGTGGATTAGGAGCAGGGATTGAGGCCTCGGGGGTGTTGTGGGCAGGTGGTGGGCAGGTATCAGCGGAGCCTTCTCTACCGATATTCTGACTACCATTTCGCCTTCGACACGCCCCTTTGGGACTGCTCAGATGTGCACCAGCAAATTAGCTGGCGCATATCTGAGTAGGCCCATTGGAGGCCATGCGGGCACAGATTAGGGTAAGCAAAAATATATATATTTTACTTACCGTACCTCTCTGCCCCCGCAGGGTCTCCAACTGCCCTCAGGATGCAGTGGAGCCTGTACTCCCCTGAATGTAAATGCTGTGGGCAGCATTTAGTTAGAACTGGGCCCTAAGTCACTTTAGCATACAGCTAGTTGGGGGAAAAACCTCCAGTAGCATAGAAGTGAAAGAGAAAATGTGTATTAAGTGAAACTTGGTTTGAGAAGTGCTGCAAACATGTGCATCATTTCAACTGTAAAACATTTGGAGGTACGTTCAGCATTCCTCCACAAATACCCACAATCACTTTTAAACAGAAATACTACCCATACACATATATTTGCACTTTTACAACTGTTTACCCCTTTGGATAGTCAGTATCCTAGGGGTTAATCCACTGGATTTAGTAAACACTTTTAGTGTAATTTAAACATGAAGTAAAAATAATGCCATGCACTATTCAGAACATGGCTCCTTAAGTCTATGAATCAGATAGCTGTAGCTAGTATCAAATTTGTAGGCTGAAAGCATCCAGAGATTATTGCAAGTTCATTTTATACATTTTAAACCAGATTTCAAAGAATGCAATGTATTTTAAGCTTTGGTCAACTTCTTTAGAGCTTCTCCACAGATATATCATTCCTGTTTCCTTTTCATGGTTTGGCTAAGCTGGCTCCATTCCACCTGCAAATAAATATGGAGTTTGTTATTTATGAAAACACAGTGATCTGAATGTATACTTTACTTGCACGACTTAGGATGGGAAGAGATCAACCTCCGTCACATGTCCGCAGAGATGTGCTTAACCAGTTGCCTTATTTCTATGAATATTTATACCTCTGTGGATGCTGCCATTGCAAGTTCAGGACACTTATCTGCAAAACTACATATCCAGCTTCCACAGTGCGGAACCAGTTGAACGGACAATTTGTTCATTTAACCCAGTAGTGTGCACTGTACTCCAATTGGAGTAGGGCTTTCCCTGCTACCAGAGAACCTTTTGACCTGAAACCTTCTGCATGCACAGCATGGGCTCTGTCACTTAGTTACATTGTGAATAATTGTTGCACACCACACAGATGTTATTTAACATAATATTGTTTAATTGTGCAGGATATATTGTACATCCAGCTACCATCTGTTGTCACAGAATCAACAATGTTGTCAAACCTGCTGCCTGCTCAAGGCCTAAAAATGCTTAGCTATACACAACTCTAAATCGCTAACCCCCTTTGCTTCCTGGAGTGGAGCTCTAACCATATGTTTATAAAGGTGAAGGCACATTTGGAACCACGCAGAGAGAAAGTAGCTGAAAGGGGAAATTTGGAGGAGAAGAGGCAGGCAGGGAAAGGGTTAAGCATCCCTACTGCTTCTCCACTTCAAATTGCCCCCTATACCAAATAGCTTTTTATTTATATATACACATCTGCTGGTGTTTTGTTACACATATTCGTTACACCCTTATCTGCAACACTGAATATGCTCTTTTTGCATTGAAAGCGGAGAATCACAGAAATTTGTGACAGTTGACACTGTAATATTTGCAGAAGTATCTGCCTCCAGCTCTGAAATTCCACGATTGAAATTCAGTTACTCAATGCAATGGAGAGGCAGTTCACCACTGTGAGTAAGAGGGTTTTGGCATTACATTTGCAAAGCTAATATTTTGCCTCTAAAACCCAAACAGCAGTACATTGAACCCTCGATTTAACACATCTCGATTTAGCAGACTTTGGAAACAATGGACATTTTCTGCTTCACTAACAGCTAGTCATTTATGCTTTGCACACGCTTGTATCAATTGACTTAAATACATTCTGATTTAATGGACTTTTGGCATTAACACACCCTTCCCCCTTATTGGTCCAGTAGGTAAAAGATTCACTGTATAGTCAAGATTAGAAAATATTGGTGGTTTCTGATTCAGAATTTGCATAGAAATCTGCCCTTTGATTGACCCAAATGGAATTTCAGACATTTGCTGATTAAATTTGGCCTAATATTCAGTTTCAAACTGATGAATCTTATTAGCAAAGAAATCTCGTTAAAATGAAGATGTGGGGTATAGTTCTGAGCAGGTTACGGGTTCTGTTCCTAGCAAGCAGAACCTTTCTCTGCCCTTCTCTTAAGAATGGAACATTCTTTTAACTTTGCTAAAAAAGATTTTGGTTTGGTATGAGATACAGGCCAGTCTTCTTTTCCCCTTTTCTTCTTCTAATCATAAAACTAAATGATCTTACTTCAAAGATGTTCTTTGAAGAATGCCTACTTGCTTACTGAGTGAATGGGGGGATTAATAAAATATTTAGACATAGGCCCAAGCCCCCAGATTGGTATCTTAATTTTTTTTTTCAAAGGTTCAAGGTTATTAAGACTGAACAGGTTTGGTCGTGCTCCTCCCCTGGCCTTGTGAATTTTTTGCCACACATTTCCATACAGATGAAAAGCCCAATAATTTTATTATAGTTTATGATACAGACTTGTACTTTTAACAACATCAGTCTGACTGCCGGTGGTAGTTTGTGCCTTAAAGCACAGTTGGTTCTTAGACTGCTGAGGTATCCCTTACTCCTCATACATCTGTAGCTTGAAGTTCCTCATCACCAGTAGAGGAAAAAATGGGTGGCAATTTAGAGCACTAAACCATCAAGACTGATGAAACCAAACTAGGTTTCACCTGGGGTGGTCACCTGGGGGCTGCCATCCTACCCCTTCATTTAGCCAGGTGGACTTGGCTGTCGAATCAGTGAGCACATGCCAATCTCAGCAGGAGGGTTGGCCAGCATCCTTTGTTTCTGGGGCAGACATGAAGACAGCAAATCCACATAGTACTTGTCTGTGATATCATGTGACCCTTCTATAATGGTAATGGATTCAAAAAAGACGAGGCTTACTGCAGGAAGATGTCTTAGCTGCTTTTATGTTAGAAAGATCCAAAATAGACAAAGATTGGGGGGGGGGGCACTCAAGGATTTTTGTCACACTTGCTTTGGCAGAGAAGCGGTATATAAATGAAATGAATAAATATTGTGCTGCATTGCAGTAGCCAGTCTAGGTACAATGTAATGTATATACATTAAGAACTTTGGTGCACAGTTGTTCCACCTACAATCCTTCACCTGTTTCCAGTCTTTGGTGTCTCTGCTTTTGCCTTTAGTAGTAGTAGTACACACACACACACACACACACACACACACACACACACACACACACACACACACTTTAGTTGTGGAAAATTGCTTCCTCCTTTGTCTGCTTACACCCTTCCTGCTCAAACCTTCATTTTCCATTAAAGAAAAATGTAAAACAGGTAGCTGAAATCAGAGTCATGTTGTTATGAAATGTTCCTCTGCATTTCTCATATTCTAAGAAAGTCTAGTGTTTTTCTTTAGTAACTAACTGCATTGAATCTGATCGCTGGTACTTTTGTGTTCCTATGAGCAGGTCATAAAAAATACAGGAAAAGTTAAATTGAATGCTTATGTAGCAATTTACATCTTAAAAGTGATTCATAGACATTAGCCTGTGTAAGTGAAGGCGGGGAACAAAACAGATGCAGTTCCTAGCAGCAGCAGCACCCACCTCCCTGGCCCCTCTTCACCCTTTTTAACGTGTAAACTGAGATTGGACTACCCAAAGGTAGTTTTTGCTGCCGCTATCCAAAGCTAGAAAGCCTAGAGAAAAGGAGGCTGCCTTGGGAAAGCCATCTTAAACCCAACCAGTAGCAGAACATGAGCAGTCTGGTAGATGTGGCAATCTACTCCCTGCCAAATGAACTGAGGCCAAGCAGGTAAACAGTAAACGTAAACGAAATTTATTGAAAGACTGAAAAATCAAACTGATGGAAGGAAAGATGCACAGGATACGAACAAGATACTGATCAATTAGCTTATGGAGAAAAAGGAACAAGTGGCAAAGGTTGGCAAGGATGTTTCAATGCAAGTGGCAAGTAAAACTAAAACACTGATGCAACTTCTGAGTACCCTGCTTATTCATGTCGTTCCAGGGCCTGGGCCTGGCACAAGCACTTGCAGCACGGTGAGCAGCTATGTCACCCTGAAGCATCAGGTGCTTGCAACATTGTGCCTGCGCATATGTGCAAAGAGAGTGCAAAAAGCTTGACCCTGCTTTTTTTAAAAAAACAAACCTGTAAGCATTAACCATGTTTCATCTGTGGGACTGGATCATCTGCTTTCCTGAATTCCCCACTCTGGCACATCTGGTGGGCTTCACAATCCAGTGAACTGACTCCAAGTCATGTTCTTTGTTTACTGAGCAGTTGGAGAAGAAAAAGATGCTCAACTCAAACAATAAGCCATGCAATAAGTTAAATGTGGAGACTGCCTTTGAATGACTCAGCATCCCCTTCAGGATGCTGAGGCATCACAGAAGCCTCTGAGGTGCTAAAGTCCAAACCAGGTGAAAACTAAGCGGAAAATAGAGGAACATCAGGGCATGCTTTGCCCAAAGTGCTAGAGAGTTTGCTTATATTGTTGCCAGTATGGACAGAAGTGGCATCATGCGGTTTCTTGTTTTAGGTGTAAAGAGCAGTGATTAGCCTGCAGCTCAGAGGCAAAGAGGGAAATTAGGCACTCAGCCCTATTTACCAGTTCAGCCCCCCTCTTTAAATCCCCTCTCCTCCTTTCTCACACTCCTCTCATTCACTTTAACTTAACAATGACTAATGAGGCCAATTTGCTGCCAATTAGTTGCCCTAGGAAAGGACTGCTAATTGTAGCAGGCAAGATGTCAGCTCTACACTGCTCAGGGTGCATGTGTGTGTGTGTATGTGTGTGTGATGGCCAGCACGTCCCCCTCCCTTTAATCTTCACCTGGGGGCTGATTAGTTTCTTTGTATTTGTTGCAAAATGTTGTTAATTAGGAGCCAGGGACAAGGAAATTACAACTCTCAAGGTTTAATTGGGAAGTTCCTGTGGAGCCTTTTATGGCGATAAAGTCCTTTCAGATGGAGGTTTTAATGGTTTGCTCTTTCCCTGTGTGGTTGAGGGTTCCAAAGAGCTACATTACTCACTTTCCTCACCCAAAAAGTGACCAAAGAAGAACTTCAAAGAGAATGGTGGGGGACCAAAATTGGGAAACGGCATGTAAATCCGGGGGGGGGGGAGGGTGGGGTTGCTTTTTTGCGCGCGCGCACGTGTGTGTGTGTGTGTGTAAGAGACAGAGAGAGATTGCTGGGAGGGCATTGGTTCAAATAAATGATTATTCAGAATTAAATATGTAAATTGATTGAGTTGAAAGCCATTGTGCTTCAGCTGACATGAAGTTATAAGGAAGTTCTGTTTGTAATGATATGTAGTGACTCGTTCACACAACCAAATAACCTCTGGATGCTGTAGTTGTCAGACAATGGAGTTGAGGGTAAGCAGCAAGTTGGCCAAGATTGAGGAGGACACTAAACTTTTCCGGGTCGTGAGATCCAGAAGGGATTGTGAAGAGCTCCAGAAGCATCTCTCTAAACTGGGGGACTGGCCAGAAAAATGACTTCAGTGTAAGTAAGTGTAAAGTGATGCTCACTGGGGTAAGAAATCAAAATTTCACATATACACTGATGGGTTCTGAGCTGTCGCTGATGGATCAGGAGAAAGAAATTGGGTGGTGGATAGCAGAGGTGGGGTTAGGGGGCGGGGGCCCCCGGGCGGCAGGGGTGTCAAGTGGTGGGGGGTGCACTTTCGCTGCACCGCTGCTGAATTTCAGCAGTGGCGCGAAAGTACACACACCCCAGTGCTGTTTCAGCCATTTGTAGGCCGTATGGAACCTGGGAGGGTGGGAGGATTGGCCCTCCCAGGCTCCGTACGGCCCAAAAATGGCCCAAAAAGCACCGGGGGTGCTTTTGCGCCATGCCGCCACCGAAATTCAGTGATGGCATGGAAAAAAATGATGTCACACCCCTCAGGGGCTGGGCTCGTGGTATCACATGGGAGTGCCACGGATAGCTTGATCAAAGTATTGATCTAGGGTGCTGCTGCAGCTGTGAAGACGGCCAATTCTATGCTCAGGATAAGTAAAAAAAGGGACTGAGAATAAAACAGCCAATATTATTATGCCATTGTACAAATCAATGGTAAGGCCCCATGTGGAGTATTGTGTCCAGTTCTGGTCTCTGCATCTCAAAAAGGATATAGTGGAACTAGAAACGGTGCAGAAGAGAGCGACCAAAATGATTAGTGGGCTGGGGCATCTACCTTATGAGGAAAGACTACAGCGTTTGGGGCTTTTCAGTCTAGAAAGAAGGCGCCTGAAGGGGGACATGACTGAAAGAACAATCCTATCCTCCCCCCCCCGATCCAGCAAGGTTCTTCTTATGTTCTTTTATTAATATGTGAAGCCCCAACTCTTTCTTGAAAGCTAGTAAAATGTTTCTGATCAAAGGGTTCTGCCAATAGTACACCAACATAAACTTGGGTGGTATTAAAGGAGAGCTCCATCCCACATTTCCCTTGCCTTCTCCTTTCCTTCTCCTTCTCTATCCCTGCCCAGGTGTAGGGGCTTGATGGCTGAAGTCGTGAAGGTCCAAGTAAAATAAGTAGAACAAAAAAGGGAGACCAAAAGCAGATGGGTGACAAGGGGCAGAGTGAGAAGACGACGAACTGGAGGGAATGAGAGCAGAGAAGCAGTCAGGGCAGCGAGACGACACCCTACAAGATGCGGATGTGTTAAACCAGGAGGTGTCAAGAGAGCCACTCAGAAGTGACAGCCTTTCTCTGTAAAGGATCTGTGTCATGCAGCAGCTGTTTTGCCTGTATCCGTTTTTGACAATGTTTCCCCCCCCCCCTTGTTACAAGTGCCATTGGTGCTTCAGAGCCACGCTAATGTTTTGTAGAAACAAATCACTTGCTTTCATCTTGAGTGCAACCCTGATTGCACCAGGGGACGTTCGTATGTTTTTGTATCTCATTCTTTTCATTATTTACATCAATGTGAGCTGTTTCTGTCATGAAAACTGGAGCTTGAAAATCGCTAGGGGTGTCACGGGAGGACCGGTTGCCTGCCAGTTTATGCACAGCCCTGTCAATAGGCTGGTATCATCTATCATTACAATTCTGTACTCAGTTCACTGCCTGTGGACAACCCATGATTCAGCTTTGCCATCAGAGTCCTGGCCTTCTCCTGAGACAAACAAAATGCCATAAATGCCTGACCCCAAAGGCTTTTTTTTTCTCTACTGGAGCATGTCGTATGATAAATGGGGGGTGGGGGGGAGGAGCTGTGGATTCAGTCTTGTAGCAATTTGAAGTTTTCTGGAGCTCTTCTTACACCCAGACTGGAACAGGATTTCTGAAATTATTATTCAGCTTGCTGTATGTCTTCTAGCCAATGGTGCATTGTTCTTTGATTGTGCTGATACTTGCACAAACCCACAGGTTGCATCAATCAAATTGTGCAATCGGTGCTGCAGAGGGGTGTAATTGCTTGTACAGTCATGCTGCTGATACATCCTAGAGTTGAAGGTACCAGTGAGCTCTGTGATGTGATGCAAGACCTTCTACATAAGTGTGCACCCTACTCTAACAACTACATAATCACTCTGCCAGCCAATTGTTAGGAGGGAGGCCAGGGGTTCAGCAGGTTCAGGCAGGGACCCCAGACACTGTGTAGCAGCTCAACCAACCAAGAATTTCTCAGAATAACAAGTCAAGTGAGAGACGGCAGTAGGGCAAGAGGTGTGGTTTGGAGGTTGAGCTGTTGTCTTGCCTGAAAAAGCTAAGCAGGATTGGTTGCTTGGATGGGAGACTAAGGCCACTATCTGTGTGGAGGAGTAGAGTGTGGAGGAGTCAGCTGGAAGAAAAGGGTAACATCCTTGAGGAGGTGGTCTGAAGCTTGGTTTGCAGCTGCCTGCGAGATCTTGGAAAGTGCAAGAGCCGGAGGGCACTCTTGGGTCACACTGGGCACGCAATACACTCTGTTGGCCTCCGTGGCCTCAGAATGGCCTGAAAAAGTGACCAGAAGCAACTTCCGGTAAAACCGAGGCCTGAATAGGCCAATAGAGTGGATTGTGGCTGCCATAAGGCTGTTGTATATGCAGCCCGTCAGTAAAAGGTAGGTCGGTAACCGACGCATACCTATATTAGAATTCCAAAGGTGGAGGGCAGAAATCCCATTCAACAAGGAGGCATGTTTAAAAATAGAATTCACAGATACCTACTCCCAAAGCCGCAGTCACAAATATATTATATACACTTCAACTATCATTATTTACCATGTTCAGTTCTTGTTTTCTTTTCTCTGTTCCTGATCAATTGCTGTTTTATGTTTGTCCCTCATTTTTTCTTTTATTGTTAAATGGTTAAATTTATATTTTTAGACTTGTTAAATTGTTGGCAGTGCAAGTGGCCAGGCTTGCCCTTCTTCAGGCTTCAACCCCCTATCATAGGTCTATTGAAGTTAAATCTCTGAGCTGGCGGTGCGGGGGTCTTTATGGGAGGTACTGCCACTCAGTGGTAGAGCACATCCCTTGCAGTCAGAAGGTCCAGGTTCAGTCCCCATCTATTGGGGAGTTCAGTCCTCAACTCAAGTCGGACTGGAAAAGATCCTTGCCTGGAAATCCTAGAGCAGCGGTTCCCAACTTTTGTGGGGTCGTGTACCACTGCGAGGCCCCACCTTCTGCGTACCACCAGAGGTAAGTGCTGATGATGTCATCAGCACTTCTGGACTTGGCAGGGCAGGAGGCCACAAAGGCCAAGGTAAGGCGCGTGGGCAGACAGGAGAGCCCTTCCCGGTCCCCCGGAAGCCTGAGCTCGAGCTCTGCTGATCCTGCAGAACTTGAGTGTGCGGGCTTCCTGTGCGAGGGAAGTGCCCCCCTGCCCGTAAAAAAGTGTCTCGAGCTCTGCTGATTGGCAGAGCTCAAGCCATTTTTTCCTGGCTGCAGAGTGAATTGGAAGACACTCGCAGGGGAAAAAGCAGTTCAAGCTCTGCTGATCAGCACAGCTCAAGCCGCTTTGGGGAGGGGGGGCTGCGGTGTGGCATGGGCTTCATGGTGGCTGCTGTTTTGGCCGCCAGGGGCCCATGTACCACCAGCCTGTGGTCCGCGTACCACCAGTGATATGCATACCACAGGTTGGGAAACTAATCACTTTGATGATGCTCTGGACACCGAGACTCTGTATGCTGAAGCCAGCAGCCACTAGGGCTGTGTAAAGTGGTCATAGAGAGTCTTCATGTGATTGGTTCAAACTATGTGGAAAGAAATTTCCAGAGGAGTAGCTGTGTTAGTTCATTGCAGGAAACACGATGGAGTCTTCTGGTGTCATGAAGGCTAGCTCACGTATTGTAGCTTAACCTTTAACGGACTACCACGCACATGTGTGTGATGAAATGGAAAATGTATGCCCCGGTGAAAGTGTGAAAGTTCTCGCTCCTAAACTACTAAACAGGTTGGAGCATGAGACTCATCTAAGAAGTGTCTACTTAAGATGACTCAGCTTGGTGGTTATTTTAGGTCCATAGTGAATCAAAGCCATTCCATTTCCTCTGTGCTCTTGCATTCTACTTGTGCTCTGGAAGCTGACTCATGGCTCTGGCAAAATCCAAAGAGCCAAGCAAATATTGTATACATTTTCTTTACTCAGCTATACCACTGCAGCTAAATATAGTACTGGCACAACACACTGCATTGGTTTGCACTCAGTTCACATTTTCAGGATTATTTGCGGAATCACAAGGACTCTTTGAAGTGAAAGCTCAAATTTTGAAGCAAAAATATGCATCGTAGGGGAAATTTCACAGCAAATTCAGCTTCCTGTCATGCCAGAGAAGATACTGCAATCTTATGTACAAATTGAAACTGTGTGGTATGTAGAGATATTATTAAAAACCCTCTGTGCAACTGCACTCTCGCATTCACAAATACAGGCTCTCTGATTTTAGACTTGTGGGACCAATAGATGTTCTATCTGCAGATCTGTGATCTTAGAATGCGTGTGAAGCTTAAGAGCTGTGAAGCAGTGGGGTGGGTAATTTCAAGAGGGGCACCAGAAGATGGGGATGCTCCACACTTTCTCTGCCTAAGCCTTCTATCTCTGTCCCACCTGGTTACAATCTCTTACTCCAGCCACTTTCTTCCTGGCTGCATTTATTTCTGGTTTTGAAGCCTGGCTAGGAGAAAAATGGATGATGAAAGGAGGCAGGTGGTGAAAAGAAGCAAGTGAGGTAGGGTTCATCCTCCTCTCTTCCCATCTGCCATATTTCAATTCGAAATAGTTCACCATTCCACTTCTTTCCAGCTGTTTGGTACTATCCACATTTTAAGATGTGGATTGCCTCCATAATGAACTCCATGAACTACCAACTACAGTTCAGCCCTAGGACAGCATGGGTATCAGTGGCAACAACATCTGAATGTTTATCTCCAATATGTTATTTCAAGCATGTAGCAATTAGAGAAGCTAATGACTCAGTAAGCCAACAATATGATATAGTTCCTCAGAAGATGGAAACACTAGCACTGATGATGAGCTAACATTGTCCATCTTTTCTTTGTTTCCATAGTTCCACCAAAGATCTCGAACATCTCTTCAGATGTCACTGTGAATGAAGGCAGTAATGTGACCCTGGTGTGTATGGCAAATGGACGCCCTGAACCTGTCATCACCTGGAGACACCTCACCCCTACAGGTAGGAAGCTTTGGTCTGTGGTATGATGAACGATCTTGTAAGCTGAATGCTTCACATAGTTCCCTACTCTCTTATATATCACAAGAGTGTCTTTTAGTGAACAGAACTGCTAGAAAATGGTAAGTTCATTGCATTGACAAAGTTTCCAAGGATCACCTATGCTAGGCGGCTCCAGACTCCCTCTCAACATCAGTACTTTCTGCTTGCATGTGAGTGACTGTTTTCATCTAACAGTCAGCAGTCTTTGTCATGGCAGAGACATTATCACAATAAGGGAAACCCATCACTAGTGCCAGACAAAAAGAAAAGGCCTTGCCCTTCTAATAATAAGTTCGACTTGAGTCTTTCAATACCACAAAATTGGCTTCTAGGATGGTGCCAATAGCTACTCCTTACCTGCAGCCTTAAGTCTCTATAGATTATTTCTGCAGATACAATAGTTTCTTTCTTGTTCAAAGAAGAAAACAGGTTAGGGTTATTTTTTCCTGTTTTTTTCCCCCTCTGGGTTTGGGAGATGCTAGTAGGAGTACAATGACTGAGGAACCTGCTGGGCCCATTCACCATTTAATTGTTCCCTGGATAGCTTAAAGTTTGGTTACCTTGGAAAGGGCACTGGCACTAGCTTGACTGATGGGGCAATCCATTAGGAGAGGGAAGAAGCGTTCTGATTATATACCCCTATAGCATTCATCATAAACTGGGGAGAGAAAAAACCTGCTTGCAAGTCTTCTTTGTGGCAATACTAAGGGCTCATTGCTTCCCAAGAGTGTCTGGTTAACTACTATTGGAAACATGATGCTGGTCTAGATGGGCTTTTGACCTGATCCAGCAGGGCTGTTCTTAAATTCATGCAACAGGGAGCTACAGCCAGTCTCCAGTGAGTATATCTGTATGATACCTGCTATTTTCGAACCGCTGTTAGAAACTTGACTTTGTTTTTAGGATCACACTTGAAAAGTCTTGGTGTCTGCCGAAGAATGTAATGTGTAGACTGAGGCATGGCTCTGGTGGTTCACCTGGCTTGCATCACCTTTGTGTTCGGTCTGACGACGTAGATTTAGAATGACTGTCAGAAAACCGAACCCTGTGTTTACATAAGAATGAGCTATCCCCTGCTAAAAAGCCTAGGCCAGCCTTTGTGGTTGTTGTGCTTTCCCGCCCACTATTGGCAGGGGTTGTGGTGGCTTATTTTTTTTTTCCATAGATGGCCTTTTTTTTTTTACAAACAGTTCATAAAGAAATACTAACAGAAAAATCATGAAGAGGAATATGCAAAACGATAGAGATCAAGACCAAGGCAGAAAATGGACATGTCTGATTTGTAGAATAGACAAAGGAAATGGAAAAACAAGTAGGAAGGGCATAAGTATCAGCCACCTGGGACAAGCCATTATGGCTAGAATAACACAGAGTTCACTTGCTTTTATTAAATTATACGTTTCTCAATATTGAATAGAGAAGAATAATGTCAGTATAGGAACACAGCAGATAATGTGTACAAGAAGTCACACAGCAAGATGAGGATGTCGATGGCTTCATAAAATGCTTTCCCCATACAATGGCAATGCACATTCCTGTACTGACCAGTAAATACGTTGCTTAATTGTAATGGTTTTGTTTGGTTTTGGTTTTTATCAAGTATGGGATGGTTCCTAATAAATTACTCCTGAGTTCTCAGATAATCCATTGCCTATCACAATTCTAATCACCATCATATTTCTTTCTAGCAGGTTCCAATTTTAGGACCACACACCCACAGTTATAAGTAACTGTCTTTTACATCACAGTTATCTTAACTCTTGCCCAGAACTGTATCATTTGCTTTTCTCAGTCTCCCAGCCGTGTGTGTGTGTGTGTGTGTGTGTGTGTGTGTGTGTGTGTGTGTGTGTGTGTGTGTGTGTGTGTGTGTGTGTGTGTGTGTGTGTGTGTGTGTGTGTGTGTGTGTGTGTGTAGCAAAAACTGTGCAAATTCAACTTCTGAGGGCAACTGCCCTAACTCCTAGATATTTTCAATGTTGATGTTCCTGGTCAGCTGCTGGATAGATCATTTTTTTAAATTTTGGCAATGACTTAAGGTATCAGTGACTTAAGATAGACCCAAAAAATATACAAATATCTCCTTATATGTGATTTCCTCTGGGGGGTTGAGTCAAGTTCTATTCAGATTAGTGAGGAACACAGAATCAAGTCCAGACAGTGTTGAGACTGGGAGTCCATCCTCTTAAAAAGAGGACAGTTGACAACATACTTGTGAGCAAAGGTGTCAGAGGAGCTTAATGCTGTCGTACAAGAAGTGTCTAGAGCAAGAAATACTGTGAAATTAAACAGGAAACACAGATCAGAAATGAGAAGAGAGAATGATAGGAATGAAAAAGTTAGTGATTAACTTCAGTTCAGTTGCTCTTAAATCAGAGAGAGGATTATCCATTTGTGATCCAAACTTTCCAGTTTATCCCTTGGACTAAGCTACATTGGGTTTGTGGAAGAGTTTCTGAGTTTAATGTGCAAAACGTCAGCAGGTATAACTTCCCTCACCACTGTATCTGCATGCAAGGAAAACCTGCACCTGTTGTATTTGTGCCTGATACAGGTACAGAGGCCTTAAAAAAAAGGCAAGCCCGCAAAAGCTACCTAAGATGCACAGTATTTGAACACGTCTGATACATCTGTGTCCTATATTCATAGTACTGATGCTCATAATGCTGATACAGTATTATAATTATTAATAATAGAAAACATAAAATCCCAAACTGTGCTGTGTGACTTGGTCCTGTTCCCCAATGGAAACAGCAATAACAATAAGCTAGAGAGGAAAATGCTGCCAAGAAGAAATAGGGGCGGAAGGAGGGAAGAGAGCCAATTGTGAGCTGAGCCAGGAAGTGAGAATGTTTCCTCCACTGAATTCTGAAGAGCCGGGCTGTTCCCTTCTGTTGTTGTCAGTACTAGGTGTAAATGTGCCAGCCATTGAGGTGTGCTTGGAAATGTGTCCTATATATTTTTTTCCCCTGTAATTAAGTTATGTACTTGCAATCGGCGAACTTCCAAGACATAATTTTGCTGTGAAGGGCATATCTTACTGAGTGTTTGATCTTCCTACTTGTTGGCATTGCTATCTAGTAATTTCTCTTAATGTTAAAGAGAAGTCATTCAACATTCTGTATGGAGCATTGGAGTTACGTGAATGTTAATTGCTTTGAAGTCTCCATTATTGGGTCCTCTGCATACCTTACATGTTTAGGCTGCAGAACCTGCATAGAGTATGGAAAGTCCCTGCTATATGCTGAATCTCATAAGAGATAATGTTTAGAAATGAGAATCTAGTCCTATTGAGAGGAAAGACTCTATACTTTTAAGAGATGATAAAGTTGCAACTCGGGCAGCCCAATCCCATGTAGCAGGACACGGCGGCACACATGAAGCGCCCGCCGGATCCTAAGGAGAATCAGGCCAGTGCAGCTGGAGCACACCTTGGTGGAAAGGGACATTCATCCGTTTCCCCTCGGTAATGCCCTAGAGGCCCCTATGGGTCTCCTCGGATGTGCGGCGGCAAAATGGCCAGTGCAAATCCGAGGAGCCAGTGTAACGCCGGCCAGGCCCGGGACAGGATTTAGTAGAGCGCACCACTGTGGATCCCTCCCCCATTCCTTGCCTGGCTGACCAGTCACCCCCTCCCTTTCCACCCCGTTCCACCCTCCCCACGCTCCCCCACTGCCTGGCGCATGACTTACCTCCATCCGACGGTGGTGTTCTCGGTCAGGTGGAGAGTGAGCGGCGCTGGCCGCCGGTGCCACTTACACTCTGGGTGTCAGAAACATGCCTTTTGTCACGTTTGTGACACCCTGGAGCTGTTCTGCCACTCCAAATCTGGATAGGATTATGCTGTAAATGTAGTTTCATAAGTGGCAGAAGAAGGTAACACTCCAACAAAGAAATATAAAGTTGATTTGGCTTGGCTACGGAGAGTACCATGACGAGCTCATGCACTTCAAAATTTACTACAGCCTCACTACTTGTAATAGATGCCTCATAATTTTAAATATATTTCATGCATAGTGGCTTGGAGATAGTTCTGGACCATCCCCACTCCTCTGCACCACAACTCTTTTCTCCTTAGGGTCATCTGAGTCTGAAAAATTCACTCACCAATACTGAGTACCATAATTTACAATGACCTACCTGCAGCGTGTGTGTGAATGAAATATGCAGAGGTTCTTTAACCTATCTCATTAGTATAGGGATCATGAAAGCTCATATAAGGTCTGTAGTGAATCCCAGTGAGTGCATCTCACCCAAACTTTCACTGAGAATCTATGGGCTCCCTCACAACATAACCCACTGCTTGCCCTTAATCCAAAGCCCCATTTCCACTGTGCCACCATGTGCAGGTGCCGGAGCACAAACATCTCAGAGGCGCTTGCTCTTGTGTTCACTACTTTGAGCATTTAATACACCCCACAGTCACTTGGGACCCAGGTACCCTAACCCTAACCCATTCACACTTTGTTCACTCTTGTGTTCACTACTTTGCATTATGGAACCATTCATTCATTCTGCAAATGTTGAACCCTGCTCAAAATCTGAGAGGACAAGGAAGCTCCTGGTGCTTCCCTTCTGTCCTAAATGATGCTTTTATTCTGCCATCCACTGAAAGATGGATGCAAGAAAGTAAAGAATATTTCTTTCCAAACACAGACTTTTGCTTCCCTCTCTTGCCTTCTGTTCTACTAGATATGCAGAAATATTAGACATTTTTCTCATATCAGCCACCAGTTCCCAAGCCCAGGAGCTGCCAATAGCAAGCCCGTTTTCTCCCCAGTGAGATAGTTAAATTGTCACAGTAGCTGTCGACTATAGCACTGAAGCCTGGGGAAAGAGGAGGGGAGGCGAGGGGAGGGATGGGAAAAGAAACCCTTTAATAATTCACACGGCAAATATCAATGCAAATCAGCTTTAATTCTTGGAGGTATTCTGGTAATGAAAGCTGAAATGCCATTTCTTAGGATGACATCAGCCCCTGATTCATTCTTCATGACTTTTCTG
Source organism: Plestiodon gilberti rubricaudatus (assembly GCA_026170595.1). NCBI lineage: Eukaryota > Metazoa > Chordata > Lepidosauria > Squamata > Scincidae > Plestiodon > Plestiodon gilberti. Next base: position 201,205,932 of record JANXHW010000003.1, on the reverse strand, counting down.
CCACTGTTGTACAATAAACAGATGGATTTGGGATGAGCAAGTGGAGAGAAAAACAACCATCCTTTCTCAGCACAACCCCTGCCCTTTTTCCATCCAGACTGGTGAATGGCAACGCAAGGGTGGCCACCTCTGCTCCCATATGCAAGGATTGCTTGCTGTACCTAACCTGACCAAACCATCAGTATTTCTGTAGCTCAAATGCAGAGGCATTTCTATGGGAGGGGCGGTACCGTAAGTTGCGCCCCGTCCCAGTCCCCATTTACAAACCAGAACAGGATGAGAGCCAGGATGGTGTAGTGGTTTGGGAGTCGGACTTAGACCTGGAAGATCCAGGTTCAAATCCCCGCTCAGCCATGAAGCTTCCTGGGTGACCTTGGGCCAGTCACTATCTCTCAGCCCCACTTACCTCACAGGGTTGTTGTGAGGACAAAAGGAGGGGAGGAAATATGTACACCACTCTGAGCTCCTTGGAGGAAGGGTGGTATAAAAATGTGAAAAATAAATAAATAAAAAATAAACAAGGAGGCCCCGCCCCCTTGCCGTCGGAGCCATTCCGTGTGGCGAAGGTGACAGGCAGGGAGTCTCTTGCCCATCGCCTTCACCGTGCGGAATTGCTCCAACGGCGAGGGGGTGGGGCCTCCTTGTTCTGGTTTGTAAACGGGGACTAGGACAGGGTGCAACTTACGGTACCGCCCCTACCGTAGAAATGGCAGCACTTTCCTTTGAGAAATGGCCTCTGCTCAAATGGCAGCACTTTCCTTTGAGAATAGAAATGGCCTCTGCTCAAATGGCAGCACTTTCCTTTGAGAATCAGCATAAGAGTGGAGCGTAGATTGCTCGTGCTCAGGATGCTGAAGACATGGCATTAAACATAGTACTAAAAGACATTGTATTTGAAACGATGTCCTCTACAACAGGGATTCTCAACCAGTGGTACTTTGGCCGACTGCTGGTGGTACTCAAACTGCCATATCCCCACTCCAACACAGTGCTTTCAGTGCTGCCTTTTCACTCCTGAGAGGCTCCTGCCTTTGGTTGAGTCTCTAGGAAATGCTGAGAAGGACCCTCCACACTGCCCAGAGTCTTCAACCTGCATTTTCTGGCCTCCGAAACCCCAAAAGTAAATGGCAATTATGCCAGTCACTTCCGGTGGTACGCAGCAGGAGAGTGACGCCAGAAGTGGTACTCGGCCAGGAAAGGGTTGAGAACTCCTGCTCTACAACAAAGAGAAACGACAATATGAATCAGATTTTTGAAAAGAGACAGGAAAACAGCTTCTTTCTCACTAATTAGTGATAAAAGTGGGTTGTATGTGGAGGGTTCCCCCAAAATTCTCAGGATGCTTTACTGTTTAAGTTAGCAATAAATGTGGGTGATTTTTTTTTATTTGGCTAAATTCTTTGCTAGAACTCCATAATGTTTTGCCAGCTTTCTGTTACTTTCTCTTCTGACAGAAGTTAAATCAGTGCTTGAGTTGAAATTCTCAATTTCAACTCAGTGCATGAAAAGTTGAGTTGAAATTATCCCCCCCCCCCTATACACAGAGGAAGCCCTGTGTATAAACTATAAAGGAACATTTACGACAGCGGAACTCTGGGGCAGAGGAGAGGAGCCTCATATGGAAAGCACGCCTGCCTTGCCTGTCACGAACAGCACAATCCTGTGTAAGGATAAACGGCCGGCCGAAAGGGCCAGCCACAGTATCCTAAGTCCATTCCAGGCTGCCCTGGGGCTGCTAGGGCACACCTTGGGAGAAGAGAACATTTGTCCCCTTCCCCGAGTGTAGGGAAGCCTGGGGCCTATGGGCCACCTCTGATGCACGCCAGCTGCTGAGCTGGCATACATCCAGAGAGGCAGTGTAATGCCGGTGCAGCCTGGGAAGGGGCTTAGGATATTGCCAGCGATATCCCCGCCCCCTCCCAGCCCGGGCCGGCCAATGGCTCCCCTCCCTCGTCGCCCCTGCCGGCCATCCCTACCTGTGGCGACTGGCATCAGGTAAGTTACAAGCCCCAGTAAGTGGTGCCAGCCTCCGTGCCGGCACCGCTTACTCTCCCGTCATTGCAAACATGCTTTACAGCACATTTGCGACGGCCTACGGCGGCATAGGTTATGCTGGAGTGGGCTGTAAGTGTCACATTTAGGAGCAATCTTTTTCAGTCTTCCTATGGCTTCCTATAGCTTGGGTAGTTTGCTGAGAGGAGGACTTGTGGCCTACAATTATTATCATAGCCAATTGTTTAAAGTCACAGAATGAAATTGGCATTCCAAAAGACTGTGAATGAATACAGTGTAACAGGTGGGGCTTCGTCAGATATCTCTGTGTACTTAATTTCCAATTTGCATGTTCAGGCACTGCAGCTTCCCGACTTTGCACTCCCATTACAAGCTCTCTACCTTTTGTTCTTTTTAAGGAGTTGTTTTGAGGGTCTCTGGCTTGAGGCATGTTCAGCATTTGCCCCAATTAGCTCCAAGGCCGTCCGGAATCACTAGATGTATGTACAGCAGCATGTGTCAGTGCCAAACGAGATGTTTGAGACACATTTGTTAAGCATGTATATGCCTCATTTGCCTATAAAGTAGGACTTGGGCCAGTCTACTACTTATACTAAAAGGAGTCCATGGGAAAGAGGAGCAAAACCTGTCCTTCCCCCAGTCTTACCTCTCCATGCTCAGCTGCTTTAAGCATTTTTCCAGAGGCATGGCTAGCCTCTGCGGGGGGCGCCCCCGGAACACCCCCTGTGATGTCACAAGCCCCTCCCCCGGTGGCGTCACAGTGACGCCTGAAAAAGGCTACTAGTGGCTACTTTTTCACCTGAAAAAGGCTACTAGTGGCTCAGGCCTGCAACTCCTTTCCGCCCACCACGCCACAAAAGGCCACTTTTTACCACCACCGCCGTGCTGTCGAATTGCTTTTGCACGCACACCCCAGCTGTGCACCCGGGAGTGGTCTGCCCCCCCCCCAGCTATGCCACTGCATTTTTCCCCTTGCCTGGCTCACTTCCAGTATCAGAACCAAGTTGGGGAAACTATTGAAATTTGGCTGGACACTATTCTTCACAGCGAGATAAGGCAGCGGAGGGGGCAGGTTTCACTCTTGTACATTTTGCCTTTAGGCTGCAATCCTATGCACACTTTCCTGAGAAGAAGCCCCATTGAAGACAATGGGACTTATTCCTGAGTAGACAAGTATAAGATTGTACTCTTACAGCCCAATTCTATCCAGGATTGGGCTGGCGTGTGGAGGGATTTACAACAGTGGAACAGAGTTCCGCTGTTGTAAATGTTCCTTTATATAGTTTATGCACAGGGCTTCCTTGTGAGGCAACCAGATGTGATGAAATATAACTTTGCAATGCCACCGTGTGCAAACAAGATTAAATTGATATGAAAAAGTGCTCTAAGGAATCTAACAAGTGCCTAGATAAATGCCAAATTGCCATCTGTCATGGTACATAGTCATACTAGCATAAAAAGGAATGGAAAGTTCACATATATGTATTCTGTGTATACTCCATAATAGAGACTGGGAACCTTTACTAAAATGGGTACCCTTAGTAAAATCCTTACTAAAATTCAGTAAAACCCCAATTTAGTAAAACCCTTACTAAAATTCCCCATACTAAAATGGCCAGCTGCTGCACTTCCCCCTTGAATTATGAGATTCCATTTCCATTCTTCACCCCAATTCCATTTCATGCAACATCAGAAATAGGACAGAGGTTGTACCTGATTGCCTGGGAAAAGGGATGCAGGGCAAATCACACTGTTCTGCCTAAGAGGTCTAATTGAATATATTTGAGCCATCTTAACATTGACAGCAATTATCTCACTATGACAACATGAAGATCTGCCTGTCCATGTACCACTGGCGAAATATCTTTTCCGCAAAGGCATTACTACAATCCCAGCATTACTGTTGAAAAGCTCTTCCCTTTGACACCACACCATGCAGAACAGTAACAGTGGAGAGCTTTTTCAGCCCAATTTAAACATGATTCCATGTGTGGAAAAGAGACTTCCCCATGTAAAGTTCTATGTAGCTGATGTCTCATTTAAATATTGGTCACCTTCCTGACACATGCAAAATTAACATACATACAAAGTGTCCACCGGTCCATCAATCCACAGCACACAAATGCTGTTCATTCATTTGACTATCACACTGACATGTATTTATTTTCCACATTTTATACCACCCTTCCTCCATAGAACTAAGGACGGTGTACATGGTTCCTTCCCTCCGTTTGACCGCACAACAACCCTGTGAGGTAGGTGTGGCTGAGAGATAGTGACTGGCCCAAGGCCACCTGGATCTTTGAGGTCTAAGTCCAACTTCCGAACCACTATGCCATCCTGGCTCTCCGACCTTACTGTGTGTGCATCTGCTCAAATGTGTGCAACATCTCACACCAGCATTGCACTTTCCTGCCAGCGGTACTGGCATGTGGACATTACACACATTTGTATTGGTGTCCACAGCACAAAGCTTTGAGCCATTACTTTTTGGGAGTGTGATATCACCACAATGAAGAACAGCACTTACATTGGGATGGTAACATTTGAACACACTCTGTGCTTGTGGGTTCCAAGAGTGTATACATGCAGCGGTGGTGAGAGAGAATGTAGGTAGTTCAGGGAAAAGTAGAAGGGAGTTTGGCACAGGAGGAACTCTGCAGAGTTTTCAGTCCCTCCAAGTTTACATCAGTATAAATGTAACAGGAAATACATTTCACACAAGAGATTTGGCAGGGATAGCTCTGTGAAATGTTTGCTTTTGTCGTACAGTCAGCATAGACAGCACAGCAGAGACCAAAATGTTCTGGAAAGATGTCAAGATATCTCTAAGTTTAAGTTTTGTTCAGTATTATTATTTTTCCAGAGACCATTTGGGTTACGGAGAGGAAGCAACACATTCTGCTCTGACATGGCAAACAAACCCGTCTCTCTCCTCTAGGAGAGAGTTTTCGAATTCTATTCTAATAATCCAGATCTAGTTTGAATTGGGTGCAATATTTGAGGTGCTGACTGTACAAAGTTCAAGAAGACACTTTGATTAAAGCAACTCAGTTTGCAGGGAGGTTTGTCTCTTTCTCCCTTCTGCTACTGCAGAGAGAGAAAAACAATCTTCTCTGTTAATTTTTCATTGTTTTCACTAAAAACTAAGGGCTATATTGTTCCAAATGTTGGTCTCTTCCCCCCCCCCCTTAGTAGCCTTGTGCAACCTTCACCCACCAAAATTAAACTACATTTTTTGACAATTCTTTCGGCTTCCTTTGAAAATTCTGCCTATGTGTCACCAACAATCCTCTCAATTTACTTTGAATTTCAGTTGAGGCGAAATTTGTCAGTAGGGGTCAGATGTAGATTTCCCACCAGGAACAATCCCTCCTTCTGCCACTTATTTGATTTAGGAATTCCAGGAAATCTAGTTATTTATGTTTAGTTTTGATATGTTAATCCTGTCTTTCTTCCATATTGGAATACAAGGCTGTGTTCAGGGGGGGCTCAGGCAGTGTCCCATACAGACACTGACCAAATTTATATATGCAAAGTATGTGCCCAGCCACTGGGCTGTGAGCCCTGTCTGAAGTGTAGCTATGTTTAAACCCATTGATTTCAGAATCATGTATCAGGGTGCAAGACTGCTGCCCACATTTTTCCCCCTTCATTGTGGGATATTGAACATGTTTCCAAATAACGCATTTCCCATTATCAGAGACCATAAGATCACTGCTGTTCCATATCTTACATGCACCTTGTATAGTCATGCTTTTGCCCTCTTGCATTCTATAGACAGTTGCATATAAAGACATATGGCTCTACTTTTGCTTCTAAACTGACTCCATGCATTTAAAGGCAGGCCTGCTCATGGTGCCTGCACCTACTTGCCCCTCCCCTTGATTCTTAGTGAGTATCCCTTATCTTGGGAGGGGCGGGTTGTATCTGAACCATCTCTGTGTACACTGGAAGCAATTCAGCAATGAAAATATCATCTGAATTGGTTCACACACTACTGTCTTGTAGTATTGGGTTCCCTAATGAGGAGTCACATGAAACCCTGCTTCTGTTGCTGTTGTTTTTAAACAAAACACAAGTTTCTGGCCCTCATGGCTACAGACAAAAGGATTAAAATGCAGAATGTACATGGAAAAGACTTCAGTTATCAGGAGCAGAGCTCATGGTCCCTTGTTAGAGTTTCCAGATCATTCATCTCAACCACTGAAATTCCAAATTCTACACACACACACACACACACACACACACACACACACACACACACACACACACACACACACACACACACACACCTCCCAAAATCCAAGATTCAGTTGAAGACAAACCATGCAACTTGCAAAATAAACAAGGAGTTCTTTGATGCAATGCATAATTTATTTTGAGATGAGAAGAGGTTATTTATGAAGGAACTCTAAAGGCTTCTATAATAATACCAAAAGAGAAAGGAAATGGAGCAAAACATTTAATTGCTGCCCTGTCACCATCTGTTTTGGAGAGCAAGTTTCCTATCATAATTATTACTGCATTGGTGTAATTGGGATGAAAGATGCTCCTAATGTTTTTATAAGGGTGAGACATCCATATATTCATCACCGATCGGCTCCTAAATGAACTGTGGAATCCCTGAGGATGTGCACTCCTGGGAGATGTTATGCACCATTTGTGCTGGAATTTTATCATGGTAATGTATTTTTTGTGTTCTTATGAAGCTGCATTGTAGGGTCCTAGAGGAAATTAAAAAAGAAGAAAGCACGCAGCCCCAGTGCTCCCTCCCCAAATGTATTTAAAGTGAATGGTTTAGCCATAACGCGGCAAATGTGGCCGGGTAATGCTCAATTTACTCCCATACTTACTTCGCACTAACTAGTTCACCTCTGTGCTGCTGGCGTGCCATGGCTGCTTGCACAAGCAATTGCTCTTATTTCCTCTGGCTCTTTTCCCTTGCTTTACTTTCCCCCATTCCCCTGCCCCTGCCTTGCAGATTGGTTTGTCTAAAGGACCATGTGATGACAGACAAAAGGGCTCTCCAGCCTTCAGTTGCTTCTGTCCAGGAGAGGATGTCATTTCTTTGACTCCCCTTATAGAACTAGCTAGCTGCCCTCGCTGCCTGGTGCAATAGTACCCTGCTGCTAGATTCTCCAGCAAGGATTTTGAATTATGTCAACTCACATTTTTAATGATCTCTTGAGAACTGTTGAGGGCAGATTTTCAATGAAAGCACATAGAAATGGAAGCGGCAGACCCCCCACCCCTGAGCTACATGCGTTTAGTGTACTGTCTGTGCATACTTGTATGACTGCAAATAGTATGCATGTAGGTTTGTCAACATGATTGGAAGCTTGCTTTTTGCAGGGCTCCTGGTTGTGTCCAGAGCTCATGTATATACATTTGGTTTGTGCAGACAGTACAATGAGGGTGGAGACCACTGCCATAGTCATCCCAATCCCCCCATGTGCACTCAGTGTACACACATGAACATCTGCAAAAGGCTTAGAGGAGCACAGACCTGCTCAACTGACAGCGCAATCTGACTTAACTTTTGTGCCAGTGTAACCTTTGAATTCCTCTTTTGGAGGGGATTTGAATCCCTTTTCCATTCTGGGGCCTCCCGTTCTCGCTGCGCCACTGGTTACACTGGCACAAAAGTTAAGTTGGATTGCGCTGTAAGGCATATAATATACATCTCCCTCTGCTTGCCAACCCAAGCAATTCTGAGCACTCCTAAAATGCCCACTCCTTGGGCAATGTTGTGTGCATTTAGGGCAAAAGGAGTCTGTACCCTCTGTTACGACCTGAGTCTGTATCCTCTGTTACGACCAAGGGTTTTTACATAGCATATAAAACACACACATCCATTTCCTAATCTCCTGCTACATAAAGAAGTGGGGGGGGGGGCAAATTAAGCAAAGAAAACACATCCCCTGTATTTAACAGCTCCCATTTAAGTGTGTTCCAGTGGCTTCCCATAAAAAGAAATGGAGAGGCTGCATTTTTTCATATCGTTAACATGCTCCCCGTTTTGCCTGAACCTAGCAGGCTTTCCTTTCACAGCAGGGAAGGGAGGATGAAGTTTAGTAATAATAAGCATGAAAAGTTTAGGATAGCAGCTCCAGGCACACTTTTTTTTTTTTTTTATGAAAATCGGGTTTTAAAAAAAATCATTTCATTTTTATTTCATTTTCCTCCTCCTGTGTCTCTGATTAGTTCTCCCTGTATCAAAGCAGGGGCTTTTTCTTTCCCTGGCTTTTTTCCTTTCTGGACACCAGGGAGGGCAATGATAGCCTTGCCCTGGCAAGTGCCACAGTGAAGGCCTTCCGGAAGGTACCCAGCAAGTGTCGCATGCAACCCTGAATGTTTGGCAGCCGTCTGTTTCTCCCATGCCATTTCTCCCCATTACCACCAGCACCAGCACCCTGAGTCATAAAGCTTCTTGGCGTTTGCCTGCTGGGTCTGATGCTGGCTAGAAAACAGGTTGGCAGGAGACTCTTTTTGTTGAATACATCCAGGATTCAGAAATAATTGAGCTGGACTCTGAAGTCTCCGAGGTGCGGAGAGAGAGGAAAGACAGAAAGATTAATTCCCTTCCTATTGGAGAACTAAAGCAGTGTTCTGATTTATGACTCACCATCTTCCCAATCCCTCTCTAAACTGTGCTCTTAAATATGCCCTCATTTCAGGATGCTACAGTCTGTTATATGGAACTAATGAGAAATAGAACTTTATTTGTCACATAGGGCAGCTTGTAGGAGCCTGGAGATGGGAAGTGCTCTTTTGTTTCTGTTACGGAGACCTTGGTCAGAAAAAACACAGCCTGACTGGGGACTCGTCCGCACATCCATTTTTCACAGGGCAAAGTCAACACGGGTCGGCTGTTTCCGTGATCTTGGCTTATGGAACGGTTCCTGGAGACAGGATGCAGAAAGGAAGAAATGTGAGCACCAAGTATACCAATAATTACTCATGTAGGAACCATTCTAGACTTTAATGCACATGAATCAGATATCACCAGGAATGTCACGCAAGAATAATAAATGAGAAATCACCATTGAGCCTTTGGTGTGACGCATGCAGAAAGCTGGTGGTGGTGCATCCTACAAGTTCTTGCTAGATCACTTGAGCAGGGGAGCCACAGAAGAAGTTGAGAATGAAGTATTATGTAGCATTTACATTACCCACAAGATAAAAATGCACCAATACTATCCCCCCCCCATGTAATAGAGATGGATGACTCAAGAGAACTAGTTCATTGGGAGTTACTAGAATGGTAGGATTTGATGTGAGTATTCAGAGTGATTATATTTGTTTGTCTCCCCTTCCCCAGTTCCTTCCACTTTATTTTTCCACTCTGTTCCTCTCCTGGATTTTTAATTGGCCCTTCATTAGTAACTCATGCTGGCTTGGAGGGGTATATTTGTATTTAGCGTATGTTATACTTTCTTCCCCATTTCATGTATAAATAAGAGGAGTGGGGATACTTCATTGATTGTTTTCCATTTTACCAAGCACAGCAATTTTTCCCTGGGGTATTGCCTTTGTTTTCAGCTATAGCCCTCTCCACTTAACTAAATTCTAGAGAGAAGAACTACTGTAGTTATAAAACAGCATTATGTACAGTTCAGCTACAGCAGTAACCTTAAGAGTCGCTTCCTAGGCAACAAAACTGCATTCATTTAAACCATAGAGAGGTGAGCAGGATGGCGCATTCTGGCCCTGCCCCCTGACATTCAGTTGAAGTGTGAACACAGCCTGTATATCTACCACTATACAGCATAGGGTCTGTACACATGGTTGGCAACCCTGCCTTTATCCAGGTTCTCAACTGTTTGGACATGTTTATGCACATATACTTGTATGAAGATGAGCGTAATGTCCGCATCCACACTTTGCTCCTCACAAGGGGGCAGGTCAGCATCATATGGACCGGGAAAAGACATGATGGGGTACTTTACTGTTTATTAAGGGGTTTATTAAGCTTCTTCCCCAGCTCCGCTCACAGTCTTTCCTACCCTTTCACCCCCTCATGGATGTTCCACCTGCATGCTGTGCAGGGACTGCTTGGTGATCTGCCTGCAGGATAACTTCCAGGTGCATAAGGGCAGCCAGTTTAGGAAGCTAGACCACTGCCAAGCTCTCCAAGGGCTGGAGGCCAGGTAGGGGCTGGTTCCAGGAGATAGGCTGCTGGCTCCTGGGGATGCACCTCGCCCTTCCCCATCCTTTTTCGCACCCTGCTTATGTTGGGGCTTATGTTGAAGGTCTCATTGTGAATTTTAAACCTCTACCTGGGTTGTACCACTTCAGACTGCAGGTGCGAAAAATTCCCCTGCTTAGTATAATTGCTGTCAGGAAGGTTTCTAGACTAGTCTTTCCTCTATCATTATGTGTTCAGTGTGAAAGTAATATTGTTTGTACGGATGAAAATTTTGTCATTTGACAGAATATACCATTCTGAAGTGGTATATCCCAGGCATAGGTTTATGACCTCAGTGAGAACTAGGCTGAAATCATAGGATGATGGATAACATGAGAATTTGGCTGCAGTGTTTAGGGAGCAGTATTTTCAGAAGCTGTTGTTAATGGAGGCCTTGGAAAAGCTGATCTATTGATCAAGAGTGATCTTGATTATTCCACTATTGACTGGATTCATGGAAGGTTAGTTAGGAAAGGCAAAAGCATCCTGGAGGCAGGACGTCCCCCTGTAGAGTACTTTTTTTTTCTGGACATTTCACAAAATCAATCCCTTGTTTGAGTTTACACTCTGGGACACAGCCAAGGAGAGGCAGGTAAGAATGAAGTTCAAACAAGAGAGGAGGGAAGGGAAACAGATGCATTAACTGATAAGAATTGTCAGGCACCTATGTATGCATGTGTGAAATGCATCACAGTATGTGTCCTTGTGCTTATCCTTTACCAAACCTTTCTATAAAGGTTCAGAGTTCTGCTGTTGTCTTTATGTGGGGATGGACACATGGAGGATGAGGACTGGATCTAAGTTGAGCATAATTGCATTATGGCCCAATCCTATGCAGCACATGTGGGGTTTCTGGCGGCACTCACAGCACACCGCTTGCGGCCATTTTGCATGCACTGCTGCGACCAGCGGCAGCACAGGAGGCCCACCACCAGACCAGCAAAGGTGGGTACAATGGCTGCGGGGGTGGGACAGGGTGTGGGAGGGGGAGGAATAAGGGTGGTCCTGGGCAGGGCAGAGGACAGGAAGGAAAATGAACCAGGGGCGGTATCGGTGGCACTCACGTACGCTGATATCCAATCCCCATCCATCTCCCTTACTGCCACCGTGACACGCTTTGGATTTATGCCTGCTAAGCAGCAGGTTTAGAACCGAGGAATCCCATGACAATGATGGAGGCTTTCCACCCCTGGAGACCTTTCCAACTCCCCCCCCCTCGCAGATGCAGTGCATGCTTCGTTGGGGCGGCTGAATCGGGGGGGGGGTCAGTATGACTTGGCTGTTTGACAGTGTTTCCAATTAGAGGGCCTGTGATAAATTAGTCCTTACGATAATAGCAGAGACTACAGAATTTGGCCCTGGCATAGGGGCAGATCTGGGGTAGAAAGGAAGGCATTGGTGATAGGGCTCCTCCCTGCCCCATCATGATCCCCTAGCTAGCCAGAAACACAATCATAACTGCGGCTTAAGGCATCAAACCATGTAGAAGTGGAATATCAGAAGTATGAACCAGGTGGTCATGTCTCAAGCATGAGGTTTCAAGCATGAAGGTCAAAACTAGGAGATCTATCTGTGAAATTAATTTAATGGCTTGAATTCTTGGCCTGCTCAAATCACAGTTTTAACAAAATATGATCTGCTATGTTCTAAAGTGAGACAGGCAGCTTTAAATCTCCCCTTGCACATAAAGGGATAGGAAACATGCAAGTCCGAGGCTCCTGCCATCTTGTGCTCATAGCAACAAACCACAGTTTGTTGCTATGTCTGCATTCAGCCATAAAGAGAAGCATCTGACATGAACTGGCTTTACTGAAAGATCCAAACATCCGAGGTAAGAAAACAGCCAACTCAAGTAGGCAAATGTAATTCAGGGAAGGAAGGTGGGGGAAGATTAGTGAGCAGCCGACATCAAGGGAGCTTCTTAATTATCAACCTTTTCTCCAAGTGTGCTAACTTGTCAAGGAAGTGAAGAAAAGGAATCAAAGAATGTGCATCCATTTTACAATGTTGCTATGTAATTAAACGTTGATAGAGCCAAGCAAATGTCTGAAGTATCAAATTCTCCACCTGATGTTACTCAAAGGTAAGGTGTAAATGGATATCCTCTATATACCATTGCTAATGATGCTCCCTTTATACAGTTCATTGAGAGACAATCCTGGCTACATTCTCTGGAAATTAAAACGCTGAGGCTACAGCCTAAATGTGTGTAGCATCTTTTAATACTATGCTATTCGGATAACCAGTTCACACATTATGCTTCACTTGCTGGTTCAGTGCTGCTTGGCAAATGGCTTCTAAGCAAGGCAACACATAACTCCTTTGTGATCCAGTACAAGAGAGGCTGAACCCATGGTTGAAATCACAGGAAGCAGGTCAGGCAGAGTTCTGGAGTGAAGAGCTAATGCAGAAGACTGGTGGGCTTGGACAACACATTTGCTACAAGGCTTAGAACCAGAACCAGGAATCAGGTGTGGACAGATACAGAATCTTCAGAACCCTTAAGAGGTTCTGGAAATAATGTAGTCTATTATGGCTTGGGTGATAGCTAAGTCCTTATATTCTCCCTAGATCACAAGACCCTTTCCAGGCTCTATCCCCTTGCCAAGGAACTTAGACTTGTAACTTGGCACTTTGTCACATTCTGTTGAGCATTCGGTTGAGCATGATGTCCTCATTGGTATGGATGCTTCACACACACACACACACACACACACACACACACACACACACACACACACACACACACACACATCAGTTCCTGGCCCAGAGGACGGGGGGGGGGGTCCGTGGTTGCTGGATTTAGGCTCAGTGTCAAGGCTCCTTTTCCACTGTGTCAGTGTCCAGAACACTGCTGGAAGATTGGTTCATGACAAACATCCTGCCGGATCAAACCAAGAATAATCTAGCTCAAAATTCTGATTGAAGAACAACCCTGCTAGGCATGGGAAATTATTTATAGTTTATTATGGGTTGACAGCAAGAGCTGAAGTAGTGTGCTGTAATATTGCCTTCTGCTCTCTTCCTGGCATGCTCTTCCATGTTTTAACAACACCATTTTCATCACATCCCTTTCTTCACATTATGTTCTGAGTCCTAAAAGATGATAGGCAACAATGCAACAGGCAATGGTTAGGATCAGAACAAAAGTGCTAGTGAAACTGGCATAGCACAGAAGCTACGGGTAGGAGCAAAGTCCCTGGTTTGCATCTCACCTCCACCATGATCTTACTAGGTGCACTCTTGCAAGCCTCTATGTTTCCACCTTAACCTTTCAGTCTACAATATAGGGAGCATAAAACGGACTTCCTTTCACAGGCTTTTTGTAAGGATTCCTGAGAAAAATGTGTATGAAGTACCTTGAACACTCTAAAGTGTTACGTAAATGCTTAGTATTATTGTTCAAACTTGTGTTTAATGGGCTTTGTGAGAGGTTTCTGCTGTGAATTATAGCAGACGTGGGGATGCCCACTGCTCAGCCAATGAGGAAGGGCTGTCAGTGCAGAATATCAGAGACTACTTAGTAAGGAGGTTATGTTTTTGAATTTTTGGTTTGAAAAAAGGGTGAATGGGGTCAAAAACATATCAATCAGTAAGAGGAAATTCTTTCGCGTTCTAGTTGAAGTCTGTAGAAAGTAAATTGTGATGTGATGTGATAGTAGAAAAGGAATTTATGGGATGTCAATGGGAATCAAACCCTGATTGGCTGTTGGTGACATACGCACGCACGCACATCAAATCCAGGACCTTGGAGATTTCGTAGATCAATGAATGGAGTTTGTTTTAAAGGAATGAGCTTTGTGCAGGAGGTTTTGCAACTTGTGCTAATGAGAGGCTGTCTATCAAACTTAAGTGGCATCAAGTGACTCCGAACAAGAGCTCTTGGGCGTTAAATGGTTCCTACCAAATACCAAAGCCATTATCGTGATTGGCTGTTATGGCCCTCTAAGCAGCAAAAGTGATTAAATTGGTCGTTATGAAACCCTGAAGATGCATAATTATGAAAAATACAGCTCGAATGCAAGAGTATTTTCATCTCTTGGCTGCTTTCTATCTCAAAGAGGAAGAGATGCCAGGATGTTTCAAAAGCAGAAGTTGTATTACTCTGACGTTCAAGGACCAGAAAATTCCTATAGGCCCTTGATCAGCACAGGATGTTTACCAGGAGGACGGAAATCCATACACCGAGGTTGCATTCACAACCATATGCCATCTTCCCATAGGCAAATGGTAATATATTACCATATATTTACTCCTATTCTGTGGTGCTTCTATAGTGGTTATTGTGAAAAATAAATGCCTTATTTCTGCAGTGTTCAAACAAGAGGGTTATTTATTCCCCCTCCCATTTATCTCCAGTGTGGAGCTCAAGGTGGCATGCCCATGAAGAGGTCTGGCTTACTTTTAGTCTGCCTGCCATTATCCCTTTTCAGGTTATCAGAGTTATCCCTAAACCTTTAAGATGAAATGAAAGCTAAACCTGCAACTTTCTTTAGCTATAGACTGTAGGCCTAGATAGACTAAGCTTGAACTAAGCTTTCGCTTAAGTATATAAACTGATTTTTCTCTTGGTAGGTCTATACTGTGGCCTTTCTCAGGTTTATATCTAGCTTTCCCCTCTTCCAGTTTGGATTAGTCTGGGTTTCTGATTTAGTTTTCCTGCAGTCAATCAAGCTTACCGTAACTATTACAGCAGAACTGAAAAGCTATGTTGCTACAGCATTAACCCCCTAGGATGCAGCTCCTGACAATCAGTGCCCTTCCTTGCTGTGCCTTCATTTAAACCTCAGTTAATTAAATAAAATAAATGCTAGTATTTTCCTTCTCCTCACCAAGAGCCCAATCCTATCCTTTACACACACACCGCTGATGCAGCGGCGCCAAAATGACAGCAGCTGCATCCTGTGCAGGGGGGGGGGACTGGGATGCTTCCACAGGGCATGGGGATGTTTAATCCCCTTACCACTGCATTAGCCTCATGGACTGCAATGGGTCTCCTCAGACCTACACTAGCAATTTTGTTAGCGTAAATCCAAGAAGAGAAAAGGGGCAGGGAAGCTGCAGGGAAGGGGGATAGGATCCGGTGCGGGCCTTCCATGATGTATCCTCCACACTCCCACGGCCTCCCCACCCCACATTATGCCCCTCCCTGCCCCTGTTCCGCCCTTCCCGCCAGCTTACCTTTCCCGGCGCGCATCCAGACGTCCTCCGGTGCAGCTGGGAAGGTGGAGGCCTTCCTGCCGGCGTCCCCGGCAGCACGCTGATGAGCATGCTGTCGGAGAGGCTTTTGCAACTGGTGCTGACTGCTTTACGGAAGTCAGCACCATCGCGGGACGCATGCCACCATTGAGCGTTGTGCTTACGATTGGGCTGACATGTTTAACTTGCCTATTTGCTTCCCATTAAAGCATTGGGGGAAACAAGTGAGTTGAGCATTCCCACGAGAAGATGAATACTAGCACTTATTTAATAAACACACAAATGATTTATTGTTGTTATTGTGTCATTGTGATGCTTCATCACAAGGGGCCCCTCATTATGCTCCATATAACTCAATACAGTTGCTGTATTTATTGTGCTGATAACAATGCCATTTGCACAGAGCTCTTTTGCTGGGTCATGTTTGCTTTCCCAAGCGGCCTTATGTTGAGTTGCACGATGAGTCCACCTAGCCCAGGACTGATGATAGGCAGCAGCTCTCCACGGTCTGAGACAACGGCCTTTCCCAGCCTTGCTACATGAGATCTTTTAAACTCAAGATGCCAGGGACTGAATCTGGGGCCTTCTGCATGCAAAACTATCTACTGGGCAACTGGCACTTCACTGATGGCACTCTTGACCTACTATAAAAGCAGCACTCATATTGTTCATTTCGATATTTTCATTGCTTATCTTGCTTTATCCTCAAGGTTGAATTGAAGCGAAGCAGCCACCCTCTTTATGGTGGCCGATTACACTTTAAAGAAGGGCTGAAGCAAGATGTATTTTTGTAATGGGTGCAGTTTTGTGGAATGGGCAGAGAGGGGGGATACCTAATCCTCTGTAGAGTGCTGCACAAGCTCTTGCTTTCTTCGCTTTCAGCAAGAATCAATGTTAAAGCTTGTTAAGGGCTCATTAAGCTGAAGCAAGAACAATGGAGGCATTAAAGCTTTTAAAACTGAACAACTACTTGTGATAACAAGGCCAAAGTGTCAAACATATCTCTTCATTATGCCTACAAATAGTCTATATGCTACCCTTGCAATCTATCCCCAAACCAATACACAAGCTCACCCATGCAGACACGATGTGGCACTAAATGCAGAATCAGTCAATGCTTTTGCCGAATCCTGCCAGTCCAGAACAGAGAGATTCCCAGTGGCAAAAGCAGTCAGGAATGGGCAAGGACAGTCAAAATACAGAGCAGTTTACCTTGAATGAGATACACAGTGGTTCAATACAAAGTCAGAGGTCAGTTCCTTTGGTGTTAACTGGGCTTGCTCTAAGACATGGGTACCATGCGCACACAGGGGGCATTGACTACATGTACAGGGACCCAGTGGTTCACGGCACAGCTCAATAGATTGGAGTGAAATGAAGAGAAAGGCAAGAATATGGGGGCAACAATATATAGCTTTTATTGTGGGGATAAAAGTACAGTTACCAGGAATGGGAATGCAATGCAGTATTCACACACACACTCACAAAATTAGGCCCTAAAAAGCTTCTAGGCAGGTGAAAGGAAAAAGAAGAAATCCTTACAAGGAAAAGAGGCATGTTGTACTGCAAAATGAAGGAGGGAAGAATAGAGGGGTAGTAGGCTATTAGCATTTTAGGGAAATCAGAGAGATTACCCATGGGAAATAGGGACTGGAGAACCCGGGGTTATGCGGTAGTGAGGGAGGAGGGGGAAAGGTGGAAGACCAGAGAAGAGAAAGAGAGGTGGAGAAGCACCAACGCTTGTGGGCAGTAAAACACTTCACTCTCCTGTGGTGGGCTTGTCTTAGTACTTCTAACTTTTTTTTAAAAAAAATAACTTTTAACTTACCAAGTATTTTTGACTAATGTCTGAAGCCTCCAAGATAGAAGTCATCTTGAAGCATGAATTCTTATTCTTGCAACGCAATCCTATCCAACTTACACCACTGGTGTAACCAGCAGTGAAGCGAGAATGGGAGGCCCCAGAATGGAAAGGGGATTCAAATCCCCTCCAAAGGGGGATTCAAAGGGGATTTAAATCTCCCCTCCCCTCCAAAGCCTCCTGCCCTGCCCTCCCCCGTTGGTTACACCGGTGGTGTAAGTTGGATAGGTTTGCGCTGTTGGAATCTTTGACAGATCGGGTAAGAGGAACTGGATGGCGGAGACCTGAGGCGAATCTTTAGGCCTCCCCCTTACATGGAAAAAGACAGATCAAGGAGTCCTGGACTCCAAAGCAAACATACAACACTTACACCAAAGAAGGAAGGGATAGAAATACGAAGCATGTTATCAATTTGACTGCACACGACACACAGAAGATAGTGGGGTTTGGGGACCAACAATCAGGCGTGCCAAAGGCCAAAGTAACCCATCTGTACCTGCTGATATGAGGCTTGCATGGTTGCAGGGATCACGGGGCTAGTTTGCTAAGACACAGCCCCCTCCTAATCCAAAGATGGGAAAAAGGCAGAAAAGGGCTTGAAAAGCAAACCCAAAACAGCCAGACTTAGCTAGTATCAGGGAGGGAAGCGAGCTGAGATTCTTCCCCCAGGGAAGGCTTCTTGGAAGGTGGATCCGTGAGTGCTCAAATGTGGCCTGTGGTAGCTCTCAGACAAAAGGGTGCAGGGAAGAAGGGGGGAAAGCTGGAAAGAGAGAAGGGCAGTCTGGTACCAGACCTGGGTACCTGCTGGCAGAGCAGTTATCAGAGACGTCGCCAGAGGCGTCGCTGTTGTGTGGCAAGGCGGGCGGGGGGGCCCAGGCGTCGCCTCCCGCTGCTCCGGGCGACCCCCCCACACCTGCCCCCCCGCACCTTTAATAGTTGCAGCTGGCTCGGGGACGTCTTCCCTAGCCGGCTGCCCTTTTCCCTCAGGAATGGGCATGCGCAAAAAGCGTTATAAATAACGTTCTGCACAGCAGGCCTCGCCAGAAGGCCCCGGACAGCCGGCCAGGGAAGACTTCCCTGAGCCAGCTGCAACGATTAAAGGTGCGGGGGGGAGGTGCGGGGGGGTCGCCCGGAGCAGCGGCCCATCGGGTCGCCCCCCCCAAAATCGCTAGGTTTACATAAGGGGTTGTGTCGAGGGGGTCACTTGAGTGACGTGCGCGCCCCGTCCTAGTGACGCTCCTAGGCATCGCTACGGTGGGGGCAGTACTGTAAGTTGCACCCTGTCCTAGTCCCCGTTTACAAGCTGGCATGAGGCAACCCCGCCCCCTCACCGTTGGAGCCATTCCATGTGGAGAAGGCAGCAGGCAGGAGACTGCCTCCCTTACCCAGTGGCACTCCAGCCACCACTACCACTACTACTCCCACTCCCTAGTTTTGAAAAGGAAGAGGGGACTGGAGTGATAGAGGAAGTGTGGAGGAGAACACAATGGTGGGTTAGAGCATCAGAGATTCTCTGTCTAGCCTACCACTCTCCACACTTCCTCTTCTGCTCCATTTCTCTCTTTCTTTTTGTATCCAGGAAGCAGGAAGAAGAGCCACATCAAAGATGCATGGAGCTTGGAAGAGAGCAGGTGTCCTTCACTACTCCATAGTCCGACTCACAGCGCAATCCTATCCAACTTACACCACTGGTATAACCAGCAGGGGAGGGCAAGGCGGGAGGCTTTGGAGGGGAGATTTGAATCCCCTTTGAATCCCCCTTTGGAGGGGATTTGAATCCTCTTTCCGTTCTGGGACTTCCCATTGTCGCTGCACCACTGGTTACACCAGGGTGTCGTGAGCACCCAAGGGTGCTGAGTGATTTCAGCTCGTTCGATTCGGTGAGCGGACACCTGACTCCACGGGCGGAGAGGGTACCCAAAAAAGGAAGAGAGAGAGAGAAGGGAAAAGATCTGCAGTGTGCAGAGGCGCCAAAATAGAGCTCCAAAAAGTCCAGTACTGGGGTAAAGAAGATCTTTACTTTGCTAGCAAAGGACACGATCAGCAAGGCAGAAAGTGTAACATATAAAATCAATACAAAAGTTTATATACATACATTATTTCATACAGAATCAGGGAGTTCATTGTTACAAGAATACATAATAAAGGAGAGCCAATGAGGGAAAGGATCCAAGAAGTTGCACGTCGATACAGCCAATAGGAAGTGGGATTGAAACTTTACACCAATGAGAACAGCAGCAGCATTTGTGAAACTCTGAACCAATAAAGGATAAACTTTATTAAAAGAACCAATGGAAAGTGTGGTGCTTTGTGTAACTGGGAACCAATGGGATGATGGGTGGGGGTACTGGGTGGCAGAGGTAATAAGATTATGCCCCCACTTCGGGTGAAGCGAGGTTTTCCGGAGTTTTATGAATGGGTCCTTTTGAGAAGCCTGCTTAACACAAAAGGCAGTGTTTCCAATTAGATAGCCCAAAGTGCCACACAATAGGTCCCTGCCCCATGGCACCAGGTATACAGTTGAGGACATTTGAATTGTTCCTGTCAATCAGTCAAGAGCAAGGCAGGTAACTGGATTAGCATTTGAAATAATTGTAGCAAGGCAAAACAGGAACAATGGGAGGTGAGATAGTGGTAGCATGCACAGAGGGACAAGTTGCAGTCAGGGAAATGGCAGCAAGAGATAAGCATTTGAATGATAGTGACAAAGGAAGGCAGGGACAATGGTTCCAGGATGTGGGGGATGGCGGTGATTGACAGAGAGGAGACACACAAAGAGTTAGGCTTGGAGTTTAGAAAATGGTGGCAATCTGAGTTCTCACGGTGCATCAGGAGTTCCCTGGATTCCCTGCCCCCAGCTAGCCTCCCAGGTAGAAGAAAGCCATTTGGGAGCAACACAGAACTACTCTCCTACTCCCTGCAGTACAGATTTGACAGGAGGCGCCCCCCGGGCTGCCTACGTTCGACCTCTTGTGTACTCGCTGGAGGGAGTGGAGGGCCTCGAACCGTTCCCCATGGTTTCCGCTCCCCGGTACCCCAAGCAGGACACCCAGCCTCGAACTGGATTCTTTAATGGCTGTAAACCTATTGTACCGCTGCCAGGAGCCTCTCCGCTCAGTGTGAGGCTAGCCCCAGTCGAGCGGGAGGATCGGGACCATTCCGTGTGGGATCCCATCCCTGGAGAGACCCCGATGACCTCCGAGAAGATCCGGGCACATAACCCCCAAGGGAACCCCCAAATAACCGAGAAAAACCTCAGGACCCTTATTCCACCGAAATAAAGTACTGTCGCTTTAAAGCTGTCAAATGCAGCCGGGATAGCGAAAGCCGGCTGTCAGTCAGAAAGGCGAGAGGTCAGAATTGGGTTAGTTAACAAGCGGCACACTGCCGTCTGGGAGTGTTGGCTGAACGCCCAGAAAGGGGATTATAGGCTTAGTGGGTCAAGAGGTTTAATAGGATTAAAAAAGTACATAGTGAACTTTTGCTGCTGCCGCTTCTCTTGGGGCTCCGGAGGGCTCGTGTGAGGCGCGTGCCGGTGAACTTTTGCCCTCGGCGGGCACGCGCCAGCTGTCAAAATGGTGCGCAAAGCGGACATAAGCCGAATTTAAACTGCGCTGTGCTTTAAATGGCTGTATCTCAGTGGTTCTTGGGTGGATTTGGATGGGGTAAAAGGCAGAGAGTTCAGGGGAGAGTGGCCGACGACCTAAAAATATTGGGGGGGGGGGGTTGATCCTTACATCAGGGGGTGTAAGTTGGATAGGACTGCACTGATAATCACCTCAGCTGGCCTTGTGGATGGGTCAGACCTGAATATACCTTCCTCCTTCAATGTGTGGAATGGAAAGCACCAGCATATATTCCCCCGATTTTCTTTTTAGCCTTCTCTTCTACCAACTTCCATTCTCTTCTCTGCAATTCTGACTTGTTTCTTTGTGTCTTTGAAATAAGCTGCATTCAAGACCTCCCAGATGCCACCACTCAACCACATTATTTTTATTTATGGATGTATTTTTGTACATTTACATCCTGCCTTTCTGATTCCTGAACGTTCAAGGCAGCTTACAAGGGTTCAAAACCATAAATCAAATACTGTACAATAAAACAAACAAAAAAGCCAGTAAAACAATGTAGAGAATAAAGGAGAAAAAGTACTATCCAACTAGACAAGAGAATAAAACCCAAAGCCACAGCCCAGAATAAAACACACACCAAAGCCAACAGAACCATTTCAAACATATATTTTAACAATAAGCAATAAACGTGAGGAAAGGTTTATTGCAGTGTGTAAAATCAAGGTTTGTGTATGCAGTTGTCTCCACTAGCAGGGAGTCTGAGGGGATATATGGATTTGTAGGTCAGGAGGAGGGGCCATCTTTGGCCTTGGAAACAGGGTCTCAAGTACCCTCATCAGTCATTTTTGAGCAATGTTACAGAGCTGCAGCTGTAAGTAATTTGTGAAAAACTAGCTTACCATCAACTGTGTTTTTTTTGTTTTTTTTAAGGAGTGGTAATCCAGTTTTCTCTACAAAATGATCCCCACTGTTGTAAATTCAGTACAAGGCACACTTTTACTCATTGTTTGTGCCTGCTTAAAGCATTATATATAACAACCCAATCCAATCTATTCCCCCCCCCCCGGCATTGCAGCGACCACTGCACCCTATGGGGGGAGGGCAGGCCAGGAGGATTCAGCAGGGAAAAGAAATTTTAAATCCCCTTACCCCTGCATAAGCCTCCCAACCCACAACAGGTCTCCTTGGACCTGCACTAGCGATTTTGCTAGCGCAAGTCTGAGGAGAGAAAGGGGGTGGGGAGGCAACTGATGGAGATGATAGGATCCGGTGCATGCCTTCCATGACAGATCAACCCCCTTTCACAGTCTCCCCACCCCCATTATACCCCTCCCAGCCCCCATTCTACCTTCCCCCATCCCTGCAGCTTCCCCTGACATTTTACGTCCTCCACGAGCGTCAGGGGATCCATTGGGGCAGGCAGGAGGGCACAGGTCTTCCCGCTCACGCTGCAGGCAGCGCGCCAAGTGGCGTGCTGTTGCAGTGCCTTTTGTGACTGACGTTGACTGCTTTATGGCAGTCAGCGTCACTGCAAGAAAAGGAATGATGACGGCATGTAGGATTGGGCCCTCAGTTAGTTAACATTGCTCTACTGTGTTTTATATTTTCAAAGCTCCCAGTGTGAGTCCACTAGGGAGAGTAATATTTTTCCTGAGGAAAAATTGTTTTACTAATCGATTTGTCTGGTCCCAAACTTCATATTTACGTGAAAACTGTATATAGTATTGCCATTCCTTACTTCCCTTGGTTTCATCCATGTTCCCGTAACTAACTCATTGTTCATTTGTCAGTAGAATATAGGTCCCAGGTGTTGTCCTGCTTCCATTAGAATACTAAGACAACTACATTGAGGGATTCAGAGTCTTCAAGCTGACAATCTCTTATTGAATCTTGTCCCTAAACTGCATTTTTGAATTTGGAGAAATTAAAGATCTTTTTGAGAAGTTTGGCTTACTCCAAAATGCTGATGTTATGAGACTATGGAACGATCATGATGACTTTAAAATGACAGCAGTGAGAACAACATGGAGGCACAGTGTAACTGTGAAAATATGTCAATACAGCTACCAGAATTTACAAAACTATGATCTAAATTGCCGTAGCCACATATTTGTGCGGAATTTTGCTATTCTGTCAGCATCCCTAGAGTACACATACTGTATTTTGTCATCCATTCAATATGGATATGGATACATTGCAAGTATCATTGGCTTACCAGAACATATGAAACAGTTATGATGGACCATTGCCTTTTATCACATCAAGCAATTAGCCAACAGTGGACTTCTAGAAAGTACCCATATACCGGTAGTACCTGTACTTTTCTCCTATGCAGGTAATAGCAGCTCTGTGGGAGAGAGGAGGGAGTTAGATCCCTCTGTGCAGCTCTGTGGGAGAGGGAGCAAGTTAAATAGCACTGGGGGGGGAGATTTTAACAAAAGTGTCCTCAAACTACCCACTACTCAGATCAAAATTTAAATCCCCAGTTGCATATATAAAAGTCAGGAGACCCAATACTCAGTTTCTCACATCGCATCTGTTTTGGTCATTTAATGCAGATTTGGGACAAATCTGGTTTTACAGGGTTTAATGATATAATTAAAAATGGTTTTTGATATATCATCAAATGAAAGATAAACTGACTAATCTGAACCCACAATGGTTTCAGTTGAAAATGGTTTCCTGCCACAGGATGTGGTGATGGCACCCGGCCTAGATGCCTTTAAAAGGGGTTTGGACAGATTCATGGAGGAAAAGACCATCACAGGTTACAAGCCATAAGCAACCTCCTGGTTTTAGAAGTGGGTTTTCTCTATGCCAGGTGCAGGGGAGTGGCAGCAGGAAACAGGTTATCTTGTTGGCTGTGTGCTCCCTGAGGCATCTGGTGGGGCCACTGTGTGATACAGGAAGCTGGACTAGATGGGCCTTTGGCCTGATCCAGCAGGGATCTTCTTATGTTCTTATGTTTACAAGGTTATATACCCCAACAGGACTCCTAGCACAGATCTGCAGCAGGCGTTCGTTCTCTTCCGCCAAGGGAGACTCTGTGCTGTCCTGAAGGAGAGAGAGCACAGCCAATACAACTGTGCCTGACTACAACAATTGTTGCCCACCACATAAAAATGGTCATACGACTCACCTCTGAAATAAATGCTGTTAGAGGAAGGATAGTAGGGGTTTCGTTGAACAAATATTTCTTTACCCAGCGTGTAATTCATCTCTGGAACTCCTTGCCACAGGATGTGGGGATGGCACCTGGCCTAGATGCCTTTAAAAGGGGTTTGGACAGATTCATGGAGGAAAAGACCATCACAGGTTACAAGCCATAAGCAACCTCCTGGTTTTAGTAATAGGCTATCTCTTAATGCCAGATGCAAGGGAGTGGCAACAGGATACAGGTATCTTGTTGTCTCGTGTGCTCCCTGAGGCATCTGGTGGGGCCACTGTGTGACACAGGAAGCTGGACTAGATGGGCTTTTGGCCTGATCCAGCAGGGCTCTTCTTATGTTTATGTTCTTATGAAAAGTTCTCATGACAGCACTATCTACCATTTTCAAGTTGAAGACAAAGTTCCAGAGGGGAGGAATGAAAATTGTACACTCACAAAAGCAAAATATATCAGGGTTTGGGTGGGCAGCGCCCCTGTGTTGGCAAGGCGGTGCTTTTCTTTCTTTGAAACTGAAACTGAAGACAGTGCCGGCAGCACTTCATATACTGTTGGTCTTCACAGTGGCTTCCAATCCATCTTCTTTCCTGGAATGATGAGCAACATTAGTGATGTTGCTAAAGTTTGTAATTTCCTGTTTGGAATTCATGTTTGCCTTGTTTGTAATGCTCAGATATATTATAAATCAAACAGCAGTTCCTTGAGAATTTCTTCTGCTGCATCTCAAAATGTAGAACATGGAGGCTTCTGGGAAGACAATCTCCCTGTTAGCAAAAAGGATCAAAAAAGGACAGTCTTGGGGGAGAACCTACAGCGTATGTCGTAGGTTATTTGGGTTGAGGAGCTTCCTAAGGCTTGGTCAGACTAGATCAGAGACTGACAGCTCCTTTTCACAAAGAATGAAACGTTCTTGGATTTCCCCTGTAACCCCTGGAGCTTTAAAAATCACCCTTGGAGAGCATGTACTGTACTTGGCGCCGAGCTGACGGTGCAAAACTTCAGTGAGAAAAAAATGGATGAAATGCTCATTACAGCAAGACATCTTACAATTAAATACTTTAATTGTTAGCAGAGCTGAGGGATTAAAGCAGTCCAACTCTGCAGGGTTATCTGCAGGATTTAATACATCTCAGAGATCTTTGGAAAGTAGCATTTCCACTTTAAACGTCTACAGCTGGTAATTTTCATGGTTTCGTTTTGCTGTTGCAAACTTCGCCTCTGAGCTGCTGGCAGCCATTTTCCTTTTGTGGATTCTTGGGCGTGTCCTGCCCCTTCTGCTTGGCTGCAGTTTTTTCTTTGTTCCAGTAAAGCTCCTAACAAAAGCCAAGTTTACTGTGTGTGGGACTGCTGTAATTCCTCAGCTCTGCCAACATTAATAAAGTTCAACCAAAATTACTAGTCAATTTCAAACTCTCAGAAAAAAGCAAACACTGGGTTCTTTTAGAGGGGTAGCCCTATTAGTCTGAAAACAACAACAACAACAACAACAACAACAACAACAACAACAACAACAACAGTAGTGAATCTTGTGGTGCCTTGAAGATTAACACATTCCTTAGGAACATAAGTTTCCATAGGCTAAAGTCCACATCATCAAGCCCATGAAAATTCATGCTACAAGAAACTCATTACTAAGGTGCCACAAGACATGTTGCTTAGGTTCTTTTAGAGTTCTCTAGCTCAGGAGATTTCACGCAACGCTACTGTTGCTGACGTTGCATTCTGACATACATGAGCAAATGAGTGTCACCCACTGATTTAACTTTTTGAAAAATCAGTATTGAAAAGCAATCCTCCCAAGGGGTGCAAGGACCAACCCCCTGTTTCTTCCCATATCCATGCATTCTTCAGGATGCAACTCACCTAACATTCCATACAATGGGGAAATGTATGGAGGCATTATTCTTCCAAGAATAAACAAAGGTGTTAGGTTCCCACTAGAAGACTTTCATTTGCATGCAGACACAAACCTGACTTTGCCAAAGTATGTTGACGTGTGCATACTCAAATTTTGCACAGACTGTAATTTGTCTGCAAAGTTGTAAAGTCTGGACAGAATACTTTGGAACAGATTATGGATCAAAAGTGCAACTGTATTTCTTTTTCAGGACATTTACCTAACATTATAGCACTAGCCAACAAAGCGTCACCCACAAATTCCATTTTCCTTTTAAATGTTGGTTTAGTAGCCTTTTTCAACTTACATGATAAGGGAATTGGTATATTTCTTCACATCTTTGAAAGTTAAAAAAAAAAGTGGTTTTGCATAGTTTAGAAAGCCTGTGGAGGTCAGATTACATTTTTAAAATCCTCATAGCTTTGTAACTCTTGACCACAATATAGGGGTTCTTTTCTGGGACAGGTAAGTCAATTTATAACTGACAGTCATGTTGAGTGTTTAGACAAATGGAACAATGCACTACTAAAATACCTCCAAATAATACACACTTACAGGAAAAATCCAGGGGAACATTCGTTTAAGTCAGGGGTTCTCAACCCCAGTGGCTTGGCATATCATTGGCACTTACTTCCGGGTTTTCGCCGCTCCGGAGGGCTGGTAAGGTAAGCTACAGAGGCAAGGGTCAGTGGGCAGGAAGGCCTTTTCTGGCCCTGAAAAGCCACGCACTCGAGCTCTGCAGGCTCTACAGTGCTCAAGCTGCTGATTCCAGGGCTCCAGCATGGGGCGGGGTGGGCACCCTTACGGCCGCTATCTTGGCGGCCAGGGACCCACATACCACCAGCTGGCGGTCTATGTACCACTAGATATGGGGAGACTCAAGTATACACTATCCTGAAAGCAGGGTGGCTGCCCAAGGGGTCCATCCATGAAAACCTATTATCTAATACAGAGTTAGAACAAGCTGTGACAATGGGATTAGTGCTGATACACACCATGGTGGGATAGATCTGTCACACTTCATAGTGTGCACAGTGTAAGGAAGACTAAATACTCCAGGGCTGCTAAGAGAATCAAACATGTTGATAGTGCCTTATCCTGCAGATCACAGACAATGATTCTATCAATTGGAGCCTACTAGCAAACTCCAAAATTTATTTCTCCCTGCCCCCCCCCTTTTCAGTTACAGCATTTATCCCTTCCCAGACTCAACTGGAATTACACGTTGATCCCCTTAGTACTAAAAGCAAGGTTTTCTCCTCTAGGTTCAGAGATGTGTCTGTTCCTGGAAATCAGTGTAGGAGACTATCAAAGGAACCCCTCTGATGTCCGCTGTACACCCATTTGGACGTTATGACATTACTTTCTCTTAATTCTCAGACTGCGTCATATTTTCAATCATTGTTCCACCTGTATCTCTCATTATTCTCTCTTTATCCTTGTTGGATGGAAACTGCCATTCCACCACCCCCTGCATTCAAAATTCCTATCATTGTAATGGGATTCTTCTGTGAGTGTATTAATTGAAAGGAATTTCTGCCAGATCAAAGGTGCCAGGAAGCTGAGGAAGACACATTCTTCTAAACTTAGGCTTGATCTGCAGGATCTGGAGCACTGAGAATCTTTGTCACTGTGCCTGTGAGGAATTTAATGAGGGTTCTATGGCTTTACACCATGTGGCTTTAATATGGTTTTCAATGTCCTCCTTCTGGTTTGACTGTGGTCAGATTCTGCATTCCTTCCTCAATTGTCTCTTGACTACTGAGCTACTGCCATCTTTATTCCCATCATCCTGAAGTTTTTTTGTTGACCACATTTTTCTGGAGTAGATAATAACAACAAGAACCTCTGATGAAAATGATGTGCTGAGACATTGAAAGGAGATAATGAGTAACTGGCCATGTGAGGCAAAGTCAGGAGAATTAAGTGACAGCCAGCTAAGCTGAAAAAACAGGGTGTGATTTTTTTAAAAACGCAAACACATTAGTCAAATATACATAGATGGACAATGGTAGGGAGAGGGAACTGTAAGAAAAAGAGGAAAGGGAGAAAAAACCCCAATATAAATTGTGCCAGTAACTGAAACACCATAAAGAAGCAGAGAGAAAAATGCACCAAGGAAAATAGAGAGAAGTTGAAGACAGAAAAAGAATGGGGATAGTGAAAAAAAAATGGGACTCACCAAGGAAGAATCAGAGACGGACCACACAAATTCAGACAAAAAGAGAAAAGGAAACTACTTTTCATTCTTTCTTGACGACAGTGTTTTTCAAAGTGTGCTCCTAGGAGCCCTGGGGCTCCCTGAGACCCCTTTAGGGGCTCCACGAGCACACCACAAGTGGCTGCCTTCTACTCTGCACTGCGCCACTCCACAAATGAGCCGGCACTCTGGGGCTCCCCCGAGACTCAACGCATACACCAGCAGGGCTCCCCAAGACTCTGTTTAGGTATGTAAAAGGCTTTGGAGACCAAAACGTTTGAGAATCGCTGCTTTAGGATATTGCAAGCACCCATATTGATCTGTGGGCCTGTGAAATATGAGTTGTGTGACAGCTTGCACCATCAGCGTGCAACCAAGTTGAGGGACCTAACCTGTAAACCATCAATATTGTTGCAGTTATGCTTCTGGGATTTGCAGAGTTCAAAGCGATGTTGGTACACTATTTTCAGAGTAGTGTACCAACTACTCTCAGAGTGAACTTTTAAATCCCTCTCCTTGCCGTTTCAGAACACCAACCACAGGAGGTGCTGCAGAAGTGTTGGTTCCACAGTGTGCAATGGGATGCCACAGACAAATGAATAGTTGCAGTCCCAAAGAATGTAACTCCGAACTATTTCCAAAATTATTATTTGAAGTCATAGGTGCATGAGCTATGGACCTCTTTGCCAAAGATGATCTATGCCCTACACATTAGTTTTCTATGACACGTTACTCTTTTTTCTCTTCATATATACACATATATGAACACATATATCTGTGTAAACACATAACCCCAATTTCAGGGTTCCCCCAACACCCAGAGTTCTCTAAGATAAGATGGGAGATAGTCCTCAAGGTGGGAGAAATGGTTTAATTTTTTTGCAGATTTTGGTGTTTAACCAAAATGAAATAGCAGAAAGCGGTGTTATGTGTTTTTATTCCAAATTTTCCCATTTTTATCAATTGCAACTACTTTAAAAGTGAACTAGGTGGGTGATATAGGTTGTGCATTGAAGAATGAGGCATGAAGAATGATGCAAAATTACATGGTTTTATTTTATTTTTATTTTTCGCGGATTTTTTTTTATCAGAAAGCGGTGTTGTGTGTTTTTATTTCGCTATCACCATTTTCTCCTGCCCCTACGCATGGTGGCAATCATATGTTTTCCAGCTGAGTACACAAGGCAAGGCAATTTTGACTTCCTGGAATGTATACAGTGTGACACCTGCAGTTGAAAAGTCTTGTATCTGCCACTTGTATAATGGGTTACCCATACCCATTATGGGTATGTCTTAAATGTTTTACATTTTAACTATGAGAAAATGTAATATGTGAAGGTAGAAAAATAAACACACAAAGGGAGAGATATACATGTTCAAACTGCAAAAAAAATCAAAATGAAATACTGTGAGGAATCAATACATTTGAAGGAATCAAAATGAAATACTGTGAGGGAGAGAGAGAGAGAGAGAGAGAGAGAGAGAGAGAGAGGAGAGAGGCCACCACCTTCCATTAAGTTCTTCAGAGGAGCATGAAGGGAGAAGTTTTAAGACATTGAGTTCCTGATGGCTCCTGCCTCTCTCCACTGTTTCAAAAGCCCCATCAGCTATCGAATATACCATTTTTGCATTGTTTTTGCAATTTGTCTTTTCTTCTTAAAAACAAAATGTTTAAACTAAAATAAAATGTTACCACTCCATGATGCTGTCATATAGTGTTAAGAACAAGAATGACTAAAGGCCCAATCCTGTTTGGATGCTGTGCTGATGCCCGTCACATCCGGATACTAAGCAATTTCTGTCATATCCTAAGCCTGTCCAGGCAACACCATGCCAGCATGGCCCTTCCATTCATGCCTCCCATTATTGCTGGTGTGGTCCTCCCAGTAATGTCAACAGCATCTATGGGAACCCCAACAAAGCGGAAACATCTATGGAAACACCCAATCCACAGAGCAGCACCTGACAGTGGCACAACATCAGTGCGAGATCCATGCATCATCAGTGTTACATTCATGTGTCATTGATCCAGCCCCTACACCAGTGGCCAGAGAGCCACAACCCCCCCCCTCCATCTCCTAGATTTTTGACAAAATGGACAAAAATGTTTGGACAAAAACTGGAAGTGGGTCTCGATCACTTCAGGGAGCCGACCTGAACCGCGGGTGGCCCGCAGAGGGGGCCATGCCCCCCCACTCCCTCTGGAGGGCCGGTGCAACCCACAGTAAGTTTAAAAAAAACCTTTTTCCTGGTGTGCCAGCGTGATGGGTCGTGACCCACCAGTTTGAGAACCCCTGCCCTAGGGAGTACCTCTAACCTATGTCAGATTTTTCTTTGGCATAGCATTTTCCTGACATTGGGAGCATGTCCATCATCTGAAGGGGGTTTGGGATCTGGCACCCACTAGGCTTACCATATTTTAGAAACTTCATACCGGGACACCCCCCCATAACCCCCCCCCCCGGCAAGGTAAATAATTAATTAATGTAAAAGCAACAAAAAATCAACCACAAACAACCAAAACCAATCACAAACCACAACGAAAAACCAAGCACAAACAACATAAACCAATCAGAAACTACAATTCACAACGAAAAACCAAACACAAACTACAAGCAACAAAGAAAAAACAACGAAAAACCAAGCAGAAACTACAATATACAACGAAAAACCAAGCAGAAACTACAATATACAACGAAAAACCAACCACAAAGTACAAGCATTAAAGAAAAAACAACCAGAAATGCAAACCCAAACCAGAAACCCAAACGGAAAATCAAAAATTCACCTTTTTCAATTAATTGAAGAAGAAAGGGGGCGCGAAGCGCCCCTTTTGCCACGTGAAGCGCGTCCGTAATTTTTAAATAATTAAGTAAGTAAGTAAAGGGGGCGCGAAGCGCGTCCGAAATTTTTAAATAAATAATTAATCTTTATATTAAAAAATATATTAAAAAATATGCTTACCTGGTCGCTGGTCGTCCTCGCGCTGCTGCTGCTGCTGCTGCTGGGGCCGCGGCAAGCAGGCTGGGGCCGCGGCAAGCAGGCACCGGGAGAAGCACAGCCTACTTGCCCGCGTTGTGCGAGCCTGCCGGAGGCTCGCGCCGCCCGGTCTCCCAGGCTGGCCCGGTCTCCCAGCGGCACCGCATCTGTGCCGGTGAGAGAGCGGGTGGACCACACCCGCTCGCCGCGTCGCCATCTTTTTTTTATTTTAAACTTACCGGGCAGCGTCTTGGATCACGAAATCTCGCGTGATCCAAGATGTCGGCGCCCAAATCTCGTGAGGGCAGCCCGGTAAGTTTAAAATAAAAAAAAAAGATGGTGGCGCCCATTCGTCCCCCGGGACCGGACTGGAAATCGAGCCCGATTTCCGGGACTGTCCCGGCAAAACCGGGACAAATGGTAAGCCTAGCACCCACCCACTTCCTGCCCACGTCACACCCACATCCTGCACATGTCCCTCAATCTTAGTACACAACAGAAACAATCCGGCCTTTGTTTTACTAACCGAGAAGGTCAGTTGTTTTCCTGCTCAGTGCTTTTTGGATAATTACCTCTGTTTTCCCGGGACTGGTGGTGGAATGATGTTTCTGTGTGTTAGTAAAGGAGATTAATGCTGTCCTCATGCACTGTAAGAGAGTTTTCTATCACCCCTCACAGTCACTGCTGCCCTGGGCACTCATCAATAACCAATTATGAGATCATCTGGATTTTCTAAGCTTTGTATTTTTACACTTTCCAAAATAAGAAAAGAAATGAAAATTATGTTCACTCTACAATTTGTTCTCCCCTTAGCCAAAGTAGAAGAAGTTGAGCAATGACTGTTTGAGAATCGTATCTGATTCTTCCAAAAGGACCTGCTAGCCAGCATTGTTGGTATCCAAGTGGCAATGTATATACAAACAACTGAAGAGTTGTTGGATTTACAAAGGATTTTAACAATTACCTTTTCGGACAAGACAAAAAGGAACAGTTCCTTTTTGTCTTGTCCGAAAAGGTAATTGTTAAAATCCTTTGTAAATCCAACAACTCTTTAGTACTGTATTCTGAAGACATCTAGAAGACACCTATCAGCAATGCTCTGCATTCTGCGCATTGGGAGACCTCTCATGTTTGCTCCTCGTTTCATATTTAGAAGATACTGGGACATCTCTTGACTGAGAGGCAGGCCTGGCATTCAAAGCTTGTTTTCATTTTATCGAAGTTGTTGGCTCTGCTGTTCTAAAGTACTTCCATCTTAAAATAAGAACATCAGTGAAATATCTTTCAAAGTATTTGTTGGTCTTCAGTGACATCATGTACTAAATACTGAAAGTGAAAGGAGTGTGATAATTCACAAAGTAGAATTATAACGATACAACTTTGATTGCAGACTTAAAGAAATATTGCTGGTGTCTTGTATCCTCAGTACTAGTTTCTCTCCTCAATCATCCGCTACAGTCAAACTAAATGTCAGTCAGTCCTAACAACTCCCTACCCCATGCAGCTGCACCACCAGAATGCATGCTGCATCCTGTGTGAGTGGGGGTGCACTCCCGAAGGTCTCCTTCAGGTAAGGGAACATTTGTTCCCTTGCCCTGGTGTAAGCCTTCACTGCCTGAATGGGTCTACAAGGACCAGAGATTTAGATGGTGCAAGTCCAAGTGGACCTGGGAAGGTGGATCAAGGCTAGAAAGGGGGATAGGATATCAGCAGCTCCACTGTGCCGCTGATTCCGCCCTCTTCCTGGCCTCGATCCGCCCTTCTCCCTGCCCTGGTCTCAGCCCCATTCCGCCTCCCTTCCCACTGCATTCAACCCACCCCCACCTCTTTCCCACCCCCTGCGCTGACTTACCAGCACCGGGGCTCATGGGAAGTCTGCTGACCCAAGGCCACAGCTGCTTGCTGGTTGTGGTGGTGCGCTGGAGTACGCAAAATGGCATGCACCATTTGCAACAGCTGTAGAGTACACTGTGCCACCAGAAAGCGAGTTCTGGCAGCACAGCATGCCCATATGTTTGGGCCGCGTAGAATGCCAGGGTTACTTAGAACAGTTACTCTTATTTTCTCAGTGCATCTAGTACAGTTCCAATTGCTTTTGGCGCTGATCTCTAGCATCTACACGTTTACTGTAAAACGTTCATCAAGAAAATATCCAATAGAACTGCACAGCTCAAAACCTCTGTAGTAGTATCTAGACCAGGGTTTGTAGTGTATAATTTCCAAAATACTCTTTAAAACATGTATAGTTTCCATGAAATTTCCCATCAGAAAACATCCAAGAAAATTTATGGGAAAAGATTTAGAGAGGGATTAAACGGTAACCAAATTTACTCAAAAGTCAGACATTGTTTTGCACTAGTTGTCCAACATTCATGATAATGATGCTCATTGTCTATTCACACTGCTTTCTATGTCCCTCAGTGTTTCCTTAATAAGATCTTGTGGGCTTTAAGAAGAGTGTGACTGATGGCATACATTCCAAGTCACAGAAACAAACACTTCCAGGTGTTGCAACCTAGCTTCATTGCTGGCATCCTGATGCAAGGATTTGGTTTTCAATGAGATAAACTTCTCCAAAAACAGGGCAGCGGGAACACATGGGACAATATTGACTAAATACAAAACAATTCAGTGAGTGACCTTCATGCTCTTGAGTAAACAGCCATGTAGATAGTAGCAAATCAGTATTCATTTTATGTGACTAGTTAGCAGTCAGTGTCAAGGAACAGATGAAAGCCAGGATACTACAGAGCTGGATTCTAAGGTAAGGTTATAGAATCACCATATGATCTGTGATCAACTTATCTTATAATCATGTTACAGAGTTGGATTGGCCACAGAGTCAACAGGTCTAGTTGCATCAACGATGATGAATTTTTGAAGATTATTCAAATGCCAATGTAAATGAAAAATGACAAGTTTTGTTCACATACCATATGTGATCAACATACCATTCCATATTTCACATACCATATTTCACGATGCATGTATAAAAACACATGCACGCTCGCACAAACACACATGCACTTTCATCTGCTGCTGATTGTTACTGCAGTAGTAGCTGTTGAAAGCAATAGGCAAAGCCATCTTTTGGGCAGGATGAATCACATTCTGCTCAATTTACTCCCTGAAGCTGATATAGCTGGTATTGTGTGCAAAAAAAAAAAAAAACCTGATTCAAGAAAAATGATGGCAATTACTCTAATTAGTGCAATAGTGAAGAGAAAATTAGCACCCAAGAAAGGGTCCTAGTGAAACGTTCACTGAAAGCATCAACTCAGGCCACAGCATCAGTGAAAGAGGCACATTCAGTCAGAACATCAAGGATCATAATGCCTATACAAACCTTGGTGCTGCTACATTTTTCAGATATTTTGCCCACAAATTCACCTTAAATTTTTGCTTGGGCTGAATTTTGGTGATAACGTACAGCTCAATCCTAAATAGGGCTGGGGCTGGATTGGCTTTAACGACAGCGGAACTCGGTTCTGCTGTCATAAAACGTCTTTTGGAAGTGCGTGCAGCACATCACTGGCAGCCATTTTAGAAGCAGCACCACAAACAGCGGCAGTGCCAGAGGCTTGCCACCAGACCCAGCTACCCCCGCTACCAACAGTAAGCCAGCGGGGTGGGTAGAACAGGTCAGGAGTGGGCGGAACAGGACAAGTATCAGCAGAGGCATTCCTACGGTGGGGCGGTACTGTTAAGTTATGCCCCATCCTAGTCCCCGTTTACAAGCCGGCACAAGGCGGCCCCGCCCCCTCGCCGTCGGAGCTATTCCATGCGGAGAAGGCAAAGGGCAGACCTGCCCGTTGCCTTCTCCATATGGAATGGCTCCAACGATGAAGGGGCGGGACCGCGGCCGTCTCGTGCCGGCTTATAAACGGGGACTAGGGCGGGGCGCAACTTACAGTACCGCCCCTACCCAGGGGCATCACTACCCCCGTTGGCGCCCAGAGCAACGGGGGGTGTGGCGCCCCTATAATTAATATAGGGTGGGGCGCCGGGCGGAGTGCCCTTCAGGCGATGGCGCCCAGAGCGGGTGCTCCGCCCGCTCCGCCCTAGTTTCGCCTCTGCCCCTACCATAGGAACACCTCTGAGTATCTGGGCATCATGGGGGCATGAAAGAGGTGGGTGGAGGGTGGGTATCAGTGGCAATGGCTCTGCCAATATCCTCCCCTCCATTTTGGCCCCAACAAACCCCCTTGTCTTTATTCGGACATGTGCCAGCTAAAGAGCTGATGCAGGTCTTAGTAGACACATAGAGGTCCATTTGAGAGTGGAGTAAGATAAGTAAAAGAAACATTTACTTACCTGTCTGGCCCTGCATGATTTCTGGCCACCCATAGGATGCAGTGGAGCCTGTGCTGGTGCCGCTGCATCCTGCAGACAGCCTTTAGTCAGGATTGGGCCTGTAATCACTTTCAAACTTTTTACCATTGTTTAATAGACACAGAGCCTTACTTTAAAGAAATTAAACATATATATATATATATATATATATATATATATATATATATATATATATATATATATATATATATATATATATATATATATAATCCTATAAACTAGGATACAACATTTTAAACCTTAAATAAATAATAAATCTCTGCATAGAGTTGGTGATCCACACTGAGAATACTTAGGATGAGCACATTTCAACAGGAGTGACAACTGTTATATTCTTCACCTCATCATATAGGTGCTTTTTACCCAGAATTGGGAAGATCTCAAGGTGCACAAGACCCTAACAAACTGATCGCTTTACAATTAGTGTCCTCTTAATTTCCTTTACTGGTACATTCCCTCCTCTTCTTATTTCAGCCAAGATGTTCTACAATAATTGTGGCCCAGCCTTACACCATTATTTATTATTTCATCATTATCACTTCGTCTTTCAGCTAAAGTTGCATATTATGTCCATTGTATTTTATGGAACCCTATAAGAACATAGGTTGTTACAATCCCATTTCAGAATTCCTAGGCCTCCATCTGGATATTAAGTATCCACAGAACATACAGCTATTCATGCTCTGTTGAAATAGCAGAGACTTTTCATATAAATGTTTCATATATATAACCAAAACTATGTAAGGAGACAATGTTCCAGGAGGACTTATTTATTTTTCTGAAAATCATTTTGGACATCAAACTTTTCATGTTGCTTTCTTGTGTCCCCTTCTAGGCTTCATGACTTTTATGTTATTTATTCCTTTTTTTCATATAGAACCAGAAATACATCCAAACACCTTTCAAAGCTTTCAAAAAGTCAAGAGTTTGTCCTCAATGTTACATCAGTGTCTTTATCCCACTCTGCAGGGGACCCATGTAGGATGTATAAGAGTAACATTACGCTTACATGTGTAAGAGTAGCATACAAATTTGCAGTTTTGGTGTGCTGAAGGACTAGCGCCGGTCCATTAACTGAGGTGGCTGCTTCAGGTGGCAGGTTGGCAGAGGGCGCCTGCCTCCATCTGCTTCCAGCTCCTCCTCCTCCTCCCACTTCCTGGATTTGAAAAGGAGCAGGGAAACAGAGGAAGCAGTGAGGAGTAGAGAAGAAATGGTGAGCTAACGGGTCTGTTCCCCTCTTCCTTTTCAAATTCAGGAATCGGGAGAAGGAAGAGGAGCTGTAGTGACAGCTGGCACACTACTGGGTTAGGGGTGGCGTTTGGCACACAGTTGGGAGATCTTTGGCTGCCCCTGGGAAGGACCTTAATGTAGCTGAAGATGTTGTTCGAGCTAACCCAAATAAAGTTAGTCCACTAAGCAGAGGATACTGTTTCACCAGATCTCTGTCAGCGCATGTAATTTGTGCTCCTGCTGACTTTCCTCCTGAGCTACCGCAGCAAGACGAAACAACAAAGGCAAAAAGGGAAAGCAGAGAATGCTGGGCCTAATACCAGACCTTTTAAGTAAAGTATTTCCTTTTCTGTGAAAAGAACATCTTCGTTATCTTAACTTTACAAATGTTCTGCTCTAGATCCATAAGTTTTTACATCTGCCTGTGAGGAGAAGATAAGGGAACTCATTCTTTTTCAAGACCAATCTGAACACCTGACTACCATAGATGCATATACCGCTTTTGGCCACATATTACTTTTTCTCTTTTCAATGCATGCAAGTGATCTCCTTGCATGAACACAAAGATGCAATGGAATAAATATCAGAAGTATAGCCTTCCTGTTGAAGGAAGTTACCCAAAGTACTGAAAGGTGCTTCCCTGGTTTTGGTGCACATCTCTTCTCTTGAGCAATCAGCACTGATGGTAGAGTGACTCCTTATATTTAGAGGGGACAGTAGTCAGGGATGTGGATCAAGTCTCTGACTCCAAGTCTCAAGTCAAGTCTCAAGTCTCTGACTCCAAGTCTCAAGTCTCTGGGTCCAAGTCTCAAGTCAAGTCCCAAGTCTTTGCCCCCAAGTCCCGAATCTTTGGTTGCGAGTTGCAAGTCCCTATCTAATGGGGAAAATGGGTCTAAACCTGAATAAAATTCAACTTGTCATAAAAGGCTCCAAGTCACGATTTGAGTCTTTCGAGTCTTACAATCGCCGAGTCAAGTTTGAGTCAAGTCATTGACATGACTTGAGTCCGACTTGAGTTCAAGTCAATAGATTCAAGTCTACATCACTGACAGTAGTATTCAATGTTCTGTAAAGTGTGGGAAAAAAAACTTCTCTATAGGAATCCAGGCTTCTCATTAGCAACTGTAAAAAACAAAACAAAAACAAAACCCAGATCACAGATATGAAGATAATACAATGAGCATAGAGTCAGTAATCCTTGATTAGATGAACAATACGGTAATTGTTTTCAACAAAGATTTGCCCTTTTCATCTCAGGATCTCAGAGAACTTTATAAAGAGATGTGTTTATAACGAGCTATTGTTAGAACCTGAAAACAGGATGGCCTTTGTCAAACTACTAGATTGTATGAGTAATGACTTCTGAGTTCTATTTCCATCTTTGCGTCTGACACGCCATCATTTTTATGCATCTGTAAAATGGAAATCACGCTCCACAGTGTTCTACCACAGCACATCTTGCATCTAGCTCATAACATTAATTTGCTGACTTGTATCCTTAGCCACTCACCCAGTTCTTCAATTCTCTGCAAGTGAACATAATAAATATGACACCAGTAGTGCTATGAAGTTTTCAAATGCTTTCTGGGAAGGGTCTTGGCAAATCTCCAGCCATGCCTGTTCTTGCAACCAGTGAAGAGAGGTGGGCTTGATGTTAAACAGGTAAAAACAGGTTTCAAACTATCGACTCTTGGTGTCACAGTGTCTGTACTGGTCTACTTCTTATTGTAACCCAAGTCCTCTCCTTTGTCCTCTCACCTTTTATCTGCCCTGACTAATCAAGATTCACCCTTTCGATCCTGTGGAGGCTTATAAGAACCCCTGGCTTTCACAGCCAAAGTGTGTGTTTCTCTTGGATCCCTCATGAACTGCCACATGCCTTGTGCTGTATTAAGGCATCTCCCAGCTGAGCCACTCTGGGCTGATTCAGAGCTGAAATCGTTGAAGCTACCCAGACAGCATAATCCTGTGTAACTCTTGCACAAGTTGCACCAGTGTAACAATAGATCCATCAGTGTAAATGCACTTATGCCAGTGTAACTTGCTGTACACCAATGTACACAGGACGGACACCAGCGTAACATCCCTCGGACACCGTGCATGCGCTGTTCGGATGCAGGACAGATGCCAGCGCAACTCCGCCAGTGTAGGGGGCATTCTGGGGGCATTCAGACACCCCTGGAATGCCCCCTGTGCTGATGGAGTTGCGCTGGAGTCCATCCTGTGTCCGAACTGCGCATGAGCGGCATCCGAGGGGGGTTACGCTGGTGTTCGTCTTGTGTATGTCGGCGTACGGCAAGTTACACTGGCATAAGTGCACTTACACCAGTGCAAGAGTTAAACAGGATTGCGCTGAGAGTCACACAGAAGCCTTGGCCCATCCTAACTCACACTTAAACTTGCAGCAAGACCTCCATGTGCTCAAGTTGAGTATCCAGACACACACACACACACCGCATGCCTCTAAACTCTCTTTGCCTCCTTCCCAAAGTGCCTGATTGGACTGGTGCCCAGGTGCCCCTCTTGATCCCCTCTCAGCTTGAGTGCTGAGCTTCCCTGGGAACTTGGTCTCAGTACATAGAGTTCATCAAACCCCACTTCAGCTGGACCCCTCAGCCTTGTGCCCTTGGAATCCTACTCAGCAACTAATAAAAATTGAGACCCTTGCAGAAGATCCCTTTATCATTATTCTTTCCCCCTTCCCCAGATTCAAGATTTCTTGACCAAAGAATCAAGGATTGGAGTCTTTGTCAAGAAGGTTGAACAATCAGCAGTAAACTCCACTACCAGGATAGCAAGCTTGAAGATCTTCCGCCTCACTTTCTTTTATAATTGCCATGCTCTCACTCTGAAATCCCAGGCCAGCCATGATTCCCATTTACCTGCACTGCCCCTTGTTCTTCTCTCTCTCTCTCTCTCTCTCTCTCTCTCTCTCTCTCTCTCTCTCTCTCTCTCTCACACACACACACACACACACACACACACACACACACACACACACACACACCTCCATGTGCTCCTGGGAGATTCAGTACTTTACATATGTTCTGTATCTTCCTTCAAGTGTATCCTTGCTAATCCCCTGCAAATGTCATTATCCCCTCCCTCTGTTTCTTCCCAAGTGGCATCAACTCTTGTTCAGTTAGGTACTGACAGCTGTGTTGATTTTACATGCTGTTTTTCCATTTTCCCTGCTGATTGTAAATACTATAGTCAATACATTTGTTATTATTGTTCTGGACCAATTTGGTCTCAAAGTCCCTTCTTTCCCTCCTGCATGTCCTCTCTACAGTACCAGTCTGCAGGGTACATGCACCGTTGCTAGTCATCAAAGGTCCTTAGACACTTTGTGTGCTGTAGTATCATGTGTATACATCTCTATATGTATCATCAAAGCATATGTAGTAACACCACATACCAAAATATATCCAAACTGTGTATATAAGAATTGATTAAAAGTCTGAATCATAACTGTTTTAACATGATCTGTCCTGACATAACCTCTGCCTATGAAAAAAATCAAGTACTGTGACATTACTACATTTCCACACTTGTAACACATCCAAGAAGATATCAGCAGCCTCCATTGCTCTGAAAGACTGTAGTCACAAGAAAATCTTGTAATGAATGTCTCTTGTGTAAAGTACCCATGATCAGGAGGAGATCATTCCTTCTTAGAATCATTGCATTATGAAAAGGGAAATTATGTCTGCAGCAATTAATTGGAAGAGGTCCATGGAAGACCATAACCATCTCCAACATTAGGAGCATGGAAAAATGCAATGCGAACTCCATTTCGTGGTTGAAAAGAAGAGGCCAGTCTTGAAGGAAAAAAAGATGCCCGGGAAGTTTTCTCAAAGTTGAGTGAGTCACAGTGTGCGAATTAGAAGAGTGTTAAATCAAAGCCTCACCATGACATTGAAAGCTGCTGGAGAGATAGGACACCAAGAGAGATGTCATTCTTCTAGGAGACCTTTGAAGCAAAACAATTCCTTTTAATGGTCACCTTGCCTCCAGGTTCTAACAATAGTTCAGGCTACACACAGTCTGTAAACTTTCTCTGACAAGCATCATCAGTACGTTTGGCACCTCCATTTTTCCAAAGCATTTAAAATCTGGGGCAACCGATAATGCATATATTCTGTTGAATAGTTAAGTAATTTTCTATAAAAATAGCAATATGTTCTCTCCTTGCTTAAAATATTTTCTTGCCTGACTGCATGCTTGGGAAAATGATTATCGTTGACTTGATAGGTAGGTGATGAATGACAAGTATTGGACAGGAGATGGTGGCAAATATAGATTCAAAGAGAAGTTGGAAGCACAGCAGACCAGTAAAAGAGAGATTAAGAAAATAGAGATTCCACATGGAAAGAAAATCCAGTTTCCTATTTTGAAGAAAAGGTTCTCTAGACATAAACCAGTGCATATAATACATTTTTATGAAACTTGGATGCACATGGTTTTTGTCATACGTTTTCAGTCACGTTAATTTTAGATTCCAGGTAATAGAGGCTTAAGGCTCTGTGTGTGTGTGTGTGTGTGTGTGTGTGTGTGTGTGTGTGTGTGTGTGTGTGTGTGTGTTTCTGGTGGACGAGAAAGCATAGCGCCCCAGAACAAGGTCACAATAAGGCAAGCATGTTTAAGTGCAGTAACATTAAAGCAATACAAACCTTAAACGGTCACTGCAAGTAGCCTGTAATATTTGCTCCCATCCTTCAGCCTCCACCTACATATTAGTCCTTGTGCTCTTACGAGCTGGCAGCCCAAGCAAGCTGTAAATCAGAAGCGTATCTTCCTGCTGACTACAGAGCTCTGGAATTCCACTCATCACTGAACAGAGCAGGCCTAAGTATTCCT
This sequence comes from Plestiodon gilberti rubricaudatus, assembly GCA_026170595.1. Classification (NCBI taxonomy): domain Eukaryota; kingdom Metazoa; phylum Chordata; class Lepidosauria; order Squamata; family Scincidae; genus Plestiodon; species Plestiodon gilberti. Next base: position 201,164,411 of record JANXHW010000003.1, on the reverse strand, counting down.
ACAGTAAAATCAAGAACTGTATTACAGCGACTGTTTCTTTGCTTAAGATACCGTGTCATCCCAAACTGCCTTTTGCCATATGTCGAGGCACAGATTTACTGTAACACACGCAGGTGAGTAATGGCTGGAAGATGAGGTTGGTCTGTACAGAACAGGAGCAGGAGGCAGAAGTTCAGGTGGACTGTGATTTGTGAATTGCATATGGGACTAGCTCTGACTGAGTTCTGACAGCAACGGCACCGTACATACTCTGACATTGGCATAACCAGGCACTGTGAATCAAGCCAAGCTCCTAATAGCTTTGCGTACCTGCTGTGTTCAGGGGTGTTTGAGTTATTCCCGACTGAGTAAACAGCAAACTCTGAAAAATGCAAAAAGGTTCAGTGATTAATTTACTGGAGAACAGAAGATGTTCATTTACGGTGAACTTCTCTATCTGCGTTCAAGGAGAATTGCTCCTTCAATCCTCTTCCTCCTCTACCTATTTGAGATGCTCTTGTTTAGCTAAGATGAGAGCTTGGTGTTTGGAAAACCAATACTTTAATTGGGATTTGCGAATAAAAATTCAGTTCCAAAGTCATTCAAGGTCAAAGATTTAATGCAGTATATATTGTCTGTCTAGTCAGTGACAGACTAAAAGTGAAGCGAGTCACAGAAAATGTGGTACATAAGGCCTGAGAATAGTGTATTTCACATTTGCAATGATTTGGTTGACTTTCAAGTGGCATGTATGTATAAGAAATGCAAACAAACATCACCCTACACCCCACCTTTATTATTGACAGGTTTAAAAGAAGACCTCTTCAGTCAACCAAAACAGGAGACAGTTTTGCTTAAGATACCTCTTAAGGTTCCTCCACCACCCCCCATGACATGACACCCCCACATGATGCCACACACCCCACCCCCTGGGGTGTGTGATGTCATTATCGCCTGCCACCACCGAATTTTGGTGGCAGCGCACTGTAAAACACACAACCCGCCGCTTTTTGCAGCATTTTGGAGCCAGACGGCTCCAGGGTGGGCGGGAGGGCCGAACTCATGGCCCAGCAGGACAAAAAGAAGACAGGAGCGGTGGCAGAGGAGGCGACCCAGCTGCAAATCTGGGAGGCAAGTACACCACCCGCCACGTGGAGCCTACCACCCTGGGGCCCACCGCTCCCCTGCCCCCCCCTAACGATGCCTCTGACAGGAGAGAGTAACACTTGGAGAGGAAGGGTTTAGAATTTCATTTGCTGGCCCCAACCCACCTTTCACACATTGATTCAACTGTTCTGCACTGAACTTATTGTATACTAGTACTATTTATACTTTTGAACACTCCATCCAAATAGTTACCCTGCTGTAAGGTGTTCTGGTTGGCCCCATGAACTCTGCCTCACTCCTTTCCCTTATTTGTTTTACTTAGCAAGGACGTCTCACTTGCCCCAGTAGGACAGGGAGACCAGGGCTCCTACTTAGGCCTCAGAAGATGTCGAGGGGAGGAGGTTGATTCACCCCAGACACAGTGAGAGCCAGCCCTCTTTGGCAGAATGCACTGGGCTGCTTTCCTCCCTCAAAAGCCGCTCTCTCCAACCTTCTCATCACAGGCCTTCTTTGAACTATAGAGGAGTTCTCTGGTTCCATCCCTTTCTGGATGTGTTCATGGTTCCTCCCCCTATGTAGATTACAAATATCCCCCGGCTGCACTCTGCTTTTGCTGGTACTTTCTCTCTCCTGTGTCTCAGGATGACTGAGCTGTTTCCTTCCCCAGGGATTGGCTCACTTCCCCCTCTCCCCTGCCTTCTCTTCCTCTCCCGCTGTGCCGGCATGAGCCTGCGATCTCCAGTTTGGGAAGCACTCATGTGAGAACAAAAGGAACTCCTGCATTCCTCTATGGCAGTGGTTCCCAAACTGGGAGGCGTGACTCCCAGGGGATCCATGGATACCAGCCAGGGGAGCCCCGGAGTGCCATGGAAACCTTGCCCCCCCCGTAGTTAGAGAGGGAAAGATCTGACAAAAGTAGTAAGGAACAGGTTGTTGTGATAAAACATTGTGGTCAAATATACTTGGTGTACGAAAAACTACTTTGTACAAAGGCAACAATATTGTTGAACTCAACATTCAGTTGTATCACAAGGCAACATTACTTTTGCTGCCTTATAGGCAGCATATAATGGTATTCTGTGGCACAATTGAATAAGATGAGCTAGCCCTAGAAGAGGGCCCATGTGTTGAATAATTGCAATTTATCATAGCAAACTTTGCCCTAGCACCTCCCTAGGTTCTCTTGTTTCTGCTATTCATTGATGCTACTCTCCATTTCTTCTTCTTTTCCTCTTTTTTGAGTTAATAAAGGCATTTTCTTTAGACTTTATCAGTTATCAGAATGTTGAAATTTGTCTTTCAATCAAAGTGGCATATTGTTCCTGAGTTACTCACAGCCTTTCCCAAATCCACAGTGCTTTTGTCAAATTTGCTGAGGATTTATCAATCCAGCAGACCTCATCCCTTTAATGAGAGACAAGCTTTGGCAGGGAGCTGGGGAGACGACAACGGCAGGAATTTAAGCAGGAACAGGTCACAGGATTTCATGTCTGATGCCTTGTCTTGTGCAAATATAAGTAACCAATTGTGTGAAAAAAATACACCTGTTTTTTTGGATGCATTATTCTCTAGCGGAAGGGCTCTAGAGGAAGACATTTGGTACTACTAGAGACCAGTATGACTGCTTCTGCTAATAGATAGAAAGGCCATTCTGCTATAATGCAACTCTGCCTTTCCAGACTAATAATAAAGAAGTACCGTATTTTTCGCTCCATAAGACGCACCTGACCATAGGATGCATGCGTAATATGGAGCTAAAAACAGTGTAAAAAAATCTTTCTTTTAACAGTTTTACTTACCTGGTTGTTGATCTTCAGCTCCAATCTTCGGGTGCCCCAGCCAGCTCCCAGTCGCGTTCGGCGCCTGGGCTAAGTTCCCAGGCACTGGACACGACCTGGGAGCCCTGCGCAAACATTGCAGCAACTGTGATGTTTGCGTAGGGCTCCTGGTTGCGTCCGGCGGCTGAGCTAAGTTCCCTGACGCTGGACGCGACTTCAAAGTCCTCCGGAAACATCCAAGTTCCTCCGATGTTTCCGGAGGGCTTTGAAGTCGAGTCCAGGCTGGCAACTTCGCGCTGGCACTGAACGCGACTGCAAGCCCGGATGTTTCCGGAGGACTTTGAAGTCGCGTCCAGTGCCTGGGAACTTAGCCCAGGCGCCGAACGTGACCAGGAGCCCTGCACAAACATCGCAGTTGCTGTGATGTTTGCGCAGGGCTCCCAGATCGCGTCCAGCACCTGGGAACTTAGCCCAGGCATTGGACGCGACCAGGAGCCCTGCGCAAACATCGCAGTTGCTGCGATGTTTGCGCAGGGCTCCCAGGTCGCGTCCAGCGCCTGGGAACTTAGCCCAAGTGCCGAACGCAACTGGGAGCTGGCTGAGGCACCTGAAGATTGGAGCTGAAGATTAACAATCAGGTAAGTAAAACTGTTAAAAGCAAGACTTTTTTTTCACTATTCGCTCCATAGGACGCACAGACATTTCCCCCTATTTGGGGGGGGGAGTGCGTCTTATAGAGCGAAAAATACGGTAGATTGTGCATGGATGGTCAAAGAAAAGATGAGGCCAATTGCAGCAACTGTCAGTTCCAACCAGGGGAGGCCAACTGCTGCATGCATTTGCAAGTCTAGGTCAAACAGACTAGCCAAGATATTTTTGTCTTTGTTCAGGAACCCCTATTAGTTCTAAATCCCATTAGCTTTGTATGTTCTGAGGTTTTCACAACTGGTACATATCTTCGAATTAATAAAAGGAAGCATTTTCCAGGTTGTTCTGGTCGTTTTATTAAGTTAACAAGAGAACAAGGGGTTGTCCTAACGTTTTGCTCCTAAACTATGAGGAGCATTATCAAAGGTGCAACAACTTGCTGTCTGCTCTAGTTCTTCTAAGCACAAGTTGTTAGCAGTTGGAAGATTAACTGCTGCCTTTGCCAGGTTCCTTAAAGTCATACCACCATTTTTATAACAAAGTCCCATAGCTACAAAGATTTTCCAGATATAAAACAATACAGTTATTGTTATTTGGTTATAGTTATAGTTAAAACCAAACAATATCATTCCCGTCTGAACAGGGAAGCAATCGAAATAATAAAACATCCAACTGCAGTAAATAGGAAGGGGGAATCTGTAGAGATTAACGATAGTTGGTTTCCAGTCATCCAAAGGTCTTGCACTTTGACAGATCACAGAACAGGAAACCGAGAGAAAGACTGCTTTAATATCGCAGATAATTTAGCACCTAAGTAGTTTTCACAGTGCGTGGCTGTTTAAGCTCTCAACGATTGGCTGCTCGAGGGAGGACTGTTGTGCTTTGCTGCCCCATTTTATATCTGGAAAATCTTTGTAGCTATGGGACTTTGTTATAAAAATGGTGGTGTGACTTTAAGGAACCTGGCAAAGGCAACAGTCAATCTTCCAACTGCTAACAACTTGTGCTTAGAAGAACTAGAGCAGACAGCAAGTTGCTGCACCTTTGATAATGCTCCTCATGGTTTAGAAGCGAAACGTTAGGACAACCCCTTGTTCTCTTGTTAACCTAATAAAAACAACCAGAACAACCTGGAAAATGCTTCCTCCCATTAGCTTCTTTTGTGCCTCATTTTCTGCAGCATCCACTGCCAGCCACTTTGTTGCCAGCTTCTCATACAAATTGATGAGTCCTACTATGTGTCCCATTGGTCCATGTTAGAAAAGCAAATGAATGAAAAATAGATGGAGTAGAGTTGTTGATTCTTGCACTAGTCTAACTCTAGACCAGTGTTTCTCAAACTGTGGGTCGGGACCCACTTGGTGGGTCGTGTCCTGATTTCTGGTGGGTCCCTAACTGCCTCAAGCCTTGAGGATATTCAAAAATCAGATAGCTGCTAATTGCCCTGCAAACAGCTAAGCTCCTGAAGTTTGCAAGGAGCTGAGCTTCTGCAGTTTGCAAGCCTGCGTAAATATAGGGAGACAGATGTTTGAGTCTCTGTTTTTCTGGTGTGTGTTTTTTTTCCCAAGACTGTCAATGACAGAAGACTGGGTCACATAAATAAGCCCCTCAAGCCTTGAGGCTATTCATTAGGGTTGCCTCATTACGAGTTTTTTGCAATTAAATAGTTACTTGTAAATAAATAAATATATTATTTCTTTCTAGATCACCTTTTCTTAAGTCTCATAAAGTTAGGTGGGTCCCGATAGAGTATCATTTTAAAAAGTGGGTCCCGGTCTGTTCTAGACCATTAACTAAGGATGGGTGTGTGCGTGTGTGTGATCCTTCTGCTGAGATGCCTTGGTGTATTTGCGTTCAAACGAATGCGATTCTCCACCAGGCCCACATTCAAGAGAAGGGGTGAGCCTACTGCTGTCTTTATGTGTGCTGCAGGGAAGCCTATCCTCAAAGCAAAACTATTTTCCTCAGCAGGAGGGTGGTCTGGTGTACTAATTTAGAGGAAATTGCCAGCACTGATTGAGATGGATTTAGAAGAGGATATAGACAAATTTAATGATGATGGCTTTGAAAAAAGAAAAAGAAAAAAGAAATGGTTTAATGGCTCAAAAGGTAGATACAGATTTAAAGAAAATTGTTCTGCTTTCCTTCTGTATAGTAAAGGTACTAATTAACATTGTTTTCTAAGTGTCTCCTTTCCTTCCAGCAGGAGCTCAAACTCCTCGGTTTTCTTTTTTTTATAGCTTTGTAGCCATAGAAATGGCAAAAATTTTTATTTTCAAGTGAGCTGATTTTGAAATTCATATTGTAATTCATGGATATCATATTACACAGTCGAAGATTACAAGGGTTTGTTTTCCATTATTTACTGTTGGTTATTATTCTAGTCACCTGTCATCTCTTAATATAATAGGTCAGATATTGGAATGACCAGAGCTTAACTCTAGATTGGAAGTTGCACTGAACCTCAATCACTTCAGGTTATAAGGGCACATTTAGAAAGGCATTTCTCTTAATAAGTAGAAAGTAGAAGTGCTACTAACAGTAGTAGCAATAATAGCTAGAGAAGGAATAACTATTAATAGTAACTAGACCTGCAGTCCTATGCATACTTTCCTGGGAGTAAGTCCCATGGAAGTCAATGGGACTTACTTCCAAGTAGACATGCTTAAAGATTGTGCTGTAGGAATAGCAGTCACACCAGATACTTTGCGATGATAAGAAGATTAAAAAAACCCATTTCAGGTTGATCAGAAACAAGCAAAATCTGTTAAAACTCTAAATTGTTGTTTATTTGCAGTTTCATTAATTTGCAAAATGTACTGTAAATAATACTTTACTCAAGGCTCCTCACAGCACAGATTATTAAAGCTATAAACAAAAACTGAGAACAATATATTAACATTATAAAGGTCAGCAAACAATGCAGAGCAACAGCAACACACCAAAAGAAGGTAGAAATAAAACTAAAACGCTTGCTGGAACAAAATGTCTTGACTGCTTGTTGAAAGGCGAATAGGGATAGGAGCAAAAGAAGTGGGTGTTTAGATGCAAACACAGAAAAGTTTGTGTCCCTTGTGGCTACCCATTATACTTCAACTAGCCAATGGAAGGGCATGGAGCAGGGCTATGGTAGATGATCAGAAGTGAGACTGATTTGTATGGGCAGAGATACTCTCTGGTCCCAGGTTGTTCAGAACTTTAAAGGTCAAGACCAGCACTATGAATTGAGCCCAGAAATGAATTGGCAACCAGTGCAGATGATATGCTATTGGAGTCATATGGCTTGATCTGAGTTGATGTAGCATAGTGGCTAAGAGCCTGAACTGTGATCTGGATTACTCTGGTTTGAATCTTGCCCCTGCCATGGACACACTATGTGACAGCTAAGCCACTTCCTCCCAGCTTCAACTGCTCCCTGGCTGCAATATAGAGATAATACTTCTTACCTGCTTACAGGATTCTTGTAAGGACACAAGGTCAAGATAAAATATTTGAAGTGCTTTGCATGCTCAAAAAGCACTATATCAGTGTTAAGGAAGATGATCTGCCAGGTTCAATAAGCATTCTGGCCGTCACATTCTGGACCTTTTGAAGTTTCTGAAACGTCTTCAAAGACAGTTCCACTGAGAATGCATTCAGTGGCATATCTAGAGTGTGGCAAGTAGGGCACATGCCCCGGGCATCACTTGAAGGGGGACACCACTGGGGAGGCAGCGGCGCCTCGTCACTGAGGAAAAGGAGGAGGAGCCTCGCAATCTGGTCTCCAGCATGGGGGGGGCGGTGGTGGTGGCCTCGAGGTCCAGCCTCCAAAGGAGTAGGGCAAATCAATGGTACAAATCGATGGTAAGGCCACATCTGGAATATTGCGTCCAATTCTGGTCACCACACCTCAAAAAGGATATAGTTGAATTGGAAAAGGTGCAGAAAAGAGCGACCAGAATGATTCGTGGGCTGGAGCACCTCCCTTATGAGGAAAGGCTACAGCGTCTGGGGCTTTTCAGCCTCGAAAAAAGGCGCCTGAGGGGGGACATGATTGAGACGTATAAAATTATGCATGGGATGGAGAGAGTGGATAGAGGGAAATTCTTCTCCCTCTCGCACAACACCAGAACCAGGGGACATGCACTAAAATTGAGTGGAGGGAGAGTTAGAACGGACAAAAGAAAATATTTCTTTACCCAGCGTGTAATTCATTTGTGGAACTCCTTGCCACAGGATGTGGTGATGGCACCTGGCCTAGATGCCTTTAAAAGGGATTTGGACAGATTCATGGAGGAAAAGACCATCACAGGTTACAAGCCATAAGCAAACTCCTGGTTTTAGAAGTGGGTTTTCTCTGTGCCAGGTGCAGGGGAGTGGCAGCAGGAAACAGGTTATCTTGTTGTCTTGTGTGCTCCCTGAGGCATCTGGTGGGGCCACTGTGTGATACAGGAAGCTGGACTAGATGGGCTTTTGGCCTGATCCAGCAGGGCTCTTCTTATGTTCTTATGTTCTTAGGGCAGCCAGATCAAGGGCAACCACCTCCTCCTCAGGAGAGGAGAATTCGGAAGTGATGCCACGGCATACCTAGAGGGTAGGTGCACCCTCTAGGCATGCTGCTGAGTGCATTGCAGTAATCTAGCCTGGAAGTGACCAGGACATGAAAGACTCTTGCCTGGCCAAGATTCTCAAGAAGAGAGAGCAGCGGCACAGCAGCTGAAACTGATAAAAGACATTCCTACAGCTGCTACTTGACCATCCAGAAGCAGGACTAACAGCGCAATCCTGTGTAAGGATGTGGCCGATGGCCCAGGGCCGCCCGCCGGAACCTGCGCCCGGGCTGCCCGTCTGATGGTGGGCCGGAGGTCTACTTGGGGAAGAGGACACTCGTCCGCTTCCCTGGATGTAAACCGGGGCCGCCCAATAGGCCTCCTCGGAGTTCCGTCAGCTAACTAGCCATCTCCCACCCCCTCCTGGGCCGGCTAGGCCAATGGCCCCCCTCCCTCGCCCGCCAGACCGCCCATATGGCCGCCGGCGGGAGCTCTTACCTTCTGCCAGCAGCAGCGTCCTGGTCCGGCGATGGAGTGAGGGAGGCCGGTCTTGCACCGGACTCCCTTACTCTGGAGTAGTTGCGAATGTGCTTTACGGCATATTCGTGACACGTTAGAACAGCAGAGCGTGCGCGCCGCCATTCTAACATTACAGAGGATTGTGCCTGCCCTGTATCTTAAGAGCCAGCACCCACAAGATGGTGTACCTGATTTTTAAGAGAAAGTTCAAACCTGTCCATGCTTCCAGCTCTTGTCTAGAGTAAACTTTAGTTTGTCCTCATGTGTTCATTCGAAAACCGACCCTAGCCACTAGTCAAGACCCATTCTTTAGTGACCATGACTTTAACTTTGAAAACTCAGGGCCACTTCTTACATTACAAAATTTGTTTCTGCGTAATGTAGTTTCTCTTATGTGACGATCATTTTTATGAGCTGTACATTAATGCCTACATAGAAGTGGCCTCCATTATGAAGTTGACTGTTCCCAATCTTTTTACTACTACAACCCACTTTGTCTGGGATGGCTGTCTCATGCCCCAGAATGCATTGCGGCTTCTGGGTAACGTCAGCCCATGACCCACTTTACCAGCTGTGTCGCACCCCAGAATGCCTTGCAGCTTCCAGGTAGCACCCTAGAATGCCTTGTGGTGCCAGAGCTGGCACCAGCCCACAACCCATCAAAAATTGGTTTGTGACCCACTTGTGGCTTGCGACCCATCGTTTGAGAACAGCTGCCCTAATTGCTATACAACTCTCTACTTTGAGATCTCAGGCAAGTCTCCGCACTTTGATTAAACAACATCTTAAAATAGATTGAGTGGTTCCTTTATTGGATCCAACCCTATTGGTGAACTTATTCAAACATCCTATTTTCACAGAGCCATGCTTCAGGTGGATTGTCAACACACTGCACATTCTCCCCAACTGTGGATCTGATAAAAGAATTCACTTTGTTTCCTGTTTTCTCTTACTGTTTGGCACCAACATGATGATAAAATGCCCTCTAAACTCAACTGAACAAACTGACATTCTATCAGGAAGCTTAAATACCCATATCATAAACTGTTAGGTTGTCAGTCACTCAGCATGAATGGCTAAACTCTTATCTGATGAGTTTCCATCACAATATTATGAGCAGTCCCATAACCTTTGCTGTATGTGCACAGGTAGTTCGTAAACAGATGAGAGGCAACATTAGTTATAAGAATATTTTAACCACACTATCCTGTTGTTGGCAAAGGGGCTGGTAGGAAACATCTTTCTTGAACATTTCTAAATTGCCTAGCGATTGTACGATGAGTGATGCTACAAAAGATCAACATTTCCCAAGGAGAACATTTTGAGGTAATCTCTAATGCATAATTACTTCAGAGCAAGGGTAACCTGTAGAAAGGGCATAGAAATCAATGCAAATATTTGCACCTTCTGAATACATCATGAGTTAGCTGTAATTGAAGATCAGTGGGAGTCTGATTCCAAATTTGAAATTTGTGTCCTGATCATAAAGGTTTGCTGTACCTCCAAATTGGAATTCATTTATACGGTGTTTATATCCTGCCTTTCACCTAAACAACAACAAAAACAATTGGAAGATGGTTTCCAGATAATGAAACATAAAATCCAAGCTAACTACAGTTAATGGAATGGCAGTCATTCTTATAACAATGTTACACGCTCAACAGCAGCCCAAAGTCTCAATAGAGTTATGCTGTTGACACCAAATTCTGCTCTCCCCCCCCCCTTTTTTTTATACCCAGGCAGATCTGGAAGCCTTGTTGATTTTTTTTTTCCAGCAATATAAATACAACAATAAATTCTAGTCTCTCTAGGTCAATCCTACAAGTATCGGCAATTACACTCAGAAGGCTCCTCATGCCAAGATATCTTTCAAAAGCAAGCAGGACAAGAGAAATAGCATTTCAAAGGTACACTCTCATGGCTGGAATTTCAAGAGTGGAGTCCAAGAAATCATTTGACGGTCCTTGCTGTTCAGAGAGTTGTCCCACAAGTGATTAATGCATACTTGCAACATCTCAGGGTCATAAGCTGCTGTTATTCTCATTTTACAATCGGATAACGTTGGCACAAGGGTAGTGAGTAGCTCAAGGCTACCCTCTGAGTCTCTATTTCAGCAGGGGTGTGAACCCAGATTCCTCTGTAGATACTGGATGACAGCAGCATACCAATTATTTCACCAGTATATAGGTAATAGTATTCCACTGGTGTTTCAGGGCCATTTTATCAGCATTGCAGTTCATGACGTTTTGATCCTAAGTGTTTAGGATCACTGGATCAGAGTAGATGAACTGCTGCATTTATTTGTTTGGAGGCTACATTAGCTGCCCCTCAGCATGAAGTTCTCCATGCAGTATCCAATGAAAGCTAATTGGCATTTTCAGAGCCAATTGGGCTTCTGCAGGTAAATGTACATGCATGGCGCCATTGCTTACAACAGGCGTACACAGCGGCGCTGTGACAGCGTCTTATATACGCTAAGACTGTGGCAGCCACGTTTGATGTCTTTTATTTACTTCTTTAGAAGATTTTTTTTAAATACTTTTCATAAAATGTCATAATGGATTACAAAATAAAAACCTTATATACGCTTATATACGCTAAGACTGTGGCAGCCACGTTTGATGTCTTTTATTTACTTCTTTAGAAGATTTTTTTAAATACTTTTCATAAAATGTCATAATGGATTACAAAATTAAAAAAAAAACATTCAGTATAACAGACAAATCAAATCAATGAACCAATGGAACAAGCTTGATTAAAAGAAACAAATCCCAGCATAATCAACACAAGAAGAAGAAGGTAGTCAAGTAGAATCAAAAATCAAAAGCCCTCTGAAAAAAAAAGGTCTCCGCCATCTCTGAAAAGGCAGCAGGGAGGCTGGACTAACCTATCTTGGGCGAGAGTTCCAGAGCATCAAGGTTACCCCAGAGAAGGTCCTGCTCATTATAATCTAGCCTCTACATAGAATTGAACTTAGAGCAGGACCTCTTCAGAAGAACTGAAGTTCAGGGGGATTCACACAGTAGATGTTCCCCAAAATAAAGCCGTTAAGGTCTTTAATTTTTTTAAACTGGGTCCAGAAGCAAAGTGGTGAACAGTGCATCTGCTTCAGGTTAGGCAAAATACAAGAAAACGAGTCACCTGTCTACAGGTGGACCACTGCATTCTTCACTAGCTGAAGCGGCATCCTTTTCAAAGGCAGCTTTGCATAGAGTGCATCATTGTAGTCCATCTGGTCTTTGCAAGTGTAGTCTTTGAAAATTAGTGTGCCATTATTACTTTCTCCTTCTTGCACTCCTGCTTTGAATGCTTACAGGCTAAGACAAGGAACTGACAAAGAATTCTCCCAAGTACTGATGGATGACAAACTTGGAAAGAGGTCAAACATTCTGCTGTGCTTGGGCCTCTTACATGGAACTTAGAAAGGGGAAAAGACCATCATAAATTTGTACACATCCATGGTAGTTATTAACTTTGTACTGCAAGAATATATTAAATGCAAGAGACAATTTTTGTGCAAAATGAAGATAAGGAAATATATGCCCTCTATTAAATGGCATAACCCCTGCTTCAGTTTTCAATGTAAAGTAAGAAGGGGGGGGGAGTTCTATCCCATTTTGTACAGTTCATTTAGCTAGACATCTAATCCCATTGCTCAAAACTGAGAACAGGAAAGACCCACGTGGCTGGTCCCCACCCATGTACTGTAATTGGATCATTCAAATGTTCTCCCATCCACATAGGAACTGCTTACAGATAAGTACTTTCCATGTGGCTGAGAGAACTTCTAAAGGACACTTGAACTGCCAGTTAATGGGAGACTTTCCTTTGATAAGTCTTGTATTCTGGCTGCAGCTGAACAGGGGGGAAAATTTCCATGAGAGAAATGCTGTTTTCATTTATGTTTTCTTTTTATCCTATGATGCTTGGAGGGAAATACAGAGACAGAGCAATGTTTGATGGAAATGTCGGCATCTTTGGTTTTAACCCTTTTCATTACAGGAATACTCACACTAGGGCAGGGGTTCTCAAACTGGAAGGCGTGGCTCCCAGGGGAGCCACAGAAACCAGCCAGGGGAGTCACGGATGCCATGGAATCCTCTTGGAAAACAGTGCAGTGTCAATTGGCTGGCATCAACATAATGTAATGGGGAGCCACAGCCAATGGTTGCCAATGGTCAAGGGAGCCACAGGTCAAAAATGTTTGGGAAACATTGCACTAGGGGATGAAGGCACAGCAGGGGAAAAATGTGCAAGGCTCTGTGTGACTGAACCTCAGTAGCCTGAGATAGGTTTGAACTCTGAGACTGCCATTTTATGCACTCTTACCTGAGTGTCAGCCTCACTTTATACAGTATGGCTTCCTTGAAAGAAAACACACATAGGATGCACTGCAGGAATGACAACCATTATGATGTTTCTCTACTCCACATTTGTGCACCCTCTGGTGTTCCATCCTCACCTACAGATTCCTGCTAGCTCTTCCTCCCCTTACGGAGAGCTATGCAAATAAGAAAATGGAAGAGCAACACCAGTGACACCTCATACTTTTTAAGTTCAGAGGTGCGATTTCAGGGAGAGAGTTCAGGAGGTGGGGCAAGGCTGGCTCTTGTGTATCCAAGACTAAACAGCAAAACCTTATATTTTAAGAGCATGTTTGGATGTTACTCATAATAACTAGACCAGGGGTGGCCAAACTGCGGCTCCTGTGCCACATGCAGCTCTTTGACATATAATGTGTGGCTCTCGGAAATATGTTGGCTGAGCTCCTTTTTGCATCATAATATATAAAAGGTAAATAAGACATTTTCAAGCTTTATAATTATTGACCAGGTCTAGTCCTCTTGATGAGAGTGAAAGAGGAGAGTGCAAGAGTTGGCTTGAAACTCAACATTAATAAAACTAAGATCATGGCATCTGGTCCATCAATTCCTGGCAAATAGAAGGGGCAGAAATGGAAGCAGTAACAGATTTTACTTTTTTGGGTTCCAAGATCACTGCAGATGGAGACAGCAGCCATGAAATTAAAAGACGCTTACTCCTTGGAAGGAAAGCTGTGGCAAACTTAAACAGCAAAATAAAAAGCTGAGATATCACCATGCCAACAAAAGTTCGCATAGTCAGGGCGATGGTGTTCCCAGTAGCAATGTATGGTTGCGAGAGTTGGACCATAAGGAAGGCTGAGCGCCGAAGAATAGATTCTTCCGAACTGTGGTGCTGGAGAAGACTCCTGAGAGTCCCTTGGAATGCTAGGAGATCAAATCAGTCAATTCTAAATGAAATCAACCCTGACTGTTCCCTGGAAGGACAGGTACTGAGGCTGAAGCTCAAATATTTTGGCCACCTAATGCGAAGAGAGGACTCTCTCTGGAGAAGACTCTGATGCTGGGAAAGATTGAAGGCAAAAGGAGAAGGGGACGGCAAAGGATGAGATGGTTAGACAGCATCACCGATGCAACGAACATGAAAATGAGCGAACTCAGGAAGATAGTGGAGGACAGGAAGGCCTGGCGGGATATGGTTCATGGGATCACGAAGGATCGCACACAACGATCCTTGCAGTCCAGGTACAGGAATTTCTTGAATGCCGAGAAATTTTACAAAATTGTGTGAGAAGTAGCCTCAGTATAACATTTAACAGCTGCATGTTAGGGGTGAGCAAACCTTTTCCAGAATGCAGAAGCTGTGATGAAAAGCAATCTTCACCTGTTGTATTTCTGCCTTTCATTGGAGCTTTCCCAGAAGAAAGTGTCTAAAACTAGCCAACTCTTCACATTTGGCTTGGAAGAGACTAGACAAGCTATTCACAGTTCATATTTCTCTATCTGCATCACACATCTTTATGAATTCAGTTGCCCACATTCTGTCAAAATGACATTAGTCAATTAATGATGAGTGGCTATTGGCAAGGGAATGATGAACCTTACTATCTCCTCTCCCCAGAGATCCTATGTTCCAGTCCCTTTGCAATGATATATCTTGCATGTGTTTATAACCTTCTAACCAGAGGATGAATTTCCTCCCATTATCACAGATTCTGCATCCCATAATGTTTCCATAAACCATATGTCCATTGCAGTCTGTGTGTATCCATACATAGATATATCTGTTTGCATGCAGATACTCAGTCACGGAGAGCAGTGTAGATGAACCCTCTGGGATTTCAAAGGAAACATAGTAAATTGAACCAGATTCTCCTCTGATGTAAATTGGTGCAATTCTTTCTGCCTTTAGGCCAATCAGACATCTGGCTAGTTCTTGTGGGATACCACTTGAGCAATTGAAATTGCTGCAAAATTTAAAAGAGTCAGAATCTGATTGCTGTCACTGACATTTTGAATTGACACTGCTTGTATTCCAAACTCTCTCCATGTATTACTTTAGGGGCAGGGCTTAATTGATAGAATGATAGGGGCTGAAGTGATCTTATTCTTAGTTACAATGATATAGTGGCTTTTATGGTTAGTAGCATTCATCTGCATGTGTTCTAAGCACTTTATTATGATGACACTTGTTTCCGGGCCAAGCCCTGGCACAGGAAAAAAAATTCTGGGGTGAAAGTCTAGTAGTTGAGATTTTTCTCACATTAAACCTTCATTGAGTGGCACATACAAGTGGGGGGCCTGTGATAATTCGAAGTCAGTGTGGGAGGTTCAAGAGATGGGGGGAGAGTTGACCCTGGGGACAGAAATTCCAATGAGGTTTGGTTGTGAGAGATAGTTTAGCCATTCTGACTAGTTGGCTAGTTGTGAGGGTTGTGAGGGATATGTTAAGGCAGAAGGTCTGGCTCAGTTGGTAGAGCGACTGTCTCATATACTGTATACCTGAAGATCTGAAGGACGGCAGTTCGAGACGGTCTAATTTACTGAAACAAAATGCTGCAGTTCTATAGCAACATTTCTCTCTATGTAGCTTAACCCGCTGGTGTATGTTTACTTGCATTCAGCAAGATTTTGTTACTGACTCCATATGCATATGGATTCTTTTCCTAGGCACATCTGTGCTATAAACAAACTTTTAAGTGTGTTTAAATTATCGTGTTTTCTCTAAAGGAACCAAATTCTTATTTAGAGATTGTTAAGCACTCTTAACAGTTCCCACTCTTAACCGTTCCCTGGGGCAAAGCTTTGACTGATAACCAATTTGAGGTTTGTAGGCTGGACCTATCTGTGCACTTCTGGTTATAGTTTTGGTTTGCTTAAAATACAGAGGTGGCGCCTTGCAGACGGGAATTTACATAGGTTGTTAAATATAGAAGAACCTGGAATGTTGAAGAGGGATCACAACAAAGTTAGAAGACTGCTGGAATTTTCTTTCTTCCCCCTTTATATTACGAGATCTCTTATTTTCCCAAACATGCCAATAGAAAAATAGCATGTGTAGATTCTAGGGTTGCCAGCTTTTCAAGGAGCCGCTGTAGCTGTGGCCTTAACTCAGCTTACAGCTATTAGCATTAATGTTCTGTGCTATAAAACGTTTCACCTGCTGATTTTTATCAAGCTTCTGTAAAAGACAGCTCAGACTGTTGTGTTTTTTTCCTCTGTTGGCTCAGAATCTCAAAGCCAGTCTCCCCACTTGAAAATAATATAAAAGGTAAAGGTATCCCCTGACAATTAAGTCCAGTTGTGTCCGACTCTAGGGTGTGGTGCTCATCTCCATTTCAAAGTCGAAGAGCCAGCATTGTCCGAAGACGCCTCCGTGGTCATGGGGCCGGCATGACTCTCCTTGCCGCAGCGCATAACATGCAGCTGGAACACGGAGCGCTGTTTACCTTCCCGCAAGTGGTACCTATTTATCTACTCGCATTGACATGCTTTGGAACTGCTAGGTTGGCAGGAGCTGGCCAAGCTACGAGCGCTCACCCCGTCGCGGGAATCGAACTGCCGACCTTTTGATCGACAGCTTATGGTTCAGCGGTTTAACCCGCTGCGCCATATTTTGTAAAGATCTCCTTTGTCCACAGGGTGGAGCAAGGGGGCAGAGAAGAATCCTAATAAGAAACATAGGCTGCTAGCCTATGCATTTATTTTATTGTATTATTTCACATTTTTGTACCACTCTTTCTTCAAGGAGCTCAGGGTGGTGTACATGGTTCCATCCCTCCTTTTATCCTCACAACCCGGGGGGGGGAGGGTGAGGCTGAGAGATAGTGATTGGTCCAAGGTCACACAGGAAGCTTCACGGCAGAGCAGGGATTTGAATCTTGATCTTCCAGCTCTGTCCAATTCCCGAACCACTACACCATCCTGGCTCTACAGTTTCTTCAGAAGTAAATTCCACTATGTTCAATGAGACATATGTATTCCCAGAAAAGTGCGTTTAGGATTCTAGTCTTAGTTTGATTCCAATGGGTGTAGTAGAATCTCACCTGAGAAGCTCCTCGAGATGAAATGAACACGTATGAGTCTCTTTGTCTCAGACTGAGATGCAAGTGATGAAAAAATGATGTAGAAGAAGTCATGGTTGTGGCAATGGGAATGGCTGACAAAACCTTTGGAGACATGGCTGATGAAGCCTTGGCCTCCAACCCTCTACTCTGTCTCAGAGTGTAACTGCTGACTGAGATATATGCATGACTCATTGTGGAAACACCAGAAGTTATTTTATCTGCAATAAAATACAGGGATGAATCTGTGATAATATCCCCATAAACATTCTTAAACAGGAAATATCCACCCTTTTCCATTCTTGATTCCCTCAAGGGACTGGAAGAAATTATTTTGAGTATATTATAGAGAAGCTGATTGGAACATGGTTATTCTAATGAGATACCCTGCAGTACAGTGATGCTAACCTGTGTTTCAGCGCAATCCTGCACAACTTTTGGCCAGCCGCGGTATCTTTAGCCTGTTCCCGGGACGCACCAGCACGGCCCAGGAACACCTCAGGAGAAGGGGACTTTCGTCCCCTTCCTCGGGTGTAGGGCTGCCCGTGGCCTATGGTCCTCCTCGGATGTACGCTCTGAAGCTGACGTACATCCAAAGCGAAGGGGTAAAGCCAAACTGGGCTGGGAAAGGGCCGAGGATATTGGCGGAGCCCGGTTTGGCCCTCACCACCCGACCCACCCTCCTTCCCTGCACCGTACAGGGCTTGCCGCCGGGAGAGTGAAGGCTGTCGGCCTCTGCGCCGGCAACCCTTACTCATGAGTTGTCGCAAACGTACTTTATGACGTGTTTGCGACACTTTAGAGCGGCGGAGCGCTCCTTAGAGTTCCTTAGAGAGGATCGAACTGTGAGTGAGGACATAATCAGGAGGGAGGGTTTTAGTCTTGGTTACTCAATCCGGATATTATTTCTTTAAGTTGGATCTTGTCAAAATTGTTTCAGGAACTTGCAGCACTGGGCTGTGGTTTGCTTTCTACAGTGCGGAGTCACCTGAAAGACATCCAGACGGAGGGAATCCACTGACAAAAATGTGTCCAATTATTATTATTTTCCTCATTGAAGCATAAGGACATTCTTCCCCTAGAAATGCTGCTGGGGTCAATAGGTCTCATCAGTTTCTTTTTCAGCTCCACTAGCTAAACCAAAGGTACACCAGGGACACATCTAGCACAATAGTCCGTATCAGTATGGCAGCATTACTGAATGGTTTATGTTCAAACTCTGTGTCTCTAGTCAAAGGTTAAGCTTTCAGTGGAGATTATGGGACTGCAGCAGGAATGAGTGTCCTGGGAGGAGAGGGCCATCCGTTCTTTTGCTATCTGTCTTTGTTCTGAGCTTTGATTGTTTCTCTACTTCCTTCCTTCCTTCCAGCACCTGTTGTCCCAGTTTGATTGAGATGGGCTGGAAGTGGGTGCCAGTTCCTGGGTGCCGCACCCTGCATCTGCCCACCTACAAGCACAGCCCCCTCTCCTCTCCCTGTTCCATTAGATATTGTTTTAATGCATTTTTCTGACACTATCGCTACAGGGTGATGATTTTAAGAACTGGGACCTTCTTCCCCCATAATTTTTATTTCATCTTCTAGGTATTTGAGTTCTTAAATTTACAATTGTTGGTTAGATTCCAGCAGACTAGACATATTAATCAAGACCTGTGGCACCATCCTGCGCCTGGTCCTGCGCATGTTTACTCAGAAATAAGTTTCAGTGTATTCAGTCAGCCTTTCTCATAACTAAATGTGTATAGAATTGCAGCCCTGAAGACTAATTATTTTATTGTAGCAGAAGCTTTCATGGGCAATTATCAGGTTCCAGCTTACAACTGAGAGGGTAGGAGATGGCTATCTAGTACAACCATGGACATCAGCAGTATTACATGTTTCGAAAGCATTTGGTGATCGTGTCTCTGCCACCACATCTAAATAGCATCATGAGACGTGTCTGAGACATTCAGACTGAATAGGAGTACAAATTGCTGCCCAAGGGGCTCCATTTAGTATCTGAATGACTAAGATTTTCTGAAGTAGAGAATACTTGTTGTATTTAAGCTGTAAAAACGGAGACACACATTAGTGTGGAATTATGACTCACACTTTAGTGAGTACCATATCTTGCCTTCAAGGACACAATATTCTTCTATGGCAAGGTTTGGACATAGGCATAGACTCTGTGAGAGGAGACAGTCTGCTTCATGATGGAGCCGATGGGAAGTTCCAGTATATCTCTGTCACCAAGGGCTTGTTCTACGCATGTTCGTGCTGAGCAAAGTCTTATTTTTGTTAAGCAGATTGACGTCCTTGGTGCCATACCATTCTCTGTTCCATAAATCATGAGCTGCCCATACAGTAGTGGCAGGAACACTGGTGCCTACATCTGCAATATTGTCCCAGCTTGTATCATCCTCCACTCCCTGCTCAACCAGACAGAATTTTCTTCCCTGAAAAAATGAGTAAGATCCCAAGCCAGTTCATTCTTCTGTTAGTGGTGGCGGGACAATGACAGGGGGATTTAGAAAATACCCAATAATAACACTGACAAATCTCCCACAAAGGCTCTCTGTCTGTCACTTGTCTAGCGCACAAAGCTCCTATTCATTATTGCTGCTTTATGTGTTTAGAAGTTTGTACAGGCAAGAGCTGGGGAAACTGCATTTCATTCTGTCTAAAGAAGCCATTGCTTCCATGGTCAGGCATGTCAACACACACACACTATATGCTGTGTGACATGGTATTCCTCATGCTATGTTGATACTCCTATCCTTGCAAGTGCTCCCTGTAAGAAATGTTTTGCTCAGGGCATTTTGGTTAGCTTTGCAACCGGAAAAGAATGGCATTGGATCCTTCATGTACAGATATGGTCATTAACATTTAAACAATTGATTTGGCACTTCATTTTAATTCCCATGTATAATTCCATGCATCAGTATGCATCAGAAATGTCTGTTTATATGCCCCAGGACATGCTCATTCAAACCCCACCCACCAAGTAAACGGTCATTTTGGGCAAATAAACAACTATCTCTTGGACAAGAGAGGGATTTTGCCAACCGAAAAACTTCTTTTCTCCACCATTGCCTCTAGACGCAGCAGGGGCTAGATTAGGAATTACATGACATTTCTGTGCAGACCTGAAGTTGGAACAAGACTGGTGCATAAGCAGAGATGAAGTTTGCACAGGAGTCTCATGTTCCGCTGGAGAGATTTCCATGTTTGCCATTGTTCAGAAAGGTTATTAGCAGGCTGCGGTACAAACCGTCCTGAAGTGTTCATTCTGCCTTTGTCTGACTACAGGATTTTTACAAGCCCTATTTTCTTTGAGAGCTGACAGCATAATGGTCCTGGACAATGCCAAATTATTATCTGCATACTCACTGGGGGGGAGGGGGCAGGCTCTTTTTATAGAAGCGACAAGATAAAAGCAATTCATTCGGAGCTGGGCAGCAGCAACCGCCGAACAAGAGAGAGCGAGAGAGAAACTAAATATTGTTTGCAAAGCTGTTTTCTTCCTTTCTTTCATTTCCTTTCACCTTTCCATGCTGTCTTTTCAGCCTCATTTTTGAGCTGTCTAGACTATATTCCTCGGTCTTTGTTGCCAGTTTGCCACAGCTTAGAATACCACATAGAAACAGGCGCCCTTCCCTTGCTCCGCAAATCCAGCCCCTGAAATGTGCTATTATAGAGAAGCTCATTCTGGGCAGGCTACTTGGGTCTGATATTTTCCCACAATTTGGAATGTAGGCACTGTACTCCTGTGATAAGGGACCCACTATCGTGTTGTGACATGTCGAGAAACTCGAAAGCACCTGTAGATTCAAGACAGACAAAAGGAAGTGTGCATCTCAAAAAAGGATATAGTAGAACTGGAAAAGGTGCAGAGGAGAGTGACCAAAATGATTAGTGGGCTGGGGCATCTCCCTTATGAGGAAAGGCTACAGCGTTTGGGGCTCTTCAGTCTAGAAAAAAGGTGGTTGAGGGGGGACATGATTGAGACGTATAAAATTATGCATGGGGTGGAGAGAGTGGATAGAGAGAAGTTCTTTTCCCTCTCACACAACACTGGAACTAGGGGACATCCACTCAAATTGAGTGGAGGGAATATTAAAACAGACAAAAGAAAATATTTATTTACCCAGCGTGTAATTGGTTTGTGGAACTCCTTGCCACAGGAGGTGGTGATGGCACCTGACCTGGATGCCTTTAAAAGGGGATTGGACAGATTTATGGAGTAAAAGTCCTTCACAGTTTACAAGCCATGATGGAGAAAAGCAACCTCCTGGTTGTAGGAATAGGTTTTCTCTGTGCCTGGTGCAAGGGAGTGGCGATTGGACACAGGTATCTTGTTGTCTTGTGTGATCCATGAGCCATCTGGATCCCTGATCCCTGAGCCATCTGTGTGATACAGGAAGCGGGACTAGATGGGCCTTTGGCCTGATCCAGCAGGGCTCTTCTTATGTTCTTAAGTGCTTTATGCATACTACACATAATTCAGGCCTGGAATTTATTGCCACAAGATGTGGCAATAGCTTAGATGGTCTTGGAAGGGGATAGGACAAAGTAGTGGCGGATAGGTCTGTGGGGGCTACTAGTCGTGATGGCCATATGCTACCTCCATGATCAGAGAAAGTATGTCAAGAATATGGTAGCAGGAGAGGACTGGGCCTCCTTGGCATCGGGTTGGCGAGTCTGGGGAGCAGAATGCTAGCCGATATGGACCTTTGGGTCTGGATTGAGTTGTTCCCAGATGGTTACACTATAGCTGCAATAAAAGTCATAGTTTGAGATCTGTTCTGTAGTATAGGTAGGAGGTTAATCCAACCTTGCCAGAAAAAAAACCACATTCTTTTAGTAGGCAAGTTATCAAAGGCATACAAAAATGGGTTATGTGCTAATTCAGCAGCAAGGAGGGGACAGCTATAAGAGTGGACAAGGAGGGAAGGGTCACAGAAACTGTAGGTATGTACCTTCATGAATCACTTTTCCTTACCCATTCAATGTATCAACGGTAGAAGAAACATCATACAAATGTGCGGTGGGGGGGGACTTATGCTCCTGCTAGTTCAGAGAAAGCTGTGGCTGGTGGCAAAAGAGGATGAAAGTGATGTACAACAGCAATGGCAACAGTGAACTTAAGAACATAAGAAGAGCCCTGCTGGATCAGGCCAAAGGCCCATCTAGTCCAGCTTCCTGTATCACACAGTGGCCCCGCCAGATGCCTCAGGGAGCACACAGTGGCCCTCCAGAATGTTAGGGTCCTGGGTTTTCTTCAGTCGAGGCCTAAACTGATCTAAAATGCATATTGGCAAAAAGAAATTTTGTTTTAAAAATTTGGTATTGATACATGTTGTTCATTATTTATATAGTACCATCACTGTATGTTGTAGTTTCATAACTACAGCATTTCATAAGCAAAGAGTTCTCTGTGCCCAAGGAGCATACAATTTAATCAGCTGTGTCTCATGATGTAGGTCGGAAAAAAAAGACCAAGGTTGTTAGTACCTTGTTAATGATGACCACAAGGTTCAGGGGCTTTGGGGATAAATAAAACTGAACATTTTCTCTAGGCATAGAAGTTATGCAGCATCCTCGTCTTTGGCTCTCATCATACTAGCCATTCCTTTGAAATCTCAGTCAGTTGCTATTGTTAATGTTGTGTGATACATCCAGACATGATTCTGTAAATTAATAGACTAGCAATAGCTTCAAAAATTTACGAATGTAGTTGGTAAATTTCCAGTCTATTTATTACTAGATTATTTTTTTCACCACCACCCTTGTTTCTAGAGTTTCCTAGTAGGTCAATTTTAGGGACAAATGCATCTTCCTTAGCTTGTCAGTCAAAAAGTAATGATTTAAAGAGTAAGTGTCAATCAAGGAGCAATTCCGGTGGTGAATCTGTCTGTATCTCTTTCTGCATTTGTCTAACCTGCTTAGGTCATAGTATGTGTTATCCATTCATTCTCAGAGCTCCATTTGTCTTTATCTGTTCCGTTGAATCTATGCTTTTCTAATGCATTCATCACCTGGTATCGGGATACCAGATCTAAGATTAATTTGGAACTGAAATGTTTTCAGGAACATTAAAACGTGAAGCCTCATTCCGCCTCCCCCCCCCCCAGTCTTTTGTCCCTTTTGCAACCATCACATATCTGCCGGTGCCAAGGTGTCACTCATTAGCTACACAGAACTGCTTCCTATGCAAACAATACGAGAAAAGGAGCAGGAGGAAGCATGCAGCGTAACGTCAGACGGTTCCCACTATCAGAAATCTTGCCTTGCCCTCTGGAGACCCATTTTTGTGAGAGCATCCTATTTGTTGATTCATTTGCTTGAGCGCCACACAGCTGGCAAAGAAGTTTGCTTTTGCTAAATCAGTTGCATATGAAGAGCTTATTAAAAAGTCATTAATGGTAACCATATAATTAACATTGTGTTGGTTATCTACGAGGCCCTGTGTTGACTCCTGATATGAGCACAAACAGTAGCATTCAGATTTCCAGGGGAGAGGAAATAGAGCTTCAGCAGCAGAACATTTCAGTAGTGTCACAGCAACTGCTTTATTCAGTGACCTCTGGAGATGCTGGATTCACTTTCCTCAAGAAAGCTCCCCACAGGGGCATTGCACCTTTTCAAATGTCTAAGAGGGACCATATACTAACCAGGGATCATTCACATCTGTAGTTCCACCACTGGTAGCGTTAGGACAGCTATGACTCTCATATGCATTAGGGGATCTTCTGTTAATCTTCAGAATCTTCTGTTAAGGATGTTTAGCAGCAGATCTGGGGGTAGTTTCTGCCTGAGATACTGGAGTGGCCCAATCCATGCCCCAGCTCGCCATATCCACACACATCCTTTGCTGCATCACTGGCACCTGCCAGCATGGCTATCAGTATGCTGCCCCCCGAGCCCCTTGCCATGGCCCACCATATACCATGGCAGTGGAGAGCAGGGGGCTCATGGTCATCACGATCCCCCCCCTCTGTGCCTGACAGGAATGAGTAGATCAGCATGAGTAGGTCACCAAATAGCAGCTGGGCTCACACCAGTCACTTCAGGCAGGCTGTAGGCTTCCCTTGGGATCTACACAGTGACTTCATCTGTGGAACATCTGCCTGTGGGGATCAAGGTGGAACACCGAGAAACAGGGTCTTGACTATAGCATCAGTCACACCTGTTCTCTGGCTTGAGCTGCATACTCAGTGTTTGTGAGGGAGAGTGGTGCCACCAGAGTGCGCATGCAGTGCTACCCTGTTAGTGAGCAATACCACAGTGGCTTGGGACATAACCTTTCCCACTCCTGGGCTGGGCTGCTGTGAAACTCTGTTCAGCCCCCTGTGACAATGGTGCAGTTTTCTCCTGGGGGCAGAAAATCTCTGCAATAAGTTTTCTGAAAAAACAAGTGTTAACATAACACTTCACGTTTTAGTGTTCCTGAAAACATTTCAGTTCCAAATTAATCTTAGATGTGGTATCCCGATACCAGGTGATGAATGCATTAGAAAAGCATAGATTCAACAGAACAGATAAAGACAAATGGAGTGCTGAGAATGAATGGATAATATACTATGACAAAAAAAAAACCCTGTTAACTGGGCAAGAGGCACTTTTTCAGTTGGTGCTCCTCTTATATTTAGCAGGGGGAGAGAGTAACTGCTCCCCTTTCACCCCAGCACAGTGTCTTTTCTGGTGGCTGTTTGCTGGTGTTCTTCTGGATCTTTTTTGAATTGTGAGCCCTTTTGGGACAGGGAGCCATTTAATCTTTTGATTTTGTCTGTAAACCACTTTGTGAACTTTTTGTTGAAAAGCGGTATTGTGAGGGACAAGATGTTGTTTGTGCAAAGTGGTCCATTTGTGCGTCAAGTGTCTTTCACCCTGGTTCCCATCACCTAAGTTCCCCTTTGAGAGACCAGAGAGGTAAAGCCCTATGCCGAGCATCTGATCATCTGAGCTGTAGTCTCCCTGCCAGGGGTTTTAGTACTGGGCTTGGTGTACTGTGATTGGCTGCTGAATGTAGCCAGGATCCTGTGCTCCACAGCAGGAAGGTGGGCACAGCAGGGGTGACAGGAAGTGCAATTTTCTGCAGCTTTTCTCTTACCCATTGTTCTTTACAGGGTTGCTCCTACCTACGCCAGCTGTGTCGCTTGTTAGCGTAGCATTTTTCCAGCATCAGGGGAGCATCCGTTGCCTAATGGGGATTATGATATGTTGCACACCAACTCCTCGTCTCTCCCATGTCAGCCCTATATTATTATTATTAACAGTATTTATATACCGCTTTTCAACAAAAGGTTCACAAAGCGGTTTACAGACAAAAATCAAATCCTCCCACATCACACCCCAATCTGCCAGTTTTGGCCTCCCTGCTGGCAGAGTTGTGCTGGCATCTGAATGACATCCGAGCGACATCTGCGCAGAATTTATCTAGTGTTGCGCCAATGTTCATGGGGGGGTGTCCATCAGCAGGTGAACTTCTACACTGCTTTGTTGCACCAGTGTAAGTAGGGATACGCTGACCTATCTCATGGCTAGGATTCGGCCTTACGTTACAGGTCACAACTGGGTGCATCATTAGCAAGCATTGCCATTCAGACAAAGGGGCTACAGAAAAGAGGAGAGGTGTGCATGGTCACTGCCCTGGTTTCTTCTGATCTCAGGCACCCATTCCTTTTGAGTAAGTCTTCAGTATTCCTATTTGCAAAACGTGCTTTGTTTTTATTTTTTGCCTTTGCCTGATGTTTGGTGCCAGTCAGGATTTACAGAGTTTTTCTTATCAGAACATGAAGACAGGGGGAGAATTTTTTTGTGGAATGTCATGTGTCAATCTAGGCTAGATACCTTTGTAATGGGCACTACAGGAATGTGTCAGAGGAGAAAGCAAGAAAGAATCAAAGGCAGCTCGGAGAGACAGTGAGTATCTAAAATGAACAGAAACCAGTACATAAGGGTCCAATCAGCTAACAATAAAGGAGGAAGTGTGAAATTGTTTCCAAGGAGCTGGAGCAAAAACCCAAAGGAATAGAGATAGATAACAGTAAGCAGATACTGAGACCCTGCCACCATTCTGTGGC
Source organism: Plestiodon gilberti rubricaudatus (assembly GCA_026170595.1). Classification (NCBI taxonomy): domain Eukaryota; kingdom Metazoa; phylum Chordata; class Lepidosauria; order Squamata; family Scincidae; genus Plestiodon; species Plestiodon gilberti. Next base: position 201,138,401 of record JANXHW010000003.1, on the reverse strand, counting down.
TAAGCACAATGTCTGATCAGGCTCTTCTCACAGACTGTGGAGAACATACCCTCCGATGTTTCACAGATGAAAAGAGGGACATGCTAGTAACAATTCTCATTTTGCAAGCCCCACTTCCTCAAAGACGACACATTGCTAAAGGGGCTTCAGCACCTGGCATAGGCTCAACCCATTTATTCTGCCATCACCCTTTCGTCCACTGATATGCCAAGCGGATGATAGTTCCTGCTAAAAAGATATACTAGAAAAAGTCATTGTCCTACAGTATGTCATTAATAGTTCAAAATCTACCTCAGCAGCTGGAGCATATGAAATGGCAGATGGTGCACTGCATGGTGCCTTGGTGTTCTTACACATACATTTACCTACATGTGCACTATTATTATTGCTATTATTAACAGTGGGAATATTTAAATATCCCTTTTAAACACATATACATCCACAAAGCAGTTTGCATAGCAAAATAAATGAGAAGATGGTTCACTGTTCCCAAAGGATTCACCATCTAAAAGAAAAAAAGATATGAGAGACACCGGAATATAGACACTGGAAAGAGCCTTAAAAAGGTGTTTCTTTGCCCCGTTCATAGGGGAAGAGTCAAAATGCATCCACCTACCTGACTTACAGCGCAATCCTGCCTAACTATTTGGTGGGCAGCCCAGAGCCGCCCGCTGGATCCTATCCCTGTTCCCGGAGGTCTACTTGGGGGAAGGGGACTGGGGAAGGCCCAATGGGCCTCCTTGGATTTCCACCAGCTGTTTAGCTGGCAGAAGTAAGAGGAGGCCATGTAACGGGGACGGGGAAATGGCAGATGTCATCCCCTCCTGGGCTGGCTCGGCCAATGGCCCCCCTCCCTCACCGCCCAGACCGCCCCCGCCAGGGGGATTACTTACCTCCTCCAGCAGCCATGGGGACGTCCCGGCAGTGGAGTGAGGGTCCCTTACTTGCGAGTTGTCTTTACGGCACATTCACAACGGCTTCCTGCAGCGGAGCACTCACTCCGTCACCGGATGGATCGTCAGCATTGCGCTGTTATGCAATTAGCTTTCCTGGGAGGTGTTGTGCTGTGTACCCTGTGGCGCTTGTATGAGCACTTGCATGATCATGCATACACATGGACACTGCCCCCCCCCCCAGGTGGTTGGGAAACTTACTGCAACAGCCTAGCAATGCTTAGAGAGGAGCAGCACCCAAATTCTTGCTGCACTCTCCTTTCCAACCTTAATGAATTGGAGGAGGTGAGGAGAACAATCTCTGGATCTCACTCAGCACCAGCGGAGCATCCAGCAGCCACATCTCCGACATTCTGTTCAAATGTTTCCTCAGAGTTCATCACAAGGACCTCTAAGGACCTCAAATTGCTGATGAGGAGGGTGGAAGAAGACAGTGACAGTGACTCAGTTGGGTGACTCGTGCCACCACTAACCTGATGCTCTGGTTGGCTTCAGGGGTCAACTGGTTGAACCCGCAGCCAGTGCCCAACCTAGTTGACCCTTAGCGCTAGCCCTGTTCTGGAGAATGATGACTCTTATCAACTCACACTAACAAAATTTCAAGAAAGAGATCCCCAGAAGGCAGGAGAGGGATAATAATTTACAAGGAATCAGGGACCAGAAAATAGGAATTGTTCTTGCTAGATTGGGACAGTTGGAATGTACAGAAGATATCAAAGCTGAGTTTTATGTCTGTGACCAGCTTCCAGTTGGCTGTGGTGTGTCTGGAATGCCTCATGATCACCAAGAGCACAGCAGCCTGCCCTCCCCAGAGTGTCTTGCTTGCCCCTCGTCCCTTCCCAGCTGCTCCTGCATCCCCTTACTCAGGAGTCACCTTCTCCATTTGCTTTGTCAAACTTTTGTTAGGCTTCCTGCTGATGGCTCTGCTTTTCAGGACTGCTATGGTTTCTTTTCTCCCTGCCCTCACCTCTCCCTTTGTCTTACCTAGCCAACAAGCTGCTGCATGCAATCAAGTGTCTGGCACAATTATTGCAAGCAGTGGGGATCTCACAGGGGAACCGCACCAGTTAACATGTTAAACCAAAAGGAAACAGCAGGCCAGAGCGTCCCATGCTTTGGCATAAAAAATGGATGATCTAATATTTTATTCATCAAATTCTTTTCCCTCTTCCTTTTTCTTGAATTTTTTTTCCCCGAGATCACGCTCCAGCTCCTGTCACGCTCTTTTCCCCTTGTTCTCGATAATGATGGCTGTATTATGCAGGCTTCCTTTAAGTTGCCTTCTAGTCTCTCCCTTTAAATGGAGCTGTTGAATCTTTTGCTCCTAGCAGAGCGTTTTCTTAATCTTCACAGATTTCGACAGCCCTGCCTTCCTTTTACAGGGCAGGCTATACGCAGATACGTTCCCATATGGAATTAGGAATATTATGAAGATATAAGCTCTTTTAAACAAATTTCGTTCATCCGGCAACGGCAGCAATGCCTCTTGCTGTGTTTGGCAGAACATAAATGGATGCTTAGGTAGCACATTGAGTGGGACTTTGAAAATGCCACAATTAAACAGTTCTGTTAGGTATACACTCATTCACAATTACTAATCACACACCATTTCTAAATTTTAAAAAGCCTCACCTGTGTGAATTGACATCACTGTGTGTCCCTTGGCTCAAAGTGGTAAGGAGGTATGTTCTAGAGACATAAGGAACCCGCTAATGATCTCCTTAGCCCCTTGTTCTGTTGACCAAAGGGCTGTTTACATGTTATAGTTATACTGTACCCATAGCATGCACCTGGATACAGCTGACTTGTACATGGGCACACATTTCTGTGTGAATGACTGTAGCTGAGTTCATTTTTGCAAACTAAAAAACCATGTGCACTGTACACAGGTTGTACCTGAATTATATGGAACATTCAACATGTGAATAACTGTATCCTGGTAGAGATTAATGACAGATGTACCCAGGTGCAGTTGCACATGTGAACCACCCTAATAACTAAAAGTGATGAAAACTGTTTCATGAACAAATAGCTTAACAGTATCCCTTATCCAATATTACTCCCAAGGGAATCCAGCTGCTGTTAATCTAGACACCTTTTTTTGCCACCTTCTCCATACACATTCTGCTGACTTCTTACTTGGCTCCTTTGTAGGTCTGGTTTGCACATCCAGGTATCTCACTCAGCACTTGGTGACTCACAGCTGGATGTGTAAGCTAATTCCCCTGAAAAGTATTGTGTTTAAGGTAATATGAACGTTTTGCCAACAATGGTGTGTGATCTGTGAATATTAAGCCATGGATATCCTGAACGTACAGAGAGATGTACAGCCCAATCCTAACCAACTTTCCAGTACCAATGCAGCTGCAATACAGGCCTGAGGTAAGGGAACAAACCTTCCCTTAACTTGAGGAGACCGCCATGACTGCATGGCCTCCCCACCATCAGCATCAGCGATGGAAAGTTAGTTAGGATTGGACTGGTGGTCATGTTTAGTGGTTTGTTACACCAAAAGATGAGAGGCAAATTTACTGGGAGATTGACCCACACTTACTCCTCCGGGCACAAGGGGTGTAGCAGTCCACTTCCGTACACTCCAACTTTGCTTCTTCATTGCAGTATTGGTGGAGTGGTTTTTATCATAGCCATGAACACTGCCATTTATTTATTTAAAAAGGTTACAATCTGCTTTTCCAAAAAAAAAAAAAAAAAAGGTCCCTAGAGTGCAATACAATAATTATAAGCACATTAAAATGTTCTTTATCCAATCATTCGGCGCAAGGAGCTTGGTCATGACTCCTCCTAGGTTTGTGCATCGAAACCAATGTCACCATTTCGAATCATTGCAAATAGAGGCATGTTGCGCTGTGCAAGAGTCTTCCCTTGTACTGGAACATGCCATAAACAAAGGGTCTTTGCTCTCAGTGGCTGAGTCACAGTTCATGGGTTTAAAGCCACACTGAAAAGGCAGCAGTAGAGCATGTGTTCTGACATTTGTACATAAGAGTCTTTAAAGAAGAAGCACTGTTTACTGTTTTCTCTTTACAGGCAACCTCTGCTCCTTGAACCTCTGAAGCACGTAGCTACAGTTTACTTTCAGTCAATCCCAAGAATCCCAGACACCAAACATTCATCTAACACTGGCACTACACCTGGATGTGCTAGATGTGTATCTTCACCTGCTTGACGGGTGTTTTTAGCCATTAGAAAAACTAGCTGTGCTAGTTAAAGGCACCCATCCAGACCTGAGATTTATTTTTTTAGGGGATGGCACAGTTCCTTGAATGGACAGAACACATCGTACAGATGAACTTTTTCCCTTGGCAATTCCCTGATGAGCTTATCGGGTTTTCTCCATTCTCATAAGGCTGTACTGTGAAAGCTCATTCAGTTTTTCAATTAAAAGGGTCATAAGTAGAAAGGATGGGAGAGAGATCTTGCAGAGCTGCAGCCAGTTTGGAGTAAATAGTACTGGGCTAGAGCTGACCAGTGACTGACTGCAGATAAGATAGCTTCATAGATTCATGAGTACTCTTATATCAGATGTTTTTGCATTGTGGTGTAAATTTTTTGGTGGAAGGTATTTTTCTTGTGTAAGTAGTGCTATTTATTGGGGACACAGTGTCCAGCCCCAATCATATAGCCTCACTTCCATTCCTTTCATTCATTCATAAAATTTGATATCCTGCTCTTCAGCAAAAAGTACACCTCTAACATCTCTTCACAATAGGCAACAAACAAACCCTCTAATTACAGTGAAAATTTTAAAACTAAGCAGATAGTTGATAAACACAGATAAGCAATGAAAAAAGTCTGAGTAGATAAAAGGGTCTTTGCCCAGCACTGAAAGGATAAAGGACTCAGTGCCAGGCAGACCTTGGGGAGGGTTGTTTTTTTCCATAAGCAAGGTGCCAATACTAAAAAGGCCCTTTGCTGAGACCATTCCCTATCTGTGCATTTCCATCTCAAAGTTATAGTCCCTTCTTTTCTTGTTTCTTCTAAGGCTTTACCAATATTTTATTTATCATCCTTTTATTGTGTTCAGAATTGCTTCTATGATCTAAGAAAACTTTATTTGACCTATGGGGGTCTTACTGGTGCTTGTCAAAGAACACGTACTGCCAGACTCCATCACAACAGACATTTATCTGATGTAGAAATCTCTTAGCATTTGATGTTACTCTGCTTTTTCACTTTTGATGCTTCCTCCACTGTGACATGTGATAGGATCGTGCAGTGCTTGGCTGAGATGATGCTATCAGATATGGGGTCAAAAATACAGCCTATTAGCCAATGTATCAACCCTCTTAAGAACGCACCAATACAATGAAAAGTCTTTAGGTCTTCTAAGTACCTGCTAGGTAAGAACAGATTGGTTTATTTCCATTGCAAAATATTCAGAAGCTGTAGTGCCCCATATTGCAACACTGAGGTAACAAATTGCCGGCTGGTTTCTGTGGGTGGCGAGTCTGAGCTAATGGTTGCCTTTGTGTAGCTAGCTACCACTGAGAGAGACAACATTTCTGCTCCAAGGTGATGCACAGAGAGTATGAATATTTTTAATACTATAAATAGTGCGCGAAAAGGATGGCAATTCCACCCTTGCTGTGTCAGGTGACAAAACACAACTGGGAAATGGCAACATGCAGGAAGAAATAGGATCATGAAAGGAGTTAGCGCAACTGACTAGATTGTGTATGGCAATGGGGCTGCCACCTTACTCACATTTCATCACAGTTTCTACAGTCATACCAAAGTATATGAACCTGCCACCTTCTGAGTCAGACCGTTGGCCCATCTAGCTCGGTATTGCCTGGAATGACGGACAGCAGCTTTCCAGCAGAGGGGTCTTTCCCAGCCCTATCGGAACATGCCAGGGCCTGAACTTGAAACCTTCTGCCTGCAAAGCACATGCTCTACCAGTGCGCTACAGTCCCTGTCCCCAAGCAGCATCTGGATGGATCCCTCTAGACATCAGCCATGCATGGAGAGGGCACAGAGGGGGTTGTCTTGATGGCGGCTCCCCAGCTGTGGAATTTCCATCGTTTTTTATTTATACAGGAATGTAGTAGTCTTTTATGTATTTAAAAGATTTGTCTAATGCTTTTCCAATTCTCAAAGCGGTGTACAGGTGGGCCCCCATATCCGCTGGGGATATGTTCCAGGACCCTCCGTGGATACTTGAAACCGTGGATAGGAGCAAACACCCCTCCATGGTTTCCTGAGGCCCCCCCCCACTCTACCTCCCCTGCAGGCAGGCATGCTTGCCCCCCCAGCTCTTATTTTTCTTTCAGCAAGCTTTGTTTCTTCCTTAAAACAAACAGAGAAGCAGCCTCCATTGCAGGCAAGTAGAACAAGACTAAGTCCTAGAGAGGCTCTGCAAGGTTTCTGTTAACCTTACAGAGCCTCTCTAGTACTTAGTCTCATTCTACTTGCCTGTAATAAGCAGCCAGAGGCTGCTTCTCCTGTTTGTTTAAGGAAGAAACGAAGCTTACTGGGGAAAAAAGTAAAAGCCTGGGGGGTCCCCATGATCCGTGGATAACTGAAACCGTGGATATCGAATCGGTGGATATGGGGGCCCACCTGTACAACATAAGCATCAAAAATACAGTAGATAAAAGCATTAGTTGCAATTAAAATGATACAAGAGCAGTTGAAGATATAAAACAGCTATAGCATAAAAGCAGCAACAGAAATTCAAAAGGGGGTCCATAGGAGGAGTTACGAGTCCAGTTTATTGAGGAAAAAATCCCCACACTTATGAGAATCCTTGAATGATCCTAGAGTTTCTGCAGATTTTCAAAATTACTGTGCTTTCCAGTCTCGCTACCCACATCCCACACCATGCAAACCACATTGTGCAGTTTCTTACTGCACAGACCCACTGTGCATCCAGTTTCCATGTTACCATGCCAGTGTTCTGAACCAGGGGCAGCCCATCCATTAGGCAAGGTGATGCGGGCTGTATCAGTGGCAGATTGCAGCGGGGCAAGAGGACGGAGGATTCAGGGTGCCCTTCACCCTTAGTCTGCCACCACCTCTGCCTCCCTCCAGCAGGGATGTGCAATGCGGGGGGGGGGGGGCTGAGGCAGAACCGCCCCGTCGTGGTCCACAGAAAAAAGCTGCCGCCTAACCCTGTGATTACGCACGCACACCACCCACTTACTCAGGTGCAAGCGGGTGGTACATGCACACAGTTTCAGCGTTAAGCTGCGACTTTTTTCCGTGGACTATGATATGGCAGTTCTGCCTCACCTGCTGCCCCCCTCACTGCACGCTCCTGCCCTCCAGCTTACCACAGATGCAACCCACAATGATCTGCTTTCCACCCATGGAAAGAGAGCAGAAAGTGGATCACCCACCTCCTTACATTGCAGCTGCCTGTGTGTGTGATTGTGATTGTGCAGAGGTAGCAGACCCAAGGTGTCATCGGGCTGCATTCCCAGTCGCACCATGCTGTTTTCTGTTGTGTACTGTTTCTTATATATTTTCTATGGAATTTTGTTGCCCATGAGTCCTACAGTGAACAAGAAGTGTGCAGGGACTAGGTGGAAGCATACAAACTATGGCTTAGATATGAAATTGGAAATTATTAATTGTAGGAAGTGGGTATGTAGGATCACCATCTCACATCTTTGATCACCCTGGAGTTATTTTTTGTATGGAAAAAAATCCCCACTAACTGAATCGATATTGCAGTCCCCATTATTATCCTTAGATAACAAGGAACCCCTGTATGTGGTTGCCACAATAGTGCATCCTTTGCAGAAATTGCAACCCTGTTTATCCAAACTTCTGCTTTTTGGATATTTTTAGTTATTGTGGGAGTTAAACAACACTGTACCATACTGGACAGAATTAAAACACGTCTTTAGAGCACTGCAGAGGAAGTCGCTGCCCCACCAAATTGGGCTCCTTACTGTGATGTAATACCCAAAGCACAATATGGGCCAGTCCAGCTCCTCAAGTTTGGTCCTTTTCTAAACTCAGAACTTCATGGTTTCTTTTTCACAACAGAGTGTTCTGACTGATGTTTTCACATGCAGGGCAATTTAAAGTATAAGATGCCTGTCTGTCATGAAAAACACAATACTACTGTGGCTGCAGGAGATTTCAACTGCTGGGTGAAAACAGAGAGGTTCGGGACTGATCGCTTTTTACAGAAAGATCTAGCCACAAGTTGAGAACGTATTGTAACTTATAACCAATTAGTTCTTGTGAATGTGTCCCCAAAAGACAAAGCAGAAATAAAATCAAGGTATTTCTTTGATTGAAAACAATCTTTCAGGGTAGAAAAATGTAAAAGACTAACAGCTCAATCCTATCTTCCACGATTGTACGTGATGCAGCTGCACTGACGGAGCATGCGCTGCATCCAGTGGTGTGGGTGTGTGTGGGTGTGTGTGGGTGTGTGTGATCAGAAGTAAGTAAAACACCTTTACTTGGGTAAAAAGTAAAAGGGTAGATCTTCTGGCTGCCTGTGGGTCTCCTCAGACCCACTCCAGCTATGGAGCTGGCGTACGTCTGGGGAGGGAAAAGGGGAAGGGCGGATTGGAAAACTGGGAGATAGGATATGGCGTGCACTTTTGCCGCCAAGATCCACCCCCTCCAACCTGCTCCCCACCCTGAAACTCCCACAAACTACCCCCTCCGCCAACTTACCTGAGTTGGCAGAGTGTCCAGGTGAGTTTGCCAGCCAGTCGTGTAGGAATGGGGGGTGCGATCCACCCCGGGCGGTATGCAGGGCGGTGCACAAGCCACTTCATCGGTGGTAATTCGGCAGCGCGGCAGTAACCCAAAGGGGCCTTTTGTGGTGCGGCGGGGGGGGGGAGAGAAGTTGCCCGCCCACATCCCTAGTAGCCTTTTTCCAGTGAAAAAATGCCGGGGAGGGCAATTTTTTTGCTGCCACGCCACTGGGGGGTGGGGCTTGTGACATTACGTGAGGGTCTGGGACGGAGCTAGTGATGTCATGGGGGTGCAGCAGAGGCTAACGTCCGTGACTACTGCCAGCAGCTCCATCGTGTGCAATGGCAGCATAACATTTCCACCATCGCTGGGCCTTTTGCACCAATGGATCAAAAGGTACTATGTTGCAAAAGGGCCATAGAATTGGCCATGAGTAGCAATTGAAATATACAAGGATTTCTTACCTTGTGGTGAGATTTCCCTGTAAAACACAACTACTGTATACAACCTCACTTTTGAATCCAATGCAGTTGCATTAAAATGTCCCTGCCTACGTGTGAATAATGGCAGAAACAAAAGCACAGATCAGAGGTACAGGGAATTCCCCTCCAAATGGCTGAGCCTAGGCCCCTTGTATCCTTTAGTCTAACCATGAGGCTGTAAGAGAATACTGTACTTCATGTTCAGTTTTGTTTCTCTTTCTTAGGCCAACATCTTCGTTTTGTTTGCCTGACCTATGCTCAGACTGGCACTGATATGACTAGAACCACCTATTTATTGGAACAGCATCTCAGTGTCTGGGGACATTGCTCTTTACTGTTCTGTACCAGTTGCAATGTGCTCCTATTCAACAACATGTGATTCATGTTCCAGATGGAGACGTGTACTTTCTCAAGAAGTCTTTTGGAATGAAAAAGCATTGCTTCTGTCTGGCAGCAGCCAGGATCAACACAGTGCATGCCTCTTTGCCTCCTTCTGTTCCCAGTGGAGGAGATATTTATTTTTCAGAATGTTTCTAGAAATCACTAATAATTAAAAAAACACTGTAATGAGTGCAGTTAATTTCCAGTTCTAGAAACTTGTCGAGAAAGCACTTTTGTCCATATTAGCATATTTGCAAGGTTAATGTAGTGTACTTAATAAGATAAATAAAGCTTGTCACGATATTTCAGGGAAATTTTTAACAGGAGAATTCAAACCCATTTTGAAAGCCCTAATCTCTAGGCATTTGCCTGATCATGTTGAAGCATTAACTCCTGAGCTCCCATTGGGGATTTAGGTCATTGTCATCGTAGAAAATGAAAGTTATGCTAGAGGCAGCTGTGGCAGAATGGAATTCATAAGATGCTTTGAAGAAGGGCAGTGCTATTGTGGTGTGGGAGTACAGAAAGGGAAGATGTATTTGTGGAATGAGATGAAACAGAGAGGTGCTGTCAGGGTGTGGGACTATAGTGCTGGAAGGAGGGTGATTAACACTTTCCCTTTGCACCATTTTCCCAATGAAAATCACACACACACACACACACACACACACACACACACACACACACACACACACATTCACACACACACACACACACACACACCAATTTATTTGCCTTATTAGTCAATGTTTACATGTTCCTATGTAAGGGCCGCCTATGGGCCTCCACAGACATACCACCTAGTTTGGTGGTATATGTCCAAGAAGGGAAAAGGGGTGGGAAGGTTCTTGAAAGAGAGGATAAGATCTGGCGTCCATCATTGCTGCTAAACCTGCCCCCTCCCTGCCCCCCAGTTTCTCCCATAGAATACCTAGTTTCATCCCGTACCCATCCATGATCCCGTACTCCCCCCCGCACCATCTTACCTGCTCTAGAGCAGGTTGCCAGCTGTGGCAGCAGGCCACTGCCACTTGCAGTGGCGACTCCAAAGTGAATGACAGTGGCACGCTACTCACACTGCTGCATGGCCTATTACAACAACAGAATTCTGTTCCTTTGTCATAGCGAACCCAATAGGATTGGGCTGTTAGTCACATATTTATATTTAGCACACATCTGTGTCTTACTGAAGTAAAAGCTAGACTTACACTTAGAAATATGCCCAAATCATGGGGGGAAAGGTAGGGGGTCCAAATAAAATCCACAAGACCCATCCAATATCTCTCACTCCCAATATTAGCCATATCATCCCCCATAGCCTTCTAAAAGCAGTAGCTAAGTAGCTAAGGGAGTTAGCTAAGCTAACTCCCTTCTGACTTTCCTGTAATTAGAGCACTGAGAGAGAAGCCCCTTTGCTCATATTTGAGGTGAGCATTACATGCTGCTGAAATCCATACTTCCAAGCGTGAACACATGAATTTCAGTGACACCTCTATGCACGGTGCACTCCTTTCCTGTAGCCCAATCTCACACTAACAGAGTGTATGTGTGAGCATCACAAGCACATGGGTAAGACCGTTCCATTGTTGTTTACCAAAAGACATGTGTGAGTGTGAGATGTGTGAGTGTGAGAAAGTGACTGGACAACCACCTTATGATGTGGTTGCATACACCTTCTTGTAGGTGACCAGTTGGTGTTATAACATCTGTAAGGAGCAATGTAATGGCTTATGTGCCTGGATTCTTCCCATGTTCCTCTTTGGGCTGTTCACACTAGACTTGAGATTGTGATGAAAGCTATGCATGACAGCAAAAGGAGCATGGCACAAATGCATGGCATGAATGTTGCTAGCATGCAGAATGTGTAGGTCTGACTCCAAGTGCCTGCAGTTATTCTCAGACAGTGCATTACCACTTTTCCAGTATCGACAGGTTCAGGGCCACCGGAGAAGGTGTCTTACAGGGATCAAATGCCCATCCAACTGTATCCAATGCAGATGAAGCCCCATAAAAAAACATTCTGTGCAGACGTGCCCTCCGGCAACGGCAATATAGTAGACTATTACAATAATAAACAATCAGGTGGAGTGGTGCAGCCACAGGTTTGTTGAGAGCTTGTGATGGGTGTTGAAGAATTTCAATTTCACATCGGAACTGAACATATTTTTAAAATGTCTTATTTGAGCCATTGACTTAATGTTTTATTTTCCTGTAAAAGTCCAAAAGCAAGGAAGCATTTGAAAAATCCTCATATAAGACACTGAGGGCCATGGGATGCAATCATAAACCCGCTTCCTGCCTGCGAGCCATGGGCAAGTCTCAGGTAATCATTAGCAGAGAGCCCTTGTGTTCCTAATGGTTTCTCCGCCTTGCCTTTTGCAGGATGATTGGTTTCTCAGCCTTCTTAATAATATACACTAAAAGCAACCGCATCCAGGGCTAAACGAGGCCCCAGCTGGTCAGGGTGAAGAAGTGAGAGCACATCCTAGGCAAACAGCGTAGAGCCGCTTGCTCATTCACCAGGCTCCCAAACAGGACAGCCAGCTCATTATTGCACACACTGTACTGATGTGTGGGGAGGGCCGTTTGGGAAGCGGGGGAGGGCTTAGGCAGGCAGACACACTGGATATTCACTACCAAGTTGACAGATTGCATGAGTAGCTAACCACGGCAATAGAAGGTTGGAGGAACAGATCAATGCAAGAGATGGAGGAATGGATCAATATGAGAGGGAGGCAGGTACAATTGAAAGATGCCTAGAAAGATACTGCAGAGGGGTGGAAGAGCAGATAAAGTAGGACAAACCCAGAGTGCAGGGATGGAGAGGCAGATAAGGGAGTCTGAGAAAGAGGGGTGAAGGCGTTAACAGGCGAGCGCAGTAGTGAGAGACAGACCATGGGTGGGAAGCGTGGGAATGACAGAATAGATTGCTACAGTTGGTAGATTGATTTTGTTGTTAGATATATTGCAGGTCAAATGCAGCCCTCGTCCCCCATTGCCTTCACATCTGTTTTTTCTTCCACCTGCCTGTCAACCCCCTACTGTGTCCTCAATTTTTATTTCAGACAGAGCCCCTCATGTTTCAATGCAGCAGCCAGTCTCCCAGCCCTAAAGGAAAGGAGGGGAAAGCAACAGGTGACTCGGCTTTCATCCTTGCTATCCTGCTGCCTTGATGCTTTCCAAGAGGAAGATTGAAGGAGCTCGCAGTAATAAGAAGCAGTACTCCACCTACCTACGAGACACTCATTCTGAAAATCCCAGGCTTCTCTTCCAGGGGACACAGGTCTGCCAGGAGACCCACCCGCTTCAGCCAGTGAAGGGTTGAATTGGCCCCGAGCAGCTCCCAGCCTAGACTGCTCCAGAGCAGCTTTAGTGAGATGTAGAATCCTAATTCGACTTGCTTGGCAAACGTTCAGCGCAATCCTATCCAATTTACACCACTGGTGTAACCCAGCAGTGCAGCGAGAACGGGAAGCCCCAGAATGGAAAGGGGATTCAAATCCTCTCCAAAGGGGGATTCAAAAGGGATTTGAATCCCCTTTCCATTCTGGGGCTTCCCGTTCTCGCTGCACTGCTGGGTTACACCAGTGGTGTAAGTTGGATAGGATTGCGCTGCTAATGTAGATGCAGAAATGTTGAGGGACAGAGTGAAAGGCCCAGGACAGATGGCAAACAGTATACTTTCTCTGAGTCTGCTTAGTACTAACCAATACATGTTGCCTCTTTAATCTCTTCACCACAGAATACAGTAGTACTGCAGTGCTCCAGCTTGAATGATTACAATTTGTATTTCTAACTTTTGGCCCCGTAGCTGTGCAGAAAGCAAGGCAAGAGTGTAACCAGAAAGCTTACCAGTAAAGACAAGTTGTGAGTTGTGTTTGCATCTGTTGCACACCATTCACCAAGACTACAATCCAAGTACAGGGATGCTCAGCCCACTTTCCCACCCTGTCTGCAAATGGTCGTGTGAATCGGTCCTTATCTGCAAGTAAACAGCAGCAAGAGAGAAGGAGACATGAGAGAAAGACCTGGCAAAGGAAGGGAGCTCTAAGAGGGGATTTGAAAGTTGACATCATCAATAGCACTCTTTGCACTCAAGAAATCTTTGCACTCAAGTTCCTGCACTGGAAACAAAACGACTACAGTGGTGCCTCGCAAGACAAAATTAATTCGTTCCGTGAGTCATGTTGTCTTGCGAATAATTTTGTCTTGCGAGTCACCTCCCCTGCCATGCTATTTACTTTTAAGTATTTACAGTACTCACAGTTCCCAGAGCTCCGCTCTAGTAATGCACACCGTTTCTGGAAGGGAAGGGAAGTTTTATCTCTGCTTTGCCTTTATCTCTGCTGGTGTTAGCTATTTGTCGGGTGATAATCGGTGTGGCCTCGGGCTGTACTGTTTGCAGTCTGCTAACCCTCTTGAATACTTTATTCAAATGGCAAGTGTAGCTGTCGCCTACAGTATCCTCCTGCCGCGGTGCCGGCCAGGCTAAGGGGCGGAGCAGGCACCACTAAATGCACCATTACCTCTCGGCCGTGCAACAGCTGAAGAGGCTTTCCTCGGCGTGAGGGCGGCTCCTGTGTGAGTCAGTAAGAGACTCGAAGCAGGCAGGCAGACAGCCTGTGCCGAGTTGCTGCTGCCGCTTCGGGGCCAAAACGAAGAATGGGTAGGGTCTTAATCAGTACACCTACTAGGATGGGAAGTTTTTCAGGATGGTAGTTTTATCTCTGCTTTGCCTTTATCTCTGCTGGTGTTAGCTATTTGTCGGGTGATAATCGGTGTGGCCTCGGGCTGTACTGTTTGCAGTGTGCTAACCCTCTTGAATACTTTAACATTTGAATAGATTGTGGCTTTAGGAGCTGAGTGTTCCACAAGACGAAACTGTTTTTGCAAGAAAATTTGTCTTGCGAGTCACCAAAAAACTTGCAAAATGCTTTTGTCTTGCGAGTTTTTTGTTGTGCGAGGCATTTGTCTTGTGAGGCATCACTGTATTTTTAAAAAACAATATTCCCTCCCTTCTGAGTTGGGAGATTAGCAGATATGTGTTGATATATGGAAAATGTTGAAAAATAGAGAGTCCTTTAAGTTGTTCTCAGTTTGGGCATTGCTGTCATTGCTCTTGTGTTTGATCTATTTGCGATAGCCTCATTGCCTTTGATTCGGGCTGCCCTCGGATTTAAAGAAATGTAAATCAATTAACCAAATTACTTTTAATAAAATTAATTAATTACTTGATTAAATCTGCACAAATTTGCATTTGACCGAAATAATAGTATTGGAGGAAAAACACTTTCTTCATGTTATGTGTTGCATCAGGCAAGAAGAAGCAATTCCTCCTATGTGAGAGTGAAGGAGGAATACCTCTTATGGCATCAGCCAGCTATAGTCTTTACAAGTAGAACTATTTATACTAAAAATAATGTACTTTTTAAAAGTGTGTTGCCCAGTTTTTCTGGGATGCCTTTTTAGTCAATTTTTTTTTAAAAAAAAATGTTTTATAGCCCAATCCTGTCTAGAACCGCCAGTGTGCAAAAGCACACTGCGCCGGATCCTATCCAGGATCAGGCCAGTGCCAGCACAGGCAGAGGCCTCCTCAAGGTAAAGGGACATTCATCCCTTTACCCTGAGTAATGGCCCAGCCACCCCAATGGGTCTCCTCGGATGTGTGCCAGCAAAATGGCCGGTGCAAATCCAGGAGGTCTATGTAACTCGGCCCAGGCCCAGGAAGGGGGATAGGATTCGACGACGAGGATCCCTCCACCTTCTTGGTCCCGGCCACCCAATCCCACCTCCCTTTCCACCCTTTTCTGCCCTCCCTATGCCACCTGACGCAGTCCTTGCCTGAATTCGGAGGCGGCCTGCATCCGGTGAGGAGTGAGTGGCACCGTCCTTGGCCGCTTACTCTCTGGGCATCAGACGTGCCTTTATAGCATGTTTGCGACACCCGGCACTGGTGGAACAATAGTTCCGCCGGTCCCAACCTGCACAGGCTTGCACTGTTAATGGATCATCAACCAATTAATTAAAAAAAGGCTGCAGCTCAGGACCTTTACTGTGTGGAAAAATTAATCCCCTCAACTTTCCTCTTGGTGGGTCCTTTTGGTAGCATGATGCATAAACTCAGCAAGTCCAGCACGTGGGAAGTGCCATGTACTGTACTAACATCCTCAGCAAACCCCGGGCCTTGTCAGGCACCAGCTGAGATATAGCGGTTACCCTCTGATGTGATGGGAGCTTCCTATTAGCATGAGACTCTTGTGCTGTTCTGTACAGCAACCCATTATTGCATTGGAGCATCCAGTTAAGTTGTAGAATCAAAGCAGGCTTCCTTCTCCTTCAGAACTGATTGTGTCTTGCCTCCAGGGGTGTTAGAAACAAACGGCATCCACTGTTTGTTTGCCTCCCAGGCCGGGGCTCTTCCTTTCCCACTGCCCACTCCCTCTCCTCCTCCCATTCATTGCTGCGGCCTCTGCAAGGGAAAGGGGTGCTGGAAGATATTTCTGTGCCAACCTGGGTGACAGCCAAACCAGGAAATACTGCTACAAGTCCCAGTCCTGATACAGCAAAGACAGTTGTCAGTGTTTCTGTTTTTAAGCTGCTCACTGGCAGAGAAGGACTCCATCGATGTTAGCATGCGCTGTACCATTGAGCGTTCATGTGAGGAAAGAGCGCCCTCTTCCTGCACTATAGAGCTCTGAAATACTACCTTCACCCCTCTTGTCTGCCTTCACAACTTGTTTCAGTTATTATTTTGGACTCTCTCTTAATTGCCTGCCTCCTCTTTTCTCTCCTTTCTCAACCTCCTCTCCGCCTTTCCCCTCATTTTTTCCGACTGTGCATTTTCCTTGTCTCCACCACCACCGTTGCTTGCTCTTGTATCATTTGCTGGCTATGAATTCTGTAGACCGTAGCAGATGCCTCAGGCAAATGAAGCAAGGATCTAAAGTGTGTATATGTATTCAGGAAAATATGTTATCAAAGCCCTGGCTCTCCTGGTTATTCAGATTCACTAGATAACAGCGTAGCCCTGTGTCATTGTAACCTCATAGCAATGCTGTTTTCATAGTTTTTTTTCTGAACTTGTTCTAAGTGCTCCCATCTCCTTTTGCTAAATGAGGTTGTTCTGTACCTGAACCAAAATATGGGCTTTGTCAACCACTTCTTAAAGGAAAATCTGACTGTTTTTTGCATGTACTGTACTAGCTTTAGGGGCTAATTATCCTTGTGCAGATGCATAGGCAGTGCCTGTACGCAGGCAATGAGACTCGCCGTAATGTCAGCTCACACGGCCAAGCTTTTCACATGATGATTGAAATGATCCCGGTTGTTTGAGGCTTCCATCATGCGTTGTCTCTTCCCTGGAGCATTCTGTTCCTCAGCACACATGTACAACCTGCCCATCCAACTGACAATAACAAGTCTGTAGTGAGAAATGAAGTCTACTACGGCTAAAAATAATGCGTAGATTTCAAGATGTCGTGTTTCTGTGTGCTAAACAGCTTGAGGATAGGTGTTTTTTTTTTTTGCTATCAAGTCCTTTTTACTCTCAGCATTAAAATGCATAATGTGTGCTTCCAGTCTGTATCCATCAGGAAAAACATATTTGGGAAGCTTTCTCATTATCCAGTTAAGTGGTTGGGATCCCAGATCATGCAGCAGTTTCAAATTAATGGGAAAGGTCACAAATAACATAAACCTGTTCCTAAAGAAATTTCCTCTGAAGTAAGTCTACACTGAGAGCCCAATCCTATACCGGCCTGTGCCGGTGGGGCGGGGGCGGGGCTCTGCTCTGTCGCAAACGTGCCGTAAAGCACGTTGCAACAGCGCGGAGGCCTGTCTCACCGGCGTGGAGGCCAGTGCCGGCAGGCTTGGAGGCCAGCGCAGGCAGCTGTCCCTAGCAGACGGGGAGGTGGGGGGAGGGCGGCGGGGAGGAGGCATTCCAGGGAGGGGAGAGGGCAGGGAGGGGGCGGGCTCAGTGGAGGACTCTACCGAATCCTAACGCCCGTCCCAGGCTTGAAAGCCTAACACGGGGCTACTCGGAGCTGCACCAGCCATTTTGCTAGTGCGCCTCTGAGTAGCCCCATAGGGGCTGCTGGGGCTCGACACAAAGGAAGGGGACAATCATGTCCTTTCCTTGAAGAGACCTCCAGCCCCGCGCTGGATGCAGCGAAGCCTGCTGCATCCGAGCGCTGGTCTTTTAATAGGATTGGACTGTGAGTTTGCTGAGACTTCCTAGTAAGCATGCCAGGGAGTGCAGTGATAGTCTGCAGTGATGGAAGGACAGGTACTGAGGCTAAAACTTAAATATTTTGGCCACCTAATGCGAAGAGAGGACTCTCTGGAGAAGACTCTGATGCTGGGAAAGATTGAAGGCAAAAGGAGAAGGGGAAGGCAAAGGATGAGATGGTTAGACAGCATCACTGATGCAACGAACATGAAAATGAGCGAACTCAGGAAGATAGTGGAGGACAGGAAGGCCTGGCAGGATATGGTTCATGGGATCACGAAGGGTCGGACACGACTTAACGACTGAACAACAACAAAGATTTGAACCTGAGTCTCCCAGGGCCACCTGTGCTGCTCTAACTCCTACTACATCATACCGAATATGAGGGTGTGCAAATCCCTCTGCAGCCCATCTCCCAAGCTGAGCCCTCCAGAGGCTTCCATCCTTTTCAAATAATTGCAGCCGCAATGTTCAAAAGAAAAGAATTGAGTATCTTGTGCTGGAATGTTTTTCAGAAGGCCCCCAAAGTCTGGTTCATTTTAGTCCTGCATCATTTTATCTACTTGTATGTTTAGCGTAGCTTTGCAATTGCATAAAAACAGAGTTGAACTTCAGGCTGACACTACCATAAGACATACCCATGTGAGTGCTATAAAGCTGTACTGCACAGAGGAGCCTACCAGGCCCCAAGGGTTATTAGTCTAGTAATGCCAATGCTTTATTTTTAGAAAAAGAGTTACTGGGGCTGAAGTCTTGAAGCCCACCTTCATAATCCCTAATATGTGGGAACTCTGTAGTTACTCAGTGGCGAAGGGAATGTAGTCTGTACTTTCTCAGAAGCACTTTCATTTGTTTCTTGCTTCCATGATGGTTGAACACTGGCATTGAATGAGCCCTAGAGAGCTCTGGGGCAAATTAAGCCCTGCCTATGACTTTCTAATGAATCTATTCCTTATAGGATGTTGAAGGGACTAAGACCAGCTTGTGAGCAGAGAAAGTTAGAAGTTGCTAGATCTGAGAAGTTGCAAGGATGATGGAGTCAGGTTCATTAGATGCCTGAAGTTGGTCATGCGTACACAATACCTATCAATCTCTCTGTATGAGTCATTGCAATGGTTTCAATAAGCTTTTACCTTGCCTAGCCCAAGAAGGTCAATGCAAGTGTGGGAGTGAGAGAGAGATTCTATCATGTCTTGTGCATCATCAATACGAATGACAACTCCATTCCAAGTGGTACAATATTTATTGCTGGGGATGATGGACAAGAAGTTAACAGTACCAACCCCCTCCCAAAGACCCTCGCATCACAAATTATATATAATAGTACAGGAGCAAGAACTTTTTCAATTAGATACTTTCCCCTATTTTCCTGCCATTGTTGCTAATTGGATCGATGTTTCAAAGCACCCTTACTTTTAAGTACTCAGTAAGGTAGATAATCAGGGGCGTGCCAAGGGGAGTGCGGGCCACACTGGGTGCCACCCTCAAGGGGGTGCCACCACACACTGCCCATGCCCCTGGTCGGCAGTCTTAAGCCCTCTCCAGACGCAGATGCCTCCCACTCTTGCCAAACAGCATGTTTTCACTGTGCTTCGGTGAGAGCAGGAGGCAGCTGAGCCTGGAGGGGGCCGAAGATTGCTGAGCGGGGCCAGTCTGGAGGTGGACTTTCTCATAAAAGCAATGTGAAAGCCCGGAAGGTCAGGGATGATGTGATTATGTCATTACATCGCCCCCAGACTTCCAGAATATTCAAAGCCCCTGAAATCCAGCCTATGTAATATGCATGCACAATATATGCAACAGGCAGGGGCATCACTAGGGGGGTGCAGATCACACCAGGTGATACCCCACGGAGGGGTGACACCAAAATGACTTTCTATTCTATTTGTTACCGGTGGTGCGAAAACACACCACTTGTAGTAAATGGGTTTTTCCTGATCCCTGACATGACTCGCATGGGGATCACATTTCCAGGAGGTCTCCACATCGTGTGGTCTGGTATGGGAGGAGGCACTGGCGTCGCTCGAGGTGGAGCAGAACGGTAAATTCCACACTGTGCTAACCTCTGTTTACTCCTCTGCACGAGGCGGATCCGCCCCCTCGCCGTCGGAGCCATTCAGTGCAGTGAAGGCAATGCGCAGTAGACACCCTGCGTGTTGCCTTCGCTGCACTGAATGGCTCCGATGGCAAGGGGGCGGGGCCACCTCATGCCGGGGAGTAAACGGAGGTTAGCACAGTGCGGAACTTACCGTTCCGCCCCACCTTGAGCGATGCCAGTGGGAGGAGGTCCACGGGGGTGACACTGTGAGATCTCGCCCAGGTTTCGCCAGCCCTGGTGACACCCCTGGCAACTGGTGTAGTAGGTTTGCATAACTCTTATGTGTGTAGCGCTTGGCAAGTGCTCCATACCTATTCATCCCATTGCCAAGAATGTGATCCCTCCCTAGTGACCATCCCAGAATGATCTTGGTTGAGCCATGACAATTAAAAAGTAAGAGGAACACTGCTGGAGCTTTATATATGAAAAATACTCAAGCTGTTAGTAGGTTGGACTAATTTAAATGCCAGAGTTATAAATAAAATAGGAACAGAAATCTTCTCTTACGCTTATCTAATCAGTAGACCTTATTTATTAATGCTTGTCTAGAACACATAGGTTTAGTTGGCATTACTGAAAAATTAGGCTGGAATAGATTACCAGTGTCTTATGGAATCGAGGCTTCAGCTACACTCTCTAACTATATGCCTGTTTAAAGGGAAGGATCAGAAACTGATATGACTCTTCCTGTGTACCAAAAGCACAAAGAGCCAAATTCTACATCCCCTTGGTATAACAACCTCTTTATGGAGATGTTAAATGGATGTACAGGGAGGTAGACTTGATACATAAATGTATTAAAGCTCCAATCCTGTGCTCACTGAACTAGAAGGAAACACCTCTAGACACAGTGGGACTCACTTTCATGTGAGCATGCATAGTTTTGCGCTGCACAGTTGTCATTTGTAATAAAAGCTGATTCTGAACCCCAGATCAGATCAGAACTGAACGAGTGGGTTTGAAGTCAAAAGTGGGATCTGAATATTGAAAAATGCATGAGATTAGGATTAGGATTAGCAGCATCTCTCACAGGAAAGATTTCAGCTGTCCAGCTTTAAACCAGCTGCCCAGCTCCCTGAATGGTGTTTTGCCAGTTTTTCCTTAAGTCAGCCTCCATATTGGGCAACTAGTAGTCTTAAATGCACCCATTACTGAATAATTTAATTTAACATGCCCATGTGATCAAAGCCCAGGCATTTTAGTCTGGGAGAAAAGGCTTTCATTTTACCTCTGGGAAAGTTTTTCAACAGCACTCTGCTGTGAGATGATAAAAAGAAGGCCACCTGATTTTCTCAAGGACAAAAGCCTATATTAATGCACAATTATCTTGGCAGTCAGCAATAATAGTTTCTGAATGTAACAGTTGTTTGAGACTTGTAAAAATTCAGAGATGTGTGTGTGTGTGTGTGTGTGTGTGTGTGTGTGTATGTGTGTGTGTGTGTGTGCTTTTTTCTCCCCCCCCCCCTTTTGTCACCTGCATTTATTTGCCTTTAGAGCAATGAAAAGAACTTGAAGAGCTTTTGAGATTTGTGACAGTGAGCTGCAAATAGAATTATTTAAAACACTTTTCTTTTTAATATTCAAATATAGAAAGGACTGATAGTTACAGAATGGATTGATAGGTGGTGTGTGTGTGTGTTGAAGTAAGTGCAGCGCGTTGTGAACAGACAAAATGTTCGAGGATCACCACTGTGAAAGCCATCATGTGGCACAGAGTTGCTCTGTCAAGAGACCCTGCAAGGATTCTGAGTGTCAGAGTTAAGAACATAAGAAGAGCCCTGCTGGACCAGGCCAAAGGCCCATCTAGTCCAGCTTCCTGTATCACACAGCAGCCCCACCAGATGCCTTAGGGAGCACACAAGACAACAAGATACCTGTATCCTGTCGCCACTCCCTTGCACCTGGCACAAACAAAACCTACTCCTACAACCAGGAGGTTGCTTATCCCCGTCATGGCTTGTAAGCTGTGATGGACTTTTCCTCCATAAATCTGTCCAATCCCCTTTTAAAGGCATCCAGGCCAGGTGCCATCACCACATCCTGTGGCAAGGAGTTCCACAAACCAATTAGTTCTCCCATGCTCATCACTTCATTTCTTATTGCTTCATTACTCGTAGCTGAAAGAGCCAAGTATCTCTGCTGGGAGGTCACTTGAAAGTTCTGCAAGTGCTGGGTTTTCATCTGTGATGAGCCTGGAAATGTTCTACAGTTCACACCTGCAAAACAACTACTTTGCTGCAGTCATCAAGCAATGAACATGCAGGTGGGCACCAGCACAGAAAGGAACATTCAGCCGGGTGCTGCAGCTCCTGTCGCTGCATAGCTGGGATGGGAAAGGCTGCACCGAAAGAATCTTGAAGCCCCGTTCTCACTGAAGTGAGACTGGCCTAGACTGGGTCGCTTCAGGTTGCAAGTGGAGGTGTATGGCTGACCCATACAAAAAAATCCCCTGCACATAGAGAAAACTAATATATTAATTAATACACAGAAGCTCCCTTACTTAAGAACAGGTTAGGTTCCAGGGGCCTGCTTGTAACTTGTTTTGTTCTTAAGTCCAACACCACTATTATTATCATCAGTAGCAAACAATATAGTGAAACACAAATTGTGTTTACAGAACACCTACAGTACAGTACTCTATATTGTGTGATCTTCCCTTGAAAAGCAGATTAACTGGGCTTGCTGGGGATGGCTGGAATAAGATGGGGACTGTTTGGGAATGCTGGGAATGGGTGCTTATGCCATCTGGAAATATAGCCAGGCATACTGCATCTTGAAAGTTCTTAAGTGGAAAGTTCTTAAGTAGGGGAGCTTCTGTATCAGAAAGAAAACTAGACTAGAACCTTGCTTCTAGACATCTAGTTTTTTGTGCGGAGGGTTTTTATCCAAACACAGGCTCACCTCCTTGTTCTACTACAGGAGGAATGTAACTTGCAATATATGGGAAGGAGTTTTTACATAGGATTGCAACCTGATACAAGAGTGTAGAGAAGGTTTCATAAACATGGCACATCAGCTCATACCATTCTCTAGGCTACAGCTAAGATGAGCCCAGATGTTTTGCTTTCCGCCAGGTTGCTTTTCGCTAACATGAAAACACTCTAGTCTAGTGTGAATCCAGTGAACAACAGGCAGATTTCTGGCCATGCAGATGTGCTTTCCCACCCACTGCCATCCTGCTTGTACTGCCAAAAAGCCACTCCTTAGAGTCAAGGGACTCATTAGAGTCAAGGGACCCCTCTTGAGAGGCCTTTCGGCGGGGCCTTAAGACGTTTTTATTTAGGATTGCTTTTAATGTCTGACGTGGTGGGCTGACCTTTTAACAAATGGTTTTAACATATGTAAATGTGACCCACTGGGGTTGTTTGTTTTAACTTAAATTGTTTTAATTAATTATTTTAATGTGTTTATATGTATTTTATGTTTTTTAATATGTTGTAAGCCGCCTTGAGTGCCCTCGGGAGAAAGGCGGGCTACAAATTCCTTAAATAAATAAATAAATAAATAAATTAGAACAGTGTGTTCTGTGACACAGGAGGCTGTAGCTGGGAGGGAAATAGGTGACTTCTCTTGTGCGACAAAAGGCTCATACAAGGAACTGCTTGTATCCAATCTAAAATATTCCCAGTCTGTTGAAATGAGTGGACTAGTAGTGGATTAGCAGAATACAGTACTGCGTTATGTACATTACACTCCTGGACAGTAATGCAAGCTGGTTAGCTGGATCAGGAAGATTTGGGTTGCCTTGGAGTTTTCACAGAGACATAATAGTACCTTGAGGCAGTATAGTTTCTGGCTCAAGGATTGCATCTGATCAAGTAGCAGTTTGGGTATGTTGTGTGTGCAGACATTCAATGGCTAACACACAATTGTGTAACTCTTTACCAACTAGGCTGAATGCAGCACCCACCAGGGGCAGAATAAATCTCCTGTTTGTGCTGTTGGGGATGGGGACTGTAATTTGGGGGTCGAGCACATGGTTTGAATACAGAAGGTCCCAGGTTTAGTTGCAGGTAGGACTGGGCAAGGACCATCTCTAAAATCCAAAGACCTGCTGCCAGTCAGTGAAGACAATAGATGGACCAGTGGGTGTGTGTGTGTGTGTGTGTGTGTGTGTGTGTGAGAGAGAGAGAGAGAGAGAGAGAGAGAGAGAGAGAGATTTGGTAGACCACATTATTTTCCTCATGGGCTGAGTTCTGCTTGTTGGGTCATAAGTTGTGCAGGCCTGATCTAAGACAATGAACTTTTTGAGTCAATTTTTAAAAGGGCTTAAGCTCCTTAAGTGTAGGGGCGGGTGGGCTGTATTTCAGACTGTGCACCCATCTAAAGAAATAACCCCTATTTATCACTTAAGCAAACAACGTATGTCCCCCTCCCCATATGCCAGGGGAAACAGGACGTGTGCAACATTTTGTTTGACTGATGCTTGGGTGTTCATTGGAAAGAAAGAACAGAGAAGCAGATGCTGTTGCCAAGATGAAACAAAAAGACTGCCTGCACTTAAATCAAAAGAGCTGCTTTTTCCGTGGACTCGTATGTTCATGACGGATGTATAGCAGTAAGAGCACAATTATTTTGGAGAATGCCTGGGCTGAGTCCAGACAGAGGTTCACTCTTATTTTGTTGGCCTGTTGGTTTACTTTCATTTACTTTTTGAGCACAAAACTTCCCTTATTTAACTCACATGACAGAATGGATAGACTAGAAATATCTTAACACTGCACAGGCTTTTCCTTCAGTTCTGGGTCAGTTCTGGCTGTCCCTTTGTTTTAAATCACCATTTCTTATTTGGGATCAATGCACCATAACATCTTTCTCACCCCAAATCATCTCTCTAGCTGTGATTTTTACCTCCTGGTTTTAGAAGTGGGTTTTCTCTGTGCCAGGTGCAAGGGAGTGACAACAGGAAACAGGTTATCTTGTTTTCTTGTGCTCCCTGAGGCATCTGGTGGGGCCACTGTGTGATACAGGAAGCTGGACTAGATGGGCATTTGGCCTGATCCAGCAAGGCTCTTCTTATGTTCTTATGTGATCGGCAACCTTGTCCTGAAGACAGCAACTGGGAGAGAATGAGGAATACCCTTGACGAATGGGGGATGGGAGAACATTCTTTTGAGGATCCTATATAAAAATGGACTTCGCTTTCATTGTTTCAAATACGTGAATTGTTGTTGTACACAAATTGAAAGGAATAATTTCTGCATCAGATTTATTTAAAGACAGGGATGAAAGATATTAAGGGCCCAATTCTATCTCCCCCCCCACAGCTGTGCCGAAAATGGGTGTGCTGTATCCAGGGGGGTGGGATCAGGAGGCTTCAAAGGTAAAAGGGGTTTTAAATCCCCTTACACCTCTGTGAACCTCCCACTCCTCAGACTGTGCTAGTGAATTTCCTAGTGCAAATTTGAGAAGAGAAAGGGGGGAATGAGGCTGCAGGAAAGGGGGATAGGATCCGACATGCACCATCGCCACCAGGTCCACCCCCTCTCGCAGCCTCTCCATCCAGATTTATACCCTCTTCACCCCCGTTCCGCCCTCCTGACATCTCCCGCTGACTTACCTGTTCCAGTGGGCGGCAGGAGAGTAGATGATACAGGCAGGAAGACGCTACTACTGAGCACGCTGCCAGAAAGCGCTTTATGGCACTTTTGCAGCAGTTACTGTTGGCAGAACACTTGTTCCGCCAGCACTAAAGCCCAATAGGATTGGGCTGTAAGTGATGCCAGTATTATGAATATAAATAGATAACGAAGCACTTTTCAGTGGTGTAGTTACTTCTAGTGGTCTAAAGCAATCTGTTGAGAATTAACTCTTGCAGAGGTGGGGTGATATGACTCTCAGCTCCTGCACACTGTTAAGCTTCACAAAATTGGGATTACAACACAATCAAATAAGTGGTTATTCAGAGTATTTGAAACAATAACATCTGTTATTATTATGACCTTTCAAGGGTCCCTTTTTATATTGTAGACCTTGACTATGCATATATTGTATATCTTGTTTGAGTTTCACCATCGTCATGTGCGTCCACACATACAAGTCATGATAGTGAGAAATAGAGCAAAAGAGAGGCATGACAAAGTTACATCCTGCAGCAACAGTAACCTCACCATTAACACTGAGTCTCTGGTAATGAAGTTAATATGTTTAGCTGCAACACCAGAAAATATGGGTGGTGCAAAAGACAATGGAGACACAACTAGTAAGAAGTATGTCTGCTGTTCTCTGGTGTTAGTGTCATCTAGCAGCCCGGTCGTGCTGCCTTTTGCTTTGAAAATGTCCCGTGTGAGAGAGGAAACGTCAGCAAGGGATTAAAAGTTTTAGTGCCCAGCAGTTTGAAACCTTTACAGTATATACTTTTAAAGAATTTTAAACTACTCTGTGCATTTTTAAAGCTTTTATTTCTTCATCAATAAATTTTACATGGCTTCTGAACCCATATACCCGATCTCCTTGAATAAGAAGTATGTTGTTTGTGACAATTTTTGCATGTGGCCACAGGTAGATGCTGTGGCTACATATTCTCATTTTCTCAATCCCTTTCTTTTGCTAAACACCTGGCCTGATGAAGAATCCTGGAGAACTCAAAAGTGTGCAGCTTAAGATGTTGTGTCTTTTTCGTTAGTCCTATTAAAGGTACAATTAAAGGTAGTATTAGATTGTGGCTTTTGGACTTTTTATCACAACTTCTTTTCCAGTGCGTTTTCTGGAGTCTGCCTTGTGTGTGTGCGTGTGTGTGTTTGTGTGTGCACGCGCACACTTAAGATTATGCGTCCTGTCTATTGCTATGTCAACTACTTTGTAAACACTTCTGTTGAAAAGCAGTACACTATATAAATATTCATCATCATCTGCACGAAGGAGTTTGAGTCACAATGCCCTTCCCCTCTCTGACTTTAGCTACTTTCAAGAGTGGTTCTTCTGATATCATGGTCAGCTGCAGGGGCAGTTGTTACTGGGCTAGGGCCATTGTGAATTCTCTTTGTGCCCCTCAGTTCCCAGGCAAGCAGGCAAATGCAAATGCCTCCAAACATTCAGCAGTAGCACCACTACTCTCTCTCTTTGAGTAGCACCGCTACTCTCTCTCTTTGAGTAGCACCGCAAAATATTTGTATGCAAAGAACCCTTGCCTGTCTATGATGGTCTCAAAACTGCCTTCCCTTCTGCTCCTGTTACATCTCTACACTGACAGAACAATCTCAGAACCCACCCTACACATAGCCTGACCTTAAGGGAAACATATCCAATTCTTATCTCCTCATATCTCACTGAGAAATATCATCTAATTAGCAAGGCTGGTCAATTACTCAATAGTCTCAACAGTATTAATGCTTCATTAATTAACAGTATTAATGTTTCAATCAACCGAAAATGTTCTTGTTGATTACTGAATTGATGAGAGATTTATGGGGGAGAGTGTTCAATGATTTTTTTGGGGGGGGAACCCTAATCAGAGGTATTTGGAAACATCCCTATCACAGAGCTGATAAAAAAGATACAGAACCTACTGTAAAATCATCATAGCTAACGGACCTTCCCTGTGAGGGGTGGGGGGGAACCAATGAAAGCATTTGGGACTTCTTAGTTTTCAAAAAAAAATCAAGGAAAGGGATATAGCTGAGTTTTCTAAAATTATGTACAGTTTGGAGAGAGGGTTTTTTTCCCTTTTTCTTACTAGAACTTGGGCTTGCCCAATGAAAACTGAGTGGTAATAGTTTCAGGATGGACAAAAGCAAGTACTTCTTCACACAGCCCATAATTAACTTATGGAATTTATGACCCAATCCTAAAATTGAGTGGAGGGAGAGTTAGAACGGACAAAAGAAAACATTTCTTCACCCAACGTGTAATTCATCTGTGGAACTCCTTGCCACAGGATGTGGTGATGGCACCTGGCCTAGATGCCTTTAAAAGGGGTTTGGACAGATTCATGGAGGAAAGGTCCATCACAGGTTACAAACCATAAGCAACCTCCTGGCTTAGAATTAGGTTTTCTCTGTATGCCAGGTGCAAGGGAGTGACAGCAGGAAACGAGTATCTTGTTGTCTGTGTGCTCCCTGAGGCACCTGGTGGGGCCACTGTGAGATACAGGAAGCTGGACTAGATGGGCCTTTGGCCTGATCCAGCAGGGCTCTTCTTATGTTCTTAATCCTATCCAAGGCCAGCCTGGCGATGCAGGTGCTGACGCAGCCTCCGCTGCATCCCGAAGGTCCGTCCAGGGACCAGGCCAGCCAGGACAGGTAAGTAAATAAAATGTTTACTTATCTCCTCTGCCACTCCCTGGTCCCCTATGGGCCTATTCAGATCTACACCAGCTCTTCTGCTGGCATAGATCTGAACTGCTGAAGGGGGCTTATCAGGCCTTGGACAGGAGGTCTGGATCTCACGGATGCCATTGTTGCTGGGATCTACCCCCCATCCTGCCCCCAGTTCACCCCTGGCCTGGCCCAATCCCTGCCCTGATCCACCACCACCTTACCCACACTGATGGCTGATCTGCAGCCCACCACTGTTGCACCATCGGCAGCAAGCCACATACCATTGGAGTGGATTGGACTGTTTATGTAACATGCTGTTCGGCCCAGAGAAAGGGGAAGGGAGAAACAAGAAGAAGGGTCATAAATATATACAAACATTAAAATTGGGTCCTGTAATGCCAATTGGGGTGTAATGTGGTGCCAGGTCTGAAGCAATGAAGGCCCATGCAGTGTGCTGGCGAATTGCGAGAGCCGCCAGCATCTTGCGCAGATAGGATTGGGCTGTTAATATCACAAAATGTGGTGACAGCCACCACCTCAGACTGTTTTTTGAAAGGAGTAGACAAAGTCACGGAGGATAGGTCTATCAACAGCTATTAGCCATGACAGCTAAATGAAACCTCTATATACAGAAGCTGAATGCCAGTTGTTGGAGAGCATGGCCTAATCCAGCAGGACAGTTCATCTGTTCTTACCCATTCTTTCCTAGCTGGTTACATAACTAAAATAGCCAGAATTATGAAGAAGAGGGATTTCCTTGTCAAGAAATGCTATGTCTATAGGACTCTTTGCTTCACCATTACAGTTAAATTCAACTGCTGTTCCATCCCAGTAACCCAATCCTGTTAATGTAAATGTTTATGAAAGGGATCGGAGTGGGGTGGGGGGTGGGAAAGCCACCCTCTTCAGCTTGAAGCAGCCTGTCAGTGTATAAAATATGCCGATGTATTTGAGAGTTAGGCTGCCACGGAAACCATAAATCCAAGATAAATAATTTATCTTCTGTGAACACATTTCAGTGTTTTTACACATCCATTTGTTTCTGGAATGTAGCGAAGTGGGTCTGGCGTTCCCTGACAAGTCTCTCAAATGGTGCTTTTTTCTGGCGAGGGTGTTGACAGCGCAGCTCCAGTTGGAGTCGGGTTTTTCTCTCTGTGCCATCAGTTCATAAATGGCGAATTAAATCATTTGAAACCAAAAAGCACTTTGCCCACATCTGGCCTTTTCCCGCCACAATATTAGCCGATCACGAAAGCAAGTGCTATTTTTAAATGCTTCTTGAGAATTGTGTTCCTCATTAACAGTAATAGTGTTGTGTTTGCCTAACCATTCTTAAAATGCTCCCTTCTGCCTTGTGGCAGGAAAAGAGGAAATAATGGCACAAAAGGATGAGAGAGAGAAGAACTTAAATTAAACAGCTTTCGACTGATGGTGAAAGGGATAGTGAAATCCTTTTGAAACAGTACTTCACTATTATAGATGACTAACAATGGGTTCCTTAAATATAACAGCTGTCATCATGTATAGCATGAAAAGCCGAGAGAAGAAGAGCAGGAGGAAAACTGACAGCCTGAGCCTAACCACGTTTCCGAGGAACTAAATCCGATTGATTTTGATGGGATTTACTTCCAAGTTAATGTGCTTAACATTGCCGTCCAAGTGATGCCAAGATATACCAAGAGAAAGCTAGTTTGCATGCACCTTTCTGAGGTGGTACGGTCTTCGCACACAAAAAGCTCTCACAGGATTGTATGTATCTCCTCAGATATGCATATGGAAGAGTCACATCTTTGAATATTCCAGAAAGTTGAATTCTGCTTGCATATTTGAAACTAGTATTCAGGGATGGGGACTCGAGTCAAATGACTCGATTCGCAAGTGTGACTGAGTCACTTTTTTCCTGGACTCGGACTCATGACCAACTGACTCGCACTCACGACCCACGGGACTCGCACTTGACTTGCACTCGTAGGGGTAACGACTTGCCATTTCCGAGTCATTTTCCTTTAATGGCTGGCATCAACACAGGCAGGCAAGCAGGCAGGCAGGCGTAGTGGAGACCTTGGAGGAGGAGGGTGACGGGGAGGGAGGATTTTCGAAGGTGTGGGAAAGCAAGACTGGCTCAGACTTTTTTTCCTTTTTTCCCATCTGTTCGCCATTTGCCACAACTCCGAGCGCAAGGGGTGGGGAGGGATCAGGGAAGGTAAAGCTGCCGCAGCAGTTCCTCCTCATTGGCCAAAACTCCGAGCCCAAGGGATGCTCGGCTCAGCAAGGGGAGGGGGCAGGGAGGGAATAATAAATGGTTTGAATGTAGACACGCTTGTTTTTCCCAAACCAGATGAATGGTGACAAGACTGAGAGGTGAGGGGAAGGGCATAGGGGAAGCCAAGTGGGTGCTTTAGAAGCCTCAGAGGTCCCCACACACACCCCACACAGACACACACACACACACCATTTTCAGGGGAAAAAGCTATTTTCCCCAAAGTGACTCAACTCGTGACTCATGGTTTTTGGCCTTACTCACACTGGATTTGCACTCGTGCAAAAATGACTCACACTCGTGACCTAGTTACTTAGATACATCCCTGGTAGTATTATGCCCGAAAGAAGGTGGATCTAAGAGACTTTTCCTTGACTCGCTAGTTTTGCAAATGCATAGGTCCAACACTGAAATATGAGATCCCCCACATAATCGTCATTCTGACACGGTATGCTCACACAAAGCAACGAATGGATTGTGTGTCCTGCTGAATGTTTGGAGGCATGTGCTGTATTGTAGAAATCATAGAACTTCTCATGACCTAGTACAAAGCTAATTTTCAAGCCGTGTTATTAACATATTAAAGTTGCAGGCCTTTGCACACCTGGGAGTAAGCTCCTGTCCCGAACCAGACTTATCTGACCCAGGGGGCAACCACTGTAGCAGCGACAATCAGTAGTGTCACTAGAAGGGTGGGGGACTGCGTACCGCACCTTGTGACATCCTCAAGGGGGGGTTGACACCATTAGTGACCAAAATTGTGGAAACCTTTTTGAAAATTTGTATTTATGAATAACACCATAAAGGTTTATATCATTGGAAAGGCAATTGAATGCAGAATGTAATGAAACAAACCATGTTGGATTATCTGTATTCTATCAAAAGCTATGGCCAAATAACCAGGAAAAGAAAACACAACTGCCTTATGTAACAAAAAATGGATTTCCTTACTGCAAAACTGACGAATAAGACTGATTGTTCTGAGAGCCAAGGGTATGAGTCAGCTCTCAGTTCTATGTATCAGAGCTAATACTAGAACTCTTATTCAGTTGTGTGTGTGTCATCAAGTTGGCCGCTGGGTTTTTTTGTTGGTTACTGATTTGTTGGGTGGCCTGTACTGTTATATATTAAGATAAATGAAGTTAATGGGGTTGACACCATGAGTTACCGCACCGGGTGACACCAACCCTAATGACACTACTGGCTGTTTGGAGTGCACCTCAGTACAGTATAGAAAAGCCAGTTAAAAAGGAAAGGTGATGATGATCATTATGAGATGGTGTTATACAAATAATAAGAGTGTGTCCATGGGGGTGATGCGATGAGCTCTTGCACTGGGGGATGCAAACCCTAGTGACGCCTCTGACGACCGTCCCCTGTTACTTACTCCCAGATAAGTGTGTATAATAGGATTGCAGCCTTAGCAACTACGCCACACTTGCAGTTGTAGCTTTCTTTTGTTCAGGGGGTCTGTTGTGTCTTTTATTCTCCCTGAATAAAATGACCAGCTCTTTGCTGGTGATATGTAGCGCAGTTTGGAGGGTATATGAAAAAAAATTATAATTCGAGTAAGGTAGCAACATCTGCTACTGTCTCTAATGGCCTAATCAGGCTGTTTATGAGCTTGTTCCTGTTAGCATGCATCTAAAATGTTTTAAGAGGGTTACAGTTTAGGGGGTTGTGCTATGGTGAAAGCAAAGTGGACAGAGGAAGAGGCAGAGAATGGAAAGTTAAAGAGAAGGTAAAGGAGCACAGGAGAAGAAGGGGGAGGGGGAGTCCATGTGCGTGTGCACGCAAAAAAGGCACAATAAGGCCACTTCTGCACTTCCGTACCGTTAGTGAATGGTTCGGTGTGCACTGACTGATTAGTCTGCATGGTTGCTGGGGGTAACCACAGGAGGGCCGAAATGCCCTTTTTGCAGTCTGCATTGTTGGCTTCCTCCCGTGAATGCAAAAGTGAGTCTGGCTGCTCTGAGTTTTCTCACTGTGCTTCCAAGATTCGTTTGTGTGCACTGAAGTGCCCAGCTGGAAGGATGGGCAAGTGCTGCCTGGACACGCCCTCGGAGGGGAAAGTGAGGAAGAAGACAAGTGGAGGTGGAGTAAACAGGCAAATAGAAGAGCAGGGAAAATCGTGCAGATATTTAAGGTGTCCGAATATAGGCAGGGCAGAACCCTGGAGAATACAGCCTAATCTTTTCCAGGACCCCTCAATTTAGAAGTAAGCAAAGCAGCGCAGGAATAGAGAAAAATGTGTGCTGAATTCTCGTTAATAGCTCTCTCTCTCTCTCCAAGGGCAAAATGTACCCACTTGCTTTGAAATGCAATTTCTGTTCTCTTAAGCTGAAACAGCTGTGGCCTCCATGTGTGCATGGGGAAGTCTTCTCTTTCTGATGTTGAAAGTATATGTGTGATTTTGTTTAATTGCTTTTCCCTGCTGAAGGGACCCAGAGAGAGTTGTGTAATATGCAGGTCTGTGATCAGTGGGTTTGTACAGGCCAAGGAAATGCCTTGGGCCATTTTTCTTCTAGAGAGGAACAAGTGCTCAGCCTATCGCTGAAAAGTTGTTGTCCTAGAAAAGTTGTCCAGAACAAGTCTGGTATTGTTTCCACCACCCACAGTGAAAAAGGACTCTTGCCCATCTGAGAAATATTGGGAAGCCAGAAGCGTCAGGTTGCCTGGGGCAGGGGGGTGGTCTGCCCCTGGGCGACAAGCGGATGGGTGGGTGTCGGCGAAGAAACAAGCGAGCAATTTGGACCGCCCGTCCTGTGCCTTGGAAGCCTTTTGCAGCGGCAGGCCGCGGCAGCAATGGCACCTCTACATGCAGGTGCTGCGACGCCGCTATGGGGAGCAGTTGAAGCAGCAAACGAATCTCCTTCTTCCCTTAGTGCTATTTAACAGTTCCTAGATGCCTCAGCCCTTGAAGCAGCATTGGAGAACAGGGCAGTTGGGAATTTTAAAATGGAACGGACAGTCTGCTGTTGCCACTGCTCCCCCATGATTGCCCAGTAAGCATCTCCATGAGCCCAAGCATACTGGGTGGCGGGAAATAGCAGCAGCAGCACCACCACCACCAGCAGCAGCAGCAGCAGCAGCAGCAGACTGTTGTTGCCTCAGGAGTTGGGAAGACATGGGTGTGGACTCCCAACTGTGGAGCCACTTCTGCCACCCACCGGAAGGACAACACATGATTTGACTAAACATGGAGGAAATTATATTGTATTGAACGTCTCCATATCTTTCCCCACATAGTTTGAACAGTGTAGAGTAGACGGTTCCAGGAATCTCCATTTTGGAAAAGTGAGGATTAAAACCTTTTAAATAAACTGTAGCAGAGACCAATCTTCCCACAGCAGCACAATGGATCATGTGGGACACCACCAGAAGATTTCCAGGAAGGATTGCTTCTCTGAAATCTTGTGAAATTAGCATAATACGAGTATTATTGAAGTTATGTGAACTTCAATAATACTCGTATAGGACCCCACCAGCTCACCTGTTCCTGAATGATTCACCCTCATACACTCCAATGATGGAATTAGGTGCAGTTATGGCTCCCATAGTATCTTCTCATGTCCCTCCAGTAATTCTCCCCATACCACTTTCCAGAATCAAAACAGATGGGAGGTGATGGAAGATGTCAGAGAAAATGTATTTCATCAGAAATGCAGGCAGTCTAATTCTTAGCATGTATAGCAGATGGGAAAGTAATTATTGAAGCGATAACATGGAGCAGGATAGGGTCCAGATTGGAGTCATGCTGTCCTTTCATGATTAATTAGGAGACCTCTGGCCCTCGCGGTTTGAGGTTTGTTACAGTTCCCTGTTCTAGGAGCATCCTACAATATCGGAGGGGATTGGCTCATTTCTTCTCACTTACTGGATGGCCTTGCTCAACTGCGTGACAACTTGACACGGCAGGGTGTATACCTTACTCTTCACCCGCCAGAACAGATTAGTGAATGAGTGCAGTGGAAATGCAAACAGGCCAGCGAGAGGCAACTGAAGAGCCCCCCTCTGTGATCCTATCTATCTTGAGCCTCCTGGCAGTCACGCTCATCCCCTCACCTCGGTGAGAACCAGGGTTTGTACACAGCAGGAGCCTAGAGGGAGAAAATTCAGGGAAAGGCATGGGAGACTTGACAGGGGAGCTTGGAAACCTAGGATAGTAGGATTCCTGCTGTGTTCAGATGCATTTCAGGGCTGGATGTCTGCTGATGTCTGCTTTTTCTCTGTCTCTAAAAATAATCAGCCTAAGACCTGTCAAACAATTTCATAGGATGGATCATATTTTAATACAGATGTGACCTAGTATCGATCTTCCCTCCATCTTCCCCTCCCTCCATAATAAGAAAACAGTCCAGTCACTGTCATGACCAATGGCAACAATTCCTTACATGGAGAAGTTTCATGAGAAAAATGTTTGGTTTGATGTTCTTGCTCCATAGAGGGTTAGTGGCAAAAGGAACAAGACATCACTCTTGCCATCGGCCTATTTGGGTGACCATTAGCTGCTCTGTGCATAACTACTAGACTGCTAATGGGCGGAATCAAAATCTTTCTCTCCTTTTCTTTATAGGCCACATTATTCTAGCTCAAATATCTGTCATGTGTACTTGTTTTTGGTGAGGTTATTTGTTGAAAGCAGCTCAGTCTCAAGCGTGTTTCCTCAGAAGTCTCACTGAGTTCAGCAGGATTATTTCCTTATAAGGATGCTTAGGATTGTGACCTAACAACCTGATCTTCATTTACTCTGAAGCAATTCCCATTGGTTTCAGTGGTATTTACTTCTAAGCAAAGGAACATCTACATTACAGAATAAACTAGTCTGAATCCCACTGGCCCAAGAATGCTGGGAATTATAGTTTGTTGAGAGCATACACAAATGCTACAACCTAGGGCAGGGGTTCTCAACCCCGGGTATCACGGTTCAATTTTGTGAAGTACCCCCTGCTAATTAACTGCTAA
This sequence comes from Plestiodon gilberti rubricaudatus, assembly GCA_026170595.1. Taxonomy (NCBI): domain Eukaryota; kingdom Metazoa; phylum Chordata; class Lepidosauria; order Squamata; family Scincidae; genus Plestiodon; species Plestiodon gilberti. The sequence continues at coordinate 201,103,091 of JANXHW010000003.1, read as the reverse complement.
TTAATTGGATTAATCAATTAATTAGGCAATTAATCATTAAATAAAAAGTACTAAAACAATTTTAAATGTGAAAAATATCTTATTTAACTTCTGTGTGTGTGTGTGTGTGTGTGTGTGTGTGTGTGTGTGTGTCAGACACACATACGCAAGGATCTCTTTTTTTCTCCAAAAATAATTAAAACTTAAAATTCATGTTAACTAACACTTAATTAACTGCTGATGGGACAGATAAGGGGCAGGGCTTGGCGTACCCCCAGCAAGAGGTCCGTGTACCCCTAGGGGTACCCGAACCACAGGTTGAGAACCGCTGACCTAGGGCAATTACTTGGAAATAAGAAAAAGCAGAAACTAATGAACCAATAAAAATGCTTTATTTTTGTTTTAATAAACCATGACTTATAAACCCAAACAGTTATTCTATTCATTTTATGGACAAGAAAAAATGGTTTAGGTTGTCAGGCTGGGAGTATACTTAGGATTGCATCTGTGTGATCCAGTCCTATGCATATTTACTCACAAGTAAGTCCCACTGAGTTCAATGGGGTTTGCTGCCTCTTAAATGTTCTATGCACATTTACCTGGGAATAAGCTCCATTGATTTCAGTGGGACTCACTTATGCACAAACATGCTTAAAATTGCCATGTACACTGTGTTTTTCAGCCTGAAAAATGCAAAAGGATCAGGACACAAGCTTTAGTATCTGTCTGTTTCTTTACTTCTTTCTCTTCCGTTTCTCTCACTTTCTTATTCTTTTTCTGTTCTCCTTTTCCTTTCTTCCACATCTCTGTTCTTTTCCATGCTCTTATCTTTCTCACTCATTCCTTCCCTTGGCTCGCTGTAGGAGCACGACCGCATTTACTCAAAATTGCTTGAGAAACTGCTCCACAAAGTGGAGAAAAAAAGATACAATCTGTTGGTAAATTTGCCACTTTTAATGTATATAATGCCTCCCACTCCACCTCTTCTGAAACTGCAAACTGCTGAGATTTATGGCATAAAATCCCACCAGGATATTGGCATAACCTCTAAGCCAGAAAGTTGTGTTTAATCAAACCCAGCATCCTATTTGGATTTTAGACTAAAAAGCACAAGGCCAGCAGTTCTGACAGCAGCTCAGAAAGAAGAAAATAAGTGATGGGGGAAAGGTTTTTTTAGTCATTTTGGTGCTTGATGTGTTGTTGAGAGTAGTAATTTTGTTACTCCACTTGCCCAATAAAGGAAATTCTCAGCAGCAGCCTTGGGCTTTTGGGGTCAATTGTTGGATCATGAAGGGCACATCTGAAATTCTGTCTGCTGCTGCGTCATTGAAACAGCCAGCAGTACAAAGTCGGTGTGGGAGATGTGCCCTTTTGAAGAGGAAAGCTATAACACAGGGATGCCCTGTATGAACATCATTCTGTCTTCCATTCAGCAAGTGTGATGCACCCCAAACGGGAATGTCATAGGTGGTCCATTCTCTGACTTCCTTCCACCAGCAGAAGTCTGGAAGGGAGCCATCACTAACTAGTAGAACAACACATATTTTAGAAGGTCCCCGGTCCAATTCCTGGCATCACCAGTTGAAAGGTTCATGTAGTAGCAGGCAATGGGAAAGACTTCTGCCTGAAACTCTGGAGAACAGACAATACCGAACTAGATGTATCAATGGCATGACTCAGCATACGGCAGCTTCGTATGTTTCTTCTTTATTTGCATTGATTTCCTGCCTTTCACCTCAATGGATCCCAAGATAGCTATGTTCAAGTTCAAGGCTGGGATAAAAAGTCAGTTTGCAACCAACCTGGGAAGAAATCAATAATATTGAGCCACCCCAGGTATGGTCCATGTGACCCCAGCCTTGTGGTTGTTACTGGCTTGTTTTCGAAGACCTGCTGAACTGCATACAAGAAAAGCAGGCGTTAAACTGGGAGAAAATATGCTAGCAGCCCAATCCTATCCAGGTTTGTGCTGTCAAGGGGAGGGATTTACGCAGTGGAAGAATGTTAAGTCAACGGTGGGGGCAGAGTGGAGGGGGAGGGAGTTGGAGGACTGGGGGCATAACTGAGTGGGGAGGGGAGGAACCAGCGCCAGATTTTATCCCCTCCATTACAAACCTCCCTGCCCATTCCTCTCCTCGGGCATATGCCACTGAAAGAGTTCCCGTATGTCTGAGGAGGGTTTAAGGCATAGGCAGCCCCAGGGTTTAAGTGGAGGTAAGTAAAAACATTTTTTTTTACTTCCTGTTCACCCTCAGGTCTCCCCCCACTGGATGCAGCGTGTGTCTTTTTAGTGCAGCTGCATCAGTGCTACTGGTGGGGGATAGGATTGGCGCCTAGGGGACTAGACACACCCACACTATCACAGGTGGAAGAGTTGCCCTGCTCATAAACTTTGCTTCTGCTTATTTTGCTGACTACTCTAGAATAGCCACATATACACCTGAAATTGGCTTTGCGAAATGTGCAGATTCTAGCATTAAAATCTTAGCAGTAACAATATGCAATTCTGATTTGGAAACTGTTCTGTGACCATCATTCCAATGCCCAGGGCTCACCCCAGACCTCCTAGCACCTGAGGTGGTGTACCAAATGTTCCCTCCACACTTACATGGTAATGTGCCTCTATCCCTCCTGCTCTCTGGATTGGAAAAAGAAGAGGGGGACAGAGCAGAAGAGGAAGTGTGGAGGAGAGTGGTGGGCTAGAGCATTAGAGTCCTCCACACTTCCTCTCCCTCTCCATCCCGAGGAGGAGCAGTGGAAACAAGTGGATGGACCGACATGGGCACCACCCGCCAATCTGCTTCCTGAGGTGACTGCTTCAGTCAACCTCATAGATGGCCAACCCTACTAATGCCAAAATGTGGCCTACGTCTGTTACTGAGCAGTAAGAGGCTCTGCTGTAGATCAACCACTGTTAATGAAAAAATGAAGGAGCTGTAAAGAGAAGGGAGGAATGAAATGTTGTGTGCTGTCTCTTTTAGACGCATGTCTTAGGATGAGACAGTCCATGTATTGAACGGAAGGAAGCGGTTTCACTTTTTGCGGTTGAGGTCTGTGTGAGTGGTTGAGCTTGTATGATGCCTTCAGGGACTGGAGCAGCAATAGCCATAGACAATCCTAAGATAAGTTGTACTTCTTGTTTCCCCAGTGCAAGGTTTTCTGCCCTAGGCCTTTTCAGTGAGTTGTAAGCAATAAATAGTTCCCATATTAGAGGAACTCTGGTGTGCTGTTGTTCTTACATGGCCAATAGGAAGATTGATATCGTTCATTCTATCATTCCTCAGTTGGTCCAAGGCAATGTTTTTCCCAAGCAGCACAATTTGCTCAGTATCATTTTTGCGCTAACAGACCATGTTATTCATGTCCAAGTAACAGCACAATCCTATCCAACTTACACCACCAGTGTAACTAAGCTCAATCCTATCCAATTTACACCACCGGTGTAACCTAGTGGTGCAGCGAGAACAGGAGGCCCCAGAACGGAAAGGGGATTCAAATCCTCTCCAAATGGGATTTGAATCCCCTTTCTGTTCTGGGGTCTCCCATTTTCGCTGCACCGCTGGGTTACACCGGTGGTGTAAATTGGATAGGATTGAGCTTAGTTACACCAGTGGTGTAAATTGGATAGGATTGCGCTGCCCGGGTCTGAAAATGCACCACCTAAATTGCACCATGCTGCACCTCCTCATGATGTTTGGCAAAGATGTTTGTCACTCCTGGTCAGGCAACTAGTGATGGGCTGATGCTCTGAAACATGAGGATTGACAGCCTTTTTCATTAGTCACTGAGATTATGTAACCATAGATGATGCATTTAGTCATGTCAACTACAAGGACCTTTGTTCAAAATCATCCGAGAAAGAAGTGAGTGGCGCAGACCTGCAATTGAAGCATTTATTTGGGTGCATTTTGCAGGATCCATCATGGTTGGGGTTAGGAATCTTGCTGCATAGGTATGATAAAGACACTGATGTATTAGTTGCGGGGGGGGGGGGTTCTTTGTTTGTTTTTGCTTTACTCAGTAGATGGGAGAGTAGCGTGAACCAAGATGTATGTGTATGCTAAAATCAGAGACAGCCGGTGGAAGAGATCACAAGAGCTGTTTATCTTTGGGACTCTTCTGCTGTGTCTCCTTGGAAAACACTGTATGGGTTTTTCTTCCCATCTTCAAAAGAAAATATTGTTCAAATGAATACAAATGGAATGGTGTCCATAGTGCTAAACCAACCATTCAGTGTACTAGAACAAGCCCTGTGCATTTTCAGTTGGTTTGTGAAGTTGAACAAAAGGGTTTAGAGACGGTCCAGTGCTGATGCCTTCTTGATTTCAACAGCAGGCCTCTACACATTCTGCAAATGCAAGAGATGTCTGTGACACTCCCACCCCTCCTCAGAACGGTGTTTATCTTTTTTTTTGTTAATGTTGCTTTTCTCAACATTTCGACAGATTATTTGCTTGGGAAGCACCTTCGCCATTTGTGTTTGGTTTTGCTTTTGACACAATTCAGTGACAACTCTGGAGAAAAGCCTTCCTTGCTCCTTGGCTGACATCATTTCACCATTCCCCTTTCCATAGATATTTTTGCCACTTCGGGTGCCTGACTTTTGGTGTGCCTGGCTGGCACTTATCAGCACATCTGCGTCATAAGTATGTGAAATGAAATAAGGCTGGCAAACTAAGCTGTCTTGTAATACTACAGTGAAGTCTTTCTGATCAAAAAACAATTACCAGTAATATCTAAATTAATAATAGGGTTGCCACTTCTTACCCAAGACACCAGACATACACTTTTCTCCCAACAGAGTGCAAGGCAAGGCAGCTGCAGACCCTCCCTCCTGTTTTCTCACTGGACTGGTGATTCACTCCTCTCCCTCCCTGCTTTGCAGCACACCTGGAGACCCCAGGTGAACAACAGGCGCAGAGAGCAAATTGCCAGGAGTTTCTACAGCTGTCTTCTCTTCCACTACATTGGGGGCTTTAAAAAGTGTATGTCCATTGTGTGGAATATAAATGTGAGTATGAAACACTCCCTTTGCCACACAACCACCTACGTATGTACCTCCTGCTGCCCTCTTCCATTATCATACTACACACCTGGTCACTCTCACTATTTTATCTTCTTGATGTTTTGCCCTTAATCAGGACTTTCCCCATTCATCTGTGACTCCCGTTTGCTTCTTCATGCAAGAAACTACAAAATGTGGAACCCAGAAAGTGAATCATGGTATACAAAGGTCTTGGTGGACCATCTTCCTGAAACACTGTGATTAGCTCAGCCCTAGAGGACTTGTTTAAGTGCGTGTGTGTGTGTGTGTGTGTGTGTATACACGCACACACGCACGCATGCACGCACGCACATATATATATATATATATACTCATGGTTACTTATTTGTTGTTTGTATCTGAGAAGCCGGCATGGGGGGACAGAGGCCCAGTCAAACACAGGCTTTTAAACGAAGTGACTTGTCAAGTGCATGACTGTGGCAGGATCTAGAAGGCAGTAAATTTAGCAGCTCTCTCTTCCACTGACAGCCTGTCATGTGCTTGAAACATAAATAGTAGTGGAGACAAATCGCTGCTGTTTTCCTATTAAGCTTTGGCCCACTGGCCTCCTGGCCTGCTGGCAGCTTTTCTACCCACCCGCCCAAGTGCCTCATTTCAGGGACTGATGTGCCTCCCCTCCCATATACTACAGAACAGGGAGTAAGAGAATGATTGCGTTGCTTTCACTGCTGTCCTTGCTCTTGTGGTACCATTAGTCACATGGTGGAACAGTCTCCTTTTCCTACCTGCCTCTTCTAACTCATGTGAACGAACATGGAAAAACAACTATGTTTCCTCTCTTTTTTCCCAATACAGCTAATAGCAGCTTGAGTGGAGGGGGGAAATTAGATCAGGGAAAAGGGCAAGGGAAGAAAGGGTCAAACAACTATTCTTATTGCTATGCAAAGCCAGCCAACTATTCAAAACAGCCACATTAAGCTGGTAATTTGTTAAAAATAACTGTGGAAGGTCTAATCATCCACCTCCCACATCATATCTAAAACCTTGACTTCAGGACTAAACATATGATTTTCAAAAGCACCTAGGTCATTAAAAACACCATTCACATTGAACATTTGGCAGAGTGACATGTAATATGCGTATCTGCAATGCGAAAGCCTGAGGAAAAGAGATGATGTGGTGATGCAAGAGAAAGAAGGGTGCTTATCCCACTCACTGCCACTTCTCCTCTCCAAAGCTGACTCCGCCCCTACACATGCACATGCGCGCGCGCACACACACACACACACACACACACACACACACACACACACTCCTTCTAACAGCTCCCTTAAGGCTCCCAGTTATCTGATTCTCCATTATTGGTATTTACAGAAGGTCTGAACTCCACTACTCATTCTCCTCCTATTCTTTTCAGCCATTTTCTTCTTTCAGGCATATTCTCTTCCTCTTCTTTTCTCAGTGGAGAATGAAACCAAGAATAGGGTAAAGATGGCATGTTCTCCATTGCCTTGACTTGTGTTCCCAGCTTGTTCATCCAGCTTCATCTGTGCAGTATTACTCTCACAGGGACAATGCCACAAAGACACTTCAGTAAAATCCACAGCTCCCCCAGGTACAACATAGCAAAGGTACTGTAACAAAGTCTGCAACTCTCACGGGCGCATGCTGACAAAAAGCCTAACAAAATCCCAACTCCCAGGGCTGCAAGACGAATCCTGGCTACAATTGAAGTATTTTTAACAGTTCTTGTGGGATGCCATTATTTTGTGTATTCAACAATGTTGATAAGTAGTGCATGGCAGAACAGGGTGCTTATCTGCTCACTAGAGACACATGGGTCTCTATAGGCATAACTTTTTTTTTCCATCAGTCTTTAGAATCACTTATTTGATTTATTTTCTCTGCTTCGTTCCTTTTAACCTTATCTCTCCCTAGACTTCTATTTTTTTCACTGCAGTTGTTTTTTTAATCTCTTTTGCTCTCTTTCTCCATTTGTTTCTCTTAATCAGCCTTCTTGTCTGCTCTGCATCACCTTACACTGTCTAATTTTCTTTTCTTACAATCCTGCTTTCCTCTCTAATGGTCCAATATTTTCTCTCTTCTGCAGCATTTCTCTTAGAATCCTACATTTTCCTCCTAGTGGTCCTATCTCTCTATCTTAGGCCTCAACATTTGTTTTTCTACAAATCTTCAACATCAATACATATATTTTAGCTAGGGAAACAAACAAATGCTGCAGCGCAGAACCCGTATTTCTCTTATCGGATCTAATTGCTCGATATTTATGCCACCAGAGCAGAAATGCAAATATTGGTCAGAGTCCACAGAGCCAAACATTTCTGTGCACACACCAAGATGTCCTCGATTTCGTGTTCCAATCACAGTTCCTTGTACTATGTTGTCACTTCCAAATTTCCCCTGAGTTTTGTGAACCATGTGCAGCTTCTGAGCAGTTAAAAGTCCACAACACATTTTGGCTGTAGCAAAAGTCGGAATGTATTAACAACACCATCCATTCAGACACCCTTCAAAATATTGATAGTAAGTTCCATTTTCAGGCTGCAGTCCAATGCATGCTGCATTAAGAGTTAGCCCAGTTGAACACAGTGGGGGAATTCCTTCACAGTAAGCGTGATCGAGCGGGTAGTGGCGTCTCAGCTCCAGAGAGTCTTGGAGGAAGCTGATTATCTGGATCCATTCCAGTCTGGCTTCAGGCGGGGGTTCGGGACAGAGACGGCCTTGGTCGCCTTGGTGGATGACCTGCGCCGGGGACTGGACAGGGGGAGTGCGTCCCTGTTGGTCCTGCTGGACCTCTCGGCGGCTTTTGACACCATTGACCATGGTGTCCTCCTGGGTCGGTTGGCTGGGTTGGGGCTTGGAGGCACCGTTCTGAGGTGGTTCCGCTCCTTCCTGGCTGATAGATCCCAGAAGGTGGTGCTGGGGGATGCTTGTTCGGCACCCTTGCCCTTGAGGTGTGGGGTGCCACAAGGGTCAATTCTATCCCCCATGCTGTTTAACATCTATATGAAGCCGCTGGGAGAGGTCATCCGGGGGTTTGGGGTAGGGTGTCATCAGTATGCGGATGACACCCAGCTCTTTCTCTCCTTTTCACCTGACTCCAAGGGGGCGGTCGATGTCCTGAATCGTTGTCTGGAGGCAGTTGGGAGCTGGATGGGGGCGAACAAGCTGAAATTAAATCCTGATAAGACCAGAAGTCTACGACTCAGGTACTGGATCATCGTCCTGCTCTGAATGGGGTTGTACTCCCTCTGAAGGAGCAGGTCCGCAGCTTGGGGGTTCTCCTGGATGCGCAGCTGCTCCTGGATTCCCAGGTAGCGGCTGTGGCCAGGGGGGCTTTTGCCCAGCTTCGGCTGGTGCGCCAGCTGCGACCGTACTTGGATCGTGCAGACCTGGCCACAGTGACCCATGCCCTAGTGACATCTAGATTACTGTAATGCACTCTACGTGGGGCTGCCTTTGAAGACTGTTCGGAAACTGCAACTAGTGCAGAATGCGGCGGCCTGGGTGGTTGCCGGGGCTTGTCGGTTCGACTCAGTCGGACCGTTGCTTCGGCGGCTACACTGGCTACCGGTTCGTTTCCGGGCACAATTCAAAGTGCTAGTTTTGACTTTTAAAGCCCTTAACGGCTCGGGTCCAGGGTATTTGAGGGACCGCCTCCTTCCTTATAATCCGACCCGTACTCTGAGGTCGTCAGGGGGGGCCCTGTTGACCGTGCCGCCATTGGCGGAGGTGAGGGGGATGGCGGCGCGGAGTAGGGCCTTCTCGGCAGTGGCGCCCCAATTGTGGAATTCCCTCCCCTTGGAACTAAGAACGACTCCCTCTTTAGAGGCTTTTCGGCGGGGCCTTAAGACGTTTTTATTCAGGACTGCTTTTAATGTCTGACATGGTGGGCTGACTTTTTTAACAAATGGTTATATATGTAAATGCTGGTGACCCATTGGGGTTGTTTTTAATCTCAAGTGTTTTTAATTATTTTAATGTGTTTAATTAATTGTTTTAAAGTTGTTTATATGTATTTTAATATGTTGTAAGCCGCCTTGAGTGTCTTCGGGAGAAAGGCGGGCTACAAATTCTTTAAATAAATAAAATAAATAAGCATGTACAGGATTATACTGCCATGAGAGGCAATACTAGGGATGGTATAAATTAATCCACAAACCAGTTAGTTATTATTTAAAATATTTAGACCCCACCCTTTAGGACAAGTCTTCCCAGGGTGGCTAACACCTATCAAATAAAACAACTAGAACAGGTAAACAGAATAACTGAAGACAAAGGGTGATATTTGCTGAGAATGTCAACTAAAGGCTGAAAATACAGCTTCTGTGGCTTCAGGTTGCTCTTATGTTAAGAGGTTCACTGCATGGGAACTCAACTAAAATTGGGGAATCAACAGCTGTACTTGTCAAGATACCTATTGGGCTTATATTTGTTCCCGAATTAAAAATCCGCATATCACCGGGTAAACTCCGTCATTTATAAAACTATTTATTGAATAAACAAAATGTTAAAACAAACTTAACGTTTCACCCCAAACATCTGGGGCATCATCAGAAGTTAAACAGCCACTTGAGGAGCAACCTACTTATACTAAAAACCCCAGAAACCCAGGATGTAATTCACTCCCAGGTGTCAACCAGCCACGCCTTCTTCAAGCTAATTAATGCTCCCTTACTAAAACATCCTGGCACAACTTACAACAGTGAATGAACATTCCCCCAGACAGCAATTCTAAGGAGGAAAACACACTAACCGGCAACACCCGGTTAGTGTCGGGTGTTTTGATCGACTGTGGTTTTACTGTTCATTGGTCTTATGATTCTTTTCCATAGTATTTTAAAATGACTTTGTGTTGTGTCAATTTTACTATCATATCTCCCTGTTGTTTAATTCCTCTCAGTTGTATTCTTAGCCTCTGTAACAATTTTATTTCTGGTTTTTACCCCACTGAGGATTGGGGTTGTTTTAATTTGTTTTATTTTTATTGGGGGGGGGGTGTTTGTTTTCCTCCTTAGAATTGCTGTCTGGGGGAATGTTCATTCACTGTTCTAAGAGCACCGCCCACCCTATCCCTATCTTTATTTTGAGCAGTGTAGCAGCAATCAGTCATGCCAGGACACAGTATTGTAAAGTTTTGGTTATACAATTTTCCTGTGTTTTATTCTTGTCTAAAGGAGTCTCATATTTAGACAGCTCGACCAAATGCCTTTTGTTGTCCGTTAACCAGAGCTGGGTCAAAATAGAGGTGGTGAATTTCAAAGAGCCTCACTTCAAAGGAATTTGAAAGAATATGTGTCATCAATTAGGGAGGAAGGAGCTATCAGGATCCTAAGCAGCTCGGGTCCAGGGTATTTGAGGGACCGCCTTCTTCCTTATAATCCGACCCGTACTCTGAGGTCATCAGGGGGAGCCCTGTTAACCGTGCCGCCATTGACGGAAGTGAGGGGGATGGCGGCACGGAATAGGGCCTTCTCGGCAGTGGCGCCCCAATTATGGAATTCCCTCCCCCTGGAATTAAGAACGGCTCCCTCCTTAGAGACCTTTCGGCGGGGCCTCAAGACGTTTTTATTTAGGTTGGCGTTTGATGACTGACATGGTAGGCTGGCTTTTTAACAAATGGCTTTTAACAAATGTAATTATAGGTGACCCACTGGGGTTGTCTGTTTTAACTGTTTTAATTACTTGTTTTTAATTATTTTTATTGTGTATTATGTATTTTAACTTGTTCTTAACTGTAAGCCACCTTGATTGCCCTTATTGGGAGAAAGGCGGGGTAGAAATCCATTAAGTAAATAAGTAAATAAATAAATAAATAAGCATAATGAAGTATTTTTACTGTCAAAAGGCTGTGTCAGGACAAAAAATAAAATAGGAATGTTAACTCATTCTTATCCTTCTTGTCTTTTTGTGCGTCTCCCCCCCCCCAGATATTTTATACGAAAGAAATGAAATTTGCAAGATGTGCTGCATTTCCAGTGTATATAATGGTTATGTTTGGTTGGTACATTTCCTTTCGTTAACTAGTGTATGTGTCTCATGAATTGTTTTCATGATCGTAAAGCAATTCTATTTGTCTCTGGAAATTCAAATAGTCTCTGAAATCTTGCCTTTATATCTGGAGTACCACGCTGCTGCATTCTACAGAGTTTGCCAGAAGAAGGTAAAAGGGACCTTTTTCTGTCCCAGAATGAGAGGTCTCCCCGTATACCCGTGTCCTAGTTTGGTCTTAGCAGCCTGTGTATAAAAATAATTGGTGGTGGTGATGCCAGGAATAAAGGGCCAGATCTATACCTGCAGTTTAGGATTGTGAGTAGTAGAGTGGATTATACCACTTCAGGCTGTAAGGAGGGGGTACCCATGTTGACCAAAAAATCCAAAACTTGCCATAGGTAATAAAAGTATGTTGGAAACAATGTTACTATTCTGGCTGGTCCAAGTATTTTATTTCAGTTAACACAAGAATAGTAGTTTTATCTCGTGGTTTCTCCTGGTGACATCATCTAGCTCCACTCCTGGGGTGGATGTTGACCTTTTTACTAGATTCCCCTTTCTCTGGATAGGATCCAAACACACAACAAGACGTGTGTTCATACGTTGCTTATAACTCTTCTTCTTTCTAAGAACTGTGCCTTTAGTAAACGGATCTTTAACAATTGTAATATTTTGTAAAGAAAACGAAGTTATGGGTCTTAGCCATGTGATTTTATTGAAGGAAAGAAAAAACTCTAATCCCCGCTGATGTTTCACCCTGCACTTAGGGTTTCTTCAGAGCAAAAACCTGGCACTAGCTAGTAGATGTTAACTGCCAGTGGAATGCCTGGAAAGTTTAAAGGGACATTGCTGCTTAATCAGAACCGGAAGTGTCAATCTTCGCTGTGACCGGAGATAACCTTTGCTGGTGCGATGTCTTAATCAAAAACGGAAACCAGATCTTGTTCACAAATACCAGTTCTTGTTGGCGGTTCAGAGGGTTCAAAGCCCTCCTTTGAGAAATTACAATTGCCTCCAAATTTCTTCTCAGTCTGTTTTTAGACTCGCTGAACAGCGAACGAGTTTCCTCGAAAGCAATTGAGTGCCCGGTTTGAGCCACGTGTGTCGCTATTATTTCTCTTCCTGAAGGGACTTAGTAGCCCTTAAATGTTCCTGCACTCGGGTTCTTATGGGTCGCATGGTGTTCCCCACATAAGTCCTTGTGTAGTCACCACAAGGGATTTCATACACGCCTGGATTAGACAGAGGCGGTCGTCTATCTTTCGGGTTACGTAGCATTTGTTCGATTTTAACTGTGGGTGAAAACCGGGTCTGAAACATCTAAATAGTTTGTGTCCAGAGATCCAATTTACAATGGAAATAGAGACAGATGGGATGCTGCCTTTCTTGGATGTTCAGGTGTCCAGGAAATCAGATCTCACCTTTGGTCACACAGTATATAGGAAGCCCACGCATACTGGAAGATACCTCCACAGTACTTCTAACCACCATCCCGCACAGAAGAATTATTTGATAGACTCGTTGGTGTATAGAGCTATCCATGTATGCGACCCTGCATCTCTAGCCAATGAAAAGTGTACCATTGTGAACATGTTAAAAGCCAACGGATATGGAGAACAACAAATTGAAAGCAGCTGGAAAAATCAATTAGCTAAGAGTCAGCACATACCAGGACCCGGGGACAGTGAAAAAGAATAAGTACAACGAGATTTAGAAAAGAAAGAACAAATTTGGCTGTCTCTGCCATACATACGAGGCTTCTCCGAAAAAATAGCTCATATTGTTAGGCACTATGGTATTAAGATCCGGTTTTCACCCACAGTTAAAATCGAATAAATGCTACGTAACCCGAAAGATAGACGACCGCCTCTGTCTAAACCAGGCGTGTATGAAATCCCTTGTGGTGACTGCACAAGGACTTATGTGGGGAACACCATGCGACCCATAAGAACCCGAGTGCAGGAACATTTAAGGGCTACTAAGTCCCTTCAGGAAGAGAAATCGGCAATAGCGACACACGTGGCTCAAACCGGGCACTCAATTGCTTTCGAGGAAACTCGTTCGCTGTTCAGCGAGTCTAAAAACAGACTGAGAAGAAATTTGGAGGCAATTGTAATTTCTCAAAGGAGGGCTTTGAACCCTCTGAACCGCCAACAAGAACTGGTATTTGTGAACAAGATCTGGTTTCCGTTTTTGATTAAGACATTGCACCAGCAAAGGTTATCTCCGGTCACAGCGAAGATTGACACTTCCGGTTCTGATTAAGCAGCAATGTCCCTTTAAACTTTCCAGGCATTCCACTGGCAGTTAACATCTACTGGCTGGTGCCAGGTTTTTGCTCTGAAGAAACCCTAAGTGCAGGGTGAAACGTCAGCGGAGACTAGAGTTTTTTCTTACCTTCAATAAAATCACATGGCTGCAAGACCCATAACTTCATTTTCTTTACATAATACAACAAGCCATGAGAATCTTCATACCATGCTTCAATGTAATATTTCTGGTGACATTGGATTAAACCTTTCTGCGACAGTACAATTCATTCCACCATCTAAGAACTGTCCTAACTCATTACCTCACCTTATTCTGCTATATGTGTTTCTCTCAGAAGTGGGTTACTCAGGTAATGTTACTCTGATATTTGCCCTTCTAAAGAGTTAGGAACTGGGTAGCAGAGATAGGAGAGAAGGACAATGGGGAGAGAAGTGTGGAGGAGAAACAGAAGAGAAGGGAAACCAGGAGGTGGAGGACAGCAGAACAAAGGGTGAAATGCAGAGGGGATAGCTGGAAAGGAGGAGAGTAAGCCCTGAGGAGAACAAAGAAAGGAGGGAAACGGATAGACGACTGGTGGGGGAAAAGACAAGAGAACGGGAAACTTGGACTCTGGAGAAGTGCAAGGAAACAAAAAGGGAAGGAAGGAAGAGTTTGGTGAGAGAAAAGGGGGAAACCAGCCCAGAGAAGAAAAGAGACTAGGAAAACCTTGAGGGAAACCACTATGGTGTCATAGAGGAGGGTGATGGGTGTCATGTCTGGCCACCAGAGCAGAACTAACAAGGCTGCAGGTGAAATTGGGGGCTCAGATCCTTGACTTAAAAGACAATTAAGGCAGAGCTGGAGTGAGGCAACTACCCGACATCCAGATGATGATGAACCCTCTCAGGCAGAGCAGCCATGTCGTCTTAGCAGAATGCCTATCCACACCCCTTTGTTGGAATGGACTTGGTTGCCCTAATGTCCTTTTCGTGCCCTTTGGAAAGGAGGTGGGCACGTCCACAGGACCATAGCAGGGCAAAGGGTTAAAGCTCCCGCTTTCCCCATGACGGTCCCAGTCTGAATTGCCCCTCCCACAACTACTAATTTGTCCAGAAAAACTAAGCAAACCAGAACCAAACACATTACCATAAGAGTAATTTGCTAGGGGCAAATTATAAATTGTCTGTGTATGTTACACATACCCGACATGTTTGTGGGTGGCATTCCACATGGCCACTACCCAGTGTCATGCTAGCAGTCTTCCCACATTTCAGCCCAAGCAGGACTGCAACATACTGGTGTTTCCGTAACCATCTCAACCTCACTGTCCTGAGTAGAAGCCTCTGCCCCAGCTTCCTTCTTTCCCCACCTCCATTATCACCTTTCTCCATCACTTTTTCCAGCCTTGTCGGATTCTTTTCATGTTTCCTACCTTCCCAGTCTTTCTGGTTTTTCCACTTCCCCAACTCCCTGTCACTTTCCAGCACATTCCACCCTGTTACTCATTTACCATCTGCCACTCTCCACTCTGTGTGTGTGTGTGTGTGTGTGTGTGTGTGTGTGTGTGTGTGTGTGTGTGTGTGTAATTTAAAACAAGTCTCTTCAACTAAGGGACAAATAAAAATGCCAAACTCCTAGAAATCTGTGGTGGGTAAAGAAGAAAAGATTGATAAACGAAGGCTTCAAAGTTGCAAATGAAAACAAACAAAAATCCCCAGCTGGAAATAAAACAAGAAAATGATGTCAAAGTCTCCCTCGGCTATTTTTGTTTTTCTGAAGTAACATCCTGGGAATTCAAGGTGGTGAGCCAGGAAGAGAGTTAGGTGAGCAAGACCTTAGACTATACATGAAAAGCTCAGGAAGAACAAAACAAAACGGGGAAAAAGGCCTCCGTGCAGCACTGGAAGTTTCCGCAGAAAACTTCAAATGGCATCTTTTGATTGGCACTCTTTTCATCCCTTTGCATCTTGTTTTAGGCAGAGGGTGCCCAACATGGTCCTGCGGCCCCTTTTGCTCTCCACTCCACACATCTACAAAAGGAGTTTGAAGAAAACAAACAAAGTAGTGAGGGTTTGGCTATTTTGTTCTCTTCTCTACATAAACATATACTTAGGTGAACGTGAACTTTATCTTACGGCCCAATCCTAAGGGGCCTTTGTGCTGCTAGAATGAGCGTTCTGGCGGCATAAACCCCTTTACAGGTGTTGCAAATGCAACAGCACCAGCATGCACTGCCTAGAAACCGCAGCAAACCGCTGGGTCTGCACGAAGGCAGACAGCGGACAGCGGACACCCGTCAGAGCAGGTAAGCCCATGCAGAATCAGGTGGGAGGTGAGGAGGGAGGGAATGAGGCAGAGGGGAGGGAGGATTGGGCCTGGGAAGGGATGGGTTTGACGATAACGGCGCCCACCGAATCCTAACCCCCTTCATGGGCCTGATCCACCTTCCCAGGTCAATGTGGACTTGCATCAGCTATAGAGCTCGTGCAAGTCCGAGTTGACCCATAACGGAGACCAAAACTCCCCCCCCAAAAGGAGGCTGTGTTGTTGCCGCTGCATCGCCGCACGGGGAGTTAGTTAGGATTGGGCTGTCAGTGTGTAAGTACACAACAAAAGGAGAAGCAACAAAAACAAATAGGGGTATGTGTGTCTCTGTGTGTGTGAGAGAGAGAGAGATGTGGAAGTACTGTGTGTCTGTGTGTGAGAGAAAAGAATGAGAGGGCATTGTATGTGTACTTATGTGTGAAGAGCATTTTGTGTGTTTTTGTGCGAGCATTTGTATGTGTGCATAAGAGAGAAAAAGAAAAAGAGGGCACTTTTGAAAGCGGGGGGGCATTGCATTTTTGTGTGTGATAGAGAAAGAGAATGAGGGCATTGTATGTGTGCTTCTGGGAGGGCATTTTGTGAGAGAACAAGTGTGTGCAAGGGCATTGTACCTGTGTGTGTGAAAGGAGGGGAAAGGGAGGAAACTCTGTTTCTCTGTGAGGTTGACCAGGGAATTGCATGAATGTCTCTTCAACAGATTACATTGAACATGAAATGGCTGCCTCTGTCTGTAGTTGATTCTCTTATCTTTACCTGCAGATAAGGATGCTACCTCTAGATTGCTCTTCTCGCAAAAGCCTCCTCCTTTAATTTGAATTTACAGGATTGCTTTGATAGAAAGACATGTGCATTTAGCACTTTGAGAGATCAGTACCTGCAAGGAAAGGCATAATTATTAAAGAACATAGATTCATACAATATTTTGCACCACTGGTGCGTTTGTGTGTGTGTGTGTGTGTGTGTGTGTGTGTGTGTGTGTGTGTGTGTGTGTACACATAACATGTTCCACTCAAGGCCACTTCATCTGTAATGCAAATTTATTTATTTAATATTTATTTATTTACTTGATTTGTATCCTGCCTTTCTCCCCGAAGGACACTCAAGGCGGCTTACAAGATCATAAGACAATTTTAAGCAATAATGTACATAACAACATTAAAATAACAACATAAAACATTATTAAAAAAAACACTAAAATCAATTAAAAAAGAAACAGTAAACAAAGCCAGCAGCAACATCATATAAAAAGGTCAAAAACCTGAAGTCCAAGATATTAAAAGTCTCCAGGATACCTCTGGGCTTTGTTGTTAGTCTTGTGGTGGTCCCCTCCAGCTTTGTGACTGCTGATAGTACAGGCTGCAGTGCGCCGCACATCAGAAGTGTCAACGCAGTGCATCTATTCCCATCCGGATGTGTCTTGAGTATGTGAACCAGACCATGTGGAGTGCTGTTTGCTCACAGATACATGAGCCCACAGAAGCGGCATGTTTTGTGCTTCCAACCACTTTAGAAAGTCCAGTTAGAAAGTGACAAAAAACCAGGCATAAGAGGTGAGAGCATCTTCAAAGGTGTCATTATTACCGTATTGGTCTGAGTATAAGACTCACTTTTTTCTCCTAATTTAAGTTTTTAAACTAGGGGTGCGTCTTATAATCAGGCTGTTGCAATAATGCCAGTGATTTAATTAAAAAAAATTTAATAGCACCAAACTTTAAGGGTGCGTCTTATAAACAGGTGCGTCTTATACTCGGGACAATACGGTATTTATACGTTCAATCTCTCACGAGGGGCTCCCTGCACTGGCAGAGCTTCTTCAGCCCCCAACAAGTGTAGGCTGCTGCAAGCACCTTGCACTCTCAGCCAGATTGGCCTTTGTAGAGTTGATTGCTAAGCCTGGCAGCGCTCTGTATCGCGAGCCTCCAGAGCAAGATGCTTTGTGCTGACCGAAAAAAGCACCGTTTCCTGTATTCTCATAGAAGAGATTGAAGGAGGATGGCTTGGCGACACCTAAGGGATGCTGTGATAATTAGCAGTCTCAGGAGTCTCTGAAGGGTATAATCCCCAAGGTAAAGGGAACTCGCAAAATTGTCTAACCAGGATTTATGGCATGTCACTAAGAAAAGGTCAGTTCTGTAAAGGGCAATTTTATTTGTATGCCGGATAGTCTTTGCCTTAGGTGAAGAAACACCCATCACTTGGGATATATAAAGCTAAACTAAGAAAAACATTTCGAGAATACACAGTGGGGAGCCATCTTGAGCTATTGCAATGGAGAATGCCAGTAAGCAGGTGGCATTCCCAACTTGCTTATAAAATAGTGCAAACACAGAGACTTTCTCTAGAAATTGTCCACAATGTCCACCTTCCTCCAGCTCCCTTTACTGCAATAAAATAGCAACAAACAAACTCCCTGCTGGTTCTTTTTTTTCCGGAGCTTGACAATTTAATGCCTCCCTGCAGACAAACTCTGTTCTTCCTACCATTCATTTCCTTCTTCCTCAAAGATAGCCTCTGACCACTTTTAGACTGGAGCTCGGAAGACCCACATCACCTGCGTGCTGAAGTGAATTGGCGCACAATGCTCAACGACGTCTATTTTGTTTCTTATTACTATGATATGGCATCATACTTGAGTGAATTTAAAAATAAAGATAGTTCTGCTTTTAGGAGTCATGGCAGAAGAAAGAAAGGCTAAGTATGAGTTGCATTTCATAGCTATCATTCAGTATATTGATCAAAGCTTCAATTCCCCAAACAAATGCTCTTTTCCTGAAATTATAAAAGCATTTTATTGTCATCTCCCTCTGTGTTCATCTTATCAGATTCTTCTTTTCCTGTCTTTGATTTTGAGCCCTTTGGGGCTGAGTGCTGGTTTAAATTGCATGTTTGTACAGCTCCAAACACACGGCCCAGTCCTATCCCCCCCCCCCACCATTATACGCTACGCAGCTGCACAAATGGAGTATGTGTTGGGGAGGGGGGCAACCAGATGGCCTGGGAGAGATAAGTAAAAATATTTTATACTTTCCTCTTCATAGGCCACCTGGCCTTCAGTGGGTCTCCTCGCACTCATGCCAGCTATTATGCTGGCATAAGTCCACGGAGTGGTGGGGGCATGTCAGGATGGGAAAACAGAGACAGGATCTGGCATGTGCTGCCACCGCTAAGATCCACCCCCTCCTGCCCCCTGCCCCCTGCTCCCCACCTCAGTCCTCTCCCAACCTCCCCCAAACCACGCACAACCCTCCCCCACTGGCAACTTACTTGCTCCAACATGGACTAGAACTTTCTCTGGTGGGCACAGGGGCCTCCGGCCATTTGTGCCAATGGCTCCAATGTACGTCAGCAACTCAACATTTATGAGTTGGAAGAGGATTTACGCCAGTCGATTGGGGACCCATTGCCATCGGCCCTCTATAGGCTTGGTCTGGCAGTGTAGCTACTCTGTTATTCTTGTTTTGTTACAGTGCAGGTAACAAGAATAATGACTATCAGTGGCGGTTGAAGAGCAAGGCTCCTAGAGTCTACTAGGCTACTCATAGGGCACCTAGAATACTATTAGGGCTACTAGAAGTGATTTTTTTCCCTATTATTTTAGGAGTAGCTATTAACACACACACACACACACACACACACACACACACAAACACACACACGGTCTACACATGCAAGAAAGTGCAGTAGGAAAGAGGTGGTAGCGACCTGAGATGGAGAAAGAAATTGTGCTACTGTGGGGCAGCAGGTGGAGACTCATAGGTACTGTCTCTCGGCTTCATTCATTAGCATGCTCACCGACATCCTTTACAGCTCTTTCATTGAATTAAACCCAGTAGTGTTACCCATGAAACTTCTCACTTCTCAGGGACACAAGGAGCGCATAACAATATATAACGGAAGGGCTTTGGACCCTCGGGAAAAAAGCGGGGGGGGGGAGGGAGAGGCAGCATCGGTAAGTTGGCTTTTTTCATCCCACACTTGTTCCAAACATTCAAAGTTCAGCCTGTATATCTCCTGCTGTGCCGCCTCTGCACGTGTGCAGAACAGCAGACACATCTTTGTTCAGAAAGAAGAAGGCGCATCTGCTCAGCTTTGGGCATTCAAAAAAAGAATCGGAAAGGGAAGGACAACTTCTTTGCATCCTTCCAAATGTCTGAAGTCACTCCAAGAATTCTGATTATAGGCATCTGCCGACCTTGCTTCAGAAAGCTGTTTTCATAACTTTTCCAGCAATGCATCTCATATGGCATCTGAATCTTTCCCATATTGTTCTAAGAGAGCTTACTTTATATCACTTTGCATGGCGAAAGTACTCTAACCCCAAATGGAGACCAAATCCAGGTCCTCCTTTATATAAGTTCTGGCAGCTCTTGGAATTGAACTACAAGCAAGGGTAGAATCCAATCTTGACTTGGAAGAGGATCAGCTGAATACACTTGGAGTATTGTGTCCAGTTTTGGTCGCCACATTTCAAAAAGGATATACTGGAACTGGAAAAGGTGCAGAAGAGAGCAACCAAAATGATCAGTGGGCTGGAGCAGCTTCCTTGCGAGGAAAGGCTACAGCGTTTGGGGCTCTTAAGTCTGCACAAGACGTCACCTGAGCGGAGTCTTGCTTGAGACATATAAAATTATGCATGAAATGGAGAAAGTGGAGAGATGGAAATTCTTTTCCCTCTTGCACAACACCACAACCAGGGGGCAGCCACTAATCTGACTGGTTTAAACAGAGGCGTTTCTACGGTAGGGGCTCTACCGTAAGTTGCGCCCCGCGCTAGCACCGTGTTTACAAACCGGAGCGAGGAGGCCCCGCCCCCTCGCTGTCAGAGCCATTCCGCGCAGCGAAGGCGAACAGGCAGGAGACTACTGTACCGTGAACAGGCAGCCCCTACCGTAGAAACACCTCTGGTAAAATTTCTGGGAGAGCTAGAACAGACAAAAGGAAACATTTCTTTACCCAGTGCATAAATAATGTGTGTAACTTCTTGCCACAGAACATTGTGATGGCACCTGGCCTAAACATCTTGTATAGGGGATTGGACAGATTTGTGGAGGTAAAGTTTACAAGGCATGATGACTGCAGTTGGCCCTCGCTATCTGCGGAGGGTCAGTTCCAGATTTCCCCCTCTCCGCGGATAGCGAGGATCCACGTATACCTGCAGGGGGTCCACTTTAAAACACTGTTGGAAAAGAAAAAAACTCAGAGAAAAACTTTGCAAAGCATTCTAGGGCGACCTTGGGAGGGGGAGGGGGAGTCATGTGACCCGGAAGAGGCTTCCGGAGCACAATTTCAGCATGTTTAAAGCAAGAACACACAGCGGTTTCACTCTAAAACAGTGTTTCTCAAAGTTCTTCCGGCAAGGCAGGTGGGAGGTGGGCCAGCGGCAGTGGCGATCCTGGGTATCACTGCTGACACTGGGAAAAAAGTGCCCAAAATCAGCGGGTTTTTTACTCATCAGGACTTTGAGGGGTGTGAGGAGACCTGCGCGACCCTCCGCAGGCCTCCCCAATGTTTAGATCGACAAAAACAGCAATTTTAGACCAATTTTCACAAACAGCCGTTCAGCAAACAACTGACACATGGAAATGTGTTCTGTATATCTCTACTGTCTCCCCCCTAATACATCTATATAGTACATCTCTCTCTCTCTCTCTCTCTCTCTCTCTCTCTCTCTCTCTCTTTTATTGCATATATAATACAAGTACTCTCTCTCAATCAATCAATCAATCAAAGCAGACATGTATGTATTTATTTATTTATTTATTTTGTCTATCTTTTGCCTGTGTAGAGTGGAAGTCGGGTTTCTCAAAGTGCATTCTCCTTCTTCCTCTCTCGGCTCTAGTCCACTGTAAAACATAGGCCTCTGCCTGTTCTGTTGAAAATGTATTGAGTGCTATTGCCTTTTAATTTTATTGGTTTTCCCCCACCTCTAATATTGTAATTAATTCCTCAGTAATGACATGCAAAAGGTTCTTCTTTGCTTGCAGTTGAAAAAGGTTTACTAGCTCCCATGATGTGAAGGTCTCCTTCAGAACTCCTGATTGTTTGGCTTTTCTTGTCATTTGAACTTGTACATAGAATGCCGTTAAGTTCAACATCCAGTGAATTGACAGAATTGCATCTTTCTTTGTCTGCTCATAGGCAGGGAATTTGAAGGTGAGGAAGAGTTCCTGGAGATCCTGGGGATAACGCGAGAGCAGTCGGGCAAATACGAGTGCAAAGCTGCAAATGAGGTTTCCACAGCAGATGTCAAACAAGTCCGAGTCACTGTGAATTGTGAGTATCCTTGTTACTACCTCAGGGTGAGGAATGGCAAAGTTCATCCCACTATGTAGCCACAATAGCAAAAAGGAAAGCCTATGTTGAAGACATCTTCTTAATCCCTGACTCCTTTTGAAAAAAGAACCAGTATATTCCAGGGGAAAGAGTGGAGACTTGGACCTTGAAGATGTGGTTTGAAATCCCTGATCAGCCATGAACTTGCTTGGTGGCTGACTCACTACCTCAGTCTCGGTTTCCTATCTGTAACATGGGAAACTCTACTTTTCATGAGGCTACAGACAAATAAAGTATTTGCTTGTCTTGTTTTCCTGTGTGATTGTGGGTGTTACAATGGCACCTCCATTTTGGAGTGATAGTGAGGGCTTAACTTGGTGTAGATTGTTGGGGATGCCTAAATGACTGCCTTTAAAAACCCCACTTCCTCTAGGCAAGTACTGAGCAGGGGGAGATATGATGTTGGAAGTAAGAGGAAGAGGGTTCAAAACACATTTTTTGCACTGTTCCTCCTTCCAGTCCTGGAAACACTGGTTCTCATATTTGAAATTTGTTGGATCTCCATGTGCTGCTGCTTAGTGCCAGGTCAGTGAATGGAAAAATACCAATCGTCTAGGCTCTGATTCTGGCTGAAAGAACGGACCTAGCATGTATCACCAATCCCTGGCTGGGGGACAGGTGTGTGTGTGTTAACCCTTTAACCATTGTACCTGTAGTTTTGATGGTACAACCTAGATTCAGGGCGCAATCCTGGGGAAGTAACGAACAGCGGAGCAAGTGCTCTGCCGTTCGTAGTCGTCGCAAGCGTGCGGTAAAGCACGTTTGTGATTGCTCAAGAG
Source organism: Plestiodon gilberti rubricaudatus (assembly GCA_026170595.1). Lineage (NCBI taxonomy): Eukaryota > Metazoa > Chordata > Lepidosauria > Squamata > Scincidae > Plestiodon > Plestiodon gilberti. The sequence goes on along the minus strand of JANXHW010000003.1, from coordinate 201,080,405 downwards.
TGAGGGCTTCCCTCACTTCAAGGCCAGCCTCCCTCACTTCATCGCCGGACCATGGCTGCGTGGGTGGTCCGGTGAGGGAGGGGGGCCATTGGTCTAGACAGCCCGGGGGGAGGCTAGGCCATTATATGGCTTCCTCTGACTTCTGCCAGCTATTTAGCTGGCACAAATCCAAGGAGGCCCATCGGGCCGGCCCTGGTTTACAACTGGGGAAGGGGACGAGCGTCCCCTTCCCTGAGTAGACCTCCGCCCCGCTGCTTGGCAGGCAGCCTCGGGCTCAGGATCCGGTGGGCGGCCCTGGGCCGCCAGCCAGATCCTTACACAGGATTAGCTGCCCATGACCTAGACTCAATGAAAGAGGTCACTCACAGATTCCATTTCCCTTATCAACTACCCCACCCAGTTGTTTTGCAATGGGATGTACCGATGGGATGTAGTAAACATAGCATCCTTTTCAGTAGCAGATCATGTTCTTCAGCATTCTAACAGTAGGAGCCTTTTAAAACTAACTGAGCACAGCTATATTCAATTAACACAGTCTAGATCTTTGGACAGTTGCACTAATACATGGGATGTTTGTACTGCAACACTCATGTATAGTGCCTGAATTGTTTTTATTAAATTGGTGCCATTTTCACATATGAGGAAGCACTAATTCTGTGACATTAAAGGATGAAGAAGAAGATGCAAGAAAAGGCATGTCAATAAGTAAACATGAAATGCTGTAATTGTGGTTGTCTGAGTGACCACATCTGTATGCAAATGTGTGCCACGTTTTGTTGCTTATTTTCTCCTAATGGCCCTTGTTTGCCATGTTTTCTGAGATGAAGTGTCTTTTCCTATTAAATAGCCTCCATCTAATGAGATCATTATTTAAAAGCCCATCTTCCATGTAGACAGAACATATTTACACTTCCATTGTGGGGGAGATGAAAGCAGCAGGGAATACAGCCTGTTTCCAAGATCAAAACTACTGGATTTCATACTATTATCATAATAAACTGAATAGGATGACTTAGCTCTTTCTTGATTTTCCTAGCATAGACAGCACTCACCTACAAAGGTTATTTCCCATGCACATACAGAGACACACATCTTGAGTCACCATTTTTGTTCTGTATTCATTTTTGAGCTTTGGGCTGAAACCAGGAAATTACAATTGATAGTTCCAGAAATCAATACTCAGTGTATCTGATTAACTTGTGAGCCACTACCGTACATATTTTTGCTCTTTATTTACCCTCCCGTATTCCCTAAACATTGACAAGGAAGCAAGACTGTCTTGGCCCAAGAGGTGAAATCAGGTGAGGATAACAGGAACAAATGGGGCCAGCCCCTTTGGATGAGTATGGGGCCATTCCTGTAGCTGAGTTATTGCCTACAATAACAATAACAATAACAATTGCCTACAATAGCCTCAGACTGACTTTTTCTAGCCAGGACTTTGATGGGATACTATTATTACAAATTTGTTGTATAAAACTCTATTGATGTGTATAGTTTTTCCAAAACAGAGAGCATGGAAGCAGAGGAATAGCCAGCGCCCCCGAGGTTGGGGCCCACCCCTCGACGCCCCAAAATAAATTTGCATAAATTATGCAAATCCCCCCCCGGTTTTTTAAGGGTTTTTTCCGATTTTTTTTTCCGGTTTTCGGGCGATTTAAAGTGTTAAAAGTGGACGTTAAAGTGAATGTTTGCTTTGCAGGCACTTATCTTGGACATGGGGCACTCCAGGACATTCCAGCGATGATCTTCTTCCTGCGCCCGGGCGCGGCTTCTCCCAGCGCCCGGGTGCGGACTCTGTAACGCCCCCAGCAGCTGTTTCCGGAGTTTGCGCATGCGCAGACCCACGGAGTTTTCAGGGACGTACTGGGCATGCGCAAAGACTCCGTGGGTCTGCGCATGCGCAAACTCCGGAAACAGCTGCTGGGGGCGGTACGGAGTCCGCGCCCAGGTGCAGGGAGAAGCCGTGTCCGGGCGCAGGAAGAAGATCATCGCTGGAACGTCCTGGAGCGCCCCATGTCCAAGATAAGTACCTGCAAAGCAAACATTCACTTTAACATCCCCTTTTAACACTTTAAATCACCCGAAAACCGAAAAAATATGCAAGTTTCAGGAGGCTCGCGCCCCCCTCAGAGGCCCTCCGCCCCTCCGCCCTGGGGCCTGCCGCACCACTGCCCCATATCAGCCTACGCCCCTGCATGGAAGAAAATGAAGGCAAGGGTAACATGGGAAGCATATGTTTCAATACAGTAGTTACGTGTACTTCAGTGTAGTTTCAGCAGGGGATTAGAACTAACAACCCAATCTTATCTAAATCCCCACACGGCAATGCATAAGGCGCCGGCGTGGCTACCGCTGTATCCCATGGGGGATTTTTGGCTACTGGAGGTCTCCTCGGGGTAAGGGGACATTTGTAAGGGGGCAGCTGCTCTGGGTCAAGTTGATCGCTGGCGCAGGTTCACGTTGACCCAGGGAGGTGAATCAGGCCCAGGAAGGGGGTCAGGATTCGGTGCGTGCCACTGACGACCCCACCCCCCTTCTGGGCCTGATCCACTCTCCTCCCCACCACTGTCACTGTCCCGTTCCACCCACCCACTCCCCTGTTTTGCCCACCCCTGCCCCATTCAACCCCCTCCCCGCCTCCCTCCAACACCCTGTGTAGACAGGTGGTTGGATCTGCCAGTGTGCAGTGCAAGTCTGTGGAGCTGCCATAAAGCAGCCTCCACTGGCGCAACGCTAGTTACGCCGGCAGGGAAGGGAGATAGTATTGGGCCATAAGGGGTTAAACCAAATGTTTCTACAAAGAGGTGCATTTTGAGGAGGGAAGTGAGAGAGACAAAGGGAGTGTTCTGGGAAGGAGTTCCAGGCCTAAGGGTTAGCAAGAAAGAAAGGGTGGACTTACTAAGATGAGCAAGAGACTTTCAAGTGCTGTGCTGGAGGAGTGAAGAGCATGATCAGAATATATCAGGATATAAAGGCAAGATGTCATGGATATGGTAAGGCAAGCAAGGCAACATATAGCTTTGAAGGTAAGGACAAGAAAGTTGTCCTGGATACTGGATTGGATAGAAGCCAGACATGAATAATGTTGATATCAGAGTTCAAGGTAGAGGTGAAGGGGCTGAGTATGAAAACAAAGGCCAAAGAAGAGAAGGGTGCAGCAGTCAAGGTGGGAGTTGACTGGAGCATGTTTTTTGCTAAGACAGGAGGGGCTGTATTGTCCAGTGTTCCTCGAGGAGAAGCAACATGGTTTGTGGCGCAATGGCACAGGATGTCGCAAACATGCCATAAGGTTATGTTTGCGGCACCCGTGGAGTAAGTGGTGCCAGCACCAAGGCCAGCGCCACTCACTCTGCCACCGGATGTGGACCCGGACACAGGTAGGACCTACGCCAGGTGGCAGGAGGACGTGGGGAGGGCGGGGTGGGGTGGCACGGGAGGGGGTGATTGGCCAGCCAGGCCAGGGACGGGGGCAGATATATTGGCGGCGCACTCTGCCAATAACCAAAGCCCCTTTCCAGGCCTGGCCATCCTTATACCAATCCCTCGGATGTGCACCAGCAAAATACCTGGCACACATCAGAGGATGCTCATTGAGGCCGTAGGAGTTTACACTGGGGGGAAAGGGACAAACGACCTTTCTCCTAAGGTGTGCCTCATCTCTGCTGGTGCAGGACTGATCCAGGACAGGATCTGGCAAAGCGTGCTTAGTGCTGCGGCGGATCTTAGGCAGGATTGGGCTGCCCATTGATAGATTCCATACTGGGTATGAAGGAGAGGAAGGAATCAAAGGTTTTTCCTGAACAACGGGATAGTTGCTTATGTTCTCCATGAATATGGACAATGAAAATAGAGTTTGTATTTGAGATAGTGGTAAAACATCCAAGCAAAAATACTAGACAGGCAATTTGGAGATGTCGTTGTAGAGATTTCTCCAGGATCTGGGTGGTTCTGAAGGCCATGGGATTTGATGAGATCACCCAGAGACAGTGTGTGTACAACAAGATCAGAGTTCAAGAAACATGAAGGAATTGGACTGCCCTTTCTCTTTTCAGCCCAGCCCTTACTTTCTATTCATTTTTGCTATTGATGAACTAGTCTCCCCAGATGTGCTTTCCATAAGCACCATAAAACTTGGTTGCTTGTGTGCAGCCTGAGGGCCAGATAATGAGTCCTAAAATATCCCAATAAGACATGTCATCTTTAGTGCCTAACAAGTCTATGTAAGGCTCGAAACAGGGAAATTTACATTAAAAATAGACTCAAAAACACACATTTCAACTCTCACTAAAGGCTTTTGTTTGTTTTGAGCTGTCATTGCACATTTTATTTAGCAGTGGCTGGAAATAAAAATGCACAACTCTAAACATAATGCTGCAGATTGCAGATCTAGCACATAGCTACCCATTTGCGATAGGGATGAAACAATCTAACATCTATAGGAAAGATGTTGGAAGTGATTCTGGATGAGCCACCTTTGTTTTTACCGGAAGTAGTTTGCCTACTTCATCAAAAATTTAGTGTATCCCTTTTCTCAGGTCACCATACTGTTATTTGCTCTTGTTCTGTGTACAACTCCCATGCAACGACAACAGCCCGTATGATGCAGTATGGGATTTGGATCAGGGGAACCTGGATTTGACTCCATATGAAGTTACCTGGGTGACCTTGGGCCAATCACTTTCTCTCAGCTTGTTCTACGTCAACACTGTTGTTGTGACAATACATGGGATAAGGGGTTCTCAATCAGTGGTACTAGTGCCACCAGTGGTACTTCGGCTGACAGCTGGTGGTACTCGGACTGCCAGGCCACCAGAACCCTGCTCCGATGCGGCGATTTTGGCGGTGTGATTTTGCTCCCAAGAGCTCCCAAGAGCCTTTGGCCGAACCTCTCAGAAATGCTGAGAAGGGCCCTCCCACTCACCCAGAGTCTCCTACCTGCATCTTGCATCTTGATGTCATCACCAGTCACTTCCAGTGGTACTCAGCAGGAGAATGGCGCCCGAGGTGGTACTTGGCCAGGAAGGGGTTGAGAACCCCTGAAACATTTATACTGCCCCAAGAGATTGATGAGATTCACATGTGACAAATAAATATCCATCTTGCTCAGTTAGAATCATGGAATCACACAGAAATTTCAATGAAATCATCTGGTCAGTGTGTTGCATTGGAGAAAAAGAATAATTTTAGTATTAGGAAGTACAGTATTTAAGAAGGGGATAAAAATAAAAAAGTAATTAATGTCCTTACATAAATACCATTACTCAAAGTCCTAAGAAATAAAATTACAGATTAAAATAATGCAGCTCATCTAAACTCATACCAAGGAGTAAATAAAAATAACATCACAGCACAGAATAAACAAATGATTAAATCAGCCCATTTCTTCTGCAGCAAGCAAAGCTGTTTGGGATGAATTTTTCTTGTGTCTCAGTTGCAAGAAGTACAAATCTGGCTACCAATGTACAGCAAGATCCAGTGTAAATTTCTGGTGCCAGTGCTCCGGCACCGGAAGCGGTCGCAAACGTGCAGTAAGGTGCGTTTGCACCTACTTTGGAGTAAGGGAGGCCAGTGCAAGGCCACCAGAACGAGCATGCAGCCGTCGGAGGCAGGTAAGGGTCCCGCCGGCGGCCACATGGGCGGTACGGGTGGTGAGGGAGGGGGCCATTGGGCGAACCGGCCCGGGAGGGGGTGGGGATGGCGTCATATCCCCATCCCTGTCCCCGCCGGGCCGGCTCGGTCGTTACACAGCCTCCTCCTAGTTCCGCCAGCTATTTAGCTGGCGGAAATCTGAGGAGGCCGATAGGGTCAGTCCCAGTTTACACCCAGGGAAGGGGACGAACGTCCCCTTCCCCGAGTAGACCTCCGGCCCGCCAGCCAGACCCTTACACAGGATTTCACCCATAATTTGGCAAATATCAGTGCTGTTTAGAAGGAACTCAAATTTATTAAGAATTAAATAATTTGCTACCGTACTCAGGAGACCACTGGTCCCCTTGCTGCAATAGGTACAATATTAATATTATTACTCCCAAACGTCATCTTTTTGAAATGCAATACAGCCTGTCTCTATGCATGTTTTCTTACACGTGCACCCCCCCCCCCCAGGCTCCAGGGAAACTTTTGCAGACTCCAGTATCAGCTTCATTATACAGTAGGTAGCCTTACCAGATCCAAACCGGGACAGAGTGCCTAGACCTTTAGGAGAAGCAGTGGCGTCATCAGCGGTGGGGACCTTCGGGCTGTTGGCCCACGGGCGTCAGGATCGGGCCCCAGGCAGCAGGTGGGTGGGGGGGTGCAACAGCGAACAGCGGCAGCGTGGATCATCCTATTCGCCGGGGCGAGCGAGGAGAGCCGTCGGCGTGTTTGACCCTCCCGCCCGCCCTGTGCCTCTGAGTGAGTGATAATAGCTGCTGCCGTTACGTAACTTTTTAAACGTTCTGTGCATGTGCAGAAAAAAAACAGTATAAATAGTGGGCGATGCAGTCGGCCGCCTTCAGAAAGCCCCGGCCGCCGGTCGTGGTGGACGCTCCGGGGCTTTCTCCGGCTCCGAGGCCGGGGGAGAAGGCCTCGGTGAGGCCTTCTCCCCCGGCCTCGGAGCCGGAGAAAGCCCCGGAGCGTCCACCCCCCGCGCGCGCCCGCATCACCAGGCGGGCGCACGCGCCGTGAGACTGGAGCGAGCGGAGCAGTGCCGCCCGGCGCCGCGGTGCTGCCTGGAGCTGCTGCTCCACTCGCTCCAGTCTTTCCACGCCTCTGCTGAGAAGACATGCCTAGAATTGTGCTCTAAGGGTTTAACAAGCTACACTTGCCCACATTCCTTCTCTTAAAGGTCTAGCACTCTGTCCCAGTATGGATCTGGTAAGCTTAATTATAATTAGGCTTACCAAGTTGCTGGAGGCCATAGAGCAAATCCTGGCACTGTATCCCCCATGGTGTCCCCCTCCCCACTCCCTGATGGCACACTGGACTCTACCACTGATGCTGAAGGTTCATAGAGCAGCCTGGGCAGGTATTGAGCTTGGACCCTAAGATAATGCCCAACCTGGCCAACTCCTGATGCCACCCAGTGGTGTAGCCATGCCCCCGGCGTGGGGCCGCGGCGCCCCCCCTGCCCAAAGCTCACGCCATCCGGAACACTACAGCTACCCGGTAAGTGAGCCAAAAGGCTCAACCAACGCTCCGGATGGGCAAAAAAACATGCCTCTTTTTCGACGCCACCTGCCTGCTTGCGTCTGTGCCGCCGCCGGTGTTCTGCCCCCGGGTGCTGCCCAGGGCGGGCCGACCCCCCACTCCAGGCATTCCTCCTCTAGCTGCAACTCACAGAAGGGCAATGATATGAGGCAATAGCTAGAACTGAAACTCAGAGTAGCACTTCTTGTACTTGCATCATTTGTTCCTCCTCCAACACCAATATGGGTAAATAACAGGTAAAATGTACGCTTTTCAGATGCAGAGGCTATTGCAACTTCCATGCAATATCTTCACAATAAAGGAGAATTGCTCTTTTGTTTTGTTCTTTAATGACTGGAATTAGCTGGCTCGGAGTTCCTTAGATAGAAAGACGGTCAATCAGGATTGAAGCCAGCAGAACCGGCCAGGGGCCTGCCTAGGATGTCTCTCTTAATGTGCCGTGGAGCGCAGCTAATGTGAAAAATGCAGCAGAAAGTGAGAGAGTCAACTCCTTGGCAGGGAACAGGAATACAAAGCATCGCTAGGCCTGGTGGTGTCGCTTTCAGGTCTGTAGAAAGGTATTTATTCATTTCATGACTCATCTCATGTGTTGGGTCCAATGGAGCGGAAATGGTTTGTCTTGCTGCAAAAGAGATTTTAGTTGCAAAGAGATTTAGTGCTGAAGAAAAAAAAATTCATTCAGTGCCTTGCTTTACACACACACACACACACACACACACACACACACACAACTATCGTTGTGCTTGCCTTCTTATCCTCTGTTCTTCTTTTGAAGCGACTAGCACTGTCCTGTTTTTGAAATAAAATATTTATTAAATGCACAGGCCATGATACAGTCCCGTCACCATCCTGTCTGAAAACATCAATATACAGGCCAAATAAGTTCTATAAATGGGTCCTGTTTTGGATCTACTGCCTTTCTTCTTCAGTTCACACAGAATATAAAGAACACAGATGCATTGAAGTTTATACTTCTACTCACTCGAAAGCCAGTAGACCTGTGGGACAGAGAGCCAGTTCTCATTCAGTCTCAGACACTCACAGAAACGTTAGTATTACCGCTGATAGCTAAGGAAGAAGAATTGCCCCAATGGAGACTCAGGTCATAGCTTTTGGGAGACTTCCAACCCAGTCCTACCTGCCATCATCAGTGCTGATGCAGCCGTGCCCAAAAGGAGCACACAGGGGAACAGGGCAGAGAACGGGGAGGGGAGGAGGTGTGTTGATGGCGGGAGGAGGTGTGTCTTGGTGCACATGACCTGTGCCACTATGCTGTCTTCTCCTCATCTTCCAACACTCCCCCTTCTCTTCTTGGACTTCCACGACCTAAAGAGCGATCCGGAGGCTTATGGGGAGGTAAGGGAAAATATGTTCCTTTACCTCTCCCAAGCCTCCTGATCAGCCCCCCACACACACACACACATATGCACACAGAGAGCATGCAGTATGTCCTGTTTTGGTGCAGCTGCATGCTATAGCGGGGAAAAGGATAGGATTGTGCTAAACTAACTATAGTGTGTCTTAAACGATGTTTGTCTTAAAATTCAGAAGCTGGTCTGGCCAGACTCTTATTTTCTCAAGTTCAGAGGGTAGCCAAGGAGAGCCAGACCAGAGTCATCGATGTACAAAAGCAAGAGAGGGCTTATATACGGAAAATGGCATAAGGAAAGCATATTCAGTATATTGAATAGGAATTGGGCAAACAAAGGTTTCTCTTCTGCTTGTTACAGATTCCAGACAGCAACAGACTCCAGTGGGACAGGTGCAGGGGCGCACCTGAGCAGTTCCTTGCCCTCTGGTGAAATTCAAAGGGGTGTTGGCATTTCTGAGGGTTTTATACCTTATCCCAGAGAAGGTTTTGAAACCTTGGCCTCTAATACAAAAAGTTTATACTGTCTTTCTCCTGGAGACAGGTCTTCCCTTTCTGCACCTTGCCTGATCTAAACTGTACAGTAAGATAACTTGTGTTGGACATAGCGCCAAGCTTTTTGAGCAGCTGCAAGCCTACTAAAAAGGTAAAGGTATCCCCTGACAATTAAGTCCAGTCGTGTCTGACTCTAGGGTGTGGTGCTCATCCCCATTTCAAAGCCAAAGAGCCAGCGTTGTCCGAAGACGCCTCCGTGGTCATGTGGCCGGCATGACTCTCCTTGCCGCAGCGCGTAGCATGCAGCTGGAACACGGAGCGCTGTTTACCTTCCCGCAAGCGGTACCTATTTATCTACTCGCATTGACATGCTTTGGAACTGTTAGGTTGGCAGGAGCTGGCCAAGCAACGAGCGCTCACCCCGTCGCGGGAATCGAACTGCCGACCTTTCGATCAACAGTTTATGGTTCAGCGGTTTAACCCGCTGCGCCACCCGCTGGCCTACTAGGCCTTGCTAAATGAGCAGGCAGACATGCAAAGGGTGAATGCAGTGGCTCGGGCCGTGCTGAAGGAGCAGGCAGACAGGCCAACTGGTGAGGTTCCCCTGAACTCCAGACTTCACTGACTGGGCAGACAAGACAAATTGTGAAAGTTCACATGTCTTTGTATTTGCAATGGACTTTGGGTATACAACCACTACAAGATGCATTATTATGTCGACAACTACGACATGAGCAAGTGTTTCTCTTCTACAGATGCTCCCACTATCACGGAATCCAAGAGCAATGAATCTGCTACAGGACGGCAAGTTTCACTCAGGTGTGCAGCCTCTGCTGTGCCTACGCCTGATTTTGAGTGGTTCAGAGATGACGCTAGGTAATTATGATTTTCTTCCTTTTGCTTTCTTTGATGCCTAAATAATAAAATAACCCAAGAACCTCATGTTTTCTCTAATAAAAAAAAAATCAATATGCTGCAACTTTTGTTTAAAAATAATCATCCCCTCACATGCCACTTTCCTGCTCCAACTCCTGCCTGCCAGCTGCTTTTTCTCCAGCCCAGTTTCCACACCTATATTTGCACCTGTGCTGTCTGTTGAACCATGACTGCTGATTCAGGATCACCACAGGTGTTGAAATCAGGGCCCATGAGAGGGGGTAAAGGGGGTAAATTATACCCAGGCCCAGGATAAAAAAGGGGGCCCAGGAGCCAAAGGAGGGGCCCCAGAAATTTCCTGGATCTCAGCTGGTCTCATGGAGAGTGAAAGAAGGAAGCTGGGCCAACCAGGAGGCCAGGTCTACCAAGCATAAGAACATAATAATAATAATATAATATACAGTATTTATATACTGCCTTTCTTGGTCATTGGATTTCTCCTCCGACTTTAATCCAAGGCGGTGTACATGGGCAGGCTGTCCTAACCCCCCTTGGGGTTTTTTACAAGATATATATAAATGTCCAATCTTTCATGAACGGCTACTTTCCAGGTGGTATCCTTTTTACAGCCTGACAATTCTGCTGGCTGGCGCCTCCCACACTCGACCGACGCAGCTGGAAGCTCTTATCTCTCCTCCTGGAGGCTTTCACAGCTTTTTGCCGGCGGCGTGTCTCGAACTTATCAAGTTCACCGGTCTTTGGGCTTTGAAGGCAGCAGCTCTCCTAACTGAGCCAGACTCTTCTGCCAAAGGCCCATCTAGTCCAGCTTCCTGTATCTCAAAGTGGCCCCACCAGTTGCCTCAGGCAGAGGCGTCGCTGTAACCTGGCGAGGAGTGCAGGGGGCCCAGGTGACGTGCGCACACACGCGCACACACGCGCGTCGCCTCTCCTGCGCGCACACACGCGCGTCGCCTCGGGGCCTCCCGCGCGCGTCGCCAGGCTACAGCGACGCCGGTCGGGAGAGCCGGCTCGGGGACATCTTCGGGGCCTTCCTCAGAAGGCCCACTGCACAAATGTTATTTATAACGTTCTTTTGCGCATGGGCAGACCGTTCCTGAGGGAAAAGGGCTGCCCCCTGCCCTGTTTTGCCCCCAAAAGAAACCTTGTACCCCCTGATAAAATTCCTCTCAGAGGCTCAGGTTGAAATAATCGGAGAGGAAACCTCAAAGGTGCACAGGGAATGATGCTTAGTTATTTGGATTAGGCCCAATGCATTTTGAACGGTACTCTTCCTCAGGGATGCTGATAAAGCAAAGTATCCTTCTGTATTATCTCAAAATAATTTGACAAAGTAATTTAATGGGTTTATTAACAGGATTACATGCAACTTCCTGGCAGGCTCTAAACACAGACCTGGAACAGGCTTTCTCCTAGTCCAGGCAAAGAAAGGGAGGATGATGTCTGAAGCCTGGATTGTACTTAAGGGGGAAAGTACACCGTTAAGTCACTATGGGTCTGAAATACAACACAGAACCTGTGCTGGAAGAAAAGTGGCAGTGGTGGAGAGTTGAAGGGAAAAGGAGATGTGTGAGGTCAAGGGCCTTCCCACCCACCCGCTACTTTCTCTGCTGGAAATGGTGGTCCTCCAGCTCTACTTTGCAAAAGAAAAGCAGCACCTGAGCTTGGAAGACACATGGTTGAGGCAGAAGGTGTAGCACCACCCAAAGCTGTCAAATGCCAGAGGACTCCATTTTGATTCACATACAAGTCCCATTGGGAGTTATCCCATCCGTACACAGTCCATACAAGAACCACACATGGACCATGCAACTCTGGTGACAGAGTTGGTCAATTCTGTTGTTAAGCTGTTTACCTGTATCTCAGTTTTCTTTCTTGCCTTCTCTCCCCCCCCCCTTCATCACAGCTTTTATTGTCTTTATTCTAATGTAATAACAATATTAAAAAGCTAGGCACTGTACAAAATGCATAAAGAGACAGGCCCTGCCCAAGGGCTTTCAATCTAATTTAGACAGGAAAGTACCAGAAACAAAATTAAAAATAAATGAAACAGAAATAATGATTATTTATGAAGTGCCTACGAATTCCTAACTCACCTTGTTTTCTTCCTTTCTTTCTCACCATTTATTTTTATCCATCTTATTTTTTTCTGTCCTTCTCTGGTCCTTGTCTTATTCCATCTTTGTTTATGTGCCTTCAAATACGTACATTCTCGTCTTTCTCTCTTGTCATATATAAGAAGGAGACATGAAGCTTCATATTGTCACTGTATTTACCAATTACTTTTCTTGATTCTCAGGATAACTAATACCAATGGTCTGGAGATCAGGAGCACAGGGAGCCAATCCTTCCTGACGGTGGCCAACGTCACTGACGACCATTATGGCAACTACACTTGTGTGGCAACCAACACACTGGGAATGACAAATGCTAGCCTATTTCTTTTCAGTAAGTATGGAAGTGGGGAGAAGTCCAAGTGGATTTCTCAAAATGTTGCATATTTGCAGTGACACATATGGAAACCCTGCAGGTAGGACAGATTCTGGTTAGGGCTTAGAACTCACAGTATTGGGTGCAATACAAGGCAGTGTTGTTACAAGGCATAATTACTCTACAAGTTCCCTGCATGTGAATACTTATAACCATCCGAAATTGTAACAAAATGGAGCACTCTGGTCTGCCCTTGTTCTTCAAAGTCACACTGGCTGAAAGAAGATGGAAAAAATAATCAAGATCCCTTTAAACAGCATATTGATACCAGAAGGTTTTTTGTGACAACCAGTCCAATAAAAAACATGTTTGAGCACCTGGTAAGACATAGCTTGTCAATGGGGAGAAAGAAGAGGAAGCTGATAGACAGGAAGGAGGGCAGAGAGGAGAAGAAATTGGGTGAACTGAGGTCACAGATCAGAAACTGAAGTTGCACAAGTAAAAAGGGTTGCAAAGGTTTGAAGGATATGGCAAATGTAAAAGCGAGGAAGTCAGTGCTAACTACAGCTGTGTGCATTTTTCTACATGGGCTTGCTAAACTGCTATGGACATTCGTGTCTTAAGTGACCCTGAATCACTTCCTTCCCCTCACTTCAAAACACAAACCTATTAAAATGGAATTCTATTTGTGTTAAAGAACAGTGTTAAATCATCTTAAGCACTAGCTTGTGTATAGAAAGCACCACTAGACTATAAGACAGCGATTTTCAACCCTTTTCATCTCATGGCACACTGGCAAGGTGCTAAAATTGTCAAGGCACACCATCAGTTTTATTTTATAATTAAGATATAGAAATAACAAATAAAATGTATTAGCATAAGCTTACACAAAATAACACACCCGATCCGCACAACAACTGACTGAAGAATGACATTGGTTCTGCCCTCCCTCAAAGTCTCCAAATGGCCCTACTAATAAATTACCCTCCCCCAAACTCCCGCAGCACACCTGTGGACCATTCATGGCACACCAATGTGCGTGCCACAGTGGTTGAAAATCGCTGCTATAAGACATCAATCTGAATCTCAAAATAATGCCAAAATTTTACATATAGGTTCTGCAGGTTCATATCTTCCAATTTCATTTTTTTTAAAGAAGCTGAGAAACCAGATAGAATATTAATATTTACTGGATTCTATTTCATGGGATCTATCCTCCCTGTTAATTCTTTGAAATTCGTATATAAAAAGAGGAATCAGTATGATTTCCTAACTTAAACAGCACCTTGTGTTTTACAGTCCTGTTTCAAAAATTCCGTCAGACTGTCAGGTCAGACCTGAAATATCCAAGGTTTACTTTGCTATAATAAAATTGTTAAAGTTAAACCAATCCATAATTTCCCTAGGATATTATACGCGGAGTGGGAATTTCTTTCCCTAACAGTAGTTTATTAAGTCTTTACCGAAATGAAATACCCCTCAGGGCAAGCTCACTAACACGTATAATTTGAATGTGTCCACTACCCATCACCTTTGATGATCTCAGAAGCTATAGCAGGTGAAAATATAAACTCATAAATTGCTAGGAGGTGGATTAATGCTGCTTATATATATATATATATATATATATATATATATATATATATATATATATATATAGATAGATAGATAGATAGATAGATAGATAGATAGATAGATAGATAGATAGATAGATAGATAGATAACATTGTACATCTAGTCCAGTATCATTGTATAATTATAATAGATAATACTGTACATCTAGTCCAGTAATTAATACAAAAGTTATATGAGAATTTGTTATGGTTTTTTCAATTTCATGATAGAGACTGTAAGGGACTTTGGTTTTTCTGGGGATTTTCTTTTGACTTTAAAAAAAATCCAGCCTTTCACCAAAATCATGTTACTAGCATAACATGTAAATAAGCAATAGAATTAATTAGCACCTCTTGGTTTATTTTGTCTGCTTCCCGAGTAGCAGCTCCTCTCGCTGTACTGCAAACCATGCTGTAAATCTGGGATGGGTGTAGAGTTCTAAAAGTGACATTGATGAGGAGAGGGGCTTGACATGGAGAGCTGTTCAACAGGAAGTGGCATGGGAAAACTCTTGGTGTGCGGCATGTATGTACCACACTCATGCCTGTGGATTGTAGCCTTAGAATAGGAGAGACCATGAAGTCCTGTGAACTATGGTACTTGTGATAATGCCACATCAGAGTTAGTAAAGACCAGCTTAAAAGTTACGCTGATGTGAAGAAAGCAGCAGGCCCAAGCAGTGGTGTCACTGGGGTGGGTATCACCCAGAGCGGTAACATGGAGCTTTCGACAGTGAGGTGATGACATAATCACATCAACCTCCCCCCCAAAAAAACTTCCAGTGTTACCGAGCTTTCTCATTTTTTTAATGTGAAAAGCCTGCTGTCCGGTGTCATGGACACTTTGGTGTCACCCCTCGCATTGGCCGCACCCCCTTCCAACGCCCCTGGGCCCAAGCCTCTTGGGCTTCATATGTCTGTGCCTCTATGTAATGTCTGAAATAGGGCTTGTATATCTCCTCAGTTAAGGATGAGCACAAGATCCAATTCAGGGACAGCTTGCCCATCTTCCCACTGAGAGGGGGGTCATAGCTCAATGGTAGAACACATGCTTTGCTTGCAGAAGGCCCCAGGTTCAATCTTTACTTAAAAGGATCAGGTGGCAGGTGAAGAGAAGATCCCCTGCCTGAGACTCTGGGGAGTCACTGCCAGTAAGAGTACACAATACCAGTTGCGTTGCATTGTCCCTTGTGCTCCTGGAAGGCTTCATTTGAAGCCTTCAAAGAGCCAGGGCGGGTGGGAGGGCCGACAAAACACGCAAAAACGTAGCCCTCCGGCTGCAAAAAAGCAGCTGTGGAGACCCAAAAAATTGCCGCGGCTCCTCCTCGCGAGGAGACCGCAGTTGTAACCCGGGGGCATTGGCTTCCCCCGGCCCTGCTATAGCAGCACCACTGCACAATACCAATCTTAGGTGGTCCTAGGATATACCACTTTCCAACGAAAAGTTCACAAAGTAGTTTACATAGCACAAAAGGGCTCACAATCCAAAAACAAAGATGCAGAAGAAACCTCAGCAAACAATCACTAGAAAAGATGCTCTGCTTGGATGAAGAAGGGTGGCTGCTCTCCCCCTGTGAAATATTATAGGAGCACTTCTAATTTTATCCAGCTAGCAGGGATTATGATGAGGAAGTGGACAGCAATTGGCTGGCCTGCTCCCTTCGTACTAGTGTAACATACCAAGCTGTTCCAAGCAAGGAAGATATGAAGAAATATTTTGTTCTGCTTAACATCAACATCCAATTAACTGGGTATATAATGTAAATCTTTGTTAAAAATAAAGCAGCTGTCCCTTGTGACCAAAGATGAACACTTTTCTCTAACTTTCAAATAAGATAGAAAAACTTGAACAAATCATCTCTAGTCCATGGAGACTAGAGAAATTTAGTATTCTCGTGTTAAAGAAGTCTATAATTGGAAGCCTGGTAGTCTATAATTGGCCATCATTAAGCTTCAGAAAGAAGCAAGAAAGAAGCACAAGCCAGTTTGAAATACCCCCTTCAAGCCTGCTTGGCCTCACATCCAAGAACAAACTTGAGCAAGAGATACAACCCTCCCTTTTAGAGTATGTTTTTTTTCCCCTCTCTGTCTCTGTCTCTTCTGGAATCAAAGGGATTGAAGCATTGGGGGAAGACTTTTTTATGCTTTTTAATGGAGTACAAATTTGTTCAAAGATATCCTCCCCCTTTGAGAGGCAGATGGAACGTCAGTGCCAGAAGGTTCCGTGGTGGTTGAAAAATGACAGGATCTGTGATTGCAACTGCAGAATAGGGACAATGTAAAATGTTTGTGGCTTTGCCTGTAGCAAGTAAGAAAGGGAGAAAGGGGGGGGGGGTTGTAGAACTTGTTGGGTCCTGCAAATTATTGGAAAATATGGCTTAGGAAGGAAGAAAAACAAGTGATTGATGTTCCCAGCTGAAGCATGAAAAAGCAGAGGTGAGCCTTAATGGGTAGACCCACCTAAACACCAAAGACACTTGACTAAGTAAGAGAGCAGACCGAAGGAAGGTGGAAGATTTATACCTGTCATTCCTAGTGTCTTTTAGGAACAGGAGGATTTATCCCAAGAAATCAAACAGAGCTAGGCAGGAGAGGGAAAAGAGATTGAGTGTACTGCAAGGGGAGTAATAACACACTGCAGGAGGAGAACATGCACGGAAATTGATCAGAAAGGCCCACGTGCTATCATCTCTAGAGAATATAGTGATCAACACATCAGAGATAGATTCTTTAAATACAGCATGAGAGAAAGCATTTGCTTTAGTCAAGTTCCTGTCTCCATGAGAGGCATCGATTGCCAATATGTGTGATGATAATATGTATAATTCTGTCACTTGTTTGATAACTATGTCTAGTAGTAGGTTCATTTCTCAAACGTGGTTGCTTTGATGACATCAGTGGATTGAGATGCAGAAGGCATCGAGGAAAAATATAGCATTTTCATTTAATCCCAAAACAGATTAAGCCATAATAGTGATACAGAAAACTGGGAGGGAAAAGCCCTAAGAAGCACATATTTCAAAAGTCCTTACTATGAATCACAGAAACAATGGGAGGGAGAACTGATGAGAAGATAGAGAGTAGAAGTTCAGAAAATCAAGTCCCCCAAATTTCCTGAGGAATTTGGAGGTGTATATGTTCAATATAGTGGCATGGCTTTTCTTCTTTTTAAACACATATTAATTACTGCTAAATTAATCCTGAAGATTGATAGTGACTATTGCTGACTAGTGATGGAGTGAACCTTCCCCTGTCCCTTCTCTTGCTAGGTTTATAATCGGTCTTTGAAAACTGAACTGTTGTCCCCAGAGCTCAACAATTTTTTTGGTTTACTTCTAGCCCAACTCCAAGCTAAACTGGGCTGCATTGTGCCCCATTGATGTCATTGTGCCCTAGTGAAGTACAATTGGACCAATCTTTTAGGAGGAGTTATCCCAAGAAATGATAACCCCACTGCGGTGAGCTACCCAGCCCCCCTCCCACAGTCTAACTTAATGTTATAGGGTTGGTTTCTCTTGAAGAAAAGAGCATAGGTATTGTAATAATCTTTGTCAAAATGTACAGGTTAAGCAGGCATGACAGGTATTCAGAAGCATGCACATACTTAGCTTTATATTTAGCGAGGCATCAGCATTTTGGCATCCCATGAAAATTGCTAGCATTTCCCTATACATACACATGCCTAAAAGAACGTTGTTTCACATCTGCTGGGTAGATTGTTAGAATAAATTCTGGTGCACAACACACATGACAGCCACCAGGTGAATGCCTCTTTAAATGGCTCCATATGGCAGACACCACTAGTGATGTTTCCAAGACATGGGGGCTCGTATAATGCACTTCTCAAATACAAGGTGAGCAATACAACCTTGAATTCTTCTCTTTCTTGTATTTTAATGCAACCAGAGATGAATTCTGCTCTTTCCCCCCTCCTGTTGAGCCTGATCCAGACCACTTTTCCACCCACTAATCTCCCAAATCGTCTCCTCCCATTCTCTCTAACTGGACTTTTCATGCTGGCCCTCCAGCAGCAGTGAAAAGCCATAGCAAATGGGATTAAGGGAGGATGGTCTCTCACCCTTCCCCTCTGTGGTGCTTGATACACCAAAAGTTTCCCCAAGGGCTGCTAACAGTGTAGAAGCAGAGGTCCTGGGGTGGGAAGGGGATAGAGAGACCTTCTTCCCTTCCTTCATTTTGCTTGCTACCTCTGCTACTAAAATGCAGGCACAGTAAATTGGAGTAGGAGAACGGATAGGGTAGACAGGGGAAAGGGAATTGCTCCTTTCGGGACTAATTTTGCTTGTTTCCAGTCCAGTGTAATTCAAGCTGGAAAAATGTCACCCACCACTCTTTCACCCCATGGCAGCTTACATAACGTGGCAAGCCATTTGAGTAAAGCAGTTACCTTGTGAACTTGGTGGCTTTCTCCACACCGTCACAAGTCACCAAAACGCCGACGGTGGCATGAAGAAAAGTTCCCACTCCTCATGCTGCATATGATTGGCTCAACTCAGAGAGGCCACATGGTGTGAACCGAAGCAGCCTTCGCGTGATGATTGTACCGTGTAGATCAGGCCTCGCTTGGGATTTAACAAATGGACTGTGAGGCAGACCGACTGTGTTTAACCTGCCTCTCATTTCGTGGCTGTATTAAACATTTTATGCGGAGCTATAGTATCACAGAGAGTAACAGGACAAGGTAGAATTAGTAAGGCAGCAATGGGGTGGAGTAAGAAGGGTGCGCAGCAGGCAAGGGAGAGGTAACTGCAGTTTTATACAAAGCAATGTGGTAATGAGGCCAGAACGCTTTAGAATAACTGCTTGTGAAGAAGTGTCTCACCAACTGTGTAAGAGAAAGGTAATGGGCTTACGTTGTTTAAGCACACTAAATAACAAGGAAATCCTGTCACTGTAGCTGACTGTTTTCCCAGAACAATGGGCCCCCATTGCTACATAAACACTAAGTTCCAGCCTAGCTGTGTATTTTCCAAGCAAAAAGACAATATCCTCCAGTGCCTGCTGTGACTTCAAACACTCCCATTAAGGCAGTTAGTGCAGGGAGATCTGTCATTAGTCCCAGGGATGTACTTTACCCGCTGTAGGCTGATTGGCTTACAGAGTCTCCAACAAGTCAGGTTACAAAAGCACGGAGCGTTCTGTGTAAAGAGCATTTCACTGTCAATGGCTGAAGATGTTTATGAACAACTAATGGCCAACGGACGCCCTGAAAGATCTTCCTGGAACTGTTTTAAGCCTGTGTTGAGCTTCATGCAGGTCCCATAGGCACAGCAGTGACATCTGGCATGCATTAACTTGGCTAGCAATTCTGCTGCCTGGAGTTGATGCCTCTTGTACACGTTTATGACGTTAACACTAGAGATGGGGTGAATAGGGTTGCCAACCTTCCAGGATAGGCCTGGAGTCCCCAGGAATCAATCTCCAGATGGCTACTGAAATCCTGGAGATATGAACAAGGCTTCCCTGGCACAATGGTGTTGTGTTGGGGGGGGGGGGGGGATCCAGGAATAGCTTCAGTTAGAGTTGGCAGCCCTAGGAGTGAATGCAGAATGGGGAAGTTCAGAATTTGAATTCCCCCAAACTGGAAAGCCTCATAATACTGTACTAGGGAAGCCCAGACTCTTCTGAATTCAGGCCTGGCTTGCGTTGGGTTTTGCTCTGAACCTGCCCTGCTGACTCTTCCCTTCCTCCAAACTTGCATATCAGGGCAGTACCTGCAGCTAGACAGGCCTCTTTGGTGGCCTCTTCTGTGTAAGGCTTCTCACACTGACACCTCAAACAATGCAGTTCCAGCATTCTAAGTACCAGGGAGCATGCTGTTTGCTTGGGAGTCATCCATATAATTAACAGCCCAATACTGTCTAGAAATAGACCAGTGGAGCGCACACTCCGCTGGTCTAGGGTGTCACAAACGTGTTGTAAAGCACATTTGCAGCTCCAGGTGAGTAGGCAGCACCAGTGCCAAGGCTGGCACCACTCTACTCGCCGCAGATCCAGAGCTGTGCCCACTGGGAAAGGTGAGCTCCACTCTGGGCACAGAGGAGTGCGGGGAGGGCAGAACAGGGCCAATCCTGGTTAGGATGCAGCAGGTGCCTTATTTGCACTGCTGCATCCTGCTAGACAGGATTGGGCTGCCCGTCTAAAGTGGTGCTATTTGTAAAATTTGCACTGTGAAAGAGTTAGAGGAGAGAAAATGACTACTTTTGTCATTTGTTCAGATGCTGTGGACTTTCATTGCTGCAAAGTGGTCAGCAAAATCCACAATTTTCACTGGTGATGTTTGAAAGCACCTTGTGTACGTATGTAAAGGTTGTGGAAATCCTAATGTAAGTTATAAAATAGAGAATTAGTAAACAATGTTCAGTTACAACAAATGTTTAATGGGGAACCTTGGATGTTATCACTTGTTAACCTTCACTAAACATTATAAATTGCTGACCTCCTATGAAATCAGTTTTTACAAGCAAGATGTTACCGTTGGCTTTTGAATATTCTGACTGTATGTATGAAGTCTAGAATAAGTGTCTAGAATTACTTTGCCACATCACACACAGTCAACAGTATATGTTACAACACTACTGAATCCACAGCAAAATGGACCAGGCAAAAGATATAGTCAAGGAACTGACTTTTTAGGCATTAGGATTTCAATGGGATAATAGCTGGAAAGCGGATCATGTCCTTCAAGCACAAGTAGCTACAGTCACAGGCATCGTATTTCCTTTTACATTCTGTATATTGTCTGTTCAGTTAGGTGTCTCTTTCTGATGGATCTTCACCTCCCATTCCAATGGGTGCTGACATATACTTAGATGTCTTGGGATAGAGCATATGTTCTTTTGAGTCAAAGCAATTTCAGATTGGGGGGGAGGGGTGCTTCAGGTTTGTAACTGCTGCTTGCTGGATGTGGAACGTGCATGTTGCTTATTGTTTTGTTTTGTTGTTTTTCTCACTCCTTAGAGAAAATATTACCCACACTCCCCAATCCTTTTCCAGGTCAGTATATGTTTTATGTCACAGTTGATCTTGAGCTGGGTCATTCTCCATCAATTCAATAAGTAAGATTAACTAAGATGAAATAGTAGGATGACAGCTTATTTAAAAATATGGTGCCTCATCTTGTCTTTATTCTGGTTCCTTCTTTCCTTATCCACCCGATTCCTACATATTGAATCAGTTCCCAAACCATTGTGTCTATTTTTTCCTGCTAAGTTTCAAGAAATTCAGCATATCCAAGATCATTCATATGGTTAGTACCAGCTTGGGAATATCTCACATGCCTCCCTACACAACTGATGTAAAGACGTCAGGGTATTTATTTCAAATTAGCAACCATCGGGTTGAATGTTCTGTATATGACAGAGAAGTAGTGAGGTTATACCATCTCACCACATTCTGGCCAATTGTCCCATTCCCAAAGGAATTGCAGGAAACTGCAACGTTCAATCTTTTTTTATTATTTTATTATCAACATCTCACAAAAGAGTGAAGTGCAATCTCACCATTGTCTGTAGCACGCTGGAGCATTTTCGAATTCACGGTCACTGCCACTCCAAAAAACATCTCAGTTATTCACCCATCATCTCTGTAGCACATGCACTAGATAGCTATGATCTTCAAAATAACTTCATGCCTCCCCCTCCCCTGTTGAGCACCATGTAGCCCTTGTGAGTCATTATACTACAGAGAAACCTAGTAACATTTATATGCCACAAGCTTACTAAAAAGGGTTTTTTTTCCCTATGAAGTACATTATTGATTCAGGGATTCATTGATCAACAAAATAATTTGCTTCCTCCGAGAGAGAGAGAGAGAGAGAGAGAGAGAGAGAGAGAACAACAACATGTATGTATTTATTTATTTACAGTATTTTTATCCCGCCTTTCTCCCCGAAGGGACCCAAGGCGGCTTACAACTACTACAACAACAAAAAGAAAATACAATACAAAAAATACAATACAAAAATAATCACATTTTAAAACAGTAAAAAACAATTAATGAAAATTAATAAAAACATTATCTAAAAATCAATTAAAAAGATCATTGCTATTATCCAAGAGGACCAGGGCATATATCTCCTTGCCATGGTTATATCCAGACATCAGACTACTGGAATGATGTATTACAGCACGTTGCCTATTTCACAGTTCCAGGTGGCTATTTTGCATTTCCTCTAATGTATCTTATTGGAGACAAGTCCCTTGAGACAGACGATTGATATGTCCCAATAACTGAATGGTAATTTGCCAAATAAATTATTTTTTGGATTAAGCTCTTGTGCTGTAAATGGATTCAGAATTAGACACCAGCTCCAGTCTTCCAGGCATTTACCCCCACTAGCTTAGGTGGAAAACTTTAAAATGGCTGGAATTCTTGCAATCACTGGCTACAACTGGCAAATTACATATAAAATTAAAGGAAAGCACAGACAAGATAAAGCTACCATTATGTTAAATCCTGACTAGTTATTTGCAAATAGAAGTCAAGAAAGGGGGTAAAGTAGGCCAGCATTAAAAAAAAATCCAATTAAATATTATTATCATATGAGGTGGAAATGAAAATGTGCAGAGATGAAAACAAAGTGTAAAGAAGCCTGCTTTGGCTTTAAGTTTGACATTTCTCATTTATTTAAATTGTGATTTTATTTATATCAAAAGCTTTATACTAAAATTCTTAGTCCCATTGTGTCTTAAATTCTTAACCCCAAATTGTGTCTCTTATTAAAAACAAAAACAAATATAAGGATATGTTTTGTTCATTTTTAACCTAGTTATATACTAGATTGGTAGTTTTAGCAAATAAACTGCAGTAAACCTGTATTTGCCCCATTCCAGTAAAAGTAAGTTGTGCTTACGTCCTATCAAGGGAAACTCAAAGTCCTTTTGATTTCAGTGGGACTATATGACTAGGGTTGCAATCCTAACCAGACTTACCTGGGACTAAGCGCCATTGACTATAATGGGACTTATTTCTGAGTAGACATGCACAGGATTGGGCTCTGAGGCTGCAATCCTAGATATGCAACTTCTGGCGCAATCCTGCTTACAAATAGGCCGGCGGAGCAAGCGCTCCGCCAGTCTATGCAGTAGCAAACGTGCCATAAAGCATGTTTGCAGCTCCTTGTGAGTAAGCTACACCAGTAAGGCCAGCGCCATTCACTCAGCTGCAGATTCAGATCTGCACTGGCAGCTGCAGGTAGGTCCCACGCCAGTTGGCGCAGGGGTGGGGGGAGGGCAGGCAGGGGCGCCGAGGGTGAGCCCAGGCTGAGCTGAGGCCAGTAACGTTTTCTTGGTGGTTTGTCTTATAAGATGTCTGTAGGATGTATACAGTTTTGTATTTCATGCTTGGATTCATTTTCAAGTTTCCATGAGTGATTCACATATTGGTGAAGCTGCTTTCCAGGCTACCTTCAGTGCATCCATATAATTCACAGGAGGCTTTCATAGAGCCCAAATATAATTTCAATATGTAGAACATTATTTCTCTGCCAAATGTTCCCAGCCGTTCCTTTGCCATGGGCAATTAGCACAGGTATCTGTTACTAACTGTTCACTCTGCCTTTGCAATTCACCTTTGATCGGGCCTCAGGAAAAATATTATTGAATCCCTAAACTATATAGACACAGCTTCTGTTCTCAGCCATGAAAAAGCTCTTCCGAAATCTTGCTGATATCACCCCTGCTTTTTAAGCCTTAGGCTGTGGTGCTTCCCCCCCCCCTCAAAAATATGAATTAGCATTCGCTGACCACATGGGCATTAAAGGGGCAAATGTGTTGCTGAATTGCTTGCATATTAAAACTGCTATATTGTTTCTGATCATTTTTGTTCATTTATTTATTAGGGATCTTTCCTATTAAAGGCAGGCTTTTCCTATTAAAGGCAGGATTTTTTAAAAGAAATCAGTATATTCCCAAAAAACATTCTGAGCAGATTAGTAACAGTGCAGTCCTATGCATGTCTACTCAGATGTAAGTCCCATTGTGTTCAATGGGGTTTACCTCCAGGAAAGTATGTCTAGGATTGCAGGCTGCATCTTGTGGGGGAACAGTCACAGAGCCACTGGCGTCACTACAGGGGGGGCGGAGCTCTAAGTTCTGCTGAAATCGGAGCCTCCCTTACACGGAGGAACAAAGCGGCCCCGCCCCCTCACCATCAGAGCCTTTCAGGGAAGCGAAAGCAACGCGCAGGAGACTTTCGCTTTCGCTTCCCTGAAAGGCTCCGAAGGTGAGGGGGTGGGGCCGCTTCGTTCCTCCGTGTAAGGGAGGCTCCGATTTCAGCAGAACTTAGAGCCCCGCCCCCCCCTGTAGTGACGCCAGTGCACAGAGCTATCCTTGAGGCAAGGGAACATTTGTTCCCTTACCCTGGAGCAAGCCTCCGCTGCCCCAAAGGATCTCCTCGGATCTGTGCCAGCCCCAATGGATCTCCTCGGATCTGCACCAGCCTCAAATCTGGCACAGAACAGAGGAGAGTAAGGGAGAGGAACGGGGGAACAGAGATAGGATCCTGGTGCATGCTGGTGTTGCCGGAATCCACCCTCTCCTTCCCCCACCCTTCCTCCAACCCACCCCCTCCCTGACCAGACACTTCCCCATTCCTCCCCCTCCCCACCCTGTTCCTCTCACTGCCCGCCACCCTGCCACCAACGTACTGGCACTGGTGGTGGGTGGCTCCATTGGCGCACGCAGCTGTCAGCCATGTGCGCTGGCAGCCTTGTTACACGTGCTTTCGCAGCGCCACTTCTGCTGCCGCAGCAGCACTTCTACCAGCAGAACTTGGATTGAGCCCTAAGTTGTCACCATTAGCATGTTTGCATTAAGAGATCAATGGCAACAAGGTGAGGTATCATAAAGATGTTAAAGTGCTGCCACCACTGCATTGCCTGGGGTGCATACGTTATAGGAAGTTGCCTTATACTAAATCAGACCACTGGTTCGTCTACGTCAGTATGGTTAACACAGACCAGCAGCTGCCCTGGATTTTTGACACCCCAGAGTTCTCTTTTTCAGAGCCTACCTTGGGCACGTTTTTCCTGACAAATGTACCGGTAGTTCAGGATTTAGGATGCAGTTACATTGGGCTTCCCATATCTCCAACTTCAGTTCTAGAGCAGAAACCGGAAAAAATGTCTCCTCACACAAACAGGAATGACCGTATAAGAGACAGCAGTCCCTCTGAATGTGGGAGAAATGCAGTGTAAAAAAAAAAAAAACCCAACTGTGTAACTACAAGGACTGAATGTGCAGAAAGAGAGCATGTAATTCCCTCCCCAATGCCCCACATAAGTGCACCCTTAGTGAAAGCTGCTGTGCTGCACTGTGCATTTTAAAACTAGGTCACACTATGTCAAGATGTATCCATCTAACAAGACAGGCATTCTGCATTAACAGCCACCTCATAATCAGTCATGGAAGCCGCTCTGTAAAACCCAGCCAGTCAAAGCTCAGTTCTGCTCATGACAAGAAGCAGCAAATGAATGAATGAATGAATGAAGTCCCATGTCCTGAATAGAGGAGCCTTCTCCCACTGACCTTCTGGGAGCTCAGCCACTCTGTGTGTAGCCAGCATCACCAGCTTTTATTGAAATCACTCTGTCCCTAGTGTCTACCATCCACTTCTGGCCGACAGGTGAATTTCTTTCTACTTTCTAGTTCTGCAGCTATTTTGCCTGCTTCATTTCCTGCAGAGGCAGCAGTACAGTAGTAGCAAGCACCAAATTTCAAATAAAATAATCAACCACTCCTTTCATGTTCCTGGACAAGACGTACAGATAAAATAGGAGAAGCCAAGTAAAGAATGTTGGTGAGAGTGGAGGGGAGATAACAGTTCCCTTTATGTAAGACAGACACTGATTGGAGAATGGCCCTGCGCTGACTATAGATTGTAGCTAGTTTCCTCTTAGATGTAGTCATAGTAGTTTATACTAACACCTTCCTTTGGAAGATGGGGGTGGTGGTGGGCTGTGGGGAGAGTGGGATGGGGGGGACTTGGATCTAAGAGACAAACACGAGAGCTTCCTCAGAGCTATGACCACTTTTTTTGAATGGCCTTGAAGAAATTACATCCTAAAACATGGGTTTTGATTGAGGATTACCCCTTGTAAAGGGAACTACCTATTATTTCCCATTATGCTCTTTGATGTTTATTCAGCAATTGAAAACCTCATACATTCGTGTCTGCAAGAATTTGGACAGTTCGTTCAGGGCCCTTGTAAAAATAATAACATTCTTGCTGTGATCCAACCAATTCCAATCATGTGATAGGCACACCGTTTTTACCAATCCATCCTTTTGAATAGGATCAGATCTCATAATGCTCATGATACATTTAGGGTCACTTTGCACAACTGCATGTAATCTGCTCTGAATATAACTTTCATGCAAAATTAATGAGCCATAACTCTTTCTGTGTGTGTATATCTCTCTATAGATATAAGTTCATATGCGCAATTTAAAATATATTCCTTTACCCAGAAAGAAATATTTCTTTTCCCAGTGCGTAATTAATCTGTGGAACTCCTTGCCACAAAAAGTGGCAAGGCTAGATGCCTTTAAAAGGGAATTGGACAGATTTATGGAGTAAACATCACAGGTTAAAAGCCATCACAGGTTAAAAGCCATTATTATTATTATTATTATTATTATTATTATTATTATTATTATTATTATTATTAACCTTCGGATTTTAGAGGTAGCCTATCCCTGAATGTCAGATGCAAGGGCGTGGCAACAGGATACCGGTATCATGTTGTCTTGAGTGCTTCTAGAGACATCTGGTGGGGCCACTGTGAGATACAGGAAGCTGGACTAGATGGGCCCTTGGCCTGATCCAGCAGGGCTCTTCTTATGGTCTTATGTTCTTAAAATATATTACTGTATGTTGAAATTCCACTCTATTTTTCCACCAGAATTCATACATAGAAGTTATTTTATTGAGATCCCAATCCTGTTACACACGCGCGTGCGCACACACACAGAGGTGCAGCTGCACCGAAAAGGTGCACGCTGTATTCAGTGGGGGGGGGGAGAAGTGGATCAGGAGGCTTCGGAGGGAAACGGGGATTTAAAACCCCTTACTGCTCCGTAAACCTTCTGCTCTGCAATGGGTCTCCTCAGACATCCTCAGACCTGCCCCAACAAAGTCGTTCAACAACAGAGTCGTTCAGCTTTTGCATTTGTAGACTTGTCCATGTAAACTACACTTTTGTCACATTGGGGAGCCGGTGTGGTGTAATGGGCAGTGTGTTGGAGTTTTCCCCCATTCCAATAGGGGACTTAGGGCAGCAGATCTAGTGATCCATTGCTGTAAGTTGCAAATGCCGTGCCACCGTCATGCACTATGGAGCTACTGGCAGAAACAGCCAGAGGTTCCATGAGTGTGCCAGAACCATCTGGAAGCTCTGTCAATGCAGGTAAAGTAGTGGAGGGTGCAGTTCAGGGAGGATTGGGGTAAGGAGTTGGCCAAACCAGAAGTCGGCTTGAGGGCGAGAGGGGGTGGATCATGGTGGTAGTCGCGCATGCCAGAGCCTATCCCCCCTTTCTGACCTGGACCTGCCCCCTGAGGCTCCTCGGACATATGCCAGCAAAATAGTTGGCTTAGGTCCAAGGAGATACAATTGATGATCAGGCAGCCAACTTATTCTTACTTACCTCTCGTGGGCTGTCTGGTCTCACCCCATCATAGTCTGCAACACTTGCTCCGTCAGTGGTGCTGCATTTTATGGACTAGCAGGGGATAGAATTGGGCTGTTTGACTGAGTAGTAGACCATGGTTTAAACTCCATTCAGCCATGAACCTTATTGGATGATCTTGCACTGGTCAATATCTCTCACTCTTACAGGCCTGTGCCTCACAGTGTTGTCATAATGATAAAATGGAGTAACCCCCATGAACCAGAGAAACCCAACAAAGGAGAAATGTGAACTCAGTGTGGCACAATACTACAAAAGAGTTTACCTTTAGTGACAAAGACAGTGACTGATTTGAATAAATTAAAAAAGTGTTTCTATATGACAAATATATTAATAAATATTCACAGTCCAATCCTAACCAACTTTCCAGCGCTGATGCAGCTGCAATGCAGCTCCAAGGTTTGAGGAGGCTTCCATGATTGCCCCAACACCACAGAATGCAGCGCGTGCCCCATTGGCATGGTTGTATTGGCACTGGAAAGATGGTTAGGATTGGGCTGTCAGTCATATAAGTAGGACAAAAATGATCCGAGATATTCATAGAGTTGTATGACCAGCCCAAGACCCCCTGAAGCCTGAGGAAGCATGCCAAATGCTGCCCCCCTTACCCGACAATGTGCCAGCATCTGCTCCTCCCATGTTCCAATGTTCAAGCTCAGCACTCTCCTCCCCTCCACGCAGAGGCGTTCTTACGGTAGGGGCGGTACTGTAACTTGCGTCCTGTCCTAGTTCCCGTTTACAACCCGGCACAAGGCGGCCCTGCCCCCTCGCCTTCAGAGCCATTCTGTGCTGCCAAGACAACGAGCAAGAGACTCCCTGCCCGCTGTCTTCGCCACACGGAATGGCTCCGATGGCAAGGGGGCGGGGCTGCCTCGTGCGGGGTTGTAAACGGGAACTAGGACGGGGCGCAACTTACATTACTGCCCCCACCATAAGGACACCTCTGCCTCCACATTTTCTTTTCCTCTCTGTTCCCCTCTTCCTTTTCAATCCAGGGAGTGGAAGGAGGAGCAGAGGAGGCAAGTAGGTGGACTTAGATGGGCTCCCCCTACCAACCTGAAGTTTCTGCTACAGAGCTAAGCTATTTTCTTTTCTAAAATGTGCCTACTGTGCTCCTTAGGGACCATGGTTGTCACCATGTTTACACAATGCTGTAATTATAAAACACAAATTACAAGGCTGTATCCTTCCCTCAATAACACAGCCACGATGTTAAAAACGCTGCTACCCGTTGAGACGCTAACTAGAAGGCTTGCGTTTGCATCAGCTATATCCTTCCCTCCAGAGACACAGCCACCATACTAAAAACACTGCTATTGACTGAAGTGCCACCAAATACTTGCATTCGCATCACTGATTGGCTTATCTATCATCCATGAGGCCCTGTTGGCAGCAATCGTGAGCCTATTGTAAAGTGAATAATAACTTATCGTATAGAGAACCGTGTTTTACTACGGAGAGTCCATCATAAAGTGATTTGATTGTAAAGTGAACCCATTGTTTAAAAAAAAGCCTTAATTTTTTATAAATAATCCACTGTTCTTGCTATTTCACCTTTCTCTTTCACTCCTCACTGAGTTCCCTTTCACATTCCAGATCCTGCTCTCAAATGCTAAACTGAAATTTAAAGGGATGGCAATGGGAAGGAGAAGAAAAGAGCTGTCATTTCTCATTTTAATCCTTGAATTAAAAATTATCCTCTCCAAGACAGTGGCAGCCAAAGAGCAACCGGTTTTCCCTTTCACCATTTCCACACATCACAGACCATCAAGGAATTTGCCTAACAGATTGGCTTCCCATCTGGTGATTTTCCCAAGCGAACAGGCTTTCCGTTTGCTAGCCCTGAATGGTAAAGTCATTTTGGGAAATATCAGGTTTATCTACTGGACTCAGACACTGGGCTGAGCTTGTTGGTGAACTGGTTGCCATACAGCACCTGTTTTGCCACTGATAAAGCACATTGCACATGGCTGGGAGGATTGCATGATTAATACTACTTCTGTTGAAACACTCTTGCTAACAACAAAAACAGCAAGTGAGTAAAGTCCTTTCGAAACAAATCAGCCTTGTAGAAAAGCAGAGTGTTGTTTTTTTCCCTGATGGGTCCAAGAGAATGGACTTTCCAGAGACCAAAAAGAAGGGAAACGTAAGGCGCATTTCTACAGTTAGAAATACTAACGTATTAAATTAGAAATACTAACGTAACGACGTAAGGAGCAGGAGCTGTCACTAAGGGCTGCTGCCCCAGATGGTAGTCCTGCATCAAGATCCCTTTCATAAAAGATAGCTCATCTTACCTTGTGTCCTTAATGGCATGTCATTATGCTGACGTTATGGGGATGAAGACATGAAACACACAGGACACAAAGTACATGGAACTGCACATTCGGAAGTCTATTATATTATTATTATTATTAAGATACTGCTTTTCAACAAAGAAATTCACAAAGCTGTAGATATGTAGATTCAGAAGGGAGCTGGCCTTCTTTATACATTGAGATAGAATGCAGCACACTTACGGCGCAATCCTGCGCAACTTTGTGCAGCAGGCCTAAATGGCCGGCTGCTGTACCTTAGGGGTATTGCGGCCTGCGCCAGCATGGCCCAGGATCACCTCAGGGGAATCTCCCGGTGTAAGCTGCATGGGCCGCTGGTGTGCTTCCAGGGAGGCCGTGTAAAGCCAGACCGGACTGTGTTGGGGCATAGGATATCGGCGCAACTCAGCACCAATATCCCCGCCCCCTCCCACCCTGGCCAGTTGATGGCCCCCTCCCTTGCCACCCATGCCCTGCACCATCTGGCACAGCACTCACCTGTGGCGGCTGGCATGTTGTCGGTCTGGGGCTGAGTGAGTGGTGCCAGACTCCACGCCGGTGCCATTTATTCTCCATGCCGGCGACGTACAGGGCTCGCTCTGCCGGCCTAAAGTTACAGAGGATTGTGCTGTGAATCATCCCTAACAGAATACCATGAGCTGGTAATGACCATAAACATTTATTGCATCTTCCATCTTCTTTTAAGGGGCAGGAGATAAAAGTTTCAAATTGGTCAAATCCATAACTAGGGACAATTTTTTAAAGAAGTAGAGCTTTGCGTTCCGTGTAAACTAAGCAATTCCAAAATAATGGCCAGAAGCCAGCTCTCATTATTTATAAACCTATCCAGGTTTTTTCCATGGACTAACTAACTCTAGAGTTCACATTTTATAGTAACTATTTCAGAATAAAAATATTGTAAAAGAGGTTCAAGATGTCCACAAACCATAGGTTGGCAACTGCCAGGCTTCAGCAGATAAGGTACCAATTATATTGAGTATATTCAAAATATATATATATGAAAAACGAGTAGTCTATCTCATTGCATATTTCTGATTCAGCCCCTAGAACTGAGGGCATTGCTCACTTGTGCTATAAGACACTGACAGTCACAGAGCAATCCTAGGTATATTTACTTGGAATTAAGACTCACTGTGTTCAATGAGACTTATGGCCCAATCTTATCCTCGGCCAGGCTGAGGGGTGCAACAGCCTCCGCTGCATCATGTGGGACAGCTCTCTCTCTCTCTCTCTCTCTCTCTCTCTCTCTCTCTCTCTCTCTCTCTCTCTCTCACACACACACACACACACACACACACACACACACACACACACACACACACACACACACTTTAGCTTGAAGACCAACAGGGCTCTTTTTTCTAACAGCAACATTGGTGACTGCAATCCAGGAATCACCAAGGGGCAATGCGACCTTGGATGCCACCCAATGTGGCCACAGCCACTGCAGGGGCACTCTAGGGAAATAAAAACCCTTTAGTGTGTTCCTCATGCAAACCCAGACCTGTGGCACTTTCAGTTTTAATTAAAGGGACCAGATGAACAAAGGAACTCCTTCATTCAAGCAGTCCCTGTCAGTGAAATTGGAAGACTCGCACTTTTGGGAAAACTGCACGAGGAGCATGGTAAGGAGGAGGAGGATCCATTTTCCACTCAAGCGAGTGGGAAGCAGATTGATACAGCTTGCATCTGTGGTGGGCTTGAGGGAGGCAGTGGCAGATTCGGGGTGAAGGGTCCCCTGAATCTACTTCTCCTCTCACCACCTGCTCTAATGCAAGCTGCATCAGATCGCCTCATTGTTGGGCCACCCCAACTGGAGTTCCCTAACCAGTAATATATACTATCTAAATCATTCATAAAAATGAGAGAAGGTTGAAGTAGCAAAGTGCAAAATCTTTCTATAGAGTTCCCAGCTTCGCCACCCCACACTTTGCCTCTCCCTTTCAGGGATTAGGCCAGAGTTTAGCGACGCACATGTTTTGCACACAGAAGGTTCTACATTCAGTCCCTGGCATCAATCTCCATGGAAGATTCCCATCTGGAACCCTGGAAACCTGCTGCACTCAGTATAGACCAGGGGTTCTCAACCTGTAGTACGAGTACCCCAAGGGGTACACAGACCAATGGCAGGGGGTACGCCAGAGCCTGCCCCTTATCAGCATCAATCAGCAGTTAATTACTTGTTAATTAGAACTTAAATGCAATCCCCCCTGTCTGTCTGTCTGTCTGTCTGTCTGTCTGTCTGTCTCTCTCTCTCTCTCTCTCTCACACACACACACACACACACACACACACACACACACACACACACAGAGTTAAGTAAGACATTTTTTCACATTAAAAATTGTTTTAGTACTTTTTATTTAACGATTAATTAGCTAA
This sequence comes from Plestiodon gilberti rubricaudatus, assembly GCA_026170595.1. Taxonomy (NCBI): domain Eukaryota; kingdom Metazoa; phylum Chordata; class Lepidosauria; order Squamata; family Scincidae; genus Plestiodon; species Plestiodon gilberti. The sequence continues at coordinate 201,047,989 of JANXHW010000003.1, read as the reverse complement.
TTAATAGATTAATCCAATTAATTAGCAATTAATTAGCAGGGGGTACTTCAGAAAATTGGACCGTGATAGGGGGTACCCTGGCCTCCAAAGGTTGAGAACCCCTGGTATAGACAATATTAACCTATATGGATGAATGGTGTGACTCAGCAGGATGCATCAAGATCCCTCCCTTCCTTCCTTCCCTTCCTTCCCGTTCACTCTTGGCTATCCATTGAAAGTCTAAAAAGTATCTCAGATATCGTTGCATTTCCAAACACCTTCTGTGCATGTGGGGCTCTTTGTTGTTTCCCCTGAAAACAATCAAAATCAAATAAAAAATGGATCATACAGTACAGTAGCTATTACCGCAGCAGGTCGGCAATGTAGCCTAGCTATAGATGGAGATATGCCATCAGAATGGAAACGCACATCCCATTCAGCGCGGACAAACATCCACACTTGGATGTGCACTCTAATGTGCACTCAGCTTCTGTTTTTCCTGAAAGAATTTGCACATTCATCCAGCTTCCAATTGTGTGTGTGTGTGTGTGTGTGTGTGTGTGTGTGTGTGTGTGACAAAGTAAATGAATTGGTAAGTAAATCGAAATTGGACATACAGTGGGTCAGAATAGTTTGCTGTATCAGCAGAATAACAATAGACATGCCAGAAATCAAACCTGGTGGGTTACCAAGCAGGATGGGTATGGGGAGGAGCTAACATTCTCAATTAGCTGCTATTAACTTGTTCAAAACTCACAGCTCCAAAACAAAAAGTAACACATAAAACCTTTGAGTCCATGGAGACGTAATTGGGTCTGGGTTATTAACAAGGCTATAGTAGTAAATGAAACCATATTCCAAGATTGTTGGTGGTGGGTTTTAAACGGCAACATTGAGGACACATTTCTGTAAGAGTTTACTTCTGTCAAGTCCTGCCTTGCCCTTTAGGGAAGTTAAAGCGATCTCAACACAGCTTGAACATGTCCTCTCACTCCAGGGATAGCCATTGTCCAAGTAGTTCTTACATAGTGGAGGGATTTCATCAATCTTGAAGCTTTGTCATGCTCTTTGAGCAAATGCAATGGTATCTTAATGTAAGAAAGACCAATTTCTTCAGCAGAAACATGCAGAATGCCACCCACTATTTCAGCGCAATCCTGCAGGGGGCGCCGGTGACGGAACGAGTGTTCCATCACCGGGAGACGTCGCAAACGTGCCATAAAGCACGTTCGCGACGCCTCAAGAGTAAGGAAAGCCAGCTCCCTCACTCTGGCACCGGACCAGGACGCGGACGGTGGCAGAAGGTAAGTGTTTTGTCACCGGCCGTGTGAGCGGTCCGGCTGGGCGAGGGGGGGCCATTGGCATAGCTGGCCCGGGAAGGGGCAGGGGATGGCCTCAGCCATATCCCAGTCCCCGCTGGGCCAGCTCGGCCGTTACACGGCCTCCTCCGACTTCCGCCAGCTATTTAACTGGCGGGAATCCAAGGAGGCTGATAGGGCCGGCCCCGGTTTACACTCAGGGAAGGGGACGAGTGTCCCCTTGCCCGAGTAGACCTCCGGCCCTGCGGCAGAATGGCCACAGGTGCCCTGGGCCGCCGGCTGGATCCTTACGGTGGATTGTGCTGGATAACAGTAAGCAGGATAACAGGGAGATGTACAGAGACAATCATAGAGGAGAAAAAATGAGAAGTATTCTCTGTCAGTCTCTCTGTCTGAGCCATTGGGTGCCTAATGAGCAGGAACACACTCTACCTTTTGAGAGATATAATGTATTTTAATGGACCACTGATGTCTCAAGATGTTTACTACTGTCAGTGTGACAATGATGGTGAGAGATACTGTGAGTGAGTTCCTGTGACTGTTTCTCCCACCACAACGTGACTTTTTGAGTTCACAGTGGAGATCCATGTGCATCCAGATCCTGAGGCCTGAACATACCTTTAGTTGGAGAGCAAAAAAGAAGCTGAGTGGTTTTTTTTAAAGGATCCAGAGACTCACACTAACCTTAACTATGAGACTGCAAAATTAGAGATGTGCAGATCACTACTATCTGAGTAATGTGCATAGTCCATGTCAGGGTCAGAGGAGGGACTGTCAGTGATCACATGCTGATCCAAGGCAGTAGCAACTAGTGGTTAGCACACTCACTCCCTTTTTACTCCCATCTCTCCCCTGTTTGGACATGCAGCTTAATGGGGAAACCCCTTGGTAGAATGAATCCGCTGCCACCAGCCCAGGAGATCAGGCTAGCCAGGGGGGCTCTCTGGACAGAACCCCCCTCCTAGAACAATACTGAACCTCGGGGTTCCTATCAAAATCACTCTCACAAAAGCACCTACAGCGCGAGGAGACGTGTCAATCCACTGTACTCCCATATCTGGGATGAGGCAGACATATCAAAGTAAAAATGTACAAGGTTTATTTTAAAAGTCTAATCAAACAAGGAAAAACACAAAAGAGTAAATGACTTGAAAGAAAAGCTTTTTAAAAATAGTCATTCAGACATGAAAGATTTGCAGGGGAAACCTGATGCAATCATACCTACAGCCAGCAGATGGCGCTGAGGCATAATCTCACACATGCATTTTTAACTCCGAGTCTCAGCTCAAATTTCAAAGAGGTCTGTAACAAGACTGAAATTTAGACAAACACTAAAAGATCACAAAGCTGACAATGCTAAATACATGGTCTCTATCTATTTTAGCTGGATGATAGAACCACCAACCCTTTCCCTTGCATTCTCAGCGAGTGGCTGGTGGGCTCTCAGATGTGGAGCTCTGGACTGCTGGAGGAAGACGAAGAGAGAGGGAGAGAAAGAGAGCTTCCAACTGGGAAGTTGTTTTCTTCCTTGGCCGGAATAATGTCATCTCTACCTTTCCTTTGCCTCAAGGACCACTGGCAGGAACCTGAGCCAATCAGCTGGCTCATTCCTAATTCAAACATTCCTGAGGAAGAGGTCTGCAAAAAAAAAAAAAAGCAGGGTCCATAACGTACTCTTTGGTAAGCCAGTTGTAGGAGGGAGGGGTGGAAATGCCCCAAACCATGAGGATCACACAGAATTACACATAAAATACAGGGATTTTATGATAGTCCATTACTATTACTATCAGCCCAATCCACCGTAACTCCCCATGCAGCAGTGCCAAAGTGGCGCACTCTGACATGTCACCTTTTGCAGCAGCTGGAAAGTGCCTAGCACCACCCGAATGCTCGTTCCGGTGGTGCTAGGTGCCAATAGGATTGCGCCCAATGTTTTGCTTCACTTGAAACTACTCTGAAGACTTGCTGAGGAGGGAAGTCCACATTACAGTACACCCCCCATATCCGCTGGGGATATGTTCCAGGCCCCTCCGTGGATACTTGATAACTAGGAGCGAACACCCCCTCCATGGTTTCCTGAGGGACCCCTGCCCTGCCTCCCCTGCGGGCAGGGGTGCGCGCCCCCCAGCTCTTATTTTTTTTTCAACAAGCTTTGTTTCTTCCTTAAAACAAACAGAGAAGCATCCTCCATTGCAGGCAAGTAGAACAAGACTAAGTCCTAGAGAGACTCTGCAAGGTTTCTGTTAACCTTGCAGAGCCTCTCTAAGACTTAGTCTCGTTCTACTTGCCTGCAATAAGCAGCCAGAGGCTGCTTCTCCTGTTTGTTTAAGGAAGAAACGAAGCTTACTGGGGAAAAAAGTAAAAGCCGGGGGGGGGGGTCCCCACAATCCGTGGATAACTGAAACCGTGGATAGTGAATCCGTGGATATGGGGGCCCACCTGTACTTTGAATTTTACTTTAAGTGAAATTTCATTGACAACTCAATGCAAAATAACATGTCTAAACAGTTTGGGACCAAGATGCTTAAAGGACCGACTTCTCCTACATGATTGTATCCACCTACGTAAGTCTTCAGTGAATGTCATGCTGCTTTTAACGCCATTGGCAGTGATACATTTACTGGGTATTAGGACAGAGTCTTCTCTGTTATGGTGTCCAGTCTGTGGAAGTCCTGATAAGCTCATCTGGCCCCTCCCTTGATAGTGTTTAGAGTCTAAACTTTAGACACCAGGTAAAAACTATTGTTCTCTCATACTTTTGGCATGGCTGTTTGAATCTCTGCTCACTTCTGCTTTCTCTGTCTGCTGGCCAATTATCTGCTGTGCTGTTTTAGATTCTAGCTAGATGCTTGACTATTTTAGGTGTCATCCCAATTAGCACTTCTTCTTTTTGGAAGGCACCCCACAAATAGAAGCTTCTTCTATGAACGGAAGGAGCATCCCAAATAGAAGCTTCTTCTATGAATGGAAGGAGCATCCCACTCATGGAAGAGGTCCTTGCACTAAGGCTCATGGAAGAGTCTTCCATTTGCAGAGTGAGCTCTTGATACCAGAAACACTAGTCAGGATGTCACCCACTGTGGTATTTTTATTTTAATTGGGTTGTTAGCTGCCTTGAGGATTCTATTGATCAAACAGAAAGGTAGGACCTAAATATTTTAATAAGTAAATGAATGTCACCTTGAGGTTGAAGAAACAGTGTATCATGATGGCTGAATAAAGTTGGGCCAGATGCATATGTTACATTCAGTACTGTGAGAGTGACGTGGCTGCCCAAACACCACTCTGTTTGAAAAGCAGAGTTCATATGAGCAGAGTCCGCAATGTTTATTTCCCACATCATCACTCAATTGCACCTCTGACCCCAACCATTTATGAATGTATCTATTCATAGGTAGAATAGATGAGTTGCTTTTCTGTTAAATAAAATACTCTATGTCAGGGGTTCTCAACCTTTGGAGGCCCGGGTACCCCTAATGAAGGTCAAAAATTGTGGAGTATCCCCAGCTAATTAGCATAATTAGCCAATTTACATAAGTAGCTAATTTACATAAATTGCACAAAAATACACAAAAATGCCAGAATCTCTTTTAAAAAACACACAGCAATAAGACACATGAACAAAATGCACAAAAAACATAAATCCCAAGTACAACCCCCCCAAACTCAACTCTTTCCCCCCCACCCCACCCCCCCACCCATGCACAGTTTCCAAAGTAAAAAAACATAAATCCCAAGTACAAGCCCCCCAAAACTTACCCAAGTGATGTCTGTCTCTTTGTTAAAGTAAAAAATGCTCAGTCATCCTGCAGCAGGAGCTGCATTCATTAGGAGGAGAGCTGGGAGGCAGGAGCGTGGAGCACAATGCCCTCTGCTGGCTGCTGAGAAGCTCAACCTATGCACATACATAAATTAACCCCGACAATCAGCTGTAGATCAGATAAATTAGTCAGGGAAGAAAGCACAAGGGAGCTCTACGGCTCCGGAAAAAATCCGGAAAAAAATAAAAACTTAATTAACACTTAATTAAGTGTTAATGGGGCAGATAACAGCCAGTGATTGGCGTACCCCCCCCAGCACGTGGTCCATGTACCCCTAGGGGTACGCGTACCACAGGTTGAGAACCTCTGCTCTATGTACATTCAACACCACTACCATGTTGCAATGGCTCCTATGTTACTGATGCCAGGCTAAGTCAATATGATTATTTACAAAACTTCAGTTGTGATGTTAATTTGGACCTCGTCATCAGCATTTCCTTTAGCTCTTAAGCCTTTGAGATGGGAACCTGGTAGAATATGTTTGGAACACCCAGGCACCTCTATTTTGGGAAGCAGATGCAGTTGCAGAGAAAATACTAGAACTGGAGTAATAAAGTAGAAAATATCATATGCATCATGAATACATAATATGACACTTTATGAATTATATGAGATAGTTGTATAAAATGTCAGATTGACCCACAAATCTGCTAAGCCTTCATTGATATGAAATGTTTTTACAGCCAAACAAACTTGCTTAATTGCTTTGTGGATCATAATTACTACAAGACTATCGGAACAATGGCCTAATCCTAGAATGCCCATTGTAGAGGTTAATATCTGGGAATCCAAAATAATTGAATGTTCTCTAAAATATAATTCATCTCCAGGAGACTAAAAAAAATGGCCATCCTTACCATGAATAGCCCTTGGTATACTTATAGCCATTTACATATCTGATGTGTCTACCTGTGATACTGTGACAACCTTGATGCATCAGTGTAACACGATGCTTTGTGACGTAGCTGTTGAAGACAGGCACCTTTAAGTCCTCATGCATGATACTATAGAAGAGGATCAGCTTATGTATGCAACATCCATCAAACATCTGTAGAGTCTGAAGAAGGCCATTTCTTATTTGCACAGAAGAGCAGCATGACCTCAGCCACTACCCAGTTTAAAAAGTACTGGCAGGGGGGGGGGGGCTGTGGAAATTACTGTTCACTTATTTATTGTTTTCATACTCTGTGAATGGGATGCATAAGTATGTTATGAACCTGCTGCTTCTAGCAACAAAGTCAGAGGGGTTTTTTTCTTGAAGCAAAAAGATGGGGGGGGGGGGAATCCCTAAGTGTAGCCTACTAAGTGCCAGCTGCAAATCCCTAAAGCCTTGGAACTGAGCACAGAGCCTTGGAAGAAAGAAATTAATAACTTTTTAAGTATGACCTTGAAAATGGAATTAACAGGATTCCTTCCTTTTAAGCCTCCCCGATAATAAAGATTTCATCTTCAGTAACCCTGACAAAGAGAGTCAACAGATTAGAAAATGACTTCCTGCTGAGAAGCTGGCATGTGTAAAACCCCAGGCTTTTCAGGGGGAGGGGACAAGGGTCTAAATATATCCCTTCCTTTTTGTTATTGCCTCGACTTGGGTATCTTGTTTTTCTCTCGCTATTTCTGCTCCATTCCCAAGACATACCAGGCAATACCGTGGCTGTGAGTAGTTTTACACAATATGGTTGGCTTGCAACAACACAGAGTCTAGATTTGGAACTTCCAGATAGTCAGTTTTCCTCACCACCACGACAGAATCTTCCATTTACAGACAGAACTCCTAGTCCATTCTCAGAAAGTAATGAATTCTGACCAGCTGCTCAGTGTGGGATGCAACTCTTGTTTCTCCCTCTGTCAGCAAAAGAAGAACTTGGAGCATTCACAGCTTTTCTTTATCCTTGGCCTCACTTCATTAGAACTAGGCCTCAGTAACCTGCAGATTTCCATACTTACCATGCTAACAAACAGCAAGATTAATCTTTGGGTGGGTGGGAAAGAATGGGAAAAACAGCTTCTTGATAAATAGGAGTTGAAAGTCAGGAAAAGAGATCTTGGGGTCGTGCTGGATAGTGTAATGAAAATCTCGATCCACTGTGCGGCACCTGTCAAAAAAGCAAATTCTACACTAGAGCTGATTTTAAAAAAGGAATTAAAAATAAAATTGCCAGTATGTCTATGGTGGTCCAGTCACATTTAGAAAACAGCACACAGTTCATAAGAACATAAGAGCCCTGCTGGATCAGGCCAAAGGCCCATCTAGTTCTAGTTGACCATCTCCAAAAAGCTGCTGTAGAGTCAGTGGAAGTGCAGAAAAAGGCAACCAAAACTGAATCTGAAGCACCTTCTTCATTAAGAAAGGCTGAAGCATTGGGGATGCTTTGCTTTAGCAAAAAAGACAATTAATCAGGAGCATGAGAAGAGATTTATAAAATAACACGTGGTGTCGAGAAAGTGGATAAGTGTGTTTCTCCCTCTCACAATACTAGAACTTGGAGTCATTCAATCAAATTGATTGGCAGGAGATTCAGGACAGACAGGAGAAAATCCATATTTACACAATGCATAGTTAAGTCATGGAACTTGCTGCTGAGGGACATGGTGATGGCCAGCAGCCTAGATGCCTTTACAAGCAGGCGCATCACCAGGACGCGCGTCACCGGGGAGCGGGGCGTGCGCGTCAACCTTAAGGACGCGGCCCCGCCCCCGCGTGACATCACGCGCATGCCCAGAACACACACACCCCGCACCGTTTTCGGCTCATTTCAGAGCCAAACGGACGCAAGGGCGGGCGGGTGGGCCCAGCTCCACCGGCAAACTGTAAGTGGGGGGGTCGCGCGTCACCCCTATGCGGCGGCCCGCCCCCCGCACTTCCCCCTGTCGATGCCCATGTTTACAAGGGAATGAGATAAATACCGGGAGGATAGGTCTATCAAGGCTATATGATGGCTTTGTGCTACCGCCAAATTCAATGCAATCCCAGAGTGCAATCCCGGAAATAAGGCCAGCGATGGAACGAGCGTTCCGTTGCCGGAAGACGTCACAAACGTGCCTCCCTCACTCCAGCGCAGGCCGGCCTCCCGCACTCTGGTGCAAGACCGAGGATGCGGCTGGCAGCAGAAAGTGAGTCCTCCGCTGCCGGCCACATGGGTGGTCCGGCCCAGGAGGGAGGGGGCCATCGGCCTAGCCGGCCCAGGAGGGGGCGGGGGATGGCGTAGGCCATATCCCCGTCCACGCCGGGCCAGCTACGCCGTTACACGGCCTCCTCCACTTCCGCCAGCTATTTAGCTGGCGGAAATCCAAGGAGGCCGATAGGGCCGGCCCTGGTTTACAACTGGGCAAGGGCACAAGCGTCCCCTTCCCCGAGTAAACCTCTGGACCGGCGGCAGAATGGCCTCTGGGCCGCCGGCCAGATCCTTGCGCTGGATTGCGCTGCCCAGCTGCAATCCTATGCATACCTTCCTTGGAGTAAGCCCCATTGACTATAATGTGATTTACTTCTGAGTAGACATGCATAGGATTGTGCTTTGAGTAGTTGCTAAAAAGAAACAGCAGTAGAGTAGATTTGTCTACAAATTCCCAGGGGCATCTGGTTGGCCATTGTGGGAAACAGAGTGCTGGACTTAGTGGACCTTTGGGCTGATCCAGCAGGGATGTTCTTATGTGAGAGCTTAATTCCTGCATGTGTCACACTGGGTATGTGCATAGATTACATCTGATTCTGTATCAGTTTCTGTATCTCACAAGAGGTAATTGTGAGAAATTTAGGTAGCTGCAAAACTTGCTTTTAAAAGTAGCTACAGATCTTCAGGGGTGTCATAAGGGGGGGGATGCATTGGGTGTGGACCACACATAGTTACATTAAAGGGAGAGGGGGAAGACACCCTGTAGTTTTTTCCTTCTCTCTTTTTCAGAGTTAATTCACTCAACCTATAGTTTTCCTTCATAGATTTAATATTTACAGGTTTGAAAGCCATGTGGGGAAATTTTTTTCTGTAAAGTAAAAAAATGTACACACGTAAAAATTGTTTAAAATAGTATAAAACTACAGAGGCAAGTTAATCAAATTGCCACTGAAGTAGATGATCCTCAAACGCTGGACAGCCACTGTCAGTCCATGTAAACACTGATCTGGACAGTCCAGCAGCCTGACTCAGTATAAGGCAGTTACATCAAACTAAGATTAGAGTGATTATCGCCCACTTTCTCTGACTGAAAGTATTGGCAGATTAGTACTTTAATGCAGAGTTTCTTATATGTGTCAATATGCCACCTAGTGGCAAAAAAGTGATGGTTTGGTTAATGTACAGAGTCTTATCACAGTTGTGCCACTAGATGGCAGGAGTTAACCAATTATACCAGAAAGGCCAAGATTACGCACAGATGTAATTTTTTTTTGAAAGGAATGAGCCACTCTGAATGTAACACAAAGGCATCATCCCCACACGTAGACAGATTCAGCAGTGCTTGTATGTAAGTCAATGCAAAGGTTTTAAAGCCTAATTACTAACACTTTTCATGTGATTCCCCCCCCCACACACACACACACATCTTTAATAACAACAACAAAAAATCTCCATTTCTATGTGAAGTGAGACATTTTATTCAGGGCTCAGTATGCTACCACCTACAGATTCCCTAATCAACACCCCATTGCCTTTTGAGAGTTGTAGTTTCTTCTTGGTAGCATTGAACTTCATTCTCACTCGCACATCCTCACTTGCCTTGAATAGACTTGTAACACCAGGAAAACATTTCAAAGAGTTAATCTGCCACTATACCAAAAAGGAACTCTTTGATTTAATGTGCAAAACCCCAAGCATTCCTTATGACAAGCGGGTTTGCTTGGGATGCATGCAGTATGCTAGTACCTGCAAACAAATGAAAACTGAGGATGTGAGGCTGGTATTTCCACACAGGAGGCCACTTCTGAGCCACTCATTAACTTCTAAAACAGGATGTCCCATTGATGAAATCTCTTGTGTGCACTGGTTCCAAAGTCCTTACAACTTTCCTGTGGAAGGTCAGCAGTGTTCTGTATTGCACAGGCTATGAGAGAGTGGATTTCTCTAAGACAGGGGTGGCCAACCTTTCAACATGAATGGTCCTGGGACCTTTAATGGTTGTACCGTTAAACGGAGGCACCGTTTTGAGGTGGTTCCGCTCCTTCCTGGCTGACAGATCCCAGAAGGTGGTGCTGGGGGATGCTTGTTCGGCACCCTTGCCCTTGAGGCGTGGGGTGCCACAAGGGTCAATTCTATCCCCCATGCTGTTTAATATCTATATGAAGCTGCTGGGAGAGGTCATCCGGGGGTTTGGGGTAGGGAGTCATCAGTATGCGGATGACACCGAGCTCTTTCTCTCCTTCCACCCGACTCCAAGGGGGCGGTCGATGTCCTGAATCGTTGTCTGGAGGCAGTTGGGAGCTGGATGGGGGCAAACAAGCTGAAATTAAATCCTGATAAGACAGAGGTTCTTCTGGTCCAGAAGTCTACGACTCAGGTACTGGATCATCGTCCTGCTCTGAATGGGGTTGTACTCCCTCTGAAGGAGCAGGTCCGCAGCTTGGGGGTTCTCCTGGATGCGCAGCTGCTCCTGGATTCCCAGGTAGCGGCTGTGGCCAGGGGGGCTTTTGCCCAGCTTCGGCTGGTGCGCCAGCTGCGACCATACTTGGATCGTGCAGACCTGGCCACAGTGACCCATGCCCTAGTGACATCTAGACTAGATTACTGCAATGCGCTCTACGTGGGGCTGCCTTTGAAGACTGTTCGGAAACTGCAATTAGTGCAGAATGCGGCGGCCCGTGTGGTTGCCGGGGCCTGTCGGTTCGACTCTGTCGGACCGTTGCTTCAGCGGCTACACTGGCTGCCGGTTCGTTTCCGGGCACAATTCAAAGTGCTAGTTTTGACTTTTAAAGCCCTTAACGGCTCGGGTCCAGGGTATTTGAGGGACCGCCTTCTTCCTTATAATCCGACCCGTACTCTGAGGTCATCAGGGGGAGCCCTGTTAACCGTGCCGCCATTGACGGAAGTGAGGGGGATGGCGACACGGAATAGGGCCTTCTCGGCAGTGGCGCCCCAATTATGGAATTCCCTCCCCCTGGAATTAAGAACGGTTCCCTCCTTAGAGACCTTACAGCGGAGCCTCAAGACGTTTTTATTTAGGTTGGCATTTGATGACTGACATGGTAGGCTGGCTTTTTTAACAAATGGCTTTTAACAAATGTAATTATAGGTGACCCACTGGGGTTGTCTGTTTTAATTACTTGTTTTTAATTATTTTTTATTGTGTATTATGTATTTTAACTTGTTCTTAACTGTAAGCCGCCTTGATTGCCCTTATTGGGAGAAAGGCGGGGTAGAAATCCATTAAATAAATAAATAAATAAATAAATAAATAAATAAATAAAATAGGTGAGGGTATTTCAGCAAGTGTGGCTGCTTTAGCAGCACCATCAGCAATTGCAGCTGCCAATATTCTGTCTTCTACACAACACTTAAGAACGCAGAGGCCCTAATGGTGGAAGGTTGGCCACCCCTGTTCTAAGAGCAGAGGGGATAACAAGAGCCATTGGAGCATTTCTAGTGGTGACCAGAATCAAGGCAGAAGGCCTGCTGCATAGGCTGTATTTGCCTTTATTTTCCTTGCAAGCATTCAAGTAGGGGTGCTTGTATTCTTGGGCAAAGGGATTAAGAGGATAATGGTAACCCAACCAGGTTTTTCTGGATGATACTTGATCCTTTTAAGTCTGATTTTAGGCCTTGTTATGGGACTGAAACAGCCTTGGTCTCTCTGGTTGATGACCTATTTTAGGAATTGGAGTGTGGCCCTGTTTGTTCTTCTGGATGTCTCAGCAGCCTTCGATGCCATCAACCTGGAATTCATCCTTCCAGGCCATTTGGCAGGGATGGAGATAAGGGTTGCTTTTACGGTGACTCCACCGGCAGATTCCAGAAGGTAGTGCTGGGGACAGCAGCTCAACCCCTTGGGTTTTGGCTTATGGAGTCCCAGAGGGTTCCATCCTGTCCCTCATGCTATTTAATGTATATATGATGCTGCTGGAAGAAGTTGCTTTGAGGTTTGGAATGTGGTGTCACCAGGGCCGGCTCACTTATGATGCAGACTGAAACTCTTGTGTTGAGTATCAAGTTGGAGAGGGAACAGTGTACTGACGAGGACCTTATTCTCCTGATCAATCTACCTGCATTCTGCATTCTTCATCTGACACCCTGCATCACACCCTATTACCATTTGAAATATGGTTGGTGGGAACATGGGACAGGGCCTTCTCAGTGGAAGCCCCGTGCATGTGGAATTCACTCCTCCAACGGGCCCAACTAGCCCCAAACTGCCAGTAGCCCTTCCCGCTCCACTTATCCTTTTCCTGAATGTTTTTAGTTCTGTTGCTCATTGGCATTTTTCTGTGTCTGCTCGTTGTTGCATTATTTTATTCTATCTTTAGTTTTTAAATGTGTTTTAATATTGTGTCTGCTATACTGTATTATTGAAAGCCCCTTGGTGGTCCCTTTAATGGGACAAGAAGCTGGCTTAAAAACCTTTTAAATAAATAAAAAAATGAGTGAGTACCCATATTTTGAAAGCTCACTCCATCTGTAAATTTGATCACAAAAGCTGCCCCATATTTGCTTTTAAAGTTACAGCGTTTGGTGTGTTTTTTTTGCCTATACAACTTGAGCTGCTGCAATGGAAGACATGTTGCAGCAGGTGGCGCCAAAGGCGACAACACCAGCTTTGTGAGCTTTCTCAGAGAGCTCTAATAGTACAACTATAGGACTGTGGCCAGTATTTTCTCTGATAGAAAGGAACACACACAGCACCTTCCACCATCAAGGGACCTTGTGAGTATCTCCTTCCAGTATCTTAATCTCCAAAGGCCACCTTTTATTTTTGCTTACTTATTTTCAGAATGTATAGCTTGGCTTCTTGCCAAAGCCTCAAGAAACAATAAAATAAGCAATAGATCAACAATAAACAATCTCAGCAGAACGGGATTGGACGTCGCCTAGCTCCTAAAAAATAGTAACACCGTAGCCTTAGGAGGGAGTTCCACAATTCCACCACTGAAAATACCCTCACTCAAGCATCTGCATAACCTCAGAAAGAGGGGGGGGGGCTAAAAAGGAGGCTCATATGAAGATCAATGCACAGGCAGGCTCCCTTGAGACGTGGTCTTCCCCTCTCCTTAATCCTGAATCTCACCGCAACCCATTATTCTAACCCCCTAGCACTCTTCCTAGAACTAGATCCCTCTCCCCATGATCTGAAACCCCCAGAGCCACTAAAAATCTAAAGCTAAAAATCGCATCTGCACAGAGCTTCATTTGTTCTCATGAGTTTTGTACATCCTGCCTCCACCATCATGTTGCAGCTCACAGCCTTGTTCATAGACTGCACCAGTGATGTAGACTTGAGTCTATTGACTCGGACTTGAGTCGGACTCAAGTCATGTCAATGACTTGACTCGGACTTGACTCGGCGATTGTAAAAGACTCGGAAGACTCGAAGGCTTACAAAGTTCTCCTTCCACCAGCAACTGATACTCAGATATACTGCTAATGGTGATGTCAAAGGGTGGGGGTACCCAGGCACATACCAAGGGCCCCACCAATCTGCCCCACAGCTGCTGTGGGGCTTGCAGCTGCCTAAACGTTATGGAAAATTGCAAGTTGCATGGTGAATCAAGATTTTTTTTTAACTTTTACGTGCAAGCCCTCCTCCTTCCCTTCTGCAGAGGCCAATGCAGTTGATACATTCCCAGGCAGTAGGATCACCACCAGGGAACATTCTAGGGTGGGAGGGGAAGGAACCAACCCCACCCATCCCAGGACAAGCCCCAGATAAGCTGCAGGGCGAACCATGAGGGGGTGGCAGGGCAAGCTGGGTGAACTGGTGGGGAATTGAGTGAGTTGGGGTGGGGAAGCAAGGCAAGCTGGGAGGCAAGTCAGGGTGTGGGAGCAGGGCAAGCCAGGGGGAAGTACCTGCATCGAAAGAGGCCCAGAATCAGACTGTGTCCCGGGGCCCCATGGACCCTGGCACCAATCCTGTACACTGCCCCTGAACATTGAAATTCCACATAGTCACCATGCATAATTGACGTCTCCTCCATCCATTTGTCTAATCCTTTTTAAAGCCACATGTGCTTCTGGCCATCATCACATCCTGTGGCAATAACCTTGATTATGCATTGTATGAAAAAGGAGGTTTGGGGTCTGTATAGAAATCTGTTTCACTGGATGATTCCAAGTTCTAGTAGTATGAGGAGAGAAACTCACTAGCCACCCTCTACACCATGCATAATTATGATTCCCCCTCTAACGGCTCAGTCCTATCCCGTATTGTGCCATTGCATGGAGGGGTTTACGACAGTGGAACACCGTAAAATGGTTTCCGGCAGCGTGCACAGTGCTGCTGCAATCACAGGCAGCACAGGATCCAGAAAGGTAAAGTCTGATGGCAGCAGGGGCAGGGGGGTGAGGAGGGGAGAGGGCAGAACAGGGAGGAGAGGAGGGCAGGGAGGGGGGTCAGAATAGAGGCCAGGAAGGGAGCTGTATCGGTGGCAGTGGCGCTGCCAATATCCTGTCCCCCTTCCCAGCATTGATCTGCCTTCCCGGGTCCAATTGGACTTGCGCCAGCAAAGTAGACCCATGTTTCCTTACCTGGAAGAGATCTCCAGGGCCTGATACTCCCCCGCAGGATACAGCATGCACCTTATTGGCACGGATGGATGCATCACCGTGGGGGGAGTTAGGTAGAATTGGACTGTGTCATCCTTTTTATAAACGCAAACACCCCAAACACTCTAGCTATTCCTCATAGAGACGATACCCCTAAATCACTTTGGTTGCCCTTTTCTGCACCTCTTGTGGCTCTACAATGGGCTGGTTCATACAGTCATTGCCCAGCCAGCCAGCCAACAATAAGCAAATGTGTGCATATCTCCCCCTACCCGTTGTGCCATCCCTACATAGGCATGTGTGGACCAAACGTTCAAATTGCATTTAATTGGCAGGTGAAATACTACTTAATGTAGTGTTTTAAGTACTGTGCAACTGGATGCAATCTGGGCGTTCCATCCCCCATATGACTATGTGGAAGCAGGTGGCACATTTATTCAGATAGCATGACAACCTTCCTGAACATATGGATTATCAGATGTGTAAGTAAAATGGAGTGTTGTTTATATTGGTTTATTTTTACCAATAAACAATTCCAAGAGGAATTAGGAGGGAATTCACATAACTAGGGCCTTGATCCAAATACTATATGGGTTTACATAGCAGCCAGAACTCTGCACATAGCCCTGTCAGTTTATCAGCAATTATGCCAAACAGCTGTTCAGTAAGGAGCAGGCAGGGAAGCAAATCTAGCCCCTTGTCCAAACACTTGATACTATGCTATACTAAACTGGCATGCTTTTACCAATGTTCTGGCCAAGCTATGTGCATGCATCTCTGGCATTGGCTGGAAGAACTACATATACAGCATCCGTTTGCGCTCTCATTTCCCTTTCCAACTACGGAGATGAAGGATAAGTGTGTAGAAGTTTTGGATAACTGAGATTCAGCCTGCATATGGATTCTACTGTGTTTATAAAACACAGAAGAAAACATTGTGTGAATCATAGGCATATACAGGGTTATTCAAAAAGGATGGTGCAAAGTTACAGCTTCTTTATTCTTAAATGAACAGACATACCACAACCGCCATGACATCAAAAGACAGAAAAACTGACCCAAGTTTCACATGCACATTACACATTTTCAATGTGGGCACTGAAATGTGGGCACTGGGGGGGGGGAACAGCCATGATCTCCTCATGGGACCATGGCTGTTTGTGCCCCATTATAGCTACACAAGTGCCCACATCATCAAACATTTGTAATGTGCATGTGAAACTTGGGTCAGTTTTTCTGTCTTTTGATGTCATGGCAGTTGTGGTATGTCTGTTCATTTAAGAATAAAGAAGCTGTACCTTTGCACCATCCTTTTTGAATAACCCTGTATTACTTGCTACACAGGGAACATTTTAAATATAATCTCTGCCTTGAGATCACTCCAAGCAGGAGAGTGGTAAAGGGAAGGCTGAATGAAAGGGCGTCCATCGTGTTAGCACTTAATATTCTTGTTGCGATTCTGTATTATTGTTTGTTGCAGCAGTGGTAAGCGCCTGCCATTCCCCACCCTTGTGAAAATCAAAGCTTTGCTGGCATTCCTGTTGCTCCTCCCCATAGGCCAGGCACCACAGGACCATAATGTTACATTGAAATCATTCCCCTCCCGATCACTAAATAAATAATTATGCAGCCTCCCCTGGGACTGAAGGCATTTGCTGATTGGCTCCATGTTTTATTGATTAGAATGCTGTGATGAATCGGCCCCTGAGGAGACAGTGTCTGGCTGTAAGCAGACGGCCGTCAATGTGCAGAATTGTAACGCGTCCTGGCATGCAAGGGCCACCACACAGAGGGAGAGTAAACAGGTGGAACAGGAGGGAGGATGGAAAGAAAGCTCACACAGAGCTAGTGCTCAATCTCTCCCACCACGACACTCTGACAGGAAATGGAGATCAGTCACTAAGAAAAGGCTGACAAGCGTCTCCATGGCCAATGTAACAAGTGTTCTGCCTCTCAGTTTCTCACTGGTGGAGAAATGGAGGCACAACTGGTTGCCGCTGATGAGACAGCCAATCATCCCCCCTACCCCACCCCTTT
This sequence comes from Plestiodon gilberti rubricaudatus, assembly GCA_026170595.1. Taxonomy (NCBI): domain Eukaryota; kingdom Metazoa; phylum Chordata; class Lepidosauria; order Squamata; family Scincidae; genus Plestiodon; species Plestiodon gilberti. The sequence goes on along the minus strand of JANXHW010000003.1, from coordinate 201,031,147 downwards.
CCACTCAGTGTAATGCAGTGCTTCTCAATTTTTTTCTGTCATGCCCCCCCTAGGAAGAAGAAAAAATTTCGCGCCCCCCTAATATAACTAATGCAATAGTTAGTGTATGCTTTGCGCCACTTAACTAGATTGTAGGAGCCTCCAGCGACGATCTACTTCACCGACGATCTCTTCCGGGGAGCAGATCGTTCCTCTGCTCCCCGGCGCGAACTCTGTAACGCGCCTAGGAGCGCTCTGCAGAGTTCACACTGTGAATCACGCATGCGCAAGACGACGATGTTGCCAATCTATTGTGCGCCCCACTATTTGAGAACCGCTGGTGTAATGCAATACAAGAGGCCATATGCCCCACCTCTTCGCTGTTCATTGGCAGTCAAGGTTTTACTCTTAGTTACAGTTGAAATCATTGTTTCTTGCATGGGGAGGCTGTATATGACACAGTTTTAGACTCCAGACTGGGTCTTTCACACAGATGTAAAGTTAAAGGAACTCCTAAAAAATCCAGCCCCTATTATTTCTGTCAGAGGCAACTGTCGTAAACAGGAGAGAATTCAACAGTCTTACGTTAATGAGCAGAACAAAATATCAGATGACCGGTCATAAACATTCAACGGAGATTGTTCATCATTTCTAATGTTCGTAGGGATGGAAGTGCTCCTCCTATCCACTGCCCTCTGCCTTTCATCTGTACTTTCCACAGGTCTTGCCATCAGCTGACTGTTTGAAGAATGTCCCCCTCATAATAATCTGATTTAGTGGCTGTTATTAGACCCCAATGAGTGCTTCGAGCAACGCCTGAAAGAAAATAGTTTTTTTTTTAAAGGGCTTCCCCCAATTTTTTTTTTGATTTTTTTTGTGGATATTAGACAGGTGAAACTATTTTTTTAAGATTTTTTCAGTGACCCTCCCAAAAAAGAGCAAAGATCACTGTTTTGGGGGGAAAATGAGGTGCAGGAATTGGTTGCAGGGTACCCCCTCCTCACTGAAATTAGAAATGAAACTTTGGCTTTTTTTTTTCATGGCCAGGGCCCTGGCTTTTGAATCTACTTTGTTTTGAGCACCTCAGGTGCAGGTGAGCAGCTGTACACAGCTGTAAGCAGGAGCAGCACCAGGAGTTGCTCAAACAGAGGCGTCGCTCCGGTAGGGGCGGGGCTGTAAGTAGACGAATGGCTCGGACAGTGAGGGGGCGGGGCTGTCTCCTCCTCGCTCGGTAAAGCGACTGTAACCGCAGCGATACTTACAGCCCCGCCCCTACCGGAGCGACGCTTCTGTGCTCAAAGACCTCTTTGGGGTTATATGGATAACAAAATAGACCTAATGCAGCCATTTTCATCATATTGCATCATTTCCTATAATTTGTGAGTGATTTCTGGCTTTTTTCTCATGGCCAGGGCCCTGGCTTTTGAATCCACTTTGTTTCCAGCACCTCAGATGCAGGTGATCAGTTTTACAGAGCTGTAAGAAGGAGAAACACAAGGCGTTGCGCAAAAAACTTATTGGTCATTAGAGGGTAATCTAATGCTATTCCTGTAAGTTGGCTGTTTGTTTCTGGTTTTTTTCTATTCCCCCCTCAGGCTGTGCCTATCAGGGCAGGGGTGAAGTTTGGGGTACTCAGAATTATGTCTCCAGCCTCAACTTGAGTGTTTGCAGAGACTTGGCAGGTAGCTGGCATTGTATACTGATTTTTAACTGCATTTTGCAGGAGCTGGATTTAATTCTTTATTTCTGGGTTTTTTTCTTTCCCCCACCTCAGGCAGAGCCTATCAGGGCAGGGGTGAAGTTTGAGTTACTCAGAATTATGTCTCCAGCCTCAACTGAGTGTTTGCAGAGACCTGGCAGGTAGCTAGCATTGTAAACTGATTTTTAGCTGCATTTTGCAAGAGCTGGATTTAATTATTTATTTCTAGGGTTTTTTTTCTTCCCCCCACCTCAGGCAGAGCCTATCAGGGCAGGGGTGAAGTTTGGGTTACTCAGAATTATGTCTCCAGCCTCAACTGAATGATTGCAGCTACTGCATGGCGACTGTAGCTTTTGCGCAACACCACTACAAACGAGCTGAGATATCATTGTAAAAAGCATGGTATTTCTCAAAGATTTGGTTTTTCTCAACTAAGAAGTGCATTCAAGGGTCAGGAACTAGCCTCCAGCTAATGGGGCAGAAGTGGCTCTCTGTATAAACAAGACAAAAGAGGCTTGATTGCTGAGCCATTACATTTGATTGACCTGTCATTTAAACTTTAAAACCCCATCTGGGAAGGAAAAAAATAGAGCCGGTCTTGCAAAAACAAACTCTAAGAGCGATTAAAAAAAACTATTGCAGGTAGGGACTTGTAACTTGGGGTGCACTGTGCTTGGACATGCCCCTACACAACCCTAAAGCACAGAAGCTGTGTGTGCAACACAACTACGTTTGTTTGAGCGTTTTAGTGGTGAACTCACAACTTCAGCTGCAGCAATTAAAGGGTTCAAATGGCCATAAAAAAACTCTGGCAGGCAGGAACTTGTAACTTGGGGTGCACTATGCTGGGACATGCCCCTACACAACCCTAAAGTACAGAAGCTGTGTGCACAACACAACTATGTTTGTTTGAGATCTTGTTTTGTCAGTTCTATGTCAGGTCTATGATTTATAGGAATGAATGGAAAATGTCCCTTTAAACTCAATGAGTGGCATTTGCAACACCCATGCTACAGGTATATGGCACACCTGGGAATTTTTTTGCAGGTGGTTGTCTCTATTTGGGGGTACCTTAAACATGTGACAAAAACTGGCATTTGGAAGTTCTGGGGAAATATGGCCTTGGGGCCAAATTTAACATAATAATCTGATTTAGTGGCTGGTTAACTTACTCACTTGATACACAAAATGTGTGGTGCACACATAGCACAAAAATGCCATTTTCCCATGGCTGGACATTTTGACCCATAAAATCTTAAATGGTTTGTACCCTTCATACTGCAGAGGCGTTTTCCCCCCACTGTTCCACGGCATTCTCTAAAATCAGATAAAGTGACGTCTTGATTATATCTTTCATATGCCATGGCAATACAGAGACCTTTTGTTCTAGTGGTGATTTCACAAATGTCGAAGTCTTATGCTGGAGTTCCACCAAAGTCACTGTAAGACCTTCTCATCTGGGCTGTCTTTTCAAAACAGGGCTAAACTGGTAATGGGATGATTTAATTCAATACAGGTTGATTACCCCTTATCTGGACATCCAAAATCCAGACTGTTCCAAAATCCAGACTTTCTTTTTCCAGCACCTGACTGGCATAGCGCAAGGCACGTTGGGACACAAAATTATTTAAAAATATTGTATAAAATTACCTTCAATCTATGTGTATAAGGTGTATATGAAACATAAATGAATTTCGTGTTTAGACTTGGGTCCCATCCCCAAGATTTATTTATTTAAAAAATTATACCCCGCCTTTTCCTATGCCGAGGCAAATGCCTAAGGCGGCTTACAACAGTTAAAATACATAATTTAAAAACAGTACATAAAATAAATTAAAAAACAATAACATCCACTGGGGGGTAACAATGTGAAGCAGAAAAACAGCAAGGCAGAACATACTGAGGCACTGGAGGCAGACAACCACCCAAATGCAAGACGAAACCCATCACCCAAACCCAAGACGAAACAGAAATGATATCCCATTATATTTATGCAAATATTCCAAAATCCAGACAACTTCCCATCCATTATACATCCACCCTGTATAACGTTTTATATCTTAGTGGTAGAGATTTTTTTATGGTTTTGTTTTTTCACAGATTACAGCATTTAACCAAAATGAAACCGCAGAAAATGGTGTTATGTGTTTTTATTCCAATTTTCCCCATTTTAAATGTGTATTAGGTAGGTGGTATAGGTTGTATAAGTTGTACAGTGTCAGCAGATGAAGAATGATGCAAAATTACATGGTTTTATTTTATTATTATTTGTAGTTAGCAGAAAGTGGTATTCTGTGATTTTATACGGTTTTATGTGGTTATCAACCCCCCCCCAAAAAAAAACCACAACTCACCTCTAGTTAGTGGGTATTTTAGTATGGTTTTACTAGAGTTCAACCAGAACGCATCTAAATAAATTTCACTGATTGTTTTCAGTGCAACAGATTTAAGCAAGAACCCACCACTCCCATAAATACTAATGTGACAATGATTCACTTTAGCTGTTTAAACTCCTTGCTGTGTTGCTACTCATCCCAGACACTACAAAGTGTTGCTACTCATCCCAGACTCTCACAGCGCAATCCACCATATGGATCCAACCGGCAACCCAGGGCCTTCCGCCGTATCCTATCCCTGTTCCGGGCCGCGCTGCTGCGGCCTGGAGGTCTACTCAGGGAAGGGGATGTTCGTCCCCTTCCCCGGGTGTAAACCGTGGCTGGCCCGGTGGGCCTCCTCAGATTTCTGCCAGCTATTTAGCTGGCAGAAGTAAGAGGGGGCTGTGTAATGACCAAGCCGGCCTGGTAGGGATGGGGATATGGTGGATGCCATCCCCACCCCCTCCCAGACTGGCTTGGCCAATGGTCCCCTCCCTCGCCACCAGGACCACCCCCACACCACCGCCAGAAGCCTTACCTTCCTCCAGCGGCCATGGGATTGTCCCGGCGGCGGAGTGAGGGCAGCTGGCCTTGCGTTGGCCTCCCTTACTCGCGAGTCGTAGCAAATGTGCATTGAGCTTTGGGCGGCGGAACACTTGTTCCACCGCCCAAAGTCTCCAGTAGATTGCGCTGTCAGTTAGGGCTAAAGACTTCAACAAAAGAAATGAATTATGGATTTATTGATTGATAAATAAATCCTGGATAATAAATGAAGAAATCAAGAATTGATCTGAGACAGCATTGCTAATATAAGTAAGGCCAGCATGTTTCTGTTTGCTTGCTGATGAAAAGTCATTTTTTTTTCACAGGTACATATTCCTGCAGATCAGCTTTTAACTACAAAACCAGTACTAGTTTGGAAATTACTTCCTACCATACAGGTACAAGGGATCTGGCCTGATCTCCTGTTGCTACTACTAGAGGAGAAGGCTTTAATCCCCTCTTTCTCCAGCAGCAAATGTGACTCTTTTCTTGCAGGACCTGCTTCTCAGGCCTGGTCTACACGTGCAGCAGAACGAGATGTGAATGAGGTGGTAGAGTAAAGGTGATGCCGCTGTAGATGGAGTGATCATGTTTTTAATATTTCCCAATGTAACCCCCCCCCCCAAAAAAAATGGTTGTCTCCAGTTTCCTACTAAATGGTAAGGAGACGTTTGCCACATCAGGTGTGAGTACACATATAACAGGTCGATATATAATAATATGTATAGAAATAGAAACCCTGGGTTATGTTTTCAAAACCAACTTTACTGTTGTTTATATTTTTATTAAAACCAATAGAAAGCTTAGGATTGGCAGGTGGGGCTCTAGAAGAAGATACAGTACTGAAGTGCTTCCCATGAGTTAGGCACACTCTGTTGCAGCCAGGTTTTGAGTGTATTGTTGGTCTCTAGAGCAAAAGATGCAACGACCGTACTGCAATCTGAACAACTCCAAATGCAGTTTCTGCTGGTACAAAGCACCGAAAAGGCTTGGTCCTCACAGCTGAGGAGGCGAGCTATTCCTATGCATACCCCATTTCATGCATTTTGTATGTAATTTTCCTTCTCTGTTTTTGTCTTCCCTCTCTCACTCCTTAGGACCTGGAACAGGGATAGCAGGCAATGGATCAATGCGTCTGGCCGTACCACTGTGGCTGTGGGCAGCTTCCCTGCTCTGCCTACTCAGCAAATGTTAATAACATCCGAATTTTAAACAAAAGGAAAAAATTAAAAACCCAGCAACAAGAACAACACACAAAGCAAAACAAAAAAAAAATGTGTCATACAGGAGACAGAGCAAGAGAGAGAGGGGGGGAGAGAAAGGACAGTTTCTTTCACAACTTTTGTGCGTACCGCAACAACGGGAAAAATTCAATGAAGAAGAATCAGCAACATTTATTAAAACACTGTCAAGTAACTGACCATCCAGGAGTATAGGAGACCAGACGGATCACTATACGGAGGCTGGATCCTACCAAGGATGCCGAGATGTTGTAAAAAGAAATATCAACAATGAAAATTACTTGTATTCACTCCATTCCCTCATATCATTTTCTCCTTCCTTCCTTCCTTCCTTCCTTCCTTCCTTCCTTCCTTGAAAGAGATGGCCTTTGCTTTGGTGTTGATAGCCATACCTTTTGATTGGCTTGTTAATTTCTTAAACTGGTACTTAGCCTTTTCAGATTTCTGGCAAACAGTGATGCAGATCTTTCTAACATACTGGTGTCCCATGAAGAAACTCCACAAGGCCCTTACCTCACTGTCCTTCACTTTATGCTCCTTCATATATCCCTCTGTGCCCCTACTTCATGATGCTTTGGTGATGCTAAAACATGTCAACTTTACTCACTTGCCCTCTTGATCTTGTCAGGCCTCTCTCTCTCTCTCTCTCTCTCTCTCTCTCTCTCTCTCTCTCTCTCTCTCTCTCACTCTCACTCTCACTCTCTCTCTCTCTCTCATGTGCGTGTGTGTGCGCGTGCGTGTCTCTTCTCTCTCAAAAGCATGCAGAGAGAACAGTCCCTGTGTACATAAGCTCACCATGCTGTAGATAATGATTTGCATTGTACATGAGGTTGAACGTTGCTTGGATGTGAAAGCAAGGTGATGAGAAGACAGACAATGGTTTTCCCAGCCAAATTTTGCCTTGACTTCTTAATGAGATCCCTGTTTTAAGGAGCTGTGATCTTTAAACGTCTTCTGTTCCACAACCCAGCTCAACTGGGTAGCACTTAAATGGGACATGTGTATTGTCCCCATTGCTCATCAGTATGCTGGCTAGCCTGTAAGGGCCACAGAGAGCTAAGCCTTCAGAGGGCTCCTTAATTATATGGATACGGGGGCACCGGAGTCTGTAATAAGTAAAGTCTGAAAGAGATATACAGCTAGTTCACTTCATGATTTGAACAAAGGCTCGGTAAATGTATCTTAGCAGAACAGTCCATATTCCATCCAATACAGGCATGGGAGGGGCAAGACCTGCAGTTGTGGCTCTACAAAAGCTAGGCAGGTTCTGTGCAGGAACACATGGGATCTGCCATCTAATAGGTAAGGAAACACAATAAGATCTAGAAAGCTTAGTAGAAGGTCTTGAAGGACGGAGTAGCCTAGGATCTGTTGTACAAGGGTAAGTTAGAATAAGTTAGCAGACAATAATGACCAAGACATTCCTCATAGAAAAAAAAGGGACAAGTTCCAGAATGGTCAGTCGATGGGCCAACACAGGATGTTGCAATAGCCATTTCTGCTTATATCATACATTGCTTGGCTGCTCCTAGCCCTATTGGTGGCTCTGCTACTTGGTCTTGATTCTGCAAACACCTAGTTATGCTTCACTTGCTTACCAGGCAGTTTTTCTGTGCCCCAACTGCAATGGGCAGCAGCGTCAAAGGCTTGTGGGGTTCCTCACTGGGGAATCTCTGCCCTGACAGAATGGTTTGTAGGAACACCTGCTGGAGAAGTAGATAGCACCAAGGGAAGAGGGGCAGGTTCTTGTCCATAGAAAGTAGGGGCCCTTCTCCATTAGGGTTTTTTTCTTGCAACTATTGTCATGTTGTTGATTCTATGGCTGGGAGCCATTTTGACCCCTGAGCCTGAGCAGTTTTCCAAAGGAACAGTTCTTTTCTTCCTCTGATAAACAGGAGATAAGTCCCTTCTCAGTCTCAGGAAGTAACATGACACCCAGCACTTGGCCATACATAACCAGGCTTACCAGATCGTCGCCGGGATGGGAGCGATCTACCCAAGGGGGCGGGGCGTGGGGGGCCAGAACGCGACACGTTCTGCCCCCCCCCCACGCCACGTCCCCTTAAGGGTAGACCGCTCCCGTCCCAGCGACGATCTGGTAAGCCTGTACATAACCATTCTATGGAACAAAAGTAAACCTCCTTATGACTATGCGCTAAAGCAAATGTTATTCTGCAGAAATCCTATTTCTACCGCCAGTATTATTTAATCTTTGATTGTATACCCTTTAAAAGCCAGAAAGACAGTCAGAATGTGTCTAAGATTTAGATAATTTTCAAAATCTGAAGCAGAGGCCTACTTGTAAAAAGAAGAGAAAAGGCCCAGGCCACAAGGAGAGCCAGCTAAAGTCATGAGTCCACTGGTATCTCATTTACCCATTTTACAGTGTTAACCTTTTCTTCGTACAGTTGGCACTTGGCTTCCTATCACAGAAGGAACCCAAATGCAAGAGAATGATTGGACCTACACTAATAGCTGCATATGGAGATGGGAAAGATAATGTGACTCAGGCCAGGTCACTAGGAGGGACCTGTGCATTCCTGCTGTGAGCTGGAACATGATTGTGCCAGTTTTTGGTTGGGAAAGGTGGGGTGTTAAAACAAACTCTCTTAAATAAATGAGTAAAATAACTGACTCACCTTGGTTTGTTATTCAAAAGTGGGCATACGTGATTCTAAACATATTCATTTAATTCCCATTTGCTATACTGAATATCTCAGAGAGGGACAAATTGAACTAATTAGGGTTAAAAATGCCTGGTCCAACAGTGTGGATGGTCTTTGGTTTTAGAATCTGCAGGCAGTGTCTCCTGTAGTGGTGTCTCAGTGCAAAAGGAAGCCAGATGTCAAACATGTCCCAGGGCCAACTTTCCAGCACTGATGCAGCTGCAATGCAGCCCCAAGGTAAAGGAACAAATGTTCCCCTCCCTTGAGGAGGCCTCCGTCGCTGCCCCTCTACCATAGGATGCAGTGCACGCCCCATTGGCACAACTGCATTGGTGCTGGATAGTTGGATAGGATTGGGCCCCCAGTCACATAAGAAAGGCAAATGTGTGTCCTTCAAAGCTCAGCATTTTCAACTTGAGAATTACAGTAGCCAACAATTCGGTTAGATTCACAACTGCTGTTCAGTTACATGGTCTCAGACTCTCAGCATGGGTTCCAAAAGGATTGGCATGATTGCTGAGTTCTCCTCGGAGAACTATTGTTATCTCATCTACAGGGCATGCTTTGGGAAGTACTCTGAACCTGCACCAGGTAAATCCATGCCTACATTGGCCGGTGCTCCCTCTGTGATTTTTCCTTCCACCGACTTGCTAAGCAACAACAATCCCCTTCTCTCTTTTCACCCATTGCAAACCTGCCATCAGTTAACAGATAAGGCAAATGGGTGGCGCTATCCTGTAATTCAATCCCTATATCAGCAAACGGGTCAATTTATGCTTGAAATGCAGAAGCAAAGTGTGCGTGTGTGTGTGTGCATGTGCATGCGCGCGCATTAAATCTTTCCTTTCACTATAATGAGTACCCTTTGCAAAGCGCTTCATGCCTGCACGACAAGACAGCTCTCACCTTGATCAACAGTATGGCAGGATCCCCTCCTGCTGCTTTAGCGATTTATTTTTGCTGAGGTCTACAGTTTTGGGCAGTCAATTAAGCAGGCAGCCAGGCTTCTCAATAGCACTCTTCCAAGGCTCACAATTTACTATTAGGCAGATAGAATTCTGTAACGGTAAGAAGCAGAACAAAGAGGTGAGGGTGTATGTGATGGCAGCACAGATAAGAGAGGGCATTTAGTTATCCTCAGCTTTAGGGGATACCCAAAACTGCATCCAATTGCAGTGTTAGGGTCTGACAAGCAATATATTTGCAAAGTAATTACCCCCTCCATGCATTGTGTGTCTTGTTATATGCAGAAACAGCTACAGCACAGAAACGAAAAAACCTGAAGGGGGTCAGAATCTCTTCCAAACTACAGCTTAGTTTTCCTGCTCTGCTTCCTTAGGGCTCACACAGATAATGGCTTCTTCATTCACTCCTGCATTAACAATTGTCAACATAGACAATTAATTGCCATATCCCAAAACATCCCTGTGAGAAGCCACCTACCTGGACATCACACTGTACTGCTCCTCTACTAGTTATCTTTCATGTGGATCAGCACAGACCAAATACAGCCATCTGGAACCTCATGGGACAAAAAGCATCCAGATAGACCATTTTCAGTGTGAAAGTGAAGGGGTGAGAAATGTTGAACACCTCTCCCCAAAGGCTTCTCTGCTCCAAATCACCCCTTCCTGAGGCTGCTTTTTTTCTTACTCGCATCTACTGTAAGGTTCACACGAGCTGACAGTAGCAATTTGCCAACCTTTCCAGCTCCCAGAAGTTTCTTTGGGACCTGAAATGAAGCCTTCCAAGTACTAGTACTCAAGCATGTCAAATGTTCATCTTTTAGAACCCTTAGAATTCTGCCTTTCACACATGTTTATATAACAAACATCTAACAAATATGCAGAGGAAGTCCACCACACTTGGAACAAGAGGCAAAATGGTCTGGGGTGATGAATTTCACTCAATGTTTTAGGTGAGAAATCTATCACAGTTCTAATTTTTACTCCATCTTAATTCTAACTAGACTAGGACCAAGACCAGAGAATTGTAGGTCCCCAGGCAAGATAGATCATCTGGAGGGATCCCAACCAATGCCCAACTCTTCCATCTGAAGGCTCCTCTTTCCTCTAGGATCCAGAGCTAAGGCCTAATCTGGCACCAGCAGATATAGATGCCGGCCAACCCATCACACACAGAGGCCTACATTACCCTCTGTTTATATCCTCACCAAACAAAAGGATCACTTAGCAATCCTATGATAAAATTATTTCTGGATTTATTTATTTTTTGGTTGTGACAATAGCAACCCTATTTAGCGGTGTGGAGGCAATGTGTGTTTGGAGAGGTGAGAAGACTGCCCAGGAAGAGAGAGAGAGAGAGAGAGAGAGAGAGAGAGAGAGAGAGAGAGAGAGAGAGAGAGGATGGCTCTGTTTGTGCGAGTGCATGTGTGTTTCCCTTGAGGACTCGGTCCCTGGCCATGCGTTACACGGGTGACACTTCCTTAGCCCTAGTGGCTAATTTTGAGGTGGAAAGGTTGCCACAAGGTCTCTTTTCCCCTCCATTTTGCCTTAGTAAAGTGGTCTTCTGAAAGAGCTCTCTATGCAGGAAGGCCACAAATTGCCATTGACATTTTCCAGGACATAGGAACTTAATAATTCTACCATGAGAGATGTACTCTCATAAAACCATTTTGCCATGTCAAACCTGAAGAGAAAAATGATCTCCTGGTGACTTTTTCAGCTGCCAGTGGAACCGTTCTTTTTCCTAGGGTTTGAAGGCCCACACACCCAGTAGTTGCCTGGACATGGGAAGCCCAGAAACAACTGGTAGGACTAGTAAATGTGTTCAAGCTGGCCAAGGACTCCTCATAGGATGCTCAGCCCTTACCCTTGGTGAAATCAGCAATCTTAGCCAAGTCATAGGCAGAGTTGGAAGATCAAGTCAGCAGTTTCTTCCCTGCAGTGATATTAAGGAAGACATACCCAGGAATGGTTGAGAGAAGACTATACTATACAAGTAAAGGCAAGGGCAGTTGGAATCATTTCAAAGACATCTGGATGCAGCTATATATGGTACATACTGTACATCAGCACCATCAGACATCTGCAGAAATATTTAGAGGACTAATTGAAAACCATGATAAACAAATGAGACTGATGCCTATATGTGGCTTGGGGACTTCAAGACATCTGCTTTTGGAAAGAGAGTCAAACGTTCTTCTGAGTATGTGGGTGCCTTCAGTCAGGGCGTTGAGCATGAAAACCCAGTAGCATTTTGAGTGCATTAGGAAAGGAGCTAAACTGCATTCACCTTCTTCCCCACATGCAAAACTCCCATCACTAACATTGTGCGTTGTCAATGTCACACCGGCTCTTTGGCTTTGCTGTGATAGAGTCTTTCACAAATGCTGGGCTGAATGCACTGTTTTGTTATTGTAGGGTTGCTGATAAACACTGTGCTATATGCAGAAATGTGTTTTTTAGGGGGGAAAAGAAGACTCAAATCTTATGTTTTTTAAAGTATACTTGTAAAATAATTTTTAAAAAGCAAAAACACAGGGTTTTCCTTAGACAGGATAAGATGGGCTGAAACAGGAAACAGGAGAAAACTGTGTCGTATTTCATGATGGAGCAGAGGAGTGTGACTCTAAATTCCCCAGACACTCTGTCACTGGCTCATTATGGGACCTTGGTCAACACTTTTATCTATGCCCAAGCTTTTCCACTGTATAATGGGGGAGGGATACTGTGGCACTTTAAAGAAAGATTGCATGTTGAGTCACAATTTTTGTAAAGTTTTTAGCAATGTCTATTTAATAAGAGAACTATGGGTGCTATTTGGTTTGGAAGAATAATTACTTAGTTTTCTGTCATACTTCAGAGAGTCATATATTGTTTCTGTGCTTCCTGAGAGGTGCTGAATACCCCCAGTTCTCATTGGCTGTTGAACACTTCTGTTCACTATTAAGGCCAATGGGTGTTCCAGGAGTCAAAGAGAGTGAATGACTTTTCAGTTCCCTCTGGGTAATTCATGTGAAAGCATTTCATACTCTCCACTCTTTCCTCTCATGCTGTCCCTGTTTTCCTGTTTCCTTTTTTCCCTTCACAGCCCTATAAATCTACAGCCTGTTCCCAGGGCCAGTCCAAGACCACCCAAGGCAGCCTGCCAAATACTGCCCTCCCTTACCTGGTGATGTGCCAGCTTCTGTTCCTTCCATTCCCTGGACTGGAAAAAGAAGAGGAGAATGGAGTGGAAAGGAAGTATGGAGGAGAGTGGTGAGCTACAGTGGCGTTTCTACACACCCTGTGGGGGGGGGGTCCGCCGAAGCGACACCCCCCACAAGCCTCATTTTTATGCATGAAAATGCGCGAAAACACACACGTACCACCATTTTCCAGGCCTTTTTAGAGCCAAACAGCTCCAGGGCGGGAGGGCCGAATTTGCAGCCAGCAGACTCGCGGAGCAATGGCAAAAAAGGCAGAAAGAGTGGCGGAGGGGGCAAAGCCAAAGGCAAGTACACCCCCCACCACCACATGGCACCCCGCCCCCCCCAGGATGTGGGGGACCTAATGACGCCTCTGGTGAGCTAAAGTGTATCTGAGGCTCTAGCCCACCATTCTCCTCTCCTTCACACTTCCTCTTCTGCTCTATCCCCATCTTCCTTTTCCAATCCAGGGAGTGAGAAGACGAGGAGCAGTGAAGGTAAGTGGGTGGGCAGAGGTGGGAGCCCCCTGACAACTAGGTGCCTGAGGCAACCACTTCAGTCAGCCTCATGGATGGGCCGGCCCTGCCTGTCGTGGTGCCTGAGTGGCGATTCAGAACGGGACACCAGTTCTTCAAGACTGTAGGTGTAATCGTGTTTGATTGATGGACGTTTAACATTTAATGTTATAAAAACAAAAATACAAAAAAAGATTGTATTTCTTCTCCAAGTTTGTAAATATATGAGAGTGACATGAAATGTCCACGCAGAGGAAGAAACGCTTAGATTTGACAATGACCCCTTACTTGCTAGCAGATTTCAAAAAAAAAAATCCAAATGACTGAGGCTTAAGGGGAAGGAAGAGGCATGCCTCTTTCACAGAGTGCCCAGAGAGCATGGAGGCAATCATCTTGGAACATGTGAACTCCAAGCATGACTGGAGTGCATCATCATTTGTGTGTGTCTTGCTGTGTGGCAAATGGTGCGGCTACATAAGCCTGAAAATGACCAAGGAGGTAAGTGTGAGGGACTCCATGTACTTTGACAGGATAATGGTTTTCCAGTCCACAGCTTTGGGGTTCATAAATAAGAAAGAGAAACTTGTCCCCCACAATATGTTGCATGCATACTTGATCCTATTCAATGATACAGTTTTTTAAAACCAAGGATGAGCTCCTGATGCCAGTGAAAGCGATTGGAGTTTAATCAATGACAACAGTGGAATTAGAATTATACCTATCATTCAGTATTAACAAAGTAAATGTCAATGTTTTCATGATGCTTCTAGATCACGTCAGACCAACCTAAAATATTTGAGGCCTCACCAGCTTTTTCAGGGGATTGATGAACATTTTATAAAAGGGACACAGATAGGCTGAGTTGCCTTGGCTTTCAATCACACCAAAGGAGACCTCTGTACATCATGTACTGTACTGTATTTCCTTTACATCCCCTTCTTGAAAGAACCCAGGTGAATGGAGAGGAAGTTTCTCCCTCTGTGTGCTTGCTAGTACAATCCAGTTCATCAGTTCTAACACCAATGATCCACAGTGGTGTCATCATTGCACTTGACATCAACATGTCCTGCAAAAATAAATGATGGGGTAATCAATGCAGGACAGTGAGCGATGAACGCTTTCAGTCTCCCGGTTCAGAGGAACATATCTTTCTTCTTGACTCCAATGCACAAAAGCATGAAAAGGGATCTTACATAACATAGGACTTTTCCAGAGTGGCGATCAGAAAGATTTTGGCTATGCTAGGCATTTGATCCCAGAACACAAGATATGGGTTCAGGTTTAAAAACAAAAAAACCAACTATGCAAGTCTGTAACCCTTGCATGCAAATGCATCAATATAAGCTGATCAAAGAGGTGAAAGGGAAAGATATGATCAGAATAATACTAGAGTTGTTTTGTTTATAGAGAGCTTCTGCTCACAGCCTATATAGAGACTTTTCCCCTCTTGCAAATGAGAAATGTGTATACCACAGAAAGGCTGCATGTATCTGTCCATTTAAGGATCTAAACCTACTGAGGACACACTGTGACCCTGATGGAAATGTGTGATATTTTAAATGCTTAATTATTCCTGCAGATGTTAATCTTAGCAAATAAGCCAGAATCACTGAAAGGTGTCTGCCTCTCCACCTCCAGGCTTGAGAATATATTAGCCAGGGGTGGTAGAGAAGGAATGTCTCAGGCTAGAAGGAATGATGGAGTCAGTCCAAGGCAAGGCTGTCCACCAAGAAAGCCAATTAGACCAATTCCTCATGGGATCAAAGAATAACAACACAGAACTTCTCCTTATTTCCTCTCTACCTGATGTGTGTGGGATACCTTAAGGTGCCAACCTTTCAAGCAACACAAAGGGAGCTTTCACAAGTGACACTAAAGAATGCATGTCGTCCGTCCCCCCATAAAAAAAAAAAACTTCTGAATTAAGATTGCATGGTACCTATTGCAAGAAATCACCATCTTAAATTCAAATAATGGTTCCTGGATGTGAAGCACTTTAATTAAGTGCATAGAACTAGAAACATCCTAACATACCACATATGCTGCCATCATTGTGTAGGTCAATGACCACATGCACCACACTGAACACTTTGGAGAAAGGGCCGGGATAAAAATGAAATAAAAAATGCAGCACAATGTGGCCCCAACATGGAGATGCAAGCTATTTTCCTTTGTTAAGTGTCTCTTGTGAAAGTGACCAAAGATGTGTGTGAGAATCGGTAGGATTCTACAACTGTGTCCTCTGCCTTTGGTTGCTTCTGTAATTCCTAGTACCTCAACGGACTCTGTGTGTACCGACACGAAACATGATGATATGTAAGGAGCATGATCACCAAACTACCTTTCACTGAAAGACTGTCTCAAGTGGGAGCGTCTTCCTTTTCTGAGGTTATATCATGTGTTCCCCATGTTGGTCACACAATCGCACTCACGCGCACACAGACACGCATCAAAAATGCCACCACAAAGCGTTCCACACCCTGCTCCCGAAACGATTACTACCCCTGGCCACACTCACCTTCTCCAACCTCCCCTATGACACATGCAACCTGGCACAGACTCACTCAATGTGCTTTTAAAACTCTTTGTATAATAAAAGTCATAAGCTTTGTGGCTTGTGGTGAGCTCCTGCTAACAAGGAAAGGGTTGTGCAGAAAAAAAAAGGGGCAGGGAGTGAATGGTCGTGTTGTCTTCAGCACCTCCCTTGCCTTTCGATTTCCCCAGCTGCAGCCAAATTTTTCCTCCAGGTCTTTGGGAGGATCTCTCTTCTTGCTGCACTGCTGGGCAGTTAGAATTCTCCTCATTAACAGTGTTATATACATATAAATATATATATATATATCTATATCTTTATATATATTTTTCCCCAGCACCGTAGACATGATCTGAACTTCTCTTTAACGAAACGAGAACGCGGCCATTCTATTATTTTTTCTGTCAGTTTTTCAAGGACTAGCTCTGTGGAAGAAAATTTTACAAGCGCAGTGTGTGTGTAAAAAAAATGACAAAAGCTTTTTTTTCTTTTCTCAATGTATTTAACTTCTGTTTTTGTGTCTCTGTTTATTTACATCTATGAATGCTCTGCTCTTCTGTGGTCTTAAAAAAATACAAAAACTCACAAAAAACAAACGAAATAAACGTGAAAAGGAAGATTCGAGTCTTCATTTTGTGTCCTGTCCATATTCTCGAGCAGCATCACAAAATAGAAGGGCTGGGAGGACAGAGGGAAGGGGGAGGGTGATGCAGCACTTCCTCGATGGTTAACTTTGGCACTGCTAAAGTTATTTCTTTGAATTGTCCAAGTTTATTGCTTTCACATTGTTGCAAAATTACAAAATAGAACCACAACACTGGAAGGACACAAAAGGGCAACCTTGCTCCAAAGCCAGAATTAGTCACCCACCAGTCTCTCATAAGCTATACCATGTAGTACAGAACACAACAGAGCACAACAAGGTGGCAGGTGAATCTTTTCTATATGCCCTCTAGGTGACACATGCAAGTGAGACCAGTCATTCTACAAGCAACAACAATAATGAAAAGATTTTCTGGTAGGCCCACCAATCACTAACTTCTCTGAGGGCTCCATCTGGTTTGTGGGCCCACAGTTGGCCACGTCTGAGAGATGATTGAAGACAAAGAGTGCAGCAAGAACATAAGAGCCCTGCAGCAGGATCAGGCCAAAGGCCCATCTAGTCCAGCTTCCTGTATCTCACAGTGGCCCCACCAGATGCCTCAGGGAGCACAAGACAACAAGATAACCTGTTTCCTGTCGCCACTCCCTTGCACCTGGCACAAAGAAAACCTACTCCTACAAGCAAGAGGTTGCTTATCCCCATCATGGCTTGTAAGCTGTGATGGACTTTTCCTCCATAAATCTGTCCAATCCCCTTTTAAAGGCATCCAGGTCAGGTGCCATCACCACCTCCTGTGGCAAGGAGTTCCACAAACCAAGGTAAGTAGCAGTGGACTTGCTCATCTCCTCTGCCTACTTCTTTGCATGTGAAGAAAAGACATCATACCGTTTTGTATGTGATCAGCGTAGATATGTGGGTGGCTGTCCCATCACATTGCGTTAGGATCTGATGAAGATGAAGGCTATTCATGTGTCACATTCACAGCCCAATCGTATACTTGCCACGACGCAACATTGTTCCTGGAGCTCCACTGGTGCAGACTGCCGTAAAGCAGTCAGCAGCAGTCACAAAAGGCACTCTGACAGCATGCCACTTACTACCCTGCCAGGAATGCCAGCAGATCTCCCAACACTCGCCAGAGGAGGTAAGATGGTGGGGGAGGCGGGAAGGGTGTCAGGAGGGCAGAGTGGGGGAGGGCGATGATGGGGGCAGGGGTGGACAGATCGGCAGCGCTGGTGTGCGCTGAAATCCTAACCCCCCTCCCAGACCTGATCCCCCAGCTTGGGTCAACACGGACCTGCGCCAGCTATTTAGCCAGCACAGGTCCAAGTAGTAGACCCCCTGTGCCACGGAAGCCTACCCCCAGAGGAGACCCCCAGGACTGCCCCCCATAGGATGCAGCAGTCGCCATTTTGGTGCCATTGCATTGGTGGGGTGGTGGTGGAAATGGATAGTATTGGGCTGTTAATTTATTCAAGTAGACATGTGCCTATGCAGGTAATGTATATGTTCATGCTGTAAAGTTAGAAAATAACTCAAAGTACAAAGTTTCCCAGCTCACATACTTAATTGTACTGGAAGTTGAGCTCCTTTGCCCTAAAATTCTTACTTGGTTTATAATTAAATTTGAGATGCATTGCAAGCATGTGCCAAGTTTGGGCCTGCATGGTGTGCATTTATCAGACTAGACATCCAAAGCTTGTAGCTGTTAGTACATGTTCAGAAACTGATTTCTTTAACCCCTTATTTTCAAATGCAAGTAACCTTCATTGCTGACATTAACTTGAACTTTCAAAACGGGAATACAGACAAATACCTTGGCTCTTCAACAATCAGTTGACATGGAAATTCCAGGTATTGTGCTTGGTTGCAGTAGAAGTAGGATCAATGCTTGAACCCCACACCTGGAAAGCTTCCCTGGAGGTTACCAGGAAGATTCTTATGTGTTTTGTGGCTGCTTGCTTTGCTTGTGTATGAGGGGTGAATCGTGCACAGCGTCAGACTTCTGGCTGCCTTCTCCATCGCCACACTCAGGGATGGCATCAGGGATTGGTCAGGTCGGGCGCTGGTCGAGGGCCACACACATCAGAGGGCCCACGTGAACCCTCAATACCGATGGCAGTGGTCATGCCCAATACACCAACAGAATCAGACAGAGGGTGCCATGGAAGCCCAATGCAGGAACTTGCCCCAGAGGGCCCCAGCAACCTACCACTGGCATTGCCCACACTACAACTCCCAAAGAGCATTGCAAGGATGGACAAGCACAAAACTCCACAAGCCAATATAGAACTCTCAACATAAGTTGTGGGTTTTTTTTCTCAAGCATTCAGCAACAATGCTCGCCAGTTGTGCTCCAATTACAATATCAATCAAAGGAGTTTGCATTAATCATTAATTTTTCACAGACCTCTTCTGCTCTGAGGGAGCACTTGAGGACATAGTTCATGGTCACACTCCCACATCCCTTTCTATTTCTGTTGTAACTCTTCCTCTGCTTTACAAGCCTGCTCCCTTTAATAAAAAAAAAGGCGACAGTGGCTGTGAATGGCTGATTATCTGCGCAGAATGGCAACAGGCTGAGAACCTGCAGACTCATTCACTGACATGCTGCACTGTGCTGCGTTGGAAGAACACGTGGGCGGTGATGAATACCTGGTAATTAGGATGATTCTGGGCTTATTGATAATGAATTTTATGAATATGCTGAAAATTCGAGAGCAAACACTTCCATAAACATTCTCCTCCCAGGGCAGGTATGAGTAAGGAAAGCATGATTAATGCTTATGCATCTCAGGCATACATTTAAAGTAAAGTGATTTAAAAAAACCTATGTGGATATTTAGGAGAAAAACATTGATCTTTCAGTGAGATCCCACTCAGAAGTACACTCTAGTGAATTCAATGAGATTTACTCATAAATTAGTGTGCATGGGATTACAGCCTTTGTTGTGCATGTGTGGGATAGGAGAACCCGACTGAAAATCATCAAGAGAGAGAGAGAGAGAGAGAGAGAGAGAGAGAGAGAGAGAGAGACTAATTCCCTTCACAATCACAGAATTTTTTTCAGAAGAAGCAACTGCTATGTAAGTGATAATGGCCTCACAGTAATGACTCTGTATAAGACATTCCAGTATCCAAAACACCTAAGAATTTTTATTTCAGATTAGGCTCACAGCAGTACTGGGAGAGGAGTCTTACCTAAGACCACCTAGTGTGAACGTCCTTGCTGAGAAGGGAAGTGGTCTACACTGAAACTCAACAAACCACACTGTTAGTGTACAAGATGAACAAGCAATTCTGAAGCCCTTTGATGTGCCCTGTTTGGCTTGCAAATTCAGTACACAACAAAAACATTGGAATGAGAGCCAACTCAAAATACCCTTTACCACCTCCTCATTTAGAGTTCATTTTCACATCAAAAAGGGACTCCTGTCCTTAGTTGGAGGGCAGAATGGGGGCAGGGAGGGGTGTTACGGTGTGGGGAGCCTGTGAGAGAGGGAGGGTCCTTGCAAATACATTCACATTCCGATGTTCTTCTCAGCACAATTTCTTTCTTCTTCCTTGCCCTCATTGTCCTCAGTCTCATTTGTTCACATGGCCATTTAATTCTATTGGTGGTGCTATGTGAACCTTGATAACTTTTGTCAATATCATCATAATACTACATCTGATGTCATAGACTCTAATAAATAAGATCACATGACTAACTGCAGCCAATACAATCAAAATGAGGCCCAATGACAGTGAGGTCAAAGAAGAAGGAAAATGGCAGTGAGAAGAATAGCATGAAAACAAAGCTAATGTTTGGTGCTATCGGTGTTTTCTCAGTAATTTGTTTGGCTACATCAGATGTGCTACTTTAAAGAGAAAACACTGGAGAATGCAGCCTTATAGGTATAGGTAAAGGTAAAGGTATCCCCTGCTCGAAAGCCAGTTGTGTCTGACTCTAGGGTGCGGTGCTTATCTCCGTTTCTAAGGCCGTAGAGCCAGCGCTGTCCGAAGACACTTCCGTGTCATGTGGCCGGCGTGACTAACAGAATGCTGTTACCTTCCCGCCACAGCGGTACCTATTTCTCTGCTTGCAATTCTTTGCTTTCAAACTTCTAGGTTGGCAGGAGCTGGGACAGGAGACGGGTGCTCACTCCATCACGCGGCACTCGGGTCTCGAACTGCTGTCCTGCCGACCTTCCAGTTTGCAGTTCGGTGTCTTAACCACTAAGCCACTGTGGCCCCACATATAGAAAATATAGGAATGAAGAAAAGCCTGTATGAAAAAAGCATGACATTAAAGACAAAGGATTTCCCATATCTGGATGAAAATTGAAACTGCAGTTTGTTACAATTTGTGAATGAAAGCATCAAATGTCTTTCCCACACATGCCAAAGCGGGTAGATAGGGAGAGCAAGTCATGGTGCATTCTTATAATATTAAAACACGGTTCAGCATAGCATCTTAACTTGGTCTCTGTTTGCTGTTTACAATAAATACAATGCTGTTTACAATAAATACAATGCTGGTTTTTTTGTAAGATTGGTTCTTTATTGCTTAAAATATATTTCTATTCCTTTTAGGACTATATTGTAGCTTTGGGTGGGAAAGTCTAGTTATTTAGTGGGAGAAGAATTAGTACACACCGTGAGATGGATTTGTTCATGAAGGGCCATGTTAACAGCATGAATATTGCTGTCGGTCTCTGGCACTCGGCTCATTAGATTTTCCCAGGAGCACTGCCAAATATTCTGCCAGATATTCTTAATTTTTCAAAAATGCCATCCTACTAATTATCCTATTTCCTCAGAAATTAAAGGTCAAAAATGCTTAATAAACATAGTAAATGAGGTGACTATGAGCAGGGTAACAGCATATACAGACTATAATGAGGTTATAATGCAGGTCAAATATGTAGAAAAAGAAACAGGCTTAAGTTCCATTACACCAAAAAAGTGAATGGCACTCGAATTCTCTAAATGTGGATAAGTTATACCATGACACTCTTGAACCACTCTGTTACACTCATAATCAGCATGCTTAAAAGGTGGCTTTTCTACTGTTTCAATGTATGCAATGTATAGTAGGGATTCTAACCAATGTAAGTGGTAAGCGGATTGTGAATTTTCCTAGTTCCTCCAAACAACCACTGCCCCAATGGAAATGCTGTTACCCTGGGCCAGTGACGCAGCATGCGAAAGGCTGGCCCCCTTACCCACTGTACCAGCCTCTGCACGGGACCACTCCAGCCTCATTGCCAGCACGCTAGTTGCATTCGGTTCTGCAAGCTGCTGGCAGGCCATTTGCAATCTCATGAAAGCAGCTTGCTGATTGCTCACTACACTACACTGAACTGCTCTCCTACCTCATCCAAGTATACAGTACTAGTATTTAATCTAATAAACAGTAGAGAAGATGCAAAACACACTTCAGTTTTACTAGTTCAAGCCCAATTTGCTGAGCTGATGTTAGTTCTGCTGGCTTGAATTTAAGAGGAAAATGATGGGTGGAAATTTTCAGCCAGTTACAAAAGCTCTGCATCGGTCTCTCCCAGCAGAGTTTCTCCTCTTCCAAGTTCAGGCGCACCATTAAGACAGGGGGAGGGGAGTGTGAACTGCACACCCTACTAAAGCCCCATGAATATTTCAAAGGCAAAAATCTCCATAAAATCCCATTCCCTTTTCATAAATGGAGTCAGTGGCTGGAAGATTAGAGAAGCTCCAGCAAATTTCAGGGCTTCACACGATAAGACATTTTGGCTGAAAGTTAGCCAGAATTTTTGTTGTTGTTGCTGTTGCTGTTGCTGTTGCTGTTGTTAATAATAATAATAATAATAATAATAATAATGCAGCCAAACAAGCATGCTTCTTTGTTGTCAGACAGAACACAACTCAATTAGAAACTAGAGGGAACATGAAAAAAGTCTAGCTCCAGCATAACAGAAGGTTCAAATGTTTCATTCTTTAATGGTCTACTCTACAGCTCCCTTATTTAGCACTCACAACTGATCCAGAACTTATTAAGCTGGTGAGAACACTATCAAGTACTTCAATTATTTGCAGCCTGATCCTTTGTGGGTGAACTCTTGTGGGTGTCTTTCTCATGTGCATTTTATTGCAGCCTTAGTATTGGTTGAGACAGCTGAATAGATTTTGCTGGAAGTCATCATTCTCATCCTTTTGCAAAAGCTCCACGTCTCACCTGCACTGCATCAAACTGGAGACCTCAGGTGACCATTTGCCAAGGGATTCTGGGTACATGTAGCCACTGAGGAAGTTTCTTGTCTGGAATGGTCCTGATGAGTGGTGAGGAAAATGTTATATGACTTCCCCAGTGTCTCTAGGGTGCAGATGTGTGGTAAGATTGGGCAGGGCATTATGGTCGGATGTCTACTTTATCAAGCAGTCATGTTGTCATTCCCTTGTCTTGAGCAGTAGCTCCAAGTCTGATGTAGGGGGAGAGCAGTTAGCTCAGAATGAACAGAACCAGTCCCATGCGTCCACACCAAGTTGATTCCAGAGCCAGAGCCCCAGAAACCAGAGAGCCACTGAGCCAGAGCCCTTGTGCAACAAGCGCCACCCACACCCAGGACTACACACTTTCCTGATGCAATGAGCTCTTGCACTGGGTGACGCAAACCCTAATGATGCCTCTGCTCCTGAGCCTGCACATCAGTGCCAGTAACAAGCCAGAAGGAATGCAATGGAGAGACAGAGAAGTGCAAGACTACAGGCCAGATGGTTGCCTCTTTAATGTTTCTGCTCTCCAGCGGAAAGATGGGGTTTGGGTGGGGGGTGGGTTAGTATTTAAATACTCGGGAAGTATTTAAGACTTCATTCCTCCTCTGGTTCTTGTTGGTGCAAGTTGCTCCTGCTCAACACATATTCACATTATAGTAATGTGAATAAAAGTTGGTAACTTTTATTTATAAATAAAAATATACCAAGTTATAAAACTTGGTAAAAGGTTTTCTATAGTTATTCACTCTTCTTAGCTTCATATAGTCTGTAGACTGAATATGCAAAAGGGAGCAGGATTGCACCTGGTAGCCCCAGCCCTAGCCCCAGCCCTGGCCTCCACATGGTCAGCAGAAGATGTGAATGGATGTAGGGGCTATGCGTGGGATCAGAAACCATGTTGTGAGGAGGGCTCCTGGTCATAAGTACATATTCTACTGCATATAGCTATAGAGCCTGTTCTCATCTTGTAGTGGAAGATGATCCAGAAGACTGGCAGGAGCCAAATGTGTTGTCAGCAGTGGACCCTTGTTGACAGATCTGGGCAGCAAGGAGTTAACAGATGAAGACTTGGACTTTGACAGGACTTTGACAGGACTGGGCAGCAAAGGGTCAACACCCAGGACTGCGTGGGTGGAAGCACACCTGAAAGCAATTGGGCGTGGCCCACAGGTGTTGCTACTAAGTAGGAAGAAGCTGGGACTTTGAGTGCAATGGGTGTGGCTCGCAGCTGCACCCAATTAACACTAATTGGAACTTAAGGATATAAAAGCAGCAAGATTGCTGCTAGCATCTCATCTTGCTGAGGACTTACTGCTCAAGCATCTTGCTGAGGACTCGCTTGCTGCTCTTGGATCCTGGCTTGCTGAAAGCCTCCTAGCTTGCTGAAGGACTTCGACAGAGGACGGGACGCTGCTGCCATGCTGGAAGAGCTACGGGATGCTCTGTGAAGCCGAAGGACTGCTGAGCTGGTGACCTTGGACCAGAGACTGGAGGAAGCCGACGGAGAAAGGAAGAAACCAGTCTGCTGGCTGAAAGAGCCCGGTTTGAGGGAGACGTGTTGGGATTTTGCTGGACAGAAAGAAGACAGTTGCGGCTGTCTTATTCCTGTTGAGTGGACTGCTTTGCAGAAGGGTTTCTGCTTTGGGATAATTTACGGTGTTGGAGATAAGGGATGCTGTAAAGCAATAAATTTGGGTTAATTGTCCATCTGAGTTTGGCTTTTTTTACACACAGCATTAACCATTTGAGGTGTTGGTCAGTCGAAGCGGGCATTTAAGGGAGCATTTTGGATTGAAATTATTTAAAGGGAACAAACTTGCTCGTAGGAGGAGAAGTTGGGTTTGGGCAAGACATTTGGTCCCAGGAGTAGGGTGATTCCCAAGCAAGACACACCTTACCCTGAATGTCTAGGGGTTGGGATGGGGCCAGGGCGTTCCGTCGATATCCTTTCCCAGCCCGGTTTGGCCTTACCCTGCCGCCTTGGATGTACGCGAGCTTCAGAGCCCATAGGCAGCCCTACACTCAGGGAAAGGGATGTACGTCCCCTTCTCCCAAGGTGTTTCCAGGCCATGCCGGTGCAGCCTGGGAACGGGCTCAGGATACCATGGCCAGCCCTTTAGGCTGGCCGCGTAACGTTGCACAAGATTGCGCCATTACACCTGCTCCCAGACCTCATTCCTTTCAGAGCATCAATAGCAGTCCTTGCATTTGCAACAAGATTCCTCTCCACACCCCCACAATGAAACGAAATGCTCCAACTGCCCTCACAACATATCCTTCCTCCCAGCTTTACCCAGTCCTCTTCACATACCGTATTGTCCTGAGTATAAAATGCACTTTTAAAACCTAATTTAACTTTTTAAACTAGGGGTGCATTGTATACTCGCCCTGTTGCAAAAATAAAGAGACATTGCTGGAAGAAGCGGAGGCTAAGAGGAGACGCGTTGTCTTCAAAGCAGCTAATTGAAGTGATTATCGGTTTGCAACTCCGAGATGCAGTGGGCTTCTTCTCTGCCCTTTTCTTTGTAAAAACAAGAGGACACACACACACACACACACACACACACACACACACACACACACACACCTCTCCCGTGTACAGGCTGTAACCCTTTCCAGGCTGCAATAAGTTGTTACTTCTTTGCAGTGCCTGCTTTTCAGTTCCGTGTTTGTTTATTTTTAGTGGAGATAGGCAGAGATGCAGCGGGCTCCTTCTCTGCCCTGCTTTTGTAAAAACAAAACAAAAGGGCTTTTCTTTGTAAAAACCAGAGTGTGCACGCACTCACACACACACACATCTACCTCTCCCCTGTACAGGCTGTAACCCTTTCCAGTCTGCAATAAGTTGTTAATTTTCATTCTCTGCTCTGCTGGGTTTTGTATCCTCTTGTAAAGCAAGATCACATACACTTTCATCCCCCCTCCCCAGGCAATGAATGGCTTAGGCTGCAATCCTGTGCACACTTTCCTGAGTGTAAGCTCCATTGAGAACAGTGGGACTTGCTTCTGAGTAGACATGCACAGGATTGCACTGTTTGTTTAAATCACTGGCATATATTTAATGCCAGTGATTTAATTAAAGTTTTTTTAATAGCACCAAACTTTAAGGGTACGATTTATAATCAGGTGTGTCTTATACTCAGGACAATACGATATATTCTGTGAGCAAGAACTGTAGCGGTGGCATTAAGACAAGACAGCAGGCACTACTTGCCAGACTCATATGTTTCAGCAGACATAGTTCCTCCCTTTAATGGGCCCAGAGGGGCAGAGCTTTCAAAGGATGCAGCGTGAAGTGACAGGCTAGAAAAGCCTTATTAATGGCCTCTCTACCAAGAAGGACCACAGAGGCTGGAATTTGCCTTCCTCACAGCTGCTGCACATTCCATGAAAACGTCAACCCCATGTGCAGCAGCAGCAAAAAACGCACATTCCATGCTAGGGGTCATTAGGAAAGAGAGCGAGAATAAGACTGCTTCTATTTTCAAACCCCATATGGATCTATGGTGCAGCCACGTTTGGAATGTCCAGTTCTGGTCGCCAAACTCAAAAAGGAAATTGTAGAGATGGAAAAAGGCCAAAGAAGGCAACCAAAATGAACAGAAGGCTGGAGGATGCTCCTCATGAGGAAAAGCTACAATGTGAGAGGTTTTTTAACTTGGAGGGGGGAAAGGCAATTATCAGCCCAATCCTGACTAAATTCCCCCCCTGCCCCACCAAGGCAGCCACACCACAGGAGCATATGCTGCATCTGGGGGGGGGGGGCAGAATGTTCCTGGAGTCACGTATCCCTGGCTAGATAGATGTCTAGCCAACATTACCCAGGGTCCCTATAGCATCTCCACCACAGTGCTTTATCAAGATAACCCAGATGCACTTTTATAGCTGCTGGCAACTCCTCTCAAGTCAGGAGACGGGCAGTGCAATCCCATGTAACTTTAAAACGGCAGAGTGAGCGTTCTGCCATTCTAAAGTGTCGCAAACGTGCTGTAAAGCACATTTGCGACAACTCTAGAGTAAGGGCCACTAGCGCAGAGCCCTTACTCAACCACCGAATCGTCCCTGCAGCCGCCGGACAAGATAAGGGATCCCCTGGGCGGTGAGGGATACTTACACAGGATTATAAACTCCTCAATTTCCATACCACCCCAAATCCCATAAGCCAGGGTGAATCATCACCACTTCAAAGAACATAAAAGTTCAAAGGAGCCATAGCACAGCTTGACCACTAGGTATTAGAAACCAGTTACCTCAGAAAAATATAACTACTAAAGAGGAAAACTCCATCTACTTAACACTAGTGGTTGTGACCCTGTCTCTGCCTTGTGTTCATTCTGCCTGTCCTGTATTGTTAGCTGACTTGGGTTGCTGCAGTTGCCTGCAGGAATAAAATTAACTTGAGGACAGTCTTATTATTCTTCCCCTTGGCAGGTGGCAACTGTGGAAAGCAACTGAGGAAGAAACCACCAAAGCAATGACTTTGGGGTGACATTAGGAATCGATTTCTGAATATCAGGCCAGCCCTTGTGACTTTCCCTCCCCTCAATCCTCGTGTTTGTACAAAGTTGGATGGAAGTAAAATAGGGTGGAGAAAAGATTGGGAAAAGTATCTTCACTTTTAAATATACTACAGTGTTTTCAAGAGCCCAAGTAAGCTACTGTATTTCCCTTTTGACAAAGTGATTTTGATCTTCAAAGCCTTCCTTTAATGTGTAATTGTTAAGAGGCATTTCAATTACTCTCTGATCTGAAAGGGCAATCTGCCTTGCTAGTTTTCATGCCATTAGAGTCCGTTTAGTTGTAATCAAATCACAGAATTACAAAACCCAAGATGAACAAGATGTTATCGTTCGCTGGATCAATTATTCTTGCCGCAAAAGTATGCAAGCTTTTGGGATACTCAACCGTGAGCTACTGGGTTATTATGAATGCAGAAAAAAGTAGTGTTGCCCTCAGTTTTTGCTGGCTAAGCAGAGCTGGCTTAATTCTTTTCAGGGGAGAAGATGGCCTCCAAATCCTTAGGGTGCTGCAGGCCATTATGCTGAAGATACACTAGATGGCAATATTTTCTCCAAGTTAGTCCTACAGTATACTTTTATGTAGACAACTATGAAGTGCGGCAGTTTTTAAAATATAAGCTACCCTAACCTGAACTAGAAGAACTCTAGGACATTTGAGTGCTGGAAATTTTGTAACTAATATCACAGCCTGATAAGGACTTATATGAGACCTTTTCAATGAAGGCTTTGCCTTCTTTTGCAGTCGCCTTGTTTGGATAGTTGGGAGACAAAAAAAAATGCTTTTGTCGTCATATCTTACAAATCGTGCAATAACAAAACTCTCTGTATTATATTTATTTATTTCAATAGACTGCATTATAGACTCTACAGGTGTACAAACTGAAGCCCTGCTGTTTTTAGGATTACTGATTTCACATACAAACATACGTGGCTGCAGGTTGCACACATGTAGGATCTGTTTAAATAGCCTGCCCAGTGAGCAGCATAGTTCAGGGTCTGCTACCACAAACTAGCTCACCCCCATGCATGCACATTCAGTACGTACTCCATGCAAATCAATATACAGTCAGCCTGCATCTTGCACACAGTAGACTTGTGTGAACTCAGCTTCACAGGGTCAGGCTGCCCAATTGTCTATGGATCTCCTTGGGCATATGCCAGTCATTTTGGTGGCATATGTCCATGGAGGGAAAAGGGGTAGGGAGGCAGAGGAGTAGCCAGACCATTTTTCAACCGTGGCCCAAACCCTTGACGCCCCCCCCTAAAAACGCGCGGCTGTAACCCTTGACGCCCCTCGCTGTTAGCCGTGACTCCCCATTACAGTGCATGGAAGAAACAGGCACTCTTTACATGCTCAGAGGCACCCTTTCTTATATGTATGTGTATATGTAAATGTATATTCCCAAAATGAGCCCTAAAGTGGATTTTCCATGCTTTATGCTGAGCAGCAGCTAAGCCAGGAGTGCGCAGGGTGGGGTTGGGATGCTGCCCTCCCTCCATTGGCAGGCCTGGGTAGAGGGCACTGATGTCGTCTGTGTTAGTCCTATACATGGCAAGAGAAACATCAAAGCATGGGAGGGAAGCCCCAGTTGCACAAGAGAGAAAGAGAGAAAGCTAGCTCCTTTTGGTAGCATCTTTGCAAGATGAAAAACAGATTCTTATACTGCCTGCCAGTTTACGGGGGGGGGGGGGTTGTCCCAGCAAATAGAGCGGGGAACTAACTTAGAGGTGGGTCAGAAAGGAAGGAGAGAAATCCTAAGAATTAATCAACCAAACTAAACATAGAAATCAAAGACTGTAAGTAAAGCAGAACCTGCTCTGCACCATTTTCAATTGCAGTTCTTGCATTTGTCTTTGTTTGCTTTATTAAAAACATTCAACAGAAAGAAAATACTTTATTTCCATTCTGCAGTGTCTGAATGAAAATACCTTATCTGCAAACCTACAATGAGATATGCTGTCTTGTCTCCAGGAGCTCCTGAGCTCAGCTTGAGTAGTTAGCTATCATCAATTGAGTTGTTAAAGAACAATTAACATAAGATAAGCGGGCTTCGCTGACCCTGTGGTTAAAAACAAGACCTGAAGTGTTTTGAAATTAAACCTCTTAGTGTTTGCTTTGCCTCACTTATCTGTATTATAAGAGCCTCCAGCGACGATCTATTCCAGCGTGAGCTGCTGCGACCCAGCGAGCTACGATCTCTCCAGGACAACCGGCGAACTCGTGTTGCTCAGCCTCGTTCCTCTTAAAGCGCCCCAAGCATTGCTTTACACTTTGCACAGGCGCAGAACGTCTTTTCCCTTTAAGAGCCTTTAAGAGCCTTTGAGAGCCTCGGTTTGCCGCCGAAATTCGGCGGCAAACCGCAACGGTCTGGGTTTTTTTTTCTTTTTTTCTGGCGGCAAGAAATTCAAATTCTACTCGTTGCTCAGCCTCCGCGCCCCCCCCGTCCAGCCTCCCGCCCACCGCCCTGGGGCCCACCGCCACACCGCCACAGGCCAGACGACGCCTCTGTAGGGAGGTTTTAAACAGAGGAGGTAACTCTGTGCAACTGCCACCAGGTCCACCCCCTCCATCCCCAACATGTCCCTGGTTCCTCCCCCACATGCCCCCGCACCGGCTCACCTGGACAAGTCGCCAGCCACAAGTCGGACAAGTCGGCCTCTTCATTGCAGCAGGATGCTGTTGTACAGAGGACGCTAGGATTGGGCTGTGACACTATCCATGTCTACTCAGAAGTAAGTTCCATTTAGTTCAATAGGACAAAATCTCAGGTAAGTGTGTATAGGATTGCAATCTAAACTATCTTGCGAACGTCTATAGCAGGCCTTTGATTTTGCATTCCCTCTCACTTGGTACTTCTGCCAAGCTAAGCTGGAGTGTTCTCAGAATTTAATAGTCATGAAAAACATTTCTAAGGTGACAGCAGCTTTATGGGACTGCTCTGTAAATCTCAGCATTCCAGCTGTAAGTTGACCAATGGAAAGATGTACCTTCCCTTTGCTCATTTGGCTTCAGTGTTCCAAACATGGCTGGATTAACTCTTTTCTTGCTGATGACGAATTAGGACTGAGAATCCCCTTCTTTATTTCTTCTAATTATTCCTTACTATTGAGAGTTCATAGGCATAAGAATATAAGGCCTTCCATTTATATAAGTCGGGCTGGATCAGACCAATGTGCATCTAGTCCTCGAGTTTGCCTCCCACGCTAGTGTGTTTCCGCTGTGGGGTAGTAGGTCTCTCTCCTGTCACATCAAGTGTGATGTTGCAGACTACGACTACAGGGCACCAAGACTATTGTATCCAGTTTCACTGAGAAGCCATGTTAAAAGGCTGCCCGATGAACTGGTGACATTAATCAGGACAGTGAAAGGGCACCACTTGGAGGATTTATGATTGTCTTAAGAGCTCTTTTACAGAAGGAACCTTAAAAATGGCTTTCCCGTAACACAATTAAACTGTTTGCTCTCACAGCTAATAAAGGGAACAGCAGACACAGACAGCGATACATGCCTTGGGCTATTGAGCCTGTCAGGACTCATCAGATAAGGAAGGCAGGTCCTAGTGCGTAGTCAGACAGTGAACACTGAAGGCAATATACAGGATGTCGTTCTCCAGTGACTCAAGATATGAAGACTGGCGGTTCCCAGCTGGATACTGATAGGTGTTTGAGATGCTGTCTCACAGATGAAAGGTTCAGGTTGGACAAAGCCAGGGAGATCCCATATTGAAATATATTAGGAGGCTGCCTTATACCGAGTCAGCTCATTGGTCCATCTAACTCAATTTGTGTACACTGACTGGCAGTTGCTCTCCAGGGTTTCAGAGGGGGTCTTTCTCAGCCCTGCCTAGAGATGCCAGGGATGAATATGGGACCTTCTGCAGACCAAGCCCTTCTTTCCCCAAGCATTCCCCAAGGTACTTATTTTCTAATGCTGTTGGAAATGTGAGAGTCCACAAGCACCAGCAAAGAGCATTAAGGTGGTCACCCAGAGTTGATTTCATTAGAGAGGCAAGTCCAGTCGTTCACTTCAAAGCCAAAGCTACCCTACACATAACTGAGAGAAAGGGGGGGGGGAAACAATTCACATGGTAGGTTTTTGTACAATTGCTAATTGCAGGGTCATATGTTTCTGTTAAATATTGGAAATTTGCTGATACCGTAGTTGAGCCAAGATGTGTGACTATGTTGAACCATATACGTTTGATCAGCTGTGTGGTTCCTAAGCTTCTATGTTGATTTCCCTTTCATATTCCAATTGCCTGGACAAAACTTCCCTTTCTCCCCAACCCTGCAGTACAACATGCTGCCAGTAGAGGGAGATACATTGCTACAGGAAGGTGACACTGAAGTTGGGTAGAACATTGCCATCTCATTCTCTAGACATTCTTGTTATCAGAAGTGTAAGGTAAATGGGTGCTCCTATTCCATCCTTTGCCCATAGTCACATCATTTTAAGCACGACCATAAAAGCATCTATCAGATATTATTTTATTGTCAGATGTGAACTGGGAAGACCTGTTTCCAACTCTTTGCTCAGCCTTGAAGCTCTCTTGGTGCGCCACTGTGTTTCCGTGATAGAAACCCTATATCATTATGTAATATGTATCTTCAATAAAAATGGGATAAATGGAATACCTCCTTTGTATGCCAACCTGAGTTCCTTGAAGGGAGTGTGGAATACGAAGGAATAATGTATCAATTCAATGGCCATGTACCATAGTTAAATTCATAATTTGAGGCACCCTCATTTGAAGTGTGTAGTTTAAATATCTCTCATGTATATCTCCCCTCCTCCCACTCACAGCTTGCTGAATCAATTCTGATAAGGCTCTTTCCAAGACTGGTATGCATTAGCAACTGAAAACTGCAAGAGCAATGAAATCAAAGATGGCAGCACTCATGCAATAGCTTAAGGAATGGCAAGCTGTTAATATCCATAGGATTCTGTTAGAGTTGCTGCACACACATTTCCAGATGCAAAGAAGCATTCAACAGAACAGCATCAATGCTACCAATCTGATGAACCACCCATCATTGTAATTGGCCAGATTACCTAAGGGATGGTGGTCAGTATTTTATTTATAGTAATGTCACGGTAGTCAGTAAAACCAGACCCTTCCTAACCTTGGACTTAGAGAAAATGTACACAAGAAAATTTGAATTCTCTATAGCTCATGTCCAGCTCCTGGCAACTAGAGGTTTGGAAATCTTGTAAGGTTTCCAACCTGTTTCCAACTCTTTGCTCAGTGAGTCTCTACTCACTGGATGTCTTGGATACAATGCTTTGTGTTTCGAAGGGATTTTCTTCAAATTATGAACTGGGATATCAATTCAGAGCACTTAAGGTCATTTTGGCACATGGGTCATATGAAAGATATCCTTGAGCTGCCCTGATGACACCAAACATTTTTCTGATTCACGCATTAATTTTCCTTTAGTAATTTTATGTCCTGCCATATTCTGCGAGCACCATGTCTTTTAAGAACCCTTTTTTCCAACAATCATCGGACATAAAATTTCAAAACCCGGATTGCCCAAAAATATCCACCCAACTGATATTTACCCCAGCAGGGAGAACTTGAGAAATGAGATTTTGATTTTACTTAACCAAATTCTGTTTGGTTAAGTAACTGCTTTCTCAATGCAATGTCCCATTTTCATAAACGGAAGATGTTCGCATTTGTGTATGAACGCATATCTATATGGTGATACAAGAATAGCTGCATTGATATGCAGTAACTTCATCCTACAACATGCATCATAAATCTGATCGTCAGTTGATTTCCCAATGCATACACTGGATTGAAAATTACACCACTGTGGGCATTCTCACATATATACATATGTAGACACAGGTACACCCCTCCATTTATAAAAATACAATTTGACATTTGGTTTTTAGCTTACATCTGGAGTACGGATAAGAATACCATAAGAACCAAATAAAAATTCATTTGAATATAACATGCTACAGAAATACATCACAGTGATATCATTATAATAATTCTCCTTTATTATCATTCTTCAGTTTGAAAAAGGAGCCAGGAGTCGCAAGTAACGCTAATTGGCACATTTGCTTTATTATTATCTTTTTTTTTTAACAAACTGGGGTTGTATTTTCATTCTGGTTTTTGTGGGGTTTTTTGCTTTGTGTTGGGTTTTTTTTGTCTCTTTTAGTTCATTCCATCATCACATTGAAAAAGGGAGAAAAGAAAAATGTTTGTTCGTTTTATTCCTCCTTAACTCACTCAATAGGTTTGGACTCCTCAGATGAACGTAACATTGCACACACACTTGGAACAGAGAGAGAAAGAGGGAGAGAGAGAGAGAAAGAGAGAGAGCGCACTCGTGGTGGGCGGACAAACACACGCACGCGCAGATCAAAGAATTCTGATACAGTGCAAGAATTTTCCCAAAATGATTGGATCATCATTACCAAAAAACTCGCCATAACAACACCAAGAAACAAAATGTTTAAGCCACACTGTTTGACTGGGATTTTTCCTGCTTTTTTTTTCTTTAAATGTTTGCCACACAGAGAGAAAAAGGGTTAAGTGGGAGCAGGAGGGGGACAAGAAAGACAGACAGACTCACAGGTGTGAGTGGGAGAGGGTAAGAGTGGAACAAGGAAGGGAGGGAAGATATGGGAAAGAGGAGGGAGGGAGGGGCAACAGGGAGTCATTTCTTAAGGTTCAGGCATTTTCTTGGTCCGCCTTGCACTCGTCTTCTTTCGCTTCTTCCTGCTGGGCACTTTCAGAAGGTTTGGTTTCTTCTACAGCATCTAGGAGGCACAAACACAAAAGGAAATGTGGGGATTCAATTGAATGGCTTTTGTGATAGAGGACCCCCAAAAGCACACATTGCATGGGACTTTAGAAGTTCCTGGCTACTTTCCCAGCTTGAAGCATTTTCACCTTGAGCCTTCTGAGCCTCCTTCTCTCCGAGATCTACCAGCTTATGCTTCATCACACCCCAGGCCCGTTCCAGGCATAGTTATGGGTGCAATCAGGATTATGGAACTTAGTGGTTGTGAACACAAAGCTGGAAGTGACAGTTATCCTGAACTAATTACTGTCATTGCACTGAATAAAATTAAATGGAATACATGTGATGTGGCAGAAGGGAGTGGATACAGAGGCCAACCCAAGCCGCCTTGGGTCCCTTTGGGGAGAAAGGCGGGATAAAAATATTGTAATTAAAATAAATAAATAAACACAACACAACACAAGAGAAAAATTAAGTAACAAAGGTGGTGTTATCTAGAAAAGTGAGAAAAGTCAAAATCTCCCTGAACTAAAGCAAAGGGGCATTTCTTGCATTGGTTCCATTTAAAGCTCTGCTAATGTATCTTACTCCTTTGGGAAGCCTCTTCATTTTGGTTTACAGAATGCATTCTGGTCCGTTCAGCTGAGCACATGTGGATTATAAGTAACCTAACAGATCCATTGAATTTTCAATCAAAATGCATGGGGATCTTATACTGTGGGAAAATGTCTTTATATACTATACAGAGAGACAGTATGGAGTAGTGGTTAGCAGACTAGAACCAGGGAGATCTGAATTCTTCAAAGCCAAACTCAGCCAGGAAGCTCACTGAGTGTTCTTGGGCCAGTCACCATCTTTTAGCCTCACCTACCTCACAAGGTTGTTGTGAGGATAAAAGCAGGGAGGAACCATGTATACCACCCTGAATTCATGGAAGATTGAAAGCATCACAGAAGCTAGCAACCAAACAGCTATTGCTGGGATGCTGCTGTCTATAGAACTTGATACTTTCCAAAGCATTGCCTTCTATAAACTTCCCAGAAGCATCTGACTGGCCTCTGTTATAAACAGAATACTGTACTGTACTCGGACTAGATAGACAACTTGGTCTATCCAAGCAGTTGTGTGTTGCCTCAAACCTTCTCATCTGCATGCAGGACATTGGTATAATTGATATTGGACATGTGGCAAGCTTCTTTACCCTTACATAATAAGAACATAAGAAGAGCCCTGCTGGATCAGGCCAAAGTCCCATCTAGTCCAGCTTCTTGTATCTCACAGTGGCCCCACCAGATGCCTCAGGGAGCACCCTTCCTCCTGTTGGACTTATTGTTCCTTCCCACCAGTGTTCCTTCCCACCTTACCCCTCTGTTCCTTACCCCTCTTACCCTTCCCACCTTACCCCTCTTACCCCTATTGTTCCTTCCCACCTTACCCCTCTGAAGCCATGGTTCAGCACCCACTGAGTTATCAAGCAATACTTCCCTGAAACTCCCCCTGGGAATATGCCCTTGGCTTGATTGCTTCCCTCCCTTCATCTTCCGAAACCCAGTCAGGGTACTGCATAGAACCTGCCGGGTTTACCTATCAAACCATCTATTCCTCTTCTGCCTCCCTTGGACTCATTTTCTTAAGTGGGAGCCCATGGCATCGCAACTACCTAGCAAACTAAGATTTAGTGCTGAGAGGATCCAAGAACCAGTGCTCTCTTTCCAACTGGGAACCACTGGGTTGTGTGCTCTGCACCAAAGTGTAGATGGAGAGGCCTTGGGTAGATAAGATAGACACTACAACCCGCCGCCTGGCATGGTTTCTGATGAACACCTGCTGCCTAGCTCACTATGTCTTTCCTTGAAAGGGCAAGGATGGTGCACATAAACGTTTATCAGTAAATGAATGAGTGCTGTGAATAAATACAGACTTGGTTGCTGTAAAACTGAGCCAGGCAGGAGGGGCAGCAGTTCTGAAAGAGGGCAGCATTCCCAGCTGCCTTCACCTACACTATGTGCTAATGGCTTGTAGGCTCTGGTCCAAGTCCTTCTACTGCCCTACATTGGTGAAATTAGGTTGAGTGGATTTCCGGGTAAAAGACAGTCTCTTGGGATCTGCCCAGCTCTCTTTGACTTGCCAAGATTAATTAAATTACAGAGACAACAGCACATAGCCACCGATCTTTTCCTTTATTTCATTTTTTGTGGCTGGTGGCTTTTGGTTTTCTTTTTGTGGGATTTTAAAATTATCAACCACACTGCCAATGGAAATAAATTGTATCAACATTCTGGCTTGCTTACAAGAGCCTCAGGTGATTTGTCCCGCACTGTTTTTATATTTACCACTGCCGCCACTCACTCAAAAACAACCATTTCATTCCTTTGACATTCTGCATCAGTCACTTGATTGGCTTGTGTTCCACCTTGACCTTTGCTCTGTGGCTATTAAGAAAAGACCTGGTCTGAACTCTGTATACACTGCATTGAGATCCAGCATGGAAAAAGGCAGGGTATTTAATAACTGCCTTTATCTCTAGGTCTCTAAGGCATGAACACATAGAAACAAGCACCACTGAAACCAGTGGTGCTCACATTGCTGTAAATGTGTTTAGAATTGAAAAGGCACAATTATATGCATTTTCCATGGACTGAACTTAGGTTCAGCTGCATTTCATCAGGTGAGCATTCAGTTCAGGAATTTGCCTTGTCTGGCCTTTGGATAGTAATAGTCCTTCAGGAGACAGCATATTCTCCTATTTTTTTACAGATGAAAATAGGAATATTCTTGCAATACTTGTATTCTCTTACCAAGAATTGCTTCAGTCATCTCCTCTCCCTGTCCTGCAAGGACTGAAAGTTTTTTCTGTACTATATTCACTTCCTGTGAATGCAGTACAGGATAAACTTCCTTTGTTTAAAAAACAGATTCGTGCACACACACCCCCGGCTCGTGGACACCCCGGAACGCATGACCACATGCGCCAGGGTGGGTGCACAAGTCGGTCGCCGCTGCCGGCTCATGCAGCCATGCGTTCCAGAGCATCCACGTGCCGGGGGAGTGCATGATTCGTGCACCCCCCCAGCTCGTGAATGCCCCGGAATGCATGGCCACACGCGCCTGGGGGGTGCACGAGTCACCGCTTCCGTATCAATTCGGCGGCAAAGCCGCCAAATTGCCATGGAAGCGGTGGCTTGTGCACTCCTCGTGCACCCCCCGCACCCTGCGCCTGGGCCCCCCCGCCCCCCTAACGATACCTCTGCTAGAAACCAAATGCATCTATCCTCTAACTCAGAGGTTTTACTTCTATACACCTACAGTAGGAAATGGAAGTCTAAAGAATGACAAATCCAGCAATTCTAACATTTAAAAAGAGCATCTCCAAAAGGCAATAAAATGGGCAAAATAGGTACAATGATTTTATCAGGGGCAAGGACCAAAAAATAAGGGCTACCCCAGGTAAATAGGGACAGTTGGAACAGATATCCCTAACTGCCAAACTCCCCCTTTGGAGCTACAGAAAGCAGGGCATTTTTAATTAGTTATTGATTCTAAATATATACCGTATTGTCCCGAGTATAAGACGCACCTGATTATAAGACGCACCCTTAAAGTTTGGTGCTATTAAAAAAATTTAATTATAATCAGGCTGTTGCAATTTAATGCCAGTGATTTAAGACGCACCCCTAGTTTAAAAACTTAAATTAGGAGAAAAAAAGTGAGTCTTATACTCAGACCAATACGGTATTTACCTCACCCCTCAAATAAAAGGTTGGTGAACTCATGTTAAAACATAAAATTTCATAAAATAGAAGTTAGTAAAATCAATAAAACAAACAAAATAACCCTCAGAACATCAACTGCCCAATTAGCCAAAGGCTTAATAAAATCTACTTCTGCACTCATTCATATCCTTGTTGCATTTGCTTTGTCTTGTGCCTGAGAACATTTTTCAGCTGTGACAAATCTAAATTCACCTTGCTCTTGTGCATGTTCTCATCATTCACTGTTTTCTCATTTGCTTGATCTCACTAGTCTCCTGATCTCCTTTTATACTGAATTTGTTGCATTGCATGATGGGAATGTATAGCCATTGGCTATACTCAAAATTGTATAGCCACTGAGTCATTCTCACGCATGCATATAGGGTTGCCAACACACTAGGATTGGCTTGGAGTCTCCAGCAATCAGCACTGATCCCCAGGTGGCTGCTGAAAACAATCCTTGAGCTTTTAACTTGGCCTACTTGACTCACTGCCCATTCCTATCTCCCACCACATTATAGCATGCACCCGCACCAATGGAGGCTGCGCTACATGCAATGGGGGGGGGAGGTGATTGGACAACCTGCAGGACGTAAGTACAAATATGTTTTATTTAACCCCTGGTAGGCTGCCCAAGCGCCTATGGGTATCTTCAGACATATGCCAGTCATTTTGTTGGCATATGTCCAAGGAGAGCCACGGGGTGGGACAGGCAGAAAAATGGGAGATAAGATCCAGCATGTGTGACTGCTGCCAGATCCACCCCCTCCCTTCCCCAACACTCCCCCCCCAGTTCCTCCCTCAATGTGCCCTGTTACTCCACCTCCCCGCTCACGGCCTGTCCCCGCTACCAAATTACTGGCACCTGCGGAGCCTCCTCGAGCTGCTGCCACATGCAACATGAATGTTATTGCTTTCCCCCTGCTAAATATAAGAGGACACCACTTTGAAGGGTGTGTCTTTGCCCAGTTAGCAAAGGTAGCAAGTAGCCTCCTTTCAGATGTTGAAATAAACTCATGTAAAACTGGGGCACAGCTTGCTACTGTAGTGCCACTCCTATGCCCACGCACAATCATTTCTACCCAGAATAACATTTGAATACAGCTATCACTAGAACGTAATTGCAGATGGTTTAATGCACAAGATTGAGAATCTGCAGATACTGTATGATCATTGTTGGTGATTAGTGTGACAACACTTACGTGTGAGAACAATGACAATAGCATGCCTCAGGATAAATTGATGTCATATAGTTTGAAAGACTCAGATTTGTAGGACTGCCAGAATTATTTGGAGTCATTGAAACAACAATTTCCATCATAGTTTTTCTTTGTACAATTTTGATGACAAGACACAAAAGGAGAGGGGGGAACCTAAATCCCTAGAACCACAACCAAGAGCCATCAGTACTGCTAAGGGTTCGCCTCCTCTGCTAATTTTGGCTGTTACTTTGTTTTAAATTGTAAGTAACATTGGTGACTCCTTTATTGGTGTAGAAAGGCAGCCTATAAACCTTTTAATCAATCAAACAATTAAACGAACAAACAAACAAACAAACAAATAAATAAAAATCCTCTTACAGTGCAATTCTATCACCCGCTGGTACAAGCGCTGAGGCCTAAGAGCTGGTGCCGGGTGTTGCAAACGTGCCATAAAATACTTCGTGACACCCAGAGAGTAGGTCACGCCGGCGCCAGACCCGGCGCTGCCACTCCACCACTGAGTGCAGTGCCCTGTGCCATGGAGTAGGTACATTCTGCACCGGGTGACGCGGGGGCTGGGGGCGGGGACAATGGGGCAGGGGGAGGGTGGAGAGAGGGGCAGATCAGCCCTGGGAGGGGGTGAAATAGGCCACCTTGTCGGACACCATATCCTATGCTCCCTCCCAGGCCTCCAGCCCTGACATGGGGCTTCTCAGGTCAGCGCTGCCGAATTAGGTGGTGCTGACTCGAGAAGCCCCATAGCGGAGGTTGGGGGCTTACTCGGGGTAAGGGGACAAATATCCTCTTACTCCGAGGACACCCCCCCCCCCAACCTGCTTCTCTCCAGAACTGGTTACAGCGTGGGCCTGGCACCCATGCTGCATCAGTGCTGGATAGGATTGGGCTGCCTGTTGCCATTAACTCAATGTTATCTGCATCCCAAGATAATTACAGACAAGTAGAGTTTCCAGCCCTGCCTCCTTTGATAGATCTGTTGTGAACACCCTAACTATCCACTCTTGATAAATGGATATTTGCTTGAATATAGCAGATTAAAAACATTTCCCTCTTCATTAATTTGCACATGAGTGTGCCATGGGCACAGGTGCCCCATCCACTTCCGGGCACACCAGGGTTCTGTTGCTCTCAGGGAGGAATCCAAAATGCCCCTCTACATGTAGAAAGGATTGTCCATCCCCAAGGTAGGGTACTATCCCCTCCAATAGCAGCTGGCATGCCCAGAGTTTGCAGGAATCAGCATCAAGCTCCAGGTGCCTACTGAAAGCAATCCTGGTTTTTGTTTTGTTTTTTTAACAAGGCTTCCTGGAATTTCCAGCACTGGCATCATGTTGGAATTTTTTCCTCCAGGAATAGCTTCACTCAGAGGTGGCAACCCTAATAATACCCCAAATATTATTTGATCTGCCTGTAGGGTGCAGTTTGGACTACCTCCCCCCATTGTGATTAAATAATGTACCCTGATAAGCAAAAGTGAGCAGGGCATGTGTGCTTACACATAACAGAGAACTGGCCTGCACTGACGTCACTGGAGCGTGGCGGGGAGGGCGGACCGCCTGGGGGCGACGCGCAGAAAGGGTGACGCACGGTCCCGTGCGCACTCACGCGCCACACGTGTCACCTCCGCTCCAGGAGAAGGCCTCGGAGCGTCCACCCTCGGCGGAGGTCCGAGGCCTTCTGAAGAGGCCCGATGCAGCGACGTCATATTTATTAGGTTTTTCGCACCTGCGCAGAACGTTTGAGGGCAAAAGGGCAACCCTTTGCCCTCAGAAACGTACTGCGCAAAGTAATGATGTTTCAACATTAGCTTCTTTCTCTAAGTAGGAGCTAAACACTATATGGGAAAAGTATCCATAGGAAAGGGGAAAGCATTTTCCCATGAGGAGATTATTCAGTACAGTACAGAGGAAAAAGACTACAGGTGAGTAGTGGAACACACAATTTGCCCATGGACATCTTAGGTTCAACCCCAGCCCTTTCAGTTAAAGGAACTCAAATACTGGCATTTGGACACCCCAACTTGTTATTTCTTTTCAGTAGTGGAAGAACAGAAAAATGTATCAGGGTTCTTTGCTGTTGGAGAGCCATGTCACTAGTTACAATACACAGGACAGGATTAGATGGTCCATTAGTTTGATTCTATTTACTTATGTCATGATCAGTGATTCTTGTTGCAATACTGAGAACTATTGGTTTTAAGTATCTTTGGAGACTTCATCATTGCAGAGATATGTTCCAAACAATGATGACAATGTAAAGGGAGGCTTGATTTGGTCTTGTTTATGAATTTTGGACTAATTCAGGTACCAT
Source organism: Plestiodon gilberti rubricaudatus (assembly GCA_026170595.1). Lineage (NCBI taxonomy): Eukaryota > Metazoa > Chordata > Lepidosauria > Squamata > Scincidae > Plestiodon > Plestiodon gilberti. The sequence goes on along the minus strand of JANXHW010000003.1, from coordinate 200,990,044 downwards.
CCTCCAATTGCCATTTGTCTCTTCCTCTGCCAGATCTGCCTCAGTCAGCCATCTTCCACCTGGCTGCCTGTGAGGGAGAAGTGAGACTATAAGGTTTCCTCTATTGGCCTGGCTGGGGCTAATTAGCACTTCACTCTTCTCCTCCCAGAACTGTCTCCTGCAGCAGTCATTCTATATGGTCATGATGTAACTTCATTAACGTTCCAATCTTATCCCCTGCCACTATCTCCTCCAATCCTATCTCTGTAGAATGTGCTGCATCCTATGGTGGTGGTGGGGATCAGATATCCAGCAGGAGGTAAGTAAAAATGTATTGTACTTACTTCCTGGTAGGCTGCCTGATCACCAATGGGTCTCCTCGGACACACTCCACCAATTTTGGTGGCATATGTTCAAGGAGAGGAAAGGGGGAGGGAAGTTTTACAAAAAGGGGATAAGATCGGGCGTGCACCATTGACACCAGATCCACCCCTCCCACCACCTCCTGACACCCGGTTCCTCCCTCTCCCTGTTCCTCTCACTCCCTCCACCATTCCTCGCACCGCCCACCCCAATCATCAACTCACCTGGTGCTGGTGGACAGTATTTTCACTGCTGGTGAGAGCATATGGCCACCAGCACAGAGTGCTCGCCCGCGGCATAGGCGACCACGACAACATTGCACAATGATCAAGCTGTAACTACCTGTATGTTAGGGTCTTCCTCTTCCCTTCCCTATTGCATTTTTGCATCATGTCTCTTAGATTAGAAACCATTGTTATAAACTCTAAACCACCTTGAGGGCTTTGACAAAGGAACAGCATATGCATGCAGGAAATAAATAAATAAAATGTTTTTTTTGTCAGCCTCCTCCCCCAGGTAACACATTCAATAATACGGTTGGATTACTGCAGAGGAAATACACCATGTTGAGAAAATGTCATTCAGAAACCAACATTTTGTGACTATGTTCATCGCGTTCACCGAAATATGCATATGAGACACAGCTCATTTCCTCTCCCGCAAAGGTGTTCTTTAGTGTGTGTATTTTCCTCCATCTTATGGAAGAGCACATGAAGGGAGGAAGCTCTTCGTGCTGTCCTGAGAGAGGCTTGCTGTTTTCTGACCCAATTAAGGGCTCTCCAAATCCATCCACGCAACCACCTCCCCGCTTCATTAATCTGAATAGATGGGAGCCCTATTTGGTATCCTTCCTCCTCCTTTCCTCCCGTCACAGCCTGTGGAAAGGAAACAGGAAACTCCATCATATATATATGTGTGTGTGTGTGTGTGTGTGTGTGTGTGTGTGTGTGTGTGTGTGTGTGTGTGTGTGTGTGTGTGTGTGTATGTGTGTGTGTGTGGTAAATGGAAAGGAAGAGGGAGGTGGCATGGGGCGTGTGCTTTTCATATGTAAGACGTTGTGAAGGGGATCTAAAATCACAGCTCCATTGCAAGGCAGCTCTCACAGTGTCTAGACACCAGCTGCCTGGTTGCCATGGAAACCCTCCAACTTTGGCTGATGGGCAAAAGCGGTAATGTCTCTCCAGAGGAATCAGTCAAGGAAGGGGGGGGGGAGAGAAAGGGAGATGCTCTTTGTGAATCTGATGCCTTAACCCTGTTAAAACGGCATTCGCTTTCTGGGAACAGATGAAAGAGAGGGGCACCCATTTCTCTCCATGGTCACCTTTCAGCACAGAGGCAACCCTGGCAGCTGAGCAAAATGTCTGGGATACGCCTCGCTGCTCATTTCTCTGAGCCTTCCCCCCCCCCCTTTATCTCTCTACCTCTCGGAGTGCGCATTCAGTACATCAGCACTTCCTCCATTGACACAGACACCTTAATTGTACCAAAAGAAACACCCCAGGGAAGAGCTTGCAGACTGTCAGGTGCATTTTGTGCTATTCAGAGGGAAGGGTCTCCCTGATGAATGCCCGAATCTCCCTCCCCATTCACTCCCCAGCTTCTGAGAAAATAACACACCACTCAGCCGACAGCAGTTCTGTCATCCTGAAGGTATATTTCATCAGGATACTTGTTTTAGTGCCGTCAGCAGCAGGTGAGTGAAAGCTCACAGTACAGCAGGATGGCATGAAGGCAGTGAAATATGCGGAGGGTGTGTATTTCCGGGATGAGGGTAAAGTAACCCTGCAAGATAGGGAATGGGTCATTCTCATACAGGACTCGAGGTTAAGGGTCAGCAGCCGTAAGTCAAATCAGGCCCCCTAAAGACTGCCAACAGGTTCCGTTCCCCAGTCGTCAGCTCAGCGGCAAGAGATGTGCCTGGAGGGAGTGGCAGCTGTGGCAATGGAACATGTTGATCATCCACTTTGGGGCAGGTGCCTGGCTCACCATCTGCCATCTTGCCTTCAGTGGTGTGTGTGTGTGTGTGTGTGTGTGTGTGTGTGTGTGTGCGTGCGTGCGTGCGTGCGTGCGTGCTCCAAATAACATGTAAAATATTTTTGAAATGTACAGGTCTCTTCTTGTCAAAAGGGCAGGGGCTCATAGCAATACATTAACAAATATAAAATATACAGTAGACCCTCGTTATCCACAGGGGATCTATTCTGGATCCCCCGCAGATAACGCAGATGGTGGGGTCCACGTTTAAACTATGTAAAATAATAATAATGGGGCAAAGGAGCCTGGCAAACCGCACCGTCTGCAGTGCTATAGGGATGGATGTATCTAGATCTCCCTGCAGCGACTTCTGGGTTGCACCTAGGTCCACAGCCCCCTCCCTTGGCCCTCATGCAATGCATTCTGGAGCCAAGGGAGAGGGTTGTGGGCCTTGGCAAGACCTGGAAGTGGCTGCAGGGAGCTCCAGGGACTGCCCTACAGCGCTGCAGATGGCGCGATTTTCCACGCAAAGGTAAAAAACCCAGCTTTTTCCCTTTTTAAAATCTTTTTTATGTAGTTTAAATTTGGACTCGGTATTTGTGGCCATCAGCGAACGGTCAAATTTATAAATAACAAGTCCGCATATAACACAGGCCCACCTGTATGTCAAAAATCCAGTACTAAATTCCAGATCATAGGCTTCTTTAACATCAGTCTAAGAAACTGATGGCCCAATCCTATCTGGGACTTACAGTGTCAGATCATGAAATCTGTCACCATAAGCCTGCAGCACAAAAGCAATGCCATTCTGCAGGTCAGGCACACCAGCACAGACAGCTGTGCATACACTTCATTGCTATGCAGAATCTCTGCTGTTGCAGGTAGACACTTTACAGCCATTGCAAACAGCACTCCAGAAGTGCGCAGTCTTGCACTTCCAAACCACCACTAGAGAGTCCGGAGTGGCCCTGCATGCGGTTGTGGGTCAAGGAAGGCCCATCAAGTAGGTTAGTGAGGGAGAGCAGAACGGGGCAGGGGAGGGCAGAACGGGGTGGAACGGGGGAGGGTGGGGCATGATGGAGGCATGACGGGATGGCACCCAACAATACTATCCCCTCCAATAGCAGCTGGCATGCTCCCTTTTTTCTCCTCAGACCTGTGTCAGCTAATGAGCTGGTGCAGGTCTGAGGAGACCCATAGGTAGAACTGGGAGAAAATGGTTTCCCCCCCCCACACACACACACACACAGATTTTGGTGTTTAACCAAAAAGTGGTGTTATGTGTTTTTATTCCAAATGTTTCCCATTTTTATCAATTGTACTAGATAGGTGGTATAGGTTATACAGTGTCAGCAGATGAAGAATGATGCAAAATTACATGGTTTTAAATTTATGGCAGAATTTTTAGCAGAAAGCAGTGTTATGTGTTTTTATTTCATTATCACCATTTTCTCCTGCCCCTACCCATAGGAGACCATGGTGCGGCGGAATAGGGTAAGTAGAACTTTACCCTACTTCCCTTTCCTGTCGCATCATGGCACTCCCCCGCATGATACAGTTCAAGCCTCCTTAGCGTGGCTGTATCGGCAGGGGAAGAAGGATAGGATCAGCTGTAAGTCTCTTTGGGCTCCTTTTAGAGAAGGAAAAGTGAGATATTAATTTTTAAACTATATTTTAAACTACATCAGTAAAAACATGATTATTTTTTTTAAGATGCTGCAAATGTTTTTGAGGGGTTCTGTAAAATGCTTCTGTCGGTTTTGAGAACATGGCATTGGGGGACTGCTGCTCAGTTCATTGGCTGTTGACCTGTGGGGTTCCGACAAGGTTTCATTTGTCGCCCATGGTGTTCAACACCTATATGAAGCTGTTGGGAGAAGTTGTCCAGGGTCTGGAGTACAATGTCAACCATTTGCTGGATGACTCCCAACTCTATCTCTCTTTTCCATCTGGTACTAGAGGGCATAGATATTCTAAACCAGTGCTCACCTGGGGTAAAGTACCGGATGTAGATTCATAGACTGAAACTTAATCAAGGCAAGACAGAGATGCTGTTGGTCAATTGGAGAGCTAATTTGAGATGGGAGTCACAACCTGTTCTGGGTGGGGCCACACTTTCCCTGAAGGAAGCTGAAGCAGCTTCAGAGTGTTCCTAGAGTCAGTGCTGGCCTGGAGAACTGGAGGGCACAGTGGCTAGGAGCATATTTGTCGAGCTTTGGCTAGTGTGCCAGCTGTGCACTTTCCAGAAGAGGGCAGACCTGGCCACAGTAATCCATGCACTACTCACATTTGGACTATGTGCTTGGGTTTCTCTTGAAAACTGTCTAGATACTTCAGCTGGTACAGAATGTGGCAGCCAGGGTCCTTACGTAGACCCATTGGTCTGATCATGTTGATTTAAGAACTATGTTGATTCTTCATCATCTTCATTGCCTACCAATTAGTTTCATAGCCCAATTCAACGTGCAGGTTATGATCCTTATTTATTTATTTATTTATAGAATATATACCCCGCCTTTCTCTCACAAGGGCAACCAAGGCGGTTTACAATAAAGCCCTTGTGGGAGAGCCCTACATGGCTAGGTACTGGATCATCTTCTCCTACATGAACTTGTCTGTATACAGTACTGAATTCTTCTTCAGACGCCCTGCTCCATGTCTTGATGCCTGGAAAGGCTCAGTTGGCAGACACACGAAACAAGACTTTCTCAGTGTTGGTGCTGAGCTGTGAAATTCTCCAAGGAGATATGGATCATTCAGTCACTGGGGGTATTGAAGCAGGCAGCGAAAATATACTTATTTTTGGTTGGCTTTTCTAGAGGTTGGCTTTCTGATTTCGGTTGCTCCTTGGTTATTGTAATATTTTATAGATTCTTTTGTTGATGTGTTTTATTGTGTTTCTCTTGTTGTATTTTAATGTGTTGTTAGCTGCCCTGATAGTCCCTTCAGAGATGGAAAGGTGCAGGGCTGCCTCAGGCAGCAGATTGGAGTCCATCTCTTTTGCTTACTTTTCTAACTGGAGTGGATAGTTTATGCCAATCAAGGCCTTTTTAATTTGAATTTGCCTACTTGCCTCTACTGCTCCTCCTTCCACTCCCCAGACTGGAAAAGGAAGAGGGGGGCAGAAGGGAAGAGGAAATGTGGAGGAGAGGAGTGCTGAGCTAGAACACTGGAGAGTGGGTGGAGAGCAGACGCTAGCATATCATTGGGTGAGGGGGCAGTATTTGGCATGCCACCACAGGTGCTAGGAGGTCTTAGTCCAGCCCCGGAAAGGTGGGATACCAATATTTTAATAAAATCAATAAATTCTGTCATATCTAAGGTTTAACGAATTATCCGATTTGCAAACATGAAGGCATTTTCCTTCCCCAAGCCAAGAGAACTGATTGTCAAGTTTTTTTTTACATCTTCCCATAAAAAATTTTTCCAAAGCATTTTTTTTCTGAGATGTCCCAACAGGTTTCTAGCAAAAGCTGTTCTTCAGCAGAATAGAAGCACAACTCTTCAACCACGTGAATTCTAGACAGTATACAGTACTCTTGTCCTGCAGTACATAAAAAGCTGCCTTGTACTGAGTCAGACATCTAGCTCAGCACAAACTGGCAACATCTCTCCAGGAATTCAGATTGGTCCTTTGCTGTCTTTCTTGCATGCCAGGGACTGGACTTGAAGCCTTCTGCATGCAAACATATGCTCTGCAGATGATTGCATGCAGCTACAGCCCTTCCCTGCCAGCACATAAAAGACATAGTTCACTTTTTTATTGCAACTACTTGAGATGTGTCTCATTTTGGGTATGTCTACATCAGCCTGCTTTTGCACTATTTGTAAATGTTACTATCAGTTTACACAGTCAACACCTAATGGACTAGTGGTGCACAGCTTTTCAAAATGGTTTTTGTGTATCCTGTATGGATAGCACCCATTTTCCCACTCCTGTAATTTTAGGATACTAGCCATTACAATGACTGAAAAACTCACAATTATTAGTGGTTTATAGTATTTACTAAATAACAATGGAGAAAATGTCACAAAGCAGATATGAACTTTGCCAAGAAGGGCTTCTTCTTCAGAAAAATCTTACTACTTTTTGTGTATGAGGCTAGAACGGGTTAGGGACTCTGCAGGAACCCTCCCTCAAATAGAAGCACCTGCGTGATATTTCTACCAAGAATAAATTGTGACTTTACCACCACCACCACAGCTGTGAACTATTTTGCACATTGAGCAGCTTGACTGTGCAGGGCTGAGTAAGTTTCCAGCTGTGGGATGACATCTGGCAGCTGGCAAAGAGCTGCTAGTACAAGAGTTTCAAAAATCTATTTCGACCCCCTGTGGTTGCTTCACATCGCTCATTTTTTCTAGTCCCTTGGAGTACTCATTTTTAAACTCTGGAAGATGCACTGAGGGATGTATGTAAAGACTTGAGCTAAAGTAGACAAGATGAATGCTGGAAGTTCCTACTTTTTCTTTTCTTTTTTCCCTAGTGGCTGTGATTGGAATGCAATTTGAAATGGTACAGTCCAGAAAGACGTTTTCTGTTTCTGTGCGTTTGAATTGGGACAGAAAGGCAGAGGTTCTTCATAGCCATGGGATGCTTTCCTAAGCAAGATGCTCAGGAATTTTGCTTACCTAATTCTTGAACTAGTGCTGGCCTATTAGTGACTTAAAGCACATAATTGTCATCTTGCAACCCTTCCCCTACACTTCAGTGACAATGGAACAAATTCTTGTGGTTGTGCTCCAAAAAAGCACTACCAGTTGCAGTCCTCCCATACTAAGTTACTAGTAATTTATGAGACAACTGAATGCCTGTGGACCAGAGCGGGGGCGCGCTTCGCTCTTAAGGGGGAGGCTCCGCCCCGCGCGTGACGTCAAGCGCAGGAGCAGAGCGCCCTCCCCGCTCCGTTTTCGGCTCATTGTGGAGCCAAACGGACACAGGGGAGGGCGGGCGGGCTCACCTTCAGCTCAAAACTGTAAGTGGGGGATGATCACGCGTCACCCCTATACGCGCGACGCCCCCCGGCGGCCCACCCCCCCCCCCGCTTCCCCCCGTCGACGCCAGTGCTGTGGACACTCCTTTAATAGGCCCTAGTAGCTGGGCTGCAAGACATCGCCATGGAAACAAGAGGTAGGGCAGGCTCCATCTCTAGTATGAGATAATATTGATCCTAATAAGGAAAAAATGACAAGCGTGGATGGATGATAACAATTACTCGTCTCCTCTTTTTTCTTTCTTATATTTATTATTGTAGTGAGTAAAGTTCCTAAATGACAGAAAGAGGTGTCCCAGAGGTGTCGTTAGGGCGACAGGGTGCTGGGTGTGTGTGTGTGTGAAACCTGCCCAGCAGCAGTGGCGAAAATGGAGGCGGTAGTGAAACGGTACATTTTTGGCCCGGCGGCGGATTGGGGATTGGCCCGCCCGGGCCATTTGCGATGTTAATTGGGTGAAAAATGCCCGGGGGTGGTGGTGTTTTTTTGCACCGATACAACTGAAAGCAGCCCAATCGGGCTGATGAGGATGGGGCTTAGGCAGTCACATGGGGTATCACGTGACCGCCCCTGGGGGCGGTCTGGCTATGCCACTGTCATCTCCCCTCACAAAAAGCATTACTGCTGTGGAGGTCCCGCTAACCTTAATCTGTATTCATCTCTGTGCTGCTATTATCCCCCAAATCACCCAAACAAATGCTAAATTGTTTAACTTTGGGTGTCAAATGGACTGAGTCAACTTGTCATACAAGATTTTCCCTTTACATTTCTAACCCCTGCTAACTGGGCAAAGAGGCACCTTTTAAAGTGGTGTTCTCTTACATTTAGCAGGGGGAGAGCAACTGACCCTCTTCACCCCAGCATGGAATCTCTTCCAATACCTGTTGCTGGTGTCGTTGCTGCACCTCTTTTTAGACTGTGCAGTCAATGAGAAGAATGCAAAGGTTTCAGGGATAAGCAAATGGAGCAGACCTCTATCTGAACTCAAGCAGTTGTACAGACATAAACAACGTCTTCCAGTTGTACCTACTTAATAGCTCTCATAATGTGTACCAATTACTAGCCTGATCCTCCAAGCATGGTGTACCTAATAGTCTGGTATCTTTCCTGCCTTGGTAACAAGTACAGTACAGACTGAACCTTTAAATCCTAAATGCAATAGTACTGGGCTGGGCATCTAAAAATGTATGACACCCAGGAAGCATCTAAATGGACAAATATGTGGCCCAAGAGTTTCACAGTTGCACATGGCCATTATACAAATACATCTGATTTTTTTTCCTTTTTTTTAGCAGCCTTTACATAGGAAATGAAAAGGAAATATAGTACTGATATGCCAGCACCATTTCTAACTTTGAAAAGCTTGTATGCCTAATTGCTAAATTGCTTTCAGAGCTTTAGGGACTTCCGTGAGCATTTTTGAGGTTCTGGGGGAAAAGCACCTTCTGCAAACAGGAAGAAATTAAGTGTTCACACAGAACACACATATCCCCTTTGGTAGTAGGGTAACACTAGTGACATAGACTTGAGTCTATTGACTTGGACTTGAGTCAGACTCAAGTCGCGCCAATGACTTGACTCGGCCATTGTAAAAGACTCGACTCGAGACTTGGAGCCTTTTACGACAAGTCGAATTTTATTCAGGTTTAAACCCATTTCCCCCATTAAATAGATTTTGTTGTTGTTGTTCAGTCGTTAAGTCGTGTCCGACCCTTCGTGATCCCATCTTCCTGAGTTCGCTCATTTTCATGTTCGTTGCATCCATGATGCTGTCTAACCATCTCATCCTTTGCCTTCCCCTTCTCCTTTTGCCTTCAATTTTTCCCAGCATCAGAGTCTTCTCCAGAGAGTCCTCTCTTCGCATTAGGTGGCCAAAATATTTGAGTTTCAGCCTTAGTATCTGTCCCTCCAGGGAACAGTCAGGGTTGATTTCATTTAGGATTGACTGATTTGATCTCCTAGCAGGGACCATTAAATAGATAGGGACTTGCAACTCGCAAACAAAGACTTGGGACTTGGGGGTAAAGACTTGGGACTTGACTTGAGACTTGAACCCAGAGCCTTGGGACTTGACTCGAGACATGGAGTCAGAGACTTGATCCACATCCCTGGGTAACACCCAATCTGAACTGAATGTTTCCATACATTTTTAGTGGAGCATGCCAGCTAATTTTTTGCTGCTTGCTCTCCACTAACAATTCTTTCACAGAACATAAAATAAGCACATCTAATTTCACATGACAAACATTAGAGATACATCACTAACCACCTCTCACTGCCTTATGTCACCTTTTCTTGGTTTACATCTGCCCAAATACAGCTGAAACACAGAGGCATGCAAAAGCCCTCCTCTCATTCATACCAGTGGGAACTTTCTACACCTACTGTGTATTCATGTTATGCTGCAAATGACAATTTAATGTGAAATAGGCCAAGCAAAGTACAAGCTACAGTTTCTAGAAGAACCATATGAAACAGTAGAGACACCTGTCTCTAAATGCGTACAATACAGTCTAACTGGCTGACCCTGCCAGAAATAAATTTGAACTTAAAACCTGGATTGATTTTTCAGCAAACCATCTCACACTAGAACCTACAGAAGAGAATATCCATACCCTGAATTAGTGCGCATGATGTGCCAAGCAAATAGCCATTAGGGGCAACTGCCTTCCATAACTGTCTTGTTTTAATTGGCACATAGGCTTTGTACAATAAAAATTCAATTATTTGATTAACAAATTCAGTCTTAGCATAAATTCTCTAGATTTCTCTAGTACAGTGGTGACAGCTTTTTCCTTTTTGAAAAGCCCAATTGCCTCCATTGTTTGGAGTGTCAAACAGCAGAGGGCGCTGTTGCTATTCTCTCACTAAAGAAATGCCTTGGACCATACCATGAACATCTGAATTCTTATGTTTGTGGTAGCTCTGAAATCATTGTTGAAGAGACTGGACTCTAGCACCAACCAACCAACGCTTCCCCACCCCAAACGTCAAGGAGACAACCAGCTGGCATAGCCTAACTGAAGTGATTGTCAAATCTGCTAACTGAGCAATAACAAGGATATGAAGACCGTCACCCAAAAGTTGCGGTTGTTTGGAGCTTCCTTTCAACTTGCTTTAAATCAGGATACACTTAACACATAGAGTTACAACAATGGATCTAAAAAAGTTCCAGTAAAGGAAGAGTAAACTGAACCAAACTAATTGTGTTCAAATCAGAGAGGGAAACAGAGAGAAATGAAGATGAGAGTCCTCCTCTTCCTCCTCCTAATAAATGGAAGGATGAATTGAAAAGGCTTGTTCGCTACAATGTAAAGTGAGCAAGCAAGCCTAGGCAAATGACCCACCTAACCCAAACAACCTGTTTTGCGATCTCTTTATCTCTTCAGGAAAAGCATACTAAGGCCCCAATTCTATCCCTTACCACCAGCGCCAATGCAGCTGTGCCAAAAGAGGCACATGCTACATCCTATGGTGGGGGTGAGGGCAATCCGAAGACAAACAGGAGATAAGTAAAACCTCCATGTAACCCTTGAGCCAGGGCAGTGGTGTCGCAATGCCGCCCCCCGTGATGTCACCACCGGAAGTGACGTCACCGCCACCACCTGCAAATCCCTTCGGAGATGCAAATCCCAAGCCCATCGCCTTCTCCGCTGCCCGCTGTTCCCACCGTCAAAACAGTGCAGTTGTCGCTGCTGCCATTTACACAGTTGTACCATTGTCGCCCACTAGGTCACCCCCCGCATGTCGCCCAGGGGTGGACCGCCCCCGCCCCCCAGCAATACTTCTGAGCCTGGGAGCCACGGTGACTTAGTGGTTAAGACACCGAACTGTAAAATGGAAGGTCGGCAGGACAGCAGTTCGAGACCCAAGTGCCGCGTGACGAAGTGAACTCCTGTCTCCTGCCAACCTAGAAGTTTGAAAGCAAGAAATTGCAAGTAGATAAATAGGTACTGCTGTGGTGGGAATGTAACAGCATTCTGTTAGTCATGCCGGCCACATGACCACGGAAGCGTCTTCGGACAGCTCTGGCTCTTCAGCTTTAGAAACGGAGATGATCACAGCACCCTAGAGTCGGACACGACTGACTTTCGAGCAGGGGATATCTAACCCTTGACCCGCCTATTGGCCTCCTTGGATATATGCCACCTATTTTGCTGGCATATAATCAGGGAGGTTTTTGAAAGAGAGGATAAGATCTGGTGTGTGCCATTGCCACCAGATCTAACCCAACCCCCTCCCCCTCGCTTCCCCCAGTTCCTCCCCCTCTCCAACTATGGTATTCCCCCTGCACCAACTTACCTGTTCAGGAGCAGGTTGCTGGCTGTGGCAGAGGGCCAAAATGGCTGCCACCGGCATATTGTGCATGCTGCCGTATGGTGTATTACGACAATGGAACTCCGTCATAACTAGCCCAAAAGGATTGGGCTATCTGTCTCCTCCTCCTACCTGCCCACTCACATTAGAACAAACTATAATGAAGTATATTGAACCATCTCTTTTCATACATGTTCCCATATTAACATTTACAGAAGCAAGGACAAAGATACATTTCCTTTATTTCTTGAATCTCATGATTCTGCATACATAGCCGAAATATTCATGCACTCCCAGTGTGCACGAAGGTGGTTTGTTGCCTAGATATAGGGTGAGGGAGAGGTCGCCATTAAGCACAAGTAAGAAAGATATGAACAACCAAAAGATTCCTCTGAATTCCAAAATGTACATGTGAAGCCAGTACAGACCAACAGATCCATGTGTATAATGTGCATTGCTTTGGAGAGGCTGTACTCCACCATTTCTCCCAGTAGTGCTGAACGGGCTGCTCTAGTCACCAGGCACAAAAGGGCAGAAGACTTGAAGGTGTGTAGAAGATATACACCGTATTGTCCCGAGTATAAGACACACCTGATTATAAGACGCACCCTTAAAGTTTGGTGCTATTAAAAAAAAATAATTAAATCACTGGCATTACATAATAAGAACATAAGAAGAGCCCTGCTGGATCAGGCCAAAAGCCCATCTAGTCCAGCTTCCTGTGTCACACAGTGGCCCCACCAGATGCCTCAGGGAGCACAAGACAACAAGATAACCTGTTTCCCGTTGACACTCCCTTGCACCTGGCACAGAGAAAACCCACTTCTAAAAACCAGGAGGTTGCTTATGGCTTGTAACCTGTAATGGTCTTTTCCTCCATGAATCTGTCCAAACCCCTTTTAAAGGCATCTAGGCCAGATGCCATCACCACATCCTGTGGCAAGGAGTTCCACAGATGAATTACACGCTGGGTAAAGAAATATTTTCTTTTGTCTGTTCTAACTCTCCCTCCACTCAATTTTAGTACATGTCCCTTGGTTCTGGTGTTGTGCGAGAGGGAGAAGAATTTCCCTCTATCTACTCTCTCCATCCCATGCATAATTTTATAAGTCTCAATCATGTCCCCCCTCAGGCGCCTTTTTTCTAGGCTGAAAAGCCCCAGACACTGTAGCCTTTCCTCATAAGGGAGGTGCTCCAGCCCACGAATCATTCTGGTCGCTCTTTTCTGCACCTTTTCCAATTCTACTATATCCTTTTTGAGGTGTGGTGACCAGAACTGGACACAATACTCCAGATGTGGCCTTACCATCGATTTGTACAAAGGCAGAATGATATTGGCCGCTTTATTCTCAATCCCTTTTTTAATGATCCCGAGCATGGAATTGGCCTTCTTCACAGCCGCCGCACACTGGGTCGACACTTTCATCGACCTGTCCACCAGCACCCCAAGATCTCTCTCTTGATCCGTCACAGACAACTCAGAACCCATTAGCGTATATGTGAAATTTTGGTTTCTTGCCCCAATGTGCATCACTTTGCACTTACTGACATTGAAGCGCATCTGCCATTTTGCTGCCCATTCTCCCAGTTTGGAGAGATCCTTCTGGAGCTCTTCACAATCCCTGCTGGTCTTCACCACCCGGAAAAGTTTAGTGTCATCTGCAAACTTGGCCACCTCATTAAATTGCAACAGCCTGATTATAAGACGCACCCCTAGTTTAAAAACTTAAATTAGGAGAAAAAAGTGAGTCTTATACTCAGACCAATACGGTAATTTACTGCAATGCACAACATGTTTCAAGTATTGTATCTCTTCATCAGGGGCGACTTCAATTAAAGTTCTTTTAAGGGGAGACCAGAAATGTCTTACACCATCTGAAAATAACTATGTGAACTGATGAAAGAAAACAAATATGTTTTCTTTCACCAATTAATTCTGCGTGGAAGCATCTTAGTAAAATCTGTCATACGTTTAAGACAAAATCTGTTGATCATCTAAAAAACAGATGCCTTCTCACACTGGTCCTGACATCATATTTCCATGTGTCCTTAAATGCCCCTCCATTAAGAAGAAAAGTAGTAGCACTTTGGTGGTTAATGCAGCCTGCAGCAATTTCTCTGTTGAAAATGATAGCTATAAGCTATGGTGGTGGTGGTGGTAATGGGCTTAAGGGCTGTTTGAGCATCAATCTACCAATATCTACCAACAGCTTATGTGAAAGTCCTTTCAAAAGCACCTTTATTGCACTTGTTCAGCTCTTTGAATTTTCTTCTAAGTTCCATCTGCCATCCCTGTCTGGTTTCCAACCATTCGTCAGTTCTACTTAACCACAAAAATATAGAGTTTTAAAAATTGTATGAATTATTGTTGCTTCGTATATGTTTTAGGTTTTTGAAATATTTTTGAGGTATTTTTTTTAATCTGGTGGTGTTGGATGAAGTCATTGGTCAAAAATAGATTTAAATGTACATTTGACCACAGTTTTTGATAAGGGGTTATAGCTGCCTTTAAAGGCTAGGAAGCACACAGACTTACAGCAAACTTGCTCTTTCTATCACTGCAGCCCAAGTCCTTCCAGAAGGTACAGTTGCAGAGGCTTCTTTAGGTCAAGGATGACATACTTAATAATGGTGTTTGAAAATTACAGATACTATAGCAGGCAGGTGCAATAGTCCTTGCATCCTACCAACATTTCAACCTTTCTAAAACTCACTTAAGGAAGCAATGAAACTTACTCTTCCCTGTGATGTCACAATGCTATGTGCCTTGGGCGCAGTGCCTAGCCACACCCATTGATGAATGACACTTCCACATTATCCAGTAGCCCACTTCTTTTCATTCAGCTGACACACATACTACTTCATTCGCACAAAGAGAACAGCCATGCTCAGGGCTGATCCCAAACCTCCTAGTGCTTGAGTTGGTGTGTCAAATGTGTTTCCACATTCTAGGTCTCCAGTCTCCTCTCCTCCACACTTCCTGTCCCACTCTTCTTTTTCCAATAAAGGGAGTTGGAGGAGGATAAGGATCAATGGATGCTACCAGGCAGGTGGGGGTGGGGCCCCCTGCCAATCTGCTGCCTGAGGTAACTGCTCCACTTGGCCTCATGGATGGGCCAGCCTTGACCATGCTGCACACTAGGTGCCTGGATGCAAGATGGCCACAGGCTACTGTGCCGGCAGCAAACGACTCTAATAGGATTGAGCCATTACAGCCTAATTCTATGCATGTGTACTCAAGTAAGTCCCATTACAGTCAATGGGGCTTACTCCCAGGTAAGTGTGGATAGGTTTTCAGCCTTACTCACACTGCCCTGCCCTACTACCGTACGCATGTGCAACATAATTCACGCTCTTTTGTTTCAGACAAAATGCAAAAACCTCCACTGCACCTAAAAGAGACACAAACTCCAAAGCACATATCCAAGAAAATCCACCTTAGATCTCAAGCATTGCAACAAGCCCTTATGGCAATGTCTTGGGTCCCTTCAGGGAGAAAGGCGGGATAAAAATATTGTAAATAAAAAAAATGTTTCCCAAACTTTTTTGACCTGCGGCTCATTTGACCATTGGCGATCATTGGCCGCGGCTCCCCATTATATTATGTTGATGCCTGCCAATTGGCATTGCACTGTTTTCCGATAGTATTCCTCTGGCTGGTTTCTGCGGCTTCCCTGGAAGCCACGCCTCCTAGTTTGGGAACCACTGCCTTATGGGAATATGTACTACAACTGCAGTTTAAGCCTCCTTTCCAGCATTACAGTTTCGTGCATCTGGTTGTTCATCTAGCTAGACAGTGCTTCCATGAAAAAAAAAAAGACTTGAAAATGAGCATCTGCTATTCTTTGCTGTTCTCAACACAGCAAGAAGAGAACACACACTTACAGAATCAGGTAGAAAATAGTTATTCCTGCTTCCACCACCATCACCACCCTCCAAAAGCAGCAGCCCTCCATCTCCCCCTCTCTCACTCAAAACATTAGTAAGGCAAAACACTTGAAATGTCATTGCATTATGATTTTTTTTTTTGCCTGCCCTAGTTATGAAGTGAAGCAGAGGAGGGGAAACTTGCTATGTAAAAACATCATATGTTTTGTCTTCCTAAATATTGCAGCAGAGAGAAAATGTGAGCCACTGTTTTTTTGCAGCAGCCATGTGGTAAATATACAATTTTGCAATTACAGCTGGGTATAGGATACATAGCAAAGTTAAACAAACATACAGAATTTCTTATTAGGCTTACCATTGTCCCAGAATCGAGCCTGGCTTTGGCCTAGACGGGGCCCGAGCCGCTCCCAAGGGTGCACTGCAGCTGCCCAATGGGCTTCCAGCTTCCAGAACTTCCGGTCGACGATACGACCAAAGCTGGAACCCCGTTGGGCAGCCACAGTGCACCCTTGGGAGCGGCTCGGGTCCCGTCTAGGCTGAAGCCAGGCTCGATTCTGGGACGATGATAAGCCTAGATGTATGTGCAGTTAGGACTGGCAGCTCAAAACCCTAGGTGTGTCCTAAGTCTCCTGCAGCTGTAATGAGTGGCACGCAATAGGTGGGGGAGAGATAGACAACAGTATTTGGGGGAAACAGCTGGGAGAACCTGCAGTTATCATATATCCCAATGGGTTAGATATTGAAAAATACATGACAGAACTTGAGGTTGTGATTTTCCTAACTTCAGTGAAAGTGGTGCTAAGTTTATCAAGGCATAGGTGCATTATACCTCATGACTTTCCAGAACTAGAAGCTTTACTTAAATTATTTTAGATGTGTAAGAGCAGGCTGATTTACTCAGAGATGATGAAGATGATGGAGAATTCTTCACATGCTTAGAGGCACTTTATTAACCTGTCACATTATCCTGAGCTGTGCCCTGGAATTAAAAATAACTCCCAGAATAAGAACATAAGAAGAGCCCTGCTGGATCAGGCCAAAGGCCATTCTAGTCCAGCTTCCTGTATCTCACAGTGGCCCCACCAGATGCCTCAGGGAGCACACAAGACAACAAAATACCTGCATCCTGTTGCCACTCCCTTGCACCTGGTATAAAGAGATAGCTTATTACTAAAACCAGGAGGTTGCTTATCCCCATCATGGTTTGTAACCCGTGATGGACTTTTCCTCCATAAATGTGTCCAATCCCCCTTTAAAGGCATCCAGGCCACGTGCCATCACCACATCCTGTGGCAAGAATTGAGCCCTGACACCAATAAATCCCAGAATTGAGCCCTGACACCAATAAAGCTCTGAGTATGTAAGTGTGATAGTATAGCTACCCTTAAGGGGTAGCTTAATTGTATTTTCCCTGCCTGATATTTTTGTCATGCCCAAGACACAAAGGGAGTGCATAGTCTTATACACCCACTTGCAAAGTATATTAATTGCTACACCCAAAAGCCCTGAGAGGGAATACTGGGCTCATGTGCTGAGTCATAGAAGCCCAGGTGTGAAAACATCATAGTAATTACTTCTGCGTCATGCTAGCAGGTGCATGCAATTAGTGGTGACAAAGCATTAGGGCTGGTAAGGGAAAATGAGGAGGTATATCAAAAGAGGCTTTGGTGAGATTCTGAATCACTAATAAGGGGGTCAACTTAGTTTTCTTGCAGGACCCCTGTGCCTGCAGCAACTGTGTGACAAATGGAAATTCAGCAGGTGATACATTTATTTTCATGACATCTGAACCTGCTATATTTCTGTAGTCCTGGCAGAGACGATGGCAGCTCCATTCATTAACAAAACAAAACAAATTTCTACAAAAATGAAGAGCTTGAATGAAGAGCTTCTAAGATTTTATTTTATTTATTTATTTATTTATTTATTTATTTTTATACCGCCCTTCCTCCAAGGAGCTCAGAGTGGTGTACATATTTCCTCCCCTCCTTTTTGTCCTCACAACAACCCTGTGAGGTAGGTGGGGCTGAGAGATAGTGACTGGCCCAAGGTCACCCAGGAAGCTTCGTGGCTGAGCGGGGATTTGAACCTGGATCTTCCAGGTCTAAGTCCGACTCCCAAACCACTACACCATCAGATGGGGCAAGATGTCTAGCCAACTCATACCCTCTGTCTTTTTCCCAGTTAGGGCTACCAGATCACAGTAAGAGAACCCTCCTTAACAGTCCGGCAGCCACAAAGAAAGATGTAGGTATAGCTTCTCTGCACTTCCCAATGTTTGCCAACCTAAGGCATAAAAAGATGTGTAACCAGATATTCTGTGATGAGGGGGCCGAAAATGAATTGAGAATCATTGCAGAACAGCCAGAAGATAAATACAGATCACCACATATGTTTTAAGTGATTAACGACCCAATCCTATCCTGGAACTATGGCAGCAGATAATAAGATCTGCTACTATAATGGCGCAATCCTGGGCAAATGGTGCGCCTGAGGAGCGCGTGCTCCCACAGTGCAGGGTGTCGTAAACACACTATAAAGTGCATTTTCGGCACCCATTGAGTAAGGACCTCCAGTGCAGTGGCCGGTAGCCCTTACCCAGACTCCTGCCTGGCCCTATGCCCACCGGAGCAGGTAAATCCTACCCCAACCAAGGCAGGGGCGGGGAGAGGGCAGACTAGACGGGCAGGGATGGCGGCCATTGACCACCCCAGGGCCTAGAGAGGGCGGGGATATCGGCAGCAAGATCCACCATATCCCAAGCCCTCTCCAGGACCAGCACGGCCCTACGCGGCCAGCGCGAATGTACACGAGCTCTGGAGCTCGCGTACATTCAAGGAGGCCCATTGGGCCTCCCACCACTTACACCGGGGTAAGGGGATGATTGTCCCCTTCTCCCAAGTTGTTCCTGGGCTGCCCCAAGGCAGCCTGGGAACTTGATAGGGTACGGCATCCGGCCCTTTAGGCTGGGTGCTGTATCTTACACAGGATTGGGCTGCCCGTCCTGTTATGGCAATGTGAACGGCGTGTCACTGTCAGGTGCTCTGGAGCCATCAATGCAAATAGTCCGAGGTTCCGTGCAGCCACCAACAGCCAACCCAGGCCACACTGGAGCAGGTAAGGTCTTTTACAGTACTGAGTGTCACAACCATTAAAAATGTCAATCATTCTGGTGTATAAATTCATGTCTAAAACTGCCCACTGGCCATTATATAGGTGAATCGTCAATCACCCCTCTCTGTGGAGCAGTTCCATCAAGGCCCAAAAACATTTCTATTTCAGCTAGCTTGGGGGGGGGGTAGGGGCTTAATATTGTGTTAGATATGTATTTTATATTTTATGCATTTTATAATTTATATATGTATTTTAATGTTGTTGGCCTTGGGTGCACTCCAGGGGAAAAAGGTGGAATATAAATCAAATAAATAAACTAACTAAAAGACTACTGCTGTTACCCCTGTACTTCCTTTGAGGTACTTACAATCAATCAGCCCAGATGCAAACAGGAACTAGGCTTTGTAGATCATTGGCCAGAACCAATACAATCCCTTCTTATCTCATTTTTTGCTAGATAAAGGGTACACAATACTGCACCAAGATGGGAAGTGCTAGGGTGCACAAATTGCTTTCGTGTGAAATTCTTTACCCGTATAATTTAAAGTAAACATTTGCTACTGATAGGAAATGGAAAGTAAAAACAGCACAATCTTTTGTCCAAAGATTAACTAAAATCCACTTTTTAAATCCTTCTTGCATGGAGGAAAAGGAAAAGAAATATTATTTCCGTAGACCTCTCAGCAGCATTCCTGACATTACTCATAGAACAACCCTTCCCTTCTTTATCTTTTCCCCTTGCTTCTCTTTGTCCTCTGTTAGAATTCCATATGTATTTTTTCACTTCTCTGTGTGGCTGAGTGTGTAATACAGTGACTATCATCTTGAAATTCCTAAGTGAGTGTAAATATCCTATGTATTGAGTGTAGTGCATGGGGCCACTTCAGGTGTATTAAAAACTGTTATAAAAGCAGAAATATGATTGACAGCGCAATCTTGTGTAACCTTGCACCGGTGTAATAGTAGATGCACCGGTGCCAGTGTAATTGCACTTACACCAGCGCATTTACTGTTACACCGGCGCAAGGTTACACAGGATTGTGCTGCAAATGTTTCAGAGCATGAGAGATCTTAATGGAACATCAGTAGTCCTGTGATGTACTGAACTTAGAGTTCAGTTGGACTACAGCTCTCAAACCACTTGCTATATGGCAGTTGGCTACTAAACCAAGCAGATATTGGGTTTTCAAAAAAAAAAAAAAAACCCTAAGGCTAACTTGGCCTTCTACAGTTGGAAGCAATCTTTATCTAGATTCTACATTGCAAATGTAGGCAGAAATTATCCTCCACCTATCTTGGCAGTCTAAAGTGATGCTTCTGCAGTCATGCATGCTGATATTGTGGTTTCTGAAAACCTAATACAATATTTCACAAAGAGTCAAAAGTATACAGTTGCCTCTCTTGTTGCAGTGTTGCATCGCTGAAGAGCTTTCCAAAGCTTATGAAGCTGCTGCAAATGTTTAGAAGACGCATTGGTCAATCTCTTGGGTCTTTTCTATTTTTTTCTGACCCTTGTTTTCACAAATCAGAAAGTATTTGTGGAACGTTCTGCTAACCAGCTGTTCTTAGTGTAGCTGAATTTATGCATTTGGCAAGGATGTTCTGCTGTGGATCATTGTGCCTTGAAAGAAGTGAAACCCACATTACAAAGTGCAGGGTGCATAACCTTGACAGTTTCCTTGGATTTGCTCCTTTGAGCACAAAATCCCAACAGATACTCTAGCAGCTTATACTTTTCAGCTGAAATGTTCAGCCTATTAGATCCTGGTATTAAAG
Source organism: Plestiodon gilberti rubricaudatus (assembly GCA_026170595.1). NCBI lineage: Eukaryota > Metazoa > Chordata > Lepidosauria > Squamata > Scincidae > Plestiodon > Plestiodon gilberti. The sequence goes on along the minus strand of JANXHW010000003.1, from coordinate 200,969,641 downwards.
GATTCTGTAACTGCTGTGCACTATGTCGCTTTCGCTATATTAGACGCAGTGGGCAGTCAGGTCTGTACAAGTTGTTAGTATTGCTGCCTAGCTTAGCCAACATCTGCTTTTCTGTGTCTTGAAATGCTGCATGGAAAATTGTAGGTCAGCCAGGAGAGCTTTTCTTATCATGGTGCTCCTCCTCAGCCTCTCCCAGCTGTGCAGCTATTACCTACATCAGAGTACACCTAAAAGCGAGGTGTTGGCAACAGGTATTTGTGTTCATCTCACAGCATGTGAAATAAATGGTCAGTTAGACCAACTGCTTTTGGTCACATATTTCTGAAGACAGAAATATCTATCCATCTCTCTCTCTCTCCCCCCCCCCCCCCAAATAGGCTAAGGGATGGATCAATCAGAATACTCCATTCATGCTCCGTTGTATGGTCTAACAAGGCCAGTTAGATTCTGGAATTTTCTACGAAATGTTATCTATGATGTTGATAACCTGAGGAACTGTGGAATGCAGATTGCCTTTGCATAGTGCCAATTGCACCCAAGAATCTGCTTCCCCCTCTTGGTACATAGGGGAGCTAAGGCAGTAACAGAGGAAAAGCGAATATGTAAGTTGTGGCACAGATCAGAGGAAATGAATGTACAGACTCAGACGTTGCTCTAACTACCACAGATTCCAAGAACTCTGCACATTTCTTTAAAGTGTTATGCACAGGGCCAGCCTTGCAATTCACCCTGGTGGGCCCCAAAAACCAGGCACCATTTTGGTGGGACTGGGCAGCATCCTTGCTCGCTTCCCAATCTTCATGTGCTGACCTCACTCCTGCCCCGTGTTCCACTGTCCCTGCCACCACCACCCCTGTCCATCCAGCCACTTCTGCCTTTTAAAGTGCCTCCATCACCCCAGAGATGGTGGAGGGAAGAACTCATGCCACCCACTCCCCCAAATCAACAGAAATGTTGAAGAGTGAGCATGTGTGCCAAATAATTTTTAATGGGGGCCCCTTCCTCTTGAAATCCAGATGCAAAAATAACCCCCACTTGAGCAGACAGAATTGGTCCCTTATTTCCCCTGCCTCCTTCCTAAATCCCAATGATATAGACCTCCCCTCCCTTGGGAGGAGGTGGAGAGGGGGCAGCAAACCCAAAGGCATCTCAAAAAAAAATATTAAATAAAATGTCTTAACTGATGAAATGTTATGAGTAGACTAAAGGCAGATATCTTGTGTTAGAAGTGAAGATCTTTTACCCAGTCTGTGTTTTCTGAAGTTAGAAATCAATTCCCTTCTCTGTTTCCTTGGTAGAAATCTAGCTTACTGTACACTACTGCATGATTGTTCAGCCGATAGCACAGACCAGCATCAGGACCTGGAAGAGTGCAGACCTCAATTTAGAATACAGGAATTGAACATGGGCACAGGAAATGTTTCTTGCTTTAGAATTTTCTTTCAGTAAAGGACGGGCAAGAGACATTTCCGTAGTACAATGTCCAGGCTCAGGCTTTAGGAGTTCCTAGACCCTCTTGTTCCTAAACACTTTGAACAAGCCAATCACAGATAAGTGTTTGATACTGGCTCCCCACTGGGTTGCAATTAATATGTAAGCTTCTAGGAAAAGTCATAAACCAAAGATCATAACCTACTGTTTCTACTAGAAGAACCTGCAGTGAGGAACACCTTTATCACTCTTCAGGGTTAAATGAAGGGCTACAGACTAATAGAGGAAGGCGGTCATCAAAACATTCATACCTAACAATAAAACCAAATAACATTCCTGACCGAAACAAATAGGGAAGAACAAATAGAGTTCATGTTTCAGTAACCATGAATATTACACTGGATTTCATTAACCCAGAAATTAACCCAGGAGAAGGCAAGATGCATGTTACGTTGATTTAAAATGTGCATGCACGTGTAGCCAATGTTATAAAGAGTGAGTGAAAACGAAAATTAGCCTGAATAGCTAGATTGCACATTATAGTTAATCCTCCCACTGCTGACACAGGGGAGTCAGTGTTTGCTCACTTAATATAAATCTGTGCGTAGATCTAAATGCAAAGTGAAATAGGAACGGGTGTTGAATTTGCTCAGTATCATGGCAGCTACAAAGGATGGAGCTTTTAATACATAGATACAAGGGCCACACCGTCTAATTCTCAGACCTAGATTTCAGTGTACATTTTTTACATTACAGATGACAACGCTTCCCCTAGGCAATTTTACATGCACAGGTAATACTCCAGCTTGTTGAAAACTTTATCTCTTTATCACTATCCTGTTTCAAATAAAACAGCACTTTTAAATTTTGAAAGCTATTTCTGGAGATTTATTTTCTCTAGGTAATTGAAAGCAGACTGGAGAAGATTATTCATAGCTCCTGAGCTAGAAAGGGCCCTTTAGAAAGTTTCAGGAAGTGGAAGGAAAGGAACTGAAATGTTTCAAGCCCTGTGATAGCACAGATGAACAAAGGTACAGCTTCTTTAACATATAATTTAACTTTCCAACTACAGAGGTATACAGTATTTTATCCTTCAGATATTCATGTTACTCATGTGACCACTGTCATCACATGATAGCCTGACTGGTCTTTTCAAGCTTTCATCATATGGTGAGTTGCCATGAAATAGCTCTTTATCTTTAAGAGTAATAGGTTGTATATACTGTATATCAGGGGCGGGGAACCTTTTTCCCTGGCAAGTGCCGTTTTAAATATTAGAAATTTGCTTGAGGGCCGGCCGTAAGGCCGGGCACCATTTTTATTTATTTAATTAATTTTTGCCCCCGCCCCCCATCGGCCTCCGGAGGCTCCGCGCTCACCGTCCGAAGCTGCCACCGGGTCCGCGCGTCACCTCCGGCGTACCATGCCGATGAGGGCAAGAGGGCAAGAGCTTGCCCTCATCGGCGTGGTACGCATGTGCGAAATGGCCAATGGCCTGGTGAGAAAGGGGTCGAGGCGGCGGCTGGGGAGGACATGCAAAGGCCCTCTCCTGGCCTCCGGAGGTGACGCGCGGACCCGGCGGAGCCTCCAGGGGCCGGTTGGGTGGCCTCCCGGCAATCTCTCCGGGGGCCGGACCGGATGGCCTCGGGGGCCTGATCCAGCCCTGGGGCCGGAGGTTCCCCACCGCTGCTGTATATTATAACTTTTCAGTTACTCCCAGAATGATCATGTTCTCAAATTATGCCTATTGGGCAGGGTGGGATCACTGCTAAACTGCCCCCACATGCCAACAGAACTGATATGATTGTGAAAAAAAACACTATGCCAGCATAGTAATATCCTTGCACAGGTGAGAATATTATTGCCAGAACCATTATGTTGCTGAAAAACTGCCAGCACCATGGGCATAATGTGGGTGGAGTGTGGATGTAGCCAGGGAAGAGCCTTGTTAGAATCATATGCTTTTTCATGGCTTCGTCTGACCCCCTGTGATTGCATAAGCTATGCATGTAACAGCGCAATCCTGTGTAACATTGCACCGGTGTAACAGTAGATGCACCAGTGTAACAGCAGATGCACCGGTGTAAGTGCACTTACACTGGCATAAGTGCACTTACACCGGTGCATCGACTGTTACACCGGTGCAAGGTTACACAGGATTGCGCTGTAAAAGAGGTGGCATGTTAAAACAGTCCCACTGAAGCCAAAGGATAGCCCATGATAACAACCTTTCACCTCTGCCCCAGAGCTACAATGGACAATAGAATGCCAACTACCGTATTTCTTCGATTCTAAGGCGCCATCGATTCTAAGGCGCATCTTAATTTCAGGAACACCAGCAGAAAAAAAACAAAAAACATCGATTGCAAGACGCACCACCTTCCTTCAATTTGTCTGCTCTTTCCCCAGCTTGCCACTCCATTTCGCCGAACCAATTTTTACCACGCCATTTTGCCCGCTCTGCTCAGTGGCGCTGCAGTTGATGATCCTCACGCTTGAGCAGAGTCTGAGGGAAAGACACGTAGGAGCTCCTGTGTGTCTTTCCCTCAGACTCTGCTCGAGCGTGAGGATCATCAGCTGCAGCGCCACTGAGCAGAGGGGTGAAAGTGGCACGGTAAACTTGGATCCTCATTGGCACATCCACTTGGCAAGCACCTTCATTCGTCAGCTGGGGTGCGGGGCAGGCAGACAACTCTCCTCAGTACGCCCCGCACGCCTTTGCTGACAAGTACTAAGGACTGGAGGCTGCAAAGGCTGGCGAGAGCTGGCAGCAGCTGGTGGAAGGCAGAGGGGGGACTGGGGGCACGCACACTCGCGGGGTGGAGACCCAGGGTGCTTTCCAGGCTGGGCACAAGTCAGTAGGAGCGGTGGCGGCAGCAGAAGTAGCATCCCTCCCCCTTTAGGAAGAGGTTCCTAGTCCTAGGGAGAGTTCGTCCCTGAAGCGCCTGCCTCGCATTCCAGCTGACGATCGGAAAGGCATTGCAGGCTTTGATCATCTTTGCAGGAAAGGCATGCAGGCTTTAATCATCAATAGGAGCGCGGAGCAGACACTTCAAGCAGAGGAACTCTCCCCAGCATGCCCTGCCAGCCCTCGCTGATGAGTGTGATCTTCTCTGATTCATCAGCTGCAGCAGGGGGCGGGCTGGGGCTGGGGTGAGCTCTCAAGTTAAGGAAGAGAGCGGATCGGGCTAGCAGCGATGGGAGAGCACCGCTGAACAGAGGGGTCAAAATGGCGAGGTAAAATGCAGAGAAAAAACCCACAAAAAAGGAGGCCATCGATTCTAAGACACACCCCATTTTTAGAGATGCTTATCTGGGGAAAAGGTGTGTCTTAGAATAGAAGAAATATGGTAATCATGGCATATCACTAGCATGTGCCCAGCAAGCAAACATTATTGTCCATCTTTAGGCAAATAGCGTGAAATTGCATCACTCTATCCTGTCTTGCTCATAGAACTTAGGAACAGACCACAAATTACATTTAGTACATTTATAACGATGTGTAATGAATGCAATTACAATGTAGTCGCTCTATCCATGATTGGATCACATTACTTCTTTTCTTTCTTTCTTTTAACTGAAATACAAATGTTTTCCCTCTTACAGGGAAAAGCAGTTTGAGGAAAGAACTTTCAGCTGTGAAAATGGAAGGGAGGAAAGACAACATTTCCCAGAGCTACTGGCACTTCACTCACAGCTGTGGAAGTGTACAAGGGAGGGGGGAGGAAGGAAAACCCAACTCCTTTTCCCCTCCCACCACTGCCTTGATGCAGGAGCAAGCAAGGACAAGTGGGTACATGAGAGAAAGAGAGGAGTTAGTTTGGAAATAGCCAGGGGGAAAAGACTTTTAGGCTCACCAGGGAGCTGGCGGGGGATCAGACCTCATCACACTCCTGATGACAGCATGGGGAGGGCACAGTGTGGTCTGATTGGGCTTGTAACTGGACTTAGAATAAACAGAATGGCTTTCTTAGCTGGGTGCAAGAGAAAATGATTTGGTTTTCCAAACCCAGCTACAAGCCTAACCAGAGGGAGATGGGTTTACCAACAATAGGGTAGACAGAGTTAAAACACTGTCTCCATACATGGGATGGGTGTGTGTGTATTGTCCTGCTGACCATACTATCTTCCCAAACAGTCAAATCCCAAAATGTAGACCATACAGTATGTGGGTAGACAATGAAACAATTCTTATGGGATTTCCAGCCATGTATAATTCTTAACTGAAGAAATAAAGAAATTGTTGGTCTGAAACTTGCCTGTAGAAATTCTTCTTCAAACGTCTCTGCCACGATGTATGCAGGCGTCCCGATGTATGCAGCGTCCCGCATACATCGTGGCAGAGACGTTTGAAGAAGAATTTCTACAGGCAAGTTTCAGACCAACAATTTCTTTATTTCTTCAGTTAAGAATTATACATGGCTGGAAATCCCATAAGAATTGTTTCATTGTCTATTGTAGCAAGCCATGAAAATTTGCATATCACTCAGTATGTGGGTAAGTGAAAAGGTGAGCTGCTTTCTCCGTAGCAATTTTTTTTTTGAAGGATGGGAGCATGACTGGTCTTGTAGACAAGTGGCAAGTAGCACATGAAAAACAGAAAAGAGTAAAAAGTTAGTGCAAGTCACCTACATGTTCTTATGCTGCTCCCATTCACCCCGGTGGGGCCGATGCAAGAACCATTTCTGTTCAGTTGTGCTCTATGCCTCTTCACGCCACTTCCTTATCTTCCTTTATGTCTCTCCTTGAGACTCATTGCTTTCTGAGACACAGAATGTCTGAAATATCCAAGTTGCACATCTTACCTGGTTTTCCAATGGTACCCAAACCTACTCTACCCCTTTACTACTGCTGTTGCCAAGTATTGACTCTCTCTACCACTTCTTCATCTAATGTAGACCTCAGATCTTCTGGGCATCAATATACAGAATATAGCACAATAGAGATGCCATATAATTCCTGAGGAAGATGCCATATACCGTATTTTACGCTCCATAGGACGCATCAGTCCATAGGACGCATGCATCCTATGGAGCATAAAATACAGAAAAAAAGATTTTTACTTACCTGGGCTTGGGGGTGCTTCAGGGAGGCCTGTGGGGGCTTCGGGGAGGCCTGCGCGAGCCTCTTGCAGGCCTCTACGATGTTCAGGTCGGCCGAAAATAGCAATTTTCGGCCATTTCCAGAAATGGCCGAAAATCGCTATTTTTGGCCGAACTAAACATCGGGGAGGCCTGTGGGGGCTTCGGGGAGGCCTCCCCGAAGCCCCCACAGGCCTCCCCGAAGCACCCCTAACCCTAGGCTTCGCACCATAGGATGCACGCTTTTCCCCCCTATGTTTTTTGGGGGAAGTGCGTCTTATAGTGCGAAAAATACGGTAATTCCTGGGCAGCAATATACAGAATATAGCACAGTCGAGATGCCATATAATTCCTGAGGAAGGCTGCATTCTAGCTGCTGAATGCAAACCCCATTATAAAAAAGAGACTTAAAGGTCAATATTGGGAGACCCTGGAAATCATCAGTAAAGAAGGATTAAGAACTGAAATGAAGAGCGAGATCAGAAACTATCCTATTAACAAAATTAAAAGGAACAGTTGTGAGGTATTGCAGTATCTGGATCACAGCTATTTGATGGTACACTAGACAGTTTCTCCATTCTATCCCTTTCTCAGATTCCCCAAAGATATGACAAATGAAGGGAGGGCCTCATCCGCTGTCAATGTCACCTATGAAATCATGTCCTTGGATTAGAACATTGAGGCAATAACTGTAGTAAAATTCACTCCAGATGAACACCGCTGCAAAAACGCAGGCTGACCTGCAATTACTCTTTGTAGTAGCAGTAGTCAAGTGTGCCTTGGAAATTAGCCAGCCAGTGATGCTGGCTGGTAGCCAATTGGGTTTATTTATTTTTGGCAGCCTTCCAACACCAATTACAGTGCCAGCCTTTGCTCACCAAAATGATAATGTCAACAATTTTTAAAGAGAAAGTCAGACTCTCTGTGAAAGCAAGAGAAAATACTAGGGAAACTACTAGGGAAACTACTAGTTCCACGTCTGTGCCCACATGGTCCTTCCTTCCTGAGACAGGGGGGAGGGGCTCAGTGCATACTTGTACCTTCTAAAAAATGCAGTTGGATCAAATGTTCAGATACTGTACTCACTTCCTCAGACACACTCACTTTTTGGTACTGATATTTATTAGAGAGGCATCTTCTGATCATAGCTTTTTTACTTCCTCTCTCCCAAGGTAACCCCTACCCAACTGGACAGACCCATGATCATCATACTCTCTTTGTGAGTACTGCAACTGTCTAAGATCATATTAGATTAAAAAGGCTGTTTTTCATGGTGGCTCCTCAATTGTGGAATATCCTTCTGAAGGTAATATGCTACATCTTGACCCTGTTGGAAGAGTGACAGCATGCAAACTAGATTTGTACAGTAAGAGTGGGTGTGGATATGTTTTTCCTCACCCGTAAGGGGAGCAGTCACCTATTCAGTTCCTATTCAGTCACCTATTCAGTTCCACAAGTGTTTGTGGGCTGCTCTCTCTTGCTTTGGTTAGACTTTTCACAAGTTTCTTTTTCCTGTCTTGCTCTTCCGTCTGTGTAACAATGGCTACAGTTCTTTCGTTGTTATAGTAAAATTCTAAAGAAAACTCAGCATTGCTGTGTGCGAGACTGACAGCCCAATCCTGCCAAAGATCTGCCACAGCACACAAAGTGGATCCAAAGCAGGATCAGGACTGTGCCGCCAGAGCAGGAGCATACCTCAGGGAAAGGAATGTGTAAGCCCCAGCAGGCCTCCTCGAATGTGTGCCAGCTGTTTTGCTGGCGCACGTCCAGGGAGGTCATGTAAGGTCAGTCAGGCCCAGGGAGTTAGGATATTGGCGGAATGCGCCGCAATATTGCCGCCCCCCTCCGCCAGCCTAGGGATGCACAGGATTGCACTGTTAGTCATCCTACAGTGAGCTACATCACAATAAGCTACATTAGAGTGATTTTGCATGCTTGATAAGGCAAAGTGAGCGTTCATAATGCAATCATCAGAACTGGTGTGCAGCATATCAGGGCTGCTATGTTTGGCCCTTGCATATTATGTCACTGTCGTTACTGCAGTTATGAGGCACTTTTTGGCCACTTGCTGATTCTGACAACCACCTGTCCATTCGATCTTTCGCCTGCATGGCTAGTAAAAGAGACTGGGGAGGCCTAGGTGGCCATCTTCAGTGGTATCCTTCCAGCACTGGGTGAAGACTTTTTTGTAAGCATTTGGTTGAGCTCCCCCTTTTGTTCTTGATATCATTTTCCTTTTTGTTATGTTTTGTTTCTTGTTCTTTGTGGGTTTTAATAGTTCTCAATTTGTTTTTAATTGACTGTTTATAGTTTTATCATGTTTTGATATATTTTGTGTTTTTACCAGAATGCCAGCAGCCTAGGGCCTCTTAGGAGGTGAAAAGGCAGCACACAAATGCTCAGATAAATAAAATACATAAGCTACAGCACTGGCTTATTGCAATGAGAAACCAGTAGAGGGTTGTGCTGTTACCCAGTGTCCTGTTAAAATGAGAATGTTGCCAAGGGACTTTGAATGCCAATGACATGTGAGCTAAAATGGAATATGTGCCAGACCGGACTGTATTTTGACACAACGTGTTCCTGCGCCATGATTGTGTGGAGTCATGCTGTAAAAGGATGTCCCCAAAGCCAAGAAGCCATGAGGGAAGAATCTGATCAGCATTTCTGGTGCTATGAACCAAAAGGCTCCCAAGCACGTAGGCACATTCCATTACCTTCCCCCTCACTGATATGCTAAATACGTTCCTGGGAGAAGACAACAGCCAGGCCACCTGAAATGACTCATCCCAGCCTCTACTTTGTCTCCTTAACGACTGGACCATCAACCCATCACCCTCCTCCCACTTTCCTATTGGTTGTGTAGTTTTACCCAGAGGTGTACCGGATGTCCACTCTAGGAATCCTCCTTCCCTTTTTCTGTGTACCTTGACCTCTCAAGGTATCCTCCCCTTTCTTGGCCATGTGCTCTGTTCCCTATAAAAGGTAAAGACTGCCTGGCAGTCTCTCTCTCGCACGCGTTTTGGACACTGGTGAGCTCTGCTCTATCTTGTTCTCCCTTCCCCCCCTTTCCCCCCTCTCTCTTGCAAACCCCCTCCCTTCTGTTTGCATTACTTCTCAGTTACTCTCTACAAGTTTCTGAGCCTGATCAGTTCAGAGACAATCTGCTTCTTTCTTTGTTCTTGTGCCATCATTCCTAAACAGCATTGCAGACAAAGTCTACTCTCCAGGATAGGTAAATATTATCCATGTACAAAATCAAGAAACCCGCTAAACCTCTGTACATTCTACCTAAGTTTCCTAGATCTGAATGCTTTGGAGTATGATTGAATTGTTGCATATTGAATTGTTGCATATGTATGAATCTGACTATCTAGTAAACATTGGAAAGTAACCACATGTGTCCTCAATATTATTTAAAATGGAATTCTGTGGCTGGACTCTGGTATACACAGGTATCAAGATCCCTGAACATATACCAAATTGCTATACTTAAAGCTATTCCCCTAATAACAAAGGCAATTTTGTTAACAGTGCAAGGTTTGCAACAGTTGGAGGCGGGCTATCTGCACTGAATGCTGCTACACACAGTCCATATTCCACAGCCCATTTGCAATGGCACAGTTCCACGGAGCTTAATGATACTATGGTGGAGTCAATGAGCTTTGCAGCCTGTTTTGACATGCCTACTGATTGCAAATGGCCTAAGCATCGTCTTTATCCTCCCTCTCCCTCACCTGTACTTAGCAAGAAAATTCCACTTTGTCCTCAAAATAAATAACCTTTGGTAGCCAGAATTGTAGGGAGTATATACAACCTGTATGTCCTTGCTTATTTAGCTCACCTCATTCAAATATTTAGATTACTTGCTTTATGGTGGACACTGCTTTCTCACAAGATTTACAGATCCACTTGGCAGGAACTCCACTGAAGTCATTTGGAATTAAGCAGGAACGGCATACCCAAAAAGAATAAATTGATTTTATTTTGGCTGCTCTTCTCAAGTGATACTCCAGATCGTTAACTTCTTCACATAAAAGCTTCCCCAAATCTAGGACACACAGATACTGTATTTATATATGAAGAGGCTGAACATATGAAGCTGCCTAGGTTGGCCTGCCTAACACGTCATTACCTACCCTGACCAGAAGAAGCTCTTCAGGACTCTGGACAGAGGTCTTTCAACCTGGAGATACCAGGGATTGAACCTAGAACCTTCTGTATGCAAAGCAGGTGCTTTATCACTGAGCTATGGGCCCTCCCCTACTATGTCACAAATGTAGGTTCAGCAACCTCTGAGTCTTACAGCTTATCTACACTCCACATTTATATGGATATTGCACCAGTTTGATAGACAAGACTCTCCACCACTACCACCATTTCCTGGAAATTGTACTTTAGCACTAGAGATCTCTAGTCTCCACAGAACTATTGTATAGTATTATGAGTTACTAGCATGATGCCCGTGCTTTGTTATGGAATGTAACTACCTGTACTTTAAATCCATTTTGACTCCAATAAACGTTCCTTTGATTGCAACGAACCATTTAAATGTAGCACAACTACCCCATGTCAGGCAACACCCTGCAGTTATTAAAAGTCATGGTTCCATCGAATGCTAGTTGTCCCCCTCACTGTCGTGGGACATGATGGAGAACTCCTGCCAGTTGTCCACCATGTGCCTCATGATTAGCTAATGCACCTCCCTAGCCATGAGGTGTCATACATGAGATAGACGAGGGACCAAAACAGGCAGACTCCATCTCCTGGGGACAATTATGTGAGGCACCATCTCCCCATTAACATTTAAAAACTTAATAGCCATGCCAACTTAAAAAGCAATAGAGTGATAGCGCAATCCATACTAACTTTAGACCGGTGGAGGGGGTTTAGCAGTGACTACTAGTCATGATGGCTGTATGCTACCTCCAGCGTCAGAAGCAGCATGCCTTTGAATACCAGTTGCTGGGAAGCAGGAACTGGGAAGCAGGAACTTCCCAGCAGTTGCTGGGAAGCAGGAACATGCATTTGCCTACATGTCCTGCTTCTGGGGCGCCATCTAGTAGGCCACTATGGAAAACAGGATGCTGGACTAGTAGAACCTTGGTCTGATCCAGCAGGGCTCTTGAGTTCTTATGGTGGCCAGAGGTATGTTTTGCAACACAGCACAACCTCTCAAGCCCTGTAGTAAAATCTCGGCATAGCTATTGCCCAGGGCAATTAGTGCAAAAAGGAAAATACAAAAAAAAATGAATATCACTATTTCTTATTTGTTTTGTCTTCTTTTCCCTATGAATGAAACAGAGAACAACATTTTTATCCACCATTTGGTAGGAGAAGCTAAAGAAACGTGTCTTGAAGGGTTGCTTGCTGTGCCTACTTCTAAACCTACTTCTGCACTTAACAGCTACTAGTGGTTTAATAATTGCCTTAATCCTCATTTCCCAGGTTGCGTCACACCACTCCAACTCCATTGCAAGACAGTCATCTCCCTGCAATAAGCGTACCTGTCTTCTCTTCGGTTTGGCTACTCTCTGCCGTATCTGTTTGGGGTTGCGCTGTTGCCTTGGCAGTAGCATCCTCTGCAGCGGTGGGGGTAACGGCAGTGGTGACAGTGGCAGGCACATCGGCTTGTTTAGGTTCCTCCTTGACTTGGGCTTCATCGGCCTTCAAGGATGGCGAGTTATCAGTGGACGCTTTAGTGGCACTTTCCGATTCGGCGGCAGGAGTGGGCTTCTCCTCCAATGAGGCAGCAGGAGTAGTGGCCTTGGGGGCAGGCTGTTCCGAGCCAGTGTCAGCTGGACCCTCCCCCTGCTTCTCATCCGCTGGGGTGCTCCCCCCTTTGTTGCCTTCTGCAGGCAGGGCATTCTCAACTGGGGCAACTTCTGTAATTGCAGGTTTGCCATCTGCCAGACCATTGGCAAGGACTTCTTCCTTCTTCTCGCCAGCTTCAACATCAGTTTGGGCATCTCCCTTCTTCTCCCCCTTGAGCTTTTTCCTTGTTATGTGTCCACGGAAGCTAGCCTGAATTTTGGTGGCTGCCTTATGAGCTTTATCTTCCGGTTTGATGCCATCCTGTTCAATCTTTTGGTCAATGTCATCATTTTTTTCAACCTTTCAAGAAGAAAAAAAAAGAGGGGATAAAATTAATTAGAAATCTCTCAGACACTCCCATCCAGTGAAAAGCAGCTGGTGTATTTGACCAAGCATATTATAAACAGCCTTGAGTGTAATTTGCAGAATGGAGGCCTCCACGTTGTAAAAATATAACATATAACAGACACATTAGCATAGTGACAGCAAAAGTTACACCAGGCTGTCTTTTTGCTTGTTGCTATCCTTGATGCAATTGTCAAAACTCATTAGTATACGGACATGCTACTACTAATACACAAGTAAACAATCAAAGTTCAATATATCACTTCCATTCCATATTTATGGCCCAATCCATTCCATATTACCAAACTTATTTGGTATTCCATATTACCAAACTTCCATATTTATTGTCCATTCCTATGGGCCAGCTGCACCACTGGAACTCATGTTCTGGCAGCGCAGCATGCTTTATGGTGGTTGCAAAATGCAACCCACCATTCTGTGTAGCCAGGCCGCCGCCACAAGTGGTGTGCAGCTACAGCTACATGCCAGAAACCTCTGACGCCAGTAAGTTGGGGCAGGGGCTGGGGGGTGAGTGGGCAGAACGGGGAATGGAGAGGGAGGAACGGGGTGAAGAGGGCTGGGAGGGGGGTGTCATGGCTGGGAAGGGGGCAGAATCAGCAGCAGTAGCTCCATTGATATCCTGTCATCCTTCCCGGCCTCGATCCACCTTCCTGGTTCCATTCAGACTTGTGCCAGCAAAGTCACTGGCGCAGTTCTGAATAGATCCATCGCGGCGGTGGAGGTTTACCCTTGGGCAAGGGAACACATGTTCCCTTACCTGGAGGAGACCTCTGAGACTCCCCCCCTAGATGTGCAGTGCACACTCTGCATCGGCGGGAAAGTGTTTTGATAGGATTAGGCTAAGTCCATCACACACATATATATGCATTGCAATTTAAAATTTTAAGGTGCCATATACATATCAGGGAAGATGAACTAGTCACCTCCCTTCCTAATTGCAGCACACTACCCAAGCACAGCACTCCCATGTCAGCCACCATTCCACAACGATGCCCTGTACTGACTCAGTGCTCACCTACCAATATGTGCACTGCAGGTCATTCTATGCATCATTATAAAGGCTCCTGCAACTGATCAGAGCAATCTCAATAGTACTTAGGAGCTGCAAGCTTCTGGTGCCTCTTTTCCTTCTGCCACAGACCGATGGCACCAATGGTCCAGATCTCAGGATTCAGAAAAGGAACCAATATCCACAAGCAAGGTGTGCATATGGGTGGTGTCGTACTTGCCACAGGGCTATGGCTCATGCCTTAAAGGGATACACCCCATAGTTCTGTACTATGTACAGTATCCACTAAAAGTGTAAGCAGCCCTGAGACAGCCCTGAGACCTGACGGCCCAATCCTATCCTTCCCCCCTCCCCACCAATGCAGTGGTGGCAAAATGGCGACTGCTGCATCCTATGGTGAAGGGCAGTTGCGGAGGTCTCCTCTGGTTAAGGTAAAAATCTTAACCAGAGGAGATTACGCGGGGCTACTCGGACCTGTGCTAGCTAAATAGCTGGCACAGGTCAGCATGGACCCATGCCGCAGGATCGAGTCCAGGAAGGAGGATAGGATTCAGCGGACGCTGCTGCCGCCAAATTTGCCCCCTCCCCGCCCCCGTTCCGCCCTCCCCCACACCTCCCACCTCTCCCACTGAATGACCTGCTCCAGTGAGCAGCGGGGGATGCGATGACCCACCAGCACTCCCAGTAGTGTGCTGTCAGAGTGCACTTTACAACTGGCGCTGACTGCTTTATGGCAGTCAGCGCCAGCTGACATCGGATGACATCGGCTGGTAAATACAGTATAGCAGGGGTGGGGAACCTCCGGCCCGTGGGCCGCATCCGGACCACGGGTTGATCTGGTCCAGCCCCTGCGGGACCAGACTGATCCGGCCCGCGGGACCGGAGGCTCCACCGCCGCCGCCCGCCTAGTCCCTTTAAAAGCGGACTTTCTGGACCTGCGCAGAGCGGCACTCTCCGCAGGTCCAGGAAGGACGCTTTCAGAAGGAGGAGGCACCTCCTCCTGAATTCAGCCTTTCTGCAGCTGCGCAGATCGCCGTTGAGGCCGAGAGGGCAATCTCTCGGCCTCAACGGCGATCAGCGCAGCTGCAGAAAGGCCGATTTAAACTGGAGCTGACACGGGAAGGCGGCGACGGCAGCAGTTGCCGCCGCCGCCGCCAGTTGCCACCGCCCGGAGCCTCAGGTAAGCGGCCGTGGGTGGGTGGGTGGGAGGGAGGGAGGGAGGGAGAGAGAGTGGTACGTGGGTGGGTGGGTGGGTGGGAGGGAGGGAGAGAGAGAGAGGTCCGTGGGTGGGAGGGAGGGAGGGAGAGAGAGAGAGTGGTCCGTGGGTGGGTGGGAGTGCGGTCCGTGGGTGGGAGGGAGGGCGGTTTAGAACTGTAAATTCGCGGGGGGTGTCAAATTTGCGGTGGGGGCCCCAAAATTTCAGCCGGCCTTATGGCCGGCCCACGGCCAATTTCCCCAATGGGGAAATGGCCCCCCACCACAAATAGGTTCCCCACCCCTGCAGTATACCTCAGGGAAAGTTTTAAGTATACTGAGAAAGTGGTACAGCTTGGCAATATCTGAGGTTTTTGCAAACCAGCAGTAGGAGCACATCGTATTCCTTCCCTTGATAATTTTATAACAGAATTTTAATCAAAGAAGTGAGATGCAAGAATTTTCCAGTCATCTAAAAATAACTGTGCAGCCTTAGCTCTTCTGGGTTGAAATTCTATGCACATTTCCTTGGGTCTAAATTCCATGGAATAAAGTACAAGCCTATTATTTATGAGCAGCCCAATCCTCCGTAACTTCCTATGTGGTGATACAGTGGCGCCAACACAGCTACCGCTGTATCCCACAGGGGAGTTTTGGCCTCCAGATGCCTCCTCGGGGTAAGTCAACATTTATTCCCTTACCCCAGGATAGGTCCCTGGCATCCCGTTGGGTCTACCCAGACCTGTGCCAGCTCTATAGCCTGCGCACGTTCAATGCAGGCGAATCAGGCCCAGGAAAGGGATTAGGATTTGGCAGGCCGCCAAACCTGCCTTCCTCCCGGGACTGATCCGACCTCCTCCCTGCTCATCTGCTCCCCATTATGCATTCTGGGACAAGGCTTTGCAGGGGGGGGGAGAGAGAGCCTTCGTGTGACCCAGAAGTGGGTCGGTAAGCTTACAGAAGTCCTGCAGAGATTTGTGCAGTTTGCTGCTAAAGGTTTTCACTTTTCTCTCTCTCTCTCTCTTTTTTTACTGATTTTAACGTGGACCACACAGATCCGGGACGAACGGTGTGAAAAATCTGCAGGTCCCGAATCCACGGATGGAAAGGGTCCACTGTATTTCAATTTTTTTAAATGAACCTCTAAGCCAGGCGTGGGGAACCTCCAGCCCGCGGGCAGGATCCGGCCCGAGGGACGATCTGGTCCGGCCCGCGCTGGACCGACCCGATCCGGCCCGCGACCGGAGGCTCCGCTGCCGCCCTCCGCCACCGCCACCTTCCCGCGCCGCTTCCTTTTAAAATCGTCCTTCCTGGACCTGCGCAGAGCGCCGCTGCGGCCAAGAGGGCGCTCTGCGCAGGTCCAGGAAGGCCGGTTTTAAAAGGAGGAGGCACCAAGATGACGCATCACCACGGTGCCTACTCCTTCTGAAAGCGGCCTTTCTGTACCTGCGCAGATCGCCACTGAGCCCAGCGGCAATCTGCGCATGTACAGAAAGGCCGTTTTGAAAAGGAGGCGGCCGGCGGCCTGGAGCCTGGTAAGTTGGAGAGTGGAGGGTGCGGGCTCGGAGAGCGGTGGGTGAGTGGGAGCTGAGAGCGAGAGAGCGGTCGGTGGGTGGGTGGGAGGGAGCTGAGAGCGAGCGGTGGGTGGGAGGGAGGAAGCTGAGCGAATGGTGGGTGTGTGGGCGGGCGGGTGAGCGGTGGGTGGGTGGGTGGGTGGGAGGGAGGGAGCGGTAAATTCACGAGGGGGTCAAATTTGCGGTGGGAGGGCAAAATTTCGGCCGGCCTTATGGCCGGCCCGCAGCCAATTTTCCCCATGGGAAAATGGCCCCCCACCCCAAATAGGTTCCCCACCCCTGCTCTAAGCAGTGAATTTTGTAATGTAAAAGTTCAGCAGGTTTTGTTTGTTAACCACAAAAAAAACCCCACCACCTTAAAGTGTGGTGTGGAAGGCCCCAAGGCATTTGCAAATATAGTTTCTTGAAAGTGAACACTGTTAAAATGAGTTGCTAGGACGCCTTCAGCTTTTCTAATTCTTCTGTTACCATACATGGTGACTAAAGATGAAAAAGGAGATTGCTATCAAATGACCAGGAAACAGCGAGTGGGAGTCAATGGGCAATTTTCACAATGGCGAGAGGTGAAAAGCGGTGTACCCCAAGGATCGGTCTTGGGACCGGTGCTTTTCAACTTATTCATAAATGACCTGGAGTTGGGGATAGGCAGTGAGGTGGCCAAGTTTGCGGATGACACTAAACTTTTCCGGGTGGTAAAGACCAGCAGGGATTGTGAAGAGCTCCAGAAGGATCTCTCCAAACTGGGAGAATGGGCAGCAAAATGGCAGATGCGCTTCAATGTAAGTAAGTGCAAAGTGATGCACATTGGGGCAAGAAACCAAAATTTCACATATACGCTTATGGGTTCTGAGTTGTCTGTGACGGATGAAGAGAGAGATCTTGGGGTGCTGGTGGACAGGTCGATGAAAGTGTCGACCCAGTGTGCGGCGGCTGTGAAGAAGGCCAATTCCATGCTCGGGATCATTAAAAAGGGGATTGAGAATAAAACGGCCAATATCATTATGCCTTTGTACAAATCGATGGTAAGGCCACATCTGGAGTATTGTGTCCAGTTCTGGTCACCATACCTCAAAAAGGATATAGTTGAATTGGAAAAGGTGCAGAAAAGAGCGACCAGAATGATTTGTGGGCTGGAGCACCTCCCTTACGAGGAAAGGCTACAGCGTCTGGGGCTTTTCAGCCTAGAAAAAAGGCGCCTGAGGGGGGACATGATTGAGACTTATAAAATTATGCATGGGATGGAGAGGGTGGATAGAGGGAAATTCTTCTCCCTCTCGCACAACACCAGAACCAGGGGACACGCACTAAAATTGAGTGGAGGGAGAGTTAGAACAGACAAAAGAAAATATTTCTTTACCCAGCGTGTGATTCATCTGTGGAACTCCTTGCCACAGGATGTGGTGATGGCACCTGGCCTAGATGCCTTTAAAAGGGGTTTGGACAAATTTATGGAGGAAAAGACCATCACAGGTTACAAGCCATAAGCAACCTCCTGGTTTTTTAGAAGTGGGTTTTCTCTGTGCCAGGTGCAAGGGAGTGGCGACTGGACACAGGTATCTTGTTGTCTCGTGTGCTCCCTGAGGCATCTGGTGGGGCCACTGTGTGACACAGGAAGCTGGACTAGATGGGCTTTTGGCCTGATCCAGCAGGGCTCTTCTTATGTTCTTATGTTCTTATGATAGCTCCATCTCCTCACCATGATGATACACCCTGCAATTACCATCATAGGGACAATAAAAACCGTAGCACTGAAGAGGTTATTTTCGCCGTCTTTGTATCATTCAGCAAAGTTGCACTCGTATGAAGCTACCTTATACCAGAGTCAGACCACTGATCCATCTAGCACAGTATATTGCTACCAACCCTCCAGGATTTAATAGGAATGTTTCTCTATCCTATCTGGAGGGGCCAGGAATTGAACCTGGGACCTTCTCCATGCAAAGCAGATAATCTTCCAGTGAACTATGGCTTCTTCCATTCAATAGGCATCCTCAATGGTTGCCTTTAGCCTTTCTCATTGTTTTCTCCCAGAAACTCTAGCTCTAAATACAGGTTGAGTATCTCTTATCCGAACTGCTTAGGACAGGGTTGTCTGGATTTTGAAATATTTGCATAAATATAATGAGATAACTTGGGGATGGGACCCAAGTCTAAACACAAAATTTGTTTATGTCTCATATTCACCTTATACAAATAGCCTGGAGGTAATTTTATACAATATTTTAAATAATTTTATGCCCAAGTATGCCTTGCGCTATGCCAGCCAGGTGCTGGAAAAAAGTTTTTTTGTAAAAGTCATAGCCCCCCAAAAGTCTGGGATTTTGGATGTCTGGATAAGGGGTAATTAACCTGCATTTTTTCTAACCCAATTATAAATATTTGACCAGCAATACCAGGTTACCTGTTGTAAACAATTTTCTTCCTCCGGAAAACCTCCCTGAATATCTATACCAAAAGGATTCACACTAATAAACACATTCACTGGATTTTCATGTAACATGACCTGAACATATTTCTCCCTCTCACTTATTGTTGCTTTCAAAGCCAAGCACAACCAAGGGATGTAATTACCACACAATTTCCTCTATGTTTTGGATTAAACTGACCTACAGTAAACACTGAGAGCATCTTCCAAGTGCAAAACATAAGCCATTTTCAAGCACTAAATTGATTTAAGTGTTTCCTGATAAAAGCACATGGAAGAGGGATACGGAT
This sequence comes from Plestiodon gilberti rubricaudatus, assembly GCA_026170595.1. Lineage (NCBI taxonomy): Eukaryota > Metazoa > Chordata > Lepidosauria > Squamata > Scincidae > Plestiodon > Plestiodon gilberti. Next base: position 200,950,457 of record JANXHW010000003.1, on the reverse strand, counting down.
CTCCCCTTTCCAGAGGTCTTAAAGCAGGAGCATCCAACTTTCCAGTGGATGAATGATACAGTATATCTTTACTTCTCATGCTAAGAAGTTCAAGGAAGAAATCTTGCCTGTTTTATTGTCCCTGCTGGGAAACTTCAATCTAGCAGGAAAAACCTGTTGCTGTAGTTTCCCTCCTTTGGTGCAGAGTCTGAACAGGAGGGATGTTAAACCATGGGTTCCTGGGAATTAGGAAAGGGGTTGGTTGGCTGGCTGGCTAACAAGAAAGGATGATTAACGATGCATGAATGTTGCTGTCTTTGAGATGCAAATACTTGCCCAAGTGGTCTCCCCTGTTGGTCCATTGGAAGTCTACAGAATTTGCACTCCTGGAGTCAAAATATTTTGTACTATTAATTTAGGGGGGAAAAACTGATTCAGTTGCAGCACAGGCATGAACAGTTATAGACAAACCATGCACAAGAAATGAGGGGCAAAGTGTATTGCATAAATGGCCTGTGCGCTACATGTTTAGTATAGCTGCGGACTGCTAATCACACCACACAACTGTATTTCTTTGTTCCAAATTATATTTATGTTCAATAAAAAATATGGAATATATATAACATGTAAAAACAGAAATCATACTTAAAACACGCACAGTATCAACTTAGCTATAAAGAGTAATAATTCATTTGGGAGCTTTAAGCAATAAATCTTTTGGTTTCTAAAAACATTAAGATTACCTTATATTTTAGGAGACTGAACGATAAGAAAACACTAAAATGGCAAGATCTTTAATTTCATTTGCTGAATGCTGGCAGCCCTGGAAGAGAAGGTCACCATTGATCTAACTTCTTGCAGACAAAAACTCATTACATATATTCCCAAGAGGACTTTCAGCCCTGTGTTCGGAGGAAACGGCAGCATCTGTTCTTCTGTGTCTCCTAACCCACTCGGTACCTCTGCCAGAGTAACTTGTACTAGTTGCCAAAAGAACTAAAGTCATACCTGTCAGCCCCCTTCTCCAGCCCACATTAATCAAGAAATTTTATCATTAGAATTGTTCTCCCTCTTGTTTATGAAATACATACATTACAACCAATGATTCATTCTTCAACATTCCTTGGCTCAGGGTACTGCAGTCACTATTTTTGCACCATCCTCACCACAGCAAACCCTGCTCAGGGCACCTGTGTGGTTCTGCACACAGAAATGCAGTAATTGCTTCCAGCCTATTTCCACTGTCTGCCCCTTTTTACATTAAGTACCGGTATGTACAAGGCAATGGAGCATAGCATCCCTGCTGCTTCTGGTGTATTCAGGGTCAGAGGGCAAAAATAGCAATGCCTTTCAGCACAAGGTACCACTAGAGAGGCATTAATGGTGCCAGAATCACCTTTCACCACTCTAGCAATAGAGCACAGTGGTATATAGCATGCTAATTGTATACTGTACCAACAACAGTGGTGCCTGGGATGGACATCATTCCTTCCACGAGAGTAAAGAATCATCATAAGCTTCACAGCTCAGCAATCCTGTGGAGGATACAGACTAGATGCTCTTTCCATCCATACGGGGGAGGAGGGGAAATGAAGCATTCACTGTATGCCACTTACATCTACTCAGTAGCTTAGGAATGGGGGGCGGGGGTGGATTGCTGTCGGGCAGCACAGGGAGGTGCACAGGCCACCGGGGGTACATAAGCCACTGGGGGGAAAAAGGCACTTTTTCAGCGCAGCAGGGGGAAAGGAGTCCCTCCCCGCCTGCCTGGGCCCCTAGTACCTGTTTTCCAGGGAAAAAATGCCAGGGGGGGGCATTTTTTTTTCTACATGAAAACCCACCAGAGGAGCAGGGTTTGTAACGTCATGAGCGAGGGTGTGGGACTTGTGACATCACGGGGATGTCACGTGGGTGCCACCACCCCCAGTGAGGCTAGCTACGCCATTGTATCTACTAGTTATATATTGAAGACCTCAACTAAGGTACATGGATCCAAGTGTTACAGAGACTTTTAGGAGACACATTTCTGCAGTGGGTCAAACAATGAATGTGGAGGTATCAAGTACCTCAGAAAGCATTGATCATAAAATGATAGGCTTCAAGATCCTGAAAAAAGTAAAAGAGGGGAAAGAACAAATCTCAAACAGAAGGCTTTAAAAAAATATAAGAGAGCAAAGTCCTGTGGAAGGCAGAATGAAGGAAAAAATTAGGCATTAGAATTATGTAGGCTTACCATATTTTGGGTGACCCAATCTGGGACCCACCCACCGAACCACTGATTTTTTTTCTGGGCGCCAATTTTTTTAAAAAAAATTGGGTTTTTTTTTTCTTTGAATGGGGTTTGGGGGGGGATTAAAAAAATTATTTACCCCCTTACTGTGGCTGCCGCCGACGCAGAAGCTTTTTCTGCAGCCTCATTGCTGCTGCTGCCATCGTCGCTGCCGCCATTTTCCTCCTTGATTGCCGCGCACAAGTGGCCAGGGAGCCCTTCAGAACAATGGACTCCTAGGCCAAGCCCCGCGTGTGCGCGACTCGGCCTGAAAGCCCTTCGTTCTGAAGGGCTCCTGGCAGAAATGACGGTAGCCCTCCCGGTGCCCGGAGCAAGGGCGGGGCCTGCGTGACGTCACGTCAAACATCCCCCCCCGCCGGTTTTGGTGTCATTTTGGAGCCAAACAGGCTCCAGGGAGGGAGGGTGGGCCGAAACGAAGACGGCCGAAGCGGAGGCGATGCATCGCGAGGGTAAGTACGCCCCCCCGCTGAATGCGCCCCCCGCCCCTGCGCCCGCACCCAGAGCTGCTGCTCCACGCGCTCCGACCAAGTTCCGCCTCTGGATCCCGGGCCACTTGTGCATGGCAATCCGGGAGATAAATGGCAGCTGCCATGTTTTTTACATGGCGGCCGCCATTTTAAAAAAATTAAACATTTGGGTCATGGCTGCCGGGGGCCTCCCAAGACCCCACCTGTGATGGACCTGGAAATACTGGGACTGTCCCGGGTGGACCAGGACGTCTAGTAAGCCTAGAATTAGGCATTTCTATAATTATACTTGGACACTGTAACAGACGTTTTACTTTATGCAGGCATGAGTTGTGCAGACACTTCTTGTGCAATATCCTAAACCACGACCACAAGAACTCTTGGGGCTTGAAGCCTCCAGCCCAGCTGGTCTTAAGACAGCAGATGGAATAGCCTTGAGAAGAAGGTGGGCCTCTGTTGTCAGATCCATTCAAACCCAATTCTCTGCTAATTCCTAGGCCTAGGAGTCAAAGGTGGGAGGTGGGATTCCTGATTTCCATTGCTTGACTGATTTTGGAGATCCTTCTGAATGAAATCCTCATGCAGATCTGTAGCAAGATCAGTGCCACTGGGACTGTAGTGCTAAACCCTTTTTATATTAGCATCTCTTCTTAGAGGTACCATGTCTCCTAATTTCTGCTGAGTGCAGTTGCAGGGGGAAGGTGCCAGCTGGACAGAAGCTCACTCCTTAATTATCTCTGCATGGACTGAAAATGAGACCCTATAGAATTTCCGCTCCTGCCAGACCGAGAGAAAAAGAGGAAATTCATTTCTCATTTTCAAAACTGGACGTACCCAAATGCATATACTGTATACATAATTTAAATGTTAATATAACCCAAATGCATATACTGTACACATAATTTAAATGTTAATATACCCCACCACTGACTTGGGGACAAAAAAACCCCTTCCAAAATTAAAAGGTTTTTTAGCCTTCTCTGTTTCCTAAATGCAAGGGGCAGTGGGGGGAATACTTAAAGCCACAGATAACTAAGGCTGAGAAGTGCAAAAGAAAATATTCTGCCAATTGAATCTACTGAAAGAGCAGAACATGGACACGAGAGGCAGAAAAACTCTTTCACACCTTCTGATGCGTGGAAGCAATTTAGCACCAATAACAGTTTTGCTTAACCCAACTAAATGGTGTGAAGGCACCAAGACAGAAAATAGTGCCTTCTCTCTCCACCTTTCTGCAGCACAGTAACAGGATCCCTTTATGCCAGCGCGAATGTTGTTACTATGGTCAAAGCATACTCAAGAGATACAAAGAGCTTTCAGTTTTTCCTGGTCCATCTTCCCAACACACAGCTTCCAGTTGCAAACGAAAGCAATGGGGCTTCCATTTCTGCTTCCAGGAGCTTTCTGCCAAATTCGAGGTTGAGGCTTAATCTTCTTAATATTCAGGGTGAAATTTTGCTTTTTTAGATTGCCCATCACTGGCAGTGCAATCCTAACCAACTTTCCAGCGCCGGTGTAGCCATGCCAACAGGCGCACACTGCACTTTGCAGTGCAGGGGCAGTCACAGGGGCTTCTTCAAGGTGAGGGAATATTTGATCCCTTACTCAGGGCTGCATTGCAGCTACACCAGCACTGGAAAGTGGGTTAGGATTAGGCTTACCAGATCTCCAACCGGGACAGAGTGCTAGACCTTTAGGAGAAGGAATGTGGGCAGGTGTAGCTTGTTAAGCCTTACAGCACAATCCTAGGCATGTCTACTCAGAAGCAAGCCCCACTGAACACAATGGGGCTTGCTTCTGAGTAGACATGCCTAGGATTGTGCTTGTAAGGTTTAACAAGCTAGACCTGCCCACATTCCTTCTCCTAAAGGTCTAGCACTCTGTCCCGGTTGGAGATCTGGTAAGCCTAGTTAGGATTGTGCTGTCAGTCTTAAGGAAGGGAGATCTTATCAACACCAGAACTAGGGGATATCCACAAAAATTGAATGAGTTAGAACAGAAAAAAGGAAATATTTCTTTACTCAGCATGTAATTAACCTGTAGAACTGCTTGCTATAGGATGTGGTGATGGCACCTGGCCTAGATTGGGTAAAAGGGGATTGGATAGATTCATGGAGGAAATGTCCATCACAAGTTACAAACCATAAGCAACCTCCTGGTTTTAGAAGTAGGTTCTTTCTATATGCCAGGTGCAAGGGAGTAGCAACAGGATACAGGTATCTTGTTGTCTTGTGTGTTCCCTGAAGCATCTGGTGGGGCCACTGTGAGATACAGGAAGCTGAACTAGGCCTTGGCCTGAACCAGTAGGGCTGGATTATGTTCTTATGACAGGTTTATGAAAGAAAAGCCCATCACAGGTTACAAGCTATGTTGACTATATGCAACCTACAGGTTTTAGAGGAAACCTATCTCTGAATGCCAGAGGCAAGGGCGTAGCAAGAGGCTACAGGTATCTTGTTGCCTTCAGTGTTCCCCAAGGCATCTGGTGGGCCACTGTGAGATACAGGAAGCTGGACTAGATGGGCCCTCAACCTAATCCAGCAGGGCTTTTCTTAGGTTCTTATTTCAGACTTCATTCTTGTTGAATATACATCAGTGAGAGACCACTCAATATATACAGTTGGCCCTCGCTATCCGCAGGGGATCAGTTCCGGACCCACCCACCCCCACTGATAGTGAGGATCCGCGGATACTGGAGTCCACGTTAAAATCAGGGTTTTTTTTAAGGCAAAAAATGCGGGCTTTTTTTGACCCACTTCCGGGATGCGCAAAGGCTCTTTTCCCCTCCCAGCCTTGTCCCAGAATGCTTTCAGATTTAGTGGCGACAGCTGCCAAATCCTAGCCCCCTTCCTGGATCTGATCCTACACATTGGGTCCACGCGGACCTGCACCAGCTATTTAGGTAGCGCAGGTCAAGTAGACCCCCCCCCCCGTGCCGCAGAGGCTTACCTCCAGGTAAGGGAACAATAGTTGTGTCAAACAATTGTTCCCTTACCCAGAGGAGACCTGCCAACCGAGCAGTTCCAAAGCATGTCAATGCGAGTAGATAAATAGGTACCGCTTGCGGGAAGGTAAACAGCGCTCCGTGTTCCAGCTGCATGCTACACACTGCGGCAAGGAGAGTCATGCCGGCCACATGACCACAGAGGCGTCTTCGGACAACGCTGGCTCTTCGGCTTTGAAATGGAGATGAGCACCACACCATAGAGTCGGACACAACTGGACTTAATTGTCAGGGGATACCTTTACCTTACTATAGGATAGCTACTGTAGGATAGCTATTTTGGCACCACTGCATTGACAGGGGGGAAAGGAATAGGATTGGGCTGTTATCAGTAGCGTCACTAGGACGCGCGTCACCCTGGGGCAGGGGGCGCGCGTCACCCTAGTGATGCTCTGACATCGCGGCGCGGGGGGGGCGACCCGGCTGCACCCTGCCCCGGGCGCCTCCCCCCCCGTGTCGCCCTCCGGATGCTCCGAGGCCGGCCCGGGAGCCGGCCTCGGAGCGTCCGACCCCGTCGGCGCTCCAGGGCCTTCTGAAAGAAGGCTCATGGAGCGCGTTCATCCAGGTATTTTTCGGATTTTCGCGCATGCGCAGAGCCCTCAAAACGGTCATGCCTTTTGCCCTCAAAACGGTCTGCGCATGCGCGAAAATCCGAAAAATACCCGGATGAACGCGCTCCATGGGCCTTCTTTCAGAAGGCCCTGGAGCGCCGACGGGGTCGGACGCTCCGAGGCTGGCTCCCTGGCTGGCCTCGGAGCGTGGCGCGCGTCACGGGGGTGGCGCGCGTCACGGGGGTGGCGCGCGTCACGGGGGTGGCGCGCGTCACCCCCGGGCGCCCCGCCCCCCCGCCACACTCCAGCGACGCCATTGGCTGTTATTCTGGTTACAGACATTGAACTTCGGGCGACATCATTTGTCTATCATTTCTACTTTGTGGAAGTTTTTTGCCTTATTCTCATCAGTCAGCTCCCTCTCCCACACGTTCAGATGCCAGGTGAAGAGAGCACTGTTATCTCAATGCGCCTCTGGCTTGGCAGCAACTGACCATCTGTTTGGCCTCCCTTATGGGATTTGCTTCTGGTTTTTCTTTTTTTAATGTTGCTAATCGGTGTGTTCTACTGATGATTTTTTTCTATCTGTTCTATCTTTTTTACAGTGGATTTCGTTGGCCTCCTTGAGGCTGTGCATGGATGGATAAGTGAAGTAAAACATCTTAATAAATAAATACAATCATTTGACATTTTTGGTGCAGCAGTCTGGAGAACAGCAGGGTTTGCTGTGGGAGGCTGCCTGCTGCAGCTTACCTGAGCAGGAAACTGGAACCAATAACCTATCAGCAAGCTGCTTACATCCCACAGTCCTTATTTGGATGCTTCAACCTTGAACTTTGCATTGTGCAGCTGAGACACAGCTGCCAATGGTGCTGCTGTAAGTCCACTCAACCTAATATAAACAGAAGGGTGCTGAGTTCAGCAAAGTATCTTTCCCAATCCTGTTTTTTTATTTGTGCTAGGTTTTTTTATTATTATTAATGTCACTGGAAAGAGGAGCAATTAACTTCAGAGGTGGTGTTTACAGGTTTGTTAAAATCAAACAAACATCCCAAGCAATTATAGAAAGGGGAGGCGAATTAATTCCCAGTGGCTTGGAAAGCAGTTAGTGGAGAGACTCACTCAGTGCAGCTGGTTCTTGACTCCTAGCTGTGCAGCAGCTGCAGTCAGTGAGAAGTTTTCCCCTTACAGCATGGAACGGAGCAAGAAGCTGCTCTGCCCTTTCTTCCCTCCCCAACTAAACCAGACTCAAGAAGTCAATGAAAAAAGATAAAGAATGACAGAACAGATGTGGGGGGGGGGAGGTTTAAGACTAGGAAAAAAAACAGAACTGGAACACAGCGAATAGGCAACGTTGGAAAGAAACAGTGCAAAAGAGAAGCGCCAACAGGGTGAAGAGGGAGGGCTTTGCAGAGACAAGAGATGCCGAACGTGAGAGCACAGAACTGGAAATTGGATACGAACCTGACCAAGCCAGAAGAAGCCGTTGCTGCTGACATTCAGAGCTCAGCTCCTCTTTTCCGAGCACACCGTACAGCTTTGCACGGATTTCTAAACACCAGCTGCCTTAGTCCCAGGATTGTCATGGTCCCAGAGACATCCACATCAGCATTTCCCCAGGACTGGCAGGGTTTTCCCTTCCAGCGAGGCTGGCGGCAGCATGCCTCTGTAGAATTAGCCTTGTCAAGAAGAATATTGATTTGCATGCTGATGTGTTAATACGTGGCTGCTTCGGCAAAGCTTCCTTCCTGTCCTCCATCCAGACACCAGACCAGAGGACCAGTCTGCACCAGCCAGCCAGGAGGCGTATCTACAGCCAGACGTGCCGTGGAAGGGGATGAGGCAGCGGGCACTGCAGAGGGGGAAACGTGGAGCTTCTGTATCACTCCTCTCAGGTGCCACCGTTCTTTTACAGTCATACCATTGGCTTCCAGAGATATGACGAACAACACCAAGGCAACAGCACACCCTTTATGTGCATAGTAACAACTCGAGCCTGGTTTCAAAACCATTTGCCCATGCTCTGAAAGCAGAAAGAAGGGATGTAGTGCAAGATACTGATTACAATATTGCTTTGTTGTGTCAAATTTAGCTGTTGCTCAACCTACTATCAAGTGAGTTTCAGCTTTTATTGTGAGAAAACCTTCCAAAATTCTTATATCAGCATAGCAACTTGCTAGGTTGTGTGTGGATCAGAGTTGGGCACTTATTAGGATTACATTATCTAGACTTTGTTCCGGATTTTTAATCATCTGTATAGGGTATAAGGCCAGCGGGTGGCGCAGCGGGTTAAACCGCTGAACCATAAGCTGTCGATCAAAAGATCGGCAGTTCAATCCCCGCGACGGGGTGAGCGCTCGTTGCTTGGCCAGCTCCTGCCAACCTAGCAGTTCCAAAGCATGTTAATGCGAGTAGATAAATAGGTACCGCTTGCGGGAAGGTAAACAGCGCTCCGTGTTCCAGCTGCATGCTACGCGCTGCGGCAAGGAGAGTCATGCCGGCCACATGACCATGGAGGCGTCTTCGGACAACTCTGGCTCTTCGGCTTTGAAATGGAGATGAGCACCACACCCTAGAGTCGGACACGACTGAATTGTCAGGGGATACCTTTACCTTTTTATAGGGTATGTATAGGGTAAAAATAAGTATAGGGGAAAATATGCCCTCCAAAGCCCCCAAAAGGTCAAATGTTCCCTTTGAAGGTAGCTAACTAGCTTCAAGTGTGTTGCAATTGGCACATTATTTCTGAGCATGTTCACTTGAAGTAAACTTTTTTGGTGAGAATTCCTCAGTTATGTCATTTGTCTGGAAAAATTGGGCAAGTCAGTTAGCACCCACCGTCTTCACTTTTCCCAACTTTGGACCTCCCCGGTTCCGCAATAAACAGCCAGTTTAAAGACTGGGAGTCCCAAAACAAAATGTTGATCTGTTTAAGGGGTCCAACCTCTCTCTTGTGAAGAGCTTTTTGCAAAACCTCATAAAACCCGGCCCAGTTGGTTTCACTAACAATGGCAACGAGCCATGATGGCTCTGCGCTACCTCCAGATTCACAGGCAGCACGCCTTTGAAGACTAGTTGCTGAAATACTAGCTGCTAGCAAGTAACAGCGGGAGAGAGGGCTATCCGTCTACTTCTGGGCTTCTCACAGGCATCTGATTGGTCACTGTGGGAAACAGGATGTTGGCCTTTGGCCTTTATGCTTCATTAGTGTCAGCTCAGTTCCATTACAGTGATTTATTTTTCCTCCATATAAGTTGTTACTGTGTTGTTCTTTTCTTTTCTTTTCTTTTCCAAAACATGTATGAAAATGATTTTCTTTTCATTAAAAAAACTCATCATATTAAAAAAAAAAAAAGGATTCTGTGGTGAGGGAGACCAGTTAAAGAATGAGCTAGAATGTATTTGGAAATGTCAATTTGGACACAGCTGGCTCCTGGTCAAGATCCAGTGCAAATTAAAATCTGAGGTAACTTTTGAGGGAGAAGCTTGTAAGAACATAAGAAGAGCCTTGCTGGATCAGGCCAAGGGTCTATCTAGTCCAGCTTCCTGTATCTCACAGTGGCCCACCAGATGCCCCAGAGAGCACTCAAGACAGCAAGATACCTGTATCCTGTTGCCACTCCCTTGCATTTGGCATTCAGAAATAGGCTACCTTTATGCAATACCTCCGTGTTCCAGCCGCATGCTACGCGCTGTGGCAAGGAGAGTCATGCCGGCCACATGACCACGGAGTCGTCTTCGGACAACGCTGGCTCTTCGGCTTTGAAATGGGGATGAGCACCACACCCTAGAGTCGGACACGACTGGACTTAATTGTCAGGGGCCACCTTTTTTTATGCAATCCAGAGGTTGCAAATAGTCATCATGGCTTGCTTATAACCTGTGATGGATTTTTCCTCCATAAATCTGTCCAATCCCATTTTAAAGGTATCTAGGCTAAGTGCCATCACACCATCCTGTGGCAAGATTAATTACACACTGGGTAAATAAATATTTCCTTTTGTCTGTTCTAACTCCCCTGCCAGTAGCAAAGCACCATACATGGTCCATGGGTAGGAACCCCAATTAACAATACAGCAAAAGCTCAAGCTCCAAGTGGCCACATCCAATGCCAACATGATTAACAGCACAATCCTATGGAGCGGGCGGGCGATAGAACGAGCATTCTGTCGCCCAAAGCCGTCGCGAATGTGCCGTAAAGCACATTTGCGATGACTTGAAAGCAGGGAAGGCTGGCGCAAGGCTGGCCTCCCCTGCTCCGACGGAGCACCCCACCGCCCGATGCCAGACCCAGGTAAGGATTCAGCAGTCAGGAGGGCAGTTCACCGGGCGGGGGAGGGGGCCCATTGGCTCAGGTGGCCCGGGAGGGGGCGGAGGATATCCTGACCCCCGCCGGGCGCCTGGGCCGTTACATGGCAGAAATCCAAGGAGGTTGTCCGGGTTCTGCTCGCAGCAAGCCCGGACTTTCCAAACTTACCTGTTCCAGGGACCCTCCAGGAGCGGCAACTGGCGAGCCAAAGGGAACAGTAGCCACCCGGGAGCTGGAAGAGCAAGGCTGGGACAATACACAGGTGGGGAGACCACGGCGATGGGCCAGGCACAGTCAACAAGCTGTCAGGCTAAACACAGACAGCTGGGCCCTGGCCCATCAAGCAGTTAGCCAATCAGCTGGGACAGGCGGAGCCCTCATGAGGACGAGGTCTCAACAGGGCTGGGTGGGGCAGCCAGAGGCTTGTAATAAAAGCTCACTAGAGGCCAATGAGGAGACTGGTTTGGTGCTAAGCTCCATAGCCCTGGTGCTTGGGAGCCCACAAACCGTGATCCAGACTGGAGAGAAGGTTGCAGGGTGAGGCAACCCCCTTCCTCCAGGTAATTCTGAGGCCAACGTGAGCCAAGACAAGCTGACCCCCAATCTGAAGGTTGATGCCCCTCTAGACGACACCTCTGCAATCGGGCTCACCCTCACCACCACCCCTGCCGGGGTCCCTGGTGTGGGCAAGCGGACAGAGGCCAATAGGGCCTGCCCCAGTTTATACTTGGGGAAGGGGACGAGCATCCCCTTCCCCGAATAGATCTCCGCCCCAGTGGCAGCCTAGCCACTGGGGGAACATAGCATTTCGCTGCCCAACTGAGAAGTGCTGAGCTTTGAAGAGGGTTCACCATAGCTCAGCCATCCCTAAAAGATGTTTATCCAACCACTTCACAAAATCAATAGGGAAGATTTCAGGACGTTGCTATGTCAGCATGATGCAGCAGAAAGAAAATGGGTCTGGATGTGGGAATCGCAGGTTAGGATCCCTACTTAACTAAGAAAATTAGTGGGTAGCCTTAGGCAAGTCAACATTTTTCAGCCTAACTAGTCCTGAGGGCCAAACTACAGTTTATACTACAGCTTTGTTGAACATTAATTTGATGTAGGAAGGGGTACTTTGAAGCAAAGGGGTGGGTGAAGAGGGCATGCTTAATCCTTCCCCTGACAGCCATTTTCCCTCTGCCCACTGACTGCTTTTTCTTCTGCCAGCTCTCCTGGTCCATGTTTATCTTGCAACCATAGGTCTAGAACCACATGGGAGCAAAACAGATGGAATAGAATTTCAAGGGGGGGGGGAACATCTGTCAGGAAAAGGGTTAAGCACTCTCTTTCCCCCACCTCTCACTCCCATCATCTCTGCTGCAAAGATATTTTTTCCCCCTGCATGTGCTTTGTGACAGAGAAGGGACTATCAGGTTAATGTTACAGTTGGAGAGTAATGCCTAGTTTAAGCTGTACATAATCATTGTGACAAAACCTTTCTGAGCAAATCAGAAGAAAAGTCAGCTAGAAACACACACACACACACACACACACACACACACACACACACACACACACACACACACACACACACACACACACACACACACAAATAAATAAAACATGACATTTAGGCCACTGTTCTTCTGCAGAGGCTGTTTTTCCTGATCTTTAACTTAAATCCACCGTGCATTGTTGCATTATAGCATGCCGTGCAGATTAAACAGAAACAGCCCCAAAAGTAGCAGGGGTGCATGTAAGTTGTTACTGGGTTTTTCAAGTCAAATCCAATACCAGCAGTTGGTTGGTTCCTGTGGCTTTCCAAATACAACTTTGTCTTTTGGTAAGGTTGTAAGGTCTATAGTGGTTCACTGCTTATTAAATACGCAATCTTGATTATTGCTGCAGGTCAACAAATGTTTGTCCCACAGAAATGGGCTGCAATATTCCTGTTTATCTCAACAAAGGAAACTCAGTAATGTGTATTAAAAAAAAATCACTGCCCTTTGCATTCAGAACTTCATCACCAACTACACCCACCCTTTTAAGATCTAACTGCACAATAGCAATGAAATAAGCTCCTACAAAGCAACTGTAGGAAAGAGATTATGCCCACTGCTTTTTATGCAAATGATTTTAGTTTTTTTCTAATGGACCTATAGCTATCTATGATTTTTATGTACCTAGGATTTGGAGCTTTTTAGTTTAGAAAAATACTTATCTCACAGGGTTGTTGTAAGGATTACATTAACATAATCCATGTGAAGTACTTTGTACACTGAGAAAGTGCTATACAAATGATAAGAATTATTTTAAAATTATTTTCGGATTGAGAACTTTTTCTCCTACTGTCATGAACTTGTGGAGTCACCCAATGGAATTCAATGGCAGCAGTTTCCAGACAGACAAATGAATGTGCTTCTCACAGAGTTTAACGAATTTATGAAATAGGATGCCTCAATATGTGGTGAAAACCACTGGCTTAGATGACTTTAAAATGGGATTAGACAAATACTTGGTGATGTATTTGTCTATCACCAGGAATCATGATGTAACCTCAATGTTGAGAGGTGGTGTCTCCCTGAATCCCAGTTACTGGGGACCAAGCAGTGGGAAGTGACCATTGCCTTCATAGTTACTTTGCTTGTGGGCTTCCCAGAAGCATTTGGCTACTATTGTTCGAAACAGGATGCTGGACAAGAGGAGCTTTTACAACACAAGCCTTTTGTCTTGTTACTCAGACGTAAATCATTGTATTCAATGAGACTTACTTCCAGGAAAGTGTGTATAGGATTGCAGCCTTATGGCACAATCCTGCCTAGAATACAGACTGGTAGAGTAGGGTGTCGCAAACGTGCTGGCCCTCGGCAAGTAGGCAGCATCGGTACCGCTCTACTCACCGCAGATGAAATTGAACGCCCACTGGGAAAGGTAGATTCTCCGCTGGGTGGCGGGGGCGGCGGAATGGGGCATTTCAGGAGGGGAAACTGGTTGAATGGGCCCAGGAAGGGGAAGGGATTGGTGACAGCGGCTCTGCTGAAATCCTATCTCCCTTCCCCGGTCAAGCCACCATTACATGGCCTGCTCGAATGTGCGCCAGCAAAATAGCTGGTACACATTCGAGTAGACCCATTAGGGTGGCTGGGGATCTACTTGGGGTAAGGGGACGAACATCCCCTTCCCCCTAGGAGTGCCCCACCCACGCCCGTGCTGGGTCCTCTCTAGATAGGATGCAGTGCGGGCTCTACGCCTGCACTGCAGCCCAGCTTGACAGGATTGGCTGCCCATCTCACCCAGAATGGCTCCTCTTATGCTCTATGGCGGTGAGTTACTGAAAAGTCCAGGTCCTTTTTATCACATACCTTTTTGTAGCCATATTTCTCATTAGGATTATTTATGCCTCTGCATGTCAGTCTGACTAGGCCCCACCTCATCTGAATCTCTCTTCGGAGATCCTGCTTTGATTACTGAAGGAAGCCGTACTTGCTCTACATAAATGAATGAACAATCACCCCAACAGAAGGGGCTAATGAAGCACAGGATGCTTACAAGAAGAGTAATTAGGCATGTTGTTAACTTGTTCAAAATAAACATGTGTGCTGAGTAGTCTACCAAAAGGGAACAGGAAGTGGTGAACAGAAGGACTGAGCAGAAAGAAATTACAACACTGTTAGAACGAAGAACCAGAAATTCTGTTGCTGTAGTAGTAATAACAGGAAATTCCTTAAAGCCTCTGAGATAGTTAGCTCTTTTGCATTTGAATGAGCATCTACCCCAAAAGGCCACCAGGAACATCATTTCAGAGAATAATTGAGGAAAGAGTGGACAAAGCTGTCTCTATTTAAGTTTTGTCTTTGAATGAAACTACATATTATGTTCAACACGTATTTTGGCTCTGTGTGCATTTTTTTAATTCAGACTTAGATAGCAGCTGTTGGAGAGAGAACTGATCAGGATCATGACCGCAGCATGGAGGAGGGAGTGGAATGCTTCCCTCCCACACAGTAGACCCAGTCCAGATCAGGCTCCTGCACCTAATGTTTGACCCGAAAGGGAAGCTCACATTAGCAATGATGGGAGCATCCTTCCTGGGAGGAAAAGGAAATGTGGAGGGGACCAGGATTGAGATCATGGTGGGGGACAACAAGGGTTAAAACCTCCATCCCCCAACATTGTGGTCCCAGCCCTCATCACCCTCTCAATAGCTGCTATTTAAGTTAGAAAAATCAAGTATGCCGGGCCAAACTAACAGCTCTCCCTTCTACTACCTTTCCATTGTTTGGCAGCTTTATTTGCATCTTAGTCACTATTGTAGACCACAACAAACTGCCCACCACTCCGATCTCCTTGAGAACCAAACATATATCGCATCACACTTACAACGCACTCTCTGCTTCTCAAATGAAAGCTGTAATAAGAGCAATGATAGTTTGCAGCTAAGAAAAACCAAGATGATAAATACTGTCCATCAGAGAAAATGGAAAGCAATTGCAAATAGATGCTATAACAAGATGCAGTTATATTTACATGCAGGAATATGCTTTTAGATTAATTACTAGAAAATATTAGGAAGTATTAAGAACTATCCAGTGGAGGACTTTTCCTGTGAAAGTTGCATATTCAACTTTGATTTTGTTAAAGAGAGTAAATTATCCTATGACAGATGTAGTTAACGCATACTGAAAAATTGTCTTTACACATTATCTTTGATGTCCTTTTCTATTCTGTCTGCAGAGCATGGCAAATGCATAAATGATATGGTGTAACAATTGTAAAAAAAAAAAAAGTATCTCCTAGTTACACTCATCCCATCTCTCCTTACTGAATTTCAGGTATGCCAGTTTCTGGTGTGAACTAAATTCGTAGCTAATAAAGAACATCTACCCAATAGTCCTCATTGGGTAGTAGTATGCCATTTTTCTGGCTCAAGTAATGTAGTATAAACTGGCAAGTTTATTAGATGAAGTCTGAATATATAAAACTCATCATCATCATATGACACATGCAAGTCAGTTCAAATTCATGCTATCTATAGACCTGTGCAGACATCACACTGCTAGCCACCCCACTGATGATCCATTAGCCCCACCCCCTCATGCATTCAGTATTTGTCTGCAGCAACAAATGTTGAATATGCAGAGGCTGGAGATGGGGCTAAGCATGCACATCATCCACAGGAATGGATAGCATACCCATTTCAGGGACCCTTCACATGTTTATACATGCAATGAGTTCTGTTTCCCAGGGTTTTATTTTCTCTGTACAAGAAAGGGAGTGTACTATAGAACTATATTTCAGGTAGCCCAATCCAGCATAAGGATCCGCCAGGCGGCCGCCAGATCCCGTGCACCGCTGCAGCACCCTGCAGTGGTAAGTCTACTCGGGGAAGGGGACACTCGTCCCCTTCCCCAAGTGTAGCTGGGGCCGATCGGCCTCCTCGGAATTCCACCAGCTGTTTTGCTGGCGGAAGTCCGGGAGGCCGTGTAACGGCTCAGCTGCCTAATGGGGGCCTTGATATGGCGGGAGCCATGCTCCCGCCTGGGGCGACTGGGCCTATGGCCTCCCTCCCAGCTCCAACGACCCTTCCCCCCCATCCGCCAACCCACCCACCCCCGTCTGCCGCATCCTACCTTACCTGGGTCTGGCGGCTGAGTGAGGGCTCCGGCGGTGGAGCAGGGAAGGCCAGCCTTGCGCCGGCCTTCCCTGCTTGAAAGTAGTCGCAAACGTGCTTTACGGCACGTTTGCAACTAATTCGGGCGGCGGAACACTCGTTCCGCCACCCAAACGAAGACCAGGATTGCACCGTAAGTTAAGTTTTCTCAAATCCTTTAGGCTTTGGGAAACTTTATTTGGTCTTGGGACATGCCAGCTATTCTTGAAGTTCTTCTGTCACATAATTTGAAGTGTATGTGTACTGTAGGTATGGATGTGCATGTGACTTATTTTAACTGCTCAACTGTTTAAGGACAAGCAATACAAGATCCTATTAAACCGGTCCCTTTAGTTAAACAGGGGCAAAGATACTGTTGATGGGGCACTTCCCATTTCCCAATACGATGGATTGATTACTACAGATGGTAGTTTAAGCAATCTACTACCACAGTGCAATCTATGCTCTGAAGTCTGCTCTGTTTCATTACCAAAGGATAGATGCAAATTTAGAGACCTTTTTCCTTCTCCTCCTCACAAATTTAGGAGGGGGTTATAAATAAAAATGAAATTGATTTGGGCTCATTTCTGTGAATTAACGGCTTTATTCATCTACATAAATGCCATAAAAGGAGACCATTTAATATTTTGGGATGAGTAGTGTTTCTATTAATAAAGACGAGTGGGGAAACCCACTAAATTCACAAACTGGAGAGAATAGATGGCAAAGCCTGCTTGGCCAATATCACCGAGCATGAACTTTGCTCCAGAAAGAGCTGCTTCTCTGCTCTGCTCCAACCAGGAAATATCTGACCTAAGCAGAGGGGCTGCAACAGAGACTTCTCCAGGCTCTGCTCCATGAAGTAACTCCATGAAGAGGCTCCGCTCCCTCCATCCGGAAGGTTTCTGGCTCAAACAGAGGAGTGTAGTGGCAGTGGCCATGAAGCCCAATCCAGGGAGAACCACAGAAAGCCCTTTATTTGAGCAACACACTTCCTGGCTTGAGCAGAGGGGCTGTTGTGGCATTTGTCCTGGCACTGTAATGGCTGTGAGGTCAAAGGGTGATTGCATGCATCTGACCCTTTGAACCAGGGCTGGTCTTACCAGAAGTCGGTCCCAATCGGAAGCACCCGCAAGTGTTTGGCCGTGATGTGATGACATCGTAACATCATCATTTCACAGCCAATTGCTTCTGGACTGCCCAATTTCAGACCAATCAGAAGCCAGGGAGGGCAGGAGGACCCTTCCAGCACCTGCTGCTGTTAATATTTGATCCGAGTCCCCATTTGCAGCAAGGCAATCCTGCAGATTCAAAACTACTCTGATTCCATCCATTGGAGACCAGGGTAGTAGCAAGTAAGTAGAGCAAGAGGGTGAACAGAACTTCCTTTGTGTGTCTGCTAAGTGGCATGGCTAAACAACCGAGTGAGGGCCACATCTCTGTCCAGAGTTAGAGTATATCCATGTCAAGGGGCCACCAGTAGCAGCCTTCCTATCAATGTTGCTATTAGAAGCCAATTGGGTCATTAATTGGTTCCTTATTCCTAAAACACAAGAAGCCATAAGAACTTCCTCTCTGTATGTAGACTGAAGAGAGTTTTGAAGCACCGTGGAAAGGTTAAGTGTCTGAAGGGGGGGGGGGGAGTCAGGCAGCACAGAATGCTAAGAACATGAGTGGATGAATGAACATTGTAGAGAGATTATTTTGTCTAACTGCCAAATTAGTTAGGGCAGGGCTATAAATACAAGCCAGTAAATATTAATAAATAAAGAGGCCATCAGTAGACAATAACAACTTTCACTACTGTTATTGCTTCAGCTGAAGGGAGGCTAATTTTTCATAGCTATAATGAATGCTATAATGTATTAGTGTCCCTAGATCAATTGATAGCATATAACATAGTATAATTAAATTAAAGCAAAACTAAATCTGGAAAAGACAAAAGTACTATTGGTTTGATATGTATTGTCAGTCTGTTCTGGAGGGATGCCCTCCCCTAGAAGGAGAAGATTTGCAGTTTGGTGAGTGCTTCTGGACCCAGCTCTACACCTAGATGTTCGGGTATTGGCTATGGCCTGGGGTGCTTTGGCCCAGAATGCTGCTGCATGATTGCCGACTGGCTCAAGGCATGGTCATCACATCACATCTGTGTCATCTATATTGGTTGTCAGTATACAGTACTTCCAAATGCAATCCAAATGCAATGCTACGGCCCCCTCTCCCACAGGGTGTTTGTTCGCTTCTGTTGCCTCCCTGTATGAAACTGCCCATCCCCTGAGGTCATCTTCTGTACATACAACCACTGGGGGAAGTACATTCGATGGTTATGCAAGAGATGCCTTCTCTGTGGTGGCACTCAAGCTGTAGAACTTCCTCCCCTAGGATGTAAAGTTGGAGCCATGTTTGTAGTCCTTCCAGCACCAACTAAGGACCTTCTTGCTTCGCTCAACCTTTGATTTATGATGCTGTGACTTGAACTGCTTGACGGCTGCTTACCCCTCACTGCAGTTGCTGGTATTGTTTTTGTTCTGTTATCATGATTAAAAATATAATGTATTTTGTTATTTGGTGGAAGCTGCTTTGAGCACCTTGCTGAATGAATAAATAAATAATGGTCGATTAATAAATAATGGCTCCATTTATGTTGTCAATATGCATACTCAGACCACACAAAATGAAAACAACTGGTGGACCAAACTTTCCCCAGATATTTGGGACCTACATATACATTTTCATTATGAAATGCAAATTCTGGAATAATGCTGCTCTCCATCATGCTGCTCTCCATCATGCTCTCTTTGAGAGCTTCCAGGGGCATATGGCTTGCTAGGACAGAATGCTGGTCTAGCTTAATCCAGGGGTGGCCAACCTTTCAACATGAACGCTCCTGGCCTTTTAATAGTTGTATTGGTGAGGGCATTTCAGCAGGTGCTTTAGCAGCACCATCAGCAATTGCAGCTGCCAAGATTCTGTCTTCTACACAACTCTTAAGAATGCAAAGGTCCTAATGATGTAAGCTTGGCCACACCTGCTTTAATCTGATCCAGTAAGGCTGTTTGCACATTATCAGCATGCTACAAATATAAAGACAATGACCTGGAACCCAGGACATGTGCTGTTCAGAGGACTTTAAAAAGTATGCAAAAACTGACTTGTGTTCTCATGTTGCTTTCCGCATTGATTAAAATGAAATGGCAGTTACAGCCCAATGCTATCCTTGCAGTCCACCATCATATCGTGCAGGCCACCATCGTGGGCCGCCATTGCATGAGCCACTCCGGCAGTCCACAGAGTGCTGTCGATGGCACAGCAGCAGCAGGTCACAGACTGGCCAGCGACAAAAGTAGGTTGGCGGCAGCGATATAATGAGCAGGAGACAATTCCAATGGCTGTTTCTATAAGTGGCATGTTTCTTCACTTCCAGGGGATTTTGACTGGCCACACTTGGTCATAGACTGCTGGACTAGCGAGCCTTTTGTCCTTATCTAGCAAAGCAATTCTTACATTCTCAGGAATCTGCATTACAAATTATAAGGCAATGTTTAGAAAAAGCATCACTGGCTTGCTGGCTGCTCAAGCCAAAATAGCAAAGCATAAGCAAGGGCAACACACAGTGAGTAAAAGCCAGTGCCACCAAAGGTTGCACACACCGGGACATTCCCAAGATGGTGCAAGAGCATTCACGGATCATAACCAACCAGAAGTCCCTATGAACAGCCAGCTGGGAGTGGTGTTCATCCAGTTATACAGTAGAGACAATAGAAAATGGAATAAAAAACAAAACCAGTCTCATAATCAAGTACTAGGTGCAATTCTGACTGCCCGTCTCATCTAAAGAAATAACATTAATAAAAATAACCAGGAAAGGTTTCTTTGTCAAAAGCAAGTAAAGGGTTCAGGGCAACCAACGGGGCTGTTTCACTTAGACAAAATGACAACTGAGAGAGAGCAAGCTAGAGGTTTTAGAAAAACATGATTGGTGCAAAGGGGTAAATAAGAAACAGTAATCTCAAAATCAAAAAGGTCCAAAGGCCATTTGCAGCAGACGTGTGACAAACAAAAGAAATGACTTCTTTGTGCAACATATAATTAACCTATGGAACTCATTTTCACAGGACATTATTGCTTTAACAGACAAAATAAGTATACAGAGGAAAGGTCAATTGAAGGCTATAAGCCATAATATTGAAATTGCAGTGTCCATGTTCAGAAGCTACAGCTCTCTCACTACCAGATGCTGGGGATTAACAACAGTTGATGAATATTGCCATCACGCTGTGCTTGCAAACCAATCATGCTGCATTCACATTTGGCCACTATCAGTAGGCAGACTGACGGACTAGATCATGGAATCATGGTTTGTCCCAGCACAGCAAATCTTATGCTTCGTCCACTTAGACCCCAGAGATGCTTTAAGGCATGATTCCTGATACTTAAGGTGCCACAGATTAGGTGAACCTGTTCCCCTAATGGCCCAATCCTACCTGCTCTGGCCATCGTCACAGCGCTTCTTCCACTGGCGCTGACTGCCATAAAGCAGTCGGCGCCAGTCATGAAAGACGCTATGGAAGCACGCTACTGCCAGGGAGGCCAGTAGGGAGGCCAGAGTCTTCCTGATGGCACCAGTGGATCAGGAGCTGCCTGCCAATCCAGGTAAGATAGTGGGGCAGGTGGGATGGATGGCAGGAGGGCAGAACAGGAGCAAGGGAGGGCGAAACAAGGCAACGCTGGGGCGAGGGAGGGTGGAATGGGACGGTGATGAGGGTGGGGGGTGGTCAGGTTGGGCCCGAGAATGGGGCAGGTTTGGCGGCGGCAGCAACCACCAAATCCTAACCCCTTTTCCCGGACCCGATCCCATGGTGCAAGTCCACGCGAACCTGTGCCAGCTATTTAGCTAGCGATTGTTCCCTTATCCAGAGGAGAACTTTGCAACTCCCCCCCCCCCCGCAGGATGCAGCAGTAACCATTTTGGTGCTGCTGCATTGGTGGGCGGAGGGGAACAATAGGATTGGGCTCACAGTCTGTGGGTGTAAATGAATGCAATTTGCAAAACACACACACACAAAAGTAGTTTTACATCTGTAGTTTTAGTCCAAAGAAGAATGAAAATGGATTGTTCAAATGAGCAGGCCACAAAAGAAATAGAAGAAGACAGGGAATAGGTAACAGAAAAAGGTCACATGGCTGAGGAATTTAGACAGGATTCACAGGCAGGGTAATGAATAAAAATATGAATCACAATGTAAGGGGAAAAATAGGAAGCAGACCTGATGGGCCCTCTTGATGGGCAAGAGGAAATGAAGAGCAGGAGGAGATAGCACTATTAACTTTATTCAAAAAGAACAAACCCTTTATTGCACTAAAGACAGTTAAATCAATATTTTCCTAATGTTATTTTTCCACATAAGCAAATTGGCCTGTTTCCCTCCAGAGACGTTGCATTACCATGAATGAGGATGAGTTGTCTGCAAGGATGACAAGCGGGCGGAGAGAAACTGTCTATGACTATGAGACAAAGGCTGGCTAGCCCAGTGGAAACTGGAGGCAGAACGTTCTGTAGCAAATGAGTAGCAAGAACATAGCCTAACCATCCCAAGAGAAGTCAGGAATTGCTGTGGAGGAGAAAGCTTCATCCTGCCAGACTCCTCACAAGGCAGCAGAAGACCAACCAACCCTTCTCCCCTCCCATGTATAATATTACCACCAAGGCTGTCAGCAGCATATTGAATTTCGGCCTCCATTGGATATGTGACTTAGGGGTAGCTGTGCATAAAATTTTAAGAGTCACTCTAGAGTTTACTCATGCTTCTGTGCACATCTGTGTAACCTTTATGCCTTCAAGGTACTTTTGGTACTCTCGTTTGTGTAAGTTCAGAAGTCTGGCTCCAATAAAATATATGGTATCAATATGGGTTTTTAATTATGTACTGTATTAGTTGTTTTGCTATGTTTGAATTTTAGAAAAGCGGTATAAAAAACATCTTTTAAATAAATAAATAAAATCAATACAATGGAATGTTATTGTTGGTTTGCTCCTGGGCCCAATTCAAGTTGCTGGAGTTTAACTTAAGCCTTACAGTGCAATCCTATCCAACTTACACCACCGGTGTAACCAGCGGTGCAGTGAGAACGGGAGGCCCCAGAACGGAAAGGGGATTCAAATCCCCTCCAAAGGGGGATTGAAAGGGTATTTGAATCCCCTTTCCATTCTGGGGCCTCCCATTCTTGCTGCACCACTGGTTACACCGGTGGTGTAAGTTAGTTAGGATTGCGCTGTTAGGTTGTTTGAGACCTGGGTACCTGAAAGACCACTTTTTCCCCTATACAGTATACCTCCTTAAATGCTGTAGTTATCATCTGAGGCACTCGTCCAGGCATCCAGTTAAGCAGACGTTCAATGGTCAGCTATTAGAAGCAGGGCCTTTTCAGTGACAGCATCTTTATAAAGCTGTCTCCAATGAGAACAGGTAGGCTTCTTTTCTGTATGCCTTCCAGTCCCAGATCAAAACGTGACTTGTTAAGGAACCTTTTAATATTGGCTATATGATATGATACATGGATGCTGCTTATTATTTTATTGGTTATTGTGTTTCATTTATTTTTATCATGCTATTTTGATTGTTGTAAAGTACATCATGTCTTTTTAGAGAAAGGTGGGGTAGCATTTAAAAAAATTAGCAATAGGAAGAAGAAATTACATGAATATTGTATTCAAAATAGAGAACCTTTGCTCAACAAACGCTGTGGCCAAATTGTAGCCTGGAAGAAAATTCATGCATTTACCAAACAAATGCACTAGTCTTTGCTCTCCATCCTACATTCTCTTCTCCTTCCTTGAATTTCCTTTTTTTTTAACCACCACCACCCGCCTCAGCTACCACCTTTGCCCATCTCTTCCTACTACTACTTCCTACAAGGATGCCACATGTCTGGCAGTATAATATCTGCAGTAATTAATGTTTTAGCAAATTACTGGGTAGCAAAATTGTGGGCTTTTTTCCTTCACAAAAGACTCTCTGTGAAAACATTTGTGAACTCCCATCTGAGAATTCAAAATAGTTATGCAAATGTTAAATAAATTAAAACTCAGAATCCCCCTGTGAAGTCAGGAAATATCTGAGTCTTGAAAGAGATTGACATGCACGGAGACAGGTGTTCGGTGGAAACTCAACAGGAGGAAAGTTGAGCTGGAATGTGCATCTAGCTCTCTCAGAACTAATGGGGGGGGCTCATACTAGACTTACAGCAAAATTCTGTGTAGGATGCACCAGCCACCCTAAACAGCTGGCCGCTGCATGCTACGGAGGATGCAGCCCGCGCTAGCAGGGCTAGCGGGGCCTCAGGGGAAAGGGACGTTTGTTCCTTTCCCCCACAGCCAGATTCAGTGGGATGTAAGAATGGCGGAATGAGCGCTCCGCTGTTTCAAGACGTTGTGAACATGCCATAAAGCACATTTGCGACGCCTTGGGAGTCAGGGAGGCCAGCGCAAGGCCGGCCACCCTCACTTCACCGCTGGGACGATTGCAAAGCCGCCGGAGGAAGGTAAGGCTCCCGGCAGCGGATGCGGGGGTGGTCCAGGCAGAAAGGGAGGGAGGCCATTGGCTGAGACGGCCCGGGATGGGGCGGGGATGGTGTCCGCCATATCCCTGTCCCCACCGGGCTGGCTCGGCCATTACATGGCCTCCTCCTACTTCTGCCAGCTATTTAGCTGGCAGAAATCCGAGGAGGCTGATTGGGCCCTTCCCCCAGTAGAACTCCGGGCAGCAACAGCGTGGCTCGGAGTGGGGATAGAATCCGGCAGGCGGCCCTGGGTCACCAGCCAAATCTCTACAGAGGATTTCGCTGCCAGTGTCAGCCCCAACAGTTCCAATGGGCCTCCCTGGACGTGTGCCAGCTATTTTGCTGGTGCACATCCAAGGGGCTGGTGTAAGGCCAGCCAGAAAACCGGAAGTGCCCAAAGATCGCCGTTTTGAAGCGATCTGAAGATTGGGGAGGCCTGCAGAGGGTCATGCAGGTCTCCCCGAAGCTCCCCCAAGCCCCGGTGCCACAACAGCCGTTTCGGGCACTTTTGCGGTGGTGGCGATCCCCCAGATCACCGTCGCCATGCTGTCCCCTTCCTCCCTTCTATACTTTTGTTCTCAATGGTGTGTTGCGACCCACCACTTTGAGAACCACTACTGTAGTGTAAAAAACAACTAGAGCCTACTTGAATCTTCCATTCTTTTCCAGGTATTGCAAGATTTAAGAATTCCCTCAGCATACTCTGATCATTTTCACAGTATACGTTATTGGCATTTCAGACATCTGTGAATTTATCTCATTGTGAATTGAGTCACATGACTAGCAATGTGTTCCATGAGTCAGTTATGCACATTGGTCTCTGAACGCATAGCAGCAGTACCATGAGAGGTGCAACGCCACATGAAATTCCCTGGGGCTGCAGGCTACCTGCAAATGTAGCAACCACATGGGTCTTTCCTACGTGATTGGCTCCCAGCCAAGAGGGAGGTTCTGTGGAAGACTCATGTGATTGGCCCTGTTCACATGGTTGTGCATTCACAATCACCTAGGATTGCACTACAGGAAATGGGCTCCCATGTCTCTGCAGCAATGTGTGCAGAGAAGCCTGTATGGGAAAAGAGAAGCTTGTTTTCAACCTGTAGCAATTTCATCTCATGCACCTCATGCATCTCATGCACCTCTAGTTTTAGAATTATGTGAAACTGTACAACTCTGATGTTATGTACTAAGGCTGTACAACTCTATGTTTTCTTTCTTATACTTTAGTCCAAAATGACCCATAATACAAATCAATTGTTGTGGGTTTTTCTTCAGGGTGTAAGGTAGGACTCCACAGGGACACCTAGAGAGCTTAAAAAGTAAGGCATATGAGCCAACTTCTAACGTCAACCATCATGGGTCTCAACGGGGCCAGAAGCTTCTTCCATCCACTTCAGTGCTGATGACTGTGTATCTCATTCTTTTTATTATGTGGCCAGGGCCAGTCCATCCATGAGGTCAACTGAAGCAGTCACCTCAGGCAGCAGATTGGTGCCCAGTTCTGTCCACCTACGTGCCTCCAGTGCTTCTCCTTCCACTCCCTGGATTAGAACAGGAAGAGGGGGACAGAGAGGAAGAGGAAATGCGGAGGGAGGAGAGTACTGAGCTAGAACAGTGTAGAGTGGGACAAGCAGAGGCTAGCACATCATTGGGTAAGGGGCAGCATTTGACATGCCGCCTCAGAGATCAGGAGGTCTTGAGATGACCCTGTAAATGGCAGTCCTGAAAATCATTGGGGCAACTTTTGTTATGGCTCCCTTTCATAGTTCCCTCTACAGACCCATCGGCCCTGCTCCTGCCCCCTTGCATTAATCTTTTATCCAAGCACAGGGTGAGAGTTAGTGTTGTCTAGTGAACCATGTTTTAGACTTGCCTCAGGCCCCCTTCACACATGCACCCAGCTGCACAGAAGTTGCTTTCCTACAGTAGTATCACACATTGCTGCACCATATATGTGCATAGACGAGCTACATGGACAGGGCTGATTGTGTGGGTCTTTCCTACTTGATTATTGTATTGTTCCCACCTAGCAAAGTGGCAATTGGATGCTAAATATCCATGAGATCAGCTCTTCCATGCTGCTGTGGTATCACAGCCCTGCTCTTTGTCCTACCACCATCAGAGGTACAAATGGTGGGCACAGTGCACAGGGTCTTCTCAGGAGTGGCACCCAAGCTGTGGGATACCTTTTTGTGAGAGAACCAGTTGGTTCCTCCCTTCTATACTTTCAGGTGCCAATTATGAACACTTATTTATGAACACTGCTTTTCAGTAACTGGTCTTGCAATTTATCACTCTCACGATGGCTGTGGTTGTTCTCTTTGTTTTAATGTTTCTTACGCTTTTATCATTGATGGTTTTTGTCTTTTTTAATGTTTGTCTTTTTTAATGTTTAGTTACTGTTTCTTGAGGTATATGGAACTGCCTTGGGGGCTCCAGTATGGAGTCAAAATGGAGGAAACAAATATTTTAATTAATGCATAAATGAATAAATCAATAAAAATAAGACAGCACCATGAGAAAATGGCTTTCATGTGGCTGGATGTATGTTCTGAAAGGTAGAACCTCTGCTGTTGATACACAACATCCTTTTTGTGGGGAAAAGGGTTACATCGTGAAGTCATGCAAACCCATTCAAGGTAGGATATAAAAAACTCTCCGCTGACACATAACATCCCACACAGCCTACAAGCGATAAAATCTCAAATCATTGGGGGGGGGGGGGGAGGAATATTTTTGTTATAATTGGCACCTCCAGTATTTGTGAATAATCAATTCACCATGAAGCAGAAGAGTACCCAGGCAAAATCTGGTCGTTTATAATATTAGATAAATAGACAGAGAGATAAAAAGACAGCTAGACATCTTTAAGAAAGGGACAAACAGAGAGTTGCATCATCCACACCCTTCAGCATGGAGAAGGCTACGAGCCCAGATCAGAAAGACAGCCTGACAATTTTCCTCCATAGCTAGAGATATGGAGAACATTTTGCATGTACAGTACACTAATCACAGCAAAGGAGGGTGGAGATCTCCGTGTTACACAGACCTGGGGGGGGGAGGAGGAGCACAGCATAAGACAGCTGCCGCCAAAGAGATGAATACTGAACTCATCATAATCTGCAAACACCACAATTGAGATAATCACATCATCGCATCCTTTCACAGAAGGGCAGCCTCAGGTTATACAGATCCTCTCAGCGTGGTACCAATCCGTATTTTCCCTGCGAAGAAGTGGTGGGAGGAACTTTTAAGTTCTGAAAATCTTCCCAAAAATGAACAGGAAAACATACATCTTCTCCATTTGAAAGCCAGCCTTCTCTTGCACACACACAAATACTTGCTCAGTGTAGGAAAAAAGTTCACACTTTTTTTTTCATACCGTTGGTTTCCAGGTGTTTCTTGAGATGCCCTCAACCTGTTGAGGCATATTTTTCACCTTATGCAACATGCTTACTGCATTTGTGAACAGTGATGGAAAGGTTTTATTCGCAAGGAAAGAATGACATCTTCCACTAACCATTATAGTTGCCTTTTCCTTTATAGAAGAGCTGCTTTCAAAAAACCTCTTGGGAAGCTTATAGATGCAATGGGGAAATGAGTTACATTAAGTGATTTATGAAAAATCCATTTATATAATAACCAAGAAGTTCAGATGATTGGGGGAAGGGGAAAGTGAGAGCGAACATTTCCATGCAGACATTTTGATTTAAAAGAAATCCCCAAAGATAATATCCATACATTCATAAGAGCTTGAGAACCTTTAGCCACAAAAGAACTCACAGGCTGAAATTAAAAGTTTTGAAAAGCCACATGACATCACTCTTAACGACAAACTCTGAAGAGGTTGGTGCTAACTGATACAGTTCTATCAGCTTTATTGCGGTGGGCGGAGCTCCTTTATACCAGAAGGAAATCCGCCTCAGATGCTTTTTTTTTTCCCCAGAGGAAAAATCAGTTCAGCCCACCTCTTTCACGTTCTCTCTCCACCCCACCATTTTTAAAAGGTACAAACGTATCTTACAAGTTGCAGCCTCTGCATTTATGCAGCATAATTAAGGTATTTTAAATGAGATCCCAGACACCTTGAAGAAGCAATAAAACCTTGTCCCAGTGCTTACTCTTCTCTTTTATTCCCCCTTCTGCTCTATCTTTCTGCTTTCCTGGTATTAAGGCACTGGCTGTAATTACTGAAATGGTCCCCTAACACTTGCTGCCTCTCCAGTTGCATTGAACAGCATCTTGATAGATGCAGCCCTGCTTATCCATGCTGCTCATGTGGAGGAGGAAAGAAATGCAGGCTCTCTCCTCCTTCACCTCCTCATGGTACCCCTCCCCTTCCTTTGATTTCATGGGTGTGGCAGGGTTCAAACCTCTTTCTCTCAAGCAATAGTGTATTGAACCAGGAAAGCACTGAATAAAACAAGGGTTATTATCTTACCTACAAGTTGGAAAAGTGAGTTCACATTTAATCACCCATTCAATCCATTACTGAGCACTTATGCACACAGTATCAGTCTGTTCAATATATACAAGAGATGCACAGCATTTACTTTGTGAAATACTGTATATCTACACATTTCCAAGCACGGAGTATACCATACACTTCAGTGTTTCATTTTCTTAATATCCCCAGATAAAGGCTCTTATTTTTCATCTGCGACACCTTTCAACATTTCAAAGATATATTTTAAGGCATAATCTCACAACTGTGGGGGTGTTAAAAATCTGGATTGCATCTCTGCAAGGCCAAAAGATATAATGTTTCTTTTGGTGCATTCTCATAACAGGTATAGACCCAAGTTTCAGGAGGAAGGCAGGATGAAACCCATCTATGGTTTTAAAATTAGTTTTATGTTCTTCTGAATACGTTCATCTAAGATAACATGTATGTGCCTTTGTACGTAGAGACATACATGCACACAAATATATATATGACTTAAAGAGGTGCACACAAATGCACATACAGATGTACTTAACAGTGCAATCCTATACATGTTTACTTTGAAGCTAATTTCACTGTGTTCAGTGGGGATAACTCACAGTAAGTGCAGCCCATGTTGCTGTCGTATCTCCCCCCCCCTCAAAAAAATCTGCTATTTGTCCTTCACAGGTAAAAAATACAAAGCAGGATTCCTCACATTGTAAGGTAAACCTGCTCATATTTCAGAAACACCCTGTTCAGATAATGGTCATTTCTTAGTACTGCTCTCCTTTTCAGAATGATTGTGGAGGGAGAAGGAAGCATGGGGGGGGGGATTCCTCCCTGTTTCCAATTAAAGCTTTTAAATAATAGTTTCAAAACTTTTAGACATCAGTGCATTTTTTGAATTTAATTTGTGCACGTGTGTGAATGCAATATGAATGTAAGAGTCTGAATGGGGCTGCATGTGTCCATGGGCGTGTCGGACTAGAGGCTTGCACATGTGTGCAGTGAAGTCTGTGTATATGAATCCCATGTATTGGTATGAATGAGTGAAAACGTGCATGGGTGTGTCTCTTTGTGTCTGCAAAACTCTGTGCATTGAAATGTATATTGATACATATAGTTTGAGGGGTGGAATTGCTGGATGTATGCTTGAAAATGGAAGTGTATCTACAGGGGTGTGTAAGGGGTGTGGCTGGTGACCATGCCGGTGTCTGTGTTTTTCTGAGCTAGAAGCTTGGCTGCCACAGATTTATAAATGTACACATGAAAACTGGGAAATGTAAAAATAAAAGCCTATAAGCTTGTGTAAGGAGTAAGGTGAGCCGAGTTTTAGCCATGTGCTGTCATTCAGCCTTGCAAAGATGGTGAAAATGGCTCTCATTTCCAACACCTCCAGAGGATACTCCCTCCTTTGAAAATTTGCAAAGTCTCTCCACTCACTGCGATGCCATTACGCCTTTCTGTCTGCCTTCCTCATCCTCTTCCCTTTTCACCCCCCCCCCAATATATGGCTACTGAATATGCCCTATTGGCTGCCTGCTGCAACATGTTCTGTGTCCACTTCGCTTCAGGTTTTTAGCAAATGTCTCACCAACTGGAGAGTACCTCAAACATGCATGGGGAATCGATGCTAATGCAAGTGGGATTTCCCAGTCACCAACCCCACCCTAGTGATCGATACCAGCTCCCCAACATACATGGTGGCTCAGCAATGCATCCTACATCTTAATGTTCAAATACTACAGTATTCTAAGGTAATTACTCAAACCACCACAGCTTCTGTCAGGGTTGGGTTTTTTTTTCCAGAATACTGCATTATGGAACGTTGTGTTAGATATACTGGAAGACACAACTGGCTGCAATACAGTACCAACATTCTGTGGAGATTGCTTTTAACACAGATAATTCAACCTATACACATATTTTTTTTTTAAAAAAAAAGACCTTTTCCAGAAAAGAGAAGCCAAAATCTTGTTCCAGTCTGAATAAATCAAGAGTCAGTCCATATCACATCAGATCAATCCATGCAGAGCTCCACAAAGAAGGATCTGGAGCAGAATTTCCACTCTCAAATGTAGCAGGTTAACATGAAAGGTGTGCCAGGGGGAGGGGCAGGAGTGTTCTTTTTTTTTCATTTTTATTTTGGCTAAACCTTTTTTAATTGCTGAAAACGAGATGCCTTCTCAACATTCCCACCCTCCCCACCCCCTCAAAAAAAGCCCAAACCATATGGGACCAATAAGCGATGAACTGGTTTCCCCCCAAGTTCATACTATTCCAGCTTTCCCATCCCATCAGAGCTCAGAGCTAACAGAGGCGTGGTCCTCTGTCTCTCTCTACCAGCTGGCGCACAGTTGCCCAAGCACTCCTGGTAGGAAAAGGGTTGCAGAAGAGGGAACCCCAATCCACCTAGTAGCTAATTCATTTGCCACTCAATTAATCATCCCTGTTACCTTTAAAAGAGAAACAGGAAAAGAACCGCATTTTTGCTCATGAGAAAAAATATCACCCATGTTTCTCTCTCTCTCTGGGAGCACATGTACTTCAGTCTCTATCAGAGCAAAACGCCACAGACAGAAGGCATACATCTCAATCAAGGTTCACCTAATATCTTTTTTTGAGGGGTGGGGGTGTAAAAGGAATTACTCCCCCCTTTTCAAGTGAGAATCCCATTTGAGTGCATCTCTCCCCCCTCCCATCTCTGTCCACACCCTCAAAATCCAAGATCAGGCAATCCTATGCAATGTATCTTCCCACAGCTTCCCCCCCCAAAGGTGTCTAGGGGGGGAGAAGGTATCCCCCTGTTTCTTCCAAATTTTGATCATTAGACTGCTTCCCCCACCTCTCCCCTGGCTCCACAGGCAAAAAAAAAAAACACCCTACATTCACACCCCCTTCAGTGGGAAGATGCTAAAGAATTGCAGAGGAGACCGTAGCTTAGAAGCTGTTAAAAATCGTCCTCTATCTCCTGCACCGATAAATATGCACAGACAGAGACCCAGCCAACAGTCTAGGAATTTTCTCAGCAGAAAGAAGTATAAAATCTTCAGCTCTACCTGTTTTGTTCTTCTCATACAGCACAGCATGATTGTATTGTCCCCTTTCTTCCTTGTTGTTCCTTCCTTCCTTCTCCTCTCTCCTTTTTCCTCCTCTCTCTCTCTCTCTCTCTTATCTCTCCCCCCACCCTCTCCACTCCCTCCCCTCCCTCTTTCTCGCACTCACTCGCGCGCGCACACACACATACACCAGGGCAGTTAGCAGCAACTGTAAGGTCCACAGCTATTGCTCATCACACATGCTCTCTCTCGCTAGCTCTTTCCCAGAATTGTTCACTGGCAGCTCTCAGTGACTAGTCACTTCCCCAACCCCCACCCCTACCACCACCACTATCAAGGCAGCCGCCCCCTCTCAGTCCTCTGCCAGCCTCATGAATATTTAAACGTATCCAATCTGGACCCAATTACCCGGAGACTTCCCCACTGTACAGAGATTGTTAGCAAAAGGGAACGTTGCAGATTGTGCAGGGGGTGTGGCAAGGTATGGTTGTCAGAAGGAAGCTGTATTTCTTAGCGACTCCTTAAAAAAGAAGAAGAATCTATTCACACCAGAGTGGTTTTTTTTTTTAAAAGGAGCACACATGGCCACATCGGCTGAGGTTTTCTTACATGAAGAAAACTAGTAAGTTGCTTTCTAATGCATGCTGCATGTTACAAGCACATGTGATGTGACATGGGTAGACTGGATCACAGTCTTAAGACAGGGAAAAAATCTGCATGAGTGTGAATGTGAGTGTATACACACACACACACACACACACACACACACACACACACACATAACTTGTGTTATATATATAACACAAGTATGTGAAAATTTCAGAAACACACAGAATATATTGGGAAGTGGTATCACAATCATGTTTTAAACATGTTTTACTAGAGCTCGGAATGTATTTACTTTGTAGAATCTGATTTATCACTGCTACAGTCCAATTCTATTCTCCCCCCCCCCCGCCGATACAGCAGTACCAAAATGGCTACCACTGCATCCTGCATGGGGAGTAGTTGCGGACGTCTCCTCTATGGGTAAGGGAACACTTGTTCCGCCAGTAGGGCAGCCCAATAAGATTGGGCTGCTAGTGTTTGATCTCTTTTCCACAGGCATATAGATGCATGCATGGAAATATTCATATATGCATGCCATGCACACACTGGCGTTGCTAACAGTAAGTCTTGCACAGCGGTAAGGTAACCGCTCCGTTCCATGGTGGCCCTGCCCACTCGCCATCGGAACCAGTGAAGCGGCGAAGGCAACGTGCAGGAGACTCCCTGTAAGGAGTAAGGAGACTTACCGCTGTGCAAGATTTACCGTTCCGCCCCACCTCTAGCAACGCCAGTGCATGCACACATCATCCTTGACACTTACAGAAAACACAATCACAGTATACAATTATGTGTGCCTTCTGAGAATTTGAGGCAGAGTGACTTAATCTGAAAAAATAGAAATTCATGGATCAGAGACAAGAAATTCATGGATCAGAGCATTTCAGGGTTACTGAAATGAAAGTTCAAATAAAATCAATCTATCCCCCCTCCCGGCACAGACAGAGCTATCCTAGCTTTTTTTTAAATTTATTTTGCTATGAAAAACATTTTGTGAACTTTTTGTTGTTGAAAAGTGTTATATAAACAGTCCATCAGCATCTATCACTGAGAATTTCTCATATACTCAGATGTTCATCCTTCTTAACTTCAGTGGTCATCGCCTCCAAATTTGAAACTAAGTCAAAAACTCTAGGTAAAACTACAAAGTAGAATTAGGTGCACTTAAAGTAATCAAAATCAAGTAGACTTGCAACCGAATCCTATCCCCCGCCACCAGTGCTGCTGACGCCTAAACCAAAAAGGGCATGCGCTGCATCCTATGGTGGGGGATTGACCTGAAGGCAAACTGGAAGTAAGTAAAAAACATTTGTATTTACCTCCATATAGCCCTCAGGCTACCTATGAGTCTCCTCAGACATATGACCCTTATTTTAGTGGCGCATGTCCAAGGAGGGAAAAGGGGCGGAGAGGTTTAACAAAAGACGGCATAAGATCCAGCATGCGTGATTGCCACCATATCCACCCCCCTCCTGACTCCTCAACGTCCCCTGGTTCCCCTCTCCATCCATAAATGTCCCCATTCCTCCCACCACACCACACCACCAACTCACTGGCGCTGGCGGACAGTGGTCTCTCCACCAGCCTGCACGCACGGCCGCCAGCCATTGGCATTCCAATGGGTAGGTCTGGATCGTAAATCAAGCCAACAGTGTTTTGGATTGTGATCTCTCCATCAACTGCTTTCATCAGAAATGCTATGTACTGTAAATAAAACTGTTTTAACACATTCTCTGTCCCCAGGAAACACTGGGAGCTGTAGTTCTATGGACAACAGATCTCTAATACAATTCTCATTATGCTCATCAAACTACTACAATTCCAAGGATATGTGGAATGGGAAACCATGATGGTTAACTGGTATAAATTCAATGCATCTACATAGATTAAGAATGGCTCCCTCCTTAGAGACCTTTCAACGGGGCCTCAAGATGTTTTTATTCAGGTTGGCGTTAGATGGCTGACATGGTGGGCTGGCTTTTTAATAAATGCAATCATAAATTGACCCACTGGGTTTGTCTGTTTTAATTGTTTTAAATACCTGTTTTTATTGTTTTATTGTATTGTATTGTATTGTATTGTATTGTATTGTATTATGTACATTAACATGTTTTAATTGTAAGCCGCCTTGATTGCCCTTATCAGGAGAAAGGCGGGGTAAAAATTCTTTAAATAAATACATTTAAATAAATAAATAGTGTAGATATACCCCGAGTCAAATTCACCATCGACAACTGACCAAAAAATGTTATGTTGAGTTCTCCTTTAATTCTAAATGATAGACTATTTCCACTCATAATTATACCCTTCCCTTGTGCCAATGGCAGAATGGAATATATTACTTTCCATAATTATCTTGAATGGGGCAGTATTTCAAGTTTCCTTAGGCAATATCTTCTGGTCCACTATTCTCCCAACTCTTGAGATTTCAACCAAAGACTTTTAATTGAGAAGTATATTTGTTGATTAGAGTTCACCAAGTCAAACAGGTTGGTCTTCATTTCTCAGAAGTAGAACATTATCTGGTATTCCAGGTGTTGCCTAGCTGCATTCCATTAATCTTGACATTAAATGGATTTACTTATCTTCCCTTCCACTATGAGCTGAAATCGTACTGTCCCATAATGTTATAAAGCGAAGGAGAAAACAAGAAGCCTTGTTGGTATATAGCCTCTTTTCAAATCTGCAAAAGGGTCACTTTTAGAAACTCTTTTCACTCTCATTACCACACTTTTGGCCACTATATACAATTATCTATAAAAGCCAATAGGAACTTCTTATACCAGTCAGGTGCTTCATGGCCTCCCACAAAGCACAGCAATTAATACCAACAAAAGCATTACAAACTTTAGCAAACACTGGCCACCTTTCTTTCCCCCCCCCCCCCATGTTTCTACAGAGAATGGCCTGCTTCCAACATCATCACAGCTAAATCATGGTTTGGCGGTCAGGTACAGGCTAAGGGCTTAGCCTTTCTCCTCTTGCATGGTCCAATTCCCCATCATCCTTCATGATGTGGAAAAGGGTAATCTATGGTTCCTGCAAACCATACTTGGTCTCCAAACATTGGAATTGGGAACCCAGTTCAACTTCAAACTATCGTTCTCTGGATTTGAACATCACAGAGGAATATTGTTACTTTGAACCAGAAAGAAATGGAGGGAGTCAGCGTATGTGAGGGTAGGCGGGAGAGATAGGGGAGAAGAGAATACAGAATTATGAGCATGGTTGCAATGGATAAACAATGGGTTGGCTACAACGTCTAAAGCTATTCAATGTCAGTCACTTCATTTGTTTGTTGTTTATAAAATTAAAATAACTGTGGGCCAATTATACAAAATTGGGTTATAAAATAAAATAACTGTAGTTGGGCCAATAAAACAGATCATCATTGCTCAAAGGAACAATATAGAAACTCATTTAACTCTGCCTCAGACTGTTCCAACTGCTTTACGTCCCAATCCTGTGTAAAAAAAAAACTGCCTGCAGAGCACGCACTCTGCAGGTGGCGGGTGTCGTAAATGTGCCATAAAGCATGTTTCCGACACCCGGAGAGTAAGGGCCGCCGGTGCAAAGGCCGGCAGCCCTTACTCCGCCTCTCCACGGACCCTGCAACCACCAGTGCAGTTGGTGCAGGGGTGAGGGGGAGGGAGGGCTGGGTGGCGAGGGAAGGGCGGCCGTTGGCCGACCCGGGTCGAGAGGAGGCAGCGATATTGGCAGCAAGCTCCGCCGATATCCACACCCATTCCTGGCCTGGACCGCCCTTACCCCGCCGCCCTGGATGTACATCGTCTCCAGAGCCAACATACATTCAAGGAGGCCCACTGGGGCCGGGCAGCCCTACACCTGGGGAAAGGGACTAACATCCCGGTCTGCAGTCTGGGAAGGGAGCAGGATACTGTGGCCAGCCCTAGGGGCTGGACATGTATCCTTATGTATCCTTACACAAGATTGGACTGTTAGTCAATAACCTTTAAGGTGTGTTACTGGGTGTGGTTTTCTGAATACCTGAAAGTTAAACATGTGCATGTAAGGGAAATATATTGTGTGTGCAGGGACTGAGTGCTGTCCCAATGGCACAGCTCAGTGGCTTGGCATATCGGTATATAAGGACGAGGAAGACAAAGGTGGAGGTGCAACAACAACTTTATCATGAGGATAATAATACAATTGTAGAGAATGGTGAATCAAAGATAAAAAGCAATGCAATGTTACTTGCTGCCCAACCTTAAAGACCATTTATGGCAGTGGATCCAGTGATCTGCTGCCATAAGTCACTTTGCGATGACACAAATGTTGCGCCGCCAGCATGCACTATGGGGCACTGCCGTAAATGGCTGCAGGATCCATGCACATGCCAGAACTACCTGGATGCTCCAGTGGTGCAGGTAAGGTGGCAAAGGTGTGGGCAGTTCAGAAAAGGATTGGGGTGGGGAGGGGGCTGAACTGGAGGGTGGTTCGAGGGAGGGGAACCACTTTCCTGGCCCCAAACCTGGCCCCTTCTTCTCCAGCAAAATAGCTGGTGTATGTCTGAGGAGACCCAATGGTGATTAGGTAGCCTACTGTGAGGTAAATAAAAAATAATATACTTTAAAATATATTTTAATTACTTCTCGCTGGCTGTCTAGTCACACACACACACACACACACACACACACACACACACACACACACCAAAGCTTGCAGCGCATGCTCCATCAGCAGTGCTGCATGCTCTGGACTTGTGGGGATACGACTGGGCTACCTGTCATTCACATGACTAAGCCCTAAATGTAAGCAGATCCTAGGCAGATCTTAAATGTAAGCAGATCCTAATACACAAAATAAATAAATAAACAGGTGCAAGTGAATGATAAAATAATTTGCCCCAAACTTGTCATTGTTGTGATTGTTCTATTATATGGAAAGAGTAATTTATTTTGAGAATATCCAGCTGCTTTTTAACACAGCAATGTATGAGTTAAAGCAGCTTCTCAAATGGGTGTTGTTACTTTGTCTTCATAACTATATGACAATTTCAAGAGGGGAATTCCAGTAATGGCTCCAAATGGAATTTTCTTGCATTACAGTAGGATCATCTGGATTCAAGTTCACACTGTAAAAGGAACAAAAATTAATGGAACGATACAGAGTGCAAATAATAATTAGAATTTTTATAGTGCTTTTTGAATGCGCAGAGCACTCTCTAGTTGACGCTGCTGTGAACTCACTAGGTGAGTTACAACAACCCTGTTAGGTAAGTGTTTCTATTCTCATATTGCAGCAGAGACTGCAATATGGCCTTAAAGAGGCTTGCTTAAGGCCACCTAGTGAGTTCATAACAGATACAAGATTTTAACTGGGAAATCCTGGATTCACAGTTCAGTTTCTTAGCCACTACTAAGCTCGGGATTTAATCCTGGAGGAGGGTGCCGACCTGGCTTGCATCACAGAGACCTGGTTGGATGCAGCTGGGGGTGTGAACCTTTCCCAGCTGTGTCCGCCGGGATACCGGGTGATGCAGCAGCCGCGGCTACAGGGGCGAGGGGGTGGTGTTGCTGTGGTCTATCGGGATTACATCTCCCTCACCGGATACCCTGTCCCACAGTGTGCTGGGTTTGAGTGTCTCCGCATCGTGCTACAGGGGCGAGACAGGATGGGATTGCTGTTGGTGTACCGTCCACCTGGTTGCCCATCAGCTTCCCTACCTGAGCTGACCAGGGTGATCTCGGCGGTGGCACTGGAGTCCCCCCGCCTGTTAGTGCTGGGGGACTTCAATGTTCATGCCGAGGCCCCTGTGACAGCGGCGGCTCAGGACTTCATGGCCGCCATGGCGACCATGGGCCTGTCTCAATGGATCAAGGACCCAACGCATGGTGCGGGGCGCACATTGGACTTGGTATTCACTGGTGGGTATGGGGATGGTGATCTGCCCATGGAGGAGATTAAGATCACTCCTCTGTC
Organism: Plestiodon gilberti rubricaudatus; assembly: GCA_026170595.1. Taxonomy (NCBI): domain Eukaryota; kingdom Metazoa; phylum Chordata; class Lepidosauria; order Squamata; family Scincidae; genus Plestiodon; species Plestiodon gilberti. The sequence continues at coordinate 200,912,628 of JANXHW010000003.1, read as the reverse complement.
TTGGACGGATCACTATCTGGTGAGTTTTAGACTGGCAACGTTTAATCACCCCTGCAGAGCTGGGAGACCGAATTGTATGGTCCGCCCTCGGAGACTGATGGATCCGGATGGTTTCCTGAGGGCTCTGGGGGAATTCCCAGCTTCCCGGGTCAGTGATTCATCTGATGCTCTGGCTGCCCTGTGGTATGGGGAGGCAGCTAGAGCCTTGGATCAGATCGCTCCCGAACGGCCACGGCCTTGTCGTCGAGCCAAGGCGGCTCCTTGGTTTACTGAGGAGCTGCAGGCAATGAAACAACTGGGCCGACGCCTAGAGCGACGGTGGAGGAAAACTTGTGATGAATCTGACCGAACACGGGCTAGAGCCCATTTTAGGGCCTACTCCGTGGCGGTGATGGCAGCGAAGAAGGCGTTTTTCTCTGCCACCATTGCGTCTGCGAGTAGCCGGCCAGCGGAGCTCTTCCGAGTTGTCCGGGATCTGCTCCACTCGGCTCCTGTAGCAAGTGAGTTGGAGTGTTCAACGGACCGCTGCAATGAGATCGCACGGCACTTCGCAGATAAAATCGCTCAGATTCGCCACGACTTGGACTCTGGTTTAACAGTTCCAGAAGTTGTCCCTACGGCATCTGTCAATTCCATCGTTTTGGATTCTTTTCACCTTATACAGCCTGAGGATGTGGATAGGGTCCTCGGTAGTTTGAGATCGTCTTCGTGCCCGCTTGACCCTTGCCCAGCTTGGCTATTACGATCTGCGCAGGTTGGGCTGGCCGACTGGGTGGAACCTATTGTGAATTCATCATTGCGGGAGGGAGTGATGCCTAGCATCCTGAAGACTGCAATTGTGCGTCCCCTCCTGAAAAAACCATCTTTGGATTCCTCCAATTTAAATAACTATCGGCCAGTTTCCAATCTGCCTTTTTTGGGTAAGGTGATTGAGCGGGTGGTGGCGTCTCAGCTCCAGGGGATACTAGATGAAACGGAGTATCTGGACCCTTTTCAGTCTGGCTTCAGGCGGGGCTTTGGGACGGAGACAGCCTTGGTCGCCCTGCTGGATGATCTTCGCCGAGGACTGGACAGGGGGAGTGCATCCCTGCTGGTCCTTTTGGACCTCTCAGCGGCTTTCGATACCATCGACCATGGTATCCTTCTGGGCTGATTGGCTGAGTTGGGACTAGGGGGCACTGCTTTGCAGTGGTTCCATTCCTACTTGGCTGACAGGTCCCAGATGGTGATGCTGGGAGATGCCTGTTCGGCACCCTGCCCTTTACAGTGTGGGGTGCCACAGGGTTCTATTCTGTCTCCCATGCTTTTCAACATCTACATGAAACCGTTGGGAGAGATCATCCGGGGATTTGGAGTTGGGTGTCACCAATATGCTGACGACACCCAACTCTACCTCTCCTTGCCATCTCGCTCCAGGGAGGCTGTGGAAGTCCTAGAGCGCTGCCTGGAGGCGGTTGGGGTCTGGATGAGGGCTAATAGGTTGAGATTGAATCCAGAAAAGACAGAGGTCCTACTGGTCAGGAAAGCTTCGATGCAGGTACTGAGTCATCTGCCCGTTCTGAATGGGGTTGCACTCCCCCTGCAGGAACAGGTGCGCAGCTTGGGAGTACTTCTGGATTCACAGCTCTCCCTGGAAAGCCAGGTGGCGGCTGTGGCCAGGGGTGCGTTTGCCCAGCTTCGGCTGGTGCGCCAGCTGCGGCCGTACTTGAGTCGATCGGACCTGACCACGGTGGTCCACGCCTTAGTGACTTCAAGACTGGATTACTGCAACGCGCTCTACGTGGGGCTGGCCTTGAAGACGGTTCGGAAGCTGCAATTAGTGCAGAATGCGGCGGCCCGGGTGGTTGCTGGAGCTAGGCGGTTTGACTCTGTTGAGCCGCTGCTTCAGCGGCTGCACTGGCTGCCCATTCGTTTCCGAGCCCAATTCAAGGTGCTGGTAATGACCTTTAAAGCCCTTCACGGTTTGGGTCCAGGATATCTGAGGGACCGCCTTCTCCCATACATTCCGGCCCGCTCTCTTAGGTCATCTGAGGGGGCTCTCCTGCGTGTACCACCTCTATCGCAAGTTAGGGGAGTGGCAACACGTGGGCGAGCTTTCTCTGCTGTGGCGCCACAACTGTGGAACTCCCTGCCAGGGGATCTGAGAACCACCCCCTCCCTCATGACTTTTCGGCGAGGGCTCAAAACATTTTTGTTTCGTCTTGCGTTTGGGTGATGGGTTGTAGCCTGCCTCCTGTGTCTCAAGATGCTCTGCCATGTTGCTTTTGTGCTCCCTACTGTTGCCCCCCAGTGGTTTTTATTGATATTATTGTTTTTATTGTTTTTAAATTATGTATTTAAACTGTCTGTATTTTAAACTGTTTTTAATTTTTGTTGTAAGCCGCCTTGGGCATTTGCCTCGGCATGGGATAAGGCGGGATATAAATTTTTTAAATAAATAAATAAATAAAATATGTTAGCTCTGCTGTGTATCACAGAATGTTACAGGTGGAAAGCACTTTGGAGGTCATGTAGTCAACTCCCATGCTTAGCACAGGCAACTGCTATAGCATCCCTGAGAGATGGCCAGGTAGACTGTTCCAGCACTGGCAGCTCATACAGTTAGGAAATTCTTCATGTCTACCCTAAATCTACTTCCCTGTAGTTTCAACCCCATTGGTTCCAGTCAGGAGTCACAGAAAGCGTCTGCTCCTTCTTCCATGTGACAGCCCTTCAGAGATTTGAAGATGGCGATCATTCTTGAATTTACTGGAAAAAACAGGTGTAGAGCCATGGCAAAAAAGTTTAAAATGGTACTAATAAAAAACGAGGAAACTCATTTTTTATTAGTTTCCTTGTTTTTTATTAGTACCATTTTAAACTTTTTTGCCATGGCTCTACACCCATTTTTTCCAGTAAATCCAAGAATTATTGCGGGCCATGAAAACCTTAAATCGTTTTTGTTGTTGTTCAGTCGTTAAGTCGTGTCCGACCCTTCGTGATCCCATGAACCATATCCCGCCAGGCCTTCCTATCCTCCACTATCTTCCTGAGTTCGCTCATTTTCATGTTCGTTGCATCGGTGATGCTGTCTAACCATCTCATCCTTGGCCTTCCCCTTCTCCTTTTGCCTTCAGTCTTTCCCAGCATCAGAGTCTTCTCCAGAGAGTCCTCTCTTCGCATTAGGTGGCCAAAATATTTGAGTTTCAGCCTTAGTACCTGTCCTTCCAGGGAACAGTCAGGGTTGATTTCATTTAGGATTGACTGATTTGATCTCCTAGCAGTCCAAGGGACTCTCAGGAGTCTTCTCCAGCACCACAGTTCAAAAGCATCTATTCTTCGGCGCTCAGCCTTCCTTATGGTCCAGCTCTCGCAACCATACATTGCTACTGGGAACACCATCGCCCTGACTATACGAACTTTTGTTGGTATGGTGATATCTCTGCTTTTTATTATGCTATCTAAATTTGCCATAGCTTTCCTTCCAAGGAGTAAGCGTCTTTTAATTTCATGGCTGCTGTCTCCGTCTGCAGTGATGTTGGAACCCAAAAAAGTAAAATCTGTTACTGCTTCCATTTCTGCCCCTTCTATTTGCCAGGAATTGATGGGACCAGATGCCATGATCTTAGTTTTATTAATGTTGAGTTTCAAGCCAACTTTTGCACTCTCCTCTTTCACTCTCATCAAGAGGCTCTTTAGTTCTTCTTCACTTTCTGCCATTAGAGTGGTATCGTCTGCATATCTGAGGTTGTTGATGTTTCTCCCGGCAATCTTGATTCCGGCTTGCGATTCATTCAGCCCTGCATTTCTCATAATGTACTCTGCATATAAGTTAAATAGGCAGGGTGACAATATACAGCCTTGCCGTACTCCCTTCCCAATTTTGAACCAATCAGTTGTTCCATGGCCGGTTCGAACTGTTGCTTCTTGACCCGCATACAGGTTTCTCAGGAGACAGGTAAGGTGGTCTGGTATCCCCATCTCTTTAAGAACTTGCCACAGCTTGTTGTGATCCACACAATCAAAGGCTTTTGCGTAGTCAATGAAGCAGAAGGAGGTGTTTTTTTGGAACTCTCGTGCTTTCTCCATGATCCAGCGCATGTTGGCAATTTGATCTCTAGTTCCTCTGCCTCTTCGAAACCCAGCTTGTACATCCGGTAGTTCTCGGTCCACGTACTGCTGAAGCCTAGCTTGTAGAATTTTGAGCATAACCTTGCTAGCATGTGAAATGAGTGCAATTGTGCGATAGTTTGAACACTCTTTGGCACTGCCCTTCTTTGGAATTGGAACATAAACTGACCTTTTCCAATCCTTTGGCCACTGCTGAGTTTTCCAAATTTGTTGGCATATTGAGTGCAGCACTTTCACAGCATCATCATTTAGGATCGTTTTAAATCGTTTTAGGCGATCATATCTCCCCTCGTTTCCAGGCTAAACATATGAAGCTCGTTTAACCATTCCTCATAGGACTTGGTCTCCAGACCCCTCAGATCGGAAGGCTTCAAAGTAAAAAGAACAGGCAACCATACCCCAGTAGTTGAGTATATGCTTTGCATCCTCCAAGTCCCAAAGTCATACTGCACCATTTCCAGCAAATAGGATCCTAGAGAAAAGGACTGGGAAGGACCCAGACCACTGCTCCAAGTAGGATTACCAGATCACAGCCTGGAGATTTCCCCTGTGCTCACATTGTATTGCTAAAACAAGACAACTGCAAATTATCCTTATTGTGTCTGTCCACCTCTCTCTCCTGCTGTGCAGCACACCAGGTCAGGACAGGGAAGGGGTCAGGGCTAGGGGGAAAACAGCATGACTCTCTATAAGGCTAGTTCCTTGTATTCCACATGCTCTACATATGCATCTAACCAACTTCTGGGCTTCTCCTTACTGATAGTGTATTTGGTGATGATGAAGTTAAACTAGGTCAGAGGCAAAAGAAATGCTTGTGGCAGCATTACAGTGGGTTTTTTATTTAATCATCACAAACTCTAATTCTGGCACAAACCTCCAAGTTCTAATTAGGAGGTACACTTAATAAGCAATGGGAATTTTCAGTGAAACTCAACCCAGCCGCTGAAGGTGTTCAGTTAACAGATAAACTTTGGATAGCAAAATTGAAGAGCTGATAGCTCCAATGGATAGATACCTTTTGGGGACAGCCCCCAAATTTAATCTGGAAATCTGGACATTTTCTTTAAATTCTGTCTAATTTTGTCACCCATGCACGGCCTCCTGCCATTTGCTCCGGCAGCCACAGCCTGAAGGACAATGGTGCAACTTTCGTACCGTCGTTCCAGGACTTGCACAGACGGACGGATCACAAGATCCATCAGCGTAAACCCTGACTAGGATTGAGCTGCCCATTTGGAATATAGTTAACCGGTTTTGTTGTAGCTTCAGCACTTTCTCAAACAAACTCAGTGAAATCAAACAAAGTCATTTCTATTCAGGGTTTATTATCTGTTCACAGATGTGTCCTGAAATAACGTTTGCATTATAATTGCTTTCACTGCTTCAATATTAATCTACAGTTAGCCTTTCCCTACGAAAAACGTAGTGCTTGCATGCACCTGCATATATCTTTCTGCTTTTATAAGGTAACCAGAGATAAAGATTTTATTATCTATTTTACCATTAATAGTTGTGTAAAACAAGGAATTTTAGCAGAGGTGCCACCATGCAAGCATGAGAAAATCTGCTCCTGCTAAAATATTTCCTTCTACAGGGCACTATTAAAGGCAAATTTATTAATAGTGGTTATTGTTCTTGTTTTAAATTTTTGTTTTTATGATATATTGTAGGGCCTTGGGGGTTCCTTAAGTGGACAGAAAGGTAGAATATAAGCATTTTAAATAAACAAATAAAATATGAAATGTTTAAAGGCCATTGGCTTCCTTTGCCTCTGATCACCCTATTTAAATGATGCACTGAGAGATCAGTTCTCTGGGTTTGGATCCCTATTTCAACATTGGGTGTTTCTCCAGTGTGACTACGCCAATGAGGAGAGCACATAAAATTCTGAATGACTTCTTAGAAATTGGCCTTTAACATTCAAAGTGCTTCCATGATCTTACTGGGATAGCTGGAAGCAAAGAGTAGAGATACAACTGGCATTACTGTGGGTGCAGTAATCTCTAGCTGGATGAAATACTGCAAACAAACAGAGAGTGTATGAATGGGCTAGGGAGATTGGTGCCAGGAAGGAATAAGGTTTAGTTGATGGGGAGGAACCTAATGAAGTTTCTAGGTTCAAAAGGCATGGAAGATGTAGCAAGGTCAGAAGGGGACACAGAGTCTGGGAAACAATGGCCTAATTATGTTGAGAAGGAGAGGAAGACAATTGTAAACAATGATTAGAGGTAATTCATTAGAGGTAAGCAAAAATCAACCACTGGCAACTGTAAACTACTTTCCCCACAGTATTTTTAACCACAAAGAAGAATTAAAGTACAGTAGTTACATTACCCCAGCCTAGCTCTATTTATTTCTTTGTGGTTGTTTGGAGAGGCAGAAACTGCACACCACCTGTAGCTATAGCATGCTTGAAGAAAATGTGTCCAAGAAGAGGCTGCTATCCTATACACACTTTCCTGGGAGTAAGCCCTATTGAATATAATGGACTTACCTCTCAGTAGACAAGCATAGGATTTTGCTGTAAGTCTCGTAGCTATTTTCCAGGGTGAACAACAGTCCCATGAAAAATGAGGGCCAACGGGTGTTAATCCTCTGCAGATGTCATATTTAACAAATATTTTGGCCACCTAATGCGAAGAGAGGACTCTCTGGAGAAGACTCTGATGCTGGGAAAGATTGAAGGCAAAAGGAGAAGGGGAAGGCAAAGGATGAGATGGTTAGACAGCATCACCGATGCAACGAACATGAAAATGAGCGAACTCAGGAAGATAGTGGAGGACAGGAAGTCCTGGCGGGATATGGTTCATGGGATCACGAAGGGTCGGACACGACTTAACGACTGAACAACAACAACAAATTGCCAGAACCATAGGTAAATCTGGCATTTGAAAGCATACAAAAGGGCAATTGGTACTGCTGCTCACATTAAAAAAAACTTAATTAAGTTTGGCCTGTAAGATTTTGTAAAGGAAAACCCCAAATCCTGAAGAAAAATCAAAGGAACATTTTTTTTTAATGTATTGACGTTCCAGTCCAGATCATGAACTTAGTACATAGTGCTGTCATAGTGCATTTTGCAAAAAGAAGGTGCTTTGGAGTGAATCCGAGTAAATGAATGGGTGAAGCAACTTAATTGGATATCCATTTACTCAGCAGTCCAGGCTAATGAATTCCATGAGTCTAACTCCCTAATAAGTGTGCTTAAGATTGGAACTTTAGACCAGCGTTTTCCAACCTTTTCAGCCAGAGTACCACCTATGCGGGCCTTTGGCCAGCCACATACCACTGGAAGAAAGTGCCAATGATGTCATCAACACTTTCTTCCGAGTTCACGGTCAACCAGAGCTCGGAAAAGGACAGAAAAGACAAAGTAAGAAGCAAGGGAGGGCAGGAGGGCCATCCCCAGTGCTTACAGTCCACATGCTTGAGCTCTGCCAGCTTGGCAGAGCTCAAAACGTCGCTTTTCGGCTCAGACACAGCACCACGCGACCGAGGTCACAATCCTGGCTGCTGGCAGCCCACATACCACCAGCCTGTGGTACGCAAACCACCAGTGGTACGCGTACCACAGGTTGGGAACCTCTGCTTTTAGACAGTGTTCTGATTCTTAGTCACTGTGGGCCAAATTCACACACAACTACTTTTGGGGAGCTTATTTTAAAGTCATAGTGACTCTTTTGTTCTGGTAACCCAGTTTGAAAGTGAAAGCAGTGAAGCCATCACTGCAGTCTCAGGACAGGCCTACGAAAATGTCTCCATGGTTTGTAAGGAGCCCCAAAATGAGTTGTGTGGATCAGATCTGATTTCTGCAATCCACTGGGAAACATGTTTGTATGGCCACAAACATTGATGAACAACCATAAGTTTTGTCTTTACCTACAATGTCCATCCATGCCACCAAGAACAACCTCCTGGTTTTAGAAGTAGGTTCTCTCTGTGCCAGGTGCAGGGGAGTGGCAGCAGGAAACAAGTTATCTTGTTGGCTGTGTGCTCCCTGAGGCATCTGGTGGGGCCACTGTGAGATACAGGAAGCTGGACTAGATGGGCCTTTGGCCTGATCCAGCAGGTCTCTTCTTATGTTCTTAAGAAACAAATACAGGGCTCTGTGCTAAAAAGTGCATTATTTTAATCCACATCCAATCCTAAACTTCCAGTTTAAACCCACTACTGATATACTTGCACTGAACTTTATTTCCCAGTTGTGCAAACACATGATTGTGCTGCTGCTTTCAGTCTATCGCCTTTCCCTTCCCTCCACCCCCCCAAATTCTTTTGCATGCACAGAGGACCAGGGGAAGAGTGGGGTGGTTTCATGCCATGCTGGGCAATTGAGCAGACAGAAGCGGAATGAGAAACCCACACTCCTTCTGCTTGCTCCAAAGCTCAGCATGATGTGAGAGACACCCCTTATTCCTGTCCCAAATCACTCTCTGTAATCATAGAGGCAATTGCCCTGGAGAACAGATTTCAGTAAAGTCAAAAGGGAAAAAAACATATATTTGCCATTACCTCAAAATGCTAAAAGATACCAAACCAACACAGTCACTTCAGACTTCAGAGATCAAGGTTATTTATGGCTTTATCACACTACCAAAATGCTTGTCAAGGTATGGAGAATTTTTGTTTCTCTATCCGTTCTTTCTCATTGAAGTGGCATGATGGGTGGGGGACAGAATGCAGAAGGAAAATGTGGTTTTGATCAGATTCTGGCTTCTTCTTTTTTTTTCAAGACATTCTTGGACAGCTTCATTGTAAGCTACAGAACTAAGTGGTACCACACAGTGAATTTATATAAAGAACATAACATTAGATAAAATCATGTTAGCTTTTTTTAAAGTAGCATTTAAGTTCTTTGATTGATATTGGAATCTTTCTGTGTACTAAATTAATTTTCAATACATGCAATCTAAGCCAAATAAGGCAAGAGGAAGGAAAGTTCACTCAGGAAAATCCATCTTAACAGTTTTGCTCTGACACCTCCCAGTCATTTATACTTCCTCATCATACTGTACTACTCCAGCTCTCCCAAGTCACAAGTCTGGCTTCCCTTTGTTCCATCTGAGAAGCTTTAACTGTTTTTCAAATTGGTTTTTCAACTGACCCTCTTCTACTTTCTTTCTACTAATCTTCTGCTCTTGTCTTTGGGTTCCACTCAAGTGTGGTGTGTCACCAGTTGGGAGCATATGGAAGTGGCAGCTGGTAGTGTTTTGTCTTTGAGATCTAAGACATTTGCTCCCAATAGAATGATTATAGTACAGTAACTTTGCAAAAAAAAAAGTTGCACACTTTTTGCTAGAAGCACAATGCTTTATGTATACAAAGGCAAATCAACTTAAAGAGGAATTCCTGCTATTCTTGAAATGCGGCTTATTCCCAAGCAAGTACACTTACCTGGAAGTAAGCTCCATTGAACTCAGAAAGACTTCCTTCCAAAAATATTAGGTAGAATAATTACTTGTAAAAAATATTAAGAATGCTCCCTATCTTATGGTACAATCCTATCCCCCACCACGATATGGCATGCAGGTGCACCATCGGAGTGTGCACTGCATGCTATTACCCCAATGAGGGGTAAGTACTATTTTTTACTTACCCTTCGGTAGGTCTTCGGTTGGCCTACGGGTCTCCTCGGACCTATGCCAGCTATCTAGCTGAGATAAGTCTGAGGAGAAGGAGGGTGGTCAGGCTGGGAAATCAGAGATAGGATCCTGGCACAAGTTGCTGCTGCCAGGACCCACCCCTTTCCTTCCCCAAACCTCCCCCTCCTCGCCCACAACACCCCCCCCCCTCTGCTGACTTACTTGGGTTGGTACAGGCTGGGTTCCACAGTGAAGGGTGCACAGAGCTGCTGACTAGGTTTGTTGGCAGGTCCAAATCACCTGGCAGCAGCACACCATTTGTGGTGGTGCCACCACTGCATTTACAGCAGCAGCAGCAGGCAACTTCCACTGCCATAATTATAGCATAGGATTGGACCGTCAATCTGATATCTTGATAGGGTACCCATTGTGTACCATTCTGTACCATACCATTCTGTACCATACCATTGTGTACCATTCTGTGCTTTCATCACAAAGTGCACAGGTTTAACAGACTTTGCCACTTCACTACTGACCCATCAGCCAAATATCTGTCCTTTAAGAATATACACTGAGCACCTCTAGCATTAAAGGAAGGAGCTCCTGGCCTCCTACATCTTTCCTTTAGCTGCCCAATCTCCACAATGCCTCCAAAGCAAGCTCATCATATTGTAGGATTTTCCCTTCACAGCTGTTGACAGAACAGCTCACAGCTTCCTTTTCTTTCTTTTTTTCAAGGCAAAGACTTGGTTGCCTGGGATTTTCTGCCTCTGTGACAATAAGCGTTTCCCTAACAGTTCTTGCTCCATTCTCATATTTCATGGGCACAGTACTCCAGTTAGGCCTTGAATGTGGAATGGTCTGCAGAGGAATGATGGGACTTCGCCTCCTTCCTTTGCTGTAGGCATTGCTCAGCCATAGGTACCTCCTATTGCTCCTCAATCGCTTCTTGCTACTTCCACTCGAATTTCTATCCTCAGCACTGCAGTACCATCTTCCACTAAGGAGAAAATTCTCTGTGCTTCCTGTTCTCATGTCCTCTTCCATCCGGCAGGTATCTAACATACAGTAGTTTACTGCACCTCATTCAACACGTCTGCTGGTCTTGATTAGAAGCTGTCAGTATTGACTTTCTGCACAGGTTTTTCTACAGGTGTTTTCTTAAATGGCAAGCAAGAAAAAGAGATTGTGAGGAAGCCAGTGAGAAGACACAAAGAGAGCAGTTGGGGAAATATTTGCACAACATTTATTTGAAAGGGTAGATTCTGAATCATTGGTGCCCTCCAATGCAAGCCATGCCTCATAAATATTAGATTGAAATTATTTTCTTTGCAGAATGAGCTAGCTTGGTTGGTGAAGGCGTGACTACGTGTAATGCTATTTTATCACAAAAAGACTTGCTTTGCACCTGTGTTTTGTTCGTGCAGCAGAGTTCATGGTTTAAGCTTAATTTACGATGCTTCCCTCTGGGAGATTTTGACAGCCAAGAATAAGCCTGCTTTGCCTTAACAGAATGAACAAGATTTTTACTCACCACCAGTATATTCCCTGGCCTGCCAGCTCATTTTCTTTGTGCTTTTGCAAGAAAGGATGGACAGGGGATGAAATGTCCTCACGACACTGAATTGGGAAGAAAGTTGACAGGGAAGATTGAAACTCAGAAAAGACTTTGCAGGAGTTTTTATTTGTTGCCTGCCCCAACCTCAAGGATGGATAATGATAGTAAAACCTTAACCACCAAAAGCAACTGAACTGGAAAGGTCTTTGAAGAAATGCTCAGGGTTGTTAGGCTCTGCAAGCCTCCAATGGAAGGAAGTTCTAGACCTGTGAAAGTGCCACTAGTTGTTTTCATGAGGTCGCTTTCAGTGCAATCCTGACTAGGATCCGGCCAGCGGCCCATGGCCATCCGCCAGATCCTGTGCACCAGCAGCCAACGTGGCTGCCGGGCGGGAGGTCTACTCAGGGAACGCTCATCTCCTTCCCCGAGTGTAACTGGGGCCAGCCCCTATCGGCCTCCTCGGATTTCCACCAGCTATTTTGCTGGCAGAAGTAGAGGAGGCCGTGTAAAGGCTTTGCCTGCCCCCTCCCGGGCTGCCTGGGCCAATGGCCACCCTCCCCCGCCTGGTGAACCGCCCCCCCCACCCGCTGAATCCTTACCTGCCGGGTCCGGCGGCAGCTGGGGCATTCTGTCGTCAGAGCAAGGGAGGCTGGCTGCTCCACCAGCCTTCCCTGCTCAAAAGTAGTTGCAAACGTGCTTTACGGCATGTTTGCAACTGCTTCTGGTGCCGGAACACTCGTTCCGGCACCGGAGTTTTTGTAAGGATTGGGCTGCCCGTGGTTTAATTCTGACTGTTCATTTTACCTTACATTTTACATTATAACATCATTGTAATGTTTTGCATTTTGGATAGCTTACTCAGTTCTATGTTAATTTTAACTGGTTTTATAGTTGTATTTTGTTCTTTGATTGTAAGTCACCTAGAGAACCTATATTGGGTTGAAATGGCAGGATCACAGATATAAATTAGACCTGTTGGCAAATTATTCTGAGTCTTCAGGAAAAAAACTTCAGGGACTTGTAGAAGTCCACCTCAGACAACCCTTGATTTCTTCACCTGCTCAGTTCAAAATCAGTAATACAGTGGTACAGTAGTGTACCTTTTGAATGGGTAACTTCAGTGATATAGTTTTTGGTACCTCCATTGCAAAGGAAAACTCTTAAAACAAAATTGTGGTGATTCTCTACAAAAGTCTGGGGATTTTTTTGTTTGTTTTAATTTGTCTAAAGTGTATTCACGTTTTCTCTTGGTGCAGCACCAATATCATATGCTCTTGACTCTGTAGATCCCCAGAACAATTTTCTACAAAAGTGATTACAATTAAAAACACACACACACACACACAAAACCCTTGTCGGTCTAGAGGATACAGGCTTCCATTTTTCACAGTTAATCTTTTAATTGGTCTTTCTGATGGAGCAGAATTTCATGGCTGGTATTAGTTAGCACTGGCAGGCCAAGAATCCAAGTAAATTTCACTGTGTCTACTTTGTGCTCATTTGCAAAATGAAAGATTCTAGAAAAATAATCTCTCTAAAACCTTCCAGTTATATACATGGAAGGAGAAAACAGTACAAATGCTTTAGTTTTTGTTTCAGCAAGCTTCATACTGAAGTAACAGAAGCCATAATTTAGCTTTAATAGACATCTCATCATATTTTTACTTGGAGAGCTAACGTAATTTTGTGGTCAAGAGGCTGAGCTGTGAACAGGAGTCCCTAGTTCAAATTTCTACTGTGCCATGAACTCACTATGAATTGCCTTAGACAAGCAATTATCTCTTAGTCCCCATTTGCAATATGGTAAGTCCCCTATATATGTACTGGTTCTGGTTTCATTCTGGACATATGTACAGAAGTCGGAATGTCTGTAGGTTGAAAGTCTTCTCTTGCTGATCGCGCCTGCACAAAAGCACCACCAAGTGCTGACACAGTGATCTGTAACATGGACATCCATAACTTGGAGTTCTGTACTCAGGGAGTCAGTCTACAGGAAAATAATATTGATCTACCTTACAGGGTTGTTGTAAGGATGCATGACTATATGAGGTATATTGACTACACCATGGAATTATATTAATGCTGTAATTGTTATGATTAGATGATGCTGATGTAATTATCGAGGTGTATAGGTCTTAAGACCTGGTGTCCTGATGGCAAGCATGATGAAAATAAATCAAACTAACACCTAGTTGGCTAAAAATAAAAATGTCACTTCTTCTGTCTCATCTAATGCATGCAGAGAAGAGGGACTGGCAAAGCTATGTGCCCATTGTGATTGCCACAAAACACCCACGCCAGCATCTCCACGGAGACACGGCATATTTCTAGGTGAAGCATCACCAACCTGTTGCCAAGGAAACAGGAGATGCAAAATCTCAATGACATTCCATTTTGAAGCATTCAAGAAACCCCTGAAAGGGATTTTTAAAAGTGCCTTGGAAGGAAGCGGAAATTGAGCTTCTAATTACAGATTCTCAACCAGCTCTGTTTTATTCCCTGGTTATTCTGTCTACTCACGTCACTGTCTTCCTGCCATTCTCTGTCTGCAGAGGCAAAAACACCAGACATCAGTGGGAAAAAAAAGTTTCCTGGAGTGAGACAAAAGTAGGAGAAGGTTTTTTCTGGGCAGAATTAGAGTCCTACTTTTATATATATCCTACTTTTATATATATGCAACTTTTATATATATGCAATATATAAAACTTTCTCCTACTTTTATATATATGCAACCTTCTCCTACTTTTATATATATGCAATTATATATATATGCAATGGGATATATATGCAAATGGGAACCTTACAGAATTATATATATATAATTTCCACACATGTGAATCAATGCGTCCATCAATGGAATGATACATTTGACTAAGGCCCTAGAAATTCTCCTCTCCCTTTACCACCAATTTCAAAATTCTGTCTAAAGGAAATGTGGATTCTAAGAGGGAAAAGATCTTAGATGCAACCTACAGCTCAATTCTATGGGGCTGCAGCATTGAGAGCACAGGGTCTCTGGCATGATGTCCATCAGATCCTATTCATCATCATGGTGGAGAGGTTGGTTGGTCAAGGGGGGGGGGTGAGAGGTGTTATGCTTACATGCTTGTTCCAGCTGCTGCATTGCTCCCTGTGGGGCTCCTCTGATCTATGCCAGCTCTGTTGCAGGTGCAGCACGTTGCAACCATTGGGGGCATGTCTGTCTTGGGAAGGGGGGTTGGGATCCATCATCCACTGACTCCACTTCACCCTGCCCCCATCCCACCCCTGTCCTGTCCCACTCTCCTCCCTGTTGCTGCCTCTCCACTGGCAGGGTTGGACCAGCAGCCGGTCTGTGCCCTGTTAACAGTGGCTCACTGCTTTCTGGCAGTTGTGCTGGCATCCTACTGGTGGAGGGGCTTCTGCACCAGTAGGGCTGTCTTTGCACAAGCATATGTGGTAGTATGCTGCCATTTCCCATGGTACGTATTGGGCCTCTAGTCATAGACATAAGCCCCACTGAAGTGTGTAGGACTTAAGACCTAGTTGTGCATTTGCATTCCATCAGTTTGAATGGAATTCAAGTATACCTAGCTTCTTCTTCACTGCACCATACAGTGGGAACACTAATGTTAATCTTTAAGGTACCACAGCAACACAATCTGCTGTTTTTGTGCAACAAACAGAAGAGAATTCTGGATCTTGGTAGAAATCCTGTGTCTTTTAGCTTGGGCATATCCTTAAATGATTTGTTTTTGTGTGGTCTCACATCAGTGCAGGAAAGCTACTCAGGAACTCATAATCCAATCCTGCTGTTGACTCCAAAGATGTTGGGTACAGTCTAGTAGAACTGGCCACATCTGCAGGAGGGATTTCCTGTTCTTCACTCTGGGAAGAGTGCAAGCCATATGAGCCCTTGTGTCTTTTCCTCAGCCAGCAATGGGAGGAAATTATCTGTGCAAACATTGGTCTGTAGGTCATGGAGCAGGTATAGTTTATATGACGGTTTGAAATATGAGTGCATACTTTGTACCATCAGGGAAGTCTTTGATATTACCATTTCACTCCATATACAGTCCCAGCATTTCCAACAAAACACCGAGATTCGCAACAGTAATAACAGAAGGAGAAGAAGACGAGGATCTTTTCCTACTGCCTCTGTGGACTCTTATGGGGGAAGATTTGGGGATGCTCTAAAAATCTTCTATGATTAGTTCTACCCAAACCCCCAAGTTGGAAAACATGGAGTGCCAATGGACCAATGAAGCACTCATGCATGCAGAAATTAATTAATGCTAAATTATAGTGGAAATGGGAACCTTACAGAATACACCGGGATATCATCCATATCAGAGCCAGCCAAGAATGTTCCTCCAAGTTGAATTCTGACTGAGTTAAGGATTCCTGGCCACTGAGAGCAAAATGCTGGCAGATTTGAAGTCTGGAATGCTTCCCACCTAAAGTGAATTGACTCTTTGCAAGTGGAAAGGTTTCTGGCTTGTTTCTTCTTCCCAGTCCCTTGGATGAACCACATATGGGCCCAATCCTATTCAGACACCATGCTGATGGTGCATGGACAATGGCATGACGTCCATCATATCCTAACCTAAGCCCATCTGGTGGCACACCAGCGCCAGCACAAGGGCCAAATGTCAAGCCTGTCCTGGTAAAGCAATGCTGGCACAGCCCTTACCAGCAACACTCTCAGCATCTATGGAAACACCAACATGGCCCATTATCCATGGAATGGCATCCTGACATCAGCTTGTCATCACCATGACATCAGCACATCATCGTATGTGCTGTTTGTATGTCGTCACTGTGATCTCAGTCATCCTCATCAGCAGGAAGTCTGGCTCAGTTAGTAGAGCGACCATCTCATATACACCTGAAGATCTGAAGGACGGAAGTTCGAGACAGCCGGAAGTGTCTGTGTCTGTCGGAGAGCTGCTGGTACACCGAGCTGATAAGTTACAGAGCCTCTGTGGGGGAGTGGAACTGCAGCTGCGCTTGAGTGAGAGTCAAGGTTGCCTGTCAGCTGAAGCATGGTGAGGCAAACATCAGATTGAGAGCTGGACTGTGAAAGAAATCATCTAGAATGAAGGGTTATATGAAAGATTAGAACATGTTATTGTATTGTAAAAATCCCTTGGAGTTTAGAAAGCCTGCCCATGTAAACCGCCTTTGAATTAAAGTCAGAGGAGAAATCCTATGACCAAAGAAAAGGCGGTATATAAAAACTGGTTTATTATCATCATCATCATCATCATCATCATCTGTGTGTCATCAATGTGCGTTGACTCTTCCTCATCCCTTCCACGTCATGCCACAATGTACTCCCTGCTTTAGCCTTTCTGTTAGTAGAGTTGTGCTGGCACCCAGGTGACATCCAAGCTACATCAACATGGCATTTTTCTGGAGTTGTGCTAGCATTCATGGTGCATCCGTTGGCTGGCAGACTTCTACATTGGCTGGGCTGTTGTTGTACCAGCATACATGGAGTTACACTGGCATATCTTGAGGATAGGATTGGGCTGTGAGATCATCAGTGAATCCCGAATTGCGTAATTATAATAGCTTTACCGCTGCTTTGTTTGATGATGGTAGGTTTTTTTTTTCCCCCCTGGCATGTTTTTGTAGAAGACCATGCCACGTATTCCTTGGCTTCACAATATTTCATTCCAAGGCTGCTGTGTCCCAAAGCGATCACTTACTGGAATGATATCAGAGAACTGGAAACAAAAATGGGATTGCTATTGTTGCAGAAAGCACAAGATTCGATCCAGCCACTGGGCAATAAGATACACATGAATATGTAATTTCCAACCTTCCAGAGCAGCTTTATTTGGGGTCACAGCACACACCTCCCTTAGAGCCTGACTTGTCACACATACACAAAAGGGAGGAAAGGCAGTGAGATGAAAGGAATGAATGAGGCAGATATGGTCTTGGGTCTCATAAGCATTGTGTTTAGCCAAGTGTACCAGGACAGCCATTGAATAAACAAATATAACGTATTTACATGGTTCCAGGGAAACAGAATAATATTTATTAGTGAGAATGCACCCTTAGCAGTCAGATTTGGCTCCAATAGATAAGGGCTATGAAGGATCGATCTATAAATATCTCTAGTATAACAATTTAACTATGAAGTGTTTTTCAACTCTCATACCTATGCAGATCTCACTAAATGTAAACGTCTTGATCGTCTATCTCTGACATATGGTTACGCTAACTCACATCCTTACCAGCTCTCTCATGACACATATTTCATAATATAACAAATCCTCCATGCACCCCAATACCTATAAAACTGTCTTGTTTTTATATGGTGAGCCTCTCATGCCTTTTAGAGTAGTTGTTTCTCAATGATTTCCTGATCATTTACCCTTCCGTCAGCCAGTTTTGCATTATCAGTTCAGTCAATTATCCTATGGTATACAAATGCTAATTCATGACCAGACATCATGGAAATGCACTCTCATTACTGGAAAGCAACAATGAATTACGTTAGGTCTCATCGTGTGAGAATAGTTTGAGAGTACAACCTCTCTGCATAGGCGCATACTACCCCAATGTCATGCTCCCCCATCATCTCTCACACACATATAATATGGGCAACCCAATCCTGTCTACAACCGGTGGAGCACTGCTCCGCCCGTCTTGGATGACGCAAACACATTTGCGTCACCCGGTGAGGAGGCCATGCTAGTGAAGAGGCCGGTGCTGTTCTCCCTGCCCAGATCCATCAGAGCACCTGCCAAGGAAGGTAGGCTCCCCGTCAGGTAGTGGAGAGGCGGGGGACGCCAACAGGAAAGTCCTCCAGTGCCCTCAGGAATCCATCCGGATCCATCATCCTCCAGGGGTAGACCATGGAATGAGGTCCCCCACCACAAGCTGCGATAAGCCTAAATCCCACCAGGAAGTGATCTGTCCATGACAAAGGAGTGATGTTAATTTCCTCCACATCCAGATCACCATCCACCTGCCCAACACCAAGTCCACCAAGTCCAAGTAAACATCAAGTCCAGTGTGTGTCCCGCATCGTGCGTCGGGGCAGATATTCTCTGAGACAGACCCATGGTTGCCATGGTGGCCATAAAGTCCTGAGCCACAACTGTCCTCAGGGCATCAGCATGGACATTAAAGTCCCCCAACACCAATAGGTGAGGGCACTCCAACGCCAACGCCAAGATCACCCCGGTCAGCTCAGGCAGGGAGACTGTTGGGCAGCATGGCAGGCAGTACACCAACAGAATCCTTATTCTGTCTTGCCCTTCTAACACAACATGGAGGCACTCAAACCCAGTGGACTGTGGGACAGGGTACCCAATGAGATGGATGCTATCACAATAGACTATCACAACTCCACCTCCCCGCCCCAAGTCGTGGCTGCTGTAATACCCGGAAACCCGGCAGGCACATCTGGGAGAGACTTACCCCTCCCGATTCATCCAGCCAGGTCTCCGTAATACACACCAGGTCAGCACCTTCATCCAGGATTAAATCCTGGACTAGGCAGTTTTTATTGTTAACTGACCTGGCGTTCAAGAGCAGCAATTTCAGACTCAGGGGACTGTTGCCCAGACCGCCAAAGGTCAGAGGGATGGGAGAAGGGCCAGAAAGAGGGACAGTCTGCCTGTGACTGACGCTCATTGTCTTGAAACGGCCTGCCCAGCCCCCACCACCATATCTTCCGTGACCCATCTCTCTGCTAATGGTGGCCGCCCTCCCCTCCCCTAGACTCCCTCGAGGTGTCAAACACATAGCACTTCAGCAGAGCCTGCTTCCCAGCCACACAACCTAAAGATCTCAAACATTCCCACACAGCTCTCAATCACCACCTCACTCCACTATCAACCCTCTGTCTAAAAGCTCTCTCTCTCTCGATGCTGACATGGTTCTTCCAATCTCCTTAAGATGTCCTATAACTGCGCAGACAAGCAGTGCGCAAGGAGAAAGGAGGGGGCTGGCAACTGATGGTAATTGGTGACCCACAGGGTGACAACCTGGGAGAACACAGCCGCTGGACGCAGTCTTCTGTCTGCCTGGTCTCCGATCCACTGGGCAAAGAGCCATGGGCAAAGAGTCCTTAGGGTCTTGCCCTTCGGCTCGCACCAAAGGCTCACGCCTCTGGCAAGCCAGAGGCAGAAGAAAGCTCACATGAGGGGGAGAGATCCAATAAGTTCTTGGGGGCTGGTTCTGCCTCCCAGACACAACTGTTTCCAATCTCTGGGCTCCCTCCCCTTCTCTTCTCCCTACCGGCTGATAGACTTGACTCAGCAAACTGAGTCCAGAAACAGAAGAAGGCTCACCTGAGGGGGAGAGATCCAATACGTTCTTGCCCTTAATGCATCCCCACAGGAAGACATCAAGTGGCGTAATAGCGGGTGAGGGGCGGGTTGACAGAATCAGTCCACCACGCCCAACCCAGTGCTCAGGAAAATGCATGTCAAGAGATTCACAGACAATAAGAGCCCAGTGTGGGGGTGCTTGAGTTATTATCACTTGTACAAACCATTACATAATTGATTTCTGATTTATCACCTGTCATTTTCGTACAAAATAGCACTTTTCAGAGTTTAGTTGTTTTGGACTATGTTCACATGCACTGTTGTTTATGGGATATCTCCTTAACTTCTGCTTCCACTAAACAAAGTAAAAGGTATGAACAAATTATTCAAAGAGCACCCCACCTATATTCCCCTTTTACTCTTTTTGTTTGTTTGTTTGTTTGTTTTGTATTTGCATGTAAGGAAAAATACAAGCAGTACCGCAGTGGGGTACAAACTGCTGGTGAAATTCTTAAAAAGCTCTTAGCACACTATGTGTTTATCCATGTGAATCCAGTCTTGAGTGTACAGAGTTCTCCTGCATGGTTTAGTCTTAGCACTCATAGTAAAAACAGCCATCCCTACAGAAGCAGAAGGCATTTTAAGTCACAGTTTTGAGCTTTGTATTAAATCTGTCTTGAATTGTGTCTGCTATTAGCAAGTATAAGTAATAAGATAAGTAGCAAGAGACTCAAATGACATGCATTTTAAAAAAAGATTAATGGTTACATTCTTACCTTTGTCAGACATTTTATTGACACATCAGAATATATAATATGAACAAATCATATTGTACAATTATACTGTTATTTTCAGTGAGACACAAGAACTTCTATCTAAATTTAGAGAAGTAAAAAAAAGTAAAAAATGCATTTGGTAGAGCTGAGTTCTTAAGATAATATTGTCACACACTAACACTTTAAAAAGGTAATGTCCTCCATTACCTGAAGATTGGTGGCTGTACTGACGTGCAGTAAGGCACTTTCGTTGCACCCAGCGAGTAAGTAGTGCCGGTGCGGAGGACGGCGCTGCTTTCTGCACTATCCCCCGGACTCTGCGTCGCCAGGCTAAGGTAAGACATGCGCCGGGTGGTGAGAGGGTGTGGGGAGGGTGGGCTGGGGTAGCAGGGGAGGGGGCCATTGGCCAGCCTGGCCTGGGAGGGGGCGGGGATATTGGCACCAGGCTGCGCCGATATCTCCGGCCTTACATGGCCTACCCGTATGTGTGCCAGCTAGAGACCTGATGCGCAGCTGAGGAGGCCCATTGGGGCCCCCGGGGCTTACACCAGGCGAAGGGGATGAAGTGAGCTTGGCCGCGCCGGTGCAGGCCACATCCTGCCTAGGATGCAGCAGCTGGCCATTTCTTAGGCACCCACATCTTAGGCAGGATCGGGCTTTGTGATGAGTAGCTTTTCCCTGAATGCTCAATGCAAAAGCCTCCATAGGTCAATCTCGTTACAGATAATGTGGAACTGCTGCAGGAATCCAGACCAAAATCCATCTGGAATGTTTTCACAGCTTCTTCTGCAGCCTGCAGCAGCAATGAAAATAAGATCTGGAGGCAGCTGAGATGGATAGGTGCCTCCTCCTCCTCCTCTTTCTCACCCACCTGGCTACTTAGGAAACAAGATGGCTGCCCTCACCCCCTTACCTTCAGCACCAGCACCACCTCTGTCCCAGGATACTCTGTCTCTGCTCATCCTGTTTCCAAAAAGCACTACATGGAAGATGGAGAAGGTACCAGAGCTGGGATTAGCTCTGGATTGCCACCCTCCATCTCTCCTTGCCCAACCAGCTGCTTTCTCCACTCTGAGCTGATTGAAGCAGCTTGGTGGATGCAGAGTCATAGGAACGGTTGGGGCGGGGAGGGGGCCGGGCAGCAGGCGGGAGGGGGGAGCTTACCAGCGGCAGGGGCGAGAATATGGCGGCGGGACGGCAGAGAAAGCAGTGGCGATCCAGAACGCAGCGGAACGGCTCAGAGGAGCCTGTGGTAGTGTCCTGCTGCCTCCCACTGAGCCTCCGAGGGACGTTTCGCTCCAGCTGATGTCACTCAGGGGCGGGGCTACAGACATCACGGGGGGGCAGCTCAAAGCCTAGCTACGCCACTGGGTGGGTGGCAGGCCAGAGTGGGGCAGTGAACAGAAGCAGGGTGTGGGGCACTCCCACAGCCCCAACGTGCCCTTCAAAGTGAGCGCTTCAGTTGGCCTCATCACTAGGCCAGGACTGTCTACAAGGCCCAAGCTGCAGGACAGCCAGAGTCCGCTACAGGCATGGAAGACGCACACTCCAGTTTGGAATCTCCACACCCACAGCAGCTTGAACTGGGGCAGTAGAAAGCTGAACACACTGATCAGGGCAGGTACTAGGCGGCCTTGAATTGGGGCAGCATCCAGCAATCAAGAACTAGCGTCTTACTTTCTGTACTACCAATGCTCTTTCTCCGTTGCAAAGCAGCTGCAAATCACTTTCAAAACATGTTAAGTGTTGCAGTGCAACACTGTGTTAGGTAACCTCACACTCACAGGCCAATTCCAGCTCACCTAGGCCTTGACATTATAGCTGGCCTATCAGTCTGTCTGAACAACTTGACATTTGGAGTAGCAGCAATAACAGACGTCTGGTGCCTCACCTTGCCTGACTGTCTTCTCTGGAACTTGGCCCTTGGCCTGGCTCTGACTGCCCCTGGCCCCTGGGACCCTCTTCTCCTTCTTGCAGCCCTGGACCACACCCTTGTCTCAGTACCCAATAACCAAGAGCAGACTCTTGCTGCCTGACTTTAGGCAAGGGCATAAAGCACATTCTTTGTACTGATATGAGGTCTAGGGCCAATCCTGAGGCTTCATACTCACTGCCAGTCAAAGGGGCTAGTTTTATGAACCCCTATTCTTTTGAGACGCTTACTCCTTGGAAGGAAAGCTATGGCAAACTTAGACAGCATAATAAAAAGCAGAGATATCACCATGCCAACAAAAGTTCGTATAGTCAGGGCGATGGTGTTCCCAGTAGCAATGTATGGTTGCGAGAGTTGGACCATAAGGAAGGCTGAGCGCCGAAGAATAGATGCTTTCGAACTGTGGTGCTGGAGAAGACTCCTGAGAGTCCCTTGGACTGCTAGGAGATCAAATCAGTCAATCCTAAATGAAATCAACCCTGACTGTTCCCTGGAAGGACAGGTACTGAGGCTGAAGCTCAAATATTTTGGCCACCTAATGCGAAGAGAGGACTCTGGAGAAGACTCTGATGCTGGGAAAGATTGAAGGCAAAAGGAGAAGGGGAAGGCAAAGGATGAGATGGTTAGACAGCATCACCGATGCAACGAACATGAAAATGAGCGAACTCAGGAAGATAGTGGAGGACAGGAAGGCCTGGCGGGATATGGTTCATGGGATCACAAAGGGTTGGACACGACTTAACGACTGAACAACAACAACAATTATTTTGTTCACCAAAGTAGGTTCTGAGGCCTGACTACAGAGAACCCATGGTAGCTCACCAGGCTAGGTTTCAGTTGTAGAGCCTAAGATTCCCACCTCAAGCCCTGGAGTCCCTGACATCCTCACGGTGTAAGAAATTCATTCCCCCCTCTGTATGTAATTTGAGATATTTTGTGTACACACCATTGTATAAAATGCACCTTGACAGATCTTTTCCTCTTGACAAACACAAAAGAGTGACAACAAGTGGTACATGGCTCGCTGCTGAAAGGAAGTCATGTCAAGAACAGGAAAGATCCAGCAGGTAGAAAGGGCAAAAGGTCAGAGGTGAGAAGTCTACAGGGCAAAGCTTGTCCGGGCAAAGCTCATCATAAGGTGTTCTTGACTGCATGTATTCTTCTGCTGGCTCAAGCTGCAATTGTAGACCCACAGCCCAATCCTATTCAACTTCCCAGCGCTGATGCAGCCGTGGCAACTGGGCATGTGCTGCATTCTGCGGGGGGGGGGGCAGTCATGGAGGCCTCCTCAAGGTAAGGGAATGTTTGTTCCCTTACCTCGGGGCTGCATTGTGACTGCATCGGCGCTGGAAATTTGGTTAGGATTAGACTGCCAGTCTGAGGAAGGTGGCAGCAGTGGCGTTTCCACGGTAGGGGCCACACCGTATGTCACGCCCTGTCCTAGTATTATTATTATTATTATTATTTTCTGTATTTATATCCTGCCTTTCTCATCATCAGATTTCTCATCAGATTTATTCAAGGCGGCTTACATAGGCAGGCTATCTTTAGACCTGATAAGGGTCTTTACAATATTGTTCTATTCCTGTATAGAACCTTCCATGCTCGAGATGTTTTCCCTTCCGAGTGCAACCCTCCTTCTGGCTTGTGCTTTGCACTTCCAAGCTTCACAGTTCACCGCAGTTCACCCTTGGATGGCTGTCTTAGATGTTCTCTCTCTAGCTGACTCCTCCGCATTCCACCCTCTCACGATGCCTTCTCAGTGTCTTTGCGAGGTTCGTCAGCAGCTTCCGTCTCCCATCCAAGCGGGAACCAAGGTCGACTCTGCTTAGCTTCTTCAGGCAGGGCACTGGCTCAAACCTCCAGGCCACACCTCCTATATAGTACCATGGTAACGAACCGGAGCGAGGAGGCCCTGCCCCCTCGCCGGCAGAGCCATTCCGCGCTGCGAAGGCGAACGGGCAGGAGACTCCCTGCTCGTCGCCTTTGCAGCGTGGAATGGCTCCGTCGGCGAGGGGGCGGGGCCTCCTTGCTCCGGTTCGTTACCATGGTACTAGGACGGGGCGCGAGTTACGGTGCGGCCCCTACCGTGGAAACGCCACTGGGTGGCAGGAAGGGTCTAGGGAATGCTACTATAGATGTGGCAAATGAGTGGCTGAGTGGACAGCAAAGGTGGCCAAAATGGCTTTTGGGAGTGATTGAAGGAACAGACCATCCTTTTAGCTTGAACAGTTTAGCTGCAGGATGGAGAATAATGTTGTGAGGAGCCTGACTCATATTGCAGTGATTGGCATTACTGAGTTCCATTTTAAAAGATCAAAACTCCATTTTGGCAGCTCCCAAAGCAGGCGGCTCTAAGGGTTATATGTACTTTATTGCCTGGCACCTAGACAATAACTGGAAGGAACTGGTCAGACTATTCCAGAAAAAATGTTAAGTGGCAGTTCCTGGAATTCTGAATTTAAATATTAATGGGCTTTGATATGGGGCAAAATGTAGCAATTCAGTTTTGATGTGAGATATTCTTCATACTTTTCCAGTCCTAGGTGGCCCAAATACGTGAAAACCAGGGGATTTTGGGTTCGACAGAGCTACTGTGAAATGTCACAGAATGAAAGGGCTTTTGGAACCTGCAAGTTCTTGAACCCTGCTTAGTAATCCCATTTTAGCTACGCATTGAAGAAAGGCATCCACCCAAGTAACCTGTATTCCTATCTCCACCCAAACAACCTATTAGGGTTATTTTTGGCTGCTTCTTTTCTTAAAATATTTTTGTTTTAACTAAGAAATGTATCCATCCTGCACCCATAGTTTGCAAAAGAGCCTGCCATGCTCCAGGCAGCGGCCAGCCAGACATATGCATGAGAACCAAGCTTATCCTTGTGTCCAAAGGCAATATTTATATATGAACATGACCATGAGATAAGCAGTACTACGTATGTTATGGCCGTGAAATGAGGAGGTCCCAGCACCACCACCACCACCTATCCCAGCTGCCTCCAGATCTTGTTTTCATTGCTGCTGCAGAAGAAGCTGTGAAAACATTCCAGATGGATTTCGGTCTGAATTCCTGTAGCAATTCCACATTATCTGTAACGAGATTGACCTATGGAGGCTTTTGCATTGAGCATTCAGAGGAAAGCTACTTATCACAGTGACAGGGCCATATTATTAGTTTCTTGCCACACTGTCCACCATCTTCTTACACTTTTTATTTGATAGTTCTCTTCTCTATTTCATCAACATAAAATACATAACAATTCCATCTTACTTGGCTCAGAGAAGAAATTATTTGTAGGATATTTGTTTGTCTGCAAGTACCGGTAACTGTATACAAGCAACCCTTTGATAGAAAACAAACGTATTTAGTGGGTCTTCAGACAACGCTGGCTCTTCGGCTTTGAAATGGAGATGAGCACCACACCCTAGAGTCGGACACGACTGGACTTAATTGTCAGGGGATACCTTTACCTTTACTTACCGGTAACTGTATACAAGCAACCCTTTGATAGAAAACAAACGTATTTAGGTTTTCTTGGTTGGTACAGATTACAGAGTTAAAAACAACATTCTTTGGGTAAACTCCGGGATGCATCTTCTTCTGCTTTTAATAACTGGCCTGTTTACCCGGAGAATGTTGTTTTTAACTCTGCAAACGTATTTAGTTCTAAGACTAGTAACAGTCTTGGCTTTCTTTTGTTCTTGAAGAAGTGGGCTTTATAAACTAGAGCTGATTCTTGAGCGGTTTCATTCCAGCCCTTTAGGGGCTGAAAGGTAGGGCCAAGGGCAGCTCCAGGTTTTGGGGAACCCTGGGGCAGACACCTGGCAAGGGCCCCCACAATGGTGCAGCGCCCCATGCTTTGTAAAGCCTGTGTGTATACTAGCTACCTCCCCATGGTTTCCAAGAACTGAGCAGTAGATGAATGCAAATCCTCCATCATGTTACCACCTGTAGCTAGAGAGGCTGTAATGAAAGAGGACTCTTGCCTCTTAGGTTGATGGTGGGGAGCAGCTTCAGTAGCAGCCGCCTATCTTCACTGGCACCATTTTATAGATCTAAGAAGCCCTGGCCCCTAATGCTGCATCAGGACTACCAGGAATTGTAAAATGGCACTGACTGAGGGAAGACTGTCCACTACTTCTCCACAATCACCTAGTAAGCACCCCTCATGGACCCTGACAGAGTGAAGCAGTGATAGCAGCAGACCCTCACTACCTCAAGTGTTAGCCAGGCCTGGTTGTGGAACACCCCTGTGGAGCTATCCTTGGGTGGGATATCAACCATTGGATAACTAAATAAAATAACTCAATCCAGACTGTTGTTTCCTAAGGGTGCAAACATTTGGAAGGTGACATTGAAATTTTGGATGTGGAAGGAGAGATAAAATATGTCTGAAGACATGCTTGCACGCATAGTTCCTCCACCTTAACGAGCCGTTCCTGGAACTCTTGAAGTTAAACTGAGCAGACACTGGGAATATGAAGAGGCCTGTATACTGCGATACATTTTGCACGTACACACCCACACTTGCACGTAATATTTCAAGCGATTATTACCAGAGTAGGGCTTTCTCCACCTCTTCCCATGATGGTCCTGTTCATTACAGAAGGAACTACTTCTTCATTAAAATGTAGAGCATGGAAGAACTCTAGCATGATTAAATGCAATTATCCTCATGAGAAAGAAGTAGAGAGTCTACTTTCCTGTACGGTGATCTTGACAAAAAAAGAGAAGTGCATTCTCCTACTTTCTGAGTAACACCGATATACGTCTTGCTTGGTTTGCCTTTGTTCAGGAGGAGACAGCTGCCTTAGCAGGTTCTTTACTGTCCCAAAACTTTAAGTAGCTCCCTACTGTAACTCTGGCAATAAAAAACAAATATGGACTGTATGAATGCTTTGTAATGCTTTTTTTTCTCCTCCAGAAACTACTAGTTAAACCATTGAAGAAATTTGTCTGAGGTAGATATTATAAATATTGCAAAAAGATAGTATAATGAGAAACTGCTTCACTCTGATCATTTGCAAAGACTCGACTGATTCTCAGATAAATGATTTTGCTTGACCATAATGGGTTTTGTTTGTTTGTTTTTCATAAAAATGCTTTTACACATCTGTACCTTGGAATTGATGAACATTAGTCTGTGCACTGAACATGGAATTAAAGGACAAGGCTTTCCTTGAAAAGTACCCCAACAGGAGGAAGATATCCCAACAGGATAGGAAAGCACCCCATTAACTTTCTCTCACGCTCTCCAGCAAACGCTTTCTCTAAATGTGCAGCAATGTATCTCACAGCAGAATACTAAAGTAAGTATGCTTCTAATTAAGTCTGTCAATCAATTACTATTTTGTAAGTTGATTAAGCAAATTAATCCTAAAAAGATTACTTATCAGAGATATTTATAGCCATGCTTGGACTTCGCTATGCAATTAAAAGACAGTAAAATGTTCTAGAATTAAATTAGTAAGGGCTGCCATGAGTACAATAATTTGTTATTATCTATCATTTTTAATTCAGAGTATGAACTTCATTTTCTAGCTACATTCAACAAGGCTCTTCAGAGTCCTTTTCTGAACTTTTTCGATGGCTCTCTTACCACTGATTTATGGCTTACTGTCTCAGGTGTAGAGATAGAAGAATTGATAGCCTTGTTACCAATCAGTAAAGACCCTGGAGTAGGTGACATTCCGGGCACAGTCTTTAAAACCAATATAGACTGGTGGATACCAGTCATCTACAAATACTTTTTAACCCAACAAGGGGGTCTCAGCATGTTCAGACACCTTCATTTTCTTTGTCCCTTTCTTCCTTTACTATTTATTTATTTTTCACATTTTATACTGCCCTTCCTCCAAGACGATCAGGGTGGTGTACATAGTTCCTCCCCTCCTTTTGTCCTCACAACAACCCTGTGAAGCAGGTGAGGCTGAGAGATAGTGACTGGCCCAAGGTCACCCAGGACACTTCATGGCTGAGCAGGAATTTGAACCTGATTCTTCCACGTCTAAGTACAACTTAGTACAAACCACTACAGTGAATAAACATATAGAAACAAAATCCAAAACATAAAGTTCTCAAAGTGGTGGGTCGTGACCCACCACTTTTACCGGATGTGGGCGATATGACCTTAAGGGGGGGGTGGCCATCCCGAATGTCGGCGGCTGCACTCCAGGATTGTGTCTGCTGCCGACCCAAAAATGCTTTTTCAGTGTACCTGGTTGCCCTGCCAGCTCCCCGAACGGTCCGGGGAACCTGCAGCTCCCTCCGCAGGCCTCCCCAAGGCTCTAAACAGTGGCAATTGCATTCCGAATCCTACTTCTGGTTTTCGCTGGTCAATGACCCCCTCTCTCGCCATCCCTGCCTGCTCTCCCCTGCGCCAACCGGCACGGGACTCACCTGCGCAGCTGGTGCAGGTTCATGTAGGCAGCAGAGTGTTGCCACCGCTTACTCCTGAGGAGCCGTAAACATGCTTTATAGCACGTTTGCAACTCCTTAGGCCGACGAAGTGCTCGCTCCTCCGGCCTAGAGATAAGCAGGATCCGGCTGTAAATTTCGAAAAAGGAGGTAGGATAAATGGCAGACAAGAGAGCTGAGAGTACAATGGAAATGCTCTTCTGAGCTTTTCTTTCTGAATTTTGGAGAATTCTCAGGAAAAGCTTGCATTTTTTTCTGAGAATTCTCCGCAAAGATTTGGAAAGATTCACCCCAAGCTGTTTTGAGATGAGTGAGTTTTGCCTATGCTCAACAACCTGCTGATCATGCAGAGACAGCCCTATGGAAATATTTATTTATT
The DNA here is from genome assembly GCA_026170595.1 of Plestiodon gilberti rubricaudatus. Classification (NCBI taxonomy): domain Eukaryota; kingdom Metazoa; phylum Chordata; class Lepidosauria; order Squamata; family Scincidae; genus Plestiodon; species Plestiodon gilberti. Next base: position 200,883,599 of record JANXHW010000003.1, on the reverse strand, counting down.
TATTTTTCACATTTTTATACCGCCCTTCCTCCAAGGAGCTCAGAGTGGTGTACGTATTTCCTCCCCTCCTTTTTTTTTTTTTGTCCTATAGGTTCTATTCCTACCTTCAAGTTAACACATGGAGACTGAGGGTAGGGATGATCCCCCTCCCACTCATACATACAGAAATAATATTTGAATCAAACTAAGATAACCTTCATTTGTACGTCCGGAAAATTGACACTCCAGGATCACTGGAGGCCCAATCTTATTTGGATGCCATGCTGACATTGCATGGATACCTGCGTGACATCTGCAATATCCTAAGCCCATCCAGCCAATGCCACACCAGCACAGTCCTCCCAGTAATGCTGGTGCAATCCTCCCAGCAATTCTTAACAAAATGTTTTGAGCATGTGCAGAGTGCCTTTCTGCATAGAATACTCATAACCAGTCCATACACATCTGGAATGAGAGCTAATGACTTCAATAGCAAAGGCTGTGAATTCCACAACAGTTTGAGCTCCAGTACCTATCATTTTAGAAGATAAAAACTGCCTGCCTTCTTTCCATGCTCCCAAACTTCTGAGTGGCTCTGAAGGAAGGGAGATTGTGGGTACAGGGCTGCAGTCATCTCCTTTGGCCACTGTTTTGCAGTGGTTGGGCATTTGCAGGAGGCAACTTTCTGCTCTAATACAAACACACATGCACACTGCTTTCGGATTCTGAAAGGAGCATGTCAAGGATGGCAGGTGGTCCATGGCCATCTGTCCTCTGGATACTGAGCTTATTTTCCACCCGATCTTCTTGCAGCCAAAGCCCCAAATTCCTACGGGAATAGAAGGGAGAAGCAGGCTGCTGCTGTCTCTTCTCTGATCATTGCAAGGCTTGCATGTAAGAAGCAATTAAATGAAATCTTCGGTTCTAGTGCTGTTGTTCAATGTATAGGGTAGATCTGGAAGGGCACATTGCAATCGTGCTTTAGATTTACTGTTTTCAGTATGTGTACTATATTTAATCATATACGTTTACACTGACTACCAGCTTTGCATTTCGAAAGGGCTCTCAGTGAGACATGCATTGCACTCCCAAACAGAGGCGAAACAAGGGTGGAGCGAAGGCAAGTAGTTCTGCAAGCCTCCGTTACACTGGAGTCAGCGGCCCCTCCCCCTTGCTGTTGGAGCCATTCTGGCAGCAAAGGCAACACACAGGACACTCCCCTGCAACAGTGTAACGGAGGCTTGCAGAACTACTTGCCTTCGCTCCACCCTTGTTTCGCCTCTGCTCCCAAACAAATTTACTCAGAAGTGAGCCCTACTGAGCACAATGAGACTTACAGCGCAATCTACCGGAACTATCCGGCAGCGGAGCGAGTGCTCTGCCACCCGAAGCTGTCGCAAATATGCCATAAAGCATGTTCGTAATGACTTGGGAGTAAGGGCCGCCGGTGCTAGGCCGGCAACCCTTATTCCGTCACCGGATCTCCCACGCGGCCACCAGAGGAAGGTAAAGGATCCCCTGGCGGCCGCATGGGCGGTCCGGGCGACGACGGAGGGGGACCATTGGCCTTGGGGGGACCATTTTTGATCCAGTTTGTCAGCATCCTAGTTCTACGCTGCCTAGTTTCAATAAGGTTTCTTCACGTTGTCTCCATTTCTTTTGTATCTTATGTTGACGGAAGATGGCTGGATGGCAGAGGGAGAGGAGGAATGGAAGGATATACTGGTGGGAAGAATCCTGGGAGATATCGAGGGGAAGATCCCTTGTGTCGAGTGATGTGAACTGGCTCAGAAATACAAACCTGTCCAGCTTATAATACTCAGTTGTTTCAGGAATCGCACACCATCCTTCATGAAGCTTTACTCTAGCCCAGAATGTAAACTGAAATAATGCACATGCACAGTCAACAGTCAGCAAATGAGGCACCTGGAGCCAGATGTTTTGGGGCTGCACAAGCAGGTCACTCTTGCTGAAGTTCTCTGTTTTTGCTATGAACTACATTACCAGACCACCCTACAAAACACCTATTTGTTTGGTGAGTGTCTTCTCTGTTTAGATCAGTTATCTCAAGGTGCCTGAGGGGGGACATGATTGAGACGTATAAAATTATGCATGGGATGGATAGAGTGGATAGAGGGAAATTCTTTTTCCTCTTGCACAACACCAGAACCAGGGGACATGCAATAAAATTGAGTGGAGTGTTAGAACAGACAAAAGAAAATATTTCTTTACCCAGCGTGTAATTCATCTGTGGAACTCCTTGCCACAGGATGTGGTGATGGCACCTAGCCTAGATGCCTTTAAAAGGGGATTGGATAGATTCATGGAGGAAAAGTCCATCACAAGTTACAAGCCATAAGCAACCTCCCGGTTTTAGAAGTAGGTTATCTCTGTATGCCAGGTGCAAGAGAGTGGCAACAGGATACAGGTATCTTGTTGTCTTGTGTGCTCCCTGAGACATCTAGTGGGGCCACTGTGAGATACAGAAAGCTGGACTAGATGGGCCTTTCGCCTGATCCAACAGGGCTCTTCTTATGTTCTCAATTCGTGCTTGCAACATTTCATGGGTCATAACACCTGTTTTGCATGCAGAAGGGCGTGCAAGGATTAGATTCAGGTTCAATTCCCAGCATTCCAGAAAAAGACAAAGAAAAATGTCTGCCTCAGGCCTTGGAGAGCTGCTGCCAGTGTTGACAATACTGAGTAAATAGTCTGATTCAACGTATGGCAGCTTCTTATGTTCCTATGATCACAAGTGGAGCAACCACATCAGTTGCTAGAACCCAGACTCCATTGTGTGAGCTTCGTTTTATATGAGGTGGTAAGACAAGATACTCCCAAGATATCTGGGGCTAGATGGAGTTGCATCCTCTTACTTCACCTTGCACATGGCTCATTATAGTCCTGTTGTCTTTAAAAGAAAAACCTTAAAATAGCTTCCTTTTTTAATGGTGAATTGGTGTTATCCTAGTCTCTGAATCAGGAAAACATCAGTGAACTTAAAGATTGCACGTATTGTTTGTCTGCCACTACCAAAAAAAACCCACAAAAGGTTGCCATAAAAGACACAGTGTAAGTTGTACAATCACATTCCCACCTATTTCCTGGGCTGGAGCTTCAATCAATATGGAATCAATATGGAACATGTATACAATGCCCTCTGCAATCAGGCACACAAGGAGATAAGTCACAATATGAGTACAGGGAGACGGATGATGAAGCTGGATAGAATGATGAATCCTAGTCCATGTCCCCTGCAAACCACACCCAGGTTTCTGAGCATAAATTGCCTGTGCACGTCTCAAGATTTCCGTATGGAATGGGAAGAACTATAAACTGCTTTCAAAAGAACATACAGTCATTCTTAAGAAAACAATCATCCAGACAACATTTCCTGGAGAGTGAATGACTACTCCCCTGCCTTTTTCCCCCTCCTCTTTCTCATCTCTCCTTTCTCTTTCCTTTTTTTAAGTGGAAATGGTAGGATAAGAGAGGAATAAAGGTAAAAGGGACAGGAACGACTTTCAAACAGAAGTCAATTAGAATTTGGATGTCGGAGACAGGAGAGATATTTGTGGTGGGGTTGTACCATTACTATGTACTGTTTCTCCAGTTTTATTGTTTTATTGTATTTTACATTTGTCACAGTAAAAAAAAAAACTAAAACATTTTTTTAAATTAGTTCACTTGGGCTGCAATCTTATACACAGTTACCAGGGAGTAAGCCCCATTGAATATAGTGGGACTTACTTCTAAGTAAACATGTATAGGACTGCAATGCTACGAGTCTAAGAGCCCAATCCTTTTCCCATCGCCACCGGATCCCTCCCTCCCACAGCCTCCCTGCCCCGTTCCTCCCCCTTCCTGCCCCTTCTTCACCCCCTCCCTGCCCCTGCTGCTGCCTTACCTTCTCCAGCACGCGCTGCAAGGTCTGATGACGTCCAGGGAGCGCTGCCACTTCTTGCGGCAGAACTCCCAAAATTTTACTGGCTTTAAGTTTCTTCCACTATCATAACGCCCTGCCCGGAATAGGATTGGACTGTAAGAATGTCATTATTGTGCAGATATTTGATGTAAGGGGCATAGTTGATCCCGCCTGCTGACCCCACTTCCTCAACATGCCCAATGTCCATACATAGAGAAATGCATCTGCCTGTACAGTGTCTTACATGCATAGAACCAAATTGCAAGACCAGTATACTGAATGCACACTTACACACAATACACTTTACTAATTACACAATTTGCATCTACATACATAAGCTTCTGTGCAGATGGGCTTCCCTACATGTGGACATCAAGCATGCTGCCAGCAGGCACAATCACAATCTCCTCGTAAATGTAGACATCAAATGTCTGCATAAAGCTACTGTCGCAGAAAGCCTAACCTACCTCATAGGGTTGTTGTGAGGACAAAAGGAGGGAAGGAACCATGTACACCACCCTGAACTCCTTGGAGGAAGGAAGGGCAATATAAACATGTGAAAAATAAAATAAAAAGCCAAATCAAAACTCCTTACCTCTCTCTGCTTAGTGACATTTTTTTTTAATAAAACCCAAATGTCACTTAGGCTCCAATCCTGTCTGGGCCTTGTGCTGCCGGAAGTAGTGTTCTGGCAGCGCAAGGTCCTTTATGGCTATTGCAAAAGGTGACGCACCATTTTGCACAGCCGGGCTGCTGTCGCAAGTGGCCAATGGCTGCAGCACACCAGTGGCCTTTCAACAACCTCTGGCATCGGTAAGTCAATGTGGGGAAGGATGGAGGTGGGGGTGGGCAGAACAGGGTGGGGTGGAGGAGGAATGGAGAGGAGACTGGGGCAAGGAGGAGAGCGGATCGAGTCTGAAAAGGGGACTGTATCCCTGGCAGTGGTACTGCCACCAATATCCTATCCCCCTTCCCAGCTTCAATTCGCCTTCCTGGGTCCACTCAAACTTGCACCAGCTAAATCACAGGTGCAGGTCTGAGTAGACCCAGTGGGGCAGCGAGGGCTTACCCCCTGGCAAGGGAACAAATGTTCCCTTACCCAGAGGAGACCTCCGGGAATACCACCACCACTACCCGCAGGATGCAGCGCACGCTTCGGTGACGTGGCTGCATTGGCAGGGGGATTTAGGTAGGATTGGGCTATAACTCCTGCAAAAGATAATAATAAAAAAATGTTAGATTATTCCAAACGTCTGGGCTTCATCAGGGAATGATTTAGAGGCTCCCTGTGTTCTTTACAGAATAGTGAGAAAATTATTAAGCAACGCATCAGATTTCACATCCTCCCCAACCACAACACTAGGCAAAGTAATAGCTAAAAAACCAACAACAACAAAAATGAACAGTAGCTCTAGCATCAGAGTCTTGCTCATACAGCTCTATTAAGTGGATTACAGATGAGCTCATTCCCAGATGTGGGTCACATCCCATTAAAAGCAGGCTGGGTGCCAAGTGAAAGTGGTTAAGGGATGGCAGCAGTGATTGAAGCCACACACCGTCACTTACCATTGCTGCCAGTGCTCTAACTGTCTCCTTGTAACCCACAAGATTTCCCGCCCCAGCCTATCAGCTGGTGGCAGTGACATCAGTCATTCGAATAACTCTCCTACTATAAAAATCAAGGGCAGCAGCAAGGTTCAGTATGAAAGGTAACAAGCTGCCCTCATGTATCATGAGAAATTGTATTCCATGGAATCCTTATTCATTATGGGCTGAGAGAGAGAGAGAGAGAGAGAGAGAGTGGCCAAAGGTGCAGAAGGGGGGGACGACGACGACACAAAATTGAGAACCAGAGGTATGATTTAGGAAAAGGAGCTTGCAGGGGTGAGATGCAGAAACGGCTTCCATGCCTCCTCCCTGTTTCCACCTTGCAAGTTCCTTTTGGCATATTACTGGATGCATTAAAGGTAAAAGGACGTATTCATATGAACTTCCTCTCCGCACACTTATGGTCCAATCCTATGCTCCTGGAACACTGGCATATTGCCAGGTACACCAGCGCAAAGGCAGCCCCACCATTGCGGAAGCCCCTCCACCAGTGTCTGCTGTACGGACGCTGCTGCAGCAGCCAGAAAGTCATGAGCCACAGGCAGTGGGGCACAGATCAGCCGCCAGCACAACCCTACCAGTGGAGAAGTGGGAAATGGGCAAGGAGAGGGTTGAGATGGGGCGGGATGAGGCAGAGCTGGTGACCACCAGATCCTGAACTCCTGTCCTGGGCTGGACATGCCCCCAGTGGTTCCTCAGAGCTATGCCAGCAACAGAGCTGACATAGCTCTGATTCCCATAGGGCAGTGGTTCCCAAATTGGGAGGCACGGCTCCCAGGGGAGCTGCGGAAACCAGCCAGGGGAGCCACAGAGTGCCACGGAATCCTTGCGGAAAACAGTGCAATGCCAATTGGCAGGCATCACATAACATAATGGGGAGCTGCGGCCAATGGTCGCCAATGGTCAAGGGAGCCGCAGGTCGAAAAAATGTGGGAAACACTGCCATAGGGGAATATGTGGCAGCCAGTACATTCAGTTAAGTCCTTCCCTTCCCACCTTTCTCAAGCGGCCTCTCCACTGGAATGGCACATTGGCTGCAGCGGACATTGCGCCAGCGGTCCCTCATCCAAAGTGCCATCACCACATAGGATTGGTCCATTAATTATAATATGCAAAGTCACTTTTGTTCACTGAGAACCTGGCTATATGTTACACCCACCATGAGAATGCTTCTGGAAACAAAATTCCCATGACGCATTTTCCCCGTCCTTGTTAGACATTGACCCAGTTTCATCTGACTCAGTATCATCACATTGTGAGTTTCCACATTGCTGTCAACACAACCAGTGACAATGTGGTGATGTTACAATGCATGGTGAGTATTCCTAGCGATTACGACAGAAAGAGAGATGAAAGTGGAAAGATTATGCTTTTGGAGCTTTGCCGTGGTGAGCAGAATATGTAGCCCTGGCTCCGAAAGCACTATGGGCAAGAGGCCTTTGAAAGGAAGAATTATGACTGGGCGGTAGTGATGTATGAGCAAAAGATATGCCTCCCCTCTTTAGACAAGGTGGAGTTAAACATGATGCTTGGTTTTCAGCACTATCAGGCTCTCCAATGTGGGCACTATTGTCTTCCTCAGTCTAGGAGTACAGAATGAGATAGGATATATTTGTACCAGATCTGTGTTGGCAGAAACTGCCTTATCTAGGTTCTCCAACCTGAAACACTTATCAGCCTCTCTAACTCCAGCATAGCAGAATTTACTCCTTCTGCACTTACTCCTTCTCCAGTCAGGTTGCCTCAGTGATTGTAAGTGAGTAATGGCCAGATGCTATGGGCAATTTATTTATTTATTTCTGCCTTTCTCCAGTAAGGCGGCTCACAATATTTAAAAACAATAATAAAACAATTAAAACAAAGAAACCCAATGGATCTCGTAATTATACGCACTATTCCTTATTGCCACCCCCCTCACCTCCATCAATGGCAGCATGGTTAAAAGAGCCCCCTCTGATAACCTCAAAGGACAGGTTGGATTATATGGAAGGAGGCAGTCCCTCAAATACCCTGGTCCCCAGCCGCAGAGGAGTTCCTACGGTGGGGGCGGTACTGTAAGTTGCGCCCCATCCTAGTCCCCGATTACAAGCCGGCACGAGGTGGCCCCGCCCTCTTGCCGTCAGAGCCATTCCATGCAGAGAAGACAGCAGTGCCCGTTTGAGGGTGGGGAGTTTGAGGGTGGGGAGGGAAAGGTGGGGAGGGAGAGTGGCCAGATCTTATCCTGCTTTCTCGACCCAGACCCACCTCCCTCCTCTTCTCAGACTTACGCCAGCAAAATAGCTGGCATGGGTCCAAAAAAACCCACTGATGATTAGGCAGCCTACCAGGAGGTAAGTAAAAGATATTTTTAACTTTGTTTTTATATATGATAACTCCGGCAAGAATTTTATATGCACAATATTGGAACAATTCGGAGATACCTTTGCTGGAAGATTGGTGGTTGAACGTTTTGGACTATGCTGAAATAATAAACTTACAATTTTAATTAAGGAAAAGTCAGTTAACCTTTTTGTGAATAACTGGAAACCATTTATTGATTTTTTAAGAGAGAGAGAGAGAGAGAGAGAGAAGAACGATGTGATGATATGCGGATTTAATGAATAGAAAGAATGTGGGGGATATTTTGGCTTAGTTGGATATTATACGTAGAAAATAGTGAATAGTATGCTAGTAGGATGTATTGCTTCACGCTTGCTATAATTTTACAAAATATGTATTACTTTTTATGTTTCAATATATTAATAAAATATAAATATATGAAAAAAATATATTTTTACTTACTTCTTGCCGGTCATCTGATTCCCCCCCCCCCCATAGCATGCAGCATGTGCTCCATTGGAGTGGCTGCACATTATGGACTGGCAGGGGATAGGATTGGGCTGAAAGTTTGGGTGTCAAATACGCATGTTTTAAATGTGCAAATGGCAACTGCAATTCGCCAAATTGATAGACTTCCGTTCGTGAGCCATTACAGAATTAGGAATGTAAATCAATCTTTACTTTCCTTTTCATTTTTGAAAGCGCAGTCTTATTCATTCAAATGAGTAGTCAAGAGGAAATATCTGGCATGCAATAAAATAGGTTGAAGAGAGGCCTCCCGAGTCCAATTCCTCTAGTGGCCAAAATTGTGGAAACCTTTTGGAAAATGTGTATTTATGAATAATACCACAAAATTATATATCATTGGAAAGACAATTTAATTCAGAATGCAATGAAACAAACCATGTTGAAGTATCTGTATTCTATCAAAATATATGGCCAAATAAGTGGGAAAAGAAGCACAATTGCCTTATGTAACAAAAAGTGGATTTCCTTAACTCAAAACTGACCAATGAGATGGATTGTTCCAAGAGCCAATGAGGTGTTATTATGACAAAGCATGGAACCAATAAGTTGTTAGTAGGAGTCAGCTCTCATTTCCGTGTATCAGAGCTAATACTAAAACTCTCATTCAGTTGTGTGTCATCAAGTTGGCCACTGGTTTTTGTTAGTTACTGATTTGTTGGATGACCTGTACTGTTATATACTAAAATAAATAAAGATAATGGGGGTGACAACATGAGCTGTCGTACCAGGTGACACCAACCCTAGTGACACCTCTGTCGTCATCATATCTCTGCCCGTGATCTTCAATCAATCAATCAATCAATCAATCAATCAATCAATATCTTTATTACGGTCAAAGACCAGCCCAAATGCCCATGATCTTCACTTCTCCATCCTCACCACTGTCAGTTGCCCAAAGATCTTCTGCTCCCTTCAATGACAGTCCACCTTCCCTTGCTGCCCCTTATTATCTGGAGCATCTCTCAGAACACCTGCTTCACTCTTATCCTCCAAATCTCTCCTCAAAACCCATATTCTCTATGAAATCTTGGGCTTAACCCTTTAGTTCCTGCTCCTTACAGAAACTAGCCTAGGTACATGTAACTGCATTCATGCATTTCATTTCCATTGACCTCTTGCCTCTGCATTTCCTCCTCTCCCCTTCCTCTGTCGTCTCCCTCTATTGAAATTTGGAATAAAATTATTTTGGGCAGCCACCTATTTTGTTGTTTATAGTACTCTCTAAAGAACGGTGTACATTGATTGCACATTTAGGTTAATAGTAAATGATGATGATGATGATGATGATGATGATGATGATGATGATGATGATGATGCATCAGGACAAGTGCTTCCTGAAGTGGTCACTTGCTCAAATACTGAATCTTGGTTCATTTATTTGCAGCCTGAGCCCAGTACAGAGTTGGCCTTTCAATGAAGTGACCTTTGAGTGGTCACATTGAGAACTGACAGAGAACTGACAAGTCTCCCCACCCCCATCTACCTGCATCCCTCTCATGGAGCTGCTCTAGTCAGTGTGCCAATCCTCTTCCAACTTTTTGAGAGCAAGCCAGAACATGATCGTGGCGGCAGCAGCCCCCTCTTCCCTCCAGCACTGCTAAAGGAAGGAGGGGAGAGGAAGCCACCACAGTTCCATATCACTTCTCCCCAACCACCCAGCTGCTTACAAAACCCCAAGGCGGCAGGGAGAGGTGATCTGGAGCTCAGAGGCGTAAGAACGCCGCCCCCCTGGCGGAGGCCATGGCCCTGCCACATGATTTCACCAGAAGCCACGCCCCCGCGGTGATGTCACGTGACCTGTGAATGGCTGAAATCGGCCCCTGGGGGCAGGCGGAAGGGCGGGGAACACATCCCCAGCCTTCGGAGGCCTTGGCAGCAGCGCTACAAGACTCACTGCCACTGCTGAGAGCAGCGAAAAGAAAAAAAGTGGCACAAAAAGCTGCCGCCACCGAAATGCCACCGGGGGGTGAGTGCTGTCCCCCTGCTGCCTCCCGGACATGCCATTCCTACATCACTGCTGGAGCTTGCCTCCTGCACCCTCCATTCTTCACTTCTCTTTCCTGCTCCTGGTGCACAGTCTCCACCCTCCATGCCAGTTTTGTTTCGAATGAACAGGAAGAGCAGAGCATGCTGGACTCCCAGCACACTCCATGCCAAGAGCAGCCCAAGGGAAGAAAAGGAAAGAGGGGAGCAAGTGCATTGCATACGCACAAGCCTTGGCTTGTCTCCCTTATCCACAGGTGGGATATACACACTTGCATGCACGCAGAAAATGGCAGGGGGCAGAAGAATGGGAGGGGGGTCAGGCAGGAGGGAGACAAGGACCATCCCTGGCCCAGAGACAGTATCATTTGTCAACAGGCAGAGGAGGAACAGTTGAAGCTTCTAGAAATAGTCTGCTTAATATGACATCCTGAAATAAATTTTGGTGTGTGTGTGTGTGTGTGTGTGCGCGCGCGCGCGCGTGTCTATTTAAAAGCCCTACTACCACCTCCTTGAATTTTATTTTTGAATCTGTACAACCTAAATAATATGGTGGTATTCCTGACAGGACAGACAGACAACTTTGCCAGCCTCTTTCTCTGTCTTTATTTCCTTCTCTCCCCCTTCGCCTCTTCCCCTCACCCACTTTTGTTCGTTCACATGCAGAGAACACTCCTGCCCTCTCACTCCTTTCCTCCCACAGCTCCCACCACCACCACCACCTTTACATCATGCTCGAGTCACCATGGAAACCATAACACAAGCAGCTGGCTGCTGTGCTGAGGATGCCAAGAATTCACCGAGAGAAGTCATTGGCAGGAAGGCAGAAACAGCAGCAGCAAAACCGTGTGTGAGACCTTCCTGAAGAGGAGCTGTTTTCCACTCTTTCAAAGATGTTGCTGGAATAGGAGATGACAGGTTAGCGAACAAGGAAACGCAAGGGGTGGGTGAGCCACACCCAAACCTTCTCCAAAGCAGGGGGAATAAATTTACCCCCTTCCCCCTTTCCATGTTCCAAATGTGGATCACACCCCCTCCCGCCCTGCAGCTTCAGTGTTTAAGCATGTCTCTTAATCATGCATTCATTGATGAAACATGTAATGAATCAAGACACTTGCCATTCTTTTTCCATAGGGAAAAGCCCCTCCTCAACAATCAGATCATTAGTCATGTGAAACATTTGTTTCAAATGTTGTAAAATCATAATCAGAACAGAGCCAAACAAGGTTTCTTGGGACATATTTTATCCGGTGTAAAAGCAGTATCCACTGAAGAAGGTGACCGTCAAATAGTGTAATAGTGAGTTCAGACAAAACTGTGTGTGCGCTCTCCCTCTCTCTCTTAGTCACTCTCACACACACACACACACACACACACACTTTTAATATTAGTGAGTGGCCTGGAGTCGTGCAGGCATAGCATGCTCTCTGGCACACTAGAGCAGAGAAAGGGATTGAATTTTCATTGAGTCTTAACCTGGGGTCTTCTTTACTGAGCAATCTTTTCTACTGTTACTGACAGATGCATTTACTCCTGCCTTTTGAGAGGTGATAAACAGGGAACACAAATCCAACCCATGTCCCTGCTATGAACTGCTATCTGGCGGTAAACGTGTTTATATCCTTCTCTTGATTAAATTGCCGTTTGTTGTTGGTTTGTGTCACAGCCCTTCATTGCTTTTGGGCACCAAAGAGCTTTTACTTCCAGACTTTTTCTTCACATTCAGGTTTGGATTTTTAGTGAGGCAAGGCAACACCTGCCCTATGAGATATTTTTCCTTCGGCTTAAACAAGGGCTGCAGAAATTGACAGGTAACTGCCTCTTAGGGCTTTTCTGCACAACCCACTAGTGCAATAAATACACATTGGAACGTGTCTAGGCATTCCTATCCTGCAGTGATAGCTTGTCAATGGTTCAAAAGCACTGGAGAAGGAGTCTTGTTGCTATGATGAAAATCCTATTTGCCTGCTTAAGAAAACAAATGGAACATGTATGTTCCAGAACTGGGAAAGTGCATCAAAAAGAAAAAAATAAGATACAGAAGAAAATATTCTGAAATGGCAGAGCATTGCTGAGAGAGACTCCACTGTCTTTCTTTTTTTCTTTTAAATGGCCCGAAGAACACTCTTGCAATAGAGAAAAGAAACACTGATTCTGGAAATGAAAAGCTCCACATTGCAGAAGCAAGGGTGGGCCTGCGGCTTTCGTCCACATTATTCGGGCTGCACCATAGGCAGACACCAGAAGAGAGTCAGAACCAGGACACAAGCCTGAGTCCCAGACAGGAACACACCAGAACCACCATGTAATGCCTGGCAAGGCCCAGGAAGGGGGATAGGATCTTGGTGGAGCTACCCCATCTGGCAGCAACCTCGCTGTCCTCTTTCTTTCTTTGGACTTGCACTAGCGAAACCACTAGCACAGATCCATTGTGGAGCAGAAGGCTTATGGAGGGGTCACGGGATTTAAATCCCCTTTCCCTGCTGAAGCCTCCTGATCCTCCCTCCCCCGCTAGATGAAGTGCACCCGTTCTTGGTGCAGCTGCAGCACCATAGGGTGTTGGGGAAAGATAGGATTGGGCTGAAAGAGAAGTGAGGTACCTTTCTTCTGCTCCCACTATTTTATGATCTTTAACAGTTTTTGTTTTTACTTTTTGTAAACTGTGTGCTTCCCCTCTCCTATGGTGAAGCACATATCTATTATTGTTGTTCAGTCGTTAAGTCATGTCCGACCCTTCGTGATCCCATGAACCATATCCCGCCAGGCCTTCCTGTCCTCCACTATCTTCCTGAGTTCGCTCATTTTCATGTTCGTTGCATCGGTGATGCTGTCTAACCATCTCATCCTTTGCCTTCCCCTTCTCCTTTTGACTTCAGTCTTTCCCAGCATCAGAGTCTTCTCCAGAGAGTCCTCTCTTCGCATTAGGTGGCCAAAATATTTGAGCTTCAGCCTCAGTACCTGTCCTTCCAGGGAGCAGTCAGGGTTGATTTCATTTAGGATTGACTGATTTGATCTCCTAGCAGTCCAAGGGACTCTCAGGAGTCTTCTCCAGCACCACAGTTCGAAAGCATCTATTCTTTGGCGCTCAGCCTTCTTTATGGTCCAACTCTCGCAACCATACATTACTACTGGGAACACCATCGCCCTGACTATACGAAATTTTGTTCGTATAGTCATCTATTACAGGAGTACATCTATTACAGGGGTACAAATAACTGCATGGCTATTTCCTATAGCAAAGTAATCCACTTTGTTCAAAGCATACTAGAGACTGGGTACTGAGGGGCAGCCCAATCCTGCCTAAGATCCACTGTAGCGCGCTAAGTGCGCTGTGCCAGATCCTAGCACATTCTCCTCCAGATTGCTAAATCACTCTAGTCATTATTGTATTCTACTTTCCCAGAACTTGACCATTGGATCATCCCCTAATGCACAGAAATGTGGATATTGCTTTTGTTGCTACTGTCTGATGTCACTCTGCAAATGTCCATCACTCAGTACCATTAGTTAATTATAAGATTTCATGCAATCTAATAGGCATGGCTATTAGGCAGCCACATCTCAAACCTGTCTCAACTGAAATATGTCAAGCATTATCGCTGTCAGTTCCATATAAGCTATTCCATATAAGCCTCTTGCATCCTATTTGTTGTGTTTGCGATGTACTCTTACTTTCCCAGTAAATGAAAATGCTCTGAAATAAAGCCTCTTACCCACCAGACGTTTATTTATGCAAGGCATATCAAAAATGCACATTCAAGCCTTAATGTATTTGTTCGAGCAAACAATATGAAATAAAATGAACACTGTGTCCTTCAGGGTTAGACTGTGTCCTCTACGATCACTGTTTTTACTGAAGGTCTGAACATGTCAAATGGATGCTGCTTTCCTTAGCAGTCTTTGTCATATATGCTTAGGCTTACCAGATTTTTCCGGTTCTAAACCGGGACACCGCCCAATAATTAATTAATTAATTAATTAATTAAAATAATTTTTCTGGCCGTGAAGCGCCCAGTTGCCGCTCAAAGGGTGCCCGTAATTTTTATTTATTTATTTATTTTAATTAATTAATTAATTAACTTGCCAGTCCCTCCACCGTCATTGCCGCCATTCTGCCGCAACTGCCACCATTGTTGCCACCGCCGTCTTCGTCTTCTCATCGTCATCATTGTCCACCGCCATTGCCGCCATTCTGCCACCAGCGTCTTCGTCATCCTTGTCGTCATCGGCGTCTACCGCCACCTCTGGAGCCTGGTTGGCTGCATCTGAGCCGGCCAGGACTCCTGCCCCTGCTGAAGCCGCCACCGCTTCCAAAGTGCAAAAAGGCACTTTTTTCCAGCAACGCCATCTTGGATCTCACAAGAGAGACCCTGTTGACTTTGACTGACCAGGAAACCATAGCGTTTCCTTTCTAATCAGGACCGTGACATAATACTGATTCACTCATTTGTGATTTCCAGGCATGCATATGCTGATCTGAAAACCTCTAATTATCTCAGAGTGCAACACAAACCTTTGCAATGCAAACCTTTGAGAGCCATTCCTATGACTTTTCACCTAACTGCAAAAGTTCTCAGTTCTATTTGAAGTTTAGCTGTCTTCCCCTCCTTCTCTTTTCAGGCATCACCAATAAGAATTATATTAATGAGATACTATATAGAATAAGCAACGATCGTTGCAGAAGAATGAAGTAACCATACAGTAATGGTTGAACTATCTTCTGCAAGTCATTACAATGTTATAGTTCTCATCTCCTCCAAGAATAAAATTAAAGACCTTTTGGTTAGCTTTCTAATAAAACAGAGACACCCATAAGGCAATAGAGCCGATTTAATTAATAACAGATTTTACAGTAAATCACTATTTTCAACTTAATTAATGAGTATTGTGCATGCAGTACGCCAAACACACATACACGGGAATGAGTGCCCTCACTCCACTTTAATTTATACACTTTATGTTCTTGTGCCGCAAGGCAAATCAGAGCTAGCTTCTGGTGACGACAGCGCAACTGAAGACCATGGACTGAAGGTAAAAGCAAGGCTTAGTCTGGAGTCAGTAGCCAAGCACTCTGCTCTGAGGATGAGAGAAAAAGACCTGATCCATACTTGTACAGTACTCCCCCCCATATCCGCTGGGGATATGTTCCAGGCCCCTCCGTGGATACTTGAAACCGTGGATAGGAGCAAACACCCCCTCCATGATTTCCTGAGGGGCCCCCACCCTACCTCCCCTGCAGGCATGCATGCATGCCCCCCAGCTCTTATTTTTCTTTCAGCAAGCTTTATTTCTTCCTTAAAACAAACAGAGAAGCAGCCTCCATTAAGCAGCCAGCCTGCAATAAGCAGCCAGCTGCTTCTCCTGTTTGTTTAAGGAAGAAACAAAGCTTACTGGGAAAAAAGTAAAAGCCGGGGGGGGCACGATCCGTGCATAACTGAAACCGTGGATAGCGAATCCGTGGATATGGGGCCCACCTGTACTAGAATGAAGTGGTAGAATGGACAGTACTACTTCAGACTGTGGGGGGATGGTCACTTTATTGAATGCTCTCCTACAGAAAAAACAACTCCTGGCAAGTAGAAAGTTAGCCTGCCAGGAGAGGATTGGCCTATATTCTTGTATGCTGCTGCATTTGTTTTCCAGTGACACAGAAGTGTTTTTGTATGAGGGAACGTTCAATAATGGCGTCCACACTTGCAGTTTGAAGTTGTATAGTCCACTCTTATCACCTCAGGATTCTTTCACCTCGTTCATTGGCTCATGAAGACAAGGCCAAAGACACAGATGAGGCAAGACAAAGCAGGTCAAGTGGGTGAAAAAGCCTTCGGTCCAGCTGAAGCATGGACGCAAAGCATCATCAGGGGTGCGTTGGGGCTAGTAACCAAAGAATCTGCCCGAGGGAAGGGATGAGGAGGAATAAGGAGCAATACACCACACAAATGGAAGAGGGACCAGGATAGATTCAGGAGATAACCAGAAGGATGCAAAGCAAGTGCAAGTTTAAGGCAAAGAGTCAGCAACACTTTAGGAAAAGTAGTAATTTGTTGCGAAAGGTTTCATGGCCAGCGGTTACTTTGTAGTGTTTTGGATATACGGGCATTTTCCATCTCAATCTGTACGATTTCCTATGAAGAGGTTCCGAGTTGTTTAACGGAACGAAACGTTGGGTACTGCACTCGTCTTTGGATTTTAATGTTTCTGTCCGTGCGTGGCTGCCTGCGAAGGAAACCCGCGCTACGGTAATTGAAGGTTCGTTGAACTTCAAAGAGTTTTTACTCCATGGCATCTAAGCCCGTATATCCAAAACACTAAAAAGTAGTAATGTTGCTGCTTTGCATAGCTGACCCCAACACAAATGACTGTTCCTTGCTGACTCTCATATTCTGTAGCCCCCATATGTGACCAATAGATATGGTCACATATGGGGACTACAGAATATAATAGTCAGCAAGAAACAGTCACTTGTGTTGGGGTCAGCTATGCAAAGCAGCAACATTACTACTATAGCAGATGTCCTTGCTGGGCATCTTCATGAACTAAAAGGACTTACACTGGTTATATAAAGGAAGGCTGGCTCAAGTCTACAGTCACGTCAAGGAGAGCCCCTTGATCTCACATGGGTTTCACAAAATTCCTTCAAGGCTAGAGAGCTTCCCTGGACTTGGTTTTTTGGGGCTAGCCTGGGATCTACACAGCTTACATAGGCCAAGGTATGGAGTTTCATGACTGTGCATAAGTCCTTCAAATTTAATAAAATATTGCAACAGGAGTACTGTGCAATATCAATGAAAAACAGAGTTGTTATTCAACATAAGCAAAACATCATAAACCATGGGATTCATTTCATTTCAACTCTAAATGGAACAGAGTCAGGCCAGCTACTCTAGTGTAGTGTCAATAGATATATTGTTGAAAAAGATGGTAATCCAAGACATTCCCCATAGAAATGCAGTGGATAGTTGAGAAAGGAATCCTTTCTTCTTCAGGCTTCCTCTCCCTAGAGGTAAGTATAATCTTCTGTATGATACTAAAGGCCACTTTCTTGCATAGTAGGACATGGCTGTGATACCCAAGTGTGAAAATAACTTGAAAATATGTGAGGAATGCAATTCACACATATTTCTCAGGCAGAACATTTGTATGTGATCTCTACCACAGAAATGGCCCTGGAGTTTGGGGGATTCCTGTCAAGTTAGACCCGTTTATTCCAGTTCTGTTTTTATAACCCATATCTTTAAAAGTAACTACCTATGGGATTAAGTGTGTGTGTAGGGGGGAACTTGTAACAAAGTCATTGCAAGATGAGAAGATACACATTCTTGCACAAAATGCAAAGATAGTCATGGTAAGAGCCTCGGTTTCCATGCTTTTACAAGAATTACAGCGCAATCCAACTTAAAATCCAACTGGAATAGCCCAAAGTAGTCGCAAACATGCCGTAAAGCATGTTTGCGCAAGGCCGGCCTGCCCTGCTCTGCTGGCGTCTGCCATATCCCGGTCCCTGCTGGGCTCCGTAGGGCGGCTGGGACGTTACATGGCCGCCTCCGACTTCCGCCAGCAAAATAGCTGGCAGCCTGTGGCAGAGCACGGGATCGGGCTGACGGCCTCAGTTGGCTGGCCAATCTTTAAGTCGGATTGGGCAGCCTGAAATAGGGTGAATTGCTTATGTCATGTGCCATAGCACTGTGATGTAATTGCCTTCTTGTTAAGTGGGTATCATGTGAAGGAACAAGGGGCACTATGGTAGCAAGTTTCCTGCCTAGACACTGTACTTAAAACCATACACAATTACAATACACAATTACCAAACACAATTATCATACACAATTACAACATATTAAGTACAATCAAAACACTACTGTGACAGCATAAAATCAACCCAAATCAGAAGCAACTTCAATTCCAACACAGCAAACCCCACATCATTATACCCACCCACGCACCCAAAAAAGCTAGTGAAACAAATGTGGGAAGGCTAGGAGGGACAGAGCAGTATGTATGGACCTCTGAAGGGAGGGAATTCCAGAATGTGGGGGCTGTCATTGAGGAGCCTCTGTCCTGCATGCCAGCTAAATGATCCTCAGCAGGTTGCAGCACCAATTCATTGTCCTCCCCACTGCCATCAACAACTGGCTGAAGCCAGCAGGACTCTAATTTTTGTGTAATTACTTCCACATCTAAGGGGCAGAGCTGGTTTTGTGACTCTTAATCCAGAAATTCCTGACCGTTGTGTAATTAAGATACTGTATCCTTAGTATCTAGTAGGAGGTGTGGTCCTGAGGTAGAACTGCCTGAAGACTGCCGGAAGCTAAGCAGGAGCAGCCCGTTCGTGGTGGAAGAGAGACAAACCGGAAATCATTAAGTTGTTATGACCCTCGGTGGCAGAGAGGTGTCGTTTTGCATGCCATGGTAAGAGAATGAACTGGAATGCTGAGAATGTCAGTGACAGAGCGATAACAACTGGAAGATACCCTGTTCAGCTTGATTTGTGACAGTCCTGTGGAAAGCTCGAAGCTTGTGTTCGGCAGCTAGTGAAGATGACTACACCGTGGAGGAAACCATCTGGAATTGTAGGCTTCTATATGGAACAATATTATAAAGATCCTTGTCGGATCTAGATAACCCTGCCTATGTAAACCTCCTTGAGTAATATTGGAAGAGGATAAGAAAGGTGGTATATAAATACAGAAATAAATAATACATAAATATATTTAATGCTTAATGAAAGCATTAATTTCACCCTGCTTTCCACTGTAATTTTCCATAGTAGGCAGTCATTGGCATACTGCATGGTCCCATGTCTATTCAGAGGAAACGCTATGACCTACGCATCTGCCCCTGACCTTTACTCAGATCAATAAAACTACAAATTGGTCTTTTCTTATCCTTGGCACTTTAGTAATAAAATCCCTGTTGAGATGAAATGAGACTCTGAACTTTATCTCTTTGTATTGTTGTGAACATACTTAGAGTTGGGAAGGAGATTGGCAGTATTTCAGCCAGGAGAGCTGAAGAGCTGTTCTCTCTTCACAGGATCCCCACCATTTATATATATATTCAGCCCCTGTAGCACATCATTATCAACTCTGTATCCACACAGCTTGCCAACACTTCCAGAACTGATGAAGGGAGAATGACTTCAGTGCCTTTGCACAGCACCCCCTTCTTCCTGTACTTTCCCCTTCTGGGTTCTCTAGTCCCAGTTAGCCCAACAGATTGAGATTATATTGAGAATCGAGTTTCCATTTTCTCCATAAACATAACTCAGAGCTATAATGTCATCATAAAAGATCAGCAAAATTACCACTGACAAATACTCCTAGGACACACAGGCTCTTGTGTGTATCTTGAGCTATGGCACCAAGCAGTGAATGCTAGAGGAACTTTTTTACAAAAGTGATTCCATGGGGTGGAGAGAGAGGGGGGTGTTCCAACCCTAGCAGGTCACTGCGCCATCAGAACTCATGTTCTAGAGGCGCAGCAGCCTTTCCGGCATTGCAAAACGTGACATGCTGTTGCACATAACCAGGCCACTGCCGGAAACGGTAAGTGGCAGCAGCCACACAATAGTGGTAATCCCAGATGCTCCAGCACCAGTAAATTGGCATGGGAGGTGGGTGGGGAGTGGGTGGAATGGGGAAGGGATGGGGGAGAACAGGGCAGGGACCAGGACAGGGACCAGGGCAGACAGGGTGTGTGTCGAGGGTGTGAAGACTAGGGCTCTTATTGACTGCAGCAGCTCTGCCAATTAACCTATCTTCCTTCCCATGGTCCCATGTCTATTCAGAGGAAACGCTATGACCTACGCATCTGCCCCTGACCTTTACTCAGATAAAGTATCTATCTCCCCAGGGTCACTCAGAGTTGCGCCAGCCAAAGAGCTGGCGCAGGTCCAAGTAGACCTATTGGCGAAGCAGAGTGAACTTATGATGAGATAGCAGGGGTTCTCAACCAGTGGTACTAGTACCACCAGTGGTAGTACCAGCAGTGGTACTTCGGCCGACTGCTGGTGGTACTCGGACCACCGGACCACTGGAACACTGGTCCGATGCAGTGCTTTCGGCAGCACGTTTTCACTCCCGAGAGGCTCATGCCTCTGTGCCTCTCAGGAACGCTGAGAAGGGCCCTTCCACCTGCCCAGAGCCTCCTACCTGTATTTTCTGGCCTCCGAAAACCTGAACACCCAGAAGTAACTGGCAATGATGTCATCGCCAGTCACTTCCAGTGGTACGCAGCAGGAGAGTGGTGCAGGAGGTGGTACTCGGCCGCGAAGGGGTTGATAACCCCTGAAATAAGACAGTGCCAAGTGGGAGAGCAAAATGTTGCCAAGATTATCAAGAGTTAACATTGTTGTATCGTTCTGTTGTATAGTACATAACTGGGATGTAGGCTACCTTGCCACATCACCTTATCTTACACATTAATGCACACTGCCCTTAATGAGATGGAGAGACGTGTCACTTTACACTTAGCAGCACATCCAAAGATGCCTAAATATTCTTTCGTCCTGCATGATAGCATTTAACTTGAGCTTCAAATATCTAGATTCAGCCTGGTATTTCCTCCTGCTGTGGGAGGTCAGAAAGCCAACCTCAGGCCACAGCTCCTGACAGAAAGAACTAAAGCCCTGTCAGGCAGACACTTCACTACCCAAAAAGGCAGAGCAGGAACATTACACTGCTTCTTGTTTCTGTAACATCATGTATCTGGTAGGGTTCTGAAGTGTCTTACATATTCTCCTGCTGAGAATGAAAGTAGTATTTCATGCACCTCTGTCTGTAGTAGATTCCACCCCAGGAGGGTGTAAAAGAGTGAGAAACTGTTACAGAACCTTTGAATCATCACATAACCAGGACCAAATGACCTCTTCATGGAGATGGGAAAAGAATTGTAATGCAGTATCTTGATCTCTCCTAATATTGCAATCTTTGGTACCGAACTATTTAGATGCTTGTGATATTTTATCCATTTTGTGCCAAATAATCTTAACACTTGTGATAGTTTAACTTCTTTGCATACAATACACGTGCAAGAGCACCTGCTTATGTAGCTTTAGATCTATAGAAACCACAATGCTGTGAATCTGCAATTAATAGGTCCATGCATATACACCCAGAGCTATTGCTTCAAGCAAGAAATTGATAACTGTCCGGGCCAGCCCAGACCGCCCGTACTTACCCTCTGGCTTCCCCACGGGACAGCTACAGACGGGATCTCTGGAGACCTCTTCGGAGGATCCGCTGGCCCACCAGAGGCTTCCACCCAGTGGATAGTGGCGGAGGAAATGGCCAACCCCATCCCAGAGGGAATGGAGCATCAGCCTCCCCTTACCGCAAATCCACCAGGAGTAGGCACTCCGGCCGCCGCGACCCTCTGAAGACCCAGAGGGAGAGCAGGAACAGAAGCCAGGCCACAACTCCCCTCTGATTACGTTCCCCCGCCTCTAGCACAAAGGACGCCAGCCTCGCAATCCCCAGACAACCCCCGGACCGGCACCAGCCTCTGGACGCACGTCCTAGACACCCCATTTTCCTCCCCAGCTCCCCACAACGTCTTGGGCTTTCCCACCTGATGTCCCCCAAGGCACACTTTTTGGATGTCAAAAGTTCCACACCCTGTGGAGTTAATAGGAGGCCCCCCTGGGAGAGTATGTGTTCCTGATGCATGCACAGGTAGTCCCACCCCCTGAACCCAGCACTGTTCACAGATGTCTAACTCCAAGTACGAAACAGACCATAAGGTACTTGCATGACAAAGAAAGTAGAACAGCTGATATGTAACACTGAAAAGGTCTGGAGGAGCATATGCAAATTTCTGCCTAACAATCCTAAAGAAGAGAAAGAAAGACTCTTTGCAAACATGCTGGGGCTCAAACACTTGTAGGCAAATGGGAATGTGCAGCACAAGACGAAGCCCTTTGGCTTCCATTTCATGAGCAGATGAACTAATACCAGAGCTGGAAATGCCTCTGCCCATTGCTCTGTTTTTCCTTGACATAGTAAGCATTGTTTTAACAGGGAAACGAGAGAACAGGAGGTGGGGTTCAATGAGTATAAGTCAAAGGATGGCAGGCCAGGAGTTTATAAAGACTGAAGCCTCTTCTGTGTGCCACTACAGCAGCATGAGAGTTTCTTCCCTGAGGAACAATGCCATGCAGCTGTGTGCTGATAATGCCATCACATTAGGGAGTTGGTCTTTCCCACCCAATTGGTGCCGCCCCCTTACCAGTCTCTGAAGGTGTTGCCCAAAACTTCTGAACCAAATGGTTATCTTCTTTGCACACCAAGGCAATTTTGTCCAGCCTATCTTTTGCCTTATATCCTTCCAGTTAACAAGACAACTGATGCACACACACACCATAATTACCAATGGGGTACTTTTAAAATAATGCCTCTGCTATACCCACAATGTTCTAACTTCAATGTGTTCTATTTGTTCATCAGATTATACTCACTAGAATTCCAATCCTCTTCATCCTGGAACAGAGAGAAAATATATCCTTTTATATACAATCGTACCCACTCCTCTTAACTCTGGCGTGTGTTTTTTTCCCTCAGGATACTTATTATTATTATTATTAAAGTTTATTTCTAAAGCGCTGTCACTATACACAGCGCTGTCACTATACACAGGATACGATTAATCTTACATTTTTAAATAGATTGGCTCATTAATCTTGTTGGCAATGATGTGCGTCTATTAAGTGCATCTGATGAAGTGGGCTGTGGCCCATGAAAGCTTATGCCACAATGTCCCGTTTAGTCTTTAAAGTGCCACAAGAATCTTCATTGTTTATGTTGTGGGAAGAGAGTAATATGGTAACTTCAGAAATCTGTCATCTAGTAAGTATGGTTATTAGCAGGAAAAGGTCTAGTGTTTCAAAACAAAAAGACCACTGACCACTTTTAGCTTTCTGTATTGTGAAATAAAAGGCAAAAGCATCGGAATGAGCTGTTGGTTTTGCAAGCGGGATGTGGAACATATTCAAGCCATAGGTTTTGACATGAAAAAATACTGACAGGTAGTGAAAAGAGGAAATGGAAGAATGAGATCGAGGCTAGTATGACTAATGATATATCAGGTTATGATCAGGGATGAAGGACAAGGCAGAGTTTCGCACAACTCTGCAACTGGACGCAAGATTGCATTTTTCTGTAACGTGTCAAGGAGAACCAACGGAGGGACTCAAAGGCAAAGGAAGACAGAAGTTGATTGACTGAGCAAAGAAAATGTTAGCAAATCTATTCCTTTGAATTAACACTGACTCTGGACTTGCTACTGTCTGCCTGAGCACTCTGAATATCTGCTGACTTCACGGAGTGGTGAGATCACGCCATACTTTGGAGGATGACAAACCTGTAGACTGGAAAATGTATTAAGATGCAAATAATTGTCGTGTTTGTGGGAGAAAACCACATAGACTATGGAGGCAAGGAGGAAGAGGTAACCAAATGTGGGAGAAATCAGATATAGAAAAGTGTGTAGATATGTGCACAAGTGTGTGTGAGGGAATAACACTGTAAAAATTGAGGTAATAAATCATACCTGAGACCTCCCTGGGGATCTATAAATAGGAAACCCAAAGCATTTCCTTCTATTTATTTTATAAGTGCAATAAACTTTATCAGCTTTTAGTATTGGAAACTCCTGCAATATTGATGTACTCTTTACTTTAGAAGTTATTTGGAGGTTGGCATCTAGAGGCTAATGAAAAAAAATTGGGGATGGGGAAGAGGGTTTTTTCCTTCTTTTTGCTTTTCCTTTCCTTTCCTTTTTCCTTCTTCCTCCGTAATCATAAAAACTACAGCCATTCAGAGCTGCTCTTTCTGGGGGTTCCTCCTTGTCAACTGAAAAAAGCAAGACCTTTATGCTATACTAGGTATACTATCAGGATCCATTTATTTCACAGAAGATCTTAGATCCTCTCTTTTGTCAGCTGGGTAAATAACATACAGTTTTTAATTCCCACTAGGACATACGTTTGAGCTAATGGACTCCATACATTTGCATGGTCAGAGCAAATCTGAATGGTGATTTGCATAGACTATAGCTTGGTATAAATGTGCAATGAAAGTGCAACCTTTGTGACTCTATTCGCAGCCATTATAATGCCCTCTGCGGTCATCCTGAAGCTACCTGTGGCCCTTCTAAAGGTAGTAAATTATACTTAATTACAGGTAGCACCCCAGAATGCTTTGCACAGCCATTCTACAGCTCTCGGCAACGTTCTGAAGCTATCTGCGGCCATTCTACAGTTATCTGTGGCCATTCTAAAGCTATTCACTGGTAACATTCCTGACCAGGTTAGCTACCCCTCCACTCTGTCCTCCTGAATGGCTTTGCTAGCCTAGATGGGAGAGGTTACATCAGAACGCTAAGATGGAGTGAAAGGTAATGGACTTTGAGCAGTACCCAGAACTGTGAATCAGGACTTTCCCAATCTGAATCTCACCACCGCTGCGAAGACATCAGGAGGCCTTCAGCAAGCCTCAGACCCCAATCCTATCCTCCGCCTGGAGCACCAAAGCAACAGCACCAAAAAGGCATGCGCTGAATCCAGTAGTGGTGGGTCAACCCAAAGACAAACAGACGGTAAGTACAAAACATTTATATTTACCTCTGCATAAGCTCTGGGGCCACCTATCGATCTCCTCAGACATACACCACCACCAGCCACCTCTTTTGGTGATGTACGTCCGAGGAGAGAAAACGGGTGTGGAATTTGAAATGGAAAAGATAGATCCAGCATGTGCCATTGCCACTGGATCCACACCTCCCGCCTCTTCCCTGCCCCAGTTCCTCCTCCTCACCGTTACCCCCAGGTCTACCCTTCCTCCCCCTCCCTACCCACCACCCTACCCACCTCTAGCTTACCAGGTCGAGTGGGCATGGCAGGTTCTGGTGGCAAAGCTGCAGCACCAGTTCTGCCTCTTGCTGCAGCGCTTGCAGAATGGCTGCCAATGGAGCACTGTGCGCACCATTGGTGGCCATTTTATGACAGCAGAATTGTCTTCCGCTGTTGTAAACCCCTCCTCCCATCAGCCCAAACCTTGATAGTGCCGTAAGAATTATGGCACGTGACATGCTTTGAACACTAAAAGTACTGTACTGTACTCGTATTAAGAATTATTACCATATAGCGGTAGTAGAAAAGATCATAAAGAAACAATGGAAATCAGTTATAAGGTACTGACAATACACCGTATTGTTTTTGAAAGGGATACATACAGGTCTTGAAAGCAAAGCTGCAGTGCCTGAGGTCAACCACACACTCCTCCAGCTGGCTACCTGTGGGAGGGGGGAATGATCTTTTCCCCAGAACTAGCACCTCAGAACCCATGAGGGGTATTTGGGAGACACAAGGGTCTGACTCTGGTAAAAAAAAAATAATGAGAAGGCCCCTATGTGTAAGGGTCCCCTGTGGTAATTTGGTTCCTAAGGCAGCCCAGTCCTGTACCTCAGAAGTGCCATGCTAGTGGTATAGGATATGGTGTATGGACACTGGCGCAACTACATCAACCACCATCAAACCCCCACTCATAGCGCAGTTCCAGTGGCGAATGCACCATGGATACCAGTGCAATGCAATGCCAGTGTACATTCACTGTTGGCCCAACTACAGTCAGTGTAAACCCCAAAGGAGCTCACTTACACCATATCCTATTCATGACTATATGCAACCTCCAGGTTTTAGAAGTAGCCTATCTCTGAATGCCAGAGGCAAGGGTGTAGCAACAGGCTACAGGTATCTTGTTGTCTTGTGTGCTCCCTGGACCCTGAGGCATCTGGTGGGGCCACTGTGTGATACAGGAAGCTAGACTAGATGGGCCTTTGGCCTGATCCAGCAGTGCTCTTCTTATGTTTTTATGTTCTTATGGCAGGGTGCATGGCATGGGGCTCTATCTCCCTGCCTCATGTCATGCACACTTAAAGCATGCACAAGGGAACTTTGATGATAAAACCTGGTTTGGGGCCTGGGACCACCCTAGTTGGTGGGAAATGTGTGCTGAAAGACGGACAGGAGGAGAGCATCCCTGTTGATTCACTTGGATCTCTCACCAGCTTGCAATACTATTGGCCATTTTAATACCCTTAACCATTTCAGTGTTGATGATAGATATTTCATGGTCAACAGTTTGAATACCATTGACAACACCATTTTCTGAGCTGTCTTTTCAGATGAAGTGGGATGGTCCCTGTGCTTCAGTGGCTCAAATCTGTCCTGGAAGACAGGCCAGGACATTCATTTAGGTCAGAAAATGGTACTGTGGTACAACTGCTCCACCCCATGGTCTTTGGTGCATGGGTACTACAAGGGATCTCGCTCCTTCTGCTATTAAACACCTGACCTAAATGAAACAACTGGGTAAGTTTACCAGAAGATTTGAGTTGTGATGTCATTCATATGATGATGAACCAGGTAAACCTGTACCTGGTTCTTTCCCCTCCATCTCCATGCAGTGTGGAAAGGTCATAAGTAAGTCATTCAAACAGTCTGAGATCATTGCTTCTAATTCTATCTTCCCCTTCTTTGCTCATCTCCTGATGCTCCATGCTCTCCCACCCCTGCAAGTCTCCCATGAGATGAAGGAGGCGTCTCCTAATTATAATGTGTGTAATTCCCAGCTGACGCTCTGGCGCCAACACTCAAAACTGCCCCGTTCCTGCCTCCTCCAGAGACAGCCTTGGCAGGTTCAGACACCTTACAGCTTCTTGTGTGACACACTTTCCCCTGTCCGCTTCAGTACCTTTGTTGTTTGTCTTTTCGCCTGTGTTAATTCCCCCTACAAGACTGCAGGCGAGGGAGTGGGGGGGGGGTTGAAACAGAGGAGGTCATTTTGCAGATGACGTGAAGAGCCTCAGAGGAATGGAAATGGGGGAAGCTGCTGCAGGGGAGTGCCAAGAAGAAGCAAGAGCAGGATATGCACAGTCCCAAGAAATAGAGAGGCATCTTTCCACTTGACTTGTGCTTGTCACTCATGGAAATGAAGCATGCTGCACCACACACACACACACACACACACAGAGGCATCCTTCTTACTGAACTGAAAAGCCCACAAATGGCTCACTTCCTATCCCCCCACACAAACCTATCTCACACGATACGGCTAAATCGATGACCATATGTCTACACACTTTCTTCAGAGCCTACCGAAACCCATGCCTCTGCCAGTAGGATGGCACATCTTTTCTGCTCCAGGAAATACTGTACATGATTGGCTTATCAAGCTTCCCCTTGCAGAAAGCAAAACTAAACTTTAACCTTTTGTGTTTCTGAGTCTGGGCTGTGGCTGGGAGCACTTCAAGGGCAGCTATGAACAGATGCACAATCAGTTCTCAGTTTTACCAGAGCACTTTTTGTAGTGTTCAAAGGGAAACTAATTTCCCCTCTGGTCAGGTGCACCAACTCCCAATGAGATGAGAACCAAGTGGGAAGAGGTGCAATTTCCCTTTTGAACCTCAAGGAATACTTCTGGACAAGGGGAATGTAGCTCAGTGGTAGAGCACGTGCTTTGCCTGCAGAAAATCCCAGGTTCAATCCCAGGCGTCTCCAGGTAGGGCTAGGAAAAACCTCTTTGTGGGTCCCTAGAGTGTCACTGTAGTCACTGTAAACAATAGATGGACCAATAGTCTCAAACAGTATAAAGCAGCTGCATTTGTTTGTATGCTCAACTCCTGCTCATTCAGGCTGTGACGCCTTTTCAGTAACATCTAAAAAATGTAACATCCACCATCACAAATGCTATTGCCAATGCAAGGATGCAATGCTAGTTTGATACAAACAAAGGCAATGTATGTGGTAAAATTATCTGGCTGCTAAGTAGGCACCCTGCAAGACATATACATCATATAAATTTTCCTGGGAGTAAATTCTATTGAACTCATGGAGACTACTTCTGAGTAGACATGCATTTAGTCACATTTCCTCCATCCAGTGAACACATAGTATGGCTGAAATAAAATTGATGTCAATATTCCATTCAACTTTCACTGATGTCAACTGTGAATCCCAGGAATATACCAGGAAGATCCCATTTTACATATAAAATCAAATACTGAAATAGGTGTTCAGCTTCATTGATAAAATTCTTTAGAGAACAAAATGAAAAATAAAACACAAAGAGAAAGAGACAAATAAGCCCCCTTTCCCTGATATCATACTTACTGTTCCCATGAGCTTTGATAATAAGCACACATGGGAGGTGGTAAGAAACCAAATATATATTCTCAGCTTCCACTAACAACAAGGCATGCTGAAAATGAACATGGTGCAATTATGTGGAAACCATATATTCATCAGACTGCACTGTTTTGACATGCTATGATATGCTTTCACAATCACAGCTCTACTTGAAATGACTGGTATAAGACTATTAACCAAAAGTACTATTCATCAGCTCATTTAGATTTGGGGATTTCTTCATCACTCAGCCTAAAATGCTCATCTGTGTTTCTCTACACTTTAAATAGAATGGTGAAAAACACCATCATTGTGACAAAATGAAATAATGGCTAGGTTCAAACATGATGTGAAACCATGGTTTGTACTAACCATAGTTAAGAACCCATACTATGGTTTGTGCTTTCAGAATGCTTTAGAGAAGCTTATCTGCTTTTGTTTCCCATTTACTTAGGACTCAAATTCATAAGTTCACTCTCATCTCCACGGTGCAGCAGCCTCTAGAGCAGCGGTTCTCAAAGTGGTGGGTCGTGACCCACCACTAGAACCAGATGCTGTCCCCTGACACCTTTTAAGGGGTGGGGACAGCATGGCGGCAGCGGTGATCCCAGGGATTGCCGCCGCCACGAAAAAGTTAATGCAATTTTTACACTCACCAGGGGTCCCAACGGCTTCCAGTGGGTGCGGGGAGGTCTGTGGACCCCTTCGCAGGCCTCCCTCATATTGCTATTATTACAGCTGGCCCCCATCTTAGGCACACTTTGCTTGTGCTACAAACAAAGTGTGCCTTGTACTACATTCAACTACATGCACTTGGCAAACAAAAAAAGAGAAAAACAGTTTAAATAGTGCAAGCAATTCTAATTACTAAATGCATGCCTGAGAGTGAGCATGACATCAGAGAATGAAGCTGCTGTTCCCTCAGTTGGTCTCAGTTCCCACCTACCTCTCATAAATGTTTAAAGAGACAGTATGTATTTTTCAGATGTAAGAGATTTTCAAGGTAATTTGAGTATCGCTGATTTTAGCTTTACGCGCTGACTCTGGAATGTAGCCTTCATGTAAGATACAGGCTAACTGAATAATAATATTCATCATCATCATCATCATCATCCTGCCTTCCTGCCTTTTTGTTATTCAAATAATGCTCAAGGTGACTTACAAAAATTACAACATGACATAATCAATCAGTAAAAACAAAAACAACAATTAAAACAATCTAAAAAGCAGTTTAATAGCAGCCATAAAATATAATTAAAACAGCAGCTATAAAACATCAGCTAACAGGCAAGTTAAAAGCCTTCTGGAATAAGAACGTTTTAAATATGGAGATGATGAAAAATTAACAGTGAAGAGACAAGATCAGCATCCTAAGGGAGGGAGTTCCAGGGTTTGGGTCAAGCACAGAGAAGGGCCTTTCATGCATTTCAACTAAATGAGCCTCACACCTTGGTGAGTCACAGAGAACAGCTTCCCAGCAGGGCTTCCATTTGGGCAGGTTCATATGGGAGATGGTAGACCTTCATTTGCAGAGGTGTCATTAGGGGGGCAGGGGGCGGTGGGCTCCCGGGTGCAGGGGGCGACACACAGCGGGGGTGCAATTGCCACCAGATTCAGTGGCAATTCGGCAGCAAAAAAAGCACCACCGGCATTTTTGGGGGCTGCTGTTAGGCCATTTGTGGCTAGAGGATTCACCCGCCCACCCACACTGCAAACGGTCTAAAAAGCAGCTGAAAAACCGCCGAGGTGCTTTTTCTGTCGCTGCCGCCGAAGGGGGTGGGGCTTGTGATGTCACGCCCCAGGGACGGGGCTTGTGACATCATGGGTTCTGTCATGGTGACGGCCACCCGTGAGGGTGTAGCTACACCTCTGTTCATTTGAGTTTGCCTTCTGAAAAATGGTCCTTGCTCTATATATGCACCTATGAAATTTTTACTTGGATACTCATTCTGGTGTGTCAGTTAACTCATCTGGAATAGTTACTACACATGGAGACGCTGCTTCTATATGGTAGTTGAGTTAGACAGCATTCAGACCATTCCCAGATCCAATTCTGTACTTAAATTCCAGCCCAGACCCTATTTATTTTAACTTGTTTAAGTTTTTAAGGTAAAACAGAAGGTTTTGGGAATGAGGGATAGAATTTGTGTTCAGTGGGACTATACTTATGGAACTTGGCATACTTCCATTTTCCTGGATTGTGGACCAGAGAACAGCAGCCAGGCCGAAACTACCGAAAAGTCATGCTGTGTGCAGTCAGTGTGATTGCCAGGAAAGGGAGAGGTCAGGCACAGACACTGTGTCAAGTGGCATCCTCCTTCTGAGATACCATCCCATGAGATTTGAAGGGACAAGAGTTCCTTCGGAGAAGGGCAAAGGGCAAGCAAGAAGAGGGGAGGGAGAAATAAATAAATAAATGAGAGATCAAACTCTAACACAAGCCATACTGAAAGGCCAGAAGTTCCTTTTCCATTTGTATATTCTTCAATTATCTTTGACACAGCCTGACCTTTCTCCTCTAACCCTTTATAGTCATGGGGCAAAACCAGCCATTCCAAGGAGAGATATGAACACACATGTGGGACTTTCTGAGTTGCCAGTTTTATGCTGGTGTCCCTAAGACAACAACAGGCTAATTCTAGGCATTCACCTGAAGACATGTCTGTATTTTATTTTTCAAATAAGGAAGAGCAGGAATATATGGTACAATAGGCTTACCAGATCTCCAACCAGGACAGAGTGCTAGACCTTTAGGAGAAGGAATGTGGACAGGTGTATCTTGTTAAACCCTTAGAGCACAATCCTAGGCATGTCTACTCAGAAGCAAGCCCCATTGTGTTCAGTGGGGCTTGCTTCTGAGTAGACATGCCTAGGATTGTGCTCTGAGGTTTAACAAGCTACACCTGTCCACATTCCTTCTCCTAAAGGTCTAGCACTCTGTCCTGGTTGGAGATCTGGTAAGCCTATGGTACAACATAATATGTCATCTCCTATAATAATTTGATTGATTAAAAAAAATCAACTAGCATTCTCTCCAGGGTGGCAACATTTTCCTGATAGTCATCATATCATCATGATTATTTTCTGGGCAGATTCTATGAAACAAAGATCCCTGAGATGCCCTCTACCTTATTGGCTGTTTTATTTGCCTTTCCCTGCAAGATCCTGTTGTGGAAACAGAGATGAGCAGTTATTGCTTTTCAGTTTTCTCAGGTAAGGAGGTGCATAGGTAAAAATGTGCACCAAAAGAGCCTGTGGCTGTGCTGATCATCATGCATTTGGCTTTTAGCTGACCCACACTCAAATGGGGCAGATGGGACCAACTGAACGAGCTCTCAAGCATAGAGCTAAATCTGATCAGAGGCCTTTGTAAACAAAGGTTGGCTTGGCTGCATTTCCTCAAGGTCTCAGTGTGTCTCAGGGGAGAGAGAGCAGGCATGCAGAACTGAAAGGGATGTCTTACCTCCCACCAAGGCACCTCCCAATTTACAATTCAATTGAATAAGAGATGGAAAAGGTTGCCACGTTGCCTCTAAAGGGTCAGCAGGTTTCAGAGCAGCAACGTAAGGAAAGAAAGCCTGGGAGCATGACAGGGAGAGAAGAGTAAATGTTAGCCTTCATCATTGCTCCAGGAAAATGGAGGAGATCACATCTCTGATCCTATTATTAGCAAGCCTCAGAAAATAGCAAGTTCTGACATCAGTTCTATTTCCTTATCCTATGCAACTTGGTCTGATATGCACAAATGGAAAAAATAGACAATCACAGTCAAAGACTCACAGACAGGATTTAGCAGGTTTCCTTCAAGGGATCCTGGTCTGTCTTCTGAACAGAGGTTTTCACTTTGGTTATAAATCCATGGTGCATTATAACTTGGTGCATCATACAGGCATGTTGTGATGTTAATTGCACGTGAAACATCTAAACCTCTGCTGATGCTTTTGTATAAAATTATGTAGCATACCCTTATGGGCCAATCCTATTAAAGTGGGCTGCAGCCGGAACGCAGAACACGCTTTATGGCTGGGGTGGCCAACTCGCAGCATACCGTGTGTCACTTTTTATGCCAATAATCTTGAGTGTGCCACGGAAATAATTAAATAAAATTAATTGAAATTAATTGAAATAATTTAATAAAATTAAAAACTATACTGTATAGAATCCTTGAATGTGCCACTCTACCAGCATAGAGGAGTAAAGGAAAATATTTTCCCTTTCCCCTCCCAAGCCACCTGATTTCCACCACCACCACCCCCAGCATGCAGCACAGCCTGTTTTGGTGTGGCTGCATGCTATGGAGGGGGAAAGGATAAGATTTGGCTGTGTTATACCTAGCGAGCAGCCCAATCCAACCTAAGTTCATAAATGACCTGGAGTCGGGGATAGGCAGTGAAGTGGCCAAGTTTGCGGACGACACTAAACTTTTCCAGGTGGTGAAGACCAGCAGGGATTGTGAAGAGCTCCAGAAGGATCTCTCCAAACTGGGGAATGGGCAGCAAAATGGCAGATGCACTTCAATGTAAGTAAGTGTAATGTGATGCACTTTGGGGCAAGAAATCAAACTTCACATACACGCTCATGGGTTCTGAGCTGTCTGTGACGGATCAGGAGAGAGATCTTGGGGTACTGGTGGACAAGTCGATGAAAGTGTCGACCCATTGTGTGGCGGCTGTGAAGAAGGCCAATTCCATGCTTGGGATAAATAAAAAAGGGATTGAGAATAAAACGGCTAATATTACTATGCCGTTGTAAATCGATGGTAAGGCCGCATCTGGAGTATTGCGTCCCGTTCTGGTCGCCGCATCTCAAAAAGGATATAGTGGAACTGGAAAAGGTGCAGAAGAGAGTGACCAAAATGATTAGTGGGCTGGGGCATCTCCCTTATGAGGAAAGGCTACAGCGTTTGGGGCTCTTCAGTCTAGAAAAGAGGAGGCTGAGGGGGGGCATGATTGAGACGTATAAAATTATGCATGGGATGGAGAGAGTGAATAGAGAGAAGTTCTTTTCCCTTTCACACAACACTAGAACTAGGGGACATCCACTCAAATTGAGTGGAGGGAGTATTAAAACAGACAAAAGAAAATATTTCTTTACCCAGCGTGTAATTGGTTTGTGGAACTCCTTGCCACAGGATGTGGTGATGGCACCTGGCCTGGATGCCTTTAAAAAGGGATTGGACAGATTTATGGAGAAAACGTCCATCACAGCTTACAAGCCATGATGGGGATAAGCAACCTCCTGGTTGTAGGAGTAGGTTTTCTCTGTACAATGTGCTCCCTGAGGCATCTGGTGGGGCCACTGTGTGATACAGGAAGCTGGACTAGATGAGACTTTGGCCTGATCCAGCAGGGCTCTTCATATGTTCTTATGTTCTTAAGTTACAGTGCAACAGGCTGTGCTGCATCCTGCATAGGAATTTTGCAAGCTCTAGCTCTCCTCAAGGTAAGGGGACATTCATCCCTTTTCCCCGGGGAAAGCCCCAAGTGGCAACAGGTCTACTCGGACTTATGCCAGCTAAATTGCTGGTGCAAGTCCAAGTTAATCCGTCGGCAGGTCAGTCCTGAGAAGTGGGATTCGATGCGGAATGTGCTAGGGCCACCGATCCTGCCCCCTCCTGGGCCCGATCCACCCACCCGCACCCCTGTTGCTGCCCATCCCCATCCCCATTAACACCCTCCCCACCCTCCCCATCCCATTCCGCCTCCACTCTGCTTAATGCAGATCTTACCTTTTCCGGTACATGCCACTCCTTCTGCCGGCACATGGGGGCCAGTGCGGGCCTTCACGTTGGCCCAGACAACTGCTTTGCCATCTCAAAGCGCTTTATGGCGCTTTTGCAACAGCAAGCACTGACACAGTGCAAGCTGTGCTGGTAAAGGGATAGGGTAAGATTGAATTAGTTGGCTCACCACAAACACTCAACTAATCACAAATGAATATGAATAAACTGGTGTGCTTCCACCTGTGTTTCTACATAACTGAGGTGGGTAGAACTGGGGGTTATGGATACTGATGTTTCTGATAAATGTGAATGCTATTGTTTTGGGTTGTGGATGAAGGATGTTGCTGCACAGTATACAATCTTTTCGCTGAATTAGTTCCAGCCCACTTGACAGTTATTGAAACAGCGAGAGGACAATGAACATGAACTGAGCATCCAGAGAAAATTACAACGGTGTAATGAGTCAGATAAGTCAAGAAAATGAGAAGTAAGAGTTGTAAAAGATGATTGCAAGATATATGTATTCAGTTGCCAAAATAACACAATCAGCAGTATTCACTTGCTTGAGTTGCACTGTTTCTGATCAAGGTTTAGAAAGAAGATTGAGGGAAAATGAGGTGTAGAATGCTTTACCATTGCCAAGTTTCCCTTATATTTGAAGTAGATGTCATCACTTGACGGTAGAATTTGACCATGCTAGCAGCCTTTCCATTCTAAGCACAGTTAGAATAATAGAATTATAATGCTGAAGGGTCATCTGGGCCGGCCCATCCATGAGGCCAATGGAAGTGATCGCCTCAGGCAGTGGATTGGTGGGGGGCACCTATTACTGTTCACCTAAGTAATAAAATCACTAATTTTATTACTGTCTTATTCTTTTCTGTGGAGGGTTGCCTTTTCTCTCTGTATCATTCTGTGTTTCCTAATGGTGGGTATTTTAGCTCCCCTGTCTCTTGCTAGCAAAGAGTGCTCCATAGAGCCTTTGTTTGCTGATCTTAATTTGCATGGCTCTTCCTGTTGAGAATGAGAAATGTTGAATTAAGTGATGAGCCAGTGAATTGGCTCATATTCCAGCAAGTCCCCCTCCCATGGAGAAAAAAATGTAGAGATCAGGTAACAGATGATGTCATTCCAACCAAAGGACAAATACGGTTCCTGGTCGGAAACTTGCTCTCTCCTCTTCAAGCCATCATGAGCTTGAGCAGGGAGCTCTAGACAGGCTGAGCCACCAGCACCCATGGGAAATGCAAGAGGAGGCTGGTGGGTCCATCACCCAGGTAAACTCATATACGGAACCGTATTTAGTCAGAAAAAACATGAGGATTTTATGTGGTTTTTAGTTTGTCTTCTCTGTGCCTTGCAAGCTTATTCAATACTCCCAAGTTACAATGCATGCATGAGATTCCGCAGCGTCTCAGCACCATCTGCTGGCCATTCATCTGATTGCAGCGTGAAAACCCTTTGTCTGCCAAATTCAATCCTCTTTGCTTTTTTTTTCTTGCTCATTTGATTTTGGTATCTCCTTTTACTTTTATCAGACTTTAAAAAAAATTTTTTTTACCTATTTTTCTGAGTCTGCCTGATCCCTGGTTTTGGGAAATATAGTGGATTGTCATGTCTCCTTGCTCGGCATGTGCTACTGTGAAAGTGATAGGGCCTACCCCGGCACAGCCAAAAGTCTCCTCGGGATAAAGGGACATTTGTCCCTTTACCCCAAATAGTGCACCAGCCACCCCGATGGGTCTACTTGAATGTACACCAGCTATTTTGCTGGTGCACATTCAGGAGCCCCATGTAAATGTGGCCAGACCTGTGAAGGGGGATAGGATATGGCGGAGGAGGTCTCCAATGATTCCTCCCTCTTCCCGGGCCCAGCTGACCAATCCCACAACCACCAGAAAACCCATTCTGCCCTCCCCACACCCCTCTGCCGCCTGGCGGGGAACTCACCTTCCCCGGCAGGTGCAGCTCCGGATCTGTGGCGAGTACTGCGGAGCCAGCCTTGGCGCAGTGCTGACTACTCACTGGGTGCCGCAAATGTGCTTTATGGCACCCTTGGCCTACGAAGCAATCACTCCGCCAGTCTATTGTTAGACAGGATTGGGCTGATAATATCAATTACCATTGTCTTTAGATCTGACCAATAACAGCATCCTATGCACTGGTACTGTGTCTCATGTAAAGGTAACATTTTTAGGAAGAAAATACACATCAGCAGTACTTAATTTTTATACAACAATACAATTTTTAAATGCTTAGTTTGGATATTTACCATAATTCACCAGTTATTAAAACAAGTATTTAAAGTGACTTGATGTTCAGGGAGCTTTTTTCCAGCAAGGGTATACAATAATGGGAAGAGCTGCCCTTCTAGGATTTCTACCTTTTATGTAATAAGAACCACAAAGTCTCTTATCAGATGAAAAGGGTGGCAATCCCAGGAGGATGATAAGGTTAGAGGAATTTGAATGCCCCAAATCAAGGCAAAACTGAACATAGCCTTTAATAGGCAACATGATAACCTTGAAACTGCACTGGATAGCTGAGGGAGTAAAAGAAATCCAGATTTATACAGACTCCAGGTGCCAAGAAGCAAGACATGATAATGTTCTGAATGGAGAATTATAAAAGTGTTCAACCTTTCAGAGAGGGTGTGTGTGTGTGTGTGTGTGTGTGTGTGTGTGTGTGTGTGTGAGAGAGAGAGAGAGAGAGAGAGAGAGAGAGAGAGAGAGAGAGAGAGAGTCGGGAGCAGTGACGTACAAGAAAATAGAAGAAAATGATTGCTAGCATTATTCAAACAGCACTCAATGCTTCTGCTAAATGACTAATTGCTAATGCAAAAGTGGGATCATGATCCAATGAGATCATGAACTATAATAAAGTGCAGGAGGGTTCTTAGGAAAGGCATACTGGAGAATAAGGAAGCAGTTTACTAAATGAGAGCTGAAGAGGGATATTACAGTCTAACATGGGTTGCCTAGAGATTCCATTGTTAAGGAACTAGCAACATGGAACGGCTTGCTTTTGCTTTCTTGGCACAGCTAAACAATGTTGCATCAGCCCCCTTCCCTACAAGACAGAAGTGGGATCATCCACATCATCCACTAGGGTTTGCGTCACGAGAGCTCATCACGTCACCCCAGTGATGGCACTAGGGTTGTTGTCACCCAGTGCGGTCACTCATGGTGTCATCCCCATTCACTTTATTTAATTTAATATATAACAGTACAGGTCACTCAACAAATCAGTAACCAACAAAAAAACCAGTGACCAACTTGAAGACACTCACACAACTAAATCAGAGTTCTAGTATTAGCTCTGATACATAGAAATGAGAGCTGACTCATACTAACACCTTATTGGTTCCATGCTGTATCATAATAATACCTCATTGGCTCTCAGAGCAATCAGTCATATTGGTCAGTTTTGAGTTAACCATTTTATCAAGAAAAATGGCACCTTAAATTAGCTTTCTGAACACATGCTTTCAATGGATTCAGTTATTCATAGGTTTAATGTTACTGGTTATGTGCACATCATGCCTCCATTCATACACATGCATAGGGCCATGGGAGCTAATTTGTCATGGTGTGATCCCAAACCACTGCAGTATGCATGTGAATCAGTGCCTGAGGTATAGGCCTGAAAACACCTCACTTATTTTCAATTAGTGCTACTGACAGCCCAGTCCTACTGTGGATTGGGCTGTCATGTGGAGCTTCTTACAACAGTGGAAGACACTTCCACTGTCATACAATGGCCACTGACAGAGCATGCAGTGATCCGTCGATGGCCATTTTGCGCACGCATTTACCTGGACCAGGTAAGGAAGGTAAAGCGGGGTGGGGACAGGGAGTGGTGAAACTGGGCAGGGAGGAACGGGACGGGGAGGCAGCAGGAGGGGTGGATCTGGCAGCAATGGCACTCACCCTCCTGTTTAGAAGCTCTCTACCCCTTTCTTCTCTTTGGACTTGACCAGCTAAAGAGTGGCTGCAGGTCCAAGGAGACCCATTGGTGAGCGGGAGGCTTACGGAGGGGCAAAGGGTAATAATTCCCCTTTCCCCCTCCTAAGCCTCCTCTCTCTCTCTCCCTCTCTCTCTCTCTCTCTCTCACACACACACACACACACACACACACACACACACACACACACACACCACTGGATACAGTGTGTACCTTTTTGGCAAGGCTGCATCGGCGGGGGGTGGGTGGGGGTAGAGATATGATTGGGCTGTGATTCTGGCCTAATCTGAAACAAAACCACACCACTTCCTTTTTTTGCTTCCACTTTAAGCTTTGATGTGACTTCTGGAACCATATGGACAGTGTCAATTACATACAGTAAGCCTTCCTATCTAACTAGTACCATTCCTCTTTGTCAGCCAAAGATTGGTTTTCAAAGACCCACATAGTTAGTTTTGCCCCAGGTTCCAGTATTCACAAACAAACTTCACCAGTGTGGGATTGTGTGCTGGCTCCCATACTGCTTTTTGCATGTGAGTGAACAGGGCCTCAGGCTACTACCAGTGCCATTCAGGAAGTGCTTCTTTCTGAAAGCCCCCCCCCCAAAAAAAGAGGAGTGTGGGTGCCAGTACCTCTGTATCATTTTCAGGTTTCAACATGTTGTTTGAGATGCATTTGATCAAAGAGATAGAAATAAATTTGGCCCAATTTCCACAAATTATGGAAACTGTCAGTGAATACTAGATGGAAACCTGAATAACAACGCAATCCTATCCAACTTACACCACCGGTGTAACCAGCGGGGGAAGGTAGGGCGGGAGGCTTTGGAGGCTTAAATCCCCTTTGAATCCCCCTTTGGAGGGGATTTGAATCCCCTTTCCATTCTGGGGCCTCCCATTCTCGCTGCACCGCTGGTTACACCGGTGGTGTAAGTTGGATAGGATTGCGCTGTGAATCATAAAAGATATAAATTAATATACAAATTTTGAAACAAAATAATAGAAAAGAAGTAGAGATAAACACTTATTATTACAGACTAAGAATGACTATAACCTAATAAGTAGAAATAAGAAGAAATTAAGGTAGAGACATTTTATGAAACATACCTGAAGAAATATCACTGACAACTCATTGAGCTGTATCAGTTGGAGTCTCTGGGCTCACCTCTTTCATCTTTAACACAATGGTATATTATTCAGTTTTTTCTTTGGCAAAACACACATTATATATATATATATATATATATATATATATATATATATATATATATATATATATATATATATATATATATTCTGCAGAATAGAAAATTCAAGTATATTTTAAATTACAGACTGGAAGCGTAAACACCATTCTGCAATTTAAAATATACTTGAATTTTCTATTCTGCATGAAAAGTCATGAGGTTATCCTTTCTCTTCCCTGGTAATTTTGTTCACAAATTACTCTCATGGATTTCACTTGTATTTTCTTAGACATCATTAATGAAATCTTCCTACTGTACTGCAAAATATGCCAAATGAGCTCTCTTGCACAGTGTGGTATTCCGTGTAAGGACAAGCAATCCATCATCAGTTTTCACCCCCACACATCAGGTACCCAGTACACATCAAGCTCCTCCTTTCAGTTAATGAAATTCTGACTTTTAGCATTTATTTATCAAATTTATTTATTTATTTTAGGAATTTGTAGCCCGCCTTTCTCCCAAGGGCACTCAAGGTGGCTTACAACATATTAAAATACATATAAATACATTAAAACAATTAATTAAACACATTAAAATTAATTAAAACACTTAAGATTAAAAATAAACAACCCCAGTGGGTCACCAGCATTTACATATATTAAAACCATTTGTTAAAAGGTCAGCCCACCATGTCAGACATTAAAAGCAGTCCTGAATAAAAACGTCTTAAGGCCCCGCCGAAAGGCCTCTAAAGAGGGAGTCGTTCTTAATTCCAAGGGGAGGGAATTCCACAATTGGGGTGCCACCACCAAGAAGGCCCTACTCCGTGCCGCCATCCCACTCACTTCCGCCAATGGCGGCATGGTCAACAGGGCCCCCCCTGATGACCTCAGAGTACGGGTCGGATTATAAGGAAGGAGGCGGTCCCTCAAATACCCTGGACCCGAGCCGTTAAGGGCTTTAAAAGTCAAAACTAGCACTTTGAATTGTGCCCGGAAACGAACCGGTAGCCAGTGTAGCCCCCGAAGCAACGGTCCGACTGAGTCGAACCAACAAGCCTCGGCAACCACCCAGGCCGCCGCATTCTGCACTAGTTGCAAATGAAACTGTTCATGTAAAAAACATGTTTTACATGCTTGTATTTGTGTACAATCTGAGTGTACAATCTAGTTTTTTACATGCTTGTATTTGTGTGCGGATATGTAAAGTACACAGTACTTACAGTGTACGCGGCTGATACATAGTGATACCACTGGCCTGCTACAATCCTAGTTCAACAAAACAAGCAAGCAACAGATTCTTCAACCACTGGCTGGGGTGAGAGTAAGGAATGTCCGTGTGAAGGTAGGAATGGCAATTTGGGGGCTTTTTCACTTTAAAAACATTTTTAAGTGGACCCCAGTATCCGTGGATTTTCAGTATCCGCGGAAGAGGGTCAGGAACGGAACCCCCACATATACCAAGGTCCAACTGTAATAATATATTATTATTTGAGGTACAGTGCCTCAAAATTCTAGACACAATACAAAAACTAAAAGCATAGACAAGTCCTGATCACACACTTGCAATGTCATCAGTGAAGAATGCTGATTATTCAGGATGGCAAAATCCCAAGCAAACTGCAAAGATTGAAGTTCTCCCAGCTGGCTGAATGAGCAAAAAATGGCAAAAGAGGTTCAGTGTCAATAAACGTTAAGCGATGCACAATGGGGCAAAAAAATCCTAACTTACATTGATGAGTGGGGAATGGTGGAAGACTGATCTTGAGGTAATTAATTCAATGAAAATATCCAGTGTGCAGCAATGTGCAGCAGACTAATTCCATGCTAGGGAAGATTTGGAAAGGGATTGCAAAAAGACCAGTATTGTAATGATTTTAGAAAAATCTGTGATGCAGCCATATTTGAAATACAGGAGGAAACAATCCCCCCCCCCCCGCTGCTATAAGGGGATCCACTCTCCGCGGTTCCTCCATGCCCCCCACGCCCCCACCTGAGCCATGCCTTTACTTTTCTTGTGTGTGTTTTGCTTTAAACAAACGCTATAAGCAGCAGCATGCTGCTTATAGCACAGACACTGAGTCCTAGAGAGGCTCAGGCGAAAGTTAACAAGAAGCAGGAACTACAATTGCTTCCTGTTAACCTTCAGTTAAGCCTCTCTAGCACTCAGTTGGCATCATAATAATAAATAACCAGTATTTATATACCGCCTTTTTCTTTGGTCATTGGATTTCTCTTCTGACTTTAATTCAAAGGCGGTTTACATGGGCAGGATTTCTAAACCCCAAGGTGTTTTTACAATACAATAATATGTTCTAATCTCTCATAGAACCCTTCATTCTAGATGGGTTTTTTCACAGTCCAGCCTCTCTCTGGCATTCGCCTCACCATGCTTCAACTGACAGGCAACCTTGACTCCCACTCAAAGTGCAGCTGCATTTGTACAAAGCAAGACACGCCTTGTAGCTAGCACTGGCGTCGTTCGAGATGGGTTAGAAAGCTAAGTTCTGCAGCTTTCCACCCCACCGTTACTCTCCGGTACGAGGCGCCCCACCCCCTCGTCATAGGAGCCCGTCAGCGGAGAGAAAGCAACGCGCAGGGACTCTCCTGCACGTTGCTTTCTCTCCGCTGACGGGCTCCTATGACGAGGGGGCGGGGCGCCTCGTACCGGAGAGTAACAGTGGGGCGGAAAGCTGCAGAACTTAGCTTTCCACCCCACCTCGAGCGACGCCAGTGCACTCTACCTCTCTCTCGATGCTGACATGGTTCCTCCAATCTCCTTAAAATGTCCTATAACTGCGCAGACAAGCAGTGCGCAAGGAGAAAGGAGGGGGCTAGCAACTGATGGTAATTGGTGACCCACAGGGTGTCAACAACCTGGGAGAATAAAGCCGCTGGACGCAGTCCAGAAACTGAAACTGCCCGTGCTGCTGCTCTGCAGAGCACTTCTCTCTAGAAAAGGGAAGACATGATAGTATCGAAACCAAACCATTACATATGTTTGTGAACCCAGCACTTTCTGCAGTGAATAAAAATATGCTCACACATGTAGGGTCATTTGGGATAAAATGGAGAGAACAAACGTTTTCTATTTTCTACTGCATCAACAGTTAATGGACTTTTTTTTCAAGTAAAAGAAGGTTTGCACAGTTGGTGCAGATATTTTCTAATATATATCCAGTATATAGTTGAAACCCAGAAAATTGAGTTAATTGAACATTAGCATAAGATTTAAGTATAGGTGCTTTTGACATGCCTTCTTTTCATAACTGATTCTTAAGTCATTGCTTCACAATCACAAGAATCCTTCTAGGTGATTTTTTTTTCAGTGCCTCTATATTTAAGCATGCCTGTGTATTACTGTTATTAGTCTCAGCAAGCACAGGCTCAGTTACTTCCCTAGGAAGTAACTACATACGAATGCCTCAGAAGGTCCAGCGCATCTGTGAGAACTAGCATCTACTCGCTCTCAAGCCCTCTACATGGACAAGACTTTCTCCCTGATTCTATTTATTACTCCACGGAAGTTGAACTTCAGATCATTTTCTTGCCCTACAGAGTTAGCATTGCCAAAATACAGTGAGCAGATTTTGTTCACGTGGCAGTACAGTGAATGCCATCTCTAATATTAGAAATATAAGCTGCCTTTCGAACGTTAATTAAACTCAGTCTAGCAATAATGGGCTATGGAGTGAGCTAGAGAGGTCTTGCATACTACATTGGGAGAAAGGCCTCCAGACTGGTTGGTACATCTGACCCCCCCCCCCATGCCTGTCTGTGAATTATCTGAATGAATCACGGCAGCACATTTGATCTCATTGTTGCTTTTTATCTCCTTGCTGATTCTGCTCTCTAAACATAGCCAAGGAGCGTGTCTGAAAGGGAGGGAGGGGAAGGAGGGGACGCCAACAAAGCAGAGATGTGCTTAATGCAGATGCCATTAATAAATCACTGATAGTTAAGATATAGATTGGGTGATGGGCGGCAGATGGGAAGGAGGAATGTCAAATTGCTTTT
The DNA here is from genome assembly GCA_026170595.1 of Plestiodon gilberti rubricaudatus. Lineage (NCBI taxonomy): Eukaryota > Metazoa > Chordata > Lepidosauria > Squamata > Scincidae > Plestiodon > Plestiodon gilberti. Next base: position 200,840,189 of record JANXHW010000003.1, on the reverse strand, counting down.
CTCATATAGATTATTGGATTAACAAGGAAGCAGCGGGTGTGTGGCAAACCGGTGTAACAAATTACCATCATAAAAAAATGGAGCTCATTGCAAGCTGGTAATAATGCCAGGTCGGCCATTAGCTCTCTGGAGAGGTATTCAGAGTACAAACATCTGTCTTCTGGCAAAGAGATGGCCACTGGCACATTAGGATATATGAGATGCAGGGTTGGCTCTTGTTTCACCCCTCCCTTCCCCTCCCCCCAATACACACAAAGCATGCATGTGCTGTTGAAACATGACGGCCAACAGGACATAAGTCTCCAAACTGTCTGACAAAGTTGCCTGTAGCATGTCTCTGGATGCAGTGGGAACTAATTCAGTTCACCCAACACATGTCTATATTGTACCTCACTGGAAATATTCAGTTCAAAAAGTGAAATGTACTGCTGTTCCAGTTGTTAAGAAGGCCCACGCAATCCATCACTAAACCTTCTAAGTAGCAGCATACTGTATGTATAGGCTTACCATCTGTCCCGGAGAAACTGTCCCGGAGAAACGGGGACTGCCCCGTTTTCCGGAGCCTGGTCCTGGCCTGGTCCTGGCCACCGGGCTGGAACCAGGGCAGTCCCGGTTTTCCAGGTCCAGGTCCGCCACCGCCGCTGCCGCTGCTTCAACGACGATTTTAAAAGTGTAATAAAGTTTTCCTGTGCGACCATCTTGGATCTCACAAAATCTTGCAAGATCCAGGATGGTGGCACCCAAATCTCATGAGGGCACATAAGGCAGTAGCACACTGCTTCATGTGCCCTCACGAGATTTGGGTGCCGCCATCTTGGCCGCACAAGATGGCCGCACAGGAAAACTTTATTACACTTTTAAAATCATCATTGAAGCAGTGGTGGTGGTGGCAGGAGGAGGGGTGGTCAACTTCACCTTGCAGTCCTAGCTGGCCCGAGCAGCTGGCCAGTCAGGAATTGGACAGCGGCAACAGCAGCAGGACGGATGGACAGCAGCAGCAAAAAAGGCGAGTGGGGGCAAAAGGGGGCAAAATGGGGGTTAAATAATTAATTAAATTGAAAAATTTGGGCACCCTAATGGACGGCGAGCGGGTGCTTTGCGCCCAAACAAAAAAAAGGAGAACCAAAAAAAGCCTAGAAAAAAAAATCTGAAGGGGAAATTAGGCGTTTGATTTATAAGCCACTTTTTGCAATGTCTCCAAAGCAGCATACAAAGTTAAAACAAGAAGTACTGTACAATAAACCAATAAAACAAAATAAAAGCACAGGAAGCACAGTAAAACCAACAGAGAGATCAAACTAAAAATCCCATCCAATCCCAAACACCCAATGATACATGTTTTCACAAAAGATCAGAAAGCCTAGAGGGTGGGGCTGCATGGACTTCATGAGAGAGGAAATCCCAGAGCCCGGGTGCAACTATAGGGCAGGCCGAACTGAATCTCAGCAGATGTCCAGAAGCATTGTCGGGGTTGGGGCAGGGGGGGGCAGGCCCCAGGGCGGGGACCGGACATGGCGGCGAAAGGGCGTACATACCTCCGCACTGCATTTCCTCTGCCACGCTCGTCCTGGTGTTGGGCCCTCCCGCCCGCCCTGGAGCTCAAACGGCTCCAAAATAGAAAGTAAAACAGCGAGGGGGCGCGAATGGAGCCATGCTGGGCGCGCGCATCAAGCTGATGTCACACCCGGTGGGTCACATGGAGGCGTGGCGTCAGCGCCCCCCCCCCCGGATCACCACTGCAGATGTCAGCACATGGAGCAGATCCACATTGCAGCCTTCATCCACATAGTGAAAGGGAGCTCAAGAGTTACATACCATGGTAGCAACTCCCCATAATGGGACCAACATCACTAGTGTGGTAACCATGTGATCCATGTAAGGTAGAAGTTGAAGGAAGTGACATTTGAGTTGCTGTGGCGCAGCTGTAACTATGCTGGTGGAGGTAATGCCTGAAGTAGGCCTAAGAGCATTGAGGTTTCACCTTGTTTGGATTTAGCTTCAACCTGTTAATCCACATCCAGCCAATCACAAGCTCTCTAGGCACTGATGTAAACCAAAATGATTATTTCCAAATCAGATGTGCCATACAAATCGAGTTGAGTGAGGTACTATGTGGATCATACCTCAGACTTCTGGACAATGTCTCTCAGCAGCTTCATACAGATGTTGAAAGGGGAATTATCATCATGCAGGATTTTAGTTCTAACATCTTGCTGAGTTTTACATTTCAGAACATGAAAGCAAATTTGTGAGATGTAACTCCCAAGCAAGGGACTATTCTCATGACCTTTTTCTGAATTTATTTCAAGCTCAGATGATTTTCTTAGTCAACCTTAGCATATCTTTGGCCTTTCCTAGCTACTTCCTATTTATAGTGCAAGAATATAATTATTTTTCTTACTGCGCAATCCTGAAGAACGGACGGGTAGCAGAACGAGTGTTCCGCCACCCGAAGCCGTCGAAAAAGTGCCATAAGGCACTTTTTCGATGACACGTGAGCAAGAAAGGTTGGCGCAAGGCCGGCCTCCCCTGCTCCGTTGATGGAGCCCTCGCCCACCAGCTGCCAGACCCAGGTAAGGATTCAGCCGATGGGGGGGTGCAGTTTGGCGGGAGAGGGAGGACGGCCATAGGCCCAGCCGGCATGGGAGGTGGTGGGGGATGGCCTCGGCTGAATCCTGACCCCTGCCGTGCAGCTGGGCTATTGCACGGCCTCCTCCGACTTCCACCAGCAATTTCGCTGGTGGAAATCCAAGGAGGCTGATCGGCCCCAGCGCCATTTACACTCGGGGAAGGGGACAAGCGTCCCCTTCCCCGAGTAGACCTCCGGCCGAGCGGGAGCCTGCCCGTGGCAGAGTTCAGGATCCGGCGGGCGGCCTGGGCTGCCCGCCCAATTCTTACGCAGGATTGGGCTGCCCATATGGGACACAGCCCTAAGAGTCACCATAGACAGTTCCCAGTGACTCTACTCTGAAGGCTGATTCACACTAGCCTTTTCCCGGCGCGCATGCCCCTACCTTGCGTCTGTACGTGCGTCAGCGGTTCTCTGAACGTTTGGAACTGGGGGCTGCTTGCCGCCTGTTGTCCCTCCTTCTGTCCCGCCTTCTTGATGAAAGCGCAGTGCTCTCCGATAGGCCTTGAAGCAGACCTTGCAAGAAACCCCCACGCCGATTGGAGGTGGCTATGATTGGCATGCCGCCACTCTCCTCCCCCTCCCATCCGATTGGTGGGCTGCTGTAGCACCGCGAGCATAAACACTAGCTTAAACGCAAGCGCATCAAAAAGATGAGGGGAAACCATCTCCCCTGGCTGCGACGTAAGCTCAGACGCAAGCATGAAAAACGCTTGGAAAGACCAAACGCAGATCCAAAACGAGCCGGGAAAAGGCTAGTGTGAATCAGCCTTAAGACCTTTCTTCCCTTTGCTGAAATTCAGCATCTACACTGCTGTACACCGCACACATGTTGGAAAACATAATGTGGAAAGGCCATCTTCTGCATGCATAGCAATTTTTTGATGAAGCTGTAAGACTAACTCAGGATATTCCTGGCCAATACGTACCAAAGCTCTTATCTGTCTATATGCTGAAGTCTCCTGGCTTCCCACAGGCAATTAGCAAGCTCAAGAAGCCTGTGTATAAACATGTGATATTTGCAAGCCTAATGAAGGCTTTCTGCCAAACTTCTGATCTTCCTGATTTGAATTATTGCCTGCTTCTAGTAATTATTATTGATAATGTTCCTGGATGAAATATAACCCTTTAAAAATGAATTAGACAGTGTGTATGTGTCGCTGTTTTCCTTTTCACTATTTCTTTTACCGCTGATATGTGATCCAAGGCTCTGAAGTATTGATAGACATTCATTTTAGTTTTTCAGAATTAATAGACATAGGGAGAATGCAAAGCATCAAGGAGCCCAGATGAAAGAGGAGGTGGTTACAATGTATCTTGTGGGCAGAGCACTTACAAGGAAGCTCAAATGTATTATTTCTTCAACTTTCATGATTCGTGAGATGTTTGCATAAATTTTAGGTGGATGCAATGAGCTTATGTGTGCATAACTTGGCATTGGACTGTGACTGTGATCTTTAAGAGCTCACATTAGAATTACCAGGCACTTGGGTAACCCAGATGGCTTAGAGTGACAGCAAAATCCTATATCTGTCTACTCAGCAGTAAGTCCCGTTGTGTTCAATGGGGCTTACTCCCAGGAAAGTGTGCAAAGTATTACAACCTGAGTGTACAATCTTCAAAATATCCAGAATTTTAAAATAAAAAGCACATGAAAACCAAGCCTTGGCTCAGGCTGAGAAACTATAATATGAATAAAACAAAACAAAAATCAATTAAAATAAAAACCCTATAGGCCAGTGTTTGTCAAACTGTGGGTCAGGACCCACTTGATGGGTCGCGACCCAATTTCTGGTGGGTCTCACAGAGCCTCCAATGAAAACATGGTTGATGGAAAGATCAGATAAGTAATTGCATCAAGCCCTGAGGCTATTCAAAAATCGGGTGACTGCTAATTACCCTTCAAAGAGCTGAGCTCCTGCAGTTTGTAAGCTTATGTAAATGTTTAAGCATCTTTTTTCTGGTGTATTTTTTTCCAAGTCTGTCAATGACAGGTAGTGGAGGCAGGTAAAAGCTGGGTCACAATAACAGCGCAATCCTATCCAATTTACACCACTGGTGTAACCAGCGGGGGAGGGCAGGGCGGGAGGCTTTGGAGAGGAGGGACCTCCCGTTCTGGGACCTCCCCTTCTCACTGCACCGCTGGTTACACCGGTGGTGTAAGTTGGATAGGATTGCGCTGTAAGTCCCTCAAGCCTTGAAGCTATTCATTAGGGCTGTCTCATTACAAGAAATTGATTGAGGTTTTTTTGCAAATAAATAAATAAAATATTCTTGTAAATAAATACAAAAATAAATAAAATATTTTTTTTAGATCACCTTTTTTAAGCCTCATAAAGCTAAGTGGGTCCCGACAGAGTGTCATTTAAAAAAGTTTGGGAACCACTACTGTAGGCAATTCACTGGTCCTGCTTCTTCACCTGAGGATAGTGAACAACAGATACAGATGGTGCTGAATGAAACCTGAACTGCTAGCAAATTGTTGATGATCAACACAGAGAAAATTACTACTGCTGGAGTTCTGCCAAGGTTTGAACAGACTAAAACATGTTTACATGGGGCAACATGCTCTAAGCTATCTTTTCTCATGCATTTGTGAGGAAACATTTTAATTGCTGGACCATAATAAAAGGAAATTGCGATCTCAATTAGCTGGTGATCATCTTCAAAACATCATAAGAACTGCCAGTTCTAGTCTCATTCTGGAAATGGTGCATACGGCATATCAGAGAGAGTAGAACATGTCCACCAGCCACATCCTGGTATTAATCTGCAACATATTATTTATACCGTGGTTGCATAAATAGAAATACATAAACTGTATGTGGCCCTACAAACCATTGTGTCTTTCTGATGATGCAGCCTTCAACAACTTGGCTAATCTGACCCTCAATAATGGGGTGTGCATTTGATATGGGATGAATATGAAAATGAGACAAACAGGACCAATTTTGTTCAATTAATTCAATTCAGCATTCATCATGAGCTGAATCAATGGCCATGAATGAATCCCAAGTGAATAGAGATCCATTTCTGCATCTGGGTCTGCTTCATTCCTTTAGTTTTGATTTAGACAACCAGCCATAGGTCGTAGCTAAGAAAGAGGGAATGAGGAGATGGGGAGAAAGAGACCAGGGGGAAGCTGACAATAGCAACCCTCCAGTAATGAATCCAGATACATTTTGTAACCCAGATTGTGATAGGAGAACCCTGTCCTATCTGGCAAGGGACAAGGGGAGAAATGACGGGGGGGGGGGGGATGTGCAGAAACAAAACTTCCATGGATGACACATGGAATCTTTATTTTGGGTCATGAGAGAAAGGGTGGAGAAGGACTGCAGATTGTCTTGGGACCTTGCTTTGTAACAAACATAAATTATTATTGTTAATTTTGTCATTACTTCCTTCTGGACAGCTCCACACTGAATTACAAGTTACTGCCAGAGCAGCAGTGGTGTCACGGGGGGGGGGGGGAGTTGCAAACTGCACCAGGTGACACCCTCAGGGGGGTGACACCACTAGTGGCCCAAATTGTGGAAACCTCTTGGAAATTTTGTATTTATAAATAATACCATATATATCATTGGAAAGGTACTTTAATGCAGAAACTAATGGGGAAAAAACATGTTGAATTATCTGTATTCTATAAAAAGCTATGGCCAAGTAACCGGAAAAATAAAACACAACTGCCTTATGTAACCAACAGTGGATTTCCTTAACTCAAAACTGACCTATGAGACTGATTGTTCTGAAAGCCAATGAGGTGTTATTATGACACAGCATGGAACCAATAAGGTGTTAGGAGTCAGCTCTCATTTCTATATATCAGAGCTAATACTAGAGCTCTTATTCAGGTGTGTGTGTGTGTGTGTGTGTGCGTGCGTGCGTGCACGCGCGCGCTGTTTTTTTGTTGGTTACTGATTTATTGGGTAACCTGTACTGTTATATATGAAAAAAAAGTTAATGGGGGTGACACCATGAGCTGTCGCACCGGGTGACACGAACCCTAGTGACAACGCTGGGTTGACGCGATGAGCTCTCATACCGGGTGACGCCAACTCTAGTGATGCCTCTGCAGAGCAGGATTATCTGTTATGCTGAGTACAATGCAGGCGCCTGCTGTGGCATTATGATCTCAATGTGAAGAGGCGTGTCTTCTGCTTGAAATTGTTCCTCTAAAATTCCCCCTTTGTCAGTATGTACTGGCTATCCCAAGGGTCAAAGCAATAGGAAAATGTAAAATATGTATACTGCAGCCATAATTAGAAGCAGAATATAACCTATGCTGCAAACATTTTAAGAGGCAGAACAAGCTGGGGAATACCAGAGAGAGGGAATGTGATAGAAAGCATATTTGTATTTAAGGTCTGTGGATTTATTATATTACCAAGTAACTATCTTTTATTAAAAACATAAGCATAATGAATAATACAGTTTGTAGGTTATGGTGATAAAACTGGTTTTTATCATAGAAGCCTTTTATTTTGCAGTTCCCTGAAGGCGAGCCATTGATGTTTAACATGCATCAATTTGTTTTCAAGGAAAAGATTTTCTGAAGTACCACTGGGATTTAGTCCCTTTTTCTACTGCATTTCTTGGTTCATCTGCATTTTTGTGGGCCAGCAAAGATAAGTGCTGGCAAAGGGGAAAGCAGGGTTCATCGATAAGAGACTGGTGAGAGCCTCAGATATTTATTTATTTCAGGTATTTATACAAGGTGGTTTACATAAAATTATCAGCCCAAACAGTGGAAGCATAAAATGGACAGTTTGTCAGGCTGGCTGCTCCTCTCTCTTCTTCTCAGGGGCAAGATGTTTTTTTTTAGTAGCCCTGGGGTGGTAGTTAGGAGAGGCAGGGCCACATCAGCAGGTACAGTGGTAGCTGGATGGTGAGCAGATCCCCAGGGCCCCAGCTGCTCCTCTCTTTTCCCCTCAGGGCAACATTCTTCTTCAGTATACACACCTGCATAGGCCCTGCACATACCTTAATTAGACTCTGTTACTCCTGATACAGTATTTGAGGGACCGCCTCCTTCCATATAATCTGAGATTTCCTCTGGTAATCAGTGGGGGGCGGGGCTTGTTTTAACCATGCCGCCATTGATGCAGACGAGGGGAATGGGCAGCCCAGGAACAACTTGGGAGAAGGGGATGGTTGTCCCTTTCCCCCATGTAAGTGGTGGTAGGCCCAATGAGCCTACTCGAATGTACACGAGCATCAGAGCTCGCATACATTTGCGCCGCCCATGTCAGCGTACCTGGGGCCTGGACGGAGCACAGGATACCAGGGATCTCAGCCCCCTCCAGGCCCCAACTGGCCAATGGCTGCCCTCCCTCACCGCCCGGTCTGTCCTCCCCCCATCCCTGCCCCAACCAGCATAGGACTTACCCGGTCCGGCCAGGTGCTTTATGGCACTTGTGCGACACCCTGCCCCAGGGCAGCGCATGCTGCCCCGGGCATCTGTTACACAGGATTGCATGGTGAATCTTGTAAGCTGCCTTTGGTGCATATACAGTATATTCATTGGGATATACATTCAATAAATAAATACAGTAGAGTTTTTCCCCATTAAAATACTTTGCATAGTCTATCCAAAGTTAAGCACTTTTGAGTCCGGCACTCCTTTTTTAGGGCTCTGCAGAATCAGGCTCCGGATAAGTTCTTGCAAAGACCCTAGGCAGAAAGGCTCAAAAACCAAGGCTGTAGTTCATAAGGTAAGAGATGGAGAGGCAGAGTACATCAAGGGAGGGTACAATAGGGATCGATATGTGGGCATGTGCTGGGCATGTGTGACAACCCAGAGACTTGCCCTGTGGTTTGCTGTAAACTGAAGCATACGCTAGGAATTACAATATAACAAGACATAGGGTTACTTGGATCCCCATACACACTGACTCCTCGCTCAAGGGGACTATGACCAGAGATTTCTGCTAATGGACAGGAAGTGCTTTTAGTTTCCTCTTCTGGCCTGATATCCTGGTACAATGGTGCCTGGTCCCCCAGTTTCCTAGTTTGAGCTCTATAGTGCCTGGCAGCTCTGTTGATCGCAATCAGAGAGATGTAATTTAGCATGCATTTAATTCTCCCCTTGAAATCAATGAGACTTCAAAGAATTCAGCGGTGGATGGATCGTGCCTTTAAGCTTCTTTAAGCTCTCATTCATTTGCTTTTTGGAAGTGATTCATAGCCACATGTTTGTGTGTGTGTGTGTGTGTGTGTGTGTGTGTGTGTGTGTGTGTGTGTGTGTGTGTGTTAGTGTAGGGAGACTTGTGGGTTCTTCAGACTCTCAACATTGCCTCTGCTGAGTCTTGTGTCCACCCACACATTTTCTCATAACAAAATTGGTTAGAATAGTAATCAGAACATCCAGGTCTGTATAGTATTATTTATGCACATTCAATTTAAGCTTATGGGTTGCTTTTTGGTGTAAAATCTTAATGATGCAGACAACAACAGCAATACCAAAATGCTGTAATTTCAGTTATCCCATAATAAAACAGGATGCTTGTAAGGAATTATTATTCTTGGAGTAAACAGGGTCAGTGTCTCCAAGTTTTTTGACTAGGCAATGTTAATTGATAAATGTTCCATGTTGTCCATGCTAAATGACTTGGGCTTTAATCACACCTGTAATGTTTGCTCGACAGTGACTCGTTTCCCCCATTTTCATGGCCCTGATTTCAAGGCGTTCCTGAAGTTCATACATACATAGTTCCCTGCTAGCATCATATTTTACAAACCTCCTTCTTTATTGTACTTCAGATGCTACTGCAGAAACACATGCTCACAATAATTAGTAGTTGCAGTTACTCATAGTCTTCTTGTCTTCTTTATAAATTTTGATTATAATGCTGTGAATCTATTGTTCTGAAGGTTTCATATGGTACCATTCTTTAAGAGACAATACATTTATCATGTTCTACAACTGTTCAGTGTTTCCCCAGTAACATAGTTTCTTTAAAAAAAGAAAAGAAAGTTTCATTCATTACTATGTGCAAGTGTTCATAATCAGTGCAGGCTTATGAAATTTTGCTGCCTGAAATGGAGCAATAAATGGCACTTCTTTCCTACCCTATCTCTTTGTTTTCCATTAAAATCACCTTCCAATTCTTTCTTTCTTTCAAATCTTTCCCCCTTCCTCCCTTTTCCATTAGGAAGGCAAGAGGAAAAGCACTGTGGTAGTATTTCATCTTTCATTTCAGGCCATCCATGGGAAGGGTGCTGGGTGGGCTACTACACTTGTGAACATCCCAGTGGGCAAGATGTGGCTGTGCAGCTTCCTGGTCCTTCAATAGGGGCACAGTATGGGGATGGAGGTTGCAGAGCAAAGCCCCAACTATGGACAAGTTCACTATCCCCTGTACAGCTGCCATCTCTGGTGGTTAGGGTGGTTTGCATAAAAGAGGTACCTGCAAAAGGTGGCGTTTGAAAAAGTGATACTACTTGCAAATAAAAAGGTTGAAAAGCCCTGATTCCTATCTATATTCTTATCATGCCCCAATCCTATCCCCCACCATTAACAATGACGCAGTTGCACTGACGGAGCCCACACAGCATCCAAGGTGGTGGGGGCGATCAGGAGGCCTGCCAGAAGTAAGTAAAAATATTTTCAACTTACCTCAGCTTACCTCCTGGTGGCTTATGGGTCTCCTCGGACCTATGCCAGCTATATAACTGGCATAAGTCCAAGGAGAGAAAAGGGGTGGGGCAGGTTTGAAAAGAGGGGATAGGATCCTGGTGCACACTGGTGCTGCTGAGATCCACCCCCCTACCTCCCCACACGGAAACTTCCCCTGCCCTCCCTACTCACAACATGCCTCTGCTGCCAACTTACCATGAGGGGTGGGACCTCTGGTGCACGCGCCACACCTCTACCCATTTTCAGCAGTGGCGTGGAAGTATGCAACGGCAGCCCAGCTTTCGTGCTGCCGCAAAGGGCCTTGCACTATCAGAATGCAAGTTCCAGTAGCGCAAGGCCCAGATACGGTCGGATTGGGCCAAAACATTAGTAAGTAATTCCTTGACTATTGAGTTGTCAAGGATGGATAGATGGAAAGAGCTTCTGAACCTCAGGAGTGACTTTTCTGGGGTTGCGGGGGGGGGGGGGGAGGCTGCTATAAGATGACAAGAAAGTTGCAGAACTTTCTTTCTGTACCTGCTAGGATTAGAATACAACCCATAGTTGTTAACTTTCAGTTTCATGAGACTCAACAATTAACTGTGGTCGCTCTCATGTTAGCTCCTGTATATAATCTTTTAAGGAGTGCTTTCCAGTTCCAAGATGGTCATTCTGTAACTCCTAGTAATTCATTCTTAACATTCCAAAATAATTTTATCAGGGATAAAACAATACAGTTGGAGTTTTTCTCCAACGTTTTGGAGACCACACACTAATCTATTGTTTTTCCCACTCAGTTATCACAAACCTTGGCTCGTGTGTGCGCGCGCGTGTGTGTGTTTTATAGCCCAGTTTTGATCAAAGTTTAAAATGTATATTTCAGATTCTTTGGGATATCCACTGGCATCTAAATTTCATAAGTTATATTTAAAACCTAGCTTGGAACAGCCAGTATACAATTAATTCCCTGTTGAAGAGATTTCTTATGAAATTATCATTAATGCTATACCCTCTAGTGGCAGTAGTTTTATCTTACTGAATTCATGTGTCATTTTCAGCATTTAATGATCATTTGACAACAACAGTGTGATAACAATACTAACACTTCAACATGCTGTTGACCCAAGTACTCTAATAATTGGGACAAAGCAGCTCAGGCCAGATTGCAATTAGTTGGATATCAAAAAGCTTCAAAAAGAGCTGAGTTCTTATCATTCCAGTAGAAGTTGCATAGCATATAGTTGCCTGAGTGTCATCCTTCTAGCATCCAGGCCCAGTGTGCTTCATTGCTTGATCTTAGTTGCAAGAAATCAAGAGTTTGGGTAAGGAGCTTAGCCAGCAGCTAAAGTCTGCAGTGCTGAAGATAGGCTTGACCTTTACAATGATCAGGAAACTGTGCAAAGGCCAAGACAGTAGAGCAGGAGCAATTGCATCTGGAACTGGAGGAATTACATCTGGTGAGGCTGGTAAGATCAAACAGGGCTAGGCAGCTGGCACAGAAGCCAAGGGAGATTAGAGGCAAGGCAGCCAGAATGTCTAAGGCTGGCATCTGACCTTACTGACAAAATACAGTACTGTATAGAGAAATCTCTGGCCGGTTAGAGCCTGAGGAAAGTTAGTTTCTGTGCAGTGTTGTTTCTGCATTACATATGACACTGTACTTTCATTTATCACATAAATGGCCCCAGATAAACTTAAAAGTGAGGCTCTCAGTCCAGTTCTATGATGTATAAACGTAGAGGAGGGCGATGATGAGGTTGTAGAAAACTACTTAAGTTCACTTAGAATATAATTCATGAAAAAGGTCCCTTGCGCCTTTGTGTGAAACCAGCCCAAAACCATCTTTGTGATGACTAGTTGCATATTTTGTATCTACATGGGGGGGGTTTGCTTTCATATATGGAAACCCCAGAGGCTGCAGTCACAATCCAGTGCATAATTATACATGTTTTAAATCTCATCATTGCAATGTGTGGCTGGATAGTACCCTCCATCCTCTTTGTAGGGTTGCATAAATAGCATGAAATGCAAACTATGTGTAATCAAACAACAGTGTCGTAGGAAGGGGGCAGAGGCGATCCACCCCCAGGTGGCGCACCAGAGGCCCCTCGGTGGCAAACAGGGGGTGCAGCGAAAACAGCGGCGGCTTTTTCGGCGCCACAGGCACCAAGGACTCACCTGCCTGCCCGGCCGTGTAGTGACCTTTTTGGGCCAAAAAACTGCCCCAGGGGGGCTACTGTCATGGTACCCCACCCCAGTGGCACACGCTGCTGCTCCCCTTCCACCCATGGCTGGCTATGCCACTGTCAAACAACATCTGCCTGGCTTAAACTCAAGCATTTGTATTCTCCCCTTCCCTAGCTAAGATTAGGAGGAGGGAGTTATGTGGCTAAAGATCTTTCTATTGTGGCTTCTGTCCTTATTTATTTTTATATTTTTATTTTTTATTTTTCACATTTTTATACCGCCCTTCCTCCAAGGAGCTCAGAGTGGTGTACATATTTCCTCCCCTCCTTTTGTCCTCACAACAACCCTGTGAGGTAGGTGGGGCTGAGAGATAGTGACTGGCCCAAGGTCACCCAGGAATTGCCTTGTAGATTATTGCCATTGCTAAGAGATCTGTTCAAATATTATTATGGGGGGGGGGGGATTGCATTGATTATTGTTGCAGTGCAATCCTATGCATAGTTTCTCAGAAATAAACCCCATTGTCCTCAGTGAGGTTTATTCCCATGTAAGTGCACATAGGATTGCAGACTAAATTACAGATATATCTTACTAGTTTCTGGTATTACGGGTGAAGATGCCATGTCAATAGGAAAAGTCCTGGATCAAATTGATAATTTCCTGCGCCGTCCGCGGGTCTCCAAACACTGGCAGCCACGCACGGGAAAAATCTTTAAAATCCGAGGTGTGCAAGGTCCTTACGTTTCGTTCCAATTGCTATATACTGCTAATGGATTGCATCCAACCCAACGGGTTGTATCCAAACAAAGCTAGTCATGACTAATTCCCACTGAAACTCATGAAAATTAAGTAGTCACGACAAACTAACTGGTCTCATTGCTTTCAGTGGTTCTTAGCCATAACTAACTTTTTTTGGATACCACCTAATGGACCCAATGACATGTTCTCTTATATCTGAAAGGTTAGAGACAGCAAAGAGCTTGTTTTATGTATTTAGTTATATCCCACTTTTCCAGCATACCTTTCAAGCAATTTACAATGACAGAGAGAGAGAGAGAGAGAGAGAGAGAGAGAGAGAGAGAGAGAGAGAGAGAGAACATGAAACTGCAATAATTTAAAATCAATAAAAACAGAATAACTAGAAAAAATATCAGGTTAATTTAACTTTCAACAGCACTTAATCATTGGGATCAGTAACAGCCAAAGCACATACTACTTTAGATGTGTTTTTTCAATGTTTTTTAAAATAGTCCTGGGGAAGGGGGTGGTCATATGAAATGGGGCTCTGGGGTAGAGGCAAATAGTTCTGAATCATGCACATGGACCTGTACTCTATTTACAAGGGGGGGGGGAGAGACACTTCAATTTAAAAGTCAGTTAATGTATTTTTCTACTGTAAATAATGTGTGGAGCTGCAATGGGATCAGAACCCCAATTAAGGAATACCCTCCCCCCAAAATTAAGAATGGCCCTGTTTAGAGACCTTTCAGTGGGGCCTCAAGGCGTTTTTATTTAGGTTGGCGTTCGATTGCTGACATGGTGGACTGGCTTTTTTAATCAAATGTAATCGTAAGGTGACCCACTGGTGTTTGTTTTGTTTTAATTACCTTGTTTTTAATTATTTTATTGTATTTGTATATTTTAACATATTTTAGAGCGCAATCCACACTAACTTTAGCATACGCTCCACATTCTAAAGTGTTGCAAACATGCCGTAAAGCACGTTTCTGATGACTTTAGAGTAAGGGCAGCCGGCACGGAGGCCAGCAATCCTTACTCTGTCGCCGGATTGTCCCTGCAGCCGCCAGATACAGGTAAGGGAAGCACCGGCGGGCGCATGGGTGGTCCGGATGGTGAGGGAGGCCTGGGGTTGACTGAGCCGGTGCGGGGGGGGCGGGGATGGCAGTCGCCATATTCCCATCCTGTTCCCAGGCCGGCGCAGCCATTACACTGCCTCCTCGGACTTACGCCAGCTAAATAGCTGGCGGAAATCCGAGGAGGCTCATTGGGGCCACCCCGCGCTACACCAGGGGAAGGGGACGAACGTCCCCTTCCCTCGAGTAGACCTCGGGGAATAGGATCTGGGGATAGGATCTAGCCCAGGGGCCACTACCAGATACGTAGTTAGGATTGTGCTGCCCATCATGTATGCCTCCTTGATTGCCCTGTCAGGAGAAAGGTGGGTTATAAATAAACAAACAAACAAACCATGGTGGGGCAAAACATTAAATTCCCCCCCTCCATCCCCAGCCATGGATTTACCCCATTTCACTTGCCCTCTTATACTGTACTCTATTTTTAAAAAACCAAACTGGGCCAAAGTACGTTTTTTAAAGACCTTTAGTTTATTTTATTTTTTATATTCTGTGAAAGGACCTAGATGTAACTTGCAATTTTTAAATTAGACAGAATCTCATTGCTCTGTTTTCTCTGCCTTTCATGGCATCATGTAGGTTGTTGAATTGTCTTGTTTCCCTGTACAATGGGAAACAAGACAATTCAACAACCCACTTCTGAATGCCTGGTATTAAAGAACTACACTGGTGCCACAGATGATGTAGCCACTTAAATTTAGATTTGAGGAGAATCTCCAGTCTCTGAGATTTACTCTTATTAATGATTTCCATTCATCATCTCTCTGGAAGAGCAATATCACTCACTACCTGTCCGGACAGATGAAATTAGGTGTTTATGAAGCAGGCTAACCCCCAGGGGTGTTGCAGGAAAGCAATTAAATAGCTATGTGTGTTACAAAATGGCTGCCAGTCAAAGATGTATCCACTTATCTTTTTTCAGAATTTATTTTTTAGTTCATAAAATTAACCTTCCAACGTTAGGGATCTCTCTCTCTCTCTCTCTCTCTCTCTCTCTCTCTCTCTCTTTCTCTCACGCACGCACGCACGCACGCAGTTAAATAAGACATTTTTTCACATTTAAAATTGTTTTAGTACTTTTTTATTTGATTAATTACCTAATTAATCCAATTAATTAGCAGTTTAATTAGCAGGGGGTACTTCAGAAAATTGGACCGTGATAGGGGGTACCCGGGCCTCCAAAGGTTGAGAACCCCTGAGATAGACCATTGGTCCATCTAGGTCCAGATTTACTACACTGATTAAAAGCAATTCTCCAGGTTTCAGACAGGGGTTTCTTTAAGCCCTACCTGGAGGTGTCAAGGACTGAACCTGGAACTTTCTGCAGCCACAGCATGTGCTTTGCCATTGACCTACAGCCCTCCGCATTGTCCCAAACACAATGGAAGTTTCAAATTAGTCAGCAATCTGAAAGTTCTTCACTCTAAACTCCAACTCTCCTGGCACCACCTTACTCATTCAGATACATCTGTTGGCTAGTCCTCCGCCCCCATTCTGCTATTTGCACAGCCACATCCTGACAGAGTTGGAAGGGAGCAACCAGCTGGAATAGTATAACCTCACATCCTCAGGTTCAGCAGTCTGAAGGTATCAGCCGCCCTGGGAGTGGTATGATAGGGTTCTTGTCTCCTCCTTTATGGATGTTCCAGAAGCTTTGGCAGTGAGCCACTGAGAAAATAGCTCACTCAGCCAAACAGGATTCAAAATGCCATTCAATATGTTCTTTTAAAAAACGCTAACACTTCAGTTCACTCAGTATTCCCTGATGCTCTTGACTTGTGTGTTCCACTTCCTAGGTTTGCTGCATGGTACTTGGGGCCAGCAGAATCCCTCCCCCTCCCCAAAAGAGGCTCGGCTGACTCCAGAAAAGGGCACACAAACAATCTAGCAGCTGTCGTCTGTTTTAAAGCTTCATGGTCGATATTCACCACCCAGTGCAAAAGGTTGTCATTAGTGCTACCCAGTTACAGAAAGCTGTGATGTACAGTTGTAAAGGTTGATCTTAATAAGCTAAACTAGAAGTCTGGTGACACTGGAAGGGCAGCTTCCATGTTCATTGTGATATTGAACTTATACACTCTACAAACAATGCTTTCCCTATGGAACGTCACAGTATGTCCCTAATGCACTATGGAGGGATTCTTTTTGAGATTTCCAGTTGCTATCATACCTAGGAGTTGATTCATGATGAGTGCCATTTCCAATGTGGTACAGCCGTCTTGCATAATGTCCTTCATCCTGTGTAATGTCTCTGACATAAGCTTAAAATGTAGAGGGGTGTGGGGGTGGGCACTTTCAAATGTTCACATGCATTCAGAAGCTCTATGGTCATGAGTAGACTATACCATACCATTAACATCATGTTTTAGTAAAATAGTGACAGTAGTGAGCATAAGCAAAAGCATTGGTAGAGCGACCGTCTCGTATGCCTGAAGATCTAAAGGACGGCAGTTCGGGATGCCCGGAAGTATCCGACAAGCTGCAGTGCAGAGTCTCTGTGAGGGAGAGAAGCTGCAGCTGCACTTTGAGTGGGAGTCAAGGTTGCCTGTCAGTCGAAGCGTGATGAGGCGAACGCCAGAGAGAGGCTAAAGGAAACAACCTAGAATGAAGGGTTCTATGCAAGACTAGAACATATTGTATTGGAAAAAACCCTTGGGAGTTAGAAAGCCTGCCTGTGTAAACCACCTTTGAAATAAAGTCAGAGGAGAAATCCAATGACCAAAGAAAAGGCGGTATATAAATACTGGTTATTATTATTAAAAAAGGAATAAAAGAGCATAAATAAGATTAATAGTACACAGAAAATGAGAGTGCAGGCCAAATTCTATGCATGTCTACTCAGAAGTAAGTCCCACTATAATCAATTGGGCTTACTCCCAGGTAAATGTGGAAATGATTGCAGTCTACACCAGCTAGCCCCCAAGACCAATGTGCGCACTGTCCATATTTCTGAGACATCCATATTTTCAGCATGTACCTAAAAAAGACAGCGCTGAACATGGGGAGGGCTCTCCATAGTCCAGAATGCTAGATCCTCCAGGGTTCCAAAGCATATCAAGTAATGGTCCCCACATTCGTGCTGCCCATGTCAGACAAACACTGAACATGTGGACATCTGGGGAATATGGCTAGTGGGCACACTGGCAGCAGGTGGTAAGGATAGCCAACACACCTGTTTCCCCTTCATTCATTTGCTGTATGCAGTGAAGAAAGGACTTCTGCATACAGTACATGACAGGTAGCAAATGTATTCTTTCATCCCAATATTATGGATTTTTCCTCTGAAGTAAACCCAACAGAGTTCAGTGGGAATTACTCCCAAATAAACGTGCAGAGGACTGCAGTCTTTATAATACTAACAAAGAACATTGAACACAAACTTTGTGTTACGGACGAAAGCGTTCCTACACAGAGAGCTTCCTTCCTGACTTGTGCTAAGCAGTGAACTGTGACTCTCGGATGACAGCTCTTCAGAGACAGATCAACCCTACCCTGCACTAAAGAATGAGAAACCTAGCTTGACACAAGTTAATATGTGCATTTTCTCAGAGAAAGCCTGAACTTCTTAAGCTCTATCAGGCAATGGTTTGAATTCTGGACTGAGCAAGTGAGGTGGCTTTGACTGTGTCACAGATGTTGTTAGTTTGGGATGTTTTGGGGGTGGGGGGGAGTGTTTTTTATTTTAAAAGATCCACCCGAGTGAACTGCTTCTACCACATCAGCAGTCTTGTCCTTTTCTCACAAATCACATCAATCACAGCAAGTCTCTGGAGGCTCGGACTGATTTTCTTTGTGCTTTCATCATTGAAACCAGAAGTATTTTCTCCTCATGAATGAGCAGAAGGATTGCTCCATTGTGTAGTGAGAAGGTGGAAAAAAGGGCACCTCAAAGATGCGTTCAGCAGAATGTTACATGCCTGAATTAAACAGAGATCTTCTAATCCAATTTCTAGAATGTTCCTAATCAGGATTTAATATGGCTGACTCCAGGCACCTTGGAGGCCCAACACAATGGATTCAATACATGCAACTTGATTTTCAGATAGTATAGATTTGTTTTCTTTCCTTCAAGACTACAATATGCCCTCCAAGATTTGTTAGGTGGAACTGGGTATCCTTGTTACGTTGCATGAAGTGAGAAAGCAGCAAGCTGTTCCCTTTTTTAAAATGCCTGTTTGCATTCTCCTCCACCCCTAATATTTGTGGCAGCGAATGTGTTATTAAACTAAAGTGAAATATAAACATGCAAATAAAAAATTAACTACAAAAAAAATTGTTTATCCCCTAAGGTCTTCGAGAGGCTTTGCTCCACGTGCCAACGCCAACTGAAGTTCAGCTGACAAGCAGACTGGACAAGACCTTTTCTGTGGTAGTACCCAGGCCCAGAAATCTCTATGCTCAAAAAGTTCAAGCTGCCCCTTTCTCTCTAGATCTTAAAATGGATGGTCCATAAGGAAAGCAATATGCAGTTCTCAGACATTACCCAAGTCTTTGAAAAAGTTCTCAGACAGTTTGGTAAATTCCACTGCCTTAACCCAAACTGAGTTTGGTGGGTCTCATCCTTGGTTTTAAACCAGACCAGACCATTTAGCTCAATACTGTCCATGTTGACAGGCAACTGCTCTCCATGATTTCATCCTGCTGTCTTGCTTGTCCCTATATGCATGCAAAGCACCCTACCTCTGAACTACCACTGAGCCTCATGAACTTGATATTTTCCCGTTTTTCCAGAAAACAGTCGTCGTCGTCCCCCCCCCACTTTATATGAAGAAAGTTGCCAGGAAGCAGTTAAAGATAATTCATCTTCTGTGTTAAAACAGTGGCAGCCATCCTTACCTGTCTAGTTCATCTACAAATTAGGCAGGGGAGAGGGAAAAGCTCTGGAAAGGGAAGTGCAAATCTGCAGATGGAAGCACCTCACAGCCCATTCCAACCCAACTCCTCTGCAAGTCAGGCATAAGTGTGGCCTAAGTTCAGCCTAAGTTAGACATAAGTTAT
Organism: Plestiodon gilberti rubricaudatus; assembly: GCA_026170595.1. Taxonomy (NCBI): domain Eukaryota; kingdom Metazoa; phylum Chordata; class Lepidosauria; order Squamata; family Scincidae; genus Plestiodon; species Plestiodon gilberti. The sequence continues at coordinate 200,820,883 of JANXHW010000003.1, read as the reverse complement.
GTCTGAGTTATGTCAGAGTTATGCCTGAGTTAGGCAGGCTGCAGTTTCTGTGGCCCAGCACCACCCCAGGATCCAGGCAACACTTACCTGCCAGGCAGGCAGGCTCTCCAGGCTCGGTGTCTGGCTCAGGCATGTGCAGGCCTGTGTCTGCATTTGTCAGCGTCCATCCATGGCAGCTGCCGCAGGGTCTGTCGCAGCCTGGTCGCAAAGGGGCCGGCCGCAGGCATGGGGGTTGCGCCAGTCATGTGGTGGGCGCAGGGCAGGTGACAGGTGAGCGAGGTGCCTGAGCCAGCCGCCACAGGGCACCCTGTGCATCAGCCACCTGCTGCAGGGGAGAGTGGCCGTCCCCACCCTCCTGCAGAAGGCGATGCCACCCCCAAGCCACGTTGAGGCCGCACGTGGGAGTCATGGGGGGTGAGCGGGGGAGGGAAGGGAAGCAGGAGGGTGAGAACGTCACACACAAGGGGGGTCTCATGAGGTCTGGAACCGCCTCTGACATGACTCGCCCATGCGCTGCCTGAAGCCCTTGGGCCTCCAGGGCCGTGGCAATACCACAAAGATGGCATCCCAGCGTGCTTTCTGCTCTGTGCCCCGGCCATGACCGAGAGATGCCGTGGGCTTGTCTGCTGCGAGCGGGAAGGGCTCACGCAGCTCATCACGCCCCCAGATGGGGCAGCAACGGCGCCTCGCGGCAGGCGCTCTGGCGGGGTGGAGGTGGCCAGCTGCCATCATCAGGGAGTGGGAGGGGAGGCAGACACACAGGCAGGCGGACAGTGGGTGCTGGGGAGGGGCACGGGTGGGTCTGAAACAGACAGACAGACAGACAATAAGGCTGGTGGGCGAGAGATACAGGGAGAGGGGTCTGCAGAGACCGATAGGGACACAGGGGGCGCTCCGCAGATGAAGGTGATGCAGAAACAGGCACCACTTATGCAGACGGACTTTGGGCAGAAGCCACACAGAAACGGGCGGACCTTGGGCGGAAGGGACTACGTGACGGGCGGACCATGGGCGGAAGGGACTTCGTGACGGGCGGACGCCCTGGCGGGTGAGATCCCCGGTTGCCGAGCAGCCACTACACAGACGCAGCGGCCCCGTTATGGGCTCCGTGGCGCCTGTCACTGTTTGCCTGCCTGAGAGGCCCCCCCCAACTCCCCCCTCCCCTCTGTGCCATGGGGGTCTGGCAGCCCCCCTGCTGTGTTCTCCCAGGGAAGGCCGTGGCAGTCCCTGGATGGGACTCATGTAGGGGCTTGAGTGCTGGGGGCTGTCTTCGTGTGGGGGGCGATGCTTGTGTTACATTGGGCACATATGTTTCACTGGGGCTCTGCCCGAGGGGCGTCTTTATTGTTCTGGAACATTAGCAGAGATGGCCAGGCGATGCTGCCAGGGGTAGTCACAGCAGCCAATCTGAAAGCAGCAGCAGCAGCACACGTGCCCCATGGACCTGGAGACGCAAGCTCTTCCCCTGTGGAACCACAGCCTGCTCCATAGAAAGGGGAGGGGCAGCAAGTACGACAGCCAGGGAGGTGGAGCAGCAGCAGCGCCGGCAGCTGTGGAGGGTTGCAGGGCTGGCCCCCTGACCTCTGGCAGCATCGAGGCAGCCGACAGTGGGGCACCCTGCCTGTGGGCCCAGGGGTGCTCCCAGGAAGGTAGGTGGTAGTGGATGTCCCTGGGGAGACAAAAAACAAGGGGGTGTTACATGGCAGCTGGTGTGTGGTAGCGATCGCCAGTGAAGAAATGCCAGTGTGTCGGTTGCACAAGCCTGCAGGGAGAGAAATAAAACACAGCTGATAGGTGTGACACACATAGCATGGTCTCAGCTGCTTACCTGGGTGTAAGGCGAGCATGATTCTGTAAGGGAGAGAAAGAGGGTGAAAGAGAGAGAAAACAACACATATATTGGGTCACAACCATGGCAATCCTAGCAATACTGACCTGTCAGTTGACCCTGTGGAGAAAAAAGGGGGGGGAAAACAGCTGGTGTCTACAGAAGGTTTACAGCACCACACTCGTGGTGTTGTATGCTCACATGACAACAGGCGGCAATCTGACACAACAGTGGTAAAGCGGCATGTATCCTATATATCATAGCAGGCATTGCAGGCAGGCATCAGACTACTCATTGGTAAAAAGGCATTTCAGAGAAGGCATTGCAGGCAGACATGAGAGGGCACATTGGTAAAGAGGCATTTCAGAGAAGGCATTGCAGGCAGACATGAGAGGGCACATTGGTAAAAGGCATTTCAGAGAAGGCATTGCAGGCAGACATGAGAGGGCACATTGGTAAAGAGGCATATGTCAGGCTATGCAGGCAGCTATGAGAGAGCACATTGGTAAAGAGGCAAATCATGGCAGGCTATGCAGGCAGCTATGAGACAACACATTGGTAAAGCGTCATGTATCCTACCTATATTTCTATATGCAAAGAGGCAGAAGTCAGAACACATGTCAGCACAAACCCTGCTCTTACCTGCACTTACCTGCTGGTGTTGTTGCCTGAGGGGGGGGAGAGGCTGGGAGAAAGACATGGGTTAGCAAATGGTAGCATGGAGGCAGCTGCCCAGGCACAGCTGTAAACAGTTTGGCCACAGCCAGAACAGCCCTCTCTGCCCTTGAGGGGGGCAGAGAGGAGAGAGGAGGAGAGAAGAGAGAAGTGGGGTGTTTGTGAATTTTGCCCTCCACCGACGAAGTCCCACTTTGTGGCTGCTGGGGGACAGAACCCCATGCCACGTGCTCAGAGAGAGAGAGAGAGACTGGGGGCCTGGGGCTGGTCTTTTGTAGAAAAGAGGCTGGGTGGGGCTGGGTGCTGATAGGCTCCCTATCTGTGGCATAACTCTGTCCATTTCCAGACCTAACAGGCACAACTCCGTCCTAACTCTGACCTAACTCAGGAGTAGGGTGTTAGAACGTTTCAGGAGAGGGCTGGAGTGGGTACGGTAAAATGGCTCCAATGGGTCTCCTCGAATTTGTGTCCACCTTTTTGGTCGACCTAAAATTTGTGTCAGCATTTGTGTTGGAGGGGGGGTGTCTGTGCTCGCCAGGGTCTGGAATCCAACATTAATTGGTTGCCGCCCCCGTTACACCCATGGTCCGCCAACTTTTAGGTCGACTTAAGGTCCAACTTGTGCTGCTTAGCCCTTGGGTTGGAATGGGCTGTTCTTAGTCCGTCGGTCGTAACTTCGACCTAACTTTGACCTAACTTCGCCCTAAATGGTCGCGTTCCAGACCTAAAGTCGCCCTAAACGACTTAGGCTGACTTTAGGTCTGACTTGTGCTGCTTAGCCCTTGGGTTGCAATGGGCTGTCAGTCACCTTCACAAGCACACAGATCAATGTTGCAGAGCCCTCTAACTGTTTCGAATGGGCTAAAAATAAGTCCTATTATTTAATTTACTGCACATGTGACATGGGTCAATATCTATCATTCTCATCCCTTCCTTCTTTTCAGCCCAAGGCCTCTGAGGGCAGAGGTTTAAATCACAGGTGAGGAAACAAGGCATGCCTCATTTAGTAGTGCTGTAGGATGTCTGCTAGGGATGTCGAGTTTCTGATGAGATGTTAAAGCAAGATAAACACTAATTCTATAGGTCCCTGTCTCAGGACCTCCAAAACATGCCAAACAAGGATACCCATTGTAGAGCAGGAGGCTTACAGAGGTGTAAGGGGATTTAAATTCTCTTTCACCTCTGAAGCTTCCGAATCTCCCCCCCCCCATACAGCATGCCTGTTTTTGGCACAGCTGCACCAGTAGGGGGAAAAGTAAAGGATTGGGCTCACAATCAAGGCTGAGCTACATTGTCCACGGCTGCGTCGCGGCTGCGTTCCGTGCGTGTCTGGTGTCCCGCCCCCAGGTCAAACAGCAGGCTCTGATTGGCCGGACGTAGCACGGACGCAGCAAAAGTCGAGCCCGGCTCGACTTTTGCTGCGTCCGCGCTACGTCCGGCCAATCAGAGCCTTTGTTTGACCTGGGGGCGGGACACCAGACGCACACGGAACGCAGCCGTGACGCAGCCGTGGACAATGTAGCTCGGGCTTCATGGTTTTACTGCTGCTGCAATGTGTTGATTGGTGCTTTCCATGTATGGCTAATGTTGGGTTGGGTGTCATCAGGAATGAGTGGGGACCTGGGACAGAGTTGTTAGGGATTCTGTGAGAGTTGCTGCTACATCACTTTCCCCCACTACTATTACTATAATTTTTGACTTTGCTCCAAGGAGAGCATAGGATCTAAACAATTCATACCAGTATAAGACCTAGCATCATAATGGCCATCTTCTCAGCACAATATGATGTCCTGCCTTGCCACAATCCTGTTCTCACTTATTTCTCACTCAGTGGGACTTACTTCAGAGTAAAGATGCATAAGAGAAGGCTATACAGTAAATGTAAATCATCCTAGAGTCTGGAAGAAGCTAGCCTCCAGATTCCCTAAAGACAGAGTCACAATTTAGTGGAAATCTGATTTACCTGTGATGTAAGCTCCTGTCTAATAGATCTGGCATAATGATTTAGTCATCCCCATTGAACAGATAATGAAGCATTCTCTTCTAATAGCAGCATCAAAGTCTCCAGTGTGCAAAGTTTTAAGCAGAAGAAATACTGGCATGTTCTACCTGTGTGGGGGGAAAGGCAAGTGTATACAAGAGTTTATTAAATACAAACCTTAAAAAGAGGTTTCAAAAATTAGAACTTCCTAAGGGAAATTCTTCCCTCTCTATAATGTACTCATTTTGCCCTCTAGCTGTCAGTTAGCCAGAATACTCTTCTGCCAGATGTGAGGCACATTATGCAGGTAAAGACTGCCAAGAACCTGTGCCCCCTTTCATTAGGTTGAGTGCCACTGTTGTTGTTGCAGCACACAGTATCACAAAGGTTTGGCTTTGCCAAAAGGATCTACTGATGGTGCTCACCAAGGATATTATAGCGGACATTTTTGTAGCCTGGTAGTGTTGCAAGCTTGGACATAAGAACATAAGAAGAGCCCTCCTGGATCAGGGAGCACACAAGGCAACAAGATACCTGTCTCTTGTTACCACTTCCTTGCATCTGGCATTAAGAGATAGCCTATTACTAAGACCAGGAAGTTGCTTATACTGGTTGCTTATCCTGAACAAGATAAGAACATTGAAATCTGATCTTGCTGCCGTATGGAGATTGAGTAGCATCACTCAATCCTTGACCATGATGGACCAGCTCCCTTCACCTTGTCCTACCCTATCATCCAGCTCTGTAAAGACAAGCTCTTTTCTTCATCTTTAAGTGTTATCACTATGGCTCATCTTCTATCCAGAGGCGGTGCTACGGTGGGGGCGGTACTGTAAGTTTCGCACCATCCTAGTCCCTGTTTACCACCTGGTACAAGGTGGCCCCGCCCCCTCGCCGTTGGAGCCATTCAGTGCGGCGAAGGCAAAGGGCAGGGAGTCTCCTGCCCTTTGCCTTCGCCGCACTGAATGGCTCCAACGGCGAGGGGCCAGGGCCACCTCTTACCGGGTTGTAAACAGGGACTAGGATGGCGCGAAACTTATAGTACCGCCCCCACCGTAGCGACGCCTCTGCTTCTATCCTGCTGAGGCCTGCCCCTAGCCACCGTTCCTGTCAATCCCATACCTTCAGGAAATCACATTGAATCATCCAATCTTTTTCCTAGGGCATCCCTTTGGAGAACACTGAAGAGCATTTTTTAGGTTCAGGGGAGGAGCAGTGGCTCAGTGGTAGAGCACATGCCTTGCACTCTGAAGGTCCAAGCTTCAATCTCTGGCCTTTGGCACAATGCTATAATCCCCATTAAGCTTAAGTACACGTAACTAACAGCCCACCCCAATCCTAACTAACTTTCCAGCGCTGATGCAGCCTTAACAAACAGGGTGTTAAGGGGGGACATGATTGAGACTTGTCCGCCTGAGGGGGGACATGATTGAGACGTATAAAATTATGCATGGGATGGAGAGAGTGGATAGAGGGAAATTCTTCTCCCTCTCGCACAACACCAGAACCAGGGGACATGCACTAAAATTGAGTGGAGGGAGAGTTAGAACAGACAAAAGAAAATATTTCTTTACCCAGCGTGTAATTCATCTGTGGAACTCCTTGCCACAGGATGTGGTGATGGCATCTGGCCTAGATGCCTTTAAAAGGGGTTTGGACAGATTCATGGAGGAAAAGACCATCACAGGTTACAAGCCATAAGCAACCTAGATGGGCTTTTGGCCTGATCCAGCAGGGCTCTTCTTATGTTCTTAGGGTGCACGGCGCTGCATCCTGCAGTGGGGTGGCAGTCAGGGAGGCCTCCTCTCAAAGTAAGGGAATTTTGTTCCCTTGCCTCAGGGCTGCATTGCAGCTGCATCGGCACTGGAAAGTTGGATAGTATTGGGCTATAAAACAATTGCATGTTCTTCCCCTGCTTAGTCTTGCCTATATTTCTTTTCCTTTATTATCTCCCTTGTGTTGATATCTAGAGACAATTTGATCTAGAGATATGCAATTTTTAAACTCAAGGCCAGTTCAAGACTTCCTGACACTTGAGACAGCATGTCAAATGCTGCCCCCGTTGCCCAATGATGTGCCAGCCTCTGCCAGGCTCCAATGTTCTAGCACAGTACTCTTCTCCACATTACCTCTTCCTCTCTTTCCCCCTCTTCCTTTTTCAGTCTAGGAAGTGGAAAGAGAAGGAGGCGCAGTGAAGGCAAGAAGGCAGACACAGCTGGGTGCCCTCACCAATCTGCTGCCTGAGGCAACTGTCCAGTTGGCCTCATGGTCAGCCCTGTTTAAACCCTTGGGGCTTAATCAGCCCTCTTAACCTTGTAAACAACTATGCATAGTGATGGTGCTATATATTACACAACCCAACACACATTTTGGTGTTAAACCTAATCTTGGGTAAATTTGGGGCTCTGATTCTAAAAAAATGGCTCAGTTTTGCCCTATCAGCTCTAGTTTTGGAGATACAGCATAGTCACCATATATGCTGATACAAGCAGCTCCCATGTGAGGAAGCCAATACCATGGCTTCCTCACAAGGAAGCTGCTTGAATCAGCATATAAGATGGATATGCCATGTCTCCAAAACTAGAGCTGACAGGGCAAAACTGATGCCATTTTTTGAATCAGCGCCCCAAATATACCTAAGAATAGGTCTAACGTCTGCAGCACCAGGAAAAAAAAATGTTGTTGTGGGCTGTGTTATCATCATCTTCTCCAGATAGGACACAAAGGGCGCAATCCAAACCTACTTAGGCCACCGGTGTAACCAGTGGTGCAGCGAGAACAGGAGGCCCCAGAACGGAAAGGGGATTCAAATCCCCTCCAAAAGGGGAATTCAAAGGGGATTTAAATCCCCTTTCCGTTCTGGGGCCTCCCGTTTTCGCTGGGCTGCTGGTTACAACGGCGGCCTAAGAAGGTTTGGATTGCACCCTGAAAGATCCTGTCTGAACCCAGAAAGCTCCTGCCAGTCAACGTAGTGACTGTTGAACTAGAGGGACCAAGAGCCTGAGTATAAGGCAGCTCCTTATGTTCCTGTTCCTTTCTGTGTATCCCAAGACACTGTGGCACTCCTATCTGTCCTCTAGCAATCTCTGCCAACGTGATCTCACTCTTTCCCATTATACTGTATACTGCAATCTCCACTTTGGTCCCAGCTGACCAAGGTATGACTCATAGTGCAGCATGTATGGTAAAGTCATACATTTACCAGAATTCAGTTGTGAAAAGATCTGAAAGTAATCTTACTTTCCTGTCGAATCCTGTCATTTCCAAATCCTGTCCTTTCCCTCCCCTGCCATTGCAGCCACACCACCAGAGCACACACTGAATCCTGCAGGGGGGCAGTCCCAGAGACCTCCTCTGGGTAAGCAAAAATTTACCAGCAATTTAGCTGGTGCAAGTCCACGTGGACCCGGGAAGGCAGATCGAGACCTAGAAGGGGGATAGAATATGGGTGGTACCGCTGCTGCCAATACCACCCTCTTCCAGGTCTAATTCTGCCCCATCTCCTCCCTGTTCCTCCCCCTCCCTGCCCCATTCTTCCCCCTCCTGCCCCCCATGCTGACTTACTGGCACCGGGGGACATGGAAGAACCATTGGTGCACGGCCACAACCGCTCACCGCTTCTTGCTGCAGCCCTGCTCCACGATATGGTATGTCACCATTTGAGACAGCCGCAAAGGACTTTTCACTGCTGGAACGCTAGTTCAGCCAGCGTAAGGCCCTTATAGGTTTGAGCCATTAAACAACTCTCCAGTAGCCCTATCTGACCCACTTCCAACTGGCACTGATCTTTTGCCAACTATCCTGTAATGTAATGACAAGTGTCAAACTAGATATAACTTTAAACATGTCATTTACACTTTTGTCTTTTTTAAAAAATAATAAAGGGGGGAGATAAATAATAAAGGGGGGAAGAGGTGAATGAGGTTAACCTCTTTTTTACACTGAGGAGAGTTGGAAGCCACACCTTAACAGCCCATTCCAACCCAACTCCTCCGCAAGTCTGGCATAAGAGTGGCCTAAGTTCAGCATAAGTTCGACATAAGTTATGTCTGAGTTATGTCAGAGTTATGCCTGAGTTAGGCAGGCTGCAGTTTCTGTGGCCCAGCACCACCCCAGGATCCAGGTAACACTTACCTCCCAGGAAGGCAGGCTCTCCAGGCTCCGTGTCTGGCTCGGGCATGTGCAGGCCTCTGTCTGCATGTGTCAGCGTCCATCCATGGCAGCTGCCGCAGGGTCTGTCGCAGCCCGGTCGCAAAGGGGCTGACCGCAGGCATGGGGGTTGCGCCAGTCATGTGGTGGGCGCAGGGCAGGTGACAGGTGAGCGAGGTGCCTGAGCTAGCCGCCACAGCCACCTGCTACAGGGGAGAGTGGCCGTCCCCTCCCTCCTGCAGAAGGCGATGCCACCCCCAAGCCACGTTGAGGCTGCACGTGGGGGTCATGGGGGGTGAGCGGGGGAGGGAAGGGAAGGAGGGGGTGGGAACGTCACACACAAGGGGGGGTGTCATGAGGTCTGGAACCGCCTCTGACAGGACGTGCCCGTGCGCTGCCTGAAGCCCAGGGCCTCCAGGGCCGGGGCAATGCCCACAAAGAAGGCAGCCCGGCGTGCCTTCTGCTCTGTGCCCCGGCCAAGACCGAGAGATGCCTTGGGCTTGTCTGCTGCGAGCGTGAAGGGCTCACGCAGCTCATCACCCCCAGATGGGGCGACGATGGTGCCTCGCGGCAGGCGCTCTGGCAGGGTGGGGGGCGGCCAGCAGCCATCATCAGGGAGTAGGAGGGGAGGCAGACACACAGGCAGGCAGACAGGGGGTGCTGGGGAGGGGCACGGGTGGGTCAGAGACAGACAGACAGACAGACAAGGCTGGTGGGAGACAGATTCCGAGAGAGGGGTCTGCAGAGACCGATAGGGACACAGGGGGCGCTCCGCAGATGAAGGTGATGCATAAACAGGCGCCTCTTATGCAGACGGACCTTCGACGGAAGAGCCTGCATTACGGGCGGACCTTCGACAGAAGCGCCTGCATTACGGGTGGACCTTTGACGGAAGCGCCTGCATTACGGGCGGACCTTCGATGGAAGCGCCGGCATTATGGGCGGACCTTCGACGGAAGCGCCTTCATTACGGGCGGACGCCCTGGCTGTCACTGCCTGCCTGAGAGGCCCCCCCCAACTCCCCCCTCCCCTCTGTGCCATGGGGGTCTGGCAGCCCCCCTGCTGTGTTCTCCCAGGGAAGGCCGTGGCAGTCCCTGGATGGGACTCATGTAGGGGCTTCAGTGCTGGGGGCTGTCTTTGTGTGTGGGGCAATGCTTGTGTAAACACTGGGCACATATGTTTCACTGGGGCTCTGCCCGAGGGGCGTCTTTATTGTTCTGGAACGTTAGCAGAGATGGCCAGGCGAGGCTGCCAGGGGGAAATCACAGCAGCCAATCTGAAAGCAGCAGCAGCAGCACACATGCCCCATGGACCTGGAGATGCAGGCTCTTCCCCTGTGGAACCACAGCCTGCTCCATAGAAAGGGGAGGGGCAGCAAGTACGACAGCCAGGGAGGTGGAGCAGCAGCAGTAGCAGCTGCGGAGGGTTGCAGGGCTGTCTCCCTGTCCTCTGGCAGCATCGAGGCAGACGACCGTGGGGCAACCAGACTGCAGGCCCAGGGGTGCTCCCAGGAAGGTAGGTGGTAGTGGTATATTCCTGGGGAGACAAAAAACAAGGGGGAGTTACATGTCAGCTGGTGTGTGGAAGCAGTCGCCATTGAAGACAAGCCAGTGTGTCGGTTGCAAAGGCCTGCAGGGAGAGAAATAAAACACAGCTGAAAGGTGTGACAGACATAGCATGGTCTGAGCTGCTTACCTGGGTGTCAGAAGAGCATGATCCTGTAAGGGGAAAGGGTCAAAGAGAGAGAACAGCACAACTTGGGGGTCACAACCATGGCAAACCTAGCACTACTGACCTGTCAGTAGACCCTGTGGAGACAAGGGGGGGGGAACAGCTGGTGTCTACATAAGGCTAACAGTTCCACACTTTGTAGATGAGGTTAACACGGGTAATGCGGTCATAGTTCAAGTAGAAAGTGAAAGTAGCGATCCAGCCGATCTGAAACAATGACGATTTTATCCGGGTAGACTGTTACAGAAACAGTTACTGTTACAAAAAATCGTCATTGTTTCAGATCGGCTGGATCACTACTTTCGCTTTCTACTTGAACTATGACCGCATTACCCGTGTTAACCTCATCTACAAAGATTGTTGCCAGTTATAACAGTTTCCGCTCGAAAATAAAGTTCCACATTTGTGGCAGTGTCTGCTCACATGACTACAGGCAGCAATCAGACACAACAGTGGTACAGAGGCATGTATCCTATATATCATAGCAGGCTAAGCAGGCAGTTATCAGACAACATATTGGTAAAGAGGCATATCATAGCAGGCTAAGCAGGCAGTTATCAGGCAACACATTGGTAAAGAGGCATTTCAGAGAAGGCAATGCAGGCAGACATGAGCGGGCACATTGGTAAAGAGGCATGTCTCATATATTTCTATATGCAAAGAGGCAGAAGTCAGACCACATGTCAGCACAAACCCTGCTCTTACCTGCTGGTGTTGTTGCCTGTGGGGGGGGGAGAGGCTGGGAGAAAGACATGGGTTAGCAAATGGTAGCATGGAGACAGCTGCCCAGGCACAGCTGTAAACAGTTTGGCCACAGCCAGAACAGCCCTCTCTGCCCTTGAGGGGGGCAGAGACGAGAGAGGAGAAGAGAAGAGAGAAGTGGGGTGTTTGTGAATTTTGCCCTCCACCGACAAAGTCCCACTTTGTGGCTGTGGGGGACAGAACCCCACGCCACGTGCTCAGAGAGAGAGAGAGAGAGAGAGAGAGAGAGACTGGAGGTCTGGGGCTGAGCTTTTGTGGGAAAGAGGCTGGGTGGGGCTGGGTGCTGATAGGCTCCCTATCTTTGGCATAACTCTGTCGGTTTCCAGACCTTGCTGACACAACTCCGACATAACTCTGACATAACTCAGGAGTAGGGTGTTAGAACTTTTCAGGAGAGGGCTGGAGTGGGTAAGGTAAAATGGTTCCTATGGGTCTCCTCGAATTTATGTCCACCCTTTTGGTCGACCTAAAATTTGTGTCAGCATTTGTGTTGGAGGGGGCGTGTCTGTGCTCGCCAGGGTCTGGAATCCGACATTAATTGGTTTCCGCCCCCGTTACACCCACGGTCCGCCCCTGGTCCGCCCACTTTTATGTTGACTTTAGGTCCGACTTATATTGGCGTCGGTGGTGCGCATGCGTGTCCGTTCTTCGTCCGTCGGTCGTAAATTCGACATAACTTCGACATAACTTCGCCGTAAATGGTCGCATTCCAGACATAACTTCGACATAAGCGACTTATGCTGAGTTTATGGCTGACTTATGCTGCTTAGCCCTTGCGTTGGAACGGGCTGTAAGAGACACAGTTCTCTCCAGTGAGGAAGCCCTGCCCAGGAAGGAAGATCTATCTGGCTGCTTGCAACTACCTCCAGTTTGGAGGGCACTTAACTGGAGGCTCACTACAGGTGGGAGTGAGCCAGCCCCATTTCTTTGCCCATTGAGAGAGTAGACCTTGGCTTTGAGAACTTGGGAGTAGGTTCATTTGACTTACGCTGTAGGCTGTGAGTGGTAGAGCATCAAGGTCCCCTTTTGGCCTCTTGATTGGTCCATGGTGAGGGCTGACTTGGTCTGGAGGGACCTCTTACATTTTTGAAATGTTTAGGGTAGTATTTAAATTATGATCATTCAAATGAGATGTTATTGAATTGTTTATTGATATGTTGATATTGATCTTATTGAAATGAAATATTGAAATGTTGGTATTTTGCCTTTTTCTTTGTTATATTTTTATGTATGTGAACCACTTTGGACACAATAGAAAAGTGTTTGACTCTTGAATTTCTCTGCTCTGCAAATGTTTCTCTGCAAATGTTTGACTCTTGAATTTCTCTGCTCATTGAAGCTTTTAGTGAATTATTGTGTCTATTTATTGTGTTGTATTTTCCTTGCTTTTTGTTCTTGTAAACCGCTTTGAGCATCATCGCATCAAAAATGCATCCAACATTTTGCAGAGGTTATATTCCAATTGTTAATTCAAATATACTGAAGACTGCACAAGAACTACTATGAATTGTTCTGCTTTATTGTGACAGCATCCCCCAACTTCCTACTCTATTTCAAGGTGCTCCTCTGTCATTCAGAAATTCACTTTGGGCCCAAACCTATCCAACTTTCCAGAAATGATGCAGCTGTGCCAGTGGGGTGTGCACTGCATCCTGCAGTGGGGGTGCAGTCACAGAGGCCTCCTCAAGGTAAGGGAGCGTTTGTTCCCTTACCTCAGGGCTGCATTGGCACTAGAAAGTTGGATAGGATTGGCCCTTTGGCAGGGAGGTAGCAGACAGGAAGGAGGTGGAGAATGCATTGAATTCTGCATTGCCTAAACCAGGGGTTCTCAACCTGCAGTACGGGTACCCCTAGGGGTACGCGGACCTCTTGCTGGGGGTATGCCAAGCCCTGCCCCTTATTTGCCCCATCAACAGCTAATTAAGTGTTAATTAACATGGATTTTAAATTGTAATTAATTTCGGAGCCCTTCTGTCTCTCTGATGTTGGTTTTGGGCTTATTTTTGTACTTTGGAAAATGTACTTTGGAGGGAGGAGCTGATTTTGGAAAGTGTGACTTGGAGAAAAAAAGAGATCCTTGCATGTGTGTCCCACACACACACACACACACACACACACACACACACACACACACACACACACACACACACACACACAACGAGAGAGAGAGAGAGTTAAAGAAGACATTTTTTATTTAATGATTAATTACCTAATTAATTAATTGATTAATCCAATTAATTAGCAGGGGGTACTTCAGAAAATTGGACAGTGATAGGGGGTATCCAGGCCTCCAAAGGTTGAGAACCCCTGGCCTAAACTGTCTTTTTTCTCTTAAATGTGCATTCCATTCTCTCTCAGCGTAAAGGGAATCAGTCACACCCACTTTCTCTTTCACCTTTGTTAGACACTATTAGGGTACCAGGACAGTTGACTGGCTAATATTCACACACACCTCTCAAGTCTCTTTTTTACATGCCTTGTACTCATACATTACTTCCCATACTTATTGCAACAAACACCCTTTGCCACCAACACACTTGCCCTTTCTCAAATACTCTTATCTTTTGCCTCTTTTACTTATGCAAAAAGAAGCACATGCTCTCAAACATATACACAGTTCCTGCACTCATATTGTCTCTCCTATATTATGAACTCATGGATGTACAAGTCAAATGCGTCACACAGAGAAATAGTGCTAATTGTTCACATGCACCATGTAATTTTAACAACATGAAATTACTCTGGGTGGTATATTATATGTTAAAATGCTTCATGAGACAGGTAGCCGCAGTGCTTTTCTTAAAAGCCATTTAACTGGGTTCTAGGTAAGCCTTAGGCTTTCTCATAGTCACATATAGATCTGTTTACATGAAGCGACCACGGGGATCAGAGGAAAGAGAAAACGTGGTTTGTTTTCTGCAGTGAAGTATATTATTCTCTTCTTTTAAAAAAAATTGCATGCCCTTCTACTAGAGAAAAATTAACCGCAGGGACAGCAGATGCATTAATTTGCAGATAATGTGAGTTTGATGTGCAGGAAAAGCATTTATGCCATCAAGTAACAATTCTGTTTCTTCAGCGCATGATCAAAAAGAACTATCCCTCACTCTGTGAATAATGGAAGAGCCTTGAAAGCTTAGTCACTGCAGTACAGCAAGTAGCAAATGGGATGGGGCTTTAGAGCCTTTTTCTGCTGATAGAAAAAAAGAAGCCCGCACAACCTCCCAGGAGCGATGGATGCAGTTTCCATGACAACTCCACATCTGAGTCAGAACTATTAAGTATCACCATGGCAACAAGTGTCTCACTTGCCATTTCCAGAAAACTGACGGTGTTTGGACTGGAATCATCAAACCATATCTAAAGGGGCAGGCTTAGGGCTTCACCAGGAACCACAGCATGGATCAAATCATGAGTTGCTATCATGATAAATGGGCCAAAGCTACTCCAGGTGCAACTACACTGGATAAATCCATCATGTTTGATAATGTTGTGACAAGCATTTCTTGAATGCCTGGAATCCCTCTTTATCTCTTCCAACTCTCAGACTGCCAATGAGTGGGAGTCAGGATTCAGGGCTGTGATGAGCTGATTACTGATGTACATTCATTAACTCCAAACCTGGGCAAAAGGAAGTGAGATCATCAACTTTGTAGGTTTCCTCCCACTTAAGCACCTGTTGTTACTCCTTACATTCATATTCCACTAAGCAGCAGCATAATGGCTTTTCCTTTTATTTCATACTCTTCTGTAAATAAGCAGATGGGGAAATTGAAAAAGCAAACAAACACAAAACACAAGCAGGTGTTTGGAGTGACACCTGACTGCGAAAGACCTGCGTCTGAAATCTTGAAGAGCCATTGTCAGTTAATGGAGACAATACTGAGCTAGGTGGGTCAGTGGTCAGAATCAGACAGCTTCCTACGTTCATAGCAATTTCAGGGGCTGGCTGCAGTCCACAGGGCATTTCACTAATGGAAACTAGAGTGATGGCTTGGCCCATCCTTTCAGTTTGAGTAGCTAGTAAACTGTAGGTGCTATTTGTACTATTTCAGCATCAAGGCTACACTACTGAAATACCACATACCACATGATGCTGCACAATCCACCTCACCATGGAATGCCAGGAGCACACATGCCAGAACCAAAAATCAATGCTGCAGCTTGCTGCAGATTTCTAGGCACAGTTTAGAATTTCTTTCTGGAAAAACCCAAATACCACAAACGATGCCAGTAGTGAACTAAGGGTAGGTGTCTTGATTAGATGAGAATGGGGATCTAATGCAGAGAGAAGTGGCTGAAGCTGAGGCATGAGGGCTGCTTTGTATGAAATATACATACTCAGTTCAAAATATACACTTCCGTGATGAAGGGCAGTCGTGTACATGATCACACCGTTGGTTCATTTAGCTCCACGCAGATGGCAACAGTTCTCCAGGGTTTCAGACAAGGGTGTTTCCCAGCCCTACCTGATGCTGCCGCCAGGGATTGAATGTGTGGTCTTTTGCATGCAAAGCATACCCTCTACCACTGAGCTATGGCCACATCCTGCTTGTGCATTTTTCCGTTTAAGATGCACATGAGAGCGAAAGCTTCATGCCTGTGATCACATGTATTTTAAAGGGGAAAACTGATTTTTACAGACACTTGCCCTTCAGAACTGATATGCGACACATGTCTTTTGGACTGGACATATATTTGGACTGGAAAGTTGGTGGTAGCTGGGAAGGTGTTTGTTTTCTGCATTTTAATATTGTCGAACTTTTGTGAAGTCTTGTGATTCTTATTTATATATATTATATTTTTGTAGTTTCTTTTTATACTTTAGTATTTAACATGCTCTATTCCACATGCATGTATTCAAAACTCTGGCCCTTCAGGACAGAGAAGAAGGGAGAGCAACAAAAGGAACACAAAGGAAGAAACAGAATATTCCTGTACATCAACTGTTTAAGTAGAATGAAAGGCCATGACAGTGCATACACATATCCAGAAGTAATTGCGTGCTCACTGCCCATATGCACTTCCTCCTCTCACAGTTATTGAGCTGTTAGAGATTGTGTGGGTAAGGTTAGAGCACATAGACAGCTGTGTTGCACACATAAGAATGCTTTAATTGCATTCTATTTAGCAATTTTGTTCACTACCCTGGGATTTTTTAATTGAAGAGTGGCACGTAAGCTTTTAGAATGAATGAATGAATGAATGAATGAATACCTTTCCTAACTTTTCTGGGTTATGCATTTTTTTAAAAAAATGGGGGATGTCCTTGTTGAATTACAAAATAGCTGGGAACTCTACAAGACAACGGAGAGAGAAAAAAATAGATGAAAAGGGACTGCCTTTGTGTAAAAGACCAGTCGTACTAGTAGGTGACATTATCACAGTAAAGTTAGTGCCAGTTTTATATTTTCCTTCTTCCCACACCATCCAAAACAATGAAACAGGAGGAAATCCTTTCTGAGAGCAGGACACAGATTGAAGAGTCGACGGTAGCCCTTTTCAGACAATAATTTTGGGTGCATAAATGCATGTGGGAGGGAGCAGTGTCATGGGAGTGCAACCGACCCTTGACATAGCACAGAATTCATCTGAAGTTTAGAACAAATCCTACATGCATATAACAGTATGCATACAGAGTTATCTTCATGCCATCAGGAATGAGTATTCATTCTCCCAAATGCTTGTCTGAAAAGGACTTGTGAGCATTTGAAGAGATCATATAAAAATTGCTTGTCACAGGCAATAATCTTATGCACAAAGAAGATTTCCTTCTCTGCTTTTAATTTTCAAAGTCAAAGAGAAAGAAATGTGCATTTTGCCCAAATGAATGTCAGAGAGGATTGCCTGATTGGTTCCCTTAGGAGCTGTGAAACTATTCTATTTCTAAGCAGGAGTAATCATACTGCAAACAATTTTTTTTCACTGTATCTAAGTTTCTTCCTGATATACAGACAAATTCAGAAGAGAATCCATTAATACAACTTAAATAAAAACATTTCTATTAGAAAATCTGTAAGATCATGGTATTAATTGCCTGATTACAGGTGAGATCAGAAGCCAAACTTACCCTAAATTCAGCTGTGAAATGATCTTCATAAAACAAGCCTGCAATTTGGTTTGTCAATAGTACAAACTGAGAGATACGAATCACGCAATCATAGAATGTTAGAGTTGGAAGGGTCCTTGGAGGTCATCTAGTCCAACCCCCTGTTCAGTGCATGTAACCACTACAGCATCCTTGACAGGTGATTATCCAGCTTCTCTGGAAAATCTCCAAGGAGAGAGAGCCCACATCAGCACAAGGCAGTCTGCTCCAATGCCAGACAGCTCTTACAATTGGGAAATTCCTTCTCATGTCTAGCCTAAATCTACTTCACTATCATTTCAACCCATGAGTTCTTGTTGTACCCTCAGGACCCACAGAGAGTAAATCCTTCCCTTCTTCTGCATGACAGCCCTTGAGTTATTTGAAGATGGCTATCGTATCTCCCCTTAGTCATCTCTTCTCCAGCTAAATGTACCAAATGCTTTCAAGCATTCCTCATAGGACTTGGTTTCCAGACCTCTCACCATCCTGGTTGTCCTCCTCTGATTACGTTCCAGCTTCTCAATGTCCTTCTTAAAATGTGACGCCCAGAACTGTGAGCAGTAGGGTGGGGCCTATTCGTGGATCTGGTATCCACAGATTCACTTATCCACAGATCCAGGATCCGCGGTGGGGCCCACCCCACGCCCATTTCTTTATTTATGGTGATATTGCTGGCACCAAGCAAGCACGGGTCTTCCTTAAACCAAACTCTTTAAGCAGCAGCATGCAGCAGTCCTTGCTGCTGCTGCTTATAGCACAGTATCTGAATTATTCTAGCAAGCAGCCTCAGTGCCAGAGAGGCTCCAAACGTTAACAGGACGTTCAGACACTGTGCTATAAGCAGCAGTATGCTGCTGCTTATAGCATTTTGTCCAAGGAAGATCTGCGCTTGCTTGGCGCCAGCCTGTGGTCTACTAGGATACCTAGGATGCTAGATCTTTTGATATGTGCTGCTGCCTAGCCAGATCTTCCTATCCTGTACTTATGCCTCTGATTTTTGTACCCATGTGCATTACTTTACATTTGC
Organism: Plestiodon gilberti rubricaudatus; assembly: GCA_026170595.1. NCBI lineage: Eukaryota > Metazoa > Chordata > Lepidosauria > Squamata > Scincidae > Plestiodon > Plestiodon gilberti. Next base: position 200,802,639 of record JANXHW010000003.1, on the reverse strand, counting down.
TCTGTTGAACTTTATCTTGTTGGTATGGATCCAATGAGGAGATAATGGTCACTGGATTTGATGAGTCTTGGCAGCCACCCTGTCACATCCGTGATATGCGCACCAGGAAGACAACACACTTTTTGAGATGGCGTGTCTGGTCTGCATACTGCTGACTCTGTGCCTCTCAGTATGGAATTTCCCACCACCAACACATTCTCTTCTTCCTTGGGATGGTGGTTGGGTTCCTCTCATCCATGGGTAACTGAGAGTTTTCCTCCCTGGGTCCTTGGGATGGCAATACTTGTCCAAATGGGTGTGAATCATCCTCCATAGCGAAAGCCTGGTACCAGATGCTTCACTCCTGTGGCACAGAATTTGTCCTGATTCTCCTATTCTTCTGTGTCACTTGCTTCCCTGCATTCACACCTTCCAATGGAATGACTGGCCCAAGATATCTCCCTAGCCTCTTAGCAGGGATTTGAACCCATGTCTCCCTATCTAACACAACAGCCTTACTCTCACACACCCCATTCCATATGCACACTGAACATGTGGAGGGGGAAGCAAGTTATGCCTGTGGGCCATGTCTCTAGTACCCAAGCATTCAACATACATGTGCAAATGGCCCTACATGTATAGAAGTGTGCACATGTGGAACCTTTTCACTCAAATGCTGAACACATAACCACTGAGGAATGTGGCTTGCATGAGGAAGGTTTGCATGAGAGGATAATGCTAGAATGGGGATAATTTCATCCTGGGTCTCAGTACTGTAATCATCTTTATCTTCAAGTAAATCAGTTTAGGATCAAAGTGTAAAAGAATTCAGAAAAGACCTTCTTACTCAGCAGGTGGCTGGATTTTTTTTTCTGCCATGCTGTTAGGCTAGCAAAACTGACCACAAACCTAGCAAATAATCTCTACATTTGAGAAGCCACTAATTTTGCAAGCATTTTAAATTCTGAATGGCACTAATTGCAAGTAAACTAAAGGAGGATTCCTATGGCTTGTCCTGACCCCAACACTTTCCTGTTTGACATTGGCTTCTTATCAATTTGACCACGCAGACAGCTACAGACAGTAGCTGAAGAAAGTAACAGACAGACAGTCCAGGTTTCCAGGTGCCAAACTGGCCCAGTACCTGCTGAATCAGTACGAGTCATGGGAGCTCAGCATCTCTGGCAGTCAGGCCCCTGCAGCTTGGCCTGACTACAGGCTTTACCTTTAGAGTGACTCTAGGCAGTGATAAGCTGCTAGGAAGATATAATAGTGTTGTTCTAATCTCTCCAGACATCTATCCTATTGTAAATTCACCAGAATCAGTCAGTCACATGGTATCTAATCTACTACAGAGCCTCAAGGCAGGCAAGCTAAGCTCCGACTTCTGCTGCAGTTCTGCTTCTATCCAGCCTCTTCAATATTAAATCCCTTGGGAGGACAAGACAGCACAGCAAGAGGAGGAGGAGGAGGAGGAGGAGGAGGAGAAGAAGAAGAAGAAGAAGAAGAAGAAGAAGAAGAAGAAGAAGAAGAAGAAGAAGAAGAAGAAGAAGAAGAAGAAGAAGAAGAAGAAGAAGAAGAAGAAGAAGAAGAAGGGATTGAAGCAGTGCATGCCGCGCACAAAGTGCATGTCGCGCACAAACGCTCCCTGCCAACACAAAGGACATTCAAGAAGGACCATTCACATGCTGCAAAATTCCTGCATGGAGCTATTTCTGTGTAGGAATGAAAGTGACACCTGCATGCAGGTTATCACAAGTGACGCTTTATATGTGCAGTTAAATTGCTGGGAAATTCACAATGACCAAACCCATTCTTCTTGTTCATACCCCTCCCTCAGGAGAAATTACATTCCAGGAAATATGCAAGATAACAGCACATGGGGTGTGGTGGGTGGTGTTTTGATCTCATTGACTAGGGAACTGCCCTGAACAAATATATAATATGGACCCAAGATTTCATCCTTTTGTCACGCTGGACTGTGTTGTATTCAGGCACAGTGAATTAACTGTGCACTAACTCTTTAATGACATCCCAGACTCCCCCACCCACTTTCCTTTGCTTGGACTTAGAGAAACCCTGCTGCAGGTCTGTGTTGAGAGCCAAAAACGGGCATGCTATACCCAGCGAGGGGGGCAGTTCGAGAGGCTTGGGACGGGAAAGGGGATTTGAATCCCCTTAGATCTCCATAAGCCTCTCATTCTGCAATGGGTCTCCTCGGACCTACACCAGCAATTTCACTGGCGCAAGTCCGAGAAGAGAAAGGGGGCAAGGAAGCTGCTGCCAGAGGGGATAGGATCCGGCGTGCACCCTTGCCGCTCCCTTGCCCCTTGCTCAGCCTCCCCACCCCCGTTCAAGCCCTCTCCCCACCCAGTTTTGCCTCCTCCCTGCCCCGTTCCGCCCTCCCCCGCCCTCCCCCCACTCCCTCACGCCTTCCCTGCTGGCTTACCTGCTCCAATGGGTGGTCACAATCCCCCAACAGATGCAGAAAGGCCCTGGCCTTCCTGCCAACACTCAGGGGTGATTTATGGGCACTTTGCAGCAGTCGCCCATAAAGCATGGGATGCCTTATGGCCGCTTTGCAGCAGTCACCACCAGAGGAATGTGCTTTCTGCAGGCGGCGGGGCCCAATAGGATTGGGCCTTGAATTCAAGGTTGAATAGATAATGCATAGTCTTCCACTGCAATATGCACAGCTGTCCTCTGAGAATGAGGAGTGGGTTATCCACTAGAAGGGTCAGAGTGATAAAGAAATGGGGGGAAGCCATCCATTTCTTCAAGGAGCTAAGAAAGGGAAAATGCATTATTTCATTGATTCAGCACCAGGGCTGCTGGAGGGAGAAGGGGGGGGGGGGAAAGAGAGAGAAAAGCTACCATGGCTCCAAATTGCTTCTCACTGTACCAGTTGGTGCTTACTTGGTGCAGTGTACAGTCTTCCTGTTCCATGCTTCTGTTTTAAATGAATGGGAACAATATATGCTACCCAAAATACACTGTTGCAAACAGAAGCAGTGTGGAGCAGGGAGGTTGCATGCCACACTCTTCACTTCATTCACCTGCCCACCCTCCCCACTTGTGCATGGGAGGTGTGCACATGCACACAAATGCATGCACAGAGGCGACACTTGGGAGGATTCAGACTGTACACTGCCTTTGGCGCACACTGCCCTTGGCATGGGGTGATTAAACGTGTGATGCTTGCACAGTGAGAACGAACCAGTTTCATTCCCCCACCCTTGCTTTGTAGAAAAAGTCTGGCGTTCCATATACCATCCTTCCCACCATTGTAATGAAGGCCATTCTGCTAGTTAAAGCAATGCTGTGTCTTCCCAGACAGAAAACCTAGATTAAATAATTAGATAATTTGCTCTGCATTTTTTTTTAATATTTAGCGTCGCTCTGATTTTGTGAGTGTTTCATGATGATGTTTGCTTTTTAGATTGTTGTACAATGCTTTGAGTACTATGCTCCAGGAAAGTGTTTAATAACTAAATTATAATTATAATGTGAGGCATCTAAATGTCTCACTAGTTACCACCTGCAGGTCTCTGAGATAGCTTTGACAAGTAAACAGATTTAGCACTAATACAATACAATTATTTGAATTTTAACATAGAATTTAGCATCAACCATTTTAAAATGCAAAAGACACAGGATTGAGCACAAAATTGGTTGCTGCATGAAAGATGCTTAGGCTTGTTCTTTGCCAAACCTCCCAGAGAAAGCAAGCAAACACCTGTTATGTCTGAATTATTGCATTACATTCACACTAATATAACTGTAGATTAATTCAATTCATTCGCTGATTTTTTTTGGCCCACCCCATTCTAGCAGGTCATAATGAATGGTTAACAACAGGAAACCCAAACTTGAATAACACCAGTAAAAAGCAATATCAAATCAAAAGACCAAATCCTAAGCCCTATGATAGTGCTTGCAGCCACCACCATTTTGTTTTGTGGTTCAGGACTTCACAGTTTGAACAGTAGCCAGGGCTAGGGATCCTAGACGCAGTAGCAAGGACGCAGCCCACATCCTGATAAGGATGCAGCAGCCGGCCGTTTAGGCCGGCCACTGCATCTTAGGCAGGATCGGGCTGTTAGTGTGCGTGAACTTGTGAAAATATTTGCATTCTTTTTGATTCCCACTCCCAGGTTTTGTACTATTATCCCCCACAATAAAAGCTCCCCAATAAAATACCCCCCAATAAAATGGTCCATGTTGTTGTACCCATACCTTCGCCTTCCTCTGTATTTCATGCCAGTCTTTTTAGTTGTGTCATGAGCCAATGCCCTTGGTCCCTGCAGATGTAGTAAATCTCCCCTGTGTGCACATATTACATATGTCTTAGAGCACGCCCAGTAACACTATGGTATGGACTGGCAATGACACTATTGAGTGGGTACTTTCCGGTTATCTTGAAGATTTCAGTGGAACTCCGCTGGAAAAAAGAGAACTGCAATCTTTTTAATGCATTAAAAAAAATTAAATCACCCACCTAATGAGAGCTATTTTCATATACTCTGGAGATCATAGTCACCTGCTGCTCTTTGAGAAAGAATATGATCAAGCCAGTCCAGTAACGTGCTCTGAAATGTCATGTCATCCAAAGTGATTTCATATGGATAATGGTCCATCTAACTCAGAATTGTCTGCTCTGTGTGGTACCAACTCTTCCAGGTTCCAGATAGGGGTCTTTCCCAGCCCTACTTGGAGATGCGAGGGATTAAACCTTCTGCATTTAGCTCATCTGCTCTACTAAGCTCTATTCTCATCTTCCCAGTATGCAATAAGTCACACCGGCAAATTACTCCTCCAAGACATTGTTCCTCTTATGAGCCATGTGGGTTCAATAATACTTGTGGGTTGTTTTTTTTATGTTGGAGAAATATTCATACACCTGTTATCTGGGAAAGTTTAGAATCTCACTATAGCATCCTGGCAGCAACAGTAGCTGAAACTAGGATGAAATAATGCTACCACTAAGGTGCTGCTAAGTTCGCTCAATCACTTCAATAGCATCCAGAGGCATTTTGTTGTCTGGAAATATTTTGAAAAACTTAAGCAGAGTGATCTCACACTGCTGTGCAGAACTGGACTCATATGTCAACTGTTCCAAAGCAGCTGGGTTCTTAGAGCCATGATTATAACCCATTGCTTGCATTGTCATTAAGGTTCACCCTTGTGTCACTGAAGCAGCAGAACTGAACTTTCACAAGAAGAGTTCAGAATTTTCTTACACACTGAAAACATTTCAAACAGCGCAATCCTAACCAACTTTCCAGCGCTGGTGCAGTCGCAGTGCTGCCCCGAGGTAAGGGAACAAATGTTCCTTCACCTTGAAGGAGGCCTCCATGACTGCACCGCAAAACGCCGTGTGCGCCCTGTTGGCATGAATACACCGATGCTGGAACATTGGTTAGGATTGCGCTGAAAGTAATATACACAACAAATATATTGATGGGCAGTTTATGACCACATATTGAAGAAATGGCTGATTTAGTCCCCACTACAGGGGTTGCGCAGCGGGTTAAACCGCTGAACCATAAGCTGTCGATCGAAAGGTCGGCAGTTCGATTCCTGCCACGGGGTGAGCTCTCGTTGCTTGGCCAGCTCCTGCCAACCTAGCAGTTCCAAAGCATGTCAATGCAAGTAGATAAATAGGTACCGCTTGCGGGAAGGTAAACAGCGCTCCGTGTTCCAGCTGCATGCTACGCGCTGCGGCAAGGAGAGTCATGCCGGCCACATGACCACAGAGGCGTCTTCGGACAACGCTGGCTCTTCGGCTTTGAAATGGAGATGAGCACCACACCCTAGAGTCGGACACGACTGGACTTAATTGTCAGGGGATACCTTTACCTTTTTTTACAGGGGTTGCAGGGACATGCAAACGCCATTGGCCTTGTCTTGAGCACTCTGTGGGCATAATGTTCAGTACAACCTTCACTTAAAGATCACAAGCATAAACCACCAGCTATCAACCCATCTTTAATGTCACAGCATCTCTTAGGGACCTTTCATTCTGCAAAGAAACAACCGGTAGTCTACTTTGGGGATTCAGTTCAATGGATAGTATGCTTTTTATCTTTCTGTTGTTGAAAATATATAACTATGACAAACATACACTGCAGTCTTATGGTTCAGATACACCTATTTAGCTGGAGCCTTAGACTCTCAGCTAAATCCTGTGCGTCATATCATGGGTTTGGGGTTACTAGGGTGATGCTATCCTGTCATAACCCCAGTGCCAAGGCAACATTAAAATAAGCAGTGACAGAGATGCATAAAAGAGTGGGACTCAGTATTTAAAACTCCCTCAAGCCTTGGTTCCACCCCAACAGATGGTATAATAGTATGCTGGAGAAAGAAATGGTATACGTCAGAGGTTCCCAAACTGGGCGTCGCAACGCTCCAGATCAGTGGGAACCAGTCGCTACCTCCTTAAGGGGGTGGTGATGTCGCAGTGGCACTTCCAGGATCGCGCTGCCACCATAGGAAAAAAGGGTTGTTGTTTGTTTGTTTGTTGTTGTTGTTATTTATATACCGCTTTTCAGCAAAAAGTTCACAAAGCGGTTTACAGACAAAATCAAATGATTAAATGGCTCCCTGTCCCAAAAGGGCTCACAATTTAAAAAAGATGCAGAACACCACCAGCAAACAGCCACCAGGAAAAAAACACTGTGCTGGGGTGAAAGGGGGCAGTTACTCTCCCCCTGCTAAATATAAGAGGAGCACCAACTTAAAAAGTGCCTCTTGCCCAGTTAGCAGAGTTCCACTTTGCCTGGGGGTCACACCGGGTGTGGGGGGGCTCTCAGCCCCCTCTGCAGGCCTCCCTGTGCCTCAGAACAGCTCCCTGACATGATCACAACCCACTTCTGGTTTCTGATAAAAACTGTAAGTGGGACACGATCACATCAGGGAGCCGTTCTGAGGCAGCGGGAGGCCCACAGAGGGGGCCGTGGGCTCCCTCTGGAGGGCCAGTGTGAGTGAAGGATGTAGAGCAGTGGTTCTCAAAGTGCTGGGTTGTGACCCACCATTGGAACTACTAACTATCCCCTACCCCCTTAAGGGGCAGGGACAGCATGCCGGAGATCGCTGCCAAAAAAGTGCCCGAAAATGGAGGGTTTTTTACTTACCGGGGCTTCAGGGAGGTCTGCACGACCCTCCACAGACCTCCCTGATCTTCAAATCACCGTGGAACGGCAATTTCTGGCCACTTCCGGTTTTCGCTAAAAAGGTTGCAGCACTGATGAAGTTTAGGATTGCGCTGTGTGTCAGAGTGATAGTAAAATTACATTATCCAAATGTGTGAAAATGTGTATATTGCCCAGTATTTTATTGGCTTGCTGATGGCCTGCCTTTTTTTCTTTTGGGGAGTGGATGAAAGGCCCCCAGACTGTCAGATAGTCTGGAGCCTGTGCCATTTCCAAGGAAAGTCTGAGTAAAAGGGGTAATTTTTTTTTCCGTAACTGCTATATCTGAAGTTCTTAATATCCATGGATGAATACTTGGCACTCTCTTATCTTTCCATTTTTGTGTAAGAACAGATTTAGCTGCAGTCAATAAGTGGATTATAAGTTCTTTGTGGCTCTTAAAGAGCTTTCCTCCGTTGCCCATATTCAGCAACATTGATACAGGAGTAAATGGTAGGCTTTTTATTAACAAAAAATGATCAGAAAATAATCAGGTAGTAAGTACCTTCTAGTAAAGGTAAAGGTATCCCCTGACAATTAAGTCCAGTCGTGTCCGACTCTAGGGTGTGGTTCTAGTCTTTTAGTATTTACTGATTACGTTTCTGATAAACACACATATTATGGGAATTACCAAGAGCTCTGATCAAGTTTAAACAGATTTTAGGTGGTTTACTTTAAAGAGATATCACCATGCCAACAAAAGTTCGTATAGTCAGGGCGATGGTGTTCCCAGTAGCAATGTATGGTTGCGAGAGTTGGACCATAAGGAAGGCTGAGCGCCGAACCCTGACTGTTCCCTGGAAGGACAGGTACTGAGGCTGAAGCTCAAATATTTTGGCCACCTAATGCGACGAGAGGACTAATTCTGATGCTGGAAAAGATTGAAGGCAAAAGGAAAAGGGGAAGGCAAAGGATGAGATAGACAGCATCACCAATGCAACAAACATGAAAATGAGCGAACTCAGGAAGATAGTGGAGGACAGGAAGGCCTGGCGGGATATGGTTCATGGGATCACAAAGGGTCGGACACGACTTAATGACTGACCAACAACAACAACTTTAAAGAGACATTGTTCAAACTCTAAAAGCCAGGTTGTTGTTGTTTTTACGTTTTGCATCATATATTTGAAAACTGATTTCCTTTGGGATTATTATGGTAGTAATACTCTTAGAGCATTAAAAGGATACTATTGAACCAGAGGATCAAACATTAATAAGAAATGTGTTGATTACTTCACAATAAGTCTAGCAAAGAAAACGTAAAATGGAAAGGAATCCTGATGGATGTTAAAACAATATAAATATGTATGTGCTGACATGGAAAGTCTAGTTAGGACAGAGAGGGGACAATAGAAAGTATTTGAAGAGGTATACAGAATGCTTATTCTAGAATGCTTTTCAGAATCACTATAGCAAGGAAGAGATTATTCTCTTTCCTGGATTGTTAGATTCCCCAATAGACACCAAGAGAAAAACAATTTCTTGGATTGTTAGATTCCCCAATAGCCACCAAAAGGAGGAAAAAAAAAAAAAAGGTATCTTACAGTGCAATCCAATGCATATGTACACAGAAGTAAGCTACATTGAGTTCAATGGGACTTACTCCCAGGTAAGTGTGTATAGGATTGCAGCCTTACAGTGTAAGCCTGTACATGTTTCTTGAGAATTAAGTCCCACTCTGATCAATGGGAATTACTCCCAGGTAAGTTCCAAAGCATGTCAATGCGAGTAGATAAATAGGTACCGCTTGCGGGAAGGTAAACAGCGCTCCGTGTTCCAGCTGCATGCTACGCGCTGCGGCAAGGAGAGTCATGCTGGCCACATGATCACGGAGGCGTCTTCGGACAACGCTGGCTCTTCGGCTTTGAAATGGGGATGAGCACCACACCCTAGAGTCGGACACGACTGGACTTAATTGTCAGGGGTCACCTTTACCTTAAGTATACTTACAGCGCAATCCGACTTAACTTTTGTGCCAGTTTAACCAGCGGCGCAGGGAGAACGGGAGGCCCCAGAATGGAAAAGGGATTCAAATCCCCTTTGAATTCCTTTTGGAGGGGATTCGAATCCCTTTTCCTTTCTGGGGCCTCCCATTCTTGCTGGGCCGCTGGTTAAACCAGCACAAAAGTCGGATTGCGCTGTTAGGCACCTAAATATGGATGCAAAAGCAGTTCAGCTTGGGGCTCTTCAAAGCCCAGTTTACATAACTAACATCAAGCTAAACACTCAGCAAAATAGAGACCATGTGATAGATGCATTTGGGTATTCCCCTGAGTAATACAGAGCAACCAACTGCATTAGAAGGACCTGCATAAGACTGTTTGTTTTATGCTTTGTATATGATTCCATGATGACAATAAGAGATGCTAGACTAGAGGAAGGAACCTGGGAATAAGTTTCTTTAATTGATTTCCACCTTTAAATCATTATCAAAGCAGCTTACAAAAAGATAGTAAAACAATAGGGATAGATTAAAATAATAACATTAATAAATAGCAGCAATTGAAAGCAAATTTGAATTTTAAACCACAGAATTTCAAAATTAAAGAGCAGACTTAAAAGACATTCTGTAACAACAACAACAAACAACAACAACAACAAAAGTCTTAACCATCCATCTAAACATGGTAAGGGAGGAAGCCTGTTTAATCTCCCTGAGGAGAGACTTCAACAATTGTGATGCCACCATCAGAAGGCACTGTCCCACGTACACACCAAACTATTAAAAGTGGGCCAGACAACAGGGCCTCCACAGGTGATCTTAATGCTTCAGCGGATTCATATGGGAGGAGAAGACCCTCGAGGTAACCCCATCCCAGACCTTTCAGGGCTAGGACCATCGTACAGAGAGGTAGTAATGGAGAGGAGAGGTTGGGCTGCCCTCACTCTAAAATTCTGAGAGAACTGTCTAGGGCAGCGCTTCCCAACTAAACGTCACCGTTGGGCCCACTTACCCCTTGCGTCCTGTTTGATCCAAATTGGATCCCTTTGGACACAATTGGAGGCCGTTCAATGGTCACGCTGGGCCCTGGACACACTCCCTGGGCCTCCATGGGCCTCAGAACATCTTTGGAAGTGACTGGAAGTCACTTCCAATTTACTTCCAGTTTTGCAGAAGTGACTGCCAGTCGCTATCAGAGCCATTATGAGGCCTGCAGAGACCCAGGGAATGTGTCCCGACAAGAGAGAACAAGGTGAGTCATGGCAGGGGAGAGATTGGGGACCACTGGTCTAGCGTCCTGGAAGGCACAACGGGACTGACAGCTGTACCGCTTGCCAAACTGTATTGGTTGCAGAGAATCACCTTAAAAATAAGGGAGCTAACTGTGCTGCAAATATGTGTATTGGAACAAATATGGATTCCAAGGAAAGTGCCCCTGATAAGAACAAAAGAAGAGCCCTGCTGGATCAGGCCAAAAGCCCACCTAGTCCAGCTTCCTGTATCACACAGTGGCCCCACCAGATGCCTCAGGGAGCACACAAGACAACAAGATACCTGTATCCTGTCGCCACTCCCTTGCACCTGGCACAAAGAAAACCTACTCCTACAACCAGGAGGTTGCTTATCCTCATCATGGTTTGTAAGCCGCGATGGACTTTTCCTCCATAAATCTGTCCAATCCCCTTTTAAAGGCATCCAGGCTGGTGCCATCACCACATCCTGTGGCAAGGATTTCCACAAACCAATTACACTCTGGGTAAATAAATATTTTCTTTTGTCTGTTTTAATACACCCTCCACTCAATTTTAGTGGATGTCCCCTAGTTCTAGTGTTGTGTGAAAGGGAAAAGAACTTCTCTCTATACACTTTCTCCATCCCATGCATAATTTTATACGTCTCAATCATGTCCCCCCTCAACCGCCTTTTTTCTAGACTGAAGAGCCCCAAACACTGTAGCCTTTCCTCATAAGGGAGATGCCCCAGCCCACTAATCATTTTGGTTGCTCTCTTCTGCACCTTTACCAGTTCCACTATATCCTTTTTGAGATGCGGCCAGAACTGAATGCAACTAGGCAAAGAGGCACTATTTAAGGGGTGGTTCTTCTTTTAGCAGAGGGAGAGCAATTCTTCTTATTCACCTCAGCATAACACCTTTTTACCAGTAGCTGTTTGCTTGTGCGTCTTTAGATTGTGAGCTTTCTGAGACAGAAACCATCTTTGCATTTATTTTGCATTATAAACCAACTTTGTGAATGTTTTGTTGAAAAGTATAATAATAATAATAATAATAATAATAATAATAATAATAATAATAATAATAGTGTTAACACCACATCTGCCTATGTAACAAGTTTCTCCAAGGAAAAATGTGCATCAGCCCACTTTATGACCTCCAATCCGGAGCATGTGCACTTTCTGTTAACGTTAACTGCACTGCTAGTATTTAGCAGTTCTGAACTCCACATACTGTTCAAGGGGATTTCAGAACTCCCTAAGCCATTCAGATCAGCTAGAAACAGGTAACTGAGATAATTTTCCAAACATTAAGTGCTTTTCTTGGACAAAAGTAGTTATGTGTTGTTTGTGAGCTTACCCCTCTGAAGCATCTACCAGCAGCTACAGAAGATGAGCTACAAGCAGTGATGAAATGAGGCAAAACTGTTGCTGGGGATGGATATGCCAAATGCTAGGGATGGTAAGAGTTGGGAAGTGCTGGGGAAAGCTAGTGTGGGCAGCTGTTGTAGCTAAATGAAAGGCCCTAGGGAACTTAGAGATACCGGAAGAGTTGAGACAGGCAGCTGAGGGATGTGAACAGGGGGAAATGAAAGATGCTGAGAGAGCGGGTTGGAAAAGCTAATAAACCCTGCCTGTCAGGGGAACTATATGACAGGCAGACAGCCAGAGGAAAAACACTCTCTTGAATCCATGGACCCATAACTGGGTTATATAGCTATATAACTGGGTTATACAGCCACTTAAGCTTTAAAACTGGCCTGCCTGGCTCCCACCCACTATGGCTGCACACTCCATCCCCTCCAACTCCAGTGTTACAATAAAGGGTTCCTCAAAAGCATCACAGGGCAATAGTTCAGTTTGACTGGAGTTCGTCCAAAGATTTTTGGGATAGGCAAACACATGCAAAGGCATGCGGTTATAAATACCCTACATGCCTTGTGGGGCATACAGAACACAGAGCATTGAAATATGGAATTTTAATCAGGTTTTGTATTATTATCATTGCTATTATTGTATTTTGAAAGTATTCCCCAACCCTCCAACAGCAGGCAGATACTATTAGCAGGATTATTTTTTCCTCACTGTTACTCATTTAATAATGTAATAGTAATAATTAATATTATCAATGAGTAATTTACTGATATTAATAGTAATGACAGTAAATTACTCATTTACTGTTAAAGAGATTGTAATTTTTTAAGAGGTCATATTTCTGATTTTAATGCAGCTGTGCTGGCAGTGTTTCCTTCTGTGCAGGTTCTCACATTTAACGCACTGAAGGACCTGCCTCCTAATACCTCACTCCCATCCGCCTTTCCGCATTTATTTATTGGGGTTATCCAAAGAGACCTTGCTCTGCATGCCAGAGTTTATTTATTTATTTATTTACAATATTTTTACCCCGCCTTTCTCCCCAAAGGGACCCAGCTTCCAATAATCATGTATACATGTATTTAATTATTTGTTATGGATAAATACTATACATTGGCATCTGGAACAAAAGAATGTTGTCTCTGGGCCAGTTCACACAATACTTCATCCGCTGGTCCCACTTCACACATGTGTGTCATCTGAACCATCCCTCTATATATGCTGTGAACAGTATGTAGTATTTGCAGCTTACGTAAAGGGGTGGTTTGGACAAACCACTCACATACACTTGATGCTTAAACTAAAAAGAAAGTACCTGTAGGTGGAGTGTGTGCACTTCTGGTTTGCTCATAGTGCAAACATGTGAAGAGGGGCTGGAGGATGAAGTATTATCCAAACTACACCTGACTATTTGGGCGCCAGTTCACACTAAAAGCCTATAGTGAATCATACTGTACACCTTGGAAGCTAGAATCCATTTCTGTTATTATCATGGCTGCATGTTTTTCAGAACAGTCATGGAGTTGGTTGCTGGCTCTCTGCTTCTCCAATTCAGTCCACAATTGTCTTCCTGTACATAGCTGCATTCTTGATTTCTATTCCAGAGCACTCCTTCCCTGTTTCCTCTCTCTCTCTTAGCTGCAGTTCTTTAAGGTTCTGTATTTGTTCTCCTGCTGTTCTCTCACTACACACTGTCCCTGGGTGACCTGCCATACATTTCAGTACATCCTCAGAGTCCAGGTATACCTCTTTATTTTAGACCTTTCGCCCTCCATCCAGTATTGCATCTGTGCTGGGTTCCATCTAAACAATCATCCTATCAAATGCTCCTGTTTCAAATGACTGTAGTAGTAAGAAAGCTACAGCTTTCCAACTATAAAGAGCATAGAGCAGCTATTGACATCTGGCAGAAAGCCACAACTATTGAGGATCATCTCTTCCAGGATTCATCCCTTAGAGATGATGTTCTGAATATTCTATGGCTTCAGTGTTGGTACAGAATGACAATGAGTGCACAAAAAAGGATTACAGAGTCATAGGAAACAGAGAGAGAGAGAGAGAGAGAGAGAGAGAGAGAGAGAGAGAGAGAGAGAGAGAGAGAGAGAGAGAGAGAGAGAGAAAGAAAGAAAGAAAGAAAGAAAGAAAGAAAGAAAGAAAGAAAGAAAGAAAGAAAGAAAGAAAGAAAGAAAGAAAGAAAGAAAGAAAGAAAGATGTAACAGGGATAAAATCCAGATGTGCTTATACTGTATGTTAATGCTAGAAACCTGAAAAGTAATTATAGTGTCTGATAAAAGAAGAGTGAAAAATCAACAGGATACCATTACCCTGGATATAAAACCAATGGAAAAGAAAGAGTCAAAGTTGCACTGAAGGTGGTGTCATACTATAAGCTAAAGAACATAAATGTATGCAAGAAACCTTGCAAGAATGAAACTTACAGCCCAATCCTATTTAGATGCCACACCAACAGTGAACCCGCTGCCAATGCATCCTAAGCCCATCCAGGCAATGCCACACTGGCATAGCCCTTCCCAGTAACCCTCCAAGCACAGCCTGTCATCCATGAAGTGGCACACTGACATCAGTGTACCATTTGTCCTTCGTCGTCGGTCCTATGTCCACAGTCATTCACTGTGTCCATCCTGCCCCAACACTGGTGTTAGCCAGGGCAAACTGAGCAGGGGCAATCACAGGGGCAATGAGTGGCCACTGCTGGGGTGACACACCATCTGTCCTAGGAATGAGTAACACAGCAACAGTCACCGCCACCAACCATGGGGAGATGACCCAAAGACACCAAACACACACACTGAAGGATGCCACAGCACCCCAGCCTTTACAGGAGTTACTGTGGTATAAGCTGCAAAAGGGTAGATGCAGAGAACTACTAGGAATCCCAGCGCCCAGGGTTCAAGTCCCCTTAAGCCACTCACACATGTCCAAGAAATACCATTTTGATTACAGCAGAGGAAGGGCAGAAAGGTAATTCCCTTGGAAGAGGGGCAGCCAAGTGAAATAAACACACAACTTGCTCCATGGTGAGGTTCTGAGTCCCTGTGGAGGAGAGGGAGGGACTGGGACAAGTCACAAGAGGAGCCTCAACAGCTTTCAGGCAGGCAGTGTGCTGGTGGTTCGCTACACAAAGACCAGCACGCTGTTGGGGAGGTTTTGTACCAATGTACCACTAACTGTCTCTGGGTCAGAACGTACCGGTATGACTAGTGGCAGGAACTCAGTTGCAGTATGGTTGTGGTCCTTCCCCCATTCTGTGTGGTGACGAGGATAGTGATGATGATGTCAATGGCCATTGCAAGCAATGCATTAGCTGCTTTTCCACCTGGCTGAAAAACAAACTGCCATCACTCATAAGAACATAAGAACATAAGAAGAGCCCTGCTGGATCAGGCCAAAAGCCCATCTAGTCCAGCTTCCTGTGTCACACAGTGGCCCCACCAGATGCCTCAGGGAGCACACGAGACAACAAGATACCTGTGTCCAGTCGCCACTCCCTTGCACCTGGCACAGAGAAAACCCACTTCTAAAAACCAGGAGGTTGCTTATGGCTTGTAACCTGTGATGGTCTTTTCCTCCATGAATTTGTCCAAACCCCTTTTAAAGGCATCTAGGCCAGGTGCCATCACCACATCCTGTGGCAAGGAGTTCCACAGATGAATCACACGCTGGGTAAAGAAATATTTTCTTTTGTCTGTTCTAACTCTCCCTCCACTCAATTTTAGTGTGTGTCCCCTGGTTCTGGTGTTGTGCGAGAGGGAAAAGAATTTTCCTCTATCCACTCTCTCCATCCCATGCATAATTTTATAAGTCTCAATCATGTCCCCCCTCAGGCGCCTTTTTTCTAGGCTGAAAAGCCCCAGACGCTGTAGCCTTTCCTCGTAAGGGAGGTGCTCCAGCCCACGAATCATTCTGGTCGCTCTTTTCTGCACCTTTTCCAATTCAATTATATCCTTTTTGAGGTATGGTGACCAGAACTGGACACAATACTCCAGATGTGGCCTTACCATCGATTTGTACAAAGGCATAATGATATTGGCCGTTTTATTCTCAATCCCCTTTTTAATGATCCCGAGCATGGAATTGGCCTTCTTCACAGCCGCCGCACACTGGGTCGACACTTTCATCGACCTGTCCACCAGGACCCCAAGATCTCTCTCTTGATCCGTCACAGACAGCTCAGAACCCATCAGCGTATATGTGAAATTTTGGTTTCTTGCCCCAATGTGCATCACTTTGCACTTACTTACATTGAAGCGCATCTGCCATTTTGCTGCCCATTCTCCCAGTTTGGAGAGATCCTTCTGGAGCTCTTCACAATCCCTGCTGGTCTTTACCACCCGGAAAAGTTTAGTGTCATCCGCAAACTTGGCCACCTCACTGCCTATCCCCAACTCCAGGTCATTTATGAATAAGTTGAAAAGCACCGGTCCCAAGACCGATCCTTGGGGCACACCGCTTTTCACCTCTCGCCATTGTGAAAATTGCCCATTGACTCCCACTCGCTGTTTCCTGGTCTTCAACCAGTTCCTAATCCACAAGAGGACCTGCCCTCTTATTCCCTGACTGTGGAGTTTTCGCAGGAGCCTTTCATGAGGGACCGTGTCAAACGCCTTCTGAAAATCCAGATATATAATATCCACGGGTTCGCTCGCATCCACATGCCTGTTGACCTTTTCAAAAAATTCTAACAGGTTTGTGAGGCAAGACTTCCCCTTGCAGAAGCCATGCTGACTCTCCCTCAGCAGAGCTTGTTCTTCTATGTATTTTAAGATTTTATCCTTAATGAGACTTTCCACCATCTTCCCTGGAACAGATGTTAGGCTGACCGGCCTGTAGTTTCCCGGGTCCCCCCTCCTTCCTTTTTTAAAGATTGGTGTGACATTAGCTATCCTCCAATCCTCTGGCACATTGGCCGTTTTAAGGGACAAGTTGCATATTTGGGTCAAGAGGTCAGCAACTTCATTCTTGAGTTCCTTCAGAACTCTTGGGTGGATGCCATCCGGGCCTGGTGATTTATTGATCTTTATTTTGTCAATTAAGTCTGAGACATCTTCTCTTTTAACCTCTATTTGACTTAATTCTTTAGTCAGGGGAGACTGTTCCGGCAGCGGTATTTGCCCGAGGTCTTCTGCCGTGAAGACAGATGCAAAGAACTCATTTAATTTCTCTGCAGTCTCCAAGTCCCCTTTTATCACCCCTTTCTCTCCCTCACCATCCAGCGGACCCACCGTTTCCCTGGCAGGTTTCCTGCTTCTAACATATTTGAAGAAGCTTTTATTATTCCCTTTTATGTTGCCTGCCATACGTTCCTCAAAGTCTTGCTTGGCCTCCCGTATCATCTTTTTACATTTCTTTTGCCACATTTTGTGCTCCTGTTTATTTTCCTCATTAGGGCAAGACTTCCATTTACGGAAGGAAGCTTCCTTGCCTTTTATAGCCTCTTTAACTGTGCTTGTTAGCCATGCCGGCATCCTCCTGGACTTGGTCGAGCCCTTCCTCCTTTGTGGGATACACTCCCGCTGGGCCTCTATGACTGTTGTTTTAAACAGCCTCCATGCACTCTGGAGCGATTGGACTCTTTTTACCTTCCCTTTCAGCTTTTTCTTAACTAGTCTTCTCATTTTGGGGAAGTCTGCCCTTCGGAAGTCAAGGGTTTTCGTGTCAGATTTGCTCGGCACTCTCCCTCCGACATGCATGGCGAAACGGATCGCAGCATGGTCACTGTTCCCCAATGGTTCGGTAACATTTACCTCCCTGACCAGATCTTGAGTGCCACACAATATCAAGTCCAGAGTCACCTGTCCTCTGGTCGGTTCCGTGACAAGCTGCTCTAAGGCACAGTCATTTAACATATCTAGAAATCCAGTCTCTCTTTCATGACCTGAGCATGAATTGACCCAGTCGATGTGAGGATAATTGAAGTCCCCCATGACTACAACCCTGTCTCTCGTTGATACCTCCCTGATTTGCTTCCTCATTTCAAGATCCCCTTCAGGTTTTTGATCTGGAGGACGGTAGCATGCCCCTACTATTACATCGCTCTTTGAGCCTGGTAATCTAACCCACAGTGATTCTACGGAGGAGTCAGAGCCCCCCTCCAGCTCTACTCTGGTGGATTTTACCCCCTCTTTGACATAGATGGCCACCCCACCTCCAACACGCCCCTCTCTGTCCCTCCTATAGAGTTTATATCCTGGAATTGCAGTATCCCACTGGTTCTCCGCATTCCACCAGGTTTCTGTTATACCTACTATGTCAATGTTTTCCCTAGCCACCAAACATTCCAGTTCTCCCATCTTTGCCCGTAGACTTCGGGCATTTGCATAAAAGCACTTATATACCTGGTCCCCCAAGAAGGGCTGCATGTTTGCCCCCTTATTCCTGCAGCCTTCTGTCTTGCTAGACTGGCTGTCATGTCCCATCACGCTACCACTCCCAATTCTTACTCTGTTATTACTTGACTGTTCCCCATCCTCTGCACCCTCATTTCCGAGGGATGAGGAGTCCCGAACCGGATGCCCCTCGGCTCCTGTCGGCTTTCCCCCAGGAGTCAGTTTAAAAGCTGCTCTGCCACCTTCTTAATGTTACGCGCCAGCAGTCTGGTTCCGTTTTGGTTCAAGTGAAGCCCGTCCCTCTTGTACAGGCCTGGCTTGTCCCAAAACGTTCCCCAGTGCCTAACAAACTTAAACCCCTCCTCCTGACACCAGTGTCTCATCCACGCATTGAGACCTCTGAGCTCCGCCTGCCTAGCTGGCCCTGCGCGTGGAACAGGTAGCACTTCTGAGAACGCTACCTTTGGGGTCCTGGATTTGAGCTTCCTACCTAGCAACCTAAATTTGGCCTCCAGGACCGCCCGGCTACATTTCCCCACGTCGTTGGTGCCAACATGCACCACAACCGCTACCTCCTCCCCAGCACTCTCTACCAGCCTATCTAGACGAGAGGTGATGTCCGCAACCTTCGCACCAGGTAGGCAAGTCACCGTGCGGTCCTCACATCCGTCACAGACCCCCCTTTCTATGTTCCTGACTATAGAGTCACCCACTACAAGAAGCCCCCTTCCCAGAGGAGTATCCATAGTGCGACTGGATACGGGCCCATCACCTGAAGAAGGGGTCCCCACTGGGGGATTGTTTCCCTCTTTCCCAGAGCAATGTCCTCCAGCCCTGACACTCCCTTTCCTGGCAGCTGAGGCGCTGGCCAACTGAGGGTAGGACGATGCCTCCACGTCCCTAGAAGTCTCACCCTGGTACCTCTCTACCTGTCTCTGCTTCTCCAGGTCAGCAACCGTGGCTTCAAGGGAGCGAACCCGTTCCCTGAGAGCCTGGAGCTCTTTGCACCGAGCACACACCCATGACTTCTGCCCAAGAGGCAGATAGTCATACATGTGACACTCAGTGCAAAACACTGGATAGCCCCCACCCTTCTGCTGGCTGTCTGACTGCACTCATGATGGCACTTATCACAAAATGAGTTGTGGAGATTTCCACTAAGAAACAGCAGGTGTATTTGTGTCTATCCTAGTTCACATGGACAAACTCCATGAGAAGGTGCCCCCTAGAGACTATTGCTTGGAGAAGGTGCCTGGAGACTATTTGCTCACAAATATTGCTTGGAGAAAGAAGAAATGATGTGATCCATCCCCCCCCCCCCTGGAAATGGAGCAATGGAAAATGGAGCAATGGAATTACTGCAACACACACACAAATACTTGGACTTATGCACTTGTATGAATTCTTTTTCCCCTTTACTCCAAGTTGTTTATATCAAACCTTCAGCATCAGGAGGATTTCTTAGTGTTCTGATCGTTAATGTACAGTATTGGATTTGTAGGAGAAAGATTTTCAAAACACCTAGGGTTGTGAATTAAATTCTGTCTGTATATCTCTACCTGCACTCCACCTGATCCATTTTAAGATTGTACTAAATTATACAGATTTGGGGGCTTTCCTATGTCCAGTTCCCCTAACTTTAGCTTATTATCTAGCCTGACGAAGAATTCTTAAGAACACAAAAGTCATCATGACTTTGTGTCATTTTAATTGGTCATTATAAAAGTATTACCTTACTGAAATAATTAGTTTATTTGGAAATAGAATATGATATTAGATGTTGATGTTTGTATCTTCTTTTACATATCTTTGTAACACAGTCACATTTCTTTTTTCTTCCTTCTTGTTTATTGTGTGTTTGAAAAAATAGAAAAAATTAACTAAAATACTGTGTTGAAGTCAAAATTATTGGATTGTTGTTAAAGATATTACAAGCTGCAACAGTGCTGCCAACATATGACAGAAATCCTTTGGGCATTAACAGAAATGCAGGCAATACATCATGCATCTGTCCAGAAGAGGGGTTCACATTGACTTGGGGGCTTAATTCCCAATACAGCAAGCCTAAATAAAATGTGCTTGGACTCCAGTCCCCCGAGCCCATTTATTATTACTGCCTCTTGCTGATACAGTGGCAGATTGGAATGTAGTGCAATGCCATCTCTGATATCATCCCTATGTCCCAGGGTTAGGCACAATTTTCTTTCATTGCCTTTTAATGGAAAGCAGTTTATCATGTGTAATAATTTAAAGAAGTATCTATCTCATGCTCAGCTGTATGCTAGACTATGAATTAGAGAGAGTATCTATTTCAGCTTCTCCCCTGTCACGTAGTTGTCACAAGCCAATTCATCTCTGGGTTTTGACACTAGGTACTTTGTTTAGAAATGGTTTGCTGCGAGTTAGAAGAAGGATGCAACTGAAGGGGTGAGGAGGCACATTACACAGCAGAAGATGCTTTGGAAACACTGCTTCACAGGAAAGGACTAATGGGTGTGTGGCCATAGCTCAGTGGTAGAGCACATGCTTTGTACACAGAAGGTATTTGATTTCAGGCCCTGTCTGAAAACCTAGGGAGCCACTACCATACAGTGAAGACCAGGAGTGGACAGAAGGTAAACTGGGATCTAATGGTAGATATCTAGGTGATTTGCCATAGATCAGCAAGAATTTCTGACTCCTGTTTTTGCAACAACAAAAAGGCATTTTTCACCTTTAAATGAGGCTGCTGAAATAAAGAGAGCTTAGGGGAAAACCTGGAGTGGGTTTTTGTGTGAAGGATTGTGAACTCAATTCTGGTCCTGAACAGAAATTCCTGGACACCGGCACACTCTTCTAATTCTAAATATATGTTTGTTTTACACTTGCAGCTGGTAGACCTTGAGGTTCTGGTCACAACATGAAATATGTTCTGCAATCCTGAAATCTGCTCACCCTCTGGTGTAGTCAATATGGATCTGGGTGGACCAATGATCTCACTGTACGAGCAGCGCTGGTTTCAGGCACTGGCATTATCAGGTAGCTTCCTGAATGTTCACGGGCTCTCAGAAAGGCCCACTGCTTATCCCTGAGGCCACCTCTGTGCCCATAACCTTCTGCGGTGGCAATGAGGCGTCTCTGTCTGGATCCCCCAGGTAGGAGGGGGACCACAAAGTGAAGTTTGCTGAGAAGTCCACTGAAAGTTGGCCTTGATAAAACACTGTATGTTTCATATGTTTTTATTATCTCTCTAATATAATAATAAAATAATAATAATAATAATAATAATAATAATAATAATAATTCCAGTATTTATATATGGATTTCTCCTTTGACTTTAATTCAAGGCGGTTTACAATAGGCCGGCAATTCTAAACTAAATGGTTTTTACAATACAATAAATGTCCTAATTTTTCATAGGATGCTTCTTTCCAGGTGTTTCCTTTCATGGTCTTGCCTCTCTCTGACATTCCCCTCACATGTGTTGACTGACAGGCAACTCCCCCTCACAGAGTGCCATCCTCTATTCAAGGATGGGGTTTGAAGTACATGCTAGTTACAGCAGGGCTCCAAACCACAACAGCTCCTCCACAATTCCAGTTCCCAGGACCTGACAAATGCATCCAAATACTTTGGTGCACTATTGATAGGTACCATGCTTACTCTTCATAGGCAAGATGGAGGCTTGTTCTGCAGTTTGAGAATTTGGCATGCAAATTTTCATTTCCAGTGAAAGTGTTAATTGGTTGGCATGTTAATGTGGGAGAAGACAATCCTTTAGGTACCCGAGTCCCAGGCCCACTGTTGGGGGTGAAAGCCTTTCTGACCTCTGGGGTGTCTCCATGCCTTCCAAAAGATCCACCTGTGCTCCTCTGTCCCCAGCCATGGCAAGAACTGTCCAGTTTCTCTGACGAAAGTTGATCAGTGTCCAAATAATACTATGCCTGGTCCCAGGCCAGTTGGGCATTGTCTACACTGCACCAAGCAATTTCTTTCTGAAAGGGAATTATTTTGGACATGAGCAATAGCAGTTGCATTCCTCTCTGTATAAATATGCACAGTGCTGTGAGGTAAATACATATGTGTGAGATTGGCTGTCATCTGCTTCTCTCCTTTCGCTCTCTCTAAAGACGTGACTCACGTCTACTTACCCTTGGCAGTACCATTTCACATCAGAGTATACAACCATAATTATGTACGCTACATTATCTTTTTTTGTATAGGAATCAAAGTCATGACAGGCAAAAGATGGTGAGCAATCCACAATGGCTATTTAGCACATACAAATGTAGGCCTATGCACACAATCCTTTGAGCCTATAACAGCAATGCTTTCTCATCAGCCTGTGTTGACTTTCACTTGCTCTTCCATCTACTGAGCCAATGCATTTACTGTGAACAGCCCATGCTGAACTTAACACAGATCAGCTTTTGGCACCTCACCACAACACCGTCACACAGTTTCCTGTTCTGTATTGGCTGGATAAAAGAGAGTTGGCATTGGCCATTCCAGTTTAATATAATACTGCGAGGGAATTTGTCCTTCCACTGGGAACTGTCACCAGAACTTATTGATCTATCTGACTTGTACTGAAGAAAAGGCAACACACACACACACACACACACACACACACACACACACACACACACACACACTGCTCCAGTTCTGGGGTCAAATCATAATCATGTTGCTAAACATGTCATTAGAGTTTCCATGTCATTAGAGTTTCCATTAAAGAGCAGGCATGGAGGGATCAGATCAGGCTAGGTACCGTATTGAACCCCTTCCCTGCATGTCTTACAGTGAAAATCACACACAACCCTTCCAACGCTGTAATTAGCTCTGGGAAAGAAGCTTCTAAGTTTCCCACTAATAGTAGGACTGGAGCGGAAATTTTCATCAGAAAATACAGAAGGAAGGTGTTAAATACCTCCTCCCTATGCACTGGTCCAAATCCAAACCCCCCCCCCCCCAAACTGGCACCTACTATTAACCTTTAGAAAAAATGAAGCTCTAATGGTGTCCTATTATCATCAGAACAAGTCTAAAGACTCAATATTATCGTAACTCTGTTCATAGACCAATTGTGCCATATTGCCCTAGTTTCCATATTTCATGGGCTTATGTTTCTACCATACTAACAGTGCAATCCTGTGTAACTCTGGCACTGGTGTAACAGTAGATCCACCGGTGTAAGTGCACTTATGCCAGTGTAACTCGCTGTACGCCAACGGACGCAGGACGGACACCAGCGTAACCCCCCTCGGATGCCACGCATGCGCAGTTCTGATGCAGGACGGATGCCAGCGCAACTCTGTCAGTGCAGGGGGCATTCCGGGGTTGTCCGAACACCCCCAGAATGTCCCTTGCACTGGCGGACTTGCGCTGGCGTCTGTCCTGCGTCCGAACTGTACATGTGCGGTGTCCAAGAGGGGTTACGCTGGTATCCATCCTGCTTTTGTCGATGTACGGAAAGTTACACTGGCATAAGTGCACTTACACTGGTGGCTCTACTGCTACACTGGTGCAGGAGTTATACAGGATTGCGTTGAAAGTCATTAATCTCTTTTGCACTTGAGCTCCATGATGTAGTTGCCTCTATGCACTTCTTCCACAATTTCACGTGTAAACAAAACAATAAAACTGAAAATGACTTCCATGTTACTTTTTTTGCCCTACAAATATGGAAACTTCAAGCAATTCAGTGGACTATTCAAAATCACTCATAGGTCCATAAAACTTAGAAAAGCTTTAAGTGATTTTTGCGGGAATGGTCACGAAAGCTTAATGTGAAACAGCTTTCATAGGAGTGTGGATTTCATCGAGAACATTTCTGCATCATTTTGCTTGGCTTGAAGCGTAATCTGCTGAGATCTATTTCCAATGTGCTCATTACTGTAGCATTTGGTACGCTTTACATATATTATTCATTACAGTTACCCATAAATTGGGTATAACTCTCCTTTCAACTACTGAGACATTGACTATATTATCAATTGGTGAAGCAACCCAGGGCCAACATCACAGCCAAGAGCTCCCAGGATATGGGGTTGGGCTTCCTCAAAGTCCCCTCATACAGCAACTGCATTGAACTTGGCAGGCAAGGAAACCCTGGAAAGGCCAGCAACACACCTGAGAGCTCTTGTGAAACAGCAGTACCATCCCCATAGTCATTCCGCAGCAGCAGCCAGGGACGTCACTCAGAAGGCCCTGGAGCGCCGGCAGGGTCTTTCAGAAGGCCCTGGAGCGCCGGCCGGCTGGACGCTCCAAGGCCGGCTCCCGGGCCGGCCTTGGAGCATCCGGAGGGCGACGCGGATCGGGGCGGGGGGCACCCGGGGCAGGGTGCAGCCAGGTCGCCCCCCCCAAAAAATTGTGGCGCGGCCTATGGCCTATGTTCCATAGGGGGCATAGTCGGGGGGTCACTAGGGTGACGCGCGCCCCCCGCCTTGGGGTGACACGCATCCTAGTGACGCCTCTGGCAGCAGCTTGTGTTGGCTGAACTTGCTTCCCCCCAGTCAAGATAGTCCCCACAAATCCAGGGTGAGACCCTGTCCTCTGCTGCTGGAGAGGTTTCCTGTGAACTTAAAGGGAGCACACATGTATAAACCCAATCTGGGACACATCTAACTACACTGCCAAGATAGCCAGCTTTTATATACTCCTCAGGGGACTGGGGCTGTATGTTGCCTCACAATCCAACACTTTCATAGGTGGTCAGCCCTTCTAGTCATAATGGCTTCATAACTATCATCCAGAGAGCCAAAGAGAATGTCTTTCAGAACTCTGAAAACTATTTTCTTTTCCTTAGCAGTCAAATTGCAGCAAAACGTGTTACTCGTCTTTGAATAAAATTTGGTGGAGCCACCAGTATCCAGATAGAATTGCTTCAGATGCCATATCAGGCCTATAGGCCACTTGCTGACCACCACTGATGTAAATCCTGAACTGCAGCACCACAATTCTGTGAATCAACACCAGAATGTACATTTGGATGTACAAACTATGCAGGCTCCAAGCTGTTGGGAATCTGCATTAAAAAAAAATGTAAAGTTCAAAAGTCTCTCGTATTTATCTATAGAGCCACAGTTTAAAAGTTGGATATCTTTTTATTTTATTTTTAAAAAACTAAAAGGTCTTGTGGCATTTTAAAGGCTAAGCAATACAAGTGCATTGTGGTGGCATGAACTACGATAAGCAATGGTATCTTCATCATCAGGTGCACTGTATTCCTTCATATTGCGAATGGAAGGACCTGCAGGTACTACGTTTGCAAAAACTGCTACAGAGATTGTGATCAGGTCTGGATCACCTTTCTGGCTGCTGGCTGCTTTGTCAGTACTAAGGAAGGAGCAGGAAGGATAGAGCCACCCTGGCAGCAAGAAGCACAGGACCATTGCAGCACAGGGAAACCCACTCTGAACCACAAAGGTAGGAGGGCATCTAGAGGTGAAAGATCAGCAGACCCATCTCATTATCTAGGGAGGCAAACAGCCCAATCCTAACTAAATTCCCGTGCGGCGATGCAGTGGCTCCGATGCCAGCTATGCTGCATCCCACAGGGGAATTTCGGCTGCTGGACATTTGTCCCCTTGATCCATGTTGGCAGATCAGGCCCAGGAAGGGGAATAGCATAAAGTGCATGCCGGCACCACCAATCCCACCCCCTTCCAGGCCCTATCCGCCTACCCCTTCACCACCCTCCCCCTGCCCCATTCCACCAGCTCCCCGCCCTTCCCCACCTCTGTGCCATATTTACCTGCTCCGGTGGGTTCCCTGCAGCCACCAGCACCAGCAGAAAGGCTCCGGTCTTCCCGCTGGCGTGGCAAGGCCCTTCACTGTCACAAAGTGCTTTACGGAACTTTTGTGACTGCACACACCAGTGGAACTTGCATTCCGTCAGCACAGCACAAAGATAGAATTTGGCCAAATGTCTAAATACAGCCATGGTTTGAGTTTAAAGCCACAACCAGTTGTAAACAATCAAAAGACAGAATGTGTTTATCTCTGCAAGAAGCCTATGGCACAGGTATAGCTGAAGTGTTCCACTAATAATACTGGTATTAATTGAAGAGTTTTGACTTGACTTCCAAGGGAGCCCTTAAAATATAGAGAATGGGACAAGTGTTTTATCTCTCTAGTGTTCTCTCCCTACTGCTTGGTTCAGTCATCCATGATACCTGGGCTCGATGGAAAGCCTAATAAAAGGCTTATTGCATGTACCCCAGTATCACTTCAGTTTACTAATCCCTCACTGAGCCTTCTGCCCATCTTTCTTAGCCTACAGATCTGACTAATCTATGCCTCCTTGGCGTTCTGTTCCCTGTAACATCACTTTGATTCATCAGTCTTTCCTATAGCTGTCACCTGAAAGTTCTGCATCTCCATTAAAACCCTTCAATTCAGCTTTAAAAAAGAATGATTCTTTAGCACGTGTACATCTAATTAAAGGTAAATAAATTACAGGGTCTAGTTAAAGTATTTTATTATGCTGCAGGTTCTGTTTACTGTATGTTTAATAAAATTTGGCCCGTTAACCCAAGCCTCTGTCTAGCGTGCTTATTTGGGGGGTGCACGAGTAATGGAAAACGTGTAATGACAAAAGCCACAGATGGTGAAATTTTCAGTTCTGTGCAACATTTTAAAGGTACTGCAACTTTTTCAGGGTCTCGACCTGGTATGCCAGTCCTATAGCTACAGAATACTTTTACTTCCTATCCAATTACCACAATAACTCAATGCACTAATCCAAACTGGGACACTAAAACAATCACGCTCAAGATGATGAACACTACTATAATGTTACACTGCAGTCCTAATAAGTGATGATTCTAGTATTAAATGAGTTTTCACTTATTCCCTTGTACAACAGACCCAAAACATTTTCTGTCCCACAATTATGATATTAAATTTTAAATAAAATATGATTGATTAATGTCTAAATGCAAATGTCTCTATCGACGTACACTTACACTAATCAATGTTTCCAAGAAACTGAAAGTGCCAACCCAGTGAGGATGGAGCCTTGCTAGCAGCCAACAACATTTCATGTTTGCATTCTGACATCTTTGGCTTAAGGCCTTAAAGCGATGGCTCTGTACAATATAGTTCAAGATGTGATATGGTCTTCAGTATCATCCGCACTCACTCTCATCTTCAGCAAATATAACAGCAGCTCCTGTGTTTGGCAATGAAGAGTTCCCATCAAGAGGAAGCTGAATACCATCAGGGTCCATTCCAATCAAATCCTACTTCCACTAGTGCCTTTGGCTTTTTAAGTCATAGCTAATACTCTTGAACTGTGACTACAGGCTAACTCAGGGGTGGGCAGGCTTCAGGCGTGCAGGCAAGGGTGGCATCAGAAATTGACCATTTTAATTATTTATTTATTTTGTCAGCCAATTAATTAATTAAATTGACTTGCCAGTCCCGTTCTGCCGCCACCACCGCTGCCGCCATCATAATTGCCGCCGCCCGCCACACATTGTCGCCACCATTGCCGCCCGCCGTCGCCCATCGTGTCGCCACCGGCATTGCTGCCCATCGTCCATCGTGTCGCCGCCGTCCATCGCCACCATTGCTGCCTGTCGTCGCCGCCGTCCATCGTGTTGTGCCGCCGCCATTGCTGCCCGCCATTGCCGCCCGCTGTCCGTCGTGTCGCCACAGTACTGCCTCATGGCCTCACAAGATTTGGGCGCTGCCATCTTGGATCTCACGAGATTTCGCAAGATCCAAGATGGCGGCGCCTGAAAAAAGGTAAGTTAAACTCACTTTAAAAATCGGCAGAGGCTTCCTGGGTGTTCTGGGACGGATGGTAAGCCTATGCATAGTACCTAAGAGGGTCCTAAGAGGGTCCTATTTGGATATCA
The DNA here is from genome assembly GCA_026170595.1 of Plestiodon gilberti rubricaudatus. Lineage (NCBI taxonomy): Eukaryota > Metazoa > Chordata > Lepidosauria > Squamata > Scincidae > Plestiodon > Plestiodon gilberti. The sequence continues at coordinate 200,774,726 of JANXHW010000003.1, read as the reverse complement.
ACTGTGTTGAATACCCTCACAAGGCAAGTCTAGAGATTTGGATTCACTCAACATTTACTCAACCATTGCCCCCCACCAGAGCTATACTTCCACCCTTCTCAGGTGTTGCCTGCTTCCATCCATACATGCCATTAGATTAGGGGGTTCCACCATGCTTCTTTTTGTAGAGCAGTGTCCTTAAATACAAACCTTCATATAATAAAAAATAAAGCCTCTGAACCAGAGATTCTCAAATTTTTTAGCATCAGAACCCACTTTTTAAAATGACACTCTATCGGGATCCACCTAGCTATGAGACTTAAAAAATAAAAAGATCGAGAAATGAATATTTTATTTATTTACAAGTACTGTAATATTTTATTTATTTGCAAAAAACTCAATCCATTTTTCGTATTGAGGCAGCCCTAATAGCCCCAAGGCTTGATGGGCTTAGTTATATGACCAAGGGCAATCCAAACCTACTTAGGCCGCCGTTGTAACCAGCGGCCCAGCGAAAACGGGAGGCCCCAGAATGGAAAGGGGATTCAAATCCCCTTTGAATCCCCCTTTTGGAGGGGATTTGGAGGCCCCTTTCTGTTCTGGGGCCTCCTGTTTTCGCTGGGCCACTGGTTACAACGGCGGCCTAAGTAGGTTTGGATTGCGCCCCCAGTTTTCACCTGTCCCCACTACCAGTCATTGATGGACTTGGGGAAAAAAGCATCAGAAAAAAGAGGCTCAAACATTTATCTCCCTATATTTACAAAAGTTTGCAAACTGCAGGAGCTCAGCTACTAAGCTGATTTTTGAATAGCCTCAGGGCTTGAGGTAATTACTTATCTGATTTTTCCATCACCCATGTTTTCATTGGAGGCTCTGCGGGACCCAGAAGCAGAAATCAGGTGACAACCCACCAAGTGGGTCCTGACCCACAATTTGAGAAACAATGCTCGGAACACTTAAAATCACACACACAAACATACACTGTCTATTACTAACATGATGCTGCTGAACAAATATAGCACTTTTCAACAGCACTAAATGAACTGAATATTTTTGATAGAAAGAAAAATAATGTAGTCTGTGAAGGCAAGCACCAAGAGTACAAAATGGAGCAGAACTAATATATTTACTGTACTATTCTGCTTTATTATTCCACAGAGATATATTACTTTAACAGGTTTATTCATGGTACTTGACAAGATAAATATTCTTTTGCTCTTGCCATTCAAATAAACTGGTGCTGAGTGAAACTCAGAGCTCTTCATCAGGCACTTGCCACCATAAAATCTTATCAATGGCTTTATAACTTAAAGGCCAGATGGAGATATTTCACTATAAAGTTCTGCTCATATCAGTAGCACTCTACGGATAATGCACATATGCCAACACATAACTCTATACATTTCTGAACTATACCTTAGAACCGTCAAAGCAATAACAGCTATCTCAGATTATCCATCTGAAATCAATTGAACTCAGTGCATATCAGAAGAAAGTTCAGACTGCTACGCTATAGTCTCCAAATTCATAAATAAAATGTACACAGAGCTAACAAATCATTTTCAACACAGATTTGAAATCTACAAGGTGAATCAGGCAAGGAATATATTCTAATGCAGAATCCAATAATTTGTATCATCCTGAAAATCTCTATTTTCATTAAAAACAAACAGAGCAAAGCAGGTTTCTTATCCTAGGCCAGTGTTTCTCAAGATCAGTTATAGCTGTAGCTACAATACAGCTGCAAAGTATTCATAGTGCTTGCAGTTAGGGCCCTGACCAACATTGGTTCTGCCTTCTCCTGACTGCAGTCCCAAGCAATCCAAATTTTACAGACAGACGGACAGACAGAAGGACGCACACAAGGCTTGATTCATTACTTGGCATTCTATTAAATAATAGCTCCTGGAGGTGATTAAAGGAAGCCCACTTCCGGTTTACTTCCTGGTTTCCCCGAAACACCGGAAGTGGGCTTTATTCGCTTCCAGGAGCCATTTGGAGGCTCTTGGGGAGGCCATGCCCCCCTGCACCCCCTGGAGGATGACCCAACCCTCGGTAATTCTAAAAATATCCCTTTTATCCTCGGCAGCGACGCAATTCCTGGATTGCTGCCGCCGCCATCGCCCCATCCCCGCAAGCACTCAAAGTTCTCCCCTACTCACGGGGAGAACTTTAAGAAACGCTGCCCAATAGAACCAGATGTAACATCATAGGTGCTTTTTTCCCCTCCTTGTTTCTCCTGCCAAATACTGTTTGGTGACATCTCACTAAAAGTGACTTGAGAATAATTCAGGGCATCAAAAGTAGGAATAGGTAAACTCTCCTAAACTCAATCTGGAATCTGCTCAGCTCAGTATTTATGAGATTTCCCAATGCTCAGATAAAGCTCATCTTTTTCTGAGAGTTTTCTTTTGGTTTGTAATGTTGGCACATGTATCAGCACATGTTGGCACATGTGTGGTACTACTACACATGTGCCTTCTCATACTGTCCCTTGGGAATTGTGGTTCCCAGTAGAAGCCATGATTGAGAGCCGCTTGGAAATTCAACCACACCTCCTTGCCACAACAAACTCTAGAGCAAAAGGAGTTTTTAGAGCTGGCTATGGGACAGCAACCACATAAAACATTTGTTAGAAGCAATCACTAGAACTGGCCCAGAGAGAAAAAACTCACCAAACAAAAAGCGGTTTGGCTGGGCAGTCTGGTCTCATCAACAGGAGTTTCCATAGAAGTAAGAAAGCTGAAATTAAAAAACTTCTGTGCATCTACCAAAGCAGCTGACTTTTTAGTTCGTGTAATTTCACAAAGATCAACAAGAGTTTTAATAAAAGTCTATAGTCCTATACACACTTACCTGGGAGTAAGTCTCATTGAACTCAAAGGGGTTTACTTCTGAGTAGATGTGCATAGGATTGCACTATAAGTCTAACGTTAATGAACTTTGCACAAAAACAGGCTGGTCAGCCTGCGTGTTGATCTGAACGCATGTCGTTTGACATCCTAAGCTGAAGAAGAATTTCTGGAAGAAATGACACTTGAAGTTGCTTAGGAACTTCATCAATGCCTCTAATCAAAATACAATGAATGGAGGAATGCTCTCAGGACAATCTTTCCAAAGAGGCAAAGGCTTCCATACCTAATTTGCAAGTCAGACTGGGATATGCTATCATACCATCCAAAGTAACGTAGTGCCAAAAACAAATGGCTGATACTAGGCAACGGGGATTTTATTTACTGTAGGGCCCCTAATGGCTCCTAAAAGATTCTCTTAATTTTTAATAAGTTACATTTTATTTTAGAGTAAGAGAATTAGTGATGCTTCCTGAACTTTAATAAACACTCTCGGATTGAAGCTTTAAATTACAGAGTACACTACTGGCTTTAAACTGAAGTATATCCATTCATTATTTACAACCACTTATAAATTTTAAGTAATCCACTGAGTCATTATCTAACACTTGCTCTTCAGTGTCCAAAATCTATTTCCTGCATACATGCACACACACACGCACGCACGCACGCACCAACGCACACACAGGTACCTGCTGCATACAGACTATAAGTTTGCTTGTCCAAGTTATTGCCATCATCAGGGACCTTGATTCATCTGCATGGATTTGCAGTTCTTCCACTCTCCCACCAAAAGGCTCACCTTGATTATGTAGAACTCCCAGTTTAATAAAGTAAATAAGATACAAATTTTAAGGATTTCTTCGGTGATAACTCTAACAGTGCCAAAGAGATGTGGCTCCATATGCTGTTTTCATTTTTATACTGCAGGACCACAGTTGTACTCCTCTTCAATATGGAGGCCAATGGACATTAAAGACTATAGCCTAGTTAGAGTTCAAGCACCCAGCAGACACTAGTACAGGGCCAGCCTGCTCATGGAGTGAAGTGACTATCTCAGGTGGTGGGCTAGGCCGGGGGACCAACAGACTGGTGAGGGGTGTCTAGGCATGATTCGTCTTTAAAAGTAATTGCCATTCATTCTGAAGAGAGAAGACTGCATGTTATGACCAGTGAGTAGCTGAATGGAATATTAACAGTATTTATATACCGCTTTTCAACGAAAAGTTCACAAAGCGGTTTACAGACAAAAATCAAATGATTAAATGGCTCCCTGTCCCCAAAGGGCTCACAATCTAAAAAAGATGCAGAACACCACCAGCAAACAGCCACCAGAAAGACACTGTGCTAGGGTGAATAGAAACTAACAGCACAAGACTATGCATATTTGTGCAGAAGTAAGTCCATCGTTGGGAAAGATTGAAAGCAAAAGGAGAAGGGGAAGGCAAAGGATGAGATGGTTAGACAGCATCACCAATGCAACAAACATGAAAATGAGCGAACTCAGGAAGATAGTGGAGGACAGGAAGGCCTGACGGGATATGGTTCATGGGATCACGAAGGGTCAGACTGAACAACAACAAGTCCATTATGTCTTATACGGCTTTCTCCCAGGTAACAATGCATAGAATTCCAACCTAAAATATCTATTACATTTATGTCCCGCCCTTCTTCCATCATAGTAATCAGTGCAGAAGACATGGAGTTTTGAGGGGTCAACCATCTATCCATCCACTGACCAGACCTAGACCCTCTTAGCTTCACAAGGTAGCAGAGCATACCCTAGGGCTCATGAATAGACCAACTGGTGCTATGAAACATACAGAGCATGCGACTTCTGCCACTTACAATGGATAAGATCAAATGATGAGATTCCACTGAAGCATTGTTGTTGTTCAGTCGTTAAGTCGTGTCCGACCCTTCGTGATCCCATGAACCATATCCCGCCAGGCCTTCCTGTCGTCCACTATCTTCCTGAGTTCGCTCATTTTCATGTTCGTTGCATCGGTGATGCTGTCTAACCATCTCATCCTTTGCCTTCCCCTTCTCCTTTTGCCTTCAATTTTTACCAGCATCAGAGTCTTCTCCAGAGAGTCCTCTCTTCGCATTAGGTGGCCAAAATATTTGAGTTTCAGCCTTAGTATCTGTCCTTCCAGGGGACAGTCAGGGTTGATTTCATTTAGGATTGACTGATTTGATCTCCTAGCAGTCCAAGGGACTCTCAGGAGTCTTCTCCAGCACCACAGTTCAAAAGCATCTATTCTTCGGCGCTCAGCCTTCCTTATGGTCCAACTCTCGCAACCATACATTGCTACTGGGAACACCATCGCCCTGACTATGCGAACTTTTGTTGGCATGGTAATATCTCTGCTTTTTATTATGCTGTCTAAGTTTGCCATAGCTTTCCTTCCAAGGAGTAAGCGTCTTTTAATTTCATGGCTGCTGTCTCCGTCTGCAGTGATCTTGGAGCCCAGAAAAGTAAAATCTGTTACTGCTTCCATTTCTGCCCCTTCTATTTGCCAGGAATTGATGGACCCAGATGCCATGATCTTAGTTTTATTAATGTTGAGTTTCAAGCCAACTTTTGCACTCTCCTCTTTCACCCTCATCAAGAGGCTCTTTAGTTCTTCTTCACTTTCTGCCATTAGGGGTGGTATCGTCTGCATATCTGAGGTTGTTGATGTTTCTCCCGGCAATCTTGATTCCGGCTTGCGATTCATTCAGCCCTGCATTTCTCATAATGTACTCTGCATATAAGTTAAATAGGCAGGGTGACAATACTTTTGTACTTTTGGCCTTGCCGTACTCCCTTCCCAATTTTGAACCAGTCGGTTGTTCCATGGCCGGTCCGAACTGTTGCTTCTTGACCCGCATACAGGTTTCTCAGGAGACAGGTAAGGTGGTCTGGTACCCCCATCTCTTTAAGAATTTGCCACAGTTTGTTGTGATCCACACAATCAAAGGCTTTTGCGTAGTCAATGAAGCAGAAGTAGGTGTTTTTTTGGAACTCTCGTGCTTTCTCCATGATCCACCGCATGTTGGCAATTTGATCTCTAGTTCCTCTGCCTCTTCGAAACCCAGCTTGTACGTCCGGTAGTTCTCGGTCCACGTACTGCTGAAACCTAGCTTGTAGGATTTTGAGCATAACCTTGCTAGCATGTGAAATGAGTGCAATTGTGCGATAGTTTGAACACTCTTTGGCACTGCCCTTCTTTGGAATTGGAACGTAAACTGACCTTTTCCAATCCTCTGGCCACTGCTGAGTTTTCCAAATTTGTTGGCATATTGAGTGCAGCACTTTCACAGCATCATCATTTAGGATTTTAAGTAGCTCAGCTGGGCTATTATCATCTCCACCAGCTTTGTTGTTAGTGATGCTACCTAAGGCCCACTTGACTTCACTCTCTAGGATGTCCGGCTCTGGGTCAGTGACCACACCAGCATGGTCATCAGGAACATTAAGTTGTATAGTTCTTCTGTGTATTGTTGCCATCTCTTCTTAATCTCTTCTGCTTCTGTTAGGTCTCTGCCTTTTTTGTCCTTTATCATGCCCATCTTTGCACAAAACGTTCCCTTGATATCTCCAATTTTCTTGTCCTCCCCAATCTCTAGTCCTCCCCATTCTGTTGTTTTCCTCGATTTCCTTGCATTGTTCATTTAAGAAGGCCTTCTTATTTCTCCTTGCTATTCTCTGGAAATCTGCATTCAGTTGTTTATATCTTTCCCTTTCACCTTTGCTTTTTGCATTCCTTCTTTCCACAGCTATTTGTAAAGCCTCATCTGACAGCCACTTTGCTTTCTTGCATTTCTTTTTCTTTGGGATGGTTTTCGTTGCTGCCTCCTGTACAATGTTACGAACTTCCGTCCATAGTTCTTCAGGCACTCTGTCTACCAGGTCTAATGCCCTAAATCTATTCTTCACCTCCACTGTATACTCATACGGGATATGGTTTAGGTCATAACTGACAGGTCTAGTGGTGTTCCCTACATTCTTCAGTTTAAGCCTGAATTTTGCAATAAGAAGCTCATGATCTGAGCCACAGTCAGCTCCAGGTCTTGTTTTTACTGACTGTATAGAGCTTCTCCATCTTTGGCTGCAAAGCATTACTGAAGCATTACAATAGCATTTTAGAGACACTTCAAGATGTTTCTTCTGAAAAGTTCATTTTAAGCATATTTCTATCAGTCATATTTCTATGACTTATGGAAGTATATGTTTTATAAAAAGAAATGTTTAACCAACAGTTACTGTCAAAATCTACATTTCAGAATGTCCACCAAGATTTTATTATTGTACAGGTCAAATCTAAATGAAATAACATTTTGAAATGTCAGTATGAAAAATGTGAAATTTGAAACTCATTTTGATATTTGAATATGTAAAATTAGTTTAAAATTCTAAGTTTAAACATTCCAAATGTTAAAATTCTAACTGAAAAAGTAAGTAGTTTTCCCATTTCAGTTTTTTAATCACTTTTAGAAAAGGTTTCCAGCAATCATGAAATATGAATGAAAATTAACTTCAAAATATTACATTCCTTTGTTATTTTATGGTGTTTATTTTAAAAATATATATAGAGTGCCTTTCTATTTGCAATAGACTACACACTGTTAAGTAATGTTTGTTTCTGCCATACTTCAGTCTTCTAGGGCAGTGATCTTCAACCTTTACCTGCAGATAAAGGTCGCTGTAAATCCTTGCAATTCGACGGTGGCAATGGCACTGCCAGGATCGCACCGCCGGTGGGGGAAAAGTGTTTTTTTCAGCCTACCTGGAGGGGGGGTTGCTGGGCATCTGGGGGGTGCGGGGAGCTTGCAGACCCCTCCGCAGGTCTCCCCGCACCTCCAAATTGCTCCCGATCATGATCGCAACCCACTTCCGGTTTCGTCCGAAATCCAGACTTTTCTACTTCAACACTAGCTCCAATCTTTCCAATTTAAACTAACAGCACAATCCTATATATATGTTTACTCAGAAGCAAGTCCCATTTTGTTCAAAGCAGCTTACTCCCTGGTAAGTGTGCTTAAGATTGCAGCCTAGCAGCGCAATCCTCTCTAGAGCAGGACCGATGGAACTATCGTTCCGCCAGTGCTGGGAGTCGCAAGGCACATTTTTGACACCTGGAGAGTAAGCAGTGCCAGAATGAGGCTGGCGCCACTCACTCTCTGCTGGAGGCAGGCTGCTGCTGGGCACAGGTAAGGACTGCACCAGGTGGTGTGGGGGCATGGGGCAGAACGGGAGGGGGGATTGGGTGGCCCGTCCAAGAAGGGGGAGAGATCCATGGCGGCATGCTCCATCAAATCCTATCCCCCTTCCTGGGCCTGGCTAGCATTACACGGGCCTCCAGGATTTGCACTGGCCATTTTGCCGGCACACACCCAAGGATACCCATTGGGGTAACTGGGCCATTACTCTTGGTAAAGGGATGAACACCAAGGAGGCCTCCGCCGATGCTGGCCCAATCCTGGTTAGGATCCAGCGCAGCATACTTTTGAACACTGCAGCAGTCCTAGACAGGATTGGGCTGTAAGTCTAGTCAAATATCTTGTTATCTTTGCACTATTTAAAGTCTCAAATCAGCATTTCCAAATGAGGTAAATGAGCAACTGACACTTATCCTTTTGGAAGAACTGGCAGTTCCTTCTGATCAGATCCTATCTGCAGAGAAGTATGGGGACCTAATATATAGCATAAACAAATCCTCAACCACCCACCTGATCACAGAATCAAGACCAAACTAGATGCAATTGGAGCCTGCCTGTTTGTTTTTTAAAAATGTAAACAACAGTTGCATGCGGCCTCGATCCAAATTGGGACTGTGGCAGGGGAGGACGTCTTGAACCCTTTCCAGACTGAAGGCCCCTGAAGCTGCTATTTGCCCAGAGAAAGAAATTCCCACTAGTGCCTTCATTTACAATTTGTTCCATTCCTGATAGGAGTGGAAAACAGATGTTGCACATAATCCTAATAGTACAACCAAAACAAAGAACTGCATACACAAAGTCAAAGCCGACAGCTATGGTTTTTAAGACATTTCCTTCTTTTGCAGCGCTTTTACTATCTGATTGGCATTCATCATGCCATGTCCAATATTTCATTGCAAGGTTTTTGGAGGTTTGCGTTTTTGCTCTTCTAGGTGTCCCTGCCTACTTCTCATCTTTAGGCATTCATGTGTGGTGAATTCTCATCACATTTCTGGGTACACCCACTTTGCTGCCTGCTCTCATCTAAGGCTCTCTCGGTCATGCCTGGCTGAAGCACAAATGAGGACTGTCACAGCATTTTGGAAATTCAAATGCAAATAGAAGAAACCCATGGAAAACTGGCTGCTTTCAACACACACAAATCTGCTGCTGGGTTTTAACACTGTTTGATATTCTCCAACAACTCCATGTTCTGTGATGCATGGTGATCTAGGGGAACTTCTCTTCTTACAGTTAAGTCACAGGCTAGAAGGAAATGTGGACTTAAGTGAGGGGTGACACAAATTCGGTTCTGATTTACTTCCATCCTCAATACAACATTCCTACCCCAAAACCAACAACTATCTATCCTCCATGCAGCTCTTATTTATCAGTGAAAATGAAAGCCTTTCCCCCTGTTTCTCTCTCCCCCATAAGTCGGTGGTATTTCTCCTCCCTCTTAATCAAGCCCATCTCATGCTTGAAGGAAGCAAAGTGGCAGGGAGTTCCTGTGTTACCTGTTGAACCTTAATTATTCATTCTGGCTCCACAAAGGTGTTGGAAATATAACAGGCTTATTAAACTGGGTTAAATACAACTCCCTGGCAGGGCTCTTAATACAAGTTTGTGGCAGAGTTTCTCCACGCCTACAGGAAAACAGAGAGCAGCAGGAGGCTGCCTGGACCTGCATTGGGAACAGTACACTGCACAATTAATTCACTGTGTTTGAATACAACACATTTTCTACTCAACAACCATACTGTGTGTGCCATACTCAGGATTAGAATGCTTGGTAGTGAGAAGGAAATGAACATTACATTTCCTTTCATAGAAGCTACTGATGGAAAAGAATGATGAAGATGCTATAAACAAACCCTAGGATGAATCCTCTTCATTCAACATTGAAATTACAGTATATCATCATCTGGTCATTTAATTGAAGGGGAAGGGGTTTTCCTATAAGGTGTACACTTGGTGGTAACCCAGGGTTTTTCTAATGTGCAAAATAGTCTTTAGGACGGTGATCCAGACACAAATACTATTAATAGACATGCACATTAACAAATGTGTTTTATAATACCAAGCTTCTACATATATTTTCTCACACACACACACACACACACACACACACACACACACACACACACACACACACGAGTCAGAAGTTTAGCTCTATCTGTTGGAGCACAAGGGCCTTCCATTCCAGAACATACGAAACTACTATATATTTTAGACCATAGGTCCATCTATGACAGTGATGTCTACTCTGACTGACTGTGGCTCCGCAGGGTTTCAGACAGGGGTCTTTGCCAGCTCTGCCTGGAGCTGATAGTTATGTTTGTATTGACAAGAACAATAAAGGGAGCCCATCAACAGGGCCGGCCCACCCATGAGGCCAACTGAAGTGGGTGCCTCGGGCAGCAGATTAGTGAGGGGCATCCACCTCTGTCCGCCCATTTGCCCACCTCCCACTCTCTGGATTGGAAATGGAAGAAGAGGACAGATCAGAAGTGTGGAGGAAAGACGAGCGGTGGGCTAGGCTGTCAGAGGAGCAGAAGTTGGCATATCACCAGGTAAGGGAAGCAACATTTGGTATGCCAATTCAGGAGCCAGGAAGTCTTGGGCTGGTCCTGCCCATCAACCACAAATTATATTCTTCTCTTATAACTGGCAAGCATAGATTATAAACCAACCATATCTCTTCAGTGCAAAGAGATACCCACAGATTAAAGTCTGTTGAAAATGCATAGGGATGCTATGATATTTCTCTGTAGCTATAATGTGCTCATTCCCATTAATATGGGGGGGCCCTACTAAGCTCATTTTCTTCACTTCTGAGACAGGTTTCAAATATGCAAATCCCCTATTTTCCCAGCTCCAGTAAAGCATTACAAACAAATCAATTGGCCTTTGCTCTGACCTTTGACATGATATTTACAAAAGTTGATTACTGAGTGTGTCAGGTGTGCTCCATCTTCCTGCTAAACATGGTTAAGATCAAAGCTTTTCAGGGAAGCCAAAGAGGTCAATGAATGCCCCCCACCTGCAAGATCCTCTATAATGGTGCCATAAAATTGCACCCAGAAGCTCTTTTCATGAGCCACTTTGCCTTACTCGAAAGAAACACTACAGCTTTGCTCATGGAACTACACCTTCATGTGAACCTCTTGTTTTTCAGAAGTAGCAATTAGCTCATCAGAGGCACAAAGCCAGCTTTATGCACGGACACAGCTTACAAATCCAGAAGCTGATCACTTTGTATTCACATACTGGATCTAATTGCAGCCTACCCTTGCCCTGCATTTGGCTGGATGTAGTTGATTTTCATTCACTGTAAGTAAGCAGTTTAGCACAACACTAAATACTAGCCTGGCTAGGTTTCAGAGCATGTCTCCCCCTACATTATAAGTAGTAAGGGAGGCAAACGCTGATTTTCTCACCCTTTCTGTCCATTTTTAAAATTTAAATGCATTTTGTAATTTATTGTATTTTGTGAATGCATGAATTCTTCACACCTGAGTGCTGGGGAATGGGAGATTCAGAAGTGGGGGTGTTTATGGTGGTGGCGGCAAAACTTTGATTTGCACTTTCTGCATCCAGTTCCCAAATGTCCTTGCCTGGCCTGACCTGGCCTAGCCTTCCTCCCATTGCAAGCAGAAGTAAGGAGGAACCTGATTGTCTTCTTTGCATGCTGGCTTAAAAGTCTGACAGTGGATGAGGAGTATGGATACAGAAGACCGTGGGATGAAGTCATGCTGCAAAGATCTGGGGGACTGGCTCAGTCCGGAGCCAGCCATTCACCAACACATCCAGCCCTGCCCCCACCCAAGCCCTCCAAATGTCAAAGCCGGACTACACTGTACGCGTTTGCGTTGCGTTCGCATTTTGTGTGCGTCTGTTGTCCTGCCCCCAGGTCAAACAACGGCTCTGATTGGCCGGACGTAGCGCAGACGCAGCAAAAGTCAAGCCCACCTCGACTTTTGCTGTGTCTGCGCTACGTCCGGCCAATCAGAGCTGTTGTTTGACCTGGGGGCAGGACAACAGATGCACACGCAACACGAACGCAACGCGAACACGAACAGTGTAGCTCCGGCTTCAGTTCTACAAGTCTCCTGCAGCACCTGCCTGTCTACTCATCCTTTTAGAGTTATAGCAACTAGAGACTGTACTAGCAACAAATAGTAGCAACTGTTGGATCCAAGAAGGGTGTTGAGTGTATGTGCGTTTGAGAGCAAGCGAGAGAGAACTGTATTTCTTGTTTGTGTGTATGAAAAAGCATGTTAGTGTGTGCACATGAAAGGGTGTGTGAAATGCTGTTTCTATGTGTTTATGAGGAGGGTAGTGTGCAATGGGTAAATGTTTTCTAGATGCTTAATACCTTAACATATACAGTAATTTATATTGTGACTTTGCCTGAATCTGTGGCTAAATTGGCTCATTTCCTTGAGCAATTTACTCTGCATGAGTTTGGAGTAGCTTATACAAATTCACTCGATTTGTTGGTTGTGGCTTGGCTCCATTCTTTGCGTTATTTCCTTTCATTGGTATTTTTTTTTACTTCTCTACCGTGGGTTCAGTGAATGGCATATGAAGTAGAGATTCTCAGCGCCAGTGTTTCCCGTCTGTAAACTGGATGAAAGTTTTCTAGAAAGTCTTGTGGATGCTTGACTCCTTAAGAATTTGCTGCATATTTCATTCATTTGATTCACATTCAGAGGGAAACATAGCATAGCCAGAGCGGGGTCGGGGTGTGTGTGCTGTGCCCCAGGTGACAGCCGCGGTCTTCTTGCGAGGAGGAGCCGCCAAGGCAACATTTTGCTCCGCAGCTGCTGTTTTGTAGGTGGAGTGGCCGTGGAGTATTTTCATGCCGCTTTTGGCACTGTGGGTCGGCCCTTCCACCCGTGTCCCTAGAAGTCTTCATTTGAAGACTTCCGGGAATGCAGAGGGTGGGGCAATGTCGCAAAACGTGGCATCGCCCCGCCCCCAGGGCACGCTAGCAACATCACAGATAACTGCACCTGGGCACACCTGCTTGAGTCATGCACTTTAATCCTTGCTTTGTACATCAGAGTTGCTGAGGATTATCAGCGTCTAGCTATATCCTAGACTAGAGCTTCTAAGATACATTTTACATCAAATTTAGTGATGAACTTTTGATTTCAGAGCCTTAGGCTGTTAAAAATACACTAATTAGACCTCTCTACAGATTATAGCAGAAAATAAGGACAGTCTGCAAGTAGTTGGTCATTAAGGATAGTTCCCCTCAATTAGGCATCAGAAAGTCCCAAGAGAGAAAAACACCTTCTCATCAGGCAGCGTGCAAGTGGGCGCCAGCCAGTCCTTTCTACCCTTTTCCGGCTGTCACTTCTGCTTTGTTACGGGCATGAGCAGTAGGAGCAGCCACTACCAGAAAATTCTAAGGAAGGGCAGGGACAGGAAAAGCTGGGGAGGGAAAGAGGAGGAGACAAAGAAGTGAAGGAGACCTGGAATCAGTAATTAGGCTTGTGTGTACTCCTGCCAGGTAAAGATGTGCAGAGCCCTGTGGGTGACGGGATTATTTATTTGCATTCACACTGTTTCCCAATAACCCAGCAGGTACAGCCTGGGATTGCTTGCTTAGGAGATAGCAGCCCTAGCCCTGCACTTCCAAATAGACTGCCATGGAGGGGAGGGAAGGAAAGTTGCTTATTCCATGGACAAAAAAGAGCTGGAGAAGGCATCAGGGCTCTTTGTGCCCCTCCCTTCCTACCCTGCATATCAGGGAAAGATACTGTACTCTGGTTTGTTTCAGAATTCTCTGCATGTTGTTTGTAATGAAGCACTTCAGGGCTAGTTGACCCTGTCTGATGCTTCACCTTCAAATGCGGCCATTTGTGATGCTTTAGAAAAGAGGGGGGGGCGCGCGGACCACCACTTTTAATGGGGGAAAACTCCTTTCCAATTTCAGTATCGTGTATATCAAAGAGGCACTAAAAACTCACCCTACTGTGTTATGTATCTCGTATTTATCCTAGTCTGCTTCAAAGCTAAGGATGCTCTTTTTGCTTGCTCTTCCTGTCTGATTTCCTATCTGGTAAAAATGAACTAACGCCTTTGATGCAGTCAGTGCCTTCATGCCCCCTGGAACAGTCAGTGCGGAGCCTGTAGAAGCCCTAGTAGTTCCTACTGAGCACAGTGCAAGTTGTGGATCCTCAACTTGTCCCAAACCAGGTTAGGAACTGAAGCTAATGAATGCACACTTTTCAAAAATAGCCCCACTGAAGTGGGCAGAGTGTAAGAACCAGTCTGCTTAATGAACAGGGCTCCATTTACACATCACTTTGTCCTCTGTTTCCATTAACTGATTGCATTTCCTGTGGCCTATATTTTTAATGTTCATCATGCATATGTAATGGCAACAGTAATGAAAAAAGTGGAGCATCCTTCCACAAATTCTTCCCTTCCTGCCCCCCCACTCCCTCTTCCCTACTTGTTCCTACATCCCTTCTGTGTTCTGAATATATTCTACTTCAAAAGAAATGCAGATCTAATACTTTAGCTTTTGTTCCTTCTAGCCATTACCTTAGAGCTGTCTTGTCCATTCTAAAGGGGACATTGCCACACCCATCAGCTGGTACAAAAGCAGGATGAGAGATCCATGAGTTGGCACAGAAAGAAGGAGCTTTGCCTTTATTTATAGGTGTGTGATAAATGGCCTCCAGCAAGTAAAAGGTGTAAATCAGCCTCTATCACTATAAACAGACACATAAAAAGAGGTTTACAATGAATGACTGTTCTAAAATACCATCTGATATTGCATGCCTTTTCCTAGAAAGAAAGGGCTGTGTGTGATCGGAGTTTGCCTTTTTTTTCCCTAGCTGAGGGAGAACGGTGCCCCCTCTTGACCAAAACTGAAATGTCACACACACAAAAAGTATCCTAACAAGAAAGACCTTAATTAAGGACCTTCCTGCAGCCTCATCCTAGCCTTTACGCTAGCATTGTCTTATCAAATGTGTTGGAAGATCAAATTATCCAACTGGTGGATGCTCAAGGGCAGCCAGCCATTTTTGCTTACCAAAAATGATCAACTCCACCATCACTAACGAATACTCTGCATTGCATTCTCCTCTCCTATACTCGATTAGCCTCCCAGGAGGAAGGGGTAGTGTCAACCAATAGCAGGGATGTGGATCAAATCTTTGACTCCTAGTCTCGAGTCAAGTCCCAAGTCTTTGTCCCCAAGTCCCGAGTCTTTGGTTGCGAGTCCCTATCTATTTAATGGGGGAAACGGGTTTAAACCCGAATAAAATTTGAAGTCGTAAAAAGCTCCAAGTCTCGAGTATAGTCTTTTACAATCGCCAAATCAAGTCATTGACACGACTCAAGTCTGAGTCACTAGACTCAAGTCTACATCACTGACCAGTAGGAAAGGGCACCTGTTCCTAGTGGTGAATATGGTTCAGTCATTTTGAGGGAAGGATGCTGCAGGCCTCTTGGAGGACCCCGCCCCGGCTAAAAGGTTTCCTGCCAGGTTTTATGTTTGATGTTCTCACTTTACACAATGCTCCTGCAAGTCCCTTGTCTATGCCAACAATGCAACGTTCTTTGCTTATATTGTACATGTGAGGAAAAGTTTTTGCTTATTTTTATTTAGTTATTTAAATTTGTCTCTCTTGCTTTTCCTTCCCTAATACAGGCTGTGGGAAGAAGCTAATAAAAGACAATACCATATCAGAAAAATATCAAACACAGCAATTCCATAGATAAATAGTACTGGAGAGAGGTGCCAGCCTAAATTTCAGACCAGTTAACCTGCTGAAAAAGGAACGTCATCAGCAAATTATGAAATGTCAAAACTGAGGGGAGACAACTGATCTCACAGTCACAAGGCAGGGAGTTTCATAGGCTGGGTGCCACTACCAAGGCAGAGACCATCCATGAGGCCAACTGAAGCAAGCAGTTGCTTCAGGCAGCAAATTGGTGGGGCGGTACCCATCTCTGTCTGCCTATTTTCCTCCACTCTTCCTCCTCCTCCTTCCATCCCTTGATTGGAAAAGGGACAGATAGGAAGTGAAAATCTGGGAGGATCAGAGGCTGGTCCATCCAATGTTGGGGGGGGGTAGCATTTGGCATACCACCTCAGGCATCAGGGGGTCTTCAGCCAACTCTAGCCACTACAGACAAGACTCTCTCATGCATCACTGCCAGTTGCACTTCTGGAAATGGTGAGATGCACATAAATTGTATGTCCGCAAATGTCTTTTTAGAGGCCAAGCAGAAAACTATGAGGGGA
Organism: Plestiodon gilberti rubricaudatus; assembly: GCA_026170595.1. NCBI lineage: Eukaryota > Metazoa > Chordata > Lepidosauria > Squamata > Scincidae > Plestiodon > Plestiodon gilberti. The sequence goes on along the minus strand of JANXHW010000003.1, from coordinate 200,758,436 downwards.
GGCGGTCTTACAGGTACCTTGGTCCTAAGTTGTGGTTTCCTCCAGCCTGTTTCACTTTTAAAAAAATCTGCTTTAATGTATTCTCCAGAGCAGAAGAAAAGGAGTGCATGGCCTCCAAATAAAACTAAATAAATGTTTATAAAATGGTAGGACATTGCCCTGGGGATTCATGCTGCTGCTATTTGCTCCTTTTCAATAAATTATCACTACAGGAGTACTCGTATACTACAGGTGTACTGCGGGGTAGCCCACATCTACACCCACTACAGTATTCTGTGAAATAGTGTAGGTCAGACACTATCTCATTCATAACTAATCATGTCACAAACAATATTCAGTGCAATAAAGAGTGAAAGCTTTCATGGCCAGCAACAATTTTGTAAGAAATAGGGAACACGGGTTTAGATGCCATGTAAGAAATTGTATTTAACAGAACACAAAACACACAATATTCTGTGCTACAGTATACACCAATATTAATAGCAACGAATGTGCTGCATTGGGGAAAGTATCACATTTCTCAGGTAAAGAATATTGTCGTTTGAATGTGCTGAGCACTTAATTTTCCCGCAACAATATTAGAGCCTTGAGGGAAGATGTGCACAACCAAAACCAAATGTGCATTGTTTATTTTCAAAAAGCAATTAAAACAAATGCCAGTCACAATGAAATTCGAAGAGCTAGTACATCTTTTGCTGCAGTCAGCTAAATCGCACAAATAACTGCTCCTGCAGGAGGTACTCTCACTAGCAGCATGATACTGGAGGAGTGAACTCACACACAATAGCGTCTTTCTTCTGTGAATAAGAAAATCATAACTTGCAGTTTCCCGGATCACAGAATGGAAGAAAACTACCCGCATCGCATCTATACTTTGGGTCTCTGATTAAGAGTGCACAAAATGCACAAAACTGGATGGAAGAAACTGCCTATTCCAGCTTCTTCCTTTTACATCAAGTAATTTATTACAATTTGAACTAGCTGATTACAAGATTTATTACAGATTCTGGATTTATTGCAAGCTGATCCTGCATCCAGAATCTGTGAGGATAGCAACACCAGATTCCAAGACTAAAAAGAATTCAGACTCACATTCCAGACTGGCACATTTTCCCTAGTGAAAAGTATTTTTCAGTATCTGAGTTTACAACTATTTGTAAACTGAGTTTACAACTGAGCTCAACTACTGATGTTCCAAACCTCAAAACTGCAGTTTGGGGACTTCTTGAAATTGAATGTCCTATGCGAAATATGAATTATTCTGCCAAAATCCAGCCTTACATCCCTTCAGGCATCTTTGGACTCTTTATCAACTTAGGAGAGTATCCAGGTGAATATTCAGGACTGCTTGAACTTTAGCACCTCTCTCAAGTGCTTAACAAGGAATAGGGATGCTGTAGACATGCCCCTCCCCAGTACAATTTAAAATTGGATTTAACAAACAGGGATTTCCCCCCCCCAATCTTGAAAACTTGGTTTATTCTGAGCCTAATTATGCCAAATAAAATACCATGATACCCTCAACAATATCATGGGGAACATGAGGGAAACTGATCCTTTCCTGAGGGGTCTCTGCACCCTCTCTGCCATCTGCTTACATACTTGGTTGCTGCTACTGCTCAGGTGGCAGTATTTGGTGGAGCAAAGGTATGAAGGAAGGTCTCCCCCCCCCCCTTCTGCCATCTGAAGCATTAGTGCTAATGCAGCAACTGAGGCTCCAACAGCCCTGGGAAATTTAGTTTACCCAGGGCTATTGACATGCATAGGATGTTGAAAATTACAATGAAGATGCACTCGCTCTGATTCAAGATGCAGAAATGATTAGACCGGAAATGGTTGAGCACATCAGCACTTTTAATGGGTAATTGGAGAATGGTTGTCAAATTAAATCTATACCCCAAGCACTGGTTGCTGTTATGAATATGATTCTTTATGGTTGTTGCATTGAAAATGATGACATTATCACTCAAGCAGTTCTCACAATATCAATGTCACAGCATTTTTGTTTTTTTACAGACAAAGTCATAATTGAAGGCACAATTAGACACCAGGCTGACAGAGAACCAGTGTACGTGGGAAGTTTAATATATGGAAAAATGGAGAAAAAGACAATATGGTAACATTATATAACACTGGCCTTGCAATCTCATGTATACGCAAACTGGAAAACTCAATCTTCTTCATATGCGTATGTAAACACATGTAGGGAGAGGCATGAAGAGGGAATCTTCCTCCCTCTGTCTCTACAGAACTACAAATGGGACCTGTAGTTCTCCTGAGGGTTAGAATAACCTTCAGGAGAGCTCCATCTCCCATGAAGTCTCAGGCAGTGCAACATGCCAGGGTGGGTGGCTAAGAGAGGGGAGGCAGACCTCCCTCCTCCCAGTATGTATCACCACTGCTTCTTCTGCCACCAACATTTTGGAAAGTAAAAGGAGGGGGGAGGTTATTTTAGACAGGGGACTAGTAAAGAAGACTCTTTGGAGGCCTGGCAGGGACAGTCAGTTTCCCAAGAATTGCGCTGTTATTTAGAGTAGGGATCATCTAGTCAGAATCATAAGGCTTATCACCCCCCCCCTTTTTTTTTTTTTGCAATTTCCCCTTCTTCCAGCCTGGTTACAAATTTCTCCTGAGGGACACATGCAGATGGAGTAGCATCCCAACCCCATCTACTGGGCATTAATGGTTATTGTATCGTTTGGTGAAACCCTTTCTAAATGCTTTCCTGCCAAACTCATATCTTCTTTATTCCATTGTTATCCTTTTTCTTTACTTTGAATAAACTGGTTATATTTTGACCCTTGGTCTGCTTGGTCTATGTTCACAGGTAATTCAGTGGATTGTCATGTCTCTTCACTCTGCAGACAGCAGACTCTAACATAAGAAGAGCCCTGCTGGATTAGGCCAAAGGTCCATCTAGTCCAGCTTCCTGTATCTCACAGTGGCCCCACCAGATGCCTCAGGGAGCACACGAGATAACAAGATACCTGTATCCTGTTGCCACTCCCTTGCATCTGGCATTAAGAGATAGCCTATTACTAAAACCAGGAGTTTGCTTATGGCTTGTAACCTGTGATGGTCTTTTCCTCCATGAATCTATCCAAACCCCTTTTAAAGGCATCTAGGCCAGGTGCCATCACCACATCCTGTGGCAAGAAGTTCCACAGATGAATTACATGCTGGGTGAAGAAATATTTTCTTTTGTCCATTCTAACTCTCCCTCCACTCAATTTTAGTGCATGTCCCCTGGTTCTGGTGTTGTGCGAGAGGGAGAAGAACTTCCCTCTATCCACTCTCTCCATCCCATGCATAATTTTATACGTCTCAATCATGTCCCCCCTCAGGCGCCTTTTTTCTAGACTCTACTGTGGGATTGATTTTTAATAGGAAGCCTTGAGGCTTATTGTTCTCCTGGGTGGGTATTTTTTTTTTCAGATGGCCCTCCTCTGCCTGGTCTTTATAGCCTGGGATGGTAGCAGCAGATACAATCTACCCAGGTGTTTACCCATTCAGCAGCTTGTCCAATAAAGGGAAAGTGGGAAACAGGAGGGTGAGTGTGCATGCTAACCACTAGGCTCCGCACTACTGCCCTGGGCCAGCCTGCCTCATCCTGGGATTCACCTTCCCTGACACCTTATCATGTGATCAATAGCAGCAGAGTGTGTGAAATTGCTGCTTTGTGTTCCTGCCCTTAATCACTAACCATGTTTTGCCCACTGTTTTAATAATGTACATATGACAGAGAGTCAGAGCATTTTGTCAGTCTTTCAGAGTTCATGGAAGCATGGAACTTAAAGCACGGAACTATGGTGATCTAATTCTCACAGGAAAAGTACCGGCAACAAGAATCTAAAAATTTGTATGATGAAACAAGGGGCAATTTTGCTCAGAGTAAGCCAAACTACATATAATGCTGGCACTTTCATGTCTATAAGCGCAGAACTGATCTAATCCCATAGAATGAAGAGGTAGAAATCTGGTTTTAACAACAAAGGGCTGCATGAGAGAAGAATGTACTAGTGGGTCATTCCGTGTCAAAACTAGTGGGTCATTCTGTGTCAATAAAAAATACATTTTGGAACTTGATGTCACGGATTTTGCTCATTTTTGGTATATTTGTAGCTTACCATGAGATGTTTAAAAATTATTTTTTACAGATTTTTTTGTCCATCCGTTTTTGAGATATTGAACGTTCAAAACTGCCAAAAAAGGCCAAAATCCACTTGTCACCATACATTCAAATGCCAGTTACAGGATAACGATGAACGCTACAGACATAGGACAGGTGTCGTTTTAAAGCTTATGAATAGGGCTTTCATTTGATATACAACATGACAAAATTGTAAATTTTCAAGAAATTCAAAAATATTCAAATAATATTAATTTTGAAATTTTGAAAAATCAAACTTTTTTAAAATTTTCAAAAAAATCACACTTAAAGGTATATGTCTTGTAGTCAATCAGTCAAAATTTCAAGATGGTATCTCAGTGGTATCATACAAAAATTAAATATTCTTGTTGGCAGTGACTAGGAATTAAACCCCTCAAGTCCATTTTTCTACAGTTTACGTTGATAAAATTAGGTGGTAAACTGAAATGAATCCAAAAATTTATAACAGGACTTATAGAGATAGATTTATAGAGCATGAATTCACTTTCTATTCTTTTACAGGATCAGCTTTTTGGTAAAACTATCAAAATCATGAGCTTTTTACTTCTGTTCGTAGTTTTAAAATTTTCCTTTAGTTGCTGAATAATTTCTGAATCAGCACAGTGATATTTTTCCTCATCTAAATCATCTTCAGAAGTAAAAAAAATAATTCTTTGTAGGTCCTTTTAATCTTCCCCATCTTTTCTTTGCACTTTAGATACTTTCTTCTTGCACACCGGAGACTCACCAAGGGAGGTCAAAGAGGCATTTAAGTGGGTTTGGACAGTGTGTTTTTAGTGAAGCTTTCTAGGACATTTTTGTTGTGAAGCTGCTTTATTAGTCTTTATTAAGTTTAATTCATTAACTGTTTGATAATTACATGATTTGAAATATGGAGGAGAATAAGTGGTCAAAAAACTGTTGCAGCCCTTTTTAAAAAAGGGGGGCACTGGGTTAGTAAAGACTTGAGGAATGTAACTGATTGGATGGTTTCACTAAATAGTGAAATCAAACCACACATGAATAGAAGCCTTGTCAGATGGAAAACAATATACTTGAAAAGGAAATTCCTCCTGAGAATTATGAGATTCCTGGTCTTAGTCATATAAAGGAGTCTGAGTATTTGGACCCTGATACAGCTTTAAGCCACTTAAATGCCTCTTTGACCTCCCTTGGTGAGTCAAGAAGAAAGTATTTAAAGTGCAAAGAACAGATGGGGAAGATTAAAAGGACCTACAAAGAATTATTTTTTTACTTCTGAAGATGATTTAGATGAGGAAAAATGTCACTGTGCTGATTCAGAAATTATTCAGCAACTAAAGGAAAAATTTAAAACTACGAACAGAAGTAAAAAGCTCATGATTTTGATAGTTTTACCAAAAAGCTGATCCTGTAAAAGAATAGAAAGTGGATTCATGCTCTATAAATCTATCTCTATAAGTCCTGTTATAAATTTTTGGATTCATTTCAGTTTACCACATGATTTTATCAATGTAAACTGTAGAAAAATGGACTTGAGGGGTTTAATTCCTGGTCACTGCCAACAAGAAAATTTAATTTTTGTATGATACCATTGAGATACCATCTTGAAATTTTGACTGATTGACTACAAGACATATATCTTTAAGTGTGATTTTTTTTGAAAATTTTAAAAAAGTTCAATTTTTCAAAATTTCAAAATTAATATTATTTGAATATTTTTGAATTTCTTGAAAAATTACAATTTTGTCATGTTGTATATCAAATGAAAGCCCTATTCATAAGCTTTAAAACGACACCTGTCCTATGTCTGTAGCGTTCATCGTTATCCTGTAACTGGCATTTGAATGTATGGTGACAAGTGGATTTTGGCCTTTTTTGGCAATTTTGAACATTCAATATCTCAAAAATGGATGGACAAAAAAATCTGAAAAAATAATTTTTAAACATCTCATGGTAAGCTACAAGTGTACCGAGAATGAACAAAATCCATAACGTCAAGGATTTTTCATTGGTTGATTTGACACGGAATGACCCCTGTAGAATCCTCCCCACACCTGCTGCCTCCCTCCCTACAGGTTCTCTCTTTGAGTGCTTATCTCAGCTGAGCTTGTTTACAGAAAAATTGCTGGGTGAAAAGTTGGGGGAGACGAGCTATGAGGAAGTAAGCACCGAGTGTGCCCCATTTTGCTTTTAAAATCAGATTTTCCTTTTGCTTTTTCTACATGATCAAGGCAGTTCTGCATTCAAACACACATAACTGCTGCTGTCCTGTCTAGTTTGGATGATTCCATCAAAAATAGAATGTGGGACTAATACTAGAGAGGAGTGTTCTCTCCAGAAAGAATACTCTAAAGGAAATATAAAATCTGGAACAAACAACAAAAAAATCAAGCAAAAAACTAATTTAAAAGTAGCACAGTGATCTATAGGTAGAAGAAGCATTAACAGAGTACATGACAACTCACCTCTTTTTCAACTGGAGGCCCTCAGCACAAGCATGTTGAGAAAAATACAACAAAGGTGTTTCCACACCTCCTACCAGAAATATCATAGCAGTTCATTACTCAGCAAGACTCGTGGGTCGATTAAGTGCTGTGCTTAATATCAAGCAGCCACCTGAAGTTGCAGATTTTGGCTGCTAATAAAGAGTGGCAAATGCTCAGTCATCAGCTCTACAGGAACCTTTTGCTCCGCTGGTCTTCGGTGTCACGAAAGTGCCATAAAGCACTTTCACGGCACCGAATAAGCAGTGCCACTCACTCAGCCATCACCCGACACAGGTAAATCCTGCGCCGGGTGGCAGGAGGGCGGGCCGGGGTGGCAGGGGAGGGGGCCATTGGCCGGCTAGGCCTGGGAAGGGGCGGGGATATTGGCGCTGGGCTGTGCCCCCTTCCCAGGTCTGGCCAGCCTTACATGGCCTCCCCGGTTGTGCACCAGATAAATAGCTGACACGCAACCGAGGAGGCCCATTGTGTCTGCCAGGGCTTCCACCGGGGGAAGGGGATGAACTTCCCCTTCTCCCAACCCAAGGTGAGCCCCAGCCTCGCTGGTGTGGGCCACATCCTACACAGGATGCAGTGGCTGGCCATTAAAGCCAGCCAGTGCAACTTGCACAGGATTGGGCTCCCCTTGTAGTTTTTGTTGCTTCTTGAAAATATGGAAAATCTAATAAACTATTTAAAAAGAGTGACAAATGGTAATTTATTTCTTTTTACTGGGAGTGGTGTGTGGAATTTCTGCCGCATACCAAAATGTGTTGGGGCCAGCTCTGGCACTTCATCTCATCCTTGTGTAAGAAAAACACCCTGTGTCAGCTTATTGTGGATGGAGTTGGCTTATTGTGGGGCAACGTTCTAGTTCCTAAAGAAGTAGTTTTCAGTATTAACCGCCTGCTTCTTTTTGACTGAGTTTCATTCCTCATCATTGAGAATTTTGAACAGGGAAAGTGAACAATGATTACAAAATCTTTGTTGGGCCTATGGGGTTTCTATTCGCACAACATTTTGTAGCACTGTACACTAACTTGGGAAAATTGCCCATTTTTACATCAGTGTGATATTCTAGAAAAGAACCCCATACATGTCAGCAAGTTTTCATATATGGGCCTGCACATGAGATGTACAGTACAGATTCCTTGAAATGGCATTGTATTTGGTAAAGAACCAATGTACTCTGCATGACTCTACAGCACTACTATGGAGATCCCAAAAAGCTGTGAATTATGAAGGTGGCAAAGATGGAGATAAAAGTGTATCCACTCTTAATGCAGCCTAACAAAATGTAACTGGTTTATCAATTCATTCTGCATTTTCTCTCAACTTCCTTCAGCATTCTCAAATACACAAGACACTAATTCAATCCTTTTCTAGTCAATAGATACCTACACACTTGCCATTAATGTATCTTCAATTCAAAGAACCTTTCTGAACGGGATGAGGAAATTGTGTATTTTGATTTTTTTTTAAATCCATTTTATCATTTGATGTTCAAATACAAATCAAATAATATTTGTTAATATGTTTTGGGGTACTTCACAATATACTTGTATCTGCTGAGAAGTGTGACACTGACATTCGACTAATTCCATCAAACCCACATTTTTCCTTATTCTTCAAAGCCTTTAGACCCATCAAGGACCTCCAATATTCAACAACGGATGTTACTCTCAGAGATATTCTCCCAGTCTGCCTAGGTAAAGGTAAAGGTATCCCTTGACAATTAAGTCCAGTCGTGTCCGACTCTACGAAGCGGTGCTCATCTCCGTTTCAAAGCCGAAGAGCCAGCGCTGTCCGAAGACGTTTCCATGGTCATGTGGCCGGCATGACTCAACACCAAGGCGCATGGAACGCTGTTACCGTCCCGCTGACGCGGTACCTATTAATCTACTTGCAATTTCTTGCTTTCAAACGGCTAGGTTGGCAGGAGCCGTTGCACGGATTCGAACCGTCGACCTTTCGATCGACAGCTCATGGTTCAGTGGTTTAACCCACTGCGCCACCCGCTGGTTAGTCCCTAGTTTTAAAAAAAAAAAACCATCATCACACCCTGCTACATTCCCAATGCACATTATTAGGCTCCAGTTTTTGTTGCTGTCTAGCTCTCTAGAATTCCCAAACTGGACAGGTTTACAATACATATCTGGAAGTGCGGAGTTAAAAATATGTTTTAACACATCAGTTTGGGTCTACCTTGAGGCAAGGAAAGAGAAACATAATGCTCATAAGCAAATTGTACTTGCAGAAAACTCTCCATATTTCCGACTTCGGTGCCCTTACCAGGAGAAAGGCAGGGTATAAATTCATTAAATAAATAAATAAAATACTATATATGCAAGTGTGTTTCTAAATATATATATACACACGTACCCACAATTCTGCAAATGTACATATCCTTAACACTGAGCCAAGGTTAACTTGACAACATCAAGGTTGCACTGTAAATTGATGCATAAATATCAGTCTTCCCACAACTTGAATGCCACTTACTATGGAGGATAATGTTGCTCCTTTTCACCCGGTCACATTAAGATGTTTGGGTGCCCTTCAGGGAGAAAAGCGGGATAAAAAGTGGGTAAATAAATAAATAAATAAATAAATAAATAAATAAATAAATAAATAAATAAGACCAACAATAATTCACAACTGCATAGGAAGAACAATTTTGTAACTAGGAAGGTGCAGATATATTTTATGGTAAGAATGTGGATAAACCACCAAGCAAAGTTGACAATAAGAGTCTTAACTTTTAGCAAATGTTTATAAAAATGTAACATCCACGACTAAAAAAGGGTCTGTGATTCCTCTGTCCTTCCAGGACACTGAAAGTTATAGCCATCTTTGAAGACTGTCAGTTTAGTAAATTAGTATTGTAACAGGTTCAAAAGGAAGAGTGCCATCTAGTGTGTTTCAAGTACAGTGCAATCAAAACATAGCATCTTGTTTCATGTAACAACATCCTTTGCATCTCCCCCCCTCCCCAAGGTTGAGGGTGATAGTGTGTTAACATACAGTATTTTAACTGCCTTATCTCAAACACCAAATATGTTGGAAGAAAAGTGGGGAGAGGGGGAAAAAAACCCTACAACAATGTCTGTAACCCAAAGCCAAACCTGGGATTTGACATCCTATGCCAGATTCTCCAACTAAGGGCACAATCCTATCTTATGTTCTGCTCAGCGATCCACCTATGCTGGTGCCGACAATGCTGGATCCTGAACAGAGTAGGTGGGGCTGGAGGTCTCCTTGAGGTAAGGGAACTTTTGTTCCCTTACTCCAGGTAAAGCCCCAGCCTCCCAAAAGGGTCTCCTTGGATATGCACCTGCCATTTGGGTGGCACAAATCAAGGAGGCCGGTGTAGGGAGAAACAGACCTGGGAGGAGGATAGTGTATGCCACTGCCGCCAATCCTACCCCCTCCCTCCCCTCAGCCTTTTACAGTCAGTATTCATCAGCTCCAACTGTTCTTGATTTTTAAAAAAAACCCTACCTACCAACCCTAGTGACATCACTAGGGTGACGTGATGAGCTCTCACATCAGGTGACACAAACCCTAGTGACGCGTCTGCCTAACACTCCACAGTCAATTCAGATCTCACGGACACACAGACACACACCGATGCATATAATCTGTATACCTAACTGCTACAGGAAATGCCCCTTTCCCAAATTAGAGCCTCCTTCAAAAACGTGAAGAAGTAACAGAACTTCCACGACCCAACATTCAATCATATGTGCACCTTGGGTTGCTCTGCACTGTAATGCTGGCTTCAATTACGAGGTAAACTTAATGTCTACTTGGTGTAATGCTTCCATTTTCAAGCTTTTCTATTAATCTGTGTATATACATGTCTACTTGGATGACGTATATACCAAATTTCAACTTTCTCTGTGTCCTGGAAGCAACTTTAACCATTTGGGGGATATACTTTGAGTCACCCATTTCTAGTGAGAGACTTACAAACTTTTCGGTTTGAGACTTCTGTAGCAATTAGAGTATCTTGGACTACGTGTGCAATAAATTCTAACTTCCTAGTTGGTGTGGAAATAACTTAATCATTTTTGGAATACACTCTTGAGTCCACCGTTTTGAGAGTGAGATGTACAAATGTCCCCTTTCAGATTGTTGTAGTCATTAGAGTACATTGAGCTACACGTGTGCATTGAGGTTTTCTGGGTGGCCTAGAAATACCTTAACCATTTTGTGGTATATTTTGATTCTCAGTTTGAAAGTGAGAAGAACAAATGTCCTTTTTTAGATTTTTCTACTGTCTTGGCCTACACATGTTCCAAATGTCAGCTTTCTGGGTGGCCTAGAAGTACCTTAACTATTTTGTGGTATACCTTAATATCCAGTTTTAAAGAGATATGTACAAATGTCCCATTTTCACATTTTGTCTAGAGTCCTGGATTATGTATGCACCAAATTCCAGAGCTCTAGCTCATCAGGAGTACTTCCGACTTTCATTAATGAAAAGCATTGCTCTCCACAAGTAATTGTCATGCTTACAGAAGAGAATGGATCCTGCTTATCACATTCCCGCATTTGTCCTGAAACAAATGCACACCCCTAATTTATAAATTGCGTTGCCATGATTCAGGAGCCCTATTTACATGACGTATCTGTGGATATGAACTTGTGAACTTGTGTACTAGGTGCATGTTTGTAGGTGCTCTCTGTAGGATTTAGAATCTTGCAAAAGAGTACCCAATTGTACATACATTGGTACATATACCGGTAACTGTACATTGGTTCTGTTGAGACTTTCAGCTGAATGGGTGGTGGTTGCTGGTTGACCAGTGCATGTGATCCTGCACCTCCCTTTTCATTCCCGCAGACACTCTACATAAGCAGAGTGTGTTCAGAACATCTCTATGGTGGAACGTCTATTCTGTTCTGTTCGACACCATTGTGAGTCAAGTGCAATGGCTACAACCAGTCTCAAGAAAGCAACAATCAATATTAGCACTCAGGTTGGCTTTGTTCCCTTAGTTTGGATTCCCACAGCCAGCTAAGAGGGAAGAGGGGGATATAGAAAGAAATGGGAAACATTGAAACTGAAAACTCTCCAATCTTGACCTTCTAACCAAAGTATTCTAAACAAAATATTTAAGAATCTGATAGAGCATCTTGAGATACAGAAATCCCAAACACACAGAGTAGCAAGAGGAGGAATGTTCAGGAAAAAAAATCAGAGATACTCTCTGCATTCTATCATACACATTCTATGACAATAGATGGGAGGGATAGAATTAGAAATTTGTACTTCATGCTTTCTGCAATATATTCTAGTTTACCTTAATTCTAGCACACTGTTTCCCTGAGTTTGTTTGGTGTTTGCAGGATTTTTGCCTCGTGCAAAACCCAAGTATTTTCATTTCTAAGATTTCATTTCTTAAGAACATTTTAACTTCTTCAAGTATTGTTTCCCTGAGTCTATTTGGGGTTTAAGCATCTTACAGCCCAATCCTGACCAACTTTCCAGCGCCAATGCAGCTGTGTCAACTGGGCACGTGCTGCATTCTGTGAGGGGGGCAGTTGCAGAGGTCCCCTCAAGGGAGGCTTACCATATTTTCTCGCTTTCCAACCAGGACACTCCCCTTTAATTAATTAATTGATTATACAAATAAATAAATAATATGTTGTTGTGGGCGTGAAGTACCCATTCGCGCCCGAAATTTGTATTTATTTATTTATTTATGGCCACGAAAATGGCCATTTTGCCACCACTACCACATACCTGTCCCGCCGCCATTGCTGCCACCCTTCCTCGCCACCGCCGCCGCCGCCGCCGCCGCCTTCACAGCTCCCATCTTGCCGGCACCACTGTCCTCGCCGCCACCATCTTGCCACCGCCACCGTTCTCACCATCGCCATCTTGCCGCCATCCTCGTCCCTCGGCGTCGTCACCACCATCCTCCTCCTCGTCACCATCGCCACAGCTGCATGGAGCCTGGCCGACTGCATCCAAGCCGGCCAGGACTCCTGCCCCAGGGCCCTCCAGAGCCTCTGCCACTTCCAAAAGGTGCAAAAGGCACCTTTTTTCCGGCGGCGCCATCTTGGATCTCGTGAGATCCAAGATGGTGCAGCTAGAAAAAAAGATGCCTTTTTGTACCTTTTGGAAGTGGAGGCAGCAGCTTCATCGGGCCCGGAAAGCCTGGGACTGATCCGGGACCGGAGCCCGGAACATGGGACAGTCCCAGGTTTTTCGGGACAGATGGCAAGCCTACCTCAAGGTAAGGGAATGTTTGTTCCCTTGTTGCGGCTGCATTGGCGCTGGCAAGTTGGTCAGGATTGGGCTATTTATTTTTGTTTGATTTTCTTCTACCTTTCTCACCTCCACCTCATTCATATGCCCTCATATAATTCTGTGAGATTGCACTGTGGGGACTTTTTAAGGTAGGCTTGCCTTGATTCTATCCACCTTGATTTCTGCCTTGATTGCCCTTATTGGGAGAAAGGCGGGGTAGAAATCCTTTAAATAAATAAATAATCAGCAGCAGTTTATTAAAAATTGAATTTCCACTCCAGTATCTATCACCCCACCCCAACTATATTGGGGGCTTATTTATAAGAGGCTTTTGCCTTGGCTTTATCTGAAGCAGTCCATTTCCATTTGAAATTTGATTCCCACTGATCCATCACTCCACAACAAATGTTTCCATCTTTCTCAGCATATTGGAGGCTTGTGTACTTTATTGTCCTTACAATTCAAATGAAGAGTAGCGCCAGCGGATCGTGCATTAATTTCAGCCAGTGCAGGCTGCCACAAAGCAGCCATAAAGTGCTTTGCTGCAGCCTGCCGGTGCACCAGCAGGAAGGCCGAAGCCTTCCAACGTGCACCAGAGGACATCGGGAGGCCCGCCGGAGCAGGTGAGCCCAGCACAGGGGGTGAAACAAGGTAGGGGGAGGGTAGAATGGGATGGAGATATGGTGGGGGATGGGTGGATCAGGCCCAGGAAGGGGCGGGATTGGCGCTGGAACACACTGAATTTTGAGCCCCTTCCCAGGCCTGATCAGCTTGCACGGAGAAACGCAGACTTGCACCAACTATTGAAATGGTGCAGGTCCAAGTTGCCCCATAGTGGTTGTCCCCCACTCCGAGGAGACCTCCAACAGTCGAAAATCCCCTACGGGATGCAGTGGAAGCTGCACCGGTGCTGCTGCATTGCTATGCAGATATTTAGGTAGGATTGGGCTGCCCAGCTTTATCCTATGCATGCTTTCGTGGAAGTAAACCCCATTTAATATAGAAAACATACATAGGATTGTAAACAAATATAGGATTGTGCTGTTAGAGATGTTTATGTGAAAAATAGCCCTTTTCTACCTCCCAAAACTTAGTATTTTAGTTTATTTCTCATACATTTGGGGCCTGCCTAGATGCCCTCTGCCATGCCTGTAGGTTTTTTTTTTTATTTCTCTTTACCATTACACTGGCTTCCCAAGTCATGGGACATGTGAATTACAGTTGGCCACATTGGCATTTTCATGCAGGTGCAGTAATCCTTGCACAGGCGCAGTAGTCTTTGACTATTTCAAGCTACATATTTGTTTCAAGTTACATATATTTGTTCAATTTATATCCTGCCTTTCACCTTGAAAGGCACCCAGACACAGAACCGATATGCACATAGGAGGCTTATGGCGCAATTCTGTCTAACATAAGACTATAAGGCATGTTTGCGGTACCTGGAGGTAAGCGGTCCTCCAGTGCCGCAGAACAGAGCAGCGCCATGGCAGAATGGTAAGTCCCTCGCAGGTGGTGGAGGGGGTGGTGGAAGGGCAGAATGGGGTCCATTTGGGGAGGGAGGATTGGGCCCAGAAGGAGGGAGGGTGTTCATTCAAGGAGTGGTTGGTGCATTACAAACATCCCTTTACCTTGAGGAGGCCACCAGCTGAGCTGGGGCAGGCCTAATCCTGCTCAGGATGCGTCAGGTGCTTTATGTGACTGTTAGGGTCCAATCCTACCCAACTTTCCAGTGTTGATGCAGCTGTGCCAACGGGGTGTGTGCTGCATTCTGGGGGGGGGGGCCAGTCACAGAGGCCTTCTCAAGGTCAGGGCTGCACCTGACCATCTGCACTGGAATGCTAGATAGGACTGGACCCCCAGTGTAACTTCGATAGGTCCCATGTAAGAAAAAAAAAAGCCTGGGAAGGAAGATAGGATTCAGTGTGCGTCAGCACTGCTGATCCTGCCCCCTCTTGGGCCTTCCCCCACCCCATCTCCGCCCTCCCCCTGTCCCGCTATGCGCCACCTCACCCTCACCCTGCCCTTCCCCAGTCCCTACGCCACTCGGAGCGGTACCCACTCCACGGTGCAGTCCGCTGGGCCCAGTGCTGGGAGAATGGCGCAGACGTTTCTGTCAGCACCACCTACTCTCCAGGTGCTACGAACGTGCTTTATGTGTTTGCAACACCCTACGCCAGCAGAGCAATTCAATAGGATTGTGCCATTCAGGTAGTACAATCGCAAAAGGCCCTCAAAACGGTCTCTGCGCATGCAAGAAAATTCGAAAAATACTCGGATGAACGCGCTGCATGGGCCTTCTTTCAGAAGGCTCCCAGGCCGGCCTCGGAGCGTCCGAAGGGTGACGCGCGTCACCCCGTGGCGCGTCACCCCCTGGTGGCCCGCACCCCCCACCACGCTCCAGCGATGCCTCTTGTTCCGGACCCCCCCCCCCGCAGATAGCAAGGATCCGTGGATACCGGAGTCCACACTAAAGCCCTGTTAAAGGGGGGGAAAGGCCCCCAAAGTGCCATTTTTACCTTTAAATAGCTAAATCACGCAGTTTTCAAGCCTCCACGGGGCTTCTTGAAGCTTAACGACCCACTTCAGGGAAGAGCCTTCGCGCAACCCAGAAGTGGGTTGTTAAGTTTGCAGAAGCCCATGGAGGCTTGAAAATGGTGCGATTTCCCTATTTAAAAGGTAAAAACGGCAATTTGGGTGCTTTCTTCCCTTTTAACAGGATTTTTAGCATGGACTTCACGGATCCGGGATCCGCAGTGAGTCAAATCCACGGATCCCAAACCCATGGATAGAAAGAATCCACTGTAATTGGGAGACATAAAAATCAAACCAGATGTGCCCATCCACACTATACAATTTAAAAACATTATTTGTGATGATATGGAACAGTGAAGGTGATGAGAGGTTTCTGTTACCTAAAATTCAAAAGTACGTGTATTTGTTGGAATGCAGCAATTGCCCTGCTGTACCCCGTTAAGTGTGTTTAATTCCACTGAAGTCAATAGATTTACACATGTATACTGAAAGCAAACTGCAGACCTTCACAATCCCTATAATTTACGGCCCAAACTATGAAAACCTGCAAACAAGGAACAGGGATCTCCCATTATCAAAACACATGGCATGTAACAGGCAAATGCACTTCGGGGCTTTTGTCCTATGTCAAAAATTACAACTCAGTTTTCACTTAGATCCACCCAGCTGTAGTCCCAGATACTGATGGCTGCAAATGACATGTTAAAAGTAAAAACTCTATAATACAAGAAGTTTTTAAAAAGCAATTTCTGAAAGGAACAAATCCACACTGCTGATCAAAGTAACTATACAACTGTGAAAAGATGAACATTTCCTTCCTAGGATCAAGCAGAAATTGTATGAGACTCGTAATTATTACTAAATAAGGCTGCTTGTTTGAGTTTCACTCCATAAAACACAGGCACCATACTATCTAAACATTTGGTCTGGTTAATGTCTAACGTAAGGTATTTTTTAATATTTGTGATTATTAAATTCTTCAGGGACCAAGCAGTTCCTGATCTTGAGCCAAACACTGATCTCAGTTGCACCAGCATGGCCTGTAAATGTATTGCTCAATTGGGATGTGTTGCAAGTGTTTGTGACTCCATTATATGTTGTTTCTGTTATTTGATCACTAGGTGGGGCTCTATGGTTTATTTTGTGGTCACAGTTTAAATTGTAACCAGCTTAAAAAGCTTCCAATTTCTTCTCCCTCTACCAACAAGATTATATGTTTCCCTTTCACTTCGTTTGCATCTTTCAACCAAATGATAATGAAAAAAGAGAAAGTGTTCCTATGGAGGAAATAAATATGTAGATTTTACAGCAATACCTCCAATAGAATGGGTTATTATATACCACGGTCACAATGTCACAGGATACTAGTCGTACAATACCAGTGTTTTGAAGGGAAAAAATACCACTTCTAAGCTAGACCATGACTGAAAGGTACTATTTCCTTTACTGATAATTCTTTAGAATTAAAATATTCTTCGCAGATGAATATGTGTAAAACTCTACATATGTGGGCATTCAGGATCCGCCCAGCCATAGGATACTTGGAAATGTACCGAGTCCCAACAGTGTGGTGGCCATTACTGGAGTCCTGCTGCCATTGTTGTGTCCCACAATACGGAGAGTCCACATAGGACTCTCCAACAGCTAGTTATTTAGCAGGGTTAGAAGAGATTTAGGGGTGAGTCACACTCCTTCAGCTCATGTCTTCCACCAGAAAACATTCAGCCCATGAAATCAGCATGAATTCTATGCATGCAGAAGGCATAGTGTGGCTGTAACTGGCAACCACTGAGTTTTGTGCAGGCTGGCTTTCAGTGGTGTGCTAAAAAGCTGGTGCACATAAAACAGAGAGGATACCTTCTGTTATTAGTGGAAGAGGGAAGGTGATGCAGCTCTGTATAGTCCAGCCTGAAGTGTCCCTCACAAACCACTTCATAACACTTCTGTCAATTCCATCTTGTCAAACACCACTGGACAAGGGCCCACCCCATCAGGGCACAACCCTCTGAACCATCTAACACCTGAGCCATCCGTACCAGTGGGGTGTGGGGGTGTGCACCCAATGCACCCTTGGGGGCCCAGTGCAGTCCTTTGCCCCAAAGTCCCCAGCAACCTGGTGTCAGCACCAATCCTCTTTGCTCTTGTCTTTGCTCTTGATCAAGCCTGTACATATACGTCCTGTGGACTTCTATGCAAACCCCTCCTTAAATATTTGTGGCCCTTCCAAATATCTGTGATTTGCAACCATCCCCACTACTTTGTGAGACCATATACAGCTGCCCATACCTATAAAAAGTGGGGGTGGGGATGAGAGAACGCTTGCATCCCTACATTTGCATCACTCTTCCTCTCCCTGAATACAGAGCTATTTACTGGAGTTGGCACCAGTTTTTCCTACAAGCTATGCTGTATATCTCTTCCCACCTGCATCTGAAATTATCTACTTGTGAGTTTCCGAGACAGAAAGCCTTGTGTGCTGTTGTCAACAAATTCAGCAAGAAAGAAGAGAGATAAGGGTGGTGTTTGGAAATAAAGAGTATGAAATAAAAATAGGTTGAGGGCAGGAAAATAACTGAGTAATGGGGGTGCAGAGATATTGTTGGTATGAAAACAGAAAATGAAGGGTCAAACAGAGATGAAGAAAATTACCACCATGTAAAATGCACGCATAGGGGAAAACGGTCCTGTGCAAGGCAATGGCCACCTTCTCTTCTGACTTGTCTCTGTATAACTCTGCTGTGAAAAGAAAATGTAGACAAGGGTTAAAGTGCACTAAATTTACTAAAATGTTCAAAAACCAAAAAAAAAAAAAAGGGTTCAGACTGAGCCTAACTGAATTAGCTCACACACACACAACTTAGACAGGAGAAATTCTACAGCTAACTATCATGCAATAATAAAGCAACAATAAAGCCTTGGGGAAAGAGGTTAGAAGGAGAAGAAACCAGGAGAGGGGAAGAGAGAGGAACTCCTTAAAAGAAAAAGAGGCAGAGCAAAGAGGGGGAAAAACGTGGAGGGAGGATGGAGGGAGATTAGATGGGCTTCCCAGAGGAACCTGTGGGAAGGAGAGGAAGGTTTGGGGCGACAAGGAGAAAGAGGGGAGAAGGTAAGTGGGGAACGTTAGTGAGAAAGGTTGAAGTAGTTCAGGCCACCAAAAAAGGCTACGACTGGGAACAGCCCTCTGTAGCCTGAACCAAAGGCTACAGGCAAGTCTAGAAACAGGCCACCCATGAATGCATTTCATCCACTTGCTCTACCTTCAGTGGCATTGCAATGGGTATGCTACTGGTGCAGACCTCACCAGGTGCCACCCTCAGAGGGGTGTCACCCAGGCGCCTGCAAGCCCCCACTAGGCAAACATAGCCCTCTCTGGGCCCAGTCGCCTCACACGCTCCCACCGATGAGCGTGTTTTCACCACTGGCTGGCAAGAACACAAGCACCGAAGGGTTCCGGGGCAGACCAAAGCCTGCTGAGCAGAGGCAGGCTTTCTGCATATAAGCCATGCAGAAAGGCCAGTAGGTTGGGGGTGATGCGATATGTCATTGCGTCACCCCCAACCTTCCTCTTCTGGGTAGGCACCACACTGGGTCTCACCCTTCCCAGCAACGCCGTTGCCTACCTTCCTTCCTAGGTAGTCTCTTCCACCGAACAAGCACTCTAGACCGATGCTGCAAGCCTCTGAAGTGAGATATTTCTCAGTCCTTGTATTGCTTGAAGGGTTAGTCAAAGGAGTTTCTTTGGGGAAGGAGGCCTGATGCTGAGCTCAATTCTCAACTGAAACAGTACACAAAACAGAAAAATAGCTTCACCCAAGTTAAGTACAACCACACTGAACTCAGAGAGGAGAGACAGAGACAACCACTAAGTGTGCAGTCAATTTGATTTTACACAAGACAAGGACAACAGTGAGGACTTGGTGGGTCTTGGACAAGGCTGCACCATGGGCCAAGGTTACCTATCCTGTTTCTGTGAGGCTTGAGAACACTGAGTTACAGGGGTCACAGTGGCAAAGGGCCAAGCACATGATCAAATGTGATCAACTTGATCAAATATGGGTCTCAAAGACAGAAAGAGGGCTATGAGGCAAGCACTTAGCACGCAATGAGGCAATAGCCTTGAAGGGAGCAGGGCGAAGGAGCTGAGCTGTCTTTCTAGAGAGAGTGCTTGGAGCAAGTGAAGCAGTCCAAACGTTTAGCTGACCAGTCTGCACTGGCTCAGCAGCTTTGGTAGTGCTCAGAGAGATAGACAGTGAGAAGGCTGGAAAGGGGGCTGTAGGGTGTTACTATCCTGGGTGCTGGCTGGCACGGTGGTTCTTGGATAGTGGCTGGTACGGGGATGACTTGAGGAACACCAGCAGGTTAATGATCCAAAAACAAAGGCAAGGCAGAACAGCAGACAAGGAGCTGGCAAATGGATGAACAACATGAGGCCCTGAAGCGAAGGGTTTTCATAGGATTTGCTCCATTTCAGTAGTGTGCCTAGGTCTTCTGGTGCCCGGGGCAGTGACTCATGACGTCAAACCCCCCCCACAGTTCCAGAAGACCAGGAAGTAATTGGCAGTGACCTGATGATGTCACCACCAATTACTTCCGGTTGCACGCTGCTCTGAGCAGACAACTCCCTTTCCCCCTTCTTCATACATGAAAAATTAAAAAAGTAAAAGGGGGTGGGCCGCTCAGAGCAGCTCACAACCCAAGCGGTGTTGGCAGTGGTGGGGAGCAGGCAGTGAAAAGGTAAGTTGCCGCCCCAGCCCCCATTACCCCCCAGTTCCAGCCAGCTCCTCTACTCTAGCACTGAACAATGCTAAACATCAAAGCGCTAATCTAGCGCCCAAGAGCTGATCAGCGCTGGGATTTAAATCCCCAGCGCCGATCAGCTATTGGGCCCTAGATTAGCGCTTTGATGTATAGCACTGTTCAGCACTAGAGCAGAGGGGGGTGGCTGGAGTTGGTGGGGCAACGGGGGCTGGGGGGCAACCCACGGGTTCCCCTCTCAGGCAGTGATGCCTGGAGCGGCCCACACAAGCCGCTTCACAGTTGCTATGCCACTGCCCCATTGAAACCTATGGGATTCTTAGGAGGGGTGACCCAATTAAGGGATCCTTTATTGCAAGCAGAGGATCCATGCTGTGTCCTGCTTTTATTTGCCCACCCAGATGAGATGTGGTAACTAGTTGATGGATCATTGGTTTGTTCCTAGATTGAAGCTCAATCATGGAGTTGGTGAGGACAGTTGGAGGTGTGAAACTTTTCATTTGTTTTACAAAAGTTGTTTTACCCAAACTCAGGAGCCCAGGGAGGTGGGTATGGTCACAAGACACCAAATATGCTGTTCCAGGATTTGGAGACAGAAAGCGTCACCTACATTTTGGAGGTGTGATAATTCAATTTACATTTAAGGAGTAGACAGGTCTCTGTTCAACTCTGGAGTATTGGGCTCCATGGATTAAGGGGGCGGGGGGGTGATTACATGGTTCAATGTGAAAAAGTGCAGCCTTCCTTGCCTGTGGATCTGTGGCCTCTTGCCATCAGTCCTTTTAATCATTACATTACAGGTCTCGCCCTTTGCTTTCCAGGCAGGCACCAAGTACATGTGTATAAATGCAACTCTCCTGCACATCTTGAATTAAATAGAAATAAACAGATACAAAATATTAAACATGTGACAAGAAAGAAAAAACATGGTATATAACTGAAAGATGGGAGTAGCTGTAAGGTTAAGATACAAGAAGACCTGTAGAGTGGAGAAGGAGAAAAAGTGATAGCAGAGATCAGGTACAGAGGTGTGGTGTGCAGAGACTGGGTCTTAAAAGAAACACAGACTTCATATTGTAACAAAAATGCTTTCCCACATTTAATGTAGTAGTAAGGCCAGCGGGTGGCGCAGCGGGTTAAACCGCTGAACCATGAGCTGTCGATCGAAAGGTCGGCAGTTCGATTCCTGCAACGGGGTGAGCGCTCGTTGCTTGGCCAGCTCCTGTCAACCTAGCAGTTCCAAAGCATGTCAATGTGAGAAGATAAATAGGTACCGCTTGCGGGAAGGTAAACAGCGCTCCGTGTTCCAGCTGCATGCTGCACGCTGCGGCAAGGAGAGTCATGCCGGCCACATGACCACGGAGGCGTCTTTGGACAACGCTGGCTCTTCGGCTTTGAAATGGGGATGAGCACCACACCCTAGAGTCGGACACGACTGGACTTAATTGTCAGGGGATACCTTTACCTTTTTATGGCCTCTATTATACAAGTGTGAAATGGACTTCAGAGTAATTTGAATACAGTAGTAGCCTTGTTATCACTTCTTCCTGGCCCTTTGCCCATCCCAATTCCAATGAAACTCACATCACATCACATTTAAGGACGGAGGAAGAAATCCCAAATCGGTTTGGCTGCTGGTTGGATTTATTTTTTATTTCTCTTTAGTATATCATTGCAGAAATACCCTATTGTGTTCATGAAATCATTTCATTGAATATATTTATTAACTTTTTTTGGAACGTCCATATTTTTTAACTCCCTATTTTCTACAGACAAATTTGGAGAATTATTGGTGGTACAGGTTGAGTATCCCTTATCCAGACTGTTTGGAATGGGAAGTTGTCTGGATTTTGAATTTGTCTGGATTTTGGAATAGTTGCATAAATATAATGAGGTATCTTGGGGATGAGACTCAAGTCTAAACACAAAATTCATTTATTTCTCGTATACACCTTATACACATAGCCTGAAGGTAACTTGATACAATATTTTCAATAATTTTGTGCCCCAGCATGCCTTGCGCTAAGCTAGTCAGGTGATGGATTTTTTTTTTAAGTCATAGCCCCCAAAATGTCTGGATCTCGGAATAGTCTGAATTTTGGATGTCCAGACAAGGGGTAACCAACCTGTATTCCTTTTGTTACATAGGAGAGTACATTAAGAATATTCAGAGAAGATTAAGTTGTGGCCTTGGTAAATGTTTATCTTAAAATTCTACTCTATGCAACAGAAACAAATGTGGACAACATTTCCCTAAAACACAGGGTGGTATAGCAATTAATATGTGAATGCATGAGGCACTATATTGATGCTAATATTGTGAAGTGATGGCAGATTTGCAAACCAGCTTCTGGGCATGGAAAGTTTCTTTTGCACTTGGCTTCTCGGCTGAAAGTTACAGCACACAGTGTAATAAAATTAGAGATGAGTTCATAGCCTCAGTTCCACCATGTCATGCTGACCTTCTTAAAGAAGGAAACAATTATGTGTCCTTCCTGCCCACAGATTTACTGGAATCTTGATGGTCACTATTTGAGCAAATCTGGCATCAGCTTGGCCAGTGTCTGGCAGGTGCTCTCAGGCATGGCTTGGCCTCATGTGATCTTTGGCATAATATGAAGCATCATTTTTCCTCTCACTTTTTATTCAACACGTTGAGTTTGTTTCTCACTTGCGAAGCTTTGAACAACTTCAACCTCATATATCTTACAAAATGTCTCCTTCCACATATTCTATTGCAGTCTGCCCAATGGACGCTTGGTAATACATAGCAAATTAAAGGAGTTAGGACACACATGGAGTCGCTGCTCTCCAGTTTGGGGAGTTTCAACAGAGGCCAGGCTTGAGCAGCATTTGGAAGTGCTGCAAGACCTTCTGTTAGGCAAGCATTTATTGGTGAGCAGGCACTCTCTAAATGGTACATTTATTACCGTATATCTGTTAACAGAGTTTTATATAATTATTATAATCTTGTTACCATCTAGGTAACCACCTACTACCTTAACTAAACAAACACACACACACTTTTGGCCACTTCCAGTACAGACTGGCTAAACATGGTAGACATGATATACCTGCCAGCCTGATGTAGAGTTAAGACTGTCAGACTAGGACTATGGAATCCCGGGTTCAAATCTCCCCTCAGCCATAAAGGCACTGGGGCAGGTGGAGCCAGTCACACTCTCTCAATCTAATCTAGTGAAGAATTGTTGTGAGGATAAAAGGAAGGGGAGGAGTCATACACCATCCTGAGCAACTTGGAGGAAATGTTAAAAACATATACTGGTAATGATATACAGTGTTCTAAATTCCTTGGGGGAAGAGGGGATATAAATGTAATAAATATATATATGAAGCCAAGGATAGTTCCAGTGGTGTCGCTATAGCGGGGCCGGGGGGGGAGCCCATGCCCCTGGGTGACAACCGCGTTCTCCTCACGAGGAGGAGCTCTGGTGGGTTTTTTTGGGCTCTGCAGCCGATTTTTTGCAGCCAGAGGGCTGCGTTTGCAATCACAGAACTGAAATGGCTGAAATCGGCGCGTTTCTTCGGCCTTCCCACCCACCGTTTCCTGGAAGGCTTCAAATGAAGCCTTCCGGGAGCAGAGGGGGTGGGGCGAAGACACAAAACATGTCATCGCTCCCCCCCCACGTGACCCTGCTAGCAACGCAACTGGATAGTTCCACTATATAGGGAAAGCTGAAGTGCCACAAAACCATAAAAACTGACGTAATATTAAAAAAAATCTAATTACCACCTAATGCTGTACAACATGCTCTGTAACAAAATCCCTCCTTAGAATTCTTTGTTGGTTGTCTCAGATATCCCATAAATTGGACCTCATCTTCAGTAAATCAGTAGCTTTGCTATATAAAACTCTTCCTCTTGTCATAATGACTTGTCTCTATTACATTAAATGCTAGTATGCCCACCTATGGGGCAGCATTGTGTATGGAACATTTTTGTTATCATGTTCTTCTCACACAAAAGACACTATAATATACTTGACGTGTGAACTAAATGACCCTCACATACAAAACAGCCTCCATACATCTGGAGAGTTGAGCTCCAAACTCTGCTTCCAGTTAATCACTGTTCATTCCACACCCTCTGTCAGGTAGTCTCACTCCTCCTCCAAAACAAAGAATGTTAATTAACTGCCATGTTCTCCAAACAGACAAGGCAAAAATCTTCAACTCAAAGTACAGGATGTGCCTCCAATGAACCAGAATGATCTTTAAACCAAAACAAGAAAATAAGTTTAAAAAAAAACATGGGGGGGGGGGTTTGTTTGTTTCTGGTTTTTTTTTTAATGCATGGATCCCATTAGTGGCAAATGAATAACCCAGAATGTTTGGTTTTAAGTAAGGACACACACACACACACACACACACACACACAATTAGTTGAAAATAGGTTATAGACACAACACAACACTCCCCCTTTCAGGCCTCATCTAGAACTGACCAAACAAGACATACTAGCCTTATTATTTCCATTTGAAGAGGAAGCCCACAAAGTTTGGGTGTACAATAATTTTAAGCAGAGCTATATTTGAGTTATGTGAAGAATACTCACTCTCTCATTAACTTATTTTTCTTCTCATTCTACCCCCTTTCTCTCCTCATCCCCTTACACTCTATCACAGAGTTAATTACTCTCCATCTTTCCCCCTGCCATTTCTCTTGTTAATAAATGCTACTTTGCATGACATACACAAAGGTCAAATCCCACTGTTCTATTTGTGTCTTCTGTTGTGTCTGTGCATAATGGTTGTTTGTACTTATTCTTTATTTTTGGATGTACTATATAAACCTAATAAAATCTCAGTAATTAAAATAAACCATACTGTTCCTATGAGAGCTAATATACAGTCTGGGAAAGGAAAATCAAGCTTGACCTTTTCATAAATGGTAGAGGTGAGCAGAATGCCATTCTTAGGACAGGTACTTGGGGTGAGTTCTGGAGAAGGTTTCTGTAGCACAAAATAAGTGCCAGCTAGACATATTGAATGAACGTGCATGTCTTATTTTGCCGAGCTCAGTATGAACCACAGCTCAACAGGAATTAGTCCTGAACTTGTTTATGCTGTCACGGGCCCTGGACTACATTAAGTAATTCATTAAAAAAAAAAGTGATGAAAGCGGGTGGGGAGTACACGCAGAAGCTCTCTTCATTGAGCAACCACAGCCAGTCTCAATGCATTAAGAATTGCAGGACAATTTCAAGCCAGGACTGAGCCTGGAAATTCAGCTTTTGGGGTACTAACCACTGGATTTTGGTCACCAGGCTGTCTGGGAACTAGGCATGCCAAAGGACTTAACTTAGTTATCATGGGGACAATATGCCTGTCCTAGGAACAAGCACTTGGCGATAATCTTGAAGAGATTTTCAACTGAACAGAATAAGTGTCTGCGAGATATATTGCATGCATGGTGTTGGCCCCTGCAACAGAATCAGATATTCCAAATACTTTTAGGCTATTTTGTACCATCCATAGCACCACTTTTGCAGTTCCCCATTTATTTTAACTTTTTTCTCATTGTCTCTTTCATAGCTCTGTACACGTGCAGAGAAAGACAAGATAAGGGATGAAAGAGGCAAGGGACAAATAAAACTATTTTCTCATAACTAGGCACTCCACCTGGCCATTTTAGGCAGCTTCAACAACAACATTTCATGCAGCACTTTTGGTCAATCATTGCATTCAGTCACACAATTTACATACCTTTTTTCAAGTATTCAAAGTGTTTGCAAAGTGTGGTGGGAAGAGAAAAGTTAGTTGGTGTATGTTCGGAGGAGCTAGAAATCAATTTGTGTAGAGTATGTGTGCATTACTCTGCACTGGGAGTAGCTGAAGGGGAGAGTGAAGCTCCAGGATGTCTCCTACACCCAGAGCAGTGATCTCATCAAAAGGACCACAGGTGTTGCCTTTGACACTTTTTTCAAATGGACCTTAACATTTTTACCCAAGGGTGTACACACACACATACCCCTGGAGTTAAATGCATACCCCTGTGGGCTGGGAGGAAAAAAACAAGAAACACCAAGATCAGCAGGAGGCAAACTGAGAAATTTGCCTAGGAGAAAAATTTATGTCTTCTAGGCCATCTTCTTACCCAAAGGCTATCTCAGAGGCAGTATGTAGCTCTTGTTACAGTAAGGCTACAGTCCTATTGAAATTTACCTAGAGTCCTAGTGAACACAGTGGGGCTTACCTCTGAGTAAGCATGCATAGGCTAGCACTGTAATATACTGTACCTTTAATATTTATTTGGGATACTTCGTATCAATTTTAAATTCCAGTTTTATATACATTTGTTTTAAAACTATTGAAACCCACTTCAAGTTTGGGATGAAATGTGCTAGATCTTTAAACGAGACAGCGGGTGGCACGCGTGCGCAATCTCAGGGTTAGACTGCGGCTATTTTCCATAGATGACGACAGGGTGGTTCTGCCTCATATGACGCCCCTGCACCATATGTCCCTGAGTTTCAAACCAGAAATAAGTGGCAGGAGAAGAAAATATTGTAATGAAAAAAATTAAAGTTTATTTTTTCTTTTGTTATGGTGTAAATGGGGCACGTCATGACAAGTTCCTATACTTCAAAATATATCACTTCACCAGTGCTCTACACACCCATCATAGGTTGCTTTCTTACAGAGCAACCCTAGGCATGTCTACTCGGAAGTAACTAACTTGTGTGTAGAAAATATGATTTTACAAAGAGGATGAATCTGAGACAAAATAGCATTCTATTGTTCAGAGCTAAGGCAGTTACAGAAAAAAAATCCATGCCCTAAGCCAGTGGTTCCCAAACTGGGAGACCTGGCTCCCACGGAAGCTGTGGAAACCAGCCAAGGGAGCCGTGGAGTGCCACAGAATCTGCTCGGAAAACAGTGCAATGCCAATTGGCAGGCATCGACATAATGTAATAGGGCGCCGTCACCAACAGGTTGAAAAAGTTTGGGAAACACTGCCCTAAGCTGAGCTGCCCCAACCCATTTGGTGTACACATTTGTGTCCCAGCGCACAGGTGTACGCATTTAACTCCTGTTGCGTGTATACACCCTTGGGTAAAAATGCCTTTTAAACTGATATATGGTGTTTAACTGAAAGGCCCAGAGGTCCTCTTAATGTTGAATGGTAACTCAGGGCCCAATCCTATCCAACTTTCCAGCACTGATGCAGCCGCGATGCAGCCCCGAGGTAAAGGAACAAATGTTCCCTTCCCTTGAGGAGGCCTCTGTCGCTGCCCCCCTACCATAGGATGCAGTGCACGCCCCACTGGCACAGCTGCACCAGCGCTGGAAAGTTGGATAGGATTGGGCCCTAATGGCTCAGAACCTATTTCTGCCATAATATACACATTTTGTAGCCCAAGGCAAACCCTCGTTCATTATCTGTATTCTGTAAAATGGTTACTTTTTTCTTTTTATCAGAGAACTAATGTTGTTTATGGGAGATTTTGAATAGCATAATGTGAATGATGCTGGGGTGTTATTTATGTGTTTTTCATCTATGATGCTGCCTAGAACCAGAGCATCTACAGTACATAGTTTAAATCAATAGGAAGATGGCACTCTTCCCAGGGGTTCTGGGGAGGTTTTCAGCTGTTTACCATTAGTGAAATCTGGTTGTGTTTTGTTTTGTGTTCTGTTCAAGTAAGCAATCTTATTTTGAACCATTCCAGGTCATTTACTGGGTTTTAAAATAGTATGGGGATTGGAACAGATGAAAGAGGAAAAATTTGTTTTAAGCATATTTTTAAAATATTATTTGAATGCTCCCTCCTCCTCTAAAAAAATAGATATTTTAAATATTTGATCATGTTAGTCTCTTGATGTTTATAGCATATGCACAGGATATCCAGCTGAACATATGCCAACTGTTTATATAAGAATTCAGTTGCAGCGGCATCGTGGATAAAAACAGTAAAAACTGGTATCTTCTTAAATAGAATTATGCTTCACCCCAAAGCACCGTTGTTTTCTCCAGAAATGGATACATCATACTCCGCACCCATAATAGATTGCACTGTTAGATACATACATTCCTTCCAGTTCCTACCCTCTCCCGCCCCATTATAACCCCACCTTCCTCACACAACATGGAGCATTATCACCTTTTCTAAATAACAGGAGCGATGGCAAGACTTCACAAATGGCAAGACTCCACAAATGGCAAGACTTCAGGGGATTCTCTCCCGCTGCAGGAGAAGACTGGGGGTGCGTGTGCGTATACAAAATGTCATGATAACGCATTTACAGCTCGATGCTACGTATGTTTACTCAGAAGTAGCTCCCACTGACTTCAGCGGAGCTTACACTCAAGTAAGTGCGCACCAGGACTGCCGCTTCAATTCGGGTAGGGAAGAAGCTGCATGCGTGGATACTGTCTCACGGTACTTGAGGGACCCAGGCACCCTTAAGACCGAGGAAAAACGTCACTCAGCCAAAATCTTTCTCCCTGCCCACCCCTTTCTGAAAGCTCTACTTTTCCCTTCCAGCTCTCCCCATCATTTGAGGATGGAAGAGTCCGCTACTCCACCTCCCCTCCTGTTGCTGTCAATGGTACAACCCTACGCCTTGCCAAGCCCAGACAGTGATTAACGCCCGTCGCCGCCACCCGCTGGTGCCGGGAGCTGCAGAATCCAATTGGCTGGCAAATTGCTAAATTTTAGACTATAGCCCGTCGCCATTCGTCGGCGCCCCTCTGGGCTCCTCCCCCACTCTTTCTGCTATTGGTTACCACACACCAGAGAGCCTCCTCTGTCCCGCCCCTCCGAGGTCATTTAAGTTTATGTAGGAAATAAATAAATAAAGGAAGAAATAGAAATGCGTAGAAAAGGGGAGGAGGGGGCATAGGGTTCGCAACCTAACTTGCTATGCAGTGTGAAGGGGATCACTTTCAGCCAATCGTTCCTGAAACTGAGTCGTTCGGACAGTTAGCCCGGACAAATAAAACGCGAGTTATTGAGAGGGTCAACCTTAATCATACGGATGTTCGCCAATGACAGCATCGGTGATACTTGATTGACAAACGTCAAGGCCAATACATCGGGGACATGGTGGATTTAAAAAAAGAAAAAAGTCTGGAGCAACTCCAATGAGAAGACGACAGATACAGGCGGATAGGGAAGGAGGGTTTTATGTTTGTTTGGTGAAGCAGACTCATTGGGGAGTGGCAGGGCCGTGAGCTAATAGAGATGCGAGCGGAGCGAATGGGCGGGGCTAAGAGCCAATGAGAGCGCCGCCTGAGGGGAGGGTGGTGGCTGGTCTACATTAAAGTGTTGAATTGGCGCGGGAGGCTGACAGAAGATGAGAGAGGTATCGCGCTTCCGGGGTCAGTGGGGGGTGAGGGGGTGTGGTTGGGTGTAACTCCGCCTTCTCAAGGGGTGGTGAGAGGGGATTAAGAAAACGGGGGGGTGAATAAATTGGGGGTGAAAGGAAGGCGAAAGTTTTCACAGTGCTAAGAGATGAACACTCAGGATAATGATATAGCAAGGAAAGAAAACTGGTGGCTGTGACCTGAAAGACTTAAAAGATTGGCAGCGCAGTTGTAGGCATGTTTACTCAGAAGTAAGTTCCACTTAATTCAATGAGGCTTACTCCCAGGTAAGTGTGTTTGATTGCAGCCCCAGGCGTGCTTACTTGGGAGTAAGACTCCTTGAGAGCAGTGGGACTTCTGTGTGAACATGCCTAGGACTCTGCTGTTCCTGTGGCACAAGGTTTCTTGGTTGCCGCCGGAGCGCACTTTGTCAGATGCATGAAAATGTTGTCTTGAGCTGGCTGAACATTTATAAATATAAACACACACGGGCGCGCGCGTAGAGAGAAACCTAAATTGTAAACGGAATGGAATGGAAAGAATAACAAGTGTGTGTTAGAATCATGGTAAGGTGCCAGTGAGCGTCTATCACCGTAATCTCTGCATGTCTACTTGGAAGTTGGAAGTAATCCCCAGTTAATTCAATGGGGTTTACTCCCAGGTAAGTGTGTATAGGATTGTAGCTTTAGAGTGCTTTGTTTCTTTTCCCTCCCCTTTTCTTCTCTCTCGTCTCCCTGAATTTCTCTTGAGATGGATCTGCGAATTTCTCTCCATTTAGTTTGTTCTCTCTCCAAGCCAAGCTTCTCTGGTGTTTTGGAGAAGTGCTGATTTCAGGGCGCTGCCTCCCTTTCAAGCGAAATGCTTTAAGTGCATGTGGTCCGGTGATAGAAACCGGTTGTGGACGGGCAGGGAAGCATAGGAACTCGGCACATGCTGTGTCAACCTCCACCAACAACCCAATCCCAGTCCTCGGTTCAAGAGGACTTACTCTCTTGGGTAAGTGGACGTTTAACTTGGAGCAAGCCTCGTCGGGTCCCACTTCTGATTAAACATGCATAGAAGAATTGTTAGCTGTACAAAAAAACAAACTTTTTTAAAAGTGTGAAGTGCTGCAATTGAGCGGAAGCTGCAATTATGAAAGGAAACCAAATGTTCAGTGGAAGGCACATGTCCGGTGTGGGGGGGAGGGGGGCGCTGCTGACCTAGAACATTTTAGCAACCATCTGCCAAGCACCAGGTCTGTCCCTGTTTGAGACTTTGATAGCCTTTGCTGGTATGGAAAGGGTTAAGGCTACAGTGTGGCGATCCCACCCTTTGTCACTTGATTGGCTGTCGGCAGTCAGGGAACTTCCTTTGTCTGAGCTTCCATTGGCTACCTCAGCTGTCCATATGATCTATGTAGACTTGCTGCTCCAGGTGGTAGAATTCAGGCTGTATTTGAAAGACTGGGCAAGAGGCAACCTTGGTGAGTTTAGGCAGGACTGGAGGCTATGGGGAGGGGGAATACGTTCTTTGTGTTCTTCTTTCAAGTTTGGCTAATATTGGCAATTTCTCTGTAGTTCTGTGGACTACAAAGTGGAACTACAAAGTTCTGTGGAC
Source organism: Plestiodon gilberti rubricaudatus (assembly GCA_026170595.1). Classification (NCBI taxonomy): domain Eukaryota; kingdom Metazoa; phylum Chordata; class Lepidosauria; order Squamata; family Scincidae; genus Plestiodon; species Plestiodon gilberti. The sequence continues at coordinate 200,727,341 of JANXHW010000003.1, read as the reverse complement.
TCTGCCTTCTTTCCTGACCACCCATATTTTAACTTCTTGATAGGAGGGAGATAAACTCTGCTGTATCTCCCTCTCTTTTCCAGTCATTCCCCAACAACTCATGACAGTTCAATTTTAAACTTTGAATTTGTGTGTGCGGCTGAAGAAAATGCAGACAGCACTAAAAAGGGAAGATGGGGCTGAGAGGAAACACATGCAAATAAACTGGGCAAGACCCCACCATAAGGCTAGCTCAGTGAGGAAGATACTGTTTTGTCTGCCTTGGACACAGGCAGACAATAACCTAGAATTAATTAATCTAAGGGAGTAGGGTGTAGTCTGCAATCATATGCGTACTTACTTGAGAATATGTCCCATTGGAAGCCATAGGACTTGGCTCTGAGTAAACATGCATAAAACTGTGATTTAAAGTCTTGTGCAGGCTACAAAATCACCTTAACCCAGTACTAAGTTCAGATTGCTCAGAAACGGCAGTCTGTCAGATGCATCATTTTAAACGGAGATTCTTTTTGGAAATGTCTGCCCTGTTCTCACAATCGCTAACAAAGCATAAGTTGCCATGCTTATGTCATGGTCAGGGTATGACAGGAAACATTCAAGTATCCATACATTTGATTCTTTGCTGCCTTTGAAATGTTTTGTTTAGCTATGTTTAATAATAAACAGACATGGAATACCACAGAGTACATTTGAATCACTCTTTTGTTCACTAGGGTGATAAAAAGGTGTGTGCTCCCACCTTTTTAACAGTAGAAACCTTTAACCAGTATTAACTATTGCTGTGTTTGTAAGCCACATTGGTAATCTCATGGAAAGCAGGGTATAAATCTTGTAAGTAAATAAATAAACAAATATTTATGGGACTGTTGTCCCAGGCCTGTTTTTAAATCTGTGTGTCTTTCTTGATTATATTAGATTAGCTTTAAGAGATTGAAAGATTCCTGTGACAGATTATTCTACCTTATAAACTACCGGTATCTTTGGAAAGTGAAGCAAGGCTATTGTTATACTACTCCATAATTTGTAATGATACAGTGCTTATTAGTATCACTGTATAGGGTATTTTGCCATTAATTTGTACCTAATACTGGAGACTACTTGTTATCAATCATTATTTGATTGGCACAAGACTTTTCTGTCTTACTAAGCATAGGATCTTTCAACTTTGCTAATGTGCACTGAATTCTAAACATGGTCGGGGGGGGGGGGAAAGATGTGTGTATCTGAGGCTTTAAATAACCAAATACTTTTTTGTAGTTGTCCTGTAAACTGTGTCGTGGCTTGCTGTAATCTGAAGCCTGTGACACTGACCGTGGTGCGTTGCATAGAGCAGTATCTGCACATGGCTGGAAAAACTCGGTTTCTTTGCCTTTTACAAGCTCACACTGCAACGCAGGAGAGCTGCATTGCGGTGCCAGCGAAATTAAACAAATTGAACTTTGGCCATGTGATGCATTGGCGAATCAGACTTGAACCTGAAAAGACTCAATTCTGATTGGCTAAAAGAGAGTGGGAGTAGGGCAAGACATCTACCCTTTCTCCGTGCGGCTTCCTTCGGTGTAGACGGGGTGTGTTGCATTGTGGCACGTTGGCTACTCTTGCGCTGCAACAGGACGCACCACACTGAGATGTAGCCAGTGTGTCGCAGGCTTGAAGCTATATGCTCATTGGTGCACTATAGTAGCACTATACTGTACTGTAACTGAATTGATGTGGGGTTGAGGGGGTCCCACTAATGGTTACCTGAATTGATGTGGGGTTAGGGGGGTCTTCCTAATGGTATCTTGCCTGGGGCCTTTAAATTCCTGGAGTTGGTTTGTAGAAGGCACTGATCCACATCAATGCCCCCCCCCCCCAATCGTAGTATCTTACACAATTATTTCTAGAACTTGGCAGGAGTCCCTTGAACGTCTCTAGGGATACATTGGGAGTTGTCACAAACACATATCTGTCTGTCCCAACAAATGGCTATAAATGGAAGTCATGGAAATCGTGATTTGCTCAAATGGTGTCAGATAAACATTTGAAAGGTGTTGATAACCCTTTACTATACATTTCAGAATACAGTATGTTAAAAGGTTGCACACACCAAGCATTGACAGAGGGAGGTTGCCTCCTAAATAATCTCAGTGGACATTTGGGATTAAGGCTTGATAAACATCATGTAGGCTTGCAATACATCCACATCTGTTTTTAACCAATATCAAAAATCATTTGATTTCAATGTAGCTATTCTTAAGGAAGGAATGCAGGAGAAGTGAGTCAGGGCGAGAGAGGCCGGTAAACAATTCATGGAGGTATTGAAATTATTCGGATACTTCCTGTTAAGTCCTGTAATTGGTACATGGACTAAGTTCATGGTACCTGCTTACCAGAAATATATGGAAATGGAACACTTCTTTCTCAAAATGGAGGACTAAAATAGTACCCCAAAATGCTTAAGGTTACTTGGAAAATTGAAATTTGTTTTATGCATATCCCAAGGCACCCTGATAATTAGAAATATCTGAAGGGCTATTTAAAAGTTTCTTAAAGTGTACTCCAAATGGTTAACCTACTTTCATGCTAGCCAGGAAATTGTAAATTTGCATGTACAATGGAAATGCAAGCACAGCCCAACTCACCAATAATAAACATCCACTTTTAGAAGTCTCATCCTCAAAATGAGGAGCAAGAAATGAGGAGCAAAAAGTGGTTACTTCCAGACTACCAAGAAGCTGAAATTTGTTATATTGAAATAGCATTCCTTAGGCCACAAGCATATCTGGAACTAGGACATTTTTAAACTAAGCAATTAAAACATAGGGAATTAATTTTTTTTCTTCTAAGAGAGGTCACTATTTCAGTATGGAGTAAGTCATGCCACACATGGGATAGAATGTTGGGATGTGGAAGCTCTGTTGCTTTTTCTCGTACTTAAATCAGACGTTAATTTGGTGGAGATGGTATCTCTTGTATGAATGATTATCTATGCCAGGAGTAGCCAAACTGCGGCTCCTGAGCCACATGCAACTCTTTGACGTATAATGTGCGGCTCTTGGAAATATGTTGGCTGAGCTCCTTTTTGCATCACAATTAATATAAAGAGTAAATAAGAATTTTTTCAAGCTTATAAATACTTCTTAAATATATTGCGGCTCTCGAACATCTCTCTTACAGCTCTCAAACACCTGAAGTTTATTGTATGTGGCTCTTAAATTAAGCAAGTTTAGCCACCCCTGATCTATGCTTTCAGATGGCAAACATTATTTATTTGTATAGCATAAGCAAACTACTACGTATAACGTGTGCTTAAAAAAAATTCCCCACAGACAAAAAAAAAATTCCCCACAGACAAATGCTATCAAAATAGTTGTATACTTTATTTTTATTGGCTTGTAAGAACAAATTGACAGTGTTCTTAAACAAAATCTAACCCTTATTATTTAAATAGCTACGCGCGCGCACACACACACACACACACACGATGATTGTATACTGCATTGGATCATACCACATGACTTTCACTTCTCTTCCCATGTTTTTTAAAATAATAGTTTATACCATGGGTTATACTACCCCACCGTGACCCACCTGCTCCCCGGCAGAGGGCGCCACAACCCATCTCGTTCTCCCATGGTGGACCTCTGTGGACCTCCATTGACCTCCGCAGGCCTCAGAAGGCCTCTGGAAGCAACCAGAAGTGACTTCCGCAAACTGGAAATAAACTGGAAGTCACTTTCCGGTTGCCTGCAGAGGCCAATGGAGACCTGCGGAGGCCCAGCACAGTCTGGGAGCAGCCTCCAATTGCGTCTGGAGAACTTTGATTTGGAGTCAAATCGGCTTGTGCCCTTTGTCACATAACATTTTCTTGAGCTTCTATTGAAGGCCCTCTTTGATGGGCGGTGGTGGTAGAGTGCATACTTTGTTACATCGAAGGTTCCAGATTCAAACCCAATGCATTTCTAGCTAGTGCTGGGAAAGACCACAATCCGAAACCTAGGACAGCTGCTGCCAGTCGGCATAGCCAGTGCTGAGCTTGATAGACCACCAGTTGTCTGACTTAATATTGGGCAACTTCATATGAGCAAGCCGCATTAATTTGAATGGGAGCCATGTGAGAGTAGCAGCGTGGATTTGCACAGCTCCTGTTCATGTCAGTGAGGCTTGCACAGAACATTTCCTGGCGTGTACTGCTGCTCTTACCATAGTTATTATCCCTTCTATTGAGAAGTATTCTTCATGCCATACAGAAGGAAAACTGAGGTACTTACCCCTTTAGTAACTTAATGGTTTAACTTCTAGATCACGCTGGCTTTCATGATGAGGTAGAGTGGACTAGTTGTGGTAGAGACATCCTTTGTAAAATTAAGCTTTTCTCTTTTGTCAAACACTAAAACAATGTAAGCATTTTTAGATATAATAAGAGTTGTGAGCTGGTAAAATGGACAGGAACTAAGAGAAGCCCCGGAAGCTAAATTTCTACATCAAAGGAGCAGCTATGGGAAGAGGAAAAACCCTTTATTTCAGAAATGTGATTATTTACAGTAGAATCTGCACATTTCAATGCTCTCCCTGAATTTCTGACGTGTATTTTTATATACAAATCATATCTTAAAATTAAGAGGATAAGACTCTGCATTTCAACAGCGATTTATGTCTCTGGGTCTCAATTGGCTTTGCAAACATTAATAAATTAAAATGAAAAAGCTCTTTGATAGAAAATATCATCCCTTTTAATAGATGAGAAAGCTGAGACATAGTGTGGCTGATGGTATTGTTGTCTATGTATCTTTACTGCCTTTTGAAATTTAAGGATACACTCTAACTTGGTGGAAATGACATGAACACTTTGACAGATACATACTAGTATTCTCCAAATGAAGTTGGCAAACAGCTTTAAAGAAGGTCTGGTGATATGAAATCCCCAGGAATCTTTGGAGAGTGTTTTTTTTCAAAATATGCAACATCTTGGTTGCAACTTAGAATGCACACCTTAACATTTAGAAAGCACAAATATTTAGATTGTTTTGAAATTTTATCCTAAGAAAGGGAAAAAATTTCAAAGTTCCATAATTCTGAGATGCAGCAAATTTTACTACCCCAGGCGTATAAATAGTAACTCACCTGATTGCCTGTGTATAATTGCCTATAGACAGTCAGAAAGGGCACCTCTAAATATTGTCCTTCTCCTGCTGTTGATATGCTACAAATGACTAATGATGCAATGCTATCCGACCGCTAGGCCAGCATAGGACCTCTGTGCCGGCCCAGGACCGTTGCAAAAGCTGCTGTAAGGCAGTTGTGCCAGCCCCTGTGGGTCAGATCCTGACATTGTGAGGCCCAGGTAAGCTGTGGCTGGGCCACACAGTGCGGGGGGAGGGCGTTCCAGGGGCATCTCGTGGTGTGGGTGGGCAGCGGGAGGGCGGATCGGGCCTTGGAGGGGGCAGGATCGGTGACAGCAGCGTATCCTATCCTATTTCACCTGACATGGGCAGCCTTGATTTGTGCTGCCAAAATGGCATGCATAGATTCGAGGAGGTCTATTGCGGGGACTGAGGCTTTACCCGGGTTAAGGGAAGGAGAGTTCCCTTAGCCCGAGGAGACTTCCAACCCTGCCTACTCTGCTCAGGATACAGCATTGCTGACGCCGGCATAACTAGATCACTGAGCAGAGCACAGGATAGGATTGGGCTGTAAATTAGGCTTCTGTGAACAGACAGGCTATTAAAAATATGTAGTACTTTTGTCAACCTACTTATAAGGCTGCACTGTCCATATTGGTGAGGATATTGGTGTGCCATTGAGATCATGGCCATTAATCACTAGCAGGGATATCTCTGAATTTCTCTGGATTTTTTCTAAGTCCTGTTTATGGAGTGGCATTGAAGCATTTGCTTGTTCTCATTCCTCTAATTTGATTTCAAGAATCTGTAAAGGCTGCTGTGCATCCTCTTGCTGCACTTTCTATTTCTTTTATTTGTGTGATTATTTTTTTTCCATTTTGCTAAGTGATGCCATGACCAATTGTGCACATTAAAACACCATTGCATCAGCATTTACCTTGATACTATGGAGAGCTACTGCCAGTCAGTGTAGACCAGTATTTCTCAATGTGTGCTTCTCGGAGCCCTAGGGCTTTGTGAGCGCACGTCGAGAAACACTGATTTAATGAATAAAAAATATATATTAACTAAAATGTTTGTTTCTCTTTCCACAAAAGCTCCGCAATAATTTTTAGGAGTGTAAAGGGCTCCGGAGACCAAAACGTTTGGGAACCATGGTGTAGACAATACTGGGCTAGATGGGACCGCTGATTTCTTGTAGCATAAGGTAGCTTCTTAAGTTTATTCCCATTGGTTAGTGGAATGTCCCCATTAGCTTACATGTTACTTCAGATCATAGTATATAGTGTTCTCACTCTTTAAAAGTAGTGGAGACTTTAAAAACAACACATTATGGAAGTGCATATGCACATATCCTTATCCTTAAAGAGAAATTAAAACACTGATCTGGGGAAATGGAAGCAGTGGGTTAATCTCCATTTAAAGCCTGACCAGCCTGCTATTGCTCATCTAATTGGCCATTTAAAGGCTTCTCTGACTTGCTAGAGCTCATCTTGTAAAGAAGATAGGCACCAGATTTCTTTCTATCTCCTTTGCAAGATGAACACTACCAAGACAGAGGCGCCTTTAAATGGACAATCGGATGAGCAATAGCAGGCTGGTCAGGCTTTAAATGGAGATTATTAACCCACTGCTTCCACCTCCCCCAGATCAGCCTTTTAATTTAAGGGGAAAGGTGAGTTCATGTGCACTTGAATTAATATAAATAAATAGACCCTGCTCCTTTAAAGGAATGGGAAACAGAAAATGCAGATCTAGCTTGCAGACTAACAATTGGGCCCTTATCATTAACTAAAAAGAATGGAGAATAATGCACGCCAAGATCAGCATTAAGTGAGAACTGTTCCATTAATTAAAAGAAATGCTAATACACCATTGCATGTTAATTTTTAAGCCCCTGTTTTAATACACACAATTGCTCATGTGCATAGCTTATTTTAAAAACTATTTTTTTTAATTGAACATTTTTAAAAATCACTAGAATGAAAAGAACAGAAAGTGTAGCAAGAGCAAACTGCAGATACAATGTTTCTGAAATCCATAACTGAAGTTCTGTTTGTAAAATTGGAAGACAGAATGTAAGGCAAAAAAAGGGAGCAGAACCAGCCTATGGAAGAATTGCAGAATGGAGGAAGTCCTTTCACCCCTAGCTCAGTAGTGTCACAATATATAAGAGTATGTTTAAACTGTATAGCAGTGAAGTCAATCCAGAGTTCCAACGTGTCATTTCTTTGTTGGGATCGTTAAACACATTCACTCCTCTTGTTACAACAAAAATTTCACACAAAGGATTGCTTAGGCACATTAGATGTCCTTCTTAGACATTTTAATAAAGCCCCAAATATGTGGGATGCTCTGATTATGACTTCAGGGAAAAAAAGAGGGGGGGAAGAATCATGTTCTTTTCAATTTTTGGCTGATCTTACTACAAAAATGTGTTGCAATTATCATATATAGGTGACACTGACTATAGTGTGAGAAGGAGAGGCCTGCAAAAATCCTTTTGTTAAACCTTTTTTTTTTCAGCACACAAAAGCACTTGATTGGCACTTCACTGATTTAATAGCCCATTTGTAATGCAGAAAGAACATCACTGAAGATTTTAGCATTATCCTAAATCTAATAATTCAGTTTGTAGGTGTGAAAATCCAAGATGTCTAACACAGAGAAATTTTTAGAGAGCATGAATGAGAGAAGTTGTTATTTTAATGTCTAATCTTTTGTCCTTATGGTTCCTAATAATGTTAACAAATCTGTAGCAAACTAGGATACAATGGTTATATTACTGCATCTGCATGTTCTTCTGGTGCCTGCACCAAACTTGAAAACCTATACCTGCTACTCTAATGTCTTGGGACCCAATTCAGCCATTTTTTAAAAATTGTCTTTACTTTTTTTAATTGCAGCCCCAGTTCTAGTCAGAAACAATATAAAATATATTAAAATTTGTTGATTTTTAAAATGATAGTTAGCATGTGAAAAGGTACTTGGATAATTAAAGGGTTTAGGTCTCTCTATATGCATGACTAAATAGCACCCATGCAATGTACCAACACTAAGGGCCCAATCCTAACTAGGCTTTGCGACATTGTAAAGCCATGTACAACAGTGTACATGCCTTTATGACATCGCATTGTGATGCCAACGGCCACTCTGGAGCTCCGAAATGTTGCAGAGGGGGTGCATTGGGGGCAGATTAGCTGTTGGAGGGCAGAATGGGGGTGTTTCTGGGCAAGGAGTGGGCAGGAGGGAGGTGGAATGGGAGGGAGCGAGGGGCTAGATTCCAGCGGCACTGCCATTCTTCAAGATCCTATTCCCATTCCAATCCCCGTTCCCTCTCCCTTACTCTCCTTGGATCTGTGCCAGCAAAATGGCTGGCGCGGATCCAAGAAGACCCACTGAGGCAGCAGAGGCTTACCTCAAGGAGGCCTCTGGGACTGTCCACCCACAGGATGCAGCAAGCACTTCGTTGGTGTGGCTGCATCGGGGGGGGGGGGGTTGAGTTAGGATTAGGCTGTCTATTTGGTATGTCATAGATAAAGCTACAATGAGGGGAGAGGTGATGGTGTGGACATGCACCCCTCTTTTAATTACATGTGCAGACAAGCCTGTTTTTATACCCTGGGGAGGCAGGGAGTACTATCCATGTGCTGTGGTTTATGTAGAGGCAGAGTGTTTCCTTTCTGCATCTTCCCATATCAGTCTTTTTCTGCAGGGAAGATGCAGAAAGAGATAAAGGGAGGTAGGGCTTGCCTCTTTATCTTGCAATGCAGCCTTGCAACTAACATTCCCTTGAGGAGGCTTCTGTGACTCCCCACACACACACTGCAGGATGCAGAGGCACAGCTGCCTCAGTGCTGGAAAGTTGGATAGGATTAGGTCTTCAGTAAGATGTTAACTATACATATCATGCAAGTAAAAACAAAAGGAGGTAAAGATGCCATCTACACCTGGCGCAGCTGAGTTCCCTCTCTTACCACCAGTGGTAATTGTTTCATACATTTTATTCTGTCCTCTTTCAAGGAAATCAGGGTGACACACATGGTCCCACCTTTATTCCCAACAACCTGTGAGGCAAGGTAGACTCTGTGACCTGGTAAGCTTTGTTGTCTGAGCAGGAATTTGAACTCAAGTTTCCATGGTCACAGACCATAGACCAGTGTTTTTCAAAGTTCTCCACACAAGGCAGGGAGAACTTTGAGTGCTTGTGGGAGCCGCAGTTCGGCCACCCCTGCTATAGTCCCTATATACTATCAACTGCCCTAGGTGAGAGAATCAGGAAAGGGGAGGTAGGTACAAATGCAGTGTTGTGATGGCTGCCTCTTCTGCCCTGTCCCATATTCAGAACTTAAAATTCTTTTTGTGGGCTCTCAGTATAGAACTGGATTGAAATAAAAATAAATAATAAAAATAGATCTTTTGTGAGACACATTGGAGGTGCAACAGATGTGAGAAACGTCTGTCTCGCACATGTATACTAATTCTTTTGGTTCTTTATTTCTTTTTATTAAAAGAAAAACAATTTTTAAAGAACCTTGCGTATTGAGGTATCAAATTTTAATTGGGCCACTAAAATTGGAATCTTGACTGAGCAAGTGCTACTTCCAGAACTAATGGTCTGTTGCCAGGGTACTCAATAAAGATAGCTTTTTACACAGGCATATAGTGTAGATAATAACTTATTGTGGTGCTAGTTGTATTATTAAGTGTCAGTACTTATCCTTGGTGATAGCTTAATTCTTGAAATGAAGCTTTCAACCAATTTCTGTGGTGGTCATTTGTTTATTTAGAATATTGATACCACTTTTCACTTTTCAAAGTGGTTTACAAAGTAAAAGAATAAGAAGATGGCTCCCTGTCTGAAAGGGGCTCACAATCTTTTTAAAAAAACGCAGGAAACGTCGGCAAAAAAACACTGGGAGGGACATTGTACTGGGATGAATAAGGTCAGTTGTTCTCCCATTATTAAATAGAAGCGAGCCATTGCTTTGAAACAGAGTTGGCATTAATCACTTATCTGATGGCCACTAGCAACATACAGTGTCCCAGTGAGAGTGGCGTTGGCATTTGTTCAGGTATATCCCCATAAAACACATGAGACAAAATAACGTGGTATGAAATAGGACCATGTTTATTGATCAAAAAGCAGACATCAGTCAGTAACCGCAGTGGGTCCTGCCTACTGCCTTGATCCACTCATTCCCCCAAGTGCGGGCATCTACTCTGGAGGAGACAGCTACTCTGCCAAGACCCCCTTGGGCAAAACTACCCTGGCTCTAAACCCAGGATCACCTCTTGGTAATCCAAGCTTTTTCACCGCCACCTCCTGGAAAAAGGATCAAGGAAGCCAACTTGTTCCACCTACCCAGAGCCAGCCAGCATTTAAGGTAGACGTTGCAATTTGAGCCAGAAGGGTCAGCAGCCTGCATCTCTGAGCCTGACAGCCACTTGAGATCAGTTCTAGTTTTCCTTCAGACACTTGCTTGCCAAAAGGCAGACACTGGATCCATACTCCTACTCCCTGTCCTGCACTATACTAGATAGTCATGGCCTTCCTGGTTAACACCACCCTAAGAACAATCTGAGGTAGGCGAAAAAACTCCCCTCCAAGACCAGTCAGAACTGAAGCAAAAAATTCCTACCTGGCCCCAATGACAACCAGCTAATCTTGGGCTATGCTAATAGGTGAGTGTGTTGGGTCACACCCTCTCCCAGACACTACTGGTGAAGGGCAGTGGCTGCGCCAGAAACAGATGCTCCAAGCTCCTCCCTTCACCAGACCAGCCAACTGGCTGAAGGCCTGTCCCTGCCTCGTGCAGGGGAGAACCAGGCAACCCCCTACATTTGTGTGGGAGGGGGTAGCATTTTTTTAAAAAATATTTTTTTCTCCACTTATGTGATGGTAGTAGCTTATCACTTTTCAATTTTTGTGACAGTGTTTAACCTAAGGGTTAAACAAAAGGGTTAAGAAAAAATTCTCCATGAAATGTGCTCCCCTCATTTTTTGTTTGGGATGGGCGGGCTGAGAAACAAGGCAAAACAAGCATTGCCCTCACCTTGATTTGTCTCCATTAGCACATAGCCAAGTTTGATTGGCTCCATGATTACATTGTCATGCTGCCTTATGTGATTCCTAATTGGCTGAGACATTCTCAGTCATCCCTCCTTTTTTTTTTTTTTTGAATGGCACCAAAGTGTCCCCCTCCCCCCAAAAAATCCCCCTTTTATTTTGGAGTGACAGGGACCTTGCCAGAAACAGTCAAGCAATGTTTAGCCTATTTTATATATGATGGAGTAGCTGAAAATAGGCATGATTTGTAAGCCCTCCAGACCTCAATTCTAACCCAAACTGTATGCAATAAATACTGGAACTGGAAACCACCTTGGTCAGTTTCTTTTAAACATAAACTTGGTGTTTTGATTCAGAGTTCTAATACCAACAACATTCTGGGTTAGATCATCAATTTCTGATTGTTTTTTTTTTATCCTGACCTGGTGTTTGGTAAATATTCAGGATTGTGTAGTTATGTTGTTTTTAAAGTAACCATACATACAGATCATGTATGTCGTCTCCCCCCCCCCCCCAATCAAACAAAACTAAAAGGAAAACAAGAGCTTACTGGGGCTCCTTTTCTGGCTGCTTTTATTATTATTTTTTACATTGAAAATAGGTTTGATTTTTCTCTTGTAGCTGTTGCTACTTGTGCCCACCTCTTGTGACATTATTTTAGACTGGTTTCCCACATGAGCTTACAAATCAAGCAGGTTAATGTCTTCATTAAAACTGAATTGCAGTTTACTTTGGGAAAAAACATATTTAATATTTCAAGATATTGAACACTAAACTACTATTAAACTTTAACTAATGCATTTACTTTGCTGACACTTACTCTCCGATGGGACATGTAGCTCAAGTTAATGTCACTAGAAGTGATGTTTAGGGCTTCAAGAGAGTGTTTCAAACCCACTCTTAGATGATTTTACTTTCAAACTCACTCTCTGCACTTGCGAAAAAGTTTTAAATAAGTGATCCAGGTTGGTCACCAATTTCTACTTTAGAAATGCATTGAGCATAGAAGTGCTTTTTAGTGCCTACATAATGGTACAAATGCCCCAAATGTGTAGGGAATATGCAGAGAGGCAAGATGCAAGGTTTGGGATGTGGGTATTTATTACTGGGATGCTACATATTTCTGTCTGATGATGAACCCAACTGCAGTGTTTAACGTCTACATGAAACCCCTGGGGGAGGCTGTCACGGGATTTGGGCTGAGGTGTTGCTAGTATATGAAGGACACCCAGGAGCTGCATGTGCAGTTATTTTTGATGGGGTAGCACTCCCTCTGAAAGAGCAGGTGTGCAGCTCCTGGAACCCAGCTTTGCACCTAGAGGGGCAGGTAGCAGCCAAGGCCAGGAGTGCTTTTGCCCAGCTTACCAGTGTGCTAGCTATGCCCCTTCCTTGAAAACTAAATTTATCCATAACAAGGCATGCTTGGTTACATCTTGACTGGATTATTACAATGGGGGGGGGGGGCAATGCAGGGCTTTGCCTCAGGTCTCCCAGCAACTTGGCGCAGGTACTGCCTTCTACTTTAGTTATATTTAACAAGGTAGCATCTCTGGACAGCATACAAGGGCCATTCTTAAGCGCCCCCCCCCCACCCTTCTGCATTCTCTCCATCTTGTGGTTGTACATGTTCAAACCGGGCCCCGGCACAATATGAGGCCAAGAAGAAAAAGCAGGGATGTGAGACTAGAATGTCTTTGAAATCCATCTTTGTCAACAGAAGACATCTTTTCGGAGCATGGAGTTAGGGGCCGGGGAAGGGGAGAGAGCACATCATCATTTGTTCACCGAGTAAGCACCATGCACACCTGAGTTTGCACAACACATTCCAAAGTTGCTTAGATGATTGTAAGCTTTTCTTTTAGAAAGATGTTGTTCAGTGTTTCAATTATTCACTTTTGATCTAACCTTAAAAAAACAAGATGTTTTCAAATTTGTGATTTTCAAAGAGGAGCAAAAATACTTAGCCTGAGTGCCAGTAAGATGTATATAAGAGGTTGCCAAGTCATCTTATTCTCACTTTTCAGGTGGAGAATGAAGATTTTTAAAAAATAAAGTGTGTATTTTGTACTTGTTAGAGGTTTAGAATAAAATGATGATTTAATTTTAGATCTTATGAATGCAGCCCTAAGTACACTTACTTGGAAGTAATTGCTTTTTAAATCGGTGGCAGTTCCAAGGAAACATAGTGAGGGTCAAACTGTAAAGAACCGATACTAAGATTTTTGTGCACCGACAAATAAACCAGGATTGTTTGCAGGGGTGTTACTTCAGTATCGCTGGCAAATAGTGCTGCTGCAGCTGTTGGAGACTGGGGAGGTCTTGTCTCTGTGGTTGTAATTCCAAATGAAAGTTAGAACTTAATTTGTGATTGAAGTAATGAAGCACAAACAAACATTGACACGTACTCTATGCAAGAGCAAGCGAGACACATTGCCAACTGTATTAACAGACAATTTAAAATTATTTTTTTTATTAAAAGTAAGAATTAGTAACTGCTGTTGTCTTGTTATACTGACAAGAAGAAAGAGTTATACATTGTTAGACCTTTTGAAAACTGAAATAAAAAGATCTGTGGCTGCCTGTCTGTTAAAATAGATGAAAAGATGAAAATTTGCCATTCTGCCCTTGAAAGTGCAATAATTTCTCTGGTTTATTTTTAACTATGTTGTGTTTGTTTCTGGGAGGCAAATACAAATGAAGGCCAACCTGAAATTCCTAACTGTAACTCTCCAAACAGTACTGCGAGCGTGTATTTTTCTTCTTTGACGAGTTATGCAGACATAAACTACTAGCCAAATCCTCTGAGTCTCCTTTTTTAGTGTTAGAGAAACTGACGTTCAAATGGAGTCATTCAAGGCCAGTGACGGTGACAAAACTAGGATTGGGTTTCAGGAATGGTCTGTCCTAAGGATGCTACAATTCCTCCCTTTAAAATATGTTATAAGCATCTACAGGTATGTCATGTGCTAAGTCATAAAAGTAAAGAGAACTTCAGATGCACCAATAATGAAATCGGTAACCTTCCATTTATACATACCGAGCTTTTAATTTTTCAGAATGTTTTCTATAAGGTGTTTGTGCAAGCACACATTCATGCATGGGGAGGAGCTAATTGTTATTTAGAACTGTTACTCTGTCAACGACAGAAATGGAGGATTCCTTTTATAGCATAGCAATTTTGTTCATGTTGATCTCCTTAAGTAGGCTAATTTATAAGAGGGTTCTACGGATTACAAATTTAGGAAGCCAGAATGAGTAGATTAAAGATTGTAGCGTTTGCATTTGGTCTCTTTGCACTCATTTTGTGGCAAAACGTCCCCTGGATTTCAGGGTGTGGTGTTCGTTCTTTTTTTTCTTTTATCCTGCAAACAACATTCTACACACATGCTGCTAAAACATGAAGTAAGAGTTGATATTAGTGTTTAACTCCCCTTTGTTCATCACTCATTGCAGCCCATTGTTGATCTGCTGGTTATTGACAGCTGTTACTAAACTAGGGAAACGTGATTCGTGGAACAAAGAGATCACAGGCAGTCATACTTTTCTTGAACACAGCTATTAGACTGAAAAACAACCTGGTCTACTTCTACACTAAACATTTCCTTTGCTATACTAAGGACCTGATCCTATCCAACTCTCCAGCAGTGATGCAGCCTTGCCAGTGGAGTGTGCGGTGCCTCCTGCAATGGAGGCGCAGTCACACAGTCCTCCTCAAGGTAAGGGAAAATTTGTTCCTTTACCTTGGGGGGCTGCATTACAGCTGCATCGACGCTGGAAAGTTGGATAGGATTGGGCCCTAAAGCTCCAATTCTATGCACACTTTCCTGGGAGTAAGCTCCATTGAACACAATGAGACTTACTTCTGAGTAGACATGCATAGGATTGCACTGTAAGTGATTTATTGTAAGCTCTTTTGGAGGCTTTCTGGGAAATGGGATATAAGCAATACAAAAAATAAGTTAAGCAAGAAAAAATATAAGTTTTCAGATTTTGCTGTTTTGAAATCGAACACACTGCATTATAAAAGACTGATGTGCAGCAAATCCAAAATGCCTGAACTTCTACAAATTGTCTTCATAAACAAATATTTCCTGAACTTTAGTGGAAATGTTGCAACATAAATGTTGTACTAAGAATAAAGTAATATTTATTACAATATAGAATAGACATAAATGTGCACAGACACTTTTTAAAGTAATATTTCATCTTTAAAGGTAGAGATGAATTTTAGGAAAAGTCCATGTAGTGGCAAATAAAGTGTGTGTGTGTGTGTGTGTGTGTGTGTGTGTGTGTGTGTGTGTGTGTAATGGATCAGCTTTGCCAAGCATGTCCTCTGCTTATTCAATCAGAGGTAAGATGGTGCAATATAGGTTGAGTATATGCCTGCTACACCATTGACATTCTGAGCAAAACCTGATAATTTTCCAAATATTTCTGAGCAAAATTAGTTTGTGCTAATAAGTCCAGCATAGCAAGGTTGTAGTTTAATATCTTTTTTGAGTTGTCAGAGGTGAGAAGACAGATGGCACCAGTAGTGTGTCTTCATGGCTTCACCAATATATTAACATGGTAATGGCCAACTGAAGATATACTTAACTCTTGTGCAAATAACTATGAATTGTATCCAAAGAAAATTAGTTAGGACCAAACACCATTGAAATAATTGAAACATATTAGTCGTTATCAGTCGTCCCCATCCCCCCCCTTAGGGACCAGGATACATTCTTAAAACTCCATTGTAAAGTGAATCAGTTGTGAAGTGAGTCTTCACCACCATCTAGTGGTCAATTTTGGTATAGCATGTATAGCCTATTTCAGTGATCTTCAACCTTTACTTTCAGGTCCTTGCAATTCAGTGACAACAGCACTGCTGGGATCACGCCGCTATTGCCACCGGGGAAAAAAGTGGTTTTTCAGCCTACCTGGGTGTCTTGCCGGGCCTCTGGGGGTGCGGGGAGCCTGCGGACCCAAAACCCACTAAAAACCCACTTCCCCCCCTCCGGTGGTGTACAGTCGCAACCGTCCTGACATTGGAAACAAGTGCCACTAGGGGAAACACACTGTCTCCCTCCGGACCTTGGGGTCGTGCCCCAAGGTTGAAGATCACTGGCCTATGTAATACAATGCAGTTTAGGCTCAGACAGCAAGTGGCAGCAACGTTTTGTAAGGTACAGTACTGGGGGGCTTCCATCGTATATGTGGATTATCGTTAAACAAACCATTGTTAACCAGGGGACACCTGTACTGTACTAACTTTCTATGTGTGCACCCTTGTCACCTGCTGACTTCCTTTAAAATCCTCCAGGATATAACATGCAGCTAAACAAAATGACCAACAAGTGTCAGTCCACAAGTACGAGAAATGGTTTTAGTCATGAGAAGATGAATTACTGTGTTGTCCTTAATGTGGTGGTTCCACACTTAAAGCCAAAGAAGGCTGCCTTCCACCAAGTACCATCTCATACATCCTGTTTGAAAAGCACATACTATGTGATGTATGAATGGCTGCAAGTGGCTTTTGTGTCTTCCCTGTTCTCATAGTAAGCTAACACACACATATAAGTTTCCTGATGCATATCCCTGAGGCACAAAAAGCACTCAGAAACACTATCCTTGCACTACAGAAGTATTTTCTTTTTCAGGCTTGAAGAGCAATATCAGTCTGTTACAGTGGCCCTGAGGGTCTGCATATGCTTATATGTAGGAAAACGTGAGCATGAGATCCCAGGGTCAGAGAGGTGTGGGGTTTCCCACCATATGGTTCAGCATAGGGTCTGTGTAAACAGTTCTTGGTTTTAATCCTCTCTGTGCAGTCCCTTGCGTACCTTTGAGGAAATATTTGATGTGCCGGAGAGGGGCTGTAGCTCAGTGCTATAGCTCATGCTTTGCATGCATGGGTGTAGAAAGTCCCAGGTTCCATTCCTCGGCATCTTCGGGTAGGGCTGGGAAAGGCCCCTGACAGAAACCTGGACAACTGCTGCCACTCGGCATACCCAGCTCAAAAGACGAATGATCTACCTTGGTGCAGGGCAGTTTCATACGTAGGTATAAAGTTTGGCAATAAGCTGGACTGTAGTCCTTTCAAAAGCCCAATTTTATAAATGTATTAAAATACCTTAGAACATTTATAACAAAATGGCTTAACTTATTTTATTAGAGTATTATTAGTTCTGACTCACAGAACTTACTCTAGCAACACAGAACAGTGTAGTTCAAGAACCAGGTATTCTGAATGCCTTGATTTCTTATAATCCTAGATTAACGGCGCAATCCTGTGTATCTTTAGAGTGGCGGAGCATGCACTCCACCGCTCTAAAGCGCCGCAAATGTGCTGTAAAGCACTTTGTGACGACTCGGGTGTAAGGGCCACCAGCGCGGAGGCCGGCAACCCTCATTCCGCCGCCCTCCGGACCTTGTGCCCGCCGCTGCCGGTATGTCCAACGCCGGTGGGCGCAGGGACGGGGGAAGGGTGGGCAGAGGCAGCCAGGGGGGTGGCCATTGGCCGGCCTGGGTTCGGAGAGCGCCAGGTTATCAGCAGCGTGCTCCGCCGATATCATAGGCCCTTTCCCCGCCCGGACCAGCCTTACTCCATCACCTCGGATGTACGCCAGCTTAGAACTGGCTTAGATCTGAGGAGGCCCATAGGCCCTGGGCAGCCCTATACTCGGGGAAGGGGATGAACATCCCCTTCTCCCAAGGTGTTCCCAGGCCACGCCAGCACGGCCCGAGAATGGGCTCAGGATACGGTGGCCAGTAAGTGTAAAAAAAAACATATGTTTTGAAAAGTGTGCCAAAATCTGTTTATCAGTATGGCATTCTCAGTCCATTTCCTTATTGGGAATGAGGAAGGTGATCATTTTGAACAGAGCTGTGGAACTTCTGAGATCTTATTTAGACACTGCTGACTTAGAAAATATTAAAGTTTCTTTCAAACTCAGCATATTTGACCTCAAGCATCCTAAGAGTCGTGTAGAACAGTCCAAGGCTATTAAATTCCTCCAGTGTTCTCTATAATAATGATTAACTTCTTTCATAACTCTCTTCATAATTAATACAGGCTTCATTGTGGCCACTACTATTCTCTTATTGATCATCTCAACCATTTAAATTGGGACCAGTAAAGCTGTCTCTGTTTACTCTGCTGAGTAGACATTTATTTTATTTGGATAGCTCTCATCATTTGTGAATTATGTTGGGGATATTGACTGTCATGGAAACTACAAGTATTTCAGTGCTCTTGTCACGCAAGAGCCAGAGCCTTTTTAGCATTTGAGGTTAATGCTCTTCTCTGGTGCTTTTTGCATGAAGATCTATAAGTGCTTTATGAACACTAATTAGTCAAGCTTTACAGAGAAGCATTAGCAGCTCCCTTTTACTCATAGCTAAGGCTGTATTTTTTTCCCATAATCACCACAGATGTCTCTGAAATGTTGCCGAATATGGCAGGAGTTGGGTTTATACATTTACAAACACATGTTAATTATGCCACATGTACACATTACCCTGCAATACATGTACACTTTGAGCATATATGACATAAGGGAGTTACTTTATGTGTGGATGCACCTTCTACCCCCAAATCTTGAATTCTTAACTGGTAATAAAATGATTGGACTACACATTAGACAAATGCAAGCAATAGTGAATATTGTACAGTAGTAGACAAGGTTTTCTTCCAGTGTTGTTTTAGCAAATGGCAAAAAAAAAAAATCCCTAGTCGTACTTCTCTCAGGAAGGTTTTGAAAGGATTTGACAAGTCCTCAGCAATAGTGCTGAATCAATAATGTGGCAAGACCAAATTATATTTATGACCAGGCCTGGTCCTTTCTCACTTGTATTTAGTCATGTTACATTAATTCCCATGGCTGGTGTATTAAGCTGCTATTCCCGCCCCCCTTTCCTCCTTTGCTTTCTGTACCGACTGTCAGTCTGCAAATCCAGATATACCTAGAGAGAATTTATCAATGACTTGAATTGCTGCTTTTGTCTTATATTGCTGTTGAGGATATTGA
The DNA here is from genome assembly GCA_026170595.1 of Plestiodon gilberti rubricaudatus. Classification (NCBI taxonomy): domain Eukaryota; kingdom Metazoa; phylum Chordata; class Lepidosauria; order Squamata; family Scincidae; genus Plestiodon; species Plestiodon gilberti. The sequence goes on along the minus strand of JANXHW010000003.1, from coordinate 200,708,154 downwards.
TGGTTGATGACAAATATATTATGACTGTCTTATGTCATATCAAGTTGCTTATGTTGCAGTTTAATTTTGCGGGTTTTAAAGCAAAAACACCTGCTATAGGAAAGTTGCAAGGAAGCCTGGAATAGGTGCAGTCATGATTCAGTGACTGTGAAACACTGGATCCCCTTCCCTTAGGGCCAGTTTACAGATCCAGTTACAGATTGGCCACAGTGGTCCTAGGATTCCTCTGTGGAGTATGTGGAAACCCTTCTCGTGAGACAGGCTGCATCCCCGTGTTCAGTGGTCAGCACTCGTTCCCAAGATTATGGCAGCTGTAAAACATTCTACTGCAGTTGCAGATCTTGTAGCTGAAGATTGTATCCCCACACACCCCAGTACATACAGAAGAATTTCTCTATGCAGTTGTTGTGTACATGTGGAATAAACAAACACCCAACTTACATGCACAATCTGGGCTTAGTTAGGGGCGAATTCCAAAGAAGTAGATTCATATGATGTCTCTGTTACTTAACTAGCCCACTTCAGACTGTAGGTCAAGGCTGAACCTCCTCCTGTTTGTTTTTTAATATGGGGGAGCTTTCAAGTATTTGATTTTCCCCTCCCCTGCAGCCTGAAGTAGTACAGTAACAGATGTATCATATTGGGTCTGCAGTGTTTAATTGATGGTCAGTTAACATTAATTTGATTTTAAAACTTTTAATTGACTAAAAAGGTATTCTTGATGAATTGGGTAGCAAATTAAAAACTTTTTTTTTAAAGTACAAGTACCAATTAAAAACTGCAGATGGCAAGCATCATCTTAAGAGGCATTCCCCCTTCTGTCACACACAGGAGGGAAGGGTGCCTGCTATGACACACACGCGCATCATCTAAAAACAAAATATACTTCTTGCTTCATAACTATTGTTTTTATTCCCATGTAAATTTAATAAATTAATTAAATGATTGACTAAACTCATATGGTTGACTAAGCTTTCTTTAACTAGGTAGCAGCCTACTACATCACATCTGTCTGCTGATTATATGTTTCAGCTTTTTTATGATCAAATGTCTTACAGCCTGATCCTGCTTAAGATGTGGTGGCCGGCCTAAAGGGCCGACCGCTGCATCCTAGGCCCATTGTGGGCCGCGCTGGTGCGGCATGGGTTTGTCCCCTTTCCTCGGTGTAAGCGGCGCAGGCCCCAATGGGCCTCCTTGGATGCGCGCCAGCTCTGGAGCTGGTTCCTCCCAGCCCGGGCCTGCCAATGGCTCCCTCCCTCGCCACCCCTGCCCGCCCTCCCCCCACCCCTACATCGACTGGCATGGGACTTACCTGCGTCGGCCGGCGCAGGTCCGGTTCCATGGCACAGTAAGTGGTGCTGGCCTCCATGCTGGCACCACTTACTCGCAAGGAGCTATAAACATGCTTTACAGCACATTTGCAACTCTTTGGGCCGACGGAGCCTGTGCTCCACCAGACCATAGTTAGGCAGGATTGCACCGTTAGTATTCTACCTTTTGTAGTTACCTTCTAGGGTTTTGTCCAGTCTTTTTTGATGAAAATGTAAATAAATACAAGTATTTATTTGGACAAGCTATCCAGACTTCTTAATATGAAGAGTGGTGCATTGTGAAATATCATCACTTGGGTCAGAAAGTATATTTGTTTGCAGAGCCCATCCAAGATCCTGCCGTAACAATTCATGGCTTCCCACAAGCTGGTGTTTTGGACAGATGCCCATTGTGTCAATTTCAGACAGATTTTTTATTTTATTTTTTTAAGTATAGAGCCTGAGAACTTTTCAAGGGGTAAGCTTTTGGGTGCACTAAAGTTATATTGTACAAGTTTCTAAAGCTTTGCTACATTACCTGTATGTTCAGCGATCTGCAGAATCCCCTAAGTCTGAGAAATATTATCTCTTTCAATGTGCACTTTAGTCAGCTTTAATTGATACAATGGAAAATATATTCTTGCACAACTGTGAGGGAATCTATTTAATGTTCCTTAAGGGGAGATTCTTAACTTTGTAATGCTCTACATGTTCTATTTTCTTATTTTATTCACTCTTCTACCTGTCTCCTTTATAATGGCTTTTATTCTTTGATCTATATGCTATCAATTTTAATTGAAGTGTTTTCTGCTTTCCTCACTGGTGATGTAAAATATATTTTCTTTCACATTTTTAAACAAAATGGTAGAGATCCCCAAAGTTATTTACAGCGCAATCCTAACAAACTTTCCAGCGCCAGTGCAGCCACAATGCAGCCCCAATTTAAGAGAACCAATGTTCCCTCACCTTGAAGAGGCCTCCATGACTGCCCCTGCACGGCAAAATGCAGTGTGTGCCCTGTTGGCACGGCTACACCGGCACTGGAAAGTTGGTTAGGATTGCGCTGTTAGGCATATAAGACTAGCCAAGATGGCTATGAAAATCCCAGCCATACTCTTGCAGTTTGTGTCACATAAGTTGAATGTATCCATTTATTAAAGTTTTCCCTGAAGTCCATTTCTTGTAAAACTTCTAGTAAAAAAGACCAGTTCAAATTATCAAAAGCTTTTTCGGCATCTATAAATATTAATGCTAATTGCCTCAAAGCAGCCTAGGCCTGATGTGGCCTTTTGACGCCATTTTGTGCTTCAGAATTTTGTCTTTCCTGTATAAAATGAGATTTCTTCTGGCTTCACAGTTCACACCCGAAATGTATTGTAATGGCTACTGGCCGTTTCTTTGGTAAGGAAGATTCCTTGTTAGCAGGCCATTGATACAGTCTTATTGACAGACATGCAGGAGGCTCATTGGGAAGGTGAAAAGTCATCAGAGCCTAGAAGCAGGCTGAGGAGAGGAGCTGATATAAGGGGTGAGTGTAAAGAGGCTGCAGTTTGCAGCCTCCCAGGCAGGGGTGTCACTAGAATTGGTGACACCTGGGGCAAAATCTCATGGTGTCACCCCCCATGGACCCCTCCCATACCAAACCACATGATGTGGAAGCCGCCTGGCTCTTGGCTTTTCCTGGATCAAGAAAATTTTAAACCCATTTTCTACCAGTGGTGCGTTTTCGCATCATTGGTAACAAATAGAATAGAACGTCATTTTGGTGTCACCCCTCCCTGGGGCAGTCCATCCCCCACTACTGACACCCCTGTCACAGGCATAAAAGAGTCTGCTGAATGAAAAGCTTGGAAAGAAAGAACGAAAGCTGAATGGAGGGTCTCTCTCTCGAAATCTGATATGAAGCAGGAAACTTACTGTTCACTTCCATCTGATGCTCAACTTGTATATTTGTAGAGAAACCAAATATCACAAAGAAGCTATACGTCTCCACTGAACTTTCCTCCAAAAGAAGCCAAAACCCGGGTAGCACTGCTCCAACATCTAATCTCTTGCAGAAGTGGGGGCACATAACTTTATATAACTTGGGTTTGAGGATAGCATCCTCATTAAAGTCTAATAATGATCCCTGCTGAACATCTGCAAACAAAACAGATGTGATGATCACAACAGATTTAAAACTTTCCATTTCATAATATGAAAATATTTTATTTTGGTTTCATCCCGAATTGTGAGCTTGGAGCTTAGCCAAGAATATAATTCCTTTATCTCCCTGGTTTTTATCCATTCTGACCTCTCAGTTTCTATTGCTTATTGCTGTGTTTAAATAGCAGATGGTAATTATTTTTGTAATGCACTCATCTTCAGTGAATATTCTGATAAGTAATATATAACAATATATTTTACTATTGTCAAGAATTGACAGCAATCATCATGCCAAAGTTTGGAAGGACCTATCCAAGCCACTCAGTTAAAAGCAACACAATAAGTAATTTGGTAGTTTTGAAGGCAGCATGTACAGAAAAGCTGGTTTATAATAGGCACCTTTTCAATTGGTGCTCCTCTTATATTTAGCAGGGGGAGAGTAACTGCCCCCCTTTCATCCCAGCACAGTGTCTTTTCTGGTGGCTGTTGCTGGTGGTGTTCTGCATCTTTTTTAGATTGTGAGCCCTTTGGGGACAGGGAGCCATTTAATAATTTGATTTTGTCTGTAAACCACTTTGTGAACTTTTTGTTGAAAAGCGGTATATATTATAATAATAATAATAATAGGCTTTTGGTTACATGGGAGATCTGTGATTGGATATACACTCTGCCCTCTTTATCAGTATGTTTGCTATAAGGATCCATACTGCACATATTAAAACCATCCCTCATACCAAGGTTTTCTATATAAGGTCTAGGAATGGTGGGTAAAAGAAATGGACCAAGTCCCTCGAGGAGGCAAGGTCTACCACCTATTTTACCCAGCGGGTAGACCTTCCCTCCGCTTTGAACTCTTAAAGACAGAGAAGGGGACAAAATGTTGAGATACCCAATCACAGATCTTCTCCATCACATCCGTTTTGATCTTTACCAAATCAGTAAGCAGTTTCCCTTCTTTATTTAAAATCATCTGCACAAATTATCTAAAAACTGTATGAGGTCAATATTTGCAATATTAGGGAAGACTGATTTTCTTATCAGTACTGGAGGATAAGTAAAGCCTAAGGTAAAGGTATCCCCTGACAATTAAGTCCAGTCGTGTCTGACTCTAGGGTGTGGTGCTCATCCACATTTCAAAGCCGAAGAGCCAGCGTTGTCCGAAGACGCCTCCGTGGTCATGTGGCCGGCATGACTCTCCTTGCTGCAGCGCGTAGCATGCAGCTGGAACATGGAGCGCTGTTTACCTTCCTGCAAGCGGTACCTATTTATCTATTCGCATTAACATGCTTTGGAACTGCTAGGTTGGCAGGAGCTGGCCAAGCAACAAGAGCTCACCCCGTCGCGGATTCGAACTGCCGACCTTTCGATCAACAGCTCATGGTTCATCGGTTTAACCCACTGCGCCACCCGCTGGCAAGTAAAGCCTAGTTCATTTAAAATTGCTTACATACTTTCCCTGGTTTCTAGTCTCTAAAAACCACCCACCCAGTATACAGTATGTTAACACAAGGTTTGCAAAAACAAGCAAACAAAAACTCTACATTTATTTTAATACAGAATTCCTCTTGACAACATCATCAATAGAGAAACATTGGACAGTTTTGTGCAGAGAACCTTGCTGAAGGCTAGAAGGGAAGAATAAAAGATGTGATAGGACTGCATTATTTCTCTCTTGCTCCAATGGTTGTAAGGCCTTTTGATTATGGTGCTGCAACTAAGAGATTAGCAGCTTCTCCTCCACGATAAGTGAAGAGAACATAAGATCAGGCCAAAGGCCCATCTAGTCCAGCTTCCTGTATCTCACAGTGGCCCCACCAGATGCCTCCAAGAGCACACAGACAATAAGATAACCTGTTTCCAGTTGTCACTCCCTTGCACCTGGCACAGAGAAAACCTACTTCTAAAGCCAAGAGGTTGCTTATGGCTTGTAACCTGTGATGGTCTTTTCCTCCATGAATCTATTCAAACCCCTTTTAAAGGCATCTAGGCCAGGTGCCATTAAGAGCATACAGTATATTCTGATGCTTCCTGTGGACAGATGCCAATTTCCAAGAGGATATGCACATATAGTACTAGTATTCCAGTTGTAAAATATTAGGAACATTGTGGTTTTTACAGCTGAATCCATTGCTTTTTAAGCATCACTAATAAGTTTTCTTGGCTCATATAATTTGCATTCGATTCTGAATACGAAATGCCTGTATCGAGATGGACACCATCTCTCTACAGCCCAGTTACTGCCATAAAATCTAATCTATCTACTGTTCATATTAGTGAAGTGTTTTGCAGGATCTGTAAGACTAGATCTTTGGTCAGACTTCTAGCATGCATTCACCGTCCACACCCATCCTTTCCTTGTTCTTGTTCTCTATCCTCTAGTGATCTGATACTCAGCAACCAATACAGTATTTATTTGCTAAGGCAGTTTTTACTTTGATGATTTATTGTTTCCTTATGGTTCAGGGTTAATCCAACTGTTTTCCAGGTATCTCTGAGGAAAACGGGGTAGAGCTACTTAAAGAATTATTTAAATGAAAATTTTCAATTTTGGAATTAATTTATTGCCTGAGCAAATATGCATACTTTGGCAGTTTATAGCTAGCATGCAAAACATAGTGGTTTGTGACTAAGAGCCTCTGTACCAGTGCTTTTCAATCTTTTTGTTTATTTGCTTCCAAGTACCACACTTCTGCAAGTACCACCAGACAGTGGTGTCGCTCGAGGTGAGGCGGAACGGTAAGTTCCACACTGTGCTAGCCTCTGTTTACTCTCCAGCACGAGGTGGCCCCGCCCCCTTGCCGTCAGAGCCATTCAGTCAGGCGAAGGCAACGCGCAGTAGACTCCCTGCATGTTGCCTTCACTGCACTGAATGGCTTCGATGGCTGGGGAGTAAACGGAGGTTAGTACAGTGCGGAGCATACCGTTCCGCCCCACCTCGAGCGACGCCAGTGCCACCAGAGATGGCAGCTGTGCAAAAAGGTGGGCAGCTAGACCCACAGTTGGGACTTCATCCTGCATCCTCCTTCCCCAAATTGGACCTCTTTTCCACATTTTGCACACCTGTGTACCCCCCCCCCACATACACACACACCTAATTCCATTTCCAGCAGGGTTGGGCTAGGTGGCACAGTGCCATGTAGGAGGCCAAGCACTACCTACCATACTGTGAAGTACCACTATTGGTTGAAAAGCACAAATGAGGAACATAATTCAAAAACTTATGGCTATGCAGCCCTTGCATGCCTTTTGCACTGCAGAATAACTGCTGAAAGATAAGAAGTGGGTTTCTTTCTGCTTGGCATTGTCCCTACATATGTAAAGATATTAAACAAGATTCCTTACCTGAAGGCTAAAGCTGCAGTCTTATGCATGCTATTTTGGAAGTAAGTCTTATTGGCCACAGTGGGATTTGCCTTCAAGTAAGCATGCTTAGAATCAGGCTGTAAGTGTTCAGAGCTTTCCATAAACTGGTGGTTACCAGGAAAAATGTTTCTTCATAAGATGGAAAATGTCCATGCTGTTTGGTTGGTAGAGACATAAAAATACTCATAATTTGAAATTGAACACATTGCAGGCCTAAGGCAGTTAAAGAAGGTAAAACAGGAATACCACAACCCTCAGGAGCAGATTTTCAGGGGGTGCAGGAGGCTACAGAGGAAAGAGGAATTGGTAAAAATTGCCTTTCCTGCCTTGTATGAACTGTAGTACTTCCACTTGCAGCATAACAGTTTAGAATACTGTACAGTCCCATGTGTCTAGAACCTGGATTCCTCTTCAGTTAAGACTATGCTGGCCTTTAAAGTTTGCTGCTTTTCTGATTCTGTTATAGAGCAGTTTCTTGCCAGATCTTCCCAACAGCTTCCAAAATTACCCAGAGGAAAATAACCAGGGTCAGACTGAGGAGCCACTCTAGGCAGAGAGATTCTGGTAGTAAACCCCAATTGTATAGCCAAAATCAGTTGTTTAATCTGCTGCAATCTGAATTTGGCATGTTCTCCAAATTTTTAGTAGGGACATATTTAATGAGTAGTACCCATTCAGTCTACCAGGGGCCGTTCTACAAAGCTATTACTTTTTTAAAAAGCATACTTACATCTCTCTCTCTCTCTCTCTCTCTCTCTCTCTCTCTCTCTGTGTGTGTGTGTGTGTGTGTGTGTGTGTGTGTGTGTGTGTGTGTGTGTGTTAAAGGTTCTAACTGCTCCTTGGAAGTATTCAGAACTGAATCATGGGGTGATTCATTTTTGTTCCAGGTGACAAAGAGTTGACTGTTTTAAATTTTATAGTCCTTCAAAGGTTTGCTTGAAAAGCCACAAGAAACCAAATAATCAGTTGCAGGAAACGTTTGGTAAACATATAATTATGTATAAGGTGGCTTGCTCAATTTGGAATGGGTTGTAAAATGATCATGCCACTATGACTCCACAGTGTGGGGGTGGGCCTTTGATAGCATCATAGTTCAGCAGTTAACCATTGGTCCGAAAGGTATGCCTACCGATTCAAAATAAATGTGACTAACAGCACAATCCTGTAAGTATTCACGGCCGGCCTAAAGGGCCGGTCGCTGTATCCTATCCGGATTGCGGCCTGCCCCAGGGCTGCTAAGCCGCATCTCGGAAGAAGGGAATGTTCATCCCCTTCCCTGGGTATAAGCGACCCTGGGGCCTATGGGCCTCCTCGGATGTACGCCAGGTCCAGGCCTGGTGTACATTCGGGTAGGCTGTGTAAGGCTGAACCAGCCTGGGAACGGGCATAGGATATTGACGGAGTGCACCACCAATATCCCCACCGCCTCCCAGCCTGGACCAGCCAATGGCCACCCCCTGCCTGCCCTCCCCCCGCCCCTGCACAGACCGGTGCAGGACTTACCTGTGTCCTGCACATCGGTGGCCGCAGGATCTGGAGGGCGGCGGAGTGAGGGCTGCCGGCCCTTACTCCCGAGTCATCGCAAACATGCTTTACGGCACATTTGCGACACTTTGGAGTGGTGGAGCATGCTCTCCGCCACTCTAAAGGTACGCAGGATTGTGCCGTAAGATAATGGCCTATAGGCTGCAATCCTATCCACACTTACCTTGGAGTAAACTCCATTGACTATAATAGGACTTACTTCTGAGTAGACATGCATAGGATTGGGCTCACACACTGGCGTCGCTGGAGCGTGGCGGGGGGGCGGGCCGCCAGGGGGTGACGCGCGTCACGGGATAACGCGCGTACCCCGCCCCGCGCATCAACTCCGTGACGCGCGTCGCCCTCCGGACGCTCCGAGGCCGGCCCAGGAGCCGGCCTCGGAGCGTCCGACCCCGCCGGCACTCCAGGGCCTTCTAAAAGAAGGCCCATTGCGCAGCACAAATCCGGGTATTTTTTCAATTTTCGCGCATGCGCAGACCGTTTTGAGGGCAAGATGCCCTCAAAACAGTCTCTGCGCATGCGCGAAAATTGAAAAAATACCCGGATTTGCACTGCGCAATGGTCCTTCTTTCAGAAGGCTCTAGAGCGCCGGCCAGGCTGGACGCTCCGAGGCCGGCTCCCGGGCTGGCCTCGGAGCGTCTGGAGGGCGATGCGGGGGGTGACGCGGGGGGGGAGGCAGCCGGGTCGCCCCCCCACCGTCACTAGGGTGACGCTACTGGGCTCACAGTCTGCTTTCTCCTCCCAGAAAAGAGAATTCCTTCTAGAGCATCTAGTGTCCAACAGAGAATGCTGTAGGGTTCAGTATTTTTGTTGAAATTGATCTCACTCCCTAATCTAGCTGGGGATGGGGGCGCTTTCCTTAACAGATTTTTGGGAATAGCAGTCCAGATGCTGGTGCTCAGATTACAGGGGTGAAAGTCCTTAATGAAATCTGTAATTCCTGCTCCTGAATGTGCATTGTTTTAGCCAAATTACGCTGCTTTGTAAACATCTAAAAGCAGTAGGTAAGAGTGCTGTCACAAAAGTTTAGAGGAGTGCACATTATCTGGCCTGTCTGTAATTCAAGCACTGCAGACATAATCTCTTTCCTTTTTTAACAAATAAGTACTGGGATAGCTGGTGCAGCTCTTGAAAAAACTGGACAGACCAGTAAGGAAAGAAGACTATCTTAATGAGCAAAGTGGTAAAAAATGGGGCACCTCTTCTTCTTCCAGAGGTGGCAAACCTTTGCGTAGCTTCTATATAGGGTTTCCAAGAGCAACAGGGAGCTAGGATGGTAGCAAAATAACACCCCCTCAAATTATACCTGTTCACGGTGCCCTCATTTAGATAACATTATTTGGTTGTGGGTCCAATCCTATCCAACGTTTTAGAGCCACTGCAGCTGCAATGCAGCCACAAGGGAACAAACGTTTCCTTGAGGAGGTGACTGCCCCCCCAATGCAGGATGCAGCGCACGCCCCGTTGGCACTGCTGCATCGGTGCTGGAAGCTTGGATAGGATTAGGCCCTGTGAGAGCTTATTGATTGGACACTTGTTTCACAGCAGTGTTACCTTTTAAACAGCGCAATCCTGCCTATGTTAGGCTGGTTCTGCGCCAGCCTAAGGAGTTGCAAACGTGCCGTAAAGCATGTTTGCGGCTCCTTTCAAGTAAGCGGTGCCAGCGCAGATGATGGCACAGCTTACTAAATCGCAGAACTGGACCTGCACCGGCCAATGTAGGTATGTCCTGTGCCGGTTGGCGCAGGGGCGGGGGGAGGGTGGGCAGGGGTGGCAAGGGAGGTAGGTCATTGGCCTGCCTGTGCTGGGAGGGGGTGGGGATATTGGTGCTGATATCCAGTGCCCTTACACGGCCTCCCCGGATTTGTGCCAGCTAAAGAGCTGGTGCACATCTGAGGAGGCACATTGGGGCCCATGGCGCTTACACCGGGGGAAAGGGACGTTCTAGGTGAGCTCGGGCCATGCCACTGCGGATCACAATGGGCCTCGGAAGCAACGGCCGGCCCTTTAGGCCGGCCACCGCATTTTAAGCAGGATTGGGCTGCCCATAAGGTAAAAGATGATTTCTACTTGCAGAAAGCAAACATAAAAACATAAGAAGAGCCCTGCTGGATCAGGCCAAAGGCCATTCTAGTCCAGCTTCCTGTACCTCACAGTGGCCCCACCAGATGCCTCAGGGAGCACACAAGACAACAAGATACCTGTATCCTGTCGCCACACCCTTGCATCTGGCATTAAGAGATAGCCTATTACTAAAACCAGGAGGTTGCTTATCCCCATCATGGCTTGTAACTTATGATGGACCTTTCCTCCATAAATCTGTCAAAATCCCCTTTTAAAGGCATCCAGGCCAGGTGCCATCACCACATTCTGTGGCAAGGAGTTCCACAGATTAATTACACGCTGAGTAAAGAAATATTTTCTTTTGTCCATTCTAATTCTCCCGCCACTCAATTTTAGTGAATGTCCCCTAGTTAGTGTTATGCGAGAGGGAAAAGAACCTCTCTCTATCCACTCTCTCCATCCCATGGTGCTCCAGCCCACTAATCATTTTGTTCGCTCTCTTCTGCACCTTTTCCAGTTCCACTATATCCTTTTTGAGATGTGGCGACCAGAACTGGATGCAATACTCCAGATGTGGCCTTACCATCAATTTGTGCAAAGGCATAATAATATTGGCCATTTTATTCTCAATCGCTTTTTTTAATGATCCTGAGCATGGAATTGGCCTTCTTCACAGCCGCCGCACACTGGCTTGACACTTTCATCAAGCTGTCCACCAGTACCCCAAGATCTCTCTCCTGATCCGTCACAGAAAGCTCAGAACCCATTAGCGCAGGGGTTCTCAACCTTTGGAGGCCTAGGTACCCCCTATCACGGTCCAATTTTCTGAAGTACCCCCTGCTAATTAACTGCTAATTAACTGGATTAATCAGTCAATTAATTAGGTGATTAATCATTAAATAAAAAAGTACTAAAACGATTTTAAATGTGAAAAATGTCTTATTTAACTCTGTGTGTGTGTGTGTGTGTGTGTGTGTGTGTGTGACACACACACACATGTACAAAGTACAAAAGTACAAAAATAAGCCCAAAACCAAAATCAGAGAGTCAGAAGGCAAATAGTTCTGCAAGACTCCGTTACACTGGAGTCAGCGGCCCCTCCCCCTTGCTGTTGGAGCCATTCCAGCAGCAACAGGGGAGTGTCCTGCGTGTTGCCTTTGCCGCCAGAATGGCTCCAACAGCAAGGGGGAGGGGCCGTTGACTCCAGTGTAACGGAGTCTTGCAGAACTACTTGCCTCCGCTCCACCCTAGTTATCCATGGGTTCACCGGCATCCACATGTCTGTTGACTTTTTCAAAGAATTCTAAAGAGAATTCTAAAGAATTGTAAAGAGAATTCTAAAGGGATGCAATCTAATTGCACAGTAATTCTTTCTTGTGGATTCAGTCTTCTGAGCTAGCAAAAAAAATCATGGTTATCAGCTGGCTTTCTTGATGAAAAAATGGATTAATAACAGTGTGAAAGGCTACATTGTTTAGAGGCTGTGGCTAGCAAGGACCAAGCTGATTAAGCACTTCTCCACTGTTTTTGGTGCTCTTAGCTTAGGTGTCAGAGGTGTTGAACTGAAATTGGTTGGAAACCCAAACTCTTCATTCTGCCAGTGGACAGGGACCATACCCAATTAAACAACAACAACAACAACAAAACAGGTCTGCCTTAATAGCACCAAATTATCAATTACCTGAGCACCCCTGGAATAAGTACACCAGACAAAGGCTTGGGATAAAGGGTCACTTTATTAATATAACAAATATATACCTGCAGCAGGGATCAAACTAACTAAAAAAATCCCAAATGTGCGGATAATAAGTTGGGGGAAACAGTAGTAACCGCCTGCCTCCCCAAGATAACAAGCAGGCGTCACATCCTGACTCTAAGACATCATCCGTCGTAGACTGAGTGTGCTTATCACCTCCAAACGAAATGGTTGGACAGCTGGACAGATAAGACCCCTTAGGCTAGGCCTATCAGGAGGTCATTGCTTGTTCCAGCCAGCCATAATCTGGTGGTTGCCAGCCAGCCTCACTGATCCAGGTAAGTATCGTCTGAGTGGTCCTCATTCGCCCCATGACCTTGCTTACCTCAGAACGTACACCAATTCATCAGGCCCTGGCTACGCTGCCCACACGTCACCTGCCTAAAGTGACCAAAAAGCAGAAAGGGGGGATACCCAGGGACCTAATACACCCCCACAACATCAGTCTGGGGTAGGCGAAAACACCACTAGCCAATAGACAATCAGGCTGACAGCAAAAAATTCCTACCCGGTTCCCATAATGAGCAACCAGCTAATCTCAGACTGTATGAAGGGCAGGTGGGGTTTTGCAACGAGAACAAACTGGGTAAGTGAGAGCAACGGCTCTCAAGGCAACTCAGTCCATCATGTCCCAAAAGCCTCCAGGAACCAATGGGCTGCTCAGAAGTCCATGCCTTTGCCCGGAGCGCACCGGGGGGGGGGCAGACAAAGGGGGCGATACACCGAAGGGCTTGCCATCTTGATTCAGCCTCAACTAGACACAAAAAAGTGATCAACTCAGCCCTCATGCCATATATGCCTAAATCACTCAGCATTTCTCTTCCACCCACCATACTAGACACAATATTCTTGCCTAAGTCCCTTTCTCTCTCTGGCTCCCCCATTTTACCCCCCCCCCCCCATTCTGTTCTTTTCCTGCTTCTTCACAGTTGCAAATGCTTAGGCTTACCAGATCTCCAACCGAGACAGAGTGCTAGACCTTTAGGAGAAGGAATGTGGGCAGGTGTAGCTTGTTAAACCTTAGAGCACAATCCTAGGCATGTCTACTCAGAAACAAGCCCCACTGAACACAATGGGGCTTGCTTTCTGAGTAGACATGCCTTGGATTGTGCTCTAAGGTTTAACAAGCTACATCTGCCCACATTCCTTCTCCTAAAGGTCTAGCACTCTGTCCCGGTTGGAGATCTGGTAAGCCTAATGCTGACCAATTGCAAATTCTACATTTATTAATTTATTATACATATTTATCCTGCCTTTCCATCAAATGCTTAAAGTGGTGAACACATTTATAAGATCATTAACTATAAAACTGTTAACAATAAAACAGTTAACAATAAAACAATCAACAAACGCATAGAAAACAGCAGTATTTAAAACCTGTCACCAGTGGCAGTAAAATCACAGTATCAGCCAGCATAAAATCATCATCACTCTAACACCATTAAAATGCAATGGTAGTCAAGCAGCAGGTATACTGAAACCTGGTAGAAAAGGAAAATCTTATAGTGCAAGCCTATGTGTGCTTACTCAAAAGTAAGTTCCATTGAGTTCAATAGGTCTTACTTCCAGGTAAGTGTGTATAGGATTGCAGCCTTACAGCCCAATCCTATGTAAGGATACCCTGCCGGTCTAAATGTGTGTTCCAGCCAGCCATAGAGAAATGTGTTTTCCGCTGTGGAGCTGGCATACATTCGAGGCCAGCGTGTTGGGGCAACCCGGGCCGGGAGAGGGCTTTGGATATCAGTGGATCTCGCTGCTGAGATCCCCGCCCTCTCCTGGCCCGGGATGGCCAATGGCTGCCCCCGCTCGCCACCTGGTCTGCCTTCCCCCACTGCTGTTCCAGCCAGCGCTGGACTTACTCAGTCTGGTGGGCACAGTCGGCGAAGAAAGGGCCGCAGGCCATTGCCCCAGAGGTCTTTACTCTCCGAGTGTCATGAAAGTGCTTTATGGCACTTTCGCGACACCTAGCGCTGGGGGAGCGCACTGGATTGCGCCATTAATGTGGCAGAAAATTAGTAAGCACAGTGGTAGAGCATATGCTTTGACAGTTTCAATCCCTGAAATCTCCAGATAGGGCTGAGAAAGAGCCCCTGAGAAAGAAACCTGAAGAGCTACTGCCCAGGGCCCATGAGAGGGGGGTAAAGGGGGTAAATTGTACCTGGGCCCATGATCAAAAAGGGGGCCCAGGAGCCAAAGGAGGGCCCCCAGAAGTTTCCTGGGATCTCAGCTGGCCACATGGAGAGTGAAAGACAGTGGCCAGGCCAGGTCTACCGGGTGGGTAGATCTGGGCACCGCATCGGGAAGCCTGGTAGACCTGGGCTCCAGAGACTTTTTCATCTATTGCTACCCTCCCCCACCCTGTTTTTCCCTCTTCCCCTTTGAGAAGGGCCCCAAAAGAAACTTTGTACCCTCTGATAAAATTCCTCTCAGAGACCCTGCCACTGCCCATCAGTGTGGATGGGCCAGTGAGCTAAATGGCTAATGATCTGAGGACTCATTATAAACTAGCTTCCTGTGTTTACCAGTAAAGGGGGGGGGGAGAATTTCATAATCTGGTGGCGGCAGTAGCGAAGATCCTCTGCTGCCTTCCCACTAAATGCCCAAAAGATACTGGTGGAATGCAGAGAAGAGCCTCTCCAGCAGATCTGAATATTTATTTATTTATGTATATATTTTATTATTTAAAAAAATTATATCCTGCCTTTTCCTATGCCAAGGCAAAAGCCCAAGGCGGCTTACAACATAAGTTAAAATACATAACTTAATTTAATAAATAGAATATTAGAGGGGCTGACACCATTGTGCATGGCAGAAGCCACTGCTGCATGAGTCAATTTATCTACTAACTAAGGGCATCCTCAAAATATCCTAAAATTGTATGGGGTGCTATGTAACCTGTATCAGGGTCTCCTAAAGGGCGTGATAAGCTTCCTGCTATGTTTTGACACCCCTAGTTTAAGTGATCAGTTTTGTTTCTCTAAGTTTCAGAAATTCTTCTGGTGAAATGTAATTTCCTAAAAATTCTTCCTCTTAATGCAACGTGAAAGAAAGAAAGAAAAATAATAAAGCTTCATTAAGGCCAGTAAAAATCTTCTGAGGTCTTTAGATAAAAACTGTTAGAATGGTGCAAAGTGTTGTTTTATTGAACTGTCTGACACTGAGGTAATGATTGCTGAGGTGAGAGAAATGCTAAAATATTGCACAAACTGCAGTGCAACAAAGCACATTGTATTTCTCTCTTTTAATCCTTTTGTGCCTTAACTAGTGATTCTATGGGGATATGGAGCGTTTGCATGGTCCTTTTACGTTATGGTTGGCGCCTGCTGGTATAAATCAAACACACTGTCCTCTTGTTATTTGACAGGTTTAAAAACCCCAATTTTAATCACTTCATACAGGTATCTAATTTGAATCAGGCTGGCAAGCTGCAGGGCTCTTGTGCTTGTTTAATTGGTATCTTTCTCATCACATTTGAATGAAGTTGCACACGCACTGCAGGACATCAGTAGAGACAACTGAATAGCCAAGGCTGTCACTCTGGAAACAGGACAGTGAGATTGCAGCCAAGCTAAAGAGAGAATGGGGTCAGATGTACTTTTTATTGTTTCTGTCTATTTGGGCAGGATATAGAGATAATATATGTGAAACTAGCTTGACACGACTGATGCCATATTTAATGTATGGAGTTGATAATTGCTATAGGATGCTGCTGTAATGTTCAGCATATGCGTGAGCTCTGTGCAACTCGTATATATGTATCCGCAAAGAATATTCAAGTGTTGCTTGATAATCTCTCGTGCTGCAATCCTATGCACACTTTCCTGGGAGTAAGCCCCATTGAACACAATAGGACTTACTTTTGAGTAGGCATGCATAGGATTGTGCCCTCAGTCTGGTTTTGATAACTTATGATGATTTGATCGCAACTTATGATGATCTGATCGCAACTTCAGTGTATATGTAGTAGAAAATGAAGAATGCTACTGTCACAAGTTCCCCCTTTCCCAAATTCAAATATGAAGAGGTAATGAAGCTCCCCATAGCCTGTCATTCCATTCCATACATGATTTAGCTACCCCTTTGAGGTAAATGTCAGGCCCCACATTTTGTGTCATGGGTGTGAAATTGGCCCATTTTCATATTTGTGGTTATCAGTGTCTTGGATTATGTATTGTGCCAAATTTCAGTTTCTTGGGTGAACTTGGAAGTACCTTGATGCTTTGGGGGCATATTTGAACCCCTTGTTTTCATGGGAAAATATACAAACTTTCCATTTTCAGATGTTTTTAGTAATATAAATGAGTTGCCTTGAATTACGCACAGGAAAGAGTGTATTAGAAAATTTTCAGTGTGCCAAATTGCCGGCTTCTATATCCGGTGGAAGTACTCTTAATAGGCATACCATATATAAAGGGGGACAAAGTGCCTATACCTTTTAACCAACTACTGTATAGAAGAAGGAATTTGGGCAGGTGCAGCTTTTTGCACCCTTCCATTATGAGCTGCACCTGTCCAAATTCCTTCTTCTATATACAATGGTCACCCCTGTGCTAGGTTGTATGGTGATTATCCGTGCTAGTACTGCATCCTCTTGTATCCCCAGTAAAGCTGACATATAGATACTTTGCAAAAATCAGTTTATTGCAGGGGTTAGAAGTCTTATAGTACAATCTTAGTCATGTCTAATCTACTCAGAAGTAAGTCTCATGGTGTTCATTGGGATTCCAGCATGGAACCTCATACAACAGTAGTGTGTGTTTGGTCGTAGTGATGCTGTGCTTATAGCACTTGAAGTTATATTTGGCCTAGAGTTATATTTGGAAGGGTAATTTACAAAGAACTGCTCTAGTATGGCCTGCATTTATATTCATTACATTTTTGTCTTGAGAACTTAAATCTACCTACTGATAGTCATTTTTAACATTTTGCTCGTCTTGTTTCCCAAGCCATATATATGCACAGTGTTGTGTGTGCGCTGATTGCAATTCCTGACAATGTTAGCGTTGAAACTGTCTGACCTAGTGAATTTCAGAAGAGTTTGAATAAGAGATCCAAATCCAATACATGTTCATATGGAAAATGACTTCTAAGGTACCTTTTCAATCTGCATGCAACCCACAGGTGATTCTTTCTATTACCAATTACACTTTAGATTTGCACTTTATGGCTGAGGTTTGGAGAGCTTTGCCGAATAATTATCCAGACCCTTTTTGTGGCTGTTCTTGTTATGAATACATATTTGGGCAACTGATGAATCAGAAAAGGACTTGAAGTCAGACCATCAAGATAGTTCTTCTTTAGATAGCACCGTCACATTAGAGAGTAAATCAGAATTGGAACCAGAGTCTTTGATTTCAGTTGAGTCCTTAAGTTGCCTTATTCCATGCGATTGGAAAATGTGTTGTTTTGTTGCTTTCTGATGGGCTGGGTTAACCTGCAACCTAATGCATACTTACCTAGAAGTAAGCCCAACTGAACACAATGGGACTTACTTCTGAGTAAATATCCATAAAATTCTGCTGTAGACCTTTCAGTCTCTAAACTCCCATTGGCTCCAGTAAAACCATAACTATTCTGTTCCATGGTATTTGGTGAGATGGGATTTTTACCGTAAAGTGAAAACCACAGTTTTTAATCTGTCTGTATTTACTTCTATATCACTGTTTAAAGAGAATGTTGAGTACCTCAATACGGTATTGAGGTACTCAACAACATTCTCTTTGATATAAACAGTGATTTAAACAGGCTTATATATAAAAGGGGACAAAGTGCCTATACCTTTTACCAGTGTTTCCCAAACTTTTTTGACCTGCTGCTCCTTTGACCTGCAGCTCCCCATTACGTTATGTTGATACCTGCCAATTGGCATTGCACTGTTTTCCGAGGGGATTATGTGGCTCCCCTGGCTAGTTTCCACGGCTCCCCTGGGTGCCACGCCTCCCAGTTTGGGAACCACTGCCTTTAACTAGCCTTACCATAGTCCCAGAATCGAGTCGCGCCACGGCCTAGAAAAGACAGGAGCTGCTCCCAAGGGTGCACCGCGCCAGACCAATGCAAGCCGCGGCTTCCGGAGCTTCCAGTAAATGAGATGACTGTGTTGGCCTGCTGCGGTGCACCCTTGGGAGCGGCTCGTGTCTTTTCTAGGCCGCGGCACGACTCGATTCTGGGACTATGGTAAGCCTACCTTTAACCGTTATACAGAAGAAGGAATTTGGGTAGGTGCAGCTTTTTGCACCCTTCCATGATGAGCTGCACCTGCCCAAATCCCTTCTTCTATATACAATGGTAATACCATATGCCCATCTCCATACTTGGGGGGGGGGGAGCAATTACCAGCAACAGATTAGTTAAAATTATGAGGTCTCTGTGAAGGAAGTGGACTTGGAGCTGATTCACAATAGCATCTTAAAGCAGAAATGTGTGGAATCCATCCCATTGCTGCTTGCATTGGCCTCCTGAAAAAGAGGGAAGGTGTTTGCCTTCTCCTGAGGTGAGCAGTGCTGGGACCTATTTCCTCAGTTGCAGATGCTGCTTCACACCAGGGTCCACAAGCTGTGCTCCCCACCTGCTTTGGCAGTAGTTGCTTCTTTCCTGTGACTAGACTCATCTCTTAGGGGTGATTCACACGACACTTTTCCAGGCGCGGATGCCCCTGCCCCAGCGCGCAGAGCTGGCCGGAAGCCCTCCTGCTGTACCGCCTTCTTATGAAGGTGATTGGAGGTAGTTCTGATTGGCATGCAGCCACTCTCCCCCCCTCTCATCCAATTGGTAGGCTGCAGTAGCTCTGCGAACCCGCCCAGCTCCGCAAAGCCCGCCCCCTCAAAAGATGAGGGGAAGCCATTTTTCCAGCTTCTGCATTGCGGAGCTCACAGCTGCTCCGCTTGCTTCCGAAATGCTGTCAAAGAGCTCTGCGCATCTCCGTAACGCGCCTGGATTTGTGTAGTGTGAATCAGCCTTTAGTCATCTGGGTGAGGTGGAAAGAGGGTTACACTTTAGCAGTCATTTACAGTTGGGAGAACTACAAGGGTTTCTGGCATTTTTTTTTTTTTAAAAAGCCACCATGAAGCTTTTGTTCCCTTCTCTTCCTAAGCAAAGGGTTGCAGTAGCTAAACCTGGTGCTCAAACCTGTCAAGATATGAATGTGTGGCTCCTCCAAGCATAACAATGCCATGGATACATTGGCTTTTGAACTTATGCATATACAGTAGGCTTACCAGATCTCCAACCAGGACAGAGTGCTAGACCTTTAGGAGAAGGAATGTGGGCAGGTGTAGCTTGTAAAGTCCTAGAGCACAATCCTAGGCATGTCTACTCAGAAGCAAGCCCCATTGTGTTCAGTGGGGCTTGCTTCTGAGTAGACATGCCTAGGATTGTGCTCTAAGATTTAACAAGCTACACCTGCCCACATTCCTTCTCCTAAAGGTCTAGCACTCTGTCCCGGTTGGAGATCTGGTAAGCCTAATATACAGTAATGACTCAGTGCTATATCGTATCTATAAGACCTCTGTAAATCTCTCTCAAAATACAATCCTAGTGTAATTTGCAGCCTTTTTTGAGTTAAAATACTTGAAATCAGTCGATTTGTAGCCCAAATTTTAATTTCTCTCTCTCTCTTGTAGCTCAGTTCTTAAGTCTCAGTTAAATCAGTGAAGCTTGGTCCCAGAAAGCATTCTGAAGATCATTGATGGTTAGAACTTGTATTAGTAGCCCTTAGACAAGTTGCTGCAACTTTGTTTGTCAAGATTGCTTCCAATGATATAGGAACCATAATTCAGTGGTAAAGCAGATGTTTTGTGTAAAGATACAGGTTCAATCTCTAGTATCACTGCTTGAATGACCTTGGGTGGCAGGGCTGTGATACGTTGCCAGGCGAGTGCTAGTCAGAATAGACACAAGCATAGGTGGACCCAATGGTCTGACAGTATAAAGCAGTTTCATATATTTAAGGTTATAACAAAAGTTCACAGGAGTGCACCTTCAAATCAATCCCACAATGAAAACTGTTATATGGGAAAGGCTTGCATCTGCATATACTTCTCATGTGCCAAACGTGGATATGCTATGATATTGACTACCTGTATTGAATGTGAAGATTATAAGCAATGCTCCTGTTTAAATGTTAAGTACTAGAGTGACTTTCATGCGCCCTTAGGTTCTAGATTTCTCATAAATTGATAAAATAAGCAAAGCCTTTTAAAACTTTGCAAAAGGTCTTCAGTCTGTCTCTCTCTCTCTCCCCCCCCCCCCATGGTCATCACTCACAGGAGTAATTTTGCAGGAGAAGCTTATTTGTCCTTTACTCAGTGTAGTAGACTGTGTAGTCACAATCCACACAAATGGGCTGCATCTTCTGCCTCTCTTTAGATTGTGAGCTCTTTTCAGACTGAGAACAATTTATTAACGCATTTTCCTATGTAAAGCGCTTTGTGAACTTTTTTTTTGCACTTTTAGAAGCTGCTTAGCCTGTTTCTAGATAAGCACCAATCTGAGAGGCTTCCACATTACTAGATGAATGTGCTTCTACAAAAGTTTCCAAGAATAACTTCCGCCAGCCTAGGAGTGGTGCTGTGCTTCAGTGGCCATTACCCACAAGTCTTTGCGACTGTGACTGTTCTTGCTTCCTGGTATTAGAATATTAGGCTTACACTGAAGCAGAGTGTGAGTCGTGTTGTGTGTTCTAGAAAGGGTGGGCAAGAGGTAGATCAGAAGGTATGGGCAAATCGGTGGATGATTGTAGTAGATCAGCAAGAGTGTCTCACAGTACTTCAAAAATAGCTAGTAAAATTGTGAGTAAAAAGAAAATTCTTCCATGGCTGGCCTTGTGTTAATTGATTATCTCTCAGCCTCAGTGTTCCTTACCTGTAAATTAGGAATATTAATTGGTTACTTTTGACAAGGTCTTTGTGCAGCTCTGCTGGCCTGTTTTAAAGTTTTGTGTTAAAATACTTGAGTTGTAGTAGCTCAGGTGTAGAATAGTTCATGTGTTTGCAGTGTCTGATTTATGGGTTATAGTTAGGCTTACCATATCGCCGACCGGGACGCTCTGTTTTGCCCTTAAGGGGCGGGGCGTCCCGGTTGGCGATATGGTAAGCCTAGTTATAGTAGGTGATTGGCTCTAGCTTCTTAAGTTTTGCAGGATTTGGTTGGTAGGCCTTGAGGTTCTAATAATAATATAAATAAATAAAGTAGATCTTGCAAGCCTGAAGTCTGCCCACGTCTAAAAGGGCAGGTCAAGTTGCAGAGGTTATGTATCTTCAGACAAGGGGCATTGTTTGATCCTGATTTTTTTTCCTGAAAACCCCAAATAGTTTGAAGGCATCTTGGATAGTAGCCTACTTGCTTGTCTCTGCGGTCCTGTCAAGCTCACTAATAGACAGGAGGTTTGATTGTTACTACCTGTGAAATTCTTATTTATGATGGAATGCAAAATATTATGATGCAATTTGTTTTGAATTTTTCCATGCTCTTTCAGCATGGAATAGGGCCTTCTTGGCTGTGGCGCCACTGGCGTCACTACAGGGGGGCGGAGCTCTAAGTTCCTCCGTGATCCGAGTCTCGGTTACATGGAGGAATGAAGCACCCTGCCCCCGCGCCTTCAGAACCAGTCAAAGCGGTGAAAACCTCTCCTGCGCGTTGTTTTCACTGCTTTGCGTTGTTTTCACTGCTTTGACTGGTTCGGAAGGTGCGGGGGCGGGGCGCTTCGTTCGTGTAACCGAGGCTCGGATCACGGAGGAACTTAGAGCTCCGTCCCCCTGTAGTGACGCCAGTGTGTGACGCCCCAATTGTGGAATTCCCTCCCCCTGGAATTAAGAACGGCTCCCTCTTTAGAGACCTTTCGGCGGGGCCTTAAGACGTTTTTATTTAGGTTAGCTTTCGATGTCTGACTTGGTGGCTTTTTAACAAATGGCTTTTAACAAATGTAAATACAGGTGACCCACTGGGGTTGTTTATTGTAATTGTTTTAATTATGTGTTTTTAATTATTTTAATGTACATGTTTATTTTAATGTTGTAAGCCGCCTTGAGTGCCCTTGCTGGGAGAAAGGCGGGATACAAATTTTTTAAATAATAAATAAATAAATGGAAACATAAATATTCATGCTGGTAGAAGTTTTTTTCAGATAAAAGTGCAGGGCCAAGCTAAACGTGATATTAAATGCATCATTGTGTAATTCGGGCTGGTTTATTTATTTATTTATTTATTTATTTTTCACATTTTTATACCGCCTTTCCTCCAAGGAGCTCAGAGTGGTGTACATATTTCCTCCCCTCCTTTTGTCCTCACAACAACCCTGTGAGGTAGGTGGGGCTGAGAGATAGTGGGTTAAAACAGCAACCGCACTAGGAAGCTCAATCTGGATCAGGACTATGACATGGAAGTAGAGGGAGTTTAACCCTTTAATCCCATGCCATTTAATTTGTCAGAAACTCCCCCCCCACACACACACACACACTGCTGTTTGCCCTTGCAATAGCTGTCTGCCTTGGGGGGGGGAGAGGGAAATGCTTACCATACCTTAGGATAGTATGCAGAATTAGCAGATATAATACAATATAGACATAAACGATGTTTTAACATTTGATCTCTGTCCAGCAGACAGTGATAGTTATTGCTTTGCTCTTCATGTAGCAAATTGAGGAAGAGCTGGTTGAAAGTGCTACAACAGAG
The DNA here is from genome assembly GCA_026170595.1 of Plestiodon gilberti rubricaudatus. Lineage (NCBI taxonomy): Eukaryota > Metazoa > Chordata > Lepidosauria > Squamata > Scincidae > Plestiodon > Plestiodon gilberti. The sequence continues at coordinate 200,685,303 of JANXHW010000003.1, read as the reverse complement.
ATCTTATAGTTTAAATAACTGTGTCCTGTTCATAATTTGAAAAAGAGTTTATTTCTGTCCTTGTTACGGTATGTACTATATATGTATTACTCTATGTACTATAGCACATGTTGCACCTGTTCAGATATAAGTAGAGGACGTTATTATAGCTGTTGTGCAGAGAAGGTTCCTAATATATATATTTGGGGGAAGGGAATGCTGGGAGAATGGCCCTCTCTTAATTTGTTTACTGGCAACCTCTTCTAGAGCCTTCCTCCTCAGTAAGATCGGTTTTCTCTGCTCCACTATTGTCTGGGGTAATCTATCTTCAGGAGTTGCTTTCTTAAAAAGATCTCATGCCCAATCATCAGTGGGCTTTGTGTAGTTTGCCTGTCAAAAGAGATATGTTTATACCTTCCATGCATGTGTTAAAGCTATCAGGTTACAAAGCAGAGTGGCTGATGTATTTCAGCGCTCCGTGCTAATATGCACCAAAAATGTATTTATGATAATTACATGGACTGCCTGGAACAATGCATTCCAACATCCTGTAACATAAATAAGGAAGGTGGGGCCAGCTGACATTAAACCGTTTGTTTGCCAGCAATCCTGATCTCTACTATATATACCCTTGCTATTACACGGTCTCAGTCTGGCAGCGTTGAACCTGTTGCTGCATTAGCCGAGTTGTATTTTGCTAGATAGGGGAAGGAGGCTTGTCTGCTGTCTGGTAGGAGGGCTTTGTCTGTGTGTGCCTTTCTCTCTCTCTCTCTCTCTCTCTCTCTCTCTGTCTGTCTCTCACACTCTCGCTTGCTCTCTCTCCCTTTCCCGTCTCTGTGGTTTGTAAGGTAGGTTGCAGTGTGTGTATATACACAACATCAAGAGCAGGAAAATGGACTCATTAGGGAGGCAGGCAGTCATTACCATTCACACTGCACTTCCAGGGAGACAGCGACTATGAGAAGACAAACTGAGGACTGGGAGCAAGGTAGGCCAGTCAACTTTTATAAAAAAGAGAGAGAAAATTCTGCTTTCCTTCCCCCACAACCCCCCCCCCGACACTTCTCTATTATCTCATCTCCTCTTGCTTTTTTATTTTAGTGATGTAAGTTTCTGTGAGACCTATGTGTCAGCTAGAATTTTGGCACATCTATAGAAGGCCTTCCCCTCCACAAATGCATCCCCCCACTTTTTAAAGGATGTGCTCCTTTACAATAATTCACTTTAATGACTTTTTATTTTAAATCAGTGAAGGAAACAAATATGTTTGTTTTTCCAACATTAGTTCCAAGTAAATCAATATCTTTCACTCCTTTAAAACAACCCTCTCCGTATGTTAGTGGGTCTCTGCTTTTTTCTTTTTGTTTATGCAGTTCCATCTGTCTGTCCATATATCATGTTCTCCTTGTTTACTGCTAAATGTTTTTTTTTTTGGTTAGTATTTGCCAATGAGAGTTTTAACTGTAATGCCGGTGACCAGAGCTTACAGTTCTTTGTTTCATATCTGTTGTTAAGTTTAAAGTCCATATTATTTAGTGTATATGGAAATAAATTACAACCTGAAAAGCAGGCTGTACTATTCTAAAAAGGATTTCTTTTTTAAAAAAATTCTATTTTGGGAATGGGTTCTTGAATGTGTATTGTACAGCCATGTCCCTGCTGTGTTTTTTTAAAAATATATTTTTGTTGCTAGTTTGTCAGAGAAAGAAGAGAGACCGTCGCTTTTATTTTGCTTATTTAATGTAGTGTTGGGGCATCTCTTGAGGTATAACAATTCAAACTTTCTAAGAGGGAGTTGTATCCCAGATTTCTCTCCCTCACAACTCTCCCCTGCCCACTCTTTCCCTTGAAGTGTTGTGCTCCTTGTGTTTTGCTATATGTTGATGAAGGGAGAGGGTACCTTTCACAATGTACCCAAATGCCTCACAGAGATTTTTTTTAACTATTTCTTTCATTCCTCTCATAAGCTGTCTATTGTTTCAAGCCCTGAAGATGTCTGTGAGAATTTTTTTTTTTTTGGTCAAGGGAAGGGGTTGTGATGTGTGCCGTAGTCCATTTTAAATTGTTTAGGGAGCTTTTCAAGCAGGTTTTTCTTCCCTTCATGGATTTAAAGCATGGTTAAACTGATCCATTTAGAAGGGCTTTTAAACCTGAACTTGTGTCAGGGCTGCCACAGAGTAAAACTGCTACTCTGCTGGCTGTATAAAAAGGGAGAGTGAGAGAAAGTGGAAGGGAGTTGTATAAAATGTTCCGGAGAATCCATGAGTAATTACTATACTATAGAAAATGGATGCTAATCGGGGGGAGATCTTTCAACAATAACAATCCATTAAAAATAAGCTTATTAAGTAAGAAGAGACAGTCCTTATTTTAAATTGCATTAGGCCTTTCTTGAGATAACACAAAGGAGGCCTTAAAGCTATTTTTCGAACCCACTTAGCACTATGGGCAAGATTGTTCCCCATGTGCATCTCATTCATTTAATCCATTCTTTCATAACAATAAAGTTTTGATGCTAGGTGTTATTTATTTAAAAACAGACATACACCCCTAAGTCTTTTTTTTAAAACTTAGAAGCTTCCCACCTCAGCTGAGACTGCGTCTACCTCAGCTGAGACTACTTCTTGTTGGGCAAGCCAAATTAATTTAAACGCGTGCAACATATATGATCCAGCAGGCTTGGCAAATTAAGCTCCCTCTTGTTTTGCATTGTTTCCAGACCTTAACACTTTATTTTCACTTTGATCCTAAGTCTACTTGGAAGAAAGTTCCATTGAAAGTGGTTTGGCTCCTTCAATGTAGATGTTTTCGGATTGGGTTTTAAGTGCAACTTTTTGCAGCATTCCCTCCCCCCGAATGGTGTTTTTTCATGTAGCAATTTGATTGCCCCTGTTCTTTTTTCCCCCTCATTTAAAGCCAAGCCCACCAACAATTGCTTGTCAAGCTTCATATGTGCTTTATAATAAACATGTATGTATGAGTCTATAGGCTCATGTGTCACAAATCTCAAACCTTGAAACTTAAGTATGGGAAATATGAAAGTGGGGAGGGCTATGTGTGAATTAAGTGCCTCAGAGGTAGAAGAATGTGGTGAACAAACTTGGTGGGTTTCAGCTGCAGTATTTAGCAGGCATTCACTCCTTGTGTGTGTGTTCAGACACCTGATGCTTACTTTTAAAGCAGTAGAGATAGGCTATCTCTTACAGGATAGTTTTTTTTCCCTTATGTAAATTCTTGTAGGCCTGTTATTTTATTTAAATGCAAGATTTACTGTATTTGTAGGGTGGAAGATGCCATGCCAGCTGTCATACATCTCCGTTTTAAAAAGATTAAAATATATTGCTTAATTTTATGGAAGCCTTAGGCGAGTCAAACATAGTGTTGCAGAAAGCAAAGCTGTATGTGAAATGATTTTGCTCTTTTCTCAGTCAGAACAAAAATGTTGAATTATAAAAGAGAGCTTGCCATTCAAAATATTATTGGTGCAAAGTATTTTCTTGCAAAGCCTCCCTTACTGAACAGAGCAAAGTTTGATAGTAACTTGTGTTGAGCCGTAGGAGAGTAAACCTAAGTTCAGAAGAAGGAAATGTTTTGCTGTGAGTACTAATGCAATGAATGAATTTAACTAGCCTTGCTAGGCATAACAGATTGTGCACCTTGCAATTGTTTGAAAGCCCTTTCCACCTAACATCCTCCAGCAGAGTTGGTTCTGTCACAGTATGCTTTATTTTAGTATTAGAATAGACAGTTATCTAACACACCCACATGAGGAAGTACTCCGAAGCAGTTATTTCATGCTTTGCCATACCCTGTAGCTAAAACAATTGGGGCTGGCTGATGTATGTGTATTCTTCTTTAACTCCTTTGAGGGTTTAGTCAGTGGCTGTTTTTAATGGGACAATAATGTGGAGATACCAGACTGTCTGATTCTTTCACCAAACTGCTACTAAACCAAAGTTTATTTCAGGAAGGTGTTCTGCCCCCCCCCCCCCCCCCGGTCTTTGGCTTTAGGGTCTCAACCCAAAGTTCACTGACTTCAGTGGACTTTGGCTAAAGCTTTTATAGAAGAGAGAAAAACCAACCCTGCTTATTTTGATGAAGTCAAATGTAGCAATTCTCTGTTTTGGTCATGAAATGATTGTAAAGAAATATAAGTTTTCTCTTCTTGATTCCTTCTCCGCAGGGGCAGTTCAAGCGTATAGGGTAAAAAGATATGTAACATTTAAAAAAGATTAATAGAAAATAAGAATCTACAGAAAAGGTTTCAGATCCCTGTTTGTGTTCAGTTCTGTAGGGTTCCAAGATTACTACATCTTTACATGCCATAACAACATTGTCTGGTTTTAAAAAGAACTGCCTTTGAACAGTGTTCTTTTTCTGTAAAGATGAGAAAAATTTCCCGTCCTGATTGGTTTTATCCTTAGGTAATTTTATAGGACTTTATCTCCGGTAACACAGCAAATACACTGTAGTTCCCATTGTGAGGAGCTTTAGGAAATGAACATTGATACTTTATTCCAAGTTATTTAGGTTTATTTAAAACATTTAAACACGCACTTTTCGTGCTTTTTTAAAATAAAAATAATTTCAGTGGAAACTGTTCTCTTTTAAACAGCAACTTCTCTCTGCACAGAGTTGGCAATACAGCTCCTACAGCAACAGGGAAACTGCCAGTAAACAAAAGTGAAACTGGCTTCATATAAAATGCTTGTCCAGCCCAAGTAAACACTAAGCAAACAACTAGTCAATACATTGGATTTTAATACTCTCTTACCTCTAATAGGGTATGGTTTTATTTGAGAACAATGTTGCTGTATTATGATGAGCCAAATCTTGGGGCTTTTGTGCCGTGTTTACTAATTTCATACCGAGGCAAAAGTTTGTTTGTTCTCAGGCTTGGGACCAATTCAACTTAATTGCAATGTGTCCTGGATATTTCTGTTTATTTTTAGGTATTCTAACATTCATGCTCAGAACTAATGCTGCTGCTGATTGCTGTTTTTAAAGTATTAAGGCATGTATAAAAATGTAAAAGACAAGTACTATATATAAGTTTGATGTCCTGCACGACTATGGTCTGATTCTTGGGTCCTTCAATATGATCATGCCTTTTTCTCTCAAAATAATTAATTGAAGTGTTTGTTTTCACCAGGATTCGAAGAGAGCCAGCAGGGGCTAAGAGTATTGTAAAGTATCATTCAGCTTCTTTAGGTTCTCAGATTCATCTTGGATTAAATAGATGAAATTATGAAACTGATCGGCATGTCTAGCTTTCATCAGGCACAGGATGAAACATATCTAACTTGGAGCTTTTGAGGGCATGAGGAAAGACACGGGTAACTTCAGAAGTTAATGGGTACAAATCCATAATGCCGCTGTAGACAGGTGCTAGGATTCTTTCCATATTTTATCTATTTGAGCGTATAAAACAGACTAAAAATGACCATCTACCAGTTGTATTGCTTGGATTAAATGAGTCTGAAGGATGTCTATCGTCACCCACTCTGTTTTGAGTCTGCTGTCTCTCACTTAGTAGGAAGCTATATTTACAGTTTTATTTGGAAGAAGCATTTGTTGCTGCTGCCTCTGTGTACAGGTACATAGTTCTGTAAATATCAGACTGTTAAATTGGCACTCTTAATACCAAAGTAGGGTTCTGATTTAGTAACATTTTATTGCCACGTGTCAGTGTGTTGCTATGATGACATCGGTTCCTACTTTCCCCTACTGGATGTTCTGTTAGAATCTCTACACGTCTAATTCAGTTTTTAAAAAATTAACTGTTATGAAGTCCTCTGATTGCTAAGTGTTACACTTCAGCATGTAAAGTTTATCAGCGTACTAAAAATGGCTCAATTTGGACATTTCTGCTCTTCAAACCATGATTTGGGGAGATTAGAATTGTGATTTGGGCTTCTAGCTCCACTTTCCCACCCCCTCTCTTCTCACACATTTCCTTCTCCATTCTGTGCTTTGCTATAATCATAGTTTAGGGTTTTTTTTGCATCAGGTCTAATTGCTGTTGGAGTTAACCTGGATTTCCCTGAACCATGCATTCAGATCATGGTTTTGAAGCAGCTCTGGTTATTTCTAATCATAGTTCACCCTTATGCAGTTGTAACCCTAAATAATGGTTATAGCTTACCATGCATAACGGAATTTGCTTGCGGGGGGGGGGGGGGAGTGCAGCCCTACACATTTTTATCAAGCCATCTCTTAGTCATAAAAATGAGTGATTGTATCAATATCTTTAGGAAATATCCTTCTATTCTTCTTACATATAAATAAAAACTTTTACCAAGTCGTTTCTAGATGGTGAAATCTTGAGCCTCTTACCTTCACTGTAAGTGCTAGGCTAGGCAATAAGAATACTGCTTGTTAATGAGTTTGACTCTCAAGGTTTACAAGAAGCTCTAAAGGCCAAGTTTTTGTCTGAAAAGGACAGCAAAGGTTAATAAGCAGCATTTAAAATGTGTGTGTTGTGAATTGCAAAAAGCTAGGGCCCGCCCGAAATTTCCCTCATCAATTTATCATTTGTATACATAGTTGAAATTTGATTAAACATTTTTAATTAAGAATTTATACTCCACTTTTCTAAATATTTTTCAAAGCTGCTTACAGCAAGTTCTGAGTACAAAAGACATAAAATATACTTTTTTAAAAAAAATCACAAGCGTCTCTAAGGGGGTGCAGCTGGTGCAGGGCACACTGGGTGACACCAGTTTCAGGGGTGACACCATGGCTGCCAAGCAGCCCAGTCATCTTCTGCTGCTTCGAGTCGCTTCTGTGCTTTGCTAATGAGAACATGAAGAAGTGACTTAGAGTGGCCAAAAATGGCAAAACAAGGGTGTGACCCCTCCCTACTGGCTGCAGGGAGGGGTGACGCCCCATTGGCTGGCCTGTCTTCAGCGACTCTGCCTCCAAGCTGAAACCAAGTTAGTTCTTTGTAAAGAAGTGATGACTTGGCTTTGGCTCGGTGGTAGCGCTGCCGAGGACAGCCAAGTGTTTCACCCCTCCCTACAGGCTGCAGTTAGGGGAGACACCCCCTTGGCTCGCCCATCTTTGGTGGCTCCGCTTTTGGGCCGAAGTTGCTGAGGACAGCTGAGCACTTGACTTGCCTCTCAGCAAGCTCACCCGTCTTCATGCTTGGTTCGTGTCTTGCCAAACTAGAAGTAATTTGTGGTGATGTCATCACATCACTGCAAATTACTTCCGGTTCTACATTTTCTTCCGGGTTCTACACTGGGAGACACCAAGATAAGTGACACCGCTGTAAAATGTATTAGTCATTAAAATTTGTTCACCTTCAACAGGGTGTCTAGTTCTTTTCAAGCTCAATATGATGCCAGCATTTTGGTCTATCTCGGAGGCTCCCAAACTTGGGACATCGGCACTTCTGGGTTTGTGGCCGCGGCAGAGCTCAGAAAGGCAAGGGAAAGCACAAGATAGGGCAGGAGGACCTTTCTCTGCACTTAGAGCCTGCTGAACGCTTGAACTCTGCTAGCTTGGCAGAGCTCAAGCCGCTACTTTTCGGGCTCCAAGATGGCTACTGCCATCTTGGCCTCCGGCAGCAATGTATACCACTAGCCTGTGGTCCACGTACCACCAGTTGGGAACCTCTGATCTAGCTGAATGTGCTTTGGTATGGTGTTAGAGGCCTGAGCAAACATCTCTAGTTGCCTAAGCAGAACAGATAGTTTGTAGGTCCAAGATGTTAGAAGAGCCTGGAATTGCTGAAGCACCATGAAACAATTGGGAACACTGCTTCCACACTTGATGTGTTTTTCCAAGTCCTTGCTAAGTTGTAGGCAAGATTGAGCTAAGTCTTCTAGGTAAGGCTGTGTTCAGGAGGAAACTCTTAGGTGTTGTTACCAATTACTGCGGGAAGTGGTGGGTTCTTCCTTGCTGAGGTTTTCAAGCGGAGATTCAACAGGCACCTTGAGGAGAGAGGATTTTCCTGCTTCAAGAAGGGAGTTGAACTAGATGTGCTTGAAGGCCTATTTCTATGATTTTAGTTACTTACAGCCCAATCCTACCCTAATCTGCTCCACTGATGCAGCTGCACCAATGGTGCATGCACTGTATCTGCGGGGGGGGGGATTAGAAAGATATCGGGGTAAGTGAACGTTTGCTCACTTAAAGAAAGCCTCCACCATTGCCTTGGGACTCCTGATCGGTTTAGCAGACGTAAATCTGAGGCATGTAACGGCAGTGGTAAGGAAGATAGATGGGGTTAAGGTATCGGCACATGTGAGTGACGCTGATACCCCCCCGTTCCACTCCTCCATCCCCCTGTTCAACCCTCTCCCTGCCTTTTTCTGCCCCTGCCGCTGTCACACCTACCTTTTTTGTAGGTGTGTCAGCGGGCCTCCAGTGCTGCTGCCCGGTGTGGCAGCACTTCTAAAATGGTCACCACTGAAGGCCATTTTATGACAGTGGACCTGTGTTCTGCTGTCCTAAAGCCCTCCGTGCGCCATGATAGGATTGGGCCATTATGCACCCTGAATTGTGATTATTTATGTACTCTGCTCAACGTTCCTGCATAAAATGTAACTATGGACTGTGATTCAGTCAGTTTTGATGGCAGATGTCCCATCCATGGCTAATAGTATATAGCCACACACTAAAAACAACTTGCTAGACAGACATCTTCTTGGTTGGCCACCAAAATTGGAGAGTGTAAAGACAGATTGGTTGTGCTGTTATATTCCACGTGTGTGCACTGTCATGGCACATGCATGTAAATTAGTTTGTCACATAGGGGTATGTTACACATGCATGAGCTATGCATAATGCATTGTCACATGGAAGTTCATCCTTTAAATAAATGTAATTTAAATGTAATCAGGTGGTTGGTGCCATTTTGCAAAATACATTTTCCAACAGTTTATGCATATGTGGTAACCTTCCAGACATCACTGCTCAGATAAGCCAACAGCCCTTCCAACTGTTTTGTCCATGGCTACTTGTTTTCAGTCATATTAGCACCTGCAGAACTACTGTACCTAAGGTGAGGTGCAAAATACTGGATTCAGCAGTATACCTGGAAAGTCCCCAGACAGTTGATGAAGCATTTGTTTCATGAAGAAAAGAAATTTGTAGGGGAGAGGAATAACTCTGCACATGCTCAAAAGTTTGAAGTTGGAAATTTAAAATTATTGTTTCCATAACATCTTCAGTGCACCATCAGCACTTGCAGCTGCCAAGATTCTGTCTTCTACACAACTCTTAAGAACGCAGAGGCCGTAATGGTGGAAGGTTGGCCACCCCTGCTCTATGTGGATACCCCTCAGAAAGGAATTCCATAGAAAAAAGTGCAGCTGCAAAATAGGCCCTCTCTGGAAGCCACCTGTTTTAAGTTTTTGGAAGTGGGCTCCCAGAGAACGATGTCCGATGGTGATTTCGACTGCCAGTTTGTATTGAACAAGGTGGCCCTTCAGCTTCCAAGTCAGGTTAGGACTTTATAGATCAAAGCTAGCACTTTGAATTGGTCTGGAAACAAACTGAAAGTTTGCCTCAATGCTGCTTAATAAGATCCTTCGTAAAATACAGGAATTGGTGTTCGCCACCCTATGCCTTGCTGTATACAGTACAGGGGGGCCTCCGTATCCATGGGGAATACGTTCCTGGCCCCACCGTGGATACTTGAAACCGTGGGTAGGGGCTAACGCCCGATCCACGGTTTTCTGAGGCCCCTGCGGGTGTGCGCAACTCCTCGCCCCGCGACTTTTAGCGTTGGACGCTTAATTTCTTCTTCAAAAGGAACGCGATGAGCAGCCTCCTTGCAGGCCCCACCAGCGAGACTAGGTGCTAGAGAGTCTCTGCAACCTTGCAGAAACTCTCTAGCACCTAGTCTCGCTGGAGGGGCCTGCAAGGAGGCTGCTTATTGCGTTCCTTTTGAAGAAAAAGCAAAGGTTCTACCGCTAAAAGTGCCTGGGGGTTCACGGGGTGGGGGGCTATCCGCGAATAATTGGATCAGCAGATACAAGCCCCCCCCCCGTACAGTCTTCTTTGCACATAGTCCTTTGAGCGCTTGCTCAAAAAAGTATTTTGCTTCTTACATTTAGAGAATCTGGATGGTGTTGAATTCCTGAACTCATAAAAAAGACATCCTCCCTTCCTCACTTATACAGAATATTTTACTTTGAAGCCAGGCTTTGCAAGGGTGGGATTTGATCTAAATTGTTCGAGTTGGCTCCTACAAATCATCCCACTTGGCCAATGTCATCTCTCCTATTTCCCATTTGCAAATCTGACATCACAGAGCTGCTATCTTCTGAGCTAATGATGTAGGAATTGGCCCACCCCTAGGGCAGTTTTCCCAAAATAAATGGCGATTGAGAATGAACCACCTTCCAGTCTCTCTCTTTTTGTTTCAATGTCTCTGCAGGTCACAATTAGAGTTTGGTATATGTTTGGCCAGCTGCTCTTTCTGTCTGGAAATAAAGGATTTGGCACCAGAGGTCTTTAACCTGGCACCTGCACCAGAATTAAGTTCACAATAAGTACTGCTAGAACCAATAGAAACCTGTTTCAGAAGTCCAGTTGGTGCTGACTCATGGATGAACTGTTTGAAGTCCAAGCAGCTTGTTTTGTAACTTCCAGCATTTCATTAAAAAAAAATCCTCCCCCCTTCCCACCCTATTGCTGCCAAGTTTTTAAGGTTTCAAAACTCGCTCCAATTGGACTCGGAGAGTGGGTTTTTTTAATTATTAAAGATACTGACATTTCCTAAATAAGCTGGTTCTTTCTGCGCCATACAGACTTTAAACCATTTGTTCTATGAGCCAGTACAGTTCGGCCTGAAATGTTTCACTGCTGTGAAAGCAGCTGCTCCTGCCTGGTTCAGAAGCCTGCAGTGTTTTTTTTCCTCCACATTATGTTCAGCTAAACTGTAGGATTATTTAAGAATGTGTGTAAGAGAAAATCTAGGCCTTTCCCCCCAATGTAAGGATTGATTAAAAATTTCACTCAAGTTATTTCTTCTACTAAGCACTTTTTTCCTGCTGCCAGAGTTCACTTTTATTCTGATTTTTTTTCCTGAATAGTTTTCCTTACATGTAAAATGAAAAAGAGGATATCTCTTTTGTTCACCTGACACCCCAATCTTTAACCATTTACATGGAAATAAGCTCCATTTGTTTAACTGAAACTTAGCAACAAAACGTTATGCTTGCAGTCCAGGCATAAAAGAGTCAAGTTGTTAAATATGCAAGTATGGGGATGGCAAGATTTGTAAGGTTCAGTTGTAGCAATGATGGACCGTTGGCCCACCTAGAGCAGGGGTGTCAAACTCATTTCGTACAGCGGGCTGAATAGCATTCATGAGGGCCAGAAGTGACATCATTAAGCAGGAAGTGATGTCATTTAAACAGATTATGGCCAGAAATAAGCACTTTGTTTTCATGTAGGAACTCAGTTGCAAATGGCCAAAGATAAAATATGCGAATCTTGATCATATTGTCAAAATATGGGAGAGCCCAATTATCATGCAGGCACCCTTTAATCAGCACCGCTTCTGTCAAGGAATCTCTTTGCAGTTCAGCAGCTGAGAGGTGGGCTACAAAATGACGCCTAGGCAGAAGTGGTGCTGCCAATTGAGCTCTCCCATCGCCTCAGCAGCATCTCCCTCTCTCATCCCTCCTGGTCTCCGTCTGCCCCTTCCCCCATAGCGTTCCTTGCCTTCTGAGACCTCCTTCTGTCTCTCCCTCCCAGAGCCTTGGCAGAAGCAGCGCAGGATATGGCCTGCGGCGCCTTATCTTTGACACCCTTGATCTAGAGAGCAGCTTCCCATGCCTACAGCATACTACTATGCTATACGACAGCATACTTCCTACACCTCCCAGTATACTACTGGGAGTGCAAAAGGTTCAGAGGAAATATGGCGGCCATCCTGAAACTATCAGTGGCTTGGCTGGGGTCGTCATGACAAAAAGGGGTGCCAATTTGATTTTCCCATTAACCCCATTTTCCGGTAGGATCAACGATTTGGTATCTGCTGGGTTTTTCAGGAACCTAACCACAGCGGATAATGAGAATTGACCGTATACACCAGTGGTGGCCAACCCGTGGCACGCCATGTGCCGCATTTTATGTAGATAATCTTAAATGTGCCACTTAAATAAATAAATAAACAAGCAAATATTTCTAAGGTAATGAAAATATTTAAAGCACAGTGCCAGCGCAGGAAGAATAAGGTGCAGTGGGGTGCAGAGACCTCCTCTAGTGCCACAGGCTTGGAAAGGTGCGCTGGGGTTGAGAAAGAGAGAGGGACTTCAGCACTCGACTTGGGCAGAAATGGTGGCGCGTGCCACTTCAAAAGGCTCGGCGTGCCACTAAGTGGCACCCGTGCCATGGGTTGGCCTCCTATGGTATACACACTCATGCAAGATAGGAATTTTAACTAAGTAACTTTTTCTTCCCTACTTTGAGGATGAATCCCTCAGAGGTGACTTTTACTTTTAACTATCTTCTTTTAGATCAGGGGCGGAGAACCTTTTTCCCTGGTGAGGGCCGTTTTAAATATTATAAATTTGCTTGAGGGCCGGCCGTAAGGCCGGCCACCATTTTTATTTAATAATTTTTTGCCCCCGCCCCCCATCAGCCTCCGGAGGCTCCGCGCTCACCGTCTGAAGCCGCCGCCGGGTCCGCGCGTCACCTCTGGCGTACCATGCTGATGAGGGCAAAAGGGCAAGAGCTTACCCTCATCGGCGTGGTACGCATGTGCGAAATGGCCAACGGCCTGGTGAGAAGGGGTCGAGGCGGCGGCCGGGGAGGACATGCAAAGGCCCTCTCCCGGCCTCCGGAGGTGACGCACGGACCCGGCGGAGCCTCCAGGGGCTGGTTGGGCGGCCTCCCGGCAATCTCTCCGGGGGTTGCACCGAATGGCCTCGGAGGCCTGATCCGGCCCTGGGGCCGGAGGTTCCCCACCGCTGTTTTAGATAATAAAAGATATTATCTTATTATTTTAGATAATCATCCAATATAGATAAATCCTCCCAAAATGTTTCCGCATCTAATACAGAATTATCAAATCTGCACGTATATAAGTAATTTTTCCAAAATATAAAAGGTTGCAAGTTCCTTTGAAATAAATTACTTTAGTTGCATCCCTCACCTTCACATAGCTTTATTATTTTCTCCATCTCTGCCACTTCCACATCTTAACCGACCAATGTTTCACGGTATATATACTGGAGTTTATTGTACCTGCCTTTGTTAAGCAGGTGTTGTATTTTTATATTACAAGATAAAATAAAGTACTGTATAACATAACTAGGCTTACCAGATCTCCAACCGGGACAGAGTGCTAGACCTTTAGGAACAGGAATGTGGACAGGTGTAGCTTGTTAAACCTTACAGCACAATCCTAGGCATGTCTACTCAGAAGCAAGCCCCATTGTGTTCAATGGGGCTTGCTTCTGAGTAGACATGCCTAGGATTGTGCTCTAGGACTTAACAAGCTACACCTGCCCACATTCCTTCTCCTAAAGGTCTAGCACTCTGTCCCGGTTGGAGATCTGGTAAGCCTAAACATAACTAGTTGGTCATAGTTTATCTTTGCGTAGCATATGATGGGAAACTGGTAGTACGGGGTCCCTATATCCGATAATCCGCTATCCATTGATTCAGTTATCCACGGATAGCGGATGCCCCCCCGCACGACCCCCCCATGCCCCCTGTATTTCTTCTTTGCAAAGGTTTTTCCCTGTGATGACAGAATACTAATTCTGTTGACCGAATTTACTTACAACAGAAATAAGGTGGTATTTGTTTCAATATTAATAGTTAGAGATTCCATTGTTTCTTCCCTTCCCTTGAGAAAAGTGATCATTACTATGTTTTTAACTAGTTACTGTACTTACTGATTCATAAGGGGAACCCAACTTCATAACTGCTAAGGTGTCTTAGGAATCTTTACCATGAGACTTCAGATATATTTTGAAAACCCCAAGTTTAAAAGACTCCTGAATTATCCCTATTTACATGTTTATTAACTAACTGAAAGAATTCTAAACATGCATGATGTAAATTTTCCCTTCACTGACAGAGGACATGCTGGTACTGATGCTTGTTCAACAAGGCTTATACTTCTAAATTTTCAACAGTTGTACCTTTAATACAGCTTGACACCAGTTGACTTCGAACAGGTGTTAGCCAGATAGGTATGTAATTTTCTGGGTCTTCCTTGATCCTTTGTAAAAAAAAAATTTTTTTTGATACTTTATCCTGAAAAGTATACCACTTTTTAAACAGTGTTACATTAGTTTTCCAGTTCTTTTATGAAAGGGCAGATTTTAGTGACAAATTACATACATTATTGGAATAATCTAGCAATTTCACATTTGAGTTCTATAAGAGTTCTATATCTGGCCTGGGTGATTTGTAAACGTTTAATATGTCAAATGATTTTAAAACTTTATCCTTTTTATTTCAAAAACCCTGTGCTACACTGTACCTTTTTGCAGATACCTTTTTCTGGCATGTCTAGGTTTGCCGTTGAATCAGTAACACAAGGAGCTTCTATGTGGACATTCCTTTAACTGGGGCTATGTTTGATTTGCCTCCTATGTTCTTAAAACACTGTTGGCCAACTTCAGTATTGGCTTGTTGAATATGGAAATGGTTTCCTACTTGTGTTTTTTTTCTTTTGAGAGGATACCCACCAAAATAAGTCTTTGCACAGATTTATCTATGAGTCATTCTCCCATTCTTTCTCCTAGTACTGTACTATGGTCACCTACTATTAGCTTGTGGAATACAAGAGGCACTTTTTCAATTGGTGCTCCTCTTATATTTAGCAGGGGGAAAGTAACTGCTCCCCTTTTACCCCAGTTTTAAAACAGCCACTTTTTCTGGTGGCTGTTTGCTGTGGTGTTCTGCATCTTTTTTAGATTGTGAGCCCTTTTGGGACAGGGAGCCATTTAATTATTTGATTTTGTCTGTAAACCGCTTTGTGAACTTTCTGTTGAAAAGCGGTATATAAATAATAATAATAATAATAATAATAATAATAATAATAATATAAAAGCGACAACAATGGAAATGTGGGTTCAAAGTAGAAATTTTCTATTAAATTTGCAGTAGATTTGACTAAGGGCTTCAGTTAACCTGGAACTGCAGGCATTTTATTTCACTATATATATTTTTATATAGTCCTCTTTGAAGGTTTTGGCCCAGAATGCAGGGCCATTCTATATAAGAAACAAAAACATTCATTCTATATAATGAATAAAAACAAACTCTAAGAAACAAAATATTTAGAATATGTTTTCAAATATCTTTTTGCTTTTCCTTACCAACGTGCAGAATGGAAAATACACACATCAAATAGCATGAGAAGTGATACTTTGTAATAACTTGAGTGGGTTGTAATGCTCCAGAATAAGCTAATTGATTGAAGTCCGCTTTTAAGCGTAATTATGAGTTTTGAAAGCAATAGTTACCCATAAGCAAAATGTTATTTCTTGTTAGGGAATTGCATACCGGTATTTAGACAGAAATGTGTGTGCCTAAGTATGATAGAAGTGAGGACTGGATGTTTAAACTAGCTGTGTGAAGAAAACTATATGAGCAAGCCAAATCTGAAGAATTCTTACAATGATGTTATAAATTGAGTGGTGATAAGATATTTTCTCTAAATATGAATTAGAATTCTCATCTTGCAAATACAGAGAACTATCTGCTGTAATGAGGATGGCAAAGATTGAATCAGTTTAATTAGTAGATTAGTCAATGCAAGCTTTAATTGCAGATTAAAATTCACCCACCGATTAATCAGTGGGGTTGAGATTGACGGGCACATTGCCATGCAGCCTGCACAGAAGCAATGACTTCTTCCCTGTGCCAGTTTGATGGAGAAACAACTTAGATGACTTTTCCTTACGAAGCT
The DNA here is from genome assembly GCA_026170595.1 of Plestiodon gilberti rubricaudatus. Classification (NCBI taxonomy): domain Eukaryota; kingdom Metazoa; phylum Chordata; class Lepidosauria; order Squamata; family Scincidae; genus Plestiodon; species Plestiodon gilberti. Next base: position 200,669,432 of record JANXHW010000003.1, on the reverse strand, counting down.
AGCAGATTTTTGTATTTCTGTGCAAAACCTTTATGGCAATAAAATCTACTGGCAACTCAAACTGATGGCAGTCATATGAAATCAGTGTCAATATAGCTTTAAAATTCAGATCTTCCATAGTAATGAATGGATTATTGCTCATTTTAAGCCATTTTTGTCTCTGGTGTTTTAGTTTTAAGTTTAATAGGCAGTATTCTGTATTGCAATTCTCATAACAGTGAAAGAGATGAGGATGGCCTTTTAACATTACTAACTTTTTGTTTATTGTAAGCTATCATGTAAATATCATCATCTATTGAGGTTTTGGTATTATGAGAACGTATTCATTTAAGTAATTGACTGCACTATCCTGTTGGGCTCCGCCGACCGCTCCGTCGCTCCTGGGTGTCACAAATGTACCATAAGGAGAGTAACTCCTAGATAGTAAGCAGTGCTGGCGCCGGGTCCAACTCCGCTCACTCTCTGCCAGACAGAGGATGCTGCTGGCGGACATAGGTAAGTCCTGTGCCGGACGGCATGGGGAGGGCAGAACGGGAGGGGGGATTGGCCCGCTGCCGAATCTTATCAGCGTCTGGTGAGCCCTACACGGGTTCCTCAGATTTGCTCTGGCCCTTTTGCTGGTGAACACCCGAGGAGACCCATAGGGGCAGGTGGGGCATTTGCACACTGCGGCAGTCCTAGACAGGATTGGGCTGCGAGTAAAAGTCAGACGATCTACTAAAATCCAACCCCAGGGTTAATTAGAAAAAAAAAATCTTGTTCCTGGTAAGATTCTTTTTTATCCTTTTGGTTTGGATTTGCGAATTCAGCTTCTGTCTTCTTTAGAGAAAATGCCAGAGTGATGTTTGAAAACTGTGCATGTTTCCAACCCAAAGTCCCAACAGAGACCAAAGAAAGAAGAGTGAGGTGCAGGCATACGTGTGTGCTATTGGTCAGTGGTAATGAATATCTTTAATGCACTCACAGTGCAATCCTATGTATGTCTATTCAGAAGTAAATCCCATTGAGTTGGCTTACTCCCAGGTAATTGTGCATAGAATTGCACCCTAAATATTTTATTTATTGAACATTGCATTCAAACATAGGACTGTGTTTGCAAAGGATAAGGCAGAAATGAGACCTTTCTCATTTATCAGAGTCGTATGCAAATTGCCAATCTTGATGTATTTGAGAGATGCTGTAACCTAGAACTCTCCGTTCTCAACCCTATTAGTGAACCCTCTTCAGTAATAGCATTCATTTCTGGGATTGTAGGGTAGATTGGATCCTTGACTTGAACTAGCTTTTTTATATGTAGTCTCCACTGTTAAAAATCTTCAAAACGTTTCTAAAAAGTCCAGATGAGTATCAGTAAAATGCTTTAATTTTATTAGTCGCTGCAGAGGTTATAGATCTTATAGTTGGGTAAGTTGCCAAATGAATCTATTACATCTGGTTTGTCTTGGCCTTTTCTTGTGATAACTTTGAGCTGTCTTTATTCTGCAACATGGCTGTTTGGGAAGATAAAAACAGAACTATTGTTCTTGTTTACTAAGTGGGTATTCTTTGTGTTTATGGTTCGCATTTAGAATGTGGTCATTTGACATAGATGGCTGTACATCCCATGCATTTTTTGTCTAATTATGAGAATGCAAGGATTTTTTTCTGGTTCTCTTTATAAGGATCTGTCACATAGTTCAGAGCTTGAACTCCATCCTTAGAGGCTGGGATCTAGCCTGATACGATACAGCAGATTATGTGTAATCAGGCTTCAGAACTCTTTTTGGGCACAGTTGGCTCAGTAGTAGGGGTGTACAAAATCAGAACATGCAGTTGGCAGTCTGTATGAACCCTCTGAATTTGCCAGGTGCGGTATAAATACCAGGAGCCGGGTTTTCACTCTTTCTCTGGTCAAAGATGCATTTTGTTGGCACTTCTGGCATTGGCTTTTCTGGGTCCCAGTTCTGGCTGCAGAGCTTTTGCCTTGCAGGACTGAATGACTGTGACCACCCACAATCCCAGTCTGATTGAGATAAGTCCCAGTGAATAAAAATCAGGTGCAGTGGCGATCCTTGAGGGTCAAATTTGTTTAGTTTTCTCCTCCATCCTATGATTTGGAAAAGGTGATTAAAGATCTGGAGGTCTTTGTTGTATCCTGGATCTATAATAAACTCTGGTGTCGTATGTCTGGGGATGGGGCCATACCTCAGCGGCAGAGAGCTTGCTTTGCATGCAGGAGGTCTCATTTTCAACCCCTGGCGTCTCCAGTAGGGTTAGTAAAGACTCCTGCCTGAAATGCTGCAAAGCCACGACTAGTCAGTGTAGAGTGTAGACAATACTGAACTAGGGTTCCAGTTGTAGGAGTGAATTCCGATTACTTGAAAGTAAATTCCACTGAGCACAATGGATCTTACTTCTGCAAAGACATGCATAGGCTTGTGCTGTGAGTGGACCACTGGTCTGACTTAGTAGAAAGCAGTTCTGTATGTTCATGTAATATTCCTAATCTATAATCTGCACAACATGATAACAGCACTTCTGAAAAAGAGCCCATCCTTAACCATTTTGGTATAGTGCATCTTTATTTTTACTGAAGTAAGTATTATAGCTTTGGGCAAACATAGGGTTTGCATAGATTGTGAGAAAATGGAGGTGAGTGACTAGGGCCACTTCACATGTTACAATGGAGGTTGGTACACATTAATCATCTCATGTGAATGTTTGTACCCTCTTACATGTGAGGTTGTTAAATGTTTCCTTGCTACATGCACTCGCTGCTTTGAGCAACATGCTTCCACAGCATACACAGTGTGTGTGGGTGTGGGTGTGGGTGGGTGGGTGATATTTAAGGTAAAGGTATCCCTTAACTCTTAAGTGCAGTCGTGTCTGACTCTAGGGTGCAGTGCTCATCCCCGTTACGAAGCTGAAGAACCAGCGCTGTCTGAAGACGCTTCCGAGTTCATGTAGCCGGCATGACTCTCCTTGCTGTAGCTCATAGCGTGTGGCTGGATACAGAACGCTGTTACCTTCCTGCAAGTGGTACCTATTTGTCTACTCGCATTATCATGCTTTCAAACTGCTAGGTTGGCAGGAGCTGGGCCAAGCGGTGAGAGCTCACCCCATTGCGCGAATTCAAACTGCTGACCTTTTGATCGACAGCTCATGGTTCAGTGGTTTAACCCACTGCGTTACTGGTGCCTTTTATGAGGTAAATGCACATATGCTAAAGTTATAATGTATATCTACCTCTCAGGGTGTGAACCAAGCCTTTTTCTTTCTCAGTGGATAGAGGCACATGCATGGTTTATATAAAAAAAACACAGGCACAGGCTTATTTTGAAAATGGCTTCCGGAAAACATGATTAAAAGAGGAACACCAATAAGCAGTGACGGTACACTTAAGAACAAAAAGCTGTGGTACAAGTGGGGTGAGAAACTGTTGTTAATTAGAAGTAGAGGTCCAGATTGTTCTTGTTAGGGATGTTAACACATTTTCCTCATCTGAATTTCTCTTTTAATTTTTGGGGTTTTGAATGACCTGATCTTGTTTGTGGAGTGATACATTAGCAAACTTAACATTCGTCTCTCTTTGATTTCCAGACTTTGTATAGACTGCTGCATGTTCGTAGCTTTCATGTATATCTTGTTGTCCCATTGCAGGTTACCAGTGAGCTTCTGTACTGGTGTGCGTTAGTAGCCAGCAAGAGAGAGGGGGAAGAAAAAGACACAGACTGAATATGTTCAGCAAACTGTGCATAAACTTGTTCAAAAATTAATTTTAGAATATCTCCAAGTTAAGCCGGAAGGCAGGCAGAGCAGAGCCAACCCACGGAACAATAATGGAACAGAAAACATATGCTCATCCCTAGTTGCGTTCTTGAGTCACTGTGGTGCAGATCTAAGTAGAATCCATTGTACTACTCCCTCTAATACTCTTTGCTTAAATAGAAAGTTTTGTGGGTTTTCAAAATTAAACTTTGCTTGTGAATGTGTATCTTTTTGGTTTGGCCTCTTCTCCTTATTGCCAAGTGTTAAGATTTTCATCCCTTACTCTGCCATGTTGTTTCTCTTTCACTCTCTCTGTGTGCCTGCTGCTTGTCTATATTCCTGTTTTTTCCCCCTTTGTCTTTATCAATTTATCATGGCACTCATTTGTGAGAAAACAGGATATTGGCTGTGTTGCATTTTTTACGCTTAAAAAAAGTGTGCCTTTTTCAGATTTTGGCGGCTTAAATTTGCACTCCTGGAGGTGTCAGGCTTTTAAAAAAAGCTTTTGCATCAGGAAGAGCCGTGATGCTGTTTGTCTGTTTGTCTGTCCATCTGTCTGCTGGTCTTTATTAAGCTGTGCAGCAAGACAGCAGGTTACTATCTGTGTATGCGTGAAATTAGCTAATTGGTGTTAGCAGCAATATTTTCACATGTTTTATAAGCAAAGTGCAGCAAGGTATATAAATGTAGATATGATCCAGACACACACACACGCACACACACAGACACACAAGCCTGTCGCTGCTCATGCATAGATGCTCAGAAGTAATTAATGTTAATAAGATTTTAATGTGCTTGTGAGATCATAATTAGGAGAAATGAATGCTCTGATTAGAAAAAGGTAACTGTGAGTGTGTTTTGGATTAGAACAAGATTTCCTTTTTTCTTTTTAATAAACTGCAATTTTAGAACTTGTTTGTGATTGCATCAATCGGTTTTTATTTTCAAATTAGAGGTCTGTTTAGCCATTTGAATGATTAGCCAAATAGATGGGTAAACGCTTGATCATAAAGAACCATACAGATTTATTCATTTGCAAAGCAATGGGTATATAGGGCTGCGCTCCCTTGTCGTTCTTGCATTAAATTTCTTTTTTATCTTTAAAGCCTCTGTACACTGCTACCAGAAATGGTGCTAATTTTTGTAAATGTAGATACAATCTCTGTCCATCACAGAGCAGTAATCAGTCAGTGAAACTATTGTGCAAGTATGGATTCCTGTCCCTCAGTCAAGTGTCTCGTATCTGGGATTTTTTCTCTAATTAGATAACCAAATAAACACTGATTGTTTTCTCACTAATTGGAATATTTCTAGGAGCTCTGAGGCTATTTACAGTATTTGTGTGTTCAAAGGTAAACTACTCTCGTCATCTTGGACTTGGATTCTGTATGGTTAGGAGGCATACATCTGAGTAATATCCAGACAAACTCTAGGGGTCCCTTTTCTAGCCTATCAGTTCAGGGTATTATCTGCCTAAGATTGTTTCCAATGTTTGTGGTGATTGTTTAGCAAAAGCAACAATCAAACCCAACAGAACTGAGACTTCTGTTACCACAGGAACACCATAGTTTATCAGCAATTTACGTTAGAATTAAGGAATTGCCATACGCCAATGAAATGTAGATTTGTGAAATGTGCCTGAAAAGCTAATCTAAACTGTATTGGTTTTGTAGTAGTACCATTTTTATACTGTCTGACAGCTGTAATGATGCTGCAATCATTTTCTGGATTATACTTCTACTTGTTTTCAGTGAGACATCTGGCGTGGCTTTGGAAGAGACTGGTTTAGTCACTGTGGTGAACAGGGTTTTTTTTGGGAAATGGATAAAAGGTGGTACCACCCTATTGATCCTGCTTGACCTATCACTAGCTTTTGATACAGTTGCTGATTGAACATTTGGTACAAAATCTGGCAGGAATACAAATGGCCACCCTGAACTGAATGGAAGGCCTTTTTGATTAGTCATGTTCAAAGGCACTGCTTGGAGAATATTGCTCTGCTATGTTGTGGTATCCCTGAACGATCTGTCCGTTTTACTTTTTTTTTTTTTTGCATGTGTGTATAAAGTGACTGTTCATCTGTAGGTTTGGAATGAAGCATTGCTACTATGTTGACAGCACCTAACTCTGGTTATTGTTTTAAACTGATCTTGGAGCTGTGGTCTGCATACTGAATTATTACCTGCCATTGTTGAGTGAATGAGATTAAGCTGGCTGAAAAGGAATCCAGAGACAGTGCTGATTCTGGTTTTCTATAAGGTGGTCTCACTAACTCTTGCTTGTTTGGACCCCTGATCTCCTTGGGATGAGGCCTACCTAGAGCATAGGAACGATTTTTGAACAATTGTAATGAGAGCTACAGCGAAGCTCATTCTTCTTGCACATGGTGGTTGTACTCTGCTGTACTCTGGGATACAACAGGACAAGGGAATTGGGGCTATCAAGCAATAAAAGTGGGAACCCAGACCATCATACTGAAGTATCCCAGAGTATGTTTCATGCAATATAAATTGAATGTGCATGTGTATCTAAAACATTGTAACTGTTTCTGGAATGATTATTGTCTGTCATTTCACAAAATGACACTTGAACATTATCCTAGTGATGCCGTGACAAGATCAGTAAGGCAGGTCTTTCCTGCCCTGCTTCACAAATGCCACTATAACAAGAACTGTTGTATATTGGGTATTGAAAGTTTGTGCTGGCTTGGATAATTCTTCAGTGCTCAAAACGCCTTGGAAGGTCTGTATATAGATAAATTGTCTGCATTCTTGTCCTCACCATATCCTGCCTCGTACTTCATTTTGTGCCACATAACATTTTTTATTGGTGCCATGACTACACATCTAGCAACGTTGGCTGTCTCTGAATAATGAGACTGATCTATCCTGCTATATTGGCATGGCATCCTGAATTGGCTTGCAACGCTGGCATAAGGCAACCAGTTCTGCTACTCTGCTGGTGCAGCATGAATTTTGCTCCATCCTGAATATTTATTTGCTTGATCAGGTCTTTAGACATTGGAATAAACAAATAATAACACTCAGTTGCCATGCAGTGTCTCTTACATACTGATGAGGAAGGATAACCTGAGCTTGGAAAGTTACATTTGTGATTGAGATAACATTTTAAGGTCATTGAAAGTTTGGGCAGAAAGTGCAGTTGCTTCCTTTTGTGCATTTTAGTGCCTTTTACTTGATTATTTCCCTTACAGAAATGTGTTGTTTTTGAAAATTGGTTGACAGGATGGCTGGGAAGTGGAGCAGGAACGAAGTAATGCAAAACCCAACGCAGCCAGGTATTGATTTAGAAACATAAAATGACTAAATAATTCACAGACAGTCTTGTTAATTCTCCCCCTTGTTTTCCAGAGTTAAATCTTTGCTTTGAAGATTCCAAATCAGGGGATGATAGGAATAGTTTCCAGGAACTACCCATTTAAGTCTTGTATGCACTTTTCCATAGGACAAACAAAGATTGTGAGCAAAATATTGAAATACAAGGCTTGATTTCAAAGTGTGCTTAGGACAGAAGTCTGTCCCAATCATTTAGGTAAATTTTAAGTTCGAGATACTGTATGTAGTTAGGCATTTTATTTTTTTCAAATTTAGGCTATATAATCCTGTGCATAACTATTTTCCAGGGCTGCAACTTTGAATGAACTGGTCAAGTTAATTGATTAAAAATCTATTTAGTTGTCTAAAAAGCCATAGCTGATTATTTGAGCATTACATTTTTAATTTTTTAAGCTATTTTAATGTACCATCTCTGTCAAGGCATTCCCCATTCACTCTCATGCAAAAGGAATGCCTCTTCTAACATGGAGCTTGCTGTGACTTGTATACATAAAAAGTATGATTTATCTTTTAAAGCTAAACCATTGTTTTAGTCGTCGTAGGCAAAGCTAATTGATTGATCAATTACAATTTGATTCATTTACTATGGGGTATATACAAAGGTTCTGTTCTTTCAGGGGAAGGGAACCTTTGGGTACAACCCATTAGTTTCTTTAATTAGCTAATAGCCCTCTAATTTTCCCCTTCTGAAGCAAGAGAAGTATTTCAGTGGAGTTTGTTAGTATCTATTCTGAGCCTTTGGGAAAGGCTCAGTTTAATTGAACGTCTACATAGGCTTCAGCTGTGGGTGTGAAGATAAAAAGTTTGGTTTTTGCCAGTCTGTCAACAAAAATATCATCCTCCGGTCATCTCAAGCATGTATTCATGAGTGAATGTGCTATAAAAGGTCCAAATTAATAAGGTAAAATGTGTCTAAAGATGAACTGTCAGTAAAAAGAATCAAAAATACAGTACAACAAAATATTATTTAGGACAGTCTTTTGGTCTTCTGGTCCATTACATTGTTAAGATTAATTGTTGTAGTACCATCAATTGTGGTAAGTGAAAGGAGAAACCACCTAGTCCTAGAACAAGGATGTGAGCATACTACTGCAGGTTGCCTGGTTTACTGCAGAATAGCTTGTTTCCTGTAAATGATCTTTATTTGTGCACAAACATGTTTGTCTCATTTGGGGGAGAGACCAGCAAGGAATTGTGGCTGTTACTGGGCAAAGTTCTGATCATGGTCTGGATTTAGTGTTTGCATTGTAGTTGAAAGCCTAAGGAAGCTTATCCACCATGATTACGGTAGTTTGCATTCTGTGTAGAATCTTAGGTTGTGCCCAGACACCTTCTTTTAGCATGCTTTTGTAAATTTGCATTACAGAGACCTAGTTATTCATCTTCTGTTTCAGAAGAATGCTTCTCTTGCTAACTAAGGATGTTGGGCTGTGTGCACCAGCCAGTCTTTTGAGGAGAATCTTTCCCATACTTGCTGGCACACCCCTCTGGCACGCATGGGCAACTGTAGGCTAAACTCTGTAGTATAAAGATTCTTTTATCCCTTTGTCTGACACATTTCATTTTATGAGTTTGGATAATCCTGTTCTGCAAAAGCAGGCATTGTTATTTTCAATAAATAGCCTGGATTCACCAGAATGAGTGTTGCAGGCACGATACAAGGTTTTAGGGGTAGTCCCTCCCTGCTATGTTGCTACAGATCTTGTCACCTTGGTGGCTGAATGGTTTAGAAATAAAAAGAGCAACCACACAAAAAGGAATCCAGGTATATTTTTATATCTCATTATACTGTTTTCTGTTTCCTGCCTTTTTTAAAACGAGATTTAGCAGTATTTGCACATTTTGACTAGGCCAAGATAATTGGGGCTATTCCAGTTCTGAGACGGCCATAGTCCTCTATGGTGTTCACATACTACATGCCAGATGCCACATTTTATTTGTCCCCTGCTTAATAGCATAAAAATTAATATTCTTAGACAATAATAATAATATATAATTGGATATTTCTGCTTTTTCTAAAGGGACAGCAGTACTCACAGCAGTAGTGTTGTAAACACTATATTCCACAATAGTGGCATTACTGGGAGGACCTTGTTTCCAACAGCAATGGACCAGAGAGCAGGACATTGAAAGCTAATCTTAAAACTCAGGCAGGTTTGTATGGATGAAGACAGTCCTTGAGGTAACCTAGTCTCAGGTGATTAAGGGTTTTAAAAGTTAACACCAGCACTTTAACCTGAGATATTCAGGTAGGCTGCGGGGTTGCGCAGTGGGTTAAACCACTGAGCTGTCGATTTGAAAGATCGGCAGTTTGAATCCGCGTGACGGGGTGAGCTCTCGCCACTTGGCCCAGCTTCTCCCAGCTCCTGCCAATGTAGTAGTTCAAAAACATGTTAATGTGAGTAGATAAATAGGTACCACTTGTGAGAAGGTAACAGTGTTCTGTGTCCAGCTGCACGCTACACGCTGTGGCAACGAGAGTCATGCCATCCACATGACCACGGAAGCACCTTTGGACAGTGCTGGCTCTTTGTCTTCGTAACAGGGATGAGCATCGTACCCTAGAGTCGGGCGCGACTGGACTTAAATGTCAAGGGATACCTTTACCTTTATTTATCCAGGTTAAGGTATCCAATGTAGCTGATGTAGGATCAGAGTAATATGCTCCAGTCATTATGTACCAGCCAGTATTCTGGCAGCTGTGTTTTGTATCTGTTGTGGTTTCTGAATGGTCTTTAAAGGCAGCCCCATATAGAGACATTGCAGGTAATCAAACTGGATGTAACTAGGGAACTGCATAATTGAGCCCACATCTATTTTCTTTAGGTTGAACTGCAGCCTGCAAACCAGGTGAAGGGGGCAAAAAGTGCTCCTAGCTACTGCTGTCACTTGGATATCCAGGGACAGTGCTGGATCAAGGAACATCTGGATCAAGTACAACTACTGCTTGGTCCTTTGTGGGAGTGCAACCATTTCTAGGATAGGTTGTGAACTGACATCCAAGTCGGCATCACCCTCAACGGTCATACATCCCTCTTACCTCTGTTTGTTCCCATCCACACCAGAACCCCAGACCAGTTCAGAGTGTCTATGATCTCTCCAGGATCAGAAATTGGAAATGAGAGGTAGAGCTGTGTGTCATCAACATACTGTTGACAGTTTGGGTCAAATTTTCCTATGACTTCTCCCAGCAATGTCATATATATTAAACAGCCTGGGCTATAAGATGTATGCAGTACTTGTGCGACTTTAAAAGCCAAAGGTTATGCGATAAAAGAACAGTTTCTCAGCACTGCCTTCTGAGAACATTTCTCCAAGAAAGACCAAGACAATGAAAAAAGAGTGCCTTGTAGCCCTATCCTAGCCAGCTGTCCTGCCTGCAACCAGGACTGCACTAGGCAAGGTCAGGCAAGGCCAGAGACACAGGACCTTGGAGAGCTCCAAGTGGACACCTTCCTTTGATGGGTTCAACTGAGGCCTTTTGGTGTCCAAAGGCCTAGACTCCCCTTCCCAGGTTCTTTTCTTGCTATCTGGAGAGGGAAGTATGCTGAAAGGGCAGCCCTCCGATTTGGGGCCTTGTACTCCTTTCCAGCAATTTCCTCCTGGTTTGCTGCTGGCATGGGTAAGCAGATGGGGCGAGTCTGGATTTGGATGGGGCTGGGTCTTCAAGGGAGTCAGGCTCACAGAGTGCAGACTCTCTGATGGCTCTTGGTTGATGTGCTGTGTCTTAGGAGCCTGGGTCCAGCATCGGTCCAGATGACTTCCGCCTCAGGCTCAGAATCTGAGCTGCTGCTTGGGAGTCATGAAACCAGGTGTCCCAGAAAGATACTATAGTATTGGATACTGCTCGGAAGTCCAGGAGAATCAATAGGGCTTCATTTATCAATCTCCTGGTGCTCAAGGCTGTTTCAGTCCCCAAACCAGATTGGAATCTAGACTGGAATAGATCCAGATATGCTTGGAGTTGAGCTGATGTATGCATTTCAGCTGAGCCAGCGGGTGCTGCAGTGGGTTAAACCACTGAACCATGAGCTGTCAGTCAAAAGGTCGGCAGTTTGAATCCGTGCAACGGCTCTTGCCATCCTAGCAGTTCGAAAGCAAGAAATTGCAAGTAGATTAATAGGTACCGCGTCAGCAGGATGGTAACCGTGTTCCATGCGTCTCGGTGTTGAGTCATGCCGGCCACATGACCATGGAAACGTCTTCGGACAGCGCTGGCTCTTCGGCTTTGAAACGGAGATGAGCACTGCTCCCTAGAGTCGGACACGACTGGACTTAATTGTCCAGTCAAAATACCTTTACCTATGCATTTCAGCACCTTGCCTACAAATGGAAAATTTAACATTGGACAATCCTGGCTTGGATCCCCAGGACCAAGATTGGATTTCTTCAAGATGGGTCTGTTTATAGCAGCAGGAGCCGTATTAAGAAGAATCCCACTCCAATTGCTGCAAAGGTTAGGAGAAGCCATAAGCCAAAACCTGACGAAATAGTGATCTGTCCATGACAGGTGAACCAATGTAGGCTTCCCCATTGGAGATCACCTTTCTTCTATTCAGTACAAAATACCAAATCAGGTGCCACATGTGTTGGGCCAGGTGAAATTTGAGATAGAGCCATGGTTGTTATGCCAGCCATTAAATGCTGGGCTGCAGTAGACATGGTGGCCCCAGTATGTATGTTGAAGTCTTCTAAGCCTTGGAGTCCTCAACACCACCTCCGACCATGTGACATTAATGCATGATAAGTTATTAGTGCAATAAAAGTCCTGAATGCTTAGTTGCAATGTCGAGGCAATTTTTTTTTCTTAGCTTATGTACATATTTTATGTATTGCATTACTTTTAGCCAACAATGCACATCATACAGTTTTGATTGTATAACCTAGCACTTACATGGTTTTAGGTGACAGTTCAGGTCGCCTCCTGGCTAAACAAATTTGCTAGCAGTACTTTAGCTGAATCAATCTGCCCTGAAACCATTCAGTTTTCAGGGGAGAATGCCATTCTTGTTAGTGTCTTATAGGAGTCTGGGACAGAGTAGACAGTTGTTTAAAAGATTATTTTATCTTTGGGATTCCTTTTTAAAATCTTATTTTTTTTTAGTAAACATTGTTTCTTGTCCAGAACAGTGTTTAACATTCACTGAATGACTAGGTTCCCATAAAAAGAGAAATCACTAGTTACTTGTAGTCCTTTGGTGTTCTCCAGCATAGACTTATTTATATTTTTAGTTTTAAAACTCTCAAACTTTTTTTTATCTAGCCCTTGTCTCTTTCTCTCTTTTTTAAAAAAGTATTAACTGACTCACTGACTAATCATCTATAGTTAATAAGATACTTTTTGTTGTGGTTTGTTAAGTGTGATGGTTTTGTGAGTCAGCTGTCATTTACAATATTATCTTTGAGTAATCAAAAAAATGTTGTGCCAAAATACTAAAAAAGCCTGGGTAGTTAAAATATGAAACAACTTTAATTTTGTTTCAGGTACATTATTAAAAGTTATATGTATAATTATACATTAATTATGTATATGGCTGCCTTTTGCATCCTTTAGGAAACTACAGGTGTTGAGAATTGTTTCAATTTATGGGAAAAATCACACCCTTTATGCAATTTTAGTAAGATAATCTTACCAAAGACATTTGTGGAAATGGATACCTTGCATTTAAAAGTAATTGGTTGTTTTCTTCATAAAGGCCCCCCCCCCCCCCGAATGTGAGGAAGTGAAGTACTGTATAAGTGAATGTAGTGTTAGGTAGTAAAGTATAAGTGCAGTTGCCAACACAAAATTATCTCTACTAGGAAAATCTTTATGAAAGTCTTTTTCTCTGTAGATTCCTTTGCCTCTTGGATTATTGATGATGGTAAAACTAAGAGAACAAAAGTATCACACTTGACTCCCAGTGAACTTTATGAATCACTTTGCTTTGAATTTTGAGGTTGGAAGGGTTAATGTTGACTACAAGCACTGCATGTCGCAAGAAGTGTTGGTGATCTGCAGTAGGAACTGGTGAAAAATCCTAAAAGTTTTAGGCTTTCACTCTTTTTAAGTACTGTATTGTGCAATGATGGTATAATTTAATACTTCTGGATTGGGAGAAAATGTCAGGCCTACAAACCAGATTATATAATATTGTTTCCACTATAAAATTGTACATTGTCTTAAGCTTTTTAAGATTAAAATGGTTGTGGCCTAATATTTAAAAAGAATTGTCCTAATTTCAAATATTGAACTGTTTAATTTGCAGCTGGAATTGTTTCACTATATGTATTGATTTTTTAAATTAATATGCAAAGGTGCTGACCTTCAGGCTGAATAGTACTCACATAGCAATTCATTACTACTGAAAGCAGATTATGAGGCAGTTACATTTGCCAGTGTAGCCATATTTCAAGGTACTTGTGACAGAGAATACATGTATCCCTGAAATGAATTAGATTTTCTTGGAATCTTTTGTCTGACCACCAGATATCTCTTTCCTGGTTTATGGCTGGCTCTTTAGCTCTGAATTTCAAGCACAAGATCTGAAGGTTCAAAAAAGTCAGCAGATATCATATCCTTTCAACTTAACTCAAAATGCACAACATGCCTGAATGATGAAGTACAGATTTGGGACAGATAAGAGGACGTGATTCCAAGCATGGTGACTTGAATATAAGATCTGTTCTTATATTGACTTTAAAGGAAGCAGCTTTAAGATTGAGGAGTCTCTAAATATGCGGAACAAAACAAAACATGTCGATCTCGTGGTTACCTGGGGTGTGGAACACTTCAGTATGTTTCATTATAGCTAGACCCAGAAAATGTTGGTACAAGTTGGAGAAGGTGCTCAAAAGTACAGAAGGAAAGAGTAGAGGTGAGGAGTAAAAAGACAACATCCAAAACCAACTTTGGAATTACTGGTTCTGGGAAGTTGTCAGATATAGCAGGCAAATCCTTTCCTTACTCTGGACTATGACGAGGAGCTTTCCCTGAGGAACTGAATCAGTCTTGGTCTTCTTGTTTCTGAGCTTGGGGTGGGCTGAGGTCTTTCCCTCTAGGAATCCATGGGCTTCTCTCAACAGCTGTATGCAGTAGTTTGCTTGAGATCTAGTTCCAATCCCCCTCCAGTTTCACTCATTCTCCTCCAAAGGTAACTCTATCCAGCCGGCATTGGACTTCTATTAACCGTTTCCTGTTTAGAACATTCAGACTTGTTTTAAAGGAAAAGAAGAAGTCCTACTCCCAGTTTGAGAAAGTAAAATTTCCAAGTATATAAGGAGTTGAACTAGAAGTTTCACAGAAGTGATGTTTGTTTTATGTTGCTATTTTGTTTTTAAGAAGACAAATGTATATAGAGAAACTTAATATTTTATTTCTTGTAACTTGTGGGGACATGGCATGAGCCAAGAATGATAACGGTCTGCTCTTTCATCTCATGCCAGTACCTTTTCCTACTGACCTTTGGTAAATGACCCAGATGCTCCACTTAGATTCTTAATTTGTATGTAATGTGGGTGGGGAAGCCTAATTTTTGTACCAAAAGGAGCTCATGGGCAATGGAAGCTGAATCCTCCTCGCCTTGCCTTCCCATGCTCTATTGTTTCAGGGATTTTTCTCCCAAATGAGATCACTTTAGGATTTGGAGCTGGGCTGAAGACACGTGACTGACGTGACTGATCGCAAGGAGGTACAGTGGCAGAGAAAAGTAATCCTCCCTTGTTTTGTTTTTGGCTAGGGTTGACAAGTGAGTAGCAATAGTGGCTGCCCCCATTGCATCAAGTTTGGCTACATATGTATTATTTGACATTCCCATCATATTGAGGATAAATATTTATATCCCATCTTTCAGGAGGCTCCCTAGGCGGCTTGCAACAAAGCTTGAAAGTAGTGATACAATAACAAATTAACAAAAGAGCAAAATTACAATTAAACACGGCAGAGCACAATAAAAGCAGAGCACAGTAAAAACATAGTATTGGGCAGCAATGACAAAAATAAAATATAATAAAACATGTTGTAAGCCCCCTTTGGCATCTGCCTCGGCATAGGAAAAGGCGGGGTATAATTTTTTAAAATAAATCTCTAATGGTAGGGATGTTCAGAGTGCCACCATTGAGAAGGCCCTCTCGTGGATCCCTGGCAACCGAATGGTAGTTGGCAGCACAACCCACAGGAGGGTCCCTCTGATGTCAGGTGACCTCAGAAAGTGCGATATTTTGTAAAAAGGGGTTGTAATTAAATCTTTTTTTAAAAAAATGAAACATTTCATAGAAATGGGTATGTATTGAAACAATACATTACAACAACGAAGAAGCCGTGTAAGAACTGATAATCCATATTAAAGTGAATAGTCAAATAATTTAACATTTCTATCAATATAAATGTGTAATTGGACACTTTCGTCTTCATAATCCAGCACATTCTTGTTACTTGTATTCATTTTTATGTTCTCAAAAAGAGTTTTGGGATATACTGTATTGGTTTGAGTATAAGACTCACTTTTTTCTCCTAATTTAAGTTTTTAAACTAGGGGTGCGTCTTATAATCAGGCTGTTGCAATAATGCCAGTGATTTAATTAAAAAAATTTAATAGCACCAAACTTTAAGGGTGCGTCTTATAATCAGGTGTGTCTTATACTCGAGACAATACGGTATTTTTTTTTGAGAGAGAACATTCTGTGCAAAAGTGAAAGAGTTTTAAATTTCTTTGTATACTTAGAGAAGGGAAAAACGTAACCAGCATTTTAAATTATTGTTTTCCTCATCTCCCAAATGTTCATAACCTCCACTTTAAAATTAATTATAAAAACTAATTTGTATGTCTTTTTGTTAGCTGCTAAAAAAGGCTTTTTTTCTTTCTAAAACCAGAGCTTTGTCGCTAGAGAAGTTCTGATTTGTTCTCTGTGCCTCTAACAGCTAGGTGATCTGCAGTAAATTAGTCTAAAAATCATATATTCTAAAACAGGGAAACATTAGAACACCCGATATATTTGTGGAACATGGCATTTTGTTTTTGTTTTGAATTTTATATCTAGCATAGCTTAACGGTCCAGTTAAAACTGAGAGCATGATCCATGGCAGGCTCCTTTGCATCTCCCAGCAGGTAATTCAGCTAGTTATGGGTCTTCATGCATAGATTGCTCTTGTTCAGATGTCTGTGGGAGGTCTTTCTAGTCACAGGCTGGGGGGAATCCCATGCTGTGTGGGAATTTTCTCCCCTTATAGGACATTTACAACTTACTGGTTTTCATTCAGAAGGCTGGAAAAGAAGCAAGAAGTGATTTGGGGACACGTTGGCTCCTGGGTCCTGTGACTCTGCAGGACCAAGGAGAATTCCACATAAATGGTTCTTTGCTTTTTTTTTTTTACCCTCGCATGACCTCGTATATTCCCCAGTAAAGTCTTTGGGACTAGGCTCAAGGGATAATTCTGTGGGCTGTAACTGTGTATAGACCTTAAGCAGGTGGCTGTAAACCTGTACTTCCTGGCCTGAGTGTGGATGGACTGGATTGTGCCAAAGAGGGGCTTGATTAATATTTAATCTGTTTAACACATCTCATCACTGGCAGAGTTATTAAATTGTGGCATGGAGGCCTTGTGGGTGTAACCCACAGAGGAAGTTTGGATAAAACTGTTGCTTATAAAGAGATTAAGGGATTTATGACAGCCTCTCTGGGTTGTAATTCAAAGGAAGAAGTACCCAATTCTAACAGATTTGGTGGTTGTGTGTGTGTGTGTGTGTGTGTGTGTGTGTGTGTGTGTGTGTGTTAGGTTCAGATTTTAACTCTTTAGCTGGGGTGTCGCATCTTTCCATAGGCTAACTGATCAAGCCATTCGTAACTGGTCTCTGTGAGCAAACTTTATATTTTATTTCATGTTATTATGGAGAGATTTCTACCGTTTTGACTTGGTCTTGTTTATAGCTTTGTATTTCTGTGCAAATAGGCTCTGAGCAAGAGGAAAAGAGAATTATTTGGCAAAGCTGAAGCTCGGCATTTTTAATTTGGCGCAGAAATAGTCCTAAAGAATAAACAACAACAAAAGATGCAGACCTGCCAGAATAGTAGGAATTTAGTACAGGGCCCAAGCCAATATTCTTTGATAGAAAAATGCTCCCTAAATGCTACTTGGAAAATTTTTACTTTGCTAGTCCTGTTTGCGTGCTGTTTAAAGAAAGGTTGTTCAAACATGCCTTCCTGGCATGGCAGATACACTTGCTGGCAGATTTGTGCCATGTATACTGGAAAGATTCACTTGGACCCCTGACATTTGATAAGGACAGCCATTATTTTATAATAATAACAGTAGTTAGGTTTTTTTTTTAAATCATACCCCTCTCCTAAATGTACCTGTGTTTTGCTCAGTGAGTATACCCATACAGTTCCTAACCCCAACTCCTGCCACTTTGTCCCTTGGGTTAAAGTCCTCATCTTCCTCCAGGATCTCACTGAAGTTATAATCCAAACCTTTTGAACATTCTAAACTTTGAGGTTTATAGTTGCCTTACTCATAAGGCATCTCCCCCTGTCCTACGCTCTTCTACTACCCAGTTCAAGAAATGCTGGTTTACTGGAAATGTTAAGAATGGGAGTTGCAGAAACTGGTGTACATCTGAAATGGAATTGTAGGAAATGGTAGACAGTTTTGTTGGAATAGTATGGGTTTGAAGACTGAAAGATAGAGCTAATATGCACTTACAAAAAAAATGTTGTATAATCTCAGACTGTAGGGCAGCTACAGGATCATATGTATGAATTTCCCCCATAATTAAAAATACCCTCAGTGGACATAGAAGACCGAAACATTTGGCAGAAGGCTAGACTAGCTCTTTTCTCTGACATGTTACCTTTACATGGATTAGGAGGTGGTGGTTTTTTTTTTTTTAAATGTGGGGGCACATTCAGATCTGCAATTACAAATTAGTACAGACTTATGAATGTTGTGCCATATGATGTTTTTGAACATGTAGGTAGGTCCTTTGATATCTCCCTTGAAATCCGCACTGAAAATCTTGAATAACAGGATTAATTTCCTGGATGTTGTCTGAATGATAAAAGAAGAGATAGCTCCCAACTTCCCTTGCGTTCATCATCGATATCCAGCAGATTCCAGGGCTTCAGCCACAGCAGCACATTGGGGCCATGAATACATGGCAATCTTGCCTCTGTCTGGTAAGTAGCATGAAGAGGAACGGAGGTAGCAGTGAGGTAGCACACCATTTGCGGTGTGAATGATGTAGCAGCACCTGGAGACCTCAAAGTGCCCAATCCAGATCTTCCTGAGGGTCTGATCAAAAGTGGGTGGTTGGGGGATAGACCACAAAATCTGAGTTAAAAAACAGGGTTAGTGAGGTTCAGCAGCATTTCCTATTCCTTAGATGACAGGAATCAAAGCTGCAAGTGTTTAAAACTTGCAGGAGCTTCAAAAGTGTGTTGTATGAGGAGTATGTGTGTTTTCTATTGAGGGAAGAATGAATTGAAAACACTTAACATGTGAGGTACAGTAAAGTAGCTTGCTGGAACATAGCCTTTGACTTTAGTCATAGTTCTCCACATGGTTTCTTCTTTCTGTGAGTTAAACTACTTATAGATAACTCATGAAAGCTATACACCTTTATAGAGGAATATGTGTGACCCAGAAGCTTTTCTATACTCGTACTATACAAACATGTATACATTGTAATGCTGTTGCTGTTTGCAGATGGAGGATGAGGTGTCTGGGGCTGGGAATGACCTTTTAGAATATAGACTGGCACCACATAATACGGAAGCCTGTGGTGCTCTGTATGAACTTTAAATAAAAAAATCTGTGTTATCCAGTCAGTGACTCTGAAAATTGAGCCTCCCTAATGCACATCTAGGAAAATAGACTGGAATCAATCCAAGATAATGACTTTTTGTTGTATTTATATTAAATAATGGTTTGTAGCTGTACAGTCCTTTCCCCAATACTTTCACCTTCTGTAGTCCAGGAAATGTTTTTTCATTACAGTAAGCTTGTACTAACTAGACTTCAATGTTGTGGACTGCATTTGACTTTGAGCTTTGGATAGGCTTACCATATTTCCCCTGCGCTAAACTGGGACCCCCCCCCCAATGTTCAATTTAATTAATTAATTAATTAATTAATTAATAATTACATTAATTATTAAAGTCCTATTCTTTTTTCCGGGCGGTCGAATTTTTGGGCTGGCCAGGACTCTTGCAGCCACATCTGGGCTGGCCAGGACTCTTGCAGCCGTTGCCGCTTTTAAAAGTGTTTTTATATATATAGGAACCTATATTGGCATAAAAACAAAACAAAAACAAACAACTTATATAACAACACATAACACATAATATTTATATTACAAACATCTAAAACAAACAAAACTACAAACACAACAAAATTACAGCTTAAACATCATAGGGAATACTATCGGCTTTACGTGCTATAAAGGTTTCTGCTGCCTCATGTGCCCTCACGAGATTTGGGCGCCGCCATCTTGGATCTCGCGAGATTTCACAAGATCCAAGATGGCCGACGGGAAAAAGGTAAGTTTTTTTTTAAAAAGTTTGAAAGCAGCGGCGGGGGCAGTGAGAGCTTCACCGGTCCTGGAAAGCCCAGGATGGATCCGGGACCAGATCCCAGACCGGGACGGATGGCAAGCCTAGCTTTGGATAAAGCAAGATAAAAACCTTTTAAATAAAATGATTTGTCCTTTCCACCTGGCACAGCACTTCTCTAACCTGACAAGAGGCAAAAGGTGTGAACGCTCTTTGTTCCACATACAGGCAGGGGTGTATTATCCATAAGTCTGTCTAGGCTTCAACCTAGGGGCCTGGACAAGTCTCTGTAGAGTAAGAGGAACTCACTCTATAGCGAGAGTGAAGATTGAAGTGCTGGAGGGGGGCCGAAATACTTGAAGCCTAGGGGCCTGGCCATGGGTTAATACACCCCTGTATACAGGGGGTACCCCGTATAAGTCTCCCTGTTATACGTTTCCCTGCATTTAAGCCCTCAATGTTTTGAGGACCTGGATGCTAAAATTGTCCACACTTAGCTCCTGCACTCTCTTCTTTCTCCTCCTGGGTTTGAAAGGGATAGCCCTGGATTTTGCTGAGGATTTGACTGTCTGCAGGCTCTCTTTGCCTCCAAGCGAGTTAAAGGGACAATGCTGGATATTTACCTTTTTGCCATTGTTGTGCCTGTGCGCTCTTCTTTCTCCCCCTCGCTCCTAAAAGGATATAATTTACTATATTAAAGTACTGCATTGTCAGTTTAGGCATTTGTTGTGTTTTAGTATTGTGCCATCAATAACTGTATTAGGGAGAATGCCTTTCAGTGCAATCCTACACATGTCTGAGCATGTGTACTAAGAAGTTAGCCCTATTGCGGTCAATAGAACTTATTCCCTAGTAAGTGCATATAAGATTGCAGCCTTTATAATATCCTGCCCTCGCTGGGTATTTGCATTTGCTGCGCACACTGCCTTAGCTGCTAATCCCTGATAACCCCTATTTACAACTCTTTATTTCTTATTGAGGAAAAATCGTCTTTGTAAGTTGTTTCACCATACATAGTACAAATGTTTGAGTTCTAATCCTATGTTATATCCTATATACCATAGACTTCGTTTTAAACATTCAATGAGTGGTTTGACCTAAAATGCTATTTCAAAAACGGGCACCTGACCTAGATGTACATATGAAACTTACATGAAAGGGTGTTTTTAAAATATTGTGTTTTTTTTAAAATATTGTGTGTGTGTGTGGGGGGGGGTGTTGCTTAATTTTGGTGAAGACTGGAATCCATAAAAGGATTATATTTCCATAAAAGGAACCATTTTTATAACTGACTGAGGATAACAAAAATGGCGTATCAAGGGTCTCTCATATTGGAAAACACACACAGCACAATCCTATGCATGTCTACTTAGCAGTAAGTTCTATTGTGCTCAGTGTGGTTTACTCCCAGGACAGTGTACATGGAATTGCAGCCTTAGCTGTAAATAGAATTGGGCTTTGATGTAGGGCTACATTTGGCTGCATTCCCCCCCCCCCATTCTTCGTTTGAAGAATTTGTTAGTATAGAGCTTCTGATTTTATAACAATAGGTATACAGGTGTCCCCCGCTTAACAATGTTCCACCTAACAACACCTCAGATATACAATGGGGATCATTAAGCAGAACATCATTCGTCACTTTCCCTACCTTTTGAAATGTGAGGCGTCTCCAGAGGTGTTCCTGGTCGTGGGCCTCTCCAGAATTGCCCCCCACGCGTGTTTCCATTATTTATTTATTTATTTTTTATTTATTTACAGTATTTTTATCCTGCCTTTCTCCCCGAAGGGACCCAAGGCGGCTTACAACATGAAAAAAAGAATACAATACAAAAAATACAATACAAAAATAACCACATTTTAAAACAGTAAAAAACAATTAATGAAAATTAATAAAAACAGTATCTAAAAATCGATTAAAAAGATCATAGCTACAATTAAAACAGGAGCATAAAAACAGCAGCACCCCCACCTGTACCAGTGAGATGTTAAAAAAGTAAAGTGCTCAGAAGGCTTCTTTGAACAAGAAGGTTTTTAGGCCTCGCCGGAAAGTGTCCAAGGAGGGAGCAGTTCATAAGTCAAAGGGGAGGGAATTCCATAAGGTTGGTGCCACTACTGAGAAGGCCCTGTATCTGGCCGCTGCCCCTCGCACCTCCCTGGGTGACGGCACCCGCAAAAGGGCCTTCTCTGATGATCTAAGGCAGGGTGGTCCAACTTCTCGTACCTCAAGAGCCGCATGCTGACTTCGACATGAAACCCGGGGGCCACACAATTAATTAAATTAATAAATAATTATTAATTAATTAATAATATAAATATAAATAATTCTCTTCAAAGCAGAAGTTCAAGATGTTGTCCCCGCCATTCTCCCTTTGACAACCCCAAAGGGTCTGTTCTTTTTTTTTTTTTTTAAAAAGACAACCTCTCCAATGCAACACTCCTTTCACACGATGCATCTCATCTACCCTCCCCCCAATATAAATAGGAGCAACAGTGATTCACTGACACCCAGACTCCTTTCCCTCCCACCTCCCCCCCAAAACTAACAAAACTAACAAAACAAGACAGAACATTCCTTCTCATCCAGGGCACAGAGGAATTCTTGGAGAAGTGGAGAAAGAAATAAGAACAGCTGGGTATTTCAGGGGTGGGGGGCAAGGGAGGGGCAACAAGAGAGGTCATAATTTTGCAGGACACGCTGCTCCCTTTGCTTATGGCGAGTGTTGCACAGAGGGAACTCCAGAGGACAAGAGGAGGGGCAGCGAATCCACAGAGCCCATTAAAAAGCCAAGCCAGGCTTAGCAGAAGGCAGGAGAAAAACAACACCTCCATAGAAGAAAGGCGGCAGCAGCAGCAGCAACGACAGAACAGTTGAAGTGACCACGATCTTTGGGGCTTCTCCTCTTGCAGCCTTCCACGAACAAGCGAGAAGCCAACTGCCAGACAGACTTTCAGGGCTGCCTGCCTGCCGAAACCTCACAAGTTCACCCTGGCTCTCCCCCTCCCCCAGACTTCTGTTGCACTCTGCAGCTCTTGAAGCCCCCTCCCTCCCCCAAGCTACAAAAACACTCACTGGCTCGTTCCTCCGATGCTCGGCTCCTGCGGCCCCTGGAGGCTTCTCCCTCCCCCCTCCCTTCCCCCAGCAAAGGCGCTCAGCGTCGAGCTGTTCCAAGGCAGCCAGCCCAATCCACTCTCTTCCTGAACCTCAGGAAGAGAGCCGGTGGGGCTGGCTGCCTCAGAACAGGTCGCCCCAAACGTGCTTCGCGCTCCACACTGACCTTGGAGAAGCGCTTTGTTCCCGAGCGCTTCTCCGAGCGTCAGCGAGGGCGCGCGGGGCATGCCTGGAAGAGTTCGTCGACTGAAGCGCTTGCCCCGCGCTTTTCCGATCATCAGCTGGAGCGCGGGGCAAGCGCTTCAGTCGACGAACTGTCTCCGGCATGCCTCGCGTGCCCTCGCTGACGCTTGGAGAAGCGCTTGGGAGCAAAGCGCTTCTCCGAGGTCAGTTTCGCTCGACGCTGAGCACCTTTGCTGGGGGGAGGGTGGTGGGGGGAGGGAGAAGCCTCCGGGGGCCGCAGGAGAAGCCTCCGGGGGCTGCTGGCGGCCCGTGGGCCGCGTGTTGGACCACCGTGATGTAAGGAGACGAGCCGGACTATATAGAAGTGGATCTTGTTATTTGAGGGGGATCCTAGAACAGATCCCCGCAGATAACAAGGGCAAACTGTATACTGAAAAACACATGAAATCAGAACACAAATTCAGAATGAGAATTCTAAAACTATAGTGACAGTAGCTTCTGAAGGAGTAAAGGAATATAAATACCTTTACTTGCAAAAGACACATCAAATACCAGTAATCTTCAAAGATGTAAAAAGCTGTCCTATACTTTTGTCAGGCAAATGGCTAAGGGTCTGGAAAAGAATTCTCAGCTGCAGCTTTATGTTGGGTCCCTAGGGTATTGAATTAGTGGCGTCGTGTGCAAAACATTTCATTTATCATAGAGGCATAGTTATTTATTTATATAGCATTGTCCATGTGTACAGTGCCTTACAAAGCACAAGAGGACACTTCCCTATACTGAGTGTCGTAATATCTGAAATTTAACATGGGGAGACAACAGAGGAAGGAGGAGTTGTGCCTCTTCTTTCCTTACTTGCCTGTTGTATGCTAGTAGTAGTTCTCAAACTGGGAGGCACTGCTCCCTTTTGTATGCTACAGTAGTCCACCAAGATATTAGTGTAGCCCTACTACTGCCAGTCTGCTGGAAGATAGGCTGCCAGGTCTTATAAAGATCTATGTCGGGGGTGGCCAAACCTGCTTAATGTAAGAGCCACATACAATAAACTTCAGATGTTTGAGAGCTGCAATATTTAAGAAGTATTTAAATTCTTAAATATATTCACTCACCATGAACATTAAACGTATGTTTTAATCCAGTGAACTCTCTGTTTATGCCTGGTAAATAATTATAAAGTTTGAACATTTCTGATTTACCTTTTATATTAATTGTAATGCAAAAAGGAGTTCAACCAACATATTTCCGAGAGCCGCACACTATATGTAAAAGAGCTGCATGTGGCTCAGGAACCGCAGTTTGGACACCCCTGATCTATGTTCAGTTGTCCCACCCAGGTAGAGGTTTTGAAAGAAATAATAGAATTGTGTGCAGAAAAAAGGATAATATACAAGCCATTTAAAATTATTGGGGGATGAGGTTTCTGATAGACTGCTGGTAGTATTTTGACATCTCTGGCAGCAGTACTTGATTTCACTATCTACACCTAAATTACAGCTGTCAACTGAAACCTTCTGGTTCTGTGTCCTTCCAGACAATGTTGGTTGTTATAAATGACCTATGGGTTGTTTCCCTGTAAGAACTTTAATTGCAGAATTGCAATGCTCAAGGCACAACACTGAGTTACTCAGAAAATGTGAAAATACTGTATGGAATGTGATTGTGCAAGTGTCATAGGAATCTGTTGGCTAGTATTTATGATGTCATGAGTGATAACTGGCACAACTCCAGGACTTAAGCTCTTATGTGTACTCTTTAATGTTTATAAAATAAAATTTTATTTTAACCTTTAGAGTAGTGGTTCCCAAACTGGGAGGCACGGCTCCCAGGGGAGCCACGGAAACCAGGCAGGGGAGCCACTGAGTGCCACTGACTCCTCTCGGAAAACAGTGCAATGCCAATTGGCAGGCATCAACATAATGAAATGAGGAGCTGCGGCCCACTGTTGCCAATGGTCAAGGGAGGCACAGGTCGAAAACGTTTGGGGGAAACACTGCTTTAAAGAACAAAGAGCCCTCTCCCCCCCAGTGCACTACTACAATGGGGCAGTACTTAATTCGTTCTTTAAAATCCTGGAAAAGGTGCAGATACTAGCAAGGCTACTTACCATGCAGGAATACTGTGTGTGTGTGTGTGTGTGTGCGTGCGTGCGTGCGTGCACCACCTCATTTTGTTCCTTGCTTTTTAACTTTGTGTCCTTGGTTTATCAAGCACCAAAGCTCTCATCTGATTTTAAAAAGTGAACAGGACTCGGTTACAGGGACCAGGATCCTTCATCCCTGCAGCAAGGCTCCCCAACATTATAAGGGGATGAGGAAGTAATTTTTGCTGAGCCAGTTGCAGTTGCCCAGCTAAGAGATTCAGCAGTTTTTTTGGTCACCTGGAAGAATGTTCTGTGGGGCGGATATCAAAAAACGTTTTAGTTTAGTACAGTGTTGTTGTTTTTTCCTTTTTAAAGGAGTCATGGGAGAAGGGGTTTGAGTTTGCTTATTTACATTTATCTATCTTATCTATCCACGTTTCAAGGATTTCCATGGTATTGACATTTCCATTTGAGGAATCTGAAGAATGTTCAATTATATACATGCCATGAAACATATTTACTCTTTTCATGTTGCGTTCTGCCAACGTGTCCCTGCCTGCCAAAGTTTAAACGAAGCTGCTGTAAGAATGTTTCCCCTCCCACCCACCCCCTTCACTCTATACTAGAGCATTATAACAAAATCCTAGATTTTATCTGTTGGATTATTTCTTACCTACCTTTAATTTATACAATGTTTTTGCTAATGGTGGTGCATTTTTAAAATGACCAGTAAAAACAGAGCAGCATTAATTTAGATAGAAAATCCAGGGCGCTTCCATTTCTTTTCTCCCATTGTAACAGGTCATGCTTTTAACAGACGTCCAAATAACTTTGCTGGTAGCAGGAAGTTCTTAGACCTCTTTATTACTTATTGAAATGACCCATATACACAGCAGATGGAGAGGAATTTCATTTACCCCAATACTAGAAGTAAAGCTTTTCTCACTTGTGAGACTGGTTTGTAGTCCATTTTTAGTCCAAAATTGGTTCAGGCCTGTTAGTAGAGAAAACATCTTGGACATGTGAAAGCCCAAGGGCGCTCTGGGCACTCCTCTTAGGACTGGATGCACCTCTTAGGACTACAAAGCTACACAAAGTATGTTTTTGGGGATGCAGCATGTTTCTGCATGAGCATTTTCTTTCCAGTTCTCGGAGGTGGGGAAAGAAAGATTCACCATTGTGCTATAGGTCTCCATAAAACCACTTCCTGACATACTGTAGTGCCAGCTTGTGTTACAGTCTTCTTGAAAGAGTCAAAAGGGACCAATTTCTCTGAAAACCTTATTGGCTGCTATGATGTCAGCAAAGCCTAGGACCCTGCTGTGAAATTGCAAAGTATGAAGAGAGATTTAGTTGTAGATGTTGTTTAGTTGCTGCAAAATGACTCCCAGGTGTTCTGTGTACCAGCACAGGTAGAAATTACTGCTTATTGCTTTTAATGTAAGTTTGATTGGAATGTAACTAATTACACACAAGGTAAAATAACACAACAACAATGCATAAGCATGGCTATTTAAAAAGCAATACACCACACATCCATTAATCAAGAGATTATAGAAAAAACACAGTGGACTTGATTGGAGGTAGCTCAGGGATGCATTAGTTACATTTTTTTTACCCATAAGCAAAGGGACTTATCCAAAATGGTTCCAAGTACCTCTGTTGCCCACTGCCTTCAGTGGCTTGGAAGTGTTTGTTGGTTAGCTGGATTGCAACCTTCAAAACTCATTTTACAAACTGTACTTTAATCAGATGAATTAAGTTTGTCTAATGCTCAGGAATAGTATGTTCAAAAAAGTCTTGCTATTAACAGAACTTGTTTTTAAAAGGGTGGTGTTAATGTTGATTCAGGACACACAAATGTTATACCTGATTATAGAAAAGTGAATTTCTTTTTTGAAGAAATGTGGGTGTGCTGTAGCCATTCCAGATTTCTCCTTTGCTTCAGAACAATCGTAAACTTGGAAAAACACATTGCTAGTGCACTTTTGTTCCGGTCCCCAGTATTCCTCTCCTTCCAAATTGGATTGGAATGTGTACATAGATGGAGGCTATGTAACAGGAAAAAACGTACCTAGCACTTAGTGATTCACAACTATTAACTGTGATTATTTCTTTATTGTAATGTGGACAGATATATTCACTAGGGATGAAACTGCGAACATCAACTCTGTTTTTTGTGTGGCTTAACCCAAATTGAATCCTTACATTACTGCTAAGAGAGTTGTCTTGGGTTGTGTTTTTTTTTTTGTTCTTTTACTGTGTCTGGCAATATAGACACCTCTAGTAGGACAATTTTGCTTTGGTAATATGTACAGATCAGCATAGAGAGTTTGTGTCTATGTGCTGTATCGTTAAGGGTGTGATTGGCACATGCCATCAATTCTAGGAGTTCATCATCACCCAAGTGAGAATGTTGGTTGCTGAGGTGCGAGCTTTAGCTGACTGGGTTTAGCATTGAATGCCTTTTAAATGAGTGAGGAACTTTTGTAAATTTAAAAATGTTCCTACGGGTGGAATTTAACTAGCATAAAAACCAAGTAAATAATATACATTTATTTATATATTTAAACGTTTAGCATGTTATATCCTGCACACTAATGTTTAAACATGTTGTTAAGATTCCCTGCTCACTCCTAGGTACTTTTTATACTTCTATAAGAATCAATGCCCTGCCCCCAAACACTTCAAAATGCCCCTTTTGAACATATTATTTTAATCTGTACACATTGCATGTACTCTTTTGTTTAGAAAGAGAGCAAGAAATTAGCATGGAAAGCAAACTGGCACAATCAGTACATCCTGTGCCTGGAAAACAATGTTGGTTAGCATCATCTACCTTGTGTGTGTGTGTGTGTGTGTGTGTGTGTGTGTGTGTATAGAGAGAGAGAGAGGCTAAACAGCATCATGAAAACATGGTGATCTTTGTATATGTAACTGACCAACCTAGTGAGAGAAGGCACATAGCCCCTTCACAAAACCATTTTTTTGCAACTATGATTAGATGATGGCTCTTTCATCATAAATGCAATGCCCTGAGGATTTATAAATGCTTCAGTAGCCTTGCGTGAGGACATCAGTGTAGTCCTCTTTAATAGCTTGCTGGCTTGAACCCCAATACATAATGTTCTTGTAATAGTTTATGGGTGACTGCAGTAAATTGGTAGTGAATGTATTCCATTTTTTTGGCTTTGGTTCTTATCTGATTTGTTGGTGGAACATTTTGTCCCTAGAATTTTGTATTGTAAAGGCAATTGATCTACTTTTGGATGTATGCTCTATCTTTTTGTGTTTAATTTTTTAAATACAAAGCTCCATATTGTGAGATTGTGATCTGTAGAAAAGCAAAGCATCACCAGTACCCAACAAGAAACCCAAGCAGTTGGTTAATCCCGTTCAAATCCACCCACTCATAATAATGTTCTTTAGACACTGCCAAATAGGCACACATTTTCTTTCCCCACTGCTTTAGCTGTTTCAGTCTGTTCAGACAATACTTGGAAAATTGTCTTTGTCCATAGTTGGGCAAAGTTACTTCATAGAAGTTCATTTTGTACTTGAACAATTTGTTTAATTGTCATTGCTAAACAGCTTTGCTAATACTTCTGCTAAAGAAGCTGGATGTGGAATAAAACCACAGTCGGCCTGCATGTTGCATGAGGGTTACGGTCCAGAGT
The DNA here is from genome assembly GCA_026170595.1 of Plestiodon gilberti rubricaudatus. NCBI lineage: Eukaryota > Metazoa > Chordata > Lepidosauria > Squamata > Scincidae > Plestiodon > Plestiodon gilberti. The sequence goes on along the minus strand of JANXHW010000003.1, from coordinate 200,640,752 downwards.
TGGTGCATAAAGCTAAAATCATGGATACTCCTCATTGCCTTAAATTCCTCACATCTGGAAAATATATACTGTTTCTTTAAAAATGCTGAGACACAGGCGGGAACGGACACTGAACAGCAACTTCATTTTCTGATCTCAGGGCACATATTTTGTGTGTGGAATGGTAGGCAGAATCATCTTTACTATTTAAACTGTCTTTTTTGGTTTTGTGCTTTTTTGGTTTTGCGCTTATTGCGCTGACTGCGATGTTAAATTCACTTGCAAGATGCAGGCTGACTGTACTGGTATGATAAAGGGACCCTTGTTTGAGATGGGAGTGAACTGGTCAATAAACTGACATGATGATCTGAATGGAATAAAAGCTACAACACTTTCCTCATTAATCACAATGGCAGACCAGATAATAACAGGTGTTTCTTTATGACTTTAGCATTCATGAACAGCTAAATTCAAATTTCTATCCCAAATTCCACATTAAGTTGTACAGTACTTCCATTGGAGATGATGTGAAAGGATTGAATGTGGTGGGCCGCAGAAGGTTACTGATATCTAATAAAACATCAAGCTTAATAGTCTCAATTCTGTTCTCATTAGCTAGGAGGAAGGAAATCTATCTGTGGGATGCTGTATGAATGGAACTTCTTCTGATGAAACGCAAGGGATGTCCCCTTTTTTTCCTTCAAATCCCTCCTCAAAACGCATCATTTTTGTGAAGCCTTTGGCACTACCCTAGACCCTCTACCTTACTGAACTAAGCCTGAATGAATGTAGGTAAAATCGCACATTCTTGCCTTCCTCTGTTTGTCCCCCTTGTATCTATTTTAGATTATGAACACGTCAGGGCAGAGACCCATGTCGCACACCATGACAGTGTTATATAAATAATCAACAGATTAAATTTGAAATAAATGTAGTGCGTTCTCACAACAGTTAACACATGAAGAAGGGAAGGATAGCTCAACACCATAGAATTTTAAAACTCGGACTGCGCTGGAAGAACTTGTGTACAATGGATTGTTTTGTGCTCCAAAAATTAAGATTTTATCCTTGATGAGGCTTTCCAAAATCTGTTCCAGGTAAGATAGTGGAAAGACTCATCAGGGATTAAATCATATAGAAGAACAGGCTTTGCTGAGGGAGAAGGTGAAGTCTTGCCTCAGAATCCTTTTAGAATTCTGTGAAAAGGTCAGCAGGCATTTGGATGCGGGCAAACCGATGCATATTATATATCTGGATTTTCAGAAGGCGTTTGACACGGTCCTGGTCCCTCACCAAAGGCTCCTGAGAAAACTCCACAGTCAGGGAATAAGAGGGCAGGTCCTCTTGTGGATTAGGAACTGATTGAAGACCAGGAAACAGTGAGTGGGTGTCAATGGGCAATTTTCACAATGGAGAGTGGTGAAAAGCAGTGTGCCCCAAGGATCGGTCTTGGGACCGGTGCTTTTCAACTTATTCATAAATGACCTGGGGTTGGGGATAAGCAGCGAGGTGGCCAAGTTTGCGGATGACACTAAACTTTTCCAGGTGGTGAAGACCAGAAGGGATTTGTAAAGAGCTCCAGAAGGATCTCTCCAAACTGGGATAATGGGCAGCAAAATGGCAGATGCGCTTCAATATAAGTAAGTGTAAAGTTATGCATATTTGGTCAAGAAATCAAAACTTCACATATATGCTGGGTTCTGAGCTGTCTTTGACAGATCAGGAGATAAATCTTGAGGTGCTGGTGGATGGGTTGATGAAAGTGTCGACTCCGTGTGCTGCAGTTGTGAAGAAGACCAATTCCATGCTCGGGATCATTAAAAAAGGGATTGAAAATAAAACGGCCAATATTATTACGCTGTTGTACAAATCGATGGTAAGACCACATCTGGAGTATTGCATCCAGTTCTGGTCAACACGCCTCAAAAAGGATATAGTTGAACTGGAAAAGGTGCGGAGAAGAGCGACCAAAATGATTCGTGTGCTCTAGCACCTCCCTTATGAGAAAAGGCTACAGTGTTTGTGGCTCTTCAGTCTAGAAAAAAAGTGCCCGAGGGGGGACATGATTGAGACGTAAAAAATTATGCATGGGGTGGATAGAGCGAGTTTCTCTCTCGCACAACACCAGAACCAGGGGACATCCACTAAAATTGAGTCCAGGGGAAATCTACTAAAATTTCTTCACCCAGCGTGTAATTAATCTGTGGAACTCCTTTCCACAGGATGTGGTGATGGCACCTGGCCTAGATACCTTTTTAAAAGGGGATTGGATAGATTCATGGAGGAAAGGTCCATCACAAATTACAAGCCATAAGCAACCTCCTGGCTTTAAAAGTCGGTTTTCTCTGTATGCCAGGTGCAGGTGAGTGGCAACAGGATACAGGTATCTTGTTGTCTTGTGTGCTCCCTGAGGCACCTGGTGGGACCACTGTGAGATACAGGAAGTTGGACTAGATGGGCCTTTGATCTAATCCAGCAAGGCTCTTCTTATGTTCTTATGAATTGTGCTGCTCCAACCGTTTTCTCATCGAGAAAGCAGGAGGTCTCAGGAAGAATACAGATTTGACATACTCTCTAACAATAATTATAGACCAATAATATGAATATATGAAGATGCTTTCCACAAAGATTTTTCTCAGCTCTGCTATGTACTGTTCTTAGATTCCCAGTGTGTAGATGCTGGGCATCTTAAACGGTATGTTTAAGTGTGTTCTTTGCCTATGGCCCCTTCCTTGGAAGACGGTATTTATTCCAAGGAAGATCATTCCAAGTCCAGCTCTGTCTCCACTACATGACACTGGCTCTCCATCTGCAGTATTTTTATTTACAGTGCAATCCTATCCAATTTACACAACCGGTGTAACCAGTGGTGCAGCGAGAACAGGAGGCCCCAGAATGGAATGGGGATTCAAATCCCCTCCAAAGGGGGATTGAAAGGGAATTTGAATCCCCTTTCCATTCTGGGGCCTCCCGTTTTCGCTGTACCACTGGTTACACTGGTGGTGTAAGTTGGATAGGATTGCGCTGCTATTCAGTGAAAATTATCACGGTGATTTACAACACAGTGGGGGAAAAAAAAGGTATAATCTAAGCCGAAAAACATTCATTATACAGATTTAACAGGATAAATGTAGTGAATATTTAAAACTCATCAGGTGTTCAAAGCCTTGGAGAATAAAAATGTGCCCTAAAGACGTTAGCATAAGCGTCAGGTGAGCCTCACATTGGAGAACCTTCCACAAGTGGGATGCAAAGGCCCAGCCTTTCTCTCATCACCACCTGCTTCATGTCAGGCAATGGGAATACCTGAAAGGCCTCTGATGATGAGTGAACAAGGCAGATTGATATTGAAGGAGTTGCACTCTCTTGTGGTGCCATTTTTCAAGAACCACCAATTGTTCTGGAGAGAGAGGGCAGGAGCTCTACTTTTCCTTGCACAAGACATCCATTTCTATGTGCTGCTGTACTCATTTAAGGGAGTAGATGGTCAAATGGAAGCTCTACCAAAATATAGATTAAGCTACAATGAGTAGCAGTGTAGGCAAGATAAATCTATGTCCGTCATACCTTTCAATTTTGTGTTCCTTGTGAACTTTTTTAATAATTAAAGTTTCAGGCCAAAAAAAAATTAGAAATTTTATAGGAATAAAATCACATGAGCTACTAAAAAAAATTGTAAAAATAATCTCTGAAAATTATTAAAAGTATCTGAATGGAAGTGCTCAGTTAGCAAGAAAGCATACAGAATTAAAAAGACGTCACTCTTTGCTGCCAGAAATCCTGAAGAAAATGCAGTTTTAAAAGATAGCATAAAACAACAACTGTGGAAGAATTTTACTGTTGTAAATAACAAAAGCAGCACAAAATTGGGCATTGCTTTTTGCTAAGTTATTCCTCTCAGGCTCAGCAGCATGTGGAGGCAGGCATTTTTATACTTTTGCAAACTTGTGCTTAGCAGTGTGTTAATATCTTGGTTGGGGTGAACAGTGACATATAGTCAAGTGAGTAGAGTGGTAGATTGATTTATGACCCTATCCATGCTGCGATCATAGGCATAATAGCTGCAATCAACACAGTTAGGCTAGTTTTACTGGCCAGTGTGAACTAATTTTATTTTAATTATTAAGCTATCTTTAAAAGATAATGTTAAACACTACCTTTAGGCTTAGCCTACAGCACAGTAGTTATTAGTGTCTTTATCCTCCTGCAAATACAATCAATTATATTGCAGATCTAGGGTGCAGCTTTCATAAAGTACTCAGGATTTCCAGGGAGGTCTGGAGTTTTCCCTCAATTATGGCAGCAACCTTGCAATTGGCAACTGGTGAAAACATGGTTTTAAATATGTTTTGTTCACTTCGAAGGGGAGAAAATGGCTCACCTGCCGTAGATTCCAGTTGATAGACAGCAATACTGGAGATCTAGATGTATATTATAGTATTAATAAATACCAAATGCTATTTTGCCCGTATACCTTCAAATATTTCTTTTATGGTATTTGACAGAGAGGCTGACCAAATTACCAGTTTCAGTACACAGTATAGTCTTGGTCATGAGCATATCTTTGGTCATTCAGCATGCATATCTGATATACAGCATGTAGATGAAACATACATAGTTCTAGGGAATAGAAACTTTAAGACCTGAACCCTGCTAGATTAAACCAATAGCCCATATAGTCCAGCATCCTGCTGCTTAGCAGGGAAGACCACAGATAGTGTTCAAAAGCCATAATCCCTTCCTGCTGCAGCAACTGACATTCAAAGGCATGTTTCTGTGAAGGAGTCTACATACAGTCACTCTAATATCCATGGAAAGACCCAACCTAAATCCCCTTCAAGGTCTAAATCCTAATCATCTAAACTACCATATTTATCGGCGTATAATACGCACCGGCGTATAAGACGCACCTTCCTTTTGGCCCTGGGTTTCAAGAAAAAAAGATTTAAAGCATTTTTGGGCCACTTACCGCTTGGCTGCTTAATTAGCTAATTTACATAAATTGCACAAAAATACCAGGATCTCTTTTAAAACACACAGCAATAAGACACATGAACAAAATGCATCAGAACATAAATCCCAAGTACAAAAAACCCCCCAGACTCAACTCTTTTTCCCCCAACCCACCCATGCAGTTTCCAAAGTAAAAAAACATTTACCCCAAATACAACCCCCCCAGACTTAACTCTTTTTCCCCCACCCCTGCAGTTTCCACAGTAAAAAACATAAAAGTACAAAAAAAAACCCAGACTCAACTCTTACCAACTCTTAAACAACATAAATCCCAAATACAAAAACCCCAGACTCAACTCTTTTCCCCCACCCCACCTATGCAGTTTCCAGTGCCTCCCAACTAGGCCCAGTTCAGAAGCTTATCCATGCTGCATTCATTCAGCATCCGGAAGAGCAGGCCCTCGGCAGCTCAGCTGAACTGAACTGAGCACAGCGCCCTCTGCTGGCTGCTGAGAAGCTCAACTCATGCACGTGCATAAATTAAACCTGACAAACAGCTGTAGATCGGATAGATTAGTCAGGGAAGAAAGCACAAGGGAGCTCTCCGGCTCCGGAAAAAACCGGTAAGCCCAAAAATGCTTTAAAACGGGCGGGGGGGGAGGGATTTTTAGTATTGGCGTATAAAACGCACCCTACTATTTTGGGTCACAAGTTTAGACAAAAAAGTGCGTTTTATACGCCAATAAATACGGTAATATCCCCAAATACTATGGCAATGGAATTCCTTAAATGTAATTATGCACTGTTCCCCCCAAAATGATGAAAGTGAGTAACCTACAATTTAGAGGAGACACGTATGTATGTATGTATTTGTGTATGTATGTTATGTGTGTGTGTGTATAAAGATGTATATGTATATGTTATGTTTGTGTGTGTGTGTGTGTGTGTGTGTGTGTGTGTGTGTGTGTGTGTGTATAAAATTACCAACTCCATTACTCAAGCTGTATTACTATCGTGGTATTACTTATATTGATTGAAAAATAGTGATAATCTCCTATGAAGCAATGCAGTCAATTACCATTTGCAATTGAAATTGTTAGTCTTCCCTTCAGTAACATTTATTATTGTAAGGCTAAATGGCTTAGTGTGATCTCTGACATTTTTCGATCTGCGACTCCCCATTACATTATGTTGATGCCTGCTAATTGTTGATGCGCTGTTTTCCGAGAGGATTCCGTGGCACTCCGCGGCTCCCCTGGCTGGTTTCCGCCTCCCACTTTGGGAACCACTGCACCAAGCCATTTAGCCTAACAATAATAGAGTTCTCATATAGTTCTGGAATCAGAGTTATACTTATTGTTTGAACTTCCTGATTGTTATTGCTTCCCTTAATTTAGCCTGGCTGCTCCATTCTTGGGCCCTCCTCTTCCTCCTCAGAGCTTTAACCTAACTCTGTATCTTAGGTTTACAGTCATGTCACTCATCTCATAAACATATTATCTGTATTTGACCTCCCTGCCTGAACAGGCACAGTGATCTGCCTCATTCCTCCAATGGTATATGGTGGGAAACCATTTGAAACCTATATTAAAAGAGAACCTACTTTTGGGGCATTACCCACAGTTTTGCAGGACTCAACTATTGCACCAGGGTGAAAGGAGCAGGAACTTCTAACTTGGCTAACAGGTCTTTCTCTGTTGAGAGTGTTGAAAATCCAGATAGCCGCTCTTGTCCCAGTGGGTTCCTTCCTCCTTCATGAAGCCCCAAGCTCTGAACCCACACAATACTGAGTTTAAAAACATCCTGAACATACTCGGAGACACCTAATGTTTCTGTGGCTTTTTCATATGTTCCTGAGCTCAGGCATTGCAAACCAGATTCAGATGTAAAGGAAAGCCTTGCTGAAATAACTAATAAAAACAATAACCTTGCCACTCCTCAAGAACCTTGAAAAAGTGCAAAAGAGGGCAACCAGATCATCAGAGGGCTGGAGCACCTTCCTTATGAGGAAAGGGCTGCAATGCTTGCAGCGTTTTAGCCTGCAAAAAAAGCGATTGGGGGGGGGGGAGAATAATAATGAGAGAATAGTTCTCTCTTATTATTGAGAGAGAATTATGCATAGTGTGGAAATGAAAAAGCTTTGTTCACTCTCAATACTAGAATCAATGATTATCCACTCAGTTGTGTAGCTAGCCCGCCGCGAGGGGTAGTGATGACGCGGGAGGGCCAAAAAACCTCATTGTTTTCAGTACATTTATCCTCCGTGGCTGCAAGCAGCCCTCCTGCTGCAAAAAAGCAGCCACGGAGCACGGAAATCCCACTGCGGCTCCTCCCCATTAGACCATAGCTGTCACCTTGGGGCACAGCATCCCCGTGGTGCTCCCTTAGCGACGCCACTGCATCCACTGAAACTAGCTGGTAGGATTTAGGATGGACAAAAAAAGGCACTGCATTCTACATAATTCACCAGTGGAATTCGAAGCCACAAAGCATGATGATAGCCACAAGCTTGGATGACTTAAGTGAACTGGATAAATCCATGGGGAACGATTCTATCAACAGCTACTAGTCATGGTGGTGTTGTGTGCTACCTTCAGGTTCAGCAGCAGTCTGCCTCTAAGTACCAGTTGCAGGCCAGCAATGGTGAGAGAAAAGTATGCTTTTCTTTACTAATGGTAGGCTTCCCAGTGGCAGCTGGCAAGCTGCTGTGGGAAACAGGTTGCTGGGCTAGATGATTCTCGGAGTCAGAGGTAATCTTGTCTTTATCACTTTTTCACAGGTTTTGTAGCTTGGCTCATATTAAACCTTGGGCTTCCTGCTACCACCTTCTGTCATGGAAATTAGATTTAAAAGGCCCTGTAATAGAAAGTAGCTAATAAAATAAGTAATTTTCTGTTGGTGGTTGTTTTGAGCTACCATTACAGTGAGAGTGTACCTTCCAGTGTCTGTCCAATGATAGACGAGCCCACTACTTTATGCTTATTTTGCTAGACCATAGGAATTGTTCCACCCTCCGTCGTCCTCAATGTCTCGTTTAGTGAGGCAGGCACAATTGCACAGTGCCAACCCCCTACAAACTGCTGTCTGAAAGTGTGCTTGCTGGATGACAGCCTTGGGATTGGAATGCATACAAGGAGCAATGGCCAGCAGAAAGTAATCTACTTTGGAGGGGAGGGAGGAATCGTGACATAGGGAAGTATTTGCTTCCCTGCTCTCTATTGCCCTCCTTTGTTTAATACTGTCTTATAAATGAATTTACGGGGTAACAGTCCTTAGACGAAGGCACTGTAAAGTTGCATGCTTCAAAGAAGGGTAGATTCAGCGCTGTGAATGGAAGAGCCAGTGCCAGACTCCCTAAGAAACCCAGGCAGCAGCACACAGTGGGAGATTCTTCTTGGCTGCTCAGTTAAGTGAAGAGGGGGAGAAAGAAGCAAAGAGGAACTGATTCCAGGGGTAATAAGGCACGCAGCATGTGTTTTCCATGCATGAGGGAAATGCCTCTGGGTGGGATTCTGTCAAGGAGCTGAATCTTCTCAGTTTTGACCCTTTGACTTGTACTGAAATTTCAAACAGGTTCTTTTGCATGTGCCTGCTTCAAATTACATTTATTCTGGAGGGCGCGAAGATGACTTATGCTTGGGTCCCAATGGAAAGCACTGTTTCTGGGCAAACCTGCTTTCTAACCGCCTGTTTACTTTAGTAAACAAGCCCCATCTGTTACATTAAACATGTTAATATAGGTCTACAAAGTACAATGACATCTAGTGCTTAAAATATCCAAATGAAATGTCAGAGTTCAATTGCATATACAGAGTTCAAAAGTGGCAGTGTCCTGAATCCACCTCTGCTTCGAAAAGGCCATTTAATAATCCACGTAAGTATCTCACAGACAATATTAAGTAATTGGCGTGTGTGGGACCAGATGTAGAGATACAGTTACAGCATTAAATCCCAGCAAAAGCTTTTTAACCACACTATCGCAACCACATTTCAACTGTGGGCTGTTCGGTTTCCTCCCATGTAGTTGATTCCTGAGATTTACAGAGGCATATGACTTGCAATGAAGAGTATCTGAGACTGTACTTGTCGCCATTGAAGAAAAGCATTAAATGCCCATTGATGACAGTAGGAAATATTTTTCTGGATAAACCAAGACATTTTTATATTCACTTTTTTATATTTTATAACCAAGAATATATTTTATATTCACAAATATTGCAGTTTTACAGTTTAGTACACAAATGAACTGAATCTGCAATTTTCCTGTGGATATTTGCTTTATTTGATAATAAAGATGTATGTGCCTGCTCATTTAGATCTGTGTAGTGACAAAAAGTTGAATAAAAGTTTTTGTGTACCTCACTTTTGTTTTCCTGCCCTTTGTATCCATGAGTTTTTAATTTCCATTGCATTGTGAGGGAAAACCCTTATCTTATGTTTGTGGTTTACTCTACTGTTCAAATTTTGCATCCGTACAAAGGGTGTGTTCTCATCTGGTGTTCATTGTCTTGGCCATGTTTACTGTGAAGTTTATGTGCAAAATACTGAATACAAATGTGCATATTGAATATAATTTATCTTTGTTCTTTCCTCTGTCACCTGATTTCTAAGGGCGATCTGGGAGAACACTGTGCCGTGTTCTTTAACACTGGAATGTTCTTTAAAGATAAGTGCTCTAAATCTTAGGGCAATTATCTGTGAAGAACAGCCTCAGATTATCCAGTTGTGTCATACAAACATGGAAATTTGGTGTTATGCTTAGAATTCAACACTGGGGGGGGGATTCCTCAAACAAGTTTTTAGTTCATATGACTGTGAAAATTGTTTCAAAACATTCATTTTGTTTTATGAATGAAAGTACCTGGTGAATTTCAGGTTTTGGGTGGTTGGAGTATGGGGGTTTCCTGCTATGCATAGCTCATTGCCCTTCTCCAAACATAATTTAGAGCGCAATCCTGGGGATCTTAAGAACGGCGGAGCAAGTGCTCCGCCATTCTTAGTCGCAAACGTGCCGTAAAGCACATTTGCAATGACTCGCAAGGAAGGCCGGCACAAGGCTGGCCTCTCTTACTCCATCGCCAGACCAGTCAAGCGGCCGCCGGAGGAAGGTAAGCTCTCCAGCTGGCGACCGCATGAGCGGTTTGGAGGGCAAGGGAGGGGGCCATTGGACTAGTTGGCTCGGGGGGCGGGGGATGGCTCCCGCCATATCCCCGCCCTCGTCAGGCCAGCTAGGCTGTTACACGGCCTCCTCCGACTTCCGTCAGCTATTTAACTGGCAGAAATCCGTGGAGGCCTATTGGGCCGGCCTCAGTTTAAACCCGGAAAAGGGGAGGAGCATCCCCTTCCCCCTGTAGACCTCTGGCCCGCCATACGACGGGCAGCCTTGGGCTCAGGATCCGGCGGGTGGCCCTGGGCCGCCGTCTGGATCCTTACTCAAGATTGCGCTGTTAATTATACAAAATAAATAGAACGTATTTAAGGCTGCAATCCTATACATATGGTAGTAAGTCCCATTGAACCCATTGAACTCGGTGGGGCTTACTCTGAGTATACATGCATAGAATTGGGCTGTAACGTATTCAGATTGCCAAATCCTTCTTCTCTTGGTATACAATTTGGGTTACCTTGAGAGAGATTGCTTTTAAAATACACAGGTCTGGATAACTGACTACAGATGAAATGAAAATAGCTACATAAGAAAATGGTTTCTAATATAATATCAGGAAATTATGATGGTAGAGTAATTCAGTTTATACCTTCAACATCTGTGTTACCTACTTTCAACCATCTGCAACTTATTTTCTGAAATTCTAACAGAAAAGAAAATTTGAAGCAAGAAAAGAGAGCTTATCTCCTTTCTGTAAATCAAATTTAAAGACATGAAATGTACAAAAGCCTACTGATCTTTGTATACATCTTTGTATACAGCCGGAAGCAGTAGTTGTAATGACCTAAAGAGACCTCCGCTGTTAGTTATTTTCAGACCCGCAATAAAAGGAGGTAACTGTGATGACCTGAGGAGACCTCTGAGAGATCTTGTTGCCCGTTAATAAGGCTTCCTGTGGGTCTTCTACTGATTTCCACAGCTTCTAAATTGCGGAGAATGCCAGTGTTGCTGTCCATTCTCAAGTATTTGGTATCTTCAAACTGGATTACATGCCCTGTACTCAGGGCATGTTCGGCAATGGAGGACAGTTCTGGATGTTTCAACCGCACAGATCTCTTTTGTTCTGAGATCCTCGGGATCTTTTCGTCATCGCAATATAATCAAGACCACAAGAACAAGGCAAGCTATAAATTCCCGGATTTGACAGTGGAGGTCTTTTATCTTTGGGATTCTTAAGAAGCTGTTCCATTTTAGTTGTAGGTTTAAATATTGTTTTAACATTGCCTTGTTGTAAGATGCGTGCGATCTTATCTGTGATCCCTTTAATAAATGGTAATGAAATCCATATTTTTTCTTCCTCATTGGATGTTGTCACATTATTTATTGTCTCTTTAGGTCATTACAACTACTGCTTCCGGCTGTGAGTTCTGATACTAATTAACCTGGGACCTTCCCGCCCCATTTTCTGCTTTAAATCTATGTGAACGCGCTCACTATTCACCACCTTTCAATCCCTGGGATTGTTCCTAGAAAATGTTCCTAGTGTAGGAACGAAACGTCGGTCCTTAGCACATCTACAAGCCCCAGATTTTAAATGAAACTGTTTCCTGCTCACATCTGCTACTGTTTGGGAACTGCGTGCAGTGACTGGATATTGTTTTTAATCGTATGCTGGGCTTTAACCTACATGGTATCTTCACCTGTATATCCCAAATCGTGTAAGATTACTGCTGGCCATGAAAGCTTTCGATCTAAAATCTTTACAAATGTATAGCAGTGGCACATTCACTATTATACTGTAGATCACTTCATTTTGAAAGGTACGTTCTGTTGTAAATTAGTGCATGTAATAATTTTCTAGTCCTTCCATAAGGTAATACAGTATTTTATTTTTATTTGAACAAGTTCTTCCCTTATTGATATCAGAATAGTATATAAGTGCACAGTTGAGCATGTGGCAGGAAAGCAACCTACCAACTGATATGGTAATTTCTTGTTAAAGATGTCGCTCTTCCAGTATATAAAGTTCATTCTTTTCAAAGTGATCTGTTTTGAACATTCAGTGGCGATTAAAAGGTGTTGCATGGACATTAGTGTAGAATGGAATCTTCCTATGTACACAATGGAGATCAACCTTTTATACCTGCTGTAATTTCTGACATGATGGTAATGTCTGTGGGGAGCTGCCAAAATCTAACCCTGGCCATAAAAAAATATATTTAATTGAAAGAGAATCATGTGAGGTGGCTCGAAGTGGCCTTTCTTCCAGCTTGCTCAACTCTAGTTACTAACAGGCTTGTGACAAGAACATGAAGTCCGAGTTAATGCAGCATGCTCAATAGCTTTTCTGTAATCCCTGACCTGAATGCTTTGAGCATGTACCTAACCATTGCTTTTTGCCAACAATTGAGTGGAGGAGAGAGCTTTGCACATGCACTCAGAGTTTGGCACTTCAGGAATAATAGTTTGCTCATGTCTAGAAGGACAAATAGATCCCCTTTAGAAGTGAGAAAATGGCTTTTTGTGAGTGAAAGCTGCAGTATACCATTGTGTGTTCCTCAGTGAACTGTTTCCCATGACGTATGTGGCAAGAGTACTAAAATGTATTATCCAGCTCTATATTTGTTTGAAGCAAAGTTTCAGGGATAGCCAAGACTTCCCTCACTTATATTAAAAAAGGAGTAAATATATGAAAAAATATTCACACAGTTAAATCATTGCTTTAATGTTAGATTATTAAAGGGCAGGTGGTTTGACTGAAGACATTATTGAAATTCTACTTTTAAGACTGTTCAGTGTTTCTAATTTTTATTGTGGTGTTTGTTCATATTTTCTTTTTTTCCTGTCAAGCTTTTTTGATCTCCTGCTTTTCCAAAATGTATAATATATGTGGTCTCAATAGTTCTTAAAGTTTAACTGTGATGATACTGGTATACAAGCAAAACTTCCTTTAAAATCTTAACTGATGTAAAAGTGAATTAAGTAGTGAATTAATTAAAGGGACAACACAATCCTGTGCATGTTAAGTACGTACCACCAATATCAATGGAGTTTGCTCCTATGTAAGTGTGTGTGGGATTGCAGCCTTAGTAGTCATTGTGATGACCATCATCCCCAAAACATAAGTACCATTGCAATTAACTACAGTAATTGCTCACAGCGTCCAGAGAGATAGTTGTGTTAGTCTGTTGCAGCAAAAAGCAAGAAAGGGTCTTATAGCATCTTAAGTTAACAGATTTATTGTCAGATAGTGTTTGTGTCTTAAGAGATGAGAGGAGTTCCCTGTTTTAGTATTAGTATTAGTATTAACAGTATTTATATACCGCTTTTCAAAAAAAAGTTCACAAAGCGGTTTACAGACAAAATCAAATTATTAAATGGCCACTTTTATTCCTTAGTTATCATTCACTCCTCCTGAATTCTGATTTAACTAGAAAAATATCTAAACATTACTTTAAGAATTGGAGTATACATAGTCTGGTGGCCCCAGCTCATCTTTCAGTACTGTACATTTGCACCCACCCCCCATCTATGTTACCAATGTACACATTTGCAGTGACAAACCCTTAACAAAGTAATCTTAATGTGACTGTAATATGGTAGCATCAAAGTTCTTTTTGTGTAGCTTTACTTTTGTATGTGTACATGCCTCCATATTGCTAAGATAGCACACTTCTTCATGGATCATTGCCTTGTCGTGGCGAAGGGGCTTGCGTAACTCAATGAAGCCATGAGCTATGCCGTGCAGGGACACCCAAGACGGACAGGTCGTAGCAGAGAGTTCTGACTAAAAGTGATCCACTGGAGAAGGAAATGGCAACCCACTCCAGTAACCTTGCCAAGAAAATCCCATGAACAGTACCAAAAGGCTAAAAGATATGACGCCGGAAGATGAGCCCCTCAGGTCGGAAGGTGTCCAATATGCTACTGAGGAAGAGCGGAGGACTATTCCAAGTAGACCCAGAAAGAGTGAAGCGGCTGGGCCAAAGCCGAAAGGACGTCCAGCTGTGGATGTGTCTGAGGTTGAAAGGAAAATCCAATGCTGCAAGGAGCAATACTGCTTAGGAACATGGAATGTGTGGTCTATGAATCAAGGCAAGCTGGATGTGGTCAAAAATGAGATGATAAGATTGAACATTGACATCTTGGGAATCAGCGAACTAAAATGGACGGGCATGGGCGAATTTAAGTCAGGTGACCATCATATCTACTACTGTGGGCATGAATCCCTTCGAAGAAATGGAGTAGCCCTCATAGTCAATAAAAGAGTGGGAAAGGCAGTACTGGGGTGCAACCTCAAAAACGACAGAATGATTTCAGTTCGAATCCAAGGCAAACCATTCAACATTACAGTAATCCAAGTGTATGCCCCAACCACTGATGCCGAAGAAGATGAAGTTGACCGGTTCTATGAAGACCTACAACACCTTCTAGAACTAGCACCCCAAAAAGATGTTCTTTACATCATAGGAGACTGGAATGCTAAAGTAGGAAATCAAGAAATAAACGGAACAACAGGCAAGTTTGGCCTTGGAGCGCAAAATGAAGCAGGGCAAAGGCAAACACTCTTTTCCAATAACACAAGAGGCGACTCTACACATGGACATCACCAGATGGTCAATACCGAAACCAGATAGATTATGTGCTTTGCAGCCAAAGATGGAGAAGCTCTATACAATCAGTAAAAACAAGACCTGGAGCTGACTGTGGCTCAGATCATGAGCTTCTTATTGCAAAATTCAGACTTAAACTGAAGAATGTAGGGAACACCACTAGACCAGTCAGATATGACCTAAACGATATCCCTTATGAGTATACAGTGGAGGTGAAGAATAGATTTAGGGCATTAGACCTGGTAGACAGAGTGCCTGAAGAACTATGGACGGAAGTTCGTAACATTGTACAGGAGGCAGCAACGAAAACCATCCCAAAGAAAAAGAAATGCAAGAAAGCAAAGTGGCTGTCAGATGAGGCTTTACAAATAGCTGTGGAAAGAAGGAATGCAAAAAGCAAGGGTGAAAGGGAAAGATATAAACAACTGAATGCAGAGTTCCAGAGAATAGCAAGGAGAGATAAGAAGGCCTTCTTAAATGAACAATGCAAGGAAATCGAGGAAAACAACAGAATGGGGAGGACTAGAGATCTCTTCAAGAAAATTGGAGATATCAAGGGAACGTTTTGTGCAAAGATGGGCATGATAAAGGACAAAAAAGGCAAGGACCTAACAGAAGCAGAAGAGATTAAGAAGAGATGGCAAGAATACACAGAAGAACTATACAAGAAAGATCTTAATGTTCCTGATGACCACGCTGGTGTGGTCACTGACCCAGAGCCGGACATCCTAGAGAATGAAGTCAAGTGGGCCTTAGGTAGCATTACTAACAACAAAGCTAGTGGAGATGATAATATCCCAGCTGAGCTACTTAAAATCCTAAATGATGATGCTGTGAAAGTGCTGCACTCAATATGCCAACAAATTTGGAAAACTCAGCAGTGGCCAAAGGATTGGAAAAGGTCAGTTTACGTTCCAATTCCAAAGAAGGGCAGTGACAAAGAGTGTTCAAACTACCGTACAATTGCACTCATTTCACATGCTAGCAAGGTTATGCTCAAAATCCTACAAGCTAGGCTTCAGCAGTACGTGGACCGAGAACTACCGGACGTACAAGCTAGGTTTCAAAGAGGCAGAGGAACTAGAGATCAAATTGCCAACATGCGCTGGATCATGGAGAAAGCACGAGAGTTCCAAAAAAACACCTACTTCTGCTTCATTGACTACGCAAAAGCCTTTGATTGTGTGGATCACAACAAACTGTGGCAAATTCTTAAACAGATGGGGGTACCAGACCACCTTACCTGTCTCCTGAGAAACCTGTATGCGGGTCAAGAAGCAACAGTTCGAACCGGCCATGGAACAACTGATTGGTTCAAAATTGGGAAGGGAGTACGGCAAGGCTGTATATTGTCACCCTGCTTATTTAACTTATATGCAGAGTACATTATGAGAAATGCAGGGCTGAATGAATCGCAAGCCGGAATCAAGATTGCCGGGAGAAATATCAACAACCTCAGATATGCAGACGATACCACCCTAATGGCAGAAAGTGAAGAAGAACTAAAGAGCCTCTTGATGAGAGTGAAAGAGGAGAGTGCAAAAGTTGGCTTGAAACTCAACATTAATAAAACTAAGATCATGGCATCTGGTCCCATCAATTCCTGGCAAATAGAAGGGGCAGAAATGGAAGCAGTAACAGATTTTACTTTTCTGGGTTCCAAGATCACTGCAGACGGAGACAGCAGCCATGAAATTAAAAGACGCTTACTCCTTGGAAGGAAAGCTATGGCAAACTTAGACAGCATAATAAAAAGCAGAGATATCACCATGCCAACAAAAGTTCGCATAGTCAGGGCGATGGTGTTCCCAGTAGCAATGTATGGTTGCGAGAGTTGGACCATAAGGAAAGCAGAGCGCCGAAGAATAGATGCTTTTGAACTGTGGTGCTGGAGAAGACTCCTGAGAGTCCCTTGGACTGCTAGGAGATCAAATCAGTCAATCCTAAATGAAATCAACCCTAACTGTTCCCTGGAAGGACAGATACTAAGGCTGAAACTCAAATATTTTGGCCACCTAATGTGAAGAGAGGACTCTCTGGAGAAGACTCTGATGCTGGGAAAAATTGAAGGCAAAAGGAGAAGGGGAAGGCAAAGGATGAGATGGTTAGACAGCATCACCGATGCAACGAACATGAAAATGAGCGAACTCAGGAAGATAGTGGAGGACAGGAAGGCCTGGCGGGATATGGTTCATGGGATCACGAAGGGTCGGACACGACTTAACGACTGAACAACAACAACAGCACACAAAAAGAATCTTGATACAATAGTAAGTACTGTCACATCAATTATTTTGTTTAATTGGCAGTGATTTTTCAGTGCACACATGCACTGATAAATGTAGAAGGGAGTTCTTCATGTCATATATGTAATATCATGTATTAATTTATGCAACCCTTTTTGAGTTGTAAAGATGGATTTTTAAGTGCATTTTGTTGCAACTTCATAGGTTCATGCATTTGGAGAGGAGGGACAAATTATTAAGGCCTGACTTTAGCAGGATTGACAGTCTGATCAGTTTAGTGGTTTTGTTTTTAAAGAAAAAAATGTTTCTGCACTTTAGTTGTGTTAGGATTAATTTGTTTTTATGATTGTAAGTCACACAGGGAGAGGTGGGATATAAGTAACCTCCAAGTCCTGTACAGTACTTGGTTAGAACAGTGAGCAGACATGAACCGCCAGCTGGATGTTGCTCACATTTGCCCATTGGACAATGTTTCATTCAGACCAGAGCAGAGAGCTAATGCTCCTTGTTCCCTTTCAGATTAATTGTGGAAACACCACAAGGTCTTGTATGTATGTACAGGTGCAGAGGAGCTGGCATTTTCCATGTCACTTGGCTCCCCAGGCACTACCAGCTTCTCTGCTGAGGGGACCCTGGTAATTAGGCTCCCCCCTCCAAAGGGAGGAAGGACATGGGAGTTCATCCCTCCTTTTTTGACTTTCTGGTTTGGTTTTCAGTGAACTACCCTTTCTGGGATTGCTTGTGTCAGGGTGCTGTGCCTGTCTCAGTCACCTCATGAGGTATCTAAGGGTGTGTGAGCAGGTCAAGAAGGTCATGAACCTTGTTTCTCTCCCCCATCCCTGCATGGTAGGCTGTTGCATCTTCATGTGTGGAATAAGGGCCATATTCCCAAAGATGATGGTGCTTCTAAGATGGACTTGTAAAAATTGTGTAGGGGATCAGGCAACAATCTTCATAGCACTTGATCATCCGACCCCTGCATCACTTGCTACGTTTAAAATGTGTTTGCTGTTTTTAACCTGGCAAGTATTTTCATGGATCACTGCCCAGATTTGTTCTAAACAGCAAAGTCCTGTACTAGGTCAATACACAGAGACTGGACAAAATTAGTTACTATTTTGGAGAAGCAATAGAACATTTGCTGCTGCTTGTGGAATTCCATCAGAGTCTGGCATCTACTTCAGCTCTCCAATCCAGTGCTTGGAGGAAAACTCTTCAATGGGTCAGGGAGCCCCAGATATTCTACTCAATGTGTAATGAGGGATTTCAACACAGTGAGCGTTCTGTATTTTGTTTGCTCACTTTCTGAATTGTCCAACATAGAAGCAATACCATTCATTTTAAAAAAGGAGAGATCTGATATACAGAAATAGACTAATATAGAAATAAAGGGTCTGTGGCCACTTGTAAGAAATATTATATGACTAATTAAAAACAATTCTACAAGAAATGGCTACCATATAGCCATACATACATACATACAGTCAATTCTCAGTATCTGTGAGGGTTAGGTTCCTGGAAAACCCAGCGGATACTGAATCTGTGGATATTGATCCTATGGGGTTAGGGGGAAAATCAAATTGGCACAATACCTTTAGAATGGCTGCAAATGGCTTCAGAATGGTCTGGAAAGCTACAGATAGCTCTTCAACCATTGGTGCATTTTTGCACCACTGGTAAAAAAAAATGGGTTGTAAAATGTCCACCACAGATGCTGGGATCACTTCGGAATGGCCGTGCAAGGCATTCTGGGGCACTATCTGTAATTGACTAGAAATTGACTACCTTTAGAATGGCCAGGGGGGTGGCTTCAAAATGGCTGCTGCAGATCGCTTCAGAATGGCCAAGAATAGCTTCAGAATGGCCGCAGATAGTTGAGAACAGATCACGAATGACGTGAGGTACGTTGCACTCTTGTTTCCCGTGGATAAACAAATTGGCAGGTAGCAAATCCACGGATAGCGAGGATTGACTGTATGTTTTCATGCCACTCTCACACTCACTCTGTAGCAAACCCTTCCATGCCCAGGCACCTGTATTCTGTTCTGTGAATTCATCCTGTCATTTGTGTTTTCCATGCAGTCCCCTCCCACTTCACTCATTTTGGGTAAGCTGGGTTTTCCCGTTTCTTCTTCTGCCTAGGTTAATTTGCTCAGTCTCGTCATAGCTGAAAAAGAAAAACTTATAGCCAAGGCAGACTGGCGATTATGAATGGGAATAATTTTCTTGGGAATAATAAATGACTTTTCCCCATATGTATTGGAGAATATTCATTTTTAAAAAACATGTAGACTACTCATTGACTAATCTGTTAGTTAACATTTGCATAATTATCCGCATTGGTAAAAGCAATATTTCTTTTGTTTTTTAGATGATGGATGTTTGTGTCATAGCTGGCATCATCTTAGAAGAGGGATTCCCTCTTTTAAGATGCAGTTTTATAAGCACATGTATGAAAAATTATGTGTGTAAATTTGCTACCTGGTTCATCAAGTGCACCATTTAGTCAATTAAAAGTTGATTGATTAATTTAGATTATATGTTGCAGACCTACTTTTTAAATTGTCCAACCTTCAACTATGAGCTGTTGCCTCAGTTGACAACAAAAGCAAGAGGAAAATAGTCAAAGGGTTAATTCTTAAAAATGACCTGACGTGTTTCAAGTCTTTTCAACTTTTTTTCTAAAGATATCTTCCTTTCTTGGATTTAACTTTTTTATGTCTGGTACTGAGAGAAAGAGAAGTAGTCCTTTTCCTTTTGATAATTAAAAAATGGACCCAATTTAAGCAGAATTTTTTTTTAAAAAATCACCCTCTATAATAGTGAGAGAAATTGAAAATAAGGAGGTCTGTTCTCTTTAAAAAGAGTCATAATAGACAGAGAGCTGGACAAACTCAAAACACATTGTCCTTTTTCAGAACAAAACTTCTAGAACTTCAGCGAGGGCCCCTCCATTTGTACATTTTATTATTTTTACCGTATTGGAATAATTAATACAGCATTGCCCTTTCACAACTCGTGTCTCCTTGAGCCTTAATTCTGCAACATTTCTCCTTCTTCATGGTCTCTTAAAGAAATCACTTCTTCAAGAGACACTTTGCATTCAGGACAAATCCAATGTAAGGGGTAGCTGTACTGAAATAATTTATGCACTTGCAAAACAAGTTTGGTGTGTAAACCAAATGGCACTTGCAAACATTTGATTCTGAACAATACTGTGCCTCAGTTCTCTCTCCCCCCTCTCCTCTCCCCTTGCAACTAGGACAATGGCAGCATGGGGTTAACTAAAATCCTGTATTCTTCCTACAAATGCTTTCTAAAGGAATTTTTTTGCATTCTTAAAGAGAGCACGTATTTCATGCTCTAAAAGTCTGAGGTTTGTAGTTGAAAAAGATTAAGTAAATAATTCAGGATGCGACGTGTTTACCTGTTAATAATTAAGCAGGTTGGTCTGTGTACTTTTTATAGACTTTAGAGTTTTTATTTATTTATTTCTGGTTCATGTGTGCTGGTTTTTAACCTAATGAAGATTCCTTCCTGAAGTCAAGATGAGATTCAGAGTGAAAAAGGGGATATAAGGAATTGAACCCCAGTAGTTTTATTTATTTTTTCTCATTTATCTTGACTGGGAGTGTGTTAGAACATTTGTGTGGTCTGATTCAAAGGCAAAAGAGTTTCCGAGGAAAAAGGTTTTTTTTATTAATACGCATTTATAAAGAAGAGTTTCTGAATCTGAATGTTATTTTTAATAAGCAAGTAATATACCACATAAAACGTTAAAGGAAATTTTATATTGAAAGGTACTTGCACCTTTTATAGGTAGATGGACGTTAAAAAAAAAATAAGGATGTATTACGTAGTACTGTACAGTATTTCATTTGGTGCCTTCATGTTGAAACCAGGCAGGACCAGGCCTCATCTGTATCTGGGTGAGGGACTGCCAGGAACTCAGTGTACGCTGCATTGAACTCCTAAAAGGGAGCACATGATACTAATGTAACAAATAAGTGAAATACTATCCCAATGAAAGCAATTAAAAAAATAAATCCTGTTAATCTTAATAGAGTCAGAATTGTGTGTCTTATCACTTTTGGTATTTAGATACCGGATTAAGGTTTCAAGAAGGTACTGGGGTAACAGAATATTCTCTCTTTGTCCCTTCTTGGCATGCTGAGGTAATCCTGGACTGATAGCTTGGGTGAGCGATACCCCCTCATCAACAAAAGTTGTAGCATGTACTTCTCTCAGTGGCAACTTGGCACTCTCTTTGAGAGGGCAGAGCCTCGGCTGAAAGGTAGTTTGTTCTGTATACTCCATTTAATACTTGGTCTGTATGTTATATCTGCAAATACAGTGGGTCAACCAAGACCAGTTTGTTTTTGCCATGTAAATACTTTTTTTCCCTGGTAACTAGACATAGATAAACTGTGAACTAATTTGATATGTAGCACCTAATAACTTTCAGTTACTGTTGACGTAGGCTGAATATCAACTCAGAGTTTACAAGGTAAAAATATTTGTACCCCTGTTTTCAAACTTCCTAGCTAAAATTGCAGCCCATTCTGCATTGATTAATGCAGTAAATTAATGCATTTAATTAATAGCAATTACATAAATATAGTTAGCCCACAAATGGTACTTAACTGCTTTACAGAGAAATAATATGAATAAAGCAAATTTTCTTTTTTAAGAAAAAGGGGGGGGAACTGAGCAAGATAGAAAATATAACTTAAGGGTACCAGTGGTGAGTTTTCAGGAATACTTTGAACAAAAGAAAGTCTTCAGACACTTTTTAAAGGTGGCATGGGAAGAACAGGCAAAGTCCCAAGCTTGGAGACCTTATCACAGCCAAAGTTATCACAGCCAATGTCCAATTGTCTGCTTTATCAATAAGGCCTTATTTCAAACATCCACCAGGGCGCTTCTTGAATTGATATATCATTGAAGTTCAAAATAAATAATTTCATATTACTGTTGTGATCTTGGCAGTAGTTGTCACTTCAGCAACTTTCATTTGCCATTCTGCCTTTGTGTCTCTTGAAATGTGTTTGAGAAATCTCTGGTCAATTTGGTAGCAATTTTGAGATGGTAATGCAAAGAAATAAAATCAGCCTGGGGACTGACTGTTCGTCATCAGTGTACAGTATTCCAAGTTTAAAGTACTATACAGTAGTTTATGACTAGAAAATCCATCATAGTTAGTTATATTTGTGTCTTGCACATAGTGTTGCCTTATCGAATACCATTAGTTACGATCTTTCATGATTGTTACTTTCATAGGCCGTAATTTAACCAGTTAGGTGTGCTTAAGTGTGACTCTCTCTGGTTTGGATTGTGTCCATAGTATTAATAATTATGTAGTGAGGTTCTGACTACAGTCATATGCAGTTGCTTGTTTCTCCAGTGTATTGGCTACAATCCAATTTGAGTTTTGTGAGTATTTTCCAAGAGTGTGAATTCCAACACTGTTGGTATACAGAATATTACACATTCTTATTGCTATCTAATAAAGATTGGGGTGATGATGGAGGCTAGGGAGAGCAGAGATACTTCTTTACAACCATAGTAATATCTCACTTACATTAGGGCAAATTAAATAACACAGCAGTACTTGAAGTGAAAGGTTAAGCTTATCTCCATCTCTCTTGGTCAAATTGCAATACGTTGAGAAAACTTTTTATCAGTACTGCAAGTAAAGGTCATAAGTACTTGCGATTTAATTATGCCACTCAACTTTATTTTTGGCAATAATAAAAGGAAAAAAAAGTCTAGATTAAGGACATACAGGCAAGGCTTTTTTTTTTAAGAACTACAACTTGTTCCATTTGCCATTTTGTTTCACTTTTGCTAAAGCAACACAAGATTGGACGCACACACACACACACACACACACACACACACACACACACACACACACACACACACACACACACACACACACACACACACACACACACACACACACACACACACACACACACACACACCTCTGCTTCTGTGAAGCCCTCAGGGTAGGTAACAGTATAATAAAGCAACAATAAGTATAAAGCAATATGAAGTTAAAATCTATCACAAAACATATTGTAGAAACTATTTCTGACAGCGCAATCCTATCCAACTTACGCCACCGGTGTAAGGTGCAGTGAGAACGGGAGGCCCCAGAACAGAAAGGGGATTCAAATCCCCTTTGAATCCTCCTTCGGAGAGGATTTGAATCCCCTTTCTGTTCTGGGGCCTCCCGTTCTCGCTGCACCGCTGGGTTACACCAGTGGGATAAATTGGATAGAATTGAGCTTAGTTACACTGGTGGTGTAAATTGGATAGGATTGCGCTGTGAATCTCGAGCTTAGTTTAGGTTAGTTTAGTTTTGCATATATAAGAGAGCTCTTCTGCAAATATTAACTCCCTCCCTTTGTTAAGATGGCCCTACTTCAAGTCTCATGTATTGAATGGCCCCCGGAATAAAGTGGGTTATAGATTAAAGAAATAAAAAGGCAACAGATGGTCCCTGTTCAAAGAAAAATAAAAATGCCAAACCGCTCTGGCTCAACCCAAAGGCATCTCTTATGGCACTAACAACCATAGTGTGTTGTAATGATTGTGGGGAAATTGCCAGAACTGATAGAACGGTGCAACTTGTTCTGCTCACCCACGGGGTTGTGCAGTGTGATCATATGTCTGCTTACAGAGAAGTAACTTTCACCAAGTTCAGTGAATTACCCAGGTATACGATTGCAGCCTTATTTGTGTTTTTCTCAAGCAGCAACTCCAGTGCAACGTGGCAAACTTTTTGAAATTGAAGAATTTTCAAAAATAGTTCATGTGCTGATATGCAGCTGATGTTAGGTGGGTTGACTGTCCATAGGAAAAAACACAGAGCTTATTTTGTACCTAAATAGCTCTTTGGCTCCGACTTGTTAGGATTATTCTAACATATGACTGGTGTAAATAGTAGCCTGTACCATTATTTATTTTAACCTGTTTATGTTGACAATCACTTCAGGCTGTTAAACTTTGTTTACAGGTGTGCTTATGTCTTTTCATGAAGATCCATTTTTTATATCGGTAACTTACCCAGTACTGTACACATGCTTATAAAATACACTGCATATACACTGTGGTGGAAGTTAGATGTGATCATCAGCCATCTCAGAATTTGTTAAGCTGAAGCATTCAAATGTTTTAAAGTGACTTCAGATGTTCTGCATATGCACACTTATTAAGGAATGCAATTTTCTAGTTGCCTCCTGAGTGAGCATAGTTACACCTGTGTGTTTATATACTTGTGCCATAAAATATCTAGTCGTTTCTGACCTGGGTTTAGAACCACAGCTGCCTTGGATGACCTTAAGAGGGGAAATGATGGGGGACACTGGCATTGCTAGAGGTGGGGCGGAACGGTAAGTCTTGAACAGCGGTAACTGCTCCGTTCCATGGTGGTCCTGCCCACTCGTCGTCGGAACCAGTCAAGCGGCGAAGGCAACGCGCAGGAGACTCCCTGCGCATTACGTTCACCGTTCGGACTGGTTCCGACGGCGAGTGGGTGGGACCACCATGGAACGGAGTGGTTACCGCTGTGCAAGACTTACCATTCCGCCCCACCTCTAGCAACGCCAGTGATGGGGGAAGCTGTTATAGTTGCAGGTGGCAGCATGAAGGAGAACTTCTGTCCGCTGCTGCTGCCTGTCTCTCCTAAACTTCCCCACTGGCCCTGGCTTAATGGGCAGTGGTGGAGAGCAGCAGCAGAGCAGATCCTTACTGCTGCAGAGGTTAGCCAGGCAAGGGTCTTTGCATGGGTTTGAGCCCCAGGCATGTGCTCCACTGGGAGAAGTTGACACTGCTAATTCTGTTGGACCTATTTTTGGCTTTTGATGCCATCAAGCATAGTATCCTTCTTAATTGCCTTCTGTGCGTGTGTGACTTAGGTTGGAGGCACTCGGTTGCATTGCTTCTGCTCCTGTCCTATGGGTATGTACCAGAAGATAGTGCTTCTTCTTCACATGAAGGCTAACCTGTTGGAGTGCACAGGATTCAGTTTTGTCTCCTTGACTGGTTTGTGTTTACATGAAACTGCTGGGAGAGATTTTTGGAAGTTTGGAGTTCAGTGTTGGTCAGCATGAGAAATAGCACACACTTCTCTTTTTCCGATTCCTCCAGTCTGGTTGTAGTAATGAATTTCCTGAATGAACATCTAGAAGGAGGCAGCTATGTGCTGGGTGCTCAATTTAGATAAGATGTTGATGAGGTCATGCTCGCGCTGAAAGATCAGGTCTGCAGTTTGAGAGTGCTCTTAGATGCAGCTTTGCTCTTGAAGTACTAGGTGTTGATCATGTTTACCTTTTACCTTTTACCATCTTTAGACAATGCACCAGCTATGTTGTCTCTTGGATGATAAGAATCTAGCCACTGTCATAACATGCTGTAGTCCTTGCCAGGTTTGATTATGATTGCTGTAATACTAAGTGTTACTAATAGCAAATTCTAAATGGTAGTGCAAAAATTTAACTAAATAAAAAAATATTGGCTCTGTGCCCACAAAACAAAAAACCAGAAGCAAAAAGGCCTGAAAATAAAAAATATGTTTTTTAAAAAATCTGGAGTGGGAAAATAAAGTAGGGAGGGGGTGTCCCGGTTTGGGCACCTCAAAATATGGTAAGCCTAAGCAGGGTGGGCGTTGAATAAGGTGGGGGTGGGCAGAACAAGGAGGAGATTGGGATGGGGGTGGGCGGATTGGGCTTGGGAGGGGGGTTGTTCAGCCAGGGACATGCAGTGTGAGGGCGACAGGTGAGGCAGCACTGCCCTGTCATTGTCCATGGAAAAGCACCGCACTGCATACACCTGAGTAAGCAGTGCGGTGCTTTTCCATGGACAGGACGGTTCTACGTCACCTGTCGCGCTCCCACACTGCATGTCCTTGGGTTCAGTGGCAGTAGCATGTGCTGTATCCAAATCCCCTTCCCGGGCCTGATCCGCCTGCACGAATCAACTTGAACTTGTGCCAGCAATATCACTGGCGCAGGTCCGAGTTGACCCATGGGGAAAGTAAGTTCTGAGGTAAGAATTTTTAAAAATTTACCCTTTTGCTTTGGCTGTGTGCTTTTAAAATACTCATCCTTATATATATTAAAAAATACTTATCAACTCACAGTTGAGATACTCATGAAGTTTTACTTGTTAATTCAAAACAATTTGTAACTGGGTATTACAAATTACAACCTGGCATATTCTAAAAGCGTTTCATACTAGTTTTTCAGATTTTTAAAAATGTAGTTTTTAGCTCCTAAATTATTAAAAGTATTTACTTGTAACATTCCTCATAAATGCATCTTTAGGCTTAGAGAGACTAGTATAATTTTCATTATCACAAGCAATTACTTTCCTAATAGAGAAAGAAACCTCGCTTCTCCTGAAAAATAAGTGGCAATTTTAGCTATGGGTCTGCTGACACTGTCATAACATGGTGTGCGTGTGTGATATATGGTATGGTGACTATTAGTGCTTCACATTTACCTGTTGATCACCTGCACAGTAAATGTGAATGAACAGAGCTTTGTTTTGCCTTATTCAGACAGATGGCTATATGTTGGTTTGTATATACACAGTGAGGCGTCTGCTTCCAGTTAAATGCCTAGTCATTTGAATGTTATGAAAACAAAAATGCTTGAATTGATCCCTAAACACAAGTCTTTCTTTCTTTCTCTTTTACAGAAGCACAGAAAAGAAGCATTAGGAACTGCTTTTAATCCTTTTGGAATCCGAAGAAGAAAGGTAACATGAATTAAAATACTGGAAGTATTTAAGGGGATAGTAAAGTTTAGACATTTTATGAAGTTCTTATATTGCAGTTCGGTTTTAATTTCACAGACTACAGACAGAGACATTCCATTATGCCAAGGATGGGCAAAGGGAACCCAACCATTTCTGACAAATTCAGCAAACCTCAGGAGCAATCTTAGAAATTAGGGAACATAATAAATAACATGCCACCAACACACGTACTGAATTGGATTACTTAACATTTTAGAATATGAGACAAATAATGCAAGTTCTCATTAAACACAGGCTGTCCAAAGCAGCTTCTTCCCAAATATAGTTAGGAAAAACAATTCTAAGATTATATTTGTCAAAAGAGAATTCAATTTATTGTAATACTGCTTATAATCGGCATATATTTGACATCTGTGAGCCTTGAGCATATATGATTATGTATTGGATTGCAGCATCTGTATATAACACTGAATTGAAAGCAGCAGAAGTTGATAGTTTCCTGTGTGTTGTAATAATACATATTTTAGAACCTGGCTGGAGCACTGAATCTTTGGCAGGTGATTAGTATATGTGATTTTGCAAAATATTGTGAAATATATCCCACACTGCTTTACTCCAGTTTCTTAGCATTAGATTTCTGTTTCCTTCTTTATAGGATTGTTTACCGATAGGAATGAATGTTGAAAGCCTACGTTTTAATAAGGAGAGAAATAGCATGAGAATTGTGTTGAAAATCTGATGTATGTTATGCTGGCCAAACCTAGAACCACTGAAATCAATGGGAGTCTTAATTTTTTCAAAATCATTTTTACAGCGCAATCCTATCCAATTTACACCACCGGTGCAGCGAGAACGGGACGCCCCAGAATGGAAAGGGGATTCAAATCCCCTCCAAAGGGATTGAAAGGGGATTTGAATCCCCTTTCCGTTCTGGAGCCTCCCGTTCTCGCTGCACCGGTGGTGTAAGTTGGATAGAATTGCGCTGTTAGTTAGCTATTTTAAGAAATATCTACACATACTGTATTTTCATTCTCTCCAATTTGTGTCTTAAATACAAAATCAATGAATTGTAGTCATGCAACATAGCAATTTTATAGTGCAGATTACTTGCATCAGGAATTCCTTCAGTATAGAACATTGGATCCCTGTCCTTAAGTGTGCCCATCTTTACAATATTGTAAGCTGAATAACTGGAAGCCAAGGTAATTTTAGTCATTGGTGAAAACATAATGCAGGATTTTAGGCAGTATTCATAGTGAGACACACAATCAGTTTATAGGTGGGTAGGAGAATGAAAGTTGTCATAACTATCTAAAATATTAATCTTCCATTTGCATCATATATCACCACTTGTTGGATTGAGCAATTGGGGAAAAATGTAGTCTCTCTCCCTTTTCCTTTCCTTTTGCCTATCCTTTGAGATGCAGAGGAAGACACAAGATTTGTCTAAAGTAATGGCTGTAGGACATTCTGTAAACAGATCACACTGTACTGCCCTTTATTAGGATTATGCCTGAAAATGTAGCTCTAGGAGTATATTTTTCTGAAGTACCAATTGCCCCTTTAAAATACGATTTTGTTTTGTTTTAGGCATTGGCGCAGTATTAAAAGTTTGCTACTATAACCTCAATTTTTGTGTTCACATGGACAGAGTTGGGGTTTCATAATTCATAATTTCTTAGTGGTGTGAATCCCAGGCGTTTCTATTTAGTTGTGCTAAATAACAGTGTTCTGATTTGTCTGTGCACATAAGAGATTCCAGTTGTTCTGGAGCCACCAACAGTACTTTCAAGTACCTAATAATATCAAAACCGGCATTGAACTTTAAACTCCTGAAGTCCCATGTGTCAGAAACTACCAGCACAGAAATTTGGCACCAAGTTGGGTCAAGACAGCATAGAATTGTTAACCTGTTTCTCATATTTAGTTCCTTGTCCTTGCTTTTAATTACAGAAATGGTGCCATGGTACTTATACTACTTGTAAGTAATGTATGCTAAAAGAGGCAGAGAGAGGAACCTATAAATCCTAAGACTGAGTTGCAGTGTGTGGTGAATACTGTACTAGGAGATAGCTGTCACGTAAGTGCTTGGGGAAGAAGGCTTCTAGTTTTTTTTTTCTCAAAGATTTGGGTAATACGGGCAACATAGCCATGTACAATAAATGAACCGACTTGAATAAAAACAAATATACAATATTGCTTGCGTCTTTCGTTATTCACGTTTCAACAAAGCAGACAGAAATCCATTAAAATCCAAAGTCCAGTGTTTAGAATTCCAACGTTTCGTTTCCTATTCCTGGAAACATTGTCTAGGAAGCAATCACAACTTTCAATCTTTTAGATTGCTTCCTAGACAATGTTTCCGGGAATAGGAAACGAAACGTTGGAATTCTAAACACTGGACTTTGGATTTTAATGGATTTCTGTCTGCTTTGTTGAAACGTGAATAACGGAAGACGCAAGCAGTATTGTATATTTGTTTTTATTCGAGTCGGTTCATTTATTGTACATGGCTATGTTGCCCGTATTACCCAAATCTTTGAAGATAACTGCTGGCCATGAAAGTTTCCGTGCAAAAAACTTCTAGTTTTTCTTTTTTTCTCTGTTGGCATGCACTGGTTCCTAGTGGACTTACCTGGCTGGTTCTGACCTTTAGGATGTGTGGGTAGGGCTTCATTGCCTGTCACTCTGCTAAAACAAACCATCAAAAAACAGATCCTTAATAGTAGGAATATTTTATATAGCAGGCCTGGAGCAAATTGATTGCTGCAGTTTGTACAGTGCTTAAATTGTACAGTGTGGGCATTATCCAACCAAAGATAAGAACTATTCTGTTGTACTGATTTTAATGGCAGATATTTTTAGCAAATATTTAACTCTCTCATTGAAGTCAAAGAGAGTACTGGTTACTTTGGGATAGATTGTGCCTACCATCACCATCATAATATTATCACTGCTTTTCCTTGTAGAACGAGTAATATTTTATTTTATATAAATTGGGATTGATATACCTAAGCTATTTTATCTCAGTTTAGCCTTTCAGTGACTCTAGAGACTTTCTAAAAACATCATTGTTCATTACTGAGAAAATAGTTGGAGGACTTACTCTGTGGCTTGCTAGAAACCAGGAAAGGCGGGAAAGAATCACGGTGAAAGGGGAAGAGGGAGTGCACAAACCTGAGTGTCCTTCAAAACTCTTTCACATAGGACCAAGCCATGCTTTGACATTACAGTTAGACCACCTGCGTTCTCTTTCAAAGAATGTATTAATTAAGCCAGGGTAACTCTTTCTGCTTACCCGTGTTATCTATTCAGTGACGATTATAAGCAAAACACTGTATAAATCTGCTTAAGTGGGGGCATCTAGAATTTTGCTCAAAACCACTTCAATATGTACAGCAGTTTAGGAGCATCCATAAACTCTACCTTAGCTTAGCAGAGGCACTGTATCCATCTGTTTTAATTGTGGCAGGATCAGCCTCAGTACTGTTCAACTACTGTTAAAAGTAAATTACTTGCAGCAGTATTAAGTAATTCTAGATAGGCAGTGTCAATAACATTGCTATGTATAGTAGGTACAGAGTAATATTAGCATGTAAACATCCTGTAAACACCATGCATGCTGGTCTATATGCTCACTACTGCAAAATTTGTTTCTGGTATCACAAACTTTGCAGAGAATGATCAGCCTTTTGCTTTGTATTGCAAAGGATCATCTTGGCTTGTTTTTATTAAATTTAAAATAAGTCGCTTTGTTTTAAAAGAAAATGTTGAACGTCGAGTCAGGATTGGCAGGGTTGCTTGATGAGAAGAGGACACTAGTGCTGCTGCTGTGGCTGCTTCTGTTCTACCTGCTATGAATAATAGCCCAGTACCTACA
The DNA here is from genome assembly GCA_026170595.1 of Plestiodon gilberti rubricaudatus. Classification (NCBI taxonomy): domain Eukaryota; kingdom Metazoa; phylum Chordata; class Lepidosauria; order Squamata; family Scincidae; genus Plestiodon; species Plestiodon gilberti. The sequence goes on along the minus strand of JANXHW010000003.1, from coordinate 200,610,206 downwards.
GTAGTTAATCATTACATTGAGGAAATGGGAAACAGTTACAAAGCTGACCATTGCTCAGGCCGTGTGGGCGACCACTTGCAAGTTGTCGTCACAAAGTTCAGCATTGTGTAAATGTATTTGTATTTACTCGTATGCATATAAATACTTTCTGGCATGTATTCCAGCAAAGCTAACTGAGTGAGGTCAGACACTTCCTATGACAGGGGTGGCCAACCTTTCACTATTAGGGCTACTGTGTTCTTAAGAGTTGTGTAGAAGACAGAGTCTTGGCAGCTGCAAGTGCTGATGGTGATGCTAAAGCAGCTGCACCTGCTGAAATGCCTTCACCTATGCAGCCATTTAAAGGGCCAGCATTCATGTTGAAAGGTTGGCCACCACTGTCCTATGATGTCTTAAAAAAACAAACACCCATCTTCTCTGTCCGGTGGGGCTTCTTCTTTTTTCTGGTGTGTGTGTCAAACTGCAAAATAAAAATAAAAGAAGCAACTTAGTGGAATCATAGCTGTAAATATTCTGAATTGCCCTCTCAGCCATGTTGCTTGGCAAAGATTGTCTGTGTGTCTATCCAATCTGCAGCAAATGATTTTGCATTATCCCAACAGAATTCTTACAACTGGGATTCAAGAAAACAGTGAGCAATTACTTGAATGTGTAATCATGGGCAGTGTGTGAAATTAGATGCTTAATTGCAGTGGCCTCTGCTCAAGGATTGAACAAGTTATAAGCTTAGAAATTGGGAGGGATTCAAATGTATAGGATAGGTTGGTGGATACTGGAACATTTCTTCAAGCCTTTAATAATGAAGGTGCAGTTGAGTCCTCCCTGATCCTTTTTAAATTAAGAATACTGTGTTTACACATAGCTCAGTTAGTCATGCCAGGCTACTTCCTTAGGCCAATAGAGCTTTGCTTAGGACAGGTAGGCGAGGGGCAAGGACTAGAACCAGGAATGCTATGGGGAAGAAGTTACGACTACTCTCCTGGTTTGCAGTTGTGAAACAACCAACCCTGATAGCATTTCAGAAATAAGATCAAACAAGCTGATAAAAGAAAAATGGAGATAAAATCAGCCCAGCAATAAATACAGCTGCTGAAAGACATTGATATAACACCCCTAACAATTGGAACACACCATACCTGAAAACCTTCCTGAAAAACCAAGTTTGGTCTGTGTGCTGGAAGACAGGTTAAGGCTGTAATCTTATTCACACTTACCTGGGAGTATCCAGGATTGGGCTGTCAGGGGAAGGGATTTACGACAGCGGAAGAGTTGGAAGTGTCTTCCGCTGTAGTAAACTGGCTGCTGATTGTGCGCACAGTGCTCCATTGGTGGCCATTTTGGGAGTGCTCCTACAAGAGGAGGCAGCGCTCCATGTCTGTTGCTGGTTCCTGCCATGCCTGCCGGGCCAGGTAAAGTAACAGTGGGTGTGGGTGGGGAGGGGGAGAAAAACTAGGTGGGAGGGGGTGGATCTGGTGGCAATCGTGTACTAGATCCTATCCCCTGTTTTTTGAGCCTCCCCACCCCTTTCGTCTCCTTGGACTTGCATCAGCTACATTGCTGGTGCAGGTCCGAAGAGACTCATTGCGGAGTGGAAGGCTTATGAAGGGGCAAGGGAAAATAATTCCCCTTCCCCTCTGCCCCTCCACTGGTTACAGTGCTTGTTTTTGGTGCAGCTGCATTGGCTGGGGGGGAGGACAGGATTGGGCTCCAAGTCTTGTTGAATGTAATTGCATTTACTTCTGAGTAGACATGTCTAAGATTGTGCTGTAAGACTGCATCTGGGGAAGCTTGCATGCATTAAAACAGGAGTGGCCAACCTTCCACCATTAGGACCTTTGCGTTCTTAAGAGTCATGTAGAAGACAGAATCTTGGCAGCTGCAATTGCTGATGGTGCTGCTAAAGCAGCTGCACCCGCTGAAATGTCTTCACCTATACAACCATTAAAGGTCCAGGAGCATTCATGTTGAAAGTTTGGCAACCCCTGCCATAAAATCAACTTGAAAAATACTGTAGAAAATGCAAAGCAGTAATAGTAGCAAATTCTAGATTCCTACTGAAAAAGATTAATTTTATTAAAATTCAAGAGTGAAGAAGCCTTGTTGGTTTGTTAGGTGGGGGATGATATTCTGCAACCGTGATTTGATAATGCAAACTAAGTTAATTGAAGTCTTCCCCATTTCCAACCCCTCCCTCTGTTTCTTATGGCGCAATTCTTATGGCATAAGGAAGCGCCTGTGGAGCGTGTGCTCTGCAGGTGCCGGGTGTCGTAAAGTCACCGTAAAGCACATTTTTTGACGTGAGAGTAAGGGCCGCTAGCGTGGAGGCTGGTAGCCCTTACTCCGCCTCCCCCGGATCCTGCAGCCTCCAGTGCAGGTAAGAAATGCACTGGTTGGTGCAGGGGCGGGGGGAGGGCAGGCCAGGCAGCAAGGGAGGGCAGCCGTTGGGCAAGCTGGACCAGGAGGGGGTGGGGATATCGGTGGTGAACTCCGCTGATATCCCGTTCCTGGCCTCGGCGGCCCTTACTCTGCTGCCCTGGATGTACGTCGGCTCCAGAGCCGATGTACATTCGAGGAGGCCCATTGGGGCTGACTGGCCCTACACCCGGGGAAGGGGACAAACGCTCCCTTCTCCCGAGGTGTTCCCAGGCCGTGTCAACGCGACCCGGGAAGGGTGCAGAATGCTGCAGCCAGCCCTATGGGCCAGCTGCGTATCGTTATGCAGGATCGGGCTGCTTGTCATTTATTGACTACATATGAGCAATTCATATGCACTAGTGGTCTCTATCTTTACAAATTAAAAATCAGCATATTGCCAGGCAAACTCCGTCGTTTGAAACTTTTATTTAAATAAACAAGATGTTATAACAAACTTTACGTTTCACCCCAAACATCTGGGGCATCCTCAGAAGTTAAACAGCCTATTGAAGTTAAACAGCAATATGCTGATTTTAAATTCGGAAATTTAGTCACGTCGTGACAACCTGCGAACATATTTACTCCATCTTTACAGTTTGAGTATAGCAGCCCAGTACATAAACAGAGAGCATCCAGTCTCCAATCAGCTGATGATCCCTAGTTGCTTTGTTCTAAACCACAGTGATAGAATATGTTAGGTTTAAGGCAGCTGCTCAGCTTTAGACTTATTGGTCTACCTCCTTGTACCATGTTATGTGCTAGTGTATCAGGGTTCATTCCAGGTTACCAGTTGGAAAAACCGTAGAAGAGCACATGAACCACTCTTGAGTGTGCTAGGAATTTGACTGGGATGTTGGCGGGGAGGCTGTAGCACTTGCTATTCATATGGCATTTGAGACCATTGGGAAACAGACTGAAATGAACTACTTTGCAATGTGAATAATCTCTCTCTCTCTCTCTCATGTTCAGACTTAATTGACAAAATAAAGATCAATAAATCACCAGGCCCGGATGGCATCCACCCAAGAGTTCTGAAGGAACTCAAGAATGAAGTTGCTGACCTCTTGACCCAAATATGCAACTTGTCCCTTAAAACGGCCACTGTGCCAGAGGATTGGAGGATAGCTAATGTCACGCCAATCTTTAAAAAAGGAAGGAGGGGGGACCCGGGAAACTACAGGCCGGTCAGCCTAACATCTGTTCCAGGGAAGATGGTGGAAAGTCTCATTAAGGATAAAATCTTAAAATACATAGAAGAACAAGCTCTGCTGAGGGAGAGTCAGCATGGCTTCTGCAAGGGGAAGTCTTGCCTCACAAACCTGTTAGAATTTTTTGAAAAGGTCAACAGGCATGTGGATGCGAGCGAACCCGTGGATATTATATATCTGGATTTTCAGAAGGCGTTTGACACGGTCCCTCACGAAAGGCTCCTGCGAAAACTCCACAGTCAGGGAATAAGAAGGCAGGTCCTCTTGTGGATTAGGAACTGGTTGAAGACCAGGAAACAGCGAGTGGGAGTCAATGGGCAATTTTCACAATGGCGAGAGGTGAAAAGCGGTGTGCCCCAAGGATCGGTCTTGGGACCGGTGCTTTTCAACTTATTCATAAATGACCTGGAGTTGGGGATAGGCAGTGAGGTGGCCAAGTTTGCGGATGACACTAAACTTTTCCGGGTGGTAAAGACCAGCAGGGATTGTGAAGAGCTCCAGAAGGATCTCTCCAAACTGGGAGAATGGGCAGCAAAATGGCAGATGCGCTTCAATGTAAGTAAGTGCAAAGTGATGCACATTGGGGCAAGAAACCAAAATTTCACATATACGCTAATGGGTTCTGAGTTGTCTGTGACGGATGAAGAGAGAGATCTTGGGGTGCTGGTGGACAGGTCGATGAAAGTGTCGACCCAGTGTGCGGCGGCTGTGAAGAAGGCCAATTCCATGCTCGGGATCATTAAAAAGGGGATTGAGAATAAAACGGCCAATATCATTATGCCTTTGTACAAATCGATGGTAAGGCCACATCTGGAGTATTGTGTCCAGTTCTGGTCACCACACCTCAAAAAGGATATAGTTGAATTGGAAAAGGTGCAGAAAAGAGCGACCAGAATGATTTGTGGGCTGGAGCACCTCCCTTACGAGGAAAGGCTACAGCGTCTGGGGCTTTTCAGCCTAGAAAAAAGGCGCCTGAGGGGGGACATGATTGAGACTTATAAAATTATGCATGGAATGGAGAGAGTGGATAGAGGGAAATTCTTCTCCCTCTCGCACAACACCAGAACCAGGGGACACGCACTAAAATTGAGTGGAGGGAGAGTTAGAACAGACAAAAGAAAATATTTCTTTACCCAGCGTGTGATTCATCTGTGGAACTCCTTGCCACAGGATGTGGTGATGGCACCTGGCCTAGATGCCTTTAAAAGGGGTTTGGACAAATTCATGGAGGAAAAGACCATCACAGGTTACAAGCCATAAGCAACCTCCTGGTTTTTTTTTTTTTTTTTTTAGAAGTGGGTTTTCTCTGTGCCAGGTGCAAAGGAGTGGCGACTGGACACAGGTATCTTGTTGTCTTGTGTGCTCCCTGAGGCATCTGGTGGGGCCACTGTGTGACACAGGAAGCTGGACTAGATGGGCTTTTGGCCTGATCCAGCAGGGCTCTTCTTATGTTCTTATGTTATGTATGTGACTGGTCAGCTCTTAATAACTGCCCTTCTGGTGCTCATGATAGTTAGGTTAGATGGGCAATGTGTAAGGAAATTGTGACACAGTCGTCAGTTCATACTTTCCTGGGAGTAGGTCTCATTGAACTCAGTGGGGCTTATTTCTGAGTAGAGGTGCATAGGATTGGTCTGATAATGTAGGAAGTACTGGACTGACGAAAGAGCATGCACCTAGTACTCTCTGGCTGGCATATAATGTGTATAAGGCTGAGGAAATCATTGGATAACATGAAGGCAATCGCTGGACTCAAATACTAAAAGGAGTAAATGTCACTCATCTAAGAAATAGTTTATTCTTTAGATCCTTTATGTTCCTTTTCAGTGTGTTCCTGAAGAGTCAACAGATCTTGTACTATGTAGAGAAGTTAACATTTTCTCTCCCTTGATCTCTGTTTCAGTTTAAGCAGGGTTTTTTTTTATTCTTGGAGTGAATTCAAGGATATGCATAGCTTAGTTGTAGTGCTGCCCAGAGTACCTTCATAGCAGCCAATTAATTTGCAAGGTTTCAAGTCAAGGAATGTAGTAGTGCTAACATTCTGTTGTACCAATATTGAAAGTCTAAAGTAACTAAAAGGTTAGGACTCTGACTGGGCAAACCTATTGCCGAGTTTTGGAGCAATTGAGAAATGCTCCTTCCGTGATCTGTGGTGTCGAGAATAAAGCAGGAAGTAGCTATCACTCAATTCTCCCTTGTCTTGAGATCACTTGGGGTGAAAGCTAGTGATGAGATCCAGCAGGCAGTATCTTCATTATTGTTCTTTTGGGCACGTTGTGCATCCTTAGCTCAGGGTCTAGGAAATGTATGGTTTCGATCTGCAAATGCACTTGGGGTTATCAAAAGTATCCAAGGCTGGTGTATCCACTATGGCAGGGGTTCTCAACCAGTGATACTAGTACCACCAGTGGTACTTCGGCCGACTGCTAGTAGTACTTAGACTGCCGGACCACCGGAACCCCGTTCCAATGCGGCGCTTTTGGTGGCAAATTTTCGCTCCCGAGGCTGCCTTTGGCCGAGCCTCTCAGGAACGTTGAGAAGGGCCCTCCCACCTGCCCAGGGCCTCCTAACTGCACTGTCTGGCCTCCAAAAACCTGAAATCCTGGAAGTAACTGATGATGATGTCATCGCCAGGAACATCCGGTGGTACGCAGCAGGAGAGTGGCGCCGGAGGTGTTACTCGGTCAGGAAAAGGTTGATAATCCCTGCACTATGACATGCCTGTGCTCTTGAAGTTCAATGACCAAGTAACTTGATGAATTCTGTTTTTGTCCTTGCCATTCTCCAATGCACACCTTGTTACATACTGTTATGCTTAGATTTTCTTACATTATGATCATTATTCCTTTACTAGATGTAAACCTGAGCATTAACCTGTGTTCTTCTGTTCACAAGTATAAAGTTCGGTGATTATCTGAGACAAAAGTCCTTAATTCCAGCTGAAACAGTTTATTCCTATAATGTTACAAAATACAATGGTGATTGTATTTCATGGCTTCAGTTTGGGTCAGCCTCTCATGTTAGGTTTCCAATTCAAAGATATAATGCGTACCACATGTTTACATTTGAAAAGATATTCAAATGTTGCACCTAGATGAAGTAGTAATTTCAAAATGCTCAAGGACTCAACTGTGAACTCTAAATTTCTGTTCTGTATTTCCTGTGGTTAACATAATACTGATGGCATTGGAGCCAGACTTCATGAATGGAATAAGGCTTTGTCACCTTCCCTTTATCCTTTTCAATCCCCTGCTAACCCTGATAATCTATACCCAAGGATTGTGAAACCATCCAGACCTGGCTGGTGTGTGTCATGGGGGCAGGGTGTTGCCAACACTGCTCACATATGCACATGTGTCTACTACTACACATGTAGACACAGTCATAGGTCCAGATTTGCCCAGTCCAGAATAAAGCTAAATTGGGAAACTATAATGTGAGAGGTCATAATGCAGTATATGACAAGTTTGAGACCATTGACTGAATAGCAGAGTGAGCAACTAGATATTGCCTCCAATTGGGCTACCAGTAAGTAACCATGAGCCAGAATTGTCCAAAATAATATTGATTTTTATTGAGAGTCAGGATGGTGTAGTGGTTTGGGAGTTGATCCAGGTTCAAATCCCCACTCAGCCACAAAGCTTCCTGGGTGACCTTGGGGCCAGTCATTACCTCTCAGCCTCACCTACCTCACAGGGTTGTTGTGAGGACAAAAGGAGAGAAGGAACCATGTACACTCCCCTGAGCTCCTTGGAGGAAGGGTGGTATAAAAATGTGAAAATATAAACAAGGAAAAGCAATGTTTACTTGTAAGATCAGTTGCACAGAGATTTAAGTGAATGTGGGTGGAATAGTGTTGGTAAATAGCTCCCTTTTGGATAACCCTTTTGGGTTAAGTGAAGGAAGGAAAGAGAAAGATAGCTGCCAGCTGGACTTAGTTTCCTCTGCCAGAGATGATGCAGCGGGTGGTTTAAAACGAACACTGGGGAATGGAGGATTTTAGAAGGGAGGAAGTTACAAGGGTTAGAGGAAGAGGGGAGAACAGAAATGACCTATCCTTAATCTCTGGGTAGACTGGGGTATGAGGGCCTTCTGTGAAGCGAGACTAGGCTGCATGGCTTTGGATCTTGGCAAAAAGGAAAAACGTGGCCTAAACGCTTTCTCTTGGGGAGGGGGAAGTAGCTCTTCCAGAGGTGATGGTGGCTACCTTTTTCCATTGTAAAAACCCCTTGGGATTTAGAAAGCCTGCCCATGTAAACCGCCTTTGAATTAAAGTCGGAGGAGAAATCCGATGACCCAAGAAAAGGCGGTATATAAATACTGGTTTATTATTATTATTATTATTATTATTTATTATTATTATTATTATTACCAAGGCAAAAGGCTTTCTTGAGCAAGAAAGACCTTGCCAAAAATGGATAGAGTGGAAGTCTCTATGGAGGGAAGAGATTACCAAAATGGATAGCATGGCCACTTTCAGTGTGGAAGAAAACACTAAAATTCTGCTTCAAGAGCAAAGGTAGTTATAGGACTTTGAATAAAGAATACAAAGACATTCCTGGGTGAATAATGGTATCTGGAGTATCTCTTGGGTGTACGGCCAGGGGTTTCCTGGTCTTGATTGAATTAAGGAGTTAAGCCTTCCAGGAGGGCACAAAGTCTTAATTGCACCCCGGTCGGAGGTGTTTCTGAGGAACAAAAGGTATGGCAGAGTTTGGACTGCAACCATGCTTAGGTCATTGGTGGGATAGACTTCTTGGAGAAGGAATCTGAAAAGACTATCAAGGTGGCCTGGCCACTGGACAGTTAAGCTTAAGTTATTGTTCAGGAAGATTTGTGCTTGCAAGCAAGATTATGCCAATGTGGAGAGCCTAAGATGGAAAACCTTAGATCAGGGGTGGGGAATTCGGCCCGCGGGACGATCCGGTCCGGCCCGCACTGGACCAGCCTGATCTGGCCCGCGACCGGAGGCTCCGCCCGCCGCCGCCGTCTTCCCGCACCACTTCCTTGTAAAATCATCCTTCCTGGACCTGCGCAGAGCGCGATGCCGGCCAAGAGGGCAATCTTGGCCTCAGCTGCGCTCTGCGCAGGTCCAGGAAGACCGATTTTAAAAGGAGGAGGCGCCGAGGTGACGCGTCACCTCGGCGCCTACTTCTTCTGAAAGCGGCCTTTTTGTACCTGCGCAGATCGCCGCTGAGCCCAGCGGCGATCTGCGCATGTACAGAAAGGCCGTTTTGAAATGGAGGCGGCGCGGGAAGGCGGCGGTGGCAGCGGCCTGGAGCCCGGTAAGTTGGAGAGTGGAGGGAGGGGGCTTTGGGAGGGCAGGTGGGCTGGGAGGCAGGCGGGCGGGCGGGCTGGCTGGGAGGGGGGCTGGCTGGCTGGCTGGCTGGGAGGGGGCGGGCTGGCTGGCTGGCTGGGAACTGAGCGAGCGGTGGGTGGGTGGGTGGGTGGGTGGGAGGGAGGGAGCTGAGCGAGCGTGCGAGCGGCGGGCGGGCGGGGCTGTAAATTCGCGGGGGGGTTCAAATTTGCGGTGGGGGGGCCAAAAATTTCGGCCGCCCACACCTTCACAGTGATGCAGCTTTCTGTTCCATGGTCCTTTATTAGCATGATCTTGATTAGAGTGAGCCTTGCCTCACCCACCAGAGTGATGTCCTGGCTGACTCTTAGGAATGTCAGCTAAGGAATCAAGATGGAGTTAGGAGAGGTTGTGCACGTTTTGCAAAGTAAGAACATTGGCAATAGGGGTGGAGGGAACTGCAGCAGGAAAGTTGAGAGAATTGAAAATTGTCCCCACCATTGCGTGAGCAGAGTTGCCTTCCACCTGTGCAAGAGCACCTTAAGATTCAAGCCTATATACATTACTTGTTCCAATGATTTGCAATCTAAAGTACACAAAAACATGGAGAGAAGCAAAGTGGGCTTACACAGGGAAAGGCAGTGACTAACTGAACCTATCCCAACCTTTTCAGAGTTCCATTTTCTTGGTTTCTACCCATGGACTACCCCGATGACCGCTATCCCCCTGCGTAACACAATCTTTCAACTGAGGGCTTAAACCCCCCCACATCCTATGATCCTCTCTGGTATACTGTATTTTAATAAAATACATACGTACAATTCTCTCATTTTCTTGCCTTTCGCCCTTCTCTCAGTTACCTGAAGGATAACCTGTTTGCTAAGGTTGCAGCAAGGGTGGGGGCAGTCCCAGGTGGACTCAGCAGATGTTGGGGGTGATGAATGTACAGTGTCAAATGTTTCTAAAACTGTTTTAATTGACAACATAGGATCAGATGAATAAGCGTTACCTCAACTGTTAATCCTAAAACTTCTTGCGCCAGTAAACGGATGCTAAGAAAGAAGAATACTAGCTGCTGCCTCACTGTAACAGGCCAGATCCTGCTGCAGGGATATTATTTTAACTTTCCATGCATAAGTGCTGGGAGACATAAATTATGTTTCAGATAATGTTATAGACGGGCAGGGTGAAAAGCACTATTGTATGGTTGTAGAATTTGGTTAACTGAATGTGTGGGTTATCTCTCACACAGGATTTTCTTAGGGAGTATCTGTACAGGCTGGAAGGACACATTTTTTCTTAGTAACACTGTGTACAAGAATGTTGCAGATAAGAGAGCTCTCTCCTCCTCACACAAGGATACCATTGTTTGATGCTGTGCCGGTTCTACAGCAGCCCTGCTGAACAGGTGCCTCACTTATTTGGTGCACCTGACAAAGTTTTATAGATTATTGAAAGTACTTCACATGCCATGCTCAGTGGCACTATAAGGTACCAGAATGTGGTTGGAAGGGAAACTCATCTAGGAGTTGTACTCCTAGGTGCACTAGTAACTCTCATTAAGCATAATTAAACCTAATATTGACTGTAAACTGTTACTTACTCTTAACTTCTTTGCATATAATGTAGTAAAGGGATTAACCTAGCTGACAGACACACTAATTACAGTCTCCTTTACATTAAAGGTATGATCAGGAAGGTCTGTATTCATAAATAAAACATACTATGGGATGAGAGGCTGAGAAATATGTAAATGTGATGCAGGGGAAAAAAAGACCAAAGGTAAAAAAAAGAAGAGTGGAGTGATGCTAGTTGAAGCAAAATGGCACTCTGGCTAATTACCATGAAAAGCATGATAAATCATGGACATGTATCCTTGACTTTTGACTGATAGAGCCTGCTGAGTGCAGTCTCTCATGCATAGCTGCCTCTCCACCTAATTTAAACCAGCATCAGTATCGATACAGAAAATGAAGCACAAGGGGGAAAAAAAGCACAAAAATATTCTGAGTGCGTTAAAAAAAAAAAAACACACATTATACTTCTGACTTCCAGAAATAAATTGTAATCACTGTGAAGTAATCTCATGGCTTTTGTTTTTGTGTGTATTTGTCCGGAAGGAAGCTCTGGTACTTCATACAGCCAGCAAACAAAAGGACTTCATAGCATCACTTTTGCTAAGGTATATTCATTAACACTGAAGTCAAAATGGAATGTGCATTTTGGAAACACGCACACACACACGCGGAGCCTTTGGGGTTATTTTTGTCACATCTCTTTGACAAAGCATGCAAAACTGTTTGCAGTGGGGCAGATGAGCAGGGTGGGGTGCAAGAAGGACCACACCCCTATTGGTGAGGCAACTGATGCTCCTTTACCTCATCCAGTTAGTTGGCTATGTGGGGCAGAATGTGGATGATGCCATGTATGTGAATGTACCGTATATCTACTTGAAGGAATGGGGTAGCAGCGAGATTGCAAAGCCCTGCTGCCTCCTGGAAGAAGGAGTGGACAGCAGCAAGATTGCAAAGCCCTGCCGCCGCCGCCGCCTCCTGGGAAAAGGACCGGGGGCAGCACTGACATCGCAATGCCGCCGTTGCCATTACCTTCTCTTCTGGGAGAACCTGGAAGTGATGTCGCGACATCACTGCCCCGGATTCTAGGGCCTCTGTCGGCGGCGCTGCTAGTTGCAAAAAATACTGCATGGTGTGGCAAGATGGACTTTTGGCTTGATTGCCTTGGTGGTTGGTGACGTTTGCAAACTCTCCATCCCTTGGAAGAACAGCATATTGGGGTAATAATGGCTGTGAATAGGTGTGAAGAAATGTATAAAAGAATGAAAGTTAGGGGATTTTGCAAATATTTTTGAGCCCTCTGAATGGAAAACCTTGCAGCAAAAATCAACCCCCCTGACAATTTCATCAAATCTTTTGAGACAATAATATACACACAAAATATGAATTACGATTTAGTTATGAACGTAGGTTTTTAGGGACCAAAGAACAAGGCACACAACCTGGCTTTTCAGAACAGGTTTTTTTCAAAGAGTCCATGTGCACCAGTGCAACTCAAACTTCCTATTTGTAAAACAGAGTTGTTAAAATACTTTATAAATATTTCTGTTTTCTTAGACTAAATAATTACTGTGCCTAAGACCATCACTTTCCACATGTATATTTGGAAATCAGTGTGTTAAATCATTGGAGCTTACTTTGGAGAGAATGAAGTGGGGATTATTTCAAGCATAAAAGGCATAAATCAGGGGTTCTCAACCTGTGGTACGGGTACCCCTAGGGGCACGCGGACCTCTTGCTGGGGGTACGCTAAGCCCTGCCCCTTATCTACCCCATCAGCAGCTAATTAAGTGTTAATTAACATGGATTTTAAATTGTAGTTATTTTCAGAGCCCTTCTGTCTCTCTGATTTTGGTTTTGGGCTTATTTTTGTACTTTGGAAAATGTACTTTGGTGGGGTGGGGGAGGAGCTGATTTTGGGAAGTGACTTGGAGAACACACACACAATTAAATAAGACGTTTTTCACATTTAATTATTTTAGTACTTTTTATTTAATGATTAATTACCTAATTAATTGATCCAATTAATTAGCAGGGAATACTTCAGAAAATTGGACTGGGTCTCCAAAGGTTGAGAACCCCTGTCATAAACCATAAGCATTAAAGCCTTAGCTAACCTGACAGTGCAATGTGACTTAACTTTTGTGCCGGTGTAACCAGCAGCGCAGTGAGAACGGGAGGCCCCAGAACGGAAAAGGGATTCTAATCCCCTTTGAATTCCTCTTTTGGAGGGGATTTGAATCCCTTTTCCGTTCTGGGGCCTCCCGTTCTCACTGTGCTGCACTGCTGGTTACACCGGCACAAAAGTTAAGTCAGATTGCGCTGTAAGTAAGAATGTTCTGATGTGGCAATGTTAGACTTTTTTCAAAATTTGCTTACAGTGTAGCCTGTCTATTTACAACACTTGTTTAACAAACATGCAGTATGCTTTTCTCTGTGCGAAAGGTTTTTTGTTAGGGGCAATAATAGAGTATTGTATGTACAGTATATAGTATGTATTATTTATGTATATAGTGTCATCAATGTGCATAACATTGATAGAGTAAAAAAAAGACATCTGCCCCAAGGAGATTACAATCTAGAAAATTGATACAACGGAGACAGCAGAGGGAAGGAATGGAATGGAGGCAAGGTTATAAACAGGGAAAGCATATGCAATTCTTTCATTTTCCTGTATTTAAGCTTTCCATACATACTCATATATCAGTTGAACTCGTAGATAAGTCAAGGTCAAGTTTTGAACCAAAACTCATAGAATGGATAAGTTGAGGGTGTGTTGGATGCCCAACTGAAAAGCACTGGCTGGTATTGGCTTCAGACGCAGCTGGGCGAGTGGATTGCAGCACCCTGGGTTGTCCTCCTAAACCTAGACTCCTTCCTTTGGTTCACAGGCAGCTATCGGCTCCTATCTGGCTGCGTCCTTTTCTGGAGTCTCCTCCTCATCGGCCTCATCGGTTTGGTATATATGTGGTGACCTGCTGGGCTCACCTCATCCAGTCACCCAGGTAGCCTAAATGGGGCTCCACCCCTGCTTTGTTCTTTCCTCTTGCCTGTTTGCTCATCTGCTCTACCCCCACCCACAAGCTGCCTGGTGCGCAGGTCCCTCCTGGCATCGGGTTACAGCGGCATGGCACGACCAGCCTCGGCAGCTGCGCCAGCCAGGGAGCACACTAGCAGGCAATGCACAGGCCGGGAAGCACCCCAGCAGGCCTTGTGCTGCGCTGACTGGCGCTCAGCTCACTAGCTCCCACTTGGAGGTGGATCAGCCTCCTTATCCACTGACCCGTTTCAAGAAGGGAATTATTGTTAGATTATATTGAAATATGCATAACAAGTATTTAAAAACTTTGTTTTAAAAACCTTGTAACAATTTTCCTACCGTAGATAGTTAGGACTCGTGTATAAGTTGACCCAGGTTTTCAGGATACATTTTAAGACCTAAATTTCTCGACTTGTACATATGTCTTTATGGTAGTTCTGTTAGGGGATGGCAAGGAATTGACTAAGATGCCAAAGCCTTCCCCCCAAATGTGGGGTTTTAGGTGGGATTTGTTTTCACGGGAGCATATCACAAGTGTTCTTGGAGGTAATTTCAAGTACTGTATATGGGGTGGCAAGGGAGAAAGGATGGATTTGTTTGAGGGAGCAGGAGACCTTCTGATGGTTGAGGGTGGTGGGACTGGAAAAGTGAAGGTCTCGGGCAGGAGTATGAGAGGTGGGACGTACAAGGCCAGCGAGAGCTTTGAATGGAAGTACAAGGAGCTTGTGCTGGATCCTGGACCAGACAGGAAGTCAATGAAGGGATTTAAGGAGGGACAGTCTGTGCTATAAGTGAGATGAATGACTTTAGCAGCAGAATGTTAGATGGAAGTGAGGGTCTTTAGCAGACCATTGAAGCCACTTTTATCTGCTAGATGCTCATATTCTATTGAATAAGAAGGTTCCATGAATTTCCCTATTTCAACTTGTTCCATTCGTAGTTAGGCTGTGTTTTGTAATGATGAACACAAGTCTGGTTTGCTGCATCCTGAACCCATTGCGTTTTGTCCAAAATGTTCTGTTCTTCAGCCTCTTCTAATATGCTATTTGTATCATTGCTAATGTGTCACTCATTCCAAATCTTTTAGTACACTGCTGCTTCCCATAGAATCAATCCTCTATGATTTGATTCTGTCTGTCTCTTAAAAATGGTAGCCAGAATTGAAATGTATTCTAGCTGAGACTTGTGCCACATGAACAGGTTGTGTCATGTTTATTCCGCCTAGTAATTCAAACCTTTGTGATGCGTACTTTTTGGGTTTTTTGGTAACAAATTGATTATTTCGTATAGAGGTTGTGATCCATTATATTTTCTGGATTCTTTTCAGCTGTTATGGAGCCTGGTCAATTGTTCCTTTTTTATATTTGTCTTTTAACTGGATTGTAGTCCCTTGTAGTCCCATTTCTCAACATCATTTTGATTTTTAATCTTATCTATGTAGTGCTCATACGTCTCCAAGACTTATATCATCTATAGATTTGATAAGGATATTCTTCATTCCGCTCTTCTATGCCATCAACGAAAATGCTGAGTACAGTAAACCCTCAATTTAACAGACTTCAGAAACAACTGAAGTTTGCTGCTTCATTAAAAACTGGTCATATATGTTTTGCGCGTGCGCATCTCTACTAACTTCAATGCATTCAAATTTAGCTGACGTTTAACATTGACAGACCCCCCCTTCCCCCATTAGTCTGTTAGAGCGAGGGTTCACTGTAATACTGGATCCAAGGCAGATCCCCGTGGAGCACCACATATTACCGTATTTGCCCGAGTATAAGACTCACTTTTATCCCCTAAGGCAAGTCTTTAAAGTAGGGGGTGCACCCTACAATCAAAGCCTAGCGTTTCTGCCTAGTGTTTTATGCAAAGCGCTTTCAAACCAAGCCTCTCCGAGTCTCTTTTCAAAGGTAAAACGGGGCTTTTACTGTACATACAAAAATGGCTGAATACCATGAGAGATCATTATCTCTCAGCAGCCTCTGAAAGCATTTGAAAAAATTAACCCTTAAGTTTCAACCCCAGGACTCTGTGGAAACTAAGATATTTATTGATCTTGCAGTTTAAAAGTTGAGAGTACAGTTTGAAAGTTGAGAGCAAGAGCTCCTGCATAGGCTTATCATATCCAAAGGGGGACAGAGTGCCTACCTTTAGGCTGCAATCCTATGCACACTTTCCTGGGAGTAAGCCCCATTGAATGCAATGGGACTTACTTCTGAGTAGATATGCATAGGATTGTGCTGTTCATTGAAATTTGGGCAGGTGCAGCTCATCATCATGGAAGGGTGCAACAAGCTACACTTGCCCAAATTCCAAAGGCTAAAAGGTAGGCACTCTGTCCCCCTTTGGATCTGGGAAGGCTACTAATACTAGAGTGCCCAGATTCAATAAGGGACAGGATGCCTATGCCTTTAACTGTACTAAAGCTGTACTGTTCTACTAATGTGTATATTTAAGTTAACAAAAGTTAAAAATGTATTCTTTAAAAAATAGCACCACACTTTAAGGGTGCGACTTATAATCAGGAGCGTCCTATACTCGGGACAATATGGGTACATTCCACATGGGCCATTGGGAGAATACAGTTAGCCAGTAATATTACTAATTATTGTTTGACTGAGTGATTTTGTTTCAGCCAGTTGTGAATGGTGTAACACATCCGTATGAATTTTTCCAGGATGTCAAAAGCATTTATGAAATATATTACATCAGCTTAATTCCCATTGTTATACAGGAAAATGTCCCTAAGGAGCTTACATTCTAGAGCAGACAAATACGTTCCATTATTTATTAAACCAGTGTCCCTGTCAAGACAGACCGAGAGAGATTTTTGAGAAGATTTGTTCATAGATGATTTCTGTCTATATTGGATACTATTATTTAAATAAAAAATTATACCATAGCATCAACATACATGGAACTTTACAAAGTCCTAGCAACTCGGAAATGGGCAGTGCCATCTTCTGTGGATGAATTTGAGAGAGGATTCACGTTTCTACTCTAATCCACTGTTTCTCAAACTGTGGGTTGGGACCCACTTGGTGGGTTGCGACCTGATTTCTGGTGGGTCCCAGGTGATGGAAAGATCAGATAAGTATTTGCCACAAGCCCTGAGGCTATTCAAAAACCAGATAGATGCTAGCTGTCCTGCATACAGCTGAGCTGTATGCAGGACAATGCAGGGGTATACAGTAAATTGAGGTTTTTTAAAAAACAAATAAATACATAAAATGTTACTAAGTAAATAAATATATTATTGCTTTCTTGATCACTTTCTTTTAAATCTCGTAAAGCTAGGTGGGTCCCGGTAGGGTGTCATTTTAAAAAGTGGGTCCCAGTGCTAAAAAGCCGCCTTGGGCATTTGCCTTCGGCATAGGAAAAGGCGGGATATAAATGTTTTAAAATAAATAAATAATAAATAAAAAAATTGAGAACCACTGCTCTAATCCTTTGTAGAACTGCCCCATGCCTTGCTCACCCTTCGTTTAATGCTCATTTAGTTTGCAAGTTCTTTACTATCCTGAGCAAGACACGCCTTATTCCCACTGCCCATGAAGTGAGTTAAAGTTCAGCTCTCTTATCACGCACAGTGAGGACTAGAGATTACCTCTGATGTGCACCACAATGCAATTGTTTGGTCATTCACTATGTTTAGAATAGAAAATACAGACGTAGCCTTGTTTAATTGATGATTAGAAGAGTAACCACTTGGTGTAAAATATCACTAATTCTATTACTGCTTCTGTTGGGCTGCACTCTGTCAGTCATACCAATATGGCTGGTTTTTTTCTTGTGGTAATTGAAAAGGGAATATTTGGGAGAGACAAGTGTAAGTCCCCATCAGATAGCTGTCAGTGACATATTGGCAAGTGTTTTTGTCTTAGGCCCACCAACGACATAGCCATCACAATGTTAGTTTTGTTAATTCAGACAGATTTTTACAAAATTAGTGTTGACTTGTACTGTATACTACTTTTTGGATTTACGTGAAACATTACTGAAGAACATCAAAGACACCCATTGAATGAACAAAAGAACTCCTGATATGAGACAAGAGTTATTTGACATTGCGGGAAGCTGTCTTTATGCGTTTCTATGATTTCCTGTATGAGAAGGAGAAGGGGAAGACTGTCATTAATTATACTGATGCAGACATTGTGTACTGTGCTTTTTAAAGGTAATTATTTTTCTGTCCCCAATAGGGACGTCTACCTAAAACAAGGAGAGATAGTTCAAATACTCTTAACTATTCTTGTTTGCTAGTATTTATCTTTTGAGGGCAACATTAAAATACAAATCTGTCAAAATATCAATGTACTATGCAGATAGTCAGTCTTTTTCTGACTGTCATCTAATGTTTTATGCATTCCACTACAGGGAGGGAAGAGCCATTCGGAGAGCCCCACAATAATAAACCATAAACCATACATATATGAACCTGTCTTATACTGAGCTAGAACATTGATCCATATAGCCCAGTAATGTCGGATCTGACTAATATTGGCTCACCAAGGTCTCAGAGAGGGGATTCCCCATGTTTCTTCTCATGCTTCCTGAGATTTTTTTGAACTTAAGATGTTAGGGACTGAAACTGGACTTCTGTACATTCAAAGTGTGTGCGCTACCACTGAACTATGACCTGTCCCCTAAAATCTGTCCCATCTGTAAGTGTGTGTGTGTGTGTGTGTGTGTGTGTAAGTAAGTGTAATCATCATTGTGTGGGGAAAAGGCAAGGTATAAGGGCTCATTCCGCAATATTGGAAGAATTCAGAAATACCTTTACTGGAAGATTGGTGGATAAAACGTTTGGATTATGCTGAAATGGACAAACTCACAATTTTAATTAAGGAAAAGTCAATCTTTCTTTTGAATGATTGGAAACCACTTATTGATTTTTTTTTTAAAAGAGAGAGAGAAATGATGTGATTTTCGGTTTTAATGAATAGAATGTTGGAGATACTTTGGCTTAGTTGAATATTAAAAAGGTAAAGGTATCCCCTGACAATTAAGTCCAGTTGTGTCCGACTCTAGGGTGTGGTGCTCATCTCCATTTCAAAGCCGAAGAGCCAGCGTTGTCCGAAAACGCCTCCGTGGTCATGTGGCCGGCATGACTTTCCTTGCCGCAGCTGGAACACAGAGCGCTGTTTACCTTCCCGCAAGCGGTACCTATTTATCTACTCGCATTGACATGCTTTGGAACTGCTAGGTTGGCAGGAGCTGGCCAAGCAACGAGCGCTCACCCCGTTGCGGGAATCGAACTGCCGACCTTTCGATCGACAGCTTATGGTTCAGCGGTTTACAAGTAGATAATAATAGAGAATAGTATGCTAGTAGGATTTACTGCTTCACGCTTGCTGTAACCTTTCGAAATACGCTGTATTTTGTTTTAATATATCAATAAAATATAAAGGTATGTATGTATGTATGTATGTATAAAAGGCTCATTCCTCTTGGCACCATGTGCTGCTGGAAGCATTCTGGCAACACAAGATATTTTACGGTGGAACGGAAGCTGGGCTGCTATCATACGCTGCCACACTGCTGTAAATGGCTAGAGAAATGGCACACACGGCCTCAGTGGCCTCAGGAGACTCCGCAGTGGCAGGTGGTATGTCAGTGGCAGGGGTGGGCCATGGTGGGGAGGGGGAGTAATAGGACATTTTGGGCGAGGAATGAAAGCGGGGAAGGAAGGGATGGATCTGGCAGCAGTCATGTATGCTGGATCTTATCCCCTCTTTTCACAACCTCCCCGCTCCTTTTCTCTGCTTGGCCATATGCCACCAAAATGGCTGGCATATGTCTAAGGCAGTGGTTCTCAACCTGTGGTACGGGTACCCCTAGGGGTACGCGGACCTCTTGCTGGGGGTACACCAAGCCCTGCCCCTTATCTGCCCCATCAGCAACTAATTAAGTGTTAATTAACATGGATTTTAAACTTTAACTATTTTCAGAGCTCTTCTATCTCTGATTTTGGTTTTGGGCTTATTTTTGTACTTTGGAAAATGTACTTTGGCGTGGGGGAGGGAGGAGCTGATTTTGGGAAGTGTGACTTGGAGAAAAAAAGAGATCCTTGTGTGTGTGTGTGTGTGTGTGTGTGTGTGTGTGTCACTCACACACAAACACACATACACAGAGTTAAATAAGACATTTTTCACATTTAATTGTTTTAGTACTTTTTATTTAATAATTAATTACTTAATTGATTAATCCAATTAATTAGCAGTTAATTAGCAGGGGGTACGTCAGAAAATTTGATTGTGATAGGGGGTACCCGGCCCTCCAAAGGTTGAGAACCCCTGTTCTAAGGAGACCTGTAGGTGGCCTGTAGGCTTATGCAATGGAAAGTAAAAAAAAAAAAAAAAAAAGCTTTTTACTTACCTCCAGTCTCCTCCCCCCCCCCCCATAGCAAGCAGTGCACTCTCTGTTGGCGTGATTGTATGCTGCAACTTGCCAGGGGATAGGACTGGGCAGTAAATGTATTCAGTAAAAGGTACTCCCCCTCCCACCAAGGGTTTAATCTGATGTGATGGTGGGTCTGTAATAACATTGCAAATTGTAGTGTTTGAGATTATCTGCAAGATTCATGAAAAAACTAAACCTTCTGTAGAACTCTCAGTAGCTTATTCCGCTGCTTCTTTACCATGTAGATTTGCAGGGAACTAGTGCCTGCTGTTTCATGCATTCGCCGCACCATGTGGAAAGAAGCTTCACAAATAGCTGCAGTGTTCACTGGTTCCTGATGTGGCTATAAGAAACTACCGTATTTATCGGCGTATAAAACGCACCGGCGTATAAGACGCACCTTCCTTTTGGCCCTGGGTTTCAAGAAAAAAAGATTTAAAGCATTTTTGGGCCACTTGGCCACTTACTGCTTGGCTGCTTAATTAGCTAATTTACATAAATTGCACAAAAATACCAGGATCTCTTTTAAAACACACAGCAATAAGACACATGAACAAAATGCACCAGAATTTAAATCCCAAGTACAAAAAAACCCCCAGACTCAGCTCTTTTCCCCCCAACCCACCCAATGCACAGTTTCCAAAGTAAAAAAAAACATTTACCCCAAGTACAAAGCCCCCCAGACTCAACTCTTTCCCCCCAACCCACCCATGCACAGTTTCCACAGTAAAAAACATAAAAGTACAAAAAAAACCAGACTCAACTCTTACCACCTTACCACCCCCAGACTCAACTCTTACCAACTCTTAAAGAACAGAAATCCCAAATACAAAACCTCCAGACTCAACTCTTTTCCCCCACTCCACCTATGCAGTTTTCAAAGCCTCCCAACTAGGCCCAGTTCATGCTGCATTCAAGAGCAGGCCCTCGGCAGCTCAGCTGAACTGAACTGAGCACAGCGCCCTCTGCTGGCTGCTGAGAAGCTCAACTCATGCACGTGCATAAATTAAACCCGACAAACAGCTGTAGATCGGATAGATTAGTTAGGGAAGAAAGCACAAGGGAGCTCTCAGGCTCCAGAAAAACGCGATAAGCCCGAAAATGCTTTAAAACGGGCAAGGGGGAAAAAAAGGGATTTTTTAGTATTGGCGTATAAAACGCACCCTACTATTTTGGGTCACAAATGTAGACAAAAAAGTGCGTCTTATACGCCAATCAATACGGTATGTCTAGAGATCGCTTTCTGGATCTCTTCTCATCATAGTCTCTAGGCAAGGGAAGAGCTTCAGCCTCACTTCTGTGTCGTCGTCCCCCCCCTAGTGTTTCCCTGGTTTTTGCCAGAGGGAACAAGGAAATCCCTGCTGTCTTATTTTCCTTCCTTCTCTCTGTCATGGGGTTTTCTTGCCTGCAGTGCAGGGAAAGGCAATGGCAGAGAGAATAAGCAAAAGAAAGGAGCTGGGACAGGGATTCCATTGTTCCCTCTGACAAAACCCTGTGTGGCATTGCATCGCTGCGCGGATGAGTGAAAGGTGGTGGTGCTTATTCACAACACCCAGAACACAGTGTGAGGAGGGTACTGGATGGATGGGGTATTGTTTGGCATGACTGTCAGCAGTGGTTTTGTAGAACATAGGAAAGAGCCTTATATTAAGTCAGCTCATTGGTCCATGTAGTCCAGTATTGTCGACACTGATTGACAGCAGCATCGTCAGGGTCAGACAGGCAATTTCTCTGCCCTACCTAGAGACACTGGGGATTGAACCTAAGAACACCTTTATGCAAAGATATCTTCCACTGAGCTACATCCATTTCCTTTGTGTTTACCAGGAATCTTCTTTCTCTGGTGTGGGGTGAATGCATGAACTGGGTTCCTTTCCAGTTTTCATGTTAAAGTTCTGGGATATCTTCTCTTTTTTCAGATTAATTCTTGTCAGATATACAGTAGTTTAACTTGATTATGGCGCAATCCGATTCTACTTAGGCTGCCGTTGTAACCAACGGCCCAGTGAAAACGGGAGGCCCCAGAATGGAAAGGGGATTCAAATCCCCTCCAAAAGGGGAATTCAAAGGGGATTTGAATCCCTTTTCCATTCTAGGGCCTCCCGTTTTCACTGAGCTGCTGGTTACGACGGCGGCCTAAGTAGGATTGGATTGCGCCCTATGTATGTTTTGCTACAACAGCTGATAGTGAATGGACTTGAAGACCTGTGTTTCCCAACATCACTTCACTTTTCCAGCCACCATGGATTGGAAATGCAGCTGCATCCTGCTCTAGTCGATGCGGCATATGTTGTGATCATGGGCATACCCATGTTAAAAACCTTGATTGAAGACTTCACTCTTTGAAGATGATCAGAATATGAGTAGACCCATTCAAAAGATTAGGGTGCGTCTGCATTCCTGTTTGCAAGCTGACTGAAAGCATGAACTTGGATAGGTGGATTCATTCAGCTATGTGAATATATGTAGAATTCTAAAATCCAAGTAATAATTAAAAATGAGCAAAGTTGTTTTTCAATTTGTTTTTATATAAGCAAAGATGGAAAGTAAAGAGTAAATTTAATTGGGCCAATATAATTTCTTGGTTGACTACCACATTTAATGAAGAATTATTAGGAAGCAGGGTTTTTTTAAACCATTTTCCTCGCATGAGTATTTTAGCATGTCTTTGTTAAAGTGATAAAAGTACTCTTTTATGAATCAAACCAGTGTTTGCCTGAATGAAAATATATCTTACTGAATACATGGCCCTACTGGCGTTTTGATCAGGGTGTAAAACTAATATATTTAAAACTTAAATGATCTGGTTATATTCTGTCTCTCCAAGATGAAGTTACCATCTTCAGTAGAGAAGTCAAAGGTTTTCATGATCCCATCTCTTGTGCTGTATTCTGCAACATGAAAAAAATTGTCCTCTAGCCAGTGTGAAATAGTTTAGTAATTTATATTCTGTTTTAATATGTACTTTTCAATGGATCACCACCAACTGAAGATGAAACCATGGTCTTGCAGTATTCTTGTAGCAAGCCTCCTTTAGATTCCTTTGGGAGTTGGTTATTTGGTCCAGTTTTGCTTGAGCTGGTACATATCAGGGAAGTTTTTCAAGTAAATGATTCAAGGAATCTATTTGGAATCTTACAGGGAGGGGGGAGGAATGAGGGATGGGGAGGCTGCGGGAGGGGTGGATCCGGAGGTGATGGTGTGCACCAGATTCTATCCCCTCTGGCAGCAGTCTCCTGGGACTTGCGCCAGTGAAATCACGGGTCCGAGGAGACCCACTACGAAGTGGGAGGCTTACGGAGGGATAAGGGATTTAAATCCCCTTTCCCTTCCAAAGCCTCTTGCACTCCCCCCCCCCGCTAGATAGAGCATGTACAGCAGTGGAATCTCGCAGTCAGCGCGTGTACTCTGTTGTTGAGCTAAGGTTGCTTAATTTTTCCTTGGGATGTTGGCAGGCAATTACATCGTCAGGTTATGTCAGAAGTAGACTTCCACTTAGTAGAAGCAAGGTGAAACTTTTTGTCTGCCTGCAGGCATCTTTGCTGAACACAATAAGGGGCGGTGTGACCGGGAACATTGCTTGACCACACCACCCCCGGTCCATTGCTTGCCACCTCTGCTGTGATGTGGTAGAAAACAAGCACCTTACTGTGCTCTGTCACATGGTTTTTGCACTGCCTGCTTGCACAAGCTACATCAGGTCGCCTCATGGCTGGGCTGGCCATGACAGTAGTCAATAACAATTACAGATTGTGGAATAACTGTGCTCCGTTAACTGCCTGCCTGCCTACATGGTGGACGTCCCCTATTCTATTCATGCATTTACAGTTTATATTTCGTACTGAAAATTAGGTATGCAACTTTTTAGGGAAGTATTTTTCTTTTTAGATCTCCCTTTGTATTTATTTTTCATTTGTTACCAAATTCACAATGTGAAGATGTACTGTACATTGATGAATATTACAAACCTAGTAGCCCTGCACCTATTTACCTGCACAGAAAACCTGGATTATATCCAAATTAAACTGTAGGATTTGGGACAAGGCTATCATTTCAATGGAATTCAAGTGTCTGTTGTTGTTGTTCAGTCGTTAAGTCGTGTCCGACCCTTCGTGATCCCATGAACCATATCCCGCCAGGCCTTCCTGTCCTCCACTATCTTCCTGAGTTCGCTCATTTTCATGTTCGTTGCATCGGTGATGCTGTCTAACCATCTCATCCTTGGCCTTCCCCTTCTCCTTTTGCCTTCAATCTTTCCCAGCATCAGAGTCTTCTCCAGAGAGTCCTCTCTTCGCATTAGGTGGCCAAAATATTTGAGTTTCAGCCTCAGTACCTGTCCTTCCAGGGAACAGTCAGGCTTGATTTCATTTAGAATTGACTGATTTGATCTCCTAGCAGTCCAAGGGACTCTCAGGAGTCTTCTCCAGCACCACAGTTCAAAAGCATCTATTCTTCGGCGCTCAGCCTTCCTTATGGTCCAACTCTCGCAACCATACATTGCTACTGGGAACACCATCGCCCTGACTATACGAACTTTTGTTGGCATGGTGATATCTCTGCTTTTTATTATGCTGTCTAAGTTTGCCATAGCTTTCCTTCCAAGGAGTAAGCGTCTTTTAATTTCATGGCTGCTGTCTCCGTCTGCAGTGATCTTGGAACCCAGAAAAGTAAAATCTGTTACTGCTTCCATTTCTGCCCCTTCTATTTGCCAGGAATTGATGGGACCCGATGCCATGATCTTAGTTTTATTAATGTTGAGTTTCAAGCCAACTTTTGCACTCTCCTCTTTCACTCTCATCAAGAGGCTCTTTAGTTCTTCTTCACTTTCTGCCATTAGGGTGGTATCGTCTGCATATCTGAGGTTGTTGATATTTCTCCCAGCAATCTTGATTCCGGCTTGCGATTCATTCAGCCCTGCATTTCTCATAATGTACTCTGCATATAAGTTAAATAAGCAGGGTGACAATATACAGCCTTGCCGTACTCCCTTCCCAATTTTGAACCAATCAGTTGTTCCATGGCCGGTTCGAACTGTTGCTTCTTGACCCGCATACAGGTTTCTCAGGAGACAGGTAAGGTGGTCTGGTACCCCCATCTCTTTAAGAATTTGCCACAGTTTGTTGTGATCCACACAATCAAAGGCTTTTGCGTAGTCAATGAAGCAGAAGTAGGTGTTTTTTTGGAACTCTCGGGCTTTCTCCATGATCCAGCGCATGTTGGCAATTTGATCTCTAGTTCCTCTGCCTCTTCGAAACCCAGCTTGTACGTCCGGTAGTTCTCGGTCCACGTACTGCTGAAGCCTAGCTTGTAGGATTTTGAGCATAACAAGTGTCTGTAGTCGAGCAAAAAACAAACAAACAAAAAACACGCATTACCCTTGAAGTCCAGCAGAATTTAAATACTTATTCAAAGTCTACGTAAATTGATATATATTCTGTGACATTAAGTAGCCGATTTATGCTACCTGAGGTCTGGCTAACAGACAATGAAAGCGACAGGCAGCATCAAAACTCTGTTTGACAGCAAATGCACTGAGAGTTATATACAACAGTCATTTAAGTAGTTGTACCATTACTGTCTGTAGTTTCAGTTCTGAAAAGTACTTGAAAATATCCATAGTTTAAACTATATGAATAATCCTGCTGGTTTCAATGAGACTATCATATGATAGTTTATTTGCCCAATCCTGTCATGGATTAGGCTGGCGCACAGAGGGCTTTAAGATAGTGGAACACTGTTCCACTGTCATGAAATGGCCGCCGCCGCCAGCCATTTTAGGTGCACTGCCACACTGAGTGACAGCACTGGAGGATCACTGCTGGACCTACAAAGATAGGTGCGACAGCAGTGGTGGCAGGACCCGGCGGAGAGGTGGGAGAAGAGGCATCCGGGGGGGAGGCATCGGTGGTACTCGTGTGTGGCGATATCCTAACCCGTCTGTCTCTCTTCCTGCCGCCGTTAGCCTTGGATTTACCTAGATCTGAAGAGTCCCATGGAGGCTTTCCTTGGTAAGTGAGCAAACGTTCACTTACCCCGAGGAGACCTTTCCAATCGCCCTGTTTGCGCAGATACAGTGTGCGCTCTGTTAGCATGGCTGCATTGGTGGCGGGGATTTGGGTAGGATTGGGCTGTCAGTGTAGTAAATATTTTGATCCAATGAAATTGTGACTCTGATGCCATCCCAGTTATTGTTTCAACCATAATTCTTCTCCGTGATCTTATAAATTCTATGTGGTGTAAGCATATTGCCCCAAGGCCACATAAGTGCTCGTGAGTGAGTGAGGAGAGAGAGAGCGCTATTATACCTATGGTTTTGGGCAAATTCTACTTTTTAAATACTGAAGCATAGCTTTCAATTTGATTTTTGTAAGTTTTACCTACAAATATAGCTTGGAATGTATTAGTAAGTAAAAACAAATTTGTAATGAGCTCTGTTGCCCTTGTATTCAAATAGGTAACTAATTTTTAACTTGAAACTTCTCTTACAATCTAAAAACAATAGAAGTCTTCTCCTGTAGCTTTTATAACATTCTATTAACTGTTACCTAAGAGAAGTAATGATTTATAAAGAATTTTCTTCGCACACTATCAAGGTAATTGAGTTCAGTCCTTTCATAAAGAAGGAGTCTGAAAATATGTTAGAAGACTGTAACCGAAGAATTGACTGGTTTGTTCAAATCAATATGTGAAATGCAGCCCTATCACCACCACTACGTTACCGCTTCTTGGCCCTCAATGCTCCCATGGGGTTGTCAGTGGATTGTGTCTAGATTGTAGACTCATTAACCCAATGCCTCCTTGATTCTCTGTGTGTTCGCTGTCTTCTTGCTAATAGTACATAAGCCTGTTTTTGCCCCTGTCTTTGCCGTTGGCTAGGTCTTCTTTCTTCAACTGCATGTCGCTGCCACACATTTTTTTTCCCAGGTTCCTTCTTTTAGGCCACTGCCTACTTCGTTCCAATTTTTACCCACATTGTGTCTTAACTAATCTGGCTAGCACTCTTCTCTCCTTGTACCAGAAGCATAAGATCCTCCTATATATTATGTGAAGTCGTTTTAGAGTCCTGTCTGTGTTTAGCACTATCTTGCCTCAATTCCGCGTCATCTCTGCCTTTTTCTTCAAATTTCATTGCCCACCTAACCGTTCTTCAGGTTCTTATTTCTCAGTCCATTGTCTACTCTGTACTCTTCCTTCAGCCTCCTTGCCTCTGGGTTCCATATCCTTTTAGGTACCCAACCTCCTAGGGCCGCCTCCCTGTCATTGATTATCCCATAGTTGAAATTTTGATCCCAGTTAAATTGACAGCTTTCTCTTCCCTCCCAGATGCTGGACTGCAAACCATTTAAATGGAGCAACTGAATATTCGGAGCCATCACACCTGACAATCAGTGTCAGAGGTTTCACTGCTGCAAGTGCAATGCAATACATATTCTCTTTGTTCAGCTTTCTAATATATTTTGTTTCTTAAAAAATATTCTAAATCTAGCTTATACTACATCACTCCCAAGACTGAGTTTTGGCTTACTCAAAACTTGTTTACAAATTCACCTTTCTTTTTTTCTGCAGTATGCTTTAAAATATATTCTATTGACTGAATACAAGGAATAACACTCATTGGTTATTAGTAAGCCTGGGAAAGCTGATATCTGCCAAAATATCAGCAACCCCCCCCCCCAAGGAAACATGGCATGTTAAAGCTACTCGTTTTGGGGAATGCCGATTAAAGTATTTGGCCCCATGCCATTAGTTAAAGTTCCTGTCAAACAATTTGCAGTTGTGATGATCAGCTTTTGATGAGTTGGACAGAGCCAGATAAGGGCTAAATCTCGAGCCTCCCCCCTCTCCAGATCAGCTGGTAAGGACTGATGTTGCTAATTTTCTAGCAGGCCTATGTTTGCACAGCCCCAGCAGGTGGAGTGAGGGATGCTTGCTTGCTTGATTCCAGCTGTGGCACACATGCAGAAAATTTCTTGCAAGTTATGGGCACCTGCCTGTAAAAAGGGAGAAATACAAGTTATTCAACCACCAGAGTGCAACTGACTCTACTTATGAATAAATTATGAATAATCCAAATGCAACTCAAAGCAATTGGAAAGGTATGTCAGAAGGTTCATCTTTAAAGCAGACTTTTGAAAGCCGTCTACGGCTAGCTGAAATATTCTCACTGCCCTTGTATAATTTTGTTTGTATGGATTCAGGACTATAGCTGGCATTTTATAAATAACGATAATGTCTGAGATTAAATTTAGGAAATGCAAGAAGAAGTTTTGACAGGCAATTTAGTCTTTATCAAACTTTACTATGCTCTGCCGTCATTAATTTGCATTTGTGACTATTCTTTTAGTATTTAATACCATAATACACTCAGAATTATAGTGACAAGAGGTTGGATGAAACAAAGCATTTTAAAAAATTCGCTATCATATGTTTCATAAAAATGAAGTGGTATTATGTGTGATTAAACCACACAGGCTCAGTCTAGCTTCCATCAATGGAAAATACTCCCATTGACTGTTTGATTTGAAATGGAAGAGGAATGAAGATCTCACCAAACTCTGAAATTCCATAATAATATCACACAGTTTCCTCACATCATACTTAGAAATACAGTAGACAGAATAATAATTACTTTTGAAGACAATACATATAATGACTTCAGAGATTTCAGTTATAGCCATAGAGAATAAAATTCTATTAAAAGTACAATAACAATGTTGTAGCCTTATTTATCTGTAGTTATCTGTATCTTAAAATGAATCATATTATCTGGCTCTATTCAAGTATATTAGTTCTATTCAGGATTTTAATACTGCTCTCACCCCCTTACTATCTGATCACTTTAATCAAATAACAAGACTAGTATCCATCACGTGTAGCTCATTTTCTCTTCCTTGTCTCTGTTCTCCTCCTCCAAGAGAGTTTTAAATGGTTTTGTGCTTCTTGCCATATGTGTATTTATTAACAAAGTCAAGGTCCAAAGAAATGTGCTTTATTTTTGAAGACAAAAATGTTGCATTTTGAGGTGGCTCTCGGAGCCTTTTGCATTTTCATTCCCCAAACGTATTCCAAGTTGGATGAGACCTGCACAACCTGTCAGCCATGTGCTTCATCTTGGTGCTTCAAGCAGTCAGTAAGATATCTTGGACTCAGACCACTGAATGCCTTGAAGACTCAGGGAAAGAAAAGGAGTGTTCTTGAATTAGTGTCAATATCTGCAGTGTAATAACTGGAGGACCAGTTACACAAAAGCTTGTGTAGCTGAGCAGATGGGCTCTTAAGGAAAGTTTGAATGTAAGAATCTGGAATAGTGTTCTAGCAAATGGATCTTGAATTAAACATTAGGAACTTTATGAGATTGCAACAAATTATATACACGGGACTCTGAAAATGTCCATGGTTTTTCTTCTTTCATCATTTCTAAGGTGGCAACATTTAATGAACTAGATAGATTCATTGATTAAAATCCACTTGATTAATGAAAAAAGGTTGGTGGCAGGCACCACCAGTGTATTTTTGTTTTGGAGTTGCAGCTACTTTCTTAGAATAGGCTTCCTCTGTCCCATATAGGAGAGAATGCATCTTCTAGGGCAGCATTTCTCAAACTGTGGGTCGGGACACACTTGGTGGGTTGCAACCCGATTTCTGGTGGGTCCCGCAGAGCCTCCAGTGAAAACAGGGGTGATGGAAAGATCAGATGCATAATTGCTTCAAGCCCTGAGGCTATTCAAAAATTAGGTAGCTGCTAATTGCCCTTCAAAGAGCTGAGCTCCTGCAGTTTGCAAACTTGTGTAAATATAGGGAGATAAATGTTTGAGCTGGTGTGTCCCCCCCAAGTCTGTCAATGACAAGTAGTGGGGGCAGGTGAAGGCTGGCTCACATAACTATGTACCTCAAGCCTTGAGGCTATTCATTAGGTCTGCCTCATTATGAGAAATTTATTTATTTTTTTGCAAATAACTAAATAAAAATATTACTATTGTTTCTTTCTAGAGCACTTTTTTTTTAAAGTCTCGTAATGCTAAGTCTCGTAATGCTGGGAAAGATTGAAGGCAAAAGGAGAAGAGGAAGGCAAAGGATGAGATGGTTAGACAGCATCACCAATGCAACTAACATGAAAATGAGCGAACTCTGGAAGATAGTGGAGGACAGGAAGGCCTGGCGGGATATGGTTCATGGGATCACGAAGGGTCAGACACGACTTAACAACTGAACAACAAATGCTGAACAACAAATTTTCAAAAGTGTGTCCTGGTGCTAAAATGTTTGGGAACCACTGTTCTAGGGTGATGCCTCTCCAAAACGTGTGTGAATAATCTATCAGAATGGGGGATTTTCAGCTCATCTCTCCAAATGGCAGCCCACTGTGCTCCCTAAGAAGTCCCATCCCAAGGTTCGGAACCCTCCAGAATAGCATTCTATAAGGTACAACTCATGAGGCTGTTACCAAAAGAAGTTGTTTCTCTTCTCCCTTGCACACAATCAAAAGTCTTTTCTCACATTCCAAAGTCAATCTTTATAGCTTTTTATGTTGCAAGAATGTAGGAAGTTTGTGAGGTTACATGTGCAGGGAGAGCTATGTTGAAAATATATTATAAACTGAAGGAGTGTACCTAATCTACATTTTTGTTGTCTGTAATTAACAATTTATGTATCATTTTCAAGAACATGATAGATGACTGGCTGTATTATAGTAATATTTCTAAAATAACGTTATATCATGTGAAAAATGGGAGTTGGACCTTGCCTTGAAAAGTCATGATGCATATGTGTAGAAATATATATATCGACGCGCAGAAAGAGAGAGTTGCTTTCCTTATTGTTTCAAGATCTTCACTATTTTTATTGTCCTTAAAAATAAACAAAAACCCCACATTCAAAACTATGATATATTGTAATCGGCTCCTTAATGAAAACTGGGACTCTCAAGATCCCATCAGAATCCACTAAACTGAATAACAGTCAGGTCCGATTAATGTTTACTGGAAAGTATGTCCCATTGCGTACAATGGAGTCTTTTCTCAAGTATGTGTACATAGAATTACAGCTATGGTGCCTGTCTGTTCCTGCACCACTTTCTTACCCACAGTGTAGGCCCACACGTTCTGTCATCAACCACCAAAACAACTGTGTATGTGATTCATTTGGGAAGACAGTAGCTTAGATCTAGCATATGATTATTAATGAGGTCCTGTTTTTACTGAATTATGACTGTTTTCCTAGCAAAAGTGAAAACTTTACACATTTTCAGCTCAAACTGTATTCTGCTAAACCTCCCACATTTATACCCATCTTCCTGGCAGTCATCCCAAAATATGTTTGGGTTAAGGTATTACACATTACATTTGATGAGGCTTTAGCGTTCCCTCTTGCTCACATCAATCCTTATTCGTGTTTGCTCTTATAATTTACAGTTAATGAAAGTTCTAAGTTTACCTTTGTTTTCGTTGGCTTTCGTACAAGAGACTTTCAGACTTGCAGTCTTCCATTGAAATGGAAAACAGAATTAGGGAAGGCAAAACTTAACCGAATAGTGCCATTTTTAGAAAGGATTATTAATGTTCTTCCGTATTAATGTAGTGCTATTGTAGAAATCATTTGAACTTTACTCCAAACTTATTCCATGAAACATCTTCTGGCCATGTTCATATCAGTAAGATGTTGGCCTACATGTAGCACTTGCCTTATCTAGTCAAGACCTTCATACAAACTCATTCAACCATTCAGCACATCTGCACGGTATCCAGGCACGTTGGCCTTTGTGAGTTCTGTTACACAATCTCTCCACCTGGGAATGGGTGATTTTAAGAGATTCTGCAGTTAATGCAATTATTGTCATTTCTAGATTAGTGCAATGTGAACATACAAAGCTGCCTTAAACCGAACCAGACTATTGATCCATTGTCTACACTGACTGGCAACTCTCTGGACTTTCAGAGAGGGAACTTTCCCTGGTCTACCTGGAGATGCCAGGGACTGAATCTGGGGCCTTCTGCATGCAAACCATGTGATGTACCTTTTGATCTACACATTTCATTGGCTGGACTGTTTTTGAAGAAAGATCTGGAATTTTGAGCAGGTATCACCTTTCCTGGATATTAGATCAGGAACAGGACTTTTTCCGTCATGGTCCTGGAGTTATGGAATGCTCTCCTCCACCTCGGCTATCTTCTTTTGGAGGCACATAAACATGTTTTACCCGTGCACTCCCCAAATAATCACGCTAGACAGAGGCTTGGGTTAAAGGGCCAAATTTTATTAAACATAACAGAACCTGCAGCATAACATAATACTCTAACTAGACCCTTAGAGCGTGCGGGCCCTAAATGGGGGAAACGGGCCTAGCCGTCTTCCTCCCCCGTTAATCCCCCCAGGGCGTGACAACCTGACTCAAGCCTCCCAGTGGTCAAAGACCACGTGAGCTATCATGGTCAACCCCGCAGGGTCGAGGCAGCTGGACGCATCAACCCCAGCGGCCGTGCCGTGATATGGGTTAACGCATTCCAGCCAAGGGGCTTGCCAGCCAGCCTCATGGACCCGGGCGGTGTCACTAGAGCGGTCCTGGGTTACCCCTTGACCTTGCTAACCTCAGGCTGACGCCGGATCCCAGTTTCCTGGCTACCCGGCCCGCACGCCACCTGCCATAAGAAACAACAAAATTAAACCGGAAGCAATAGTGCCACACCCCACCCCAACCCAGACATTAGTCTCTCTGGCAGTATGTGTTTTAGCATGTTTCAGGAAAGAAAATGTTTCAGGAAATAACACAGCAAACAGCAGAAGTAAAAATTGCTCAGGAAAATGGCCAGAATTCAGGACAAACTCTTCTCATGAAACTCAGGAATGTAATGTATGCATAACTATATTGTTTGTTTTTGGAACAGGCTAGGGAATTTCCTTGATGCATGCAGTTATCCAGTCCCAGTGCCTAGGAAGACTAGTAGCAGGTGTTTTTTTTTTTCTTCACTGCTGGATATTCTTTAAAGCAAGAGATTCTTTACACATCACTAGAGAACTAATACAGCTTTACAGTTTGGTGCCTATGGTTTTGTAGCATCTGTTCAATGCAACAGCTCCAGTAAAGCACCTTTTAAAGCACACTGTATGTCCTTACAGTTTGTTATAAATCAGCAGTACTGTCTTTAAAGAGCACAGCATCCAGACACACTGCTTTCAAGCATTTAAGATGTTAATGGGTTTTGAGGACTGGAACTGATCTTGTATAGCAGCAGCTTTTAATGCCAGGGTGAAATGGACTGTGTATAGCAACTTCTGCTGTGTTTTCTCTTGCATGGAGGTAATCAGAAGGATTCTACATATTGAAGAGGTTTTTTATAAGGAATCAATAGCTTTGGAAACAGCGGAGCTGTATATATAGGGCGAGTAGACTACAATATGTTGAAACTTTCAAAGAAAATCCGTGTTAGGGAGTCAATAGTGGTAAATAGCTCTCTCCTTTTGAAGAGTAAAATATACTGCTTCTTTCACTACTTTCTTCTTATTATAATGAGAGGTTTGCAAGGAGGATTGATCCCTTACAGGTGCAAGGAAGCTTTACCCTGCTTCTGTCCATCACTTTATTTAACGTCTGGTATTGCTCAAAATTTCTTTCTCTCTCATTGTCCCTGGTCACTGAGCATGACAAGTGTGCTGAAATATACATCCCTGCTATAGGGAAATGGAACAGACACTGGAGAAATCAGTACTTTAAAGGGATATAGTATCTTAACATTTGCCTTTCTTATTCCTTACTTAAATTTTGAGAAATGGTTGCAAGACAATAGTTGGCTGATATCGTACTTTTCCTTCCTCATCCCTGAGAAAGCACAGAGTCATGTGGGATCCAGTGCAAGACATCTCTTCCTTCAGAGATGATTGAGGCAGCAACTGCATCAAGAGAATGGCAGGGAAGCATCCATATTCCCTAGATGTATTGAGGAGAAGGTGAGGTAGATTCTCCAATCAGTGGTGTCACTAGGGGTGTGGACCGCACCGGGTGACACCCTTGTGGAGGGTTTGACACCACTAGTGAACAAAATTGTGGAAACCTTGTATTTATGAATAATACTGTGTTATATATAATTGGAAAGGTAATTTAATGCAGAATGCAATGAAACAAACCATGTTGAATTATCTATTTTATAAAATGTTATGGCCACATAACTAGAAAAAGAAAACACTGTTGCCTAAAAGAACAAGTTAAGATTTTCATGGCCAGCAATGATAACCGAATAATTTTCAAAAACAGGATTAAAAGCCATGATAGCAACAAAGTCTTTATAGTTAAAAACCAAACAATTAGTTAAAAACAATAAAATAGCTGAAGTCACAATGTTTCGAACGTCTTTTGACGATCTTCCTCAGGTGAACAACGCAGCAGGCTGCAGCAGGATGGTAATTTGCCTTTGCACCATTCAGAATTTAAAAGACGCACAGCCGCCCGACAGCTGGAGGAGATTAGAAGAGGAAATGTCAGTTCCTGTAGCTCCGTTGCTCAGTTCTAAGTCACCGCAGGCATTAACCTCCAGTAACCCCGGGCAGGCAGCTCACGGTCAGGATCATCACACTCTCTTCAATGTCGGAGCCCAGATTTTAATAAAATTTGCGGTGACTTAGAACGGGGGTGATGTGATGAGCTCTCGCACCAGGTGATGCAAACCGTCTGCCTCCAATATAATATTTCACGTTCACGTTTTCAAATTTAAAAGCTAGAATGTTGAGAACTACAGTGAGCTCCTAGTCTCTTAAGGATGACCCTTTCCAAGTCCTTTGAAGCAATTCTGTGCTGTATTATCCCTGTTGAACTGCCTCTTTGAGTTACTACCTGTTGAACTACCTCTTTGATGTTGCTTTGTATAGTTTCTTCCCCAATTTAGAGGATAGTGATAATAGTCACTAAGCCGTGCCAAGGTTGACATATCTGAATGTATGTATTTAATATGCCACTTAAGAAGCTATTTTTGATGTGATGATCATATATTTTCTAAATTAGTCTTGTATTCTATTACATCTAAACTGAATGACTTTTCCACAAAGAATCTAAAGACTCTCTTTAAACTTTCCAAAATTTTCTTTCTTAGTACAGTGGGCCCTCCTTACCCACAGGCTCGGCACCCATGATTTCACCATCTGAGGATGAAGTGAGAGGGGCCTCCACAGGCCTCTTCTTGGTTGTGCTGGTCCCGCAATGCACTACTTTGACCTCTGCGGGCCTCAGGACACCTTAGGGAAGCGACCAGATGCGACTTCCGGTTTCACGAACACAACTTCCGTTCACTTCCCCAAGGTGTCCTGGGGCCTGCGGAGGCCGTCATGGCCCTGGTGCAACGTAGAAGCGACCTCGGGAGGCATCATTCCCTTGATCAGGTAAGGCATTGCAGCACGACTTCGCCATCTGGAATTTGTTGCCTGAGGGGTTTTTTGAAACCAACCCCCCATGGATAACGAGGACCCACTGTATGGTTCCTCATTACTATAATATAAATACTATATATTAGGTAATATATATTAGGTTAATAATAATAATAATAATAATAATATTAGGTAATATAAATACTATATATTAGTATAATCTATGTCCATTAAGAATGTGGTTTTAAAAAAAATAGTTTGGAGGCAGAAAAGTCTTATACCTACCCAAGGAAACCTATTTATTTATTTATTTATTTATTTATTTTATTTTTCACATTTTTTATACCACCCTTCCTCTAAGGAGCTCAGGGTGGTGTACATGGTTCCTTCCCTCCTTTCGTCCTCACAAGAACCTTGTGAGCTAGGTGAGGCTGAGAGATAGTGACTGGCCCAAGGTCACCCAGGAATTTTCATGACTGAGCAGGGATTTGAACCTGGATCTTCCAGATCTAAGTCCAACTCCTGAACCACTACACCATCCTGGCTCAACATTTATCAACATTTAATGAATGTGATGGCAGCAGATCTATTTTTTTACACCTGGGTTTGTCCCAGTCTAAGTACACATGTGCGTGCTAAGAGCAAAAACGGTTATGTGAATGAGGGAAGCTGAACTGTGCCCAGTTCCATAGCTTGCCCTTCCCCCAGGTACTTTTTCTCCCGGCTGAGCTCGCATCTGGGGAACACAATGGGGAAGGAGCAAGTTTGGATGACTATACAGAAGAGAGCTGTGGGAGAGGTGTCAGCATAACTGCTAAAGCATCCCCTTTGTCTTAATATCAAATCTCTCATTTGTCATTTTAATATAATAATATACAGTATTTATATACCGCCTTTCTTGGTCATTGGATTTCTCCTCTGACTTTAATCCAATGGGCAGGCTGTCCTAACCCCCTTTGGTTGTTGTTGTTGGTTTTTTTTTTACAATATATAAATGTCCAATCTTTCATGAACGGCTACATTCCAGGTGGTATCCTTTTGATGGCTGGCGCCTCCCACACTTGACCAACGCAGCTGGGAGCTCTTATCTCTCCTCCTGGAGGCTTTTACAGCTTTTTGCCGGCGGCGTGTCTCGAACATGTCAAGTTCACCAGTCTTCGGGCTTACAAGACGGCAGCTCTCCCGACTGAGCCAGACTCTTCTGCCCTTTTTAAAATATTTTAAATATGATTGCAGTTTGAGTTAGGCAGCCCAATTTGGGCTGCTCTGCCGGCGGAACACGTGTTCCACTGGTGCTGGCTGTTTCAGATCTATCTGTGGATCTATGAAGACTCGCTGGAGCAGCTAAGCTTGCGCAGGGGGTGGAATAGGGTGGTGATGGGATCGCGGTGGAAGGTGGATCAGGCCTGGGAGGGGAAGGGGCCCACCGAATCCTGAATCCCTTCCTGGGGCTCAGACTTGCGCCAGTGATTAAGCCGCCATCGATGTGCAGGGAGGTTAGGATTGGGCCCTCAGTTTACTAATTGCTGCTGATCTTTTTTTCCTTTTCTGTGCTACCTTTATCCCAGTAGCTCTCATGGGAAGCTTGCTCTGGCTGTCTTGGATCTGATGAGGTTTCTAAACAGAATGCTTGCTAAACGTTGACTTACAGATTTAGATGCTGGCCCAGTTTATGGATAGGATATTGAGCCAATGCATATCCCAAGTGTCTGTTCAGTTTATTCCATGCAGTACTCTGTTCCCCGTCTTTTAATTTGTTGCCAGCAAGTTGGTGAATTTTCTCTCGAAAATTCGAAGTCTTGATCTGACTAAGAAGATAAAGGAAAACAGATCCCATAATTTCCTACACAATCTTTTGATCGCTGTTTTAAAAGTTTGTAGTTGTATATTGCTTTTCTTTATCAGTGTTCATCCAGGGAACTTATGGTTCATTATATTTCTTTAGTCTCAAAACAGTCATTCTGTGGTAGAAGATCAGTTTTGTTATCAGCAGATGAAAAAAGGAAGTATGGTACTACCAAAAAGGAAGTATGGATGCCATGCTGCTTCTGTAATCTTTCTACTCCTCCCATGTATTCACCACATTATATTCTGGTTGTAATATATTAAGAGAAAGCTGGTGGCATTTATGTAAATGTTAATTATTTCCAGCTAACGTGCTTAGGATTGTGGTGCCTATCTTTTAAATGAATTTTACTTGGGATGGCACTATAACTCAGAGCACATCCCAACTGTTAACACCTTGCACTAAGAAGAACTAGAGCAGACAGCAAGTTGCTGTTCATTTGATAATGCTCCTCATACTTTAGGAGCGAAACGTTAGGACAATCTCTTGTTAACTAAATAAAACGACCAGATCAACCTGGAAAATGCTTCCTTTTATTAATTCAATGGTATGTACCGGTCGTGAAAACCTCAGAACATACATCAGAGCACATCCTTTGCATGAAGAAGGTCTAAAGTTCAATCTCCAGCACCTCTTGATAGAGCAGGGAAATGTTCTGTCTGAAACCCTAGGGAGCTGCTGCCAGTTAGATTTGACAGTACTGAGCTAGATTGCCCAGTGGACTTACTTGGTATAAAGCAGTTTCATATATACTTGCCGGTCCATACTTTTATTATGAGTGCAAATTTGTTTTTGCAGAGCTATCAAGACACTTTCAAGCTATCAAGTCATTGCTGTGCTCTTTTAAACTTTCAGTGTATTGGTTGATTAAGTTTTAGCTTTGGCTGAGTCGCTTATAAATCTTTTGTGTATTTGCCTTGTTTCCTTGTTATATTTTTTCACCTTTTGTCCTCGTGCTTTTAGCCAGCCCTCTTTTGGTTCAGTGTAGTGGCGCAGTGGGTTAAACCACTGAACCATGAGCTGTCGATGGAAAGGTCGGCAGTTCGAATCCGTGCGATGGCTCCTGCCAACCTAGCAGTTCGAAAGCAAGAAATTGCAAGTAAATTAATAGGTACCGCGTCAGCGGGATGGTAACAGCGTTCCATGCACCTCGGTGTTGAGTCACGCCGGCCACATGACCATGGAAACTTCTTCGGCCAGCGCTGGCTCTTCGGCTTTGAAACGGAGATGAGCACCGCTCCCTAGAGTCAGACACGACTGGACTTAATTGTCAAGGGATACCTTTACCTTTACCTTAGCCTAACATGGAGATTGCAAAGTGTAGCTAATTAATTCCTCATCATATTCTTGAATATTAAGTCTTACTAAATTAATATTTGATTTTATTGTGAGTACCAATTCCCTGTGTAAACAAAAATGGATGCACTAA
Source organism: Plestiodon gilberti rubricaudatus (assembly GCA_026170595.1). NCBI lineage: Eukaryota > Metazoa > Chordata > Lepidosauria > Squamata > Scincidae > Plestiodon > Plestiodon gilberti. Next base: position 200,571,648 of record JANXHW010000003.1, on the reverse strand, counting down.
GGCAACGCTGGCAGGATATGTCTTCTGAAGCAACGAATCAGACTGTATTGGGAGTATTCAACAGTTCCAGGGATTGATCAACTGTGTGCACACTTTGTCACCAGGCAGCTGAGAGGTATCTTGAGATGCAGAGACTTGATAAGAATCAGGCTGATTTTAATGTTCCTTTTTTCTTCTCATTAAGATGTGAGTAAAGAAGTGTCTGAACGTTCAGGAACAAATCTGATACACAGAACTGACACCTTCAGGAGTGCTACTAGATATTATAGAAATGTGACATTGGGAGGGCAGGATGAACTTACCCATTGAAGCATAGGGAGCTGCGTATTCTAGGACAGACCATTGGTCTATCTAAGGCGGGGTGGGGAACCTCTGGCCCGCGGGTCGATCCGGTCTGGCCCCTGCGGGACCCGACCAATCCGGCCCGCGGGACTGGAGGCTCCGCCACCGCCCGCCTAGTCCCTTTAAAATCGGCCTATCTGCAGCCGCGCAGATCGCTGTTGAGGCCGAGAGATTGCCCTCTCGGCCTCAACGGCGATCTGTGCAGCTGCAGAAAGGCCGGGTTCAGAAGGAGAAGGTGCCGACGTCACCTTCTGAACGTCGGCACCTTCTCCTTCTGAACCCGGCCTTTCTGCAGCTGCGTAGATCGTCTTGGCCTCAACGGCGATCTGCACAGCTGCAGAAAGGCCAATTCAAACTAGAGGTAACGCCTATGGCGGTTCTACCATAACAAAAACTCATGTTTTGGGCCATTCTCTAGCTCAGTGGTTCTCAAATGTTTTAGCACTGGGACTCAGGTTTTTAAATGACACTCTATTGGGACCCACCTAGCTTTATGAGACTTAAAAAAAAAGATCTAGAAAGAAATAATATATTTATTTATTTACAAGTAATATTTTATTTATTTATTTGCAAATAACCCTCAATCATTTCTTGTAATGAAGCAGAGCCTCAAGGCTTGAGGGGCTTCGTTATGTGACCCAGCCTTCACCTACCCCCACTACCTGTCATTGACAGACTTGGAAAAAAAACACCCCAGAAAAAAGATGCTCAGAGATTTATCTCCCTATATTTACACAAGCTTACAAACTGCAGGAGCTCAGCTGTTTGCAGGGTAATTAGCAGTTATCTTGCAAAATGAGGGAGCTCAGCTCTTTGAAGGGCAATTAGCAGCTATCTGTTTTTTGAATAGCCTCAAGGCTTGTGGTAATTACTTATCTGATCTTTCCATCACCTGGGACCCATCAGAAATCAGGTCCCAACCCACCAAGTGAGTCCTGACCCATAGTTTGAGAAACACTGCTCTAGCTACCTACTCACATCTCTCTTTAACACACAGGTAAGAATTACTGGTGTGCCTCAGTAATTCAGATTGACACTAAGAGCAATGTGAGTTGTGTACATGTTACAGTTCAAATTCTCCCTCTTATAAATGAAAAGATCCCCCCTCTCTCTGCTTTTGAAGTTTTAAGGCAGAACTGCTAGTGACCCACTTAGCTAACAGTTCTTTTAACTAACCCCTGTACTCAATCATACTCTTTTTCTCTCCTACCCACTGTCTGTCTAGCCTGGTTTAAAATTTTTATATATGTACTTTTAAAAAATTGATTAGTTGGAGCGCTGCCCGTTCTTCTGTGCTGTATAATAAGGATTTAAAAAAACCCGCACATTGAATTCTGTATAGTGTAATTAAAACTGACCCAGATTTGGACCTGAGAACACCAGGACTTAGCCAAACTTGCCATGAGCTGAGTTCTGATGGCAGATGGGAACTAATGAGGACACACTAGACTCCAGAATTTCCCAGCTGCTTGGCTCCTTTTTTGTACAAACAAGGTTTGGAGTGAAGTCCTGATCCCAAGAGTATGTTCAGCAAATGTGCTGCACCCAGCGTTTTGGGAAGCGAGGCAACACTGACAGCCTGTTTCAAAGTATTTTTAAGGCCTCCGTTCCAAAGGGCTTTTTCAATATGATTGAACATTAATGCAGACATATTACATGCTAGCTTCCTTCTTTTCCCCTCAAGACTAGAAAAATTTCCTTGCTTCAAGTTCTCCTTTGATTTCATGCTCCCCTTCCTGCTGTCACAGGGCAGAGTAATGCTTTTTTTTTTTTAATGGGGCACACCAGCATCAGCATGTATGGGCTGTTTTACCTATAGATTTCTTCATTTGGTTCAGCGTCCTGGGACTCTTCAGGCAGATGTAATTGAATCGGGCTGAAGCAGCTGTAGCTGGCATGTGGTCTCTCGGATTGCTAGCACCTGCTTATTTTTTTGTAACTCACTAGAGCGAAAGTAGTGCCAAAACCAGCATTGGTCTTGGAGCGGATAAAGCACTTCACATCTTATATCCCATTCCTCTTCCAACCAAGCCACGTAATTACTGGTGCCTGCATTAATAATTCTGGTAGTGAGCAGGAATAGGTTTATGATGCTTCTTGTCTAAGGCTCCCTTTAACAAGTCATCTGCCAACACTGACTCTTCTCTTCATAAGCAATAAGTGACAGGCTTAATACTGATCAGGTGCTTTGGATTGCTCTGCCCTCCTTAGAAAACTAGGCAATCCTGGCCTTATTATATTCAGTTTGACTTAGAGGCACTACATGTATTTGCTGCTTGAACAATCTTGCTAACACTGTCAGGTGGGTCTTAATGCCTGGCAAATAAATATATGCTCCTGGTCAATGCTGTTCTATATCAAGGAGACTGTAACGTTGACTTAACTGTGCTGTCTCTACGATATAAGCAGTGCTGTGTACATTTTGCAAGGTAATGTGAGAGCTGATATAGCATGGTGGCAAAGAGACACCTAAGAAAGGGTCAAACTAGACACAATAGTAAACATGTTGTTGAATCCCAAGTATAGGATTCAACAGTGTGTTTAACATCACGTCTAGTTTGACCCTGAGCAATGATTCAAGTTCCTGGTTTGAATGTCACCTCTGCCATGAACTCAGTAGGCAGCCTCATGCAAACCACTCTGTCTCAGTTCCACTTACAGGTTTGTTGGAAGGATCACAAAAAGATAATATATGTGAAGTATTACTTAAAGTCCACGAGCTCAATCTTATCCAACTTTCCAGCACAAATGCAGCCCCAAGGTAAGGGAACAAATGTTCCTTTACCTTGAGGAGGCCTCCATGATGTCCATGAAGCCGCCTTGAGTGCCCTTGGGAGAAAGGCGGGGTATAAATTCTTTAAATAAATAAAATAAAATGGCTCCCCCCCCCGATGTAGCACATGCCCCGCTGTCATGGATGCATCAGCGCTGGAAGTTGGATAGGATTGGGCCCGAAGTATTGTATTGTGCTATTCATCACGTACTGATTTATTTACAACCATATTGCCCAAAAATGTCTATCATATAGTTAACCTCAATGCGAATTTTGTTCATTCATTTGACAATAATTGTGAGATTTTAGAGCCGGAATTCTACTATCGCAGCGGTTCTCAAACTTCCCTGATCCATGACCCACCCTTATAAGGATGGAACCCTTATAAGGATGGGAAATGATGCATTAAACCACTAGCAGCACTTACCTGTGTGTCACCCAGTGTGAAGACTCTTCAGCGTCATGCCCCCAGCAGATATAATTGGCGGTGACATGATAACATCTTTGTCAGCTACTTCCAGGCTGTCCCAATCTGAAGAGGCGCCATTGCTAGGGCTTTTGACGCCGCTTTAAATGCCGCATCAGGCAAGCGAGCTTTGTTGCTAGGGCTTTCCCACCTTGCACCTGGTGTCACTTGAATTTGAGGCAAATAGCCTGACACGGCATTCAAAGCAGCACCAAAAGCCCTAGCAATGGGGCCTCGCAAGCCTGCAGGTTTGCGAGCCCTGTTGCTAGGGCTGTCCAGCCCTCACAGCTGGCACAGCTATGAATGCCGCATTCACGACGAGTAGCCTGACATGGCATTCAAAGCAGCGCCGGCTGCGAGACGTTTAAAACATGGGAGGGAGTTGTACTGAATTGGATGAGACTGGCTTTGCGTTCTTGCATAGCATAGCTTGCGAGAACAGGAAGCTGCTCGAGTGGCACGGGGCGGGGGCTTTGTCACCCCCTCGATGTGCGTCATCTGGTGTGGCCCACACCCCCTAGTGACACCAGTGCATTAAACAGAAAGTAAAGTCAGTGTCATGAATTGTGCTCAAAAGGCAATAGGGGGACAATTCAGTCCTATTAATTCATATGGTTTCAGAAGCCCATCTCTTTCAAAAGCCAGTTAGTTGCATTCTGAAGACCCACCCAGAGCATAAGAATATAAGAAGAGCCCTGCTGGATCAGGCCAAGGATCCATCTAGTCCAGCTTCTTGTATCTCACAGTGGCCCTCAGGGAACACTCAAGACTACAAGATACCTGTATCCTGTTGCCACTCCCGTGCATGTGGCATTCAGAACTAGGCTACCTCTAAAACCCAGAGGTTGCATATACATGTATAGTTGTCATGGCTTGTAACCTGTGATGACCTTTTCCTACATAAATCTGTCCAATCCTATTTTAAAGTCATCTAAGCGAGGTGGCATCACAACATCCTGTGTCGAGGAGTTCCACAGCTTTAATTACTCACTGGGTAAAGAAATAATTTTCTTTTGTCTGTTTAAACTCTCCCGCCACTCAATTGTAAGGGCTGTCTCCTGGTTCTGGTGTTGTGCAAGAGGGGAAAAAAAACACTTCCCTCTATCCATCCTGTGCATAATTTTATGTGTCTCAGTCATGTCGTCCCTCAGGCGCCTTCTAGACTGAAGAGCTCCAAATACTGTAGCCTTTCCTTGTAAAGGAAGCATCCCAGCCCTTAGTCTCTCTCTTCTGCACCTTTTCCAGTTCCGCTATATCCTTTTTAAGATGTGGCAACCAGAAGTGGACACAATACTCCAGACGATATGGCCTTACGATCAATTTGTACAATGACATAATAATACTGGCTGCTTTATTCTCAATCCCCTTTTAAATTGTCTCAAGCATGGGATTGGCCTTCTTCACAGCCGCTGCACACTGGGGCAACACTTTCATCGAGCTGTCCACCAGCACTCCAATATTTCTCTCCTGATCAGTCACAGACAACCCGGAACCAATTATAGTGTAAACCTGAAAATTTTATTTCTTGCCCCAGTATGCATTACTTTGCAGTTACTTACATTACCACGTCTGCCATTTTGCTGCAAATTCCCCCAGTATAGAGAGATCCTTTTGGAGCTCTTCACAGTCCCTTCTGGACTTCACCACCTGGAAAAGTTTAGTATCATCTGCAAACTTGGCCACCTTGCTGCTTATCCCCCACTCCATGTCGTTTATCAACAACTCCAACTTCTGTTACTTGACTGAGAGGAGAGGGGTCATCTGAATGGAATTATGGGAGGTGCATGCCCAGGAAGTAAACATTGCCTCTATTCTGCTCTGAGTTCAGTTCATATTGATGCACCCTAGTGAGATCCTATTGCAGCCAATTTCCTATTGGGCTGCCCCGCTGGTGGAACGTGTGTTCCGCTGGTGCTGGCTGCTACAAAGCAGCCATAGAGTGTGTTCTGACAGCGCTGGTTGCCGGAGCGGCAGCAGGAAGGCCAGTGTCTTCCCATAAATGCTGACAGATCCCGGAAGACCCGCTGAGACAGTAAGTTGGCATTGGAGGCAGGAAGGGATGGGGGGGGAGGATGGAATGGGGAGGCAACGGGCAAGTGATAGTGGATTTGGCCCAAGAAGGGGATGGGTTTGTTGGCAGCAGTGCCAGCCAAATCCTAACCCCCTTTCTCGGCCTGATCCGCATTCACGGATCAGTGCAGACACGCGCCAGTGATTGTGGCTGCTGGAGCTTACAAATATCTCCTAACCCCGAGGAGACCTCCAGCAGCCAAAACTCCCCCATGGGATACAGCGGAGGCTATGCCTCGGAGAGTTAATTAGAATTGGGCCATTAATCGGCTATCTATCACTATTGATTGGTTTCTCCCAATATGTTGTTCTTTTAGTAAGTTGCATCTCTTGCACGAAAAGGTAAATATGAGAGTAACAGTAGTGGTTAACAAATATATATTAAATTGAGACAGCAGAAGAGTAGTCATTGGATGTGAAGTGCTGGCTCTTGGCATTATACACAAAGTTTATCAGGTTTTTTTAGTCATAATATGAAACTGAACTGCTGTGTTGTAATCAAGTACCTGTTAAATAATTTTGCACAGCAAAGCCTACCAACAAATCATGTATAGGTTGGACCTTTTAAATGGAGAGTCCTTTACATGGAAGCAGAATTTGATTTTATTTGGTAATGCTTAGTCATTCGCATGATGCTTCTAAACATGCCTTAACTAGTGGATTGAATTTGAAAAGTTTTCACTGATTTTCTGTTGGTTCAACCATAATGCCAAATCTAGATTTGTTGTTATGCAAGCAGGCATATGCACTCCTTCCTCGCCTTCCATTCATTCTTGTGCCCTCCTGCAGTTCTTCTGCAGAAAACTAGTTTGATGTTGCATCTGAATCAGCAAATTATGGTTTGTGCTTTCTCCCCCAAAACAATCAGACTGTAGTTTGCAGTTCTGGTTTGGAGGGCAAGTGTGAACTATGGCTTCCTGCTTCAGAGCAATGGTACACCATGATTTTGCCACAAAGGTGCAGGAAATTGAGCATGTAAAAGGGGGAGAAGGGAAGGGAGTGTGTGAGTTTGAAGCTTGCCCATGTAATGGCAAGCCACGATTTGATCGTATGTGTGAACTGGGACATTATCTGTGGCATGCTTTTGCCACATTTTGATTTGTGAAGAGAGAGCTTTATTTTTTAGGCTTGTCATTGCAGGAGAAATTGCAAACGATTCTCCCAGGTTCACCCTGGAGAGCTTTGACAAGAACTAGATAGCCTTTAAAACAAAACCCTTGTTCTTTATCAAAGCAGCTGCTTTGATGCACACAAAACAACACCTTTGACCTAAGGCAGTTGTGAAGCCATGTGCACACCCCACACCAGTTTTACACGTGTATTTATAACTTCCATATCTAAGCAACATCAGGTTATTCCCCCCCTTTTTTTTACATATTATTAAGACTGCGCGTTTTACTTGTTTTTCACAATTCTTAGACATGTGCAGAGTGCATCTTATCAAGTTTCTGTTCTCCTTTGACACATGGTCCTTCAATGAATACAAGCCTGTGTCTAGACACAGACATAGTTTGATACAACTTACCGGTAGGTCTGAGATGAACGGCCTGAGATGAGTGCCCAGGTTGATAAGGAAAACACATATACATATGCCAAGTGATAATTATATGTGAGAATCAGCAGTATTTTCTCCATGCCTCTTTGTTAACTTATTTCTAAAAATAAAGCTCAGGCCACAGTTCCTCAAGGGTTGAAAAAGAGAAGCTGACAAGCAAAAATATTAAAACCCACAGCACACCATATACAGTATATTTTAATCATATCTAAATGAACATGAACCTAATAGCCAACAAAACACTGCTAAATGGAATACTGTTAAATGGGCAAGTTCAGGATCACAGTACCATCCTATTCTGGGCCTACAATTTCTTTGATATCATCCCATCACTGACTTCACATACTCAGAGTGTGTGCATGTGTAAGCAATTTAAAAATAAAAGGAATATGAAAGCCACCCTGTTATACATTCAACCAATGCATAAAACCTTGTATGCCAATCAAAGGGAGAGACAAAGCACAAAATGGAAAAGACTTTAGAATGGAAGTAGCTTTTCAGAGTAGCTTCTCTGCTCAGTACAGAGAAAGATGCTGCTAACCTATCATGCTTTTGGCTAGTCCTGTTGCTCCCCAGAAGAACCAGTCATGCTAGACAATTTAGCTTATTAGGATTAGGATGATGTTTCCAGGATTCCAGGCTTGGCCTGATAACCAAACAGATGGGATAGGATTTTAAATGACCAGGAGCCTTCACAAGTTATGTGAAAATGTGGAATATTCTCTAGTTGTGCTTAATCAGGAAATGTGTTGTATCGAGTTGTTCTCCCAAGGAACCCATTTAGCCTAATGGCACACTGAAAGACAGTGGGTAGCTGAATAATCAGGACAGTGATGGCAATGCTGTAGTTTTGGCTGACGTCACTGGGTTAAGTGATGTGTAGCCAGTTGTTCAATGACTGAAAAAACCTTAAATCTCCTATTTTAAATGCAGCCATAATAAATATTTCGTTAGATTGGTATAGGAAACTGAAGACTCTTTCTCAGGACTTCTTGCTTTCGAATATACATCTTGAACTTTATGTAATACAGGTTTGAGTATTGCTTATCTGGACTGCTTGGGACGGGAAGTTGTCTGGATTTCGAATTTGTCTGGATTTTGGAATATTTGCATAAATATAATGAAATACCTTGGGGATGGAACCCAACTCTAAACTCAAAATTCATTTATATCTCATATACACATAGCCCAAAAGTAATTTTATACAATATTTTAATTTGTGCCCCAGCATGCCTTGCACTATGCCAGCCAGGTGCTGGAATTTTTTTTTTTTTAAAAGCCATAGCCCCCAAAATGTCTGGATTTTGGAATAGTCTGGATTTCAGATGTCTGGATAAGGGGTAATCAACCTGTACTGTAATCCAGTTATCTTGAAAAATGCACATATACATAATCTTTTCTAGGCAAAAGAACTGTGATGCCTCTCACTTGTAGTTAATTCCACCTAAGCTCTGACAGCCTGTTTGAGTGTATTGCCCACTGATCTGTTTGGGTTTTTGTTGAACCTAAAGGTAGCAGCTTTGACCAATATACTTCTTGGTATGAAATGGGATTGCTTAGACTTCAGTGCCAAACCCCATCTTTGTATTCTCTCATTCCATTTTCTTGTATGTGAAATTTGATGAGGTGGTGTTACCTTATAGACCTCTATCCTCTCACATGAGATTAGAAGAAGCTAAGCCACTGAAATGGTTGTCGAAGATCCTTTTCTGTTGTAAGTGTTGTGTTCCTCCTTATGCTGCAAATGCCAAGGATGGGCCAGTAGTTCTGAATGATCAACCTCTTTGCATAGGTCCCTTGGTTCTAGACTGGGTGTTGCTGCTTTATTTCATTCTACAGTTGCAAGAATGGGCTGTGACCAAGCTTTCCCATGGATTACACATCCTGACAATTGACTCTGTAGGTGCCCTTCTCTGAAATTGTGTTACATCACCTGTGGTTCTGAGTGCTACCTGATGGCTTCAGTGTTATGAAATTCTGAGGAAATGTTGAAGGACTGCTAGCCTTAAATGGTAGAAATGTGGTAAGAATGGAAACGTGGAACGTGTCTCTGTCTTTTCTGTCATGTTTTAAAGGGAAAGGTTTCATCAGTGTGAAGCTCTAAGCATTTTTCTTGCTCATCTTCTAGGGAATTAGAGAGCTTAACACCTCTGCTGCTTCCTGCTTCTGCTCTGAAAACAATTCCTCCTTGTTTTTACAAGTAGAGTTCAACCCTGCATCCCATCCCGTCCTGTTGATTCCCATTTGGCTACATGGTAAGCTTGTATTTGCACTGTGTATTGCTGTGAAGTAAAGGTCCTCCTAGACTTAATATACAGCTGATAATAACATTGAGCACTGAAATCAATATACTTCATGCCCATCCAAATTTGTTCAGTCCTTTTCCAGTTCTCATACAAGGAAAACGGTGGGCGTGCTGAATTAGCATTGAAGTTGAGCTTCTGCATAAATTTTTATACAAATAAAATATGAGCTAAAATATGTGGCAGAATTAAATCCATCAGATCTAATAAAAGAAAAAGAGGAAAGCAAAGAAAGGTTGGACCTTAAATCCCATTAACCAGGCCAGAGAGAAAATATGTTAAAAAGGGAGCTGCACTGTATCTTTTTGCATTGTCTGTTGGAATAATCTTTTTCACCCTTTAAGTGGAGTGTTTAAAAATCCTGGTATTTCTGAAACAAAAAGAATACACAGCCACTGAGCTAGCTGGTTTTTATACCTTCCTTTTCTGAGTATTGTCCTTCACTACAATACGGAGCCATTTCTTTGTTCTCAGAAGCAAGCAGTTAAATTGTATGTAAATGTATGCAAATTAGATGCTGTCTAATAAAGAGAGTCATTAGATGGAAAAAATATTTAGTTTGGCAAAAGAAGAGAAAAGAGGGGAAAAGAAAGCAGGTGTATTTTGGAAGAGATAAATGTACGATTGCTAAAAGCCCTCTAACTTTGGATGAGGATTTCTAAAAAGGGCTATTTAAATTTCTTGTAGGAGGTTTATTCCTTTGTTCTTCCATTTTCTCTCTGTGTGTATGTGTGTGCGTGTATGCGTGGGAAATTATACACACATAGTTGCAATATAAATGTGACATTTATGTAAAATTCAGTATAAATCTTTGACATGGTGTGCCCTATTTTATGTAACTACACATGCGCGCGTGCACACACACATGCATAAATATAGTGTGTGTGTAAGATATGTACATGTTTGTCCCTTAATGAAATAAATTGCACAGCTATTCTATTTTTAATAAATGTTCTAAGCACCTTAAATGATTTTGCAATATGATGTTCGGTACAAGTTGCACAAGCATAGGTGTGGGCTAAGCGTTCCCAACACCAACAAGTGATCTCCATATGGTACTGAACTTTGTCTTGTACAGAGGAACAGCAGTCATTGTTACAATGAAGAAGGGTAACCATAAAGGTACATGCAATTCTAAGGTTTGCAGAGTAGGCCCATATCTCCAGCACACCTTTGCACCAGCTAGGAGTTGTAGCAAAGGCATTTCTCCTTACTTTTAGCTGAAAGCGATGTAGTTCTTTTCAGTTCTACCCTGTTTGTCTTATACAGATCATGCTATGGCACCTGTATGTTACTTTTCACCACTATCGTCTGACTCTGACATAAATTTGAAAACAGTATACATAAAAACAACAAAAACATATACAGTAAAAGCTGACAGTCTCAAACAGTCACACCAGAGAGACCCTTTCAGTTTATCCCAAAGGCACAGCAAAACAGATGTCGTCTTAAGAGATGCTGAAAGTTGTAAAGGGATGAGGCAGCATGGACCTCCGAGGGAAGGGAGCTCCCTACCTGGGCATAACCATGAATTTATGCTAACTGCAGTAGGTGGTACACATGGAACAGAGCCTCCTCCAAAAAATGCAACAGGCAGTGACGATTGCGTGGGAGCGGGTGATCTTTCAGGCAAGGCCTCTGAGAGGGGGGTTAAGGGGGTACAATTGTACTTGGGCCCTGGGTCAAAAAGGGTGCCCATGAGCAAAAAGGGGGGCCCTGGAGCCAAATTCACATGACGGGAAGGGTCCCAAAAGAAACTTCGTACCCCCTGATAAAATTCCTCTGAGTGGCCCTGATTTCAGGACATCTGACCCAAATTGTATTGGGCTTTAAATGAAATACAGGAAGTCCTCACTTAACATCACAGATAGGTTCCTTGAAACTGTGATGTTTAGTGAACATGTTTAGTGAAACAGATGCTTACCGGTGACTTAGTGATGCTCCAGGGGGCTCTAGCGGGCTGCAGAAGCCGCTTCTGGGACCACGACTCATTTCCTAGGCTTTCTTCTCGCCTCTGAATGCCTTGCAAGGCATTCTGGGGCGAGAATAAGACCTAAGAGAATAAGACCCGGAAGCAGCTGCAGCTTCAGCGACGACATTGAAAGCGAAATGACGGATTCGAAATGATGGTAAGTGAGAACTGCCTGTAGTTGGCACCTTGAATTGCACATGGAAATGTGTGGGAAAGCAGTGCAGACTTTAGAGCAAGGAAGTTACTTGTTGCAGTATAAACTTCTGTTTGAGGTGCCGGGCGCCCCACAAACAGTACAAGAAGGAACTGAGCTGCAGGTCTGTAATTCTGAACTTCTAGTTCATCTCAAACTCTTCCTTTTTTTTCTATAGTTTCTTGGGAAACAAAACATTCTTGCCTTGAGGCGCTAAAATAGCAACTTTCAATATTTATCCCTGTTGCATTTGTTAGATAGCTATTAAGGTTGGGCCTACAAAAGGCAGGGAGATTTTAACACCATGTTAGTTCCTATTGATTGTATAGTCTTAGTTATAGACTTTAAATTCTGGCAAATCTAACATATTGAACCTTTTCATTAAGGTTCTCATTCTCTTCTAGAATCCTTCAGCTTATTTTCACCTGAATTATTCTGCCTAAAGTTAAGTGACCCTTGAAGTATTTGAGGAAAAGTGGATGAAGCATTTAACTGAGGCACCTTTTTGTGTGTGTATGTTGATGTTATCTTTTTAAAATGTTTTCAATCAGATGTGTGAGTTTTCTGTTAACTGTTAACTTGTTGCCATGGCAGTTCTGCAGCAATGTATGCTTGTAGACATATATGTGTTTAAAATACATGTATATTAAAATAGTGTTTTAGAAATATTTACATATATAGCTCGAGAATTGGCTTAATTCCCAGAAATACTGGAACTACCTTCCCCAGGAACATTTGGACTTGAATAATCTTTCTTGAAGCACTTTTTTTTCCTCCTGAAACACAACAGTTTGTAAAACTGGTGATTTGAGCTATACTTTTCTTGTGATGGGGTTCTTTAGAGCCGTGATGTATTTTTATTTAATTACTTTAAAATACCCTCTTTGCTAATGGTTTCTTCCTGGATTAGATTACTCAATGTGTGAAACACTCACAAGATATTCATAAAGGTTCTAGGGCTTATTTTATCAAGTTTTATATTTCTAAATCTTAGGCCAGCTGCAAAACTCTTAGTACGGTAGTTGTTGGTAGTTTTGAACAAGTCTAGGAAGTCTCATGAACTCTGAAGCTTTACTCAAGTTTGAAATGGAATGCAGCTGTAGGGAAACTGAATGTCATCACAGTGGTAAGAAGTTGGTCTATTTCTCTTGGATGTCCCCCTCAATAAAATCCAGGAAGTGGTGATGATCCGCGGCGTCTAGGCTCCCAGGTCAGCTTTACCTTCAGAGGGAGAGTGACTTCGGAAGTAATGAACGTGGAGGGGGAAGTGCAAGCATCTCATGCTTCTGATTCCTCCACATTGTTGTAATGTATTAAACAGATTTTTGCATCTCCCCTGGTGGGGTGATATGCAAGCTCCTACTGGGGGAGTTTCTAAAGATTTACTTCACACATTTTGATAATGGAGAGGAACAGGAAGCATGAGGCCACTCTCAGTAGGCAGGAATTTTCTGTGTACTTACGACGCCATGAACTTGGTAACTTGCATGTTCACAAGGTTAGTGATGCTGGAACATGGCAAGTGCCGAAACAGCTGAGGTTACTGATATATCTATTTGTGAAACTAGCCTTCAACAGTTTGTATGAAATGATCAGTCCGAGAATTTATCACTTTCTGGGTGACCTCCAAGTTATTGACATTATTTCCACTGTGAGTTCAGAGTTTTGAGATACTTACCTCCTAAAATAGCTTTTAAAGCATAAAATATTCTTCACTAAACTAATCCTGGTGCTAGCAAATTGGCTGTCGGACTAGCAGCTTTTGATATTACCTAGTTATTGTTGTTGTTGCTGTTATTTCTTTTTAATTATGCAAAGTGCTAATCAGTTTGATTATGCACAGTGCTAATCAGGTTAATTATGCAAAGTGCTAATCAGTTGTTCTCTAAGCACATGGGGAGTGCAGAGGTGCTGATGGTGAATAGTACTGCTACATGGGGGTAGTCACGGCAGTCGTTTTCTATTAAGAAAGAGAAGCAAGTGAGATGGCACAGAGAATTTTACCTCTTAAAATGATAAAAAGAAATGAAGAGAGCAGTGGGGACAGGGAGTCTAGAAGGGTGATATGTGCTGCTTAAAATGCTTTTCAATTCCCCCCCCCCCTCCAAATTGTTTAATGGTCATGAACAGAGTTGGCTTGAATTAAGTTTACTGGCTTTGATCAAGGCTTCACCCTTCCAATGTTTTCAGCAGTGAGTGCGAAGGATACTGGAATGGCTGATTTACAAGTACTTCTTAGTAATAATACTTAGCATTTGAATAGTGCTTTTGGAAATGTCCAAAGCACTTCACATGTACAGTATGATCCTCGTATCCATGGAGGAGATATTCCTCACCCCCTGTGGATATCCGCAGGAATCCGCAGATAGGGGGAATCCTTCCCCCCCATGAATATCCAGGAATCCACAGATAGGGAGAATGCTATCCCTGCGGGCCACCTGTGACCCCCCCGCACCCATTGGTTAGTCTTCCAGCTCTGGCACCAAGCAAGCCCGTCTTTCTTTACAAAAACGCTATAAGCCAGCATGCTCGTATCCATGGAGGATGCTGGCTTATAAGCATGCTGGCTTATAGCGCAGAACAGGCAAGCAGCCTGCATACTAGAGAGGCTCCAGAAGCAGGCGCCCCCCCCCCCCCGGTGAACCGTGGATAAGTGAATCCACAGATACTGAATTCGCAGATACAGGCCCCCCCCCCCGTATTATTTTGTTAGGCCAGTCAACCTAACATCTGTTCCAGGGAAGATGGTGGAAAGTCTCATTAAAGATAAAATCTTAAAACACATAGAAGAACAAGCTCTGCTGAGGGAGAGTCAGCATGGCTTCTGCAAGGGGAAGTCTTGCCTCACAAACCTTTTAGATTTTTTTGAAAAGGTCAACAGGCATGTGGATGCGAGCGAACCCATGGATATTATATATCTGGATTTTCAGAAGGCGTTTGACACGGTCCCTCATGAAAGGCTCCTGAGAAAACTTCACGGTCAGGGAATAAGAGGGCAGGTCCTCTTGTGGATTAGGAACTGGTTGAAGACCAGGAAACAGCGAGTGGGAGTCAATGGGCAATTTTCACAATGGCGAGAGGTGAAAAGCGGTGTGCCCCATGGATCGGTCTTGGGACCGGTGCTTTTCAACTTATTCATAAATGACCTGGAGTTGGGGGTAAGCAGCGAGGTGGCCAAGTTTGCGGATGGCACTAAACTTTTCCGGGTGGTGAAGACCAGCAGGGATTGTGAAGAGCTCCAGAAGGATCTCTCCAAACTGGGAGAATGGGCAGCAAAATGGCAGATGCGCTTCAATGTAAGTAAGTGCAAAGTGATGCACATTGGGGCAAGAAACCAAAATTTCACATATACACTAATGGGTTCTGAGTTGTCTGTGACGGATCAAGAGAGAGATCTTGGGGTGCTGGTGGACAGGTCGATGAAAGTGTCGACCCAGTGTGCGGCGGCTGTGAAGAGGCCAATTCCATGCTCGGGATCATTAAAAAAGGGATTGAGAATAAAACGGCCAATATCATTCTGCCTTTGTACAAATCGATGGTAAGGCCACATCTGGAGTATTGTGTCCAGTTCTGGTCACCACACCTCAAAAAGGATACAGTTGAATTGGAAAAGGTGCAGAAAAGAGCAACAAGAATGATTTGTGGGCTAGAGCACCTCTCTTATGTGGAAAGGCTACAGCGTTTGGGGCTTTTCAGTCTAGAAAAAAGGCGCCTGAGGGGCGACATGATTGAGACGTATAAAATTATGCATGGGATGGAGAGAGTGGATAGAGGAAAATTCTTCTCCCTCTCGCACAACACTAGAACCAGTGGACATGCACTAAAATTGAGTGGAGGGAGAGTTAGAACGGATAAAAAAAATATTTCTTTACCCAGCGTGTAATTCATCTGTGGAACTCCTTACCCCAGGATGTGGTGATGGCACCTGGCCTAGATGCCTTTAAAAGGGGTTTGGTCAGATTCATGGAGGAAAAGACCATCACAGGTTACAAGCCATAAGCAACCTCCTGGTTTTAGAAGTAGGTTTTCTCTGTGCCAGGTGCAGGGGAGTAGCAGCAGGAAACAGTGTACTTGTTGGCTGTGTGCTCCCTGAGGCATCTGGTGGGGCCACTGTGTGATACAGGAAACTGGACTAGATGGGCCTTTGGCCTGATCCAGCAGGGCTCTTCTTATGTTTTCTTTATGTTCTTATGTTTTCTTTATAGCCCTGTAAGGCCAGTAAGCGTTGTTTCCCCCATATTGTAAGTTGATGATGTAAGTTAACTGACCGATGCGATGTGATTTGTTTTATATTCGATGTTTTAATTTGATGTTTTAATTTCTATTTTCCTTTTATATGGTAATTTTATTCTTTCCTTTTTTATTTGTAACTATTTTAGAGTGTACGCCTTGGGCAGGCTTTTATATTCTCTCTGAGTTTCTTTTGTAAGTTTGTACAGCGCTGTGTATACTTACAGCGCTTTAGAAATAAAGTTTAATAATAATAATAATAATAATAATAATAATAATAATATTGCAACTGTGGAGCTGAAGCTGAGAGGGAGTGGCTTGCATAGAGCCACCTAGTGAGAAGTCATGGTAGACCCGAGATTCAAACTGAGGAAGTTCGTATTCACAGCTCTTACAATGCAATTGTACCATGCCTACTCAGAAGTAAACCCCATTACCTGTGACGTACTCTCAGGTGAGTGTATAGCATTGCCATAAGAACATAAGAAGAGCCCTGCTGGATCAGGCCATCTTAGCCACTACGGTACACCAGCTCATACAATTCTGACTAACATTTTAATTTTTATGTAATTAAACTATTCAAATATTCAATATCAATATTGTAAATTTATTTAATAAATAACTTAAAAATATTAGACTACTTGTAATTTCTTTTTGTTTATGATGCCGCCCACCAGTTTACTCCCAGGCAGCACCATCACCACTTTGAAATTTTTGACTATGGGCATGTCATCTTGGCTGCAAACATGTTTTCTAGTCTTGAAAAAAAAAATGTTTGTAATTCCAGCTCAAACCAGTACTTCATTAGGAGGGGAATCATTCCTCCAAAGGTGGCCTCTGTGACGCTCTAGAACTGTCCAGTATTCTGATGCATAAGAAGGAAAGTGGATATTTTCATTACAGTTTGATCAGTTTTAGATTACATCTCCTCTCATAATGTGCAGCTTATAGTGCAGTTTTATGTAAAGAGCAACTCTGTTCTAATTACTGTAATAGCATCAGTTATCCATAGCTACTTCGGTACCATATGTAACACAAATGTATCTTTCATTGGTGCTCCTTAAAATGCTGAAAGAACATAGAAAGAATTGTGCTGTAGATAAAAAGCAACCAACTATGCCTGTCTTCTGCTAAGCCTAGAAGTCTGCTTTTGCAAGGTATACGTCTGTCTGCATAACTCATCCGTGTTGAGGAATCTGTGTTCAGTGGGTATGAAATAAGTTAACTGAACTTGTCAGCTTGCTCTTGATGTGTGGTTACTGTGATGTGGTGTGATACTGCCTTTTGCCCCAGGAGGCACAGTTGCTGTCCTATATTGCGTAGATGCACACCCTATCCAGCTCACATTGAATGAATGATTAATTTAAAGGTGGTTACCATTCTAAAGAACACTAAACATCACATTCCTGAATCTATATGTCGAGTTCCCACCTGGAGCTTCATTTTAGTAAGTTATTCTGTTTGCAAAAGACAGTTTTTCTGCAGTTTTTCTGCAGTTTTGAATATTCAGAACCTCCTTTCCTATGATGCTTCTATTTACTGTGTTTTAGAAATACAATTCCCACTAGGATTATATAATGTTAAGCACATCAATACACAGAAAACAGTGATATCATCGCTGTCAGGCATAAATATTAGTAATGACATTGATGGCACGATGTGCACAATGTTCTGAAAGACAAAGCATGAAGTCTGACATAGAAATAAGAAATTTGTTTCAGACTTGACTTGTGAAAGATTAAATGGCAATATTTGGTCTTTAAAAATAGTGAACTGTGAATTTTTCTTCTTGCATTCCATCCTAATTCAAAATGAGTTTTGCCATCTTTTTAGCATTGTGTAATCTATTGATGCAATATACTTGCATCAGCATAGAAACATTCTGACTGGCAATTAACTGACAATTACTGGTTGACTGGGCTAGAGATATGAAGAGCCAGAGGCTTTTTAAGGTAAAGTCAGACTGGTCAGGAAGCAGTAGTCTCGGTTCACTGCTGTCTTTGAACTCAATATTTTACATGTCTAAAAGGTTTAGCCTTCCTTGAGATTTTTAGGCAGCTGGGTTCCCTCCAAGCAGTGGAGATCTATGACCCATACTCTTTCCTTCTTGGGCTTTTGATGTGATTCACGTGTAAGTCAGCAAAATATGTTGACAAGAAAGGAAGGCGGAAACGCTGATTATGTTTGAAGCTATTGGAATCGTTTCATAGCTTCAGAACCAGCAGATGGCACTTTGGGGCACTGTGTTAAAAAGGACCTGACAATGGTGACTGGACATCCTGGGGTATTTCTGTCTTTTAGATTGGTTTTATGGGCTTATTTGGTAACAGAATTCTTTTTTTGAATGTTGTGCAGCTTCAGAGTAAATGACAAGATCATTATTAAACAGGTAAATCTCACCATAAGTTGATGATTTGTGAAACAGATTCATTTAATTCTTCTCTGGTGAAATAGAACTCTTGGAAAGGGACTGCTGACTTTCATAGAAAAGATTTCACATAGTTTTTCTCTGGCTGTGTACAGACAATTATTTTTGTGGAGCCAGAGCTGTGATGTTTCTCATAGTGCCACCGCAGGTCTAGCAGTGGTAGCTTGATAACTGTACAAATTCAATTGGGAGCGCGGAGGAAAATGAAACTTCCTTGTAGGCAAAAAGTGTATTTTACTAATACACTGGTCACTTTCCTTGCTGCTATTCAAGTCAATGGAGTGGTGAAATTAATAAGAACAGGCCCTCACCTTGAAAAAGAACATTATGGTGGTCATTGCTAAGAAAGAAGGTTGCTTTGCATTAAAAAAAAAACATTTTAAAGACTATATGTGGATACATTTCCATCATTTTCCATTCTAAAGCTCCCCCCCCCATAAAATAGTAGTTTATTTGTGCATGTGCATCTGTTACTCATCACGTTTACTATCAAATACATACCTGTAACTGTTGCACCAAAATATAGCTCATGTCTATAGCAAAGCTGATCTTATTTGGGGGGACTAATTTTAGCTTTTTCAGGAGATAATTTGAAGACCAACAACAAATAAGCAAGATGGGTTTGAGCGTAGATCATGGGCAGGACAACCAAAAAGATTTTGAGTATCTTGGGTGCTAGCAAATCTGCATTACCTCCTCCATGTCTCTGCATTAGCTATCACCTACATGTGCGCAGCCGGTGTTTCACCACATTGGAGTGCATTTATAAAAGTTAACCACATAAGAACAATAGGGATTTTTGGCTGCATATTGAGCATTTAATGTAAAAAGGGCTTGTATTGACTTCCTCTCTCCCCCTACGGTCTAGTATAGGAGTTCTCAACCTCTTACCTGCTGTGTATCACCTCCAGCACCGATCTCCTGCCGCGTATCACCAGAAGTGCTGATGATGTTATCAGCACTTCCAGGTTTTCGCTGCGCCGGAACCCTAACCTTCTCACTCTGCAGAACTCGAGGTGCCAGTATCACCAGCCAGCGGTACGTGTACCACTAGTGGTACGTGTACCACCAGTTGAGAACCCCTGGTCTAGTACAATATATCTGATGTTATTATGTCAAGCATTTCTTGTCCCTGCCAGTGCAGAGCAAGGAAATGCATCAACATTAGGACCTAGATAAGTTGTAACAGAGAGGGAGGGGGCATTCAATATGTGCCTGCCATTTTCTGCAACAGTCTTGTGTTTATCATCATGTGCTGTTCCTCCCATAAATGATGGACTCTGGTCTAACCAGGAAAAAAATTGAGATGCAAATAACAGTTCTGATTCTGGGTGACTTCTGCTTGTGACACTTTGGGGGTCCAATCAAGTGCCCTCTGTTGAGTTCACACCAGCACAAAATCGGGGGGGGGGGGAGGAAGCATTCTAACTGAGCTCTAACCACGGGTTAATAGAGAAAAGGTTTGATTTATGTAACTGAATATTTGTGCGTCTCAAGCAAGCGTTCTGATTAAAATTGTATGGCTGTAGAGATGGAAAGCAGAAGTGAATGCTAGGTTGCTAGGACTGATCTTTGTCTTCCTGCCATGACAGACGTAAAAGAAGAGAACTCTCTAAACACATACATATCTTATTATGGCACGCACATTTGGAAGAAGCCCCATTGGCAAAAACTAACATAAAGTGACACGTTGTTTAAAAAGTTGTTTTGAATGTCGTCTCCTGTTGATCATATGCAATGGGGATAAATAAACACCCAGTGTGTGGTGCAACCAGGCTGAGCATTCATGCTTCAGCAACTGTTTACATCTTGGGTTGGCTGTGTTGCTCTTTGTTTACTGTAAAGATCATACCTGTATATGTTTGCAAAATATACATTAGCAGTTGTGGTACAATCTCGGCTGTATGGTTATGAGAAGGCATTTTCCTTGATATGACCAGATGGGGTTTTCCTCTCTCTTCTAATGCAGTGAATTAGTCTTTGTACTTCTTGTGAAACAGAGGGACTGTTTATTCAAGCAGGACATGCTGTGCCCTGCTTAAATTAATGCAGGTGGATATGCAAGAAAAGCCAGATAGGATTTGTCTGGTAGGAATCAGGCTAGTTTAGCTTTTTGTCTAATTAAAAAACAGGTCTATTGGGGTCTGAGTTTATTCACTGATGATGGTATGATATACTTTTCCCTTCAGGGTGAAATGATGAACGTTTTTATAGACACACATTGAAAGGCATCTCTCCTGCAACTTTGTTATTGTTGTTTCTCTTCAGTTTTTAAACACGGTTTTGAAATTCCTTCCAGTGATAATGTTACGTTGACCAGAATTTCCCTACTAACGGGATTCTTTCCTTCCTGACATCTGACTACTCTACTTCTTCCACTGGTGTATTATAAACACTTTATCAAATCTCCTGTCTTCACACTTGCGTTTTCTAATTGATCTTGGACATTGGAAAGGGGCCATCACTCAATGGTAGAGCACATACTTTGCTACCATGCAGAAGATCCCATGTTCGGTCCCTGGTAGCATCTCCAGGTAGGGCTGAGAAAGACCCTTGTCTGAAACCCTGGGGAGCTGCTGCTGGTTGATGTCAACAGCACTGACCAAGGTAGTCCAATAGTTGGATTCACTTTAAGATGGCTTCATATGTTTATCTACTTTTTCTGTCCACTCATCATCCTTTATTACAGTCATTGACCAGCATAAAAAAAAAAACTAATCCAGATACAGATACTTCCAAGTTACATGGAAAATGTCTCATATATCCCATTGCAGGAGCCTACTACAATAGACACCTATCCTCCATAAATTTAAAACATATTACCTCTATTGGTTTAAAATAGAAACATAAATATTAATCTTAAAATGTTACTAAATCTAACTCATAATCGTCCCTCCACCTTCTTCCTCCTGTGGTTTATCGCAGCCGCCAGAAATTTAGCCACCCTAAGGGTAATTGGTGGCAGTGGCGTCACTGGGCCGTGGCGGGGGGGGGGCGACGTGCCGGGAGGGGGCGATGCGCCAGGAGTCCTGGCGCATCACCCTCCTGGTGCGTCACCCCCTCCTGGTGCATCACCCCGGGAGAAGGTGATGCATCGGCAGGCCGAGCCGTGTCTTCTTCGGTGGCTCGGCCACTTCTAAGTAGGCCCGGCAAGGCTTCAAGCGGCACATGCGCTCAATGCCGCTTGAAGCTTTGCCTTTGGAAGGGCTGAACGAAGACGCATTCGCATGACAGCGGTGTGGCTTTTACGATGCTCGTGGGACTTACTGCGAGGTCCACTGCTGTTAGGCACTCAATAGGATTGGGCTGTTACAGTGCAAACCTATGTATATCTTGTCAGAAGGAAGTCCCATTGTATTCAATGGTGCTTACTCTCAGGAAAATGTTATAGGATTGCAGTTTAAGATTCTTTTCACTCATACTGCTGCCAAGCCAGATCTCCATCCTGTACTTGTGCCACTCCACTGATTTTTTTTGTACTGACATGCAGAACTTTACATTTGTCTCTGTTGAACTTAATCTTGTTGATATGGGCCCAGTGATTGAGCCTGCCAAGGTCATTTTGAATCCCACCTTTGTTTTCCAGGATGTCTGCCACAGTCCATGTGATATCTCCTTCCAGGTGGACATACAATCATTGAATATCACTTTATTAGCATTTTAACCCACCTAACAGAAGTAGTATCTAACCCACATTTTAACCACAAGGATACATGGATACCTTTGTCAAATGCTTTTAACTAGTACTGTACACTATGTTCATGGCATTCCCATGATTGAATAGACTGGTACTCTATCAAAAGAGGAGAGGAGATTAGTCTGATACAACTTGGTCTTGACAAACCCATGCTGGCTCTTGGAAATCACCCCATTATTCTCTAAGTGCCCACAGACATTCTCTTTTCGGGTATTGATGTCAAGCTCACCAATCTGTAGTTTCCCGGATCTTCCTCCTTGCCCTTTTTAAAGGTAGAGTCAACATTTGCTCATCTTCAGGCCTCAGGCATCTCGCCCAGTCTCTAGCAGTCCATCTCGCTTGGCTACTTTTATCCTTTCAAAGTTCTAGCCATGGGATACTACTTAATTTTCCTCTGAGCCCATCAAAATCAGCTTTCTTGAGATCCAGGGCTAAGCTTTTCCTCCCATAGATAGTGGGAACTCCCAAGATTGTGTGGTTACTTTTCGCCAATGTCCCTACCATTTTCACTTTCACCATCCTCATCGTGAGGATTATGTCCAGGATAGCCATTCCCACTAGTTCCATCTTCTACCTTCTGAAGGATAACGTTTTCAGCAAGTCAAGTCAATAATTTATTGGACTGCTTATTCTTAGTTCAGTGAGACTCCCAACAGATGTTGGGGTAATTGAAGTCTTCATTACCACTATGGCTTCCCTCTTGGAAAACTTGGTAATCTGATTTAGGAACGTATTTTCCGTCAGTTCTTGGCAAGAGCTCTGTAGTACAGTCCTGTGATGGTATTGCTCTTATTCATCTCTCCTTTTATTGTTACCCAGACACTTTCTAATGGGGTTCCTTGCCTAGATTCCTGGATTTCTATGCAGGTGTATACATATAATGCAACTCCTCTCTTTCTTCAGACAACCCCTTCTGAACAGGAAGTCCTCACTTAACATCATCAATAGGTTCTTGGAAACTGGCTCGGAGAGCTGTATAATGGCTGGATAGCTTCAGGATGGCTGTGGAGAACTTTAGCGTGGCATTCTGGGGCACTACTAAACCTGGCTTTTTTCCCCTCTCTAAACATATAGTGTGTCTCTTTTTTCATGTGGAATTGGCATACAATATGCCAGTTTGCTTTCATTAGGAAGTCTTGTGACCTAAAATAGTGAGAAACTCAGTGGCAGCTCTTAATAAGATCTTAATTCTCTGTGCACATTATCAGCCATAACTGCTAGTCTGAACTGATGAGATGTCTCTCTGATGAAGCAAGGGCTGGCCTTATTGTAAAAGTGATGTGAAGCAATTCTAGAGGGGCACCATTTCCTAGGTCTAAAAATGGCTTCGCATGCTTTTTGTTGTTGCTTTTTAAGCTCCGTTTAAGAGTGGAGGGTATCATTTTGACTTTTTACTTCAGATGTCAAAATGTCTGGCACTAGATGCCAAAGTAATACTTGGTAATGAGACATTTTGAGTTTCACAAATCTGCATAGGAGTTAATGACCATAAAGAGTGGGCCAGATTTTGTATGATTATATTTCAGCCTTTTCCTTTTTTTAAAAAAAAATAAAACTGTGCATAGTTGTCTTCAACGGCATCAAGCCATATGGAATGACGTTACATCATTCATTTAGTGACAGCAGATAAAAACAATAGCTTATCCCCTTCTAGATTTCCTTCCATTCACAGGAAAGTTTTTGATGTGTACAGTGACCCCAGAAACTGGTTTCTCATGTTCAAGTAATCAAACAGTAGTGCAAATAATTGCATCAAAAGTATTTAAACACCACAAAGTAGAAAAACTCTGAATCTGAGTTACAGAACGAGGATTTTCAGGGGAATGAATTGGAATAGCTGCAAAAGCACTCAAGTGCCAGTCTTACAAGAAAAGAAGATCACACATACACACACCCCTCTATCTGTCCCTGAGAATAGCACCGCAAGTTCTTTGTATAGTCTGGCACTTCAATCTTTACTCTTGGGAAAAATTGTTTGAACAACTTACAAACTTTGTGTAGAAGGGTGGTGTGGTAAATATTCCTAGTTGTGACTGCAATAAGGAAGCTGAAATTTCTTACCCTGTGCTTTGCATCATTCAGAGTTTTTTGCTTTTTCAGAAGCATCACTGTTTCTAATTAAGTACAAATGGTTGGTTCAGCTTTTGAAATAGAAGGCCACCTTTTTATTAATCTGAAAACAAATTCCCTCTGCTCAGGCAACTGAGTCATAAAATGTAACTGTGCTTCCTTGTTCAAGAAAGATTTTGACATGGATTGCAGAGTATCCATGAGAGGGATCACAGGGCTCAAGATATGCCCTGGAAATTTGAAAGAATGTAAAAGCTGCCCAAAATCTACCAGTTGCAAGTACTAATAGGAAGTGCTTTGTCTGACAGTGCTGCCATTCCATTTCGTATACATTGCAATACATTTTGCTCTAACAGTAAATATTTCACATTTATGATGATGAATATGTAAAATGCATAAAACTTGATATTCTTCGGACAGTTTGGCTCTTCTCATTGTCCTTCCCAGAAGACATCCTTCCGCTGTTCTTCAGTTTGGCCCTTCTCATTGTCTTGTGTTAAATACAACCAGCAAGCCTGGCTGCTTTATCGTGAAAAGCTTTAAATGTATCCTGTCTGCATCTTTAATAAAAGTAGCATAAATTTCATGTGAAATCACGCAAGTCCTCCAGCATAATTAAAGTTATGGGATTTTTATGCACTTCAAATGCCTACGTTCTGTAGTTAATAGTATTTTTCAGACAAGTATTTGGGTACCCCAAAATGATACCAATGTGGGTTGGTGTCTATCACTCGGCAGACACCACAAAGTAGTGGAAATTGCAATGCACTCTGCTATAATTTGTCTTAAAAATATGCGTGACAGCAGTGGTTGTCTTACCTGCATTTTCAAGGGAAGACAGCTATTTGAGTTTCCTAAGTGAATAAGCATGTAAAAGAATGTGTCTGAATTGAGGGGCATAGCTCTTTATATTCAAATAAGTTTAATGATTGTAGCCAGCCACTAGACCTCAAAAGACTGAAGTACTGATTAAGATGTAGTGTTAGATGACCAGGTTTTCAGTTTAGGTGCTTTGGACCATTTTGAGCAGGCTAACCAAATAGGAGCTGTACCTTCTGGGTAGGATGTATATCTGCTGACAAAACTTTGTTTCTTTTAGCTATTGTACAGCATTTAGTTCAGGGTGGTTCAACTTTTCATACCTCGAGGGCCGCATGCGGACTTCGACACTGAACTCGAGGGCTGCACCACGAATTAAATTAATAATTAATTAAGTTGGAGCGGAAGCTTTCATGGCTAGGTATGCAGGATATAGGGTATATGGGTATAGATGCCATGTACAAATAATATCAAAGCCAGAATAAGATTTAAAACAATTTAAAAGTCAAGGCTGAAGATGATGCACAAAACCGACGTTTCGTCTTAATCTTAAGACATCTTCCATTCTGTTGGTTGGACCTCAGTACCATCCTGCCAAGCTGTCACCACCCAGAAGATCTTAAGATTAAGACGAAACGTCGGTTTTGTGCACCATCTTCAGCCTTGAATTTTAAATTGTTTTAAATCTTATTCTAGCTTTGATATTATTTGTACATGGCATCTGTACCCATATACCCTATATCCTAATAAATAATTAATAATAATGACCAATGCACAAGCACAGCTAAAGACCCACACTGGGATATTTTTTTAAAAGATGAGTAGAGTAATTAAAGGAAAAAAGAACGGTTTGTTGGCCTGTGATCTCTACAGAGATCACAGACAGCTCCCGCTCCTTCCAAAGCCCAAGCACAAATGCAGCTCCACTAACACTAGAGAGAGTTGGGTGGCCCAACACTTTTTCCCATTTCAGTTTCTCTGTTTCCATTTGTGTGACAATTGCAGCACAATCCTTTGCATGTTTACTCAGTAGTAAGTTCAATACTGTTTAATAGCACTTCCACCCACATTAGAGGTTTTAAAAAAGTACGTCCAAGTGTGTGCAGAAAGCATTGTTCACAAGCATACATGGGCAAGGTACTCGACTCCTGGACAACCCCTAGTGTAGATGCCATTTCTTTCACTGAAGCAGCAATTCCCACCATTCATAAGAAGCATGGTAGTTTTGGGCAGAAGGGAGTAGAAAAATCAAACACAGAAGTACTTTGAAGACCAGAAAAGCAATGGCAAAGGAATGTTGGCTTTAACCCTGACTTCTCCCAGAGCTTGCAACTGTCTCTTGAGACTGACAAGGAGTTTGCAATTGTTTGCTTTCTTTTATTGTTCTGGAGCAGCACTAAAGGGAAACAGTGGAGTGGGGGAATGTGGCCCCAGAGTGTGGGAGATTGAGCTTGTGTGGTTGGTGGAAATACAAGCCATCTCTCAACTTCATTCCCACCCCCACCACCTGGCAGCCATACAGGGCAGTTGGAACACACACACAGCAGGGTAGCCCAGGTAGACGTCTCCCCCATTCCACCTCTTCCACTCGCTCGCTCACCGCTGCAATCTCCCTGCGTTTCTCTCTGTGTCTCTCCCTCTCTCTGCGTGCCCCAATTGTGGGGGGGGGAGGAAGCCGCTGGGAGGGAGTGGGGGGGGGAAGCTGCTGGAAGGGAGCGGGGGGAATCAGCTTATTAAATAGATTAGATCTATCTGTTTTCACAGTCGCGCGAGCGCAAGTTGCTGGGAGGGCAACAGAAAAGGGGTGGGGAAAGCCGAGCTTGGCGCCCAGCTTGCTCGGCATTGCACAATGTGGAGCAACAACGTGGAGTCCTGTTCTCCTCTGGCTGGTTCCCTCTCTGCATCCAGCAACAAACCACTTTGACGGAGTAGAAGTTGCTTTGCTGCTGGATGCAGAGAGGCCTTGATCCCAGAGCACTGATTCCAGCAACTGAGGAGGCGAGCAGCCAGCCTTTTCCAGCAGCCAGCAATCTTTCCTTCTGAGAGGAAAGCTAGTGACGATGGACGCTGTCTAGCATGCCCCGCCCACGCTCCCCTGATAGTCGGAAAGACGCTCGGGAGCCAACCCCCTTTTCGATCATCAGGGGAGCGTGGGTGGGGCAAGCTAGACAGCGTCGGTTGGCTTCAGCGTCTCCTTCCCCAGGCAGCGGCCGGCCAGACACGTCCTTCCTGGCCGGCCATCTGTATGTCAACCAGTAAGACTGAGGGTGCTAGAGAGGCTGCAGCCACTTTGCGCAGGCGCAACCACTCCAGCCTCGCAGTTCAAACAGACGGCCGGCCAGGAAGGATGTGTCTGGCCGGCCGCTGCCTGGGGAGGGGGGGGAGGGAGATGCTGAAGCCGACGGACGCTATCATGCCCTGCCCACACTTGGTTGAGCTGATGATCTATTCGATCATCAGGGGAGCGTGGGTGACTGCGGGGGAGGGGAGCTCCGAGAGCAACCGGGGGCCGCAGAATAGGCCTTCAGGGGCCGTATGCGGGTTGCGGGCTACGCGTTGGACCCCGGTGATCTAGTTATTTAGATACTTAATAAATATTATTGTTACCTTTGCCCAGGTGACTATGTGTACTATGACTGCTTTGTCATATTTACTAATCTGTGTTGTGCTCTGTTTGGCTTTCCCCCCATTGCAGCCCTTGAATAAAAGAGCCTAGGGGAGTTTCTTCAGACGGTTATGTCAGTATAGATCTTTAATGTAGGAAATGCACAACAGAAACTGGATTAGTATTACCTTAATGTCTCTTTAATCAAGCTATACTTTCATTGACTTCAGTGGGATTCTTGCTTGGGTAGAAACTGCAGGATTTTGCTTATTCTGGTTTATTCAACTCTATGGGGAATTATTCTCTTGGTTATTTTTTGTTTTAGCACATAGGGCAAATTCTCTGTCTCTGCCTGACTCCCTGTGTCTGATGGGGGCAAGAAATGGCTGCAGTGGCATGACTGCTTCAGCACTGGCAAAGGGCTATGAGATTACATACAAGCGAATATGCTGTTTTCAAGAAAGTGACAAGTGAATTGAAATTAAAACAAAGGGACTGGAAATAGACCAGTAATCAATCTAGCCTCCTATCTCAATAAACCAGGGACATTTTTTTCATAGCAAATTCAGGGCAGATATCTCAGCAGTGCCACGACAACAAGCCTCTCCCCCTTCTATTAAATCTACATTTGGAAGGTGGATGGTGCTGACTCATAAATTAAATTGGAGTAATACATACAGTGTATATATATTTCTGTCACTTTGTCTCAAATTAAACATGAACCTTCTCCCCTGACAAGATGATAGAAAAGTTAATTGCTCGCCCTGGCTTTAAATTGGAATTTGAATTTGCAAAATGCTAAAGGTTTATGAGATCTAAATCATGAGGAGCTTAAATTACATTCCTGTGATAAAATATTAATAAATCAATTAAAACATAAGCCGAGTATAATATTACTTTTCGTAGGAACCTTGAACACAATAATTCATTAAAATGTGCAGTAGCAATTATTGTATCTTTTTAATATTAGGTTTTAGTCATTTTTAAATGTGGCCAAGACAACACCAGATGATAACCAGTCACACAGAAGGTGGGCTGGAATTATGCCAGCAAAGAATCCAGAAGCTCCTTGACCATATGTATTCACTGCTGGGTCCATGTTCATATTGTTGAATCTGGGTGTTTCCTCTTGTAGTGTACATGTGTGGCAGAAGCTGGTTTTTCCACTAAACAGTTCAGTCATGCCCTAACTGGATACTGCAGAAGGGTGAACATTGCTCCCTTTAGGAAATACCCACTGACATTAGTGGAAACATTTCCACTGGCTTCAGTAGGCTTCGGATCAAGCTGACAGAATCCAAGCATTCCATAATTGCCCACATCACACTTCAGGGAGAATTATAGTACCCATGGTGCCAGAAAGCCTATTCTATAGCAGATGTCATAGAATTGGTGCAATATCACAAAGTATTTTCCCATGGCGGTAAGGCAGAATTATGGGGAAACTCGGGGCAATTTCCCTGTTCTGGAAAAATAAAATGTTGCTGAATTTGAGAAAATAAAGTATGCATATAGTGACCTATTTTTTTGCTTCTCTTTTCTTCTCTTCTCCCCCCCCCCCGAATTGCTGCCAGTGAAGTTCACATGATTCCATTATAAATATATAAATCAGTACAGATTTGGATTCATAGCAGTATTCAACACTGGCTAAATTTTCACCAGACTTTGGTTTCTTGTGAACAGTTCTTGCTAATCTCTAATTTCAATATGATCTGTTTTTGGCACAGTATAATGAGCTCTTGAAGTCACAGTATGATGTGTAGCTGTTATTTGAAGGTAGTGTACTAGATCAGCATGCATTTATTTATATGCCTTATTACACAAGAAATGTTGCTGTCCTCTGTATTTGCACACCTTTGATG
Organism: Plestiodon gilberti rubricaudatus; assembly: GCA_026170595.1. Taxonomy (NCBI): domain Eukaryota; kingdom Metazoa; phylum Chordata; class Lepidosauria; order Squamata; family Scincidae; genus Plestiodon; species Plestiodon gilberti. Next base: position 200,542,263 of record JANXHW010000003.1, on the reverse strand, counting down.
CCAGTCAAACAGAGAATTTGTGTCAAGTATCAGTTAGGTTGGTTATGTATGGGTGAAATATGCCAAGCTAACAGTTAAGGAGAGACTGAAGATCCTTTGTTTTATCCATGTAATATATATTGCAGGGTCAACAACGAAGCAGTCATTCCTTGGGACTTATGCAAGTATAATAGAACAAAAATTTGTTGTTGCCTATCAATTGTCTGCAAGCCTCCTAGCCATTGGCTGAGCTGCTGTGTTGTCATGAAATTTTCAGACACTTTGACTACTGTGCAAACGCGCGCGCGCACACACGTGCATGCATGCATGCATGCACGCATGCATGCATGCATGCACACAACATACACACAAGAAAAGGTTTTCTGAAGACTTACTCCCAGGTAACTGTGTATAAGATTACAGTTTTAGAGCCCAATCCTATACTTACCGGCTAACGTCACCCAATGTCATTTGCTAGTGCTGACTGCCGTAAAGCATTTAGCATCAGTCGTAAAAGGCACTCCGACAGTGTGCTACTCAGTGTGCTGCTGGGAGTGCCGGCGGGAAGGCCTTTGCCTTCCTGCCTGCATCGTCACATCCCCTGCTGCTCGACTGGGGGGTACGTTGGTGGGAGAGGGTGGGGGAGAGTGGAACGGGCAAAACAGGACGGGGAGAGCAGATTTGGTCTGGGAAGGGGGGGTGGGTTCAGCGACAGTTACGACCGCTGAATCCTATCCCCCTTCTCAGACCCGATTCCATGGCATGGGTCCATGTGGACCTGTGCCAGCTATTTAGCTAGCGCGGGTCCAAGTAGACCCCCCGCGACATGTAGGCTTACCTCCAAATATACCCCCGCAACATGGAGGTGTACCTCTACTCAGAGGAGACCTCTGCAACTGCCCCCCCACCATAGAATGCAGCAGTAGCCATTTTGGCGCCACTACTTTGGGGGAGGAGAAAAGGATAGGATTGGGCTGTTAATGACCTTGATAACAGTAGACTTTAGGTGTACATTAGGAGAAACTTCTTAAAAGTATGAGCAGTTGAGCAAAAGGACCAATTGCCTGTGGGTTGGGTGGGCTTCCTGTCTCTGGAGGTCTTTACGTAGAGACAGCCATTTGCTGGGGATGCTCTGGTTCTAGCTTTCCTCCATTGAGGAGGGATTGGATTATTTGGCTACAATGCTCCCTCCAGCTCTTCGATTCTGTTTAGTTTGGTGGTTTAAAATTCTCACCTATTATTAACACTGTAGCCTTGGTTTGTCGTGCTAACTTAAATACAAACCTTTGTGTTCTACTGGGTGTTCTGTTTTATGACTTCTAAACATTTCAGATGTAAGAGAAGATAGGCACTAATATCTTGTATTCATAGAGTTGATTCTCAGTAGCACTACCCACTAGGCACATAAATAATGACATAGTTTGATCAGGTTAATGCCCTTGGTACATGTTACATTTGTCCACTTGTCTCCTAGACAAGCATCTAGAACAGTGATGGCAAACCATTTGGGCTTGGTGTGTCAAAATTTTTGAAAGTGCCTAACTTGACTCTGCTAGTGTGTGTGTGTGTGTGTGTGTGTGTGTGTGTGTGCCAACTTTTAATAGTACTTTGACTATTGCTACTTTTAATAGTAATTTTGAATTGAACTGAACTGAAAACAACTATAGAACACATTGCATTTTATTTAACATCAATTAGTGACTTTTTTGTTGCTGAGTTTTACTAGATAATAATTTGAAAGAGGTCTGCCAAAACCCCTGTTCTAAATGTTCAAGACAAGCCTGTAAAATTTTTGCAAAAATATAAGGTGTGTCGGGGCTCTGGGGGAAACGCTGCCGTGTCACCCAAAATGACCTCACGTGTCACCTGTGACACGTGTGTCATAGGTTTGCCATCACGGATCTAGAATATGCTGGTGCCACCAGAAGAGAAGTGGGCCTGTAAAGTGTCTTTATGTACACTATCAAATTGCTTTTAGATAGCAGCAACGATCTATCACTTCACCATCAGTGGATGCTAATCTGTGTATACATATTATCCAAAGTTCCTTGTACACAGAGGTTCAGTTAAAGAAAAAGCTCTATACGTGCACCAAGTTTCTCTCATTGCACATATTAAGCAATCTCATTGAATTTATTTTTTTAATTTTAAAAACCTTCTGTGTGCTGCCTTTCCCCCATCAGATCCAAGGTGTATTCATTCACTCACTCACACACACCCCACCCCACACAGAGAAAACTGAAGTCCAGCTTTCAACAGAGAACCAACTTGAGAGGTCTCACCCCGCATCAAAGGCTTTCGTAACGAGAGTCCCCTATGTGTGTGTAGCTCCACTGGTAGCTGAGAATGTGACAATGAGAATGTCGCTCTACCTCCCCAGGTAGTTCTTATTCACCATGGAGAGAATGACCTTAGCCAGAGGACTGGTTTGTCCTTGAGGCTACAGGCCCTTGGAGACTTGTCCCTCATTAGGGAGTGGATCCTTGGAGTGTTCGTCCTTTGGTCCAACCTTCTTCCACATAGAGTGTGGAGGGGTGTCCATGATATAGGTAGGATAGACAATGGTAGATTAATCTTGTCCTGGAGAGGGAGATTTCTGGTATGGGTGCGGCTGTTGTTTCTCACCCAGACATTCTTTATTCCTTGTCCTCTATTTGTCCACTGCTGGTCACTGCAGACTTGCAGCAGGGTTTATGTGGTCTTTTGGTGCCTGTGGAGCCGGGTGGGGAAAGCTAAACACTAGGGTAGCCTTCCCCCCGTGTGGCAGGTGTTGTGCTGACCAGGGAGGCAGGAGTAGGGTTCTTGGTGTGCACCCTGAGATAACCAAGTCATTGGATGAGTCAGTCCCATTCCTCAGATGTTTGCCAGCTCAAGGAGGCTGTTTGACTGTTGAGAACATGCATATGGATTGAATATTAGGGTCATTGGTATATTTACCATGTATTTCATTATTTATGTTTTGTAGCGTGGATTAATTTAAAGCAGCAATCATGTAAATAATTTAACATATGGGATTGTCCAAAATGAATTTTTTTGGGTGGTGTCATAAGCTTAGCAGGGTCGGGGGGGATGTTTCTGTTGAAACAATATGTGGCCATTTACAACTTCTATTTCTGTCGAGCCACTCCTTTGATATTAGTGCTTTAGCACTATGACACTACACTGCCCACCAGCAACTACAGGTACAGTAATTCAAAGATAATTGCCATGCACAGATAGTACCTTTGCTCTGAAGTGAGAGCAGGGACATTTGGGGTTTTTGTTGGGGCTTCATGCCTTAGCTAGCTGAAAGAAATGGTTCACAGAGCAGGGTTGGACTGAGAACAGCAGGGTTGGACTGAGAACAGCAGGGTTGGACTGAGAACAGCTTCCCTATTTTTCATAGTTTGATACTAAGGATCATTGCAGTGGAGGAAAGAGCTCTATTTCTAAATTGCCCTTGAATACCTGCTCCTTTCCCTGGTTCTAAGAGAAAGCACTCTTATTTCTTACCTCTGCATCAGGAAGTTTCCTCTATATTTGGATAAGAACTATTGTAAGAATTTCCATGTCTGTTGAGGGCACAGAAGTTCTTCAAGACTATGGTAAACAGGATTTGGCTTGCATGCTTCCATAATCAGGCTTACTTGCACTGAAACAGAGATTGCTCTATTGCTGTGCCAGGCTTCTAGCAATACCAACTGTTAAATAATAAACAGGCCCTGGTTGTTGGCAGCCACTTCTCCCCATCCTGACAACATGGAATACCCATTTTCTGGGTTTACCTGTCTGTATGTGTTCTGAAACACCAAATTCTGTGGAGGTAGAAGTGGCACAGAGGCATCAGTCTAAGTCTAATCTGCTTAGTTTATTATTCTCTCAGGACCTCGGGTGATATAGCAAACATGCACTGCCTTGGCAGCACTAACAATGGCTGTGCTGTCACTGTAGATAATATTACAGACTTCTGCCTAATGCCTGGGATAATTGTTTTTCCTCTCCTCATTTTCCCCATTTTCTTATGTGGAGATTTTTTTTTGGTTCTGTTTGTTTTTCTTTGTAAGGTTGTTCCTTAATCAGTTATTTTTTCTTCTATTTTCCCTCAGAATTAAAAATAATAATAGCAATTTCTAAAGAGGTTTAGCTTGCTTGTTGCATGTTGGTGAAATTAGTCTTGCTGTCTTGTTGCATTAGGATGCTCTATTGTGCCTTGATGTGCCATTGGTGAAGCTATTTGGTATGAATACGTTGCGTGTGCGCGCATGTGCACACGTGTACGTGTGTGTGTGTGTGTGTGTGTGTGTGTGATATCACTGTGTATTGTGTTTATTCCCGCCTAAGACTCCCAAGTGCCACATTGTAGGGAGAACTGTATGTGCTTAGCCGAAAACATGATAAGCCATCTCCCAGCCTACATGTTTAGTGCAGAGGATGATAACCCATCATCCAAAGTACATGCCTTTTAAAAAATTTAAATAGGTAAATTAAGTTTAAAATGTCAGAAAATTAAAATCCTCTAAATACGTTCGTAGGTTGTCACAACGTGACCAAATTTCCGAATTAAAAATCCGCATATTGCCGGGCAAACTCCGTCGTTAAAAACATTGACTACAATTATCCCTCCAGCTCTTTGGTTGTTTTGGGTAAGCTTTTTGGGGATGTTATGTTATCGTTGTAAGTTGTGCCAGAATATTTCAATTAGTGGGAGGATACCCCTTCCGGAACGCATTAATTAGGTTGAAGACAGCGTTGCCGGCTGACAGCCGGGAGTAAACTACATCCGTGTTCCTGGGGCTTTAGTATAATTAGGTGTTCCTCAACAGTCTGCTTAACTTCTGAGGATGCCCCAGATGTTTGGGGTGAAACATAAAGTTTGTTATAACATCTTGTTTATCTAAATAAAAAGTTTTTAACGACGGAGTTTGCCCGGCAATATGCGGATTTTTAATTCGGAAAGACAAAAATTGCTGTCAGCCCAAAAGATAATTCCTTCACAAAATGCCTACAGTTTTACTGCCCCATGTCTACATACATAGTGATGTAGATGAACATAAATTATGGGCTTTGATGACAGTAAAGGCTGAAGAAGAAATTAGCAACAAAAATGAACTTCCTAGCTTTATTAAAACAAGATTACTACATTCATAGAAGTTAGGTTAAAGCTCTCTATGATTGATCAGGTTGAAGAAAATGTGGATTCCATTTTTGTTTTGGACTCTATCCATATTAAACTCTAGTGACAAATATACGTATACAATCACATCAAAATTTTGAATGCCAGATCATTCCTTGAGGGCCTGTTATCAGTTTCCTCTACAAATGGCAACCCTAGAAAATTAGCTCTTTGGCAGGTGATTTTGTGTACTACAATTAAATGGAGTTTTCGTTTAGAATAGTCTGCTTTGTTTTCAGTTGGAAAATCCACTGTAATGTAGATCTCATTGTGTCAATGTGAAGAGTCGAGGAGCATGGGAGCAAAAAGCCTTTAAGTTGTTTACCTCTTCTTTTGGCCAAATCTGGCATCTCTGTGTAGCCTTTTCAACGTGTATATGTATAGCATATTTGTGCTACCATGTTTCCCCCAAAATAAGACAGGTCTTATATTATTTTTTTCCTCCAAAAAATGCAATAGGGTTCATTTTCAGGGGATGTCTTTTCCCAACCTGTGGCGCCCCCCGCGACCCCCCAGCACTTCCTTTGACCAATTAAAGCTTCATTCTTTCCCAAGGGTGCAAGGCTCTGCAACGCCTGCACTTGACCACTTCACCATAGAGATGACATGCTAGAGAGGCCTGCAAGGAGGCTGCAACCTTGCAGAGGCTCTCTAGCATGTTATCTCTATGGTGGAGGAGTTGAGTCCTCCACCATAGAGATGACGTGCTAGAGAGACTCTGCAAGGTTGCAGCCTCCTTGCAAGCCTCTCTAGCACGTCATCTCTGTGGTGGAGTGGTCACAGAGCCTTGCACCCTTGGGAAAGGATGAAGCTTTAATCGGTCAAAGGAAGTGCTGGGGGGGGTAACGGGGCTGCTTGGGGACGCATCTGTCTGGCTGATGATCCTAACTAGGGCTTATTTTTGGGGAAGGTCTTATTTATTTAGCAGAACCCTTTAAAATCACGCTAGGTCTTATTTTCGGGGTAGGTCTTATTTTCGGGGAAACACGGTATATAACCTTGTGCAGACCTACAGTTTAATGAAGATTTAGAAAGCAAGATCATATTTGCAAATAATTCTTCCTGCTCTGCCCCTCCCTTCTCATGTGTAAACTATCCTTCCCAGTTTTGGCATTAGGTGGGAATTTCTAAGTTCTATTTGCATTGTATGTTTGTACCATCTCTGCTCAGCACCTCCCCATATCCTTGAGCACATCAACCTTTGTTGGTGACTTTACAATATCTTCCTATTTTATCTGTGCTGGATATTAAAAGGCATTTTTGCCCAAGGGTGTAGATACGCATCAGGAGTTAAATGCGTACACCTGTGGGCTGGGCGGAAATATGTGTACTTATACAAGTACTGTAATCATAGCTGTGTTTAACGTCAAAAATGATTGTCATAGTTTACCCAAATACGCAGATGTATGAAACACGTTACTTCCTGATGATCTGACTGTTGGATTCAAATGGTTTAAAATAAGCTATTTTCTGGTTTTGTTGTTTGAATTTCATTCTGCATGTTCCCACATTTCAGCATTATCAAGTTCTGGACTTTGATTGGGGTTCCATCTTTTCAAAAGCAGCAGAATTTATCTCACTCCTTGGTTTGTTCTTGCACTAATATTGACTTGGTGCCAGAAGATAATGCTCCAGAGGTTAGAATAGGGCAGCAACAGGTATTAAGGAGAGGCGATGCTCTTTCAAGGAGGTTAATGTGGGGCTTTTACAGCTTCTGCGGTATAACCTAAAAATGGAAACAGAAGACACCTCATTTCTACAAACCTTTCCTTTCTTAAAATGCACGTTTTAATCTAACAGAAAGAGGCTTTCCTTCACTGCTGACACACTCTTCGTATTGTTTCCAAAGAGTGAGGAATTTGTACAGATGAGTGACATTTGCCTGGAACTGTAACAACTATATAGTTTTCCTGACATTAAACATCCTTTCTAGTACCAAACAAATTTATAAAAAGTACAAAAAATATCAGAAACGAATACTTCAACCCTGGCAAAATGAAGGAAAAAAAAACACAAGCTCTGTTCTTATTCTTATAATAATTCTAGCCCTGAATACTGTTCTAGTGGTATGATATCCTATCCTGACACAATGCATGGGGGAAATAGCCTTGCTGCTGTGAAGGCTGGGGGAGACGGAAGGGGGACGGGAGTCTTCACTCTTCACACTTTGTCTTTTCACATCTGGGAACGTGTGCTTTACCCTTTACGAAGGGGTTCCGTAAAGGATCCAAAGAACTTTTTTAAAAGTCCAGAGAAAAGGGGAAAATGAAAAAGGAAACATTTCAACTCTGTTCTTACTATCCGTTCTTCACTGCAGCTGTTTGAGGCCAGTGGCGGGTCATCTTTCCAGTTTGACTGTGAACATTCTATGTTGCAGTTTTTGAACATTCTTCAATGGCAGCCCCATGTAAAGTGCATTGTAGTAGTCCAGTCTTGCAGTTATTAGGGCATGCACCACCGTGAACAGGCTCAAATCTTTTCCCAAGTCGGTGCATCAATCAAACTTGAAGGCAAACACACTAATGCTTTTGTGGCTGGGCGAATCTAAAACACAATTAAAAACATTGCTCGAGTTTTCAAGCCACGGACTAGATGTAGAATTTGATCCCAACTTTTCGCTTTCACCTGTGGAAAGCATCTTCAGGGGGGTTGCAAGAAGTTTGCATTCTCTGCTCAGTGTTCTAGGCAGCATTCTTTTGAAGGTAGCTCAGGTGAGTATCTAATTCGCATCACCTGCTAGTTAGGCACAGACCTAATTGTTAGTTTTGCTTGGAGTTTTGCTTGGAAAGTTGCAGGCATTTCACAATAGCTGTCTGTTCCTGAACATCCAGCAAGGGCTAGGTCCAGGAGCATCACCAAACTGCAGATCTAATCCTTAGTGTGTGAACCCCTTCAAAACAGGGATCTTGCCTGCGACGTCATGATCTGTTGGTTTACTCAACTAAAATTAAGTTAAATGGAGCAGCAGCAGTAGTAATATCTGTATTTATATACTGCCTTTCTATGTTGTCAGATAAACTCCTCAGACTTTATTCAAGGCAGTTTACACAGGCAGGCTTTCTAACCCCCCGTAGGGATCTTTACAGTAAATGTTCTATTGTGCATAGAACTTATCTTCTCCAGCTGTTTCCTCTCAACAGTATGGTATCTCACTGGCTGCACACAGCTTCTGCGCCCCAGAGCTTGTCCGACCGTGATTCCTTTCTCTCACAGAGGGGTCAGCACAGGCTATTTCAGCTAGTTCGCTGAGATATCACAGCTTCTGGTTGTCTCAAACTGATCCCGTCCAAGTTGTTCTTCAGGCAAGGTGGCAGCTCAACCACTAGACCACACCTCCTGAACACTAACACATATACAGTGGGCTGGAGAAAGTTTAAAAAATGCAGAGATTCAAACTGAGAATTGAATGGGACTGGGGACTTAGACCTGCAAATTAAGGAAGGAATACATCTGTTCCATTTTTTCCTGTCGTCACATCACAGGATTTTACACTCTCTGGGGAGACTCAGTGTCGTCTAGAAGGGAGAATGTACTTGGTATGGATTGGCCTTATTTATTGAAAGTGTAAGCTTTGGTTCTGGTGCTTTTATGCAAGCTTTCAAATAATGGAGGAGTCAAGTTTTGCATCAGTGTTTGATAAGTGCCTCATACACCATTCATACGCAGCGGACTGAGTTTGACAACTCTAAAATGTTTTGGGCAGCCCAATCTTAAGCATGCCGCCGGCCTCCCATGGTGGTGCAGAATGCCGTAAAGCAGTCTGCGCCAGTCACAAAAGCCTTCCCAACAGTGCACTGATCAGCATGCTGGCGAGAAGGCCTCCACCTTCCCAGCCATGCCGGATTACATCTGGATGCACGCCGGGAAAGGTAAGCTTGGGGGAAGGGCATAATGGGACAGGGAGGGGATGTAATGGGTGGGGAGGCCATGGGAGGATCCATCGCCGAAGGCCCGTGTCAGTTCCTATCCCCCTTCCCTGCAGCCTCCCCACCCCTTTTCTCTCCTCGGATTTACACGAACAAAATTGCTAGCATAGATTCGAGGAGACCCATTGCGGGCCATGGGGCTTATGCACGGGTAAGGGGATGAAACATCCCATTTCCCTGCGGAAGCCTCCCGGTTCTCTCCCCCTCCCCCCCCGCACAGGATGCAGCTGCTGCCATTTTGGCACTGCTACATCGTCGGGGGGTGTAAAGTATAAGATTGGGCCCTGAGTTTTTATTTTAGTTGAGAAATTAATCTGGTTTATGTTGTAATCTAATGTGTAGTGCCTTGATTCTGAAACACCAAGCCAAATTCAGCTTCTGTGATTTGTCTTGATCCAAGTTCAATAGAGTTTAAACTGTAGACAAGACGTCAGATTTTGGTGTTTGTTTAATGTGAGAAAGCAGCTGTAAGAATTTAAGCCCTTTTTATGTTAAAGAATGGAAGGTTACTGATCTTTTGCGTTGTGAATGTTTGCTGAAATTTTATTAAGGTATTGCTAGAAGGATATTCCTCTAAAGAATGGCATGGAATGGAATTTTAAATAGGGTTTTCTCCAATCCTAATCCATGGGAATTTCTGTGGAATTCAGTTCTAAAAGGAAAAGATAAAATCTAGTCTGAAAACAAGTCCTCTATCATCTGTTCCACTTAGTAGTTATTGTTGTGTCTTCAACCGCTGGAAAACACAGCTATAAACTTCATTAATCATATCTGTCCTGCATGGTTATGCTGACTGCAGCTCCATGAATTTTTGGGATATTTTCAGTCTTCACACTTATTATGCGTTGTTAATGGTGTCTCTTGCTTCTCAAATAGATTTTTGAAAAAGAAATTGTGATTAAATCAAAATCTTGCAAAGTTCCAATATGGGCATCATATGACCATTTGTTGTAAACTATTTTGTTTGTGTACAAAATAATTTTCTTCCTGACTTAAGGGTGCAAAAGAGAGAGCTGAAACTGGGCTGAGTAGCAACTGATTTTTTTTTTAAATAAATGGAATGATGCTATGTATGACTGACCTACTTAAAAATAATTCAGAACAGAACTTTAATGGGATTGTATTTACTGACAATGAATATTGGGAACTGATGGTTACAGCTGACCATTTTGCTGAGTTTAAGACCTTTTGGATTGCGTTAGACTGCTCTTGAGTTAACTCTACTTGTTCCTGGCTTGATGTCCAGAGTGCTGCTGGCAGTGGCTCATTGCCCACCAGAAACCTTCCCTGTGATGTTCCATACATAGGCTTACCAGATTTCCCCGGCTGTAAACCGGGACACCACCACCCCCACAATCAATTAAGCAAAATAAATAAATAATTAAATAATTTTAAAAGCAAAACGAAATTTTTATTCGTTTTTAATGAAATAATTGATTTTACTTACCCATCCCGCTGCCATTCCCGTCATCGTCTTCACAGCGGCGGCGGCCGCCATGGCCACCATCGTCTTCACCGCCGCCATTGCCACCATCGCCGTCTTTGCGGCTGCCGCCACCATCTTCTTCGGGGGCCCCCGCCATTGCCTTCATTTTCTTTGTGGCCACCGCCATTCCCTTTTTCTTCTTTGCCACTGCCATTGCCTTCTTTTTTGCTGCAGCAGCTGTGGCCGCCACCACCACCTTCGCGACGGTGGCGGCGCTCTGGAGCTTGACTGGCTGCATCTGAGCCAGCCAGGACTCCTGCTGCCACAAAGCCTCCACCGTCACCGCTTTAAAAATGTGCCTTTTTCTGGCAGCGCCATCTTGGATCTCACAAAATGTCACAAGATCCAAGATGGCGCCACCCAAATCTCTTGAGGGCACATCAGAGACGATCCGGGGGGCGCCGACACCACGCCCCTCACGTGACCCATCGGCACGCGCCCAGCGTGATGATGCACGCGCACCCAGCGCGGCTCCAATCACGCCCCCACCGTTTTTCTACCTATTTTGGAGCCGAAGCAGCTCCAGGGTGGGTGGGAGGGCCCAGCTCCAGGACGAACACGGCGGAGGGAACGCATCCCGGAGGTAAGTGCGCCCCTTCGCCGCCATGTCCGGTCCCCGCCCTGGGGCCCACCGCACCAACCCCTGCGACGCTTCTGGGGCACATGATGTGCCCTCACGAGATTTGGGCACCGCCATCTTGGATCTCAACTCCCAAACCACTACACTATCCTGGCTCTCAACTATACCTAACTTCTTGATATGAACTAGGAATGCTAAACTAATCATTGACCCTGACATACTTAACTATATAGTGTTTTTAATTTTTCACAATCAACTTTTTATAGAACAACAAACGTACAAGGAGGGGGTGGGTGGGGAGGAGTTCTATTTCTTGATCATTTATTTACTTAAAATATTTATATACGGCTTTTCTAAATTTCAAAGCACTGTACAACAAAACATATAAAAGAAAACAACTAATACATAATTAAAAAACCGTTAAAACCATCCACAATTAAAATTAGATATTAAAATATAATTACAATTAAAAGAGGGTACAGAGCAGATTAAAAGTAAAGAAACAAACATATATTTTATTTTATTTACATCTTTTCTGGCTGCACATTGCTTCGAGCCGTGCTTATCCAACAGCAACTCCTCTCTTCCACAGAGGGTCAGTGCCAGGCTATCTCAGCTTGTCAGCAGCTTGTTAGCAGCTTCCGGTTGTCTTGAACTGATCCCGTCCTAGTTGTTGTTAAGGCAAGGCGGCAGCTCAACCACCAAGTGGCTTGCCAAGCAGTTGCTGCGATGTTTGCGTAGGGCTCCCTGGTTGTGTCCAGCGCCTGGGAGCCTCGCGTTTTGGAGCTGCTGATGAAGATCGGAGGTGCTACAGCAACGCGGTAAGCGGCCAAGCGCCGTTAACATTTATTGTTAAAGACATTTTAATTTTACCCATTTTTTACAGCATTCGGTCCATAAGATGCACAGACATTTCCCCTTATTGGGGGGGGGGAGTGCGTCTTATGGAACGAAAAATACGGTATTTTTATATTGTTAACAGTGAGCAATTTAAATCAATTCTTCTATTTCAAGGCTTCTCAGAGTTGTCATTGTAAAGCTCGTTACCTAAAAAAAAGATGCTTAAACATCCCCAAAGTATCACGATGAGCCAAGGAAGGGCAGATTTCAGGCTTTTATCATTGACTGTGTATGTTTTGCTCACGCACGCACCAATAAACACATGTCAAATATATGGATGAAAAAGGGCCACTTTTATTGAAAACAGATACAGAGAAGAGAGAAATAGGAGACCCGCAGGCACAAGGTCAGGGTAACACACCAACATGTGTGAAGCGCTGAAGACGGCCCAATCCTAAGGACAGCCCGGGAACCTTTGCTCAGCAGGTTTTTGTGGAGCAGGGAGAACTCGAGTCACCACCTCGCTCAGTTGGGGCTCCTGCCTCTTCCCTCTCCGAAACACAGCCAGCGAGGCGCGCTCTGAGGCAGCCGCGGCCTTCTGACAGCGAGCCACTTGGTTTCTGGAGGGTGTCGGCTCTCTGGAACCGTCCGAGTTCACTTGGATGTTCCGGAGAGCTTGTGGCTGCATTCAGCTTCTGAGCATGACTGCTGGCTTTTTGGTTGCATCTGTTTTGCAACAGCAACTTGATATTTTGGGCCTTGCAGTTTCAAATTCAGAATTGCTGCTAATTAGGAATTCTCTGTTTATAAAACCATTTTGGTTTGTTCAAGCCAGGTATGATTAGCAAACACTGATCACCATAAGATCAGAGATAGCTGCTCTTGAATTATTTCACCAACTAAATAAGTAACTTGAGAAAACACAACACACTCAGTTGGAAGCTAGGAGTGAGGTAACTGGAGATAGAATTTCAAGAAAACCTGGTCATGGAGGGTTAAGTAACATAGTGAACCAAGGCATGAGGAATCCCGGGTAATATGAATTTAGCCTGGGTTTAATTTGGTTCAGCCTCAGGCACTTGTTCCAATGATGTAGCTTCCAGCAAGACAAGTGGGATAGATTAGAATGACATTTATACAGAATCTTCCCTTTCCATTACTATTACTGTAGAGTGAAGCAGGCTTGAACCAGTGGACTTGGCAGCAGGGCCCAGGTGCCCTACTCATTGCAGTGAGGTACGTTCCAAGGAGGCGGACTGACTGACCTGAGTTTCCTGGTACTATAGTCCCAATAGCGACAGGAGATTAAATGACAGTTAGCCAGCCCAAGAAGATTCACTTTGACCTGGGGTCCCTGTTAGCCTTTGTTGTTGTTCAGTCGTTAAGTCGTGTCCGACCCTTCGTGATCCCATGAACCATATCCCGCCAGGCCTTCCTATCCTCCACTATCTTCCTGAGTTCGCTCATTTTCATGTTCGTTGCATCGGTGATGCTGTCTAACCATCTCATCCTTGGCCTTCCCCTTCTCCTTTTGCCTTCAGTCTTTCCCAGCATCAGAGTCTTCTCCAGAGAGTCCTCTCTTCGCATTAGGTGGCCAAAATATTTGAGTTTCAGCCTTAGTACCTGTCCTTCCAGGGAACAGTCAGGGTTGACTTCATTTAGGATTGACTGATTTGATCTCCTAGCAGTCCAAGGGACTCTCAGGAGTCTTCTCCAGCACCACAGTTCAAAAGCATCTATTCTTTGGCGCTCAGCCTTCCTTATGGTCCAGCTCTCGCAACCATACATTGCTACTGGGAACACCATCGCCCTGACTATACGAACTTTTGTTGGTATGGTGATATCTTTGCTTTTTATTATGCTATCTAAATTTGCCATAGCTTTCCTTCCAAGGAGTAAGCGTCTTTTAATTTCATGGCTGCTGTCTCCGTCTGCAGTGATCTTGGAACCCAAAAAAGTAAAATCTGTTACTGCTTCCATTTCTGCCCCTTCTATTTGCCAGGAATTGATGGGACCAGATGCCATGATCTTAGTTTTATTAATGTTGAGTTTCAAGCCAACTTTTGCACTCTCCTCTTTCACTCTCATCAAGAGGCTCTTTAGTTCTTCTTCACTTTCTGCCATTAGAGTGGTATCGTCTGCATATCTGAGGTTGTTGATGTTTCTCCCGGCAATCTTGATTCCGGCTTGCGATTCATTCAGCCCTGCATTTCTCATAATGTACTCTGCATATAAGTTAAATAGGCAGGGTGACAATATACAGCCTTGCCGTACTCCCTTCCCAATTTTGAACCAATCAGTTGTTCCATGGCCGGTTCGAACTGTTGCTTCTTGACCCGCATACAGGTTTCTCAGGAGACAGGTAAGGTGGTCTGGTATCCCCATCTCTTTAAGAACTTGCCACAGCTTGTTGTGATCCACACAATCAAAGGCTTTTGCGTAGTCAATGAAGCAGAAGTAGGTGTTTTTTTGGAACTCTCGTGCTTTCTCCATGATCCAGCGCATGTTGGCAATTTGATCTCTAGTTCCTCTGCCTCTTCGAAACCCAGCTTGTACATCCGGTAGTTCTCGGTCCACGTACTGCTGAAGCCTAGCTTGTAGAATTTTGAGCATAACCTTGCTAGCATGTGAAATGAGTGCAATTGTGCGATAGTTTGAACACTCTTTGGCACTGCCCTTCTTTGGAATTGGAACGTAAACTGACCTTTTCCAATCCTTTGGCCACTGCTGAGTTTTCCAAATTTGTTGGCATATTGAGTGCAGCACTTTCACAGCATCATCATTTAGGATTTTAAGTAGCTCAGCTGGGATATTATCATCTCCGCTAGCTTTGTTGTTAGTAATGCTATCTAAGGCCCACTTGACTTCGCTCTCTAGGATGTCCGGCTCTGGGTCAGTGACCACACCCAGACTGTTAGCCTTACATATGAACTGTTAGACTGTTAGCCTTACATATGAACTATTCTGGGTGTGCCTTGCCTTCTGAGCAACTTGTCCTTGGGAGAAGAGAGCTAAACAGACTCTTGCTTTGCCTTGCATGCCTCACTTCGCCTCACCTTGTTTCACCCTCTTATTTGTCTGCTCTGGTATCTGACTACCAGCCCATCTGCAACCACACTGTGTGTACTTCTGGCACTTGGTTTTGTTAGCTGGCTCTGGAAGCTAACTGTCGTCATCTTTCAGGTCCTTTATGTCTGGCTCTTTGGATCCTTATCTGCTCATACTGGAAATGCAGCACCCTCAACTGACCCCTGTCCTGTTTAACAATGCAGTTTGTCTTTGATCCGCTGAGTCCAGGTATCCACACCAGCCAGTCCTTCTGCATAGGCACAGGTTCTCAGCAAGTTCTGTGAGATCTGTGCATGTGCTGCCAGTTCCCTCCCTCCCTGTCTTCCTCATCCCTGTTTCAGAAATCCGGTGGTACAGCTGAACTGTCCTAGGTTGGGACTTAGATGAAATCATACGAGCCCAGCAGTGCCAGTAGTTGCTGCTGCAACATCATAGGGATGAAGTCAAGTGCCATAGCAAGGAGGCAAGTTGGCATTGGCATTTTTGGGAGATTCTTGCATTAGTGTCAATGCAGATTGCACTGTTTATAATTTGTGCATTTGTCTTCCGCATCTAAAGTGTAGATTGAGGCTGTTGCCATGACTTATTGGGGTTACAGATCTCCATTGCATTTTTATTTGAATAAAAAAACCATGAAAAATGGTGGGGGAGGGAGAAGCAGCCAAGAGAACCAATGTGACAGTCCAGTAACTAGTATACAGAATATGTACAAAAACATTCCACACAATTTTTGATCACTTATTCTTTCTTAGTTATTATAATACTTAATTGTCCTCAGTTTATCTCTTGGTGCTGTCATTATAACCATTTTGCCTTAAAAGTCATTCCAGATCTGACATAAATGTTTTCTCTCTTGAGCTAGATAGATTCATTAAACCCCTTCCTTCCTTCCAAAAATGGCAGTGAATATAAGATGTGAGAATAATTATGGCTATACAGTTATAGATTCCCTGAAAGACAGGGCAATTTTAAGACTCCAGAGGAATTGCTAACAATACCAGTACTGTTTGATAAAAGTATGAGGCACTGTCAAACCAGAAATTAAAACAAAGAATAAATAAAGAGTTTAATGCCACCCAAGGCCAGTTGAAAAGCAATTACCTGTGTGAACAGCCAGGAAAGATATTTAAATACATTTCAGTACCATCAAAGCAAGTATCCAGTGTGCTTCTAGAAAATTGGTGCAGGGTCTCACATGTACAACAGCAGAAAATTCCTTCATCTTCTGTAAAATAGGCAGGACAAGAATTGTAGCAACTATCTGTGAAGGGGCAAGTAGGATCTCCACTGTGTACAAGCACAAATGCCAGATTTATACAAATTATACATATTATACTATGCTTCCGTCAGGTTTATTTGATAGCCTTACTTTAAATAATTCATGGAGAGAACTGATCACTTCATAATGCCACAAACTCACAGCAGGCAAAACTAATTTTACACAATATGAAAACAGATTTTATTTATTTAAGAGTAATATTTAAAAACAACAACTTTTTTGACACCAGCTGCTGGGAAATAAATAGAATATTTTATGACAAAAAATCTGAATGTGTTAAAAGCTGTTCTGAACAGACTGATAGTTTTCAATTGACAGATATCTTTTTTAAAACAAAATTGGTCAGTGTTGAAATTTTAACTCTTGAATGATTGATTTAGGGACAATATTAAAAAGGCAATGTCCTGAGGAGGAGGATTTTAAAGGAGGCTTGATTTATGCAAGTAGCAGCAGTGTGTATGTATTGGCGCCGGGGGGGGGGGGCAGAACAGCCTTCACTTTCAAGTATGTGTTCCACAACAGAGAAACTTTACTGTGCCCACTGTTCTCAAATCAGACCTCAACTATTCAGTAGAAGAAATAATTAAGGAATGCACACTTTAAACATTGAATCCCAGAAGTGCCCTTGATGTGGTTTTAAAGGAGCTACAAAGAACATGTTGAAAAATTACGGCAATACTGTAGATTTCTTTTCTCCTCCCTGAAGCAATAAGTCTGAGAGCCTCCTGGCACCGTGTGCTGTGGTACAGAGTGAACCGAAGCTTCCAGTGTGAGATGCATTATCACTTTGTATTACAGCAATACAGGCATTGGCACTAGACTGGCATTTGGCTTTCGGCCATGGTTGGGTCTGAGTTTAATTTCAATAGTGTGAGACTCTGAGGAATCGGCCGTTTTGCAGCGTGGTGTAAGGGCGAGGTAAAGAAGAACAGAAAAATTGTGCATTGCTGTAGTGCAAGAGCAGTAGGAACAAATGCCACTGGTAATATAAATGGTTATTTCCTGTTTTTTAACAAAATTGTTTAACTTGAAAAACTTGTAGTGACGTTGGGAATGTTAATGTGCGCGTGAGAGCTTGAGTCACCAGCAGACGTTTATTCTCATTCTGCTAAAAGCCAAAATTCCTTATGTTCTCTGAGGCATATAAAAAGGGACAGTTTTGTCTATTGTTGGTCTTTTGTTCCATATGTATCTTCATAGTTGTCTGTCAGGAATTCTGTTGCTGGGGCTCTGTTTATCACTTTAAAAAAGTTCTTCACGATAAAACACTGACTCAATTCAGACATTATGTAAAGCAATGGTTGTGTTCCGCAAAGTAGAGCCTAAACCATGCTTTGTGGGTAGCTTTCCAATGCATAGACAAACCATGGCTTAGAGCTCCTCATTGACTTGTATTTTTACCTTCTCAGCACTTTAGCCTGTAGGTGCAGTGGCTTCTGGGGGTGGGTAGCGGTTGTAAATATGGTTTGTCAATTCAGTCATCTTGCCAAACAGTAGTTAGTAAAATCCATTTTAACCATATGGTTTGCAAACTCACTTCAAACTATGGTTACTGATTATAGTTTGCTGGCTGATGACAAACTACAGTTAATTCAGACATCACACCAAACTATAGTTAAACTTTCTTAACTACGTTTTGACGTGATGTCTGATTGAGCCACTGAGGCTTAATTTTCGTGTACAACCCTGGTTTGGGATCTTAATATTAAAATGTCAGTAGATAGAAATATTTATGGAGTGTAGTACTGTACTAAACGTTCAGTTACAAGAAGTCATAGGTATACTGTGGACCCTCAGTATCCGCGGGGGATTGGTTCTGGGACCCCCGTGGATACCCAAATCCATGGATGCTGAAGTTGTACCTTACTGGATCAAGCGAGATGTGCCTCTGGAGGCTGCTTCTGGGTTGTGTCAGGCCCATGACACACTCCATTGGCCTCTGCGGGCCCCATGACGGCTTGGGGAAGTGACTGGAAGTTGCAGGTGCGTAACTGGAAGTCGCTTCCACAAGGCGTCCTGGGGTCTCTGGAGGCACCTCTCTCTCAATCTGTGGATACAGAGACCCACGGATGCAGAGGGGCTTTTTAAAACTAGTTAAAAAAAAAACACCCTGCATTTTAACATATGGTACTTTGTGAAGAACTTAAATCTAAATGTCTTTTTCCTTATTTTATTTCTTCACAAATTGGCTATGTTACCGCAAATGCTCAGGGGACACAGGTACAGGACACTTGGCAACAGATGACAATTCTGGTTACTTCATAAATATGCAGGTTTAACCCACATCTCCCATATATTGTCACATGCTCTAATATGCTCCAGTAGGTACCTCCCATTCCTCCTGCTGTCCTGTAACTGGGTTATCTCATTGCCAGAACTCCACCCCAGGGAGTAGGTGGGTGTAGAGTCTGCTACACCCAGTGATTTACTGACTGTACTCATCCCCTTCACAGAACACTACTGGCAGGGGAAAGAGGCATGGCAACAGCTGCTAGGAATAGGAGAAGAAGGGAGAGAGATTATTTGTCCCTGGAGATGATTAATATCCCAAAATACAGATGTTCGTGATTTTTAGTTGTACCTACCACATTTTATCAGTGTACTTCTACTTGCTCAGGGAAAGCAAGCAAGCAAGGCAGAAAGCACCAAACTTTCTCTTGATTTTTTTTAAAATTTCCAACCCTGTCTCCTGTTTACCTCTGACTTCTGTTGTTTTATGTCTGTATATATATGCCACACCTACACGTATCTCTGTAAACAACATGCAAAAATATACTGCTTTTACTCATAGTTGTTCTGTGTGAGCATGAAATGAGGAGTAAATATGATACCCTGCTTTTTATAACGGAAAAGAGAAGTTAACGAGTTTATAACTTTTTTTAATAAACAGAGTCCTGTGTACTAGTCTGTTGGGGTAAGTTAGATTGGTTAAGGCTGAAAGATAGTGACTGAATGCCCAGTGAATGTCGTGACTGAGCAGTGACTACTTGCCTCTCCTTTTCCTTCCCACATCTCTTTTGTAGTATATTCAGCTTGCTGAGCTGTTTTACTTCCTGCTTCTGGCTGCTTGGGCTTGAAGCTTTCCTATCACAAACCCTCATGGGAGTGTTGCAAAAGGCTTGCTTGGAGCCTTCTAAATTTGGAAATACCCTGGAAAAGACAGGAAATGTCAAAAAGGCTTGCCAAGACAAAAGTTCTGTCTTGATCATGAATGATGTACCTGAGTGCTCAATTGCAGAAATTGAGCCCCACATTTTGTGTGTGTCTTCACCTGTTTCAGTATTCGCTGTAAAAATATGACACATGCATGAAGTGTTGTTTTTTTCTCTCTGTCTAAAATGTGCCTGTTCATGGGCAACTAATAAGGACTGCTGCTTTAAAAATCAAAATTCTGGTACTTGTGAAATGGTTAGCTTTGAATGGGCAGTTCTCTGGATGGAGGAAGGAGGGCATTCACAACAACATGGTTATGCCCCTCCCACTCCAGGAGGCGGGACCAGATCTTCAAGTAAGACTCCTCCTAGTGGAGGGCATCCCCTCTTGCCCCAGTCCGGTTCTGCCTCCTCAGAGAAAGGACGGATCTCTCTTGAGCTCCTGTGAGCTCTGTGTTTTATTCAAAAGATAGACTTTGTGACTCCTTCGTGTTTTCTGTTTGTTTGTCTTCAACGTTTGTCCGTTGTGTTGTGTGTCCTCCCCTGCCCTTGTTTCTCCCAGCGACGATCCTAGCCAGGCTAGGACGTTGCTTTGAGGGGGGCCTGTCAGTTGAAGGGGGCCTTTGTGTGCGAGCTGCTTCAGCGAGGCGCCTCCCACGCGCCCGCCGCGGCGATAGCGCTACCGGCTGCTTTTTAAGAGATCTTCAGCCGGCGCCTCTTCAAAGGCCAGGGGAGCGAAGGCGAGCAGTTGAGGGCCTCTCCAGAGGCTACCGCCACTCTTTTTACCTCAGCTGACGATCGGCCCAGTGCGCGCCAAAATCAAGGGGTGTGGCCAGCCGCTTGCTGAGTAGTTTTCGGCCTGTTTTTACCTCAGCGGGACGCCAGATAACAGCAGGATGCAGCCGTTTGAAGTGTTTTCACTGCTCGTCAGGACCAGGCAAGTGATGGCTGAGCGGGCAGGTTCCTCCAAAGGGGCTACCCAGGTGGCTAAGGGGGGAGAGTCCTCGCAACCCAAGCAGATTGATCCCGCATTGGAAGCTCGAATTGTGGAGCTAATTAAAGTGGCTATGGACGGAGCGAGTAAGGACAAGCCTGCTCCTGACCCCAAGTCATCTTCTCATAAGGATAAGAGGCGTAGGTCCCCAAGCTCTGCGGGGAGGGGGTCCTCTTCGGAGGAGTATGTCCAGACCCCACACAAAAGGTCTAAACATTCTAAGTCCCATAAAAGGAGCAGAAGCCACAGGAGCAAGAAGCATTCCCATAGAGAGAAGAGGGACGCACGCCTTGGTTCCCCTGTCTCTGAGGAGTGGCTGTCCTCAGGATCTAGCATGGAGGAGGGGGAGCTGTCAGGGAACGAGGTTGAGGATACGGAACAGCATCTTAACCGACTCTTCCCAGCTGATCTCTTCCCCAAGCTGTTGCCACGGGGTCCCTCCAAACCCTCGATTGTCCCTCTCCCGGATGCCTTCCAGAGGGTGATTGACTCCGAATGGGCCAACCCCATTCACCCCAAACACTCCGCTCAGCTGGTGAATAAATTCTATACCTGGGGTGGGGTCTTCCCTTCCCTTCACCCTATTCCTGAGGTCGTTTGTCTAAGCCACGCCTGTTGGCAGAGGCCTTGTTGTTTTTTGTTTGTTCTGTGTGATTATTGTGTTCTCACAGTTTTGGGCATACCACTCTGTGGCCTGCTCTCAGTTTGTTTTTGTGGAGGTGTTTTTTCTCCTTTAGCTCTTCAGTTCCGGACTGGGGCAAGAGGGGATGCCCTCCACTAGGAGGAGTCTTGCTTGAAGATCCGGTCCCGCCTCCTGGAGTGGGAGGGGCATACCCATGTTGTTGTGAATGCCCTCCTTCCTCCCCCCAGAAGAGGATATTCCCAGGTAAGGAATTCCTATGATCCATGAGATTTTAAGAAATCATCACAGTTACCTGAGGCAATAAGTAGATTGTATTTTTACGTGTCACTTCTATCCTAATGTGAATACTTATTTTACAAATCTTTGAAAAATGGGGGGAAGGCAAAAAATAATCCCTCTGTATAGAAAATGAAATCTTCCCTTGTTTTCTCATAGTCATGTACATAAGACTATGTAGTTAAGGTTTCATTTTAATTAAATTAGCTCCCATTAATTAGCTAAATATGTTCTTCTATCTTTGGAGATATAATGTTCTATGTATATGGTAAGTGTTGTATTATCATTAGTAGTATTTCAAAACAATGTTAATACTATCCAATCAGTCTCTACTGCAAAGACATGGTCCTTACTGTGTGGTTGCAGTTATGTAACCTGTGCCCTGATTCCTTCTAAGCTGAGTTGCAAAAGCATCCTGTAATCATTTTGAAGAACAGGCTCTGATGTTTTTTCTGTAATCAATTAAAATACAGGGATTAATGATTTTATGAAGAGACATTTGTGCCTCAATCACAGTTTGCCTGTGTTTGTCTTCCTAAACAATAATGGGAATCATGAGCATGGTCGTCATCGTCATCATCATCATATAAAACATTTTAACCTAGTCTCAAAGTGTCTTAGTTATTAGACAGCTATGCACAGTTCCATGTGGCCTGAAAACAGAAGAGGCACATTTCTAACAGTCTAGGTGGGTTGTAAATGTTGTAAATGGTTAGCACAATACCAAGTAGATGGGTTTAGCACTGAAATAAAAAGCTGGCCTGAAAAATGAATCTTTGCCTGCATCACATCAGTGGCACATGAATGCATATATGACTAGCAAGAAAAAAAAGTTGCTAAGGTTGCATCGAGGAAATTAGAAGTGTTCCAATACATGTCTGTCTCACACCAGACATAAGGAAATTTTTACTACCATTAAATGTATCTAAGAAGGTAAATTCAGGTTGCTGGTACTTGAAAATTTGATCCATTAGGCCATAATATTTCTTTGAATAAATTGGATAATGCTGGAGGAATTTTGCCAGGATTATAGTCCAATGTGTCAGTGTTGTTTCTTCATTGAATCCACTGCAACTACAGGTTCTGAGAATTTGTCATGACAGATTTGAAAAGATAATCTAGTTCGTGTATCCATTTTTTCCCAACCGGCCTGTTTTAGAAATTATTTTGTCTGTTTCTGCTTTGGAGGAATTGTTGAATCATATTAATGACATATCTGATAATTCCTGCTCCTTGAATATTGTGGGAATTAATTTTCCTCTTCACCGTCTTCTAAAAGCCCAATCCAGCCTTCCTTATTTGTGAAATATTAAGAAATTTCTTTATGTTGCTATTGTTAGAGTTTAAGCCTACTTGTTAATTTGATCTTTGAACAGTGCTTACCTACTTTAGGCAGTTTAGATAATGATACAGTATTATTTGGTATTAGTATACTACTGCTATTTTATTTCACAAATGATTCACAGTATTTCACAAATGATTCATAAATCATTATCTCTGATAAATTTTTATCTTCTTGAATTTTTCAAATAGTCTTGTATCCATTAACCACCACAGAAATGTATAATTTTCTGAGTTTTATTTCATATGGTTTCCAGGAAAAACTTAAAGTAATGGGCTGTGGCTACAGATGTGTTTGAATCACAGTTCTAAAATCCAAATGTTAACCAAACAGTTGTTTATATCTAGACTTTTAGTTGAAGCTTGTTATCTAGTTACTGTGACTTGCAGGTAATTTCTTGCTTTGGCCTTGAACTTTTTTGCTGTTGTTGTTATAAGAAATAATATACTGAAGTAAGAAATAATATACTGAAGTTTAACAGTGAACATCTTTGAAATAGACTATAACGATTTTTCGTATTTTTATTTCATTCACTTGGTGGTAATGATGGCAATGCAAGTGAGAGAGACTGCATTTAGGAAGCTGCACAAATCGACACAGCGTCCTTAGTTTAGAATGTATCGTTAACTCGGCATTACCTTTCAATTCATTTCTAAAATCTTTCATTTTAGATGAGAACCTGTGTGCAGAATCTAAGAGGCTTACTCTCTTACATGGAAATAAGGCTGCTAAGCTGCTAAAAATCTCAGCAGCTTAATATAAATGTTCAAATAAAAATTAGTAATTTTAACTATATAACCTTCAAGTATAATGAAAATAAGGAAGAATGAAAGCCTAAGCCGTAGCCTAGGGGAAATGTACTTGGATGCGAATGTAGAAAAGGTGCAAAGTCCTTGTGTGTAGAGGAAAGAGTTGAGATGGGAGCCAGTGAACATGTGAGAAGCGAGATTTTTTTTTATGAACAAGTCCAAAGGCTAACTCATATCTCCGCAATTTCAGTTTCAGAATTGTTTTAGCAAATATTAGTTTGTAGCTTCTATAATGGGGGTATTAATAACTTACTCCTTAGAGAGAGTAATATGCTTTGACACAGAAAGATACAGACATTTTTGTTGTATGAGAACTGATTCACATGTTCGAGTATCAGCAAGAAAAGATTAACTTTGCTTTGCCTCCAATCTTTCTCCCTTGTCGCCCCTTGTGCTTGGAACTGACCCACACAATACCTGTTATGCCACCTTCCTATTTCCTTAAACTCCCTTGTCAAACCCATCTTCTCCATGAAGTGCTTGAACTAGTCCCTGTTCTAAACTGTAACTAAGCCTAGCTATGTGTGCCTGATAAATAATAGTATAGTCTTTCACTCCATCTACTCTTCCCCTTCCTATGTTGTCTCCCTGATGACCCCTCAGGGCCTGTCTTTTCACTTTAAATGAAGTGCCACATACATGGATGGTGTGATATAAATAATAATAGCCGTCACCATGCTTCTGGGCCTTGTTTGAAGGAATGTGATGTGTGTATTCTCTCCATGGAAAGAGATATGTCTTCTTCTGAAGAATATGCTTATCTCTTGCACCCCTCTCTTCAACAATATATCTGTTTGCCATTCTCCCCTCACTGTAACACTTTAAAAATAAAGAATAATTTTCTCTTCTGTGTAACTTCTTTTAAAAATAGTTTTCATTGTTTTTAAAAGAATGTTGTACGAAGTCAACACCATTACATTTTATAACTCATGAGGTTGACAACAAACTAATTCTGAGGTTGTCCAACACACAAAGCTGTAGCTAGGATGGAATCAGTGGATGCATTGGCCCATCTAGAGCACTGTCCCACCTAGTATTTCGGGGGGGGGGACACTTTTAAATTTGTGATCTGACAGTCGCTTTTTAAAGAATGAGAGTTTGTTTTAGGGACGGAAACAATTTTAATTAAAAAAAGCAAAAACCAGCTATAGCAGCTGAGACTCCTCCCTAAAGTGAGGTCATGCTCCAAACTCCACCCACCTGATCGTCAGTGAGTCTCCCCACTCAACATTTCCCCTAATTCAGAGTGAACTTTTCAGAAGAACATTTGCTGTTCCACTTAGAAAGGAAATCTGGCTATACCCTGCCTGCACAGTTCCCGAATGTAATTCCTAAAGGTACTAGATACTGGGGCCTTGCAACTTCATTTGATCATGTATTCTAATATTTGGTCATTTCCAGTTATGATGAATGGGAAAGCTGAAAATTATTATCGAAGTAAATTGACACCCTTTCTCAAATAGTAGCTATTTCCGAAGTTTGTGGCTAGAATTTAATGTCTGGTTTTGATTAACTGTAGTCAGTGACAAGACAATTTACGTTGTGGAGCAACAAGTCTGTAGAACTGAATTATGTGAAAGGAGAAATCATGATCTGCAGCGATCAATATTTACTCTGTTTCCATCCTGTGGATACTGTAGCCACTGTAAGTAGTGGTGAAATTGGCTAATGTGTTTGATGCATTAACACAGCAATAGGATTTACTTTTTAAAACTGTGCCTTCCTTACAATATATGTACATCCACAAGGATTTGTAACATACAGACATTTCACCTAGTAACCTTATTTACACTTGTTGGGATGGAGATGTATGAGTTGGTTGGTAGTACTCTGAAACCTGGATTCAGATTCCCAGCGCTGGGAGTCAAGCACGAAGCACCTTTTGGATGTACTCTTCCCAATCCCCTAGTCCGTGTGCGATTGTATTTTAGCATCTCATGCTGCTGCGCTACTGCTTCCCTGCTGATTTCTGCTTTTATGGTTTCATTTTCTGCATTGAATCTGGCGAATCGGGCTTCTATGGAGTTTTTCTGCAGACAGTTAAATTAATAACACAAGCAAGCAACATTCAGGGAATAGACTATTTGTAAAATATGGCATGGTATTGCATTGGGGTGTATAATTTTGTTAACCCCTTCATAGATTTTTTTTAAAGGTTAGAATTTTTTTCCCTTGTTTTGCTTTGCATTAATCCTCAATACGTTCGTCTTGCAGCATGCCTAAGCAGTCTGCTCCACATTGAGGTCCGTCTGCCATCTGAAGTACAGCAGATGGATACCCTTGGCCAAGTTCTTTTTCACTGTGGGACCCAAATTCTGAAATAGCCTCCCAAGAGAGAGGTATGCCTGAACCCTTCATTACTCACATTTAGATGGGCAGTGAAGGCCATTTTATGTCAGTAGAGTTTAATAAGTTTTAATCTGCTATTTATTTATTTATTTATTTACAGTATTTTTACCCTGCCTTTCTCCCCGAAGGGACCCAAGGCGGCTTACAACATAAAAATACAATACAGGCTACTATTTTAGCCTGCCTTAGTGTTCTATATTGATTTTAAGGGATGTTCGTTCTGTTTATATTGTTTATATTGTTCATTGTAGTTCAAATTTTTTAAATATATTGTAGACCACTTTCTGTGAGGTGGGATAGAAATCAGTCTATAATGATAAGCATGTGTTTTAGAATGTGGTCATTAATTTAATGTATGGCTTTAGAAGAGTATCTGTGATAGTTTTGTCAAAAAAAATACAAGGAGACCTGAGATACCTTAAATCTGACTTTTAAATTATCACTTTAATTGATCAGATGATTTCTTTCTCTCTCTCTTTCACTTAATTGTATTGATAGGATTACTAAGAAAATTATATTTAGAAATTTCAGGTTTTGTACTTTTTAGGGCCAAATAAGTGTGACATGTGACTTTTCCATTTAAAAAGAAAAATGGAAAGCTGATTGGGAGGGGGAAGTGGGGGGAACTGAGCTGCTTAACCATTTCCTTTCTAGCACTTACAGCCCAATCCTATTGGACTGCCCAGCTGGCAGAATGTGCATGCCTGCGGATCAATGGAGACCCACTAGAGGAGATAAGCTGGTGAAGGGGATTGGAGGGAGTCAGGGAGGGGGTTGAATGGGGTGAGGGTGGGCAGAACAGGGGCGAGGAGGAGAGCAGATCGTGCCTGGGGGTGGGTGGGATCAGCCATGGTGGCGCACACCGAATTCTGATCCCCTTCCCAGGTTTAACAGAGACTTGCACTAGCGACTGAGCTGGCGCAAGTCTGAGTTGCCCCATAGCGGCTGCCGGGGCTTACTTTGGGGCAAGAGGACAAATTTCTCTTACCCCGAGGAGACCTCCAGCAGCCGAAAATCTCCCACGAGATGATGCAGCGGAAGCTGCACCGGTGCCACTGCATCACTGTGTGAGGAGTTGGATGGGATTGGACCATGAGTCTACTGAAAGTCGCATACACAACCTGCACTGTTTTTCTCCTTGCGCAGTAAAAGGTAGAGAGTGAGAAAGCAGTTGAGGGATTATTAGCAGACAAACGTTTGGATGAAAGAGGTTAAGTAGATCATCATCTAGCACTTTTTTTTTTGCCTCTGATTACAGTCTTCCATAACTGCTTTCCATTTAACAAAAACACAGAACTTCATGGCACATATAGTTTGGCCCTAAAACCACTGCTGTTCTGAGTTTTGTCTGTTATAACTTAATACCTTTGTTTTGATTGATCCCATACAGTGAGGAGAAAGGCTTTTATCTCAGAAGTTTTGCATTTTTGCATAGTTAGTTACTTTTACAGTATTTAAGCAATTGCAAAATGAACAGTTTTGCCTGTGTACAAACCCTAGCTTTCCAAAAAGTTGGATGTGGTATTGCAGAGCTACCACAGTGCACACATTAGTTTGTTTTTGTTTTACAGGTTTCTGTTGCGTTTCAAGAAGCTCCTAGAAAAAGTTGCAACTAGCTTCCAGCTGCGTGTTTGGCATTGTTGCAGTACTTGCATACATTTTATTGTGACTATAGTAAACCCCATACTTATAGCAGTTTTGAACTGTTCTAGACATCTTTTAAAGAACAAAGTGTACATGAAAGGATGAGTTCATATCCACATATCTGCGCATATGGCAAAGCAGCAAAAGGCAACTCCATTTTAGCAGTACTTCACAATTCAAGAACGTTTGCTTGCTTTAATGGCTTTTAAAATTTCCTTGACTAATCCAGAATTTGCTATCTATGAGTGGCTTCTGTCATTTTGCTGATATGGGGCAGTGACTGCAACTGGGAATAGTGAACAGGCTTTCTTCCTCTCCCATTTAAATATATACAGTACATGTATTGTTCCCATCCCGTGCTGGTTCAGAATTAGGACCACCACAACAATAATAGTAAGGTTACTCCAGCTGTTGGTGAGAATGATCACTTGTATGTAACCTTTGGAAATTGTTTGGGTGGTACAGATCTGCTGATTAATACTCAGTCTTTTTTTTTTTAAATGTAGTATTCATCATGTCCTCCAAGTTAGATTGCTTGATTGTCCAAACTTAGCATTTTGAGCAGTAACATTTGATAATAAAGGAAATGGATAAGTAATCAAAATAATAAAATAGTCAAATTCAAACTGATGAGCAAGCCACAATCTTATGGGATCCCTCTAATCATCCGGAGGTTTCTCTTTTTCCCCTTCATTCATTTCTGTCAAGGAAAAATAGCAACAACTTTTACTGAACTCTCTCAGTGTTGAATGAATTTATGAAGATTCCAAGTAAATAATAAAAAGTGCATGCTTTGACTTTCCTTGCTGCACTGAAAGACTGTTCCCCAAAATATTAGGTGCATTTTTAATGGTACAGCTGGAGTGGTTTATAGGTGTGTGGAGTCACCTAAACTAGAATGAGTAACAAGCTCCAAAAATATACATCTAGAAGGTACAGAAAGCAGAAGAGGCAAGGCAGGAATTTTGAATTTCAGGAAACACAACGTTCTTCTCATATTTCTGACATATTATAAGATATCAGAAAAGCAAAAAAAAAATCTCAGAACTATTTTTCTATTTCTTTCTCATTTTATAAGTGCTTCACAATTTCATAACTATTTCTGGCTTTCCAATATTTATCAATTGACATTTTGGAGTGTAAATTTATTTTGTAGACTGATGCTTTGCTTCATACTCATTCTACACTTTGTTAAACAACACATGATAACATGTTGAATTTAAAAACACCTTCTGTTTATTTTTAACAATTAAATAAAATATTACAATATTTTAAATGCTTCGAATATTTCTCTCTCTACCACGTCTGTTTCCAGCATTGTCACATATTTACTGGCAATACTGAATTAGAGACTGTACAGACCCAAAAAATGACTTGGTTCCAGTTCACAGGGCTTGCAGTGGATTCACAGCTGTAAATTTGGAGATTCAGGAGCCAAACAGCAAATGGTTGCCTGTAATTCGTGGAGCACATTTTTTAAAATTGCTGTCACTTTAAGAGAAACATTTTTAGCATATTGCTTTTCTAAAGTACTGTAGTATAAACACTGCACTGGAACATTTCATTAGCATTTGGAGAACAATAAAGAAACAGAGAGTTTAATAGGCTAATATGTTTTAGTGGCCTTAGTAGAACCCTACTTAACACAGTGGGATTTTCTACAGCACACAGAGGTAGGAAACTGTTCTGTATACATTTACTGTGTGGGACTTCCTCCTTCTGGGCTGCATGTGGTTTAGAGCAAAGAGAAATAACTTTCCTCCTGGAGTTCACCAATGAAAGGAGCATTTTTAAATACAGTGTTTTGAGACCAAGATCTAAATTTGTCCCTGTGAGGGTCAGGGGCTAAATGGCCTTGCTGTATTTTGCAAAGAACACTTCCAGTTATGAAAGACAGAGGTAAGATGAGTTAGTTTAAAATCTTGCATTGGATTTGATCTAGATAGCCATTGTGAAGCCTATTAAGACACTCTGTCAATATTTAAATACCTAAAGATCCGTCCACAGGGTGAATACCTATGAATACCAGGAGTTGCAGATAAACAGAGGTTGCCTTCCTGCCTTGCTTGTAAACTTTACAAGTGACTACTGTTGAAAAAAGACTCCTAGACTAGATGGAGACTTGGTTTAATCAGCAGACCTCATCTTATGTTCTTAAATACAGTATCAAGAAATATAATTTAGGGTATTGTGAAAGAAGTAGAAAAACACCCTAGGCTGCTAAAGGACCTGTGGATTATGAAAAAGGCTACTGAATCCCATCCTGATGTTTTACATAAAACAAGAATTACACTGAATTCCTTGGGTAGACTTGCATGGGTCTGACACTATGAACACATGATGGGAATCTGGAAGGAAGTAAGGAGAGGGGGGGAATGGTGGTACAGGTGGGCCCCCATATCCACTGATTCGCTATCCACGGTTTCAGTTATCCACGGATCGTGGGGACACCCCCAGGCTTTTACTTGTTTCCCAGTAAGCTTCGTTTCTTCCTTAAAGAAACAGGAGAAGCAGCCTCTGGCTGCTTATTACAGGCAAGTAGAATGAGACTAAGTACTAGAGAGGCTCTGCAAGGTTAACAGAAACCTTGCAGAGCCTCTCTAGGACTTAGTCTCGTTCTACTTGCCTGCAAAGGAGGCTGCTTCTCTGTTTGTTTTAAGGAAGAAACAAAGCTTGCTGAAGGAAAAATGAGAGCTGGGGGGGCAAGCATGCCTGCCTGCAGGGGAGGCAGGGTGGGGGGTCCTCAGAAAACCATGGAGGGGGTGTTCGTTCTTATCCACTGTTTCAAGTATTCACGGAGGGACCTGGAACATATCCCCAGCGGATATGGAGGCCCACCTGTACTTGGTGGACAGCCCAATCCTAACACAAAGATCTGCCAGGTGGCCAAGGCCGCCTGCTGGATCCTGATCTCTGCTGCGGGAAGCCTGCAGCAGGCAGCCCATGGCGGAAAGTCTACTCAGGGAAGGGGACGCTCATCCCCTTCCCCTAGTGTAACAGCGGCTGGGGCCAATTGGCCTCGGATTTCTGCCAGCTATTTTGCTGGCGGAAGTTGGAGGAGGCCGTGTAACAGCTCAGCCGATCGGAGGGGGGTCAGGATTCGTCTAAGGCCGATCCGCACCCCCTCCCTGATCGGCTGGGCCTATTGGCCCCTGCCGTTCCCGGCTACACTGTCCTCCCGTCCACTGGATCCTTACCTGGGTTCGGTGGCAGGCTGGCGAGTCCTCAGTCGGCAGAGTGAATGTTATTTTAAAAAGGATGAAATGTATTGTATAAATGCAAGGTTATGTATTGCTGAGTTATATTTACACTTTAAGGATGGAAGTTTGATGTTTGTTCAGCAGCATGTACATCTTGTCATTCCGAATTGGGGAAAAGTAGCCCTCCAAACTACTTCCAATTTAAGAACAAACAGCATTCTTTCAGATGTGTGAAATTATGTTTGTTTTGTTTGTTTTTGGTCTGATAGTGTCACCGTTATCATCTAGCCCTTAACAGGAGTATGTATCCAGGGTGATTCAAAATTATTGTAGGGGTTTCCGTGGTCTATAAAATCTCAAACTAGAAACAACAGAATAAAACTGCTTACAGAATGTGAAAGAGTAGCTCAAAAAGTTTTTATTACCTTACATTAGAATGCTAAACAACTTCAACATGCGCACCGCCATTCATGGCACGTAAGATGTCCAAGCGATAATCAGTTTCCCTCCACATGTTCTCCAGCATTTGCAGTGTAGCTGTTTGTATTGCAGCAACAATTCTGGTCCGAAGTTCATCGAGGGAGGTCATAGGGGTCTGGTACACAATGTCCTTGATGCAGTGGTTCCCAAAGTGGTGGGCATGGCTCCCAGGGGAGCCGCGGAGTGCCACAGAATCCTCTTGGAAAACAGTGTAATGCCAATTGGCAGGCATCGACATAATTTAATGGGGAGCCACGGCCAAATGTCGTCAATGGTCAAGGGAGCTGCAGGTTGAAAAGGTTTGGGAAACACTGCCTTAATGTATTCCCACAAGAAGAAGTCAAGCGGTGTAATATCGGGTGAGCAGGGTGTGTGTGTAACGGAATCGGTCCATCACGCCCAACCCAGCGCACAGGAAAATGCATGTCAAGAGATTCACGGATAATAAGAGCCCAATATGAGGGTATCTGGAAGCAGTTTCGTTCTTTTGTTTCTAGTTTGGGTTTTATAGACCATGGAAACCCTTACAATAATTTTGAATCAACCTGTATATTGTGCACTATCCTCATTGGATCTTAAGCTCTAATACTCTTTCATTAGACCTCAGGCTTATACTATGATTACTTAAACTGACATAGTGCTAAATCTTGTAGGTCAGTGGTTCCTAAACATTTTTGACTCGCGGCTCCCTTGACCTCCCTCGCCGTTAGCCGTGACTCCCCATTACAGTGCATGGAAGAAACAGGCACTCTTTACATGCTCAGAGGCACCCTTTCTTATATGTATGTGTATATGTATGTGTATATTCCCAAAACGAGCCCTAAAGTGGATTTTCCATGCTTATGCTGAGCAGCAGCTAAGCCAGGAGTGCGCAGGGTGGGGTTGGGATGCTGCCCTCCCTCCATTGGCAGGCCTGGGTAGAGGGCACTGATGTTGTCTGTGTTAGTCCTATTCATGGCAAGAGAAACATCAAAGCATGGGAGGGAAGCCCCAGTTGCACAAGAGAGAAAGAGAGAGAGAAAGCTAGCTCCTTTTGGTGTAGCATCTTTGCAAGATGAAAAACAGATTCTTATACTGCCTGGCAGTTTCCAGGGGGAGGGGGGGTTGTCCCAGCAAATAGAGTGGGGAACTAACTTAGAGGTGGGTCAGAAAGAAAGAAGGAGAGAAATCCTAATAATTAATCAACCAAACTAAACATAGAAATCAAAGACTGTATGTAAAGCAGAACCTGCTCTGCACCATTTTCAATTGCAGTTTTTGCATTTGTTTTGTGTTTATTAAAAACATTCAACAGAAAGAAAATACTTTACTTGCAAACCTGCAATGTCTCAGGATTTGGAGAGAAACGCTCCAAAGTACCGGTACTCAGCTTATCAATAGAGTTGTAAATCGTTCTTTAACATAAGATAAGGGCTTTGCTCACGCTGTGGTTAAAAACAAGATGTGGAAACTGCCGTTGAGTGACCCGATGTGAAGAGGGAAAAGATCTTTTCCGGATCTTTGTTTTTGCTCTCTCTCTCTTGCAAGCAAGAATAGGTGTTAATTAAAAGATTAACGGGACACCCCTGGCTGCTTTTGATGACGCGCTTGGGAGTCGGGCCTCACACTTAGAGAACCTCTGTTGTAGGTGTATGCCCATGCACAGAAAGCTGAAATAATGACAACTAGATGCAGGGCCCTAGTTAGTATGCTCTTTCCCCCCCCCCCCTTGAGCCTAATAACGCATTAATTTAAGGGCTGATTCACACAACCATTCCCATGCATGGCAATTATAGGAAAAACTCACATCAAGTTAACTTCTAACTGCTTCAGCTTGTGCTAGACTGGTTGATTGACACTTTCTTATACTGGGTGAATTAAGTGTATTCTTCTCCACAGATATAGATTTTTGGTTGATGTAGAAACACCAGCTCTTGCTGTATTTCCCTGTTACCTGGTTATTGTTCCTCCCGGTGCTCATATAACAATGGTATATATGTAAATGTTCCTATGTGAGCAGATCTGTTTTTTGAAGTGCAGAAATTGAGAGCAGACATCACCTTTTCTCAGGCCACAAAGCAGTGGCATACCTAGGGTACTGGGCACCCGGGGCGAGCCATTTAAAGCCACGGGTAAACCTGGCTTCCACCTTGAGATCCCCTAGTTGAGGCCAGGTGTACCCGTGGCTTTGAGCGGCCACTCAAAGTGATGGATAGACCTGCCATCTGGCCAGGTCTACCAGCCACTCAGCACATTTGACTCCTTGGGTGTACTCGGTGTGCGCTGCTGCTACAAAGTATGGTGTGCAGGAGTGCTTCTTGCCCTATAAGGATGTTGTCATCTTACCTGCCTTAACTGTGGATAAGTGGATAGAGAGAAGGTTTTGCCCTCTATCATAAGAATAGAATTTGGGTTCAGCCATTGAAATAGACGGGCAGGAGATTCAGGTCAGACAGAGGAAAGTATTTCTTCATACAACACATAATTTAAGGAATTTGCTGCCATGGGAAGTGGTGATAACCACTTGGTTAGATGGGTGTAAAAGGGGATTAGAAATTCTTAGAGGAGAGGTCTGTCATTGACTATCAGTCACGTTGGCTATATAGACCCTCTGTGTGCATAGGCACTGTACCTGGCCGGGGGGGGGGGCAACAGCAGCAGAGGGATATTGACTTCAAACCCTACTTAGCTAATTGGTCACAGTGAGAAGCAGAACACTATACTTGATGGGCACTTGGTCCAATCCCGCAGGGCTCTAATGTTGCAGAGGAGACAGCCTCAAATAGGTGCTCCAAACATAAGGTGTGTCTTGGTGTTGTTCATATGCCCAACATGTGTTAGCCTCAGCCGAAGTCAAGGCACTAGATAAAAATATGTATAGTACGTATATCAACATTTAGTAGTATTTCCCCCCTATTCTTTTTGGTACTGTCCCCATCTTTTTTACTTTTATGCCAAAGCTCACATCTGTATTCCTAACAAAGAGAGGGTAGGTTCCTCCCCAGATCTTGAAACCTCACCCCCTATCTCCACTGTTTGTCGTTTTTTGCTACTATGAATTTATCTTTGTGACCTGTGTGTTCTCCAAATCAGTTCTTTTCCCATTGTTCATAGCAAAGCCATGTGAAGAGTTAGTATGGAACCTGACTCTGTGATTTCTTTAACACCCCCACCCCTCAAAGTGACTTAATTTTACAGTTTTCTTTAAAGAGTCATTATTTAGGCCTGCTTTAGTCTACGTTAGCAGTGTTGATTGTCCCAGGTCCTACATTTGCCTTTGACATTTGCAGTATGTGAATGGGATGATGATCACAAATATGTCTGACTGCAATTATCATGAATATGTTGTGTGGAAAAAAATGCATCATAATAACAGAAATTTCCTGGTTCACAGATTCACTGCCCAGTCCTATCCCCCTACTGTGCTGCCGGAACTCACATTCCATCAGCACAGTGTCATTTGCAGCATTGCAAAATGTGACACACTCTTGCATACTGCCAGGCTGCTGCAGTGGTGCTGGCCGTGCGGCAGTGGCTCTCCTGGATCCCTCGGTGTGGGGGTGGGTGGGCAACAAGCACAAAACGGGTGTAATGGGGCAGAGGGGGGGGACCTAGGCAGCTGAGAGGTGTATCAGGGAGGGCAGAGTGTGGCTCTCAGTGGTAATGGTGCTGTTGATGTCATAGGCCCCCCACCACACCACACCTCCTTGGGTCTACTTGGACTTGCACCAGACAAAGAGCTAGTGCAGATCCGAGTGGACCCATAGGGAAACAGAGGGCTTACCTTGAGGTAAGGGAATAAAAGTTTCCTTACTTTGAAGAGACCTCTTGATCCCCCCCCCCCGCGTTGGATGCAGCTCACGCCTTCGTGGTGCAACTGCATCGGTGCCAATGACAGAGGTAGGATTGGGGCATCAGTTTCCCATGTAAGCATGTGCCTGAAGAAGGTCAGGACTGGTTCCATGAATGGAAAATGCATTGTGTGAATTGATCATTCACCCTATTTTTTTTATACCATCTCCTTTTACTGAACAGATGAACAATTAAGTTTGCATCATGATTTTTCAGCTTAGAGCTACTTTTTGAGTTAATAAAATCAACAGATCTATTGGGCAGAGCACTAAATAATGTACTGCAGTGACAGGCCTCTAGAATGGATAGGCTCTGGCAACATTCAGAAGGAAGATTCCCTCTCCAGTCCTCTCCGCTGTGTATGATTTAATACTGATTGGTTCTATTGAGGAAACACTGTGGCAGCCTGAGGAGCAAAGTTATGCTAGGAAGGAAGGAAAAATGTATTCTCTACCATGGCGAACTTAGGGCCTTGGGAGAAATTCTATGCATTGGACACTTTAGTACCCCTGTGCCAGCTATATTTATCTAGTACCCCTGTGTCAACTATATTTATTTATTTATAAAAGTATTTTGTGCTGTTTTCCTCCCCAATCAGGGGGACTTGAGACAGCTCACAAATTAAAATGGAATAATAAAAACAGAAAAAATACAGAATGTAAACAAAGACAAAGTGACCAACTTAAACAGATTATGAGAGCATTAATCAGTCAATGAATCAAATGCCTGACAAAATGGAAGCTGGGTGGCTTCTTATGGAAGCCACCCAGGGTGGGGGAGTCAGTGGGCTCCAGCAAGGCTATGGGGAGCTCTGGGAGCCAGTTGCGGCCTGGTGAGCAGCTGAGTGATGATATCGCTCAGTGCCAA
The DNA here is from genome assembly GCA_026170595.1 of Plestiodon gilberti rubricaudatus. Taxonomy (NCBI): domain Eukaryota; kingdom Metazoa; phylum Chordata; class Lepidosauria; order Squamata; family Scincidae; genus Plestiodon; species Plestiodon gilberti. The sequence goes on along the minus strand of JANXHW010000003.1, from coordinate 200,506,365 downwards.
CAGAGAGAGGGGACGCTGAAGTGCTGACAGCTACAGTGAATCCCTGGGGGAAGGAGCTAAGGCAAGGGTAGCAGGGACAAAAGGAGGGCTACATGGAGAGAAAGGAGGCAGGTGAGAGAGAAGGAGAAAGAATGGAAAAGTGAGAAATGGAAGCAACGTTGACAGAAGGAAGAAAAAATGGGAGAAACAAGACAAAGAGAGAGAGGGTAAGAATTGTGGGGAAGGTGTTGGGGAAAGAAGAGCAGAGAGGAAGTGTTCTGGAAAGGGGAAGAAAGAGGAAAGGAATTGGTCCCTATAGGGACACACGGGCCCCAACTGGAGACACCACTTTGGTCCAGCTGGCTAAAAGAGCTAGGGATAGCCGCCATGGGCAGGAGCCTAAAAAGAGCCCCCAGGGTACCTCTCCCAGTGGGATGGAGATAGAGTGTTAGGGTAAGAGAAACCCACCAAGATGTAAGGGAAGCTTGGGAACAGACATCCTTTTGCCTTCACAGAAGCTCTCTATAGAGAAAACATTGGAAGAATCTCTCATCTCTTCCCCCCCCCCCCCCGGAAGTATCAGTCCTAGAGGCTGATTAAGGACACTGGAGTATTTACCACTCCTGTATGATAAATGTATATACTCCTCTGAATATACCCCTGAATTAAACTCCTTATGCAGCAGTTTGTATGTCCCTGGTGATCCTTTTTGCCTAGTCCGTGTGAACATTATCTGCGTGTGAGATGTCCTATGCCTTGTCATACGATGTGGATCTGCATCCTTGGGGGGGGGGGTGTACCACAGAGCCCTATGAATATTTTCTGGCAGGGCATTCTATGTGGTGCGTGCTTTCCCACCTACTCCCAGTCATGCATTCACAAATGACGGCACGTGCAGGGAGAGTCTCCCTAGATTATCTCCGCAGAAGGACAGACTCCTATGGGGAGAGGCAAGTCTTCAAGTATCTGGGTCCGAAATCATTCATAACAACCACCTTGAATGAAGCCAGGAAACAAAGCAACAGCTAGTGCATATGATACAGCAGGAGGGTGTCATGGTTATGACCTCATCGGCCAGTTAGCAATCTGGCAGCTACATCTTGAATCACCTAAAGGGTGCTGTCATCTTCATGAGGGGAGCATATAGGGTATTGGTTGCTTGTGGGTTGTGCTTGCTTTCTTGTGCTGACATTGTTTACTTTGATGAAGACTACAGTGCTCCTTTTGACTTCGTCCCAGTCAACCTTTTCAGCTCTCTTTTCAAATGAGTGTGACACAGACACTCTTTTGCAACTGGGAAACAAAGCTCTAATTGCCCTAGTTTGCTGGGCGATAAAAAGGTCAGAAGGAGGTGGGGCAGAAAGTAGAAGAGACTATTCTGGCTACTGCAACAATCTGGAAGTTTGGGTATGAGACCATTTCTGTTCAAAGCATACAGTTTCTTTTGTTTGTTATGAAATTTGTGGTTTCTGTTTTCATTTTTCAATTTCCCCTCAAATTTCCATTTTTATTGGGGGAAAAAGAACCAAAAGGAACCTCCCCCCCATGGTTTCAGTATTTCCAGAAATTTTACATCTTTACATAGGAAGGGCACAATGAATCAGTCCAGATTATACTTAACTCATCTGACTAGCCCTATGTTTCTAATGACTGCTAACACTACTCAGGTGCCTTTTTCATCCAGCAGTTGTTTCAACTGCGCTTTGCCTTGAGAAAGCTCCACGTGAGGAGTGAAACGTCGGCCTGAGGAATCAGATTCCATTGTCTGCTGTTGGAGGAACCTTTTTATGTGATACTGCTTGTGCACTTTAAAGAAATCTCCAAACTACAACTGCGGTAAAGGATTTTTATTTCTCTGTTTTGTTGTTCACATGGCTGCAGAACCCATAATTCTTAGAACATTGACAATGGCACTGCTAAGCCATTGCTGGGGGATGCTTGTTCGGCACCCTTGCCCTTGAGGTGTGGGGTGCCACAAGGGTCAATTCTATCCCCCATGCTGTTTAACATCTGTATGAAGCCGCTGGGAGAGTCATCCAGGGGTTTGGGGTAGGGTGTCATCAGTATGCGGATGACACCCAGCTCTTTCTCTCCTTTCCACCTGACTCCAAGGGGGCGGTCGATGTCCTGAATCGTTGTCTTGAGGCAGTTGGGAGCTGGATGGGGGTGAACAAGCTGAAATTAAATCCTGATAAGACAGAGGTTCTTCTGGTCCAGAAGTCTACGACTCAGGTACTGGATCATCGTCCTGCTCTGAATGGGGTTGTACTCCCTCTGAAGGAGCAGGTCCGCAGCTTGGGGGTTCTCCTGGATGCGCAGCTGCTCCTGGATTCCCAGGTAGCGGCTGTGGCCAGGGGGGCTTTTGCCCAGCTTCGGCTGCGACCGTACTTGGATCGTGCAGACCTAGCCACAGTGACCCATGCCCTAGTGACATCTAGACTAGATTACTGCAATGCGCTCTATGTGGGGCTGCCTTTGAAGACTGTTCGGAAACTGCAACTAGTGCAGAATGCGGTGGCCCGGGTGGTTGCCGGGGCTTGTCGGTTCGACTCAGTTGGACCGTTGCTTCAGCGGCTACACTGGCTGCCGGTTCATTTCCGGGCACAATTCAAAGTGCTAGTTTTGACTTTTAAAGCCCTTAACGGCTCGGGTCCAGGGTATTTGAGGGACTGCCTCCTTCCTTATAATCCGACCCGTACTCTGAGGTCATCAGGGGGGGCCCTGTTGACTGTGCCGCCATTGGCGGAAATGAGGGGGATGGCGGCACGGAGTAGGGCCTTCTCGGCGGTGGCGCCCCAATTATGGAATTCCCTCCCCTTGGAATTCTTTAGAGGCCTTTCGGCGGGGCCTTAAGACGTTTTTATTCAGGACTGCTTTTAATGTCTGACATGGTGGGCTGACCTTTTAACAAATGGTTTTAATATATGTAAATGCTGGTGACCCACTGGGGGGGTTGTTTATTTTTAATCTTAAGTATTTTAATTATTTTAATGTGTTTAATTGACTGTTTTAATGTATTTTATGTACTTGTTTATTATGTATTTTAATATGTTGTGAGCCGCCTTGAGTGCCCTCGGGAGAAAGGCGGGCTACAAATTCCTTAAATAAATAAATAAATAAGCGTCGAATATCCTTAATTTCAGCCATTGAACTGAGAGCTTAATCCTATGCCAACCTTCAACGGCGGGACTAGGCTCCGCACTGTCGCAAATATGATGTAAAGCACGTTGCGACAGCGCAGAGGTCTGTTCCTCCGGTGTGGAGGCCAGCACCGGCAGGCCTCTGCCGGTGAAGTAACTACACCCACCAAAGGCAAGTAAGCTCTCCATCGGCCAGTGGGGAGGCGGGGGAGGGAGGTGGGGTTCTGGAGCAGGGAAAGAGCAGGGAGGAGCGTGGATCAGGCCCAGGAGGGGGTGGGATTGACAGAGGAGGCCTCTGCTGAATCCTATACCCCATCCCGTGCCTGAAAGCCCGACATGGGGGTTCTTGGAACTGAGCCAGCCATTTTGCTGCCATGCCTCCGAGTAGCCCCATAGGGGCTTCTAGGGCTTGGCACAGGGGCAGGGAATGATTGTCCCCTTCCCTCAAGGAGACCTCCAGCCCCGCGCTGGATGCATTGGAGCCTGCCCCAGCGCCAGTGCATCAGAGCGTGGGGCTTTGAATAGGATTAAACTGTGAATCATGATTCATGTATCTTCAAAGTGACCAGTTTGAGGAGAAGGTGGGGGGAACATATTTTAAATAAAACACACACATCATTTATTGAATAGTAGAAAACTAGGTATTGCTAGTGGCTACTTTCATTGCATTGTAGAGTTTGGAAGTGTGGATACAGTGTATACCGTCATTCTGTATCCAAATCATCTGTGACATTAGGATGACTCTTCTTTAGCAAAACTACAAAGACATAGGTTTCACAGCATCTCTTGCTGAATGTAATTCTAAACAAGGATACAAGGATCAATATTCTTAACCCTTATTTGTGTCACATTCTTACGTGGTTTCCTCTGTGTCCTTTTCCTATTTCTGTGTAATTGAAACATGACCTCCTCTCTGATACTGCTAATCAGTTAGAAAAATACAAGTATGCTTCATAGAGGATCAAGACCAGCAAGTTCCTTAATATTAAGAAAAGATGAGAGGATGCCATTTCATAGCATCTTTTGGTGTAGCATGTTAATTTTGTTCATGGATGATGGACAAACCTTGCTCAGGAACATGAGGTACCATTTGAAAATCAGGCTCCAATATTCATCTAAACTAGTTTTCTGACTTCAGGATCACTCAACTTGCTTGTAACAACATTAAATGTTGTAGACATTAAATGTATGTATCTTTTTTCTCTCTTTCTAGCCTTTCATGACATATATTCTCCTGCAAAGTTTTAGATTTCCCTATTTTTTTGTGTTTTATACAATTCCTCCACTTGAGTAGTGTACAGTACCAGTTTTCACCAGTGAAAATGAAGTCCTTCCTTTATTATATTTAATAATTATCTATGCACACATTTCAGTGATTTCCAATTAGATTTTTTTTACTTTCCTGTATCACAATTAATTTTCATCTGTCAGACAGTTTTTGTCTACATGATTTTATTATTGTCTAGGCCATATTTCTCTTTGCACTGCCTTTATTGGGGTTACGTGAAAGGCCTTGCTAAAATCCAAATGGTTTATGTCCAGCACATTTCTTTTATCCATCCATTTTCTCCCTGCAGTACAACGCTGTTCGCATTGAAATATTTATATCTGTCTGAGTTACGTCAGAGCAAATGTAAAGGTGCTGCTGTGATTTTATAATGGAACCTACTTATTAACTGGTATTATTATATGCATTGAAAGTCATTTGAGTCATGGGAGACAATATCATTCAGTATGAGCAGTGAGGGTTGTAAAGATCATGGCATTATGAATCTTGGAAAGAAATAGAAGAGCCTTATATGCTGTGATGACATGAAGAGCATTTGCAAAGCTTGCAAGCTGTATTCAAGACTCTCAAAATGTCAGCTTCAGATATGCCATAGCAAAGAATTACATCTTTAGCAGAAGAATTATTTGGGCAATGCCTCTCAAAAGCTGCATGCTGTCAAGTGTTCCTGTTCTTTGGGAACATAAACAGGATCTGGGGACAGCTTGTGCAAGAAAACAGTTGGAATACGGAATATTATAGTTTTTTTTTCTGCAGCCAGCTTGATTATCATCATCACCCTGTGTACAAGGAAAGTGTCAAGAGGTATTGTGAAGAATGCTCAGTCCCACCTCAGCAGCAGCCATAAAAATGGTTCAGCATATTTCACAATCCCCGTCCAGGTCTTCTACACAGCTACTAAGCTAAGTAGGCCACCTGTTACTGTGTTTCAGTAGCTGGGCTTTTAAAGAGTTGTTATGAAAAATAATATCTTGGAAAAGTTTGATTGATTTGACTGTTCTGAGATTCTGGACATTCTAACAGACACACTTCTTGTCAACTAGCCATCTACATTATAGTCTCCATTTAATTTGCTTGTGTTCGGTTTTGAAACTTTATTCAATTGTATAATGCAACTTTTTTCTTTTGTACTGCTCAAAAACTATTTTTAAATGTCTGAACAATAATTTTTATTTTTTGGGATAAAAATAAAACAGAATACTTATGCAAGAGGTCATATTTGACATTGGGAAATAGATTAGACCATAGAACAAATGGACTATATTTTGGAAAGTACTGCATTACCAAGACAAGACAGAGCTCTCACACTCTAGCATCTCCAGAGATCAAATGTAATTTTTTTCTTTTCTTCAATTACATTTTGGGTTGACTATGTGATGATTATACAGCTAACAATTCATTCTAGATGTAGGTAAACATCTATAGCCTAGTCCTAGCTTCTGACTGTTGGCATAAAATCCATGAAGTTATTTTCTGGTCATAAACAGTTTTAGGGTGCAATCCTCCGGAAGTCCCTGGTAACGGAACGAGTGTTCCGTTGCTGGATGCCGTTGTGAACGTGCCGTAAAGCAAGTTCGCGATGACTCAAGGCCGGCACAAGGCTGGCCTCCCTCATTCCAACGCCGGACTGGGACGCAGCTGCTGGAGAAAGGTAAGTTCTCCCGCAGACGGCTGTGTGGACAGTTTGGCGGGCGAGGGAGGGGAGCCATTGGTCTAGCCGGCCCGGGAGGGGGATGGCGCCTGCCATATCCCCAGCTAGGCCGTTACATGGCCTCCTCAACTTCCGCCAGCTGGCAGAAATCCGAGGAGGCCTATTGGGCTGGGCCCAGTTTACACCCGGGGAAAGGGACGAGCGTCCCCTTTCCCGAGTAGACCTCCGGTTCGCCTTCAGATGGGCAGCCTGGGCTCAGGATCCGGCGGGCAGCCCAGCCCTGGGCTGCCAGATCCTTACACAGGATTACGCTGTTACGCATTTAGTCCTCTGGTAATTAATTACAGTGTAGTGATTCTCTAATTAAAGTTCTCAAGCAGTTTTGTCAACAATAAGAAATCTTCAGAAAACGATTCATTGATTATATCATACATTTCTACATGTAAATTCCATAGTATTGATTGCAAAATAAACAGTGATTTACAGTTCACCAAATCTGTGTGAGATATTAAACTTTTTGTTAAAATTTCACAACTACTTAAGTCGGACTGCGAGTGCCCATTGTACTGAGAGTGTGTGGTTCAGAGGATACTGAGCTCTTATGACTGAATGAATAGGTGACCTTTTAGCAGTTATGGTCTCTCAGTCCAATTTTTTCATCTATAAAAATGAGTTGTATAATTTACTAACTTCACAGGAAGAGCAAAATTGTGGCAGGGGCAAAGTCCTAAAGCTGCCCACCCACTGCTGCAGTTCCCTTGCCGCTATTTTGCTTAACATGTAACTTGGCCCAGTTTCATTGTTTCCTAATAGGGTGCAAAGACTGCTGAGTGCTTTTTGTTAGAGCATCATAATTTTTTGGTTAGGTGGATGATTTTTTAAAAAGTTTATATGTAGCACATTTAGTTCTGATTTGTAATTCCCTGCTAATTTGTAATTCCCATCCCCTGCTAATTGGGCAATTGGCACTTTTTCAATTGGTGCTCCTCTTATAGCAGGGGGAGAGTAACTGCCCCCCTTTCCACCCCAGCACAGTGTTTTTTTCTGGTGACTGTTTGCTGGTGGTGTTCTGCATCTTTTTTTTTTAGACTGTGAGCCCTTTTGGGACAGGGAGCCATTTAATCATTTGATTTTGTCTGTGGATCGCTTTGTGAACTTTTTGCTGAAAAGCGGTATATAAATACTGTTAATAATAATAATTCATACATTGATCAATAAAAATACCTTTGGAGTTTAATTTAGTCGCTGTATAATGTTTTCCTGTGCTTGACCTGCACTTTCCACAGACAAATTGTATTTCACTGAAATTTCTAATTATCTATCAGCTTATAAATGCCTATAACTTGATTGACCTTTAAGTGCAGATCATAAAATTAGTGGCTCATTTAGCTATATTATCTCTGACAAAGTATGATAGAATGTCAGTATTTGCCTAAGCTTCTTAACTAGTGCTTTGTTATATTTTAAATTACCAATATAGAGCAAAACATATAAAAGGGAAGGATTTTTCAACAATGACTTTTTAGGTATCTACAGATGAACCTCAACCAAAGTGCAGAGTTTGGATGCTAAAAGTCAGGATATGAAACCAACTTTAGACTGCATTTTAGCACACAGCCACACAAATTTACTTTTCACTGAAGTCCATGGGACAAGTACATGATTGTATGCAAGATTTCATCCTTTACAGTTGGTGACTGTGGATTCTTGTTGTATACATTTAGGTTCTGTATAATACCATTGACCTTAAGTATAATTCATTGTTTGTATTTATAGCATAATAATGTCTTGAACTTTAACTCAATTTCAGTTGTGCATATTAAAACAAAGTGTGTGTGTGTGTGTGTGTGTGTGTGTTATTGCAACAGCTATTGCATCTTTATCTGCTATCTTGTATAACTTTCCAGTATATTGGCATGATATTGTGAGAGATTCAACTAGTTGTCTTGAACAAAATTGTAGGCTACCCACATCTTGTTTTTTATTTCTGTGCAGTAGTTGAAAGTAAAATATTTTGTAAAAAATATTTTTTTAAAAAAATGGGGGGGGATGTGGCCATTCTTGGCACCAGCATTTTCAACGGCAAGTCTGTAAAACTTAAGGTTTTGTCACATGTTGATTGACGATGTTTAAAGTGCAAATTTTCTTTCATTACAGATTTGTCCTAAATGTCCATATTATTATTATTATTATTATTATTATTATTATTATTATTATTATTATTATTATTCCTTCCACAATCATGGGTATGTAATTTCATCTGTTTTTTTAATTGTTGTGCATGATTCTTTTAATAAGTTAATTGTTGATATAAAGGTGCTCAGTGCTATTTGAGATCCTTTAATGCAGAGCTGTATTTTTCTATTCTGAATTGCCTTCTTTATTTCCTTTCTTCATTACAAACTACTCTGGAAAGAGCTTTTCTAACTAAAAAAAAAGCTATGCTTGACTGATAATGCATTGCTTTGGATGGTGAAACATTATGAAAGTTTAATTTTTAATTAAATCTGAAATACCAATTATAACTGAAAGAGATTTTAACCTGTTTCTTTTCAGAGTGCCTGAAGTTACATTTTAGATGCTGAAATCACTGCACCTTAAAAACAAAAAAAGATTGAGCTGCACTGCATTTCTGTAAGTAAAAGCTTTTCTAGTACCTTTTGTCGGTCTTTCTGTAACACAAAAGCATTAGTGTAGTAACTGGACTTGGTAAAAAAAAAAGTCAGTTTGTCCTTAATAAGGGCTTATATATTTTATATACAGTATAGAGCACATATTTTTTGTAAATTCAAGTTGTGCTAGATTTTTAGCATGTTTTATATCAAATCCTAAATTGCTAATCTTTTCTGCTGGCTGTTTCAAATTTTATTAGAGCTAATGGTGTGGAGCTTTGTCTCCATTGACATACATTTTCTGTCATCCTGTCACCAGCAATTCCTGCGCTTTGGTACAAGGAAAGATAATGTAATGTATCAGAAGGTTCCTGACGGCATCAGAAAAAGTATTTCTTTCCCCTTTATGATGTCATGAGAAATCTTTGTCCCTTGTTATAATGAAAATAAAAAAGAAGAAATAACTTTTGATAGAATACAGATAATTCAAAACTGTTTATTTCACTACTTTCTGCTTTCACAATTTTGGCCACTAGTGGTGTGTCCCCCTGAGGGTGTCACTTGGTGCGTTTTGCACCCCCCCCCCCACCAGTGTAGGGACACCACTGGAGGACTTTACCCTTTATACACCATATTATTTCCAGTTACTTCTGTCTTAGCTCTTTTGTCCTCTATGGCCTGTGCCTTGCCCTCCTCCCCACTGTCACCTCTTTTTTGTAACACAGATGCTTCACTTTCCTTTTTATTTATTTATTTATTCACATTTTTATACCACCCTTCCTTCAAGGAGCTCAGGGCGGTTTACATGGTTCCTTCCATCCTTTTGTCCTCACAACAACCCTGTGAGGCAGGTGAGGCTGAGAGATAGTGACCGGCCCAAGGTCACCTAGGAATCTTCATGGCTGATTTGAACCTGGATCTTCCAGGTCTAACTCCCAAACCACTGCACTATCCTGGTTTCCTTCTATCCCACTGCCACGTTTACTCCCCACTGTGGTCTTGACTGCCTCTAGATACTAACATCATTTGCTCTCTTTCAACTTGTTTCGCTATGAACAAGTTCGGATGCCACAGTTTCCACTTCTTCTTGTTTTTCCTCTGGCTTGGCAATGGCAGCTGCAGCCTTATGTACAGATAAGGAGTAAGTCCCACTTGAAATAGTGGGACTTGTTTCTGAGTAAGTAGACATAGGGTTGGGTTGTAAGGGGTCAGATTGTGGTATTTGTACGTGTGTGTGTTTAACCCTGGCACCCCCCAGTTTCTGACCACCCAGTATGCACTCTTGCTCTGTTTCTGTTCTGTGTCCTCCTTTAGACTGCAGGCTTGGCCAACTGTTGATACTTGTGTTTTTTCTCCTGTTCCTAGTTTATTGAATGTTTTCTCGTGGAAATGGCCACATTCATGTTGGGTCTGGTTTTTGCTTGTTTGCTTGTTTCTTTGTTCTAGTCTAGTAAACATTTTGGCAAGCTGTTATGAAAAATACACTGATATAGCCATAGCCGCTCCCATTCTACACTCTTACTGGTCTCATAGGTGGACATGGACCTGTATGTTTTGAAGATGCAATGTGGGAATCAGCCCTTGTTTGTGAGCTAGATGATTGCAGCTCATAATTACAGGCAAGTGAGCTGGGCATCTAGAGGAATCCATCTTCCAAATTTAAGTAGTTAAACATAAACAAAGTTGTAGTTTAAAATAAAAGCATGTGAAACACTGCAAACCAAAATCAGTCTGTTTTTCTCATTAAAGATCAAAATGTACAGCTGGGTAATGAAACCCAGAAGGTTATGTGTTCTTCCCAAGTTGCATCTCTGTTGTACAGCACAAAGTGTTACGCTTTAACAGCTATGAGTTTCTTCTTTTAAACATTAATGAATTTATTTTGGAGATCAGGGTATAGAATACTGTAGGTGCATAACAACCTATCTAGCACAGAATTTATACCAAGAACTGGTCAAATTACAACATTTTCTGTTTCCTAACATGTACCAGAAGAAAAATGAAATAGACCAAATTTGTGCCATTTTCAGTGCAATCCTGTGTAACTTTGCACTGGTGGAAGTGCACTTGCACTGGTGCATCTACTGTTACACCGGTGCAAAGTTACACAGGCGCATTTGACAAGGGCCACAGCATTGTTTTTTGTGCATGCATGTACTACGAAGCAAGTTAATCACACGCTACGAAGCACAATCAGGTGCATTGTTTTCCAGTGTCTGTAATTCAGATACTTAAGGTGGACACGTGTTCCTGCGGGTCCTGAATCCATGGGGTCCACCTTTAAAAAAACAGTAAAAAGGAAGAAACACACACCACCAATCCCTTGTACCTTTGTGCGGTGAAGTCATGCCATTTTCAAGCCTCTGCAGGGCTTCTGCAAGCTGAACGACCCACTTCCGGGTCACTCAAAGGCTCTTCCCTCCTCCCAGCCTTGCCCCGGGATGCATTCTGGGGTGAGCCTGGGAGGAGTGAAGAGCCTTCGTGCGACCCGTATATGGGTTGTTAAGCTTGCAGAAGCCCTGTGGAGGTTTGAAAATGGCACGGCTTCACTGCACAAAGGTACAAAAGGGGATTGGGGGCCCTTCTTGTTACTTTTTACTGTTTAAGGTGGACCCCAGTATCCGCGAATCCTCGCTATCTGCAGGGGGGGTCCTGAATGGATCACCTGCAGATAACGTGGGCCCACTGTACTGTATAATTTAAATCTAATTAAATAAACATAAAACTTTTCCCTATTCTCAACCCAGGGAGACTGGAGAAATGGAAATGCTTATGGGTAACTGAAATTTTGCAGAGATTAATAGACTTGAGCTAATTCCCAAACATTTAATAGTTTCGTTTTTATTTTTAAAGCAAGTTTGTAATCTTCATTGGTTGCGTAGAGAAGTCTGAAAACATGGCGAATATCTGGATTATTGGAATACTAGAATACTATCTTGAAATCCAGATAGTAATTTGTTCCTGCATTGATCTTTGACATTTTACTACCAAGCAATAGAAGACGTGAAGCTTTTTTTTAAACCTGACTGGGTTATGTCATATGAAATGTTGGTTTAGGGGCTGTTTCTAAGGTCTGAATACCTTGAACTAATGGGTAGATGAGCACAGAGGTTAACACCAAAGACTGGAGATGGCTTGATATGATGGTAAAACCCATATAACAATGAAAATCAATATAACAGTGAAGTGACAATAATCCACTGCTATTCTAAAATAGTCATTACTATTTACTAGTTATTACTTTAAGCCACACTATTACTTTAAGCCATTACTAGTCATTACTTTAAGCCACACTCTCTCCCCATTAAACCTAGTTTTAACAACCACAGTTTGCATATACAATCATTCCTCAGGACCATTCAGAACATCTGAGTGGGCAAGAAATGACAGTAATGAATCTGCCATCAAAAGGGTAAGGAGGGATAGTATAACCTTGGAATAGAAGAGAAAGGAGGGGTAGACTGGTAATAATAGATGTGATAGTGAAGGTAGTTTTCTGAGTTAGAGAGGAAAGGGAAGATCATGAAACTGGGTAACCCCAAACCATCATAGTTTAAGGAGAGATAATTAAGTGGGGCAGAGTGGACTTCAGAGAAGGGGAAGAGGACAAAAAGACACAAATCCAAGTAGAAGTGAAATGCCAGCTATTTTTGTAAAGTCATCTTAGGCCAGTCTTTGTTGGAGCTGCCATATTATGAAAATGGAACAATAAAATGTGAATGTACGAATGTACTGTGCTGTAATGTATCTAAATAATAATATGTATGTCTTAGCCACAGGGAGAGAAGGCAGCTTTGAAGTTTTCCTCTTATTTCTAACAGAAATTCATTATGAGCAGATGTTAGCATTTCTTTCTTGGCATCTGGGTGATCCCATTCTATGGTAGTTCTTAAGTAGAGAAGAGCTTTGGTTTTTAATTTTTTTGTTTGTTTGCTTTTATGATGTTGTGTATTTTGTTTATGAAGGTTGGATTATGCTATTTTATTGGCATAGAACATGGGGGAGATTCTTTGCTTGGCATCACTGATGCCCATGAATTATCATCTGGCTTTCCACACAGTTCTATGCATGTGTACTTAGCAGTAAACACTGAGTTAAATGGGGCTTACTTAGAATCATAGAATTGGAAAGTATCCACAAGGTCACCTAGTCCAAACCCCTACCTGAAGCACGGGTCATCAAATTGCTTTTGACCAAACTCGCTCTCTGTTCACCGAAGCGAGTTTAAAACAAAGATTAAACCTGGAAGCCCTTTCGATTTCTCAGAGGAGACCTGCGAGCCTTGTGAACAGACAGCAAGAGCTGTCATTCGCCAATAAAATCTGGCTTCCTATACTGAAAAAAGCACACTTGCAATCAGCAAAACAAGGAACGACTGAGAGGTTACCTCCGGTCATCGCGGAAGTTAGCGCTTCCGCTGTCAATTAGCGGTTCCCGCGCTTTTACTGTTATATGTCTTCAGTGCTCTACGCTTGACAATGTCATCTAGCAGTGTTACACTGCGTTGCCTTGACAAGGTCCCTCGTGTGGGATGAAACGTTGGTGGCAGGAGAAGTAAGGACTCTTTTTTGCCTGTGAATGAAGAATTTTTGGTGCGCACATTTACCAGATGTGCGTTGAAAGAAAATTTCGGAGACTGTAAGAGCAATTAAAGTTTTTATTTTTATTTTTCTGGTTCAAAATATATATGGCTGTAAAACCCATAATCCCTGTTTCGTTACAAATTGTACCATGCCATGAAAGTTTCCACAGTACAGACTCTTCCCTGTCAGAAACTGCAAACTTTGGAAGAGAGAGACAAATTTGGCTTTTTTCGTTACAGGCCCCCTTACTACAAATTGTATACTGTATATCAGTGGTTCTCAAACCACGAGAACCAGATGTGGTCACTATCCCCTTAAGGTGATGTGTGGCGACGTCCTGCCACCACCGGGACAAAAAGGGTATTTTTTTTTACTTACTTGGGATCGCGCCGGCCCTCCAGAGATTGCGGGCCTCCCCACGCTTCAGATTGGCTCCCTGAAGCGATCAAGACCCACTTCCGGTTTCAGCCAAAAACCAGAAGTGGGTATCGATCGCTTCAGGGAGCTGATCTAAAGCGCGGGGAGGCCCACCGAGGGTGCCATGGGCCCCCCTCACCCTCCAGAGAGCTGGTGTAACCCCCAGTAAGTAAAAAAAATACCTTTTTGTCCTGGCGGCGCAATCCTGGTAGTGCCCCCGCCGCCCCGCCCCTGCAAATACTTGCAACTTTCACAAATCATGGGGTGAACTTTGAGAAAAGTTGCTGTATATCCTTGCAAAGGGAACATTGTTGCCACCTGTTGAGGAAAGGAGGTTGTTTATCTATTACATACCGTAATTACCCCTGATGGCAAGAGGTGGGAGTAAGATAAAGTTTGGTTATGGATGTTTGATTGCTTAAGGGGAAGGGATGGAAGGTGCACAAGAGCCCTATGTTGAGTATAGATTCCCTCTCCCTGGTGAGTCTTCATTGTTTATCTGTGTGGAGTCCCTTGCAACCTGAATTGGAAGAGTGAAGTGAGGTTCTGGGTGAGTATATTGGTGCCTGGAGTCCCGAGGCAAGGTATCTGTGAGAGTTCTGAGAAGACACTTGTTAACGATATGCCCTTCACTTTTGTTTTCCCTGGCTGTTGGGTGTGCTCTTACTTGTGTGCTCTTAGACGTTGGAGCAGAATGGTGTTGTCTCAGAGCTGCTTGTCTTTCTATGTGACCTGGGTTCCTTTTTTTCTTATATACTTCTGGCGATGTGACCATCCTTGAGGTTCTCAGTTGGCTTCAGTGGAAATGTTTTTTTTAATCTATTATACCCCCAAAGAGGTGATGTGTTACACTGTCAATAGGACCTGGGCAAACTCTTTAGGGAGTGTATGATTTTGATGCACTTCCACTCCTCTCCTGCCATGCCCCCACCTCAGACCATGATTGTTCTTTGCACTGGTGGATTACGTCCAGTACAAGGGTTCAGCTTGTGGGGAAGGGTATCGTTGCACATGTTGTTTTTTACACCAGCATTGCATTATGCTTTTCCAGTACAATGGGTTTTAGGTGTAATACTTTGTAGCTTAGCAAGCATAGCTTGAAGATAGAATTGCACTATAGATATATTCCAGTATAGCATGGCTGTGTGCTTGTTTAGCTATATTGTTGTTGTCACCCCATAGGAGGCCACAGATTTCTTGACCCTTTATTTAGATCCTGCACATTGAATTACTTGAGCATTGAGTTACTTGACAAATGGTTCTTCCAAGTTGATGAGATGTACATATTTTATTGTTTCTAAGACATGGAGATCACAAGTGTGAAATGAAATATTGCAGGAGGCATAAAAGTGCAGAGATGAAGGTGGAATTTGCATTGGCTTCACTTCAGCACAGATGGTGAAAAACTTGAAGCTACTTTTGGGTCCTGAGACCTTGCCCCCTCAGGCTAATAAATAATGGAAGAAATGGGAAAAATTAATTCCACTGAGATCTAATGATTCATACTCCTTAAAAATGAGCCATGGGAAATCTGCCTGCGTTTCACTATGTTCTTGTATGCTTTGGGATATTTATTCAGTATAGTAGCATTTCTAATCAACAGTTAATCAGTTAATCAAGGCTTAATAAAATGAAATACACTCTAAGTGCAGTAGGCTTCCCATGTTTACTGTAGTCTGCAATGCTAGGAGCACTGTACTACTATCATGAGTCAGTATCCAAGTCTGAAATATTTCACCTCTATACGTTGTCAGGGCTAGGACAAATGTTCACATCTGGTCCTGGTGTGTGTTCGTGTGTGTGTGTGTTCGTGTGTGTTCAAAAGCTCAGAATCCCTCAGTGACTGGTAATCTGTTGGCCAAGCAAAGGCAGAAGACCAGTTTCCTACTACGTTATTTATACCAACCTTGGCCAATCCAGATGAATGCTGCTGCATGTGAGAATGGCCCTCTGCCTGCGTTGTCGTAGTCCACAGTACCTCATTAGGAGAGGACCCAGCAACAGACCCTGATATTCCCACTTCAAATCCCAGAATCTCTGACAGATACTGGTTTGTAAGAGGACAGTGAAGCAGTGCCCAAGTCATTCAAATGGCCCCTGTCATTCAAATGATAAAGTTCTATTTCTTGTTTATATGCTCTTTGCACATAAAAACTAGTAATATAATAGCAATCTTTGGAAAATAGTTCGCTTCATCAAATGCATGAGGTTAAAATCCTTGCCTGCCTGCTGAGGGTTTAACTTCAAGTGGCTGATAAAGTGCATTGCAAGCCACAAAAGCTTAGGCTGAAATAAATTGGTTCTTTAAGGTGCTACAAGACTTCTTATTTCCAGAAGACAATGTAAGTTCTCTTACTGAAAAAAAAAATGGCAGCTGCTGTGTTGAAGAAGTTCCTTCTAGAAATTGATGGAGACAGAATGGGCAGTTCTGACATCTTCACTCATCCAACACCTAGATGAAGTGCCTTCCAAACTCAAGCAATGGCAGTGGTTGATGCAGCTTTTGGACTTGGTGTCCAAATTAAATTAAAACTTGCTGGAAATAGAAACAAAAGAAAAAAAGAGAGCTTAATACAAATGTAAAATTTAAATCTTCAAACATGCATTGCTACAAAGAGTGAGACTTTTCAAAGTCAAAAAGACCGCTTAAGTCGTCTACGTCCTTCAATTAAAAATTACACATCTTAGGGGATCCTTGTGCAATTTTTGTCTATAAAAAGCATTCCTTTACAAATCAGTCATCACCCAAAGGCTAGCAGTGATTGATTTAGGAAATTATTTCTAATCTAGTATGATGATTTCTAAAGATTTTTGATTGATTTGAAATGTTTCATAAAATATGCAGAATAATTATTCTTTGGCAAATTGCATGCGTCGCTTGTACGGTCTACAGCCATCTTTGTCCTTCATGCTGGTATGTTTCTCTCATGTATTTATCTCCAGGATGGGCACTTGCTTGTTTATATTGGTTATCTTATGCCCCCTGACTGTAACATCTTACGTTTTCATATAATAGAACTCTGCTTTCCATGAAACTTCTGTTCATGTTCTAGACCATGTATTTCATTCGCATTCCTCAACTACTTCACACTAGCAGCACAATCCTATGCATGTCAACTCAGAATTAAGCCCTATTGTGTTCCAGGAAAGTGCATTTATTGCAGCCCAAGTTGGTTTTCAGTTGCAATTTACTTCACGAGTGTGTCTTGTTGCATTCAAGTGATAAATTCAGTTTATTTAAGGTGATCATTGTCTACTTAATTTTGTGGAAATCTTGCAAATTATTACCTACTGAAATTAACATTAAACCTTGTACATTTTGAATTTCTTTGGTATACATTAAAATGCCGTCCTTGTTGCCATAGGTTTCGTATAAATAAATGGAACACCATTTTACTTCCCAGAAAGCTGATAGTACACATAGGAATAGTACAAATAAGAAGAGAAGCAATAGGTTGGTTCATATGGTCAAC
The DNA here is from genome assembly GCA_026170595.1 of Plestiodon gilberti rubricaudatus. NCBI lineage: Eukaryota > Metazoa > Chordata > Lepidosauria > Squamata > Scincidae > Plestiodon > Plestiodon gilberti. The sequence continues at coordinate 200,489,222 of JANXHW010000003.1, read as the reverse complement.
AAACTATGGTTTATTGTGATCATGAATGCGACTCCTAACCCTCCCAGGCCCTCATGCTTTCCCCTCCTCTTATCTCCTCAGCTCCAGTGCAGATTTCTGACATGAGCCTTGTAGTTTGTTAAATCTCAGCTCTGCAGTTGTCCGAACTTGAAGCAGTTACTTATCTATTGTTTACAAACCATGATTAAACTGGGATGTGAAACCAGAGTTGAATCTCAATCACAGTTAAACAGTGTCACAAAGTGGTCACAAACAGGGGACAAAGTGGCAAGATAAAAAAGACACAGCGAGTTAAGCAGCTGGGCGAGTTCAGCAGCGGGGCGAGGAAGCCAGGCCCCACACACTGCCCGGCACGTCCCTTGAAGAGAGGAGAGCTCCAGCAACATTAAGGTACCCAAACTTTGATAAATCCATAACTTACACTCAAAAGCTATGCAGTCAGACAGCCAGCAGAAGGGTGGGGGCTATCCAGTGTTTTGCACTGAGTGTCACATGTATGACTATCTGCCTCTTGGGCACAAGTCATGGGTGTGTGCTCGGTGCAAAGAGCTCCAGGCTCTCAGGGAACAGGTTCGCACCCTTGAAGCCACGGTTGCTGACCTGGAGAAGCAGAGACAGGTAGAGAGGAACCAGGGTGAGACTTCTAGGGATGTGGAGGCATCGTCCTACCCTCAGTTGGCCAGCGCCTCAGCTGCCAGGAAAGGGAGTCTCAGGGCTGGAGGACATTGCTCTGGAAAAGAGGGAAACAATCCCACAGTGGGGACCCCTTCTTCAGGTGATGGGCCCGTATCCAGTCGCACTATGGATACTCCTCTGGGGAGGGGGGGAAGGGGGCTTCTTGTCGTGGGTGACTCTATAGTCAGGAACATAGAAAGGGGGGTCTGTGACGGATGTGAGGACCGCACGGTGACTTGCCTACCTGGTGCGAAGGTTGCGGACATCACCTCTCGTCTAGATAGGCTGGTAGAGAGTGCTGGGGAGGAGGTAGCGGTTGTGGTGCATGTTGGCACCAACGACGTGGGGAAATGTAGCCGGGCGGTCCTGGAGGCCAAATTTAGGTTGCTAGGTAGGAAGCTCAAATCCAGGACCCCAAAGGTAGCGTTCTCAGAAGTGCTACCTGTTCCACGCGCAGGGCCAGCTAGGCAGGCGGAGCTCAGGGGTCTCAATGCGTGGATGAGACACTGGTGTCAGGAGGAGGGGTTTAAGTTTGTTAGGCACTGGGGAACGTTTTGGGACAAGCCAGGCCTGTACAAGAGGGACGGGCTTCACTTGAACCAAAACGGAACCAGACTGCTGGCGCGTAACATTAAGAAGGTGGCAGAGCAGCTTTTAAACGGACTCCTGGGGGAAAGCCGACAGGAGCCGAGGGGCATCCGGTTCGGGACTCCTCCTCCCTCGGGAATGAGGGTGCAGAGGATGGGGAACAGTCAAGTAATAACAGAGTAAGAATTGGGAGTGGTAGCGTGATGGGACATGACAGCCAGTCTAGCAAGACAGAAGGCTGCAGGAATAAAGGGGCAAACATGCAGCCCTTCTTGGGGGACCAGGTATATAAGTGCTTTTATGCAAATGCCCGAAGTCTTCGGGCAAAGATGGGAGAACTGGAATGTTTGGTGGCTAGGGAAAACATTGACATAGTAGGTATAACAGAAACCTGGTGGAATGCAGAGAACCAGTGGGATACTGCAATTCCAGGATATAAACTCTATAGGAGGGACAGAGAGGGGCGTGTTGGAGGTGGGGTGGCCATCTATGTCAAAGAGGGGGTAGAATCGACTAGAGTAGAGCTGGAGGGGGGCTCTGACTCCTCCGTAGAATCACTGTGGGTTAGATTACCAGGCTCAAAGGGTGATGTAATAGTAGGGGCATGCTACCGTCCTCCAGATCAAAAACCTGAAGGGGATCTTGAAATAAGGAAGCAAATCAGGGAGGTGTCAACGAGAGACAGGGTTGTAGTCATGGGGGACTTCAATTATCCTCACATCGACTGGGTCAATTCATGCTCAGGTCATGAAAGAGAGACTGGATTTCTGGATATGTTAAATGACTGTGCCTTAGAGCAGCTTGTCACGGAACCGACCAGAGGACAGGTGACTCTGGACTTGATATTGTGTGGCACTCAAGATCTGGTCAGGGAGGTAAATGTTACCGAACCGTTGGGGAACAGTGACCATGCTGCGATCTGTTTCGCCATGCATGTCGGAGGGAGAGTGCCGAGCAAATCTGACACGAAAACCCTTGACTTCCGAAGGGCAGACTTCCCCAAAATGAGAAGACTAGTTAAGAAAAAGCTGAAAGGGAAGGTAAAAAGAGTCCAATCGCTCCAGAGTGCATGGAGGCTGTTTAAAACAACAGTCATAGAGGCCCAGCGGGAGTGTATCCCACAAAGGAGGAAGGGCTCGACCAAGTCCAGGAGGGTGCCGGCATGGCTAACAAGCACAGTTAAGGAGGCTATAAAAGGCAAGGAAGCTTCCTTCCGTAAATGGAAGTCTTGCCCTAATGAGGAAAATAAACAGGAGCACAAACTGTGGCAAAAGAAATGTAAAAAGATGATACGGGAGGCCAAGAAAGACTTTGAGGAACATATGGCAGGCAACATAAAAGGGAATAATAAAAGCTTCTTCAAATATGTTAGAAGCAGGAAACCTGCCAGGGAAGCGGTGGGTCCGCTGGATGGTGAGGGAGAGAAAGGGGTGATAAAAGGGGACTTGGAGACTGCAGAGAAATTAAATGAGTTCTTTGCATCTGTCTTCACGGCAGAAGACCTCGGGCAAATACCGCTGCCAGAACGGTCTCCCCTGACTAAAGAATTAAGTCAAATAGAGGTTAAAAGAGAAGATGTCTCAGACTTAATTGACAAAATAAAGATCAATAAATCACCAGGCCCGGATGGCATCTACCCAAGAGTTCTGAAGGAACTCAAGAATGAAGTTGCTGACCTCTTGACCCAAATATGCAACTTGTCCCTTAAAACAGCCACTGTGCCAGAGGATTGGAGGATAGCTAATGTCACGCCAATCTTTAAAAAAGGAAGGAGGGGGGACCCGGGAAACTACAGGCCGGTCAGCCTAACATCTGTTCCGGGGAAGATGGTGGAAAGTCTCATTAAGGATAAAATCTTAAAATACATAGAAGAACAAGCTCTGCTGAGGGAGAGTCAGCATGGCTTCTGCAAGGGGAAGTCTTGCCTCACAAACCTGTTAGAATTTTTTGAAAAGGTCAAGAGGCATGTGGATGCGAGCGAACCCGTGGATATTATATATCTGGATTTTCAGAAGGCGTTTGACACGGTCCCTCATGAAAGGCTCCTGCGAAAACTCCACAGTCAGGGAATAAGAGGGCAGGTCCTCTTGTGGATTAGGAACTGGTTGAAGACCAGGAAACAGCGAGTGGGAGTCAATGGGCAATTTTCACAATGGCGAGAGGTGAAAAGCGGTGTGCCCCAAGGATCGGTCTTGGGACCGGTGCTTTTCAACTTATTCATAAATGGCCTGGAGTTGGGGATAAGCAGTGAGGTGGCCAAGTTTGCGGATGACACTAAACTTTTCCGTGTGGTAAAGACCAGCATGGATTGTGAAGAGCTCCAGAAGGATCTCTCCAAACTGGGAGAATGGGCAGCAAAATGGCAGATGCGCTTCAATGTAAGTAAGTGCAAAGTGATGCACATTGGGGCAAGAAACCAAAATTTCACATATACGCTAATGGGTTCTGAGTTGTCTGTGACGGATGAAGAGAGAGATCTTGGGGTGCTGGTGGACAGGTCGATGAAAGTGTCGACCCAGTGTGCGGCGGCTGTGAAGAAGGCCAATTCCATGCTCGGGATCATTAAAAAGGGGATTGAGAATAAAACGGCCAATATCATTCTGCCCTTGTACAAATCGATGGTAAGGCCACATCTGGAGTATTGTGTCCAGTTCTGGTCACCATACCTCAAAAAGGATATAGTTGAATTGGAAAAGGTGCAGAAAAGAGCGACCAGAATGATTTGTGGGCTGGAGCACCTCCCTTACGAGGAAAGGCTACAGCGTCTGGGGCTTTTCAGCCTAGAAAAAAGGCGCCAGAGGGGGGACATGATTGAGACTTATAAAATTATGCATGGGATGGAGAGGGTGGATAGAGGGAAATGCTTCTCCCTCTCGCACAACACCAGAACCAGGGGACACGCACTAAAATTGAGTGGAGGGAGAGTTAGAACAGACAAAAGAAAATATTTCTTTACCCAGCGTGTGATTCATCTGTGGAACTCCTTGCCACAGGATGTGGTGATGGCACCTGGCCTAGATGCCTTTAAAAGGGGTTTGGACAAATTCATGGAGGAAAAGACCATCACAGGTTACAAGCCATAAGCAACCTCCTGGTTTTTTAGAAGTGGGTTTTCTCTGTGCCAGGTGCAAGGGAGTGGCGACTGGACACAGGTATCTTGTTGTCTCGTGTGCTCCCTGAGGCATCTGGTGGGGCCACTGTGTGACACAGGAAGCTGGACTAGATGGGCTTTTGGCCTGATCCAGCAGGGCTCTTCTTATGTTCTTATGTTCTTAGTGTCGTATTTGGGTGAACTGCTGAGCTCAATTTACCTAGTGCTCAAACGGAGGAGGTAAGAGTTGCACACAGACTGAGGCAAATTAAAAGCCATTTTCAGAACCAAACAAAAACACTGGTTGTCTGAACCAGTCCCCTTTAACTGTTTACAGTACTTTGTTATTATAGGAGCTTTCATAACATGAGCCTACTTAATCCAGATGCAAGAAGCAAACTAAGGAAGTAGCATGTAAATTGAGCTAGAATACTGGGCATAATTGCTTGAGCTTCTCTAGAGAATGAAATGTATAAATGCTCAGTTGGCCAAGTAGAGCACTAGACATACTGGCCAGGATCCAAAGACCTAGATGGCCCACTAGGACTTCCCAGTCCTCCTTTTCCACTGCAGATCCCAGTGTCCCTGGAAAGCCATTCTTGAAGTTTGGGGATCCTTCAGCATAAGGGTCTGTCACAGGAAGGGGATATCGACATAATCCCCATGTGCCACCAATAAAATAACTCAAAGCAGATCATAGCAGAAAAGCTACAGTATGATTAGATGAATCATGTAACAATAACAAAAGGAATCAAGACTGCTACTGGAGATTGAAAATGAAGGATAGTAACCTTTCCAGTGAGGTGTACCTAACATTAAAAGTGGTAGGAGAGAGGAGAAGAGACGTTGCTTATGAATTAGTACAACTGTGCTTTGTTCTGTGTGAGTGTTTTAATAGAGCAAGTGTAATATAAGGATCAGATGGGCTCATGGGAATGAAACAAAAGGTTTTGTACAATTAAAGGAAAAATAATTATAGCTCTCAGTGCAAAATGAGCACACTCCTGCAGTTGATAGAAGAGACCAGCTCAATTTGTACAAGAGAGGAGACAGAAATGTAAGGTGTGTGGATTAACCAGTCAGTGCTAATTTTTTGTTTTGTTTTTTCAGCATCTTCAAGAGGTAATGCACCCACACACAGTTTTCTTATTGGAAAACTTAAAGAATGGTCTAAAATTAATCAGTTAAAAAGAATGAAAAATGTAGCAGGTCATTATATCACGTGAAATAAAAATTCAGTGAACAATTGCATTTGGGTAGTGCCACTAAAGTCAATGAAATTGTCATGTTTCAGAGTAACTATAAAAATCTTGACAAAAATTCACCAATGGTTCAAAATCCGGAAAGCATAAAATGTTACCTTAACGTATGCGTGCTAATCACAATATTTTTTATATTATATAAATTGGTTGATAGGATCTTCTACTTTGGCATTAAGAAAATACCAGACGTTTTTGGCGTAAAATCTAGTAAGATGACTTACAGTGCAATTCTATGCATTTTAGAAATAAGCCCCACCGAGCTCAATGGGACTTACTCCCAGGTTAGTATGTATAGGATTCCATACTGTTTATTGAAATAAATATGTACAAATGGCCAGTGAGGATATAGCCATGGAGAGTCTTCTGAACCTCTCGCCTTTCTCCCAACACCCATCCTCTTTGTGTTCACAAATGAACGTTCAGTTGGAGCACTCATGAATAATATCTGAGTTGAAGTGTACTAAAAATTGGCTTTGAATATTATCTCCATTACCATCAGACGTGACCTTTATATTTTCAAAACAAGTTCTACCTAACCACCAGGTACTATCCAGTTGCCGCAAGCTTTCATTCAAATTGCATTGTTTCTTCCTTCTGTGTTATTTCAAAGGAATTCCCAAAACAAACAAAAGGACCCTTAACTAAATGCAGAGCCATGCGAAGTACGTTTCCCAGCGCCAAGATCAGGGTGCAGCTTGTTCAGCAGCAAATGTAGCACTGAATGTTTATAATGAGTTAGAGGCCAGTTCTAATTTGTGTATTTTGTTGACACTAATTCACATAATTAATATAACTAGCATAAAATTATGTGTTATGGCCCATTTTCTTCATGGAAAGTACTTTCTTGCAATTTTGGAAGTGTTCCATCTCACCAGCTGAATCTTACAGGTAGCATGCAAGCTAAAATAATGTGGTATTTAGAACCACAAAATGAATTGATATTTGGGCCTTCGGACCAGTGTGGTAAGATTAGATGCATGTGTAGAGAATAATGTGTCTATTTTGGGAAATTTTGACTTTTAAGTAATTTCTGGCACGATTTCCATTTATGGTTAAAAAAAATGAGACCTTAATGGGACTTCAATTAAATTGGCTGTAAAATCACTTCTGTAGTATGCAAGGTTCCGCAGGGCCCATGTAGATACCTTGTCTGTCCTGGGCAGTGTTGACCCATATTTTGCCCATCTTGCTTAACATTTGATTCTGATACAATCAGAGTCTGTTATCTTAGGATATTAGAAAAGGGGACATTTCATTTTACAGAGAAGCAAGTGCGTTCTTCCCATACAGTCTGACTTACTTTTCTGCAATCTATGGTTGGCAGTCATTTCATTTTCTCTGTAAGGTCTGTTTTCTGCTTAACTTCTCAATTAGGCAGTGGTGGAACAGCTCCAGAGATTCATAGATGATGCTGATATCTTCTGGACCTATACTCATCTGACTTCAAGTTCGAGTTTACAACTAAAATAACGTTAGTTATCCTCCAGCACAAGCCTATGCATATTCACTCAGAAGTAAGTCCCACTGTGTTCAGTAGAGTTTAAAAGGTAAAGGTATCCCCTGACAATTAAGTCCAGTTGTGTCCGACTCTAGGGTGTGGTGCTCATCTCCATTTCAAAGCCGATGAGCCAGCGTTGTCCGAAGACGCCTCCATGGTCATGTGGCCGGCATGACTCTCCTTGCCGCAGTGCGTAGCATGCAGCTGGAACACGGAGAGCTGTTTACCTTCCCGCAAGCGGTACCTATTTATCTACTCGCATTGACATGCTTTGGAACTGCTAGGTTGGCAGGAGCTGGCCAAGCAACGAGCGCTCACCCTGTCGCGGGAATCGAACTGCCGACCTTTCGATCGACAGCTTATGGTTCAGCGGTTTAACCCGCTGCGCCACCCGCTGGCGCAGTTTACTCCTAGGTAATTGTGTATGCGACTGCAGCTTAGTTAATGATCTGCATCAACAGGGATAGTATGAACTTGTTAGTTCTTTCAGGCCTCTTTGCAGTTGATGTATCAACCCAACTGCCTCCGAGCCATCTAGAAAGTTTGAAAGTTCCATTCTTACCAGACTAGGTGTGTTCCAGGAGACTTTCTGGTGACTCTTATTCTTCATCTTGTGACTTAATGTGCAGGTTTATGTTCATTTCAAGCTTCTTTGATTTCCTGTTGATTTTAGTGTTTACATTTTCTTATTCATGCCGAATTGGATGCAGGGTCAGTCTAGTTAACCATCGTGTTTCCAGCAGTAGCCGGCTAGAATTGATGCTTCTTCCCCACTTCTTGAGGAGGACAATATCAGCTATGAACCTGGAGCTTCTATTTGGCATACTGCCATTGATAGACCTGTCGTCTATAAATTGGTCTTCTATAATTTTAAAGCCATCTAAGCTCATAGCCATCACCATATCTTGTGGAAGTAAATTTCATAAATTAATTATGTATTGTGTGAAGAAGTACTTTCTTTTGTCTTTTCTGAAAACTGGCCAATTCCAGTGGGGGATACCAAGTTCTACTAATGAAAGAGAAGAAAAAAAATCTGTCCTCACCATGCATATTTTAATGAACCATTATATCCTCCCTCAGTTGTTTTTTTTTAAAGTTAAGTAGTCCCAAACTCCTGCCAACCTAGCAGTTCCAAAGCATGTCAATGCGAGTAGATAAATAGGTACCGCTTGCGGGAAGGTAAACAGCGCTCCGTGTTCCAGCTACATGCTACGCACTGCGGCAAGGAGAGTCATGCCGGCCACATGACCACGGAGGCGTCTTCGGACAACGCTGGCTCTTCGGCTTTGAAATGGGGATGAGCACCACACCCTAGAGTCGGACATGACTGGACTTAATTGTCAGGGGATACCTTTACCTTTTTTTTAGTCCCAAACTAACCTTTCTCATGAAGAACGTGCTCCATTTCCGTGATAATTTCAGTTGACCTTTTTGCACCTTTTTCATCTCCAACCAAAATGGCAAACTCCATGCCAATTCTTTCTCAGCGAGACTTGTTCTTTTATAAATTTAACAATTCTGGGTTTTCCATCAATTTACCTAGGATAGGTGTTACTGGGCTAATGGGCTTGTAATTACCTGGTTCTCATCCCAATCCCTTTTAAAAGATTGGTGATATATTGACTACTTTCCAATCCCTCAGGGCTACCTGTTTTCTACTGCAGGTAAACGTTGTAGTTTCACCCATTTACATGAGAAGAGACTGCAATTAGTTTGCTCCCATTGCTCAAGTTGCACTGAGAAGGTTCTGTGGTGACATGCAAACTGTACAGTATTTTATGATTGTGGCAAACAAATCAAGGGCTCAGGAAACAGGTGCCACAAACTGAAAGAAGCTAACCTTTGACATGTTAAATGAATCAGAAAACTTACTTCACATTTTTACCCTAGGTCAGTGGTTCTTAACCTTGTTGGAGGTACTGAACCCCACCAGTTTCATATGCGCATTCACTGAACCCTTCTTAATTTGAAAAATAAAATATGATTTTTTCAAATTCAAAACATAGGTATATATTTTAGGTATATATACATAGGTATATTTTTATAGGTGCACAAAATGAATAAAACTATTAAAGAACAAAACCATTAAGAACAAATATTAAAACATGATTTTCACACAAAAACATAATAATGAATATTTACTGCAAATCAGTGTGACTTCTGCTGTTGCCTTTCAGAGATCAGTTCAGAAATGCGCGGCTTTACCTTAAGGAAGTGTTCTCTTAGTTTTGCCGGTGCTAGACTAGAATTGCTCAACTTGGCATTGCAACTCATGCAGCTAGGACGCTGACTCCCATCATGTTCCGTTATACATGTGAATCCATATTGTACATATTCGTCCAACCACTTTCTTTTTTTTGCTCGACATAGTATGAAGGGATTAAATTAAGTAAATATTAAGAAAGAAATCACACACTTCAACTACTGGGCGCACCAAATTCCCTGCAGCACAGATAGGCCACGCCACGTTATCACCTGCAGCCAATGAGGCGTGGCTAGAGCGCGGCAGGAAGGGCGGACCGCCTGGGGGCGAAGTGCGCAATGGGTGACGCGCGGTCGCGCCCGTGCACCCGCGTGTCGCGCGCAGGCGGTCCGCCCTTCCTATCGCACTCCAGCGACGCCTCGGAGGAGGCCTCAGAGCGTCCACCCTCGGCGGAGCTCCAAGGCCTTCTGAGGGAAGCCCCATGCGCGACGTCCTATTTATAAGCTTTAGCGCATGCGCAGAACGTTTGAGGGCAAATTTGCCCCGAAACATACTGCGCATGCGCTAAAGCTTATAAATAGGACGTCACGCATCGGGCTTCCCTCAGAAGTCCTTGGAGCTCCGTCGAGGGCGGACGCTCCGAGGCCTCCTCCTGCTCAAGACAGCTGGCCAGATAGGATGTCTCCGGAGCCGGCGGCAGCGGAGGCTACGCTGCTGCCGGCTCCGGAGACATCCTCGTCGGGCGGCACGGGGGTTCAATCGTGAGTAGTCCTCCGCCGAACCCTCGAGACTGACTCACCGAACCCCTGGGGTTCGATCGAACCCAGGTTAAGAACCACTGCCCTAGGTATAGTCCAGAGGTGGCCAACCTTCCACCATGAGGGCCTCTGCATTCTTAAGAGTTGTGTAGAAGACAGAATCTTGGCAGCTGCAAGCGCTGATGGTGCTGCTAAAGCTGCTGCACCTGCTGAAATGCCCTCACCTAGACAACCATTAAAGGGCCAGGAGCATTCAGGTTGAAAGGTTGGCCACCCCTGGTATAGTCACTTGATGTGTTTCATTTTCCCATGCGGAAGTTGCTGAAAACTGGTACTGTGTTGCAAGTCTCCCTCTAGTGCAGTAACTTTGGTAAGCTTTTATTGTATGTGCTGGCCTAATTGGATGGAGAATCTCCATGCTAGTGCCAGCGATCACCAGGAACAAGGCACCTAGTCTATTTTTTAGGCCTTTCATAAATATATATGGGGTTCTTTAACAAGTAGGATCTATGTTGCCTTGTAGCACAAACATAAGGCTGCATAGTTAATTAGTCACTTTGGAGTAAAGATTTCATCATTTCCCCCATCTTTAATATTTATCTATCCTCAGGACTTGCTTAAGATGAAAAAAAAAAAACTTATAAGAAAGCATGATAATTTTGGGCACCCAGAATATGTGAGATGAGATGTATCCGACTTGGAGGGACTAATATCTTAGGTTGCAAATTCTGCCAGAATGTGGAGGCTTTGAGCTCCATTTGGTGCCTTTTACTTCTGTCTTGTTTCTGTCTGTGCAGGGGATGTGAAAACTAGATTTGTCCTGTTTCCACAGCAGGGTTTTAGTTTATTTTGTTTTTCATAGCATTTTATTCCATGGCCCAACTCCAGAGGAGAGCGTATTGCAAAGATGGATTTGAATGTCAGATTTAACAAAATGACTTGTGTACGAGACAACCTTTCTGCTATTAAATTTAATAGCTGATTAATTAAGGGTACAGTGTATTATTCTTATTACTGTTGTTATGTTGGCTAATACACTGAATAATTCTGTTTACTTAGTTGAATAAACCTCCAGATTAGAACTCCTAGGCTGTCTGTAGTCTGGTTAAGATTATAGAAACTCTCCTTTTTATGAGTATCTATACAGTTTGTACTGTTGACGCTGACCCTAGTTTTGAAGAACAACCAGTTATAAAATATTACACTCTTTGCACAATTTTGTACAATCATGCATTGCTTTTGCTACTGTACAAATATGTTATTTATAGATGACACAGATTCCCTTCAAACTAATGGCAGATGTCCGGTTGGCTTTTAGGATGGTTATTTCTTCCGGTTTAGAGAAGAAACAAGGCAAATGCACAGTGGTCTCTCAGTCGTCTAGAATCCAGCAGTGACCTTTAGCGACACAGTTACAGCTGCCTAGGATACTGGAACAGAATTCCAAAAAATGGCCAAAAGTTCAAGCGTATGCAAGAATGCATGTGGTTTATAATCCAAAGGAGTGAAGGAACAAAATCATATGTACCACAGTAGAACACATGATTGAAGCATATCAATACTAAAATAGAAAGTTGTTATGAAAGAAGCTTCTTGTTGCTGCTGTTTTATTTGATTCTTCAGTGGCCTATTTGGTGTATTCGACTTCATTGCTTAAAAGTAAAATTCCAACACTTTGCATTTTATTCTTTAAAAAAAATATTTAGGTGAGAAATATGAGTCAAACCTAAGAATATGAAGAGATTCCATTGTAATCATTTTCATATTTCTCACACAGAGCAAGGCATTATAATAAAACAACAATACAGATGCAATCCTTGTTATCAATAATGTGGGGAACCTTGCATCATTCTATATGATTCATTAATTTTCAATGAAACTGGCTAGCGAATAAGATTTACCGATTGAGGGAATATCCACCCTATCTGTATCTATATACCGTACTGTTCAGTATAGTGTGAATGTGTGTTTTTCTGTCCTGTGTCCCCACAAAATGACCAGATGGAATAATGTTTAAATCATAAAAAATGTCTCACAAATTATCTTGCCATAATTTAAGTAGAGAAATTCTTGGTCTTCTTCCATGGTGGAATAATACATACTCTAGTTGCTAATAACAAAAAAAAATTATCTTTTCATGTTGCACAAAGTGGGTGTCCTTAAAGGGAATAGTATTGAATGAGCAGATAAACAGCACCAGTACAATTTTGCTACCTACGCTAATGGATATTGATCTGTTAACCTCCTTCCAAAATAGGAACCGCCACAACATATGGAAAAAGAGCCCTTTCTGCACAGCTTCTCCAACATACTGTCTGATTATTGGAAACAATGTGTTGGATTCTGACTGGAGACGGAGACCATCTGTGGGATATTTTGTAGACATTTTCCATGTGATAAACACATATGGATGACAAATAGTCCAATACTATATATTTCTCACTGCTTCATCAGAATTCATTTCCTTAAGCCTCTTTTCCTGTCAGCTAGCTCCTGATCCTATGCATGTTTACTCAGAAGTAAGTTCCACTGAGTTCCCTGGGATTTACTCCCAGTGTTAACATTTTTGGACTCCCCTAACATCAGTTCCTTATGGAGTCTAGAAAGATCATTTAGCCATATATAATTTGAAATAATTAAAAGAGAAATGAGTACGTTATAAGGAATTTCACATATGGAAGACTGACTTTTTAAGGAGAAATATCTTGTTGTGCCCTTTCATAACAACTTATTTACATCTTTGGGGGAGGTGGACTTTATACCACAGGATAGAATGACAGCACTTGAAGGAAACCTCTGTTTAATTAATATTCTGAGCCCATCAAAAGTGGAGGGTAGAATAATGCCTCTACTTATATCTGCATTTCTTTCCCTTTGTTCAACCCAGAGTTGAACCCAGTTTGTCCAGCCAGTAGCAGGTAGTCAGTCATGCCTGTTTAGACAGACGTTAAGCTCATAATCCAGGCTCTTGTTTTTTCCATTCAAAATAAGTTGCCACAGGAGTCCCCCTAATCCAGATAAAGGCCCATTGCAGGTGGGGGTGGTGTCTTTGAGGATGACATCCCAGAATCACGTCAAAGGTACTTCTTGTTTCCTGAGAGGCACCCCAGACTTCAGAGCAGGTATCCATCAGTTATGGGGATTAGGCCCTTCTTCTGCCATTGCAGTCAGAGAGAGAACCCAATATTCACCATTCCTGCAGCCTGCTCTGAGACCTGGATATACCTGATAGCTCCCCATGCCTTGACCAAGTTGCAACTGAAATGGTGGTGATTGGGTTCTTCTTGCTGCCATTATGGAGTCATCATTTTGGGGTAGAGAGTGGCAGGAGGATCTAATACCCAAAGTTAAGACTGGTGTAGAGGGGCTGACAGAGAGGAGTCTTCAGATCCAAGCATTTGCCTAGAAACCTCAAACAGGCCTATGTTCTTTTCTAGTTTTTTTTCAGGTCCCCACAGACTCAGATTAATCCAGATCAGTTCTGAAAATCTCCAACACACACACGCACACGAGAGAGAGAGAGCTATGCTTCTATTCTTGTTGGGGCTAGCTATGTCTAGCTGGTATTAAATAATGGCATTTAAATGCTGATGGTGAATGTCTATTTATTAGATTAGATGTGCTGCATGCAGTCACATTCTGAGACAATAATGAGTTCTCAAATTGCATTCCAAAGCAAGCTTGGCTTGCTTGGAAGAGTCCTCAGTGAGAAAGTCAGTAACGGGTGGAACGTTTTGCTGAAAGGCAGCTTGTTCATTATTAACAACCTTTGCAATATGCAACCATTGTGAAATCTTTGAAGTTGTAAAGTTCACACTTAGTTCACACAGAGATGGTGAGACCCAGGAGATCTAGCCGGCGAGTACTCTGCATGAACTGAGAGCCCAATCCTATCTAACTTTCCTGCGTTGATGCAGCCGTAGCAATGGGGCATGCGCTACATCCTGCGGTGACGGGGCAGTCATGGAGGCCTCCTCAAGGTAAGGGAATGTTTTTTCGCTTACCTAAGGGCTGCATTGCAGCTGCATCAATGCTGGAAAATTGGATAGGATTGGGCCCTGGGAGTGCGTGGAGTTGCAGATAGGGTAGGGAATGCCAACCCTCTTGGAGCATGGGTTTGCCCTACCTAAGAATTTTTTGAGAGATAACTTATTCAATTTGTGATGTAGCAATTTCCATTTAAACAATAAGAATTTACTTTTAGAATGAGAAAATGTGTAATGTATCTGTGGCAATTGGACCTCAACACCTGCCAAAATAATAGTACACCAGACTCCACCCAGTTGAGCTACCTAGCACTGTCCACCCATGGCTCCTCTTGGCTCAGACTGGATTTTCCAAAATCAATAATATAATTTTTAAGTGATATTAGAGAAAACATTGTATATTTTTTAAAATAACTAGAGTCAAACGGGTAAAAAGCCATGTCAAAAAATATATAGGATATCAATAAAAACAAGCATACCCAGTGATTCTACGTAGAAAAATTTCCACACTTGTTTTTATTGATATCCTATATATTTTTTGATGTGGCATTTTACCCGTTTAGTTATTTTAAAATTGTTGCTGGCCATGAAAATCTGAAATCGTATTTATTGTATACCGTATTTTTCGCTCCATAACAGGCACCGAACCATTAGACACACGTGTATTTTGGAGCAAAAAATGTGTTGCTTTAATTACTAGTTTTAACGGCGCTTGGCCGCTTACCGTGTTGTTCTTTAGCACCTCCAGTCTTTGTCCCGCGTTGCTGGCTGCATTGCGGCCCTGCCAGGACTGCCCCCAGTGAACAGCTCCAAGATGCGAGCCTCCCAGATGCTGGACGCGACAAGGAAGCTCTGCGCAAACATCATAGTAACTCCGATCTTTGCGCAGAGCCTGGAGTTACTACGATCTTTGCGCAGTGCTTCCTTGTCGCGTCCAGCGCCTGGGAGGCTCACGTCTTGGAGCTGCTGATTGCGGGCCGTCCCGGCGGGGCCGCAATGCAGCCGGCAACGTGGAACGAAGATTGGAGGTGCTAAAGAACAACACGGTAAGCGGCCAAGCGCCGTTAAAACTAGTAAAAAAAGACAACTTTTTATAGCATTCGGTCCATAAGATGCACAGACATTTCCCCCTATTTTGTTTTTTTTGGGCGGGAGTGCGTCTTATGGAGTGAAAAATACGGTACTTTTCTGAGTAAGCCCCATTGAACTTAGTGGGACTTTCAGTAGACTAGCTGCCCAATCCTATCCATCCCCCCCCGATGCAGCGGTGTCAAAATGGCAACTGCTGCCTCCTATGGTGTCAGGAAGGTCTCCTCTAGGTAAGGGAACATTTGTTCCCTTACCCGGGGGTAAGCCTCTGCGGCGTGGGGGGTTCTACTTGGACTGTGCTAGCTAAATAGCTGGCACAGATCTGCGTGGACCTGCAATGTAGGATTGGGTCTGGGAAGACGGATAGGATATTGTGGTGCCAGCAGCGCCAATCCCACCCCCCCTTCTGGGCCCAATCCGCCTGTCCCTGTTGCTGCCCTTCCCTGCTCCATTTTGCCCCTTCAACACCCCCATTCTGACTTCCTGCCACCCCTCACGCCTTGCCTGCTGACTTACCTTCGTTGGTAAGTGGTGGGAGAAACACTGGAGCAGGTGGGATGATGCTGGCCTTCCTGCTGGCGCTCCCAGCTGCACAATAAGTGGCATGCTGTCAGGATGCCTTTTGTCACTGGCGCTGACTGCTTTATGGTAGTCGGTGCCAGCGCAGAAGGTGCGTCACCATGAGGTGGCGTGCATAGAATTGGGCTGTAAGATTGCACTGTTTAGGAAGTTCATTTATTTATGTAAGGAAGGTGTTCATTGAACATAGATAAAATATTCATTACACGTGGATTAAAGTTTCTGAATCTAAAAACAATAACACATTGGGACCAAATATAGTGAAGAAAAAACAAACTAAGAACTATTGTATGTTTCTGATGCAAACAAATTGTAGACACTAACATACAATTTGACACCTAGGTCTGCCAAGAAAATTATTAAAGATTCTGTTGGTTATCAGGAAATCACTGACTTTCCGTTCAGTTGTTCGAAATCCCACCTGGAAATGTGGCAGTCCCACCTAGCAAGGAAAGCTTTATTCAGCCCTGAGCGTGCATCTTTGAATACACCCCAGCATCTTCTACCACTCATAGGGATTCTGTGGCAGATGCTTATGGGTTCCTTGGCAGATGTGGAAAATGTTCCTTGATGGTGGAAACTGAGAATTAGTGCTATTCCATTTTCTTACCGAATGTAACCATAGAGTGTCTGTTGGGAGAATAAGCATAAATTTCACATCTGTTCAGCAATATATTTGAGTAAAAAGCAAGTAACTCCCAGGACAGGAGCCAGGTGTTTTTGCCCCTCCCCCCCTTTTTTTTTTTACATAACAGAGACTTTGGATTTGGTACCTTAAAATGTACTTTTAAAAGAGAAGTTGAATTCGGCACACCTGGCCGAAAACCCCCCCAACACCACTGTGCTCCTATATTGACATTTCCTCTCTCAGCCATACAAAAAGGAGGAGACTGCTTTGCATTATTGTCATTCCTAAGGGGAAGAATGTGAGAGAACTAAGCACTTCAAAATGTAAGAAGTCTAAGAAGTGGCAGCATTTTTCACTGAAGGCAGCTGTATGAGGTTACCCGAGGACAGTATCTACTCTACTGTCTGCTTACAGTGTTTAACTAATTATAGATATATTTTAATGGGGACACCTCCTAAGCAAACAAAATGTTGTCTTTTTCCATGCAGACTCACTTGCAGTGCCCATTCAGCAATTTCTCTTAGCAATTCCTATTCATTTCTCTTGGATTCTTTCAAGTGGCTGTGCAACAATCTCTGCCCAGCACTATAGCACCTGACGTGATGTACAACATAGATAATGCAACAGTATGAATCACAATGGCAAAGCAAGTTTAAAATCAGAAATCCCAATTTTAAACTGACAAAATTAGCAATTGGCTGTGCATTTAATTTTTTTCTTTTTCTTTAAAGTATGTTTAGATATCTAATTTTAAGTAATGCAAGGATGCAAGCACACAAGGGAAGAGTGGTGTTTGAAAGCATTTTAAAACAAAAATTCTTACAAATGGTAGCTACAGCACCATGCAAAGTGACATTTTGCACTTCAGTATGATTCCTGCTTTTCTAATATTGGGCAACCAAAACAGACATTCAGAGCTGGGCTTGTAGCTGGGACATTCCCATCTGTCGGATGAGCAAGCCAGCCCTGCAGATATCATAGCTTGGTTTTTAGTTGTGGTGTACTGTATAGTTGTGGTATACTGTATGATTGAATTTTTAGTCACATTAGTCACATTAGTATTTTTCTCTGGGATTTGCAGAGAAAAAGTAGGGAGATTTTCACAAAAACAATAGCTACTAAAACAGTTCAGAACTACATAAATGACTCAAAACTAAATTCCCTAAACACCTCGGCAAATACTTTATGTTGCACTTCTTATGTTAATGCTCTTTATAGTCAAATGGGTGTTAATAAGGTTTAGATAATGAACTAGTTTTCAGTGAAGTTGTCCACTCTGTACCACTTCAGGGTGGAGTTGAAGTTCACTTGATAGAGTGCAGCTCCATACAAAACATTTCCGATGCCCAGAGAACTACACTCTCTGACATGAAATGAAACAACATGTCATGAAAAAGCTAGCAAACTAGCTGATCAGGGTAAAAGTTAGATGAGAATCCTTTCCCCTGACATCTAGTTTTCTATGTGCAAAGATTATTATTTTTTTTGCATGGTGGAGTCTGCATCATGTGAGTGCCCACATTTAGTCTGACTGGTATAGCTCCAACACAAGTGTACTTCCTCACTGAGAACTAGGCTATTAACAATTGTGCAAATTTGCTGATGTTTGATGATCACTGATCGTTAAATGATGGGACCACATCTGCACTGTGGAATGGTTGCTGTATGTTTGCCATCCCAGGCCCTTCTTTGATTAATAACTTGATATAAATTCTTCTCCTAGCCAACTAAACAAATAACTCCTTCCTCAGTACATTGTTCCTTTTCAGCAGCATACCTTTCTACAGTCAGAGGTCAGCATGCTGCACACATGTGTCCACATAGACAACTTATGACAATACTAGGGCAAGAACTGCAGGACTAGAGGCAGAGCCCCTTGGCACCAGCATAGTGCTGTCAGCTACTGTGCTTGCGAGAGAGACTATTGCGTACAAAGCATCCAGAGCTTCAGTGCATCAGCGACCCGTTGGCAAAAGTGCCTTCGGTGAACAGAAGGAGAGGAGGGACCCCTTGTGTGTGAGCAGAACTGTCCTTCCATTTCCATATGGCATTTCTGCCAACAGGACACTGTTAAACTGAAGCCTTGGATTTTAGTTGTACAGCCATAGCTTAGGAATTGGAGTCAGGTTCTGAATTGAAGATTAGGACCATCTTTAACCAGGACTGGCATCAGTTGCTCATAATGCAAACCAGAGTAGAGTGGTTTAGGGGATGAAATGAAAAGAAGCAAGACAGGAAGTTCATCAAGGTGGAAATCGGTCTTTGTCTCTCATTTGTTCCAATATCTATAAGATCACAGATTAATAGCGCAGTCCTGTCTACTTCCTGCCGTTTGTGACACCCAGCTGAGTAGGTGACACTGGTGCAGAGGCCAGTGCTGCTCGCCCTAGTCAACATGGAGCGCCCTCCGGGGAAGGTAAGTTCCCCGGTGGATGGGAGGACAGGGAAGGACGTTCTGGAGGGTTTTCAGGGCGGGGTGGTCAAATCGGGCCTGGGAGGGGGTGGGACCAGCAGAGCAGACCTCTACTGTATCCTATCCTCCTCCCAGGCCCACTTCTCCCAACATGGGCCTCCCAGACTTACGCCAGCTAAACAGCTGGTGTAGATCCAAGGAGACCCATTCGGGAGACTGGGAATTTACCCGGGGTAAGAAAATAAATGTTCCTTTTCTCCGAGGTGACACCCCACCCCCAGGCGCCTGCTTTGCACCCTGGATGCAGTGGAGGCTTCACTGGCCTCGCTGCATCATGGGACACAAAGTGAGACAGAATTGAGCAGACTGACTTTCCCTTTTCATTCTCCGGATGTGTTCTTTCTTGCAAAGATCCAGTTGCTTAGCTAGAGTGCTGATAAACTTTTTATTTTTTAATTGCTGTATTTAAAATTAATACGTTTCATTCTTTGTCATCATGATGCACCCAAAGCAGAGTACAGCCATAAAAAGAAAACAATAAAACAAATCACAGTAAAAACACTTTAAAGTCTAACACCATGGTTTTAAACTGATATCAAAACAGACACAGCTTAATTAAAAGACAGCCGAAAAGATGTCAGCCTAAGTCTCAGCAGAAGAAAAACCAACTCCAGCAATCATTATCCAGCATAAAATACCTTCTGAAAAAGCCATATATTCACTAAGCACTGAAAAGCCAGCAGAGAAATACCTAGGTTTGCTCAGGTTGGAAGAGTATTCCAGTATGAGTGCCACCACAATGCTCTGTGTCCTTCTGGTTCAGGCAGCCCAATCCTACCTAACTTCCCCTGCGCCGATGCAGCAGTGCCAATGAGGCATGCACAGCATCCTGGAGGAGAGTTTCAGGCCCGGAGGTCTCTTCCAGGTAAGGAAACATTTGTTCCCTTGCCAAGGAATAAGCCACACCACTGCCTGCATGGGTCTTCTCAGATCTGCTCCATCTCCTTTACTGGCGCAAGTCCGAGTGAACCTGGGAAGGTAGATCAAGGCTAGGAAAGGGTTACAATGGCAGCAGAATCACTGCCGCCAATACTGCCCCTTCCCAACCTCGATCTGCCCCTCCCCTCTCACGTCCCCTTCCCTTCCCCCCCCCCCCCGTTCTGCCCATCCTCTGCCCCTGCCACTGTCGGACTTTCATTACTGGGTCCAGCAGTGGTCCTCCTGCGCTGCCACAGTTTGCAACAGCGCTCCTAGAATGGCTGCTGGCTGCATTTTATGACAGCAGAACTGTGTTCACTCTCGTGAACCCCTCAACATGCCAGCTCGATCCTGGATAGGATTGGGCCGTTACTTGTAGAAGAGAGAAGAGAAGAGCAGCAACTCCCCTGCAGATCTGAGGGTGCGGGGAAGTACACCTGGCTCAACTTGTAGCATTATTACCTCAAGCACGGACCATTGTTAACTCCGCACCCTCCTGGCCCTTTAGTTCCATTGAGCAATCAAAATGCATTATTAGAATGCATGCGTTAAGACATTTTTGTATTTCTGAAATTAGTATTGATTGAGAAGAATAGTACCTGCCTCAACAGTACAGTATTTCTTAGCATGTACAATTTTCATATTGAGATGTGATGCTGGGATGCACTCTTCCTATTGCAAAGTGCTAATCTACCTGTATGGATGCTTCCTCCTCAGATTTTATACTTTCTTCAAAGTATGTGCATAATTTATTGATTCTTACTCATTCACTCTCACAGTGAATTACCTCAAGGGTAGATTTTTCATGGTATGTGTACAACAATTTGAATATTTATTCCACGAAGTTATTATCATAAAGGCTTTTGCCTGGCCATTTCTCATTTTTGAAAACTGATTCAGTATGGATTAAATTAGTCACATGCATTAATTTCTATTTTATAAGAAGTGAATCATCATTTTTCATTCACAATCTCTTAACAACCCAAACTGTGGCGCTTTAATTTCACCCATATATTTACTTTTGCAGTTCTTTGAGGGTGGACATTGCAAAAAAAAAAAAAAAAAGCCCCGTGATATTTTGACTGTACTAGTATTAAGGACCTTTGCTTTGGAACCATGGAGAACAAACAAATATACACCTCTCACCCTGAATGTTGTAGAGTAGGTTGGAGTTCACAAATGGTAGCAAAATGATCCTATGCTTGTTTACAGTATTCAAGTTTTTTGTGCTCAGGGTGTGATTTTCAGGATTGGATCATCCATCATCATCATCATTTATGTCAGTCTAGATATTGCAATGATAACCCTTCTAATTTCACATGAGATAGCCAAAATGAAATCGCAACACAACCTTTATGTAATAAGAGGCATAAACAACTACAAATAGACAAAGTCTTAGGTTTAAAATCAGGAATAAAAGCCATGTGTCATAAAATTCCAAAAAATATATGTTCCTTTAAAAATTTAAAAACACATGTTTTAAAATTTAAAGTTTTAAAAAAAGTTTAAAAACACATGTTTTAAAATAAAAAATTAAAAACATTTTAAAATAGCTATAAAAACATTTACAGGAAAGCACACACCACATAGGAACCACTACGTTTTGTCCAATTCTATGGACCTCGTCAAGTGAAGCAAAGAGCCAGCAGGCCGTCAAGATGTTACAAGTGTGAGGAAGCCGTCGCCATTATAAGCCTTTCTTGTGTTAGCCAGCTGAGTCAATTAAAGGGCCAGAAGCGCTGAAAGCCAGGAGAGAATACAAATAGGTCAGTGGTGAATAAAAGCCAGATCAAGTATAACAGAAATTAGGACAATCGTGGTTCTTCACTCCTGATGGTTTTCTGATCACTGATCAATAGTGGCTCCATGAAGTTCTCATGCTTCTGCTAGAGATTTGTAATACTTCTTGTACCCCAGACAGTCCACTTGGACAGACAGTTCAGCTAATCTTGGAGGCGTTCTAGACTCCATTTTAGCTAATCTTAGGATCCATCAACAAAAAATAGGTGTAACCCACTGTGACACGCCTGGTTGCTTGATCTTCCTGCCTGCTTCTATACTGTACATAGTCTCTTTTGAGCATCTTTCTGAACTCTGTACTTTTTGTCCTACACCAGCTAGAACACCTTGGGACTACTGGTTTGCATGCCTGATAGTTTTCTAAACCATAAACTTTATAAGGCAGGCAATCCAGTGGTCCCAGTGTGCTCTAGCTGGTGTAGGACAGAAAGTACTCAGTTCAGAAATTTATGTTGTCTTATAGGAAATTTGTTTGGCCTCTCTTAAAATTTCTCAGAAGTTTTGCTGTGAGAGGAAACCTGAAATCTGCTTCAGATTTTCACTTTTTGTGAATTCAGAAAAAAATTCAATTCAGGAAAAAAAATGCCGAAGGAAAAGTATATAACATATGTCATCGTTATAAATGGTGTGAAGCCAATGCTCCGACATATCGTCTCGCAAGATACTAGAATTCTGGATTATACAATCAAATAATGGATAGTAAGATGGGGAGAAACAAAAGGAAGTTGTTCTTCACCCAACATGTAATTAATCTATAGAATTCATAGCCTACAGATATAGCTGTATAGATATATTTACAAAAGATTAGACAAATACATGTAATACATTTTATTCATGGCTGTTAGCCATGATGGCTAAAACCAGACCCTTCATGTTTAGAGGCAGTATACCTCTAAGTAGATGAGGGGACAGGGGAGACAGAATGCTGGAACAGATGGATCTTTTCTCAGATCCAAACAGGCCATTTTTATTTTCTCAGGTGCTTGTAGATCAAGCAAACTGAATAGCTGCTTGGCAAATAATTGCTCTCCTAAGCTATGACTCTCAACTTAAATTCTTCTCATTCCTTGACAACCAGAGGCACAGGGGGAAAAATGGATTGTTGCAAAAACATAGTTTAAAATACAAGTGCCACAGACTTGTACTGATACGAAGACTTTTGCAAATGTGTGAATGAATATTTTTCCATAGTTTCGGATAATATTGTAATAATCTATGATATTGTGCCTTCTGTTTCCAAGGAAAGTACGTTGGTGTATTCCAATGGTTTTAAGGTAATTTTGGGGCGCTGATTCCAAATCTGGCATCTCCTTTTGTCTATCACATCAGGTTTTTGAGATATCAAATATTGCATTTGATAAAATCAATGAAAAACAGCAAATTTACACTGGTCTACAAATTTTTTTTTTTGGCCTGGACTTTTGCAGCTGTTTTAGACTAATTTCAGGGTGCTGATTCCAAATCTGATCTCAGATTTGCTCTATCACATCTCATTTTTATGCTATCGGCATACCCCATTTTCATGATGTCAAACCTGATGCCAGATTTGGAATCGGCACCCCAAAATTACCTTAAAACCATTGGAATACCTTATGCTAGAAAAAGTGTGTTGACCGGGTACCCCCTTATCACGGTCCAATTATCTGAAGTACCCCCTGCTAATTAACTGCTAATTAATTGGATTAATCAATTAATTAATTAGGTAATTGCTAAGTTAAAAAGTACTAACACAATTTTAAATGTGAAAAATGTCTTATTTAACTCTGTGTGTGTGTGTGTGTGTGTGTGTGTGTGTGTGTGTGTGTGTGTGTGTGTGTGTGTGAGAGAGAGAGAGAGAGAGAGAGAGAGAGAGAGAGAGAGAGAGATGCAAGGATCCCTTTTTTCTCCAAGTCACACTTCCCAAAATCAGCTCCTCCCTCCCCCACCCCACCAAAGTACATTTTCCAAAGTACAAAAATAAGCCCCAAACCAAAATCAGAGAGACAGAAGGGCTCCGAAAATAATTACAATTTAAAATCCATGTTAATTAACACTTAATTAGCTGCTGATGGGGTAGATAAGGGGCAGGGCTTAGCGTGCCCCAAGCAAGAGGTCCGCATACCCCTAGGGGTACCCGTACCACAGGTTGAGAACCCCTGTTGTAGCCATTGTTAGATCACTCCCTGCAGAAGGAAAATATTAAATAAATGCGGATATCTACATAAAATGATATTATAAACACACTATCCTAAAAATATAGCACCATATTTTAACGCTAAAGCAGTCACTGACTCGCAACAACTTGCAATCATAAGTGACAAAGAGTTAATTTCGGGTAAAATCAATGAAAATGGGGTATGCCGATAGCATAAAAATGAGATGTGATAGAGCAAATCTGAGATCAGATTTGGAATCGGCACCCTGAAATTAGTCTAAAACAGCTGGAAATGTCCAGGCCAGGAAAAAGAATTTTTTGTAGACCAGTGTAAATTTGCTGTTTTTCATTGATTTTATCAAATGTAATATTTGATATCTCAAAAACCTGATGTGATAGACAAAAACTGATGCCAGATTTGGAATCAGCACCCTGAAATTAGTCTAAAACAGCTGCAAAAGTCCAGGCCAGAAAAAAAAATTGTAGACCTGTGTAATTTTAGACAAACCTGTTTCTTTTTTCATGAATTACCTGTTTCATATGGTGACCACCTGCTTATTCAGACTTCAGTAGTACTTCTCTTCGTAATAGCTATATCCAAATTTTCTTTGTTCACAAACCCCAGAAAGAAAACACAGAATGCTGGCTTTGAATTAAATAAGGTAACAATTTTCTTAAGGAATTGCAAACTTAATGGTTAAGAAGGAGAAGACAGCCCAAGTAGGCAACTATCATATCTAGGTCAGCTATGAGCATGTAGCCCTACAACACTGATCCCAGCTGTAGCTGCCTGCCAATGGGTTTCCAACTAGTTGGTTTGTCTTGATTCCCAGTACCTCATCCCCTGAGTGATGCCATGAGGCATCACCCATGACTGCCACTTCCCTAGGTAGCTGAGCAACCTGAAGTACCCAGTGGGAGGCACAGTCTGCAGCAAGAAGGCTAGTCACAACTTTGGCCAATGTAAAAATCACAGGTGAGTGTACCTTTCTAGACAACACTTCTTCTGTAGGACATTTGCAAAGAGCTTATTACCCAGCATATTACCATATAAATGTATGGTGTTATTGGAGCTTCTTGCCTACATGGAAAATTAAGTTCCATGTAGAAAGTTGTAATGTATGAAGAGACTCTTTGCTGAATCCATATTATCTCTTCTGCACCACTTAGAAACTGTCTTTCTGTTAATCCTCCGTTATCTTTCAATGTTGTTCTTAAAAGTTTATTTCTGATACATTTGTGCTGTAATCGGGTCACTAAAATTGACTGCAAAAGTCACTGTATAAGTGCATCATCTTACGATACTGGAAGATTCACTTCTTTTTTGATAACTTTTTTTCTTTTACTACTATTAAGCAGTTGCTATCCAGCTACGGGTAATGAGTCTCATTTCTTTTTTGCACTTGTCATATATTTAGAATTCAGGAATTTGTGAGTTTTTCAGATTTAGATGGGGCAAGAAAGAGAGACATCTTTTTGCAACGTTCAAAATAAATAAGTAGCAAGAAGGGCATTGGAAATTAAAAGTTTGTGGGAAACTTGCTGTGACTTGTGGTTAACGGGACATATTCCATAAAATGGTGATGGCTGAAACTAGTATGAAGCACAGTTTGTTCTGTGGCTTTTGGACCATCTGCAAATGACTTGTAAGAGACACAAGGATACCAAACAAAAGCATAATTGTGATATAATGGAAGTATGAATCAGTCATTCGGACACTCCAACTGGAAAAAACAGGCAAAGTCTGGGAGTATTTCTAGGGTGGCATTATAATTCATTATTGACTGGAAGGATGTGAATTTCCGACACTAAGATCAACACATGATGTTTGGAATGCCTTTCAGCTTGTAGTGGTAAGATGATCAATATAATCTAGGTCTTTGTCAGTGATGTATGCTAGAAATGCCTTGCTTATATGGGCTAATACAAATGGTGACACCCTAATGAGCAATAGGAATGAGTTTCTGTTTCTCTCTTTGATAGGGAGGAAGAAGCTTTGGAAGGGCCACGGGTCAGGATGTGGGTAAAGAAGGCAGGAACAGAAAAGGGAGTAGATTACTTTAGGAGTACCCAACTATTCTTTATTGTGCATTTACTGTACTGTACTTGTTTTCGTTTGTGTCTTTGTATCCATGAGATCTAGATCTTCTAATCATTGTGTTCTGTGTATGATCAAAACATTGTTAAGGCTGTTGTCTTTCCTTCTTTCAAAGGCTGTTCACAGAAAGCATAGCAAATGGTAGCTTTTAAATTACGTTTAACTAATTCTGTTGGCAGACTGCAGTTTATATAGATGTCTGTAGTCTGCACACCAGTATATATTGAATATATAACAGCAGTATCTATAGCAATCTATTCCCTGCAGTCTTGCAGACAGACAGAAATGTACTATGCAATCTCCTTTACAACTAAATCAGCTATATTACAGAAGATGAAATGAGAGACTACAACTGAGGTGAAGTGATAATTAAGCAGCAAGTAAGGAACCAGGACAATGTTGGTAACAGAAATTCACTGGTTATGTACAACTTTTCTAATACGTTAAGGATGGAAATAAAATGTTTCTGCAGTAGTCCTTGTTTTCTCACTTGATGACAGAGAATGAATGGGTGCCAGTCAATTAAAAATGGAGACATGCACATACCAGTGGCAGGAAGTTTTCCAGCTTCCTGGATGCACATGCTTCTTGACTAAATAATTGTAGTTACTAAATTGAAACAAGAATAAAACTAAAAACACAATGCAGAGAAGTGGTGGTAGGGCTGAAATTCCTTAGCAAATCCAGCTATTTCTGATTTTGTCACTATGAAAGTAATTATCTTCCATTTGGTTACATATTTTCATGTTCAGTCCACTAGCCAGCAGGATATGGGTTTTTTGTATTCCTTTTATGACTAATTCTTACCTTGTTAACTTGGTTTACTCCAGAGTTTCTCATTTCCTGCATGTGTGTATATATAGCTACCACAGTCTCATTCCATTTCTTTAAACTGATGAAGTAGGCTATTGCCTATAAATGTTTATTTCTTCAAAAAGGTACAGCATGTTTTATGTCTTTATGTTGCTTAATAAACATGGCTCTTCTGACATATATTGTATGCTATTTCTGTTGTCATTTGTGATGTGGTGTGGAGAGGACAAGATGGGTCGTTCTAAGCTATACATTACAGAAAAATGATTCAATTCATGCGTTTTCCTGTACTCCTTTCTCCTAAACATCACCTAAAACTCTGGTTGCCTTGGGAATTGTTGCTTGTCCAGCTTCTGGCCTTAGGGACTTAGATGAGTTGCAATCCAGTGATGCCGAATTGTGCTTGGCATGATTATGGGATGTACTTTTTTCATCATACACTGTGTTTTGAAATGGATTGTTAAACCAGGATTTTAACAAGCTCACTGGTGGTAACCTTAAGAAATTTTCAAAGATTGAGGCAGAAGGAATCTGTGAAGACAAAATTAGTTCATTTCTTCCTTTGAATTAAGAGTCATACACCACAGTTCTTTTTCATCCTCAAAGTATGTCTTTTTATTTTCTGGGCTTTCATTTCTTCTTTTTAAATGATTACACACCATATGACAACATCCTGTCCAATGCGCAAATATTATGCAGTCCAAAGGTCTGCTAAGTCATTCCTCCAGACCCGGAAATATTGTTTTCTGCCTCTGGACATGTCAGTGCTATCATTTGTGCAAAGCTTTCATTCACCTCAAATGGTGGCATCTTTTTCTCCTTTGGAGGAAAAAAAAGCTAACTATTGGCTTCTGAAATAATTGCATTTAGAATGCATCCGTTTTCTAATTCCAGATTATTAGCCCAGAATAATACAATTCATTAGTTCAGTTTTCATAATCACTTGTAGTTGATGCATATGAGCACCTTGTTTGTGGTGGATGCTTCTTTTCTTCAGCCTCTAACAGCTTTCTACTTATGCATCACAAGAAGTGACTGCTCCATTGCTCGAGCTGCATTGAGAAGGCTTGCGATGGCATGCAGAGCTGTAATTTATGATTGTGAACCAATTTGTCTTGAGAAGAGAGAAGCCATGGGCTGAAACAAAAGCTGCAGTCATGTGTACATCAGTCTTTAGGTGAATTTCAAACCTTGTTTCAAACTGTTATTCATGTTCTACAAGTCACTTTATATATTACAATCCCTAAGCAGAGGCCACCTAAAAATGTTTCTGTTCAGCAAAGCTTCATGTGAGGCTGTAACGTTCTGTAATTTTCTTCTGCATGCGCTGACACAATTGGGTGTTGACTCTCCATGCTAGTCCCAGTGACCACTTGTGACGTGCTAGACTGGTGCATGACACTCTGTATGATACCACACATGGTGTGTTGCACTGTTGCGTAGAAGCAATATTAAGCAATTTCTGAATGTTAGCTCCAATAAGTTAAGTGCCATGAAGTAAGTTGTGCCTAAAATGCAATTAGGTCCCAACATGTTTATGTATATACAGTATTTACTTATTTATTGCATTTGTATCCTATGTTTCCCCAATGGAACCTAATGTACACAGCGTTCCTAGGTGGTCTCTTTTCTGATGTCTTCAGATCATTCACTTAGTTTTTCACTTATCATACATTTATTAATGTAGTTCATACTCTTGCAAGTCATCTTATTTTTATTTTGCATCATACTGAACTTGCAAGTGTGATTCTATTCTGTTGTTGTTTTCCCAAAAGCTGCCAGCACCTTTTAGTTTTTTAGTTTTTATGCTCTCTTCTCCCTCCCCCACCAATCTTGGCTGAGATCCAAAGAGCTACTTTTGGTGTGCCCAGAGCCTTGGCCATGCCCTGTAGCAGTGGTTCCCAAACCTGGCAGGGACCCACCTCTGGCAGTGGGCAAGTGCTGCTGGAATGTTCACCCTGAGAGTTTGCCCTTCTGAGGGCAGTAAATTTCCATAGACTTTCAAAGGTCTGTGTTACCTGTAACCCACCAATCAGACCTCTGGTTCCATCATGGAGCTTATCTTTGGTTTTGTCTCAACTTATGGGCAAGTCATTAGAACGTATGGCTGCAGTGGACCTACTCACATTAAAGACAGTGTTTCTGACAGCTGTTACTTTGGCACAGATGACCAGTGAACTGCGAACTGTACACTCTGGCTATCCATTCATTAGATGTTATCCAAACAAAGGAGTGCTGAGACTGGACATAGGCAATAAAGACAAAAGTGATTTCAGCATTTCAGCAGGATTTTGTTGGCCAATAATACATGTAATACAATAATACTGCACATTTTGGACAATAATAAGTGAGCCCTTTCTGTCTATGTTCATATATCTACATAAATCTCCAGGCAGATAGCAGGTGATTTGTTACTAGGGGTCCCGCAAGGGAACTGTTGAGGCTCTTTTCAAATGCTACAATTTAAATTTTATATGGTTATATTTATTTATTTATTCACATTTTTATACCACCCTTCCTCCAAGGAGCTCAGAGTGGTGTACATATTTCCTCCCCTCCTTTTTGTCCTCACAACAACCCTGTGAGGTAGGTGGGGCTGAGAGATAGTGACTGGCCCAAGGTCACCCAGGAAGCTTCGTGGCTGAGCGGGGATTTGAACCTGGATCTTCCAGGTCTAAGTCCGACTCCCAAACCACTACACCATTCTGGCTCTGACAGGCTATATGACATCCAGGCTATATGACAGAGAGTTAAAAAAAAACATTCTTAACAGAATTAAGGAACCCTAAAAAGATGAGTTTTCAGCTGCTGTCAGAATTTTAGGAGAGAGGGACTATGCTGATCTCCACCGGTAGGGAGTTCCACATGCCATAATGCCATTACAGAGCAGGTCCTCTGCCTTGTCACCACCAACTGAAGTTCTGTTAGTAGTGGAATGCAGAGGAGAGCCCCTCCAGAAGTTCTCAAGTAATAGGTGGTGCCATATAGGGAGAGGCAGTCCTTTGGGTACCCCGGTCATCAGCCATTTAAGGCTTTAAAGTGAATGACCAGCATCTTGAATCACATCCAGAAATGGGCCAGCAACTAGTGTAATTTGATGTAATATCAGAGTGATATGATTATCGTACGGTCTTGCGCCAGTCAAGAATCACGCAACAGCATTTTGCACCAATTGTAGTTTCCAAATTTTCAAATAAAGATTTAATAGCATGTTCTGAATTGTTTAAGAAAGGAAAATACCATCTACAGTACAAATTTAATGTGACATGGGAGATACATAGAGTTTTTCCCAATGTTTTCATTTTACCGCAGCCTAGGGGAGGTGTCTCGAATGGGAATAATTAACACTTTTCTTTTGGACTGTTATCTGATCAACACCATCTTTCAAAATGTGTTTGCAGCGGCAAATATACCAAGTCCACATATCTTTCTCCCATGACAAGAAAAGCAGATTGGGGGTGCAGTTTTGATCAGGTATATGGCTTGTAGGGAAATAATCAACTGCATCCCCATGCTGTTGCTCTGATCAAATTCATAGTGTCACCCCCAACCCCATTCTGAAGCTGTAGTAATGCAGTACTGTAAATGCAGTAATATTCTACATGTTTCCCTTGAGTCATCTATGTTGGCCCTAGGTCTGTTTTAATTGTGATGGAGAAC
The DNA here is from genome assembly GCA_026170595.1 of Plestiodon gilberti rubricaudatus. Classification (NCBI taxonomy): domain Eukaryota; kingdom Metazoa; phylum Chordata; class Lepidosauria; order Squamata; family Scincidae; genus Plestiodon; species Plestiodon gilberti. Next base: position 200,458,969 of record JANXHW010000003.1, on the reverse strand, counting down.
AAGCAGATTAGTTTCTCTTACTCCAATTGGAAATTTAAAAAGAGAGTACAGTACCGGTATATATATTTAATTGCATTACAAAAGGTAACTGCGTGTGCAGCAGGTTTTTTTTACGTGTTTGTTACGTTTTTGAGCAAACTGGGATAGAAACCTCTTTTGTACGTGTGACTAGACTAACTCAGAATTTATTTATTTTTTTAAGTTGGTCACTTAAATCTTCAGCAGCATAACCAACATGTCGTGGGACTTTTGGTCCTGCCTGCTGTTACTTTCTCTTGCATAGTACGTCTCTAATCATAAGATTCCGTACGCTTGGCATTGGCAAATACATGTTGGATCTTCATAACCAGAATGTTATGCTGTTTTCCTTATTGCACTCTGTTGCCGAGCCAAAAAGGATGATATTTGCTTTTCTTGAAATTACTCTGGACTTAGAATAGTTAATTAAAAATCAGTGAGGAAGTGGAAAGATGTAATCAGCACACAATTCTTAGCAATGTGGACACAAAATGTAGAAAAATTATGATATACAGTATTATGAGTACCGGCACATGAGTTATTGATTGTACCTATCATTTGACAGAGCATCTTATAGCTAATGTTAGCAAGCATCCATATCATTTTGGTTCTTTAAATTGCTTTGTGTGATCTAAACTCAGATCCTCAGCTGGTGTCAATCAGCACAACTTCACTGAAGTTAATGGAGCGATGCCAGTTTATATAAGAAAAGGATCTGAGCTAAGCTCTTTATTATGAATTACTAGAACGGACTGTACTCTTCACTGGGCACTTGTGTGCTCGGAGTTCAAAGTACATAGGAATGCATGAAACATTTTCCTCATTTTCATTGCCAGGCTTCAAGAACTACAAGATATAGCTTGTGAAGTTCAAGCTACAAATGAGGTGTACATTTTTAAAGTCTCAGTCATTTGAGGTAACTTATTTACTTGGAATTCTGCTTGATTAAAATGCGTATAATCTATCGTTTAGGACAAATCCTCCTATGATGTCTAACAATAATCAAATGAAGCAATAAAACCATTGTATAAAAATGATCAAACAGATGAATAGGAACTAATGGAAGAGCACCAGCTAAAACCAGCAATTAAAAAACTTTTGGAAAAGGAGGTTTTTCACTGCCTTCTTAAAGGAAAAAGGGAAGGGGGCTTGATGGAGATCCCCACGGAAGGGGTTTCAAAGATGAGGTGCTATCCATTACCCAAAAAGATGAGGTGCCACCACCTCTCCTTGGCTCCTATCAACAAAAGATGACTAGAGATCAAGACTTGAGAGGCTGTTCTCAAGGCCAGGCAGGCACATGAGGGTGAAAACATTATGTAAGGGTCACAGGCTGTGCAGGGCTCTAAAACTTACCCTATATACTCGCATATAAGACTATCTCACTGATAAGACGAGGGCAAATTTTGAGCCAAAAACCCTGGAATTTGCTATGACCCTTTGATAAAGTCAAGGGTAAAACTTAAGGACTTGTGGGGTCAGATCCTGGAACAGCTCAAATGACTTTACCAGTAATCGTTACCTAAGAACTCTACATTCAAATGTTTTAAATAGTAAAAGTGTGGGAAATGTTTGGTAGAAGTTGAGTGATATCATTTTACTACTGTAAATAAATTGGTACTCTTTTTATAAAATCATAGGTTTTATTAAATCAGGAATCATAAATAAATAGGGGGAGGTGATGCTAACATTGCAACTCATATCTGGAATGAGGCACAGTAGCCATAAAAGCAAACAAGCCCCAACAGACCATATTAACAGAGATGCATTGAGGTAGATTGAACATTGCAACTGCAGACCATATGAAGAGAGCATGTTAACATGGCAGAGCATATGACAGAGCACCATTAACAACAACAAAAAATGACTGAGAACCATTGGGAAAAAAGTCACCACTTAAACAAACACAGGCAGAGAATCATGGGGAGTGGGGGGGACAATGCACGCATTGTACCTGCTGACAAAATGTTGATTCAGATGATGATCAGAAGAAATCAGGCTGCTAAGGACAGAAGATGAGAGCCACTACACTACAAGCTCTGCAGTCTCCCTCCAAATACCGTATTAACTGCTGTGAGCAGGACCTGCTCAGCTTTCACCATTTTCAATTGCAGGTCTTGCAAAGTGCACAGTTCCTATGCTGGAGAGAGTTTCCCACGCTTCTTCCAAAATTCTGACACAAATTGGTAAAATTTGCAAATGGAAAATTTGCAAAAGTTTGCAAATTGGTAAAATATTTTCTCTTCCCCCATTTCACTCTCAGCCCCCCCCTTCCTCTTCTCAAACTCAGCCCAGCCACTTACTGGTAGATCAAAATTAATGGGAACCTGCAAAACATTCAGGGCAGCACTTTCTACCAACAATATTTGTAATGCAAAAGGTTGTATACTGGGCTATTGCAGATGCTCTTGTAGTATGCTTTGTGTGCATTTTAAACATTTCTTGAGGGTTTCTTTTCCTTCTGCAAAGTGCTTATCTTAACCATTCAGGTGCTAATTGCCTGGCATTCTGTTCTTTGACTAAGATAAGCACGGGCTGGGCTGCTCACCTCTGTTAAAGAAAAAATGTGGAAGTTCATGAAGTTTAGCAGTACTGCATAATGGTTTGCCTCCCCAGCCTTAGGCACTGATTTGCTCCTGCTCCTCAGTGGCACTGGGCAGGGCTGGAGAGGGGAGTGACACAGAGAGAGAGAGAGAGAGAAGGGGGTGGGAAGCAGATGCCTGAGCCGGTCTGGCTCAGTAAGCTGACTGCAAACCTGCAGTCTTTTGAAGTGAATGTGAGTGACCCGATGTGAAGACAAGGCAGCTTTTCCAGGTCTTTGTTTTTGCCTAAATTTCTTGTCTTGCAAGCGAGTATAATACCAGAACTTTAAATTGAGCACAGACAAATTAGCAGTCAGTGTGGTTGGTACAAAATTTATAAACATACAATCACCGCACAAATATCCATGTGGCAGCTTTTAGTACCAGTTGAAATTTCCAATCTTTAAAGTCAGCCACATAGGGCAGGAGGTGTGACCTGGAGGTTGAGCTGGTGCCCTGCCTGAAGAAGCTAAGCAGGGTCGACCTCGGTTCTCGCTGGGATGGGAGACGGCAACTGCTGACGTACCTCACGAAGACACTGAGAAGACACCGTGAGAGGGTCAAATGTGGAGGAGTCAGCTAGAGAGATAACATCTAGACAACCACCCGAGGGTGAATTGTGAAGCTTGAAAGTGCAGAGCCCAAGCCAGAAGGAAAGCTGCACTTGGAAGGGAAACATCTCAAGTATGGAAGGTTCTTCTAAAGACCCTTATTGGGTCTAGGATAGCCAGCCTGTGTAAACTGCCTCGAATAAATCTGATGAGAAAGGCGGTATATAAATACAGAAAATAAATAAATATAGAGAACCTTACTATAGTGTAGACCAACCTGGATGTGCTGAATGCACATGTAACTGAGGCCAGATCTGCCTTCAGATAAGGGAAATGAACTACACTGCTAAAAAACGCACGGCTGGCTACTGATGCTACCTGAATATATAATGATAGCACCAGATCCAGAATCACTCTCAGACTAAAGACTTGATCCTATCTAAGATGAGTTGCACACCACTACTCAGTTGGACAGAATTTGCAACCAACAGTACTTCCATCTTGTTTGGATTACGTTTCAGCTTATTTGCATTCATCCATTCCAAAACTGCCTCCAAACACTGGTTCACAGTTTACTCTGCCTCAACAGAATCAATTGATGGAAACGAGAGAGAGAGAGAGAGAGAGAGAGAGAGAGAGAGAGAGAGAGAGAGATGGTGTGTCTTCAGCATACTGGTGACATCTTAGCTCAAACGTCTGGCTGACCTCCCCCAGAAGTTTCATGTATGTGTAGCTTGATTTATTCTAAACCTTGTGGCCAGCACTTCCTGAGGATTGGCTGCTCACCCTTTGCTCCAGTCCTAACCATCTCTTCTCCTGATGGTGTTGCATATCCTTGACTTTCTTCAGCTTTAGGGGCCTGTAGTTCTTAACAGAAGTGATAGAAAGCTGTAGATTCACAATAGCAACCAGTCTTGGCTATCCCACAGCATATAACAATTTACTGAGAGTACTTGCACATAGTATCAATATTTTCTTTTCAAAAATAATATAGGTTCTCAAGTTGGGGGAATAGCCACACAGGTCACTGAGAGAATCCACTGCTTGCTGATATAAATACAAATATTGGTTACGGCCCAATCCTAAAGGCCTTTACGCCGCCAGAACACTTGTTCTGGCGACATAAAGCCCTTTATGGTTGTCACAAATGTAACAGCAGCCTCGCCACTGCCAGTGACAAGTGGCTGGATCTGTACAAAGGCGGACAGTGGACACCCGCCAGAGCAGGTAAACCCGCAGAGGGTTTGGGAGGGAGGTGGGGAGGGGTGTAATGGGGTGGGAGATATGGAGAGGCAATGGGGCCGGCGAGGAGGAGATTTTGCAAGATCCAAGATGGTGCCGCCGGGAAAAAAAATGCCTTTTTGCACTTTGGGAAGCTGTGGCGGAGGCTTCATCGGTCCTGGAAAGCCCAGGACTGACCCGGGACCAGAACCCGGGACAGTCCTGGGTTTTCCGGGATGGATGGCAAGCCTATATATAGTGATTATTATTTTGGTTTTTTTGTTAAAGCAGAAGTTTAGAAATCTAAGCAGTTTTAGGATTTATTTCTGTCTCTGACATTCTCAAGGTTTTTGGTGACCTTGAATAAGCCTGTTGAGTATAATTAAATATTAACAGAGCATCTACCTTATATTGATAACATATTAACAGCACAATCATAGTCAGATGCTGTGCCGACATCGCACAAATGTGGTTGTGATGTCTGTCATATCCTAAGCCTGCCCTGGCAAAGCCATACCAATGGCACACTGCCACCGGTGCAACAAGGGTCAAATGCCAAACCTGTCCTGGCAATGCAGCGCTGCTCAGCCTTTCCCAGTAATGCCCCCAGTGTCCATGGGAACACTGATGCAGCCTATTATCTACAGAGTGTCGTCCTGACAGCAGCACACCATCGCTGTGGCATTGGTGTGTCTGTGTGACATCCTGTGTCATTGCCATGAATTTGGCATGCCATCTGTTTGACAACTGTGTGTAATCGGTATGATGCCCAAAGAGGCCAGTATCTGCCTCCATTCAGAACCAACACTGGCAGCCAGAGGGCCTGCACAATTTGGTACACTTTTCCATGGAGTTTGTCACAGGAGCCTGACTGGAATGAGTAGGTCAGCAACCTCACTGAGCAGCAGGTGGGATGACACTGGTCACTTCAGGCAGACTGCAGGCTTCCCTTGGGATCTGTACCGTGTCGGACAGCTGCCTGGAGGCATCAAGGTAGAACACAGAGAGAGTAACAAGGACTTGACAACAGCATCAGTCGCCTGTTCTCTGGCTTGAGATGCGTATTTGAGATGCATATTAGTGAGGGACAGTGGTGCTCAGAGGCATCACTAGGATTTTCGTCAGCCGGTGCAAGAGCTCAGTGCATCACCCCCATGATGGACCCCAGAGGTGAATAGGGAGAAACAAGGTTGGGCTGAGCTGGGTTCTACAAAAGATGCCCATCAAGCAGGACTATGTATCTCTACAGATTACTCCTGGTCAGTAGTGTCACTAAGGTTGGTGTCACCCAGCCCGTTTAACTCATGCTGTCACCCCCGTTAACTTTATTTATTTTAATATATAACAGTACAGGTCACCCAACAAATCAGTAAAACTCGGCTCTCAGAATAATCAGTCTCATTGGTCTGTTTTGAGTTAAGGAAATCTACTTTTTGTTACATAAGGCCTCCTCCTTACAACCTCCTTCTCAGAGATCACAAAGAGGAGGGCAGCTGTGCCAGCTCACTCTCTCTGCTGTGGGAGAGCGGCCACAGCTGCCCGCCTCCTCCTCGCAACCTCCTCCTCAGGGCGCACCCCATGGAGGAGATCGTGAGGAGGAGGGCTGCCGTGGCCGCTTACCCCCGAGAGGGCGAGCGGCTGCCCGCCGCTTTCTTGCAACCTCCTTCTCAGGGCGCACCCCATAGAGAAGATCGTGAAGAGCCGCGCTTGGAAGTGATGTCACGGCGTGGCAGCCCGTTGGATGTGCTTCCCTCTTTCTCTCCAGTCTGGGATGTATTCTGGTTTCAATGTTGTCATGTCCTGTGTTAAAAATAATGTCCAGTAGAAGGAGGATTGGCTCCCCTTAGCTAGCATTCAGCTCCAGAAAATGCTTCCAACCCCAAGGCCTCAGACATTCAAAGCTCAAAGCAAGAGCAAAAGAAGGAAATGTGTCCTTGGGGCATGTGCAGAGTGCTTTTCTTTCTCCCTTCTGCATAATTGCTCCTGCTGGCCTGTTTGTCATTTGGTTTTCTGTGCATGGTTTTAGGCTGCAAACAAACATTTAGGCTCTGCATATAACATTGTAATTTAAAGGTGTAATTTTGATGGGGCGGGGCAATGATGTGTTGCCCCGCCTACTGCATGGGAGGAGGTCCATCATGGGGGTGACACACTGACCTCCCGCACCAGGTGATGCAAACCCTAGGAACGCCCCTGCCTGGACCTTACCGCACGTCACTGATGTGGAGTTACATTGGCATATCTTGCAGATAGGATTGGGCCTTAAGTATCTTTAAAGGATGAGTCCTTAGTGCAAAATATCAGTGATTCAATAGAAAGCAATGAAGGTTATGTGTTTAACTGAGAAAAATAGAATCTTACAAAGTACATCTCAATCAGAGTCTTTACAGACTCTTTTTGATGCAAGTATTGAACTGATTGCATCCATCCAGTGGGTCAACAATTAAATGCAAACAGCTTCTTCTGAGTCTTAGGAAAAAATCTGTATGTTGGTGAAAATTTGGGAATTTTATTCCTTCCTATATGGGCTTTTGAGAGGATTCATTAGTTGTGTTACTATACCGTTTCCCCTAAAATAAGACCTACCCTGAAAATAAGACCTACTGTCATTTTTGCATGGTTTTTGCTGGCACTCGTCAATATAAGTCCTCCCTGAAAGTAAGACCTAGCTAGGATCATCAGCCAGATGCGACACCCCCCCCCCCGCACTTACTTTGACCGATTTAAGCTTCGTTCTTTCCCGAGGGTGCAAGGCCTGCACTTGAGTCCTCCACCATAGAGACGACGTGCTAGAGAGGCCAGCAAGGCCTGCAAGGAGGCTGCAACCTTGCAGAGTTTCTCTAGCATGTCGTCTCCATGGTGGAGAACTCGAGTTCTGGCCCATGCAGCCCTTGCACCCTCGGAAAAGAGTGAAGCTTTAATATTGGTCAAAGTAAGTGCCGGGGGGGGGGGGTCACACCACAGGTTGGGAAAAATAAGACCTCCCTGAAAATAAGACCTACTGCATTTTTGGAGCCAAAATTAATATAAGACAGTGTCTTATTTTCGGGAAAACAGGGTATATATAAACCACCAGTGTGATTGAGTGCATTGATTGGGCTCTTACTGAAGAAAAGAGAATCTTAATCTTATCCCCCACCATGCTATAGCATGCAGCCAGGCCAATGGACCACGTGCTAACATGCTGTGGAGGCGAGGATGTGCAACCAAGGCCAATGAGGGTTAAGTAAAAAATTTCACTTACCCCTCATTAGGCCTTCTGGTGGCCTATGGGTCTCCTTGGTTGCCATACGTCCAAGGCGAGGAAGGGGGTGGGACAGGCAGAAAAATCAGGGATAGCATGGACTAAGTCACTGTGTCACTGGAGTAAGTCACTGTGTCCGGGATCCAGCCCTCTTTTCCTTCCTCGCTGCCCTGAACCTTCCCTTCACTACCTATGACCCACCCCTTCTACTCCTTTACCTCCTTTATACTGTGGCCCATGTGGGCTGTTGATGCATGTAGGGAGCCCGTGGATGCTTCCACTGTCGGTTCCCTCATAATCGGGAGCAGTCTGCCATTTGCAGTAACAGCATGCCGTTTACAACAGTGGAAGACAACTTGGGTCCCTTCGGGGAGAAAGGCGAGGTAAAATAATGTAAATAAATAAAATAAAATAAATAAACTTCTGCTGACATTAGTGAACCCTAGGATTTGGCCGTCAAAGACATAACCTTCATTGCTTTTCATTGAGTCACTGATACTTTTTCTAGAAGACTTACCCTTTCAAGATACGTAGGGCCCAATCCAATCAACTTTCCAGCACCAATGGAGCAGCAATGCAGCCCTAAGGTAATAAACGTTCCCTAACCTTGAGGAGGCCTCTATGACTGTCCCCTCACTACATAATGCAGCACACGCCCTGTTGGCAGGGCTGCATAAGTGCTGGAAAGTTGGATAGGATCTGGGATTCTTAATCTGCTATATTTTTTCTTTGGAGGCACATTGGATTTTCTTCCTCCAGGTTGATGGTAGAAGAGAAAATGAGGGAAAGAGAGTTTATTTAATATCATGTGTTAGATTTACATTCTCTAAATTTTAGATTGTATCATTACATAAGACTGTATGCCAGAGCCTGCTTGACTTCACTTAGAAGTTTTGCATTAGAAGTTTTGCACTGTTTTTAATCTTGTGTATTAAAAAAAAAACCTTCCAGGTTGGGATCTGATCTTGAAATCTACAACATATATGTTTTTCTGCATGTATGCTTCTACTTCTCTTCTTCGTATGTTTTGGTTGAACTTAAGCTACTCAACTCTGTGGGTGGGTGGGTGTGTGTGCGTGCGAGAGAGAGAGAGAGAGAGATTTGGGCAATTTACGGCCCAATCCTATGTAATCTTAGCTCCAGCGGAATGCATGTTCCACTGGTGCAGGCTGCTGCAAAGCAGCCGTAAATTGCATTGCGGCTGTGCTAGCAGCTGGCGCATTGGCGGAAAAGCTGGAGCCTTCTTGCACGTGTCTGCGGACGTTGGGAGGCCTGCTGGAGCAAGTAAGCCCAACGCAGTGGGTGGAACGGGGCAGGGGGAGAAGGGGCGGGGGTGGGCGAATCGGGCCCAGGAGGGGTGGACGTTTGGGCAGCGGTGGCGCATAACAAATCCAACCCCCCTTCCCAGGCCTGATCCACCTGCATGGAGCAACACAATCTTGCACCAGCAATATAGCTGACGCAGTTCTGAATTGCCCCATAGCGGTTGCTAGAGCTTACCCTGGGAAAAGGAGACAAATGTCTCCTTGCCCTGAGGAGACTTCCAGCAGCCGAAAATCCCCCACATGCACAAGGATTTAGGTAGGATTGGGCTGCCCGTTGCTCCAGAGACATGGATTTGAGGGCAGTGGCCAAGCCTCTGTGGAGGATGCTTGTTTTTGTGCCAAAAAAAAAAGATGTCAACGTATTTAAACATGCATGATTTTTTTCATGAACATTAATCTCCATGTACAGAAAAGCAGTGTACATAGCAGTCTTATAGCATGAAACCTGGTTGATATCAGTTGTGTTTGTCTTTTGAATCAGAATTCTGATTTTAATTGGATGTCAGGAAAGCACAATTGGTTGGACTATCTAAATCGCTCTGTTGACTTTCTGTACTTTGTGTGATCTTGATTTTGTACCTCCAAAAGTAATAATATAAAAGTTTATACTCCTAAACCTCAGCTTTACAATATATATTTTCATTATGGATTTTGTAAAAATGAGTGGAGTTAATGGAGTGTTGAATGAATTATACAGTTACTGGTTATTTTAATGAACGTTCATTATTTGAGGGTTCAATTAGAAGTGAGGGATGAGGAGGGGGAAGGAAAACAAACCCTTCAATTTATCCTGAAGATGAGGTTGATTTTCTAAAACTTGGTATTTCTATAAGCTGTAATGCCATCTGGTATTGATAGTGCTAGTATTGGTAATGAGGATCCAAAGCGTTCTATGGGGAACTCTGTGAATGCAACCAAGTGTTCAGACACCTTTCCTTTTGAAAACAAAATAGTGAAACTTTGGGATCAACCTTACGTAGAATAGTTGGATTAAACAAACTAAAGGAAGGTAGAGTAATGGTGCCAATTCTTTTGTACACCAAAGGATTTCCTTGAACCTTGGTCAATATTGCTAGAATGCAGAGCCATAACTATGGTGGAGCCTGAGGGGCAGCTGCCCCGGGCGCTCCGCCAAGAGTGGCACAATTCTCAGTCTCCACCATGACCTCCTCCTGCTCGCAATCTCCTCCTCGCGCTCCCCTGGAGGAGATCGTGAGGCAGAGGTGATCAGAGCCTGATCGCGAAGCTGGGGCTGTTCTCCCTCTTGGGAGAGTGGCCACGGCTTCCCGCTGCATACCCCGAGGAGAAGGTTGTAAGGAGAGCATTCGTGGCCACTCGCCGTCTCCGTAGAGGGAGTGCGGCTCCTCCCAACCTCCTCCTCAGGGCTCACCCCGAGAAGAAGATTGCGAGGAGAGCAGCCGCGGCTGCTCACCCTCTCTGCTGACAGACAGCGGCTGCGGCTGCCTACTTGCTTCTCATAACCTCCTCTTCAGGGTGCACCGCAAGGAGGAGATCACGAGGAGGGCAGCCTCGGCTGCTCATCCTCTCCGCTGAGGGAGACTGGCCGCAGCTGCCTGCCACCTCCTTGCAAAGTAACATCATGATGTTACGTCGTGATGTCACTGCCCTGGGCACGACGGCAGCATGTTACGCCGCTGCTAGAATGCATTTCAATGTCCAATTTCTAGGCTCAGGCTTGAATGAGAGAGGTGCCTACTCTTTGTCTGTCTGTCTGTCTGTCTGTCTGTCTGTCTGTCTGTCTGTCTGTCTGTCTGTCTCAGGTGAGTTAAGCAAGCACTTATTTTTGTTAAACAGCATTTCAGTTGGTTAAGTTGCTTTGTAGCCAACTTGGCATGATAATTTTAATATTTCTGGCTTCCTTATTTAATGATACCTTTGTGTTGATCCTCTGTTTTGCTCTACATATTTATTGACATATTTGTATTTCAGTTTATCTACTGTGCATTGTTATCCATTGTTATCCATATTTAGTGTACATTATTATTGCTAATATTTTTGTAATGTTGCTTTTGTACTTCATGGCATTTTTGCTTGAACGCACTCTATTCTTTCTTAGACTGATTAACAGCCCCATCCTGCCTAAGTATAGGTCGGCTGAGCAAGTGCTTCACCAGCCTACGATATCGCAAAAGTGCCCTTAAAGCACTTTCGCGGCACCGAGTAAGCGATGCCAGCACGGAGGCCGGCAGCACTCACTCAGCTTCCCAATGCCGTCCCAGATGCAGGTAGGTGCTGTGCCGGTCGGCAGGAGGGCAGGGCAGGTCAGGTTGGTGGGGGAGGGGGCCATTGGCCGCCCAGGCCTGGGTGGGGGCGGGGATATCGACACCATGCTGCGCCAATATCCAAACCCCTTTCCCGGGTCGGCCCAACCTTACATGGCCTCCCCAGTTGTGCAGCAGCTCAATAGCTGGTGCTCACCCGAGGAGTACCATTGGGTTTGCCAGGGCTTACACCGGGGAAAGGAGACGAATGTCTCCCTCCCCCGAGGTGAGCCCTGGCCCTGCCGGTGCAGGCTGCATCCTGCATAGACAGGATTGCGCTGTAAATTAATAAATAAAGCTCTAAAATTCTTAGAAATTATTGACCATCTCATTAACCTCTGGTTCTAGCTAAATATAACACCAAACTTAAAGTATTTTGCCTGAATTTCTACATTCGTTTACACATAATTGAGGCTTCTTGTTACACCAGTATTTGATATAATATTTTGCACAGCCTATCTTTGTGTGTGGATTAGCCATATAGAGCGTGTATGAGTAGTGGTGACAACATAATCTGTTGTCAAAATGAACCAATATTATGGCCCTTGAGCTGAGCTCTGTTTTCCCACTGTTCTAACAGAACCTCTCTAAACTAGCTGCACAATGTTTTCAAAACATAATGGTCTGAAGATCACAGACAATCTAAGGACAATCTCTAATACGGAATACCTACCTGTATCTTTACTCTGATCTCTTCACATCCAACCTTTCCATATCTGCTTCCTCCAGATTCTTCATGTTAACTGCTGCTAAAAAGTATACATGTGAAGGCACAGTGTGCTGAGAGAATGAAGGGGGAAAAATTCCAGTAATATGCTGCAGCTCCAGTGAATGAATGACTATCATTAACATTTGTATTTAGTCTTGAAGAAATTGCTCTTTTACAAAATGCTAACTTGTTACAGTGTTGACTAGCCTGCAGGTTTTGTGATAATCTCTAAAGTTGGTCGGCAAAAAGGCAAACATTACAAAGATGTGAACTCTGCAATCTGTTACAAAACCTTCTAAGCAACTCTTACTTTTTACAGCTTGGAAAATATTTCTTAACCATATACCTAACACATTCACAGCGCAGTCCTATCCAACTTATGCCACCGGTGTAACTAAGATCAATCCTATCCAGTTTACGCCACCGGTGTAACCCAGTGGTGCAGCGAGAACGGGAGGCCCCAGAACAGAAAGGGGATTCAAATCCCCTTTGAATCCCCCTTTGGAGAGGATTTGAATCCCCTTTCCGTTCTGGGGCCTCCTGTTCTCACTGCACTGCTGGATTACACAGGTGGCGTAAATTGGATAGGATTGCACTGTTAGCATTGTATAGCAGAAATATGTGCTATTTCTTTTATCAAACTGAAGATTTAAAAAAAAAACTAAATATGTTGTTGTTTAGATTATTTATGTTGCCATTTGTGTTGTAAACATGTCCAAATATTTACAAGGAAAATCTATTTTTTGTGACAGGGACTATGTAAAGGAGGAGAGAACCCCTGTGCTTTGAAAGTTTGTATAGTCTAAATCAGGGGCGGGGAACCTTTTCCCTGGCGAGGGCTGTTTTAAATATTAGAAATTTGCTTGAGGGCCAGCCGTAAGGCCGGCCGCCATTTTTATTTATTTAATTAATTTTTGCCCCGCCCCCCCCCATCGGCTTCCGGAGGCTCCGCGCTCACCGTCCGAAGTCGCTGCCGGGTCCGCGCGTCACCTCCGGCGTACCATGCCGAAGAGGGCAAGAGCTTGGTACGGCGTGGTACGCATGTGCGAAATGGCCAACGGCTTGGTGAGAAGGGGTCGAGGCGGCAGCCGGGGAGGACATGCAAAGGCCCTCTCCCAACCTCCGGAGGTGACCCGGCGGAGCCTCCAGGGGCCGGTTGGGCGGCCTCCCGGCAATCTCTCCGGGGGCCGGACCGGATAGCCTCGGGGGCCTGATCTGGCCCTGGGGCCGGAGGTTCCCCACCGCTGGTCTAAATAGTAAATCAGAGTAATATGTAGAGAAACGTTCAGCCGTGTGCTTAGTAGTTGTGAGTGATGAGGGGGTCGGGAGTGGGTCTGCTGCCCAGGATCCTAGTGCCATGCCCCGGGCGGACTGCACCGGTCTGAGAATATGGAACCAGCCTCTGTCTCCCCTTTCAACAGGCCTCAGTGTATCCACGGGGAGAGTGTTGAAGTCGGCACTGCAGTTCTTCTCAGCAGCGCTGGGTGGTATGCCTCCTCAGGCAGGCCAGCTGCCTCCTTTCCAGAGGTCCAGTTGACTTTCGCTTTCAGCCTCTACCTCCAGCCCTCCTCATCCTTGGTCCCACCCCAGCCGCCACGGCATTCCCGTTGATGGGCCTGCCCACCAAACCTCCAACAAACCGTGCAGGCACGAAGGGCACCGGACATGTCAGAGGCAAAGTGACTGCTGGCCCTAGCTAGGAAGTGATAGCCTGCACTGTGCTGCACCACCCCTAGGGGCCAATCCAGGGGCCTCCCAACAACTGGGTACGTTCGACTCCAGACAGTACTATTGTTTTGGCATGTGAGCATCTTAACCCCTGCACAAATATTCAAAAATTCAGGTGGAAATCAGTGTTTTCCAAGGGTGTAGCACATGTTTGGATGCATAGTTCATGTGCATTTCCTTATCTATGAGTTTTTTTTTTAAAGGAATAGGGTATACTGTTTCCACTTCTTAATCTGTGAGTTCAGAACCTTCCACGTGGGTTTTGAATGTCTGGTTCTCATGTGGTTGTCCAATATTTGTGAATTATGAGTTCTCAGAGGAGGTGAGACAGTGTCCAATACTGTCTCCCTGGAGGATTTGTAGGATTTGCAGGACAAGGAACTTTACAGCCTCAAAAGGGCAAACCTTCAAAGGAAAACTCCCATCCCTTTTTGCAGGTAAGTGCTGCTGGGATACATGCAGACACAGAAAGACAGCCAAAGAACAGTGCCAGAGGAAGGACTACCACAGCTTTTTCCACTGATGAATTCCAAGATCAGAGTGAATGTGTAATTGCAAATCCCACATGGGTTGACACTCATCATGGATGTGATTTCCCATGGATGTGCTGCATGTTTGGTCTGGGTCTTAGACTGAAGACAGATTATTAGAGTTGAAAAATGTGTATGAGAAACAATTGCTTCATTCGTATTCATTTTGTCCCTCTGTTGTCTCGGACCAAACAAGTTTCACATTTCACATGAAGCAATACAAAAACGTGCACAAACCTATTTACCAGAAGTGAGTGTGGGATAAGTATATACTGGATACCATGAACAACAATTTCTCTTTTAGGGATTTCTCTTTTAACCCAAAATGTTCCCCATTGTCCAGCAACAAACCCAAACTAGTTGTTACATTAGTATTAATCAGCTTTACTTGGTTTTTTAGAACTAGCAGCCACAGGACACTGGATTTGGTGGCAGGACTTTATCTTGTGCTCCCACCACACCCTGGCCTGGATTGCGCCCACTGCCCCATGGTTGCTATTTGACAAGGGAAGAAAACGCTTCCATTCATACCAAGCATGCACATGTCTCTACCCCAGCACATGTCCAGCTGTGGGAACTGTATTTTCCAAACACTTAATAGCCACATGAGTGTTTGGAAGCTACAGCTGGACTTGCTTGATATAGTAAAGACATGTGGCTCCTGCAGACTCAGATGTGCTAACTGCACACAGTAGGTAGATGAAATCTAGACTCCTACCACCACCCACAACCTTGAAATTATTGTGCTCAAAATGATATAATAATCAGGAAAGACCATAAAGGAGCCAGCATAGCAAGAGCTGTCAGCACTGCTGTCCTCATGCTTGCCCCCTACCTTGGTTTTACTTGTATACGATGATCAGGCTGCCCATTAATGCTAGAAGATCATACCAGTAGCAGTGGCATCATCAGCGGAGGGGGCCTTGGTGCGGTGGGCCCCCGGGTGGCAGGATCAGGCCCCAGGTGGGCGGGGGTGTCACGGCAGCCGGCGGAGGCGCAAATCGTCCCATTCATCAGGGCAAGCGAGGAGCGTCGGCGGCGTGTTTTGCCCTCCCGCCCGCTCTGGGCCTTGTTATCATGCATAATGGCTGCAGCCGTGACGTCACTTCCAGCACGGGGGGGGGGGCGCGCGCGGCGGTCGTAGATTCACCACTGGATCATAGTCTCTGTTTTCATTCTAATGATGTCTGGTAAAACAGTTAATAGAGATAGAACTATGGAGCTGTGCCTCTGAAGACTTAGGAAGGCAATTGATTTGCATTCTGTTCATCACTAGAAGGGTTCCATTTGCAAACAGAATCCTAGAAATCTGGAACCTATTGACCTATTGACCAAAATATGCAACTTGTCCCTTAAAACGGCCACTGTGCCAGAGGATTGGAGGATAGCTAATGTCACGCCAATCTTTAAAAAAGGAAGGAGGGGGGACCCGGGAAAATACAGGCTGGTCAGCCTAACATCTGTTCCAGGGAAGATGGTGGAAAGTCTCATTATGGATAAAATCTTAAAATACATAGAAGAACAAGCTCTGCTGAGGGAGAGTCAGCATGGCTTCTGCAAGGGGAAGTCTTGCCTCACAAACCTGTTAGAATGTTTTGAAAAAGTCAACAGGCATGTGGATGCGAGCGAACCCGTGGATATTATATATCTGGATTTTCAGAAGGCGTTTGACACGGTCCCTCATGAAAGGCTCCTGCGAAAACTCCACAGTCAGGGAATAAGAGGGCAGGTCCTCTTGTGGATTAGGAACTGGTTGAAGACCAGAAAACAGCGAGTGGGAGTCAATGGTCAATTTTCACAATGGCGAGAGGTGAAAAGCGGTGTGCCCCAAGGATCGGTCTTGGGACCGGTGCTTTTCAACTTATTCATAAATGGCCTGGAGTTGGGGATAGGCAGTGAGGTGGCCAAGTTTGCAGATGACACTAAACTTTTCCGGGTGGTGAAGACCAGCAGGGATTGTGAAGAGCTCCAGAAGGATCTCTCCAAACTGGGAGAATGGGCAGCAAAATGGCAGATGCGCTTCAATGTCAGTAAGTGCAAAGTGATGCACATTGGGGCAAGAAACCAAAATTTCACATATACGCTAATGGGTTCTGTGTTGTCTGTGACGGATCAAGAGAGAGATCTTGGGGTGCTGGTGGACAGGTCGATGAAAGTGTCGACCCAGTGTGCGGCGGCTGTGAAGAAGGCCAATTCCATGCTCGGGATCATTAAAAAAGGGATTGAGAATATCGGCCAATATCATTATGCCTTTGTACAAATCGATGGTAAGGCCACATCTGGAGTATTGTGTCCAGTTCTGGTCACCACACCTCAAAAAGGATATAGTTGAATTGGAAAAGGTGCAAAAAAGAGCAACCAAAATGATTCATGGGCTGGAGCACCTTCCTTATGAGGAAAGGCTACAGCGTCTGGGGCTTTTCAGCCTAGAAAAAAGGCGCCTGAGGGGGGACATGATTGAGACTTATAAAATTATGCATGGGATGGAGTGGATAGAGGGAAATTCTTCTCCCTCTCGCACAACACCAGAACCAGGGGACATGCACTAAAATTGAGTGGAGGGAGAGTTAGAACAGACAAAATAAAATATTTCTTTACCCAGCGTGTAATTCATCTGTGGAACTCCTTGCCACAGGATGTGGTGATGGCACCTGGCCTAGATGCCTTTAAAAGGGGTTTGGACAGATTCATGGAGGAAAAGACCATCACAGGTTACAAGCCATAAGCAACCTCCTGGTTTTAGAAGTGGGTTTTCTCTGTGCCAGGTGCAAGGGAGTGTCAACGGGAAACAGGTTATCTTGTTGTCTTGTGCTCCCTGAGGCATCTGGTGGGGCCACTGTGTGATACAGGAAGCTGGACTAGATGGGCTTTTGGCCTGATCCAGCAGGGCTCTTCTTATGTTCTTATGTTCTTATGAACCAAATCCCAAATTATTGTACATTCCATGATTTGACCCTTAGCTTATATAATGAGACAATATCAAAGAAATCTATCTGTTTACAGTAACCATATTCTCAATTAAGATTTTGGTGACAGGGAGACAGTTGAGCCTGTTCTATATATACTGTACATTGTGGGACACGGGTGGAATTTTGTATTACAAGACCTTCGAAATACCATATTTTTGTGATCAACCAGTGTGAAAGATACTGCATATATAATTCTTTTAAAAATAAATAAAGGGAAGGGTAAAACCTTGCAAATGCATGTTGATGTGATGTTATTTTTTTGCAAGTTAGACAGATGTGTAACCACCCATCAGATGTTGCTCAAGACTAGCTATCAAATCAGGAATCCGCAGACCCACTCTTCAAATCCCAGTACTAATCGCAATGATAAAGAGCTACCTTTGATTAATCCTGCCCTAGACTTCAGCCGAAAGATATTGCAGTTTAATTACTGAGTGAAATCTACTTTGTCTGATCTGCTAGTCTGCACTGTAATTTTATAATATAATCAGCACTGCCCCTGTCTGAAGCTGTAAGGCTATGAAGTCCAAGGACCTGCTTGACTGGAATGAACAAAATGATGTTCAAACAAGCACTAGCCACTGCGTTTTAATTACTGAAACCTTATTTCTCTCTTTCTAGCAAACCTTAGTTTTTATGACATGAAGACAGGGACATAATCATACTATGTTATGTAAGCATAGATAATAAATGGGGCAACTTTTGCAATTATGCTTTTAAGATACCAAATGCAGTGTAGAAAGCTGCACCCATTGTCCCTTTGGACTTTCACATAAATGCATGCAGACACACAAAAGTGAATTTAAGTTTCTTTGTAAGAAATGCCACTAAAAACTAATCAGTAGCACACATTCAGGCCAAAGGAGGCGTAATATTGTCCCAGATTTGATTGCACCTCTGCTCCAGGATTTTTCTTGCCCATATTAATAAAGTTAGTTATTAACTTTGGAGGAGATCACATTTTTTGGTGTTAATTAAAAAAAAAAAGCAAACAGGAGAAATGCTTCAGTCATGAGAGGGGTGGTATAGATTTTTTTAGTTGCCAACATTACATTAATGATACATTGGCAGAATAAAGCATCCTTCTCATCTCCTATTCCCAAATTAGAAAGTCTTTCCTTGAATCAAAGCTATTTCATGTACATTGTACAACTTTTATGTGTGTGCTGTTAACAAACATGAAGGTTATTCAGATGGTTACACAAGAACTTGGGCACAAATAAAGGACTTTGGGTTCAGAGCTTTGGGCCATCGTTAGAACTAGGGAGTCAGTTGTGGTGCAATAGATTTGAACATTTGTTTATAAACTCCATGTATATGCTACTTTTAAACCATTCAGTTGTCATAGGAAACACTGGTTCAGATTACCCATGCAGCTAAGCTACTTACTGGTTAATTTAGGGCTGATTGCTTTCTTGTAGCCTTATAGCGCAATCCGACTTTTGTGCCGGTGTAACCAGCGGTGCAGCGAGAACGGGAGGCCCCAGAACGGAAAAGGGATTCAAATCCCCTTTGAATTCCTCTTTTGGAGGGGATTTGAATCCCTTTTCCATTCTGGGAGCTCCCGTTCTCGCTGCGCCGCTGGTTACACTGGCACAAAAGTTAAGTCGGAGTGCGTTGTAACTTATCTTACTTGGTTTTTGAGATGCTAAATGCCACTGCGAGTTTATGGAAGGAAAGATGAGATATAAATGTCACTAATAAAATAAAATTGGCTTATACACAGCAGCAGTGTGTGCTTCTTCCACTCACTAATGCCAGTGAATCAGACCTGAAGAGGTCATCTTGGTGAAAAGAAGAATGTTAATTCACCAAGGGCTTCTCAATCCATGGTCTCTATGGTGAATACATTAGCAACAGGGATATTGATTGCCAAGTTGTCATCCACAGCTCAAAGCAATGGAATGAGATTGTCACTGGACCACTGAAACGCTTGAGACGGTAACAACTTATGGCTGACTCTGATTTCCCCAATGAAATATATATATATCCAATCTGCAACTCTTCTATCTTTCTCCTAGCAGAATTTGCTTCCATATAAAGTGGGAAAAGTTGAATGTAGTAGAAAAGTCTAGAATTCTGGTTTAGTGGCATTCCAGAAAAATAAGTTTGAACAGGTTTAAATGGCCTTCATTGCTAAATAGACTACAGTTTGATAGTTATAGTGGAAACTAATATGCTGGTATCTTTTTGTGATATTGTAGGTACAAATTATTTTGTTCAGGTTTTACTTACAGAAATTTTATTATTTTTATTAAGCTTTTATTGTTTTGCGTTGTTTTTAGTAGAAAAGTGATTTGTAAGTCTTCTTTATGGGCTACAGTAATTAAAATGGCACCCCCTTTCAACTGCCAGAATTTATCAAAAACTAAGAAGGATGCTTCCAAGTTTCCGTCCCTCTGAATTTCTCCCTGGATTGTGGGGTTCCAATTTTATCTGGTAACTAGAACCTTAGTTATGAACCATTCTTTTGGTTTGCATTTCCAAACTTTGTAAAGATCATTGTGCATTACAGTTCCATCTGGCTGTAGCTTTCAATTCCATTCATTTGCATGCACATAAGGTATCATGCACAATTGAAACAACATCTTTCCCCCTGTACTACTGAGTGTGTGTACTGTACCTTCACACTTGGGAAGCTGGCTACGATTCTCTGTGCACTGTTTACACCAAGATTGGGTTACTATAAGGCATTCTACATGAGGCTGCCCTTGAAGACCATCTAGAAACATTAGCTGGTGCAGAACACAGCTGCACAAGTTTTGACTGGAGCCAGGCTGCTTCTGAGTACAATTCAATTCAAGGTGCTGGTACCAGCTTAGGATCAAGGTACCTGAAGGACTACCTACCCCTTTACAGCTTCTGTGGCTGAGGTTTTGTTGCTGGTAACATAGAAGAGGCCCTTCTCTGTGGTACCATTCTCTTCTGGAAGATCTGGTTGGCTTCCTCTCTGCCCATCTTCTGTCAACAGCTGAAAACATACTTAAGGCCCAGTCTTATTAGGATACCACACTGATGGCACAGACGCTGGTGTGATGTCCGTTTATATCCTAAGCCAGTCCTGGCAATGCCATGCCAACAGCACACCAACGGCGGCTCAACAAAGGATGTATGCCAAGCCTGTCCTGGCAAAGCAATGCTGGCCTTCACAGTAACACCTTCAGCGTCCATGCTCATTATCCATGCCTTTTAGCTAGAGAGTGGCACATCATCACTGTGATATCCGCACATCATCACCATGACGTCCAGGGAGCCAATCAGTCCCAACACTGGTAAGCCAGAGAAGTGCCACCAGGGTGAACTGAGCAGGGGGCAGGTGTAGAGCCAGTGAGTGGCCAATGTTGGGGGGGGGGGATTGGCCACTAAGAATGGAGCGACACAAGGACAGGCACACACCCACACCCACGAAGTGGAGATGCCCCAAGGACACCACACAGAAACACACAAGGATGCTACAGCATCCCCACCTCCTACAGGAGTTACAGTAACATCAGCAGCAAAGCAAGATAAGCAGAGAATTGCTAAGAATTCTTGCACAAAGGATT
Organism: Plestiodon gilberti rubricaudatus; assembly: GCA_026170595.1. Taxonomy (NCBI): domain Eukaryota; kingdom Metazoa; phylum Chordata; class Lepidosauria; order Squamata; family Scincidae; genus Plestiodon; species Plestiodon gilberti. The sequence continues at coordinate 200,438,265 of JANXHW010000003.1, read as the reverse complement.
CCTCTTATTGCCTTCACTCAGACACACACATCCAAGGAATACTGTTTTGAGGAGGGCAACGGCGGGAAGATAGCTCCTTGGAAGAGGGCAGCCATATGAAATAAACACACAAGTTTCTCCATGACACTAGTTTGAGTCTCGGTGAGGACATCCACCAGCTGGAAGGAGCAACTGGAGAGTAACTGGAACAAGTCACAAGGGGGGGGGGAGCCACAATGGCAAAGCACAATGCTGGTAGCTCAGTGCGCACAGACACAGCCTGGGAGCCAGGTAAAATGAGTTCAAGCCCAGCCAAGGGACTTGCCTTCACCAGCAAGGCCCTCACCTTTTGCATGACTGGCCAGAAACAACCATGGCAGGGACAAAAGAAGAGGGGAAGGCAGATCTATAACCCACACTAGCTACTCCACAGAGCTGCTCACTAACCATCCGGCCACAGCTGAAGACAGCCAAAGAGCACCTTATCTAAGGATTGAACACCTTGCATCACTGCAAACAGGCACACCGGACTGAGAGGCCATAGCATACGGACCTATTGGAGAGAGCATTGCATGGGCCAATCATTGGGCTGTTGTGTGACACAATCCGCCTACTGAAGCGGCCTGCGCAGCTAGTCACACCCACACGCACCACATGCCATTTACGTCTTAGCTGGCACCTGCTGGTGTGGCTGTCAGTATGCTGTCCCTCCTGTTCCCATAACTTACTGCCATATACCATGGCAGTATACATAAGAGGGAGATGCAGCATCAATATGTTGCAGCCTGGTATTCTCTCCCTCTCCCTTGCTTACTTGTGTGGGGTGCATTGTCCTTTCCATTGTTGGCGTGGTGAGATAGAGGTTCTAGTTGGGTGTCTGGCTGTGGAGACCTTTTGGGGCAGAATACCTCCAATCAGAATTCTGAGGACGATGGGGAGGGAATGTGGTGTGATTGGCTGACAAATGTAGTCTGTATCCTATGCTCCGTCATAAGAAAGTGGGCAGGGTAGGGGGATTGGTGGCAGGAGATGATGATGATGATGATGATTAACAGTATTTATATACCGCTTTTCAACAAAAAGTTCACAAAGCGGTTTACAGACAAAAATTAAATGATTAAATGGAGATGCAATTTTTCTGCTCTTTTTCCCTTCCCTGCTGTCCCTTGTGGGATTACTCCTACCTGTGCCGGCTCTGTTGTTGGTGCAGTATTTTTCTGGGGTTAGGGGCGTGCCCATCATCTGAAGGGGGGTTAGGATATGGTATATATTGACTCCTCCTCGTCCCTCCCACATCCCTTCCACATTTTGCCCCAATCTCCCCTCCCCCCATTTTGGACTTTCCACCAGTGGAGTTGCGTCGGTGTCTAAGTGATGTGCAATCTTTGCTGGTGCGGCATTTTTCTAACATTGACTAGTGTCCTTGGCATGTCTGTCGGCTATCAAACTTCTACACCAGTGGGGCTGTCATTGCACCAGCGTACATGGAAATATACTGCTGTATGTTGAGAATTGGATTGATCTGTTACCTTCTTTACCTTTTGGGGGTTAGGGTTTAGTGGATTTTTTTGAAACAAATAAATACCACGTCATGCATCTGACAAAGTGGACTCTCATCCACGAAAACGTATGCCACAGTAACTTTGTCATCGTAATCTGAAATACTCTTCACTATTGCAATATGAATTTAAGCTGCTGCTTTCCTTGTCTTGCACAGTGTCCCTCTGTGACACTGTCTCTGAGGTTCCTTTAGTCCGCTTTCCTCTGACAGCAGGAGCTTTGGGAGTATGTGTTTGCCTCTGTAATGTCTGCAGGCAAAGATTGTTGCACTGGAGAGCGCAAGAAGAGGTACTAGGAGGCCTCATCCAATGCATTTAGGAAGCAGCTCCGTGTAGAGAATAAACATTGGAGCATCACTGGCAGGGGATAACAAGTTCTCAGAGGTTGACATTTGGGCTTATATCTTTGGTTTATTTTCTCATAAATACGTTAATGTAAGAAAAGGATGCAGAACAGAAGGGAATGAACGTCGCTTACTGAGGGCACTGCAGCCTGAGAATTATCGTTTCCAAGGCTATTGATTTTTGCAGCAGCTGATATTTCAATCTGGGTGCAGCATGTCTCTGCCTCTACGCACACTGTCAAGAAGAAATATGATAGTGTCTTAAAAGATTAATAATATTGCTGGTCCTCAGGAGGCCTGTCTTAATTCACTGGCCTGTTCCTTGACATGTACTGTAATTTATCTAGTCTGATTTGAATAGCAAATGGCAATCGGCTGCCATTAGGGAAATAGGCATCATTCTTATTGATCCAGCATAGGCTGGATTTTATTTAAGGGAAACTGCAAAATGTTATTAACTTCAGGATGAGAAGCTAGAACAGTTCCTTCCTCTCCCCCTCTCCCGTTATATTGGGCTAGAACATCTTAAAATAACAATGAAATTGATGATAGGTGATTTATCCCAATATACTTGCAAGCGCAGGGGATATTTTAATCTCAGCTATTAGCAAGTAGTTATTCTTCAGCATTATTTTTTTTATAATGAAGTATTGCATTAAGAAATATTTCAGGACAGAGGTAGTGGGAAAGAGAAGCAGTACATGGCTTTTTAAGATGAATATATGAAATATATTCACAATTCACTTTGTCATTGGATGCAACTACAGGTTGTTTTTGTCTTTGATCCATGAGTAGTTCGTCTGCCAGCCTGCTGAAGTATAGTAGGAGCCAAGCAGTTAAATCATCAAACATCATGTTGTAGTGCTATTTACTGATAGATTATACACCATTTTTGGTGGTGTGAGGAAATCTGTGGAAATCCCATCCAGCTTTTGACTTTTGCTGCAGGAACTACAGCCAGCTTGCACACTGTCTGGAAGACTGGTGCTGTTGAGATCCCAAATGGCGAGGGAGCAAAACCACATAGAAAATGCTTTGTGCAAAGTGGCTCCCATGTGGGTAGAGTGCTTAAAATTGCTCCACTTCATGTGGGAGGTGCTTCCTACATGACTCTGCTCTCCTGCTGTTTGGGATCCTGGTGGCAACCACACCATTTCAATAACGTGTCAGTTGGGTCCAGGAATAAGCATACTGCCAATGGACCATGCTGCTGTTTATGTCGTCGTATCGTTTTCCAGTAGGGAGGTCTGCAGAGCATGGCTTGAAGAACAGCGGGCAGCCTTGTAGCTATTTCTGTTCTGGTTCTTAACAGCATTGAGTGTGAAATATTGCTGGATTATCAACAGGTAAATCTGAGGGACTGAAAGAAAGGAGAAAAAGAGCCCACCAAAATACCGTATTGGTCTGAGTATAAGACTCACTTTTTTCTCCTAATTTAAGTTTTTTAACTAGGGGTGCGTCTTATAATCAGGCTGTTGCAATTCGGGTTTGCAGCTGCCCCTCCCCCAGGCTCAGCAGAGAAAGGGCAGCAAAATACTCACTGCTGCTGCTCAGCTGTGCAGTGAGGGCCTTTGAATGGCATGGGACATTGCTGGAAGAAGCAGCGAGGCTAAGAGGAGATTTCGGAGCACATGTTTGTTTTAGTGGAGATAATGGCAGAGATACAGTGGGCTCCTTCTCTGCCCTTCAGGGCTTATGGTATGTCCTTTTTCTTTGTTAAAACAAGAGCACACATACCTCTCCCCTTTCCAGGCTGTAATCAGTTGTTAATTTTCGTTCTCTGGTCTGCTGGGTTTTGTATCCTTTTGCAAAGCAAGATCACATACACTTTCATCCCCCCTCCCCAGGCAATCAATGGTTTAGGCTGCAATCCTGTGCACACTTTCCTGAGAGTAAGCTCCATTGAGAACAGTGGGACATGCTTCTGAGTAGACATGCACATGATTGCACTGTTCGTTAAATCACTGGCATAAATTTAATGCCAGTGATTTAATTAAAAATTTTTAATAGCACCAAACTTTAAGGGTGCGTCTTATAATCAGGTGCGTCTTATACTCGGGACAATACGGTAATAACACAAAAAACCTGAAGGAGTGTATTGACACATTAAACTGTGTAATAATTGGTAAAAAAAATTACCGAACTGAAGATCGGGGAGGCCTGCAGAGGGTTGCACAGGCCTCCCTGAAGCTCCCCCAAGCCCCGGTAAGTAAGGAAATTGCATTTTGGGGTGTTTTTTAGAGACCTTCGATTCTAAACGCACCCCATTTTTTTAAATGCTTAATTGGGAAAAAAACATGCGTCTTAGAATCGAAGAAATACGGTATAATAAAAGGCCTCACATCTGAAGGGTTTACATCGATCAGGCATTCTGAAAACTACAACACCAACCCGACAAAGTGACAAGGCCAGTACCCAGGGGTAATACACCCGGAAGAGAAATGATAGAAAACTACTAGTTGTCTTGTCACCTACACCTCCTAGCTAAAACCAGTCCAATGTGCCCTCAGTAACCTACAGCCCATTATAAACAACAACCCAACTTGAAGCATCTTCTCACCAGCAACAGCAGGTCACATAACAGAACCACAAACACAGGGATCAGACCCTACAGTATGCCCAGATGCCAACCCTATGTCTACACAGGCATGATTATTACAGTACCAAATAGAATCAGCCATATCAGCAGGAATCTTGTTCACTTGTACATCCTCTGATGTGATTGATGCTCTCACCTGCAAACAATGCCCTTTGGCTGTCTGTATGCGTGACAAACAGGTCAGCCTCTATGCAAAATAATAAATATAGCTGACATTTTAAAAAAAACCCACAAAAACGGGCACAACATTTAGAAATCAGTGGACAACGTTTCAGTCTTCTAGGATGTTTCGGAGCTGACCTGAAAGCCATCATTTTGACAACAACAAAACTTCAAAGGAAGTTTGAAACTGCTGAATTAGAATTTACTATATGATTTACTATATGATTTAATTCTAGAAATCTGGGCTTAAATGGAGACTGGGTTTCTGTCTCAGCTACTTATGTATCCCTAAGATAAATTGGTGGACTTATACCTGCTGGGTCAAATGGAAATGCAAGAGATACACAGAGATAATATACAACAGCAGTTACCTGTGAAAATACACACTTCCTGGCTAAGGGCCCAATCCTATCCAACTTAAATGTTCCCTTACCATGAGAAGGCCTCCGTGACTGCCTATCCACTGCAGGATGCAGCACGTACCCTGTTGGCATGACTGCATCAGCGCTGGAAAGTTGGATAGGATTTGGCCCTTAGCCAGGAAGTGTGTATTTTCACAGGTAATTGCTGTTGTATATTATCTTTACCTATCTCTTGCATTTCCATTTGACCCAGCAGGTATAAGTCCACCAATTTATCTTAGGGATACTGGTTTCTTATCTTACTACATGTGTTAAATAACTTAGCATACTCAGGAAGCCTGTTATCACCAATTTACTACTGTTGTGAGTCATTACTGTACTTATCTCTTACATTGAAACTTTATAGAAGAAAGGACATAGACTGTACCTCTTGCATTTCATAATCCTTTGGCCTCAAGATTCACAATTTTTCTCTGTAAACATGCACACAGCAACTTGTAACCTACAAAAGCTTATGCTACAATAAATTTGTTAGCCTTTAAGGCAGGGGCTGACAATCTTCTTTGGCATAGGGGTCAGAGGCCATGTCTGAGTGGATGGCGGGCCACTGCGTCACGATGCCACCTTTGGACATTCGGCAATGACATCACGTCGTAGCTGAACTTCCGAGTTGCTGTGCTCCATGCAGTGTGGAGCTCAGTTTGGAGGTGTGCAGCTGCTCAGCTGTGCACATTAGAGGGAACAGTGATAGTGAGCAGGTTGAGGCTGAGCAGCATGTGGCAGCCCAGCTCTCCAAAGTACTAGTCCTATGCCACCAACATGCCCATGATGAAGGGGATGGAGCACAGGTAGAGCAGGTCGGCCAGGCTGGTAAGAGGGCTGTGTTGCAGACGTCCCAGCCCGAGTTCCGCAACAGCCCCAGAGTGTACATGTTGCCCGTCGCATACATGACCAACAGCGCCACACCAATTAGCCCACGAGGTTGCTGCCGCCTCCCCCCAGCCCACACTCCCCACAGACTTGTTGCTCAGCACATCACTTATGTTACACTCCATCACAGGCACGGGCGTCAAAGCCTCTGGTCCAGTTTGCCATGCGCTGTACAGCCAATGGCAGAACCGCCTCCCAGCCTTATGACATCCTGGTGCTGCTGCTGCTTGGGGGAAAGTGCCACTTGTCACTTTGCTATGGGCTGGAGAATGCAGGCCGTATGGTTTCAGGTGACAGGCCAGATCCAGCACATGGGCCGCAGGCTACTGACCCCTGCTTTAAGGTGTCACAAGGCTGTGTGGTGTTTATTTGATGAACCTTTGAAAGAAAAATAATAAGAACCAGAGATGTTGGGATACTCTGAGATTGAAGTTATTCCCACCTTAGTGAATGCTACTAGGATCTATAGTAAATGCAGGATCATTAATATCTACATAGAAGTTTCTGTACCAGTACCAATTCTTCCTCCTGGAGAAAGCTTTATGAATGATTTCTGGGCAATTTTAGATGTGCCATTTGAACCATATTTCAAATGGACTTATATTTCTGAGGGAGCTCTCAGTTACCTAATCACACTATCATTCTGCTGAAGTCCCCAGGAAAAAGACACCAGGAAAATTACCATTGGAGGTCTTAGTCCTTGTGTTAAGGACCTTTCTAGGTAGTGGTGGATGATGAATATGTCTATGCTACTATGTTCATATTATGGACAAGAAATATACCGCAGAAGCAGCTCTTGCTTGGTTTGTTTCTTTTCTCTTTCACTGAAAGCTGTTGTTGAATAAGACAATGAAATGTTACAAAAATTGGCCAAGTACAAAGCAATAAAATAGATTGAAAATGACTTTGTTATTTTGAGCGGCAGTAATTGCTATACATTGTGATGCTTGCATAAGAAATTAGTTAATGTGTAGGAGAATGACATGTGATCCTTTTTATTTGCCTGATGACTTTAGTCTCTGAGTGAATGACTTATTAAGGTTAATAAAGAAAAAATTGCTTGTGACTTGTAATAAGCTAGAATTTAGCATATTCTTATACACTCTTCCCTAAAGAATGGGAGAATAAACCACATATAGGTTCTAATGCTTGGCTGTCTCCGATTTTATTTATTTTCTAATATAGACTTAAGAACAAACAATGTATTCTAAATTGTTCGTCTGTCTTTTGCCCGCCTGCCTGCCTGGGCAGGAATGCTATGGCTTTCTTAATTCTTCCGTGTGATTTATCATCCCCAATTCATTGTTTTGCATAACTCTGCTCAAAATGAAGAAATGTCATTATTTTGCAGTGAAAAAGTTGTCATTTGCATAATGCCTGCCATTAATTATTGTGAGACTAATGCAGCTGTTGATATTTTTAGGGCACAGTGGTACAGCCTGCACCTTGTATAATGTCATTCTGAAAACATTGGTAGTTAATAGGTGCCACAACATTGCACAAATGCAAGAAAGGAAAAGAAAAAGAAGAGGACATAATAGAACAGGCTGTGATCTTTATTTAGCGTTTTTCCCTGAAATACTTGGTGAGAGACAGCTCTAAAAGGAAATCAAGAGAGCAGGAAGGTGCAAAATAGAAAAGAGAAAAAGGATGTAACTGCAGAAATGCTTTTGCTCCTTTGCAGTGTAGGTTAATGTGGATTTTATAATCTGAAGCAACCCTCTGATTAATCTCTTGAAATAGAAAGAATGCCCCAAATTTAACTGCAGGGTCCTTGGCATAGGTGTGGTTTAAACTCTGCATGGAACAATGGGTACACTACAGAACAATCCTATACATGTTTACTCAGAAAGAAGTCCCATTATGTTCAGAGGGCTTGCAATTTTATCCACTCTTACCTGGGAGTAAGTCCCATTGTACATAAGGGGATGTCCTTCTAATCTTAGTAGACATGCATAGGTTTGCACTGCTACTGGTTGTATTACATTCTCTGAATTTGTAGTCTGGGGAACGTTTGTGATCATGTCTCTCCAGTTCTTCTCTCTGCTGTATCTTCTCTCACCCCATTAGCCTGATTGGGACAATCAGTTTTTTCAGTTCATAAATGAAGACTTCTCTTTTTCATCTAGGGCTGCATCATTTAGTCTGTAGGTTTTTGACAGGTGGGCTGGGACCAAGAAGTGGGTTGAGACCTGATCTTGGGTGGGCTGCAGTAGTGCTGCTTGCCTCCCTTCTGTTTTGAGGCTCAGGGCTGTACCGTTTGAACAGTAGGGTCTGTAGGCTTCCTGGCCTAACAGCGCAATCCTAACCAACTTTCCAGCACCGGTGCAGCCTCAATGCAGCCCCGAGGTAAGGGTACAAATGTTCCCTCATCTTGAAGAAGCCTCCATGAATACCCCTGCACTGCAAAATGCAGTGTGAGCCCTGTTGGCATAGCTACACCGGCACTGGAAAGTTGGTTAGGATTGCACTGTGACTGAGTGAGGTAAATCCTGCTGGAGGATTGATTTTTGGAAGGGCATGCTTTGTCGCACATCTTCAAATGCTATTTTGGCAGAGCCATTCCCACTTCCCTTTTGCACAGAGAGGGAAAGCCTCTTCTAGAATGGTGCTTGCTATGGCACATGCCTACAGACAAAACAAAATACTGTTGTTTTTCTTTGGCTGTAACTTCATTGTTGAATAAAAACTGATTTGACTAATATCTGTGCAATCTGGGTGACCGCCCTGTTTTCCTCTCCTCATGGTCAGGTTCTGATTTTCTAAAGAAGTTCATTGCATCAGACTTTCCTCCTACATAGACTGAAAATGTAGAGTCCTCGGGTTAACCAGCAGGCCCACACGTACATCCAGCTTTTATAGTGATTTGTCTACATGAGGAGTGTCTGAAAAGTTGATGTTTGCTTTTCAGACTCTTGATGTATGTCAACAACTCGGCTGATGTTTCTTTCTCTGCTATGAGCATTAAAACAAACAACAAAGGAAATTAAACCACAAACCATGAAATAATAATTCTAGAGGTCTACTTTAGTTCTGCAAAGGCCAGGAAATACAGTTCCAAAGCTGCCAGTTTGTCCTCAGATCACCTTGCTGTCAGCTGGAAACCTGAAAGTTGTCTCCTGAATATTGTTTTCTACAGGCAACAGTCTGAATGACTAACAGTGAGAATGGGCCTTACTGCTTCTGATCTGTTAAGGCTTTTTTTTGAAAACTCTATGGTAAACTATACATAAAACAACCTGTTCCCCCACTCCATATATACTGTATAAAGGTATATAGTTATGGGTGCCAGAATGAAACCAAGAGATCTAGAGTCCAGTTGTTTGTCTTCAGCATAGTTGTTGTGAGAGTGTTAGCATAGGATCTGTCAATATCCTTTTCTGTACAGTGAAGATTAGAATAATGCCAGGCTTCAGAGAAGTATGCAGAAGATATAAATGAATAAGGCCATGTGAGATTTGACATTCAGTGCTGATCAGTGCAAGAAAGCAGTCTGTGTGTATATACATTGTACAGATATGTAAACAAGCAGTTGGGAAGGGTATTTACTAGATACTGAACAATGCTAGAGTTTTCTTACACACTTTTCTTACACTGTGAACATTGGCCCATTCAATAGCTGCCTTGGGTCCCTTCGGGGAGAAAGGCGGGATAAAAATATTATAAATAAATAAATAAATATAGTTTCCAAAGATTTAATTCTTACGGGCATCATAGCCATGTATAATAAAAAACAGACTTGAATAAAAACAAATATAAAATCCACTTGCGTCTTTCGTTTCCTTCCAGATCAACAAGACAGACAAAATCTATTAAAATCCAAAGTCCAGTGTTTTAAAATTCCAACGTTTCGTTTCCTGTTCCTGGAAACATTGTCTAGGAAGCAATCTGAGAGATTGAAAGCTGTTACAAACTGTCAGTAGCGCTGGTTGTTTTAACCTGAGAAAGCGCGGGAACGAAACGGCTGGAGCCGAAGTGCAGCGGAAGTAATCAATTATTGCATTGTTCAAAGGCAGCAATAGGAGCCCCGCTTCCATCAATTCATTCACACACTTCATTTACACCTTCCACTCTGCAAATACTTAGTGCCCCTTTGTTAAATCTTTGGAAATAATTGCTGGCCATGAAAGCTTCCGTGCAAAATAAATAAATAAATATAGACTAATTAACTTACCCCATTTGCCAAGTACAGCATATGCTCTGAAAAGTATAGCAATGGAACTGCAGGCAGCAGGTGAAAACCTGATCCTGCTAAAAGTTATGCTAAGTTTCATGCAGCGTTCAAAAATGCAAGGTTCTACTTTATATCACCATGTATAACATACAGAACGTTCCCCCTCCAACCAACCCCGCATCTCTGTCTGACATTTCTACTTGGGTGCGTCTTTATCATATCAAACTAAAATGTCCTTTCCCCAACTTGCTCCCTCTCCATCTACCCAGTTCACCAGGCTTTGTCTTTGACTCCTCTCTCTCCTTTGTTTCCCATATCCAGTCTGTCACCAGATCATGCCACTTCTCCCTCTACAGCGTTGCAAAAATACATCCCTTTCTCTCTGCTTCACAATAATACTAGTTCATGTCCTGGTACTTTTCTCTTGCCTTGATTACTCCAACCTTCTCCGCTCTGATATTGTGTTGGCTCACCTCAGCCCCCTTACCTTCATCCAGCATACTGCCTAAAAATAATTTACCTCTTTTGTTACTCTGATCATATCGTGCCCCCAGCATTCCTTGTAAGAGGTCTACGTCACTGCACAGAGCCCTTCATGTGCTGCGCAGCTCAGAGCTCTGCTGAACCAGAAGTCGAAACAGCTTACTGCTTAGCTGGAACAATGTATGTCCCTCCTTAAATCCCTGCACTGGCTTCCTGTCAACTCCTGGTTTTTGGTCCTTACCTTCAAAGCCCTCCAGAGTCTTGCCTCTCTGCTCTTACTTCCTGCTACACTCTTGCTTGTGACCTTTGCTGCTCCAGTTCCACCATCCTCTGTCAACCAAAAACCTCAGATGACTCCAGTCCTTTCCCCTTGCTGTCCCTTACGCCAGGAATTCCCTCCTTGATCCAGTGTGCGGCGGCTGTGAAGAAGGCCAATTCCATGCTCAGGATCATTAAAAAAGGTATTGAGAATAAAATGGCCAAGATCATTATGCCCTTGTACAAATCGATGGTAAGGCCACATCTGGAGTATTGTGTCCAGTTCTGGTCACCACACCTCAAAAAGGATATAGTTGAATTGGAAAAGGTGCAGAAAAGAGCAACCAAAATGATTCGTGGGCTGGAGCATCTCCCTTATGAGGAAAGGCTACAGTGTTTGGGGCTTTTCAGTCTAGAAAAAAGGCGCCTGAGGGGGGACATGATTGAGACGTATAAAATTATGCATGGGATGGAGAGAGTGGATAGAAGGAAGTTCTTCTCCCTCTCACACAACACCAGAACCAGGGGACATGCATTAAAATTGAGTGGAGGGAGATGCATTAAAATTGAGTGGAGGGAGAGTTAGAACGGACAAAATAAAATATTTCTTCACCCAGCTTGTAATTCATCTGTGAAACTCCTTGCCACAGGATGTGGTGATGGCACCTGGCCTAGATGCCTTTAAAAGGGGTTTGGATAGATTCATGGAGGAAAAGACCTTCACTGGTTACAAGCCATAAGCAACCCCCTGGCTTTAGAAGTAGGGTTTTCTCTGTGCCAGGTGCAAGGGAGTGACAACAGGAAACAGGTTATCTTGTTAGATGTGTGCTCTCGGAGGCATCTGGTGGGGCCACTGTGAGATACAGGAAGCTGGACTAGATGGACCTTTGGCCTGATCCAGCAAGGCTCTTCTTATGATCACCTGTGGGATGCCCCCTCTCTTACTTTCTTCAAGTATTTGGTACCTCTTCAAAACCCACCTTTTGAGTGAAGGCTTTCTTTGGTACTACCTCTCTTAAAGGTAAAGGTATCCCCTGACAATTAAGTCCAGTTGTGTCCGACTCTAGGGTGTGGTGCTCATCTCCATTTCAAAGCCGAAGAGCCAGCGTTGTCCGAAGACGCCTCCGTGGTCATGTGGCCGGCATGACTCTCCTTGCCGCAGCGCGTAGCATGCAGCTGGAACATGGAGCGCTGTTTACCTTCCTGCAAGCGGTACCTATTTATCTACTCACATTAACATGCTTTGGAACTGCTAGGTTGGCAGGAGCTGGCCAAGCAACGAGCGCTCACCCCGTCGCGGGAATCGAACTGCCGACCTTTCAATCGACAGCTTATGGTTCAGCGGTTTAACCTGCTGCGCCACCCGCTGGCCTATACACTACCTCTCTACTTTACTGCAACTAAGCCTAAATAAGTGTACATGAAAGAATTTGTATATATTTTTCCTCATCTTCCCAGGCACCACACTCCTCCCCTTCCTCTGTTGTCTCCCTTGTGTCTTAGACTGTGAGGGCCTCAGGCAGGGACTTGCCTTCTCTCCTGTTGTGAAGCACTGTGCACATTGATGGTGCTGTATAAATAATTAATGATGGTGACGATGCTTTGTGTAATCCTAATGTTCTTTAAAAGCTATATGTGAATTCAGTGGTTAATGAAGGCCTTATCCTGTTCACTTTGAAGTGGTACAAGATCTTTCCTTAGTCAGCCCTAGTTGTTGAGAGATGGTAGACCTGAGAAGTGATTAGTATTTGCAGCTCTCATTGAAATTACTGCTAGGTTCAGGCACTCGGCACTTCCCAAGATATGACTGCATCATAAATAGCAGCTGCCTGGATTGCATTTTTTAGTTTATACCAAAATGGTGTGACATATTAATAACTCGAAAGTGAAAAAATAATTATATTGGAACTGATGTGATCAGATGGACTGCTGCTCTCATGGACATCAAGCCTAAAATACCTTGATCTTGTAAACATATAGTATTTATATTGTGTTATATCACACACACACACACACACACACACTTCTAGATTATACAGAGACTTTGTTGGACAAAAGGCTACAACCATGTCGGTCTTCCTGTGTGGGGAAGGCAAATGTCTTTAATCAATACCCAGCATGTCAACAGCACAGTAGTAAATCAGAAAGCCACAGTACACAGTCTGTACATTCATTTTAAAACTGACTATTTTCTCAGAAACAGAACTCAAGCATGTATTTTAGATGCAGTAAACAGATATGTAGGCGGATTTACTCATCCTCAACCACTATAGTATATGCTTTGAGCACAAAGAGATAAGTTGATATAACTGATCCTGTATTGATACACAAACAGTTACATACACAGGAAGTCTGTGTACTCTTTCTCGGCATGCTCATGCATTGGAACTAGAAGCCATAATGTTTTAAGGCAGCGGTGGGGAACCTCCAGCCCCAGGGCCGGATCAGGCCCCCGAGGCCATCTGGTCCGGCCCCCGGAGAGATTGCCGGGAGGCCGCCCAACCGGCCCCTGGAGGCTCCGCCGGGTCCGCGCGTCACCTCCGGAGGCTGGGAGAGGGCCTTTGCATGTCCTCCCTGGCCGCCGCCTCGACCCCTTCTCACCAGGCTGTTGGCCATTTCGCAGATGTGTACCACGCCGATGAGGGCAAGCTCTTGCCCTCTTGCCCTCATTGGCATGGTACGCCGGAGGTGACGCGCAGACCCGGCGGCGGCTTCGGACGGTGAGCGCGGAGCCTCCTGAGGCCGATGGGGGGCAGGGGCAAAAATTAATTAAATAAATAAAAATGACGGACGGCCTTACGGCCGGCCCTCAAGCAAATTTCTAATATTTAAAACGGCCCTCACCAGGGAAAAGGTTCCCCACCCCTGTTTTAAGGGTATATACAAATAAGGTTGCATCTCGGTTCCTTTCCTGAAAGGTAGGTTAGTTGGTGCTTTCAAACACCACCACAAAAACAGCGTGAAAGCAATAGGTTAGCTTGCATTTACTCCCCTCTTTCCTTTCCATTTATTTCCTTATTTTGGAGACACATCTGGGTTTGTTTATTGCAGTCTAAATACCTTGTTTAAATAGTCATATAAAAAACACCTAAACATGCTATATGTCTCACTACTGTGGAGAAATGTTTTTTGCCTTAATGAGTTTCTGAATATAAAGCAAGCAATAGGTGCCTGCCTTGCAAAATCTCACAAGGTAATAATAACTTTAACATAGTAAAAAATAGGATTTCATATAACGCCATAGTCTGGATCTGATTCTGATCTCATGTACCTGGTTGCATATAATTGCCTTCCATGGAGTTAATTTGGGACTTCACAGCATCTGAGGTTTGAGCTTGTTATGAATATTTGGGACACTTTGTGACAGACACTTTCTCTTTGCATGGACCACAGGATAGGAAATAGCTTTCACAAACACCAACATTCTCTGTCTCACAGACCTTTTGAATCTGACTCAAAATGTGATTTAAAGTAAGAAACGTGATATGTTTCAGTGAATCAATGTCTCCAGTGAAATAGACTGCATGTTTCTAGGATGAACACAGTTACAATTTTGCATGCTTGAAAGTGAACACTATTTATTTCTGTATTTATATACCGCCTTTCTCAGACGCATAACTACGGTGGAGCGCGTGGTTCAGTTGAACCAGGTGCCCACCGCTGCGGGGGCGGCGCCGGACATGAGTCCGACTCGAGGCGGCGCACACACCACTCACTCACCCGAGCGCTGCTGCTGTCTTCCTTCCTCCAGAGAGGTCCGTTGGGGTAAGCCGTCCGGCGGCACGATCTTCCGGATGGCTTACCCCAACGGACCTCTCTGGAGGAATGAAGACAGCAGCAGCGCTCGGGAAAGGAGGTAAGCCGGCCGGGGCGCTGGGGGGGGTGCCCGGTGCAGGGTCCCACCGGGTCGCCCCCCCTCCCGGAGGTCGCCCTCCCTCAGGGAGCACGGTGCCCCCTTCCCGGAGCGCGCAGCCTGGGGCGCCTTTACTGGTTCGGGGGGAAATTGTCGCCCCCATACTGTATGGTGGCGACAATTTCCCCCCTGAACCGGGCGCCAACAAGGCAAGTGACGCCTCTGGCCTTTCTCATCATCAGATTTCTCATCAGATTTATTCAAGGCGGTTTACAATAGACAGGCTATCCTAGACCCCATACTCGAGATGTTTCCCTTCCGAGTGCAGCCCTCCTTCTGTCCTGTGCTCTGCACTTCCAAGCTTCACAGTTCACCACAGTTCACTCTTGGATGGTTGCAGAGGCGTAAGGAGGGTGGAGCGCATGGCTCACCCGATCCAGGTGCCGTGTTTGAGGGGGGCACCATGTTTGAGGGAGCGCTGCGGCAAAGCCGCTGCGCTCCGCTGCACCGGGCACTCACCACGAAGCTGAGGGAGAGCGCCGCGGCTTTGCCGGCCGGGTCATCATCGCCCACACGCCCACCACCTCCGGAGCAGCAGGAGCGCGATACCGAAGGACAGAGAGGCGGTCAGCGGAGTGAGCGTCCTGGAGAGGACCAGGCTTCAGGGCGCTCACTCCGCTGACCGCCTCTCTGTCCTTCGGTATCGTGCTCCTGCTGCTCCGAGGAGTAGCGCTGGCTGGGGAGGCCTCCTTGGGACTGGGCGAGTGAGACTCTCTCGGGCCTGCGTGCAGCCAGCGTGCGCCTGGCTCGGCAGAGAGGGCGCCCTGGTCGGTGCTTAGCTGCTGCACAGGCTCGGGGAAGGCGCCCCAGGCTACGGCTCTGTCTGTCCGCGCGCGCGGGGAGCTGTGCCAGTAGTGGGTCCCCTCCCCTCCATTGTGCAAGGCTGAATGGGTGCTATTTTGCTGCCAGACTGTGCCCGGGTAGGTTAATAATTCAGCAGGCTGTTTGGTGCTGGGTGGGTGGCGAAGCGAGATAGGGCGGGGGGAGGGAGGGCCAGAGGCGTAACAGGCGCTGTTCAAGAAGGACAGAGAGGCGGCACGACGACTCCTGTACTGTACCTTTAAATTTCAAGTTGTACTCGAGCGCTATCTCGCTCTCGCTGTCTGTCGCCTTCAAATCCAATCCCACAGCTCCATCAGTTCCCATCCTCTGATTGGTGGGTTTTCTGCTAAACCCAGACCCCTTTTCTTCCAGGAGACACAGCAATTGGTATAATCTTCTAGGGCCCCAAAATACCCAACTCCTCCTGGTTGGGTCGACGTCGGGGCGGGGGCCGGGGCCGGGGGGAGGCTGCTGAGACGAGAGACGGCGAGTCATGGACAGTCACGGCCCCGGAGGAGCAGCGCTTCCTGCCGAGACCAGGAGCAGGACTAGAGGTAAGCCGCTGCCGGGCCCGGCGACACCAGTGGAACCGGAGGGGGGCGCAGAGTGCCCCCCCCAAAAAACGTGTGCGGCCTATGGCCGCGCGAAAAACAACAGCGCAAAAAAAAAATCCTTAAGCCAAGCGCTAAAAGCGCCTATTACGCCTCTGGATGGTTGTCAAGATGTTATCTCTCTGACTCCTCTACACATTCCACCATCGCGCAGTGCCTTCTCAGTGTCTTCGTGCGGTCCATCAGCAACTGCCATCTCCCATCTAAGTGGGAACCATCTCCCATCTACCGGTTGACCCTGCTTAGCATCTTCAGGCAGGACACCGGCTTAATCCTGTCCTCTGAGAGCGTAAGACCTCCCCTTCTGTCTGACAGCCCTTCAGATATGTGCAGATAGCCATCACATCTCCTCTTAGTCTTCTCTTCTCCAGGCGAGCATAGTGCAAGACACGCTGGGGTGCTACCCAACCAAGGAAGCCGGCTGTGCTGCTACCCCTGGCATCAGAGCTGTTAAAAGAGCTTGATATGATTAGCCTGGAGAAGAGAAGACTAAGAGGAGATATGATGGCCATCTGCAAATATCTGAAGGGCTGTCACATATAAATATTAAATA
The DNA here is from genome assembly GCA_026170595.1 of Plestiodon gilberti rubricaudatus. NCBI lineage: Eukaryota > Metazoa > Chordata > Lepidosauria > Squamata > Scincidae > Plestiodon > Plestiodon gilberti. The sequence goes on along the minus strand of JANXHW010000003.1, from coordinate 200,421,516 downwards.
AGGTTGGGGGCCTTACCCACACCGGGGATGGACAGCAAATCCAAAATCCAGAAAAGTCCAAAATCCAGAACACTTCCGGTCCCAAGCATTCTGGATATGGGGTAATCAACCTGTAATATTTCTCTGGATTGCTTTTAACTATCTCTGCTTGTAAGGACAGTGTTGATACTCATTTTTAATTTTAAATAGTGCCCATTATGGGTTACTAGGTGGAGGACAGTTTGTATGCCTGAGTTTCATGTCTGCTACCTGCAGAACCAAATGGAATGTTAATTCAATGTGACATAACAAAAATAGCAAGACAAATCCAAATGTAGCAGAAAAATATTCAAATGTGTATTGAAAGGTCAGCAAGGGACTTCTTGCTGATCTTTTCAATAAACATTTTTGCACTTATTTGAATATTTTTCTACTCTGCATCTTTTCCATACGACATTCCAACAGCTGAGGTAGTCCACTCTATTCACATAATAGAATTTTTCACAATGTGTTTATATGACAGGCAACTATGTTTGCTTGTCCACTTTCACCGTCCATGTTAACCATACCTAAATTAGCACTTCTGGAGAAATTTCTGTCACTAGTCTACTTGGCTTCTTGTTGCTTGGGTTTGTTGTTTGGGTTTGAGGATAATTTCATCTCTCTGTTATCAGTTTGCAAATTCTTTAATCTGTTTGCCTTCCTGTCTCATCCTTGCAAGCAGTTTTATTAATCGGGGCAGGCGGGAGAAGAAATGCTGTCTGAGCACAGAAGTGTTTTTCCAGAAAGCCTTGGGTCCTGTTTGGATGATGATTTATATTACTGTTCAATGGAAAATGCACTGAATAACCTCACAAATCCAAAATAATCATTCATTTGATGGTCAAAGTGTAACTTCAGTCACCCAGAAGTTACTTTTCGGAGTAAGAATGATCAGTGCTGTAACTTCAGTAGACAGAAAGCTGTACATAAAAATCAATCTGAAAGTTATAAAAAAGTTAATGAGACTTTAGGCTGGCTCTGAAACTTGATGTCATCCCTGCATCTCATTGCTGACTCACTCTGGCCAGAAGTTTCCTCTGCTGTGAGAGATCTGCCGAGTTGGCAGAGCTAAGCGCACAGGCTCAAGGCACAGGGAGTGGCCCTCCTGCCCTCCCTTGTGCCTTACCTTGCCTGTCCGAGCTCCAGTGCGGCCACAAAACCGGAAGTGCTGATGACATCACTGGCACGTTCTTCCGGTGGTACATGGCTGACTGGAGGCTCACGTAGGTGGTACGCAGGCCAGAAAGGTTGGGATCCTCTGGTCTATAGTTTAGCAGCCTTGGTTATCTCTCTGAGACAGACAACATTTCCAATGTTTGGTGCTCCTCTCAAGGCGTTACTAGCTCTAGCACACTCTAGAAGACAGACATTTCAAGCCTTAAGAGAATTCACATCTAGGGAGCTAGAACTCTCTCTGTCAAAGAACCTGCTATGGGTTTAAAACAGAGGCCTGGCCCTAGTTCCTAGGGATACTTGTAGCTGTACATAGCAAGAAAACTCCAGCCGAAAATGGCCCGACTGAGTGAGAAAAATGAGTACAGCAGCTGCGACAAGAATCTTTATTTCACTCTATCAAGTTTACATTTGTTGCTTTTTCCTCCCTTGATTTCCCAAGATCTCCCTCATCTTTTTTTTTTTTTTGCTGGCTCCCCGCCTGCGCCTTTGACTGACACGTACAGCTCTGGGGTAAAAGATTGCGTGGGACCTTTTTTATTCCTTTGTCCACTTCCTGTTGTTTTCATTTCCTCCAGTTAAATTCTTGTCTTTCCTTGAACAAAGTACTTTTTTATGTGTTCCATCTGATAAATCTCAATATCTGTTAGTTATTATCCTTACTTTATTTGTGGTAAATTTAGGTTTGTAATATTTTGAGTGCAATTAACAGATGAGATGAACCTACTTTTCTGCTGTAGATTACAGGGAATATATAATCTCCCCTTGGAGTGCCACACACACTACTGGAATCAGTAGACTATCTGTGTGTTCAAGAGACCAGATAGCATTTTGAGATCCCAGTAACCCAGGAATGCACTAGTCTGGGAACCCATATAAATGACTTTTTAAACCTTATATCTATATCTGATGCATGGTAAAATATACCTTTTCATACATTCGCAAGTTGTCACGCCGTGACCATGTTTCAGAATTGAAGATCAACATGTTGCCGGGCAAACTCCGTCGTTTCACTTGGCAAAATGATTCACATGACCAAGCATGTGAGTTTATCCTGGTATAGTCTTGTTATATCTGTATGGGCTCATTTTCAGTTTTTGCTCTGAAGTTTGTGGTTTCCTGGTGCCCAATAGGGGTTTCATTCTTCTTACACCATTGATGGCAGCCCAGTATTCAAACTGGAGTCTTCAGTGTTAGAGGAAAGCTTGCTAACACCATATAAGTAACTGTACCCTTGGCTGCGTACCAAGTTATCTGTTCCTCTTTTCCTGAACTTTAGGTAGGTTTTCATGTTTTCTAATTATCTCAAAGGATAGAATATGTTTGACAGAAATCAGGTTGGAAAGGGAGAGGAATATGCTTCTTTCATGACTTGCCATGTGGGGCTGTTATGAATTTCTGCACAACATAGCCAGTTCCAAATATATCAAATTACAGCTGCCCAGTTATAGAATTTCCAATTCTGATGGTTTATAATTTATTTCTGTCTTTGGAATCTCAGTGCTCTTTATTCTTGGTATCATTCCATGCTATATACAATTGTTCCATGTTTCAATTTAGAATTCATAATTTAATTGGATGAGCTCTGTACCCCTAGCTATTTGAACTTCTCGTAGTACCACTAACATGGAAAATTTGACTGTCACTTCCTGGATGATCATCGTATCCAATTCAGTCATATTTACATTAAAACTAAATATAGCTCTGTAAAGCTCTACGGTATTTTAGTTAACTGAATGTCCCTTTACTGAGGAATGCAAAGTTTTTGTGTACAATAGTCACACGGGGGGGGGGAGCACACAGAGGATGATACAACAGTGCTTTTAGAGTCCTGTTTCAAAAAGGAGCTGAAAGCAGTTGGAGACTTTCGGTTCACAACAGTGGCTCTTGTAACAGCATGCATGTCTGGTTGGGAACTAGTCAAATAAAAGAGTATTGATGGAAAAGTTGTACAACAGTTTGGAGACTTTCATTTTGTTTTTTCTTAAAATTTTCAAATGGAATCTTTGTCTTCTAGAATACTCGTACTGTTTGTGGTACTAGGAAAAGGTCATGTTTGTTGTACTTTGATAAATGAGAAAAAGATGTAAGACTTTTTCTGTAAGACTTTCTATGTTTTCCTGTTCTTATCTCAGTATTATATCTTTTCCCCAATATTATGATATGGATTTCTTTGGAATAATCCCAGATTGGTCAGTTATTAGGAGAGCTTGCAAAGGTATTTTTGAAGGCACTTGACAGTATAGTCAGTTTCCATTATCTGCTTGGGTTAGGTTCCTGAAAAATCCAGCAGATATGGAAACAGTGGTTATGGAATAATTAATCCCTATGGGGAAATGGAGTTAGGTTCCTGCGGACCCTCTGCTATACACTATGTGGTGAACCCTACCAGCTGCACCTACTGACTAGTAATTGACTACCTTTAGAATGATGTGGATAGCTTCAGAATGGCTGCAGAAGGCATTCTGGGGCACTACCCATAATTGACTACCTTTAAAATGGCCACAGATAGCTTCAAAAAGCTTCAAAATGGTTACTACGGATAGCGAATGGCCACCGTGGATAGCTTCAGAATGGCTAATAGCTTCAGAATGACCACGGATAGCCGAGAACAGACCGTGAATGACGCAAGGTAAGTGTCACTCTTGTTCCCTACGGATAAGCAAATCCGTGGGAACGTGTTTGTGAATAAGAAAGGTTGACTGTGTGTTCTTTCTTTTGATAATCGTGACCAATATAACCTAGAATCTTCAGGATTTCAATCATTTTACTGTGGTTTCCTAATAGGAACAGAGGGCTTTATGTCAGTGGTACAGCACATGCTTTGCAAACTGAAGGTGCCAGAATTCTGGTATCTCCAGCCAGAGCTGGGAAAAAAACCCTGTCTGAAACCCTGGAGAGCTGCTACCAGTTGTTGTACTAGATATTACAGACCTCGATGGATCAATGGTCTGATTCCATATAAGGCAGCTTCATACATTCAGTGGGGCTAATAGAATTATTTTCCTTGCATAAGATAGTGATAAAACATTTGAAGTATACAAAGCACAAGAAGCTCCTGCAAAGATTTATAGAATTCATTGCAGAAGCCCGGGAGATTTGCCATTTGGACGGTCCTTTATACCATTTTGAACTTCATCTGTCGATATTTCTGTTTCAAGTAGAACTTTTTGCTTTATAATCTGTGGGGGTTTTTCCCCAAAAAGTGATGGTGTGTGTGTGTGTGTGTGTGTGTGTGTGTGTGTGTGTGTGTGTGTGTGTGTGTGTGTGTGTGTGTGTAAGCTATGAATTTCTATCATTGTAGAACCTCCTGAGTGTCCAAAACTTCATTGTTGATGTTGACAAACGTTTCCTTTACCGTTTCCTTATAATTAATTTCTCTGTACAGTTGAGGGTATAGTGGTTGGGGCATTAGTGGGATAGCATATTTTTGAAAGCATACAGTTGGCTTTCTTTCCAAATTAAAAAAAAATCATTGGGCACATGAGAGAGCTGCTAGTGCCTAGAGATGCGATAATGTTGCCAAGTTCCACATGAATATCTTCAGCTTAAGCTTTTGTTTCTTGGGAAGTACCAGTGATCAGTTGTTGTTGAAGAGATTTTAGTATCTTTTCCAGGAGATCTGCTGGGAGGGCTGCTTTGGTTTTCATCATCTAGGTAATGGCCTTCCTCTAATTTTATGCTTTAAGAGTCCTAAGGGAACTATGTCCTTGTGTCATTTATTTCAAACCTTTGCTATATATATTCACTCATAAATTGGGAAGAAATGTCCCTTTTTAGCTGTTGAATGAGTACCCATATGCTGACATCCTCTGCTTTTGAAATAGGTGGATAATGTTTGCTTAGGGGTTGAATAGGGATGGATTTTGCTTATAGGTATGATTTTTCTTGGAAATTAGGAAGCTTGATTGTCTTATTGCAGATTACCTTAGTTCAGTGCTACTTCTCATCGAGCATTCCAAAAAATGGAAAGTAAAATATTTGCCATATATGTTTGATCAATGTTATATTTATTCATTTTTCACAGAAGAATAGCATTAATGTTTAAGATATAACTTGTTGGTTAGTGTTTGTTTTTATGTTACATGTGCAGATCAATATTATGAATGTATATGCAGAAGTGAGTTCAGTGGGACTTACTTCTAAGTAAATGGCATCAAATTTCAGTCTTAAATGTCCCAAAAATTATTTATATATATTTTATATAACTTATAAAAAGTAGTGGTCAATGTGTGAAAGATTCTTTCAGAGACCTATGTTTTCTGCATGTGAAAATTAGCTGCCAATAATATATGAAAAAGCAAAAGGTATTTGTGCATTAACACAATCCAGCTCTCAAAGTAATGCAAGTTGCCTCTGATTTCTTGTCCCCACCAAATATTTATTCAGTATTATTTGCACGAGGATACATATTTGCTTCCTGAGTTTGGATAATAGTTATCATCTTTTCTAAAACAGATAAAATGGGACATTTTGTGTGCATTTTGTCAAGTTGTAAATGACACTTGTTATTTACAGACTTTTAAAATAATGCAGAGAATAGTAATATGAGATTTCTTGAAGAGCCTATATCTGGAGAATACTTTTTGATGATGCTGTCCTGCACATAAAATGTGTGCCACTGTCCGATAATAAACAGTTGGGTGATTGAAGTCATGATTGTAAATAACTGTCTTGTTTTTGATAAGATTCATATAGCTAATGATAAATATGATGCTTCATATCTTCAATATTTTTTTTATTTTAAGAATTAGTTTTCCAAACAACAGATATTTATATTTGCTTACCATGTTTAAAATTTGGCAGTGTCAAAGGCTAGGGAAAAATCACTCAGATTTCTTTAAATGTCTATTATAGTTAGAAATCAGGAAAATTCTCCTTTTGTGATAGATGTAGAAATCATCCTCTACATACAGTGGTTCTAATCCTGCTAAACTTGGTTGTGAACAAGTCCCATTGAATGCTGTAGGGCTTATGTTAGTTGTGACAAATTTGTTCCATTGGTTTCAAGAGTCTTAGTCACAATGAACTGTAGCTGGATTGGGGGCAGTATAACCTATTCCCAAGCACATGTCAGTCTTGAAAATTCATTTTATACATAATCACTTCGAAGTAAGTCCCACTGAGTTGTGGAACTTACTCCCAGGCGTGTATAGTATTGCAGCTTTACAATGTACATAGATCAAATGGAGGGATACTGAATGCCTTGTTAAAATGTATCATCATGGGAGTGCAAACAGGTGCTGGCAACACAGAGAAGAAATGATATTTTATAGAGTCTGTATTTAACACTAGCCAGTAGGAAAACAATTGTGATAAATAAGGGTCTAGAGCTAAGTACATTAAATATGCAATGGGCAAGTAGTTACTTAAGATTTTTTTTAACAATTACTGAGTACTAATGGAAAGTAAATACTCTATAATTGAAAAAAAAAAGACTAAAAATATATTTTACACATCCCTTGACAAATCTTGATATATAAACTTGGAAAGCATGAGAGCTGCAAAACATAATTGCTCATTTCCAATTCTTTATTTATTTATTTATTTATTTGCAATCTCAATTCCAGATATATCTATGTAAATTTAAGGGCTAGAAATCTGAAGTTCTGGTTTTGATTATAGCTGAGATTCCCTAGTTTTAATAAGATAGTTAAAGTAGTGCACTGCTTTGGAGACTCTAGGAAGTCTGAACATTTTATGTTCCATTCATAGTTTTTCAAACTTTGACAGATTTCCCTGACATCCTTTTGGTAAGGGGCTTCCCTACTGGCCTCCAGTTATGTTATAGGCATGGGTAAGGCTGTAATTAACCTATTAATCAAAGGCTTCTCAAAGAAGAAAGTGTGACTAAATATAGTGAGATGGTCTTGACACAAAAGTCAGAGGCTAGTATAGAACAAGATTAGATTCTGTCTTGAGATATGGGCCTGATACTAGGAATGGAGTGGCTGACATTGGTAGGTTAATCATTTCTCGTGATGTGACAGATTAAAAAAATAGCCTACCACTGAACCCATTTCTGTAGTGACAAAAATGTTTCAACTGTATCTAGATATCAATACAGGCTAGATGCTTTAAGTTAATATTCATGCAGCAATTTAGTAATGTAAGTTCAATAAATCATGTACCATAGTATAATCAACTGGCTTATAGTATTAGGTTTGTATGCCTATTGATAAAGAGATTGTGCACCGCCTATTTCACTGTATTTGGTTGGTTAAGAACATTATTGACCACTTTGCCAATGGTGAGTCTTATGTCTTTGGCCTATATTATATTTTGCCTATACATTGAAGAGGCCACCTGAGGATACCACCAAAGACTGAGATCACACTTCGTAATGCCATCATCAACCTTTGAAAAATGGCACAACCACCATTTGTAAAGTGGTTGTGAGAAATGCCTTGGCATAGCTCTGCTAACTGTGCAACGTGGAGGCAACAGTAGAGTGTGCTCAGCGTTGTACCACTCATAGAAACCCTGCAACATAGCTTTAAAAGAAAGAACAGCTGTTGTCTTGCACCAATGCATAATTGCAACAGTGGGTAAATTTAAGATAAGAACAATTAGTCTATAGTTCAATGATGAACACCACTTCCAAATACCACAAGATGGCTCATTTAAACCATAAAGTCCTCTTTATTGCTTAGCTGGGCATAGTATGTATGTGTGTGTGCACAATAATATAGTCATACACGTATTTTCACATTATTATGTTCACGTTGCCACTCTTGGAAGCGTGGCATGATGTACATTCATGCAGATTCTTAAGTGCATTGGAATGTGTGTTTATATATATTTGTAAGTGTGTGTGTATATATATATAATATATTGTCTGTGTGTATGAGAAACAGATGCACTGTAGGCAGATAAAGTAGATAAATATAGATTCAAATAGAAGCATAAGTGTATAAATATAGACACTATATGGAGTGAAGGCAGGCAGATCAGCACAGTTTCATTATTACTTGTACTCTGTATAATAAAAGAGTAGCTGACATTAAAATGACTGACTGAATGACACTGTCAGATTGCAGAAGACATAGTGTAAGGTAAGAAAATAACCTTTCTAGCAGTTTGAAGAGCAATTAAGCAGGAAGATCTTAGTGCCTTTCATTATTTGCTTAAAACATTTTTGCAGGAATTTATTTTTGCTATTGAAGCAAAGTATGACTTCTTATTCCATCCTAAAATAAATTACTAAATAGATGAAATACTGTAATACTCCAAACTTTTGTAACATGGTGAGGTACAGCTGTCCCATCTATTAAATGTGACCCTTTGTGTCTTTCATTATGGTGAGCTTCATCTGTGGCAATTTTTGACTTTTTGACTCTACTGCCGACTAGATAGGCTTTACTGCTGAGTTTTAGACGGCAGTTCATGAAGAATATTCGAAAATTAGGTTTAAAAGAGACTATTGTTAGAAGTGTGTCAAAGTCTTTGTGTTGTGCATGTTGTCATGGTTGTACCTAACATACTTTTGATCTTGCTTGCTACGTCTACGTTTATTACAAGAACTCTCTTCTTTGACACGGTTAGGCCTCAGATTTTGTAACTACCAGTATAATATGGTACAACTAGCCAGCCTTGCTAGTGTGGAGAACTTTCAAAAAAGTATAACTGTTCTCAGTTTTACCTTTCACATTGCTCCTTTCCCATACATGAAGGTAACAGAAGACTAAATCCAAATATAGTTAGCGCTTTCACAAAATACATTGGTTTGCTTATGATCTGAGGTCTTGTGAATTTTAAAACCAATGGTTTTGTTCAATTTCTATTGAAATCAAAGAAGCAACAAAGGATCTATGAATCTGGATTGTCTTGTCTTAACAATGGCCTTGAGTAGTTTTAAAAGCCTAGACAAGATAGTTATCTCGTCTTAGTTATCTCAAATCTTCGTGCCATTTGCGTATGAGGTAACTGGGAGTCATGCACAGCTAATGAGGGGATTTCATTTTGGGACTTTCACACAAGGAAACTTAATTTGAAAACATGTCTTCAAGTTGTGAACTTTGCTCCATACAATGCTGTTAATAAGTATTCCTATCCAGTTCCATTTGTTTTCTGATGCACTCACCATGTCCTTGTGTGTACTGGAGTCCCCATTGATTTCAATGGAAAATGCCAATCCATTTTTACAAAGGAAGTAGCATAGATGACCATGTTCCCTTTAAATGAATAAGGAAGCTCTACATGGTGGGGTTGCTCTCACAACCAGAACAAATACCTAGATTGTGATGAAAAAACTGAATTTATTTCTGATTTCTTCTAGGCGTTGATATACTACTACTATTTCTTATTACAGAAAACAGTACATATGGATATACAGTACATCATTTTCATTTTCAGAAACAGTTTAAGGTACTATAGCAAAATCCTGTCTAGCAGGATGCAGCGGCACAAGTAAGGTGCCCGCTGCATAGGGCCTGTGCCAGCGAAGCCAGAGGGCTCCTCAAGGTAAAGGGACATTCATCCCTTTACCTTGAGTAGAGCTCCAGGTGCCTCAATGTGTCTACTCAAATATGTGCCAGCTATTTTGCTGGCACACATTTGAGAAGTCCATGTAAGGCCCAACAGACCTGGGAAGGGGAATAGGATATGGAGGAGGAGGCTGCCACCAATCCCCCCCCTTCCTGGGTCTGGCCAACCAATCCCACTCCCTCGAAACGCCCCATTCCTCCTTCACCCTGCCCCTCCGCCACGGCTTCCATCTGTCCTGCGGTGCCTGTGGAGCGGTGCAGGTGTCTCCACTGGCGCCACTTACTCTCTGGGTGCCGCAAAGCACGTTTGAGACACAGACCGGTGGAGCAATCACTGCGCCGGTCTAAAAGTAGACAGGATTGCACTACTAGTCATTACCTTAAAAACCTCAACAGTTTGGTACCAGGGTACCTTAAAAACTGTCCCCTCCTATATTGTTCTGACCGCCCTCTGTGTTTGTGATGAATCACACACTTGCTTCTCTTAGCTGATGCAAAAGGAAGCGATGGTTAGGCAACACAGTTGATAGCAGAGACACATGTGATAATCCTGAGGGGTCAGGAGATAGGGGGTACAGACATGAGACAGATATGCAGCATCAATACACTGTAGCATGGAATTCCCTCTCCCCCTTGCTTACCTGTGTGGTGTACATTCGTGGAGTCTTCCTGGGGGAGAATACTGCCATCGGAATTATGAGGGGAAACGTTTTAACATATCTTGCCATACATGTTGTGAGGGACAAGAGGTTGTTTGTGCATTGTGCCCTTTCACCATGGTTCCCATCACCAAACTAAAGTTCTCCTTTGAGAGCCCAGAGAAGTGTAGCCCAGTGCCATGCACCTGATCATCTGAGATGTAGTCTCCCTGGCAGGGGTCTTAATACTGGGGTGGGTGTGGTGTGATTGACTCCAAATGTAGTTTGTACATTTGCTCCATTGTAGGAAAGTGGGTGGGGCAGGAGGGTGCCAGGAGGTGCCATTTTCTGATCTTTTCCCCTTCCCCATTGTTCCTTATGAACTTACTCCTACCTATGCCAGTTGTTGGTATAGTGTTTTTCCGACGTTGGGGGTGTGTCCGCTGTTTGAAGGGAAGTTAGAATATGGTGTGTCGACTCCTCCTCTTCCCTTCCACGTCACGCCCCAGTCTCCTCCCTGTTTTGGCCTCTCTGCCAGCAGAGTTGCTCTGGCATCCAAGTGATGGCCTAGTTACATCGGCATGCCACTTTTCCGGTGTTGTGCCAGCATCTGTGGCACATCCATCGGAAGGCCTGTTTATGCACTGGTGGGGCTGTTGTTCCACCAGTGTACGGTGGCATATCTCAAGGACAGGATTGGGCTGTTAGTGATATAAGCCACCTTGAACACTGTTGGTAATGGAATGGCAGGATACAAATAATGAAAATTAATTAATCATGAAACTTTCTCATCGTATTATATTGCAAACATCGATCAACTTCTTAGAAATTGGCTGTTTGTTTAAATTCATGAATATATACAAAATGAGTTAATTTTGTCATTATGTAGTTATCCCAGATGAATAGGTTTTGTAACAAAACCTATACAGCTGATAGCTGTATTAAAAATCATCAAAACCCCTTTAGTTTTCATGGACCCGCTGTCTGATCTTTTTTTAAGCAAAATGCAATTGGTTATAGATAGTCATATGTATATCATTATACACGTGTGTGTGCGTGCACGCGCACATACAATGATACTGTATGGAACCACACTGTAACTCCGTGTTTGTCTTTAATAGCTTCCATTGTGTTGTGAAGAATTCCAAAATGATGGCACTTTGGGTGTTCCTGTGATTAACAGAAGCCATTAGAAGAAAGCAAAGGTAAGTTGCAAAACTAATGGCCAAACTAAATGTTTGGCGTGGAGTTGCCACCGTTCTGTATCTCTTTACTCTCATTTTTAACATTTTTCTTATGATGTCAGCATTTATCTGCCCCCACCTGACATTATTGGCATCCGATGCAGTCAATTTTCACGGTCAGCGGAAAGCTTTCTGCTCTGGGGACTCATAAGATTTGTCAGCAGGTGAGACAGTGCACAGTGAATGAAACAAGGCTCCTGCCAGATTTAATCTTTCTGCCCTCCCTGACCAAGTTGATTCAGTACTACAGCTATTCAAAAGAAATTGTGCACATGAGTACAGTATCTTAGATTTTCAGTCTCATTCTATTCAGACCTAAATTAATGCTATTTAGCTTCAGTTTCCCCCCCCCCCCCCACTTTCCACCTTTGCTGGTTGGAACTAATATTTAAAAAGTATTGTTCATCCAAAATTTAGCCGCCTTGGGCATTTGCCTTTCGGCATAGGAAAAGGCGGGATATAATTTTTTTAAATAATAATAATAAATAATAATAATTTATAGTAGCCTATAGCCGCCTTGGGTCCCGTGGGGAGAAAGGCGGGATAGAAATATGGTAAATAAATAAATAAATAAATAAATAAATATAGTAGCACCAAAATCTAGCATTTGTAATCTGAGTGCTTTTCAGCTTCTGAGATATGGGGCACTGGGTAATGGCTGTAAACTGCAAATACATGACATGTGTTATCAAATAATCTCAGGGACAAAAGGTGGACTGGAGAAAAATTAAATCTAGCATATAATCATTAGTAGCATATTTTAATGGTTTGTATCTGAAACAACTATGCTGAACTCAAAGGTACAATAGAAAGTAGTGTTTGGATTGTTGAATCTGTTGTGAGACTGGAGCTTGCTCCTATCAGTGAACCTGGAGTGAGCAGAACATGGTGAGCAGAATGAAATCCTCCAGATGGAGTGCTATGAACTAAGATTGTACATTAGTATAGTAAAATAATTTGTCATAAATATTGCTTGCAGGCACCATTAGATAGCTATGTGTTTTTCCTGCACACACTGAGGTGTTTAACTCATTCTCCACTTATTACTGGACCACAAAGCATTAAAAAAAAACCCCTAAATTGATCAGGCCAATGAGCGTAACTTTACTTCTGGGGTGCAAAAGGTTTTGCTACAATTATGAGCCTATGAGATTTTCTAAGAATTACATGGAGACCTGACCAAACCCATGAGAAGAGGGACCCTATTCTCATTAGTATTTATTAAAATATATCTCATGCTTTCTCCTCCCACTTGGGAGGCGCTCAAGGCAACTAACAATATAAACATTAAAGACAACAATAAAAACACAGAATCAGAGCCTTTGCCTGCCTCCCACTTTCCCTGCTTCCTCTCCCTCACAGGATAGTTGGTGTTAAATGGGGAAGGAAGGCACAGCAGACATGGAACAGGAGTCTGGTGTATTCGCCTGCCTGCCCCCCCCCCCCACTTCGTTAACACGTTCTGGTATCATACACACATATTACTTTCCTTTTTGGCTATTACCACAACTGCTCTGAGACACATGTATTTCCTCCCCACCCACCCACAAACAAAAATGTACAGTGAAAGAAGCATGTTAAGGGACCTTTAACTCAATGGGACTTGCTTCTGAGTAAACATGCCTAGGATTGTGCTCTAGGGTTTAACAAGCTACACCTGCCCACATTCCTTCTCCTTCAAGGTCTAGCACTCTGTCCCGGTTGGAGATCTGGTAAGCCTACCTTTAACCATTGGCCATAGTACCTCCACCTTCCAACTGGTACCAGCTAATACATAGTTTATGGGTAGGCTTACCAGATCGTCGACTGGGATGGAGCGTTCTCCCCTGAAGGGGGCGGGGCGTGGGGGGCCATAACGTGACGCGTTATGGGCCCCCCACGCCCCACCCCCTTAAGGGGAGAACGCTCCATCCCGGTCAACGATCTGGTAAGCCTATTTATGGGTGGTGGTGGTGGTGATTAATTACAACAGTAAGAAGCGGGAGCAGGGAGTCAGCATGTAAAGCTGGGCATGGTCACAATAACTGAAATTCACCAAAAGCGTGAATCAAGGCAGTGCAATCAAAATCGAGATTGGCCAGGAAGGCTCTTTGAGTACTAGACTCTTCCATTTTACTGGGGTGTGCAAGGCATAAGTCTCACCGAGTCTTACAGCACAATGCTAACCAACTTTCTAGAGCCGATGCAGCCATGCCAACAGGGTGTGCGCTTCATTCTCTGGTGTGAGGACAGTCACAGAGACCTCCCCAAGGTAAGGGAGCATTTATTCCCTTACCTCAGGGCTGCTCTGAGGCTGCATCAGTGCTGGAAAGTTGGTTAGGATTGGGCTGTCTGTTAGTTTCTATGTAGCAAAGGCTTCTGCTCTGTTGAGACAGAGATCTGTCTGCGAGTGCAAACCCTGGCTTTTGTCCATTTTCTTTGTAACCGGCCTGGAGTCTAGGTAACAACACAGTGTTTAATTGAGAGGTTCCAGGGTTCCAGGAAAGGACTTGCATGTGCTTCCTTCAATGAGTGGCTGTTGATTGTGATTATTTTGTGGCGGAGGAAACATACTCTGTATGTACTCACAATTACTCTTATTAGTAACAACACTATGTTTTTTCAAAGTATGTTTCACAACTAAGCTTAGGCTTACCAGATTTCCAACCGGGACAGAGTGCTAGACCTTTAGGAGAAGGAATGTGGGCAGGTGTAGCTTGTTAAACCTTACAGCACAATCCTAGGCATGTCTACTCAGAAGCAAGCCCCATTGTGTTCAGTGGGGCTTGCTTCTGAGTAAACATGCCTAGGATTGTGCTCTAAGAGTTAACAAGCTACACCTGCTCACATTCCTTCTCCTAAAGGTCTAGCACTCTGTCCCGGTTGGAGATCTGGTAAGCCTAACTAAGCTCTACCATTCAAACAGACTTTGAAACCATGCTCTGGAAAGCCCTAGTTCAAATTAGCCCTGCTTCCCAGGAATGAGTGAATAAAAAGAGGAAAATTGCAGTTGATAAGGACTAAAACTGCAGGAGAAAAGAAATGGGAAGGAGTTACAAACACAGCACCCATGGGAAGAGGAGATATCTGCTACCTGTCCTCTTCAGCTTCCCAGGTGTTATTCACGAGGCCCAGTTTTTCATAGCCCTGCAACTCAAATGTATTCTTGAATAATTACATGACAATGAGGACCCCAGATGGTATATGTCCTTCCTTGGTAGTGTATGCAACATGAAGGCAAACCCATCAATTGGCTGAATTGTTTTTCCCTTCTTTATTAGTATGTAAAAACAAGCAAACTGTTGTGGAAAAGGAAATAATTTACAACATACTCAACCACACCCACTATTTTCACTAGAGAGCATGTAATAGCCTGAGCACAACGATTTCGGAAAGAGATGTGTGTGTTTGTTTGTTTGTTTGTGGATTTCTATACTAACTTTCCCTAGGTAAACTTGCTTGAAACATTTCTTCCTTGAACTTTCACACTCTTCACATCTTTGAGAAAAACTGCAAAATAAGTGGAGGGTGTCAAAATCCGTTCCAGGGTAAATTACTGTTTGGTCATGAAAATTGCTAGGGATAAGTATTGCGGGAAGTAAAATGATGGTAAAGGCTGCTCACCTTATGCAACATCGAACTTCATCTGTGGAGTTATGATGCTGTTTGCAAAAGTCAGAAGATGCATCTCTGTGTGGAGAACTAAGGCTACCACTTCACCTTACCCCCCCCCCCCCAAGATACTGTATTTATACATCCTGTTATGTATACCTTTCTGCCTCTTCTATGGAATTAATCAAAAGCTGATAATAATACTTCAGAATTTTCAGATGTATGGCTTTATAACTGGTATAAGCAGAAAATATTTGTATGACACCTAGTTCCAAATCCAGTCTAAGGGCCTTTGAGTATGTTGTGAATAAAATAAATATAACACTAATATTTGTCATTGTTAGTGTCAGTGACATCATTATTATGAAATGTGTCTGTACTGCCTCAACTTAGACTATATCTGTAAGGTAGGGAATTCAAATTGATGTCAATAGTAAAAGTAATATGTTCTAATATATGAATAATGATGCGAAAAAGAGTATAGAGAACAAGGTCTTTCAGAAGAAGGCCAGCCAATTACTATCATTATTAATTTATACTGTACATTTATATCCACCTTTCTGGAGCGTGAAGAAAAATATTCAGTCAGTCAGTTTTCAAGTACTGTATAAAAGACTGACATGCATTGTGAGCAAGTGAATATTGTTTGTCCTTTTCCAGAACGGGGATGGTGGTGGTGGGGGGGAATCCTGCTATATTGTTTATGTAAAAACAAAAATCAGTTGTGTAACCATTATTTGCTGCATATGTTGTGTAACACATTAAGCTATATAGTGTTTTTCCTCCTGACAAGAGTCGTCAGACCTGCAAAGCATGAAAGAGAGGAATACTCATAATACCTTCTTTTAATTCCTAGTCTTCTGGTTTTAAAAAATAAGACAATGGATCTATTTAAGATATGGTTTTGGCTCTGGAATTCTCATTGAGCTCTTTGTGATTTCTGCAAAGAAACATTGTGATTTCTGCAAAGAACCCATATCTTTGAATGTATGGCATGATGAAAGCATTGTCTCGGCCCCACCCCATGCTTTTAAATTTTGCTCATGAGAACTATAGAAACACAGTGAAACTTTTATACTAAAGGTTTTTCTTGATGTGATATTTTCACTAATAATATATTCAGTTATTCTAGGCAATGGATAGGATAAACAGTAATGTAGAAAAGTTGTATTTTCTTGACTAATGCCATTTTACAAGAAGATAATAATTTTAGCCTTATATAAATTGAAATCTAATCCACCATTCATTAAAGCTGCTGTTTCAGTTGCTATTTTCTTAATTATACTACTTATGAATTTACTAAATGTACAGATTCAGGATGCAATGCTATGCACGCTTTCCTGGAAGGTTACTCCTTTTGTACCTGGGAACCAGCTTTTGAATAAACGTGGGCAGCCAGGTCCAACATTTGTATCTTGCTCCTGATTTTTGTGTTATGCTGGGACCTCCATGCAGAGGGACCTTAGCTGTAAATGAAATTGGGTTTAATTGAAGACTCACAAATGTTTCAGGGCTATTTTGAGGTATCACTGAAGAGGTAATACAGACTTTTTTTTTTTAAACGAAGCAGTGCCGGTAACTACAAAAATGTACCAATTCACCAAACATTTTACTAGGCCACTGTACTGTATGTACTGAAAGGTCACTAGGTCTGGCAAGTTGCTCACATAGAAAGAATTGTTTCTTGACCCAGGCAAATGACTGACTGAAAGATGGCAAATACAATATCTGGCGTGACGGATATTTTTAAGAATGCCATTCATAATACTGAAATTAGATACGAGCATTTCTTTTATTCAAAAGATATATTCTGTCTGAGAATGAATTTTCTGATAGTTTGAACTTTGTCATGGTAGTCGTCCTTTTTCACAGAAAGTAATGAAGGTGTGATATTTTCTTTGTTGTTTTACAAAACTCTCTGTCTCTCAAGTTTTACTTAGGTTTTACTGCTTTTAAATGCTTTTACAGCACAATCCTATGCATGTCTACACAGAAGTAAACCCCACTGAGTTCAATGGGACTTACTCCCAGGTAAGTGTGTATAGGATTGCAGGCTTAAGGTAAGTTGTAATATGCTGTTTTATAAATTATACAGCAATTTATTGTACATTTTTTGGCTTTACTGTATTTTCCAGTTTCTGTAAGCGTATGATTTATTTAAAAAGTGGGCTAAGATTTCTTTTTGTGTGGCCCAAAGTAAGCCATCAGTTTGTGCTTTCTCTCATCTTATTTTCTTAGTGTAAAAATTTAAACAAAATGTAATAATAAAGCAATCTGCTTTTTGATGTAGTTTCTGTGTATTGTTGGACTATTACGAAAGTCACAAAAGCAAGGTTGTGTGATCCATATTTTGTGTTTCAGACTTTGCTATAGTTTATTACTAGAATGGCAGCTATTACACACACAGAAGTCCTTTATTTATCAAGTGACGAAAGTAAAGTTCAGTTGAGGCCATCATAGATACTCATGGTGCACAATGTGTTGATTTATTTTGTAAACAGACCAAGGGTAATTAATCACAAAATCAAACTTTGTTTTAAAGCACACATAATGTCATTAGTTTCTGTAACTTGCAGTGAGTCATTCAGGATAAAGAGTCATTCATGGCCTGCAACAACTAGCTAAAAGACTAAATTCAAGAGCAGCCTGAGAAACATAGCACTACAGTGCTAAATTCAGAATCAAAAGACACTAATATACCATTGGCCTACTAAGGTCAATGGGGCTTACTCTCAGGTAAATTTGCATAGATTGCAGCCTTAAGCTGCTTCTTATGATTAGATGGATAGACCAATCATCTCCAGAGGCTTAGTTCTTGGGACTGTGGGGCATAAGCCCACCTGACGTCATCTTGGTTTTGGCCTTGTTTCTGCCCCCGCCGCCTCACCTTCATCCCAAGGGGGCAGGTCCACATTTGGGGAAGGGATAAGACATTCTTTGGGGAAAGACCTCTTCCCAAGGGTGACACATACCCCATGATGCAATCTAGTGGAAGATATATTGGTCATCACGTCACAAGAGAGAAAAAAGAAGGGGACGGATACACCGGTGGGGAATACGTTCTCCTTTTCTCATTGAACCACTCCCCCCTAGTTATCTTCCCTGTGGGGAGGTCATTTCTTTGTCCTACACTACTTGCTTCTGCTGTCAGTCAGTGGGCAGTCTAGCATGAACCCACTCCAGGCTGCTTGACTCAGGGGTGTCCCCAACGTGCACCTTGCCCATTACCCTATGGGAGCTACGGTGTGTCTCCCCCCTCTTCACTGCTTGCACTCTTCTGGGTGGGCTGGCCTGTCGTGTCATAATCTTACTTGTCCCTCTGTTTGCCACTTCTCTTTCTCTGCTGGGCCTGCCTTCTTCTTCCTCCTCCCTCTCCTTTGAGTCCTTTCACCACCTTTCTCTGCAGGCCCAATCCTATGAAACTTTCCAGTGCCAATGCAGCCACAAGGCAGCCCCGAGGTAAAGGAACCAACGTTTCCTTACCTTGAGAACTCTGTGACCCCCCCCCCCCCGCAGGATGCAGCACATAGGGTGCAGTGCATGTTGGCACAGGGCACAGTGCTAAAAAAGTTGGATAACATTGGGCCCTGCCTCTCTTACCTCTCTCCATCCTACAACCTCCTTGTCCGTCTCTTTCCGCTTCCTCTGGTCTGTCCCACTTGCCTCTTTCGCCCTTTGTTTTGTCTCTCCTCCTGTCTTCTGTCTCTCTCCCTGTCTGATTTGTGTTCCCTCCTTTTGAGTCTTTCCCTCCTTGGTAACCCCACCCACTCCCAATCTGCTGGCCTGCTGAAGACTCCTCACCTCTGCTGATTTTGTGGTGCCTGGCCATGATGTCATCATCACCAGTCACATCGGAGCCATGCAGCCAGCCAAAATGGCCCCATGTGGAGTCAGCCCAGTAAAAGATATAAACCAGAGTTGTATGTATGTAAGGGGTTTCCATGACAGCACAGTGAGAGCAAGATCTACAAAAACCCTAGGCTCTTCCTCACTGTGTTCACACAATGAGGAAAAACCAGTACAAATTTTGGCTGCTCGGACTACTAGACCATTTAAGGCTTTCAGACTTCTTATTCCTCAGCTTATCTTGATGCAATATGGGGTACTCTCCACCTCCTTTTCCTGTTCTAAAATTTTGCATAGCACCCTTCTGTGCAGTTACAAGCATTTCACCCCATTTATAATAGCAGTTCCTTAACAGGTGTAAACTTGCTTGGTAACATAATCTAATTTTGTGAAGCATGCTGGGATGCACTTAATTTAAACAAGGTCCATTAGTTGAAATTCTATTAAATAGGTCATAGTTCTCTTACTTATGCTCAGAAGTGCTATGCAGAAAACTTGCATTGACATCAACTATTTAAATAAATTGGGTGACATGTAAGAACTATGTTAATTAGATTGAGAAAGAAAATGAGAATGAATTCCTGGATCCTGGTACTGTTTAAATTACCTATAGGGAACATCAAAAGCATCAGCTCAGGCAGCATCGAAAATAGAGACTCTTTGCCTGCTTATCTTGTGACTTAACTAAACAACAAAGGTTAAATGAAAGACTTGCCAAACAATGTTTATTTTCTTTCAGTTCAGATGGGGATAGGTAAACATTTCATATAAAAGAGCATATGAAATGTATACGATGAGCCGTAAGACCTTGGTTAACTTGTGTATCATTTCCCTGAACTATAGCTGATGCTAAGTTGTAGAGGTTGCATTTATTTTACATTAGTATTACATTACTTCAGCTTGAAAAACAATTTACACTACAGTCCTGTGCTTATCTACTCAGAAGTCCCATTGATTTCAATGGAACTTACTCCTAGGACCGGTAATATAGAATTGCAGTATCTTTGTCTCTTGCTTCCTTGTCATCACATTTCATGCTTATCTTTGGAACTGTGCAAGGCAGAACCTTTGGCACAACCATTCCCCACCTATGTGTTTGCTGCAGCTAAAGTGTTTATTGTCCTTCCCATGAGCGTGTTGCTGCTATGCCAATTTTGCAGCAATGCACTTGGCCATTCCCAGTAATATGAGACTTTTCTGCACATCTTATACAGTACAGTTGTCCAGCAGCTTGCTCCTCTCCAAGTCTTTGGCATATATCATACTTGTTCAGTTTGTGGAATGCCTCAGCCGTGGGTACCGTCGCCCAGGGAGGTGTGAGGGGCGGCGGCCAGAAACAGGGCCTTCTCAGTAGTGGCACCAACCTTATGGAATTCTCTCCCTTTTGACTTACAAACTGCTCCCTCCTTGGACACTTTCCGGCGAGGCCTAAAAACCTTCTTGTTCAAAGAAGCCTTCTGAGTCCTTGCCTTTTTTAACATCCTGCTGGTACAGGTTTGGCGCTGCTGTCTTTTATGATCTTGTTTTAATTATAGTAATCTTTTAAATCAATTTTTAGATGTTAGTAGTTTTTGCTAACTGTTTTTACTGTTTTAAAAAGTAATTATTTATGTATTTTTTTTGTATTGTATTGTGTTTTCTGTTGTAAGCCGCCTTGGGTCCCTTCGGGGAGAAAGGCGGGATAGAAATATTGTAAATAAATAAATAAATAAGTGATTGCTCAGAAGGCGCCTAAGGAACCTCTATGCTGAGGGGAAGAAACATGCCCTTAGTTTAAAAAAGTTATTACAAGAATTCTAACAAGATAGCAGAGAACGAAAACACTCTTCTTCCCCAGTCTGGATTTAATGTAGAGTATATTATTTTTCCCAGTCTTTGTTTAATGAAGACTCTTTTGCTAGTGTAAAGAGGTTGTTGTAAAGCTCTAGTGCAGGGGTGTCAAAGATAAGGCCTGCAGGCTGCATACAACCTGCGGAAGCTCTTTATTTAGTTCTCCCAGCACAATCCTTTCAGCAGCGCTGCTTCTGCCATGGCTCTGGGAGGGAGAGATGGAAGGAGGCCTCAGAAGCCAAGGAACACCACGGAGGGAGGGGGAGAGAGAGAAAGAGAGAGAGAGACTGCCGAAGTCCTGA
The DNA here is from genome assembly GCA_026170595.1 of Plestiodon gilberti rubricaudatus. Lineage (NCBI taxonomy): Eukaryota > Metazoa > Chordata > Lepidosauria > Squamata > Scincidae > Plestiodon > Plestiodon gilberti. The sequence continues at coordinate 200,400,385 of JANXHW010000003.1, read as the reverse complement.
GCGAGCCCAATTATCATGTGGTCAACCCTTTCAGCAGCACCATTTCTGCTGAGGTGTCACTTCACAGAGCACTTCTCAGCTGCTGAGCTGCGAAGTGACACCTCGGTAGAAGTGGCGCTGCTGAAAGGGTGGCTCTTTGAAGTAGCATCTCAGCCCGGTAAGAGAGTTTTTTAACATATCAACGACCCCTAACAAGCACAGTAGGCATCTTTTAAATCACGTATTAGAGAGGGAAATAGGTAATAGCTTAGGTCTGTGGCAGAAGTTGAGGTCTTTGAATGAATTACAAAAAAAAAATGCATCACTGGATTCACGTTACAATATTTTCACAATACAGTGCTGTCTCTGGAACAGATTACCATCATAAAGTGAAGGTCCACTGTACAGTATTCATGAAAAGCAAAGCATGTGAATGATCATGTAGCATGATGTCTTGCATAGGATGCAGCGGGCACCTTATGTGTGTCGCCACGTCCTGCTAGAAAGGATTGGGCTATTAGTGTAAATGTATTGTTAAGAAGGTTGCTTTTCTCTGTAGAATAGGTAGTCTTGTGGCCTTGAGTTGGAATAGTTCAAATAATGATGAGCCAAGACCATATTAAAAAGTTCTCCCACTTTAAATCTCTAGAAATACACAAACATAAAACAGTAAGACACACCAATAGTGTTGTAGGACATGCATGCTGCTAAAGTATGTATATGAAAAGTAATAATATGAGTACATGGGAAAGGCTGCCCATGTAAACTGCCTTGGATTAAAGTCAGAGGAGAAATTAAATGACCAAGAAAGGCGCTCTCTCTCTCTCTCTCTCTCTCTCTCTCTCTCTCTCTCTCTCTCTCTCTCTCTCTCTCTCTCTCTCTCTCTCTGTTGTATTATATATAATTTTTGCTGGCTGTTATAAACAGTAAGAATCTGATAATGTTAGTAATAGTAATAATAAAAAATCTTCCTCCATCCTCTAAAGTTATCATTTTAACTGTTGAATTAATTTTCCTTTCCTAGTCCTTGTACACAGGCCCTTGCCCTGTTGTTGCTTAGTCTGAAGAAAGTCAAAGCTTTTTGCACTCAGGACATGGGTATGGTTCAGTAAATTTGTAAGTATATATAAATAAAATAAGTGGGTTTTGTTCCAATACAGCAGCTTCGTTTGCAATAGCTTTGTGTTTTTGAGATTCACAGATTGTAGAACAAAAGAAGAAATCTAGTATTTTGATGATCTAATGCAGGTGTTAAGAGCATAAACTATGAGCTGGAGGTTCCCAGTTCAGATCTTACCTGGATTTTGAATTTGTGGGGTATCCTTTGACAAATCTCTGTCTTGGTCTTCCCCTTCCCCCAATTCTATAATACAGGAATAACAATTTTAACCTGCCCCTAACAGACGTTTCAGACATTCTGAAAATGTGACTTTGGACATTGAAGGAAAGGCTCTACATAAAAGACTACTGATGATTGGAATGCAGATAGTTCCACTCTATAGGAAAGAATTGCATTTCTAAAGAAAAGGAATGCATGTAAAGACTTGCCCAATGATATGAATGAACTCTGTGATTAAATCTGTTTGTTTATATATATATATATATATATATATATATATATATATATATATATATATATATATATATATATATATATATATATATATATATATATATATATATAATTACTGACCTAGATAGACTAATGATCTGATTCCATATAAGGCAACTTCCCATGGGTCTTACCTGGGAGTAAGTCCCATTGGCCAGTGAGACTTACTTCTGAGTAGACATACATATGGGGTTGCACTGTTAGCCACTTGTTATAGTATCCAGTGTCTTGAAAAACATTAGGCCTAGGTTGAGAGCATTTAGCGGAAGCAACTGAAATGAATCTTATACGTATCTACTCAAAAGTAGATCCTATTTTGTTTACCGGGGCATACTCTGTAGTCTAGGAAGTGTTTTAGAATTGCTGCCAGGCAGCCCAGTCCTGTCTAGCAGCATGTGGTGGCTCCTTGGCATAGGATAAGACGGGGTATAATTTTTATAAATTAATAAGACGCCCACCACATCCTTTGTAGGATGGGGCCTGCACTGGTGGAGCCAGAGGCCTCCTCGGGGTAAAGGGATGTTTGTCCCTTTACCCCGTGTAGAGTCCTGGCTGCCCCTGTGGGTGTACTTGAATGTGCGCCAGCTATTTTGCTGGTGTCCATTTGAGCCAGGCCCAGGAAGGGGGATAGGATATGGCGGAGGAGGCCACCCATGATCCCTTCCCAAGCCCGGCTGAACAATCCCACCCTCCTGATATACCCCATTCTGCCCTGCCCCGCCCCTCCTCCACCCAATGGGGATTTACCTCTCTGCTGCCATGGCAGTCCATCCTGCAGCGCCGGAGGAGCGGCACAACCTCTTCACTGGCGCCACTTACTCGTCGAGTGCTGCAAACACCCAAACTTAGACAGGATTGGGCTGTAAGACTCTTAAATATGTCATAGCTTAATTTCATGTGAAACTTTGTTCTCTTGTGGCAAAATAAAGCTGTGCGACTCCCTCATACAGGGCAGAGCCCATAAATTTCATATACAGTAGAGAGCTGCTCACCAAGAACTGTTGATTTGCCTGAGCCTCTGAGAAATTTTCTCACAGTTCTGCCTGTGGAGCCTGTCACTAGCAGTCAAATAAGGACAATTTTACCATTCTCTCCTGCTGCTCTAATTTTTTTTCAGTGCCAGTACATGTATTTGTTATTCTTTATAACTCCCTTTGAAGTTGGGAATCCAAGGGGAATCTAAAACCGACCAGATGTTTCTGCTGCTGGATAGGCAGAAGACAGCAAGAATTCCAGTTTAACTGAGACTTAATACTGCACTAACGCCGTTGCAGCTAATGTTCTCTCTTCTCTAGATTTATTTATTATTTATTTTTATTTGCACTTGCCATCCAGAAGAGGTGATGCCTCATATCACTAGCCCGGGAGGGGGAAATGGATGAATTATCCAAGTAAACAGTGTATTAGCAGCTGCCTGTGTTGATTTCCCTTATGGGGTTTTAGTTCCACTACACTGCATATGTCCCACCCACACTCTTTTCTACTTCATTTCTAGCTAGGGAAAAAAATAACTTCTGTGTTACATTGGGTTTGAAGAGAAGACATGCAGATCAATCCAGTTGGGTGGTCAATGTAGCAAATGCTTTAGGAGGCGAAATAACGAGCAAACTTAATGTTTACGTCTTGCATGCACATCCCTTCCCTATGCTGTATGTATGTAGGGGAATAGTAAATTGCTTTGTGAACAACTCTTGTTGAAAGGCCGCATTCTTCATCATCATCTTCATCATCATCATCAATTATGCTTATAATACAGGGACAGAAAAGGGGATATTAACTTTAGATCTCCGGAAGCTGGCAGAGTATAAATGTCTAAAAGGTGACCCTGTCTAGAGGGATGCAAAAAGCCAATTTTATTTAGGAACCATTATTTTTAAACATCTATGATGTTGCAAGTAGTAAAAAGAAGTTCAAAAACAGTTTTCCCCCTCCCCCCACAGTATTGTTCAATACAGAACTGGATATTGTAATGGTGCAAACATTGCAGTGCCTCTTAGATCTCCTGTCTGTCCTGAAATGGAAGATCATGTTGCTTAATTTATTTAGCTCTGCCTGAGGAGGAAGAACACAATACAAAAATGAAGACTCTCAAGGGACATAAGCATGGAAAGACTATATATAAAACTTAAGGCTTTCTTTGGCAGATATGTGTCCAAACCACAGAATTCTGATCTTAATCCAGACCTGAAACTCCTCCAACCTTTGGAGTGATTTCTTCCAAAGAGTAATTGAGTAAGATCTCTTTTATTGATTGGATAGATAAATTTCTGGTATTTTAAAGCAAGTTCCCCCACCCAACATACACATCTCAGCTAGCAGACAGTGGCCCTGTATTTTTGTTCACAGTTTCCTTTTGTTTTCCTACTAAAAGTTAAAGTCAGAACCCTGAGGTCTTCGTCACAGTTGTCATTCTGTTAAAAATGCAGTGTCCTCTGGGTACACATGAACTTTTTAAGGTCTCTGAGGGATTCACTGTTCTGGTTTCTAATTACGGTTGTTAGCTGCCTTGCTTGGTTTTTAACCTGAAAGGCGGGGTATAAATCTTATAGATAAATAAATAGCTTGTATCCTCTCTCGCTATGTTTTTCAATGCTCAGTAGAAAATAATGCAATCTAAACAATGATATGAAAATTTTGTAAGCATTTACTATAAATGCACATAACTTTAAAAATATTTTTGTTACTGGATCACTTATTTCAGGCAGCCCTAGCACATACCACTCGTGTGTGTGTGTGTGTGTGTGTGTGTGTGTGTGTGTGTGTGTGTGTGTGTGTGTGTGTGTGTGTGTGTGTGTGTGTGTGTGTGTGTGTGTTTGCATCCTGGAAAATCTGGTGGTAATATTCTAGAACAATGTTTTACAAAATATATATATATATACCTTACCAACAATATTTTTGGAGAACATCCTCATAATACTCAAATCCTTAGATATTAACCAATGGGGGAAAGGTGAAATCAAGATATTTCCCGAACAATGTTTACTCATTCTTTTAATGCGTTTGAGGCTTCTTTCTTTCTTTCTTTCTTTCTTTCTTTCTTTCTTTCGTCAAGGTACATGGTACGCAAAGCATTGTTCTTGTTGTTGATGGAGCTTAGCCTAATAATCCAAGACATGAGGCTTCAGTAAAGAAAACTCCCTTGAAGAGATCTTTTTCTATTCAGCTTGCTGTCAAAAGTTTTTTGTTAATTGACATAATCAGAAATTAGTATCCTGCCAAGAGAGAGGTTTTCATCACTCTGTTACCAGAAAACAAGACAAAATAGTTCCCATTCTGGGTCTGAATAATGTGGTTGCTTTTAAAGTTACCCCTAGATGATAACTTGAAACCTTCCTAGGTTTGCATGTTAGCATCAGATATAAAAATGAGTTACCTGTCTTCACATGTTTTATTAAGATCAATAATGCTTCCCTGATTTACAGCGCAATCCTATCCAACTTACATCACTGGTGTAACCACCGGGGGAGGGCAGGTTGGGAGGATTTGGAGGAGTGGGGAGATTTAAATCCCCTTTGAATCCCCCTTTGGAGGGGATTTGAATCCCCTTTCCATTCTGGGGCCTCCCATTCTCGCTGCACCGCTAGTTATGGTGCAATTGGATAGGATGTTGGATACAATTGCGCTGTTAGAGTATCTACAAATCTAATGTACAAGAAATACCTTCTTGTATCCTACACTAAAGCTGCATGTCATCCATGCAGGTGTGGCATACCCAGGGCTACAGGGCCTTGAGTTTCCTACTTCCCATAGCTTAATAATAAAAGCCATATTCCTTTAAATGCAGGAGGCACTAATTAACAGCATGTGTCTCCTTCAGTATAAAATCACTCCACCTGGTATTCCTCCCATTGCTGGGATTCTCTGACCCTGAAGAAGCTAACTAGGAGGGTTAGCAAAATATTGGTGATAATAGCTGTTGAACTTGTTTTTAGAACTTGTTTTTAGAACGTTACTTTATGGCTCTTAAACCCGAAAACCTACTTTTTTTTTTTTACAAACCCCCCCCTCTATTTAGACAGTTAAAGGTAAAGGTGACCCCTGACAATTAAGTCCAGTCGTGTCCGACTCTAGGGTGTGGTGCTCATCCCCATTTCAAAGCCGAAGAGCCAGCGTTGTCCGAAGACGCCTCCGTGGTCATGTGGCCGGCATGACTCTCCTTGCCGCAGCACGTAGCATGCAGCTGGAACACGGAGCGCTGTTTACCTTCCCGCAAGCGGTACCTATTTATCTACTCACATTAACATGCTTTGGAACTGCTAGGTTGGCAGGAACTGACCAAGCAACGAGAGCTCACCCTGTCGCGGATTCGAACTCCCGACCTTTCGACCTGCTCTCAGAAGCGAGCATAGCAATTCTAAGGCATCAGATAGGAAAAGGAACTGAATCCTGCATGGAGTAGAGACAATAACTGTGTAACACCCATTGGAAATGTAGAGATGTCGACATGGATTTTAGTTTTTATAGATAACACTCTTGCAACTAATTGAAGGTAGGTTGAAAAGAAATGTAATTCTTGTGAAAACAAAGTATTTTGGCACCTTAAAGTCTAGCAAGTTTATTGTGGCATAGGTTTTTATGGGCCAAAGCACACTTCATAAGAATCTGATGTCTTTTGTCAGATGTCTTTAAGCTGCCACAAAGATGTTGCTTTTGCTGCATCAGACCAATGTTTCTACCCCTCTGGAATGTGATGCAGAAGGGGTATCCAGTTAACAAATATTTCATTGGTCTTTTACTTGTATCCAAGTAGAATGTTAGTGCCATTAAAAGCAAGGAATCTGTTACTTTAGGGGCATTTATACTTACTGTCTTAATGCTTTGACTAACAGCGCAATCCTAACCAACTTTCCAGTGCCGGTGCAGCCACAATGCAGCCCCGAGGTAAGGGAACAAATGTTCCCTCACCTTGAAGAGGCCTCCATGACTTCCCCTGTTCTGCAAAATGCAGCTTGCACCTTGTTGGCACAGCTACACCGGCACTGAAAGGTTGGTTAGGATTGTGCTGTTAATGAAGAATGGTCACATTTTTCCCCGTTTTTCCCCATTCCTCCCCCCCCGACCCTGTTCCCCAGCTAACTACAGGTTTTAATAATCATAATTTGGCTGTCCAGGGCACGATTAGCATTTTACAGACTGGTGAGAGTCTCCCACCCTCAAAAGACGCTTGAATCAAAGCCCACATGCTGAACTTCTCTACTCCCTGTGAATTAGATTCCCTATGAATTGAATCCAAAATTTTCAGCTGTTTCTTGTCAAACATAAAGCATTTCCAAATGCACATAAATTTTGACAAAATTGGCTGTAGAACTTATGCCTAAGTATAGTAGCTATTTCTTTTTCTAAATTTATTGAACTCTGATCATAGTACTAAGTGACGATAATTCAAGGGTTTGGGGAGAAAAGAAAGTTTAGCTTGATGTTTCAGCACTGTAATACCCTCCAGCCTGCATGCGTATACAGTACACACAAACTTATCATTTATCTGCACCAAGTGCTACTTGTCAAATTTTAGTTCAATTCAGTTTCCCCCACATTGTAACATTAATGTTTGTGGGCTTATGGGGGCACTTTTACACCCTAAAGAATTTGCACAGTTGCAAACAAACTGTGTTACGACGTAATATGCCAGAAAAGGTAAGGTACCATAAAGTAGCAAGATCATGTGCAGAGCCAAAACCTCCTTTCCATCCCCTTTCCCCTGGCCTGCCTTGACCAACTGTAAGAAAGTGGCAGACAAAATTAACATGGTGTCTGTGGCAAATATGTACTTTTGTGAAAAATTAGTGAAATGGCTGGAAGAGCAACATTATAAGCTGTCTAGGACAGGGGTTCTCAACTCCTTCCCGGCAGAGTACCACCTCTGGCACCACTCTCCTGCTGCGTACCCCTGAAAGTGACTGGTGATGACATCATCACCACTTTTCAGATTTTTCAGAGACCAGAAAACTCAGGTAGGAGGCTCTGGACTGGTGGGAGGGCCCTTCTCAGTGTTCCCAAGAGACTTGGCTGTGTTGGAGCAGGGTTCCGGCAGTCCAAGTATCATCAGCAGTTGGCCAAAGTACCACTGTTGGTACTAGTACCACTGAAAGCGCTGTGTCGGAGCGAGGTTCCGGCGGTCCAAGTACCACCAGCAGTCAGCCAAAGTACCACTGGTGGTACTCGTACCACTGGTTGAGAACCCCTGGTCTAGGATGTTTCTGCACCAACTATTTCATTTTGCCTTTCATTGACAATAGTGTTAGGAACTGAGTCTGCACCTAAAGATCCCTGAAATAGTTGTACAAGAAGAAAACAGAATGAGTACTTCAAATGCACACCACCAACAGCTTCAATTCCATAATAGAAGGTCCCAGGAGCCATTTCAAATGCAGTAAGTTTATAGAATTATGACAAATTGCATTTGTCAGACACTCCAGTGCAACACTGAATCATCTAAATTTCATATACATTAGAATTAGTTAAAACTACTGTTCTTGTCGACACCTAGATTTTCCTTCCACAGTGACCTAAACTTACAGCACAACTTATGCTGTAAATTATGCTGTAAGTAACTTACAGCACAACTTATCACTTACAGCACAACCTAACTTATTGCACTGTTAATGAAGAGTGGTCACATTTCCCCCTGTTTTTCCCCATTCCCCCCTGACCCTGTTCCCCAGCTACCTACAGGTTTTAGTAATCATAATTTGGCTGTCATAATTTGGCAAATCATAATTCGGACGATGCATGTCTAAGTACAGTGGGATTTACTGCCAGGTAAGCGTGTATAGAATTGCAGCCTTAAGCCTTTACCCTCTTTCTTCCTCAAAAACCATGTGGATTTTTTTTAAAACATTTAGAACATTATAAATGTTGTGTCATCTTTACCATCAAATGATCATAGCAAGATTCTTTTCAGGTCCTGTTCACTCATGTTTGTGCATCACTGATGGCCCAATCCTATCCCCAGTTGCAGTGGCATACTGCTGTGTATGCTGATGCAATGAAGACCCCGCTGTCATGGCAACCTCTCTGCTGGCGACTGCTGCATGGTTGCTTGTGCAGCGGCTGGAAAGACATGAACCTCTGGCAGCATGGTGCAGATCAGCCGCTGGCTGGGTTCTGCTGGCGGATTGGGGTGGGCGTGATGGGTGTGGCCCCATCCTGGGCTGGACACGACCCCAGCAGGCTCCTCAGAGCTATTCCAGCAAAAGAACTGACATAGATTTGAGGAGTCCCATCAGGGACTGTGTGGTGGCCAGGGAGGTAAGGTATTTCACTTCTTACCTCTCCCGATCAGCCTGGTCTCCAAATGGCGTGCAGGATGCAGTGGGTGCTGCACCGGTGGTCTTGCATCCAGCATGCTGTTACTGGATAGGATTAGGCCCTGATTTCCTGTTAGCTTAATTTTCATACACTTGACAGGCAGCTGAATGTGTGAATGGGGTCTATTGGAAAACACTGATTTTGATATGAGGAGAAGGAGATACAGGAGATTCAGTCTTTGATGTTATGTTATGGTCCTTCCCCACATATTAGTCGTTTACTTGATGTTGCAAGCATCAAGTGAATCCAGTGTGTAATCCAGCCAAGATGGTTTTTCATGTTCAAAGAAAAAAGTAGCTCTCATCCACTTGCTTTCATAGCGTTTATTGTCACACTCAAATATAAACGCAAACTAATGTTTGGAGTCATTATTCTCTTTGAATAGATTGTCACTTATTCTCACTTAGATTGTCAAGTGAGAAATGTTTTCTTCAGTGGATTAGCTTAGAAATTCTTCCTTCCTCCACTATGTGATTCTCCAGCTGTCCCATTATGTACCATGTTAATTTCTCAAATTCTGGTCATTCCTTTTTCTTACAACATAGTCTTCGTGGGCACTTTGAACTTTTGTTGTTGCAAAGCATCCAATATATATTAAAGTGGTTCAGCATACTACATTTGTATTTATATTCTAGCGCCTTATTTAGTCTTACTTTAACAACGTAAGCAAGATATCACTCATTTTAGTATTATATGTTTTAGGTTTCATTTGAGGGGGGGAGGGCTGGAGGGTAGTTGTCATTTGTGTCTGAGATGTTTTGTAATTCAGGTGAACAGTTTAGAAAGACAGTTTCCAAGGTGATAAATATTGCTTCTGTTGGATTTGATTGCTTCTGTGTCATATGAGAAAGCAAGTTACAAATATTATTTAGAAGTAATTATGAAAACCTTAGTATTTTAAGACTCACAAAAGGATTTAGAAACATAAGGAATAAGGAAAAGGCGACACAACTCAATGGTGGATAAAATGTTTCCATATATGGATCTTCAGGAGGATCAAATCTTGGCAAATACAGTAAATGAATCTCGGGTAACAGAGGCAGGAATGATCTTGCATGAGACACTGTGAAGCGCCCTGTTCAGAAACCATAGGAACTTTGCCAGTACTTAACTAACAGCGCAATCCTATCCAGCTCCCCCACTGGTGCAGAACGAGGGCAGAACAGGAGGCTTTGGAAGCCCTTTCCCTTCCAAAGCCTCCCGTTCTGCCCTCCTCCACTGGCTACACCAGTGGGGGAGTTGGATAGGATTCCGCTGCCAGAGAGGCAATTAGTCTGTGGCTCTGTGAGGCAACTCTGCCTGTATGTATGCAATCACTTTTTAAAGACTGGGGACAGAGCTAACATTGCCTGTGGTGTATTTGCTCTTTTTTTGGGGGGGGCACCATGGTGTCCAGTAACACTTGTCGTGATGAATCATTTCAAGTGTTCCCTGGAAAAACAGAAATAATACCCCAGAGTACAACTAGCACTAGCAGATGTATATTTTTGGTCTGACTGCTGTGAATACTTATTGGATAGTGCCCTCACCCCTGCCTCTGGTGCTCTCAAACAGCAGAAAAATGCTTTAGCACCTCTCTTTTTGTAACCCCACTCTGTTATATTCTAACAGCTGTCAAGCTTCAGATGCTGGATCAGGGCTAGGGGAAGTCACTATTGATGCTGCAGAAAAATATGGCAGTGTTATTTATTTATGCAACATCCATGTACACCACTTCTTTGTGTACATGATCTGTATGCACATTGGGTCTGTCTGTCTGTAATATGACCTGCATCTAGTGATTGCAGTTGTATGCCTGCACACAGTATTACTTCATAAGTGTACTATGTGTCACTTAATATAAATATATTGCTTTATTTTTCAGACTATAAGCCATGGCATTAATACACTGAGAACCAGTGTGGTATGGTAGTTAGTGTTGGACTTTAGTTGGAGAGACCAGAGTTCAAATCCATCCTCAGCCATTAAGCTCAGTGAGTGATCTAGAACAAGTCACTCTCCCTCAACCTAATGTCCTTCTAGAGTTGTGAGAATTTATGCTACTTTTCATGGTTAGTACTGTAATAACTAAAATATTTAAATTTCATTAATCAATAACAATTTCAAAATGCTGAGCCTGGTGTATCCTCCTGCATGTATCCATTTTTACTGTTCCTTTTCTTCAGTCATACAGTGAAGAATATTCATCATTAAAAAATTTATGAATATTATGTGAAAGCTTTGAAGCAGATGTCTATCCTCAAACCAGGGGCCCCGTATTGTGATACATTGCATCCAGTTCCATAAGGGAAAATAAATCCTGTCTGTGATTAAACCTTTAGGAATATGGAAAGGTGCAGTATCTTTGTCAGAGAAAAGCGTATGATAATATTAATTGAAAGAGAAATTACAAGGAGCAATTACTTCATGCTGTGCCTTTCATGCGATGCTGTCAGTTTTTCCACTTTGATAAGAAAAGCTGAGCATGTGGTGCCACTTGCAGACATTCCCAATGGTTGGAAGCCTGGTGGATTGGGTGCAGGTCTCTCTTTGAATAGCTGCAGCCAGAAATTGCAGAAGAAGAAAAGAAAGATCGCAGAAGTCAAACCCATTGTAGCAAAAAGGCAAACCATGTACAGTACCTTAAAGAGTAACAAATTAATTGTGACAGGAGCCTCCGTCATCAGATGCATGAGTGGAAAGTGTTGGACATTATGGTAGAAATGCACTGCTTCAAGGGGGGAGGGAGGGACTGTAATGGAAGATGAGATTAAAATATAATAGATAATAGAACATACAGTCAGACCTTTTTATCCACTGGGGTTCTGTTTCTGGGGTTGTGTTATAGGAAAACCGCGGTGGGGAGCGGGGAGCGGTGCTTCTTCTGCGCTTCCCTCCAGTGTTTGTTTAAACTGAGTGAAAAAAGAAAAAACGCTACCGGAAGCAACCTGTAGATAGCGCCAGAGACTCCTGGTTGCATTTTTTTTTCAGCAGTTTAAACATGCCGGGAAGAGGCTGGCAGGCCCCTGACAGATTCCCGGTTGCGTTTTTCTTTTTTTTAGCGGTTTGGGAACCACTGGGGGACCACTTGGGAACCACTGGGAACGCAGGAGGTGGGGAAGCGGCCGACAACGCTGAAAAAAGAGGTAATGTGATACGATTGGACTCCCTCTTCCACAGTTTTGCCACCCTTGTTGAGTCAAATCCGTGGATGGAAAAACCATGGATAAAAAGGTCTGACTGTTTTCTGAAAGCATTAGATACCATACTTGATTCAGTCAATTGAAGCTAACTGGTTTTATCAATAGGCACCAATAAGTAGTACCAATAAGTATCAATAGTACCAATAATATTGGTAGGCCCAGGTATACCCAGTTCTTTCTAGTTTCTTCCATCTGCATAAATTGTGAGATGATGCCTGGCTGTATTTACTTGCTTACGTGCTGCATTTGTGTACCACCTTCCTGCCAATGCACTCAAGGTGATTTACAATGTAAAATAATGGCATACAGTCTAATATAGATATGATACAAAAGATAAAGAGGGAAGAGGAAAATAACCATATTCAAGTGCTTTTTTACAATGTTACATAATTGTTATAATGACTAGTTGGAATGGCCACCAAGGGAGACAATTCTGGGAGGGGAAGACTCAAGGGCAGTTTGTTCCAGCATAATTGTTCAAGCGGGCTGAGTTTATTGTGGCATTTCTCTTGAAGAGGCAGCCAGGTAGAATGGCTGCTGATGGATATTTAAGAGTTAATTACTATTTGCAGTGACATAACTAATCTCAAAATGGGTTAATGCAAAAAGCTACTAAACTAATGCACAGCAAGCAAAATGTTTGAGGGTGTCTTAATTGAGCTTAAGGGCGAAATCCACCATAAGGATCCGGCCGGCGGCCCAGGACCACCCGCTGGATCCTAACCTGAGCCGTGCTGCTGCGACCCGGAGGTCTACTCGGGCAAGGGGACGTTCGTCCACTTCCCCGGGTGTAAACCGGGGCAGGCCCAATCAGCCTCCTCGGATTTCCGCCAGGAGGAGGATGTGTAACGGCCGAGCTGGCCCAGAGGGGAAAGGGATATGTCAGATGCCATCCCCGCCCCCTCCCGGGCCGGCTTGGCCAATGGCCCTCCTCCCTCATCGCCCGGACCGCCCATGCAGTCACCGCTGGAGCCTTACCCTTCCTCCACCGGCCGCATGGACGTCCCAACAACGAGTGAGGGTGGGCGGCCTTGCGCCGGCCTCCCTTACTCTGGAGTCGTCGTAAATGTGCCTTATGGCATGTTTGCAACGGCTTCCGGCACCAGAACACTCGTTTCGTCACCGGACCTGTAGTCAGGATCTGGTTGTAAGAGTCTGAGATATGAGCATTACATTTGCAGTAACCTTGTATCTACTTATCTTCTCAGCTAGGCCTGGGACAACTGCTTTGGGAATTGGTGATTACCCAGTCAGTTAAGTAATCAGGAGCGGGGACCATATTCTCCCTCCTCCAGCTTCTTCCCTCTTTGGAGCAAACTCCGTCCTTTGGTGGACGTTCCACTCTGGAACACTGGATTAAAGACAGTTTGTGGCAAACAGTTACTGCTTAACTGTATATTCCACCGAAATACTTGTAACAGAATCCTGATGGTCTGATTCTTTAAAAGAAAAGCTTTTTAACCTTTTGCCTTTGCAAAAATACAGAAAACAGCTCGAGGGGATAATTTGGAGAAGTGGCAGGTGGCGAAATACTAAAGCAACCCCTCTCCTGCTGCCTCTCCAACTTGGAGTGGGTGAGAAGAGGGTAAAGCAACTCCTTCCACATTCCAAATCACACTACACCAAAGCTGCTTTTCAAATAACAAAGCAAGAAAAGTGGCCATCAGGGTTCTGTCCTGCACGTCTGTTTTGAACATGAAGTAAGGCCTTAATAAGTGGCCTTCCAAAGAAATCAAGTTTTAAACCTGTTATTTTCTGGCATGCTACCCCTTCTAGATACCACTTTTTAGTCCCTTCCTTTTTCTGCTCTTTCGATGGAAACAACCTTAATTTTTGGTATTCTACCGTTGCACAAAAAGCAGCATATTTGAGAGGTAACAGGTAACAAATGAGACTGCAGCTGAGTACGAAATTCAGGTACTGTATGTTCAGGCTCAGATTTATGGTTGGGTTTCTGAGGTTTTTCTTTTCACAGTAGAAAACAGGCATAGTAAATGAGGATGAGCACCACACCCTAGAGTCGGACACGACTGGACTTAATTGTCAGGGGTCACCTTTACCTATTTGTCTTACACTGTAGATACATTGGTTACCATTGAAGTTGAGAAAAAAAGTACAAGAGAGTACTTTTTTTTTTTAGAAGTAGGTTTTCTCTGTGCCAGGTACAAGGGAGTGACAACAGGAAACATGTTACCTTGTTGACTCTGTGCTCTCGGAGTCATCTGGTGGGGCCACTGTGAGATACAGGAAGCTGGACTAAATGGGCCTTTGGCCTGATTCAGCAAGGCTGTTCTTATGTTGTTATGTCCTGTGGCACTTTAAAGGCTATCAAATTTATTGTAGCTTAGCTTTCATGGACTATAGTCCACTTCATCATATGCATGGAGTATAATTTTCAGTAGGTGCGTGCACGCAGTATGCGCGCGCGCGCACACACACACACACACACACACACACACACACACACACACACACACAAATACTATAGATAGATTTAGAATGGGTGACAAATACCAGGAAAAACAAGAGGCCCAGTCTCTTGCAATGAATATGGTGATCATTCACAATAGCAGTAATTGGTGATAAAAGCAGCCTCATGGTCCTAAGTTAATTAACTCTGTAATGAGGTAGAAAAGATTGGTCCTTATTCAGATCAGATTCTATAGAATCCAACATCATTTTAAATTTGGAATCATCTGCTTCATGCTCCAGTCCTCCTTTGATGCCCTTCAGCTCAAGCATCTCCACTTCCAGGTATGCAGCAGAGTGTTCCAGAAGATTTTAGAAAGTTGTTGTTTCTAATGTCAGATTTGTGCCAGTTTATTCTTCTGCCTGGAAACGGGCCTGCTTGTCCTATGTAGGTAGCAGAAGTTGGCAGCATATTTCTCATTGGAGGATGAGCAAGAGAAGGTGCCCCTGTTAACAGTATAGGTGCCTTTATTGGATCTTGTATCAGTGTTGTGTGAGACAGTGTGGGGACCAAGCTGGCACTGATGTTCCATGCAAATTATTAGTATTAGTATTAGTATTAGTATTAGTATTCAGTTGTGATATTAGGGCTTTTCTATTGGATTCCTGTTGCATCCTTTTATATTTGGTGGGGGATTTTAAAATTGGTTTGTGATGACTTGTAACATCCTTATTTTTGATTACATTGACATGTCGTCGAAGAGATGCCTTTTGACCATCACATCTAATTACTTTGGCTTTAATATGCGCCTTATCCTTAATAAGCAGAATAAAGCGTCCCTATTCTTATCTCAGTTTTTCAAGACAGCCCTTCAAAGACTTGGCTTGTAATGTTTTATGGTTTCTCCCTTGATTGCTCCAAGGTTCTGAGTAAATCACTAATCAGTTAAATAGTTCACATAATAGGTCCCCCAAAATGTAGGTTGTTAATTATTTTTTCAGTACAATGGCAATTTAATGTACCTCAACAGAGCGACTTGGTAATACCTGAAATAGCTTTGGACCTACTTTAGAACTCTAACAATTATTTTTGCTTACATAGCACTAGGCTTTTGAGGATATTGACGCACTTCGCAGTCACTAATGGATAAAGCTTTATGTACATCCTGGGGAGGTACTTAAGTAGTATTAGTAACACTTGCAGGTAAGGAAACTGGTGCATGGAGAGGACAAGTGACTTTTCCAACATCTTACAGTGTATTAGTTGTACTGCTGGGAAATCAAATCTTCTTAGGGTTGGTAGGGGAATGAAACAAAATCTGAGATGTACATCTAGTTCTCCCAAAAAGCAGATGAGGTGGCAAAATTACATCTCAGCTGCACCACTTCAGGCATCAGGTGGGGGGGCCCATATGATGGAGTGCTCTCCCCCCCCCTAAAAAAAAGATTCATGCACATAGTGTTGGTTCACATGTAACATTCCCAATCCTCCAAACCATGGTTTGCAGTTTTGGATTGGAGAGCAAGGACAAGCCATTATTTGTCAATTCAGATGGAACAGAGAACAATAGCTCTCTTCAGGCATTCAATCCTGAATGTGTGGTAGAGGATGGGAGCACACTGGCTAACCACAGCACCTGCACTGACACAACAGCTATCCGTGCTCCTGGCTCTCCCCAAGTTCAGTGCTTGCCTCTGTAGACAAGCACTGAAGCATGGAGAGAGCCAGGGGTGTGACCACAAAATGCATTGGCACAGAAGTGTGGCTAGCTAGCATGCTCCCATACCCTGTGTACCTGTACCCTGCATTCGGTCTGAACTCAGTGATGACTGCACAGCATTTCCAATTTTCTCTTTCTAAGAGAAAGTAACAAATTAAATCTGAGCGCATAAGGGGAGGAAAATTTGCAAGTTTGAGGCATGTTCCCGATCCTCCAAATTTGGTAATGTTACATGAGAACTAGTGCATAGAAAGCTGGTATCTCAGGAAGAAGACTAGGCTAGAACCTTTGTCTCTCACATCTAGTGTTTTATGTGTAAGTCATTATTTTTAGTATATAGGGGCATTGAGTTATGTGAGTTCCCATCTGCAGTCTGAAATTATATAGTCTAGATCAGTGTTTCTCAAATCAGGATCCCCAAGACCTCTTCAGGGGCTCCATGAGTACACCATAAGTGGCTGCCATCTGCTTGGTGTTGCAGCACTCTGTGCATGCACCAGCACTCTGGGGCTGCTGTTTGTGAAAACTCAACCTGGCACACACCAGGCTAGCGCTGGGCTATTATCACCACTGCTCCACTACATCACTTCCCCTTCTTTAGCACAGCTTTATTGCAAAAAACAAATTTATTATAGCTTAGCTTTCATGGACTATAGTCCACTTCATCAGATGCATGGAGTATAATTTTCACAACAGTTTTTCTGACAGAACTACGTTAAATCTTGTACTGCACAACATAAACAAGCCCAACACTGAAAGCAGAGATGTCTGCTTACAAGGCAAGTAGGATAATCAGTTGAAAGGAGAATGGTCATTATTCACAAAGGCATGTTCCACTTACAGAAAAAGGTGTGATAGGAAGTGTGACAGAGGCTCGTACAATTTTGAGCAATATGGACAGAAACTATTCTGACTCTCAAAACCCTTGAACTCAGGATCAACCACTGAAGCTGATCAGCAGTCAGTTCAAGGCAAACTAAGGCAAGCACTTTTCACACTGCCTAATTAATAATTTCAGTGCCTTTGGGATACAACTAGGATTGTTGGCTTTAGAAAAGGGTAGAGAATTTGGAGGATAAATCCATGATATGGAAACATGGAAATTTCATATTAAGAACCAAAATATTTTTGATGACTACATGCTCAGAATGGCTCTGTCCATCATGCTGTGGGAGCCAAGCACTGTATTAAACTTCGATTGAGTTCAGACTGGTATGCTGTTTCTTCAGCGCTCCCCGATTCTCCGCATCTTGCCTCAGTTCACTGTTTCTTCTACTCTTCCTGTCTTACTTTCTACTTACTTTTCCCACATGCTCATCTTTCTTTATTCCTTCACTTCTTTGCACACTTGCAGTACAATCCTAAGCATGTTAGCTCAGAAGTAAGTTACACTGGATTTAATGGGACTTACTACCAGTGTGTTTAGGATTGCAGTCCCAATCCCCTTAGTTTCCCTGCTCTTTGAGACTTTGCACATAATATAATATGAGAGAGAGAGAGAGAGAGAGTACTTATATACCGCCGTCATTGGATTTCTCCTCTGACTTTAATCCAAGGTGATGTACATGGGCAGGCTTTCCTAACCCCCCTAATGGGGGGCGGGGTTTACAATATATAAATGTCCAATCTTTCGTGAACAGCTACATTCCAGATGGTATCCTTTTGCAGTCTGGCTTTTTTCCACTGGCTGTTGCCTCCCACACTCGGCCGACGCAGCTGGCAGCTCTTATCTCTCCTCACAGAGGCTTTCACAGCTTTTTGTCAGTGGCGTGTCTCGAACTTGCCATTCACTGATCTTCGGGCTTGCAAGGTGGCAGCTCTACCGACTACCCCCTCTGCCCCACATATGGTCAGATTGTCATGAACATGATTGATATGAAGCTGCCATAGATTGGGTTAGACCATTAGCCATCTAGACTAGTATTATGTACTTTGACTAGTAGCGGTTCTCACAGGGCTCACTTTTTCCTAGTCATCCTGTCTCCTTTTAACTGGAGATGCCAGGGATGGCGCCTGGGGTCTAATGCATGCCAAGCATGGGTTCTGCCAGTAAGCTACCTATCTTCCTCCTCTGCCTCCCAGCATGGAGGTGGTGACGTGAAGCTGGTCATCCACATTATAGATGCCTTAAATTAGTAATGATCCATTGGAAACTGTTAGTTCGCATACACCTGTAGTGTTCATACATTGCACTGGTCTTTTCAAAATGAATTAGTTGCTTCAGTTAAAAGGTAAGACAGTCTTCCAGGAAACAGTTAATTAGCTTTTTGTGTGTGTGAATTTGTCATTTCATGGAGAAGAGTTTCAGTATTTGAGACATACTATTTCTCCACCTAGGTAAACTGCCATCAGCATTTTAATTCTTCTTGAATGTAATATTGGCTTTGTGGCTAATGTGGTGTAGTCTTAATGGATTACCTCCAAAGAGCTTCAGACAATATGTGGTGTGTTTAGCATATGCAGACAAAGGACAAAGGGATCAATATTTATTCAGTTGCATTGAAATCCCGAGACAAGAGACAGCTATAGAAGTAGGCCATAGTGCACTAACTATTTCCTCAGCACTTCTGTGTTACTAACTGTAAATGTTATGACCAGTTTGTGAACTCTTGCTGAATGTGGTGTATATGTCTGAAGTCTCAGAAGACTCATGTCAGAAAGAAATTCCACAAAGAAAATTAATTACACCTTGCTTTTCAGCAGATGAGTCTATAAGCTGCTACGAAAAATAATCAAGGCTAAATTGTGAATAGCCTGAAGTGGGTGTTCAGTGAAGGAGAAAGGCCAAGAAAAAATATTGTGCTTTTTAACCCCATCCTCAGTTTTACTGGCATGCACATTTTAGTTTAAAAAGCTGTGCTCATTGGGTCATCCTTTTCAGTAGGCAAAGCTCTCTGGCCCCTTACAGGATGAGAGGACTTTGCCTGTAGCAGACGATTGCTTTCCAGAGCCAGCATTGTACTCTGGAAGATAGCAGGGAATAAGAAATACAAATACGATTTAATGGATAGCACATTTGTGGGTACAGAACGGGAGATGTGGTGAAGGAGAGCCCACCGGACCTCAGCAAGACATAGAGAAAAGGAAATGGATTGTCTGATCTTTCCATCACCAGTGCTTTTATTGAAGGCTCTGCTCGGGACCCACCAGAAATCTGGTCGCAACCCACCAAGTGGGTCCTGACCCACAGTTTGAGAAATAATGAAATACAGCAGTGTTTCCCAAACTTTTTCAACCTGTGACTCCCTTGACCATTGGGGACCATTGGCTGTGGCTCCCCATTACATGATGTTGATGCCTGCCAATTGGCATTGCACTGTTTTCCGAGAAGATTCCGTGGCACTCCGCGGCTCCTCTGGCTGGTATCCGCGGCTCCCCTGGGAGCCACGCCTCCCAGTTTGGGAACCACTGCAATACAGTATTCTTAATCAAGTTGTATGTCTGTCCAAAAAAAGATGAACACATACACCATCGTTTTACCATAAAGGCTGGGCTACACTCTATGTGTCCGGCAAGCGTCCGGCATGGCACGGGCATGTGCATCCCATGTGGTCTCTCGTTGGCTGATGGCGTTGGCCCGTCGGATAGCTATGTCCCCAGATGGGCAAAGTCAACTTCGACTCGGCTTTTGCCCATTTCATGTACATGAAGCCAATCAGAGGCAGTGCTTTGTACTGTGGGGGGTGGGATGCGTTTCACGCGGTAGCCAGTCACAGGGCAGATGTCAGAAAAACTCTAAACCTATCATAAGCAAGTACTTTTGACTTGTTACTCACTGATCTCAGTCTCTGAATAATAAGAGACTCTTATTAATAAGCAGCCTTAAGTGAACTGGAGGAGGAGGAGGGGCGGCAGGGGAAGGTGCCATGATTATTTGTTGGGCAGTGATTTTCAAAGCATGCTCTGTAATAGTGTGGCTTGGTTACGTCTCGGCACGGCTGCGTCTCGGCAGAACCAGACGCACACGGAACGTGAACACTGTAGCTCCGGCTTAAGTCTGTACATAATCTAGTTATATCTGCTGATCACTATGGATTTCAAGTCACTTGTCTTATGTTACCAACTATGATGAACTCACAGTTACATATCATGTTTTTAATAGTCATCTAACTCATGAGAAAGCACATACTTGATTCTTCTAGTAATGAAGTTACACATGACTCCAATTACATGTTTACTGTAGTTTAGGGTTAGGATGTGGAATAATGTAAGTTGGAATAACAGAGTTTAAACATTTTAACTATTTGCCTTTCCATCTTCTCATATCTGCAGAGTAATATTAACGTACAGATATATTGCTTCCTACATGTGTAACTGGGTGCACATAATAAATGTCACCATGCAGTATTATAACAGGATTATCTTAGAATAATAGTCAACTCACAATTTCTGCCTTTTATGTTAAAAGAAATAAGGACGCTGGATAGAAATTGTGCTCAGGCTAATAATTTTAGCAAAACAGGTTACAGAGAAGTGAGTATCTTCACTGTGTGCTAAGGCTATCCATGAAATAAGGAAATCAGACCGCAGAGGATATGTTAAATTCTTTTGTAAACTGGTTCTGATAGCTTTGGATTTTTTTTTAATCACTGCAATGAGAGTGTTATTGCTTGAGCATTACTTCTGAATTATTCACTCCCAAGTCCCTTCTTCAGCTCTTGCTTCTCTCCCCCCCCCATTCTTTAAGTAGTAAAAACCCTTGTCTTTCAGTATGCTAGTGAAATCCTTGTAGCATAATGTCTGAGAGACTAAGGGCCAAATCCGAACTGGGTTTTGCGACGTTGTAAAGGCAAGTACAATAGCGTACATGTCTTTAAAACTTTGCAGACATTATGACGCCTGTGGCCACTTTGGGGTCATTGCTGCAAATGGTGGCGGCAGTCCTGCCATGCTGCCGCAGAGGGCGATCTGTACCGAGGCAAGTAAGCCGTTGTGGGAGATGTAAATGGGGTGGTGGTGGTGGAATGGGGTGGGGAGGGGGAGAAACAGGGGAGTGTCTGGGCAGGGGCAGTGGAATGGGGGAGGGAGGATGGATCTTGGCAGCACTGACATACACCAGGATCCTATCCCTGTTCCCTCTCCCTGGTTCTGCACCAGCTAAATGGCATCAGTCAGGTGAGGTTAGTTAAGATTGGGCTATAAGGCACAGACCAGACTTGCAGAAACCCATGTGAAAATGATCATTTTCCACAGAATAACCGCATTTGGATGGGTTTCCTTATCCGTGAGATGTCCTTGAGTGTTTTCTCATCCCAATATTTTTTCCACTTTTTATTCAATAAGTTCCAAATCTTCCATTTGGATTTTGAACATATGTTAGGAAAATTCACGTGTTTTTCGTCTCCTCTCCCTTGCTTGTAGAGTAGGAGAGATAGCAGTGAAAGCATCTTTTGAATGATATTTTGCTCTGTGAATATCATTGTAATATAGGGGAGGGGAGAGGAAGGGGGGAAAGCCTCCATTCCTTCCCTTCAGTACAGCCAACTGGATAAGTCCCTCTTGTCATCCCCGTCCTGCTAGAGAAGCCAGAGAGGAAAGGGGCTCGTGGGGTATTACTGTTGTGAGTGCTGGCTGGCACGACAGTTCTCATATGGAGACTGGAAATGGGGGTCACTTGTTGTAGTTAACAATCCACACTCAGCAAGACAGGGTACAGCTGGTGGAGTGAAGGGTGAACAGCATAAGGCTTTAACATCGAGGGTTTTTATAGATTTTCTTTGCCCCTAAAATTCTATGGGGTTCTTAGGTGGGTTGACTCAATCAGGAGGTCCTCTATCAGGGAGCCCTGGGGTCTTCTGCATTTGTCCCACCATCTTGTTGAGGTTGCAGTATCTGGTTGGATGGCCGTTGGGTCATCTCCTAGATTGAACTTAAACAGAGGTTATTGAGGACTACTACTGGAGGTGTGATACCTTTTGTTTGTTTGTTTTACATAAATTGTCTTTCCCAGACTCAGGAATTCACAGAAGTGGCTAGGTTATACTGTTCCAGCATGAATCATAGCTGAAAAAGCTTCATCTTCATTTTGGAGTTATGCAAACTACATATAAGCAGTAAACAGGCTCCAATCAAATTTGAAGTGTTGAACTCCATAGACCAGTTAAGGAAGGGCGGTTGATTTACACAGCCTTTTAATCAGAAGTGTGGCTTTCCTGGCCTTTGGATCAGTGGCCTCTGACAATAGACACATTACTGGTCTTGACCTTTGCTCTCTTGGCAGTCACCTAGCACCAAGTACACATTGTTGCCAAAATTGCCTTTATTATTATGGGGAATAGCTTTAAATATGGCAATTTGATATGAGCAGGGATTTTTAGACCTATGTATACCAGAGTCCAGCTCCCAGAATTCCGTTTAAATGATCTTAAGGACACATGTGCATTGCTTTCAAAGTTTGCTAGATAGTTCAGTCATACATATACAAAAATCCAATCATACACAACATACAGGGCTAGAGGTCTGCTGGACCTCTCAGCGGCTTTCGACACCATCGACCATGGTGTCCTTCTGGGCCGATTGGCCGAGCTGGGGGTCGGGGGCACCGTTCTGCGGTGGTTCCGCTCCTACTTGGCAGATAGGTCCCAGATGGTGGTGCTGGGGGACGCCTGTTCGGCACCCTGGCCCTTGAGGTGTGGGGTGCCACAGGGTTCCATCTTGTCCCCCATGCTATTTAACATCTACATGAAACCGCTGGGAGAGGTCATCCGGGGATTTGGAGTGGGGTGCTATCAATATGCTGATGACACCCAGCTCTATCTCTCCTTTCCACCTGATTCCAGGGTGGCTGTTGAGGTTCTGGAGCGCTGCCTGGAGGCAGTGGGGACCTGGATGAGGGCTAATAAGCTGAAACTAAACCCGGACAAGACAGAGGTTCTCCTGGTCCGGAAATCCATGATGCAGGTGCTAGAGTATCGTCCTGCTCTGAATGGGGTTGCACTCCCTCTAAAGGAGCAGGTCCGCAGCTTGGGGGTCCGCCTGGATCCGCAGCTGCTCCTGGATTCCCAGGTGGCGGCTGTGGCCAGGGGGGCCTTTGCCCAGCTTCGGCTGGTGCGCCAGCTGCGACCGTACTTGGATCGTGCAAACCTGACCACGGTGATCCATGCCACGGTGACATCGTGATTAGATTATTGTAACGCGCTCTACGTGGGGCTGCCCTTGAAGACGGTTCGGAAACTGCAATTAGTGCAGAATGCGGCGGCCCGTGTGGTTACTGGGGGTAGGCGGTTCGACTCTGTCAGGCCGCTTCTTCAGCGGCTGCACTGGCTGCCAATTCGTTTCCGGGCCCAATTCAAGGTGCTGGTTTTGACCTTTAAAGCCCTATACGGCCTGGGGCCAGGATATCTGAGAGACCGCCTACTTCCATATATTCTGGCTCGTCTCCTTAGGTCATCAGAGAAGGCCCTTTTGAGGGTACCGTCGCCCAGGGAGGTGCGAGGGGCGGCGGCCAGAAATAGGGCCTTCTCAGTAGTGGCACCAACCCTATGGAATTCCCTCCCTCTTGATTTACGTACTGCTCCCTCCCTGGAGACCTTCCGGCGAGGCCTGAAAACTTTCCTGTTTAAGGAGGCCTTCTGAGTCCTTGCCTTTTTTAACATCCTGCACAGGTGGAGTGCTGCTGCTTTTTTATGCTTTTTTATGTTTCTGTTTTAATTGTAATTTGATGTGTTTTTATTAATTTTAGATGATGTTTTTTACTAGCTTTTGTGGATTGTTTTTATTGTTTTAAATGTGATTATTTGTTGTATTTGTATCCCATGTTGTAAGCCGCCTTGGGTCCCTTCGGGGAGAAAGGCGGGGTAAAAATATTGTAAATAAAATAAATAAAATAAATAAAACTAAGATAGAGACAGAGACTTTCACCTTAGCAGGATTTCCTTTGAAGCATTGGGGGGTATTATTACCTGTCCTGGAGAGGAGGTCTCCTTGTCTGCAATGATAGTGAAAAAGAGAGAGAGGGGTAATGGTGGCTAGAGCTCCAACCAGCAGAGCACGCGGAGAGGAGGGAGAAACAAAATGGCTCCTAGGCTCTGAACAAGCAAGGTTCAGACACAAACAGAGTAGCTGACTGGCACAAGGAAGCAAGGTAAAGATAGGGAAGGGGTGCAAGAGGGCAGGTGGAGAGCAAGAGTTCAGGAGGCAAGAGTCAGGATGTGAGAGAGAGACTGGCAGGCTGTCTCTACTTTTTACAGGGCACTAAGCACATGGGCAAAAAGGGAGGATACCTTGAGTGGACTAGGCACGTGGGAAAGAAAAAAGGGAAGGAAAAACCTTGAGTGGACCTCCGGTACACCTCTGGGTAAAACTACACACAACCAATGGGAAAGGGGAGGAGGGTCATTGGTTTCATGTTCCAGTTGTTAATGCGCTGGCTGATTCAATCATGAGACAAAGCAGAGGTTCTGGAGAGTCCTGGATGAGTCATTTCAGGTGGCTCGTCTGTTGTCTTCTCCCAGGACCATACTTAGCATATCAGTGGAGGGAGGGGTGCAGGTGAGAGCTTGGACACATGGTGAAGTGGTGGCTGCTGGTCAGGTTTTTCCCTCATGGTTGGCTTGGGGAAATCCTTTTACAGCATGGCTCCGCACAATCTTGGCACAGGAACGCAGTGTAGCCATCGCGTTGCGCCATAATACAGTCCAGTCTGGCACATGTTCCATTCCAGCTCACAACTTACCGTATTTTTCGGACTATAAGACGCACTTTCCCCCCAAAAAAACATGGGGGGGGGAAGCGTGCGTCCCATGGTTCGAAGCCTACGGTTGGGGGTGCTTCGGGGAGGCCTGTGGGGGCTTCATGGAGGCCTGCATGAGCCCCCACAGGCCTCCCCGATGTTTAGTTCGGCCGAAAATAGCGATTTTCGGCCATTTCCGGAAATGGCCAAAAATCGCTATTTTCGGCCGAACTAAACATCGTAGAGGCCTGCAGAGGCTCGCGCAGGCCTCCACGAATCCCCCACAGGCCTCCCTGAAGCGCCCCCAAGCCCAGGTAAGTAAATTTTTTTTTGTATTTTATGCTCCATAGGATGCATGCGTCCTCTGGACCGATGCGTCCTATGGAGCGTAAAATACAGTATTTCAAAAAGTTAAAAGTCTCTTGGCAACAGTTCCCATTTTAAAAGTCTCTTGGCAACAATGTGTTTAAATGCATGTCTTCTGCATGTCTTGAATTAAAGAAAATTAAATGAAATTAAATATTGACCATGGAACACTTGCTCATGAAGGATTTTTACACCTGATTATATAACTTGACCTAGTTCTCACTGAGGTAACAAACCTGCATCTCAATTGCCCCACTTCAGACCGCAGGTGGGGACTTACATGACCGGATGCTCCTTTTTATACAAAAAGGTTCCTTGCACTTAGAAAAGTAGAATGTCAGGGAGAAGGCTAGGCTGTGACCTTTCACCCTATCTATACCAGTATTAAATGTGCAAGTACACGGTCCAGGCCCCCCCCACCGCGGATAAGTGAAAACTGCGGATAGGGACAAAACCCTCCATGGTTTTTTGAGAGGGCCCCGCCCCCGACGTGTGCAACCCCCCGGCTCTTTTAGTTCAGGAGGCTGCTTATCGCGTTTGTTTAAGAAACGAACGTTGCTGAACTAATAGTAAGAGCCGGATGAGTCGTACGTGTGGGGCGGGGGATCCGTGGATGTGAATCCACGGATGCTGGATATGCAGATAGCGGTTGGGGGGGCCCCTGTACAATAGATGTTGTTTTGTCTAGAAGTGTAATGTGTCATGCTAACACCCTTCCCCCAACATACTGAAGTGATTCAGCCCCAGACACCAGTTTATCTCCTCGGTGTGAGAGCTAGATCTACGTCCGTATGCTTTTTTAGACTTTCATCATTTGCATATAAATACCTATGAATTTTGTCACCCTTTGACTGCTCTCATTTTATTCTTGTTTTATCTAGACTTTGATTGATTTGATTGCTTCTTATTGGTTCCCATGTGTATATTGTCAACTTATATTCTGTTCTCATTTTGAGAGTGTCAAGTGTTTATAACGTCGTCCCTTGGGAGTGAGTCATTCTGATGAGGATGTTTCTCATCACCTGCAGTTTTTTCCCCCAGGTGTTAGTCTATAAGTTGCTGTATTGTTTTAATTTTAAATGCTAGCAGTTGCATCCCATCAGCGTTCACATAGAGATATTTTCTGTATAGATTACACTTGATGAAAGATTTTGTCCCAGTGTCTAACAAATGCATGACAAATTTCTTTTGAAGTCCATAAAAAATAAACATTTGTCATACTTGTGTTGGATTATAATGTGAATATTGTGGACCATTGCTCTTAAGAACATAAGAAGAGCCCTGCTGAATCAGGACAAACACCCATCTATTCCAACTTCCCTTATCCCATAGTGGCCCAACAGATGCCTCAAGGAACACACAAGACAAAAATATACCTGTATCCTGTCATCACTCCCTTGCATCTGGCATTAGAGATAGCCTACTTCTAAAACCAGGAGGTTGCATATGCCTATCATGGCTTGCAACCTATGATGGACATGTACTCCATAAATCTGTCCAATCCCCTTTTAAAGGCATCTAGGCCAGGTGCCATCACCACGTCCTGTGGCAGGTGCATCACATCCTAGGCCAGGTGCATCACCACATCCTGTGGAGTTCCACAGATTATTTACACGCTGGGCAAAAAATATTAACTTTTATCTGTTGTAACTCTTCCGCCACTCAATTTTAACGGATATCCCCTGGTTTTGGTGTTGTGCAAGAGGGAAAAGAACATTCCTCTATCCACTCTATCTATCCTATGCATAATTTTATACATTTCAATCACGTCTCCCTTTTTTCTAGACTGAAGAGCCCCAAACGCTGTAGCCTTTCCTCATAAGGGAGGTGCCCCAGCCCACTAATCTTGGTCACTCTCTTGTGCACTTTTTCCAGTTCCACTATATCCTTCTAGAGACGTGGTGACCAGAACTGGATGCAATACTGCAGATGTGGCCTTACCATCGATTTGTACAATGGCATAATAATATTGGCTAATTTATTCTCAAGACCTATTTTAATGATCCCGAGCATGGAATTGGCCTTCTTCACAGCTGCCACACACTGGATCGACACTTTCATCGAGCTGTCCACCATAACCCCAAAATCTCTCTCCTGATCTGTCACATAGTGCACTGGTTCTCAACATACTCAGCACGGCGTACCACATGACTGCTGCTGCCCCAAATATCACATGAAGTAATTGGCAATGATATTGTCGCCGCTTACTTCCAGGTTTTCTGCCCGGTTTTTGGTGGAGAAGGATGCAGGAGGCTGCCGGAGGCCGGTAAGAGGCTCTGGACTCCTAAGAAGCTCGGCCAAAGGCAGAAGCCTCTTGGGTGTAAAAACGCGGTGCCAAAAGCACCGTGGTTTTGTGGGGTTTGGGGGGTCCCGGCGGGGTTCTGGTGGTGGTTCCACTGGTGGTATACATACCACTGGTTGAGAACCCTTGCATTAGTATATATGTGACGTTTTGATTTCTTGCCCCAATGTGCATTACTTTACACTTACTTACATTGAAGCACATCTGCCATTTTGCTGCCCATTCTCCCAGTTTGGAGAGATCCTTTGGAGCTCTTCAGAATCCCTTCTGGTTTTCACCACAAGGAAAATTTTAGTTTCATCCACAAACTTGACCACTCCGTTGTTTATCCCCAACTCCAGGTCATTTATGAACAAGTTGAAAAGCACCGGTCCCAAGACCGATCCTTGGGGCACACCGCTTTTCACCTCTCTCCATTGTGAAAAATGCCCATTATCACCCACTCATTGTTTTCTGGTCTTCAACCTAATCCATAAGAGGACCTGCCCTCTGTGAAGTTTTCCCAGGAGCTTTTGGTGAGGGACTGTATCAAATGTCTTCTGAAAATCCAGATATAAAATATTCACAGGCTCACCCACATCCACATTCCTCAAAGCTGGACATATGAAACTGTTTTATATTGAGTCAGACCATTGGCCCATCTAACTCAGGATTGCCTGTACTGAGTGGGCAGTGGTTCTCCATGTTTCACAGAGTCTTTTCAGCCTTGCGTGGAGATGCCAGGACTTTTTGCATGCATAACATATTCTCTACTACTGAGCTTTATCTCCTCCCCAAAGCTGATATTTGTTCACCTAAGTTCTGTCCAACATCTATCCTGAGCATCGTTGGACTATAGCGGACGTTCCCAAACACCTCGGAAGAGCCTCCACTGCTCTAAGTGCTAGCGGGGCCCTCCCAGGAGCAGCAACGATTTGTTCAGGATTGTGCCTCCTCTGCCACCACCATGGGAAAAAGTGGCTTTTTTTTACCTTCCTGGAGGGGTGAGGTGGTCACACAGACAAAACTGGAAGTGGGTCGTGATCACGTCAGAGGGCCGTTCTGACACATGACTAGGCCTGCGGACGGGTCCGCAGGTTCCCCACAACTCCCTGGGGGACCGCCACACTCCTCCAGGAAGGTAAAAAAGCCACTTTTAGAAAAGAAGTACAGCTTATGGGTATTTCAGCCATGTATATATTTTTAAATTGAAGCTGACGGTTTGCTACCGCGTTTGTTCTATAGTATGACTTTATTATGTCTATTTTTTTAGAACATGTCCGTTTTAGAAAAGACCAGACTATGTTTACTGCTACTGATTCCATGATGTTCATTTTCAGCTTCCAGTTGCTTAAAAATGAACTGATACGTGTCTCCATCTTATGTTGACTAGCAGTGCCACCTGCTTTGGCTGACAAACACGCAGGACATGCCTGGTCCTTTCCTTGCACCTTTCTCCCTGGGGTTTGTCTTCTTTTGGTCATGGAGAAAAGTGTACAATACCACTGGCTCATCTGTCTGCTTTTTTCCCTTGTCTTATTATGACTGACTTTGAGACTTCTGGCAATAGATAGTTCAACTGTTCTTAAATCACATATGTTATCACTCCCTGACTAACTACATAATTTAATAGATTTTTTTTTTCATGTAAGTGTTCCAGTTGGTTCGGTGTTTGATTAATAAAGATTCATAAAGAAGCTAAATGCTCACTCTAAAGCAAGAATATGGTCCAGTCTCCCATGGGCTGAGCATCTTTCTCATGCAGAGGGATCCTCACTCAGTGGGCATAATGGGCTCTCCCTTCCTGCATACATGCATACAATGGGAAGGGGTAAACAGGACTATGTTATGCCATATGGGGATCACACATGGGTGCTGCTCACAAAGTAGACTAGATTCAGGCCCCGGTGTTTTGTTTTCCTTACTCAATGAAGGAATAAACACTCACTGAAGAATTAGGAAACTGAGACTTTTGGGGGAGGAGAGTTATTTGGTCTCAAATAGAGGTTACCTTTAAAAAGTTTTTTTTTTTTAAATTCAGATGTTTAATACTAATTGTATGTTGTGTTTTAGGATTACATGCTATTTTGTAAAATCCAAACTCAAAGCCCAGTTCTAGTGTGTGGGAAAACTGCTACAGAACTGATAATGAACAGAAATTGAAACTGACAAACCTATTTTCATTTCTTTAGAAGCTTAAAAAAAGCCAATTGCCTAAATACATAAAGTAGTAAATTAGATTTTAAAAATTGTTTCTGCTTAATAACCCAAAGTGTTATTAGTAATACAGGTAAGGAAATTACTTAATAAAAAAAATATCCGTGGTTTTTAACCTGGCAGTGTCCCTTTTAATTAAGTCATAAGAAGTCCTCAGATGAAAGATATTATAAAAGTGCATTGTGTAACTTCTATTATTTATAACAGTATGCTAAAGGTCTACCTGAAACCGATTAAACTTAGTAGCAGCAAAGGCACACACATACATTTGTCACACTGTCTCTGTCTTGTGTCTGTTTTTAAGACGTCTGGCACATTAGTACCCCCAACACTGTGACTATAAAGCCTTTTTAGTTTTCATTGTTGAAATTTAGAAGTTCCAGCTTTTGCCCAAACTTCACCTGCATTTAAAGTGCAACTAAACGCATTTATTTCAAAACTGGTTATTGTGCTACAGTAGTGCTTGAAAGCCTCAGATGCTCAAAGGCTGGTTGGGGACAAACAGTAAGTTTGAAAAAGTCAAATGCACCATGTTTTTGTAATATGCACAAGTTCTGAGGACACATATGATTGGGTCACAGGACATAATCTGAAATTTACCTTTGCTGAAGCTAAGTAGGTGGAAGACTGGACAGCGTCTGGTTGGGTGAGCAGCTGGAAATTCCATGTAAGCCGCCTTCAGCTCCCTGATGGAAGAAAGAAACATACATAGTTTTCATAAGTAAAGTACTATGGGCTCTTAAAGAGGCTCTAGGACCTGGCCCCAGGCTAGTCTTGTGTCCAGAAGCAACCATTGGCAAAGTTTGCTGCTAGCTGGCCCCCAAACATGCTCTGGGATAGACTCTCTCCCAAACAGTAGGGGGTTAATGTGAGCTATAGAGTTTAAATGCCTCGTTAGTACTGGGCTCTGTCCTGGAAATAGGAAGAAATAATAGAGGACCTTTGGGAACATCTGAGTGTCTTCTCTTCACTATGACGTGTCCATTGCCAGTTTCTCCTCCGAGTTTGAAGGTTATTGCTCCTCAGGAAACTTCTGCCATGTCACCCCCTATGGTCAATGGAGCCCAACTCAAACCTGTTTCTGATCATTTCAGTGATTAAAAGGGGGTGAGGAAGGGAAGTCTCTTGATAATTTGGGCAGACCCAGCTTTACCTGTCTTTTTGAGCCGGCACCAGTGTCATACGTTGTTTGTCAATGTCTGTTGTGTTACAGCCAAATCCAAACCATAACGATCAGACCATTTGTCCATTTACCACATTGTTCCAGTTTTCACATATGAGATTAACAGTGTTAGCGTAAACATTGTTCCAGTTTTCACATATGAGATTAACAGTGTTAGCGTAAACATCTCCTTCATGGATCATTGCCTTGTCGTGGCGAAGGGGCTTGCGTAACTCAATGAAGCCATGAGCTATGCCGTGCAGGGACACCCAAGACGGACAGGTCGTAGCAGAGAGTTCTGACTAAAAGTGATCCACTGGAGAAGGAAATGGCAACCCACTCCAGTAACCTTGCCAAGAAAATCCCATGAACAGTACCAAAAGGCTAAAAGATATGACGCCGGAAGATGAGCCCCTCAGGTCGGAAGGTGTCCAATATGCTACTGAGGAAGAGCGGAGGACTATTCCAAGTAGACCCAGAAAGAGTGAAGCGGTTGGGCCAAAGCCAATAGGACGTTCAGCTGTGGATGTGTCTGAGGTTGAAAGGAAAATCCAATGCTGCAAGGAGCAATACTGCTTAGGAACATGGAATGTGAGGTCTATGAATCAAGGCAAGCTGGATGTGGTCAAAAATGAGATGATAAGATTGAACATTGACATCTTGGGAATCAGCGAACTAAAATGGACGGGCATGGGCGAATTTAAGTCAGGTGACCATCATATCTACTACTGTGGGCATGAATCCCTTAGAAGAAATGGAGTAGCCCTCATAGTCAATAAAAGAGTGGGAAAGGCAGTACTGGGGTGCAACCTCAAAAACGACAGAATGATTTCAGTTCGAATCCAAGGCAAACCATTCAACATTACAGTAATCCAAGTGTATGCCCCAACCACTGATGCCGAAGAAGATGAAGTTGACCGGTTCTATGAAGACCTACAACACCTTCTAGAACTAGCACCCAAAAAAGATGTCCTTTACATCATAGGAGACTGGAATGCTAAAGTAGGAAATCAAGAAATAAACGGAACAACAGGCAAGTTTGGCCTTGGAGCGCAAAATGAAGCAGGGCAAAGGCTAACGGAGTTCTGTCAAGAGAACACGCTGGTCATAGCAAACACTCTTTTCCAACAACACAAGAGGCGACTCTACACATGGACATCACCAGATGGTCAATACCGAAACCAGATAGATTATGTGCTTTGCAGCCAAAGATGGAGAAGCTCTATACAGTCAGTAAAAACAAGACCTGGAGCTGACTGTGGCTCAGATCATGAGCTTCTTATTGCAAAATTCAGGCTTAAACTGAAGAATGTAGGGAACACCACTAGACCAGTCAGATATGACCTAAACCATATCCCTTATGAGTATACAGTGGAGGTGAAGAATAGATTTCGGGCATTAGACCTGGTAGACAGAGTGCCTGAAGAACTATGGACGGAAGTTCGTAACATTGTACAGGAGGCAGCAACTAAAACCATCCCAAAGAAAAAGAAATGCAAGAAAGCAAAGTGGCTATCAGATGAGGCTTTACAAATAGCTGTGGAAAGAAGGAATGCAAAAGGGAAAGATATAAACAACTGAATGCAGATTTCCAGAGAATAGCAAGGAGAGATAAGAAGGCCTTCTTAAATGAACAATGCAAGGAAATCGAGGAAAACAACAGAATGGGGAGGACTAGAGATCTCTTCAAGAAAATTGGAGATACCAAGGGAATGTTTTGTGCAAAGATGGGCATGATAAAGGACAAAAAAGGCAGAGACCTAACAGAAGCAGAAGAGATTAAGAAGAAATGGCAAGAATACACAGAAGAACTATACAAGAAAGATCTTAATGTTCCTGATGACCACGCTGGTGTGGTCACTGACCCAGAGCCGGACATCCTAGAGAGTGAAGTCAAGTGGGCCTTAGGTAGCATCACTAACAACAAAGCTAGTGGAGATGATAATATCCCAGCTGAGCTACTTAAAATCCTAAATGATGATGCTGTGAAAGTGCTGCACTCAATATGCCAACAAATTTGGAAAACTCAGCAGTGGCCAAAGGATTGGAAAAGGTCAGTTTACGTTCCAATTCCAAAGAAGGGCAGTGCCAAAGAGTGCTCAAACTATCGCACAATTGCACTCATTGCACATGCTAGCAAGGTTATGCTCAAAATCCTACAAGCTAGGCTTCAGCAGTACGTGGACCGAGAACTACCGGACGTACAAGCTGGGTTTCGAAGAGGCAGAGGAACTAGAGATCAAATTGCCAACATGCGCTGGATCATGGAGAAAGCCCAAGAGTTCCAAAAAACCACCTACTTCTGCTTCATTGACTACGCAAAAGCCTTTGATTGTGTGGATCACAACAAACTGTGGCAAATTCTTAAAGAGATGGGGGTACCAGACCACCTTACCTGTCTCCTGAGAAACCTGTATGCGGGTCAAGAAGCAACAGTTCGGACCGGCCATGGAACAACCGACTGGTTCAAAATTGGGAAGGGAGTACGGCAAGGCTGTATATTGTCACCCTGCCTATTTAACTTATATGCAGAGTACATTATGAGAAATGCAGGGCTGAATGAATCGCAAGCCGGAATCAAGATTGCCGGGAGAAATATCAACAACCTCAGATATGCAGACGATACCTCCCTAATGGCAGAAAGTGAAGAAGAACTAAAGAGCCTCTTGATGAGGGTGAAAGAGGAGAGTGCAAAAGTTGGCTTGAAACTCAACATTAATAAAACTAAGATCATGGCATCTGGGTCCATCAATTCCTGGCAAATAGAAGGGGCAGAAATGGAAGCAGTAACAGATTTTACTTTTCTGGGCTCCAAGATCACTGCAGACGGAGACAGCAGCCATGAAATTAAAAGACGCTTACTCCTTGGAAGGAAAGCTATGGCAAACTTAGACAGCATAATAAAAAGCAGAGATATCACCATGCCAACAAAAGTTCGCATAGTCAGGGCGATGGTGTTCCCAGTAGCAATGTATGGTTGCGAGAGTTGGACCATAAGGAAGGCTGAGCGCCGAAGAATAGATGCTTTTGAACTGTGGTGCTGGAGAAGACTCCTGAGAGTCCCTTGGACTGCTAGGAGATCAAATCAGTCAATCCTAAATGAAATCAACCCTGACTGTTCCCTGGAAGGACAGATACTAAGGCTGAAACTCAAATATTTTGGCCACCTAATGCGAAGAGAGGACTCTCTGGAGAAGACTCTGATGCTGGGAAAAATTGAAGGCAAAAGGAGAAGGGGAAGGCCAAGGATGAGATGGTTAGACAGCATCACCGATGCAACGAACATGAAAATGAGCGAACTCAGGAAGATAGTGGAGGACAGGAAGGCCTGGCGAGATATGGTTCATGGGATCACGAAGGGTCGGACACGTCTTAACGACTGAACAACAAAGCGTAAACATATGTTTGTAGAACACGTATGA
The DNA here is from genome assembly GCA_026170595.1 of Plestiodon gilberti rubricaudatus. Classification (NCBI taxonomy): domain Eukaryota; kingdom Metazoa; phylum Chordata; class Lepidosauria; order Squamata; family Scincidae; genus Plestiodon; species Plestiodon gilberti. The sequence goes on along the minus strand of JANXHW010000003.1, from coordinate 200,366,055 downwards.
TGTGTCGTGTTGGCAACTTCTTTAGGGGAGGCATAGCCTTCAAGCCTTGCTTGGACACTTCCTAGAGATCTGGTTGGCCACTGTGAGAAACAGGATGCTGGCCTAGATGAACTCTTAGTCTGATCCAACGGGCTGCTTTTGTGTTTTCATGACTATTCCTACGAAATTTACCTTGTTTTAAAGTCAGTTTGAACAACCTACTGCTGCCCTGCAAGACTCCCAAACCATAACAAGTAAGAATTGCTCCTGCACATTTCCACCACGTAACTACAGAATATCCCTGGCAACTGACGGCAGAAGACTGGGGCAGGGAGGTGGTTGCAAGCAGAGAGGAAATTGGACTCTGAGGAAACACAGCTTGTGGCATGCATCTTTGGTGGCCAGTTCCCTCTTATCTCCAAAGGATTCTTTTGAGGGGTTCTTAGGGAATCTGCTTTGAATTATGATGGGTTTCCATGCGTCTGTGAATGACATGTAACCAAAATATAGAATTTATCATGACTGAAAAGACAAAAGCTATATTTAGTGGTCATAATGTTGAGCATCTCCCCACCCTCATCTACTTCAGAAGACACTAACTTTAAGGACAGCTGCAATGCTACAATAGTTCCTTTAGCTGTAACAGGTGTGTGTAGCTCTGTTTTGTGCAGCTGTTCTATATTTTGCTACCAGAGGAACCTAAGATTATGGTGATGATGATAATATCAACAAAAATACACTTCAGGATGTGAACCTTTTGAACAGCTGTATGTGATAGGAACAGCTGTACCTCATCCTATATTTGGTCTTTTAAAACTTTTACTTGTCTGTCTTTAATTTCTAAAGCAACAAACCAATATACGTTATGTTTATGTTAAATGTTTTATTCTGGCTAATATTGTTGATGTCGTCAAAACATATTACCACATTAGTCTTGTTTTGGGGAAAATGCATTAATATCTTAACATGTTCCTTTTAAGCTAATTTTCTATTGTGGAACAAGCTACAACTCTTAGTTAGAATCTGATCATGTCTTCTGTCAGTCATTGATGGAAGAGCAAATGAATGGGAAATGCTTTTTGCTTAAATTAACTGTGGGGCAAGCTAGACATTACACAGCAGCACTGCTGCACATTATCCCCCACCCATGAGTTCTGCACCCATGTTTACCCCACAAAATATACATGGAAGCTCACAGGGTAAAAGCAGGAGGGGAGGACGCATGGGAAGTGTGATCTCCCTTCCCTCTTTCTCCAATGCAAATTAACCCCCTTTTAAAGGGCTCTGTGCAATTGTAAAGGAACCATTGTTGGCTTTAGTACAGATGGCTTTGATATAACATGTAACTGGTGCCTGTGTGTTGCCTGATATGTGTACGTATCACGTACGTATAATGTGTACGTGTTGTTGAGTGCATGCCCGGCAAGGCTAACCTGTCCATGAAGCGATGTGAAACTATCGCATGGAGTGGCAAAGTTGGGGTGATGAACAGACGAAGCTTCACCCTGTCTGTCTGCTACCCTCTCTAGCCTGGCACTCAAATCCTCTTCTGAGATCTCTGAGAGCAAGTTGGAAGAGGATCCCTGCAGCAGCAGCCGCCGCCGCCGCCGCCTCATTCTCCCTCCAGAGCTACTGGAAGGAGGAAGGGGAAAAAAAGCTGGCATGGCTCTAGATCACCTCTCCCCACCCATCCAGTGCTTACAAAGCACCAAGGGACAAGTGGGCAATCAAGACCCCCCCCCCCCCATTCTCTCCACTGCCCAAGAACTGCTGTGCCTGCCAGCACCCAGGAACGGTATCAGACCTCTCTCTTCTTATTCCAGCCTTTTTCCCCTGGGAAAGCAATCTTGGCCCCTTTGCCTTGCTTCCTGCCCTAGAATGGGCGTAATGCTTAGCCCTCCTAGGTTGGCCTTTCAATCCCTTTTCTGCCTTTCTCCCCAACTTATAAACCAGGAGATTGCTGTGTCTTGGCACTCTAGCCTCATGGTTTCTGCAGCCACAAGTCTTTATCCCAGCAGATACAGATAGGTATCATAACCCCACTCTATCTTCTTTGTCTCACGTGCAGTCAAATTGATGACATGCTTAGTGTTTTTATTCCGTCTTCCTTTGGGTTTTGTGTGTGTGTGTGTGTGTGTGTGTGTGTGAGAGAGAGAGAGAGAGAGAGAGAGAGAGAGAGAGAGAGAGAGAGAGAGAGTCTAGGATTCCTTTATCCATTCTTTACCATTTAAGGGGGAGGCCAAGGACTTCAAGAACAAGGAATAACTCTTCTAGTTGGCCTCTTTCGGAAGCATGATACATCGGTTATGCAAGCTTCTCCACCACAAGAGATTGAAAAGTTTTACGGCCTGCCAAGGGGCTTACTCCTTGCCAGAAGCCCTGGTTCAGGCTACAGAGAATGCTGACTCAACCACACCACAGCTGGAACGTTAGTGCTTCCCCACTTCTTCTCCTTCTTCTTCCCGGTCTTTTTCCTTTCCCCTCCTCTCCCGCTACCACCTAACTTCCGATCTTTCTCTCCTGTTCCCCCCTGAGTAATCATCACCCCGATTTCTCTAACATTCTGCTCCCTCTCCTTTCTTCCTTTCACCGTTTTGCACCATAATGTGCCCCCTTCTTGTAAAGATTTCCTCTTTCTCTTTTCTCCTGCCTAGAAACCATTGACACTTAGGGTCCAGTAGTCTGAGTGATTGTTTGTGAACATTGCATTGCATTATCTTTTTGATTCCCCTTCCCAGTTTTACTATTAACCCTACAGTGGTTAAACCGCTGAACCATGAGTTGTCGATCGAAAGATCAGCAGTTCGAATCCGCGACAGGGTGAGCTCTCGTTGCTTGGCCAGCTCCTGCCAACCTAGCAGTTCCAAAGCATGTTAATGTGAGTAGATAAATAGGTACCGCTTGCGGGAAGGTAAACAGCACTCCGTGTTCCAGCCGCATGCTACGCGCTGCGGCAAGGAGAGTCATGCCGGCCACATGACCACAGAGGCGTCTTCGGAGAACGCTGGCTCTTCGGCTTTGAAATGGGGATGAGCACCACACCCTAGAGTCGGACACGACTGGACTTAATTGTCAGGGGTCACCTTTACCTTTACCTTAAGAGGTAATATATTGTTGCACTTATATTCTTGTCTCCCTCATCAATTCCATTAGCCTGTTTTGGGATGTATTTTTTGTTCGAGTTCCTTACAGCGCAATCTGACTTAACTTTTTTGCAGTTGTAACCAGCGGCCCAGCAAGAACGGGAGGCGGGGTTCAAATCCCCTTTGAATTCTTCTTTTGGAGGGGATTTGAAATCCTTTTCCGTTCTGGGGCCTCCCGTTCTCGCTGGGCCGCTGGTTACACAGGCAAAAAAGTTAAGTCGGATTGCGCTGATAGAGACATTTGTTTGACGTTAACATGGGTGTTTGTTGTCTAACATATAACATGCAGGAATTTTATTTTCCTGTGACCCACTGGGGTTGTTTGTTTTAATTGTTTTAACTATTTGTTTTTAATTATTTTAATGTATATATGTATTTTAATGTTTTTATTGTAAGCCGCCTTGAGTGCCCTTGCTGGGAGAAAGGTGGGGTATAAATTCTTTAAATAAAAAATTAAATAAATTTTTAGTTTGTTGTACCATTTAAACAAGAGTATAATTATTATTTATTAACAGTATTTATATACCGCTTTTCAACAAAAAGTTCATAAAGCGTTTTACAGACAAAATCAAATTATTAAATGGCTCCCTGTCCCAAAAGGGCTCACAATCTAAAAACGATGCAGAAGAACATCAGCAAACAGCCACCAGAAAAGACACTGTGCTGGGGTGAAAGGGGGGGCAGTTACTCTCCCCCTGCTAAATATAAGAGGAGCACCAATTGAAAAAGTGCTTCTTGCCCAGTTAGCAAAAGAAGGCCTCCAAATGGACATACAGTTGTCGTTCTCCTCTTCTCTCCCCCCCCCAATCTCCTCTTCTCTCCCCCCCCCCCATGCCTATCTGCCCTATGCCCTGAACCTTTGGCTATATAGTACTGTTTACAGTATCTCAGAGCTGATTAACAAGTTGATAGCAAAACAAAACACTAGTTGATCTCATCTTCCCATTTCCAGTAACCATTTTCTGATCTTTTCTTTCGTTCTTTTTAATGGAGCTAAAAGACTTCTGTGTTCAGAATTCCTCTATCATTGTGCAGCAGAGGAACAAAATATTCCTTTGGACAGCAGCTTATTTTCAGAATGTCCTTAGAAGGCACCACCAGGTTCTCAGGTGGGCCTGGTCAGCTATTTGCTATATCAGAATGGATCTGGCTGTGAGTAGTCCAGCATACTAATTAAAAATAAAATAAAATCTTCTAAGAGACAGGGACCTCACAGTGTTGTGGTTGCACTATGTGTATCATCAAAGCACGCATGTTTTTTTAAACAGATTGCCAAACTTTTCTGTTAAGTCAGTCACCTGATCTGGAACACAAAGCTCTATTTTGAAGTGAGGGAATTAAACTGTGTGATTTCTTCACATTTTCAAAAACAATTATCTTGACCATTTTAGACTTTTGGTGAGACTTCCTGTTGGTCAAAGAAAGCTTTGTACTGAATGGAAAAGAGAGACAACTGCTTAAAACATACTTCAGTCTTTGATGCAATAGGCCTAGCTCCTGCTGTGTCATGAAACTCCTAATCTACCTACCTACCCATTCACCTTCTTACCTACCTGAGAGGGACTAGGGAAAAGTAGTACATAGCACAGCACAGTTTCAGATCCATCACATGAGCCTGCTGATAATGTTTTAGCTCACAGAGGAGGAGAAGTGACTTTTTTTAATTGAAAAGCACCGAGCTGTTAATGCCCACTGAAGTTGTCATTTAAGCTGAAAACACTCAGCAGTTCTCTCGTGGTATCATTACACTGAATGAATAAATCCTTTGTCTTAAGCAGTTGGTTTGCAGCAAGGCACCTATGAGAGCTGCAATCTAGGAGATATGCATAGAGTTGCAACAATGCACAGGTTACCTTGCCCTGATATAACCTCAGCTACATTCTGTCTTAGGAAAGTGGCCACTGGATGGAAGATCTGTTCCTTTAGTGCGAGAAGGAAGTGATATGTATGGCTGTGACAATGTTGGTGGGTCTGTGGTAGCTGAAATAGCCTTCTTTTAAGACCAAGCGACAACAGCCATGAAATTAAAAGACGCTTACTCCTTGGAAGGAAAGCTATGGCAAATTTAGATAGCATAATAAAAAGCAGAGATATCACCATGCCAACAAAAGTTCGTATAGTCAGGGCGATGGTGTTCCCAGTAGCAATGTATGGTTGCGAGAGTTGGACCATAAGGAAGGCTGAGCGCCGAAGAATAGATGCTTTCAAGCTGTGGTGCTGGAGAAGACTCCTGAGAGTCCTTTGGACTGCTAGGAGATCAAATCAGTCAATCCTAAATGAAATCAACCCTGACTGTTCCCTGGAAGGACAAATACTGAGGCTGAAACTCAAATATTTTGGTCACCTAATGCGAAGAGAGGACTCTCTGGAGAAGACTCTGATGCTGGGAAAGATTGAAGGCAAAAGGAGAAGGGGAAGGCCAAGGATGAGATGGTTAGACAGCATCACCGATGCAACGAACATGAAAATGAGCGAACTCAGGAAGATAGTGGAGGACAGGAAGGCCTGGCGGGATATGGTTCATGGGATCACGAAGGGTCGGACACGACTTAACGACTGAACAACAACAACAGGTGATGCTGGAGGATCCATGATCAGATCTCCCAACATTTTCATTTTTACTTTAAAATACTGGTTTGGGCAAGGGCTGCTAATTTAATTGGAACGGTGGGACGGGCGGGGGGGGGGTTCCTTTTCCTCAATGTTGCTTTTGTTTTCGGACTCATCTTCCCTGAGGCTAGTGTGCCCCACAGGGAAGAAAGACAGGTAGCTGTGGGTGTTTCTTTTCCAACTGGGCAAACAGCAGGTGGGGTGAGGCATGATTTTGGTTGGCAAAATGGTGTGTGTGGGGGGGAAGGATGAACTCCGCCATCCCCCAGCACTGTTGCGCTGATCAAATTAGCAGCTCTTCCACCCCTGATTGTGTTTCATTAAACATGAAAAATGTGGGGAGATCCAGTCATGTGTTTTCTGCATCACATGGAGTTTGAGAACAGTTTGTGTGTGTTGCTCTTGGTCCCATCCCTGTTCTGTGTCCACACAATGCCTGGTGTCGGTTTTGCTCTGTCTCTAGAACTGTCCCCTCTCGTTATGTCAGTGCAATACACCACACTGAGCTATGTATTCAGTGCAACAGATGCTGCTGCTGTGCTACTGTAGAGAGCCATTGCATCTCATCCTAAGCACTTTCGCTGGTGCAGAAATGCATATCATTGGGGGCCATAAATGTGCCAGAGTTGATAGGTCTTGCGCATCTTTCCCATGGCAAAATATGCAAGCATTCCTTTCACACGTTACCCAGTGTAAAAAGTAGAAGCGCTGGTCCTTTATTCTCTCTAATTCTCTGAACGTGTAAAGCAGCGCTGAGCAACGAAGGGATTATTGCTTAATGCTGATTTTAATCAAATAAAGTACCATTGCTTTTGGTGGAACAGTTCCCAGCTTAGGACCAGCCAAAAAAAGGTCAGAATCAGGCCCTTGAGTACGGACTTGTAAGATTTAGCCCCATGACTCTAATCCCTCTGTATTTTAATTATTTATTTTTTAAAGCACAACTGTGCTTAGTGCTAATAGCCTTTGCTTCAAAGTTCACTTAAAAGCAGACTAATAAGATTTTTTTCTATAAAATGCCCCAAAAACTAAAAATAAAAGTTGTGCTGTGCTCAGCCAGGGTGGGAAATTCCATTGTGGCTTCATGCCCATGGCAGGTAGAGTGGAATTTAATGAAGGAAACTGCTGTGTTTTTGTGTCTTTCTGTATGTTTTTCCTTTAAAACCGAGAGCTGGGCAGGCTTCCCATTTGACCTGATATGACCCAAACAAATTGCTTCTTATATAAAAACAACTGCAGACTTAGGGAATGTGAAAATGTGCACTGTATCCTTTTCTTCCAACTCTCGGAAAAACGAAAGCCTGAGAAACAGGACAGCCTTGTCAAGATTTGTTGAGTGCAGCTATCACTCAAGTTTGATAAGGGGAAACTGGAGCAGGTTTTCTAATACCACAGGGAAGGAATCTGTCGATTTTGTTACAAGGTGGTGTGTTTCTTCCTTTTGAGTGAGGGTTGGTTTTTAAGGGAACACTTTTTTATGATTGTATGTCGTCATAAGGAGAAAATGTGACTCTCAAGGAGAGAATTTTTTTTTTGCGTTATTCTGAAAGTAAAAATGAAGAATTAAGGGATGACAAAGAAGGAAGAGAAAGAGAGGGATTTTAGTTGGTGTTTCAGATGTCGATGATTTTAGGGTGTGTCAACTGATATTGTATTCAGATGTGTTGCCTTGGCATGTGTACTGCCAGATTTATTTTAAAAACAAAGCAAAAGGGGCATTGTGTGCTCATGAAATGACTTAATAAAACCCTTCCCTTTATGAATTATTTTGATCACAAGTCCTGTTGTTTAAATTTTCTAAAGTGCTGTGCTTTAGAAAAAAATGTCCTTCTCTACAGAACTGTCTGTTCTGAAGTTGGCACCTTCCACATAACAGCACGCAGAGATTAAAGGCGGGGGAGTAGAGAGGCTTTAATCAGACCAGAGGGCTAATGTAATGCGTACTGAAGCTCAAATCTGCTGTGAGTAACAAATGAAATGAATTTCAAGGTCTTGGCTGATCTTGCAGCCTGTAGATAAATATAAACAGGGGGATATGCCCCTCCATCATAAATATTTGATCTTTGATCTCAGTGGAACTTGTATATAAGTGGTGCTTGGGTTGTGGGATGACAGCCTTTCGTATGAAAGAAGTTACAATAGAAATAGTTTTCAATCTCTTACAAAAACTTGCAGAAGGGGCTTTTTAATTAAGGAAGTTAGTAACACTTAGATCAACGAGAATGCATTGTGTGCCAAAGAGAATACTGTACCCAAAATATTTGGGGAAATGCCCGGGTGGCTGAGTGGAGGCCTGAATTCTGATAATTCTCGTGTTGTAAGCTTTGGATTTGATGTTGTGAATGAGCATGGCATTTGAGCCAGGCCCAGACACAATGCTTAGCCATTTGCCTGGAATGAACAAAATAGAGCTGTTAATGCTCCAAAAATGGGACCTCTATCAGGGCCCTCAAGTACATCTACCTGAGAGGAAGTCAGGTGTGAGCACATAACAGTATAGAGCTCTTGGCTAGCAGAGACTGTCCCTGGAAATCCAGTGTCTTCTCTTCTTGGAAAGGGACTGCACAGTCTGCAAGTATCTTAATGAGAGGTGTTAAAATCTGAAATGACTTAGTGAGTTTGAAATCATGTTAAAATGCCAAGAGATCCCTTCCAAGAATGGGGAAGCAATGTTGAAGGACCAAAGCATGTGTATTAAGCACAAAGTGCAAAGCACTGTGTGGGTGAAGTTTCAAGATATGTCTCATGGAACCAGGAGTGCCTAAAAATGAGGGGGGAGAGGGAGAGAGAGAGAGAGAGAGTTTGTCAAAAATGTAGAAAATAGAAAAATTATTTAGTATATGGCTCCCCAGGTTTTTATTGTTTCGGTAACAACAGAAGTCAGCACCTCTCCTCATCCCTCCTGTTAACATAAATATTGCTTCTTCTTTCCCTACCCCCTTTCGTCTTTATTTTAATCTTTTGTCATTGTGTCATTGGAGTGCGCTTTATGTAATAATACATTTGTAAATAAATGTTGTCTTCTTGGGAACTGGGACAGTGGGGAAGAAGGATCTAAGTCATTACATCAGTAAATCAACTGTAAATGTTTCTATATTTCGTAAGTTAGCATCGACATGTAAATTGTATAATACTATAAAATGCCTTTGTGAAAGTAAATGGGGTAGGCCTTTTAGGGGTGAGACCTCCATTTGATATCAGAATCTCCTACATCCTCATCACTGCATTGGGGCCTAAGCATTGCTATTGCTGTATGACATTGTTTCGGCACAATGGGTTTCAGCTGCTGAATTATATATTCTCAAGGAAATATTGAACACAAAGCTTTTTTCAGTTTATAAAGGCTCTTTGCTTTAGTCTTAATGTCTTCATTCCCTCTCCCCCAACCCCCCGGTAAAGTTGAGATTCCTGAATTTTGGGATGTAGAAATGTGGCTATATCTAGAACTCCGTGGTTTTCTTACAAGTTCTTCCTTGCTGCAGAATGCACAAAATTCCACTTTTACTCTTTAAACATGCATTAAGTTGCATATAGTACAGTGGGTTCAGTAGAAATTAGCTTCTACAGTTCAAGTCCATGCCCCCATTTAGTATATAAAAGAAGACGATAAAAAGTGATGTTATCTTGTGAATATCTCCATTTTCACATTTTCTTTATTTTATTTGCAAAAATCAGCATGGTGTGACAAAGTTAGATGTTAACTGAGAAGGAAAATGTGGAAGACACGAATGGTTCCTACTGTGAATTGCTTTGTGAATTTTTGTTGTTGTTGAAAAGTAGTATATACGTATTCTTCATAACAAGAGATCAGGAGATCACTCAACACCACTATAGAAAACAAACAAACACTATAGAAAATGCACGAAAGACTCTCAAGGTTCAGGAGTAATTGACTGGAATTTGTAAGTGTCCCAACACATTTTGAGCTCGTAGACTCTTCATCAGGATAGTGTAAAATATTTGAAAATATCACACCCGAAAGTGATCTTAGATTCTCCTGCAGAACAGTCCCTTTGATCTTGCATTGGAACCCTTCCCAATTTCCAGTAAACTACTCCTGCACCTTATCAGGCTTGTGTTTATTTCTGAATAATAACAACAGTATGATGAAACTTACTGTATGACTCAGATGCTTCACTATATGTCTGAGCTTGTACTCTGTCTATGTAAAGCAACAGCAAAATCCTCCAGAAAATACAAGTGCTTTTAGGATAGAATTTGGAAGATGATTAGTAATAGAAGCACTAATGATAACATAGGAAAAGTGAAATTCCATACCGGGAACTGATGGGAGAAATTGAAGTTGAAAAATACCAAAATACAGGCAGAGTTATTTGAATCCAGTTCTCCCAGATGCAAGCTCAGTTTTAAGTATTGGTTCATTCATTCACACTGGTGATAAATTCACCACCACATTTACATTTCACAATGTGCTGGTGTTCATTTACTAGTATATTCTCAGTTTACACAACTCCCAGGTAAGTGTGAAGAGGATTGTAGCCCTAAATGTTCTTATTATTTTAGTCTCACTGTTAATTTTATTGTAAGATGTGGTTTTTATGGATTTTATATTCTGATAGAAATTATTTTGGGCAATTTATTGGAAAGGTGGAATATGTATTTATTCAATAAATAATGTATCCTGAAATAAAACAAAAATGGATGTTACTTAATAAATCAAGTTATACGGTATTGGCCACTCAGAATTTAGAATATGGAGTAATATAGGAATATTTCTATTTCACGCTCACTCCCACTTTCTGTAGTAAGATATATGTTTGTTTTATACATTTATCATCATCATCATCATCATCATCATCATCATCATCAAATTTGTATTTCCACTGACAGATTTAAGACAGCTTACAAAACCAACACTGCACAAATCAATGACATCGATCAAGTCAATATGAAATATTAATAACTAAAATAAAATATTATTATGACCATAGTCATAATCTAGTAGAAAGATGTTATCTTGGGGGAATCCTTATAATAACACTGTGAGTTAAATGTTTTATCTCCATATTGCAGCTGGTTTGCTGAGGCTGAGAAGGAGTGACTTGCCAAAGGCCACTAATAAGTTCATGGCAGAGATGAGATTCAAATCGGGGAAATCCTGGTTTGCCTGATGTGAGGGATCACAAATTGAGCCTGACATTGATTATATGGTTGATGTTAGCATCACCCATAAAATGGGGAATTATTATCTTTACCGGCTGCTAATAGGCTAAAAAATGAAGGCCAAATTTTATTTTTCTAGAAATGGTCCATATTTATGTATTTAAAAAAATTATATTTACTACCCCCTTCTCACCATGTATGCATTGCAGCTTGCAGTTTAAAAACAACAACACACAACCCAATACAATTAAAAACAACTACAAATAACAGAAAAACGACAAATAACCCAACATTGAGAACTTTTTAAGGGGACAAAATTATAAGAATTTGTGAAGATCTGGTGAAAACGTCAGGTGCCCAACTGGTGACAAAAGCCATACAGAGAGGGGACCAGCCACTCCTTCAAGGGTAGAATGTTCCACAATGCCAGGGCCGCCAATGAAAAGGCCCTGTCACAGACTGACTCCTGCTGAACCTCCTATAGTGGCAGAACGCTCAAGAAAGCCTCCCTAAAAGATCTTATGTTGTTCCATGTGTTCTAATTCTTTCATCCTGATTCTACATTATACACTGACCACGTGAGGCCTAAATCACTCACAGGCTTAAGAAAAACAGACAGTACCCAGTCAACATTCAGTGTAGACAGCAGGACTGCTGCTGCCCTTGTGAAGAAGCAGAGCCAAACAGCTCTCAAGCGTGCTCCCTCTCTTTTCGTGAACCCTCGCGAAGGAGCAGGAGTTCAAAGAGCTCAAACCCGTGAGCTCAAAGGAGCCATGAACATGCAACAAAGCAGGGCAAGCTGGAATAAAGCATGCAGCGAGGGAAAGCCCTCTGGCAACTCCAACAAGCTGTAAGCGCCATGCGCTCCACAGCCCCAAAACCCTGCTGGCGACCTCCACCCAAGAAGCCTCAGCCAGAAACTGCTTGGATTCCTTGCAGCTTGAAGCTCACCCTCCCCCGTTAGCTTTACGATACAGCACTCCTGGAATATTAGCAGACTCTGTCGCTGTGAGGATTCAGGTGGACACCACGTGCAAAGAGCAGCTGCTGTTAAACAGCTGCTTGCCGGCGTTACCAAGAACAGGAAGGAGCGTGGCAGGGGGCAAGAAGATGAACCCCTTAATGACCCCGCCCACACTCCCAATACCCAATCAATCCCCAGGGAGGCAAGCCCACCCCCGCTCCATGTATTCATATTGTGGCCAGGCAAAGTCCGAACCATGTGCTGAAGGCACGGTTTGGAATTCAGTGTAGACAGCAGATATGTTCTGTTTCTAAGGTAGAGTTTCCTTTTTCAAAACTGGACCAGATTTTTCTCCTTTGGCTCTAAAACAAAACTACTTGTGCCATGTGTTTGAGAGTTTGGGGGAAGTTAAGGTATGTTCACATCATGTCCAAGATTCATAATTTCTCTAATAAAAAGAAAGCAGTTTCCAACAGTTGCTTAAACTAATGGTCAGGAGGAAAAAAGTATTAAGTTTCAGGAAAACAAACAAAAATGGTCATATTAGCCTAAGGGGTGGTTCCTTGTAGTCTGTTTTCCCCAGTGTCAACAAACTGAACTAATATTCAGATCGTAACTGTATTGGTGTGGAAGAAGTCCCTTGAACTTCAGCAGAAGTTTCTTTCAAGTAAATGCATTTAGGAGTTCTAGTCTTGCTTCTGAAGAATGACAGTGTATAGTGTTTCCACACAGAACATTCATATTGTTCCATTTTCCAGGGTCTGAGAAGTGGTTATCATGATAATTTTAGTAGGCATGCAATCATATTATAGAGGATATGTTTCCTATTCATTTTGTACACTGGCTTTTAGTTTGCAGCCCAGGTTTATACACATTTTGTAGCTTTCTTTTGCTGATTTACTAAGGAATGAGCTCCATTGAACAATGAGACTTATTTCTGGGTAAACCTTCATAGGATCAGACTATTAGGCTATAGTTCTATACACACTCCCTGGGAGTAACACCCATTGAATTCAGTGGGACTTGCGTTATTTATTTTTCACATTTTTATACCACCCTTCCTCAAAGAAGCTCAGGGTGGTGTACATAGTTCTTTCCATTCTTTTGTCCTCACAACAATCCTGTGAGGTGGGTTTGGCTGAGAGATAGTGACCGGCCCAAGCAGGGATTTGAACCTGAATCTTTTAGGTCTAAGTCCAACTCCAGAACTGCTTCTGAGTATATTTCTGTATACTTCCGAGTATACATGCATAGGATTGCATTGTTGAATATTGACACCTGCTTTCCAGGACTAGAAATGTGTTGTATGCAAGTGCGCAGAGTCACGTGCATTCGGACCATAGTCAGAGAGGCCACGGAGGCCTGGAGTACGATGGTGGGGAAAGGAGCACCCGCCAATGAAGGTGATTTGGTGGGGAGGGCAGAATGGGGAGGAACGGGGGGAACATGGGAGGCATGTCGGAGTGGGAAGGGTGGCACCCGGCGCAGGTGGCTTGGATGCTGTCCAATCCAGTAGCAGCTGACATGCTCCCTTTCCGTCCTCTGACTTGTGCCAGCTAAAGAGCTGGTGCAGGTCCGAGGAGACCCATTGGCAATCAGGAGGCTTATAGAGGGGTAAAGGAAAATATTTTTTCCTTTCCCCTTCTGATCTCCCCTCTGTACCATAGCGTACAGCACAGCCCATTTTGACTCGGATGCATGATGTGGCAGGAAAAACCATAGGATTGGGCTCTTAATTATTTGTTTAATAAATGCAATGTCACACATGAGGGATAGACTTGGGGTAGGATCCAGCAGCACTCTCCTCCCCACTCTCTCCATGAGTGACTTGGGCCACTTCATAGTTGCAGGGTCAAAATTCTGACCAATTTGCCTTCTCACTATTTTCTTTTTGACTTTCTAGCCTGGTATAATATGCATGATCCTTGCTAGTACAGTGAAGCTTACATATTATACTGAATCCTTACCTGAATCTGTTATTTTCAGTAGGCTATCTACTTCCCATGTATCATAGCAGCCATGAAAAGCAGTACTCAGTGGAGTCCCTGGGTGCACGTCACCCTGGGGCAGGGTGCACGTCACCCTGGGTCCGGAGGTCGCCGCGTCAACCCCTCTTGCCCTCAGCGGCGTTGTGCGCATGTGCGAAAATGCCGCTTTTGGCCTAGTCAGAAGCGGCCGAGCCGGTGGGCGAAGAAGACGCATCTTCGGCCTCGGAGGGTGACGCGGCAGCAGTGGGGGCGACGCGTTGGGCACGTCACCCTCGGCACATCACCCCCTCTGGCGCGTCACCCCCTCCAGCACATCACCCCCTGGCAGCCCAGGCCCCCCGCCACATCCTAGCAATGCCACTGGCAGTACTGTCTGCATTAGCAGAAGCCTTGGGTGAATTTTCTAAATAACTCATCCTGTGGCAGGCAGGCTGGTAAGAAAATTTGGGTGAAATAGCAGCAGTATTCACTGTATGCCTCAAAATGATAATGAGACTCTGAGGGGGATGGTTTGCTCATGACAAGTAGGTATCCAGTACAGGTACAATAGGTGGTTCATGTTGACTTGATTATCTTAATGAGTTTTTATATGGGTAGCTTAACAGTGTGCCTAGGAGCATGAAGGTAGAAAGAGCAGCAGGTGCAGGGCAGTGGTGAAAGTGAATATATTTTCTGGTTTCATCTTAATGCTTTTAAAACAAATACCTCTACTTAAAAATAATTTCAGAGCTCTTAAAAAAATCTTGAGACATTATCGCTATCGCTTTAAACCACTATTTGAACTTTTATGTAGTATCGTTCATATAGAAGTGGATTTATTTTAGCAGCTGCGTTCTCTGCCTAAAGTGGATAAAAATGAATTAGCAGAACCTCAGATGATGGAAATTATTCTTGCAAATGAACGAAAGTAGGAAGGATTGCCGTTTTTCCTACTCTCCATGTTGTGCTTCATGCCCTGCAGGTCATTTATATTGCATGAAGCAAACTCTGAACAGAGCATCTTCAGGGACTGGGAAATCGACAGATACTTGTCCTGTTCCTTGTTTTGTTTTATGGAGGCTTCTTTTTGGTTGTTGTTTCTGGCAAGTTAAAAACCTCTTCAACCTGCAAGTCATATATTCATTCTTACCATGTAAGGAGGAAGAAAATAATCCCTCCAGCGCTTAGAACAGACACATTGCCATTCCAGTCCTTTGGGCGGGTCCGATATTTCCATGCTGGAACGCAAAAATAATTCCAGACACTTGAAATAGCTGTTACCTTATGATGCTACCTTTCAGAAGCCAAGTGACTTAACAGAAACAGTGATTTTATTGACTGCAGACCAAAAAAAAAAAAAAAACCTTGTCTATAGTAAAAACTTGCCTATGCTTAGTCATTTATTTGCTTTAAAGAGTCACATTACTTCCCAATGACTCAACTCCTCCTTGCAGTCATTGGGAAATTCAAGGGGAGAAAAGGCCACATAAATTCTTGTAGTATAACAGTATCATCCATTGTGAATTTGTGCCAGATAGAAAGCAATGCGTTAGTTCAAATCAGCATGTATTTGTCAATTCCCGGATGTTTTAGATTTTTGAGCGCTGTTCAAATAGAACAGGAAAGATGCCGATGTAGAGTATGTTGCAGCAAAGATGATGAAGACTCTGATTGGAGCTGCTGGCCCTTGAACATGAGCATTAGGGGCACTTAAGGAGGGGAGCTCAGTGACTGCTCACCTGCTTTCCAGGTTTGATTAATAGCATCTCCACTTAAGGGATTTCAGGGAGATTGCCTTCCCAAGAACCTTGCCTGGGAGACTCTGGAGAGCCAGTCAGGGTGAAAATATATGACTAGGTGAGCCATTGTAAAAAAACAAAACACCAGGTCTTGTTACATTAAGCCTTAGTTTATTACCCTCATAGTAATGTCTGTTCCATTGTTTTGACCTGATGCCTATTTTAAAATGTGCAAACACCAGTTGAAAGCTCTTAGAGTTGAAAATGTTCTGTCTTGTCTTATCTGTTAATACTAGTTTTGTGCAAAGCAAAAATGCCAAATTCTAACACTATAGGCAGGATCATCTAAGCCAGCATTTCTCAAAGTCCTACAGGGGAATATACTCCCCTGTAAGTCTTTGGGGGGGGGGATGTCGGAGGCAACGCTCCAGGATTGCGCCAGCCCAGACCCAAAAACGCTATTTTGAGCAAGCCTGGTTGTCCTGCCATCTCCCCAAAGGGTCCGGGGGGGGGTGCTGCTTCCCAAGGCTCTAAACCAGGGGTGCACAACTTGTAAGTAGGTAGGGGCCAAAATGAATGGACTAAACGTCTTCGGGGCCGCACGGGGGCGTGTCAAGGAACCTTGATGTCACTTCCTCGGGAAGTGACATCACAGGGTGTGTGTCCATGAGCCGGAAAATATCTGGAAAAGCAACATATTAATAAATAAATAAAGATATTTACAGAATTAAAAATTCGGATTTGCCCTCCCGCCGCAAATACGAGCCTCCTCCTCACACAGAGCAGCGCCAGCGCCAATGGGACAAGCCCCCAAACCTCTGCACCTGTTGGCACACAAGAGAAGACGCGGCTCTTCCGGCTCCTGGCTGAATGCCAGGAGACTCCAGCTGATCAGCAGTGATCAAACGCCGCCTTCAGCAACGGCCTCAAAGCCTCCGGGCCAATGGGCTCGCAAGGCTCAGTGACTTCGTCCTTCTTGCTCGGCGACCCAAGCAAGAAGGCTGCACAGCTACGCGGCTGGAGCGAAGATATCGGAGATCCCTCAGCGCTGTCTTCGTAAGCAACGCGCACCAAGGAATCCCCAATTTCTTCGGGGGCTACTAGAAATCCTTCGGAGGGCCGCAAGCCACCCTGGGGCCGCATGCGGCCCTGGGGCCGCATGTTGTGCACCCCTGCTCTAAACAGCGGCAATCGCATTCTGAAGCCCACTTCTGGTTTTCGGCGAAGATAGAGCCTTGGGGAGGCCTGCAAAGAGCCTTGGGGAGGCCTGCAAAGGCAGCAGCAGCCCCCCTTGGACCCTTCAGAGAGCTGGTAGGACAACCAGGTATGCTCAAAATAGCGTTTTTGGGTCGGGGTGGGCGCGATTCTGGAGCGCCGCCGCTGTTCTTGCTTGCCACCCTCCTTAAGGGGATATCGACAACTTCCGGGAAAAATGGTGGGTTCCGACCCATCACTTTAAGAAACCCTGATATAAACTGTCATATTACTATTGTATATTCCATATGCTTACTCTTATTCTTAATTGTATTCCCACTCCACCACTCTGTATATCTCTGGCACAGATTTAACTGCTCTTCTGCCGATTGACTTAGTAAACAGTTCTTCTCACGTGTTACCTTTTCATCATGTCAGCATGTCCCTCATTTCTTTTTCCTTTTCATTTTGATTCAGAAAGCACTTACTGCTGACATGAGTTACTCCTATTCACTTGAATGTACACCTAGGAGAGTGCATGAGAAGAGGATGGGGCAGCTGGGTGGAGCCACAAGGTAGTTGATGGGTTCGGGGCAGGTGGGCAAGGGGTGTGGGGGCATTCCTTGCTAGCTTACCTCCTGCCCCAGACAGCTGCCTGAAGCAAGCTTCATGGCTGAGCCACCTCTATATACAAGATTGCTACTATTTGAAGCAAGATAATCAAACTAAGTCACAGTTAAAGCCTAATGAAATTGTGTCAGGCTTGCAAACAAACTCTAGTTCAGCAGTTTCACACCCAGTCCAACCCTTTAACGTTGTTTTTGTGTTCAGTATGGTGAGCTTGGAATGTCCTGGAAGACTGAAATATTCACTCACTGGTTTCCCTCTGTTGCCACATTTCTAACGTGTGGTTTGTATCCACTGATTTTCTGACACAGAGGCCATTCGGCAAGAGGGTGTCCAGATCACAATAAGTTGCTTTATCCTCTTGGTTGTACACCTTGGCTCTCTCCCTGAATGACTTCTGCACATCAGCCTTGGTCTTCAGTTCCTGGGGTTTGATGGCATACACATGCTTCTTTCTAATTTCTAACTTAACAGGTGAATGCAAAAGCACAGTTTTAAAAACTATTCAGAGGAAACCAGTAAATAACTGCGGACTGGAAGATAGTTAAAAAAAAAAAAAGCACACACACAACCCACACACATTTTGTGCAACATGGAGGTCTAGAAACAAGATTGTTCAAAACATATGTTTTCCATGCACCAGAAAGGATACTTTAATAGCTTTCAAATGCATTTGACAATGGAAAGTCCAAAATTAATTTTCCAAGGAAACATAATTTTTTAGCAACGGAGATTGACGGTAATCTTCTTAGTAGACTTTTGAAAATGCATATTTTCTGTCTAATGAATACATGCATGTAGGCTATTTAGAGCTTATAAGCAGTGTTGGAGGAAATGTTGGTTTTCAGCTATTGGGGTACATTTCCCCCCCAGTATTGGTTTAACATTGTATTCCCCTTCCTTCCTAAATTTCACTTGAAGTCTTCATTTAGAGCATTTTTGTATAAGTCTGATGAGAGAGTAATAGTGAAGTTGTACAGATTTTCAAATATCACACATTTTTAGTCCAACCTCTGTGGTCATTTTGAAACTGAGACAAGAGTCACTTCAAAGTTTTGTAAATTGTAGTACAGTGGATCCTTTTTTTTTCTCCGCAGATTTGTAATCTGTGGATTTGACTCACTGTGGGTCCCAGATCCGCGAGGTCCACGTAAAAAAACCTATAAAAAAGAAAAAAAGCCCCCAAACTGCCATTTTTACCTTCCCCCCTCAATATTTTATTAAGTTTATGTACAGTTTTACAATATCAACAACATTCTAAAGAAAAAGTAAACACAAGTGCAAGGCCGTACATTGTTATTCCATATATTTCATCAACTACCTAAACAAAATATCTACATAAGAAAAAATAAAATTAAAATAAATCATCGGTAAATTTATTCCTCAAATCCTAAAGTTACCAAATAATTGTTCTCCTTCCTTAACGAAAACACCATCAAAGGCTCCCAGTTCTTCACAAAACTGGAAAGTGTCTTTTCCTTTAATAATCTCATACATTTATCCATCCGTTTTTACCTTTAAGAAGTCAAACTGCTGCGTTTTTCTGCAGCCTTAACAACCCAATTCCAGGTGGAAGACTCAAGTCTGGGAGGAGGGAAGAACCTTCCTGTGACCTGGAAGTGGGTCGTTAAGGCTACAGAAGCCCCATGGAGGCTTGAAAACTCAGCAGTTTGACTTCATAAAGGTAAAAACAGCGATTTTTGGGCCTTTTTTCTTTTTTACAGGTTTTTTTTAGCAGACCACAGTATCCGCGGATCCTTGCTATCCCTAGGGGGTCCAGAATGGATCCCTGCGGATAGTGAGGCCCGGCTGTAAATCATTTGACAATTGCTTTAAAATATACAATTTTACCAAATCTGTCTTTTACACATATGCAAGCTTTTCTTGGTCTGAGTCCCAGTATTTTCTTAAGAGCTTAAGTTACATCATGTGATACTTCAATCCCAGGTTTTCTCTTCTCTGTTACGTATCTAGTTTGCAACTTCTCATTGCAGATGACGTGCTGGATCTATGAGTTTTATTGTAATTTTGCTGCACTTGTGATTTGGCCTGCAGAATTTCTGGGTCTTGACCCCATTTTTGTTGAGTCAGGAAACTGCCAAGTTGATAGCTGACAAGGAGAATGTATTGAGCTCTATTGAAACCAAAACAGTAGCACTGTGTTTACTTACGAGTAGGTGACTGTGCCTTTGTCCATTTCGAAGGGCAGGCTGGGGGGAACACAACGCAACCAGAATGATCCCAAGGCAAACTCTCCAGCAAACTCTCAAAGTCCCCCCCCCCGAAGCTGACAAGGAAAATGTATGGAGTCCTATGGAAAGTGAAACTGAGCCACACGTGCTCATTTACTCATGAGTAGGTGAATGTGCCTCCGCTTTTAGCAGAGACCAGGTGAAGGGCAATGCAAGGCCACCAGAATTAGCCTTACCGTCGTCCCAGAATCGACGCCTCAGCCTAGAGCGGACCCGAGCCGCTCCCAAGGGTGCACTGCATCTGTCCAATGGGCTTCCAGTTTCCCTTGGGAGCGGCTCGGGTCCGCTCTAGGCCGAAGCCAACGTCAATTCCGGGACGATGGTAAGGCTAACCAGAATGGTCCCGATCAGATGAATGTGGAACTCAACAAACGCTCCAGAAGGCGGTGTGTCCCCCCACCATAGTAAAAAAGATTAGATTGAGCAGCTGATAAAGTGAAACTTTTTTTTTAAGTTCCATAAAACTAGGTGGGTCCCAATAGAGCAGGGGTGGCCAACCTTTCAACATGAATGCTCCTGGCCCTTTAATGGTTGTATTGGTGAGGGCATTTCAGCAGGTGCAGCTGCTTTAGCAGCACCATCAGCAATTGCAGCTGCCGAGATTCTGACCTCTACACAACTCCTAAGAATGCAGAAGGCCCTATGGTGGAAGGTTGGCCACCCTTGTGTTGTTTTAAAAAGTGGATCCGGGTGCTAAAAGGTTTGGGAACCACTGCCTTAATTGCTTCTGTTATGTCAGTTGGACTAATGGGACTGTGGGGCAGGCAAGATTCAGCTATTGGGTTGGGCTGGGCTGCTGGTTGCCTATTCCAACTTAAACCTTTCCCTTCCCTTAGGTTTTCTTTGCCTTCATTCTGTCAGGAGGCAGAATGTCCATTCTCAGTCAGTTGCAATAGGCAGCTGTGTGGCAGCTGCAGATGACTCAATCCCTCTTCAGTCCCAGCATGTTCCCATTGGCAGTCTGTGGCTGCTGGACAGGAGGGACGGTTTCTTCCCCTTCCTGTATCCCAGGGTTGGAACAGAGGACAGCCTGTGGCCACCCAAGAAGTACAGCTACATTTGCTGAGTCTCAAGCAGGTTGTTAAATTGTCTGAAGAAGGTTTGCTAAGCAATGACAAGGTTTGAGAACTTCTGCTCCACTATGAAACTCTCTCTTCTTTTATTGCATCAGCTTGTCAGTGCCTAGTGGAATCCGAGGCAAATGACAAGGTTGAAACAGAATGGGGATCAGATTCCAGAGGTAGAAGATGCAGTTTCAGGTGGGTTGCTGAAACAAGGCAGAGTGGGTCAATATACAGTAAGAGAGTCTGGTCTGAGACCTACCTGGTCTGAGAAGTTGCTTAGACTGGGGAACCAAGCCTAGGAGTGTTGTTATATAGAACCAGAAGGGGGCCCCATTGGCTCCTGTGATCACCTGATTTCTCTGAGGTTGACTGACTGCAGTTTTCCTTCCCGCTACTATTGTGGGGAGGGGGGCACTGTGGAGCAGCAAGGTTCAGGCCAGCCTGTGTCTCTTCCTGTAAACTGTCTTGGTGGCTTAGGAAGTAAGACATCTGGACCTTATTGCCGGATTCCCTGGTTTGGGCCCAGTGGCACCAAACCCATCTCCCACACAACAGCAAGAAAATACTTGTCAGTAACTGGCATATAGATAGTTACTGGATGATATTTAGAAAAGGACAATATTTAGTAGCACAGGGAAATACTACTAGTAGATGGGGTGCTTGTCCAGAGTGTCTTATCTGGGTAACGTCCTAACCTCTATGTCCAAGGTGGCAAAGTTAGCCCCTACACACACACACACACACAGAGGCTGCAGGTTTAGTGGCATTTTTCCAGCCCTCAAATTTCTACTCCTATAGACAACACTAAAGAGCTTTTGCACTACCTTATCCAGTGCTATTGCAGTTTTGCAAGGACAACAGTGATGTATAGGGTCACTTTTATCCTAATTTGTGATAAGCAGTCAGTGACTAAGCAGTTTACCTTGGCATGAGCTTTTGTAGGCAACACAGAACATTTTGTCTTGTTGTTCCAGACTAACATGGATTTTTTTTTCTGGAATCTGTGCCCAGAAAGATTCTAATCATCAATAATTTCAAACTGCAGATTTCATACTCTCACACTTGCTCTGACTCCGTACTTAAAAATCAACTGTATATTATAGTCCATTCTCTCAGGTCTATTCAGCTGCCACTGAAGGTAAAGACTATTGTTGTAAATAAATATGAAGCATGGTCTGACGGTCTCATTTAGGTACGTGTAAGGACTTGCTCTGGCTCAGCTGTGCTTTCCTCTCTTTTTTGTCAGAATGCTTCTGAATATTTCCAAAGTTAACGACAGCAACCAGCTTGTGATGTGGCTTGCACGCTGCTGTCAATTTTGACCAAAATTTTAAAATGTATTTATTTATTTATTTTAGGAGTTGCATTATCTGCCATGACAGTACCCAAAGTGACTTGCAAGATCAGTGATGGTTTAACTGCTGTTGTAATTGCTTTTGGCAATCTAGCATTATTTTAAAAGGGGGGTTATGCCGAACGTCAGCTCAGAGTATCCCACATTTTTGACATTTATTTCCTCCTTCCTCTGTTGCTCCAGTTGTTTTGTTCCACTTTCTTGAAAATGGGCATAGCAACACAAATGGGCAAAAGCATTCAAAGTAAGTGTTTGGAAAGCAATTCATACTTGTTGCATTTGAAATTGTGCTTATTGAAATTCTAAATTTGTCAACTGCAAAAAGACCTTGTGCTGCTGGCAGATTAACACCACCCATTGATAGTCCACTTTTCAGTCTTACTTCATTTCAAATTTTCAATTTTTTTAATCAAATTGCTCCAGAGATTTGATTTTGAATCAGAGGAAAAAACAAGCCAGAGGCATTTGAAAGAAAATAAGAGAAGTGGTGAAAGATAGAATAGGTTAAAATTATTATTCAAAATTCTAGATACTCACATTTTCCGAAGAAATTAATTTGAAGAAACCCTGATTTTCTTTGAATGTGAGCTGTCAGCCTGAGGCTGCAATTCTATACACACTTTCATGGGAGTAAGCCCCACTGAACACGAGACATACTTCTGAGTAGACATGCATAGGATTGTGCTGTGAGCTGCTGCCTGCGCAGCAGCTCATAGAAATCTGGCTTGAGGGTCTCAGCACTAGAGAGAGGATACAACTGATGTTCCTGATAAGATATTCCTTGGAAGGGTTTTTCTCCTATTTAGGTACTTTGTCATATTTGGGGTTGAGAAGAATTTCCAGCTCCCCTTCCCAATTAAGCAGATGAATGGTGGTGTTTTGACAGTGTGTGCATTGCATATATTGGTCTGTGGAGGTCTGATGGACAGATGGGCCAGCTGCAGTAGAGACTTCTGCCTTGATGCCCTTTTGATCACTTACAATTTTGTGAACATATGTCCTCACGCTCATGCTGAGAGCATCCCACCACCATCCTCTCCACTTATTTGGCAGCACTACAGAGTCCATGAATGGTCCTTGTCTATGATCCATGCTCGATAAGTATTGCTAAGGAATATTTATGCAAGAGAAGTAGATATGAAAGGGCAGAGAGAGGCATCCTAAGGTAGGTAGAGTGACCTTGGAATAGGGCAGAGCTTTTAACTGCTGAGGTCCAATTTGTTGTTGTTTTGCAGCAGCTAAAATAGGCAGAGAATTGGGTGGTCTAGCCATAGTCCCAAGTACATTTATTTGCAAGAAAGTTATACTGAACTGATTGAGATTTAAACCTAAACATCATTATTTGAAAGTGATGTATTATGCCTCTTCATGCATGAATTTTTCACTACTGTGAGTCTCAACTTCCTAGTGAGCATACACTTGGAAAAATGAAAACTTATGTGATCTTCACACATGCCAATCTACACTGGGTTTTCTCCACATACACCTGTGTAGGAAAATATTATGATTGCAAACCACTTTTAGTCTCTATTAAAAAACTCAAGACTTCTTAACAAATGGTGATTTGCAATTCCTTTTTAAAACAGAGAGATAATGTTGAGCTGGATGCATAGCTCTCCAAAGAGAAATTGTTTAAATAATGTATATTTTGTAGGGGAGTGGGGGGTTGCCTGAAGCCTGTTTATTAGTTAATAACCTCCTCCTACCTCCCAGCACTAACCTTGTAAAGAACCTGATTTAATAAATCCCAGAAATTATTAAATAAACTAAGTATTTTATATTACTTGTCCTCTTTGAATCCAAATTGCAATACAACAGAATTACATTTTATAAATAACACCTTTCGTACTAGCACCACAGGGCATGGTACAAAAGAATCTAAATAGAACATGAATGCTGTAATCAAACGCAGACCCCAGGAAGGCAGATTGAAAAGGCATGTCACTGGTTAGAGGAACAGACAGGGTAAGTATAGAGGGCCACAGCAGAAAACTTGGTTTCAAATACAAGGGCACAATAGAACGAAAATTGTTCACTTGCCTTTTCCAAAACACGGCTGAAGCTTCTTGTGTAAATGACCAGGTATTTTAATGAAGATTTTTGGGACCATAGACATGGTGACGCTTGTATTTTCTTTTCACTTTGCCTAGCTTTAAATTGAAATTGATCTTGTTCTTCCTTTTATATTTTATTTATATCCCATTTTTCTTCTGTGGAGCTCAAGATAACGTATATAGGAGAATCCCCCGTCTAGGAACTGATCAGACCTGACCTGTTTAGCTTCTGTATGCCCCTTCAGAACATGTCCTAGGGTCATGTGTATTCCTTTCACATCAATCTTAATACTTCTGTGAGATTTTATTGTAGCTGTGAAAGTTGCCATGACGGGGGGGAAATAATCTCCCCTCCAAACATCTTCCACTGTGTTCACAAACACAGGTAGGACACTCTGGGTGGGTGGGAGGGTCTCAGTGTTCCCGAGAGGCTCGGCCAAAGGCAAGAGCCTCTTGGGAGCAAAAAACATACCAACGAAAGTGCCACATTGGAGCGGGGTTCTCTGGGTCCAGCAGTCTGAGTACCACCAGCAGTCGGCCGAAGTACCACTGGTGGTACCAGTACCACTGGTTGATAACCCCTGTTTTAGAATATATGACTTGAAAGCTTCTTCACTTCCCGTTCCCAGCCTGTCAGGGTTCAATTAGTAAACATAACATTGCAGCATCACATAACTAATCTGTTTTAGCTACATTAAGACATCACTGAGAGAAAATGAAACTCTCTCATGACACTCTGAAGGGGACAGGGTAAGGGGGAGAGCAAAGAAAGAATGCATCCTTGTTGTCCAAGCAGCCAGACTGCAATTCCCTGTCTTGCTACCCTGCACTGGCAAATTTCATTCCCCACCTGTGCTGCACAGTGAGATTTTCACCCTGACCCTGATATAGTCATGGGTAGTTGTGAAGGCACTGTGAGAGGATGTGGAATGTCTAGAATGCACAAGAATCGGTCAGAGACGGATAACATCTTGACAACCGCCCAAGGGTGAACTGTGGCTACTGTAGAGCTTGGGAGGGCAGGGCACAAGCCAGGATGTTGACTGCACTGGGAAGGAAACATCTGGGAAATGAAGGATTCTATGAGTTATCTCATAGAATAATATTTGTAAAAACCCCATTTGAAAAATGGCCTATGCAAACCACCTTGAAAAAACCACAAGAAAAAAACCGTACAAGGCCCCCCCCCCGTGTCTGCGGGGAATATGTCCCAGGCCCCACCGTAGATACTTGAAACCACGGATAGAGGTGAACGCCCCCTCCGTGGTTCTGAGCCCCCCGCGGGTACACACGACCCCCCAGGCTCTTACTTTTAGCGTCAGAAGCGACATTTCTTCTTCAAAAGGACCATGATGAGCAGCCTCATGCGGCTTCCTTGTAGGCCCCTCCAGCAAGACTAGATGGTCTCTGTAACCTTGGAGAGCATCTCTAGCGCCTAGTCTCGCTGGAGGGACCTGCAAGGAAGCAGCATGATGAGGCTGCTCATCGCGTTCCGACGCTAAAAGTGCCTGGGGGGGTCGTGGGCAGGGGGAATGCATGGCCCACTCTGTTTGGCAAACTTTTTATTCAGAATTAATCCTGTTTAAATTAGTGGAACTTCTTTTTGGGAATGGGGTCATAACTCAGTATTAGAACACATGCTTGGCATGCAAAAGACCGCACATTCTACTGAAAGGGACAGTTCAAAGCAGCATCTCCCGATAGGGCTGGGAGAGACCCCTGTCTGAAACTCTGGAGAGCTGCTGCCCATCAGGGAAGACAATGCTAAGTAGATGGACCAATGATCTCACTTGATGTAAGGCAGCTTCATGTTATTAGAATAAGTTGCTTCACGATGACAAACCAAGAAACTTACTTGAGGGCAGTAGGAAACTGCAGGCTGCAGAATGCATATCCAATCCCCAGTGTTTGATGTATAAGACCATTTGTCTCTAGTTATCAAAACGTTGAGTTGAGATATGTGGAAGAAGCATTTGGAAAAGACAACATACAGTATTTCAAAATATGACTATCCTAAATTACTAAAATCTAAAATGAAGGCGGTGAAGAATCTGGACTATATATAAGAGGAGGATTTCTTCTATGACCATACGTACCGCATACATTTTAAAAACTGTTACCAAAAGGTATCTTCCCGGACACAGCGCAAAAACATAGTCTCCAGTGTTGAGCTATTTCAGTGGGCTGGTTGATTACTTTTACTTAATTAGGTACAAGCAAACTAGTAGTCTAATGTTGAACAAATCCCCAGAACCAGTGTAGAAACAATGTCACGGAGGGAGGAAATATGGGAGCTGCTAAAACAGCCTGCTGTTTTAAAGGTAGATAAAATATTTAGCGGTACCAGCAGGAGGAAATAAAATATGAGACATTGCATCCCAAGTTATTTGAGACCTGTTAAAGAAAAGCTGCAAAGAACCTTACCAAATTAAAACTTTGAAAGAGGGCACAAATGGGAAACGGTAGAACATTCAAGGAACATAATTGCCCTCTGGTCTCTTATTGTTTTGTAAATTGAAGCGGGTTTTGTGAATTGGTCACAGGAACAGAAGTGAGTGTAGAAATGGAATGCTTTAGTTCTCTCTCTTTAACATGTTGAAACCTAGAAGAGGAGCTACAAGATCTAACTTTTTGGTCAATTTCTTCTCCCCTTAGTTGTCTTCTTGGGTTTCTCCATAGGTTTCCTTCAGGGAAATCTGCTTTTGTTTCTGTTCCCTGTGAGTACAGGAACGTGTTGGGCAACTCCATGTACATCTGTTGATGAAATGTATGATTGCATCAAAGCAGTAGCACAAAGTACCTCTTCAGTGAATGCTTCCAGTTGCACTAGCTGGTTGCCTGCTACCACAGCGGATCCCATTGACATTGTGAAGTACACGATATGTGCACAGGGGCACAGTTTCTATCATTATTTTAGTTCTACAGAATAAGAAAAACAAAGCAAGTATGACAGTGCCATTTGTTGGACCAACTTGCTTTAAAATACCAAAGGAAGCTTTTGACATTTTTTGTGTGAGACTGAGCTGTTCAGAGCAATAGAAAAATGAAATAGATGTTGCATGCTTAACCTAGCTGACACTTAAGAACAAACATGGTACAGGTGTAGACAATACATTTATAAAAATAGAAGTGGTTAGTCACAGAAGCTTCCATCTGGTAAAGGCAATAATTGCTATTATATCTGTGCTTGGTGTTCCCTCCTTCTGTTTATAATAGCTCTATGATAGTAAATAATAAAAAGAAATTTAATTTAATTTTGTAGTATTTGTGTATTATGTCCAAATGATGAAAGTGTACTATTTACACCAATACATATTATTATTATTATTATTATTATTATTATTATTATTATTATTATTATTATTATTGGCCCTGTCGATTCAAAATAATTTCACTTTTATTAGAAAATGTTTATTAGAAAATCTCACAATGGAGTATCTGCCTATCTGCCTTTTGGGGGTTCTTATCCATTGTACATGAATCCTCATCTGTTTTGATTTCAGTGAAGTAAAGGTAGACATTTGTTTATAATGTATACACATTGTATCCCAAAATTGCAAACCTAATGACCTTGATTCAGCTAACATTAGTCATGACTAAGTCCTGTTGAAACCACTGGGAATCAAATTAGTCACAATTCACTTGTTCCATTGGTTTCCATGGGACAGTCATTCCTGATTTTATTTAAATGAGGAATATGGTTAGTATTGAATAAGGGAGGAAAAAGAAAACCTCAGTGATTAACGAAGAATGAATGACATCTAAAATCTTGAAACCTCAGTGCTTTACTTTGCTTTGAACAGTTTTTGGTAAAGTAGTATATCGGTTCCTCTATTTCTAAAGTCCCCACCCTAGTACTGAGAGGATTGTAGCCAAAGTAGGACCACCAACAAAGAAGATGGAGGTTTGGGTTCATTTTGAACTCTAGCAGGTTACAGAACTCAGAAATGTTCAAAAACAAAACCACCAAAGGGGGCAAAACACCCCCCAAATGCTTTGCTTCCTGATGAGCAAGTGTTCCCAACTGTGGCCTGTGGGCCATATCCAGCTCAAACCTTTTGACCCAGTGGCATTATAATTTCATGTCCCTCCAACTCCTTCCTGATCTTCCCCCATCACCACCATGCACCTTCTTCCTCCTGTTCAATGAAGTGACTGCTGGGCTGAATTGCTTTTGCTGAGGACCTGGCTGAGAGAGAGAGCAAGCAAGCAGCCTTGCAACTGTAGATACAGTGAGTACTCCTTATCCGTGAATTTCACCATCTGCAGATGAGCGAGAGGTGCCTCTGGAGGCTGCTTCTGGGTCACACCGGGCCTGCAACCCACTCCATTGCTGTCCACGGGCCTCTTGGAAGCAACCAAAAGTGACTTCTGATTTTGCGTCTGCCCGCGGAGGCCAATGGAGTGGGGTGCGGGCTCAGTGCAACCTGGAAGCGGCCTCTGGAGCTCCCGGTAAGGTAAGGCATTGCAACGTGGATGCTGGACTTCAGCATCCGTGGACTTTTGTATCTGCAGGGCATCCCGGAACCAATTCACCGTGGATACCGAGGGTCCACTGTGTTTTGCAAATGCTTATCTCCTAGAATGAAAATTCTGATACTATGGAACTCCTTCCCAATTAAGTTGAGATCTGTGCCCTCTCTGTTGGCCTTCTGGTAAGGGTTAAAAAATATTTTAATTCAGTTAGCTTTCTCACCTTGGTTTCTTTTTTTAAATGTGTATTTATTGGTTTTTACAAATAAACAGTATGTAAACAATCCCCTCCCCCTTGGCTATGAACAGTATTGGCAATATAAACAGTAAAATATAAAATTAACAGACTAGAAAGGAGCCACAAGAGCACCATACAATTTCTATGTTATTAGTCCAACATTCCCACCTTAGTTTCTATTGGTTGCTTTTCTGATCCTTTTCGTTTGGTTATGGATTTGGTCTGCTGTGTTTTGTTTGTTTTTTGTGGGCTTAGATGTCTTATTTATTGCTGCTTTTCTATTATGTATTGTGTTTTAGTGCTGATTGCTCCTTTTATTGTGATTTGGTTTTATGGTATTGCATACTAATTAATGTTTGTAAGCCTCCCTGGGTACTCCGATGTTTGTGGGGGAGGGCAGCATAAAAATGTTAAATAAATAAATAAAATTCTTACATACATATACCGTATTGTCCCTAGTATAAGACACACCTGATTATAAGACGCACCCTTAAAGTTTGGTGCTATTAAAAAAATTAAATTAAATCACTGGCATTAAATTGCAACAGCCTGATTATAAGACGCACCCCTAGTTTAAAAACTTAAATTAGGAGAAAAAAGTGAGTCATATACTCAGACCAATTATTCTGTATTATATGTATAATTGGTACATGTAAAACTAAAATTGACCTGCTCTGGCCCACCGTATGAGTAGGAAGGCCAGCAGTTTACTTCCAAGCAGTCTGTGAGAGTGTAACCTGTACCAGTTGCTCAGAGTGAGGATCTATGCTGAAGACAGTAATTACGGTGATGTAGGGCACTGTTGGTTCCTCAGGTTATGTGATTCTGCTGGGTTTGAAGGCCCTCCTTGCATCTGCAGAAATGGTACAACAGATCAACAGCGATCAAGTCTGTAGTTTCCTCTGCCGGCAAGCTGCCCCAGTGGCATACAGAGTAGGGAACTTGGGCTGCAATCCTGTGTACACTTTCCTGAAAGAAAGCTCAATTGAACACAATGGGACTTACTTCTGAGTAGACGTTTATAGGATTGTGCTGTTAGGCTCCTTAAGGAACCTGGGCTCAGTGTCCCCAGTTTGAAACTCCAGGCACCTTTCAGTGTCCTGTCCTACATTCTCCAGGAGCTCACTGACACCCCTTCTTTTTCTGCGCTCCCCTTGTTTAATGTGAGATCTCCCATGTAATTCTGATAAGGGAATTGATTATCTTCCTGCATGATGCTAGCTTATTGCAGTGCTCAAAGTATTCTAAAGAGTGACCAAATAACTGGGACACTAAACCCTGTGCTGTGGAGTAGTTCTATATTTTAATAACAGTTTATTAGAAGACTGTTGAGATCACCAAATTCACTTCACTTTGCATTCTAAGAGATGGCAAAGCATATCCTATAATTTTTTTTCATAGCGCCATCATTGTGCATGTGCATGACAGTTTACAATACAAGAGAAGACAGGTGGTCTGTGCCCTGAGGGGGGCTCACAGTCTAAAAATAGACACAAGGGAGATGACAGAGGAAAGGTAAATGAGGAAGAATATGCAATTATGTCATATACTTCGGCTTAGTTGCAATAGGGTATAGGGACTAGGGTGAAGTTCCAAAGCAATCCTTGGAAAAGGTGGATTTTGAGGAGGGATTAGAAGGAAGTAAAGGAGGTGTTGTCCTGCAGATGATCTAGAAATGCCAGTCGTAAGGAGCAGGAAGGGAGAAGAGGTGGAGTTGTTTGAGGGAGCAGGAGAACTTTGGGCAGTTGAGGGTGGTGGAGGAACAAAGCTGATGGACCGGAGTGTAGCGAGGTATGAGAGCAGAGAGGTGAGGCAGGGTGAGGTCATGGAGAACCTATAGACTTTTTTGTTTTTAGCAAAAACAAAGCCTAAACTGGCTGAGGACAAATTCTGTTCACATCAAAGGGATTTTGAGAGGAGTGGGTTTTTCTGGAGTTTTGCCACCTTGCCATGCTCTTAGTGTTTCTACTCCTCCGTACATAACCCTTCTTTATCTTGCTTTGGAATGCACAAGTTCTGAACTAGCAGAACCTGCTTGTTAGGCTTGCAAAGTCATTACCAGTGGAATATATCTACTGATTAAGTAGCAATTATTGCTGAAGGATAGTTAGCTGAAGGCTGCTGTTTCGGAACAGTGACATCTGTTGATTTCGGACAGTTTGTTTTTCTACTGGAAAACTTCATGAATCTCCCAACAGTTTTAATTTTTTTTATCCATCCATACATACATTTCTTTCTTCCTTTCCCTTTAAATTCCAGGGAAGCAGTTTCAAGTGTCTTGACTGCTTCTCTGGTGTTGTGTAAAATGCTCCATCAAGAGGCAATAATGTACATTCCTCTGGCAGGACAGGATGGATTTTTTGTGTTGTTTTTCTTTCTGTTTATTTATAAGACGTTTCCTCTTAGTTAGTGGAAGTTTGATCGTTAAGAGGCTTCAGTTATTTTCCTTCCCACCTCTCTTCTCCTCCTAAGTTTTTTTTGCCTCGGCACTCCCTGTGGATCCCTGTGAACTCAGAAAGCTGAGGCAGGCATTGCAGCCAAGCCTTGTCACTCTCCAGAGGCAGAGAGACTCCTTCGTCATCACTTGGAACAGGAACTATAACCCTGGTGAGTGGTGAGGATTAAGAAGTTGCTATGTCGAGGACGCTGTTGTTGGTGCTTCTGAAGCGAAGCAGGAAATTTAAAAAAAAAAAAACCCACTTGTTTTCTTATCACACTTAGAGGATGAAGATTTTAGCAGCTTTGAGAGAGCGGAGAAAGCTTTACTGTATATTCGTTACTAGTGACAGACCAATCAATAGCGTTTAGGTTGACTTCAGCTTTCAGTGGTGGGCTTTCCTGCTGTCACCAGTGGGTGTCAGCCTTAGCAGTAGCTTAGCAAGGGTGCTTGTCGGAGACAAGAGTGTGCTGCTAGACCGGGTCGGGAGGAAGAGAAAATGTTAATCCTTCACTTGGATTCTTTGTCTGGCAACTTCTCATGCCTGTGTTTCTGAGCATTTACATTATGCTCTGAATACCTGATTGTCCAACCAAGCAGAAAAGAAACTCTCCAGTGAATGCATAGTAAAAGAAAATGCTTCTGTAAAAACAACCTCTGGGAATAGGAAAAAGTCGTTCATTTATAGATTGGAGGTCTGTGTTTTTTGCATCGGAGGATTTAATTTTTTTTTTAACTCTCCCCCTTCTGTTCTTTTTCCTTGTGAGGTGATATGAATAATTTACATGAGATAAATATACTTTGAGTTAATCTTCTATGCATACACTTGATGAGTACTGATACATTTTCCTGTGGAAAAATAGCTAGGGAACGTAATTTTGAGAGGGGGAAAATTAGCCAGAGGAGAAAGAGTTAAACACCCCTTCTTCCTCTATTGTTCTTCCAATCAAATTCGCAGCCTCTCACAATGTGAAGCCATTACACATCTCTGTTGTGTACACATCACAAGTGGACTAGTTGACCAGTGTGCTGCCCAGTCCTATCCTCTCCGCAGCTGATGCACTGATGCCAAAATGGATTGCGCTATACCCTGCGCGTGGGGGGGGGGGAGTTGCAGAGCTCTCCTCTGGGTAAGGAAACATTTGTTCCCTTACCCGGAGGTAAGCCTCCATGGCACAGAGGGGTATACTTGGACCTGCTCTAGCAAAATTGCAGGTGCAGGTCCGTGTGTACCTGGGTCACGGGATTGGGTCAGTGAAGGGGACTTGGATTTGGCGGACACTGCTGCCGATCCTGCCCCCTTTTTAGAGCCGATTCACCTTTCCCTATCGCCACCCCGTGCCACCCACCCCCTCACTGCCTTGTTCCTCCCTCCGTCACCCCTGTTCCTCCCCCACCCCATCCTGCTTCCCTTGACAACTTAGCTTTGTCAGCAGGTCCATGACGATCATCTTGCATATGGGGGAAAAGTGTCGGCGAGCCTTCTCGTCGATGCTCCAGCAGTGCAGAACTCCACGTGCTGCTGGAAGGGCTTTTAAGACTGCTGTAAATCAGTTAACGTAGGTGGAACACTTTTTCCACCAGCGTTAACAGCCCAGTAGGATTGGGCTCTAAATATAACTAGAGCTGCAATCCTATCCACGCTTACCTGAAAGTAAATTCTATTGAGCGCAATTGGATCTACTTCTGAGTAGACCACTGTATACTCTTCCTATATTCCTGAACAGAATATTTTTGTGGGCATTTTTTTCACATTACATTGATTACAAAATGTGTCCTGGGAAAAGACAGTGTCATCCAAGAACAGTTGTTATACCTATAATGTATAGGTTATCAAATCATAATTTTTCTATGAACATTTCT
This sequence comes from Plestiodon gilberti rubricaudatus, assembly GCA_026170595.1. NCBI lineage: Eukaryota > Metazoa > Chordata > Lepidosauria > Squamata > Scincidae > Plestiodon > Plestiodon gilberti. Next base: position 200,332,973 of record JANXHW010000003.1, on the reverse strand, counting down.
TATGCCTTATAGTAGTTGAGTACAAAATGTTTATAAATAAGATTCCTTCTTGACCTAGGTTATATCCTATTGCTGCACAGGAAACAGTAAACTAATTATGAGTAGTATCTAACATTTTTATCGATGTGAACTTTCCAAAATGAGCACATGAATGCTAATTTTATGGAAATCCCAAGTTGCATGGCAAAAAAAAATGCTTCATGAGTGATGATTGAAGGCTGAAGCACACCGGCCGCGTTCGGCGTGTGTGCAGCCCGTTGCGGCCAGCTGCGTCTGTGTTCTTTCCAGCCGGAGGTAAGTCCCACAGAACACCAAGAGCCGCCGGGAGCCGCAGAGAGGTCTGTTTGCGTTTGACGCTTCCCCTGGAGAATTCTCAACTTTGGCTGTGTTTCTCGCGCAGCATGCGCCGCACACAGAACGCGGCTGGTGTGCTTCAGCCTTGAGGCTCTAGGAGATTTCAGGGGGTTTTCCTCCGGCATGCAGAGGTATATACAATAGATACAAGGAATAAATAATAATAAAATAAAAAGATGATACGGGAGGCCAAGCAAGACTTTGAGGAACGTATGGCAGGCAACATATAAGGGAATAACAAAAGCTTCTTCAAATATGTTAGAAGCAGGAAACCTGCCAGGGAAACGGTTGGTCTGCTGGATGGTGAGGGAGAGAAAGGGGTGATAAAAGGGGACTTGGAGACTGCAGAGAAATTAAATGAGTTCTTTGCATCTGTCTTCACGGCAGAAGACCTCGGGCAAATACCGCTGCCTGAACGGCCTCCCCTGACTAAAGAATTAAGTCAAATAGAGGTTAAAAGAGAAGACGTCTCAGACTTAATTGACAAAATAAAGATCAATAAATCACCAGGCCCGGATGGCATCCACCCAAGAGTTCTGAAGGAACTCAAGAATGAAGTTGCTGACCTCTTGACCAAAATATGCAACTTGTCCCTTAAAACGGCCACTGTGCCAGAGGATTGGAGGATAGCTAATGTCACGTCAGTGTTTTAAAAAGGAAGGAGGGGGGACCCGGGAAACTACAGGCCGGTCAGCCTAACCTCTGTTCCAGGGAAGATGGTGGAAAGTCTCATTAAAGATAAAATCTTAAAACACATAGAAGAACAAGTTCTGCTGAGGGAGAGTCAGCATGGCTTCTGCAAGGGGAAGTCTTGCCTCACAAACCTTTTAGAATTTTTTGAAAAGGTCAACAGGCATGTGGATGCGAGCGAACCCGTGGATATTATACTGTATATATCTGGATTTTCAGAAGGCATTTGACATGGTCCCTCATGAAAGGCTCCTGAGAAAACTCCACAGTCAGGGAATAAGAGGGCAGGTCCTCTTGTGGATTAGGAACTGGTTGAAGACCAGGAAACAGCGAGTGGGAGTCAATGGTCAATTTTTACAGTGGCGAGAGGTGAAAAGCGGTGTGCCCCAAGGATCGGTCTTGGGACCGGTGCTTTTCAACTTGTTCATAAATGACCTGGAGTTGGGGATAAGCAGCGAGGTGACCAAGTTTGCGGATGACACTAAACTTTTCCGGGTGGTGAAGACCAGCAGGGATTGTGAAGAGCTCCAGAAGGATCTCTCCAAATTGGGAGAATGGGCAGCAAAATGGCAGATGCGCTTCAATGTCAGTAAGTGCAAAGTGATGCACATTGGGGCAAGAAACCAAAATTTCACATATACGCTAATGGGCTCTGAGCTGTCTGTGATGGATCAAGAGAGAGATCTTGGGGTGCTGGTGGACAGGTCGATGAAAGTGTCGACCCAGTGTGCAGTGAAGAAGGCCAATTCCATGCTCGGGATCATTAAAAAAGGAATTGAGAATAAAATGGCCAATATCGTTATGCCTTTGTACAAATCGATGGTAAGGCCACATCTGGAGTATTGTGTCCAGTTCTGGTCACCACACCTCAAAAAGGATATAGTTGAATTGGAAAAGGTGCAGAAAAGAGCGACCAGATTGATTCGTGGGCAGGAGCACCTCCCTTATGAGGAAAGGCTACAGCGTCTGGGGCTTTTCAGTCTAGAAAGAAGGCACCTGAGGGGGGACATGATTGAGACTTATAAAATGATGCATGGGATGGAGAGACTGGATAGAGGGAAATTCTTCTCCCTCTCGCACAACACCAGAACATGCACTAAAATTGAGTGGAGGGAGAGTTAGAACAGATAAAAGAAAATATTTCTTTACCCAGCGTGTAATTCATCTGTGGAACTCCTTGCCACAGGATGTGGTGATGGCACCTGGCCTAGATGCTTTTAAAAGGGGTTTGGACAGATTCATGGAGGAAAAGACCATCACAGGTTACAAGCCATAAGCAACCTCCTGGTTTTAGAAGTAGGTTTTCTCTGTGCCAGGTGCAGGGCAGTGGCAGCAGGAAACAGGTTATCTTGTTGGCTGTGTGCTCCCTGAGGCATCTGGTGGGGCCACGGTGTGATACAGGAAGCTGGACTAGATGGGCCTTTGGCCTGATCCAGCAGGGCTCGTCTTATGTTCTTATGAACAACATAGTATACCTTTCCTTGCAAATGAAATACCTCCTTTTTCTAATGGGGATAGGTAGGTAGTCTAGGATTTTCATAATGACGTTTTATGAATTATGATTTTTTTTTACTTCCACATGGTACAATCCTGTGACTGAAAGCAGACATAAAATTTTAAATATTGTGGAAGTGATTTGAACACACATTCATCTCTGCTGAAAACTAATTTATTCATGAAATATGTATACCATACATTTTGGTCCCAAAAAGGGGTCCTAAGGCAGCTCCCAGCAGACAAATCATTAAAAAGAAAATCACCTGAAAACCCCATATGCTTTGAGAGGCAGTTTTGGTGTGCATTCTCATAATTTCCCCTTAATGTAAAATGTTACACATCTCTCTTTCCCTGAGTTATTTCTGAGCATGGCAGCTATTGGTTTCAATCAATGTTGTTCAACATTTGAACCCCATTTTTTCTCTGTGCTTGGATGCAGCAATTACCCCAGAGACATTACCTTAAAAGTTATGTAATGCCAGCTGTCCATGGCCATACTTACCCAACACAGGGAGTGGCCTACCTGGTGGGCACAGGGCCTGGTACAGGCCAGTAGAGGCCAGAAAGGGCAGGGCAGGGCACGGGCCATCAGCCTGTTCAGTGCAACATGCCTGCACAAGCTGAAGAAACAAGGCGCGGCAGGTGTTCATAGGAGCCTGCCCACCTTCCAGAAGGAGGAAGCTTAGGACCCAGAAGGCAACCAGGCTGGATGGGTGAAACCTGGAACGGGGGAAGGTCAAGCCAAGGCCAGGAGAATAAGGAGAGGGCCAGGAATGAGAAAGGGATAGCTGAGGGAGTCTAGCTGGAAGGGAGACTCCAGAACCCGGTGAGGATGGAGGACCTGAGGCTGCGGAGGAGTAGGGTTCTGTAACCCCCCTCCCTGCCTTTGCTCTGAGGCCTGTGGGAGGAGAAGACAGCCCTGAGGAGACAAGCCAGGTGGGTGTAGCCCTCCCTGAAGGCCCTACATAGGCTGCTGCCCCTATGATGGGCAGGAGCCCAAGACCCCCCAACACCAGCTAAGCCCCTATTGGTTCTCCAGGTATTCTGGCCATTTCTCCTTCACCATAATCTGGATGGCATCGCAGTGCAACAAAGATTGGTACAGAGCATAAGTTGCCTGGGCCTAGCTGCTAGAGACCCTGGTTGGGGATCATCCCCTAGTACCTTACACTCTGCGTCTTCTACCAAGAAATTTGTGGCTCCAAACTACTGCCTTTTTCCTTTGAATCTTCTGTAGCTACTTAAGATGTTACCTACCTGTCTGTTATACTATCTAGAGCAAGTATATGAACTGGAACCATGTACTCTTATTTAGAACTGTATAGCTCTTTTTATTTCCCTCATTGCCACTCTGTGTGTTATTAAGCCTAACGGCTTAGTTAAGGAGATCTGTTCTTATGCGGGGTGCGAGTCTAACTGATCTTATCTCACCCCATGTTAATGCCTTTGTCCTTACAATCTAGTTATTATCACCAAGTGTATGCTAACTCTTTTGGGGAGTTGGGTGGTTAGATACAAGCTGGCAACATTTCACTTAATACTTCTGTAATTCTCTCTCCCTTAAGAATCCTACTTCTCTTTAACTCCATAGGTAGTGGCAGCTATTGAATGTTGTGTGCTTGGTGATGACTTGAGTCCCACCAATAATAATAATAATAATAATAATAATTAATAACACCAGTATTTATATACAGTACTGCCTTCTCTGGTCATCGGATTTCTCCTCCGACTTTAATTCAAGGCGGTTTACATAGGCAGGCTATCTAAACTGGTGTTTTTTACATATTACAAATGTTCTAATCTTACATAGAACGCTTATTCCAGGTGGTTTCATTCACGGTCTGGCCTCTCCCTAGCATTCACCTCCCACGCACCGACTTGACAGCAACACTGCCTCCCACTCAGTGTGTCAGCTGCAGAATTCTCTCTCCCACCGAGGCTTCTGCAGCTTGTCAGCGGCGTGTCGACAGCTCTTGACGGGTCTCGAACTGCCGTCCTCAAATCTTCAGGCATATGAGGCAGCCGCTCTACCAACTGAGCCAGACCTCCTGCCCCTATAGCATATAGCATTATGTTATAATGCTAGCATAACTAGACACCATCTGATTCAGTTTACCACATGAGTCCCTGGAGTATCAGTGTACAGAGAGGCGGAGAGGATTTAAGGACTTTCCAAAGGACTCCAGGGACATCTCAAGTGTGTTATGCTTAGAGGCAGCTTGAAGAAAATGCACATGTGATGCTAAATATGTGCAAAGCCAGAAAATACAACAGACTTACAGGATACGTGTTAATGTCTTTATTGAAAGTTTATTTTATGTTCCCAAAAGGAAATAGCGGGCATTTTGCAGCATCTTCCCTACACTAGCCACATGCTGCGTTGCTCCAGATCTAGTAGGCCACAAACCAGAGAGCTTCTTCAGGAATGTCCTTATGCTTGTTTGTGCCCAGCATAACTTCTTTGTCTTTTCTTTTACCAGCAACTCTCCATACTGCATTGCAAGCTGTTTTTGAAACTCCCCTGACTTTTCATTGTGTTCAGGAGATCCTCACGTGCTTTAATGACCAGTGCCATAAAATAAGGCTCATAAATGCATCTAATAAGATACCCGCACAGATGCAGTATTTGGTTTTATTTTCTTCTCTGCATGTTGCAGGATTTTCTATTATGTGTATAAGTTCCTGTGCCTAGCGTGGGTTTGTGCTGCTGACAAAACAAAGTCAGTGCAAATTACAGAGGAACTGTATTGCTGAAGGCTTGTGGCAGTGAATTGCCCAGTGTAGGTACTTCAGGGCACATGTCTGAGTTCACTAAAACATGGGTATCATGCACACCCTGAGTCATTAGATGTGTTATCCAGGAAACAACAAGCCTAATCACATAGTAAGGGGGAACATTCTTAGGATAAACTCTGCCTTAGCGAACTGCCATACATATAGCAATTTCTCCTTGCCGTGTATATTACACAGTGAAGAAAAGATACCCTGCTGCATATCAAAAGGTTGTAATTTCATTTAGGCGTTGTATTGACATGGTAAACTGCAAGAGCAGAGCTCAAGTGGCTACTTAAATCATAGGAGTTTTAAGCTGAAAATACTACCTGGCAGTAATGGCCCCGTCCTCAGGCTTACATGCCCGTACATCTGTGCTTAAAGTTTTCATCTTTCTTCCTATAAATAATAAACAGATCTGGTAGCAAGAGCAGTATGATGTTCCAAAATACAACAGGTGAATACCACTTATACAAGCAGGATGAAATCTAAAGTGGAGGAAAAGAGCATAAACAATGTGAGACAAATGCAACAAATCTACATGCCATAAGTACAGTATATCTGAAACTCTGTCAGAAGGAGTCTCTGGTCTCAGGAAAAGGAGTACAAATCCATACTTACTGGAGAACAGTTATTGTCATAGCCGCCTTGTCTGTTGTAAGTTACAGATGTGCATACTTTCCACAGAGTAGGTACTGTGTCATTTGTGCTTGTACTTTGGCACATTTTCTCTTGTCTTGTTGAAAGTATTGCTTAGAACAGTGGTTCCCAACCTTTTTGGCGTGGCGTACCACCGGAAGTAAGTGGCGATGGTGTCATCACCACTTACTTCTGGGGTTTCAGCTACAATGGAGCCCTGAAGGAGATCAGGGTGGGTGGGCATTTCTCAGCGTGGGAAACAGATGCGCTCAAGCTCTGCTACCCACCCAGAACCACTTACTGGCGTTTCAGGGCTACGGTTTCAGGGCTACTTGCTGGGTGCCACAAACATGCCTTATGGCACATTGGCAACACCCTAGCTGGTGCAGCGGTGCTGCGCCGACCTAAGCCAGCACTAGGATTGCGCAGTAAGTTGCAAAATGTTCAATTGTAGATGCAATGCTTAGGATCAGAGGCCAGACAAAACCGAAACATTTTGAACCCTTGCCGAAAAACCATGTGGCTCGCCCTTGCTCTGCCATCCCTCTAACTTGGGACAAAGGCAGCACTAAGAGTGCGGGCCAGAATGTATAGGAGAAGGCGGTCCTTCAGATAACCTGGACCCAAACCATGAAGGGCTTTAATGGTCAATACCAGCACCTTGAATTGGGCCTGGAAACGAATGGGCAGCCAGTTTAGTCACTGAAGCAGCAGTCCAACAGAGTCAAACCACCAAGCTCCAGTAACCACCCAGGCCACCTCATTCTGTGTTAATCGCAGCTTCTGAACTGTCTTCAAGGGAGCAGAAATTACTCTGTGATTCCAGATTCAGAATTTGTTCTTTGATCATGGGAATTGTAATCTCCCAGCGATACCTACTATTTGGTATGTGGATTTTTGAAACCTGAAGTACCAGTACCCTAAATTGTTGTCAGATTCTGATGGTCAAAACAAGAAGACAGAATTCCACAGCTCCCCATATACATTCAGGCAACCTCTTCTCCTCATTTCTGGTATTCAAATGGTGGCCTTATTATGGACCTACTCAGACAATGCATCTGAGCTAACCTCACCCTCATACAATTAGGGATGTGCACAAACATGCTACTTCTTCCACCATGCCTTTCCTCTTATTCTAATTGCATGGCAACAGTTGGTCCAAACCATCTCCTCCCACGCAATATAAATAGTACTTTGATAGGATGTGGGGTGGGGTGGTTCAGACAAGCCCCTTTGCCATCCCAAACAGTTGTAGTTCAATGCGATTTTTCCCTAAATCACTTATTTTCTTCCTAATAACAATTATATAATGATAGTCAATCAAAAGTCACTGGTTTCACGTAATTAAATTAAAAAGAAAGAAAAAGCACCAAAGCAACAGCTGATCGAGGCTGTGAACGCTAGCAAGCAGGTGCAAAAAATGCAAGCATTTGTGGGCTATCTGGACAATTCCGTCCTTCCAGCCACTTCTTATGCCAGAAATGTTTGTTGGAAAGCACTCAGGTCACCCTATGTGTGCATGCTTTTACCATGCTGTGTGATGATAAGCTATTGTCCCTGCTAAGTTCCGTGCAATCCAATAATCAAGAAAAGTTGCACCTAGTATGTATGGTCCACTTTGCAGCCACAATGACCAAAACTGAACTTCTTAAAAATGAAAGGATGTTATTATGAAAGCATCCAAAAGTAGTAGTAGCTTGGCTAAGATAATTCTGTGTCCAGGTACTCCAGGATTAAACACTGGATAGAATTATCTCCTCTGCCAGGAAAAAAAAATGATGATAATGGTGCAGAGCAGGTTTATCTGTTATGTCTTTTGCATGGTAATTGCCTTCTTATTCTTGCATGCATTCGATTGTATTTTTAGACAATTAGAAAGGGCAGGAGAAGTCAAGGTCACACTATTGCCCTTCATTCCCCTGGCCTTTGTCCTGGAACAAGTACTATTGTGGCCAAGACATAAATTAATTCTGCAATGAATATGTAGTTTCTATAAACCATACTTTTGTGTTGATGATAAGACTGGGTACTGTTTTCTCTGTTTTATGCAAAGCAATGCATTATCCTCTGAGGTAGTAAGCTCCTCCTCCTAAGATTCTGTATTACTTAACAGTTCTTGCCTTGTGCTCCCTAACATTCTGCTAGTTCAACCCTCTGTCATTTGAGTTCCTTAGATAAAAAGCTCTGTTATTTGATTGGTGTCTTTCCAACAGTGCTATGTGTACTACTTGTACCATGTGGAAAAATGAATAAAATATCTAAATGTTAAAAGACAGTTTATAAACACCATATGCACATACACACCGTGCAAAAGAAAACTTTTCACTGAAAATATTATAATTGGGCCATTCTTTTACTACATGAATGAAGGACTGAAAAACTATATATATTTATTAGGATATAAGGGGTAACAGAGACTATTTCCTCTGGATTCATGTGAAATTGTAATTAGTGTAAACCATTCTTTGTTTCGGAATAAATCCAAAGAGTTCACTTGTTTCAACGCACTTGCTATGTAAACAAGACACAACTTCTTGGCACCTCAGCTGAAGCTCTTTATAGGAATATAATGTTAATGAGCTATCACACTAGGAGAGGTGCGAGTGAATTTCATGTTTGCAACGTGTTGTATGTAGATGGTCAAAAGAAAAATTGCTTTCCTGTGTGTCTACACTTCCAGTCTGTGTGGGTCAGAAATACAACCAAGCCATCCAGAGCTATGCCCTGATCATTATATCCTGTAGTTCTATAGCATTAAGAGCAAGCAGGCTACCAATAACTCATGGTGATAGTACAGTACATTCAGCCTGGAGATCAGCTGTTTATCTTCACGCTTGCATAGAAAACAATCTTACATGAGTGCTTCCCCCCCCCCCTTGCGAGTCTTTGCAGCATAAGCAAACCATTTTAGTGGGGTATAGAGTGGCAGATGATATCTTGGTTTTTGCAGAAATTTCACAATGTGATTGAAACAAATGTGATTTAAAATAAGTTTTAGATTACAGTACAATGAATTATTGGGCAAAGAGAAGAAAGTGGTAATGCAGCCAGGCAATTGAGACACACATTTCTTGCTCATCTGCTGAGAACATCCTGAAGCCCAGACTAACCATCTTCACTGTGTGCCATGAGCTGCTGTAAAATGAATGTGCAAATATACAGTACACGTGGTGTCATACTTGATTCTTCTGCTGTCCATTTCCAGCTCTTCCAGGTCATTTCCCCCCCACATTCAAATGCTCATATAGCCCCTCTCTACCATTCTTAAATTAGTGCTACCTATGATATCTGCTTGTTGAAAGCTTTGCTGCTTTCTCCTAGTTGCACATACTGGGACCTTCACAATCATTGCTTGATTTTCATATGCTGCTTAAAATTAAATGGTGGGATTCTCATGATACCAACAAAATAAGCCCTGGTTTCTCATGTAAAACTTTCAGCCTTTGAGAGCCGTGACAAATCAGGTGGTATTTTGCATGCTTGATTTGAAGAGTACTATAAGCATGAGAGTACTATAAATAGCTTTAAAATATGAAAAAGCCAAAGATTTAGCAGGCCACTCAGTCAAGTCTGGCATTTGGAGCTACAGAAAGTATATGACAGCTAGAAAAGAAGTCTCTCACAACAACAAAATTCTGGATCATTGTTTCTTTGACCATTGAGGCACTGTACAGGAGTGCCTTTAACTCCAGCATGTTCCCCAAAGTAGGTTCAGTAATTGATATTCCTGTATTACAGGGGGATGCTGAGAAGTAAGTAGTAATGTGCCAAAGCTAATTGTTAAGCTAATCTTTAAATACACACCACCCATGGGAAATATTAATATTTTGTCCATTGGACTGTAATATAGCAGAGAATCGTGGTTTTTAAAAGTGATTAAAAAGAAACAGCAAACAAATGATTGTATGAAAGACTGTTTATAGTCTAATCAAGAACATAATATACGAAGATCCCTGTAGGATCAGACCAAGGGTCCATCTAGCCCAGCATCCTGTTTCTCAAAAGGCCCAACCAAATGCCTCCAAGAATCCCACAAGCACTGCGTGAAGGCCGCCATAGCTCTCCTGTGCTTGTACACCCCAGAAACTAGTATTCAGTGGTAATTCTGCCTCTGAACATTGAGGTTCCACTTGGCATTTTGGCCATTAACTGATAGACCCATCATTCATGAATTTGTTTAGCCCATTTCTAACTCATCTAAACCAGTGGCTCTTCACTGCATCTTGTAGTAGTGAATTTAGTAAGCTCCTTACGTATACTCCTTACGTATATGCGTGTCACTGTAGCGTGGTGCGCGGGGCAGGTCGCCCGGGGGGGTGACGCACGCAAAGGGTGATGCGCACCCGCGCCCGTGCAGAGGCTCCGAGGCAGGAAGAAGGCCTCGGAGCGTCCGCCCCGACTGGCGGTCCGGGGCCTTCTGAGAAGGCCTGATGCGTCGACATGTCATTTATTAGCTATTTCGTGCATGCGCAGACCGTTTCTGAGGGCAAAAGGGCAGCCCTTGCCTTCAGAAATGGTCTGCGCATGTGTGAAAAAGCTAATAAATGACGCGTCGACGCATTGGGCCTTCTCAGAAGGCCCCGGACCGCTGGACAGTGCGGACGCTCTGCAGCAGCGGGGGTAAGTGTTACCCTAGGGCAGGGGTGATGCATGTGCCCCTGCTCCAGGGTGACACGCCCTAGTGACGATACTGCCAGTGGATACATTTAATAAATTTAAACCAAGCTAAATAGAATATATGCTTCAAGAAATATTGTGAAATATGTGGGAAAAAAACCCTTGAGTAAAGTCTGTTGGTTGATATGTAATCCTAGAGGGTACAATCCTGCTGTCTGTAATGTGTGGGTAAATCTCACTGACCTGTGCAGAATTTTAAAAGTTAATAGATATCGGAGTGCAGCCAAAAACTGTAGATCATACTAACTTTAAAATCCATTAAAACATAGGGATTGGGAAATGCTATTTAGCTATAGTTTATTTTTAATGGAAAACACTCTAAAAACCCTTTTATTGAAACTTGCAGAATGTCTAAAAGACAAAGACTAACAAAACTGAATAGTTTATATATGCGCATGTTTCATAATAAGCATCCCTGAGAACATAAAGGCTCAGTGCATATAAAAGGCAATCACTAGTCAGAGGTGTGTGTATGTGTATAATTCTTATGTTAAAAATTAGCAGTCATGAATAATAGCAGACATTTAAAGATGTACAGTACGAAAAAGAAACATCTATGTAAAATGGAAGGACTAATAGACCCGGTTAAATAACTTTAATCAAAATAGTCCAGATATTGCATAAACTGGGAGCTAGAGCTGAATTGTGTTCCCAGGTCTCAGTTTAATAGAAGCAGTATTTCTGGTGGAGACAGGCAGTTCATGTGCTCTTTAAAACTACAGAAGGGATCCCGCTTTCCTTTTTTCCCTCCTCTTTAGCAGTGGGCAGCCCTTCAAACTTTTGATCATTCCGACTTTGTACATTGCACGACTGAACTCAGCTATGCCAAACATCCTCTTAGGAAGTTGACATTTGTGCAGTTTCTCAAAAAAGGGGGAAGAATGAATCCCAACTGTTTCCTCTTGCCCTTTTGATTGAGAGAGCAGTAAGTCAGCAGGAGAGGTGCAGCTTTTAACAAGGAGGGGTGTGTAGAAGCTGATTCCAATCCTTCTACAGGCAAAACAGAAAAGAAAAGGGAAGAGATTGATGTGAAGTAACACTAATCAGAGCTGATTATGGGGAATGAATGGGCTCATTGATGAGGACAGACACAACAAAGAGATTAGGCAGTGGAAGGGAAAATCCTGCACTGGGGTGAAGGAAGTTGGTTTATGACCTAGGAGGCCCCTTTGAAATCTAATTTGTATTATTCTGTATCTTTTTTTTCTTTTTCTGCTCCTCCATGCACAGATAATTGGAAATATCCTGAGCTGCAATGCTCCTTGATTTCTTCTTAAATGTAGCACTGTCTGACCTCCCAGTGTTAGGAGACCACAAAGCTCTACCAGTGGAAGCTTTTAGCAAACACAACACTGAAAATAAATCTTAGCACTGTTGTATAATGGGATCGTTAATTGTGATTAGAAGGAAAGGAGCCATCATAGTTACTGTTTCCATAAACCATTGTGTCTAACAGTTGGGAGATAGGATGAATACATACCGTAGGCTTCTGTTTGAAACACTTCCATCCGAACCCCCCATCCTGTGCAACTTCTCCTTTTAGGCAAACAGATCTGTGTTGCCTAGGGATACATTAAACACTTGTGATGATAGAGATCATTGCAGATGGCCTCTGTGATAGATCTTTCTTGTTGCTGCACAGACCTGGGAAATGAAGTGTCATGTCTGTCTGCAAGAGAGAACCAGGCAGAGCACAGCTCAGCCGTGTGTTACACCAGAAAAGATCTGGCTTAGTGCTGCTCTCATTTTGATGGCAGCAGTTTTGAACATACATCTCAGATGTATGAGAGAGGTGAGATGTATGAGAGATGTATGAGAGAGATGTAAAGAGAGGTGTGGGAAGAAAAAGGAGCAAAAGGTCATTAAAGTGATGCCATCAGAATCAAAAAGGAACATATAGCAAGCTAACATACTGACTCAGATTATTGGACAATCGAATTCAGTATTGTTGACACTGACTAGCAGCAAGGTTGCAAACAGGCATATTTTTCTACCCTACCTGGAGATGCTTGGAATTGAACCTGAGACTTTCTGTAAGCAAAGCAGATGCTCTTCCATTGAGCTATGGTCCTCCCTGAACTTAAAGAGATGTGATAAGAGACAGAGCACATAACTTGAGTTCCCTGCTTGGCAAAATGTGTTACTTTTGCCTGTAGCAATATGAAATCCCAGGCTTTAAAATCTTACAATATAAAACAAATACCACCACCACCCTGAGTGCTTATCATCTGCGAGATATTTTAGTCATTGGCTGTGGTGTGTATAAATATCCTAACTGCTAGGGAAAGGATCCTTCATAGAGTGTTCAGGGCAACTACTCTGAGGTATTGCAGCTCTAAATTATGTGAAGCTGTGCTATTGACAGAAATGGGGAGATTATGCTGGAGTGGGAGGGTCTAAAGACTATCAAGTTGAATGGGAAGGGGAGGTTGAATAACCAGGGACCCTGAGAAGTCAGTGGGGCTGTAGACAGGGTTATCTATGTGCTGCTGTTGGGACAGGAATGCAAAGATGACAATGATGCAAATGAAGTCAGGCAGGTCAGGAAGTGGGCACAGGAGGCTGGATTTTCATATTTGGCTCTAATCTTTTTAGTATAGAGTTCTAAACTGAAAATAACTGAGAGGAAAAATATCTCCTGAAACTATAAATGCTCCATTTGTGCTGCCTGACTTCCATGTATCATGTGCATATGTCCACTGTTGATAGAAAGCCCTCTTTCCTTTGCCTGCCCTCTAATGGCAGAAGAATAATTTGTTAGTAATGTTTCAAAAGTAGGGTTTATATAGCCGGCAGTCTTCTGCACATAGGTTTTACACTTCAATCCTGTTGAAATCAATGAAATATATAATCACAAACTGCAGACAGGATTTCTAAAAAAAAAACCTTTTAGCTCAAGTGGAAGCAGTCTTAGCAGGAGTAAGATTCTGATTTTGAATCCTGCTGATGATCAGTGGAGAAAGAAAAGTACTTTTTGAGAATGAACAATCACATCTGCCTTTCTTAAATCTCCTTTTACAACTTCATTAACGTCCATCCAAAACCTCACCCGTTTCTGTGGACGTTGCATAATGGTTGAAGTGTCTCTGAGGAATTTACTGGAATTAATTCTGGGAAATTTGTATTAAGCCGTGAAAGGGAAATTTGCTGCCATATTTGTCAACTCTAAACTGTTGATTACATCAGCACTGTAGCAGCAGAGAAGCGCTCAGGAAGTTGCAGAAGTGGCTAACCCAAAACTAAAAATTAGTTTCTCTCAGATATTCTAGTGAAATGTTAAACATCTCATGTTAACTCCTGATATTGTGAAGAAAGAAAAACAAGACTCTCAAACCAGTCAGCCAACAAGATCGTCTAGAAATACTCTGTTGAAATGTCACCCACAACACCTTTTGTCTTTAAAATTAATGTCAGTCATAGTCACCGAATCATGCAATGCCCAAGGGCCATTGAAGAGAATTTATGCGGATTTGATTTTTCCACAGAGAAGAGGCTCACTGAATCATCTTGTCTTGGCACTTCTTATGGCCACACACTTAATGTAACCATTTACAGAGAAAACAACTATTCCGTTTGTCCAACTTTGTTGTTTATTTGTTCAGTCGCTTCCTCCTCTTCGTGACTTCATGGATCAGCCCATGCCGTCGGCCGTTATTCAACTATATAATTATTATTCACAGCCAGCACCATGGCTTACTAAACGTATATTCTTCCTCAATGTATGTGACACAGGTACTTTTTGTGCCATTGCATGCCAGGGTCTGTTGAAATTAACATAAGAATATAAGAAGAGCCTGCTGGATCAGGCCAAAGGCCCATCTAGTCCAGCTTCCTGTATCACACAGTGGCCCCACCAGATGCCTCAGGGAGCACAAGAAAACAAGATACTTGTATCCTGTTGCCACTCCCTTGCACCTGGAACAAAGAAAACCTACTCCTACAATCAGGAGGTTACTTATCCCCATCATGGCTTGTAAGCTGTGATGAACTTTTCCTCCATAAATCTGTCCAATCCCCTTTTAAAGGCATCTAGACCAGGTACCATCACCACCTCCTATGGCAAGGAGTTCCACAAACCAATTAAACACTGGGTAAAGAAATATTTTCTTTTGTCTGTTTTAATACTCCCTCCACTCAATTTGAGTGGATGTCCCCTAGTTCTAGTGTTTTGTGAGAGGGAAAAGAACTTCTCTCTATCCACTCTCTCCATTCCATGCATACTGTATTTCTTCAATTCTAAGACGCATGTTTTTTCCCAATTAAGCATTTCAAAAAATGGGGTGCGTCTTAGAATCGAAGGTCTCCAAAAAGCACCCCAAAATGCTATCTTCTTACTTACTGGGGCTTGGGGGAGCTTCAGGGAGGCCTGCACAACCCTCTGCAGGCCACCCTGATCTTCAGTTCGGCCAAAAACGGTGATTTTCAGCCATTTCCGGTTTTCGCAAAAACCAGAAATGGCCAAAAATTGCTGTTTTTCGCCAAACTGAAGATCAGGGTGGCCTGCAGAGGGTTGCGCAGGCCTCCCTGAAGCTCCCCCAAGCCCAGGTAACGAAGGAAATGGCACTTTCTGACGGGGCCAGAAATGCTATGCAAAGGCAGTGCACTCAGTCATCCTCAGCTGCAGGAGACATGCTGGGGAGAGTTGGTGCTGAGTAGGTAGATTTAATGAAGGGAGGTGAGTCTTACAATTGATTGATTTTTTTTCCCTGCTGGTGGTACTGAAAGTAAAGGTGCGCCTTAGAATCGATGGCGCCTTAGACTCGAAGAAATACGGTAATTTTAAACGTCTCAATCATGTCCCCCCTCAACCGCCTTTTTTCTAGACTGAAGAGCCCCAAACGCTGTAGCCTTTCCTCATAAGGGAGATGCCCCAGCCCACTAATAATTTTGGTCGCTCTCTTCTGCACCTATTCCAGTTCCAGTATATCCTTTTTGAGATGTGGCGACCAGAACTGGACGCAATACTCCAAATGCGGCCTTACCATCGATTTGTACAACGGTATAATAATATTGGCCGTTTTATTCTCAATCCCTTTTTTAATGATCCCAAGCATGGAATTAGCCTTCTTCACAGCCGCCGCACACTGGGTCGACACTTTCATCGACCTGTTCACCAGTACCCCAAGATCTCTCTCCTGATCCATCACAGACAGCTCAGAACCCATGAGCGTGTATGTGAAGTTTTGATTTCTTGCCCCAATGTGCATCTCTTTACACTTACTTACATTGAAGCGCATCTGCCATTTTGCTGCCCATTCTTCCAGTTTGGAGAGATCCTTCTGGAGCTCTTCACAATCCCTGCTGGTCTTCACCACCCGGAAAAGTTTAGTGTCATCTGCAAACTTGGCCACCTCGCTGCTTGTCCCCAACTCCAGGTCATTTATGAACAAGTTGAAAAGCACCGGTCCCAAGACCGATCCTTGGGGCACACCGCTTTTCACTTCTCGCCATTGTGAAAATTGCCCATTGACACCCACTCTCTGTTTCCTAGTCTTCAACTAGTTCCTTATCCATAGGAGGACCTGCCCCCTTATTCCCTGACTATGGAGTTTTCTCAGGAGCCTTTCATGAAGGACCATGTCAAACGCCTTCTGAAAATCCAGGTATATAATATCCACGGGTTTGCTCGCATCCACATGCCTGTTGACTTTTTCAAAGAATTCTAAAAGGTTTGTGAGGCAAGACTTCCCCTTGCAGAAGCCATGCTGACTCTCCCTCAGCAAAGCTTGTTCTTCTATATGTTTTCCGATTTTATCCTTGATGAGGCTTTCCACCATCTTCCCTGGAACAGATGTTAGGCTGACCGGCCTGTAGTTTCCCAGGTCCCCCTCCTTCCTTTTTTAAAGATTGACGTGACATTAGCTATCCTCCAATCCTCTGGCACAGTGGTCGATTTAAGGGAAAAGTTGCATATTTTTGTCAAGATATCAGCAACTTCATTTTTGAGTTCCTTAAGCACTCTTGGGTCAATCTGGACCCAGTGACTTATTTATCTTTAATTTGTAAATTAAGTCTAAGATGTCTTCTTTTTTAACTTCTATTTTACTTAATTCTTTAGTCAGGAGTGGCCGTTCGGGCAGCGGCATCTGCCCGAGGTCTTCTGCCATGGTGACAGATGCAAAGAACTCATTTAATTTCTCTGCAACCTCCAAGTCCCCTTTTATCACCCCTTTCCCTCCCTCACTGTCCAGCGGGCCAACCTCTTCTCTGGCAGGTTTTCTGCTTCTAACATATTTGAAGAAGCTTTTATTATTCCCTTTAATGTTTCTGGCCATACGCTCCTCAAAGTCTTTCTTGGCCTCCCGTATCATCTTTTTACATTTCTTTTGCCACAGTTTGTGCTCTTGTTTATTTTCCTCATTAGGGCAAGACTTCCATTTACGGAAGGAAGCTTCTTTGCCTGTTATAGCCTCTTTAAATGTGCTTGTTAGCCATGCCGGCACCCTCCTGGACTTAGTCAAGCCCTTCCTCCTTTGTGGGATATACTCCTGCTGGGCCTCTATTACTGTAGTTTTAAACAGCCTCCATGCACTCTGGAGAGATTGGACTCTTTTTACCTTCCCTTTCAGCTTATTTCTAACTAGTCTCCTCATATTAGGGAAATCCGCCCTTCGGAAGTCAAGGGTTTTCAGATTTGCTTGGCACTCTCCCCCCGACATGCATGGCGAAACAGATCGCAGCATGGTCACTGTTCCCCAATGGCTCTGTAACATTTACCTCCCTGACCAGGTCCTGAGTACCACACAATATCAAATCCAGAGTTGCCTGTCCTCTGGTTGGCTCTGTGACTAGCTGCTCTAAGGCACAGTCATTTAGCATATCCAAAAATCCAGTCTCTCTTTCATGACCAGAGCTTGAATTGACCCAGTCGATATGAGGATAATTGAAGTCCCCCATGATCACAACCCTGTCTCTCACTGACATCTCTCTGATTTGTTTCCTAATCTCGAGGTCCCCTTCAGGTTTTTGATCTGGGGTACGATAACATACCCCCACTATTACATTGCTCCTTGAGCCTGGTAATTTAACCCACAGTGATTCTATGGTAGAGTTGGACCCCCTTCAATCTCTACTCTGCTAGATTCTACCCCTTCTTTGACATAGATGGCCACCCCACCTCCAACACGTCCCTCTCTGTTCTTCCTATAGAGTTTGTAGCCTGGGATTGTGGTATCCCACTGGTTCTCTGCAATCCATCAGGTTTCCGTTATGCCCACTATGTCAGTGTTTTCCCTCGCCACCAAACATTCGAGTTCTCCCATCTTCACTCGGAGACTTCGGGCATTCACATAAAAGCACTTGTATGTCAGGTTCCCTGAGAAGAGTTGTTTGTTTGCTTTTCCCCCCTGTAGCCTCTCTTCCTGATGGACCGGCTGTCTTGTCCCATCCCATTTCCACTTCCAATTTCTACTCTGTCGTAACCTTGCTGTTCCTGAACCTCTCCACCCTCATTCCCTAGAGATGAGGAGTCCCGAACCGGATGCCCCTCGGCTCCTGTCGGCTTTCCCCCAGGGGTCAGTTTAAAAGCTGCTCTGCCACCTTCTTTATGTTACGTGCCAGCAGTCTGGTTCCATTTTGGTTCAAGTGAAGCCCGTCCCTCTTGTACAGGCCCGGCTTGTCCCAAAACGTTCCCCAGTGCCTAACAAACTTAAACCCCTCCTCCTGACACCAGTGTCTCATCCACGCATTGAGACCCATGAGCTCTACCTGCCTAGCTGGCCCTGCATGTGGAACAGGTAGCTCTTCCAAGAACGCTACCTTTGGTGTCCTGGATTTGAGCTTTCTACCTAGCAGCCTAAATTTTGCTTCCAGGACAGCCCGGCTACATTTCCCCACGTCGTTGGTGCTGACATGAACCACAACCGCTACCTCCTCCCCAGCACTCTCTACCATCATATCTATACGAGACGTGATGTCACCATGCGGTACTCACATCCATCATAGACCCCCCCTCTCTATGTTCCTGACTATAGAGTCACCCACGACAAGAAGCCCCCTTCACAGATGGGTAGCCCTTCATAGATGGGTAGCTTGCAAGATGGATCTTTATTTATTTGGGAAAACATTTTGAGGTTTCTCAAACCTCTATTCAGATCCTGGGTTGGCCTGAAGGAAATGTATAATTCCTAGTACTAAGTATCAAGTGATGCTTTTCAGAAGAGTTTAAAGAGTGTAGGAATGAATCAATCACTTGGAACATCTCTTCTAATACTCACTAGCTGTCACCACTTTCAGTCAAAATGTAGGATACAGTCATGGGATGTCATGGCATTACACTTTTTCTTACACACAGAAAATACCCTTCTTTAGGAAAACGCATGAAAATTACATATAGATTTCCATGTGATGGCTGCATCCATAGGTTTGCATATTTACTTTGCCATATTGACAAATGGTACACATGTACTGGGAAGCTACGTCCAGTTGCAGCTGTCCAGCATGTCTATCTCTCTAGAAAAATACTGAAGCCTGCCTCTGTATGTGTATGTGTATGTACGCACACAATTGTCAGATGTGGCAATATGTATATAGGTTTCATACATTTTCCTGGAATTAAATGTTTTCCAAGTAGGAATAGTGTAATTCATGACATATCCCTGAGAGTTGATTCCTATGGGATTGAAGCTTTTTAATCTCCAAGTTTTGTCATCAAGTGTACTTCACTCAATGGCTTGCAATTCATCCCTTTGTGTATTTTGCATTATTTCATTCTAAAGATGTTTGAAACTTTTCTGCATATTCAAACTGAGTGCTAGGAATAGAGAGAGTGATAACTTTCCTCTGCATCGGAAGTGAAAATTCAACAATACCTCTAAAAACAGGACTCCACCCAAAAAAAGTTATTTCCTCATAACACTTATGGTGCAATCCTATCTAACTTTGTGTCCTGTGATGCAGCAAGGCCAGTGCAGCCTGCACTGCATTCAGGGCACAAAAAGGCTGCTGGGGAGGTCACCTCGGGGGAAGGGAACGTCCCTTCCCCCGGGTAAAGCCACCCTGATGGGGCTACCTGGATGTGCACCATATATTTTGCTAGCACAAGTCCAGGAGCCCCGTGTAACAGCGGCCAGGCACAGGATGGGGGATAGGATTTCGCCGATGATCCTTCTCCCTTCCCGGGCCCAGCTAACCAATCCCACTTCCTAGAATTCCCTGTTCCGCCCTCCCCTGCTTCTCTGCCGCCGGGCAGGGAACCTACCTTCCCCTGTGGGCACTTCGAAGGATCTGGGAAAGGGAAGATCTGGCTGGCGCAGCCTCCTCGTGGGGTGATGGAAACATGCTTTATGGCACGTTTGTGACACCTGAGACTGGCAGAGCAGCACTCTGCTGGTCTCCAACTTACACAGGATTGGGCTTTTAGTGGTTGTCTCACTGGCAGGGACGGGGCTTGGCCAGCATTCTACCAGCATTAGAGAGCTGCCCGTTTTAAGAAGACCCTGGACAGTTCTCCAGTACAAATCTGTTATTTTATTTTGTTGTTTTGCTTTTGTTTTTCCAAATCTGAAAGCCAAATGCTGCAAAGACAATACTGTCTTTAATTCTCTCCATGCATAGAAAAGAATTAAATGATGTAATGGTTCCCACACTCATAGTATTTAGGTACTATGTATTTTTGCAGATTTGTAAATATGCGAGCCTGTAAAGTTTTGCAAAAAGGATAACAGATACTTCGGTGTGGATTCTGAGAGTAATTGTTTGAATCTTTCATTTTCTTTTTGTTTCCCCCACACACACACACACACACACACACACACACACACACACACACACACACACACACACACACACACACACACACACACACACACACACACACACACACACACACACACACACACACCGTTTCATGAAAATTCATTAATCTGTGACATTTAAAGATTCTGTCTGATAGGTGTCTGGAGCAGAGGCCGGCTGCGTACATCAATAGTTTCTTAGAGTCTGGCACTCTGTCAATATTTGGGGGCCTCAGTAACAGCACTTAAATGCAGCGCCTGCTAGCCGTCATGCTCTTAGCATGTCTGTAAGTGTCTGAATGAACAGATATTACCACGTCAAGCCCCTTTATGACTGGCAACACTTTAGAAACAAAACACTTAGAAGATAGCTTTACCATTCTCCTTCTGTTCCCTTTCTGTCTTCTTGGCTGTTGTTTGATGGAGTTCAAGCATTTTAGCCAAACCTCTATCCTGCAGAGAGTCTGTTATCAAACAGGATGGTAAAGATGATGTTATGCACCAATTTATTTAACTTTATAGCTAAACTTTTTCAACACAAAACATTGTTTAGGGAGAGGTTGAATCTACTTTTATCAGATGAAAGGCCTGGTTTCCTGTCTCTGATGGCAGCCACTGGATCTAGTCAATTGTTGAATGGATTGTGCCCCATATAGTGGGAGAAAAAAGTTCAGTCTAAAATGCACCCTCTAGCTGCTCCCCCCCTTATATCAAAACGTGGGTAAGCACATTTTTTAAAATCCTGCAGCAGGGAAGAAAGCAGCTTCTGAGGACCTGCCACTGCTTCTCTCCTTGACACAGTATAAAAACAAACATGGTTCATCATAGGACAGTTATGGCCCAATCCTATTGAGAAGAAGCGCCGGCGGAATACATGTTCCACTGGTGCTGGCTGCCACAAAAGCGCCGTAAAGCTTTTGTGGCAGTTCAGGGAGCCAGGGGGAAGGCCAGAGTCTTCCCGCATGCACTGGTGGAGCGACGGAGGCCCACTGGAGCAGATATGCCCAAGGTGAGGGGGAGGGCGCGGAGGGGGTTGAACAGGGCAGAACAGGGAGGGGCAGGGTGGGCGGATCGAGCCTGGGAGGGGGCGGGTTTGGCGGCGGCACACACCAAATCCTAACCACCTTCCTGGGCCTGGTCTGCCTGCACGGATCAACTCGGACTTGCACCAGTGATATCGCTGGTGCAGGTCTAAGTTGACCCATAGCGGCTGCTGGGCTTAACCCAGAGCAAAGAGACAAATGTCCCCTTAACCTGAAGATACTTCCAGCAGCCAAAAATCCCACGCGGGATGCAGTGTAGCCCATGCCTGCTCTGCTGCATCGCCGCACAGGGATTTAGTTAGGACTGGGCTGTTAGTGAAGCCAACATGGGAATACTAATTAGTTTTAGTATTAGCAACTACTAATTAGTTTGTTAGATCATGCAAAATTACAAATGTTGGTGGTGGGCAACTCACATCCTTGGCAGAGTGAAGTTAATTCAAAAACAAAATGGCTCCCAGTATTT
Source organism: Plestiodon gilberti rubricaudatus (assembly GCA_026170595.1). Classification (NCBI taxonomy): domain Eukaryota; kingdom Metazoa; phylum Chordata; class Lepidosauria; order Squamata; family Scincidae; genus Plestiodon; species Plestiodon gilberti. Next base: position 200,311,101 of record JANXHW010000003.1, on the reverse strand, counting down.
AAGAATATAACTTAATAAACAGCTACCTTGCAATAAGCTTCATGGAACACAGTGGGATTTACTTCTAAGTAGATAACCATAAGCTTGCACTGTAAGTTGGGATGCTTGGTTTTAATAAAGTCATCCCAAATATGGGTTTGTGGTATGAAATCCATATGGTGAAAGATACTGTCATTACAAAGTGCAATATTGAATCAGGAATTGGTTTTGGACAATAAATGTGAAAAATCAGTATTATTGAGTTCAGAACATAATTCCATGATAAACTTTACACATATGTGACAATGCCATTAGATATCTTTTTTCTTCAGTTGCTGACAGGTGAGATTATATTTTTCAGTTTGTTGCTTATATACAGTAAATGTACAAAATAGTTTATAATTCCATTTTAAAGTAATTATATAGGCATGGGAGTGAGTTTCTCAATTATCTGTCAATATAAAGTCTGAACGCTCTAGTCATCATAAATTCAAGACAATTTGTTTGTTCAGCATGATGTTAGGTATCAAGAATTTACCGTGTGAGGGATTTAATCTGACCACATTTCTGAAAAATCTAATTGAAAATAATGGAATAATAAAATTTATTTATTTATTTATTTTTATTTACAGTATTTTTATCCTGCCTTTCTCCCCGAAGGGACCCAAGGTGGCTTACAACAGAAAAAAAAATACATACAAAAAATACAATATAAAAATATCACATTTTAAAACAGTAAAAAACAATTAATGAAAATTAATAAAAACAATATCTAAAAATCGATTTAAAAGATCATGGCGACAGTCAAAACAGGAGCATAAAAACAGCAGCACCCCCACCTGTACCAGTGAGATGTTAAAAAAGGCAGTGGCTCAGAAGGCTTCTTTGAACAAGAAGGTTTTTAGGCCTCGCCGGAAAGTGTCCAAGGAGGGAGCAGTTCGTAAATCAAAGGGGAGGGAATTCCATAAGGTTGTTGCCACTACTGAGAAGGTACAAATTTCAAATTTTGCTTTGAATTGGAAATCTCACACTGTTTGCAATCATGTTGGTCTCCCCTCACCCCCACCAACCTATTTTAAATGTCTCCTTTTGGCAGTTTAGATTATGTCAAAAATTCCAGGATAAACAACAGCGACATGAATATTTTATTTTATTTTTTCACATTTTTATACCGCCCTTCCTCCAAGGAGCTCAGAGTGGTATACATATTTCCTCCCCTCCTTTTTGTCCTCACAACAACCCTGTGAGGTAGGTGGGGCTGAGAGATAGTGACTGGCCCAAGGTCACCCAGGAAGCTTAGTGGCTGAGTGGGGATTTGAACCTGGATCTTCCAGGTCTAAGTCCGACTCCCAAACCACTACACCATCCTGGCTTTCAGATAATTTATTAATTTCAGATAATTTATTAATATTTTTATTTAATTCAAATATTAATATCCAACCTTTTGGTCACAACATGACCCTCAAGGCGGCTAAGAAACAATAAAAGTTTTTTTAAACAAGCCAAAACCCAACCTGTAATATGTTTTATTTTACATGATGTTTTACTTTATGTTTTACTTTACTTTAACGTCTGTAAAGTGCATATAAGAATAAAGTGATATATAAATACTAAACATAACATTGTCCGGTGGTCAAAAGAACTTCCTATGAAGGCACTTCTTGTGCAAAGAAGTATCCTTGATTTCTTCCAGTTCCCCCTCCTGCAGCAGGTTGCCATGGGACATCCCACACCATCACCTGACCCTCTAGAGCAGGGGTTCCCAACCTGTGGTACTAGTACCACCAGTGGTACCTCAGCCGACTGCTGGTGGTACTCGGACCGCTGGACCACTGGAACCCCGCTCTGACCCAGAATTTTTGGTAGTGTGTTTTTGCTCCCAAGAGGCTCCTGCTTTAGCCAAGCCTCTCGGGAATGCTGAAAAGGGCCCTCCCACCTGCCCAGAGCCTCCTACCTGTTTTCTGGCCTCTGAAAACCTGAAAGTAACTGGCAATGATGTCATCGCTAGTCACTTCCAGTGGTACGCAGAAGGAGAGTGGTGCCGGAGGTGGTACTCGGCTGGGAAGGGGTTGTGAACCCTGCTCTAGAGTGGCTCTGCAAGGTGCAGCATAAAGGACTTCATTGGAGGAAGGAAGCTGGAAAGCCCTGTTGCCCTACTGGAGCAGTGCTCACATTTCTCTGGATTCAAGCCAAGGGGTTGTAACAGTAGCAGACTATCAGGTTTCATATTATTTTTCAGCTTTAACTTTTTCTTATGTTAATTGATTACCCTTTTATAATTCTGTAATTTGGAAGCCTGCTTTTGTGTGTGTATGTTTTTGACCTATGTTAAACAATCCTGATACATCCCTCTGTTTCCTCCTGGATAATTTAAGAAACCTGAGATATAATATTAGCTTTCAGGTAGGCAGCAAAGCTGGGGAAAATGGTATAGTTACTAAAGCTGCTGATGATAGGACAAATACAATAAACAATAACAATCTTCATAAATAAAGTTTGCTTTCTTAATTGTTGCATTCCTATTACACTTTATTTTCTCTTGTTATGGGAAGAGAAGCAGCAGTCAATAAAATAAATTATGAATATGGTCAAGATGTGCATTTTTACTGGTACTGTACTTCCAGTTGGGCTTCAATTTCAGTGTGGGATTCAGTTTCAGGGCCGTTGGGTTTGGATTTGGAAGGGCTCGTTGCTTTTTGCCCCTGCTTCCAGTTCCCTCAGGCTACTCATTCTGCAACCTACTTACTTAGGTGTATATCTATGGCTGTTTCTGCCTTACTAAAACAATGACATCGGGCCTTCCCCGGATTACACCTCCAAATGTCCCCTTCCCCCGAGTAGACCTACGGGCCACTGCAGAGCGGCCCAGAACGGGGAAAGGATCTGATGGGCGGCCCGACGGATAGTTAGGTAGGATTGCACTCTAAATTGTGTGTTGTTTCAGCTTTGGAACTGGGCAGATACACTTGTATGATGATGATGATCATTTTTTTTCCTTTGTCAGCTAGTTATTATGCAAAATCTTGGACAGTTGCTCATCATAATTTCCATCTGAAAGTACTGAGTGGCTTGCTATTTCACAGGGACTGGGCTGAACAGACCATGTTAGTGTGTGCTCCCTCATACCATGAAATTGGTTTAATTGTGCAAAAGGGAGGTATTTTTATTTATAGATCCATAATAGATTTTCAAAAATCTATTTAGAATACTTATCCACAGCTGGAAACATGTGGTTTTGAAACATGGCACATGTTATGGCGCATGCTAAAAATATATATTTGAGCAGCACTCGTCCCTCAAGGAAATATGACATCTCAAATAGTCTCCAAAGTTTTTAAAGAATATGGTTTATGGCGCTCTACCATAAAAATAGTCTAAGAAGGCACATCAACTTCTGTTAACTAGAATGGAGGGTCTTACCTCCCATAGTTTGATTATACCGCTATTCTTTTATTGGCTGTTAGGTTTCATTGACTACGCAAAAGCCTTTGATTGTGTGGATCACAACAAACTGTGGCAAATTCTTAAAGAGATGGGAGTACCAGACCACCTTACCTGTCTCCTGAGAAACCTGTATGCGGGTCAAGAAGCAACAGTTCGAACCGGCCATGGAACAACCGATTGGTTCAAAATTGGGAAAGGAGTACAGCAAGGCTGTACAGGTGGGCCCCCATATCCACTGATTCGCTATCCACTGTTTCAGTTATCCACGGATCGCAGGGACCCCCCAGCAGAGGAGGAGCCAGACCATTTTTGTTCCGGTTCCCAAACCCTTGACGCCCCCCCATAAAAACACGCGGCCGTAACCCTTTACGCCCCACGGCGCAGCCACGCCGCAATTTTTTCGGATTTTTGATTTCGGTTTGGAAGCCTCCTTGTCCACTTTGTACCTCCTGTCTCCATTTCCAGCAGCACACATGATGAGGCATTCATAATGATGTGAATTTTGTGAATTTTGCTCTGCAGAATAAACTTGAAAGTGTTCCAAACATCAATTTTATGAATTTTGCTCTGCAGAATAAGCTTGAAAGTGTTCCAAACATCAAACATGTGGTGTATTTCCCCTTAATGTCCTCTAGGGGGGGGGTGAATCAGGACTCCTGGGATGCAAGGCAAGGCTGCAAGGCAAGGGGGAAAAACTACAATCCCCAGCATGCATCTTGTTCAGTCCAAGATGGCGGCGCCCAGGGAAAATGGAGCCTGCGCCCCTCCGAAGCAAGATAAGTGGGCCAAAAGCAAACACACTCCCTGGGGGGGGGGGGGAGCTGCAGCGGGGGGGCGATATTAAGAAAAAAACCCAAGAAATTGATTAAAAAACGGGAAAAAACCCAAAAAACCGGAACTTTTACGGAGGCCTGCGCCCCCCCAGGGGGCCCAGCACCCTATGCCCTGGGGCCCACCGCCCCATATTAGGCAACGCTTCTGCCCCCCAGGCTTTTACTTTTTTCCCAGTAAGCTTTGTTTCTTCCTTAAACAAACAGGAGAAGCAGCCTCTGGCTGCTTATTACAGGCAAGTAGAACGAGACTAAGTACTAAAGAGGCTCTGCAAGGTTAACAGAAACCTTGCAGAGCCTCTCTAGGACTTAGTCTCGTTCTACTTGCCTGCAATGGAGGCTGCTTCTCTGTTTGTTTTAAGGAAGAAACAAAGCTTGCGGAAAGAAAAATAAGAGCTGGGGGGCAAGCATGGCTGCCTGCAGGGGAGGCAGGGTGGGGGTGGCCTCAGGAAACCATGGAGGGGGTGTTCGCTCTTATCCACGGTTTCAAGTATCCACGGAGGGGCCTGGAACATATCCCCAGCGGATATGGGGGCCCACCTGTATATTGTCACCCTGCTTATTTAACATATGCAGAGTACATTATGAGAAATGCAGGACTGAATGATTCGCAAGCCGGAATCAAGATTGCCGGGAGAAATATCAACAACCTTAGAACCTTCCTTATAATCCGACCCGTACTCTGAGGTCATCAGGGGGGGCCCTGTTAACCGTGCCGCCATTGACGGAGGTGAGGAGGATGGCGGCGCGGAATAGGGCCTTCTCGGCTGTGGCGCCCCAATTATGGAATTCCCTCCTCTTGGAATTAAGAACAGCTCCCTCTTTAGAGACCTTTCGGTGGAGCCTTAAGACGTTTTTATTTAGGTTAGCTTTCGATGTCTGACATGGTGGCTTTTTAACAAATGGCTTTTAACAAATGTAAATACAGGTGACCCACTGGGGTTGTTTATTTTAATTGTTTTAATTATTTGTTTTTACTTATTTTATGTACATGTTTATTTTAATGTTGTAAGCCGCCTTGAGTGCCCTTGCTGGGAGAAAAGCGGGATATAAATTCTTTAAATAAATAAATAAGAAATAAATAAATAAAATATGCAGACGATACCACCCTAATGGCAGAAAGTGAAGAAGAACTAAAGAGCCTCTTGATGAGAGTGAAAGAGGAGAGTGCAAAAGTTGGCTTGAAACTCAACGTTAATAAAACTAAGATCATGGAATCTGGTCCCATCAATTCCTGGCAAATAGAAGGGGCAGAAATGGAAGCAGTAACAGATTTTACTTTTTTGGGTTCCAAGATCACTGCAGACGGAGACAGCAGCCACGAAATTAAAAGACGCTTACTCCTTGGAAGGAAAGCTATGGCAAATGTAGATAGCATAATAAAAAGCAGAGATATCACCATGCCAACAAAAGTTCGTATAGTCAGGGCAATGGTGTTCCCAGTAGCAATGTATTGTTGCGAGAGTTGGACCATAAGGAAGGCTGAGCGCCGAAGAATAGATGCTTTCAAGCTGTGGTGCTGGAGAAGACTCCTGAGGATCCCTTGGACTGCTAGGAGATCAAGTCAGTCAATCCTAAATGAAATCAACCCTGACTGTTCCCTGGAAGGACAGGTACTGAGGCTGAAGCTCAAATATTTTGGCCACCTAATGCGAAGAGAGGACTCTCTGGAGAAGACTCTGATGCTGGGAAAGATTGAACGTAAAAGGAGAAGGGGAAGGCAAAGGTTGAGATGGTTAGACAGCATCACCGATGCAACGAACATGAAAATGAGCAAACTCAGGAAAATAGTGGAGGACAGGAAGGCCTGGCGGGATATGGTTCATGGGATCACGAAGGGTCGGACACGACTTAACAACTGAACAACAACAAGGCATGGAGAACTAGAAGAGTTGTGAACTTAAAATTATGAGAAATTTCAAGCCCAGTCAACAGTGGAGATGTGATACCTAGAAACAAGTAGTAACTTGTCCTGGGCTTATCTAGTTGTTTGTCACCTTTTATGGCTTTAGAGAAATAAGATAAGTCTAGTTGCACACCTTTTGTCCCCCAGTATCTTATTTGTGCATACTTTCAGCACTTTCCTCCCTGTTGAATACCCATTCTCTTTTGGAGCAATGTAGCAATCTACAGATCTCTTCTGAGTTTGCGCTCAAATATAATATATTTTTTACTAATTATCTTTTTCATGAAACCAGCAGAGATCCTGTGTTACTTTTTCTTGAGGCTCTTTTTCTTGAGAACTTTTCCTTGAGGCTCACTAGGCCCCTTCAGTGGTACCTTTCCAGTGTTTGCGGAAGACGTTTTTAAAATTTATGCAGGCATATGATTGAGCTTCCCCTCTTTTTTATGTAGTCTACCTTTTTTAGCTATTATTTATTTTTGCCTGTGAATTTTAATAGTTCTGTTCATAATTGTTTGTTATTAATTGTTTATTGTTAGTATATAAAACAATAGAAACTTGTTTTCCTTATTTAATTACACAGGACTGTGCACGTTTTGCTTTCTTAAAAGTATGACCTATTATTGGGTATATTTGGGGCAATGATTCCAAAAATGGCATCAGTTTTGACCTATCATGTATAGCTTTGGGGGTATGGCATCGCTACCTCATAATGCAAGTCAAGTATCTTCCTTGTGAGGAATCGGACAACACAAGGAAACTGCTTGACTCTCATTATAAGGTGGCAATGCCGTACCCCCAAAACTAGACATGATAGAGCAAAATCGATGCCAATTTTGAAATCAGCACCCCAAATTCATATAAAACCACCATACATTTAAAAAAAAGGTTTTTTGATTTGCAGGCCTGTGTTATCTATCAATCATTTAAAAAAATATCTGGAAATGTCTGTGCCACCTTTCTACCTCCTAAAAGGCCCCCAATTTGATTCATAATCAAAACAGTATAAATCACTTTGAGGGCCTTTTAGAAGGTGGCAAGGTGGCACAGAAATGTCCAGAGAGAGCGAGAGCGCGCAAACAAGCTGCCCAGTGTCAATAGTAGGGTACTTTTGACCTGCTGTTCCCAGCTACCACAGCATATCTACTGTCCTTGGGGAAAGCAGTGCAGAAAAAGAATCACTCCTAAAAGAAGCACTGCATTCCCTGGTGGTGTTCTACCAACCTATGATTGCACTTCACAACAGAATAGCCTGTGAAGGGATCTATGCTTAGGATCTTTGTTTTCATTTTTCAAGGTTCATGGTATGGGGGGGGGGCTGTCCTATTTATATACAGAAGAAAACCACTGGTTTGTTTAGCTCCTAATTATCTGTAGAGATTGGCAGGGGCTTTCCAGGGTATCTGACAGGGGGCATTTCCAGTTCTACTTGGTGATGCTGCAGGTCGAATCTGGGCCCTTCTATATGACTATCTTGTGCTCTACCATTTGAACTACTATGGCCCATTTGCAAGAACTGTTGCTTACAGCACATTCAGATTTGCATTTATTGGAGCTGTTCACAAAGAGGGCTTCGTACAAAAGCTGTCATTAAAGAGAAGCAACGCAAGGAGTAGAAAAAAAGGCATTTTCCCTGTACTATTTAGAAATGTTGATATTTCCAATGTTCATTTTCACCGCAAACTTGCTTCCTGCCTCCTTTTCAGCTGCTGCTATCCTCCCCCAATTCTAAAAAGAAAGTACAGTATAGTATAGATTCCTTCTAGGAGGCTAAGCTGGTGAATTTCAAATTGAATCTTCAATAATAAATTTCCCATGGTTGCCATATCTGAAAAGTACAGTCATATTATGAAATAGACTCCAACCTAAGAGAGCTCCTGTTGCAGTACATTTGTTAACTTTTAAGATGCCACAGGACTCTTCGTTGTTTCCAATGCAATGTGTGTCTTAGAATTTTTCTTATCTTACTATGAGGGCATAAAAAGAGCCCCGCTGAATAAGACTAACAACGCAATCCTGGAAAAGCGGCCGGCGACGGAATGAGCATTGCGTTGCCGGAAGCCATCGCAAACGTGCTGTAAAGCACATTCGCGAGGACTCTGGAGTAAGGGAGGCCGGCCTCCCTCACTCTGGCGCTGGGACAAGCCTGCAGTCGGCAGCAGAAGGTGAGTCCGCCTCCGGTCGCGTGGGCGGCCCAGCAGGGAGGGGGGCCATTGGTAGGGGAAGGGGATTACACGGCCTCCTCTACTTCTGCCAGCTATTTAGCTGGCGGAAATCCGAGGAGGCCTATTCGGCCAGCCCCAGTTTACACCCGGGGAAGCAGACGAACGTTGCCTTCCCTGCGTAGACCTCCGGCACCGTGCATGCCGGCGGGTAGCCCTGGGTCACCGGTCGTCTCCTTAGTCAGGATTGCGCTGCAAAGGCCGGCTAATCTAGAGTCCTGTTTCCCACAGGGGCCAACTATTGGTAAGTGCCTCTGCTCCCAAGCAGTAGATGAAATCATACCCCTCTTCCCCCATTGCTCCTCTGCAAGTGGTATTTAGATGCATACTGTCTCTGAACCTGGAGGTAGCATGTAATTGTCCTAACTAGTAGCCATTGATAGAATTTCTCCTGAATTCATTACTGTTGATAGAATAGCTCTCAGTGTCCCCTTTTAAAGTCATCTAAGCTAGTGGTCATCGCCTCATTTTGTGGCAGCAAACTCCATAGATTAATTGTGTACTGTGTGAAAATGATGAGGTGGCTACAGCAGCTTCTTTCCATGGGAAGGTTACAACTGTGAAAGGCTATAACTGAAAAAAGGTAAAAAAAAAAATAGCTGTTGGAACTGTAAAAAGCACAAGAGGGAACTTTTTATCATATGTGGTGGATATGTCCCCAAGCAAAGAAGTATTGAACTCAGATTCATAAACAGATAGAGTTCATTTTAAAGATTAAGGTTCAAATGAAACCGGAAACCTTTTTGTTGGGTATGAGGGATGACCATGTAGGCGAAAAATTTCAAACTTTGGTTTTTATATATGATAACTGCTGCAAGAATTTTATATGCACAATATTGGAAGAATTCGGAGATACCTTCGCTGGAAGATTGGTGGCTGAAAGTTTTGGACTATGCTGAAATGGATAAAGTTACAATTTTAATTAAGGAAAAGTCAGTTAACCTTTTCGTGAATAACTGGAAACCATTTATCGATTTTTTTTTTTTAGAGAGAGAGAAGAACGATGTGATGATATGCGGATTTAATGAATAGAATGTGGGTGTTATTTTGGCTTAGTTGGATATTATATGTAGAAAATAGTGAATAGTATGCTAGTAGGATGTATTGCTTCGTGCTTGCTATAACTTTATGAAATATGTATTGTTTTTATGTTTTAATATATCAATAATATAAGGTGGCTCAAAGAAACATGATTGTGACTTCTAAATTATGTATCGTGTGGAGAGAGAGAAGTTTTTTCTTTCTCTCACAACACTAGAACCAGCGGTTTTCCTATGAAGCTGACTGGCAAGAAATTTAGGATGGACAAAATGAAGTACAGTACACAGCACTGAATTAATCTATGGAATTTACTACCACAAGATGAGGTGATGGTCATTAGCTTAGATTACTTTAAAAGGGGGTTAGACAAGTTTATGGAGGACAGGTCTATCACTGGCCACGAGTCATGATGACTATATATTACCCCCAGGTTTAGAAGTCATGTGCCTCTGAATACCCAATGCAACGGAGCAGTGGTAGGAGAGGGGTATGTCTTTCTCTCCTGCTTGGAGGCTTCCTGAAGGCAGCTGATGGGCCATTGTGGGAAGCAAGAAGCTGGACTAGATGGGCTCTTGTCCTGATCCAGCAGGGCTCTTTTTATGTTCTTATCTAAGTACTTCCTTTGTTTGTCCTAAGTCTCCTGCGAATCAGTTTCATTGGTTGACTCCTAGTTCTAATGTTGTGAGAAAGACAGAAAAATATCTCCACACTATATGCATTATTTTATGAACCTCAGTCGAATCCCTTCCCCTGCTTAGTCACTTTTTTTCTAAACTAAAATGTCCAAACACTGTAGCCTTTCTTCATAAGGAAGGTGCTCCAGCCCCTTGATCACTTTGGTTGCTCTCTTCTGCATCTTTTTCATCTCTAAAATATCCTTTTTGAAATGTGGCCAACATAATTGTGCACAGTATTCCAAATGTGATTGCACCACAGATTTATATAAGAGCATTATAATATTAGCAATTTTATTTTTGTTCCTTAGCATTGACTTTGTCTTTTTTTCATAGCTGCTGCAGGGTTGGTGTTTTCATTGCCCACAACCCCAAGTTCTTTTTTCCTGATTTTTTCGTTGTATATGTGAAGTTGGGTGGGGGAAGTTGTATCAGTGTATATCACTTTACCCTTCTTTGTCTTGAACCACATGTGCTCCTTCACCCAGTTAAGACAGATCATTTTGGAACTCTTTCCAATTTGCTTTGATTTTCACCACCCTGACTAGTTTCATGTCATCTGCAAACTTTGCCACCTTGCCACTTACTCCGAAGTTTAGATCATTTATGAACAAGTTGAAACCACCAGTCCCCAGTCTTTGGGGAGCCCACTTCTTATTTCTGCCCACTGTGAAAATTGCCCACTTACAGCGCAATCCTGTCTACGACAGGACCGGCAGAACTATTGTTCTGCCGGTGCTGGGTGTCGCAAACGTGCCATAAGGCACATTTTTACACCTGGAGAGTAATACTGCTCACTCTCCATCGGACCCAGGTAAGGACTGCGCCAGGTGGCATGGGGCATGGGGAGGGGGGAGGAGGATTGGGTGGCCGAGCCCAGGAAGGGGGAGGGATCCTCGGCGGAGCACTCTGCCGAATCCTATTCCCCTTCCCAGACCTGGCTGGCGTTACACGGGCCTCCCGGATTTGCACTGGCCATTTTGCCACCACATATTCGAGGAGACCCATTGGGGCACCCGGGCCATTACTTGGGGTAAAGGGACAAATGTCCCTTTACCCCAAGGAGGCCTCCGCCTGAGCCGGCCTGATCCTGAATAGGATCCAGTGCAGCATGCTTTTGCACGCTGCGGCGGTCCTAGACAGGATTGGGCTGTTATCATACTGTTTACTTCCTGTTCTTTACCAGTTATCAATCCATAAAAGAACCCATCCTTTTATCCTGGACCCTCCCATGGCTTAGTAGACTTTATCATTGCCTTGGAAATTCAACTAAACAATCTTTCCTTATGAATGGGCCCATAAAATCAGAAGAAACACTTGGGTAATCAGTGCTACTTTTATATTGACCTTTTTAGAGTCATGCAACTCTAATCAAATTTTAAAAGTCTGAAATTAAAAAGATCCTTCAGACTCCATATGAACTGCAAGGTAGTTCTGTAAATTTTTCAATAAATGTATTTGTTATGTTAGCAGCTGTTAGTTCCTATGAGGTGTGATAGGCACATGTGGTTGGATTTTCCCAAAGGGTTTCCATAGAAATTGATAAAAAATAAAACATTTATTTTAAACACACCAAATTTCTGAAGGGTAGAATTAAGTACTTTCTGAGGATCTTAAATAATATTCCTTGTAGAATATGAAGTAGACACTCGCATTAGTTTGATCATTAAAATTAGTCAAGCAGTCAAAAACTTGCCAAATATTGAGATTTCTGAGATGGGTAAGATGTTGAAAATCTTAGTATGAGGTTTTCCCTAGCCAAGATTAAAATCTGAGTGGAAGGACATAGGATCCTTTTCTCCTCTTAAGAGGTACAAGGAATGGCATCACAACAGATTGTTTTCATGTAACTGGTCACTCTCGATTATTCTCTTTCCCTTCGTTTATTTCTAATTCGGTCTTCTTTTGATATGGCTTTTCCATAGTCTTTGTTGGTTTGTAATCTGAAAAATGTATTTATAGTCTGCATTTGCAGACATCTATAGATTTCCTTTCTCTGTAATAAAACTGGATTATTATTATTATTAGGAAATATTATTTTTAGGTGTGAAATAAATTCTATGTTGGTTCATTTGATGTAGGCAAGGTTTTTTCCCTCCAATTGTATAAAAATTAGAAATGTTGATTAATGCATACAAGTAATATTAAAATTATGTACATTAGTTTTTAGTGAAATATTAAAAAGAGCTGAAGTATTTACCTTTCCCACCAGATGAAGCAAATAAATATCATCTTAGTAATTTATGCACAGGAATTTCTGTTTCATGTTTCTTACTTTCTCTTTTTTTTCTCTTTATTCCCAAATATCTACCGTGTGGCTTGATGGGGGAGAGTAGCATCAGCTGGAATATTTTCTTCCATGTTGCAAGAGACGGAGCAAGTTGGCTGGAATGAAACCTTCCTTTCCATACAGTTGGCCTGAAATGCAACGTTGAAGAGGTATTGTCCCTCCCCACCCCACCCTCGTTCCCTTCCTCAAAAACCAAAAGTGAAAACCCACACACAGGTAGTAGTCTTGCTGCTACACCACCTGTTGATTCACAACAGAAAAGCTTTTGGCAACCCCTGTTTTACCATATTGAATTGGAGGCAGTTGAATAGCAGGCATTTCAATACCTTCAGAACCTCTTCACACCCTAAACCTCAGGTCTGCAGGAAAACGTAAGAGCTGTTCACTTGAAGAGAGCTGGGTTCAAACTGAGTTTAGATCAGAAACAAAAAAGAGTTTGGCAGAACGAGAAAATTCTGCCTGTTAACATTTGTCTGCTTCACACAAACACCTTATGAAATTTGACATGTCATTTCAATTCTCTCTTTAGACGGAGTCATTTCTAGCGCTGCAGGACATGTTGAAATGTGGCAGAGGTATATTTGGAACTATTGCAGAAATATTGAGGAAGTAGTGCTTGAAGTGCTGGGACCCCTGGGGTTTATACAGTAACATAAGCAAAAAACAAAAAACAAAACAAAAAAACCCCACTTCCCTACCTCAAGGAACTTACAATCTACACAATGGCAGAGAGGGATGCAATATTGGAAAGGAGGAGAGGAAGCGACAACAGAGGCAATAATAATGGGAAAGCGTATGTGCAAAAGCAGTTACATATATTTTTTTCTTACAGCGCAATCCTAACCAACTTCCCAGTGCTGATGCAGCCGTGCCAACAGGGCGCACACTACATTTCGCGTTGCGGGGGCAGTCATGCAGGCCTCTTCAAGGAGAGGGAACATTTGTTCCCTTACCTTAGGGCTAAATTGCGGCTGTGCCAGTGCTGGAAAGTTGGTTAGGATTGTGCAGTTAGTTTCAGTAGGGAACAAGATCTAGATAGTTGACCATATTTAGAAATATTAGTAAGGTTATGTTCTTGAAACTCTAGTCTAGACTAACCTTTGCTGTGTTGGCATGTTCTGGGTTAGAGTGAAATATGAGAGACATAAGAGGGTAGTGGTGGCAGGACTTGTACTATAACTGGAAACAGAGGGATAAATCATCTTTGCTATAGTAAGCATGTAAGCTAACCAGTTGCATTTAAAAAAATGTTTTTTGCATTCCATTTGTAATTCATATAAGGCTGTGTTGCTTTCAGTTTTGAAATTTCAATATTACTGCGTCCTTGAGAGCTACCAGTATAATTTCCTTCAAGTTGATAAGGCCAGAAAATTCCTCTGTATGAGGATGTTGGCCTCATGGGATTGGAAGGAGTATTTTGACTGATCTTGTTGATGCTGCTGTCTAGAACCTGTATTTGTTGCAGCTTTGAGAAGTTTTTGATTTGTTTTTCCCCTGTCTCTGGCCTAATTAATTTTATGAGACTTCCCTATGGACATAATTTATATGACAAATGAATTATAGTAACACTCAGTGATGTGGTATGAAACTCCTTGTTTATGGTAAATTTAATGTGCTCCTGCATTCTTTTCCTCTAGAAACACACATCTACCAGTGATCAAATGTTTTCTCTCTGTACTTCCCCTTGCCCCAATAACCATGAATTTGCAACAATTTTATTGTTAAGATAAGATATATGGATAGGTGCCTTTATTGGCATAAAAGTAAAGTTTTTTAAGATTAAAAAACTGAAAATGTAGGGATCATTGTTCACTACTTCTGCGGTTTGGTTGGTTTCCCATACTTGAACTAGTTACATTGTCAACAATGCATAATCCTGATGCCAGATCAAATCCTGTGTAGCACACTTTCAATTTAATGCCCTGTGAATGAGTAATCATTTATTATGTTAGTAAAGTTGGTGGCTAGTTTACAGATACACTGAGTGCGAGAAAAAATGGAGGATAAAAGTTGGAGGGAGTCTTTTTTTTAAAACAAAGTCTCCCCAACAGCGAATGAGGGTTGCATATGTGTGCTGCCCTCATGCTGCCAGCCAAAGGCAAAAGAAATGTGGTCTTTGAGAGTATGTACCTTAGGGTATGTAACCTCCAAGCCCTATTTCCTCCCAGCAAAGAGTATTTTAAGTGCCTACTTGCTATATGCAAATAAAGGTTCTGAAATTGATTGATTGAAGTACCTGCTTGCAACTTAAAGGACCCATGAGGGATTTACCTTGAAGAACTCAAGTCTATATCCTTGGAGGCTAGTTTCCTCTCTTCAGCTAGCACAAGCCTCCATCATGCTTTGGAGGACAAAAGGAGGAGAGGGTGAAAACCCTCCCACCTGCACTTTGACCATACTGCTTTCATTGGGGTTTCAGCACCGTGAGCTTAGTGTATGAATATGGCTTACAATGACCAGGGCCAAAGAGGAAGAAACAATCCCATACACACTGTTCAGTTCTGGAAGCCATCATAGAAGCTAGACACTACTGCAGCCCCTTTGCTCAAGGCAGGAAATACCAGCTGTGGGTTACCCTAGTCTCTGCTCCATGTAGTCAGGTGTGGTGACAGCTACTGAAGCTTCAAACTGGGAGCTTCTTAGCTAGAGCAGATGAGCACTATGAGCAGAGTGATTCACACCACCAGGTCAGCTCAGCTCAATGGACCAAAGTTGGGGAGAGGGGGGAAATCTGCCATAGCCCCTCTGTTTGACCCTGGCAATTTGCATCTGGAGCAAGTCTGTCCCCAGAGCCGGCAACATTGAACCATAAAGCATGTATACCGGGGGTGGTGAGAGGGAGGATAATAGAAGAAAAAACAAATCTCTTTGCCTGACCCCCTCCTCCTTCATGAATGGCTTTGTGAGATTTTCTGCTTACAGCCAGGATTGCAAAAGAAATTCA
Organism: Plestiodon gilberti rubricaudatus; assembly: GCA_026170595.1. NCBI lineage: Eukaryota > Metazoa > Chordata > Lepidosauria > Squamata > Scincidae > Plestiodon > Plestiodon gilberti. The sequence continues at coordinate 200,295,774 of JANXHW010000003.1, read as the reverse complement.
GACAGGACCTTAATCATGAGCTTCAGTCATTTTATTTTTCTGCTGCAGAAATCGCTGTTACAAATATTTACATGCCTTCCTCCTGGTCATGTTACCCTGAGGAATGGCACTAATCCCACCACCCTATTGTCCTTCTACCTATTCATATATGAGTTACCTTGTTTATATCCCCAGGCTTTTTTTTAATGCCAGCCACCCTGCACACCAAAAAGAATCAGAAAGGTTTAAATGGGGTTACTCAAGTTCAAGGAGTGAGGATACAGAAAACACAATTTTGGGTTTTTCCAATAATACCTGTTAATTAAAAAAAAACATCTTCATCCTACTCTAACCTAATCTATTTCCTCCAGTTAGATTTTTACCAAAGCCACAGTTTAACTGCCACTCCTGACTAGTGGCCCTTTTTAAAAATTCAAAAAGGTTAGAGTGGCAAATCTCTGGATCAATGATAGGCCAGCAGTTTCTCACCTAGGGAGGAGACTTGCCCCTCATTTGAACATTCTGAGCCAAGTTAAGGTTGTTGGTGGCAGTCTTGAAACTAGGGGGAGGGGGGAGAAATCCAGTCATGTTTATGGAACACATTTTGTAATTATTGTTCAACAGTTCTTTTTCAGGACTTGGGTTGAGACAAGGTTCTACAGGTCTCAACTGTTGAATTGGTTTTCAGTAGCAAAATATGTGAAATGGATCGTTTGGGAGGTTGGACTAAGAGGCCTACGAAGCCATCACCAACTCTGTGATCAATGCATTTTTTGGTTTGTTTGTTAAAGCACTGTCTTCCATACCTTGATAATTCTTATTCCTACTCTGTGACGTAAGTAAGCTATATATTGGAACATAGCCTAAAATGTACTTTAGCTTAAAGGAGAGTGAACATCCAGTAGAAGATCATCTATCAGCTCACTAGATTTCTTTTGTGATGTCACTGTCACTGCTAGGGCAAAAAAACCCCTGGGTTTTGTACTTGTTCACAACTGAGCCTGTTGATGTTGAACCTCAGAATGTGTCTCATCAGCTGGTGGAGGACCCTGATAATCTTATGTGCTCTCCACTTCCTAGAATATGTATAACATCATAGGATGAAAGGAAGGTGAAAGGTGGAAGGAGTGTGCAAATCTAAAAATAGCTAAACCATGGTTTGGATGGCGTCCAAGCTTTGGGCTTATACCCCCACCCACCCCTTCTCTCTCTTCCACTCACACACTTGATTCTTCCCTGACTTTCAGTTTCAAGCAGACCATAATTCTTTGTTGCATCCAAATTAGGGAACTATGAGTTGCACTTATCCAAACCCGAATTAGAAACCCATTTCATAGTTTGCCAATTTGGACGTCAACTGTGACTTACCCTCAAAAAGAAATCAGTGAGGAAATCAGGGCATGCAAGGGAAGAAGGAGGGGAGTGGCAAAAAGGAATATGCAAAACAAGATGGCCAAACCACTGTTTGATGTTGCATGTGAACATATAGCTCAATTTTTCATCATTTCTTTTCTCTGTCACATGACACTAATCCCCACTTGTGTATCCCCCAGTAGCGTCGCTAGACGCGCGACACCCTAGGGCTGGGGGGTGCACGTCACCCCCCCCCCGAACTGGAGGCCGGGGAGCCGGCCTCGGAACGACTGGCTTCGCCGGCGCTCCAGGGCCTTCTGAAAGCCCGCTGGCTCAAAACGTAAAGTTTTACGTTTTTCGCGCATGCGCATTGCTTTTCTGAGGGCAAAGGGCTGCCCATTTGCCCTCAGAAAAGCAATGCGCATGCACGAAAACGTAAAACTTTACGTTTTGAGACAGCGGGCCTTCAGAAGGCCTTGGAGCGCCGGCGGGGTCGAACGCTCCAAGGCTTGCTCCCTGGCCTCGGAGCTTCCGGACTCCGGAGGCTCCGAGGCCAGGGGAGCCGGCCTCGGAGCGTCCAACGGTGACGCGCGGGTGACGTCACCCCTTTGCGCGCGTTACGCGCGCGTCACCCCCTGGCGGTCCGCCCTCCCCCCCGCCAGGCTCTGTCGACGCCTCTGGTATCCCCCTTATATTACTCTCTGGCCCCATTTCATTGATCCAAACCACCTCTAAATGCTTTGGAAAACTACCTCTTAGAAGTTGAGTAATTTGACTAGAATAAGTCAATATAAGGACATTGGCTTACTTGCACAATTTGTTGCGGTCATAGAATTTTGGTTTCCTTGGCTGCAAAATTGGATTCTTTTTTTCCGAAGAATACACAGTGCTGCTTATGATATTGCAAACAAAGTACACAGTGGTGTATTAGAATCAGAAAGGAAGAGTTGGTTTTAAGAAACATAGATAAGGGGTGAAATATTGAGGGATTTTTTGACTCAGAGAAAAACCATGTGATTAGATGAAGTCATTTTCTGGAGCTGTCTGAAATTGCAGTGTGCAAAATATTTTAACACCCATTCCCAGCCTGCAAGGATGACTGAGAGTTTCATTTTTCAAAAACACTAAAAGCACAATTAGTCTGCCATTATACAAATTCTGACTTCATCTTTCAGGCTGAAGTTGGTTTCACGCTGCCCTCAAAGTCTCATCAATAAAGACTGAGGAATTTGTTGTGCCCAGTAAATACTGGATTACTCAATCAAAATGCAGATTCAGGGTGTACACTTCACAGCTCCAAATTGTACAATTTGGAAAAATTCTCAATGCAGGGAAAGTTTCTTTCAGTTCCATACTGAGCTCATCTCTGTCGGACATTAGCGCCAGTATATGCTAATGCTGAACTGCAGTCCCTTGGCATTTCATCTGTAAAAGGGGATATTACCTCTGTATCTCTTCATGTACATTTTGAGGCTTAATTAACAAATGTTTGCCAAGAGCCTCAAGCTCCTTGAATGAACATCCCTATATAAGGGCATAGAATTATTATTGCTGTTATTATTAACTGTATGCCTAAACCTAGACAATAGTGTTTGCACATGTAAGTAATTACAATGCACTTCAAGGCATTCTGTTTTGTAATGTTTTTCTCTCCATTTCCTACAAATCAAATTACTGTGGGACAGATTTGATTTCCACATCATTTTGAAAATATTTTCTTTTTGTTTTTTAATTTCCTTTGTATTAATTTTTCCAAAGTTCAAAACACAAGCAACCATGACTAAATGCTTGAAACCAAACAGTCCCCTCCCCCAAGCATAACAAAATTAAAGAACATCTTAAGATGCTGTGCCGTTAAACAGTGTAAATCATACATAACAAACATGGTTGTAATAATATACTTCATCTATATCTGATCCACTAATAACAAATGCTTATTCAAATAACAAGCTTACTCATTTTTCTTAGAAGAGAGGTGATAGAGGAAGAGAAATCGAAATGAGTTTCTAATTGAAAATGAAGTCTCTACCAGCCTAGTTCTGAGGCATGCGATGAGAGCAAATAACATCTTGACAGCTGTACTATTCCACAAGACCGCCAGAAAAGACAAGAAAGAGGTGTGAACAGTGCAGCGTCCTGTATGGTGGTGCAGTGGGGATAGAGGAGAATGGCAAAAGCATGAATTCTTATCAACACTAGTGCTTTTGCACCTTGTTACTTTGTTGTTGTTGTTCAGTCGTTAAGTCATGTCCAACCCTTCGTGATCCCATGAACCATATCCCGCCAGGCCTTCCTGTCCTCCACTATCTTCCTGAGTTCGCTCATTTTCATGTTCGTGGCATTGGTGATGCTGTCTAACCATCTCATCCTTGGCCTTCCCCTTCTCCTTTTGCCTTCCATCTTTCCCAGCATCAGAGTCTTCTCCAGAGAGTCCTCTCTTCGCATTAGGTGGCCAAAATATTTGAGCTTCAGCCTCAGTACCTGTCCTTCCAGGGAACAGTCAGGGTTGATTTCATTTAGGATTGACTGATTTGACCTCCTAGCAGTCCAAGGGACTCTCAGGAGTCTTCTCCAGCACCACAGTTCGAAAGCATCTATTCTTTGACGCTCAGTCCTCCTTATGGTCCAACTCTCACAACCATACATTGCTACTGGGAACACCATCGCCCTGACTATACGTACTTTTGTTGGCATGGTGATATCTCTGCTTTTTATTATGCTATCTAAATTTGCCATAGCTTTCCTTCCAAGGAGTAAGCGTCTTTTAATTTCATGGCTGCTGTCTCCGTCTGCAGTGATCTCGGAACCCAAAAAAGTAAAATCTGTTACTGCTTCCATTTCTGCCCCTTCTATTTGCCAGGAATTGATGGGACCAGATGGCATGATCTTAGTTTTATTAATGTTGAGAGCACTGATTATATATTGGGAGTGTCCAACTTCTGCAGGGACTACGGTATACTTTCCCTGCTACTGAGACATCCTGGAGGAGGCTGATTTTACACATAGATCCACCTGTCACCTTCTGCCGATCCCACTGGATGGCCCCCCAAAAGCCCACTCAGGCTATCTCCACCCACCTGGCCCTAAATGTCGAGGCTTCAAGAGAAGTTTAGCCATGTTTGTTTTTAGAAATGCCAACAGTCTTGATTTCATATTTTATCCTTGAGTATTATTATCCTGAGATTGTAAGGTGATATAAATGGTGGACAAACTCCTCTCAGCCTGATACGGAATTGGCTCACCAATTACAAGTGTCATCTGAGAACAGATGAAAAAATTAAATGCATGGTAGCAAAGCTGCTTGAAAACTGTAGTACAGAGGAAGACAGTCCCCTTGGCATTCAGGGTATTAGCAGCACAGTTGTCTAACTGACAGATGTGGCTGCACCTGACACAAGCTGCCTGTGGTGCTGGTGGTGGTGCTGATGCTACATGGCTCCTTCAATTTCTACCCAATCTTCCCTGGTTGCAAATGGAGTCAGATACCAGTAAGCAGCAGTGTGATTTTTTAAACAAGTTTTTCTCCTTAATGGTCAGGGCTCATGAAGTTGAAGGCAGTGTTTACATGCTATATGTCTTTGGTGTTGCCTAACTCAGAAATTCCCAGACCAATTGATTGCCCAGTTACCAAGGTGTCCTATAAATTACATTCCCACCTTTAAAAGTCCAATTCAAATGCAGTAAAGTCCATTTCACTGAGAGTAAGGGGGTTACAGTAATCAGCTTCAGAGCATGCACTAATAGCAGCTGCTGACTTTGGACATCTAGTGTGATGAGTGCAGGCTATGCAAGCACAAAATCAGTACGTAAATTTGTAATAGGCTCATTTTAAGAACATAGAACATAAGAAGAGCCCTGCTGGATCAGGCCAAAAGCCCATCTAGTCCAGCTTCCTGTATCAAACAGTGGTCCCACCAGATGCCTCAGGGAGTCTGAAGAGAGTAAGAATTTTATATTCATTTTGTAGTCTGAAGAGAGTAAGAATTTTAGGGCAAAGGAGCTTACCTCACAATACATCCTTTTCTGAATCTGTTCTGATTCTAAACCTATAGTTTCCTAATTTTAGCTGCATCATTATGTGAATTTAAATCTGCCATTTTGGCATGGGTGACCTCACATTCTGAATGTGAGTATTCATTCCACAACATATATAAACTGAGCCCAAGACCCAGAAACTACCGGTAGTTGTACTTTTTTCCCACCCAAATGCATACATCAAGCTCCCCATATTTGTGGTCAACTTGCCACAACATTTAGAGGGAGTTTTGATACTGCTTCTGAGTGGTCCACTGGTTTCCTGTAACCTGGAGTGTGAATGAGGAAGCAGAACACCAACAATTCAGTTCTAGAAATTTGTACTGTGATTCTGAACTAAAGAAATTTATGGAGTGCCTCCGCAGAAAAGGTACACTTCTCATCTACCTCACCAGGTTTACTATATCCCCACATGTAGAAGTTGAGGTGGTGGTTTGGAAGGATATTGAGGGCTTCAACTAAAAAGAGCTATCCTCCGGTAGTGTCTAAAGAGAATGTTGACTCACCTTACAGTTTCCTGCTGGGTGTCCATCTCACAGTCTTGCTCTCAGAGGTGGCCCTGTCAATGTTCTACATTTCACTGGAGCTAAAAGTCTTTGCTTCCACCCAGAGGCGGAACTTGGTCGGAGCGCGTGGAGCAGCAGCTCCGGGCACGGGGGCAGGGGCGGGGGCGCATTCAGCGGGGGGCGTACTTACCCTTGCTGGGTGCGTCGACGTGACATCATGCAGGCCCCGCCCTTGCTCCGGGCGCCGGGAGGGCTATTGTCATTTCTGCTTCCTCCTCCTAACTTTCTTCCTCCCCGAGTCCTAGCCACCTGTTCCTTACATACTCACCAACGTATGTTGAGGTAACAGCCCCACCCAGATGGGGAGAGATTCCCCATCACACTGCCATAAAGATATTATAGTATCTGCTTCCAATAAATATCTCTTTCCTTTCTGGTTACAATGACAATATTTACTGTAAATGACAGCCCAATCCTGCCTAAGATGCACCGGCCAGCCTAAATGGCCGGCCACTGCATCTTAGGCAAGATGCCACCCATGCCGGCGGGGTCAGGGGTCACCCCAGAGGAAGGGGAGGTTCATCCCCTTTCCCCGGTGTAAGCCCTGGCGGCCCCAATAGGCCTCCACAGATGTGCAGCAGCTATTTAGCTGGCATGTAAGGCCGGCCAGGCCCGGGAAGGGGGTTAGGATATCGGTGCAGCGCCAATATCCCCACCTCCCTCTCTGGCCTGGCCGGCTAATCTCCCCCGGCCCACCCTCCTGCTGCCCGGCGCAGGACTTACCTGCGTCCGGTGGCATGAGTGGTGCCATCCTCTGCACCGGTGCGGCTTACACCCGAGGTGCCGTGAAAGTGCTTTACGACACTTGCATGACACCGTAGGCCGGCAGAGCACTTGCTCTGCCGGCCTATAGTTAGACAGGATTGGGCCCTGAGCGTGGTAATATTTCTTGCCAGTTAGTGTAGCTATACCATTTCTTGAGTAATCCTCTCTAAAGTGAAAAAAGATTCTGGTGTTTATTGCAAATAGGCAGAGATCAGAATAATCAGTAGACTGAGTCCTTAGTGTCCCTTTCCCTGGTTTGCTTTGAAACGGAATGCTGTCCTTCACAATGGACTGCTTTTCAGACTATCAGTTGGGAACGTAGTTTTATTAGAGTTTTAAAAAAATAGCAACCTTATGTTATAGTGAGAGGAAATAACATGTTTTCATTTCTTTTAATTTCATGGCCTACATTTCTTCTCCTTCAGGACTGTTCCCTGGGATGAGAACAGGAGTGGGCGTACATATAGGAGAGAGATTGTATACTCCTCCCCCTGCGTTCCATGTTAAAAAATGTTTCTCGACTCCAGGACCATGGTCCTGTCCTTGGATTAATGGGTCTGTGCATACTGAGGTTCACTAAAGGATCACTGTGCAATTAGCAAGGCAATAGAATTCCCCATATTTCTACATACGTCTTTTTTAACAGCACAATCTTTTTTTTAACTGGGTGATGGTTTCAGTTTGCCAGCAATCTCAAATCGCTATGTAACATCAGCACATTTCTGAATTTAGCAGGGAACCTTCCGCCTCAGTGAGTTTGGGATGATTCTCAAGTCACATTATTGTGTATAGCAAGACCTTTTCATTAAAAAAATGAATACATTAGTATAAAATGGCTACTTGAGGGTATTTTTTGCTCCAATGCATACATTGGGATACAGGTTGATTACCCCTTATCCGAAATCCAGACTATTCCAAAATCCAGACATTTTGGAGGCTATGACTTTTTGTAAAAAAAATCTTTTTCAGCACCTGGCTGGCATAGCGCAAGGCATGCTGGGGCACAAAATTATTTAAAATATTGTATAAAATTACCTTCAGGCTATGTGTATAAGGTGTATATGAGACATAAATGAACCTTGTGTTTAGACTTTAGTCCCATCCCCAAGATATATCATTATATTTATACAAATATTCCAAAATCCAGGCAAATCTGAAATCCAGACAACTTCCTATCCCAAGCAGTCCGGATAAGGGATACTCAGCCTGTGCTAGTATCCATGCCTATTCTTACATTAATGGTACACACCTGTTGTACACAGCAATATAAAAAAGTAATGTGAGGATCCATTCTGAATTTCTGATCCAAGAGATTATGCTTCTATTGTCATAGATGCTTCTATTGTCATATTCCATGCAACGTTATCATGGGGGACAAGCCTAAAAGCTGGCATGAAAGTTGAACCTGTGATGTTCTGGCCTAAAGCCAAGCCTTTTGATCAGAGCTGAACTGACACCTTCAGTTTCTCTTCCCAGATCAAGAGAGTAATTTACTTGTCTCTCATGGTCCCATGTGTTTTGTATTGTTTCCAGATGCCTCCCAGCTTATTCATATCATAGTTGTTTAAATAGTCATGGGCTTTAACCTTCCTGGATCTTATTTGTTTAAGTTACAATATCTTATTCAGGTTGGATGTAGTGTTCCCAGTGTTGCCTTGTACAGTTTGGATGAGCACCTGCATTTATGTTTCCAGGTGGGCAACTGAGTGTACAGGAATTGTTTAAGAACAATTCCTTTTCTGGTAGCATAGCCAACAACTGCCCAAAGCCAAATGCCCAGTTGTGGCTAATAAGATTGTATGAAACATTCTTCTTTGTCACATGTGGTATTAAGATAAGCAGTGTGATCAGCATCTTATCTAATGTAATTTGAGTTCTCTAACTTGATGCTTTGTTTTTAAATAACATGAACAAGTTGCTTGGACTTGCAGTCAGTTCATTGGAAATTGTTCATTTAGTCAAATTCGATTGTTTGATGTTTGATTGATTGTTTGATGAGAGATTTGATTGATGTTGAAGACTTTAAAGTCCTTTACATCTGTGCCTGCATGATATCAGAAGATACCAATTGCTTTTCGATTTCAATAGGCCTGCTAAATACCATGTTAGAATTCACACCTGTGAAATCTACTACCTCCAGGGCCACTTTGGATGTTCTCCAAAAGCCCTCTCCCTATACTTCTAGGGCTCATTGAAAGGGGAGGGTAAGAGAATGATGCATGGTCTTCTGATACAAAACAGAATGTGCATCTCCCTGTGAGGTACATGTGTATTTTCTTCCTTTGGACATGATGCAGAAGCCAGCAGGATTGGGGATTTCAGTCACGCGACTCGCCCGTGAGTCCGACTTAGGTTGCACAAGTGACTTGGACTTGACTCGGCAGGCACAAGTGGCTGGCCCGACTCAACTCGCAACTTGGCCCTCTTATGACCGAGTCGCAATTCGAGTTGCCAGGGAGCATAGGGAGTTTGAAACAGGGTTTAAAAAATATTGCTTTTACCTTTGGGTGCCTTCGTGTGCCAAACCGCTGCATTTTCTTGCTTTTACAAATTGAAATCGCACTTCAGGAGGCACCTCCTAGTTGCACGATTCCCTCCTCCCTTCCCCTAAGGTCGCCCCGGCCCCAGAATGCATTGTGCAATGCATTCTAGCACGAGTCTGGGGAAAGGGAGGGAGTCGTGCAACCAGCAAGTGCCTCCTGGAGTTCCATTTTGCTTTGTAAAAGCAAGGAAACGCAGCAGTTTGGCACATGAAGGTGCCCAAAGGTAAAAACAAATTTTTTAAAAAATTGGCTGGAGACTTGAAATGAGAGTCAAGACTTAAGACTTGACAATTTTGGGCAAAGAGACTTGGAGCCAAAGTCTTAAAACTTGACTCAAGACTCTGAGCCAAAGACTTAAACACATCCCTGGAAGCTGGTATTCACACTTCATCTTTCACTGATTCGGAAAAAGTCTGAAGTGATCCCAAGATGGTAGGATAGTGTCACAATCCTATGCACACTTTCCAGGGAGTAAGCCCCACTGAACACAATGGGACTTACTTCTGATAAGGATACTTCTGTTGCATAGGGTTGTGCTGTTATGTCCCTGTAGCTACCGTATTTATTGGCGTATAAGACACACTTTTTTGTCTAAATTTGTGACCCAAAATAGTAGGATGCGTCTTATACGTCAATACTAAAAAAATCCCTCCCTCCCCCGCCCGTTTTAAAGCATTTTTGGGCTTACCGGGGTTTTTCCGGAGCAGGAGAGCTCCCTTGTGCTTTCTCCCCTGGCTAATCTATCCGATCTACAGCTGTTTGTCTGGTTTAATTTATGCACGAGCTTGAGTTGAGCTTCTCAGCAGCCAGCAGAGGGCGCTGTGCTCAGTTCAGTTCAGCTGAGCTGCAGCAGGCCTTTCCTCAGATACTGAATCAGCTTTGGTAAGCTTCTGAACTGGGCCTAGTTGGGGAGGCTTTGGAAACTGTGCTTAGGTTAGGTTAGGTTAGGTGGGGGAAAAGAGTTGGGGTAGGGGAAAAGTGTTCAGCTGAGCTGCAGAGGGCGTGGTCTTCCCAGCTCTCCTCGGAAGGGTAAGCTTCTGAACTGGGCCTAGTTGGGAGGCTTTGGAAACTTTGCATAGGTGAGGTGGGGTAAGGGTTGAGTCTGGGGTGGTTTTTTGTACTTTTATGTTTTTTACTTTGGAAACTGTGCATGGATGGGGTGGGGTGAAAGAGTTTAGTCTGGGGGTTTTTTGTACTTGGAGTAAATGTTTTTTACTTTGGAAACTGCATGGGTGGGTTGGGGGGAAAATAGTTGAGTCTGGGGTTTTTTTGTACTTGTACATTTATGTTCTGGTGCATTTTGTTCATGTGTCTTATTGCTGTGTGTTTTAAAAGAGATCCTGGTATTTTTGTGCAATTTATGTAAATTAGCTAATTAAGCAGCCAAGCAGTAAGTGGCCAAGTAGCCCAAAATGCTTTAAATCTTTTTTTTCTTGAAACCCAGGGCCAAAAGGAAGGTGCGTCTTATACGCCGATAAATACAGTATTCTGTTTGACTCCAGCAACTCCAGAATGTCCCTTGTTCAGAGGTTAGTAGTAGAGGAAGATGTTTATTAAGGACATGGACATGTAAAGGATGATGAATAAAGGCATTCCCAGAGGAAGTTTCATTTCTGCCGTGGGCACACATGAGGTCATTATTGAACTGAATGCAAGGCTTTCCTTTCTGAGAGCACAGTAAACTGAGATACAAACCAAAGTATTATTCAATGACAGTGCAATCTGTGTGATCATTTCTCATTGGGCAAGTACACACATGTGCAGTACCCAAAGTAGCCATCACATGTGTGAAAATCATGATAACACTTGGGTGTCCTCAAACTTTATTTGGTGACCTGAATCCATCGTGTGTTCTGCTCTGAGCAACCAACTCAGTAGGAAAAATATACTTACTTGTTTGTGCAGATATTCCCATATTGTAAAAATACTCACATAAATGATGTATCGTACATCAGGGAAAAACACTGAGTACACCCAGCGCAGTCATCACACCTTGAAAATTGACATAAAATTTTAAGTCAGTATGAATACAGCACTCCTAAAAGCCTAGTAGAGTAGATCACACCACAGCCAGGTACATCTGTTCTCAGCACTAACCATTATCATTAACATAAAACACTTAAAATCACTAAGCTTCAAGTCTGGGGACAGATTATTCCAAGAAGAATCTGCTAAATAGATTTTAGCAGTGCAGCAAGTGGGGACCTTGGCTACATTAGAGTTATACAATTTTGCATCTCAAAGGCCTGTGAACTGTTTTCAGAGGAACAGTCTGAATGAAGAACAACACTCATACTGTATAGCAATTTCTCTATCACTGTTTAAATGTGGAGGTTAAAGCCTTGAATCCAAATGAATACTGTATAACTTGCAGACAAAGAGGAAAGATGGTTTGGGAGGGATTTTTTAAAAATGCCTTTCATTAAAAGTCACAAAGTCAAAACTAAATGTTGGATATAAGACAAGGACCTTAATAAGGTCACACTTCAGAGTCTTTCAGAGTCTTTGGGTTGAGATGAAGAAATTGTAGCTTTTGTTTCTGAAGCAAAGTCTCCGCAAAGAAAAAAATTGAGACATTGCTAACTTTCTTCTCTTTCTTCCTGGTGTTGTGTGTAAAAGATACTGAGGTTTCATGCCTTCACACCTCTTACACCACTGGAATCAGTGGTCTCTGATGAAGCAGACAAAGGAAAGGAGCAATGCTATCATTTCTTGGTTGCTTCATCATTTATGTTTGCTTGCAATTCTGGCATGTCTCTCTAAGATTTTCAGGAAGGGATTTATTGTCAGTCTCATAGGCCAAGAATGAGGTGTCTGGACTACATAATTCTTATTGAAATGGAGTAATTAAAATAGTTTTATCACCGATGTGTTTGTGTAGTTTGCCAATTCAGTTGTTTCCTAGCTGGTTAGGGCTGAAATCCTGTTCACATTTTCCTGGGCATAGTCTCTATTGAACACAATGGGGCTTACTTCTGAGTAGACGTGCCTAGGATTGCATTGTAAGAGGAATTATTACAGCTTTACAACGCAATCCTGCCTAGGATCCGGCCGGCGGCCTATGGCCGCCCACCGGATCCTGTGCACCGGCAGCCAGCATGGCTGCCAGGCGAGATGTTTACTCGGGGAAGGGGACACTCGTCCCCTTCCCCAAGTGTAACCGGGGCCAGGCCCTATCGGCCTCCTCAGATTTCCGCCAGCTATTTTGCTGGTGGAAGTAGAGGAGACCATGTAAAGGCTCTGGCGCCGGGCAGGGGTCAGGATTCGGCCGAAGGCCATCCCCCGCCCCCTCCTGGGTCGCCGGGGCCAGTGGCCACCCTCCCAGCTCTGGCGATCTGCCCCCCCCCCGCCCGCTGGATCCTATCTTACCTGGGTTCGGCAGCCGGTGGGAGCTCCATCGTAGGAGCGGGGAAGGCCGGCCTCTGTGCCGGCCTTCCCTGCTTGAAAGTAGTCGCAAACATGCTTTATGGCACGTTCGCAACTGCTTCCTGTGCCAGAACACCCGTTCTGCCGCTGGGGGGGGGGCGATTAATGAGGATTGGGCTGCCTGTCTTGGATCATGAAGGTGACAATGGCAAAGATCACTGAGGCATCTTATTGGTTAGCTTTTTTCTTGTAGCAAGATCTTTTGTACCTAACAGACTACTTCAGGGACATTAAAATTAAAATGATTGAAGTTGATAACCTGCCATTGATTTCTCTTTAATATTGATCAAGAGATACAGGAAATTGATGTCGTTGCAGCTTCTTCCAGATTTGTAGCTGTTAAAGGCATTAAGCCTATCACCAGCAAGTAAGTCACATTGAATTTAGTGAGGTGTACTCCTATACTGATACATAGTAGTTTTGCAGTTGTATATTCCTGGCATGGAGAAAGAGTGAAAGGAAAAACTTGACCTGCTTAGTTTCTGCATGCCTGACTACTTTATAAATGCAGAGAAACAGGACTAGTTGGCTACCCTAACTAATATTGCTGGTATGGTGAGCTGTCGGTGTAACACTAAAATAGAATTGAATCTTCCCCATTACAGCATTTCATGATGAGAGAGAGAGAGAGAGAGAGAGAGAGAGAGAGAGAGAGAGAGAGAGAGAAATTGATCATCCATTAGCAGATTGTGGCAGGATAAGCCAACCTTATAGTTGATACGATTGCAGCAAGCTACTATATGCATGATCCAGGATTTCTGATGTAGGGAGAAGAGAAATAAACTTTTGCATGAAAAAAAATAGCCGATAAAGTTGCCAAGAACAGATATTTTGTAATCTGTGCTAAATCTCTGCTGGAAAAACATGAACAGCAATGAAGCTGAGAAGACACTAAAAGAAATTCAGGGCAAAGTGCCAGACGCCCAGACGGAAGCAGAATGTGGACCAAAAAGATTGCGACAATCGGGTAATTATGGTTTATGAATTTCAGCTTTAATCTGTAGTTCAGTGAATCCTGATTAAATATCTGTTAAACACAATTAAAGTTTGTTTTTGTATTTCACCGTCTTGATCAGAATAATTAGAGACTGCGTGTTTCATGTCAAAAGTAGCAAGAGGAATTTAGTGAATGAACATCGTTTTTAAAAGCCATTTGTAGCACCAGCTGTTGGCATTATTTTATATTTTAGTGTTATCAGCATAAAGATGGGCCTTCTCAGTGTTGAATGCTTTCCAGCAGGACAAGGATGTTTCTTGCTCAACTATGAGCCTGTGGCAGACAGGGAAATATAGGAATTGTGCTGGCTAGACAACAATGCTGGGAAAGTGCAAGATAAGTCTCTAGTCCTCAGAAGTTACAACAACATGTGCAATTAGGTGACAAAGAAAATGTTTGCAAGTAGATTGTATAGTATCCAGCACGTACTATTTGATCAAAGATGAATCACAAAATGGAAAGGGACAATGCAGAATGCTTACCTGCAAAGGTAGCTTCTTGAAACTATAGAGTAGTGGTTCTCAAACTGGTGGATTGTGACCCACCAGGAAAACCGGCGGTGACATGCGGTGACATTGGTGACATCCCGCCGCCACCAATAGGAGAAAAGGGTTTAACTTACTGAGGGTCATGGCGTTTCTCCGGAGGGTGCAGGGAGGCCCGCAGCCACCTCTGCAGGCCTCCCTGCACTTCAGATCAACTATGATACTACATCCTACATAGATTGGCAGCTAAAAATACTGTGTAACTTTGTTTCCTTGAAGGATTATGATGACTTGGTCATGTCTTAATTAGATCTCAACCGTCTTTTTGACTCCCGGTTGAACTGTGCATCTTTTTTTTCCAAATGGAACCCTTCCTTTTAAACTCAGGTTTCCGTTGCAGCTGTTATTGTCATCTTGGCAGCCCTGCTGTTTTTACCTTGAGAATGACCTCGGCTTAGAGGTTGAAACGTCGGTCTGTATATAAATACCAGACTTCCTGGACTTTCGTTTTTAATTTTTTCATTGCCTGCTTTTATTAGTGGCTTCTTTGGAAAAAAAAATTATGTGGTTTTTGGAGTTCTTTGTATTTTGTACTTCTTATACATGGCTAATTTACCCATACAACCTTCTTCCTGTAACATATCTCATTATATTTATGCAAATATTCAAAAATCCAGGCAAATCCGAAATCCAGACAACTTCCTGTCCCAAGCAGTCCAGATAAGGGATACTCAACCTGTATAACGTTGTTCTGATTGGGTGCTTCTGAGAAAAAGAAATATTGGTGCCAGTGGGTATGCTTAGGTCCCTGTCAGAGCAACATGATGTCACCATGTAGACTTTGAGGAAAAAATGGCTGCCAAGAGGAGCCCCAGCAGTAATGTTGAGTTTTACCTCCACTCACCTACTCCGTTCCTGAAATCCCCAAAACAGCTCCCCACTTTTCTAGCCTGAAAATGGGACCAAAGAATTGGGAGGGGGGATTTTGGACAATCCTTATCTACCCTATTTAGTATAATACTAATTAGAATATTTATATCCCTCTTATGTTTTAAGCTCCACTGAGAACAAGACTGGGCTGCATATTACCTAAAAGCCATCTATAGAGATACGTTTTAGTAACAGAATCGTGAAAATTATTTTAACCCTTCTACATTCTCATATAAAGAGAGGCAAAAAGAAAAGTAGTCAATCAGTGAGTACAGATTTCCAAATTGGCCTTTTGGGAGAGCCACAGTCATTCTAATTCCAAAATGAAATGAAGGTTATTGGGGAATGTGTTGAATACTGTACAACTTTAAAATCAAAGCTGTGTTTAAAGATAAGATCAAAGGCATATAAAAATATGGTTGCCTTTTTATAAACTATAAGCCCTGCAGTTATGGTGCCCCTAATAGAGTGGCGAGAGAAAGGATCAAAGCAGAGAGTATCATTTGAGTCTAAGTGAGAAATTATATCTAGAATCTGTCTATGAAGACACATGTTAGAGTTAAGACTTCCATAGCAGTGACATTATTTACTAAAATTTGCAGGCTTGGATATAGTACAAACAGTCCTATCTCACTGGGGAAAAGGAAGAGGATATTAGCTTCAGAAAAGGAAAAGGAAAGGCAGCTTTGGCCGGCTTGTAGTAGAATGGGGCTTACACATGCACACAAAAATATTGTTATTGAAATGCCAGAAACCTGAATGTCACTGGTTTCTGTGAATGTGTGCTAGTAACTCTGTATAAGGCTCTTTCTTCTGGCATCATCAAATTATTTTCTTTATCTGACTTTGCTAGAATTTGCCTTCTAAGTACAGAAGCTTTCCCTGTCTTCAGGAATAATCTTTTGTGGTAGACAAAAGTTAGAATCCCTTTCTTAAATTGGGGTATAAAACATAATGACTTATAGCCCAATCCTTTGAGCCGCCCTACGACAGCGGGATGGAGTCCCTCTGTCGGCTTTGTGACAGCCGCACAATGTGCCATCAACAGGACATTCAAAGCCACTGCCACAAAGCGGTGGCAGCGTCAGAGGAGTGCTACCACAGCTGGCAGACTGCACCAGAGCAGGTAGACTGGCATGGGAAACATTTGGTTTGTGGGGAGAGGGAGGGCAAGGGGAGTAGCTGGGTGGTTTAGGGGGAGGGCAGGAGGCGGGGAGCAGGCCAGAGGGAAGAGATTTCAGCGGCAAATGTGGATGCCAGATCCTATCCCCCAAAATTTAGCCTGCACTGCCTCCTTCCTCTCCTTGAACTTGGGCCATTTATAGACCTAGCATGGATCCAAGAAGTCTCATAGGCCATCAGGAGGCCTACTTGGAAGTAAGGGAATAAACGTTCCTTTACCTCAAGGAGACCTCCTGATCGTGTCGTCGTTTCCCCCCCCCCCCAATAGCATGCAGTGTGTGCCTCCATGGCATGACTTCATCGCATAAACTGGGGGGGGGTAGGATTGGGACATTAGAGCCTTATCAGGCTCTTTGGAGGCCCACAGTGCAGCCTACAGCCCCTCTTCCACTCTCTACACACAGTTATTTCACCATTATCAAAGCTAGCAACCTCATGCACTTAATAGCAGCCTAGGTCCCAGCCTCTTCATATTCATATTCAGGCTGCTTGGCATTTCCAGTAATCAAACCAAAGGTTGCTGCCTCTTCTCTTCCCATCTCTTCCCCCATTGCTAATATCCTCATATTTCCATGTTGCTTCTGGTGGTTGCCTGCCTTACACACCATATTACAAGGAATCATGGCTTAAAGACCTAACTAGCAAAAGGGAGTATAGGTTGAAAGGTTATTGAGTCTAAATGTGGAGCACTGTACCCAGCATGTCCAATGTACATGGATGAGCTGGCTCAGGACGGGGTCAAGCATGCATGATCTCAGAAGCACCAATGTATTAAAGAAGTAACAGTTTTGGAAGCAAGTCAGGGGGTGTATCTGCTGTATCAAAACATTTGAATAATATGGCTTTATACCCAATAATCCATCAAGCAGGCCCACAGTTGGACAGATACGCATGATTCCATTGTTCCACCATGTATAAAATCTATGTTTGTGGAACATGTACAACATGTATATTGTACATGAGAACAGGGTGATGAGACCTCAAGTGATATACTGTACATGCATGTGTGAAACTGCCTTTAGAGAATTTATATCTGGACTGAACCATTTCTTTTTGTTTAGAATTATGTCTCCTACTATGCACTTGGCAAGCCAGCTGGACCTATTGCCAGTGCGCTGCCATAACCTAGGCCCTTGGATAGCAGATTCTGCATTAATTGAATTATAGAACAGAAGATATTTTAAAGACAGTAAGTGGAAGTCATTGGGCATAGTTATTTAAAATACAAGGTGACATAATTTGTTCCCTTGAAAGGTTACAAGGGCCTTCAGCATGATGGAGCAAAAAAGGAGCATGATGAACCAGAGCTGAAAAGGTACTTCATGAAAAGGTGAGGTCTGAAAAAGAAGCCAAGATGTAATGTGGAAGAAGAAATTTGGGATTTTGACAAGAAGAGAATAAGAGAAGCAGAGAATGCTCATAAGGCCATAACATGAAATAATGAGAGAGGCAGAGGAGCTTGACTATTCAAGAATATGAAAGTGAAGAGTAACTAAGGCAGCAATCCTATACACACTTACCTGGGAGTAAATCCTCTATGGAACTCTATGGAATTTACCTCTGAGTAGATAAGCATAGGATTGTGCTGTAAATATGTTAGAAAATTGTGTGCCGGGGAACAAATATATATAAGGGAAATGCGATCACAACCATGAGTGAGAAAAGTTAGATGAGTGATGCTGTTCCAAACAGGTGATAACCCATACCTTGCTGTAAAATTACTTTTGAATTAAACGTATTTTAACATATAAAAACATAAGAATAGTTAAGAGAATGGGATCCCAAGCTTGGCTCAGCCGAGAGATACAAGGCAACAAGTTCAAAGACTAGTGGGCCGTAATCAGATATGATATCTGGATATGAGACAGGATACTTAGCGGGTGCCGTCGCCCAGGGAGGTGCGAGGGGTGGCGGCCAGAAATAGGGCCTTCTCAGTAGTGGCACCAACCTTATGGAATTCCCTCCCCTTTGACTTACGAACTGCTCCCTCCTTGGACACTTTCCGGCGAGGCCTAAAAACCTTCTTGTTCAAAGAAGCCTTCTGAGCCTTTGCCTTTTTAACATCTTGCTGGTACAGGTGGGGTGCTGCTGTTTTTATGATCTTGTTTTAAATGTAATTTTTTAATCAATTTTTAGATGTTTTTATTAACTTTTTTGCTGTTTAAAAAGTAATTATTTATTTGTATTTTTTGTATTTTTGTATTTTATTTTTGTGTAAGCCGCCTTGGGTCCCTTTGGGGAGAAAGGCGGGATAGAAATATTGTAAATAAATAAATATCTGTATTGGAACTATACGCATTTATATGGATTTTCTCTGGATAGATCTCTGTATGCAAAATAAAGGATGTCTGCTGTTGACATTAATACTAGGCTTCCTGTGGACCCAGCGCTTTCTACATGTGCTTCTCATAACCTACCTAATACCACCCAGAAAATCAGCTGTGCCTGGGAAATGAGGCCAAACCTCAGTGTTCTGATTTTGTGTTATTTTGGCTTCTCCAAATGAAGATGATTTATCTTTGGGGGAGATGAATTTGAAGCCACAGCATGTAAATGAATAATACCTATCAGAGGCGTCGCTGGGGCGTGCGGGGGGCCCCAGGTGACGCGTGCACACGCTGCGCAGAAAGGTGACGCGCGTACAGCGCGCGTTGCCTGGGGGCCTCCCGCCCACTTCGCCGGGCTGGGCCGGGCCGGGCGCCCCCTCAATCGGGAGAACCGGCTCGGGGACATCTTCCCCGGCCGGCTTCCCGGGGCCTTCTGAGGAAGGCCCGCTGCGCGAACGTTATTTATAACGTTCGTTTGCGCATGGGCAGACTGTTACTGAGGGAAAAGGCTGCCCTTTTCCCTCAGTAACAGTCTGCCCATGCGCAAACGAACGTTATAAATAACGTTTGCGCAGCGGGCCTTCCTGAGAAGGCCCCGGGAAGCCGGTCGGGGTAGACGTCCCTGAGCCGGCTCTCCCGATTGAGGGGGCGCCCGGAGCAGCGATCCGTCGGGCGCTCCCCCCCATCGCGGCGCGGCCTATGGCCGCGCCAAGATTAAGAGAGGGGGTGTGTCGGGAGGGGAGTGCTCACTAGGGTGTCGCGTGCCCCCGCCCTGGGGCAGCGCGCGCCCTAGTGACGCCTCTGATACCTATTAAGTTATTAATCTATATAAGGTACAACTAAAATATTTTTTTAAAATATTGAATAGGAAAAGAGGCATGTTACAAAATGATAAAGAACCATCTACTTCCTAAAAGATAAATGAGAACAGTGGAAATGAACAATGCAAAGAAACTCAGAACACCACGCTCATTGTGTGTTATAGAGGAAGTCGTTCTGAAAAACAGCAGCCTTGTTTGGTGTCATGTTTACTGTACAGACAAATCAACCACACAGTTAGTACTTTGGCCAGACAGCAGTGAGCATGGCTTGGCTTGATAAAATAATATGCAACAGTAGAGTCTATCCATGTTACAGGGCCAATTAAAAAGAGCCGCTGATTATACAGTATATGCTGTACCAGGCATGAGCTGGTAGCAACGACACAAATGCTGCCAGAACATACACCCTTGACAGATGGTTCAAATGTTACATAGAAATAGGGAAAGCAAAAGCACAAGTAAGAAATGTGAGGTTTCAGTCAGTGCCATCCAGGCTACTGGAAGGTTGCTACTCTAAGCCAAGCTATGACTTCTGTCTGTATATCCATGATAGGCAGGTGGGAGAAGACCTTTCTTATTATTTATTTAACTGTCCTTTTTATGTAGGGATCAGAATCAAATTTCTGGAGTAATTCTTTTTAAAGCTTCCTCTCTGGGTTTGTGCTCTGCCTTCCCCTGCTCGCCAAAAAACAACAAAAACAAAAACAAAAAAAAAGCATGGTGCTTGCCTGTCAAGCAACCTAACACAACCATGACAAATCTTTGGGGGGGGGGGGGGATACCAAATGGCTTCATGCAGGAAAGTTTCAGCCTTTTCAAGCATACTGTATTGCTTCACACAATGGATGATCTCAAGGTCTTTTGAAGGCATTCAAGATAATGATCAAATAGGGCAGCTATTTCAAATAAAGTTGGGCCTTTAAGAACATTATGGGTGCCTAAGATTGTTTCCTTGAAATATACTGAAATATCTGGGTTATTTATATTATTTTTCAGTGTTTAAAAATGCATATTTCACTGCTTTAAAATCTGCATATAGTTAACATTGTGAAACTCCTTTTAGAAAGCATTAAGAATATTTATATAACACTTTTCAATAAAAAAAGTTCACAAAGCAGTTTACAGAAAAAAAATCAAATAATTAAATGACTTCCTGTCCCAAAAGGGCTCACAATCTAAAAAGATACAGAAGAACACCAGCGAAAAGGAACTGTGCTGGGGTGAAAGGGACAGTTCTCTCCTCCTGCTAAATATAAGAGGAGCACTACTTGAAAAAGTGCATCTTTGCCCAGTTAGCAAGGAGTGTAAAAATAAAAGACATATGCTGTCACAAGACTATTTTGTTTTCCTACTTGTATCTCAGATGCTCAGAACATGGGCTGTCTCCTGTTTCTGATCCCTAATCTTATTTGCCCACCTATTTTAATTAACTTATCTTGGGAAGCACAAAATTAGCATTAAAAAAATTAAACTGCAGCTGGAATTCTCAAGGATTTTGTTAGTGTAGCAAGGCTTGTCACATCTGGTCTAAAGAATTTGGTCAAAGTAAGATTTGCTTGAAGTTTTGCGTTAGCCTGAGTCAGACCATTGGTCCATGTAGCCCAATGCTACTTTGGCAGCAGGTCATCAGTGTTTCAGACTGGGGTCTTTTTCAGACTTGCTATAGGACAGGGGTTCCCAACCTGTACTTCAGCTGACTGCTGGTGGTACTCGGACCGCTGGACCACTGGAATCCCGCTCCGCATTTTTGCTCACAAGAGGCTCCTGCCTTTGACTGAGCCTCTCAGGAATGCTGAGGCCTTCCCACCAGCCCAGAGCCTCCTCCCTGTGTTTTCTGGCCTCTGAAAACCAGGAAGTAACTGGCAATTATGTCATCGCCAGTCGCTTCCAGTGGTACTCAGAAGGAGAGTGGTGCCGGAGGTGGTACTTGGACGGGAAGGGGTTGGGAACCCCTGCTATAGGAGATCCAGTTAAAGAAGAGATTGAACATGGGACTTTTTGCATGATGCAAAGTACATATTCTATCTCTGTGCCATGGACCCTGTGCCCCCATTCTTCTCCAATCTCCAAATTACATACAAATATACAATATCTGCCTGATTCTACTGTAACTCAAATGCTGGTCTGACAGCTAAGCCCATCAGGATACTGATCTTAAATATAGAGGGTGAATATTACTTAGCATTGAATAACATGGATCATATTACTGTGGCTACATAATGCTATATCAAGTATGAAAAAGAGTCTTTCTTTAGTTTCTTTCTTCGGACTGGGAAGCGAGAGGATGCCCTCCCAATAGGAGGAGTTGATTCAACCAATCCGACTCTGACTCGTGGAGTGGGAGGGGCATACCCAAGAGTCACGAATGCACCCCTTCCTCCCTCCAGAGAAAAGAGTCTTTCTTTAGTTCTTAAGGCTTTTTATTGGATGCATGAAACCAGCATTGAATTCTGTTTGGAATGGATGACTGAAACAGGACCATCTTTCATTTGACATTTTGTCTCTTGATTACTGGTACCTTCTGGGTGTGTGTGTGTGTGTGTGTGTGTGTGTGTGTGTGTGTGTGTGTGTGTGTGTGTGTGTACACATCAGTGTTGCAAATTTTATTTATTCTTTCTGGGATGCATTTTAAATTCGTTAGCTGTGTTTGTTGTAGTTATAGATGAGACAGCACTTTAATTCAGAGCCCTGTGTCTACAGTGGTTTATAACTTCTGAAACAATAACCTTTTTGGCTGAAATTTCTCATGCGTATTCTAAGCTCAAAGTGAATATTGTTTTGGAAAGTCTGAAGAAAGAAATCCATTAATCCATTTATGAGGACTAGACATTACAATAAGTGTATGTACAGTTATTTATTTGATGACCTACTTATTCCAATAAACAACACCATTATTTTCTCCTGCTTTAAATTTTGTCTCTTAAAAATATCAAGGACACTAATTTTCAAAGGGTCTAATTCAGATTTCACTCTTTTCTTGTAACTATGTACAAAATATTTTCTAACCCTTTGCTAAAGAAAAAAAACAGGAGGCAATACAGGAACAGAACCTGGTTTCTGTGTGAAGTTTACTACATAAAAATCATGTCATTTTATATTAGAGTAGTTAACTGATACTTCACAAATGGCAAGGTGATGTGTTCATGAAATGAATAGTTTAAATTGGATTTTTTTTTATAATTGGTTACATTGTGAATGAAAGGCCAAAGGCTTGACTATATATGCCAAATATATAAATGTATTTTCCATTAGTTGCCTGGTTATATAGCTTTGCCACATATTACAAAGCATTGAGATAATTCTACATAAGGATCCATATGGCAAGAACTCAACAAATTGTTCCTCCAGAGGTGGTCCACAGATGATGGAACATGAAAGCATTGCATTGAGCAGTGCTTTGGAGGGGGGGGCAGCAAACTGATGGACGGTGAACTAATGAGCACCCTTGTCTGTCTGCCACCCTCCTCCAGCCTGCTTGCCGACAGAGCTGCTCCAGTCATGCTAGAGGGAGAAGGAAAACAAAAAGAGCACCTGTGTGCGGATGATGTTTTCCTTTCTTCCTCCAGCACCACTGGAGGAAGAAGGGGGCTGTTGCTGGACCTAAGGGAAGGAAAGGGGACTCTCCCCTCCCTTTCCTCCCTCCTTATTTGATAGGAGTTTGTTGGGGGTAGGATGGCTTGCAACCGTGGTGGCATTTGTGCCCTGCCTCAAGTGGCGCTTGGGCTCAAGCCATGCCTGCTCATTTTCTTCAGCTCCATGGGCTCTCTGCTGCGCACACAATACCCATAAATAAGTGTTTCCCAAACTTTTTCGACCTGTGAATCCCTTGACCATTGGCCGTGGCTCCCCATTACATTATGTCGATGCCTGCCAATTGGCATTGCACTGTTTTCCGAGAGGATTCCATGGCACTCCGCAGCTCCCCTGGCTTGTTTCCACAGGTCCCCTAGTAGCCACGCCTCCCAGTTTGGGAACCACTGCCCATAAATGAATGGCTTCACCATTCACTTCATGTATTCCTTTGTTCACACTGCCTGTTCCATTGGTTTGAAAGAAAGAAGCCTTTGTAGGCTGGGGGGCTCTAGTGGTTAAGCAGATTGTAAGCCAGTTCTATTTATTTGTGTATCTTCAGTATCATTACAAATAAATAGTTTCTGTTCTGTATCGCTGTTTACATGCATTACATGAGCATCGTAGATTTCTCTTACATCAGCAACAGACTTGATCGGTTCTTTTGTTTGTAATAAATGCACTGAATTTAGTGGAAGTTATTTTCATCAGGGTGAAGCCAGTTTGGAATCTACTGGTATTTTGTGAACTTCAGCCCCAAGTGTTCATGATTCTGCACAACTAAAAACATAATAGATAACATTGCATTGACCTAGAGTATTTTGTGTGTAATTATACATATTGGGCTAAAAGCTCTGAAAGTTGTTAATGTTTTAAGTCTTTGCTACTTTTTGCAATTGAAAGATTTTTTTCATATGATTATTTTCTGCAGTAATCAAAAGGACATTAACATGGACAGGAAATTAATCTAGCACTCTAGAGATTAATATTAATCTGGTAATGTACTGTCCTCATGAGTTTGAGAATCGTTTCTCTTATGGTGCATTATGGCAGTGTATTTATAAGCTGTTGAGGTAAAGGTTCCTCATGCTTAAAATATGTCCTCACATATCTTCCTGGCTTTCTAAAGGGATGGTGTTGGCTTTCTTCAAAGTGATGTTACACGTACAGTTAATTTTGTGTACAGTTTATGTATTGAAATTCTCTTAAGCATTACGATTTGTAGAAATTAACCACATGTTATATTTTTTCTATAACATGTGCCACCTTAAGATATTGTTAATTCTGGTTCCAAAGCTATGTGGAAGCATACGGCACAATCCTGCTGCGCTGGCCTATGGTGTTGCAAATGTGCCATAAGGCACGTTTGTGGCACTCTGCTAGTAAGCAGCGGCAGCACTGAGGCTTGCACCACCCACCAAGCAGCAGAAGGCCCTGTGCCGTGGAGCAGGTAAGTGCCGCTCCGAGCAGCGCAGGGGTGTGGGGAGGGGGTGGTGGGCAGATCGGGCCTGGGAGGGGGGGAGTAAATGGTGTCCGTGTTGGATGCCGTATCCTATTCCCTCCTCCCAGGCCACAAGCCCAGCTACAGAGCTGGCAGAGAACTGAGTAGCCCCATTGCAGCAACTGGGGGTTTACCTGGGGTAAGCGGGCAAATACCCACTTACCCCAAGTAGATCTCCAGCCTCTCCCTTCCCTGGATATGATTCAGCATGGGTCGCACGGCCCACACTGACTCGCCTACAATGGGGGAGGATAGGATTGGGCTGCCCATGTCATGAAGTTCTTTAGCTGTAGTTTATGTGGAAATTAT
Source organism: Plestiodon gilberti rubricaudatus (assembly GCA_026170595.1). Taxonomy (NCBI): domain Eukaryota; kingdom Metazoa; phylum Chordata; class Lepidosauria; order Squamata; family Scincidae; genus Plestiodon; species Plestiodon gilberti. The sequence goes on along the minus strand of JANXHW010000003.1, from coordinate 200,270,985 downwards.
AGCCAATATTGCTTCTTTGCCAATATGGTTTGGTATAGATTCTTCAATGTTATTTATTTATTCAGTTTTTAGCCCACTTTTCTTCCAGATGGCACCCAAAGTGACTTCCAAAATTCAAAGGCTATAACCTTTGATTATGTGGTGCTTTGCTGGTTCTTCGTTTTAATCTCTGAATTTTGTTGTGATTTTGCCCTTTGAAGTTTTTAAATCTTTTTTATTAGGTGTGTTGTTATGAGGAGAGCCATCGCGGGGCGGGAGGGGAAAGGTGATTTAAATCTCTTTTCCTTTCCAAAGCCTCCCGCTCCACCCTTGCCCCTGCTGGATATACCTGCAGCACCTGCAGATACGGCACAGCTGCACCTGCAGATGGGGGGAAGAATAGAATTGGACCACAAGATACCAGGCTTAGAGAATACTTCTTTGCTATGTCTTGTTTTGATCTCATAGCTCCGCAGAATGCCCCATGTGAGTGATACCTTGTTTGTGACAGCTCTAGACATCAGCTATCCTTTCTCCCTGCCCTTGGAAAATAGTCCAAGCCTGAGCACTTTTCAGAAGGATTGGTGAGGTCAGTCTGTTTGGGTTAACTTTGGAGGTCAGACCTAAGCCAGCAGAGTAGGGGGGAAATACTGTATATTGTTATTATATTCTCATCGCATTAAAATATTAGATCTGATTCTGTGTAATGGGATTGTTATGGCAATTTGTTGCATTTCTTGAGCCGTGGTGGACTATAATGGTGGACTGTAAGCCTATGGTGGATTATACAAATTAGACCCCAACTTGCATAGTCTTGGATTATACAAGTTAGGCCCCAATCCTATCCTTTCCCTCCCCTGCCAATACAGCCGTGCTGTCAGAGTAAAGTTGTGCATGGTTTCATAGAGGTGGACCATAAGCCTAAAGAAGTAAGGTAACTGTAAGTGAGGGGAAAAGTACCATATTTTTCGCTCCATAAGACGCATTCCCCCCCCCCCAAATAGGGGGAAATGTCTGTGCATCTTATGGAGCGAATATTGCCAAAAACCGGGTCTTTTAAAAAGTTTTCCGGCTGCTTACCGCATTGTTTAGCAATCCAATCTTCGTCCCGCGTTGCTGGCTGCATTGCGGCCCCGCCGGGACTGCCCCCAGTCAGCAGATGGATAACCCGTGGATATTATATATCTGGATTTTCAGAAGGCGTTTAACACGGTCCGTCATGAAAGGCTCCTGAGAAAACTCCACAGTCAGGGAATAAGAGGGCAGGTCCTCTTGTGGATTAGGAACTGGTTGAAGACCAGGAAACAGCGAGTGGAAGTCAATGGGCAATTTTCACAATGGCGAGAGGTGAAAAGCGGTGTGCCCCAAGGATCGGTCTTGGGACTGGTGCTTTTCAACTTATTCATAAATGACCTGGAGTTGGGGATAAGCAGCGAGGTGGCCAAGTTTGCGGATGACACTAAACCTTTCTGGGTGGTGAAGACTAGCAGGAATTGTGAAGAGCTCCAGAAGAATCTCTCCAAAGTGGGAGAATGGGCAGCAAAATGGCAGATGCACTTCAATGTCAGTAAGTGCAAAGTGATGCACATTGGGGCAAGAAACCAAAATTTCACATATACGCTAATGGGTTCTGAGTTGTCTGTGACGGATCAAGAGAGAGATCTTGGGGTGCTGGTGGACAGGTCGATGAAAGTGTCGACCCAGTGTGCGGCGGCTGTGAAGGCCAATTCCATGCTCGGGATCATTAAAAAGGGGATTGAGAATAAAACGGCCAATATCATTATGCCTTTGTACAAATCGATGGTAAGGCCACATCTGGAGTATTGTGTCCAGTTCTTGTCACCACACTTCAAAAAGGATATACGTAGTTGAATTGGAAAAGGTGCAGAAAAGAGCGACCAGAATGATTTGTGGGCTGGGGCACCCCCCTTATGAGGAAATGCTACAGCGTCTCGGGCTTTTCAGTATAGAAAAAAGGCAGTTGAGGGGGGACATGATTGAGACGTATAAAATTATGCATGGGATGGAGAGAGTGGATAGAGGGAAATTCTTCTCCCTCTCGCTCAACACCAGAACCAGGGGACATGCACTAAAATTGAGTGGAGGGAGAGTTAGAACGGATAAAAGAAAATATTTCTTTACCCAGCATGTCATTCATCTGTGGAACTCCTTGACACAGGATACGGTGATGGCACCTGGCCTAGATGCCTTTAAAAGGGGTTTGGACAGATTCATGGAGGAAAAGACCATCACAGGTTACAAGCCATAAGCAACCTCCTGGTTTTAGAAGTAGGTTTTCTCTGTGCCAGGTGCAGGGGAGTGGCAGCAGGAAACAGGTTATCTTGTTGGCTGTGTGCTCCCTGAGGCATCTGGTGGGGCCACTGTGTGATGCTGGACTAGATGGGCCTTTGGCCTGATCCAGCAGGGCTCTTCTTATGTTCAGATTCAAGACGCGAGCCTCCCAGACGCTGGAAGTGACAAGGAAGCTCTGCACAAACATCGTAGTAACTACTATGTTTGCACAGAACTTGCAGTTGCGTTCAGCGCCTGCACGGTTCCCAGGCGCTGGACGCGACCAGGACGCTCTGCGCAAGCATCGCAGTTACTATGATGTTTGCGCAGAGCTTCCTGGTCGCGTTCAGCGCCTGGGAACTTCACGCAGGCACTAAACGCAACTGCAAGCTCTGCGCAAACATCGCAGCTACTGCAATGTTTGCAGAGAGCTTCCTGATCGCGACCAGCGCCTGGGAACTTCGCACAGGTGCTGAACGCGACTGCAAGCTCTGCGCAAACATTGGAGTTACTACGATGTTTGCGCAGAGCTTCCTTGTCACATCCAGCATCTGGGAGGCTCGCATCTTGGATCTGCTGACTAGGGGCAGTCCCGGCGGGGCCACAATGCAGCCGGCAATGCGGGGCGAAGATTGGACGTGCTAAACAACAACGCGGTAAGCGGCCAAGCGGCCGGAAAACTAGTTAAAGTAAAACATTTTTTAGCTTCAAAACACACATGCGTCTTAAGGTCCGGTGCGTGTTATGGAACGAAAAATACGGTAGTTTAAATTGCATGAAGAGAACTTAATAGTGTTTTTTTTTTTACTTATGTTAAAATAATCTGAATTCTGGTGAAGATGGGGCTATGTACTACTGAGGGAATGTCTGCAGAATGTACTGGATTGCAGGATCTGGTAGGGGTAAAAATAAGACAGCAGAAGAATGAAAAGACTAAATTTTTTGTAGCTTTGGCCCATTGACATTTCACTTTGAATCGAATCATTTACATTCCACATAGGCCATTAATGCTCAAAAGTAATTGCCATGTAACAGCTGGTATGTGGTGTCTGTGAAATGATTTAGAGAAGTAGCTTCCTGGTGAGCAGGTGCCTACCATGCACAAATACGTACTAATTTTGCTCTTTGCCTTAAACATCCTCTTGCTTGGCCAGCATAAGCAGAGGAACCAGCAAAGACCATATTCTCTTGGAGATGTTCCATCTATGGAAGAGCTTGAGTTGATTTTCAAGGATAGGTTAAGAAGAAGGTTTGCCCTACCATTCCACTGATATGGATAAACTGGGACCATTCTGTTCCAGAACTTAAATCTAGAGCCTCCAGTATTGAAAGTACAGTATTTTGAAAGTTCCTCGGAGAACATTCATTGCGCCTGACAACAGCCTGTATATACCTTTTGGAATATACATCCATGGGTTATGACTTTAAAACAATATAAACAGGAAAGCAACATTTTTAATTCATTAAATCTTCCTCCACTGTTTATGAAAGATAAAAAAGAGACTAGGTTTTTTTGTGTAAGAAAAGGATTGATTGGTGTCATGTACATATTCATTCACTTCTGTTTATGCAAGATAATAAGAGTATTAACATGGAGGTGGAATAATGGTGTTTATAATTCCATCGCCACTGTTTATATAAGATAAAAACAGTACTTAAAAAAAATAAAATAGTTTTGCTGTTATGTACATACATTAATTTCTCCCACTTCTGTTTATAAAGAATGAGGATGAAAAAGTTTAACAAGTCGAAGTGAAGTCAATGCTGTTTATAACATAGTCCTTGCTGTTTACCTAAGATAAATTAATTTAGAGTATGTAATTTTTGTCTCTTCAGAGAGGGGAATTGGGGTGACAGCTATTGGGCCCACGTTGTGTACTTCTAGCAGCTTCAGAATTCTTTCCCTTATTAGGGAATATGCAAGATGTATGCTAAATCATGCCAGTATGAATATAATATGGGTTTTTTTTAAACTGAGGACACATGGAAATGACTTGCAAGGCAGTGGAACATACATTGTCTTGAGGTTTCTGAAAAAACAAACAATGGACAGTAAAGGCATATAAAATGCTCTCATGAACTGTAAACACCTTTATATACATGATCATGATCCTGTAATTGTCGTGTCCCCCCCCCCCAATCCTGTTCCATTCCTAGAAACAAATGATAGTGAGACTTCGATACCAGGACAGACGTTTTGGGTGCTTATCCCAGTTCTTTGAGTGTGCTTACAGATATGGGTATAATATTTGAATATATATTCAAATATATGGAGGTGTAGTGGTTTTGGAGTTGGACTTAGACCTGGAAGATCCAGGTTCAAATCCCTGCTCAGCCACGAAGCTTCCTGGGTGACCTTGGTCCCAGTCACTATCTCTCAGCCTCACCTGCTAAGGAGCTGGTGCTGGTCTAGAGAGACCAATTGCCAGTTGAGGAGCTTACAGGGAAGGTAAAGGAAAATATTTTCCCTTACCTCCTCCCAGACCTCCCAATCTGCCACCCCACCCCCCCACAGAATGCAGAGCAAGCCTCCTTGGCACGGCTGCATCTTTGGGGGAATAAGATTTGGCTGTTACTTCTATGTTGTCAATACTTCTCCTTAACTGTAGTTTGCCTGAGTAGGAATATTTTCTACATGACTTGCTTATTTACTTATCATTAAAACGTATAAAGTTGTGTTCCACCTCATCGTAATCAGACATAAATAATAGTCTCTGTGCAGGAGCCACCAAGATGTGAAAAAAATATGGCAAGCTGCAGGTGTGCTAGTGACTTTTAGTGGGAAACCTAATGCTGGAAACATGAGGCATTATGGTCTGAATGATCGGGTAGACAGTGTATAGAGAATGTGTGAAGGAAGCCGAGCATTATTTGGCCCTCATTTGCTTGTGCCAAGGCTTTCTCACAGAGTTCATAATAAGATATTTTGTCATAACTAAATGTGGAGAAAGTAATGAATATGAGTAAGATGTAAGATCCATTTAAGAAGTAGCTTTGTTGGAACTTCATTTTGTATTCTGAGCATATGCATCCTTCAATAGGATTGTAGTTAGCTGTTGAAGAAAACAACCCAACCCTTTTCTTATCATGTACCAGAGACGACAGACTGCAGAAACCCAATGGCATTTTATAAAGCATCTAACACGAACTGGGACTTGCCAGGTTCCATTTATCTGGCCAAGAATATATTTCTATGATTTATCCCAAGGAAATTTTCAGCAGAGCCTTACACTTAGTGTCTAAATTAATGATGCTGCTTTTTTCCCCCTTAGCCGTGACAAAAGCCACTCTGCGCTTTTATACATTATGTTAAAGTTTTTGTCATGAACATACTCTGTAAAAGCTTTTTCTGCTTCATCATCCTGACAAGCCAGTTTCACTAAATCTTCCATGATTATCTTGTCCTCTTTTTAACTTTTCCAATTCCAGAAAACAGTGAAGGCTGTTGAGTTACACAACACCAAACAGCCACAGGATCATTTGCTATATAAGATGTCATCTCTGTAGAAGTCTATAGTATGAAATGTAAAACCAAGTACATTCCAGTTATCAGCTGTAGACTCAGCTTTGAAAATTATGGAGTATTCATAACTATTGAATGAACCCTGTTTCCTTGATCTAACAGGCACACTTTAGAAATCACATATTGTAGAACAATTAACCTCGCTAGTTTCAGGTCTCTCACAATGTTTGTCTTGTTGAGCTTACCTCTGAGAAAGAGTTGTGGACTCAAGACACTTGTGTCATAAATTACTTTTCATATGTCAGTTACTTTTCCTCTGGCTTTCTTGGCCTCTGCAAAACAGGGGGATCCTCAAGCTTAGCTATTGCAACAGTAGCAAAGGAGCCCTTTTTTCTGAGCAGGTAGCAACAGTCATTAGATTGCAGCTCTCTTTGAATATGTTTAGGTGAAGATGTCCCTGATAGAGAATAACAATATGGGCTGTTCAAATAGTTTTACTTTCTCCTGGTTGCATCAGCTTGCCTCAAAAATGAGCCAAGATGTTTTCCCCAAAATTGAGGAATAGCTCAGTTTATTTCTGAGCCAATTTCGTTTCTGAGCCAAGGGAATGTTCATTAGCTTGCAGAGTGGGAAAGAAAGAGGCTGCACCCATGAAAATCTCTGATGGGTGGAACACCAGACTCCCCCACTGAGGACCCTCTTGGTTCAAGGGTCCTTTGCACAAATATTTTATTGAAAAGAAAGGGAAAAGCTTGAGCAATCGGGGGCTGTTTAATTCCGAATGGAGGACAATTTGGGCTTCCAATACGTCCCTTTTTATGAGGCGAGTTTATAAAACTTGTAACTGAGCCCAAGCCCAGCAGCCTTTGCTGGCATCTCTAGTTTTAAGCATATGTCTTGATCCAGCAGCAAATTTAACAAACATTCTTGTTAAAAAAATAACTGAGAACCTTTGCATTTTCTCCTAATGTATTTCAGTATAAGTTATCACTTTAATGTACAAGACAAATGTGTGACAGATAGTAGCAGTGATATTTACTTTTTATCTAGTCAGTTAGCCTCCAGATGGTGGAGATGTGTGGAAAGGTGGCTTACAATGCAATCCTATACATCAGTGGTTCCCAAACTGGGAGGCGTGGCGTCCAGGGGAGCCGCGGAGTGCCACGGAATCCTCTCGGAAAACAGTGCAGTGCCAATTGGCAGGCATCAACATAATGTAATGGGGAGCTGCGGCCAATGGTCTCCAATGATCAAGGGAGCTGCAGGTCAAAAAAGTTTGGGAAACACTGCTATACCTGTATGTATTTCAGACAGTTTGAGATACATTTGAGATAACTTCATTTAAACTGAATTGGGGAAAAAAATTAGATAAAGCCCAATGTACTTGATATAGCTAATACATGTGGGAAAGCAAATTCTGATCCTTAATATTTTCAAATATTCCTGAAAATCTCTGTTAAGCCCAGAAGTGTTATGACCACTTTGCAGTGAGGCAATATTCAGAATGACTCTCATGGATAATGTCTGTTTACCAGAGAGTGCTGTCTGGATTTAGCATCTTGGTAATCTGAGCTTTAATTTCGAAAGGCAAACATGTTTCTGTCATTTATGGTTGCAGATAAAAGCTTGAAAACAGGTAGAGATTGTCTGGCATTTTGTAAAATGTACATTGTATATTTTACATTTCTTGATATATATAGATTTTCATATTGGAAAGTATACAGTGCTTTCAGTTTGTGTGGTTGGCTCATTATCTTAGGCTGCTCCTGATTGTCTCTGTGCTGCTTTTCAAAGAACTTTGTATTTCCAGTACTGTACCTGTGGGCTTCTTTTGACTGTATTTCCATGATAGGAAAAAATCCTTTGGGATTCAGGAGATATGCCTACTGCATCTCTTCCTGAGTAAAGCATTTGAAAGGAAGAACAGCAATATGCTGCTTGGATTCTTCAAGTAGTGTGCTGCTCCATCTCAAGTAAAGTTGCTTGATAAGAGGTAGAACTTACGGTATAACAATAATTGCATGACTCAAAGGTTGTGGTATGTCTTTTCATTTCTATAAACATTATAAGGCAGCGGTTCCCAAACATTTTAGCACCTGGACCCCCTTTTTAAAATGACACTCTGTCGGGACCCATCTAGCTTTACGAGACTTAAAAAAAAGTTTCACTTTACCAGCCGCTCAGTCCTCTGTTTTTATCCTCTTTACTATGGGGGGAGGGGACTGCCTTCTGCAGCATTTGTTGAGCTCCACATTCATCAGATCAGGGGACCATTCTGGTGGCCTTGCATTCCCCTTTGCCTGGCCTTCACTAAGAGCCAGACACATTCATCTACTTGCGAGTAAATGAGCATTTGTGGTTCAGTTTCACTTTCTATAGGGCTCAGTACATTTTCCTTGTCAGCTTGGAGTGGGGGACTTCCTTCTTGAGAGTTTGTTGGGACCTTCGTTCATCAGATTGGGACCATTCCGGTGGCGTTGCCCCCCCCCCCGGCCTGCCCTTTGAAGGGGACTTAGGCACGTTTGCCTACTCACAGGTAAATAGGGCTCAGTACATTTTCCTTGTCAGTTTTGCAACCCACCAAAAATCGGGTCATGGCCCACAGTTTGAGAACCACTGTTAAAAGGGATTATATAGGAAAGTGAGTAACTTTTGAATGGTAGACTAATGGCCCAATCCTGTCTGGGCCTTGTGCTGACAGAACCCACAGCCACAGCAATGGCATGTGGGCCAGGGCTGCCAACATGCATTGCTGGCAGCCCCAGGCATGTGCAGACAGAGCGTCCAGTCCCCACTGGAGCAAATAAGTCAATGGGGGGGGGATTCAAGGGTGTTCCAGGGAAGATCTGGGCTAATCGAGGGTGGGCGGGTGGAAATCCATGGCAGCAGCACCACTGATCTCCTATGCCCCCAGCCCGGCCTTGACACACACCCTGGACCTATTTGGATTTACACCAGCCAAAGAGCTGGTGCAGATCTGAGTGGGACCATGGCACAGAGGAATAGGTAAGAAAAAAATACTTATCTCTCCACTGCTGCCTGGTCCCTGGCTGGCCCATCACATGCAGCAGAGGCTGCACCAGCACTGCTGCACACTATGGTCTGGCCCAGGATAGGTTTCCCATGTAACTTTCCCATGACGAATCTCAGAAATGGATCGTCAGCAACAGCACTTCCTTTTCACTGTATGTCCTGGAACATTTTGTGCAAAAAACAGCTGGTGCATATATGCTCTTACAGTGCAAACCTGTGCACGTCTTCGCAGACGTGAACCACATTCAGTTCAGTAGGATTTACTCCCAAGATAGTGTGTATAGGATTGCAGCCTTAGACAGTTGCCGGTAATTAAGCAGAACTGCATTCATGGGAATTCACTCTTCTGCTGTTAAGTTCAGTCAGTTTTCAGGTATTATGAATGATAGCTATTATATAATCTCATCCTGCTTATTCTGGAACAGCTGACTTGGGTCAGGTTTTTTGTTTTATTTTTATATGTTATACATTGCTTAGAATAAATGTAGTGGGGTGCTACAAATATTCTTGATGCCAAAATCACATGAAGCATTGTACACTTCCTTTTAATGTTTTAATGTTTGATAATCGTATCTCCATCTTCTGTTGTTTGCTTGTGTTATTGTCATTCACCCATGTTTACCTGTCACGAATCCTGCAAAACCAAATAAGAAAGTTTTTTTTAATCACTCACACATTCACATTTGCAGATAAGTATTCTGAATAAAGAAACAGGTTTGTGCAATCAAGGCTTATTTCATAGACTTAGGAAAGATTAACAAAACAGAGTGTTCTGTTAAAAAAAGGGAAAATACATGTATGTACTTTTAAGTGGGAAACCATGCACAGCTAGCTCCTTCCCGCCCCTGAGCAGTATTTCGGGAGATGGACAAAAACAAGAATGTGTTTCAGTGCCCGCCCATCCATGATGCAAATGAGCCCATTCTCATTGGGCAGCAGATTAGGGCCTGAGCGGAGGGGTGGCAAACAGATGCCCACCACCTCCCTCCCGTTCTGCTGCCACTGACAGAGACAGCCCCTTCCTCCGTGTGGCTCTTGAATCAAAGGAGGATTAGCAGTGCCCTGCATTGCCTGCTTTGTGTAAACAGCCCATGCAGAGGAAGGAGTGGGATTGCTGCATTCTGATCCTTGGAGAGCAGCAATCTGGCTCCCTCACTTTCCTCTTCAGGGTGCTTTAAAGCCCAGCGGGGGAAGGCGCAAGATCACTCTTTCCTCCGCGCATGCTCGTTAAACGAAGGAGGAAATGCAGAGCTCTCTCAGAGCAATCTTGGCATGCCTCACATGTCCTGCTTTAATTCAAGAGTCCGCAGGCAGCCCAATAGCTTCAGCCAGCCTTGATGTGTCCACAGGTGCCTGTAGCAAATAAAACAGGTAGAGTTTTTATGGCTGTCCAGTCACTTAATCAGAAACACTACATAATTATGGCAGTTCTGTACTTTCTGATAGAGAAACATATGCAACGATGTCTGCTCTCTGTGCATTTAAAAGGGTGAATGATGTAAAATAGCATGCAAAATAATCAAAATTAATTCAGCATGCAAAAAAATCCTACCTGTGAAAACTGAACACATAGTTTTATGGATCATGCTCTTTAACATACACGGCTACTGTTTGTTTAATTTTATTTATTTTAATTTTTTTTATTTTTCACATTTTTATACCACGCTTCCTCCAATGAGCTCAAGGCGGTGTTCCTAGTTTCTTCCCTCCTTTTGTCATCACAACAACCCTGTGAGGTAGGTGAGGCTGAGAGAGTGACTGGCCCAAGGTCACCCAAGAGCTTCATGGCTAAAAGTGGGGATTAGATGGAAATAACCACAGAAAAAATGGGAGTGACTTTGCACATCCTCACATGCAGCTATTTTCATCCTCTGAAATACCAAATTTCTGTTGAATTTTGGAGTTTTACAGCATATCTGTGTCACATTGTAGTTTAATTTTGAGGAGGAGTGGGGATCGAGTGAAAAGTGAGTGAAGGTCATCTGTACAGCACTTACTTCTCAGAGATATAACAGCTTATTGATTTGCACAACCAAAGACCTAGTTAGCCTTTGTCTTTGGCTTCTGCTCAGTTTATTTCCCTTGTTTAAAACAGCAGCAGCAGCACTGACTGTGCCAGAGGCGATTATCTTGGTTGGGTTGTTAAAGTTTTCTTAGTGCTGATTTTCTCTTCTGAGGTACTGTACTACGGAAAATTTCCTCCCAGCTTCTAATCACTGTAATAACTAACCTGAAGGAATCATTAGTAAGGGTTCAAGCAATATCCTATAATAAGTCTGCTGTGAAGAAATTGACATAGTTTATCTCCTTGATTCATGTTCTTGTGAAATTAATGGGTTGCAAAATAACATTGTACTTGACAAAATGTTTAGAAGCTATGTTAATATTTTTTCCTGACAAATATTGGACAGAACCTTGTAAAACCCTATATTAGATAGATTCCATCTACAAAATTCACATGTAAGTCAGACCAGGTTGTTGTGTTGAGAAACTAACAGTAGCTAACCAAAGTCCTCTGGTGACAGTAAAAGGTATTGCTTATGAGAGCTCCATAAATGGTTTAAAGCAGGGGTGGCCAACCTTCCACCATTAGGGCCTCTGGGTTCTTAAGAGTTGTGTAGAAGACAGAATCTTGGCAGCTGCAGTTGCTGATGGTGCTGCTAAAGTAGCTACACCTGTTGAAATGCCCTCACCTATACACCCATTAAAGGGCCAGGAGCATTAATGTTGAAAGGTTGGCCACCCCTGGTTTAAAGTATAAAAATTCAGACTTGATTTCTGAATTTCTTGATAAACAATTTTCTCTCCTCAATGATACTGAGGCACGCTACCAGGCGGATACCATCAGAATTATTATTTTTTCTCTGGTTTTGTATAAACTAGTGAGATGAGTCATAATTCTTCAGTAGGAAGATTTAGAAAAATCTTATGGTTACCTATTAAGAATACCTATAGTGATTATCAGAGACACTGGTTGTGGGCTTGGTCCTGTTGTTTAGGTATATGACCATATTGTATTATAGAAACCCTTTTCCATGAGAAAGCAGTAGCTATATTGCTACTGTAGTAGTTATAACAGTACTGTAGTTATACTGTACATACACAGATTAACAAGGTCAGATGAGTCTTACCATTGGACAAATGCAACAAAAGAGATCACAGCACAGCACTCGTCACCTCCAACTCCTCTCCAGTGCAATGCCATGGATCTACAGCCCATCTTGGAAGATGATCCTTCCGTCTCACAGATGGACAGCAGGCATATCCTTATTGATACACTGTAGTTCCCCAGTCTGAAGAAGCAACTACTCTCCAGTAATAACTTTGTCCAGTTAGCATCTTTTGTCGTATGCATCTTTGTCCTGTGCATCTTTTCTAGTAGTTTGCTGGTGTTCTTCATTTTTTGGAAAGGGAGCCATTTAGTTATTTGATTTTCTCTGTAAGCCACTCTGTTCACAAATGGGTCATCTGATGGAGATACAAACCCAGAAACAATCCCCAGTTCCACTTCCGTTCTCATATCTACTTGGACAGACCTATTATGGCTAAACAAGATAAGCCATGCCATCCAGGGCTTGTTCACCTGCACATCTGCTAGCATGATATGCATCCTCTGCCAGCAATGTCTTTCTGAAGTTTACAGAAGACCAGACAGATCAGTCTCTATACAAGAGGATAAATGAACACTAATTGGACAATAAATAAATAAAAATAGTAATATTCAGAAACCAATCGGGAGCATTTCAGTCCCCAGAATGTTCTGTAGCAGACTTAAGAAACCGTATACCAACAAAAATTTCAAATAGAGGCTCCAACACCAAACTGGAATTCATTAGCAAATTTGACACTCTGGAATTTGCTCTCAACAAATCATGAGAATGGCCAGCTCACAACAGAAAGTTATTGTTCGCCTTTGGCTGTTTATTGATACTATAGATCTTGTTCTTGATCACCAGTGGCTGTTAGTCAGGTGTTAGTCACACCCACAGAGATTTGACTGACTTCTGTGTTTACATTATACTGTGATATACCTACTACTATCTCTTGCATTGCTTGACATTTTGGCATCATTTTGTATGCCAAGAACTTAGCTGTCTTTCCTAACTGTAACTACATAAATCTATCTCTTTTTCTTCAGTACAACTATGTAGGTGTAATTGAAAAAGGGTTCTTATCAGAAAATTATCACAGTACACTGGATTTACTGATTCACTTGCAGGGAATCTTTGCTATCCCAAAGGAGGGTATAATTACTAGTAAGAACCAATCAGCTAATGACTTAATTCATCTTCCAGGGTCATTTCCTCACATTAGTAATCTATTTATATGAATTACTGGACCTTTAAAGTAATTACCTTATTATTAATAATAAATAACAAGCAAAATTTCAATAATTGCTTTTATTAACTATCAGCAAATGTGCTCATTAGTACAATGGGTGCCAACTTTTTAATATTTAGTGCTTCTATTATTCATATATTCAGTTTGCTTTAAAACTTCAATTCTAAATTTCATTAATTTCAGCTTGTGTTCAAACTTAAAGCATGTTTTTACAGCAGTGTCCTGAATTAGAACCTTAAGTTGTTTGAGCCATCTGGAATGAATTTCTTTGCTAAGCTACTTCCTGAACTGTAATGGCATCTCTGGTGTAACAAAGTATGGAGGATCATTAAACTAGATTATAGGATGAATTGGTTTGGAGGAAAGGATCCATAAGTTCTTTATTTTATTTATTATATTTTTAAGCTTGCTATTCCTTGAAGGAGCTCCTGGTATTGTACACATGACGTTTCTCCATCAATTTATCATATCAACTATGTGAGCTAGGTTAGGCTGATAGTAACTGATCCAAGGTCACTCAGTTTGTTTCTTGACTGAAAAGGGATTTGAATCCCGTCCCGTCCCCCGTGCCTATGTCCAGCACTTTAACCCCTTCCCCACTCTGACCTTCTTTTATGAAATGTACTTTTTTCAGTTGTTTCAATATAATTCCAATCCATTTTGTAAATGCTATTTATTTGGGTTGGCTTCTTCTGAGTTGGGCAAGTGAGGTTTTACAGTTTTTCAAGTTTGTTTGTGTTTATATTTATTTTCATTTTAAGTGATGTAACCCTCTAAACAAAAGTGCAATTAGATCCACTGGATCTAGTAATAGCTAAAAGTGGCAAAAAAAAAGAAGGAATATTACAAGAAACGTACCTTACCAAAGCTCTTCTTACCAAATTTCTTTGGGGAAGGGTGGCGCTTTTTCTTTACAGTTAGTAGTACCATTATAAATTATAATTAATAACGTATCATGGTGCAGATAACTGACTTATGGGTAAAGATAAACTTAACTCTTTGTGATGCTTTCTTCAAACTTTTCTCATTCACACAGTTATTTCTTCTTGCCTAAAGAAGCAGTGATGTGATGTTTCTACAAGAGTATTCTCCAGCTCTTTCTTTGAAGATGCTTTTCTCAAAGGTGCTTTGCATAGAGACTTTCTCTTGATTGAGGATTCTTTTTAGACAGCTGGAAATTCCTGATGGATGTTAATTGGAGTTCAGTTTGAAGATACAGAACTGCTTTTATTGCATCTGTCTTTCATTGATTTCTGTGAAAACTGTAATTAGGCTTTTTTTGTGGGTGGAGATATCCAAGGAATGTTTCAGTTCGGTGCCTTCATCCATTTAAAAATGGACTTTGTCTTCCTTTGTTTTTCTTAAAGCTATTTCAGTCAAGTTGTTACTGACAGTACGAATTCTCTTTCCTCCAAACTTGCACTCTGTGTTTGGCATTGTATATATGTATGAATATGTTTCACTATATCCTCATTGTTGAACAAGTTTAGATTCTTGATAAAGATTTGTCTTGAACTTAGTAAGAAGGTTTTTTTAAAAAGCTGGTGCTGACTTTTGCTCCCTGTTGTTAAAAGAGAGGAAAGCTTTAAACTGTTCCAGTATATGTGCCAAAGCTCAGTATAATTTTTTATGTATGAACTCATAAACTCATTAAAGAAAAATTATGTAGCATTAGGTCTACTTTAGTTATTTGGAAAACGTTAAGAAGAAAGAAGGATGGGAAGTCAAGTAACTTGGTGTTGTGAGCTTTTTGGGCAGGGACTGTTTTGTTGTTGTTTTTCATTCTTTGTAAAGTGCTGTGCATGTTGAGGGTGCTAAGTGATATGTGAGGAGGAGGAGATATGTACGTACTTAGAAAGTTGCAGCCTGGAATAATAGGCAGGCTGTGTGTTTCATTGTTCTGTGTACAGTCTTTAAAAAACTTAGCATGTAGCATTAGAACCCACATTACGTCTGATTAAAACCAAATAATTCAGCACAATAAAAATAAATGAACCTATACAGTTCAATAGGGCATGAATTGAGCCTAGTCCTCAAAAACAACCAGGCAGCTGCATCCTCAACGTTCTTGCAGAACCTTGTCTTCTGAATAGGTTCACTGCATTAACCGAACCTGCATGTGAACTGTAACCTTATTTTTACTATGGTGGTTGAATAATGAAGGGAAGAATGACACATGTTTGGACCATGCAGTAATCATGGAACCATGCAAAACCATGTATATGGGGGTGGGGGAAGAGCACTCATGTGAATTGCACCTGATTTCCCAAACAAATACTGTAACTTTAAGGCAACATCTGCAGCTATAGGCTGGCTGCTGACAATACTATGGATGCAAAGCAATCCATCAGAAGTATCCAGCGACGGAGCGAGTGCTTCATCGCCGGAAGCCGTCGTGAACGTGCCATAAAGCACATTCACGACGAATCTGGAGTAAGGGAGACCAGCGCAAGGCCGACCTCCCTCACTCCATCACCGGACCAGCAAGCGGCCGCCAGAGGAAGGTAAGTTCTCCCACCAGCGGCCACATGGGCGGTCTGGCGGGTGAGGGAGGGGGACCATTGGCCTAGCCAGCCCGGGAGATGGCAGGGGATTGCTCCCACCATATCCCCATCCCCGCCGGGCTGGCTACGCCATTACACGGCCTCCTGTACTTCCGCCAGCTATTTAGCTGGCGGAAATCCAAGGAGGCCGATAGGGCCGGCCCGTGATTACACCTGGGGAAGGGGACAAGCGTCCCCTTCCCTGAGTAGACCTCCAGCCCGCCTTCGGCTCAGGATTCAGCTGGTGTCCCTGAGCCGCCGGCCGGATCCTTAGTCAGAATTGCGCTGCCCGGAAAGTAAGATGCCATGGTAAAATATGGGAGCAAGCTAAGGTTTTCCAGAAAGATGGAGCAGAAGAATAGAAAGCAGCTTAATGTTTCAGAGTGTTTCAGCCATAAAGTTTTCAATTGTTGAAAAGTATAATTGTACTTATTTTAGCCAGTGATACACCACTAAACCTGCAATTTGCAATCAGACTCATTAAAAAAAACTTGAAATATTTACCCTTCTATTATTATGAAAATAAAATTATGTAATGGGTAGCATTAGTTAAGGCCACCAGCAATGTAGGTATCCACCTGCACAAAGTTGTGTACCAAATCATATACATATGTTTTACCTGGTGTTTCATCAGGTAAAATATACAGATGATTAATCAGAACTTAACACTCCCTGTCTTTTTTCAAAACCCGACTTCAAAAAAGGAAAGAGCTCTGCACAGACATGTTAGACTTTAGGAGAGTTCTTTCCTTCTGTATGAACAGAACTGCATCATTTTGGGCAGACAATAGACTATTTATCTGATGCAAATATGCCAAATAACCCCAAGTGGGCTAAAATGTTTGTAACTCAACATCTGTCTCACTGGGTAGTGAAGTCTTGGCTTACCAGTTGGCTACAAAAGAGGCAGCAGCTTCTTTGAAAGCACATTCCACCAGAGTGGTTTCATCCTGCTCCACAAGTCTGAGAAGCGTTCCACTCCCAAGGCTCTGTAGAGCAGCATCATGGTCTGCTCCATTGGCCTTTATCAAGCAGTATGCACTGGACATGAGGTCAAGAGCTGATGCTTTGTTTGGGTGTTCTGCAGAACATCTTCTCCTGATCAACCTGCACCTGCCTCTAGGTAAGGGGGAAAGCTAGCTGGTCTCCACTATGTGTGGAGACCATGAAGGAGGGTAGACTGCTTACCTGTAACTGTAGTTCTTAAAGTGGTCATCTGTGCAGACACACAACCCACCCAACTAACATCTGTGCAAGTCTGGCTCCAGCAATGGGAGATCGTCTTAAGCAGAGTAACTTGAACCAGGGGGTGGTCCTTAAAGGAACAGAGGGATTAGATGTTTAGACCACACTTGAGTTATGCAACTGTGCAAAGGGGCTGCCCACCTGAGCATGGGGCAGAATGCTTGATAAAGCTCTGAAAGCTTCTGGGAATGACTCTGCACATGCGCAGAACTCCACTATGTGTATCTGCGCAGATGAACACTTGAATAAGCAGTCTGTCCTCTTCTTTCTTTCTTTCTTTCTTTCTTTCTTTCTTTCTTTCTTTCTTTCTTTCTTTCTTTCTTTCTTTCTTTCTTTCTTTCTTTCTTTCTTTCTTCATTTACCCCAATTCCACACATTTATGTGCTCTTTTCATAAATCTGGTGGAAAGGAACATTTAGGAAAAGGTAGCACACGTAATCAAACTACTATGCAAACCTGTAGAAATATAAATCTATGTAAATGAATCCTTATTTCCTAAATTGTATGTTAGATTATAATTCAATCATCACGGTAAAGGAAATGGTGACTTTTATGAACATTTATGGATAGCAAGAGGGCTCAGATTAAATGCCAGCCCACATGGTCAATTGAGAATTAAGCATTATTATTGTTCATTAGTCTATGAAGGTAACAATTGCATCTACTAAAATCCTCAATTTAATTTTGTTGTAATTGTTTCTGGCTGTGTCAGACATGCAATGACCTTTTTCTTCCTCATAATCAGAATATTTTAGGGCTTGGCTGTATTTCAGTTCAGAAGGATCCAGTACTTTTCATGGCTTTAAATTGTCATCTCCCTATTGCCTTTACTTCATGAGCTGGTAGTATAGTATAGTGTCTAACAGGCAATCCTATGCGTGTCTACTCAGAAGCAAGTTCATTGAGTTCAATGGAACTGCATAGGATTGCAGCCTTAGAGACTGGGCTATGAATTGAGGCTTCCCCCTTTCGCTTCTCACCTCTGCCTTGAATTCTCACTTGGTGGCCTTAGGCAAACCGCTCTCTCTCTCTCAGCTTCAGCTCCTCAGCTGCAATATGAGGGTAATAATACTTATTTAACTTTCAGTGTTGTTGTAAGGCTATCAAGATATTCAAGATATCACATATGAAATGGTTGTACACTCACAAGGAGCTACACAAATGCTAAATATTTATTTACTAGAGTTTCTTCTTCTTTTGTATTGTTTTTCTGCGCTTCTTTGGGATAGAGATGAAGTTGTGAAATATTATATAATTGGGAGTTGTAAATTAGACTATGCAGCTATTTTAGCTCATCCTTCACATTCTAAGGACAAAAACACATACGCAGGATCTGGGAGTGAACAAGAAGCCAGTGTAGGGAATTAAGGAGGAACGTGGTGTGGTTGGAGTGGCAAGAGAGACGAATGATTTTTGCAGTGAATGCTGGATAGAGGTGAGGGAACTGAGGTGAGATAATGGGTGAATGTAACATTAAGAAGCAGACTGAACTTAAGAATCTGGGTCAAACTATTATTGTGACAGTTTTATGTGTGATATTAAAACTTTACAAAGTGGTGGTGGGGGAGGTTTGAAATGTAATAGGAACATTTGTCCAAACATGTGTCATTCACCTGTGTTTCTCCCAAACAATCTTGCTACATAACAAAACAAAAAACCTACTGAAAGAAAATAACTGAGCAGAAACAGTTTTAGTGAGAAAAATATAAGCAAGTGAGGGATTCAGCTCTCCCCTCGTGCTTGTCCCTGTTCAGCTTTAAATCTCTCCTCCACCCTTGCTTTAAAGCAGGAGTGGCCAACCTTCTATCATTAAGGCCTCTGTGTTCTTAAAAGTTGTGTAGAACAGAGATTCTCAACCTGTGGTACGCGTACCCCTGGGGGTACGCGAACCACAGGCTGGGGGTACGTGGGATGGTCCCTGTTATCAGCTACTGCGATCAGCAGCTGACAAGGGGGAGCACAAAAACAGGGAAATTGCAGGCGCTAGCTTCCCTTACCTTGAATCCCGGCTACCTCCATCTTGAATGTCGCAAAAATCTCGCGAGATTCAAGATGGCGGTAGCCAAATCTCATAAGGGCACATGAGGCAGTATCATGCCTCATATGCCGTTACGAGATTTGGCCACCGCCATCTTGAATCTCACGAGATTTTCACAATATTCAGGATGGAGGCAGCCGGGATTCAAGGTAAGAGAAGCTAGCCCTGGCAATTTCCCCATTTTTCCTGGACTGTGGCGCGGCCGGGCGGGTTCTCCCGCTCTCACCACAACCCGAGGGTAAAGCTACCTACAGCCCTGTCAATTCAGCAGGACTGTAGCTTTACCCTCCGGGTTGCAGCGTGAGCGGGAGAACCCGCCCGGCCGCGCCACAGCCTGGGGAAAATAGGCTTTTCGCTGGGGGGTGCATTTGTTTTGGGGGTTCAGGGGTACGCAAACTTTGGGAGCCCACGTAGGGGGTACGCGGGCTCCCAAAGGTTGAGAAACCCTGGTGTAGAAGACAGAATCTTGGCAGCTGCAGTTGCTGATGGTGCACCTGCTGAAATACCCTCACCTGTACACCCATTAAAGGGCCAGGAGCATTCATGTTGAAAGGTTGGCCATCTCTGCTTTAAAGGATGCAGGACCACTCCAGGTCACATGGTGGTCTCCTTTCCTCTACTTTGACCCTCCATTTCTGGCTTTGGAACTTAAAGGAACAGAGGGATTAGATGTTTAGACCACACTTGAGTTATGCAACTGTGCAAAGGGGCTTGGTTATATAGCTTGGTTATATGTGAACTTCATCTAGTGGTTATCTCTTGCCAGATTCCATAGTTTGATAAACTGCCATCGCACCATAAGATGATATTTAATGAACTGTAAGTTTTTATATATAGCACAAATTGTATGGTCTCGGAAACGTTTACAGGAACAATCGGTATCACAAACAGAGCATGCTAATCCAAGAAGAAATTTTATCTTTCTCATATGCAGTGGCGTTTCCACAGTAGGGGCGGCACCGTAAGTAATGCTGCGTTGAGTACCGTGTATAGGAACCGAAAGGAGGAGGCGCCGCCCCCTCACTGTCGCTGCCATTCAGCGCGAAGAACGCAACCGGCAGGGAGACTCCTGCCGGTCGCGTTCTTCGCGCTGAATGGTAGCGACAGTGAGGGGGCGGCGCCTCCTCCTTTCGGTTCCTACACACGGTACTCGACGCGGCATTACTTACGGTGCCGCCCCTACCGTGGAAACGCCACTGCTCATATGATTAGTGTTTCAAGAGACATTTGTGGTGAATTGAGCATTAGTAGTAGAACATTATAATTTTCAGCATAGATTTAAACAAATACTTGTTCAGGTAGAATAAAAAGGAAAAAAAACATTTTAAAGCTCAGGGTTTATGCATAACAGAGATGCATGTTCATGTATTTGAGATGGGGCTAGGGGAAGATGAAATAGAGGTGCTGATCCAGCATGCTTCCCATAGATGGGACCACTACTGGAGAGCAAACCAAGTCACTGGGGAGATAAGAGGAAATGACCTGAATGCAAACACTTGCACATCTCAGAATCCTTCTCTGGCTCTTCCCCAGTAGTCAATAGAGTTTGCTCTAGGGGCCCTAGAAGACTCCTGTAATAATCTTATTGGCTGCTGTGCAATGTGCAGCAGCCAAGTGGTTCAATTTGAAAATTTAGTGTCACATGGTGACTCTAGTTTTTATTAACTCTATCTGAACCTCTAGACTTTCAAATTCAGCTTCTTATCTCCTACAAATCACATGGTACCCAATGATGGGTGGGTCACATGGGGCCAGTCCCCTGGGGGGCTGCAGGCTCTCGGCACTTGTCTGGTTAGGTCTGCCATCTGATTCCAACCTTGGCATCTTAAAAGACTAACAAATTGATTGCAGCATAAGTGTGTTACGAACAAATCCCACATATGCTATTAATAATCATATTTTCTTTAATTTACTAACAGATTGCTTTAATGTTTTGAGTGGATGAATGGATGGATGGTCAGGTATTCATAAGATTTTGCTGAGTAACAAGGGGCACAATCTTATCCAACTTTCCAACCCTAAGGAGGCTTGCAGCCAAGCCAACCATGCATCCTACTGGGGGGGGGGGAGGAGGAAGCACGGAGGTCTCCTCAAGCTAAGGGAACATTTGTTCCCTTACCTTGGGGCTGCGTTGCAGCTACATCGGCGCTGACAGGTTGGATAGGACTGAACCCAAGGTAAAGTCTTTGTAGCCAGTCTGGCCATTAGTTGGTTCTAGGCCTATGCCAATTCTCAATATTTTCCTCAGGTTTTAATATACAGTATGTTGTTTCCAAAAAAATTCTAGCTTGTTCCTTAAGGGTTACAGGTGAATATTAGCAGACCTGCTGACTTGAATTCATTCAGACTGTCCAAATATTTCTTGATATGTTTCTTTTTATCCTCATATGAGCTTTTATGGTTTTATCTCCAAGTAAGTATCCAGTGTGTCAGCATTCTTTTAACATCTGTCACTACAGAACTCCTTTTTGGTATTTCTTGTCTCCCTTTTGATTGCAGATTTTGTGACTTTACCTTTCCAATTTTGTTTCAACATAATCGTGCTATACTAGAAAACTAATTTTAGCATTCTGCTTGTCCTTTTACTTCCTATACTGTTCCTTTTCTATTTTCAAAGGCTTATAAAGGACCCATGTTGTTCAGTTGTGATTTTTCCCATTATTATTATCTGTATTGTTATTGCTTACTGCTTGGTTGCTAGTTTTTCTTAAGAAACTTCAGGTTATCTGAAACTTCTTTCTTATTTAGTTTCTCTCTGAGTTACTTTAGTTACTCTCTGAGAATGCAATTATAGCGTTTAGCTTGTATGTGTGTGCTTGTGCATATACAGTGTATACATATATTCATACATGCACACATGTAAACTTTTTATTTTATTTTTAAAAATTTCCATTCCACCTTCCTCCAAAGATCGAAGGTAGTTCTCAACATGAACAGAAATACAATAAAAATCACAAAAAACAGCCAAGCACATAGTCAGAATACCTGCATCCACAAGAAAGAGATAAAAAGAAAATGCAGTGATAACAAATAATCAAATAATCCTTTGATGAGACAGAAAGGTGGCCTAGGAATCGAATGAATAAATGCATGATTATAACAGGTTTTCTAGAAAAAAAGTAAGTTTTTTTAAAAAAAATGTTATAGGGGTTAATTCTACTATGGATCAGGTTTTACTTTTTATAAAATAGTTGCAGCTCAACTATATGAACACATTTTATCGAGAAAGATGTCTTTTGGGGGGTGGGATGGAAAGAAAGCAATACATTGGCTTTTCATATCCATCTCCATGTGCATTAGAGTCAAGATACATTGCCTCCCAGCAGAGATTTAACTTCTAATGACCTAGGCAAAGGTTGGTGAATTCTAAAGAACTGTAGTGTGTGCCTGTGCACATCAGTAATATTTGTAAGAAACATTCTTCTCAAAAGGGAAAGTGGATGACTATGAATTGCCCAAGACTACCAGTTAATTCACTGACATTCACCTGCAGCATTCAACCAACTAGACCGGGGTTCTCAACCTGTGGTACAGGTACCCCTAGGGGTACGCAGACCTCTTGCTGGGGGTACGCCAAGCCCTGCCCCTTATCTTCCCCATCAGCAGCTAATTAAGTGTTAATTAACATGGGTTTTGATTTGTAATTATTTTCAGAGCCCTTCTGTCTCTCTGATTTTGGTTTTGGGCTTATTTTTGTACTTTGGAAAATGTACTTTGGTGGGGTGGGGGAGGGAGGAACTGATTTTGGGAAGTGTGACTTGGAGAAAAAAAGAGATCCTTGCATATGTCTCTCTCTCTCTCTCTCTCTCTCTCTCTCTCTCTCTCACACACACACACACACACACACACACACACACACACACACACACGAGTTAAATAAGACATTTTTTCACATTTAAAATTGTTTTAGTACTTTTTAACTTAACGATTAATTACCTAATTAATTGATTAATCCAATTAATTAGCAGTTAATTAGCAGGGGGTACTTCAGAAAATTGGACCGTGATAAGGGGGTACCCGGACCTCCAAAGGTTGAGAACCCCTGAACTAGACCACAGTTGCTTCTGTTAGATTTCACTAGTTACCTGTCTTTCCTCAATGGAAGAAATTGACAGCCCAATCCTAACAAAATCTTCCCCCCTCCCCACTGATGCAGCCACACCACTGGAGCATGTGCTGCATCTTGCAGGGCAGCAGTCTCGGAGGTCTCCTCCAGGTAAGGGAGCTTGTGTTCTCTTGCTTGGGGATAAACCTTCACTGCCCAAAAGGGTCTTCTTGGACCTGCGCCAGTAATTTTGCTGGCACAATCCGAGTGGACCCAGGAAGGGGGATAGGATATCGGCCACTACCACCGATACCACCCCTTTCCAGGCCTCAATTCACCCTGGTCTCCACTCCATTCCTCTCCCTCCCCACTCGATTCTGCCCACTCCCACCTCCTACACACACACCCACGCTGATCTATCGGCACCAAATCTCCTTGGCAGGCCGCTGGGGCATGGCCGCTCATCACTTGCGGTGGCAGCCCGTCTGCATTGAATGGTGTGTTGCCTTTTGCAACAGCTATAAAGCACACTGCACTGCCAGAATGTGAGTTAGGACTGGCCCCTTAGTAAATCTAGTCCTTGCTCCAGTGCAAAAGCCAGGCTAATATGTCCATACATTCCTTGTTCATTTCAGAATACTTCATAAAGTACTTTTCAAACAAGTACTTTTCAAACTGTCATTATTCCATCATATAAGTTGGGAAACAAGTCTTGAGAAATGAAGTGTTTGAAGTAGTTTGACAGGCTCTGAGAAGTGCCAGGTCAAGAGATGTATATTTTGGCATTCTGTCTGTCTGTCTGTCTGTCTGTCTGTCTGTCTCTCACTCTCGCTCTCTGCAGGGAGCAGTGTCATTTGGGGCAACTCCTTGAGGAGTCTTTTTTTAATCTGAAAAACAGTATTAAAATAATATTGTAAAAATGAAATATGGCTACTCTCAAAATGTTTGGCAAACTTTATCACAGAGAATTACAGATAGTTGATGGATGCATTTCTCTTGACATCCAAGTTGGTGTAACCTGTATGCGAGATTATATGTACCTCCTTGTATGCGCTGTTTAGCACCTGTGTTTATGGTCCATATGCCTCCCCTGATTGAAGTTCAATGGATGTCTACTAAAAGCAGGCCCTTATCAGTGGTGGCATCAACACTGAGGAATCTCCTACCTAGGGACACTTGTCATGCTACAACACTGTGTACCTTCAAAACCTAGCTTTATAAGAAAACTTTGGACTAAACTTATCAGACACATGTAAACATTGTTCTTGGATGTGCTGCATGCTGTTTTTACCATCCTGCTTGAATGTGTTTTTGTTTAATAAGTTGTTTTGCTGTTGCATTGTTGTATCAGTTTTTGTTGTAAATTTGCGATGCAATCCTGTCCAGTGCAGGACCGGTGGAGTGAGTGTTCTGTTGGTCCAGGGTGTCACAAATGTGCCGTAAGGCACGTTTGCGGCACCCAGAGAGTAAGCGGCGCTGAGGCCAGCACCGTTCTCTCCACACCGAGGACAGTGCTGGACTCACCAGGGAAGGTGGCGTGGCGGAGGGAAGGCAGGGAGGGTACATTCGGGGGGCTGGATTGGCCCACCAGGCCCAGAAGAGGAGAGAGATTGGTGCTGGCGCGCTCCGCTGAATCCTATCCCCTTTCCCGGGCTTTTACCCCTGACACGAAACTCCTCGGATTTGTGCCAGCCATTTTGCCAGTGCACATATAAGGACTCATAGGGATGGCTGGGGCTCGACACAGGGTTAGGGGACAAATGTCCCCTTACTCTGCAGAGACCTCCAGCCTCCTCCTGTCCAGCATAGGAAACGGCACAGCATTCTTTTGCACACTGCGGCGGTGCTGAACAGGATTGGGCTGTTAGATGTTTTATTTTAAGTTTTTGAATTGTTTTTATAAAATGAAGCAGGATACACATTTTTTAAAAAATAAACAAATTGTAGTCAAATAGTTCCAATACAAGAATTACAATATTTATGTGATAACAGCAATGCATCACAAGTATACCCTTCTGTGACCCAAAATAATTTCTGGATAAGATTTTTGATAAAAGAAACTGTGTGTATCTCTTAGTGTTCTATTGCCCTAATGTATTTGATTTTAATAGATGCAGGGCGCAATCCAAACCTACTTAGGCCGCCGTTGTAACCAGCGGCCCAGCAAAAACGGGAGGCCCTAGAACGGAAAGGGGATTCAAACCCCCTCCAAAAGGGGAATTCAGAGGGGATTTGAATCCCCTTTCCGTTTTGGGGCCTCCCGTTTTCGCTGGGCCGCTGGTTACAACGGCGGCCTAAGTAGGTATGGATTGCTCCCACATATTTCTTGTATTGGACCTCTTGATTTATTGGATTTGTTTTGTATCAGAACATTTAATAAAAACTTTTTTTTAAAAAAAGACAATATTTTAGTTGTACTAGCTGGTGTTTAGGCTAGATTTGATCATTCTCTCATCCACTGTTGATTTGCTTTGTGGGGAGAATACTAAGACTATATTATAGTTTGATATTCTAGACATTGTGTTCCAGTTAAATTTTGTTCATACTAAAAGATGCTTAGGAAAAGTAAATAACATTGTCAAGTTTAATTGGATCACATTTTTGTCTTTACCAAGCATATTAATTTTACATTGAAAACACATGACATAAAAGCAAAAGAAGCCATATCATACAAGTCAGATGATTATTCCATCTATTGCATGAAGTACTGGAAAGATGTTCAATTTTCATAATTTTAATTTTTGTACATGTTATACAATAGCAGTGTGTCCTGGAGTTATCTACCATGTTAATGTAATGTAATTAGGTTAAGTGTGTCTCTAGTGGAAACAGTGCTGTATGATTTTTTTAAGTTACATCCTAGCATTTTAATGGGTCAAATTCTATTCTTTGTTAAATGAAGCCCATGAAGTTGCAGATGAGTAGGAGTATAGAATCTGACCTTGTATCTCTGTCTCTTGCATGGTTTTAACACTCAGGAGATGAATCATACTGTTCCCCACTTTGATATATCTGTTTATAAATGCAATGTTTTATGTTACTCTTTCTTTTTTAATAAAACTTTTTAGGCAACCTGTGACTATTAGAAACATTAACTTATTGCTGATATACCCGCTCAGTTTGAGTACCTTGGTTTTTAGTGGTTTTCAGTTTTCAAAAGCTAGCAAAACTGTATGGAGAGATTGCTTAGACCAGCGTTTCTCAACCAGTGGTACGCGTACCACTAGTGCAGTGGCTCCCAAACTGGGAGGCGTGGCTCCCAGGGGAGCTGCAGATACCAGCCAAGTGAGCCGCGGAGTGCCACAGAATCCTCTTGGAAAACAGTACAATGCCAATTGGCAGGCATCAACATCATGTAATGGGGAGCCAGGACCAATGGCTGCCAATGGTCAAGGGAGCTGCAGGTCCAAAAAGTTTGGGAAACACTGCACTAGTGGTATGCAGACTGTTGGTAGGTGGTACACGGGCCCCTAGCCGCCAAGATGGAGACCACCAGAGCAGCCGCGCTGTGCCAGAGCCCTGGAAACGGTGGCACGAGCTCTGTAGAGCTGGCAGAGCTGGAGCGCTCTAGTTTTCAAGGCTGGAAAAGGCACGCCCACCCGCCCTTGCCCGCTTACCTTTGCTTTCAGGCCTCTAGTGAGGCCAAAAACCTGGAAGTGGCGATGACGTCATTGCCACTTATTTGCGGTGGTACTCGGTGTGGCGGCAGCCACGAAGGTGGTACGCCGCGCCAGAGATGTTGAGAACCCCTGGTTTAGAATGTCTTTTTGTACCTTACCATATACTCATCAAACTTACTGCTATGACTTTAGCAATCAAGCATGACTCATTTCTATACAGACAGTCCAAAAAGAAAGGGACATTACTTTAAACACATCGTTTGGCTTTTGGTGTTTTAATTTCTGGAAATAGCAGCCGGGGGGGGGGAGGCTAATCCAGATCAAGACTGCAGCATAGGACAACCGATTTAACCCCTTGCCCACTGCAGTCTCAATCAGGATCAGGACTACAACCTGTGGAAAGGGCTAACCCCCTTCCCTCACACAGTGGTCCAATGGCAGATTCCCTCCTCCCAATGGATGGTTTTTACAAACTAAAGAAATGGAAGGCAAGTTTGTTCCAATGAATCAACAATTGGCACTCCCAGTCAACTCCCAGCCATGGCACAAAAATTTAGAATATATATTCTAAATTTTATGCCATCCATATATATATATATATATATATATATATATATATATATATATATATATATATATATATATATATATATATATATATATATATATATATATATAATAACTGTATTATTTGCTATTTTTCTAAATTTTTATGCCATGGCCTCTTACCCATTTATTCCAGCAGAATCAAGAATCATTGCTGGCCATGAAAATCTAAAATGATTTTTAAAAATAAGGTTCTTTTCTTCCCCCATCCTGCTAAATGTGAATGGTTCTCTGCCTGATATGCCTTTAACATTTGCATTTTCATGCAGTGACTTTGATTACCATACACAGATTTTACTGTGCACTCAGAAGGAGAGTCTTGTGTAGCAAGTACATGTAGCAAGTTACCTGATCAACAGGAGGTATTTTACTTATGGTTTTATAGCATTAATATATTATATACTCTCTAATATATATAATCACTTTTATTTTCCATATATATAGCAGTTTTATTTTTCATAAAAAGATTAATTCATTAACTGCGCAATCCTCCTTAAGCTATGGCCGGCGGACCTGGCGGTCCGCGGCCCAGAATACTCACAAACATGCCGTAAGGCATGTTTGCCGACTACTTTAGAGCCGGAAGGCCGGCGCAAGGCCAACCTTCCCAGCTCTGCCGGCTGAGGACAGGCCGCCAGTGGACCCAAGCAAGGTAGGATCTGGCGGACGGCTCGGAGGCTTGGCGGATGGGGGGAAGGGACGGCGGAGCCGGGAGGGCGGCCATATTCCGGGCTCCGCAGGGTGGCTGGGCCGTTACATGGCCTCCTCCGACTTCCGCCAGCAAAATAGCTGGTGGAAATCCGAGGAGACCTACCGGCCCCAGTCGCCATTACACTCGGGGAAGGGGATGAGCGTCCCCTTCCCCGAGTAGACTTTCCGCCACGGGCTGCCTGCTGCAGGCTGCCCGTGGCGGAGAGAAGGATCCTGTGGGCGGCCTTGGCCGCCCAGCAGATCCTTAAGTAGGATTGGGCTGCCCAAGAATGAAGAAATCACATTTAATAGAGCACATAGTCCTTTGAATTCTAGACATTTTAATATATTATTTTCACTTTAAGTGGTGAGTATGCATGGGTCCTCTTCAAAAACCATTTCGTTTTGAGCTGCCAGTTGAAGTTTCCTTACTTACAAATTTGCCTTCCTGGGGTCACTGTGTTTGTGTGTGTGTGTGGGGAGTGGTCAATGGCCTGATTTGGCACTGTTATGCTGCCAGTTCTTGATGAAGGTGATTCATAGCTCAGCCTCATGGACTGACATTTTTCCTCTTCTGTAGCATACCTGCAGGATTTCTCTGTCCCTGTTCAAATACTGAAACCTAGCTACATATCACATCTCTTCTGACTTGTCAGTCCAACTATAGCTTTATTCATTTTGTGAGCTGAAATATAATTTATGTGATCTCACTTTGTTTAGGATAATTACTGGTACTATCCATACCTTCAACATGCCAGCCTTTTTTGTTCCTTGGCTACATGAGCATATACTCTTCTTGGCCCTAGATCATCACCAGCTATGACTTCCATATGACTCTTCTAACTTCTTCTTCCATAGTTCTCACGATCCTTCATCTGCAATTTCTGATGATCAATTATTTAGAACAGGGGTTCCCAACCCTTTCCTGGCCGAGTACCACCTCCGGTGCCATCTAGACCAGCTTCCTGTATCACACAGTGGCCCCACCAGTTGCCTCAGGGAGCACACAAGACAACAAGATACCTGTATCCTGTCGCCACTCCCTTGCACCTGGCACAGAGAAAACCTACTCCTACAACCTGGAGGTTGCTTATCTCCATCATGGCTTGTAAGCTGTGATGGACGTTTCCTCCATAAATCTGTCCAATCCCCTTTTAAAGACATCCAGGCCAGGTGCCATCACCACTTCCTGTGGCAAGGAGTTCCACAGATTAATTGCACGCTGAGTAAAGAAATATTTTATTTTGTCAGTTCTAATTCTCACTCCATTCAACTTTAGTGGATGTCCCCTAGTTCTAGTGTTGTGTGAGAGGGGGAAAAAACTTATCTCTGTCCACTCTCTCTATCCCATGCATAATTTTATATGTCTCAATCGTGTCCCCCCCCCTCAGGCGGCTTTTTTCCAGACTGAAGAGCCCCAAATGCTGTAGCCTTTCCTCATAAGGGAGATGCCCCAGCCCATATTGAAACCTCCTCCTTGTGGGATTCACAGAGGCATCTTTTTTGGCCACTTTGGGCAACAGGATGCTGAACTTGAATTGAATTTTGCAGCAACAATCCCCAGGCTCACCACCGCCATGCTGTCTCCACCCCTTAAGGTGGCAGAGGACAGCATTCGGTTCTAGTGATGGTTTGTGACCCACCACTTTGAGAACCGTTAGTCTAGACCAAGGGTGGGGAACCTATTTGCGGTGGAGGGCCATTTTCCCATGGGGAAAATTTGCTGCAGGCCGGTCGTAAGGCCGGCCGCAATTTTGGGGGGCCCCCACCGCAAATTTGACACACACACCCGCGAATTTACCGCTCTCTGAACTCCCTCCCACCCACCCACCGCTCTCCGAATTCATTGCTTAGATTCTTTCCTAGTTCTTCTATCCCACTTTTAGGGCGCAATCCTACACAAGTCTGGAATGGCGGAGTGAGCGCTCTGCCGTTCCAAGACGTTGCAAATGTGCCGTAAAGCACGTTTGCGACGCCTCAGGAGTAAGGGAGGCCGGCGCACGGCTGACCTCCCTCACTCCGTCGCTGGACCGGGCAAGCGGCCGCCGGAGTAAGGTAAGTGCTCCCCCGGCGGCCATGTGGGCAGTCTGGTTGGTGGGTGAGAGAGGGAGGCCATTGGTCTAACCGGCCCAGAAGGGGCGGGGGATGGCACCTGCTATTTAGCAGGCGGAAAACTGAGGAGGCCTTTTGACCTGACCCCGGTTTACACCTGGTGAAGGGAACGAGCGTCCCCTTCCCTGAGTAGACCTCCGGTCCACCATTGGACGGGCAGCCTCGGTTCAGGATTCGGGTGGGCCCTGGGCCGCCAGCCAGATCCTTACACAGGATTGCGCTCTTAGTTTTTTTCTTGCTTTCTTCCTCCTCCTCCCATTCTACTTCTCAGTCTGGAACATAGGAAGTTGCACATAGCAAGTAAACATCAAGACTGTTTCCGTTTGTGTATTAATGTGTTAATTGTGTATTAATTTATCAATAATACAGTAATTAATGTGTATTAAGACCTGTGTACTAATGAGAGCTGAGGCCTCCATACAATGTAGCATGCTTTACATCTAACGTGTCATTTATTTGATGGCAGGAGAGAATTGATTCAAGTCCCACCAGACCTTTGCCATCATGTTTTATGTATATATCCAGCTGTGGTGATTCGTAATGTCCCTTGATAAATCCTATTATTCCATTGGCAATATTGTGATAGAAAGTTCTCAGTCTGAAATGTGCATGTTTCTTAACCCTTTTTGAAGATATGCTCATAGAAAGGAGTGGTCTGGTATGTCTGCTCACATACATACTGTATTTCTGAGAAACTAGCTGCTTGTAAATCTGTTTTTAAGAACATGTGGAAATCAGTCAGTATCTTTCTAAACTGTGACAGAATGACTCAGGCATAGATTAAAATTTTCCATTAATTTGAATAATAGGCACTATAGCAGCCTTTCTTTTAAAAGTATGCTGAAGACTGATCTTAAAGCAATAGCTATGATAGAGGAAATTTGCTATGCTATTCATACCTGTCCAGTTTCAATCTTGCTGCTAAATTAGTCAGCAACAGCATCTACTACCTTGTTTTTGAGACATGACGAGCTTTCTTGGGACATGGAATTAAAATACAGCTATATTAAAATTGAGACTGAAAGCATGTTTTTTAGAGATATTGTGAATTGTCAGTGGTCTATTTTTTTTCTCAAGCATCATTGTCGATAATATTTGTTGAGGCCAAATGGAAGTCGTAAATCAGTGTTGTGTTTAATTTTTATTAGGCCTTATTTTTGCAGCAAAAATAGCCTCTGTGCGTGTGCGTGTGTGTGAAAATATTTCCATTAAAAACAAACCCTTACATCAACTATTTCATATCCATTTTTCATGCCTGTTCATAGTTATTGTTCCCCTGATCTGTTGCTAGTTAGCAGGAGACGGGAAACAAGAGAAGATATATCCCTGCTGAGCAACCAGCCAGGCCAATGTACCCTGTCTCGCCATGCAAAAATGGCAGTGTTGTTTCCAGT
The DNA here is from genome assembly GCA_026170595.1 of Plestiodon gilberti rubricaudatus. Classification (NCBI taxonomy): domain Eukaryota; kingdom Metazoa; phylum Chordata; class Lepidosauria; order Squamata; family Scincidae; genus Plestiodon; species Plestiodon gilberti. The sequence continues at coordinate 200,239,584 of JANXHW010000003.1, read as the reverse complement.
GCTGCACAGCAGAATTTTTGCCTAGACGCATCCATAGTAATGAACAATTGGGGGAAGTTGTAGACCAGGATAGATATTAAGATACACATTTAAATATGTATCCCATTGAAAGTAGTGCAGGGCAGATGGATGACATCCGTATTAGGGTGCACAGTGGAATGTGCATTTTGATTGAACCCACATTTTTCTCCATCTAGTCCAAGTCAGCATGTCTGGATTGTGGGGCATGGGAATGTTTTCCCAATTGCCTCAGCAACAGTGAAGACATGTCTCCTCTTCCCCATCACCTGACCTCTTGCTAATAGTTTTGCATCATTTCACAAACAAGTGCAAAAACGTTCATGAAGGAAATACTGTTGGCACACCAATATTGGCCTCAGCACTACAGGTTCAAATTCCATGAGCTGCACTGCAGAGACTTCTTAAGATAACTTTTAGAGACTAAAATTTAGTCTGTATCAAGCATAGAGAAATTCCTCATAGGTATCTATCCCCACTTTGCCTTGATAATCTTTCTCTCTGAACAAAACAATCCAAAACCCAAAATCATTTTACAAGCAAAGCATGCCTATGGCAGTTATAAAAGGCAATTTTTAATGTTCTCATGGGCTGCAATTCACTTAGGAGTAATCCAATAGGCTTCTATTGTATTTCAGTCAGACTTTTCCAGAGTGGATTGTGGATTACACAGTGAGACAAAGCAACCCCTTCCATGCCCCTTTTTGTATAAATTCATACCATCCTGTAGTCCAGACTCTGAAAGGTTGGAGCCAAGGTGTTGGAATACAGCTCATGTGAAAAAGCTTATATGCACATGTATTGTGATTAGATTTGGCTTGTATACAAATACCTAGGAGATATATATGCCAAGCCAACCATTGTTATGAATGAATTAATTGAGATACATCCCAGTAGCCTTGGAATTTTCTTTTTCTTCTAAAAGCAAATACTATGTGGAGTAGATAAGCGGAGGCATTTTACCTCAGACATAGAAAATAATTGTGTTGTTCCCCTTGGCACTGTTTAGGCAACTACTTGAAATAACATGCCCCATTTTTGGATACTATATTTATAATACAGATGTTCACAAAGTGAGAAGGGTTCAGAAAGAAGCAAGACACATGATTATGGCTTTAAAATGCAAAATACATGAAGAAAGGTTGGAAAAAGTTAGATATATAATCTTGAGAAAAGACTATTAAGTGGGAGTTTGACAGTTTTAAAATGCTAAAAATGTTACCATAAAAAAGATAATGAATTGATGTTCTCCATAGATAAAGAATAGGATAAGTTTAAACTACAAAAATATTTATTGAGGCAAAATATATGCCTTACTGAGTATATAAACAACTGTACAGTATTTAACAGTGTGTAACCTCAAAGTCTAGTTCCAAGCCATTAACCAAGAGATAAAGCAAATGGAACCAATTAAATTGACACTTTATTATTCTTTGTTCAACTATTTTCACTTATTTGATGTAGTACCATTCTTTGTGCTCTTTGCCTGGCACATTGAGTTCAGTGACAAAAAGGACATCTTTACATACGGTAGTATCCATTTTAACTTCATTGCTTTACAGAAACCATGGAAAGAGTGTGTCAGTAATGAAGATATAACTTCCAATACTGTACCTTGAACATGGGAAGTCAGTTTTGAACACTGCGCAGCAAATATTAATGTCTGGTTGAGTCCCTTCTGTGGTGCCAGAAACAGAAAGGGGACCAGTGTAGTAGCATCAATACCTCTGTGTGTGTGTGTGGGGGGGGGGGAACGACGACACGTAAATCCATCCAGTGCATTTACAATCCTCTCAGAACTTTCATGATCATTTTAAACTTCATGAGATTATGACGTTGAGCTATTGGCTTCAAAGGGGCACAAATGAGAAGTGAAAAGTTGCAAGTTTTCAATGAGAAGCAGAGCTACTTAGGCTAGAAAGATGTGATTAATCCTCTCTTAGAAAAAGCTGGAGTAAGGATCTTTCACTGTCTGATCTAGCACTGTTGTGGGCATATGGGAGCAACGATGAGTGGTACAGAGGCCCAGAAAATTCAGTCCTAAGTTGTTGCATTCACTGAGTAGAAAAACGGAGGCCTCCGCCGAATCCTATCCTCCTTCCCAGGCTTGGAAGCCCAACACAGATCTGCTCAGTTTTGCACCAGTCATTTCTCTGGCTGCTGGGGTAAGGAGACGAACATCCCTTTACTTCGAGGAGGCCTCCCGCAGCCTCCAGCCCTGCGCTGGATTCAGCGGAGCCTGACCTGGCACCGCTGCATCCCAGCGCGGGGCTTTGGATAGGATTGGACTGTTAATTGTACAACTTGCCTAATTGGGGCTTAGATTTAATTATAAATAGGAAGTGAGGGGCTGCAAAACTGCGGTGAGGTAGGAGTGGCTTTAGTAGTTTGCCTATGTCATGGTTTTCATCCCATTTGCACCCCACCCATATACATCATTTTAAAATAAAAAGTGCCTTCCTTTGGCTTCCAATAGAAGTTCTATTTTTTTCATTTAAAAATGGTGCAGAGGGTGCAATCAGGAACTAATAAAACCTCCCTCCCAGTGATTTTGCCCCATTTTGTGCCCCGCTTTCTTATGTATATTTAAATGGAAGGCCTGATCAGGGCAATTTGTTTTTATTAAGCCCATGTCTAACTGGACTCTCAATTAGAAGATAACCAAATTTCAGTTAGAGCAAACAAATAAAATTATAAGAGAGCAAGAGTAGCTTTATTAGAGAAGTTATGGCAGTTTTAAAAGAGCATCTGAAAAGAAAGATGAGAGACATGGAATAGGAAGGAGATTATAATGTAGGCTGAGAGATAGAGCTAGGATTTACAGAAATATCACCTGCCAGCAAGAACAGATAAATAAGGCAAAACAACAACTTAAGAAATTGAGGACATCGCAATATGAAAAGGAAAAAAAATGACCAGATATAAAGATACAACCAGCACAAAAATACTACAAACTATGTCCATAGGGCAGAATGATCAGAAAATAGAGATGAAACTAAAGAGAGGCAGTCACTTTAAAAAAGAAGAAAAAGAAAAAAGGGAAGAGGAGAGTGAAAAGAACCAGAAAGACGCTTTGATTCATCCTTTGCTCTCTGGCTCACTGAAGTGGCTCCCCTCCCTCATGCAGAGACTCAGGCGAGAGTCAGTTTCTGGTCATTGGATTATAACTACAAATGTTACCAATAGAGTAAGTGATTTTGAGTGTGTAATGAATATTTCTTCTCACCAAGATAACAATTGCTAGGGCAATCAGCCTCATGATCAGCTATAAACATGCCTAAGTTATATGGGGCACCAAATGAAGCTGTACTATAAGCTTTCCTTTATTTTAGAATGAGCTATATGCATGTAGCCGAAGAATTTCTATATTCTGCAAGGGAAGAGTGGCCCTGAAAATATTGTTGACTCTTTTCTCCTTCATGCTACAACACGAAGAAACAAGGGGGCAAAATGGAATAAAGCCACTGGAGAGATTTCAATATAAAATAGTGTGAGATCAGAATAATATTGATCAGATTGCCTTTCAGAAATACTGTACTGCCTATGTAAAGGGTTAATGACTTTGTTAACAGACAGTTTAAAATATCGTTTAATGTGCTCATCCTGTGTTATTAAGGGCAGGCAAGCAGATTTTGAGCCTTGGCTGGTGAATGTCTGTAGTGATTTTGCAGTGCTGTAGCCTGTATTTAAGGCAGAATCAGAAATATCTACCTGCACACAAGAGTGTTTGAACACATGCATTTGTAAAACCTTAATGCATGTATCAGTAATGAAAATCTTAATTAAGGAAGCGGAATCATTGTCCATGAACGCTCTTTCTTCTCTCATGAAGTCCTTTGTGTATTGCAGCATCTACCTGGTCAGACAGACAGAGCTTTCCAAGAGCTTGTCTGGCAGATCTTCTCCTGATTATTAACAGCTAGCAAATAACAAAGTCTCCCTCTTCTTTTGTATTGTTGCTGAGGCTGGGAACAACAGAGCACACAATGTTCTGTAGGGTTTGTTTATTTTTGGAGCCTTAAAAAAATCTTGCTTTTTTATTATGCCAGTAGGTTTAAAATAAGGCAGTGTTGATCAGAATGAATTTAGGCAGTTATATAGATGCAAGATGCTGAAATTTGGGCAGACAAGATCACACCTAGCAGTATATCTTTGCATTATAGAAACAATGCACTGGCATATTGACTGATCTGTCTGTAAGGAAAAGAATGGAAATGATCTGATCTGAAGATTTTAATGTTGAAGATCTGATCTAATTGAACACCTTCAGTGTTGCCCCTCTAATCTTTTAATGTCCATTTTATTACAAAATGAAGCCTCTCCAGTACATGATGTCATACCAAATAATGAGCAATTAAACACACACACACACACACACACACACACACACACACACACACAAAAGGACTCCTTTATATATAGCTGATGTGTATTTGTTAAGTAAGATGCTTTCAAAAGCAGCACAGTACAGGTGGGCCCCCGTATCCACGGATTCGATATCCACGGTTTCAGTTATCCACAGATTGCAGGGACACCCCCCCCCCCGGCTGTTACTTTTTTCCCAGTAAGCTTCATTTCTTCCTTAAACAAACAGGAGAAGCAGCCTCTGGCTGCTTATTGCAGGCAAGTAGAATGAGATTAAGTTTTAGAGAGGATCTGCAAGGTTAACAGAAACCTTGCAGAGCCTCTCTAAGACTTAAGGCTGAGCTGCATTGTCCACGGCCGCGCTACCTCTGCGTCTTGACGCAGCCGGAGCGCAGCCGAACGGGCAAAAGTCGAGCCAAGCTCGACTTTCCCTGCAGGGACGTTGGCTGCCGACGGGCCAGCACCGGCTGCAGTCAGCAGGCTCCACTTGACTTGCGTGCCCGTGCGTGCCGCACGCTGGCCGCACGGGTATAGTGTAGCTGGGGCTTTAGTCTTGTTCTACTTGCCTGCAATGGAGGCTGCTTCTCTGTTTGTTTTAAGGAAGAAACAAAGCTTGCTGAAAGAAAAATCACAGCTGGGGGGACACGCATGCCTGCCCGCAGGGGAGGCAGGGCGGAGGGGCCTTCAGGAAACCATGGAAGGGGGGTTCGCTCTTATCCACGGTTTCAAGTATCCACGGAGGGGCCTGGAACATATCCCCAGGGGATATGGGGGGGAGTACTGTATATAATCTATACCGAATATTGGTATTGGGATCAGCTAAGATTCGAACTGACAGCTTCCTGGTTTGTGCTCTGGTGCCTCTTGTAGGGAGAGGGAAGAAGAAAAGGAAGAATGGCCAGTTTTCTTCTCCTGGGCCCCCAGATAGTCTATGTATGCTCCCATCATGCCGTTGATTGGTTCTGCCTGGCCTAGCTATAAATACTTCTGAGCCATTTGTGGGCAGCCCACTCCTCTGAAATTTAACCACAGGTATTCTCTTCAACTTAAAAGTGGGAATCACTTTTTTTTTAATTGGAGAGAGTCAGCTACAGTATTTGTTTATTCCAAACTTCCCCAGTGTATGGGCCTTTATTTATTAGTGTATTAATTTATAATGCACCTTTCTGCACAGAAGTCCAGAATAGTGGAACTGGATATAGTGGAACTGGAAAAGGTGCAGAAGAGAGCGACCAAAATGATTAGTGGGCTGGGGCATCTCCCTTATGAGGAAAGGCTACAGCGTTTGGGGCTCTTCAGTCTAGAAAAAAGGTGCCTGAGGGGGGACATGATTGAGACGTATAAAATTCTGCACGGGATGGAGAGAGTGGATAGAGAGAAGTTATTTTCCCTCTCACACAATACTTGAACTAGGCGACATCCACTAAAATTGAGTGGAGGGAGTATTAAAACAGACAAAAGAAAATATTTCTTTACCCAGCGTGTAATTCATCTGTGGAACTCCTTGCCACAGGAAGTGGTGATGGCACCTGGCCTGGATGTCTTTAAAAGTGGATTGGACAGATTTATGGAGGAAAAGTCCATCACAGGTTACAAGCCATGATGGGGATAAGTAACCTCCTGGTCTTACGGTAGTAATAGGCTATCTCTTAATGCCAGATGCAAGGGAGTGGCAACAGGATACAGATATCTTGTTGTCTTGTGTGCTCCCTGAGGCATCTGTTGGGGCCACTGTGAGATACAGAAAGTTGGACTAGATGGGCCTTTGGCCTGATCCAGCAAGGCTCTTCTTATGTTCTTATGTTATGTTCTAATGTTGTCAAAGGGCAGGGCAGGCACAGATCAGGTAGAGGACCAGGTTCTTTGTTGCCTTTACATGGACTCATGTATTTTCTCAGCATAGTAAGGGACAATATAGGGATTTCCTGGAAAAGTGACTGAGGCAATCCCTGTCAACACTAACTGGAAATTCTAGGGTATTTCAGCCACATCTCTTTTCTGCCTATCTTCAGTCATTCACAACTGATGGCACCCTTCGCACATGCAGTAACAACAGCAAGCCTCTTGCCTTACCCCTCCAGCTCCAAGCAAGGTGAAGAAAATGAGGCAAGGACATGTCATTTATGAGGCAATAGGAGCACTCAGCAGAGGCAGAGCCAAAGCAAATTCCTTACACCAAGCTGGAGGGGTGAGGAAAGAAGTTTGCTTTGGCTCTCCACTTGTTAACTGCCCAGAACACCTTGCAAATGCAACAGGCAATAAGTCTCTCCCCCTCCTTACTGCTTCCTTTTGGATGCCTCGGCAACATAGCAGACAAGCTTTCCAAGCTTGGAGCTGAGGACAGGGTGGCGACATGCAACATAACTATGGGGATGATCTCAGCCCCCTCCTGCAGCTTCAGCATTGAGAGGAAGATTGAAATTTGTCACCCTTGCCAGTTGGCGGTGGCATACTTGTCATGGTGAGTGAGCCAAGTAGAAATGTGGAATCATGTCTTAGGCAGCAATCCTGTGCACGTTTACCTGAGAGTAAGCCCCTTGAATACATTGGGACTTACTACTTCGTAAACATGCATAAAATTGTGCTGTGTAGTATGTAAACACCAGAGACATTGTCTAAGGCAGTGGTTCTCAAACGTTTCAGTCTCCAGAGCCCTTTACACTACTAAAAGGAGTCCCAGGGAGCCCTGCTGGCGCATGAGTCTCTGGGAGCCCCAGAGTGCCTGTGCAAACCAGGCAGGGGGCATATATGGTGGCCACTTATGGTGTGCTTGTGGAGCCCCTGAAGGGTCTCAGGGGAGCCCCAGGGTTACTAGGAGCACACTTTGAGAAACACTGGTCTAAGCTGGGATATAAGAACAGAGACATAATGGCTACAGAACTTCAGTCAGTTTTCTATAAACTGTTATAACTGAAAGTTATAACTGTTTAGAATTGTTATAACTTCACAATGGATATAATTCTGCAGATTATTAGCAATGTGAGCACTTCTTTAAAAAAAAAATCCAGCATACTTTGTGCTATAATATTGAGATGGCAGTTACTATTTGAAAATGCAAATTTTTTTTTTTTAAAAGAGCTTTCAAACAAGGCAGAGCCACTGCTATTACCTCTCTTTCATGACTATGTATATGTCATACCTGACATTTTAAAACACAGCCATTTCTTAATTAGCTGAGCATGTTTAAGGGGAAAAAAAGATTATGGAAAACTTAACAGCTGGAAACAGTTCTACATAGTTGGATGACTTAAAAACTACTGAATTAATTTTATTGTAAAACTTTCCCTAAAACAACATTTTGAGATTGAAAGACAGAAGAAACTTCTTGCTAGCATAAGGCAACTCTTTTAATGGTGTTAGTTCTTTCAAATATCTGTTTCTGCATTTGCAACATAGAAATACTAATGACTCAGTTCATAAATATTATGCAAGGCATTCTTTATTACTATTGTAAAGCATCCGTATAGCAGTTGGAATGTTTAGGGTTCACGTACATTATGTTGGTAATCCTTACAACAACCTTGTAAGGTAAATCAGTATTATAATCCCTATATTATAGATGTTGGGACTGAACCTGAGAGAATAGCAACATGTAACTTGTTAGTAATTGGTTATTAGCAGCGCAATCCTGTCTAACAATAGACCAGTGGAGCAATCACTCCACCAGTCTAGGATATTGCAAACATCCCGTAAAACACGTTTGCGGCACCTGGAGAGTGTCGCTGGCGCCATGGCAAGCACTGCTCTTCCCACACCGAAGACAACGCTGCGCCCACCAGGAAAGGTACTTCTTCGCCACATGGCGGAGGGATGTGAACGGGGCGTTACAGGGGGATAGGATTCATTGGCCAGGCCTGGGACAGGGGGGAATCGGCGGCAGCCTCCTCTGCCTTATCCTATTCCCCTTCCTGGGCCTGGCCACCATTACATGGGGCTCTTGGACTTGCGCCAGCAAAATAGCTGGTGCACATCCAAGTAGCCCTATCAGGGCGGACGGCACATTTACCCCGAGGAGGCCTCCAGCTGCCCTGGGGCAGGCCCAATCCTGCTCAGGATGCGGTGGGTGCCTTATTTACACCACCACATCCTACTCAACAGGATTTGGCTATAAATTTATATCCCTCTTCACAGCAGAGAAAAGATTTGAACCGGGATTTGAGCTTTGCTAGTTCACAACTTGGTCTCTTTCAAATATATCATTTTGAAGTGTACAAAAAACTCTAAAAATCTGCTTCCAATATGTATAATGAAATCTGTTTCCTTTTATTTACTAAAATAGGGCTTGGCTGCAGCTGTTCACACTTGTCAGATTTGTAGAGCCATCAACTGTATAGGAGGGACTGGGCATTTAGGTTTTTGAATGATCAAAAAGGCGTATACAGTAATACATTTCCTATTGATGGATAGGTATGCAGTATTACTATTCAGAAGTGAAAAGATATCTTTTTAAAAAATCTATTGAATCAAGTTTTATATAAACTACCGGTAAGTGAGACTCATAAATATAAAACTCTGTTTTCATCCCATTGTCTTATGCAGTTGCTTTTTGCACTAAACTAGACTCGGACTTCAGCGATTAAAGTCTTGATGTAGAAATAGATCATGGGTCATTGTCAAATCAGTAATGATGCTAAGTCACACCTCATGAAGTTAGAAGATCTTGGAGCGTTCCTTCTGCACAGAAATATCAATAGCAAGGGACTCTTTCTCCCTGTTGAGATATCTGTGTAAAAGAGGTGGCTCAGTGTATTTACCTAACTAGATGATATGGGGGAAGCATGGCTTCTTTCCCAAGTACTCTCTAGTAAAAGAAACTTGAGACATGTCATCATAGTCAGTATTACCCCTTCCCTGCAAGCCAGTGAATCAGAATCAGGTTCTTTTACAAGTCGTCTATGGGGGGAGAAGTAAGTTAGTGGCAGATACTCTCGGGCAGCCGAGTCCTGCGTAAGGATCAAGATAGTGTAACGGGAGCAGGATATCAGTGGCACTCGCTGCCAATATCCCCGCCCCCTCCTGGGCTGGCTCACCCAACAGCTGCCCTCCCTCGCCGCCTGGCCCACCCTCCTCCCACCCCTCCGCGCCAGCAGACCTTACTCTCCAGGTGCCGTAAACACACTTTACGGAGCGTGCGCTCCACAGACAGATACTTATGGAGAATTACTCAGTTAGTAATTTAGATACTTCTTAGACACTCTCTAAAAAGTAAGTTAGTGGCAGCCATGCATTCCCTATAACAGGGGTGGCCAAACTTGCTTAATGTAAGAGCCACGTACAATAAACTTCAGATGTTTGAGAGCGATAAGAGAGATGTTTGAGAGCAGCAATATTTAAGAAGCATTTAAATTCTTAAATATATTTACTCACCATGAACATTAAACTTATGTTTTAATCCAGTGGACTCTCAGTTTATACCTGGTAAATAATTATAAAACTTGAAAATTTCTTATTTATGTTTTATATTGTGTTGCAAATTAAGTCCACGACTGGACTTAATTGTCAGGGGTCACCTTTACCTTTACCTAAAAAGGAGATACCTTTACCTTTACCTATTGTTTGAAGTGGGACTTGTGGGGAGTAAATAAATGGACTGTAAGATACAGTCTGTGCAAACTCCTCATTGAACACAGTGTAAGAAGCAGAATACAGAAGTGACTTTTCATTTGGTTAATGGTGCATCTTCAATGATATGACGTCTGAAGTCTCAGTAAGAAATTTCTAAGGCTGGAACAGTTTTGGTTTTGGAATCTTAAAAATTCAAACCTTTAGCTCTTTTAAGTTGTCAAACAGTTGTTCAAGGAATATCTCTTGCTGTGCCTTTATGCTTTGTGTATTTAATTATTTCCCTTTGCTTTTATAAGTAGGACACATCTTTAAACAAAAAAAACATGGTTCATTTGTATGGATCCTTAGAGTAGAATGGTATTATGAGCTAAGTTGATTCCTTGACCAGATTCCAGAGAATGAGGATCTTAAGGAGTTTGTAAAGAGATGCACCAGCTTTTACATGAATCCCCAAGAGTACTGGATCCAAGAGTCCCTTGACTACCATACATCTAACCTAGACACTTGCATCAGCACACACTTCTTCAGTATTTTCAGGCAAAGGGCTTATGTGATTCTGCCTAGTTCCTTATAAAAGCATAGTCTTTCCCTGTTTCCATCCAGCATCTTCGAAGTCCTGCCTTGCCCATTTATACAAAACCCTGGAAGCCTCAGTAGAACCAGTAGACCCAAATGCAAATGAGTAGGTTGCGGTTTCACAGAGGTGCTACGAGACTTTTTAAAAAGGTGATCAAGAAAGAAATATTTATTTATTTACAAGTAATATTTTATCTATTTGCAAAAAAGCCTCAATTCATTTCAAGTAATGAGACAGCTCTAATGAAGAGCCTCAAGACTTGAGGGGCTTAGTTATGTGACCCAGCCTTCACCTGCCCCCACAGCCTGTAATTGATGGACTTTGAAAAAAAACCACCATAAAAACAGCTTAAACATTTATCTACCTGTATTTACACAAGCTTGCAAACTGCAAGAGCTCAGCTGTTTGCAGGGCAATTAGCAGCTATCTGATTTTTAATAGCCTCAGAGCTTGAGGCAATTAGTTATCTGATCTTTCCATCACCCATTGGAGGCTCTGCGGGACCCACCAGAAATTGGGTCCCTCCCTCCAGGTTTCTGCTGATACAGGTTTATGACTGCTAGACTCTTGATTCTCTGAGCCTTAACACTTACCTACCTGTGATTAACTCTTTGGCCTTACTCCCAGCGATTTCTGTCTTGACATCTTAGCTGTATGTGATCAGTCTTTTTTTGTCAGTTTCTGTTTGCCTAAACCATATCCCTTGCCGGTCAGTGATCCATTCAGATGTGGCAGGTCTGGCTATCTTGGTGCCTGAAGCCTCCTGCAGCCACGTGAGTCAGTCATAGAAAGAACAAAACAGGTGGTGTGGAAATGTAAAGAGAGATGTAAGTCAATGTAGAAATCCCTTCTCTCAGTGAAAGAAAGGATGTCATTTGTTTTTGTGGCAGCTGAGGTAAAAGAACATGTTTAACCTTTAACCAGGCTACAGATTTGTTTCCGTACATGAATCTTCAGTTCCTGTCTCCCCCACTTCCTAACTGATGTATTATTCTTAATAACAAACTGTAGATATTTGGAACTTATCGAATGTGCCAATGCCAAACATTTGCTCTTGATCTTGGTATCTCTTTATGGCTCATAATATTTAAGAAGAGACTTTATTTGGTGCCATTGCAAATTGCATTGTAAGGACTAAGGTAAAGGTAAAGGTATCCCCTGACAATTAAGTCCAGTCGTGTCCGACTCTAGGGTGTGGTGCTCATCTCCATTTCAAAGCCGAAGAGCCAGCGTTGTCCGAAGACGCCTCCGTGGTCATGTGGCCGGCATGACTCTCCTTGCCGCAGCACGTAGCTGAGATTTTGTGTTCTGTGTTGACCGTCATTGGTTCTGTCCAATGCCTCAAGCTCCTTTGACCCCTTCTAAGGACTGTGACTGTCCAAGATTTCCTGTGTGATGGAGTGGCTCATGTCAGAGGTTGCTCAGCACTTTCCCAATTGCTTAACAGGGTCTAGAATTGGTCCAGCTGCAGAACATACCTGTAGATCATTCATCCAGTTTATTCATTCTAATTCCTACATATCACATCTTGCCTCCCTAGAGAGACCCACATGTACACACACACCCCTTCATCAATGTCACCACCACGCTAAGTGTCAGTAAATCCATGGCGAACCCTAAAAATGACATTACTGTGCTGGAAGGAGTGCCCAAACCATACCACTCTAGTCTAGGAAATTGGGGAAAGGAGGGTAGGATTCAAGGAATGACCTGCTGGTTCCCTGCTCTGTCAAATGGCAACCCTTCAGGATAGGTGCTGGTTCAATAGCAGAGGCGTCCCTCCGGTAGGGGCGGGGCTGTACGTTTCGCTCCGTCCTAGTCCCTTTACCGAGCGAGCAGGAGGCGGCCCCGCCCCCTCACTGTCTGAGCCATTCCCGTGCGGAGAAAGCAGCAGGCAGGGTCTCTTGCCTGCTGCTTTCTCCGCACGTGAATGGCTCCAACAGTGAGGGGGCGGGGCCGCCTCCTGCTCGCTCGGTAAAGGGACTAGGACGGAGCGAAACGTACGGCCCACGCCCCTACCGGAGCGACGCCTTTGCAATAGCTCACTTTCCTGGCTTCCTCCTTTCCTTCCCTGGCAATTCGTTGCTTGATTCCTGCTCCCCCGCTGCCCGCCTTGCCCTTCTGATTGTGATGCTGCTTGTAATGTAGAAACCTGGCTTGCATCCAGGCCACCCAAGAGAGCAACTTCTTTTCTTTTTGTGAGCATTTGTGGAAATACTTCTTTACAGACCCCACTGGATCGTGTCTTGTTATTCTTCACAGCTAAAAAGTCAAAATGGAAAGCTTGTAATATCCCAAGACAAGAATTATTTAATTTTATCCTTTGGTGAATTTTAACTATTAATTGACTTCCCTTTAAAAAAATTTATGAGAGAATCTTAAACTTTACAAATATGAATCAATCAAGCATGAAAAGTTAACCGCACAAAATATGCAACCATTATTTTTTTAAATGATGAAGTTGATACACATGTTGGTTAAGTAACTTCCAAGGCGGATTCTAAAATTATCTGCAGCTGCCTGTTTAGGATACAGTATGTATTGGTGCAGCTATGCAAAACATGATGATATTCTTTCAACAGGCCTTCAGATGAATTGTCCCCTTGTCTTAGCTTGCTCCTGTCCCTTATGTGTTTTGCTGCAGCATCGTGTGTCCTCTGCTACCTGGGCAAAGGAAAAGGCACCTTTTAAAGTAACAATTCTCATATTGAGCAGGGGGAGAGCAACTTTCCCTCTTCAATCCCACATAATATCTGTTGCAGTCAGCGGCGGAACTTTGGTGGAGCGCGTGGAGCAGGAGCTCCAGGCGCTCAGGCGGGCGCGCTTGGGGGAACTCACCGAGGCGAGGCGCCGGATCAGCCCGCCCTCCCTGGAGCCCGTTTGGCTTCGAAATGAGAGCAAAACGGGCGGGGGGCGCATCGACGTGACGTGTGCAGGCCCCGCCCACACGCGCCCGGGCACCGGGAGGGTTCCTGTCGTCTCTGCTTGCAGTGGCTCTTTGCTAGTATCTATTCCAGTGGCTTTTTTAAAGAGTGTGAATCCCTTTGGGGCAGGGAGAATTTAAGAATTTTTTAAACATTTCTTTCACTATGAAAACTCCTTTGTGAACATTTTGTTGAAAAACAGTATAAATATTCTTAATCATAGAAATTAAGTTTTTATTGTTGCTATGTCATTGCTATTTTATTTTGTTGTTTCAACAGTTGTATTTTATTTTTCATGTACGCTACTTTGGAGTTCTTTTTTGACCAAGAAGCAACCTAGAATGCTTAATAATAATGCCAGCAGGTGCGGCCCATCCATTAGGCAAGGCAGTGCGGGTTGCATCAGTGGCAGATTGCAGGGGGCGAGGGGGTGGCGGATTCATCCCGAGTCTGCCGCAGCCACCTCTGCAATTGAAGAAACCACACAGAGTGCAGTAAGTGGCTACTTGTGTGTGTGTGTGTGTGTGTGTGATATTCTGCAGAGGTGGCAGACCCAAGGTGGCATCGGGAAGCATTCCAGGTCTCATCACCACTGAATGCTGGTGCTATAGAGACAATATCATATGCAGGTGGAAATAGTAGAGTTGAAACTAGGAAAGTTTTTTTCTTGCTGCTGCTCCTCCTAAAGCTGTTAGAAAAGAAATTAGTGGGACATCAGGAGCCTTTGCTGTTATTTTGTGGAAAAGCATCAAAATGTTTAGGCGAAAGGAGTGGGGGGGGCACGTCTAGAGGTTCCTAGTAGCTCCTGCCTTTGGTCTGGTAGTGCAATCTGATACCTACGCCTGCAGAGAGATTGTGAAGAAGAATCAGCACACAAGACACATGCTTTTAACATTGAGTAAGTATTAGAACTGAATAATGTTAGGTGTGTAAACGATGCAAGTAATGAAAACAGTGATTAAATAAACTTGATTTTCTAGAAGGGTTCAAGGAACTAGAACTTTTGCTAGGAAAGGCAAAAGGCAGTGTAACTGGAAATGCAATTAACAGTTGTAAAAAAGGCAGCGGGAAATATTTGTGTATGCTTCCTACAATTTTACTTTCAATAGCAAGGCTTCCCTTAAGGCATTTTTACCCAAGGGTGTATATATGCATCTGGAGTTAATTGAGTACACCTGTGGACTGGGAGGAAATGGGTTTTAAGTGAAGGGTTAAGACATAATGTTAGGGCCATTTAAACACCAAAAATAAAAAAATGTAAAATTAGGCAAGTCCTACCCTCAGTGGGGATCACTGTTGTCCTAACCGTTGCAGTATTAGCTTGAGAAGAAGTAATGTAATCATGTATTTAAAAAGGTATCCCCTGACAATTAAGTCCAGTCGTGTCGGATTCTAGGGTGTGGTGCTCATCTCCATTTCAAAGCCGAAGAGCCAGCGTTGTCCGAAGACGCCTCCGTGGTCATGTGGCCGGCATGACTCTCCTTGCCGCAGCACGTAGCATGCAGCTGGAACACGGAGCGCTGTTTACCTTCCCGCAAGCGGTACCTATGTATCTACTCGCATTGACACGCTTTGGAACTGCTAGGTTGGCAGGAAATCATGTATTTATTATTATTATTTATTGAATTTCTACCCCGCCTTTCTCCCACGAGGGCAACCAAGGCGGCTTACAATAAAACATTAAAATACATATATGCATTTAAAAAGAATTAAAACAGTTAAAACAATTAAAACAAACAACCCCAGTGGGTCATCCACATTTACATGTTAAAAGCCATCTGTTAAAAAGCCATCTGTTAAAAAGCCAGCCCGCCATGTCAGACATCAAAAGTTGATCTAAATAAAAATGTCTTAAGGCCCCGCCGAAAGGTCTCTAAGGAGGGAGCCGTTCTCAATTCCAGGGGGAGGGAATTCCACAGTTGGGGCGCCACTGCCGAGAAGGCCCTGTTCCGCGCCGCCATCCCCCTCACCTCTGTCAGTGGCGGCACGGTTAACAGGGCCCCCCCTGATGACCTCAGAGTACGGGTCGGATTATAAGGAAGGAGGCGGTCCCTCAAATACCCTGGACCCGAGCCGTTAAGGGCTTTAAAAGTCAAAACTAGCACTTTGAATTGTGCCCAGAAACGAACCGGCAGCCAGTGTTGCCGCTGAAGCAACGGTCCGACTGAGTCGAACCGACAGGCCCCGGCAACCACCCGGGCCGCCGCATTCTGCACTAGTTGCAGTTTCTGAACAGTCTTCAAAGGCAGCCCCACGTAGAGCGCATTGCAGTAATCTAGTATAGATGTCACTAGGGCATGGGTCACTGTGGCCAGGTCTGCACGATCCAAGTACGGTCGCAGCTGGCACACCAGCCGAAGCTTGCCCCCATCCAGCTCTTTGTTTGCCCCTTGTTTGCCCCCATCCAGCTCCCAACTGCCTCCAGACAACGATTCAGGACATCGACCGCCCCCTTGGAGTCAGGTGGAAAGGAGAGAAAGAGCTGGGTGTCATCAGCATACTGATGACTCCCTACCCCAAACCCCCGGATGACCTCTCCCAGCGGCTTCATATAGATGTTAAACAGCATGGGGGATAGAATTGACCCTTGTGGCATCCCACACCTCAAGGGCAAGGGTGCGGAACAAGCATCCCCCAGCACCACCTTCTGGGATCTATCAGCCAGGAAGGAGCGGAACCACCTCAGAACGGTGCCTCCAAGCCCCAACCCAGCCAACCGACCCAGAAGGACACCATGGTCAATGGTGTCAAAAGCCGCCGAGAGGTCCAGCAGGACCAACAGGGATGCACTCCCCCTGTCCAGTCCCCGGCACAGGTCATCGACCAAGGCCGTCTCTGTCCCGAACCCCGGCCTGAAGCCAGACTGGAATGGATTTAGTACCACCCAGTTGTCATGCTCAAGAAAGGAAACTCTGTTCCAAGTAACCAAGATATTTTGTTTATTCTTCCTCCTCGCCCATACCTCTCTCCTAATATCTGTTGCCACATCTACCAGTTCTCCATTTAACTATTGGGAAATGGCCATAGGCTTGGAATGAAAGTTAAATCTGGGTTTTCAGGACAAGGCTATGTTCTCCCCCGTTGCCTCTTTTGTCTTGATCTGCTCCTAGATTCTTGCCTCGTAGATCAAAATGTGCATTCCTTCTGTGGACATGTAAGCAATAGAATTTAAAGAATGTCAGAATTGAAGCTATCAGAAAGCTAGCACATTCTTCCAGTCGAAGATCTTTCAGGTTACCAGACTTGCACCCACACAGCAGGCACTCAAACAAGCATGAAGGGGAGGAGGAGGAGGAAAGGCCAGCAAAGTGGAGACTCACCATCACCACATCCTCCTGCTGTGGCTTTGTAAACTGGAACTTGACCCCTTTTCTCTTACATTGGCCACAGAACCACCAACTACTCTGTGAGGAGGAGGAGGAGAAACCACCAGTGTCCCTGCCCCCCCCCCCATCTTTTCTACTGTAAAAAATTCTCATTGATTGATTTTATGTAAACTGCTGTGGAAAGCTTGTTGGCTGAAGAGTGAGGAACAAATGTTTTAAATAAGTAAAAATGCAGAGACAGCATTCAGATGGTAGAGATGAACTTGGTTGTTTTGTTCAGAGAGTTTCATCTCAGAGAAAGATGAGAGCAAGTATTAGCTATTTCTTACTGATGTTTGTCCCAAATCACTCACAAATCAATATACAGTACAGGTTACATGTTAAAAATATATGTATGTACCCTTGCTGAAAACAAATTATGAACTAATTATAGAGTATGCTTTGGCAGCGTTCAGATGCTGAACATTCTTTAGAGGTGACAAATCCCTGAGGAATAGTGGGTTTATTTTAGCAAAAGAGGCTTGTGGCATTTTAAAAACTATGTCACAATAATGGCGCAATCGACCGTAAGGATCCGGACAGCGGCCCAGGGCCTCCCGCTGGATCCTGTGCACCGGTGGCCGTTTTGCCGCCGAGCCGTAGGTCTACTCGGGGAAGGGGACGCCTGTCCGGCCTTCTTGGATTTCCGCCAGCTAACTAGCTGGCGGAAGTCGGAGGAGTCCGTGTAAAGGCCTAGCCAGCCCGGCAGGGACCGGGATATGGCCGAGGCCATCCCCAACCCCCTCCCGGGCTGGCTAGGCCAATGGCCCCCCTCCCTCGCCCACCGAAATGCCCCCGCCGGATCCTGGCTTACCTGGTCCGGCAGCCACACGGGCGCTTTGACGACAGAGCAAGGGAGGCTGGCCTCTGCGCCGGCCTCCCTTGCTCTCGAGTTGTCACATACGTGCTTTACGGTACGTTCGCGACGTCTCCTGGCGACGGAACGCTCATTCTGTCACCGATGCAATCCTCAGGATTGCGCTGTTAATCTGTTAACTGTTAGGGTGCAACAAGACTCTTTTTTTCTATATCCTTTAAGGATCTCTTTTTTTCAGGATTCAGGAAACAGCAGTCTGAAGGATGTAAAGGCAAAGTATTCAAATTTTAAACTAGCTGAAAGGCTACTTTTAGGGTACTAAAAGTACATTTCATGTAGTCTTTCCCCAAACATACAGTGCAAGACCCAAGGAAAGCTTTTTGGTTTTTTCACAACAGTAGCTTCTGCAGGAACAGCTAGAATAATCTCTTTTTAGCAGACAGTATCTCCAGCTAAAGTAAACTCTGATTGCACACACAATAGGATCTTGTGTGCTGACAGAAATTCCAGCTTTAGCATCCTGTAAGCCTTTTCTTGACAGGCTTGTGTGTGCTTTTGGGTCAATCTTGGGACACCAGGTCATGAGATCACAAGTTTTTAATATCAAACATCATATGTATAGAAAATGGATATAAATCCAGATCTTCACTCCATCAAAGCCTTAGCCGCTAGGAAAAATTACTGAAGTAGTTTGACAAGTGAATCCTTGTTCCTGTCAAATCATTTGACTCTTGGAAATCTAAACCAGAAAGGGAAGATCCCTAGCAACTTGCTCTGTGTTCCGTATTGTGCTAGTAGCACTGTGATATGGCACTTAAAGCTCTAGGGGGCTTGGAGCTAGTATTAGAAATACAACCAAAATGCTCATGAAAATAAGCTGTATAGTATCCTGTGAGCTGGTCTGCAATGGCCTCAGGAAATCCCCCGGGCTATGCTGGTCCTTTTTATCAGCTACATGACTCAGGCCCAAAGGGAAACCTTGTGTCACCTTCCTGACCATAATTGATCGTACATTATGTCTGAGATGTAATGTTTTATCAGCCCCTTATTTTCAAGCAATTATATCTTTCTTTCCTCCTGTAAGAAATATGATACACTGGTTGCTGTTCTCAAGACTTAAGCATCTAGGGCCCATCTTGCACACATTTAGAGCCAAACTGCACATTCCGAGTAAACACTCCTCGAACACTCAGTAACACATGTTTTGGCTGTTTAAAATAAAATGTTTAAAATAGCACCAGGTGCAGCAAAACCATAGCTGGGGAGTAATGGGGGTGAAGGGGGGGCAGTAATGACAACTTTTTTTCTTCAAAAATAGCATGTGAGAAGGTGCAATCCTAATCGAAACCACAGTGGAGACAAACTACTAAAGTCCTCCTACCCCTCACCATATTTTCACTGTGCCCCACATGCTATCTTAAAGTAAAAACAAAAAGCACATTACACAAAGTGTGTAATTTGTCCCTAGTTTTTGAAATGGCATCAATTGCTGTATGGTAGTAGTAATGCAATCAGTGTGCTTGTAGGAACACTCCTATGTTTGTTGAGAGGGTGGTCAACATAAAGAACTAGGTTACTTGAATTTTGATGGTTTCATCATATTTCTCTTTGGATATTGGTATTCCTTGGAGGCGTGTGTGCATGTGTGTCTGTACGTTTGGGCACAATTGGACTCATGAATGACCACTTTTGATGTGTTTACGTATTGTGATGACTTTATTTGGCTTCTGTGCAGAAGCTATATTTGTGCTCTACGTGGGGCTGCCCTTGAAACAATCCAGAAGCTTCAAATGGTATGGAAAGTGGCAACTTGGGTCCTGTCTGGGGCCCTTTGGTCTGACCACATGCTTTACCAACTGCAGTAGCTGCCACTAATGCTTCCAAGCCAAATTCAAAGTGCTGGTTGTCATCTTTAAATCCCTACATGGCTTAGAACCTGGGTCTGCCTCTACCTTTCATTCTGCATCTGAGGCCTTACTTTGGGTCCCAGTCCCACTTTTCAAGGATGACTGGTGAGGCCTTTTTCATGGTGGCACCTAAATTGTGGAACTTCCTCCCCCAGGAGGTACTGATGGCTCCCTCTCTGGCAAGGTTTAAAAGAGGTAAAGACTGTTTTATGTTGTCTAGCCTTCTGCTTATGAGGTTGCCTCTTTTTGATACCCAACATGCATATTTGAGATGACTCTTTGTGATCTCTCTGACTGAGCATTGTTATTCTATTGTTTTATATGATGGTATTTGATTTGTTGTAAGCAGACTTGGTGGTCCTGTGAGGGGTGGAAGGGTGGGATAGATTTTAAAAATAATAATAAATAATAAATGAAAAGCAGCCTGTGTCTCACTGAGCTCCTTCAGTGAGAATCGCTTTGGACATTTCAAGCTGAACAAGAATCACAAATGAGTAGCGCTTCCTTTCTCCATACGTCTTTCTAATGCCTGAAGCAAAGTTTTGCATGTCGTATTCCATCATGCATTGAGATATGTATAGCCCTGGTGATGTAGGCATTGCTTGCACGTCTTACCATAAGAAAAGATGCACAACTTCTGCTTTGAAAAATAAGAGAACAAAAAGCACACGTTGCTCACACTTTCTGGATGTCCTGCATTCTGTAGTTTGTCTGTGACTTTTATTAATCTGTTGGTAAAGGGCTCATCATATTTGAGAGAGAATAAATAGGGAGAATGGAGAAAGGCCTTTGCTAGCCTTATTTAGTAAGACCTTCCTCTGCCACTGCCCCTCAACTGGCCCTTTTTGCAGGGTTGGAGAGGATTAGAAAGCCAATGGGATGAAAGGGAAAAGCTGACCAAGTGAGAGCATGCCCTAGGCATTTTCTGGGTAGAAGGAGTGTCCACACTGAAAACCATCTATGATGCTCTTACTGCTTTTGGCCTAACTGCTGAGGGAGTTCATTGAGGGCCAAGCTAAATTGAGTTTAAGCATATGTTTGACCCTGCATGAATAGCAGTAGTAGTTGTTGGTTTTATAAGTAGCAGCCATGGGCCCCTGACCCAGATTGGGGACTAAGGTGGAGCAAAAGATTAAATGCCTCCCATGCCTCAGACTTGATTCAGATTGGGGCCCCCATGGCTGCTATTTACAAAAATCATGCAGGGCCAAACAATATGTTTTAAGTCATATTTACAAAAAAGTATGTTTTAAAGTCACTGGGGTTCATTGGTTCGACTTGTTCAGGCCGCTGCTTCGGTGGTTACACTGGCTGCCGGTTCATTACCTGGCACAATTCAAAGTGATAGCTTGGGACCAGGGTATTTGAGGGACCACCTCCTTCCATATTATGCTCTTGCTCTGCTGGCCTAAACATAGGCAGGATTGCGCCCTGAGTCTGCAATGGGTGTATTGCTGAAACAATAAATTTAAGCAAGAATGGTGACATGTAAAACGTCTTTGATGAGTCTCATGGTCATCTTTAGCAGAGCTGCCTCATTTTCATATCAGAACTGGACCCTTGAACATTTGATCTCTAGTTAGCATGTGCAAGACTCCTCAGTTGCACCATTCTTTTTTAATGTTTACTATTTAACATTTATTCAGCTACCTCTGTGCTCCAGGTGCATTAAATACTCAAAGGCTTGCTTCATTTATTCTCAGGGAATAATCTCGTAGCTACTCTGCCTTATACATATATTGCTTAAGGTTTGCAAAACTTTGCAAAAGAACCTCAAAAGTAGACCTTAAAGTGGAATCATATAAACATCTCCTGGTACTTGTATTTACATAAGATTGTGTTTTAGCAACTGTGATTTAATCTTTTTTGACATACATAAGGATTCCCCAAATCACCATCCTCCATTATAACATCCTGTTTTCAGTGGCTTATAACATTGTCAAATTTTAACAATTCATTGAATTTCTGCCTTAGGCAGATTTCTTTTATTTGGAAAGTTTCAGCAAACATGGCTCAGAATTTTCAGAGTACAGGGAGATGGAAGAATATTCCTTTTTTGCCAATGAAATAAAAACCTTGCACCTGTTCGTGCCATGCTCTGAAGCAAGAGTGTCAAACTACTCACTCTTTTGGGAGGGTTGAATAATTCATTCACTTAGGGGCTGTTGATAGGGAGTATTAAAAACTCAGAGCTTCTGAGCTGGTAATTTCATTACTAATAGCACGAATTAGCATTCGGCTGCTGGAAGCATAGGTGATGACTTTAGTATGCCTGTAATGTTCCCCTTTCTTATTGGCTAGTTTTTCTATTCTCTATCTCAATGTGACAGTCAGTCATTAAGGGCTTGTGCCCCCAATGACAGGGTGTGTATGCAGTTCAGTCCCTATTAATTCTATGAGTTGAATTAAATCTTCTTTGCTGCTTATGTGACAGTAGCCAATAGGTACAGGAGATCTAACCCTTTTCCCTGTGTCATTGCCCTGATCCAAATCTCCCCAAAGCTGCTGTTAGCCCCAGATGGGTAAATATATGGGCACAATTTGTGACAGGTTTTCTCCTCTATAGCATTAGCTATTATAATAGCTTTTTGGTGGAGTTGGTTTAATTTGGGAAATCAATGTGGAGGCAAAGGGTTAAACTCCCCTTCTCCTGCACTATGGCCCCAATCCAAATGAGCCTCCCATGGCCGCTTTTTGAAAAGGAAATGGAGGTTGAGAGTTGCAATTACAGAATTCCCACGTCATGTCTCATTTGGTCCTAAAAAGAGCAACAAAATGTTACAAAAGCTATATCAAATAAAATACTGTACATTGGCTGGGGTCCAGAGAGCTACTTCAGGCACACATTCAGTGGAGTTTTTCACTATATATTTTTTTCTTTTGAACAGTAACCCACGACTAAAAGAGGTTTGCCATGCAGTGACATAGCTAGGGGGGGGGCCAGAGGGCACAGGGCCCTGGCTGCCACGACTCTTGGGGGGTGCCACGCTGTGCCAGCCAAGTTGGTGGCGGCTGGTGTGCACCATGCTATGGCGCTGTAGAACAAAGCGCTAATCTAGCGTCCAACAGCTGATCGATGCTGGGGATTTAAATCCCAACGCCGATCAGCTGGTCGGCCCTAGATTAGCGCTTTGCTGTATAGCACTGATTCTGTCACACACTCCCGGGTCCCAAGCCGGGGGTGTGTGTGTGTGTGTGTGTGTGTGTGTGTGTGTGTGTGACAGAAGCCACAGGGGATGCCAGAAGCCACTGCAATAGCAAGCACTTTGATCAGTCGCAGAGGCGGCTTCCAAGGAGCCGCCACTGCGATCAATCAAAGCACTTGCTATTGTGGTGGCTTCTGGCACCCCCTTGCTCTCCCTGGGGACCAGCTGGGGCTGGGGGGGCAACCAGGAGGTGCCTGCGGACTTATCTTTTTCGCCACCACTGCTTTCTTTTTCACTTTAAAAAGATGTGGGAAAGCTTATAAAAGCTTTTCTGGGGTGAA
This sequence comes from Plestiodon gilberti rubricaudatus, assembly GCA_026170595.1. Lineage (NCBI taxonomy): Eukaryota > Metazoa > Chordata > Lepidosauria > Squamata > Scincidae > Plestiodon > Plestiodon gilberti. The sequence goes on along the minus strand of JANXHW010000003.1, from coordinate 200,216,559 downwards.
AATGTTAGGAGGGCCCCAGGTATTGCATGACCCAGCTATGCTACTGTTGTCATGTGGCATTAGGACTCCTGTTCAAGAAACACAAATGTAGAGCTCACCTGGCTATGTGGAACTAGCCTGGGTAACTCAGCCATGATCATTATTCATTGTAGACCTCACTCACTATGGTAATCTTCCAAGACATATGAAAAACGCAGCACCAAACTTGTACTGAACATCATTTGCACTTTAGCCCTGAGTATGGCTTATTAAGTTGGTAGTTTTATACCTTCTTATCACCAGGAAATGTCAAGGGTTACTGCAGCCTGGGACTATGTAACTGTGTAGAAGAAATATTGATGGCTGTAAGAAGGATGCCTTCTTGGCTGGATGCATGGTTGCAGCTTAAAAGCACCATAGTATATGCCAGGGGTGGCCAAACTGCGGCCCCTGAGCCACATGTGGCTTTTTGACGTATAATGTCAAAAAGATGTTGGCCGAGCTCCTTTTTGCATCGGAAAGATGTTGGCCGAGCTCCTTTTTGCATCACAATTAATATAAAAGGTAAATAAGACATTTTCAAGCTTTATAATTATTTACCAGGTATAAACTGAGAGTCCACTGGATTAAAATGCAAGTTTAATGTTCATGGTGAGTATATATATTTAAGAATTTCAATGCTTCTTAAAAATATTGCGGCTCTCAAACATCTCTCTTGCAGCTCACAAATATCTGAAGTTTATCGTATGTGGCTCTTACATGAAACAAGTTTGGCCACCCCTGGTATATGCCAACAGTTATAATTTTTTAAAAGGGAAGATTTGCATCTAAGCTCTCATATATGAAATGCAGATAACATATACACTGGGGAGCTGAGGTTGAGAGGTGGTGACTTGGCTAAGACCACCTAGTGAGAATTCATGGCAGAGGTGAGATTTGAACTGAGGAAGTCCTGGTTTGCAGCTCTGCCTCACTGCAATGTGTGAAACAGGATTGTGTTCTCTGGCCCTGCCCCATTCTCTGTAAAGCATAGTTTAGCTTTCCCTCCATCAACATCACCTCCAACTTGGAGCAGCCTTGAATCAAACTCCTATGCTGGACACCATGTGGACCATTCTGTCCTTCAGCCAATCATGGACATATGCCAATGAATGATTCTAAGATGTAGTGGTATGGTGTGGTGTGCGTAAATAAAAATAAAAACAAGAAATCCCTGACTGCGTTTTGCTGTACACTTCATGATCTTTGCTAAGCTCACTTGAACTGTATGAATCCAGTCCAAATGAACAAATCTCTATGATGAAATCTTAAGGCCTAAATATATACTTTGCTACTGGTCTGGTGACTGCCCTCTTGTTGTTAAAATCTACTTCTCTTCAAATTATACAATGGAACATAGTGGCTGTTTGTTTGCTTCATCAACCTACATCTTAAGGCACATGATTGTTAAAATAAGTACAGCCCAATCCTATTCTCCCCTCCCCCCCCCACGCTGATGCAGTGATGCCAAAATGGCTACTGCTGCATCCTGCAAGGGGGGGGGCAGTTGCAGAGGTCTCCTCTGGGTAACAGAACATTCATTCCCTTACCTGGGGGTAAGCCACGGTGCGGAGGGTTCTACTTGTACCTGCACTAGCAAACCGCGCACTGCCAGAGCACCTTTTATAACTGCCATAAGGCAGTCTACATTGGCAGAACATGTGTTCTGCCAGCATACAGCCCCAATAAGATTGGACTGTAAATCAGACAGAAAAATCAAACTAAGGCTGTAGATGAACAGGGTTTCCCCCCCTGAAAATTGAAGTTGCTTGGCAAGGTGGAGGGAAATAATGCTTGTAGTGTGTATACTCATCCCACTTTTCCCTCTGGTGATTTTTTTTTTTTTGTATTTCAAACACCTGCAAAACTTGTTTTACCAAAGAGGACAACAGATCTGTGACATGTGATGCAAGCAACCTCCTCTTGCTCCACCTTTCATAGGACAAGTCCCCAAAGGATCTATTTTTTATGTTTATAATAGGCCACAATGAAGTCTTACACATTTTCAGTGTGACTGGCAAGAATGAGAGAATGGAATTTTGGGGCTGGAACAAGCAGGGTTCAGGCAAGGTAAATCCACTTTAGATCACTGCCTGATATTGTCTCATCTCATCAATAAACAGCTAGTGAGGGCCAATTCTAAACTTTTTGTGGCTTTTCTTGATCTTAAGGGAGCTTTTGATTCTGTTGACAGATCCCTTTTGTGGGATAAACTTTTACATCTTGGGCTTGAAAAAAGACTCCTTTATCTTATTAGAAACTTATATTCCAATACCAGCTGCCAAGTTAAAGTCTCCTTGAGTGGGGAACTCTCTGAACAGTTCTCAACTAACAGAGGAGTTAAACAGGGATGTATCTTAGCCCCCTCTCTGTTTAATCACTTCATTAATGATCTGGCCTCCTATTTAGAGGGAATAGAGGGTCATAGTCCCAAACTTGGGTTATTACGTATACCTCTTCTTCTTTACGCAGACGACGCAGTTATTTTATCGCGCACACGACTGGGGCTGAAACGTTTAATAAATAGATGTACGGAGTATCTAAGTAAGAATAACCTGCAATTGAATTACTGTAAATCTAAAATTGTGGTTTTCGGCAAATTATGGAAGCCATTTAATTGGAACTTCAGTGGCAACAAAATAGAGCAGGTAAAACAGTTTAAACACCTAGGGATCTATTTTCACTATAAACATTCGTGGATCCCCCATCGTAAAGCTGTTTTAAGTACTGCCAGGGTTACTGCCCAAGCTATTATCCGTTTCCACTATACCAGAGGGAATTCTTATGTGCCAGCAGCTCTTGAGGTCTTCAATGCTAAAATCATTCCTCAGGTCCTATATGGTGTCCCTATATGGATGCATGCTATGGACCGTTCTCTAGAGAGGATTCAAGCATTGTTTCTCCAGAAAATCTTTGGGTTGCCAGGTTGTGTGGCTTATTCCACTCTCTGTTTTGAGTAGAATTTGGCGTACTGAGAGTAGACTCTCCAGTGATGTTTGCTTTTGTGTAGCACACGTAAGACATTCCAAAATTGGCACTCTGCATGAACTTCATTTGATAATGAAATACATAGGTTTAATATTTATTTAATATTTAATATGTATTTTATTTATTTTATTTTAAAAAATTATATCCCGCCTTATCCTATGCCGAGGCAAATGCCCAAGGCGGCTTACAACAAAAATTAAAAAACATAGTTTAAAATACAGAAAATAAGTTTAAAAATACTTTAAAAATACTGTGAACATACCTAGAATCTAGTGAAAATGAGTTTAAAAAACCTGAATACATAAACTAGAAGAAAAGGTAAGAGACAAAGAAGGTCTAAATCCTAATGCCAGCTCCACCTATGATTTGATTTGCTGTTGTTTGTGACCTTTGGTTTGTCATTGCTAAATTTAGACTTCTCTTTAGTTCATTGTCTACAATTTGTAAAATAGGGCTAATGTTGTATAGAATGGTTAATATTTAATAGCAGCTAGGTATCATTTATACTATTTGCATTAGGGCTGAACACACAAATCGATTAATTGATGTAATTAACTAATTCATTAATTAGTTCATCATTCATGATGATTCATTAGTCATCATTAGTTAATTAGTGTGTTGACTGCTGATCAAAAGCCCAGCACAGATTATGCATGTTGCAAGCAAAGGGGGTCTGTTTCCCCTCAGTATCCTGTGAGAAATTTGTTCCTCCAGCAATGTTGTTAACAAGCTACAATTGCTCCAGTGGTAAAAACAAGCGTGTTTGGGATCTTAGCTGAAGAGCACAAGAGAATGAAGGAAACAATGCCTTATACCGGTAGGTGTCTATCTAGTTTGATGTGTTTAATTCAGATTATAATTTTGTTCAATTTGCGTGTGGGTCAATTCATTAATAAACCTCGCTTATATCTTGACCTTCCTCCAAGGAACCCAGAATAACCTCACACAGCCTTGTGAGGGAGATTAGATGAGTGAGGGGTTGTAGCTCAGTGGTAGAGCACATGCTTTGCATGGACGAAGTACCAGGTTCAATCCCAGCATCTTTAGCTAAAACAGAGAATAATTTATGTCTGAAGCCCCAGAGAACCACTGTGTGTTAGCATTGGCAGTATTGAGCTAAATGGACTGATGGCATGACTTAATATAAAGCAGCTTTTTGTGTTCCTATGAGAGAGCAGATTGCTCAAAGTCACCCTATAAACTTCACAGATGAACAGGGCTTTGAAGCTAGGTTTCTTACATCCAAATGCAGAATTCTAGCTATTGCATCATACTGACTCTTTGGAATATTGTAATTTGAACTGGTGTCTCTGCTAAAAGATAAAGATGAGCTTACTAACCTCAATAACCAATGTTTAATGCAGGAAGTTAATACAGTAATTTAAGTCATCCTATGTTAAAAGTCACTTTCTTGGGCTTCTTATGTAGAGGATATTGAAACATCAGTTTTCATGTTCCTGAAAAAGTATCTTATTTAATTAAAAAAGAAAAGGTATTCATGTTTAATCAGAAGAATTTTAGTTCTCATTCATAGTTCCCAAACTGTTATTTTGATTGTTGCAAATTTTAATCAGTTATTTGATTCATTATTTAAAAACTTAGTTAATAGTCAATCTAATTAGTTGAATGGGCAGCCCTATCCTATCCAGCGCCAATGCAGCGGGGCTTTGTGGCCCACGCTGTATCCAGTGCTGGCTAGGAGCAGGCTGAAGGTCTGCTCGGGGTAAGGGGACATTACTCCTTAGAGTAAGTAAGACATCAAAAAAGGACCAGGAAGGAGGATAGGATTAGGTGTGTGCCAGCACCGCCAATCTCACCTTCCTCCTGGGCCTGTTCTGCCCCCATTACCAGTCCACCCCATAATGGTCCTGTTCTGCCCTCTTCCAGCTCCTGCACCGCTCGGAGCTGGACCTACCTGCTCCAGCGCACGGTGCTCTGGATTCAGTGCCGGCAGGGTTCGCAGGGTGTCGCCAACGTGCAGCTGCTGCGCCAGCATAGCGAATCAATAAGATAGTGCCGTTAGTTGGTTTAAATCCAAGTACTACAATCTAAATGGGCTACAGAATAGGCTTCATACACTAATTGTTTAGCAACTATAATATAAATGTTAAATGGTTTATGTTTCTCTGCAAAATGTGATAGGTTTTTGTTCCAGCTTGGTGAACATGACTTCCATCTTTGGAGCAAAGGCTGACTTGGTTCTCAGATATCCCTACTTTGCCTTGATAATTTGCCTTGATAATTGCTCCTGAATGGACAGACATAATAGATGCAGCATCAGACGGGCAGTCCAATCCTGTGTAAGATGCACCGGCTGGCCTATGCAGGATGCGGCCCGCACTAGCGGGGCCGGGGCTCACCTTGGGGTAAAGTTTGTCCTTTTCCCCCAATGTAAGCCCCGGTGGCCCCAAGAGTCCTCCATTCGGGGAGTCTGGATAAAGCTGGCCAGTCCTGGGAAGGGGGTTAGGGTACTGGCAGAGCATACTGCCGATATCCCTGCTCCCCTCCTGGCCTGGCCGGCCAATTTCCCCCTCCCCCGCCATCCTGACCCTCCTTCCCACTGCTTTGTGTCCGGAGGCTGAGTGAGCAGCGCCGGCCTCAGCGCTAGTGCAACTTATTCTCTGGGTGCCATGAAAGTGCTTTACGGCATTTTTGCGACACCCAATGCCGGCGGAGCAGGAGCTCCACCAGCATGGACTTGGGCAGGATTGTGCTCTAAGTCTGCAATTGTGCGTGCTACATTCTGTAAGTATTATAGGTTCACTTAACTCTCTAAAAGGGTGCCCCCGTATTCCTTTAGGTTGTAGAAAATTAATGCCTATATACTGTAATTCTTTTTGTGTTTTGCCTTCAAATTTCCATGTACTGTATATTGAGGCACAAATTGGGGTAGCTTTAACGCTACCAATAGGCTAGTAGTAGGATTCTTTCATGCAAAAATAAAAGGCATGAGGTATTTTCTAATTATAGACAATCTTGTCTAAAACTTGGTTCATTCATTTTCCTTTTCTACTCAGCTCCTTTGCATATCAACATTTAAACTATTGGATAGTAATGTGATATTATTACAGACCCATATCAGCCAGGGTTCAAAGAAAGGTTCAGAACTGAAACTGCTTTAGTTGTCCTGGTCAATGGTCTACATCTGGAGTTGGAGAAGGAGAGTATGACCCTGGCCTTTCTCTTAGACTTCTCAGTGGCATTTGATACTATTGATCAGACTATTGGGAGCTGCGGACACTACTTTGCAGGGGTTCAACTCCTATCTTACAGGTCATTTCCAAAGCATAGCCTTGGGTGATTGCTGCTCTATCTGATGGGAATTGACTTGCGGAGTATCTTAAGTTTCATCTTGTGTCCAATGCTTTTTGACATATACTTATATGCAACCATTGGATAGATGTTTCAGGTAGTATAGAGTGCCATTAGTACGCTCCCCCAGCACAGGCCCAGCTGACCAATCCCCCCCCCCCTGGAATGCCCCGTTCTGTTCTCCCCACACCCCTTTGCAGCCCAGCAGAAAACGTACCTGCTACGGCGAGCACAGCTCCGGATTTGGGATATGTAGAGTGGTACTGGCCACTCACCAGGTGCCATAAAGTGCTTTATGGCATGTTTGCAACACCCTAGACTGGCAGAGCAGCACTCCGCCGGTCTAAATTGTAGACATGATTGGGCTGTGAGTGGCTGATATGGCTGTGGTCACTTCTCTCAGATAGAAACATAGGACAAATTTAGTGCAACAAAGTAACCCAACAGGGGGTTACTAAAGCACAGGTGACTTAGATCACTTGTACTTTTGAAGCCTTGTGTTTGGATAACTGCGGTGTACCCTGTGTGAAGTTCCATTTGGAGATGCTTCAGAAGCTGTGCTAGAGGAGAAAGCTGTGGCTTATATCCTGATAGGCATTTGTCTCAAATAGCGTAGTACGCTGATTCTAGGTTAATTGTTCTGACAGTCTATTTGCCTCCCAGCTCAGTTCAAAGTGCTGGTGTTAACTTTTAAAGCCCTAAACTGTTTGAAGCATGCATAGCTTACAGAGCATCTCCGTCCATATGTGCCTTCACATGCTTTCACATCTTTAGAGTAAGCCCTGCTGCGTCCCCTTCCATTTTAGACTTGACAACTGAGAAGGTATGGTGTTCAACTTCTTTGAAAGCACCCACCCACACTACAGAATGTCCTACCTACTGGGGCCTTCTGACCCCTGTATTGGCCTTTTGGAGACTAGTAAAAATCTGGCTCTTCCCTGGATCCTAGTGATAGGCTGTTTGAATATTTAAATTTTAAATTATGGTCTGTTTTAATTTTCTTTGTCGATTCTTGTAAATGGTTCTGCTATTTAGTTTTTGGTGATTATGTTGTTGCTTTGATGATGATGACGAGGAGAGGGATGGCTGAGTTATTGTCATTTTTAGTGTTGGACACTATTTTGGGTACGGTACTATTTTTGACTGAACTGTAGTTGTAAATAAAATGAAATTATATGACTGGAATTATATCAAATATACTCCTAACCCTATTTAGAACATACTATACCTCTTGAGATTACTTAACAGTGCAAACGTATGCATGTTTTCTCAGAAGTAAGCTGCACTGAGTTCAGTGGGACTTACTTCCAGATAATTGTATAGTATATAGGATTGCAGCCCTACTCCCCCTTTACTGCTTCTGAACATCATAGATATAATAAACACTAAATAGTTTTTGCTAGCATCCCTTTCTCCCACCAGTGTGCTAAATGGACATCTTGCCAGTAGAGTGTTGGACAGTCAAACGTGGCACATTTTGTAATAGCAACAGAAATGTTACACATTTCACTATTTGAGGTACCAATTATGGCAGATTTTCAGATGTGTCATAAATATCTCACCTGCTTGCTATACAGCACTTCAGTGTGATGTCTATCACTAGGATTAATCCATTTGTACCTCAGATTGCATCCAAGGTCTGAATGCATAAATTACTCTGCACCTGTTTTATTTAGTGAGAATTTTTCCCTTTTCTTAAAGACTTTCTTCACTGCAATGAATTGCTTATTCATAATACTTAGTGTTGCCTTTCTGTTCTGTCTATAAGATCATGAACCTCTACTGCTGATGCCTACTTTGATCGCCACTCGATTACTTGGGCAATTCGCTTTGTTTTGCTTAAAGTCAGGGGTAGCCAACAACCAATTTAAAATATCCATAAACTTAAATGAATTAATGTTTACAAATGGGCTACTGCTTGCTACTGCTTACTATTACTTGCAAATACTGCTACTGGTTATGATTTAATATTTATTAATTGCCAACAGATTGCAAAGCTCTGTACAGAACACATGTCCGGTGTGTGGTCCTGCCCAGAACACTTACAATCTAAGGACTTGTCCAGGGATCAGTTTCTCACACTTCCTTCCAGCAGTTACTGAATTTCTCTGAATGCCATTTAACTCACAATGGAAGTCTACTTTGTTCATCAGGGTTCTGCACCAGTCACTGTGTGACTAGTGTGGACCAGCAGCAACCATGCTTCCAATCTCCTCCATGGTTTCAGCCCTACAGAAGTGCCCTAGGGAATGTACATTGCTTCCCTCTGGAAAATGTGGTGCTTAGTTTTCTCCCTGTGGCAACTGGCCACACAGGCATGTAGGCATATAAGCCTGACCATATTATCTCGACTGTTCTGTAATGGGAAGTTCAACAAGGTTCTTGTGGTTTAAAAAATGCATCTACTTGAATAGCCCTTGCCCTCCTAAGCATTGGTGGGGGGCAAGGTTCTGGAGTGTATATATATGCTTGTGTCTATTCTGAACCTTCTGTAAGTAAAGGAGAGGGAAAGAAGAGAAGGGCATCTCCTGCTGCTTTGGAAATGTCTTATTGTATAATGCCATTTGTATTTGTACTTTTTTGTTTTGTGGCAAGTTTTAATAGTTACCCTTTGAGGATTTCCAGTCTAGCTTATCAGAATCCACCAACAGTCTTTTTTGTAATATTCCCGTTTCCCTTTTGGTTCAGCCGAGCCCACTGACAGATCATTCAAATTCAATTGTTTTATGTCTAAGCCGAACAGCTAATTAAAGTAGGGATGATTAACCTGACTGGCAGTGTCGCTCTCTCACTCTCTCCCTTGCTTTCTCTCTCTCTCTCTCTCTCTCTCCCCCCCCCTTCCAATCAGTCTTTCTCTCTCTCTCTCTCTCTCTCTCTCTCTCTCTCTCTCTCTCACACACACACACACACACTCTCTCTCTCTCTCTCTCTCTCTCTCTCTCTCTCTCTCTCTCTCTCTCTCTTGCTGTACTCTGTGTGTGTGTGTTGTGTTTTTTTTTCCTCCTCTCTCCTAAACGTGGTCTGCTTGCTGATGGCAGAATGGCACTCGGAGATTTGTGCATTGTGTCTGGTTTCCTACGGGCAGGCTGACCCAGTGCCTCTAGGGACTTATCAATAGACCACTCAGAAGAGACAGAGACAGGAGAAAGGAGGAGGGGTGGGGGGAGACAGAAAGAGAGAGAGAGAGAGAGAGAGAGAGAATCAATATCAAGAATAGAAGGAGCTCCGAAGCCATTTTTTTTATTTAAAAAAAGTGTATCAGGACTTGGGAAGAGGGTGACAAAGAAGGTTTTTCAAAGAGGCAGTGTGGAGGAGGTTCTAATAAATTTGGAAGGATACAGTTCCCTGTCTTGGGGAAAAGGAGAACTCCTGGCTGATTAACATTCACACCAGGTATGAGATGTTCGCTACCCCTTATCACTGTGTCGCAACCGAGAGGGAAAGGCGCCCTTTTTTTTTCCTTTTTCTTTTTTTCTCTCTAAAGGAGATGGAGCGAGCGAGCGTGTATTTTGGTGTGTTTGTTGTTGCTTTGAGGGGGGGAAAGAAGAGCTGTGGGCATTGGTGTGACGGGAGCAGGAAGAATGGAAGCAGCCGGGCTGAGATGGGGAGAAGAGTCTGGAGTAGGTTCCTCTCCTCAGGCACCCCGAGGGGTTACCCAAGTTCATTCCGAGCAGGTGGATTTAGGCGGGGAGTTACTTAACGCTTGACCGCCAGTTTTGAAAAAAAAAAAATCCCGCTTCCTATGTCTATTAAAGGAAGCGCCAATGTCTCCCCCCTCTCTCGCGCGCTGCCTCTCTCCCCCCCCCCCTCTCTTTTTTCCTCTTTTCCTAACCAGACAGCGGGAGGGTTTCTGGCTTCCAGCCAGCCCAAAAGCCTCTAAGTGTTTTGCACTTGTTTCAGGGAGTCGCTGCCCGGGGATTTTTTTTTTCCTTCAGCATTTTCACTAGAGAACAAAGAGTTCTTTACAAAGGAAAAGGGGGGAGTGCAAGCTTAACGCCTGAGATGTTTTTCTCTCAATTTTTTAGGGTTTATTTTTTTTCTCTCTTAAAAGAAATAGTGGCAGCAACCCCTACCCCCAAAAAGAATTAAAAGGAATGCCATTCCTCTGTCCCTCCTAAAATGCATTTTTGAACTAACACTAAAAGGGATAAGATTAGTAGTTTTCATGTCTTTTTTTAATCCTTTAAAAACACATTTAAAATATAACTATTGCTTTCGTAACTTTCGTAACAACTTTTACCTTGTGGGGTTCCCTGATGTAAAAGTTAGGCTCTTAAGAAGTTCTCTCCCCCCCCCCCCATCTTTCTCTTCCTCAAGTCATTTCACCTGGGGCATGGAAGAGGCAGGCGGAAGGAGGCAGTGAAGAATAAATGAACAAGGGGGGAAACTTTCACCTTTTGTCACTTATTCCCCCCCCCCCAGTAAGGGCTTGTTGATGGCAGGTGTGTGTGTGGGAAAGGGTGTGAGTGACTGTCCCTTGAAAATGGAGCAGTGGTGCACGCAGCCAGGGGGACACATTTTACTTTGGCCTTATATATTACTCAAAACCTTGTTTATTCAAGAGAGGAGAGGTTTACAGTTTTTGTTTAGCTCCCCTATAGATAGAACTATATCTATAGTACCTGCCACCTATGCACTCTGTGGAGCCATAGTCCATATTTATCATCTCTCCTCCCTGCATTGTATCTGTTTTATCTACACAAATGCATTATTCAATGTATCTGAACCTGTATGTATACAGTTTTGCACAGTATATGAGTATGTGTGGGTATCATAAAATGATGCAGTAGATAGATGGATTGCTATTGAAGAGTGTCTGATATATGAAGTATAGTTGCAAACATCTACAGTTCTTCCTTTTATTAAATATATTGGCATATTTAAGCTCTGGAACATTTACAAGCTCATGGAAGGGGTGCCTTTAATCAAAGTCATCCCCATCAATTAATTACTACTTTTGTAAAAACATTATATATGTCATTTCATAGCAGGTGAAAAAAGCACATGTGTTCACCATTACTCTACTCTCTGTGTTATGTGTAATGTATATAAACATACAAAATGTGAGGAACTAGATTGGAAGCAATTACAGCAATTGTTTGGAATACAAAGGCTGATTATCATTACTAGTACTGATTTTCTGTTTCATTTACTGTCTTCTTAGAGAGGTGATCCATTAGTCACATATGTGCATCATATAGTACATATTTTAGCAGTTCCACATATTTACTAATGTTATTTTAGAGGGAATGTATTTATGTTTACTCAGGAGTTACAAAGACAAGTTTGTCCTACAGTTAACTGCTGTAATTCAGGAGTTACTTAACTGCAGCCATTGGAACGAAACTAGCTTCATAGTGTAAACGTAAAGCATTTTCTGATCCAGACTTACCCTCAAGGGCACCATAGGTGAGCATGAAATGTCTCAATGAAGAAAAGAGGATATAGATCATGCTAGACACCTCTAATGTTTCCTTCGGCTTCCTGAAAGACAGTAGAGACTGAATAACTTTTGGCAAATTATCTCCTTTTTTAAAAAAAGTTACCATTTTCTTCTTTTATCCCAAGGACATAAACACCTGTGCATTCTTGTTTTTCTTTTATTTGTTTACTATGATTTATCATGTCTTTAGAGATTGAAATATAATTAAACAAGCAATGAATGCTCTTAATCTTTGTCATTTGCTTAGAAAAAGCCAACTTGTCTGTAGTTCCTACATCTCTTTTCTTAAGATTTCCTTTTTGTTTTTGTTCTATAACATGGTATGTGTCCATTTTGTGTTTGTAATCCCGGTGGTGGCAACAGGAGGGAGGGGTAATCCGTGCCAAAATCTACATAAATCCTTTCATTCTAAGCGGCATCTTCCACCAGTTATCGTTGCATCCAGAAGTACGGTGAAAGATGATAGTTCTTTTTCTGAGATTCTTCGTGGACCTGACCTAAGACTAAGGCATTCACAGTAGAGGAGAAAAGAGAGAGAAAGAGACGAGGGTGGAAAAAAAAAGAAAACAGGGAAAGAAAAGCTCTTTGAGCAGGAACACACTGGCTCTTTCTTCCTGCAGGCAATCCGCTCCAGCTCCTGGCGATGTGTCCTGTACTATCAGATATCATATGACTCTTTAGTTGGACTCCCGTTAGCAGAGTGGGCCTGTTAGAACTCTGTTTGTTTTCCTTTCATTTCATTTCCTTCTCCCCTGTTCCCTCAGTTTTTGTCTCTGTCTCTGTGTATTATTTTTATTTTTCTGCTTTTTTCACATGCTTTCCATTAAGACAAAGCATTAATTAATTCCATAGTCTGTTTTAAGTTACCTTCCTAAATTAAATTTCAGTGTTGTGTATGTGTTATCCTTTTGCCCTCTCCAGCATTGTTTCTTATGTTATGCATGTCTGTTTGCATGTTCACACACATACTTTTTAATATTATTTACCTTTGGGTAATATAATACCTTTTGGAATGTAGTAGATAAGGCCACCTTTCCAGATCTGTGTAAGAAAGAAAGAATTTCCATTAGTTTTCATATAGATTTATATTGTCATCTGCACCTTTGTAAACTTACTTACATGAACATATTTTTAATAGTAAGTGTTCACAGTTTGTAGATCTGTATACAGAAATTTATGAGTCCCTGTGAACTACTGGAAGTTGAGGCAGGCCTGGTCGGAATATTTGGCTGACAGTGTCAGTTGCAAACTAACTATATGATGCAAATTGAGCTGAAAGGTGTATGTTTCCATTGTTGTCTTTAGCAATAAATTGATATCAGCTATCAGAAGAGGAAAGTCAATAGTCAAAATGTTCTATTGGCAGTTCTTCCAAAGTCTTTCCTTATATTGTAGAGCACTGTTTATGAAAAGTGAAATGTATCTAACCTTTCTTCCTCCTGTTCTTTCAGCTTTCAGTCTCAGACTTTCTAGCAAAGTTGTTTAATGGTTTATCTGCATCAGGTGGTAGTTAGAGATCCAATGTCAGGTACTCCAGTATCTGTTTTGATGATAGACATACCTACTGTAATTACCTCTTCTGACATGTGGTCTGAAGGAACTGGTACCATTGATAAAATAGGAGCTTGGAGTGCTGCTGTCTTTGAAAACACCTTTCTAATTTTAGCCTGCAATACTGTGCATGTCTCTTTGAGAGTCAGTCACATTGAATTTAGTTAGATTGGCCCTGCAAGCCTATGCATGTCTACTCAGAAGTAAGCCCCATTCAGCTCAATGGGGCTTACTCTCAGGTAAGTTTGTATTGGATTGCAGCCTTAGTAAGATACACAAGATAAGGCTGTAAGTTGTGTAGTTTGCAACAATAAGAAACCATCTTATTGGTCTCAGCCTTTGTGAGACATGTTGTATCTGTTTTGGTTTCTAAAGTTAGTTTAGTTTGTATATTCACACGTGCGCACCCTGCTTAGGTTGTAAGTACAGTACATTGCTATATAAAATACATTGTATACATTTGAGGAGACTTTGCTTTTAATTTTCTATGGTTCATTTTTTTAGCTTAAAAATTATTAGTTACATTTTTTATGAGACAGTAGTTTTTCTTAATGCTGTGAGTCAAGGTACGAGTGTATGTAATGTCAGTGTCTTGTTTGTACAGTGTTTTTGTTCCAGATTTTAGCTGTATTTTTTCTGGTTTTATGATGCAAAATTCTGAGGTCTGTCTCTTTTCTGCTCCAGTTTAGGCAAATTTATTGTTGAAGTGTCTCTGAATTTGCTTTTGGTCAGAGTATAAACAAAGTAGTCAGATTGGGATGAAACTCACAGCATTTATGTGTAACGACTGAGGTTGTGATCTGGAAAGTTCTCATTTCAAATCACAAAATTGCCACCTCTTGTACAACTGTTTTTAAAAATCTGTTTCCCTTCCCTCTCCTCCCCTCCCTATCTGAACATGACTGGAGAAACTCTCTAACCATGGAAGACATTTTAAAGGCTTTTTGCACTCTAGCTTCATTTTAAATATTTCATACATCCACATGTACATAGTCTTAACCGAGGAACTTGCAGTTTCAGCCTTCTGGAAAAAAAAACATTTCCTTGAAAGTAACTGTTATGAACATTTAAAAATGGTGCACACCTAATATGCGTAAGGTATGTGTTCCCCGTTAGGTTTCAAACATATCAAGGTTCTGAATACTCTGTCATAGCTATTCAGTCCAGGTAGGAAAAATCCCTACCTAGGTTCCTAGCAATTTTGCAGTGACACCTGTTCTGGGCTGGCTCCTAACATATCTGGTGCTGGCTCCCCAAAAACTGGGACTGGCACTTCAGACTTTGAAATATTTTTTATAGTCGTGCAGGCAAGTATTAATCTAGTTGATTTGGCAGTTGGTACAAAGCTGAAAGGAAGGGGCAAAGCTTGAGAGTTTTACCATCTATTAGGAAAGACTTTTTTTCTCAGAATAATTATCCTCTTTTTTTCCAACAGTGGAGACTGAAGACTAGGCAGAACTTTCAAAATAAGTACAGAAACCCTTAAACAATGTACCAGGGGATGTTCGGTTCCTTCACTGATGAATACATCATACAAGTTGCAGAAGGTTATGGCTGAAAGGATAACAGCTGGTTGTTGAGAGAGTTCAAGAGTAACTTGCTTTAAATAGGACCAAGTCCATTACTGTTGTAATTTTAGTGTAGTCTAGGTAATGTGTGCTCCTATATTATTTTTAAGATAAAACAAGCATAGCTGAGGCTCGTGATTATTTAGATGGATGTTTGCCAAGGGGAAAACCAGCTTGTGTAACACGTGTGTCGTTGGTGCAACAGAGTGTTGCTTAAAGGTCACTAACAGGATAACTACTGAGAGAAGAAGCAGATTTTCCTTTAGCATGATAAGCTGCCCTGCTGCTTCCGGATGCTAGAAATTTCTAGTTTTATTTTTTTGCTGAAACTGAGTCTTTGTATATAAGAATAATCTTTCATTTAGCATTTATTCACTTGGTTACCTTTTTGAATTCAAGAATGGTCATAGCAAGCTTTGGTGTTTTTAGTTTGGTTGCGCCATGCTTGTTTACCTGTTTTATTATACAACTGTAGCATTTCTTCGTAAGTCCTATTTTCAGTTATTTATAATTTTAATAATGATGATATGCATTTTCAGTGAACATATGAACTGCAATTTTCTGTTTGTTTCTTTCTCCTATCAGGAGTGGAAATCAGACAGTCAAATAAGCACAGGTGTAATTCTGTATTGACTAATAACCAGTATTTCCACCAATTTTATTTTTCATTTTGGGATTAAAGATAAAATTCTATGCAACTAATATTTTCATACAATAGCTACTGTACTTTTGCCACATTATACATTCCTGTTTCTTCTTAAGATCAGGTGTATCTTCCTAAATCTATCCTTTTCACACAATACTAGGTACGTTTCACTATTTTATATGATAGATCTCTTCAGAGCTATTGAGCTTTAAGGTAATTGAAAATCCTGATCCAGATCCTATGCTTTTAGCTTGTCATCATGATACAGATGATTTTTCTTGACTCTTTTTCTGCAGTTAAGGG
Organism: Plestiodon gilberti rubricaudatus; assembly: GCA_026170595.1. NCBI lineage: Eukaryota > Metazoa > Chordata > Lepidosauria > Squamata > Scincidae > Plestiodon > Plestiodon gilberti. The sequence goes on along the minus strand of JANXHW010000003.1, from coordinate 200,200,730 downwards.
TCTCAATTTTGATGTTGCGGTTAAAATACATATTACATAAAGGTTTGTGCCTGCTGCTGTTCTCAATGAAATCAGAACTGTGAACTGAATTGGGTCCTTCCATTAAGAATTCTCTTGGCATTTCTCAAAGACTTGTTTTATGCTCAGGCGGCCTTTTAAAGTTCTGACCATATTAAGAGTAGAAAAAAAGCTAGTCTGTTAATGCAGTCTTTTCATTACCCTAGATAATAAAATTTCTCTGTGACCTGTTAATCTCTACTATGTATCCCAGAAAGCCTGTAGATCTAGCGTGAGAAACAATTTCTATTCCTTTCCTACAGAAAACAAGTTCTGTGATCATTTTTCTGGCCAGAGAATTAGGAAATACCAAGGAAAATTATGTGTATTTAGAAAGTTGCCCAAGTCTTTGCCTGTGAGGAGTTCAGTTGTTGATTTTATTTTCCCCCCTTTTGCTTTGTGAGTCCTCAGCATACCTTTAGTGTTGGGATTGTACAAAAATCTCTGAAGCCACAACACATGAAAAGTAGAACAAGCAAAATAAAACAGTTGTGCTGTAGGTTATTCTACTAGTGCAGCTATTTAGGAAGCCACTCTCCATATACATCCTTGCCTGTACAGAGAGGTTTTTTTTTAAGTATTTATTTTTTATACTTGTACCCTACTCTTAAGGGAAAACTACACATTACACGCAAATGTGAGTAACAAACCTCATTTTTTTTTAATGGACAGGAGCCTTGGGAGGTTGTCATTTTGAGCGGAGAAGCATGGGAGGAAAGGGAATGCTTAATCTTTCTCCAATTGGCTGTTTTTCATCTTGAAATCTACCCCTTGATAGCTTTCTCTAGTACAGTTCCAAATGCATATACGGTAGTTTCCCTCTTACATGATGGAGGCCTCCAGTAGTCTCCCATCCAAGGGTCAAAACAGAGCCACACACACTTTTAAGCAATGTTGCACCATCAGGTACTCCCAAACCATTTACAGGGCCCAAGATTCTTGCTTTACAGTCATTACCGTAGTAGTTTCAGGATCTGAACCTGTAAACATTCCATGTGTCAGTCAAGAATAGGGTTTCACTGAAAAGAGAATAAAGCCTGATGAGAACAGAGTATAAATCCTGTGTCTACATGTTCTTCTTCTCCCTCCATCCCAAAAGATTGTCACCACATTGAAAGCTTTATAAATAAATGCAGATTGTATCCTGGCTCGAGCAAATTGATCATATTTTTATACTTGTACCCTTGGTTGCGCCTTTTACTTCTTCAAGTTAAGAGCTGTTTTCACATGGCTAAAAAACCCATAAAGATTACCTCTTTGTATGTAGCAACAAGCCATGAAAATCTACATTTGCATCTAAATTGATCATTCTGGGTAGAACCTCAGTTGAACGATCTCTCTGAACTATGGACAGTTACCCTAATACAGCCTTTCTCAAAGTTCTCCCCATGAGTTTGGGAAGTTGTAAGTATTTGCGGGGTGGGCTGATGGTGGTGGTGGCGGCACTCCCAGGATCATGCCGCTGCTGAGACAAGAAGTTTTTTTTACTTACCGGGGCCACACCAGCCCTGCGGGGGGGCATAGCCCCCCACACTCTGGAGGGTTGGCGCGACCCCTGGTAAGTAAAACAAACTTTCTGTTGTGGCAGTGGCAGGATGTCGCCAACGCCACTGCACGTCGCCACCCCCTTTGAGGGGGTTGTGGCCGCTACCGATTTTCCTAGTGGGACATGACCCACCAGTTAGAGAACTATTGCCTTAATTTGTAGCTTTTTTCACAAATTACATGGCAACATGCCTGTGTTTGCCACCCAAGTGTATACTTGACAGGAGACAGCAGTCAGTTCTTACTGTCCAGCAAGTGAATCTGAAGTACATACAATATTTAGAATTTATATTTATGACCTGTATACCTAAAGGACAGCCTCTCCCCATATGAAATTTCCAACCCCCTGAGATCATCAAATGAGGCCATCTTGTGTATGCTGTTGCCATTACAGATTTGACTGGCAGCAACATGTGATAGGGATTTGTCGTGGAACCCAGTCTTTGGAACTCCCTGCCCCAAGAGGTTTGTTTGGCTTCTACTTTGCCAATGTTTTGTAGACTACATAAAATATTTTTGTTTTGCCAAGCATTTACAGTTATTTAATTTCCTTGGTTTGCTCTCTTGTTTTTCAGTTTAATAGATTATACTTTCTCTGTTCTTGTTGCTGTTGAACTTTTGTTGTTTTATTTTACTATTTTAGTGGTCATGTTGTTAGCCACCTTGGGCACCTCTTTGCTAAACGAGGAAAGGCAGGATATTAATTTTTAAAATAAAAATAAATAAATAAAATACAATCACATCTTTGCAAATGTAGGTTACTTCTCCTTACATGTTATATTTTTCAGGGGCATGTCAAATATGCTTGAAGTGTATACCTAAAAATATAATGTGTGAGACAATAGACAATAGTGTTGCTTGAAGTGTTATTTCATTTAGGTGGAACAGATTTAAAATGCTTTAAAATTTGACCAGAAATGTAGTGTATCTAGTTTAAATGCAAATTAGAGAGAGAGAGAGAGAGAGAGAGAGAGAGAGAGAGAGAGAGGAGTGTTCTGGTGGTTAATATGTATCATAATCCTTTCCCTCCATACATTCTTTCTGAAGATTCAGTTGGATGCAGCTTTTCTTTTTCCTATTTCTTGCCTAAGCTGTGGCTGAGCGTGGACACTTGTAGAACCCTGCTGCTTCCCACTCCAGCACTGACTGCATTTCATGAATGGAGAAAAAGATTAACCTGGGCACACATATAGGGATTACAGAAAAACGTTTTGATAGCCTCAGGGAACTTTCATAAATTAACAATATTTGCTCCATCCAACAATTGGACAATGTTAGAATATTTGATAAAATTAACCACTAGAGAGTATTTGTTGTTTTTGGAGAGCAGTTTTGTCAATATGCTGATAACACCCACTTCTGTTTTTCTTTTCCAACAAGTCCAAAAGGTTAATTCCCTTAGTAAATGCCTGAGTGTGATTATGGGCTGGACGAGGGTTAATAAATTGAAGCTTAATTCAGACAAGTGTTGATTGTGGCCCAACCTAGATTTTGTAGGACTGTGATTTTGCTGGTTCTTAACAAGATTACCTTTCTCCTAAAGGTCAAGGTTTGGGGTGGTACTTTACCCTGTGTTGCTGCTAGATTGTCATGTTTCAGTTGAGGGCAGGAGTGCTGTTTTAAAAGGTTCAGTCACTCCTGTCATCTAGAGATTTGACCTAGGTCATCCATGCTTTACAGCGCAATCCTGTGTAAGTATACGTGGCCGGCCTAAAGGGCCGGCTGCTGTGTCCTACGCGGATTGCAGCCTGCCCCAGGGCTGCTAGGCTGCACCTTGGGAAAAAGGGACGTTCAACCCCTTACCCAGGTGTAAGCAAGCCTGGGGCTATGGGCCTCCTCGGATGTACGCCAGGTCCAGACTTGGCGTACATTCGGGGAGGCAGAGTAAGGCCGTCCTGGGCTGGAAAAGGGCTGAGGATATCGGTGGAGCGCACCACCGATATCCCCGCCCTCTCCCAGCCCAGGTCGGCCAATGGCCACCCCCCTGGCTGCTCCTGCACCGACTGGTACAGGACTTACCTCTGTCGATGGCTGCAGGGTCTGGAGGGCGGCAGAGTGAGGGCTGCCGGCCTCCACACCGGTGGCCCTTGCTCTCGAGTTGTCACAAACGTGCTTTACGGCACATTTGTGACGCTTTAGAGCAGTGGAGCGTGCGCTCTGCCACTTCAAAGTTAGGATTGCGTCGTTAGTAACCTCCAGTTTTGATTACTGCAATGTGTTCTGTTTTGGGGTGCCTTTAAAGATGGAAAGCTGCAGCAAACATGAAATGCTGCAGCTCGTTAGCTTTCAGGGCCAAGTTGCAAGGAGGATATGACTCGTGTCTCAGCTCTCTTGCATTGTTTGCTTCCAGGCCCAATTCAAAGTGCTGGTAATTACCTTTAAAGATCCAAACTAGGGGTGTCAAACTCGTTTCATACAGCAGGCCAAATAGCATTAATGGCACCTGCTGAGGGCTTGAAGTGATGACATTAAGCAGGAACTGATGTCAATAAGTAGGTGATAAGCATTTCTTTCTCACTTAGGAACACATTAGCTGCAAATGACAGACGATAAAACATGCAAATATTGATCATATTTTAAAGATATGAGAGAGCCCAATTATCACACGGGCTGCCCTTTCAGCAGCACTGCTTCTGCCAAGGCGTCACTTTGCAAATCAGCACCTGAGAGGGGCTCTGCAAAGTGACACATTGGCAGAAGCAGCACTGCTGAAAGGGCAGCCCATGTGATAATTGGGTTCTCACAGCACCTCGACAGATTCTCCCTTCTCCCTTTCTCACCCCTCTTGGTCTGCCACTTCCCTATACAATTCCTTGCCGTCTTATGCCTCCTTCTGTTTCCCCCTCCCAGCACCTCAGAGAAGTGGCGCTGCTGAAAGGGCAGTGCTGGGAGCCCAATTATCACACATGTCACCCTTTCACCCTTCATGCCACCCTCAGCAGAAGTGGCGCTGCTGAAAGGATGGCCCGCCTGATAATTGGACTCTCCCAGCACCACCCTTTCAGCAGTGCAGTTTCCGCCCATGTGTCACTTCGCAGTTCAGCAGCTGATGGTGGTGCTGGGAGAGCCCAATTATCACAGGGGCTGGATAAAGAATTTCCACGTGCCCATGGGCCTTATGTTTGATACCCCTGACCTCAACTGTCTAGGTTCTGTGTACTTTAGGGAGCACTTCGTTATGTTGGATATGTTAAGGAGGCCATACTTTGCATTGGGCTCTTTATAGAGATGAGGACTGCAAGAAGACAGGGAAAAGCTTTCTCCATAATGCACCCATGCTGTGGAATGGTTCCCTGGCAAGGTGTGTTAGGACCACTCAGTATTGATCTTTCAGTGCTGGGTGAAAAACTGGCTTTTTCAAAACATTTTCCCTGCAGATGACCTCACCTGTTTTAAATGGCTACATTGTTCTGAAGTATGGAATTTTTTGTTGGCAATTTTATTACTGGTTTACTGTGAAGTTCTGGTTTTTATTGAAGGGGTTGTTGTTTTTGCATGTTGTAAGTTGGTTTGGGTGCTTTGTGAATGGCAGAATGTGGCATATAAAAAGTTATGTTTATAAATTGTGTTTTACAGATAATTGAGCCTCTTCACACAACTTTGCTGAAGGTTCATGCTTGACCAAGTCTGTGTAAGAGCCAGCATACTTTGCAAATCTCACATCCTGTGCTCTTGCTCTGATTCCGAGGCCACGCTGCTTCTTCAAATGTAAGCTGATGTTAATTTGCTATGTTTGTCTTGGAAAACATGATTGAATAGAGGAGATTTATATTATATTAACATTTATATACCGCTTTTTAACAGAGTAGTTCACAAAGTGGTTTACATAGAAATATCTTGTATGGTTAAATGTAGATTAGCTGATATGACATTAACATCTTTGTTTCGTGCATTCTTTGTCATTCTTTTTTTAACCCATAATAATTTTCCAAACTTTCAGTATATTGCCATTTGTTCCTGCCTAAAACATGAGAATATCATTTTTCTAAGAAAGATCCAAATTCAGACTCAATTCAGAAAAAAATTGTGAATTTCATCATCAGATCGTGCCCAAGATTTATGCAGTTCTTAATTGTACACTTCAGAAGAAAGAAAACAACCCTTTAGAATGTTTAAATACGTGTTTAAATATTCACACATGATAAAATTTCTATGTAGAAGACACTTCTGTATGTAGGAAACAGCAGGTGACGACCCATGTATAAATCATACCATTTGGCAGTCACACATGGGCGTATTATACCGCATGTAATCCTGAGAAGCCAGAATTGGCTTCCCTGAGTACATGTAAGAAAGATACATGCAGAGCAATATGTGTGTGCACAAATCATCAAAGCAGACATTTTGGCATAATGGTCAAAACTCAGGACACTATTTTTTTTTCTTATAAAAGAGACTGTGCTCCAGCTCAGAACAACTCATTTCATTGCTCCCTCCAGCACTAAAGTATTTATCTCCCTGTTTGGAAAAAACTAGAATCTTCTCCTGCATTGGAAGTTCCTTTTTTGTGGAATTACTTTTGTACAGTGAAATAGAAAATGAAAATACTTTTAAGCTACAATCCTATGGATACTTACCTGGGAGTAAGTCTCACTGAACTCAGTTGGACTTACTGCTGAATAGACAAGCATAGGATTGAGCTGTTCATTACTTTTCTACAGTGAATATGCTACAGTTGAATGTAAGGTTTCATGTAGTTAATTCTAAAGGGGGAGTGTTTCCATTTTTCCCCAATGGATAATTTGTACAAGTCCCATAGTTTGTGTTTTTGAAAAAATAACTTTCAGCAGAGTTGGATATGGTGATAGTTTTCTAAACACACTGGCATCTTGATTGCAAATTTGCACAATTGTGCAATGAATAAGCAGTATAAAATAACCTCAGTTGGGTATGCATATACCCTCTTAACCAGAAAGAGGTGGTGATGGAATGAGACAAAGGTGTGTAAGGCTAGACATAGTCAGTTTGGGTTGCGGTGGTCAAGTCTGGTGATCATTGAGAAATTATAGTTCATGCAATTTGTTGTGTTGATTTCCAAACTAAGTTGGTGCCTCTTCAGTTCAAAAAATATTTTTGCATGGGTAATGGATGATTTCTTTGCACATAAACCTACTAATGCTCCCAGGTTTTCGACAGATGCTCTGCTCTGTGTTGGGCAACTCGCATAAATATGACTTGTTGGTATGCAGGATGAGGCCTTCACAGTCATAGAGCCCCTGGGCTACTTAGCTCCCTTACCCTGGAAGCTTGCTTGACATCCTCCCTGTCAGCATTTAGTTGCCAGGTAAAATTTTGCTGTTCTGGCGTGCTTTTGGAATGGTTAACTACTGAAGTTTCCTCTTCTCCATGTTTGGAGCTTTCTCTGCTATGCTGTTTTATATTTGCTGTTGATGTTTTCTGTTAATTTTGATGATATTTTCTTAAGTTTTTCATTTTGGTGGCTAGCTGCCTTTCTCAGATAGACAGATGAGATTAAAAAAATAATAATAAACTAATGCGGGGCCTTGTCGATTCCAAGCTTAGCTTTGCACAGACATCACAAATGAGAATACTAGTAGTTAAATTCTTGTAATAGCAGTGCCGACAAGCTGCAGAAAATTTCTCCAAAATGGGAATACCTGTTGAAGTGTACACCGTTAATTTTACAAAGAATGCAGTGCCAGCCATGTGGATAGTTCATCTGGTTGCAATGGTGAGGACTACATTTTAACAAACGAAACTTTTCTGGGACACTTTCATGTCTAATTCTGTGTCTTCCTAAGGCAAGTATACAACTAGGTTTTATAAAAATAGCTCTCACATTAAAAACATAAAGACTTGATACTGATGTAACAGTGCCAATTTACTGGAGTTAAGAGATCAGGATGGAGCTGCAGGTTCTCATAGTTCTCAACATTATTTCTGTACCACTACAGATCAGTGTTAACCACAGTTTGAAGCTAGAGTAGGAGTGCATTAACCACTAACCATGATTAAGAGATTGGCAGCATTCTTCTGTGCCAAGATTCGTATCATCTGTATTTTTAAAGAGGTGCCTCATTTTAAAATAAGATAGCACTGTATTTGCCCTAGTTCCTCCAGACCTCTTTGTGAATTGCTGCTATGCTGAGTCTGTGTGCTGTTGCCAGGTTTTTTATCACAGTTGGATTTACAGTGAATTAAAAATAACTGTCAAAGAACTGGAAGGGAGGAAGAGTGGTAGGTGTGTCATTTGAAGTTTAGCATGGCATATTAGCCTTATTTATTTCTAATATTTATGAGTTGCACCTCTGCCAAAGTACCCAAGGCGACTTACAACTGTAATCCAAATACAAAATAAACCAAAACAAAAAGAGATCTGGTCTGGGTTACATGCATCTATCAGGAAGCGGGCTGCTTGAAAAGTACCAGATGCTTTCATAGTTGGCAGTAGGAGTTCATAAACCACCTGGCAGTGATCCACCCACCAAAATTTCAGAGTTGCTGAAGCTTGTGTAAAAAATATTAAAAGATAAGCTGTATGTTTTAACCTGTATGAATCAGCTCAAGCCATGAAATAATGGTTATTGAAAATTGAGACTCAGGAATGGTGACTGGGGTGGAGAGTGTTAAACTTTAGACATGCAGTTGAGAGGGAAGGGAGATGCCTTTTGCCAAGTAAAAAGTAAAGGAAGTAATATTGCTGTGGATGTAAACTCCATCTAATCAGCCATCTAATTTGCCAGAAAAGAGAGGCAATGCCTTTTATGAAGCAATGGCCTTGTTTTTCCCTTGTAATTATTGCATTTGATGCTATTAATAATAATTCAATAAAGTTTAGACTAACAGCACTGTCTTGAGACCAGAAAAGTTTTGTAGATATGTATAAGAGGGCACTTGCTGCTACTGGTGTTTCTGGTAGGTGGCTGAATCATCCTGATGGCATTCAACAGGAACCAGCTGCTGAGAATATTAAAATGCAAGCATTTATTCCTCTAGAGAGACAGTAACATCTGCAAAGTTTTCCTGTTTTTATAATTCCACAGAGCATTCTCTAGTTGTTTTAACTTTTCTCCCTCTTTCTTTATGCATTTGCTTGGAATCTTTGTTATTTTCAGGATCTGCGTGGGGGAGGGGGTTGTTAGATTTTTGTACGTGAGTGTGCCTGAAACAAAAAATAAAACTGTTTTAGAATGAGTTGGACATTCAGGTCTATAAGGTATGTTATTGGTGTAAAAGAGAAAATAATGTCTTCCCTGATCCATATGTCATTTTTTGCCGTTGGTTGGTGGGATCTTTGGTGCTGTAAGAAGACAGAGGCTGAAATCTTCTACAGTTCTGTGCTGGATTCATGTACCTCCTCCTGAGCTTAAACACTTCTGTGGTAAGCACGCAAGTAAACAAAATAGCACAAAGTCCATTATTGGAAGAAACCAGGAGAATCACTTGAATTAACAGAATGCAGGCCATGAGAAATGAGAAGGATTAATAGGTGAAGGATTGGATGCGGGTCATGACGGGGCTACGCAGACTATTAAGGTCAGGCAGAGGCACGCGAATCTGATGCTAAGAGACTGAGAAGTAATTCAGGAATTGCAAAAGAAATTTAGTGTTCTTATCTTGGCATGTTTACACAGAAGCAAGTCATACCATATTTGATGCGGCTTTCTCTCAAGTAAGCATGCATAGGATTGCAGCCTCAAATACTTCTTTTAACATGTTGACAATTAAGCATGCTTTGTACTGAATTGGAATCCCAGTCAGGAAGTTACACTATTATTATTATTATTATTATTATTATTATTATTATTATTATTATTTTATTATTGTCTAGTTTAGTTTAGTTTAGTCTTATCTTCATATTGGTGTGGATAGTTGGTACTGTACTAGCCTAAGAAAGAATGCAACAGGGGGAAAAGTCATGGCATTGTTTTTCATTTGATCAGAGCCTGTTGTAGGACTACGAAAGTTTGTGGTTGTTTTTTTAATTACTCAGAACTCTTCAGCACAGGATGAAAAGAGGCTCTAATTTTCAATTCTATAGAGAGGAGATAAATCAAATTTGTAAATACAGGTAATTGTCATCAGGTCAGGTATATAACTTTATCACAATATATGTGATGCTTTATGACTCACAGTGATATGGACCTTAGAACAATGGTCCTCATGAAAACTAGTTTTGTTGACAGACAGCTTGATTCAGGAACAGGTATTTCCTCAATTTTTTTAATGAGAGTAAGAAAAGTGGACTTTCCAAAGTAGTTGACACTAAAGATCTATATGAGGCTACCTGCCAACATACCTAAGACATCAGGAGAAAATGGGTTGGGTGTTGCTTTCTGTGCTTATTGAAACTCTATCCATGGAGGGGCGTACTCACAGTAATGTCCTGATTTTCTTTTGACCTCCTGGTTGGTCAGTTCTTCTAGACCTGCCAGCTTTAGTACTAAGTCATCTGCTTCAGCCTGTAGTTCACCCAGGTGTTGCACTGCTATTTCCCGTAATAGGAAGGGACTGGCTTTGTTCACACTGGGTTCATGTGAGGTTCCACTTTTCTGGTGCTCATATGATATGATCATTGTCTAGTACTGCCTTGTCTTGTTCAACTGACCAGAGGTCATGATGAGTTAAGCAGTTTGTGTTCAGAACTAGGTTGTTCTGCCTCACTTGATCAGCTGAGGAAACTTGTCAAGGCCACTGTCAAGATCCATTTCTAGTCCACCTCCATTATCCTAGGACTATCAAGGCAGTCAGACTTGCCACACCCTCCCTTGCTGTGTCATATTTGCCTACATAAGGAAATGGAGAAAAGAAACTGATGACAGGAAGTCCAACAGCTGCTCCTATGCTTCGTTTTGGTTTACTGCTTTGGATTGAACAGTTACCTGCCTTTGGACTTGGATTATTGTTGACTCCTTTTGGGTTAATTGCTTCTGATTTGACTGCTTTGTTGGTCTTCGCCCCATGAATGCCCAGTCTTAGCCCATAGTCTGCTTTCATTTCATTCTGATGCTGTACACTTAGAACTCTTGAAAGAATACCAGCCCTGTAAAGATGAATCAAGCTATTGCACTATGAATCAAGCTACTGCACCATGCTAATGCTAAAATATTGGAGACAAACTTCCCTTGACCTAGAATACGTACTGGCAGCCACAGACCATCAAACACATATAAAACAATGCCTTGGCTAGCAGAAGGTTACATGCTATTTATTTACCATTTACTAATGCAACGCTGGCCTGCGGGTGGCGCAGCGGGTTAAACCGCTGAACCATAAGCTGTCGATCGAAAGGTCGGCAGTTCGATTCCTGCGACGGGGTGAGCACTCGTTGCTTGGCCAGCTCCTGCCAACCTAGCAGTTCCAAAAGCATGTCAATGCGAGTAGATAAATAGGTACCGCTTGCGGGAAGGTAAACAGCGCTCCGTGTTCCAGCTGCATGCTACGCGCTGCGGCAAGGAGAGTCATGCCGGCCACATGACCACGGAGGCGTCTTCGGACAACGCTGGCTCTTCGGCTTTGAAATGGAGATGAGCACCACACCCTAGAGGCGGACACGACTGGACTTAATTGTCAGGAGATACCTTTACCTTTTTAATGCAATGCTGGACAATTGGAAAGCTGTACATTAAAAAAGGAAGTGTTTTGAAGTTAATCCTCTTCCTGCTGCTGTTTTTCGCCAATTACATTTCCAGAACATTTTGTGAATTGTTTTCTTATTTACATCACTGTATGCTGAGAATCGCAACCCATTTTTAATAAGAGTATTTGTTTTGCATAAACAGAACAAGCAAAGCTGTTGCCATGTAATCAACACAGGTTTGGGAGCATCCACTTACAGTAATCCCATTCTTGTTTCTACCTTGGGTTATTCATAGGTATCATACTGCATGCACATTACTGTGCAACAACTGTAGTACCTGATAGGATGTCAGCTAGTCAAGGTTTTGACAGCATCTTAAAATACACAAAGACAGAGCTGCAATCCTCCCTTTGCAAAGTTTATTGATAGCCTCTCTCAGAATATGACAGACTAGGAAAAGTTGTTGTAGAACATTTTGGTTCTAACCATCAGTGACTTTAATGTCATTCTTGATTTCTGTCTGTCTTTATAAAGAACTGTCAGCAACTCTGTTGTAAGCCAAGAGAGCTATGGTAAGGGTGTTTTTTTTTTTTTTTTTTGCAAGATTTAAAATTTGTAAATTAAATCTGTGGTCACCTAAGAAACTGATTTATTCATATCACACACACACACACGGCTGGAGGGAAAAACATAAATACTAGAAGTTCTTTGCTAGTGTCTGGTATTTGGAAACAGCTAAGGAAATAAGGAAGTGGAAGGCATGGATATACTAAAGGATGGACATTGGAAAGGGCGACAAAGCTGTGCTAATAGAGCTGTCAGTGACAATGGAGGCAGGGCTGTGTTTGGAACACTCACTGAGTAAATTAATAAATGGTGAGCTGATTCTGAATTGAGCTGAAGAGACATAACCCATTGCTGGTTTTGGGGGACTACATGTCCTCTTCCAGTGTGTCCATTCCCCACAAGTTGCATGGCATTTATCTTCAGCCTATTCTAGTTCACTTCATCTGTTTCCTCTGCAGATTCACAGTGCATTTTGAGGGGATGTTTGCATGAACAACATTTCTTACATCATAGTATACCAAACAGTTCAAAGACATCATCCCACAGTTCCATAGAAAGATCCTGTGTAGAATAGGTCTGAGGGCCAAACAACATAAGCCCACTCCTATCCCCCACCATGTTACACTACGCAGCCACACTCTGGAATGCACGCTGCATGCTATGGTGAGGGAGCAACCAGATGGCCTGGGAGAGATAATTTAAAATATAATATATATTTTTACTTACCTCTCCCTATGCAGGGGCTTCGCTGGAGCGTGGCGAGGGGCGGGGCGCCCCCGGGTGACGCGCGCACCCCCCGCACGCCACCTCCATGACGTGCGACACCCTTCGGACGCTTCGAGGCCGGCCCGGGAGCCGTCCTCGGAGCGTCCGACGCCATCATCGCTCCAGGGCCTTCTGAAAGAAGGCCCAGGCAGCACGTCCGTCCGGGTATTTCCCGGATTTTTACGCATGCGCAGACCCGTTTTGAGGGCAAAAAGCTCTCAAAACAGGTCTGCACATGCGCAAAAATCCGGGAAATACCCAGATGGACGTGCTGCCTGGGCCTTAAAGCCCTCAAAACGGGTCTGCGCATGCGCCAAAATCCGGGAAATACCCGGATGGACGCGCTGCCTGGGCCTTCTTTCAGAAGGCCCTGGAACGCCGACGGGGTCGGACGCTCCGAGGCCGGCTCCCAGGCCGGCCTCGGAGCGTCCGGAGGGCGACGTGGGAGGGGGAGCCGGGTCGCCCCCCCACGCGCCGATATCGTAGCGTCACTAGGGTGACGCGCGCCCCCTGCCCCAGGGTGACGCGCGTCCTAGTGACGCTATTGTTCCTACGCCAACTCTTTTGCTGGCGTAAGCCCGAGGAGAGGTGGCGGTATGTTGGGCCAGGAAAACGGGGATAGGATCCCAGCGTGCACTGCTTCCACTTAGATCCTCCCCCACTCCCTGCCCCAAACATCCCCTGAACCACCCACAACCTGCCCCCACCAGCACCTTACCTGCTCTAATTCAGGCTGGGTCTGTCTCTAACTGGCACACAAAGCCTCCAGCCATTTAGAGCCTCTAGCCATTTGCACTGGCAGAAGCAATGTGCATGATTGTGGCGCAACATTTATAGCACTGCTGCGGCATTTACAGCAGCAGATCATGAGATCCGCTTTCACAAATGCCCAATAGGATTGTGCCATACATGTTATATTAAACCCATAGTTTGCCCTTCTGTGCTTTCTTTTTCTAAGAGAAAATAGCAGCTATTTAGAGGATTAGGACTGGTTGGGGGCTTTTAACTCTTGCCTACCACCATGGTCCCAATTCAAAGTGGGACTCCTGCAGCTGTTGTTTCTCCTACAAATGAGAACATAACCTGGAATATGATGTGAACTAAATGATATAAGAATTGGGTCGTTAGCACATGGTAATGCAAGCCATTGCTGCCCATCATTCCTTGAGATTAGGTTTCAGGTTTATACATACACAGGAATTAACAACAGTGATGGAATCGTAAGGATGCAGTTTGTTATATTTGCACCTTTCCTTTCCTTCTTGGAGCTCAGAGAGATGTTTTGGCATCACAGAAATCTTGCCATTTTCCCTTTTGTATCTTCCCTTGTGTCTCCTGCTCCTAAACGTTTCACAAATCAAATTTAGACAGTTTCCTAAGCAAATCAACAAAAATACGTTCTGCAAAGAATTATCCCTCATTTATTTTTATTTTTGTTGTGTCTCTTCACTTACTAATTTGCAAAATTTAGTGAATTGTGATGGATCAGCCTCTCAGTCAGTAGTATGAATTAGCAAGATTGTGTTATCTGTATGGATTTTGTGCAGAATATTATCCTAATGGGAATAACATTATCTGAAGCACATTTATGATTTGTGCTAGAAGCTAGGGTCACAGCAGATAATCCAAAGGATTATTCTGCGATGTGATGTTATCATTCTAGTCAGTGTTTTCTCAAATTGTGTACTCACATAAGGTCATGCCACTTTTTATAGAAACTCTATTGAGCTATATTCTATTGCCAATATCAGAATAAGTTCCCAAATAAAGTAAATGGGATAACAGAATTGAGTGACATGTGGTAGGCATGTTAGTAAAGTAAACTGCATGCCATGCACCTGCTTTTTGGCTACACCATGCCACAAGTTAGCATTTTGGATGAGCAATTTCCGTTCTGTTGTTTTCTCTCAACACATGGTGTTCAAAACAGTTAAAAGAAAACTGTGTCCATTTGCTCATCCCAGAAGCCTGCAAATTCTGAGGAAGCTGCCAGATTATTTTTTTATATACAACATTTTAGTTGATACTTGCAGAGAGAAGTACAGCTTATCTTTTGAAGTGGGTACAATGCTTGTAAGAAAATAGCTGTGGTTCCATTTAACTTCCTTAAAATATATAGGGACAAGGTTTTTAATTGTAATTGATATCTAAGTTGTGTCTCAATCCATAGAAAATAACATAATATTGACATTTCCAGTTAGACGTTTACAACTACTCAACACATGTATGAAGATGCCTTTTCATTTTTCAGTAGGCTATACAGTACAGTACTTCTTCAATTATTCCGTTTCAACCCCAGTTCATCTACATTCCAGACCAGTGGTACATTTTGTCAAGTTACTTTTTCACTGTCTGTGGGTATCCATGAGCAGTAATACAGAACTATAGTGGCTCTAATATCAGACATCTTTCTAGAAGATGAGATAATTGAAGTGACAAGGTCAGATAGAGAAAGTATCCAGTTCTTCTCTAATTTGTACTGCTGTGAGCCCAAAATAATTCTGTTGAAGCTCATGAAATGTGAACTAGTGTGAAACCCATGTGAAAGAGAAGAATCAGACCTGCTTGCTCTAAAAAAGTCTTCTACCTGAGATCAAGGTACTAGATCTTGTGGAACATTTTTGGCTCTTTGAAACCAGCTAGTTTGTAGAGGTCCAATAGTTTTATTAAGAGCACTATGGGCCTCCTCAGATGTGTGCCAGCAAAATGGCCTGCGCAAATCCGAGGAGCCAGTGTAAGGCCAGCCAGGCCTGGAATGGGGAATAGGATTCGGCAGAGTGCGCCACTGATAATCCCTCCTTCCTCCCTGATCCAGCGGGTCAATCACCCCCTTTCTGCCCCGGTTCGCCCTCCCCACGCCCTCCCCACTTACTTGCATCCGCCAGCGCTGGCTGCGGTCCCAGGCAGAGTGAGTGGCGCCAGCCTCTCCACCGGCACCATTTACGACACCCAGCACCTGCAGAGTTGCTGCTCCGCTGGTGAATAGTTAGTCAGGATTGCGCCATTAGTTTTCTATGTAAGAAAACAATCACATTTTATTTGTAGATTTATGCCCTGCCTTTTGATCAAAATGATCAAGGCAGTTTACAGTAACAATAGATGCCAACCGAGGGTCCCCTTAGTCCTCAGGCCCATGCCACCACTCGCTTCTGCTATCCCCATGCAACTGGCAGTTGGGATAGAGCTCTTTTCAGAATCTAGAAGATGTCTCCACTCTCCTCTCCAGCCTCCATATGATTTTCTGAGAGTTTTGCAAAAAGTAGTTTTGCTGTTCGAAGCAAAATCTTAGCAATGTCTGTGGATGCAAATTTTCTTCTGCCAATGGTATTCTGAAATGAGTTCCAGCCAAGTGCACTTAAACTCTAATATCATATTGTGCATTGTGACCATTAAAGCGGGTGGCAACAGTATATTGCTGGCACAATTATTTGCACAGGTGAAATTAAAAACTGCACTGAAGCCCTGTTGTTTTACTGGCTTTTGCACTCCCATTTAGGCTGACTCCGATTAAGCCAGAGTATAAGCCTTGTATTTCAATTATAGTTGATTTTATTTTGTATCTAATGATACTAGAAGAGTATAAACTGAATCTGAGTCTGTGAGAAGAGTTTCTCCTACTTGAACAGAATGTCTGCTTTTGTATAATTGTGTCCTTACTGAATGTATTGTTGTTTTCCTGTGCACATTTTGTTTTATAAACAAGACTACCTCTGTCTTGTCATAATTGTGGTGAGACTTTTCGTGTTGTTATTCTTAGTGCATAAGGACCAAAGACCTCAACAACCTATACTATCAAGTAATTTTTTATAGCATTTATAGTAATAAGACTATATGTGACACCTATTTTGAGGATTTAGGAGCCACATTCTAATCAACAGGTTTTATAACAAATTGTATTAAACAGTCTTTGAAGCAAACTATTTGACAGCCTCTTCTATTTCACATGCCTTTTCTCCCTTTATTGAATGATGGAAATGTTAATGGGTTAACTTGCTTCATGGGGAGGTGCTCTGCAAAGTAATGCCTTGACAGAAGTGGCGCTGCTAAAAGGGTGGTTCAGGTTATCCCAGCACATCTGCAGCTTCTCCCTTTCTTTAGGTCTGCCTCTTCCCCTGTACCATTCCTCAACTTCTGAGGCCTCCTTCTGTCTCTCCCAGCATCCCGGCAGAAGCGGTACTGCTGAATGGGTTCTCTCAGCACCACCCTTTCAGCAGTTCCACATCTGCTAATGCGTCACTTCGAAGCTCAGCAGCTTTGATCAGCTGATGGTGGTGCTGGGAGAGCCCAATTATCACGGGCACCAGATGAAGAGCTTCCGTGGGCCGCATGTGGCCCACCGGCCTTATGTGTGACGCCCCGTATCCTAGATCACCTATCCTTTTACATTTGGGTAGTCTAAAGGCAGCTGCAGCTATACAGTTTGTGAAAAAGAGTACTGAAATCCACTGTTTTTGAAGTGCCTTCACTCAGCTGTTACTTCTCATAAGAGACAGAATCCCAAAGTGTTCCCTACTTTTATCTATCTGTTGGATATCCTCAGAAGTTTGGATAAAAAATATTTGGAATGATATATATTGTGGTTGAGCTTGGAACAGTAAGGGTTGTTCCTCAGTTGCTGGAAACATATAAGCACATTATTTTAGCTTTCTTGACTTTAGCCAATGTAACTGGAAAAATGTAGAAGAACTGAGGAAGCCCAAAACAAAAATCAGCATGAATTTTGTGTTCTGGTTACTACTGATAATCTCTAGAATTCAGAAGTGTAATGTTTGAAAAATATTCAGAAACTACAATGGGTTCAGAATGCTGCACGGATGGGAACTGCACACAGAGAGCATATTGGTTGCATCCTACAGAAACTGCTCTGACTTCCCATTGGTTTCTGAGCCAATTCAAATTTCTGGTTGTTACTTTTTAAAGCTCTTTACAGTTTGGAACCTCAATACCTTAAGACCACCTTCTGTCATCAACCTTCCCATCCGCGATTGAGCGAAGCTCATCTAACATGCACATGGGACACTGTCCTTACTGTGGTTGCCTCTTGAATGTAGAACTCTCTGCCTCAGGGAATTTGGGAGTTCCCCTCTGTTCCCATTTTTAAAACATGTACAAAACTCACCAGTTTCATCTGGTATTTGGATCTTGAAGCTGGCTTGATGTTGATCTGCTGCTAGAATAAGGGCGAAATCCACCCTAAACGTCCGGCGCCGGAGTGAGCGCTCCGGTGCTGGAAGCTGTCGCAAATGTGCCATAAGACATATTTGCGCCTACTTTAGAGCAAGGGAGGCTGGCACAAGGCCGGCCTTCCTCACTCCGTCACCAGACCAAGGATGCGGCCGCTGGAGGCAGGTAAGGCTCCCTCCAGCACCCGCATGGGCAGTCCTGGTGGCGAGGGAGGGGGTCATTGGGCGAGCCGGCCCGGGAGGGGGCAAGGATGGCGTTGGCCATATCCCCTTCCCCACCGGGCCGGCTTGGCCGTTACACGACCTGGCAGAAATCTGAGGAAGCCGATGGGACCAGCCCCGGTTTACACCCGGGGAGGGGAAGAATGTCCCCTTCCCTGAATAGACCTCCGGCTCACTGCATGGCGGGCCACGGCAGGGAATGGGATCTGGTGGGCAGCCCAGGGCTGCCTGTCAGATCTTTACACTGGATTTCGCTGTAAGTGTTTTTATCTATCCCTGATTATGGTTTTACTTTTGTTAATTATTTCTTTTGTTGGACACTGTTTTCAATGTTTACTTACTTTTATATTCACTACCTTTGGGTGAAAGCTGATATAATGAATAATATTTGTGCCACCATCAGAAATAGTGTATATTTACATGGACAAGACTCTTACATGATTTGAGCCCCTACCCTTCAGTCCCAGAATGTGCCTTGTTCTCTCAGAGCCTTGTTCTCTCATTCGAGCGTGTCCTCATCTCTACCTTCATAAGTTCCAGCCATGTCTGCTTCTGTTAGGGCTTTTGGAGCATCCCAGCTTCAGGATTTTCTGGAGACAGGACAAGGAACCAGCTTTTCATTTATTTGCTATGTAAGCCATTTTTTGAACTGTTTTAATTTGATGATGATTGTGATGATGATTATTATCTGGATCTATTTCAGTCTGAGTTTTGGCCAGGTTTTTGGACTGAAACTGTCTTGGTTGTCCTGGTGGATAACGTGTTCTGTAGGATAGGCAGGAGAAGTGAGACCCTGTTCATTCCTCTTGAACTCTCAGTGACTTTCAGGGCGCAATCCAAACCTACTTAGGCCGCCATTGTAACAAGTGGCCCAGCGAAAACGGGATGCCCCAAAACGGAAAGGGGATTCAAATCCCCTTTGAATTCCCCTTTTGGAGGGGATTTGAATCCCCTTACCGTTCTGGGGCCTCCCATTTTTGCTGGGTCGATGGTTACAACGGCGGCCTAAGTAGGTTTGGATTGCGCCCACAGTGCTATTGACCATAGTATCCTTCTAGACTGCTTGGGGGTCCCCAAACACTGCTCATTCCAGAAGGATGTGGTGGAAGACTTCCGCTCTGTATTCTGGCCCTTTGCCTGGGGTGGGGGGGGGGAGAGAGGTTCATTTTGTCCTATGCTACTTTACATCTACATGAAACTATCAGGAGAAATCTGGAGATCTGGGCTGTGGAGTCATCAGTATGCTGATGATATCCAGCTTCATCTCACTTCTTCAACTGATCCTGGGGAGACCATGGAGATCCTGAATCAGTGCATTTTAATCATAAATGTAAATAAATATTTGTGCTTATTGTAAAGATGTCAAGACTGGAGTCCTTGGACTATCTGAAAATGCTAGAGATGCTTCTGCTTATCATGGAACCTCCACGTTCAGAGGTTGTGTGCCTCTGAATACCAGTTGTTGGAGAGCAACAGTGTGAGAGGGCCAAGAGCCCTGCTGGATCAGGCCAAAGGCCCATCTAGTCCAGCTTCCTGTATCTCACAGTGGCCCCACCAGATGCCTCAGGGAGCACACGAGACAACGAGATACCTGTATCCTGTCACCACTCTCTTGCATCTGGCATTAAGAGATAACATATTACTAAGACCAGGAGGTTGCTTATCCCCATCATGGCTTGTAACCTGTGATGGACTTTTCCTCCATAAATCTGTCCAATCCCCTTTTAAAGGCATCTAGGCCAGGTGCCATCACCACATCCTGTGGCAAGGAGTTCCACAGATGAATTACACACTGGGTGAAGAAATATTTTCTTCTGTCTGTTCTAATTCTCCCTCCATTCAATTTTAGTGGGTGTCCCCTAGTTCTAGTGTTGTGTGAGAGGGGGAAAAACGTCTCTCTATCCACTCTCTCCATCCCATGCATAATTTTATATGTCTCAATCATGTCCCCCCCCCCCTCAGGCGGCTTTTCTCCAGACTGAAGAGCCCCAAATGTTGTAGCCTTTCCTCATAAAGAAGATGCCCCAGCCCACATTGAAACCTCCTCCTTGTGGGATTCACAGAGGCATCTTTTTTGGCCACTGTGGGCAACAGGATGCTGAACTTGAATTGTTGGATGCAGAACTTGATCTAGCAGCACACTCCTGACGTTCTCATGTTCATTTTTGAGCATCAGTCTGAGATCTTGCCTCTTCTTGTGCAAAAGAAGTGACCAGTGCATAACTGGTATAATTCTATTAAAACTGAATTCTTTTTGTCATTTTCTTTTTGTTTTACTCTATGATGAGCTTCACTCTGAGAGTCAAGTGCACAGCTAATGTTCCATTATGCTTTGTCACAGCACCTGCTTTTCTTCATGAACCTCCAGTCTCCTTTTCAGATTTACCAATTTGACATTAGAAGATACAAGATAATATTTTTAACAAGGACGTCTGGATTTTTTTTAAAAAACAAGGACATCTGGATTTTGCAGGTTCTGCCATTTCTTATAAGGTGTCTGTTGTTGGTCTTGTGTTTTATTGTAATTGTTTTAAGATTCTATTAATGTTTTAGGAGTTTTTTAGGGTATATAGTAATTGTTTTAATTGTGATTTGATGATTTTTTGGTATCTTCTATTATATGATACTTTCTGTAAGCAGCTTTGGGTCCCCTATGGGAGAGAAAAGTGGGATGATGATGATGATGATAAAAGTTTTGTTTAAAAATGCCTTGTAGAAAGAGAGAGAGTGAATTTGATAGCACCCATCAAGTTAACATAAAAACAACCTTTGCTTAATCACAATGCAATTTTGCCGCAATGAACCATCTAGATCCACAAATTGTTGTAGTGGGAAGGTCAAAGATTGAAATACAACTGAAGGCTAATTTGCACTCAGAGATCTTAACCAGGCCACAACACAATGAACAACTACAGGAAACATGCCTGGATACATTTGTTATATTTGTGCCCTATGCTTTTCCCAGTGACATCAGGAGTATATGGGTTTCTTAAGGCAACCTCTCATCCAGGTACTAGCCAACCCTAGATCTGTTTAGTTTACGGCAGAGGTACCCTAGGGGTACGCAGACCATGTGCTGGGGGTACGCCAATCACTGGCTGTTATCTGCCCCATTAACACTTAATTAAGTGTTAAGTGTTAATTAAGTTTTTATTTAAAAAAATGGATTTTTTCCGGAGCTGGAGAGCTCCCTTGTGCTTTCTTCCCTGACTAATCTATCCGATCTACAGCTGATTGTTGGGGTTAATTTATGCACGTGCATAGGTTGAGCTTCTCAGCAGCCTGCAGAGGGCATTGTGCTCCACGCTCCTGCCTCCCAGCTCTCCTCCTAATGAATGCAACTCCTGCTGCAGGATGACCAAGCATTTTTTACTTTAACACAGAGACAGACATCACTTGGTTGAGTTTGGGGGTTGAGTAAGGGGGGGGGTTGGGATTTATTTTTTTTACTTTGGAAACTGTGCATGGGTGGGGTGGGGGAAAAGAGTTGAGTTTGGGGATTTTTGTACTTGAGATTTATGTTTTTTGTGCATTTTTGTGCATTTTGTTCATATGTCTTATTGCTGTGTGTTTTTTAAAAGAGATCCTGGCATTTTTGTGTATTTTGTGCAGTTTATGTAAATTAGCTAATTATGTAAATTGGCTAATTATGCTAATTAGCTGGGGGTACTCCAAATTTTTTGACCTTCATTGGGGGTACCCGGGCCTCGAAAGGTTGAGAACCCCTGGTTTACGGTACTTGAAATTACAGTACATTTGGAATTACAGTACTTCCCTTCAAACCGTTCCCTGTGCATTATGAGCTGGAGGCTAGGTAGGTTTTGGAGGACAATTCTAAGACTCAGAAAGAGAAAATATGGTTCATGACAACTGACACAGAGCCCAATCTTATCCTTTCCCCCTCTGCTGGTGCAGCCTCACCAAAAATGGGCAAACTGATTGTATCCAGCAGGGAGGGGGGATCGGGAGGCTTCAAAGGCGATTTAAATCCCCTTACACCTCTGTAAGTCTTCTGACCCACAATGGGTTTCTTCAGACCTGCACTAGCAATTTTGCTAGTGCAAGTCCAAAGAGAGAAAGGGGGTGTGGAGTCTGCAGGAAAGGGGGATAGAATCCAGCGCGCACCATCGTCACTAGATCCACCCCTCCCGCAGCCTCCCCGCCCCCCTACGCTCCCTTTCCCACCCAATTTTACCCCACCCCGTTACGCCCTCCCCACCCCCTCCCTGACTTACCTGCTCCGGTGGGCTACGGGAGAGCTGCAGCTGTTAGCGCTGCCAGAACACTTGTTCCGCCAGCGCTAGAGCCCAATAGTGAGCTACTTTCTGCCCAGTCTTATCAAGGGTCAATGGCAGCAGATCTCGTGATCTGCTGCTGTATGCTTTGTTGCAGTGGCGCAAAAGCCGCACTGCTGTTACATATGGAAATAGCCAGTGGCACCACCGTAGACTCGCCCAGATGCACTGCCGGCCAGGTAAGATGGTGGCGGGGTGGACCATGGGAGGGCAGGAGGCAAGGAGTGGGCAGAGATCTTGTTGACAAAGGTGCACGCTGAAACCTATCCTCCATTTTCCAGCCCATCCTGCCCCCTTCCTCTTCTCAGACCTACGTCAGCTACATAGCTGGCATGGGTCCGGGGAGACCCATAGGCTGCTCAAGAGTCGAACGCCTACCGAGGGGTAAGTTTTTTACTTAACACTCATTGGCCTTCTGGTCGCCCCTCCCCCCACCATAGCATGCAGCACACACTCTGTTGGCATAGTTGTATGCTGTAGTGTGTCAGGGGATAGGGTTAAGGGTTGTTTGAGCCTGCTCTTTATATTACTAGTTTAGCCTTTTGAAGAACCAGGAAATGATGTCACCAATGAACACAGCTGCATCACTGATCATGTAGTTCACTAGTTGTAGCCTGGGGAGAACTCTCTGATATAATGATCAGGAAACTTCCCTTTGTACTTTTTGTCGTCCCTTTGTAGTTCTTTTTGGAGAGTGGCTCATTGGTTTCACATATTAAGCTAATCATGTAGCAAAGAAAAACAGGATTTGTTCTTTTACCTGATACTCTTAAACCTAAAAAAAACCCACAAAAAACTTGGGCATAATGCTATCAGTATGCTTCCTGTAGAATAAGTCACTCTGAACCAGCTTGTCTTGGTTTTGCTGTTTGAGCTGCTCACATAACAATTAACTATATATAATTTATGACCACCATTAAAAATCAGTTCCAGAAAGGGTTGGTTTTATATATATATATATATATATATATATATATATATATATATATATACACACACACACACACATACACATACATACATACACACACACACACACACACACACACACCCTTTCTGGAACTGATTTTTAATGGTGGTCATAAATTATTACTATTGTGCAAATAGGAATTAAGACACTTGTAAAAATGTACAGTAGATACCTATGTGATCATTTAAGGTAATTGAAACCTTTTGTGTAAATCTGAAATGCAACAGGCATTAACTGCACAGCATGTGATAACAAGGCTGTTTGGTTGTTCCTTGCAGGAGCCAGGATAAATTATTTACTTTCATTTTGTAAAGCTTGGCAAGGACAGAATACAAGGTTTGCCAAATTTTGTATAAAACTATGAACTTATGAACTTATGTCCATTTATGCCAGAATATAATAATAAAGCTGAACAGAGGCTAGAAGAAGAAAAAAGACAGAAAAGTTGTTTCTAGGGAGTTTCTGGGTAAATATTTCTTTACCCAGCGTGTAATTCATCTGTGGAACTCCTTGCCACAGGATGTGGTGATGGCATCTGGCCTAGATGCCTTTAAAAGGGGTTTGGACAGATTCATGGAGGAAAAGACCATCACAGGTTACAAGCCATAAGCAACCTCCTGGTTTTTAGAAGTGGGTTTTCTCTGTGCCAGGTGCAAGGGAGTGTCAACAGGGAACAGGTTATCTTGTTGTCTTGTGCTCCCTGAGGCATCTGGTGGGGCCGCTGTGTGACACAGGAAGTTGGACTAGATGGGCTTTTGGCCTGATCCAGCAGGGCTCTTCTTATGTTCTTATGGAGCAAATGAATATAGAATAATTAATCTAGAATGTTGGGTTTTGTCTCCTGAGACAAAGAAACGAAGTATACTACTAGTGGTGCTTCCAGACATTAGATGACATTTGGTGAAAGAGATTGGAGTTCTAGATTCACTATGATTCTTTGGATCTAAGAGGCTGTCACTCTGGAAGATCTATGTGGTATGCTATTTAAAGATGTTACTGAATCCCATAATTAGCTGGACCAGAATACCGATTTGTGTTGCTCCTGATTTATAGTCAGTTTACACATTGGGTGCCATTCACTCTCATTGAAGTTCATGTCAGATAAAAGAAACATTTAGGGGTGCAGCTATATGTCAATGAGACATGTTCTGACAATTCCCTATAAAAAGAGAGTCAGGGAGAGTGATTTCAAGCCCTCTCTGCAAAAAAGAGAAGAAGCAAGCTTCAAACAGGTGCCCAAGCGAGAGTTTGAACTGCTCAGTGCCTTTCAATAAAGTTTTCATCAGGGGTGACGGTTGCAAGTTCTTCTTTGGGGGAAAAATACTTCCAAAATATTCTACCTGTGTATGGAAAGGGGGGGCACTTGAATCCACCCCCACTTATGGTATTCCACCAAACCTACCTTTTTAAAAACCATTTTCTCTAAGCAGGAGTTATTCCCAGACTCAGGCCTGGGAGACTTCCACAGGGAAAGGGGATGTTTAATCCACTTATCCCTGCGTACGACTCATAGCCCACAATGGGTCTCCTCGGACCTATGCTAGCAATTTTGCTACCGTAAATCCAAGGAGAGAAAAGGGGCGTGGGGGACTGCAGGGAAGGGGGATTATGATATGGCACAGGTCTTCCACGATGGATCCTCCCCCTCCCGTGGCCTCTCCACCCCCTGTTACACCCTCCCCTCGCCCTCCCGCCGGCTTACCTTTCCTGACATGTGCCCGGATGTCTTCCAGCGTGGCTGGGAAGGTGGAGACCTTCCCGCCGGCGTCCCCAGCAGCGTGCTAATTAGCACGCTGTCGGGGAGGCATTTGCGACTGGTACTGAGTGCTTTAAGGGCAGTCAGTGCCAGCGCAGGAAGCGCACCATCATTGGGCGGCGCACTTAGGATTGGGCTGTCAGAGTTTTTTTGGAGAAGGAAACAAGAGTTATTTAGCTTCTGCCTGACAGTGTTGCAATTGGGTTCAGGAGTATAGTATAAACAGTCATGGATTCTTCGCTGTTAGTCATGGATTCTTGGCTGGACCCTTCCCTGTTAGACAGGTCCCCTATCTATCAGGAGTAGGCACTCAACCATCACCCACTAAAAATCTTAGGCTTTGCATTGTGGTAAATGTTCGGTGGTTCACAACTGTGCTCTGTATCTTCCTGGGTAATTTAAAAAAAGTCAGGGAGTTGCAGTATTTTATCCTATTTCATAGACAATTCAGTTCAAAAATCCTGTCTCATGCTGTACACAGCAATGCTGTTTTAACGCTAGTCTAGTGGCTTGGACTATGTGCTACGGAGTCAAGTTGTATGGCACAAGAGCACAAGAGATCGACCATCAAAAACTGGTTCTCTTCCACAAACAATCACACTGGAACAGTGCATGAAGCTTTCCACAGCAAACTATGCTATAATTTGTGGTCCACTTGTGGCAGTCTTCCTACAATATGTATACCAAAACTATATGTTAACTTAATATTTTTTTAAAGAAGCCCAACAGCAATAATGTTTATGTTCTCAGTTTTTAGGCCACTTTATGACCCACTGGACAAGTTTCCCAACTGTCTTTCTGTTTTTACAAACCACTAGTTCACTGCTGCAGCCTGGATTGAAGTTGTTTACAGCTTTGTGCTAAGTAGAAAGTTCAAATCAATTATTGTCCATTAGAGTTAGGTATAACTGATGGAATATCCCCAGAGGAGCACTGTAAATGTATCAAGACGTCTTCCCCCATTATAGAAATGGGAAGGTATGGTGAATTACTTACCTTCTCTTTTACACTTAATGCCTCTGAAGTGCTGCCAGGCAGAAAAAGCTGATGTCGTCTCCCTGGGATTTATGAGAGGTCAGTGTGGTAGTCTGGCTGTTTCAGCCTCATTCACAGATGGGACAAAGTGCAAAAGACGAAAAAGCACATTTAACAGCTGGCAGTGAATTCAACATTCAAATAAAATAAACCCAGTCCCAACCTTAGTACTCCATATTATTGGATTCTTCATAGTCATAAACTGTGTACAGGTATTCCCAACTTCTCAATGGCCTGCTTTTCCACTGTCTGCTCTTTCAACACGTCTCAATTATAACCGAAAATCATTCATTCAATGTATGCTCCACTCTTTCTAGCTATCTTGTCATGTTTGCACTTCCTTCCAGGCACTGCTTTTTCTCTCTCAATCAACTCGGCGCCAACTTTTTCATGCAGTCTATTGTACTTATCATACAGTACAGTATTCATACAGCATTTTTGGGTGGCCGTTTTGTATTTGCAAGCTAAAAATTGACTGAGTTCTGCTTTTCAACGTTTTCCGGTTTTCGATAGTGCTCCGGTCCTTACCCATCGAATAAGCGAGGGATGCCTGTAGTTCAAACATCGAAAGATTCAAACACCCCAAAATTATTTTGCAAATAGAACACACGAACAACAACCAGAAGACATCTATGGCTATAGTCACCAATAGTGAGTGTGCCAAAGCATCAAATATTCTCTTAGACCAACATTTATCAAATCCTATTTTTATTAGACTTGTACAGACATGTAGAAGTATGGTTCCCAGTGCACAGAGTTGAATGGTCTGGGACCAAGTTATCTAAAGCTGGGGTCCCCAACCCCCGGTCCACGGCCCGGTACCGGTCCGTGGCCCATTCGGGACCGGGTCGAAGCATTGTGTTGGGGTTGGGGCGGTGGGCCCCATGGCGGGGGCCGGACATGGTGGCGAAGGGGCGTACTTGCCTGTACGATGCGTCGCCTCCACTTCAGCCCTCCCGCCCGCCCTGGAGCCTGAAAGGCTCCAAAATAGCAACTAAACCGGCGGGGGGCGTGATTGGAGCCGCGCTGGGCGTGCGCAGCTGACATCATGCCCGGGTCACGTGGGGGCGTTGTGTCGGCGCCCCCCCGGTCCGTGGAAAAAAATTCCATATCGATGCTGGTCCCCGACACCACGAAGGTTGGGGGCTGCTGATCTAAAGGACCGCATTCTCACCATCTTGCCTAGGCTCTGTGATCTGCATCAGAGGCCCTGCTCTAGGTTCTGCCATTGACACATATCCAGTTGATGGGCACATGAGACAAGATCTTTTTGGTGGTGGCCCCACTGTTGTGAAACTTCCTTTCCAGAAAGACCTGTGCAGCTCCCATACTTATAGTTTTTAGGAAGAAAATGTTTTTATTAGGCAAGGTCTTTCCGACACTGTAGTTTATCATTTTTACTGTTCTAGTATTTACAGATTTTGCATTAATTGTCTTCATGACTTTATTTATTTCAATTTTTTGTCAACTACTTTGATATCTGGGAAATGTAGTTTAAAAATTAAGTGAATAAATCAAATACATGTATCAATGCATTATACATATTGATCTATAGTTCCTTTACCAAAGAAACATTTTTCCATACAGAGATAAATATCTCTTTCTGCCTTGTGGATACTGTGATCCAGTGCAGTTTTTCTTTAGTATATTGTTCCTGTGTTTTGAAGATCAGTTGCCTTTAGAACAACTGTACAACAGCTTCTGTGCAGTTCATTTATGCTGTTGGTTTCAGATTAGTAAAGCAGTAATTCTTGAGCAGGCAAATGCTTCTTTGCTAAAGTTTGTGGGGAAAATCAAGCAGTTGTTGGCTATAAATTTGCAAAGAAAGAAAAAGACAATACCTTCCTTTTGTGGTCATATAAAACAGAGTCTCATTATACCTGCAGAAGAAATGATGATATGAGGATAGGGGGAAAGAGAGAAAATGGCTATGACCTAGTATAATAGTAGTGCGGTGTAATCACTTGTTTGTTCTGATTTATTAAAAGCTTCACTACATAACCACACATTACTCTGTGCGTCATACACACTATAAGATGAAGCATTTCTCATTTTTACATGACTCCTAGAAAATTTACCCGGGGGGGGGGGTACCTGAAAGTTAAAAACCCTGAATAAGCAAAGCAAACTGTGTGTTTCCATGTATTTAGATATGTTATAGGTGTATATGTAAAATCTTGAGCCTCAATGACTCACACTACTGGTGCAGAAGGGCACTTTCTAATGACCTAGAGCAAACTTTTTATCACCGGGACCCACTTTTTAAAATGATACTCTATCGGGACCCACCTAGCTTTACAAGACTTTAAAAAAAGGTGATATAAAAAGAAATAAAATATTTATTTATTTACAAGTAATATTTTATTTATTTGCAAAAAAACTCAATCCATTTCTCGTAATGAGGCAGCCCTAATGAATAGCCTCAAGGCTTGAGGGGCTTAGTTATGTGATCCAGTCTCCACTTGCCCCCACTACCTGTCATTGACAGACTTGGAACAACACACACATTTATCTCCCTATATTTACACAAGCTTGCAAACTGCAGGAGCTCAGCTCTTTGCAGGGCATTGAGCAGCTATCTGATTTTTGAATAGCCTCAGGGCTTGAGGCAATTACTTATCTGATCTTTCCATCATCTGGTACCCACCAGAAATCATGACTCACCAAGTGGGTCCCGACCCACGGTTTAAGTAACACTGGTATAATGTATTACACATTAATACTTACCTCCAGTAAGGGGCTGCCTATGGATCTCCTCGGACATATGCTATCACTTTTAGTGATGTATGTCCGAGTAGAGGAAAGGGACAGGGAGCTTTGGAACAGAGGGTATTTGATCCAGTGTGTGCCATTGCCGCCGAATCCAGCCACCTCTCTGCCCCCAGTTCCTCCCCGTCCCCGCCCAGTTATGCCCCCAGTTCGCCCACACTCTCACCACACCACTGACCTTCCTGGTCCAGCAGGCACAGCGGGGTCTGGTAATGGAGATGCGGTGTTGCTGCGTCTTGCGGCAGCATGCGAAAAATGGCCGCCGGCCATTCACCATCAGGAGCCATTTTACAATAGCAGATGTCACTTCTGCTGTCATAACCCGTTCTTCCCGACAGCCCAATCCTGGATAGGAATGAGCTGTTAGGCTGCAATCCTATATACACTTTCCTTGGAGTAATTTCCATTAAACTCAATGGGAATTACTTCTGAGTAGAAATGAATAGGCTTGCACTACTAGAGATGTAAAATTTGACCTGTAGTCTCCCTGGCAGGGGTTTATATACACCAACTAGGGTTGGTGTGCTGTGATTGACTACCCTGTATAGTCTGTATCCTATGTTCCATCTTAGGAAAGTTGGTGGGGCAGGTGCAATTTTCTAGTCTTTTTCTCTTCCCCATTGTTCCTTATAGACTTACTCCTACCTACGCCAGCTCTGTTGTTGTCGTAGAATTTTTCTGACATTGGGGGCATGTCTGTCCTCTGAAGAGGGCTTAGCGTATGTCGACTCCTCGTCCAGCCCACATCTCTCCTACACTCCTCCCATGTCTCACCTTGATCACCTCCCTGTTTTGGCCTCTCCAGTGGTGGAGTCGCGCCGGCATCTGAGTTATGATGGCATGGCATTGCTCTGTTATGCCAGCGTCCATGGTGTGTTGCGAGAAGACCTGCACTGATGGGGCCATCGGTGCACTGGTGTACATGGAGATGCTCTGGTGTATCTTGAGGATAGATTTGGGCTGTTAATTTATTCAGCCTGACCTAGCTTTGGGGTTTGAGTGGATTTGAAGTTAAGAAAATAGTTTTTTAAGTTGCAGAAAAGTTAAAGCACTGAATACTCAGTGAGCTTACTTTGTGGTCTTATTAGAAAAGGACAAAAGTTAGTAAAGGCAATGTATAGGCCATTTTCTGAGGAGAAACCTCTTATGTGAACTAGCCTGGATTGTCTAGTGATAGACAATTAAAGTGCCCCAGCTCTTGGCCTAATTATAGGTCATGAGAAGAGATTTCATCCCCAGTCTTCACACTTATGATAAACTCAGCATATATTTCTAAGATTAAAAAGAGGAAGGAAACATATGGGTAGAATTCCCTCTCTGTGCCTGGAACACAATTAATGCTGTCTTCCCTTTATCAAAAGGTAAATTTTAATTTAATTAATTTTAGGATGAGGCAGCCTACCAGACTTCAACACAGTATTTTTTGTTTTAATGTGGAGTGAACCTACATCCCCCAGACTGTAGTGAAAAATCTGGACTAGGACACTATCACAAATCAGTATGTGGGAGATGTCACAATAAGCCAAAATGGTTCAGAATGACTGTAGGCAAATTTGCTCAGATAAGTGTGGTCAAACACCTCATCAGCAAATTATTTGGTGTGGACTGTGAATCCCAAATGATGAGCAAGTAGAAAACCTCTTTTATTGAAATGTACAAGAAATGCTAGGAGATTTACATGCCATGGGGGAAGGAAATGTCCTCTGTGTGTGTGTGTGTGTGTGTGTGTGTGTGTGTGTGTGTGTGTGTGTTTCAGCATGATAATAAAGATAGTTATTCTAATCTCTAGTTTCCACTGTCCACTACGGAAATGGTTTTGCCAGGTCCCTCCCCCCCCCCCCCGGGTCCACCGCTTATATCAGACAGATGCCTTAATTCCAGGATAAATATTTAAAAGAAACATAAAGGACATTTACACTGTACATTCATTCCATGTCATGAGTCTAGTAGTACAGAACAGACAGTGCAATCCTGACTAAGGATCTGGGCTGCCCGCCAAATCCTGTGCACGGGGTGCCCGTCCACCGGCGGGCCGGAGGTCTACTCGGGGAAGGGGATGCTCATCCCCTTCCCCGAGTGTAAGCCCGTGCCGGTCCTATCAGCCTCCTCGGATTTCCGCCAGCTAAATAGCTGGTGAAAGTAGAAGAGGCCATGTAACAGTGTAGCCAGCGGGGAAGGGGATATGGCTGACACCAGGGCCATTCAGAGGAATTTTATCAGGGGGTACAGAGTTTCTTTTGGGCCCCTTCCCTACATATGAATTTGGCTCCTGGGTCCCCTTTTTTGCTCCAGGGCCCCCCTTTTGACCCATTTTTGCCCTGAGTCCGGGTACAAATTACCGTATTTATTGGCGTATAAGACGCACTTTTTGTCTAAATTTGTGACCCAAAATAGTAGGGTGCGTCATATACGCCAATACTAAAAAAATCCCTCTTTCCCCCCCCCCGCCCGTTTTAAAGCATTTTTGGGCTTACCCGTTTTTTTCCGGAGCCGGAGAGCTCCCTTGTGCTTTCTTCCCTGACTAATCTATCCGATCTACAGCTGTTTGTCGGGTTTAATTTATGCACATGCATGAGTTGAGCTTCTCAGCAGCCAGCAGAGGGCGCTGTGCTCAGTTCAGCTGTGCTGCAGAGGGCCTAGTCTTTCCCAGCTCTGCTGGATGCTGAATGAAGGCAGCTTGGGTAAGCTTCTGAACTGGGCCTAGTTGGGAGGCTTTGGAAACTGTGCATAGGTTAGGTGGGGTGGGGGGAAAGAGTTGAGTCTGGGGTTTTTGTATTTGGGATTTATGTTGTTTAAGAGTTGGTAAGAGTTGAGTTTGGGGGTGGTAAGGTGGTAAGAGTTGAGTCTGGTTTTTTTGTACTTTTATGTTTTTTACTTTGGAAACTGCATGGGTGGGGTGGGGGAAAAGAGTTGAGTCTGGGGGTTTTGTATTTGGGATTTATGTTGTTTAAGAGTTGGTAAGAGTTGAGTCTGGGGTTTTTGTATCTGGGATTTATGTTGTTTAAGAGTTGGTAAGAGTTGAGTTTGGGGGTGGTAAGAGTTGAGTCTGGTTTTTTTTGTACTTTTATGTTTTTTACTTTGGAAACTGCATGGGTGGGGTGGGGGAAAAGAGTTGAGGCTGGGGTTTTTTGTACTTGGGTAAATGTTTTTTTACTTTGGAAACTGTGCATGCGTGGGCTGGGGGAAAAAGAGTTGAGTCTGGGGGTTTTTTGTACTTGGGATTTATGTTCTGGTGCATTTTGTTCATGTGTCTTATTGCTGTGTGTTTTAAAAGAGATCCTGGTATTTTTGTGTAATTTATGTAAATTAGCTAATTAAGCAGCCAAGCAGTAAGTGGCCAAGTGGCCCAAAAATGCTTTAAATGTTTTTTTCTTGAAACCCAGGGCCAAAAGAAAGGTGCGTCTTATACACCGGTGCGTATTATATGCCGATAAATACGGTACCCCCTTAACTCCCCTCTCAGAGGCCCTGGCCGACACAACCCCCCCATTCCCTCCCAGGCCGGCTAGGCCAAAGGCCCCCCTCCCTCACCCGGCCAGCGATGGAGCACTTACCTTCTACCACCTTCTGCGTAGAGATCTGGCGCCATAGTGAGGGAGGCCAGCCTTGCGCCGGCCTCCCTTACTCCCGAGGTGTCGCAAACGTGCTTTACGGCACATTCACGGCGTCTTCCATTGACGGAACGCTCGTTCCGTCGCCAGCTTTTTTTTCAGGGTTACGCCCAGAGTCTTGTATATATAGTCTTCAATACAGAAGCATTGAAACTGGACATAAAACAGAAAATGTCATATTGTTTTAATGCTGGATTTATCTGTCCTGCACTAAAGCTAGAAATAAATGTCTTGTATCCCATGAAAACAAAAGTTCGTATAGTCAGGGCGATGGTGTTCCCAGTAGCAATGTATGGTTGCGAGAGTTGGACCATAAGGAAGGCTGAGCGCCGAAGATGCTTTCGAACTGTGGTGCTGGAGAAGACTCCTGAGAGTTCCTTGGACTACTAGGAGATCAAATCAGTCAATCCTAAATGAAATCAACCCTGACTGCTCCCTGGAAGGACAGGTACTGAGGCTGAAGCTCAAATATTTTGGCCACCTAATGCGAAGAGAGGACTCTCTGGAGAAGACTCTGATGCTGGGAAAGACTGAAGGCAAAAAGAGAAGGGGAAGGCAAAGGATGAGATGGTTAGACAGCATCACCGATGCAACGAACATGGAAATGAGCGAACTCAGGAAGATAGTGGAGGACAGGAAGGCCTGGCGGGATATGGTTCATGGGATCACAAAGGGTCGGACACGACTTAACGACTGAACAACAACAACAATCCCATGAAAAATCTTGGAATTTCTTTGGTGGAATGATGCTCTTAAAATCCATTTTTAAGTCCAGGATTTTCTCCCTGTCTTGGAGGCTACTGCACGATCGGCAGTCCTTTACGGCAGTGTTACCCAAACTTTTTCAACCTGTGGCTCCCTTGACCATTGGCTGCAGCTCCCCATTACGTTATGTTGATGCCTGCTAATTGGCATTGCACTGGTTTTCTGAGAGGATTCTGTGGCACTTCGCAGCTCTCCAGCTGGTTTCCATGGCTCCCCTGGGAGCTGCGCCTCCCGGTTTGGGCCTTAGCCAGCTGGAATGGCTATGATTGGGGGGAGGGAATATCTCAATATGTGAGCTGAAGCTCCTTATCTGGCCCTGGTCTTTATTTCTCTTAGGAGGAGAGAAACTGGTTTATTATTATTGTTGTTGTTGTTGTTGTTGTTGTTGTTGTTATATGAGCATTACAGATATGATGTAGTCATGCAATCTTTGAAAAGTGAAGATAGAGCTGCCCTTGTAGTCTTGTGGGGGGAAGGGAAGTCCAAAGAATGGTTGATACAACTGAGAAAGCTCCACTCCTTAGCCTCACCAATCTAACGTCTGACATGAAAAAGACTATCAGCGCAATCCTATCCAACTTACACCACTGGTGTAACCAGTGGGGGAGGGCAGGGCGGGAGGCTTTGGAGGGTAGGGGAGATTTAAATCCCCTTTGAATCGCCCTTTGGAGGGGATTTGAATCCCCTTTCCGTTCTGGGGCCTCCTGTTCTCGCTGCACCACTGGTTACACTGGTGGTGAACATAAGAAGATCCCTGCTGGATCAGGCCAAAGGCCCATCTAGTCCAGCTTCCTGTATCACACAGTGGCCCCACCAGATGCCTCAGGGAGCACACAGCCAACAAGATAACCTGTTTCCTGCTGCCACTCCCCTGCACCTGGCACAGAGAAAACCCACTTCTAAAACCAGGAGGTTGCTTATGGCTTGTAACCTGTGATGGTCTTTTCCTCCATGAATCTGTCCAAACCCCTTTTAAAGGCATCTAGGCCAGGTGCCATCACCACATCCTGTGGCAAGGAGTTCCACAGATGAATTACACACTGGGTAAAGAAATATTTTCTTTTATCTGTTCTAACTCTCCCTCCACTCAATTTTAGTGCATGTTCTGGTGTTGTGCGAGAGGGAGAAGAATTTCCCTCTATCCACTCTCTCTATCCCATGCATAATTTTATACATCTCAATCATGTCCCCCCTCAGGCGCCTTTTTTCTAGACTGAAAAGCCCCAAACGCTGTAGATGGCCTTACCATCGATTTGTACAAAGGCATAATGATATTGGCCGTTGTATTCTCAATCCCTTTTTTAATGATCCCGAGCATGGAATTGGCCTTCTTCACAGCCGCTGCACACTGGGTCGACACTTTCATCGACCTGTCCACCAGCACCCCAAGATCTCTCTCTTGATCCGTCACAGACAACTCAGAACCCATTAGCGTATATGTGTAATTTTGGTTTCTTGCCCCAATGTGCATCACTTTGCACTTACTTACATTGAAGCGCATCTGCCATTTTGCTGCCCATTCTCCCAGTTTGGAGAGATCCTTCTGGAGCTCTTCACAATCCCTGCTAGTCCTCACTACCCGGAAAAGTTTAGTGTCATCCGGGTGGTGAAGTTGAATAGGATTGCACTCTCAGATCAGGACCTCTTCAGGAGATCTTAGTGTATGGGGTGGTTGGTAAGATCATTCTCTTAGACCACCTCGGTATACGCCATTTAGAACACCAGTTGGTATTAAGCTACTGTTGCTTTTGGATTACTTAAATGCAAACTTACTATCCAACAGAATTCATGTACAGTAGATGGTTCTCTTATCCTAGGATACTATGATAGTTGCTAGTTAAGGTAAATTTGATGCATTTCTGGAACATCGCTCCAGGGTAGTTCTATCAGTGTGTTTCAAGCGGCCATGGTCTTGCAGTTGCAAGGACCAAGCTTCCATGGAAATATGAGATAAGGGAAAGGATAGTTTCACTGTTTTATGAAGGATATAAAAGCCCTGTTACAGTGACTGAGGAAGGGAAAGCCTGTGTGTTCGTGGGCCAAGGCTGAAACTTCACTATAAATGAACTATTGTGAACATCAGGACAAATTGCTCTGGTTTGCCTTAGATAGATATACTGTACGTGCAGTTTATCAGGCAACACTGTCTCTGTATGCAAAATATCTTTCCCATGAGACCTTGCAAAAAGAAAGGAAAAAGCAACTCTTTGTAAGTGCAGTAATTGTGAGCTACTGAGCTATGTAAACCAAAACTTCGCATAAATTCACCAATAAACTAAAGAGTCTCCCTCTATTGTCTGTCTTTTAGTTGATAGTTAAACACCACAATTCCTAAGAGGTCTGTTCAGTGTAGTTCCTGCTTTATAGTTCCACTGAGCTGGCTGGTAGTGTTCACAGTAAGCACCTCACTTAGGTTAATCAGTCTGGTTTAATTATCCAGTTCTGGAACATGTTCATAGGAAGAATGACAGAAAACAAACAATGGATTTGACAGAGTGACTTCAAGGATCAGTGCATATAGTAGTCAGGAACAGTCAAGGGACTGTAGCTTTAGTAGAAATCTTAAATCTTTTAATCTTAAACATTTTATTTTTGTAATCGTTCCTCTGTCCCTTCCTTTTATTTCACCTTTGATCCCTGTTCAAGGTTTATCCCATAAAATACATTTATGTTTGTATTTATTGGTTTATTTCAATTTATATACTGCCTTTCATCCAAAGATACTATGACAGTTTACAATAAAAAGTAAAATAAGATATAAAAATCATGGCACATTGAAAGTGTGTTCTTAGTAAGAAATTTTCAAAGAAAGGAGGAGGAGGAGGTATATTTATATACTGCTAATATATATATCCCCTGCTAACTGGGCAAGAGGCACTTTTTCAATTGGTGCTCCTCTTATATTTAGCAGGGGGAGAGTAACTGTCCCCTTTCACCCTAGCACAGTGTCTTTTCTGGTGACTGTTTGTTGGTGTTCTTCTGCATCTTTTTTTAGATTGTGAGCCCTTTTGGGACAGGGAGCCATTTAATCATTTGATTTTGCCTGTAAACTGCTTTGTGAACTTTTTGTTGAAAAGCGGTATATAAATACTGTTGATAATAATAATAATAATTAATACTGTTTTTCAACAAAAAAGTTCAGAAAGTGGTCTAGCAATTTAGCAAAAGGAATAACAAGATAGTTTCCTTGTCCAAAAGGGACTCACAGTCTAAAAAGAAACAAAAGGGAGATACTAACAATAGCCACTGAAAGGGACAGTATACTGCACGGGTCCCCAACCACCGGTCTGCGGCCCGGTACCGGTCCGCAGCCCGTTCGGGACCGGGCCCCGGGCCGAGCCTTCCACAGGGAGCCACGGGAGGCAGAAGTGTTGGGGTTGGGGCGTATTTGCCTTCACTCCGCTTTGGCCATCTTCTTTTCGGCCCTCCCGCCCTCCCTGGAGCCTGAACGGCTCCAAAATGGTAACAAAACCGGTGGGGGGTGATTGGAGCCGCGCTGGGCACGCGCAGCTGACATCACACCCAGGTCATGTGGGGGCGTGGCGTCGGCGCCCCCCCCCCCGGTCCGTGGGAAGAAATTCCGAACGGCTACCAGTCCCTTACGCCGGAAAGGTTGGGGGCCGTTGGTATACTGTACTGGGTTGAACAGGGACTGGTTCTATCCCCCAACTAACTATAAGTAAGCCACCACTTTAAAAGGTGCTTGTTTGTCTAGTTAGCAGGAGTTTTAATTCTGTATTACTCATCATTAAGATGCTACAGAAAGGTTAGACAGATGGAAACAATATACATCCTGGTAAGAGGTTTTTAACAAATTGCTTTTAACAAATGTGGATGACCCACTGGGGCTGTTTGTTTTAATTGTTTTAATTGTTTTTAATTATTTTAATTCTTGATTTTAAATGTATTTATGTATTTTAATATTTTTGTTGTAAGCCGCCTTGGTTGCCCTGATGGGAGAAAGGCGGGGTAAAAATTCTATAAATAAATAAATAAATAACACACTTCCCATATTCATTGTAGAATACTTCTGTTTAAGATTTTCAGGTTTATGGGTACCAATTAGTTAACTTATGGTTTCTCATGCTAGTTTGACAGCTTGAAAGGAAGAAATATGAAGGATGGAGGGAGTCTCTGGTCTAACCATGATCAGCAGTCACACTGTAAATGTCTGTCCAATCAAGAAGGGCATAACAAGCGCAGAGGTCTCACTTTCCTCTGCAAATCGTGGCCGTCTCGGTGCTTACAGGAAGCGTGCTTTCCGTCAATCAGTCGATGACAGATAACACTTGGCTCCACGAGTACTTAATTCCCTCCATGCTCAGTGTGAACTGAACAAAGTAGAAAATCAGTGTCAAGTAAAGGTGAGAAAGCGAGGCTGAGAGAATTTATCATAATAAATGAAAAGCTAGATGTAAACATAAACACTCTGGCCAAATGCTTAGATGCTGCAGTGATGTGACATGAAGATCCTGTGATTGACTTAAAGATTGACGTAAATAAAATGACATGGTGAAAAATTACAGTGGGAGGATATTCTTGTAAGGAAAACAAATCTGACCCTAGAAACTAGGATCAAATTAAGTTTTGAAACAAGGAAAAGATAAGAAAGAACAAGAAAAGTAAGTACTGATAAAGCATTCTGGTTAAGCTCCATTGAGCCTGAGGTGTTTCAGCCTCAACCTTATTCAAGGGCATAAAAAGAAGCTCCTTAATGCTTACAAAAGGATCCCTTAATATGGAAACTTAAAAGTAGAGATGTTGCAAGCATTCAGGCAGAGGAGCTCGAAATATTGAACTCCCCTGCTCAAATGTTTGCAAGAAGAATCAATATGAACATTATAGCACAATCCAGTGCATATCAACTCAGAAGTAAGCCACATTGAGTTCAGTGGGACATACTCCCAGGTAAGTGTGTATAGAATTGCAGCCTTAAAGTTCCCAGAAAAAAGTTGAAACATTTGTGAGTGACTTGATCGCCCACAAAGGTCCTTTTTCATTCAAACCTTTGCAAACTGTTGATCCTAGAAATTTTTTTTGACCTTTTGAGGCCTTTGTAGGAGATTGAATTGATGGTTCACAAATGCTAAAGCGTTTGTGGACATTTGCTTGGAATGTGTGGAGAAG
Source organism: Plestiodon gilberti rubricaudatus (assembly GCA_026170595.1). NCBI lineage: Eukaryota > Metazoa > Chordata > Lepidosauria > Squamata > Scincidae > Plestiodon > Plestiodon gilberti. The sequence continues at coordinate 200,162,522 of JANXHW010000003.1, read as the reverse complement.
CTTGACTCTGTTTCAAGTTGAACACTGGGGTGCTTCTGCATCCCTTCCTAAACTGGAATTTGTATCAGTGGTGTCTTTTTAAATGTATAAAAATTCTTCTAAGGTCAAAGCTGAAACACATCAGGTATATGTGCAACTTTCAATAAACATATTTTATTTTAAGCACCTGCTTGAGATACCTCTGCATCCTCCTCCACACATTTAACTGCTGCCCCCCCCTTTCCCCACTTAAGCTTAGTTAGGGCCAAACCACACATTACATTAAACAAGTGCTTAGTATTGACATGCTTGTTCCCCCCCCCCCCCAAATAGCAACAATGCAGGGTCTGATCCAGATCAGGACTATGGTGTGTTTGTGTGGGGGGGGGCTTTAGTTTTGTTTTGTTTTTTGCCCCTGACATGGTCCCAATCTGGATCGTCTCCTGAAACTGTTATTTGCTGGCACCATTGGGGCAAATGTAGTCTGGGAGGGGAGTGATGCGAAATGGGACCAGCACAGGTTTTTAAAAAAACCTCTCCAACATTGTCTGAATCTAGAAGCCCAATCCTACCTAAATTCCCACGTTGTGATGCAACGGCTCGGCTTCCGCTGTATGCTACAGGGTTTTTTTGGCTGCTGGAGATCTCCTTGGGGTAAGGGGACATTTATGCCCTTTCCCCGGGTTAAACCCCAGCAACCGTTATACGGCAACTTGAACCTGTGCCAGCAATATTGCTGGCACAGTCCACATTGCCCCATGTAGGTGGATTTGGCATGCTCTGCTGTCACGGATTCCGCCTCACTCCTGGGCCCAATCTGCCCTCCCCCTGCCCCACCTAATCCCTGTTCTGCCCTCCCCCACCCCATTCCAACCCCTCCCTGCCTTCCCCCGCCCTGTTCTAGCCCCTGCACTGGGCTTACCTGCTCTGGCAGACTTCCAGGCATGCTCTGCTGTCACGGATTCCGCCCCCCTCCTGGGCCCGATCTGCCCTCCCCCTGCCCCACCTAATCCCCGTTCTGCCCTCCCCCACCACATTCCAACCCCTCCTTGCCTCCCCCCCCCCGTTCCAGCCCCTGCACTGGGCTTACCTGCTCTGGCAGACTTCCAGGCATCCGTTGGTGTGTGCGGAAAGGCTTTGACCTTCCCACTGGTGTACTGGCTGCTTGCTCTGCCACAAAGCACTTTACGGCTGCTTTGCGGCAGCCTGCACTGACGGAACGCGTGTTCCGTCAGCACTTTATTTAGATAGGATTGGGCCATAAATCTCCCCAGTAGTTGCTATTTAGGGGACAAAAATAAGGAGATCAGGGCCAAGCACATGCTTAATGTAACATGTTGTTTGGTTCCTTGACAAAGGAAATAAACCAGAAAGATTATTTTAGAGAGGTGGCCAGATTCCATTTTGACAAATAACGGAAAGCCAGGTGCCAACACCTAAATAATCGCCTAAGGTTCCCTGGGTGCCATGATGTGCACCCTGTCCACAACCACATCCCCAAAAGTTACTCTTCTGCCACAGTACTTGTCTAGCAGTGATTCACATTATCTTGTCGTGGGTGCAGTAGCTACAATTTCTGGAGTAAAGATACTACCAAAGTTGAATCCTTTTCAGAGGACAAGAATAACACCTGGGAATGGCAAGTGTCTTTTTGTTTCAGGTATTCTAAGAAACCTTCAAACTGAAAGAAAAGCATTTAGCCTCAGTTGTCTTGTTGGACAAAGCAGGCAAACATAAACACTGCTAAAATAGTTCTTCTGTCTATCCCTTATTATTGATGTATGTACAGAGGTAAATAAAACCTAAAAATGAAGAATCTGGATAAGACCTATGCTGTGTATGGTTGCTTTGGGCTAGCATTCTGCAAGTTCTGATTCAAAGGTAGTAGCATGAGATCTTCTTCACACATAATAACCAGGGGAGGTGGCCTTTCTGTAACATGGCTAGGCTTATCATGCAGGGCCAGGGGTAACCATGCTGCAATCTTTGTTAAAAGGGAAAAAAGGACAATGTTATCGGGAGAGGGAAGTGCACAGCCTGCAAAGTGAGTATTCCTATGGGATCTGTAACATGACTGATCTCTAGGCAGAACCCAGAGAATCCCATTGTCTTCTACCTCAACAGAGAAAATAGCTAATTTTAATTAGGGAAGGGAAACACTGAAGCCATGAGACTTGAAACTTTATCTTCAGACTAGGCCAATCCTGTGCAAGTTACATCTTTGTAATCTGATCACTGATGCTAGGGTCACAACATGGCATAAACATGGATAGGTGGAATAGGATGTGTCACTTGATATCATCAGGAGTGTCATAGACACTATTCAAGGCATTCTGGGGCGCTACTAGCATAATTGACTAGAGCTGTAGAATGGCTGCAGATAGCTTAAGAATGCCGAGAGAAGTAGAATGGCTGCGGATAGCTTCAGAAGAGCTTTAGCAAGGCATTCTGGGGCGCTACAGTTACTAGTGTAATTGATTAGAATGGCTGCGGATAGCTTCAGAATGGCATGGAGAGCTGTAGAATGGCCATGGATGCAGTAAATGGCCCCAGGTACAGTGAATGCAGTATCTGTATTCTGTATAAATGGCCATCGCGAATAGCTTCAGGATGTATTATAACTTCCAGATGCTGGCAGAAAGGGAGAGCACAATGGGGGGGGGGATTTGTGAACCATGGATAATTGAAACTGCAGATACGGAACCCACAAATATGGGAAGACTATAGTTGAACCTGAAGGCAAGGGGCCTTCAGAAAACTTGCCTTGAAAATTTGGCTGGGCTCTGTGCTGAGGTAAAATTGTCTACAGGCTTCTTTGGACTTGCCTTTATTTATTTATTTATTTATTTATTTATTTATTTATTTATTTACAGTATTTTTACCCCGCCTTTCTCCCCGAAGGGACCCAAGGCGGCTTACAACATAAAAAATACAATACAATACAGAATGTAATCACATTTTAAAACAGTAAAAAATAATTAATGAAACTAATAAAAACATCTAAAAATTGATTTAAAAATATTACATTTAAGACTAGTCAGTCTTAAGACTAGTCAGTTACATTCTTTGTACTAGTCAGTTACGTGTGAATGTTTTTTATTCTGATGGTTGTGCGTTATGTCAGAAGGTGAAGGACCTTTACTGCAGGGGGGCCTCACTGATTTTTTTTTCTCTTTCCAAATGTTTATCTTCCTTGCTAATTGAAAAGTCATCCAAAGATCCCTTTTTTAAATATATACATAAAATCCCCAAGTGCATTTGGGACTCATACCCTATTGCAGCACTATTGATGGGGAAAATGGCATCTGCCGAATCAAACAAATGTTTATATGCAAATATTAAAGTTCAGGGACTCTGATCCTTACTAGATTCAGCAGCCTTGGTTTTATTCATTCTTTGTACAGTATATCCAAATGACTGGAGAAAGGAAGAAGTTGAAAATGTCTATATGTACCAGAAGTTCCATATTCCTAGGACTGTGGCCTTGTCTATTTGAAAACTGAGCAAAATTAGCCTTTATCTCCAGAAATAGGTTATTTCCTGGGTAGAGCTGGGCAAATTGCTCATTTAAAAACAACTCAGCTGCTAAAGCAAAATCTATGTTTGCCTGATTTTAGCCCACAGAAGACCTGAAACTTGACAGATAGTGAAGCAGTGATGCAAGGGAAGATCTGTATGCAATTTGACCAATGGAACACTCAAGAATAGGTGAGAAGGAGTTGAAATTGTTCTCTAGGGCAGAAAATATATTTGGACCATGAAAAGCACTCTAGGTGGGGGAAAGTGCATCAGAAGTATGTCAAAGGGAGAATTATGAACAGAGTCAATACAAAACCATGGGTAAAATCTGTCCAATTTAATGGAACATTAATTCAACATCCTGGACTCTAAAGCTGGGAGTTTCTTTAGTCATTTTATAGGCCTCTTACAGAGAAGTGCAATTCAGAGTGTGCCAGATGAATTTAGACATTTTGGTGATAAATATGAGTTTTAAAATATGATTGTCTTATTTATAAAAATAAAAAACCTTTTTTTTCCTCTATTAAAATGCTGGTTTCACATTCAGACTCTACATCTGTATAGAAAATATATAATTCTCTACTTTGTTTCATTATCTCCTCCTTGTTCTTTATAAAAGTAGGTCATTTATATATCTGGACTGCCAACCTTCTAGCCCTCCCCCTTCCATAGACGTCCTTGTCAGGGCTCCACGTGGCAATTCAAGACTTCCCCAGTCTAAGTACACTCAGCTTCTTGATTGCTTGGCCAGAACTTTCATTATGGTATTTGGAATGAGTACCAAGAGACGCTTCCAAGACATTGCAAAAAAAAGTGTTTTGTCTTTTCTTTAAAAAAAATACCAGATAAGGGTACTCAGCAATTTTGGTTATACAGTATTTTGACAAGGTCAGAATAGAACTACCAGAAATAAACATATTTTGTTTGCACTGAGAAAGCTGAAACCTCTATGGGAGGACAGGTTTCACACATCCAAAACCTTGATACACTTGCATGTCCCCATCCAGTGGCGTCGCTCCGGTAGGGGCGGGGCCGTAAGTATCGCTCCGTCGTAGACCCTTTACCGAGCGAGCAGGAGGCGGCCCTGCCCCCTCACTGTCGGAGCCTTTCCCCTGCGGAGAAAGCAGCAGGCAGGGTCTCTTGCCTGCTGCTTTCTCCGCACGGGAATGGCTCCGACAGTGAGGGGGCGGGGCCACCTCCTGCTCGCTCGGTAAAGGGTCTACGACGGAGCGATACTTACGGCCCCGCCCCTACCGGAGCTACGCCACTGTCCCCATCCCCGTCCCCCCAGGCTGATGTACTGGAGTTACACCTGAGACAGCTGGAAGAATGGCTGAGTAAGTACTCAGTAAGTACTTACCCAGTTAAGTAAGAATGGGTGAGTAACTACTCACCTCACAGTAAGTACTATGAGTACTTACCTTCATTTGTTTCATAGGCCACTGCTTCCCTAACAACTTGGGGAAAATACTAAGTTACTAATACTATGTTACTAATTACTAATTCCTCTTTAGGATGCTTTCTAAACGGGACAGGACTTTAGCCCTCTTGTTACTGACATTTTGGTTCTTCCAAGCATGATTCCCTTGAGGATTCCCTTTAAGGGTGCAAGAGCATCCCTTAGCCAATAGTTGTTCAACGATTAACCTTTTTGGGAATTTCTTTCCTCAGGTTACAAGTTAATCTTTGTGCATATGTTGTGTGATGCTTTCTCCTTGGGAAACCTGGCCTGGAAGTTGCAGAAAGGAGTAGTCTCTGAAAACTTTGAATATTGGTCTGCCTCCTACAGGACATGATATTGTCTGTTTTGCAGTGGCACGTAACAAGCTAAAGAAGACAACTTAGGGACTCATCTGTTTTTTCATGGGGGGAGGTAGTCATGGAGAGATGTCTTTTCCCATCTCAAGCAATGTAGAAAGAACATTTTTAGCCAATTGATTGTATTTTATTTTTATTTCCAAAGTGGTATGATACCAAAAATCCAGATTTTGATTTTATTTTTTTCAGGGTAGGTAACATAACTTTTTAATTGTCTTTATTGAAAGCCCTTTCTATTCTCTGTTTGAAGAATGGAGTTTCTAACAAGAATAACAGAGTTTCAGAACACTGTTACATCACTTTGTAGTATTAAATAAAAATAGAAAAATAGAAATCAAGTTGGCTGATAATTTTCTCTTTTTTGTTTAATGTTCATTGTTTTGTAGTAGAACATCAGGTTGTTTTAACTAGTGTGGATTTATTCTGAGAAAAGAAAGATTCTCCCTTTCAAGATGGCAAAGTGAACAACTATTTTGTAAAAGTGTTTATCCCATAGACAAGGGGAGATGCAGCAAAATGTTGCAGTGTATAACCATCCGGTAAGAAGAGCACTCCCATACAGGGTTGCGGCCAGCCTGGAATTTCTGGCCTCACAGGGAGAGGGGAGTTTCAGGAGGCAACTGGGGGAAAGGACATCTCTTTTCTTTCCCATTATTTTGAAAGCTTGCCCTGCTGTGCTATAGGTGTCAGAAGGTCAGATTTAGGACTGGCTACGAGCCCTGGACCTGAGCATTGTATTATTAAATAGTGCTGAACTGGGTGGTTCTAGAGAAGCATTTCTCAAAGTCCTACAGGGGAGTTTACAGCGGGCCAATGTCAGGATCGTACTTTCCCTGACTCAAAAATGCTTTTTTCAATGTACCTGGTTGTTCTGCCAGCTCCCCGAAGGGTCTGGGGGGGGGGGCTGCTACCACCTCCACAGGTCTCCCCAAGGCTCTAAACAGAAGCAATTGCGTTCCAAAGCCCACTAACGGAAAAATTGGTGGGTCATGACCCACCACTTTGAGAACCCCTGTTCTAGAGAGTCTGAAAGGGCGAGGTGTCCTTTCCTCTTGAAATATCCTTATAAAAGTTTATATCCTTATAAAAGTGACTGAAGGTGATCCGCTGCCCGATGCTGCCCCTTGGCCCTCCGCGCAGAAGGAAATGAGCTTGCTCACCCCCTTTATCTTTCTTCTTCTTTGCACAGTCTTTTTATACAAAATAGGAATTTCAGAATGTGCTGGGAGCAGTCCAGTATGCATAACTTCACAGTATGCATCATTCAAACTCCATTCCCCAATCCTGAATATTTACTAAAAGTATAAGTAACTTGAGCAGATGAGTTTCTTCTCTCCTGGTGCCCTCCATTTTCTTTTTTTAAAAAACTGACACCCCCATTTACAAGCCTTCAACCTGCTGTAGGTCCTGGAAGCTCACAAGGCAGTTTGGCTATTTTAATATACTGTATATATTAAATATTTTTATTGTATGCGTGTATACACCCACACCCACACACACCCCTTCAATTTGTACATTTAGAATCATAGAGTTGGAAGGAACCTATAAGATTAAATCCAACCCCTGCCAATGAAAACTGTATAAACTACGGCATCCACAGTAGATGACTATCCAGCCTCTGCTTAAAGGCCTCCAACAATAGTCTACCACAAGGGTGTCAAAAATAAGACATATGAGCCGGATACAGCCCACGGAAGCTCTGTATCAGCCCACGCGACAATTAAACTATCTCAGTGCCATCCTTTCAGTAGTGCTGCTTCTGCTGAGGCTCTGGGAGCAAAAGTCAGAAGGAGGCCTCAGAAGGCAAGGAACGCTACAGGAGAAGGGGCAGACCAAGAAGGGTGAGAGAGGGAGATGCTGCTGAGGTGCTGGGAGAGCGCAATTATCACAAAGGACACCCTTTCAGCAGCGCAGTTACAGCCGAGGCATCACTTCGCAGAGCACCTCTCGGCTGCTGAGCTGCAAAGTGATGCCTTTGCAGAAGAAGCTCTGCTGAAAGGGCGACCTGCATGATAATTGGGCTCTCCCATATCTTGAAAATATGATAAAGATTTGCACATTTTCTCTTCTGTCATTTGCAGCTAACGAGTTTCTACATGAGAACAAAATGCTTATTTCTGGCCATCATCTGCTTAATGATAACACTTCCTGCTTAATGATGTTACTTCTGGCCCTCAGCAGGTGCCATGAATGTTGTTCGGCCATTTGTATGAAATGAGTTTAACACCCCAGGTCTACCATCTTCTGAGGCAGACTGTTCCACTGCTGAACACTTTGTACCACCAGGAAATTCTTCCTAATGTTTAATTGAAATTTCCCTTGTTGTAATGTAAACCCATTTGTCATGGTCCTATCCTCCAGAGCAACTACTACATTGCCCATGTTGCCTTTACCAGCCTTTAGCATCTCATTGATCGTGGAGTCATCTCCCTCCCCCATGCAGCTTAGTTTAAAGCCCTCCCAGTCAGGCTCCTTCTCAAATACATTTTTCATGGCCGTCATGAGGTGCAGCCCATCACTTGCCAGAAGATGTCAATCCTGGAAGCAATCCTGAACTATTTATATACGTCTGCTGCTCTGCATATCTAAAGAGTCCTCCAAGAATGTAGAAACTACCACCTTACTTTTGGTGGTGCTTCCAAACTGATTTGCTGTAAGACAGAATAAGCATTTGAATTGAAAATACAGGGGGGCACCGGTATCCACGGATTCCTCAACCGCGGTTTCAATTATCCACGGTTGAGGAATCCCCCCCGCACCCTCCACAGTCCCCTCCGCACTTACTTTTAGCAGAAACCTGTGTTTTTTTCTTCAAAAGTTCCGAGTTTCCATCTCTTTTAGGCCTGACCAACTAGACTTAGGTGATAGCTAGAGTCTCAGCAAGGTTGCAGAGACTCTAGCTATTAACTAAGTCTAGTTGCTCAGGCCTAAAACAGATGGAAACTCAGAACTTTTGAAGAGAAGAACAGAGGTTTCTCCTAAAAGTAAGTGCCATGGGGGGCTGTGGAGGGCGCGGGGGGGTCGCGCTCGCCCCCGCACTTACTTTTAACGGAGAAAGCTCCATTTTTTCTTCAAAAGCCTTTGCTGTAGGCCTTACCACCAACAAGTCCTCAGTGCTAGAAAGTCTCAGCAACTTCTTAGCAAGGTTGCTGAGACACTCTAGCACCGAAGACTTGTTGATAAGAAGGCCTACAGCAAAGGCTTTTGAAGAAAAAAAAACACGGAGCTTTCTCCGTTAAAAGTAAGTACTTGGGGGGGTTGTGGAGGGTGTGGGGGGTAGCGCAGGCCCGCGGGGGGTCGCGCAAGCCCACAGGGGGTCGGGGGCCCCCCTGAAAACCACGGAAATGGGCATTTGCCCATTTCCGCGGTTTCAGGTATCCACGGTGGGGGCTGGAACGTATCCCCCGTGGATACCGGGGTCCCCCTGTACAAGGCCGTTTCCTGTTTTCCAAGAGATAACTGGAATTCTAATGGTCTTTCATGTAATGTTTCTGAAGAAAGTTTGCATTTCCAAAACAAGAAGAATGAACTTGTCTTCCTCACAGTATGAAAGAAGAAGGAAATGTACAGACATGCCTAGTCTATAACATTGATTTGTAACTAACAAAGGAAATGTGTACTTATGAGACACAAATCGATGTAACCAGGCTGTGAAAGTGCAAACAGAGATGTGAGAAAATTATTTGATCATTAGTCTTCCTCGGAAAAGAAAGGGGGCCAAGTTTTCATCTCATTTACATGGATACGTTTCCTGCTGAAATCAATCATGAATGTATTCAAGTAATTGAGAGGATAATTTTGTCATTATTCTATGAGATAGCTGGATTATATATGGGAGTTCTAGTTAAAAAAGGGTATATCTTGCAAAATATAGTTCTAACTTCTAACTCAACTAACTTCAATCTTGCAGGATATACCTCTCTTTTTTACTAGAATTCCCATAGTCTATCCAAGTGTTTTGGGATGTTCAGGATCTCTTAACAAAAATCTAATCTGTATTAAGTGATCCTGGGTACACACACCCATGTTTTAAGAACATAAAAAATGTCTAGCCTTTTAAAGCAAGGCCCATCTAGTCCAGCATTGTTTGCAAAAATCCCCAGCAATCAGTAGGTGTTTAGTAATCTAAATTGGCTAGTAGTGCACCAGTGGAATGCTATCCACTTTTTGTCCACCTTAGTATTAGAATACAACCTTGATGGCTAGACAGGATGAGATCTGGCTGCCATTTTGAACTGCATGAGAAGTTCAGAAGATACTGATCTCCTGAGGCCTGTGCTCGTTTCAGCTATGCTCCTACAGCATTCCATAGTAACCTTAACCTTGGATGCCATAGAATATGTGGCATATGGAATAACTTTCAAGTAATAATATATCTAGGTCTGTAATTCTAGCAGAAAAAAAGATAATCCTCTAGGAAAACCCAATTAACCAAGTAGAAAAGATCGTGATTTTGGTTGGAAATCTGAAGATATGGCTCATTAATGCAGAGCTGTTTTCACATCTGACATTAAAAAACGCATAACTCTCTTGTGCAGTTTGTCATATATGTGAATGTTGTTAATGCAGGGTAAAATGCAGAAGAGAACTGAATGTACATTGTATTTAATGTAGGCTTTACATTTGCATGATCAAAATTAAACCAACTTAAATCTAACATGTGAAAGATCCTGGCATTCATTATACAGGTAATATAATCTGGAAATACTTGGTTTCTAAAAGCTTATCTTCACTTGTGAATATTTCACTCTTGTTTATGTTTTCATGTATTTCTTTTCGTATTTGGTGGCAGAGAGACATTGCTTTGCATTCCTATACCTAGTTATACAGGTGTACCCCCTTAATGAAGGATCGCTTAATGACGATCCGCATATATGACGGAGGTTCCCAAATTGTAATCAAAGAATTAAAGCTACAGTACTGTATTTTAAATGCAAAAAAATTGTCATCTTTTACTCTCTGTATTTGTGTGTGTGTGTTTCTACCTCCATTGACAGGTAGAAATCTTGTTGTGCTTTGTGTTACACTCATAATGTACACTGTGTTTGCCATTCACTCTGTGTTACATTGAGAACTTACTTAATGACTTTTTCACTATATGACGGGTTTTCCATAACATATCTACGCCGTTAAGCGGGGGACACCTGTATTGAAATAGTAATGTTCGAAAAATTGACTATATAGACAAACCTTGAATATATTCTATAGCCTTCTAATTAAGGGGAAAATCTTGAAACTTGCAATGATCCATCAGAAAAAGCAGAATATACTATTTCCTAAGCAATTTTTTTCTGCTTGTGTGCAGCCTTACATCCTAGTTCTGTACAACCATTCCCAGTGCTTATATGTCATACTGCTTAAGAACATAAGAAGAACTCTGCTGGATCAGGCCAAGGGCCCATTGAGTCCAAGCTTCCTGTATCTCACAATGGCGTGGCCCACCAGATGCCTCAGTAGTACTCTAGACAACATGATACTTTATCCTGTTGCCACTACCTTGCATCTGGCATTCAGAGTTAGGTTACCTCTAAAACCCAAAGGTTGCATATAATCATGATGGTTTGTAACTTGTGATGGACTTTTCCTCCATAAATCTGTCCAGTACCCTTTTAAAGACATCTAGGCCAGGTGCCATCACAACATCCTGTGGCAAGGAGTTCCACAGATTAATGTGGTTTGTTCACATGACTTGGTTTTGTTCTAATCTAATCTGGTGAATTTGGAGAGGGACAGACATATGTGGCTTGATTCTTCTTTTATATTTAGTTAGGTAGAAAAACCTTGTTACTGAATCACCTCAATTCAGGAAAGTCTTAGTGACTTTGCTTCTCTTCTGCATCAGTCTGTGGATTACGTCATGTTCTCTGCATATGTATATAGCCAGCAAAACCAAGCCTCCTATAGATTTTACTTTGAATGTGTATTTAACTTAGATTTTTAAAAACAGTAATTTCCTAAAGCATTGAGGCTGACATCCATCTCAGTTAAAATTGCTGTTTTAACGTATACTATTCATATTGTTTTTGTTATCTCCCTCTTTCCTACCTTTTAGAAATGGTTTGGGGATATTGCTGATTGAAACAGAGCTGTCCAAAGCAGTTGAACCCAAGTCTCAGACACAGAGAGTATTTACCCCTGGGTAAACGTTGTGTCATGATATTTTAAATTAAGAGCCTTTGTGTCAGGAATTGCTGTTATATAATACATGCTGTCATCTGGAGTGAGGCACAGTTATGCATATTTAGTTGGTTTACTTTGTAATGCGTCATTTCAAGTGGCCAAAACATAGTACAGGAAGTTGTGTACTTTTTTTTTTCATGGCTTATGCAACTCCCAAGTAGAATATGTTCTTGACACCAGATGGTAAAGCACAGTCAGTTGCAAGTTCCATTTTCCAGATGCGTTGATGCTTCTTGTCTACTTGAAGCCAGTTCAAGCTTCTTTGCAAACTTTCATCCAAACTTTCAATTTTGTTTTAACTTTTCATTCTGCAGTTTTCAAGACTATTTGTAGAAATCATAATTGAAGCAAAAAATGGGGCCTGAATTAAAGATTAGGCTACATATGCTGTAGTGTAGGGCCCTAGTCAAACTAGGGAGCCTCCTGTCATGTAACTATCTAGTATAATTAATTAGAGTGAGGTCATGGAGCGATCTCTGGAATGCATTAAAATTTCCCCAGAGTTCAAAACACGTGCTTTGAATATGATGGCATCTCCCTTATCATGTGACAGGGAAGCTATATTCATGTTCCAATTCATGGGGAAACTGCAATAGTAATTGGAAAATAATATTTGTGCATATTGTGAGTAGAAGGGTTCAGAAAAAGGGAAAGGATGTATGCTGCCTCGTTATCCTTCTGTAATTTTATGTTCAGAAAAGTGCTGTGATGTATGACTAGAACAGGTATGTTATCATAGAATATAATTCAACAGAATCCCTCCAACTCTGGGGAAAAAGACTGTGCACATTAGTATAGAGAAATGTTTGAACATGAATGTCATGTCCTGAACTGGTCCTTACATACATTTTTGAGTGTGTAGCACAATCCTTTGCATGTCTACTTGGAAATAACTTCTCCTGAGTTCAATAGGAATTACTCACCGGTAAGTGTTTTTAGGATTTCAGCCTTAGAAATCTATATCTCGGTTCATATTTCAGTGACTTTTGTTGCCTGCTTTGCTTTCTCAAGCCATCAAACACAGGGAGATATGTGTCTGAAAACTACAGAATTGCTGAAATCATATACTTTTCACACGTTTAGCTGTGTCTTAATATTTTGATTCTAAAGATAACAGTAAAATCAAATGCATCTCAGCCTTATTTAAAAAAAAAAATTCAAGCGCTTTGGAGATGGAGAACAGTTTGAAAACGGGAAGTACTGTTATCTTTTAACATTTTTGATAGCTCATGATAGCCCAGCCCAACTCTTTGCTATTGAAGAAGGTAGGATGGAACTTAAAAAAAAAATAGCCACTCCTTTCTTCTTCCCTTCTTTCCATGAGGCACCGGGAGTTGTAAGAGGCAGCATATATGTGTGTCTGGGAGGTAGACAGATTTCATACCTGAAAATGACTTGCTACTATTAGACATTCAGTTACCAGGGGGTATGTAAGACAACTGAAGCTCTGTTTTTAACAGAGACATTATTCATGCTACTTGTTGTAACAGTAACCTTCTTCAAATGAGACACTGACAAAAGTCTGGAGAAATCAGTGTCAGCTGAATACAGCCATTCTCCTGATACCTTCTGCCTCTCATGTAGAGCACTCAGGTTATTGAGAGTGGGGATTACTTCTAATTCTGAATCTCTTGAAGTCTCCCAAATTCTGAGCTGATGCCTCTGTCAGTGGCTTTCTGCTGGAGAGGTTGGGTGTGCTGGTGCTGTAGTCATGGACAAATGTTAGCTCTTATTGCACTATTCCCAACACTTCCTTTGTTTGATTAGTAGGACTGAAATAGTTATGAGCCAAATTAACATTACCCAGTACTTTCTCAGTTAGTGCTGCTTTGAGAGAATGGAGCCAGAATTACTAGTCACTCTTCTAAACTTAATCTATCATGCATAATTTTTTTAGTAGTGTTAAAACCTGGAATAGCTTTAGACTTCAGTCTTTACTCTTCTTTACAACAACTTGTGACATGTGGGTGCAAGGCCACCCCAAACCTCCTGGCGCCTAGGCAGCATGCCAAATTCTGCCCCCCTTTACCTGGTGATGTGCCAACCTCTGCTCCTCCAACACTCTAGCCTTCCGCTCCCCTCTCCTCCACACTCCTGTTTTGCCTCCCTCTTCCTTTTCCAACCCAGGGAGTGGGGGTAGGAGGATCAGTGGAGGTGAGCAGGCGGATAAAAGTGTACATCCCCTGCCAGTCTGCTCCCTGAAGCAACTGGCAGGGGATGGCCTGAAAACTTTCTTGTTTAAGGAAGCCTTCTGAGTCCTTGCCTTTTTTAACATCCTGCTGGTACAGGTGGAGTGCTGCTGTTTTTATGCCCTTGTTTTAATTGTAACGTGATCTGTTTTTATTAATTTTTAGATGCTGTTTTTTACTAGTTTTCGTGAATTGTTTTTTGTTTTAAAAATGATTATTATTATTTTTTTTTGTACTGTATTTTATTCTTTTTTCATGTTGTAAGTCGCCTTGGGTCCCTTTGGGGAGAAAGGCGGGGTAAAAATACTGTAAATAAATAAAATAAATAAACTGCTTCAGTCCGGCTCATGGATAGGCTGGCCCTGTGTGGATATAACTTGGAGAGTAGTGAGTTCCTGTAGCTACTATCCCTGCGTCATCCCCTGCCAATGAATGCAGTTAAACTGTGAGGAACAAACTAGTGACATGTAAGACCCACATATTTGTCCCTAATTTGTTGATATCAGCAGAGAAAAGTTGTGGGACCTAGCACAAAAGATCATTTATATTTACAAGTATTTATTTTTAAAAGCTTCCCTACTGCCTTTCTCCTGCAGTAGAAAGTGGAGCAGTTTACAGCAAAAAAATATAGTACTATAATCATTCTTAGCAGTATTTCCTATTAAGAATGGCAACAGTATACATTTCTGCAGTAATATATTGGCCTCTCTAAAGCCAGAGACTCTAGTTTCAGGCATTGGGGGGGGGGGGGGGGGAATCTCTTTTACATTAGGCTCACTTGCATAACACCAAGGTTGCAATTTTCAGTAGCTTTTGAAATGGCTGCTAATCATTTAATATACTCACAAGGTTGAATACCAATAAATCGTAAGCAAATAAGACTAATACTGAATAGCAGCTATTACGATCATTCAGGTATGGTTTTACATGCTTTAGTGATACTGTACCGTGAAGTCACTTCCAGTACTAATATTTATATTTACAACCCACCTAAAGTCTCAGTTTGGATGACAACTATTTTATATAAAAAGCCAGAAAACATTCACTGAAAGTGTCCCAGTATAGAACATTAAGAGGAATGAAAGACTAGTATGGAAAATGTAAAACTTTGGAAAATATTTCATACAAATAATAAAAATGTATTTGAATCCCCATATATTGTACAGCATTTGTCATTTTGCACTTGTTTTCCATAGCCACCTAACCCAAATTGTTCACCTTGGCCCCATGAAAAATACAATTTGTTTAAAAATATGTATTAGTATTGAGATTCAGCTTCATAATGTCCACACCATAATTAGATTATGTTTTCCATTCAGTGGGAGCAAATAATCTACAAACGTCTTTCTGGAAACAATGGAGCGAAGGTATTGCTGAAGATGAAATAACAGCAAAATATCAGTAAATTGAACTAGTTTGTAGAAAATAGGCCAGTCACTCTCTTCTGGTGTTGTTGTTGTTTTTTGTGCTTCCTGTCCTCTTCTCAGACTTCAGTTGACATCTCTGTGATTTTGAACAGATTTGGAAAAATCACCAATATTTTGACAGGGTTCCTTGGCAATTAAATGTTCCTAAAACTCATTTGTCATAACTAGCCAAAGCAATGGATTGGATGGATACACTGTTGTGACACAGCCAATTTCTACTCATTTTAACAGTCTCTGGTGATTTTAGGTGGTGGTGATTCTCTTTCCATTGGTAGCAGCCCTTGGTGAAAATTGTGCTTTCTCTGAATAAAGAAGTTTCATTATCTGCCTCAGGGCACTTTTTACCCCATGTATTCTCAGTAATAAAGCAGCTACACTTGGATTACAGCTTGAAAGTAAACAATCTACTGCAATCTATTGTCTGTTTACTCAGCTAGAGGTACCATTGAACTGTTTCTCAGCTCATTTGAAGTTCCAGTAAACATTAAATAACAATTAGATGATCATTAATTGGGCCATACTTTCATCATGTAAGCAGGACAAATAGGGGACTCTGATTCTTAAACCAGGAGCAGGCCAAGCAGAGATGTTGCATGATTTGTGGGAGAAGTGTCCCTACTACCCCACCCCCCAAGAAAGCAAAATTTAAAAAACCTTTGGAAAGCCGCCAGGTGAGCAAGAAGAGGGGAGGAAGGCAGGTGAGACAGAGCTCTGACACCTTTTCCTCACTCGGTATGGTCTTGTTTTAAGCAACCAGGATGAGCAGAGCATGCTGGGTGCGCTCCTGTTTATTTTAAACAGGGCTGTACGGAGTAAGAATGAAGAAGCAGTGCTGGAGTGAAAGTTATGACATGGGTAAGGGGGATGGCTCCCTGGATCACCCCACTCCACTTCTCCTTGCCCACTCAATTGCTTTCCTAAGCAGCTGTGTGGGCGAGGAGGTGGTGGTGGCAGCATTTTTTTTTCCCCTTCCAGGGGATCTGGAGGATGAAGTGGGCTGCAGCTGGATTGGAGACCCAATTAAAGCAGCTGGGTGGATGGCAAGTCATAGGGGCGGGGGACACAGCACTCCTCAATTTGATGCTCCCCCCTCAGCTCACTGCTTGAAGCGAGCAATTCAGTCAACCTCATTGCTAGGTTGATCCTGGTCAGAACCCTTCTGTGATTAGCCACTGAATGGATAAGATATACCGTATTTATTGGCGTATAAGACGCACTTTTTTGTCAACATTTGTGACCAAAAACAGTAGGGTGCGTTTTATACGCCAATACTAAAAAATCCCTTTTCCCCCCTTGCCCGTTTTAAAGCATTTTCGGGCTTACCGCGTTTTTCCGGAGCCTGAGAGCTCCCTTGTGCTTTCTTCCCTAACTAATCTATCCGATCTACAGCTGTTTGTCGGGTTTAATTTATGCACGTGCATGAGTTGAGCTTCTCAGCAGCCAGCAGAGGGCGCTATGCTCAGTTCAGTTCAGCTGAGCTTCCGAGGGCCTGCTCTTGAATGCAGCATGGGTAAGCTTCTGAACTGGGCCTAGTTGGGAGGCTTTGAAAACTGCATAGGTGAGGTGGGGGAAAAGAGTTGAGTCTGTGGGGGTTGTATTTGGGATTTATGTTGTTTAAGAGTTGGTAAGAGTTGAGTCTGGGGGTGGTAAGAGTTGAGTCTGGGTTTTTTTGTACTTTTATGTTTTTTACTGTGGAAACTGCAGGGGTGGGGTGGGGTGGGGGGGAAAGAGTTGAGTCTGGGGGTTTTGTATTTGGGATTTATGTTTACTTTGGAAACTGTGCATGGGTGTGTTGGGGGGAAAGAGTTGAGTCTGGGGGTTCTGTATTTGGGATTTATGTTTACTTTGGAAACTGTGCATAGGTGGGTTGGGGGGGAAAGAGTTGAGTCTGGGGGTTTTTGTACTTGAGGTAAATGTTTTTTTACTTTGGAAACTGTGCATTGGGTGGGTTGGGGGGGGGAAAGAGTTGAGTCTGGGTTTTTTTTGTACTTGGGATTTAAATTCTGGTGCATTTTGTTCATGTGTCTTATTGCTGTGTGTTTTAAAAGATCCTGGTATTTTTGTGCAATTTATGTAAATTAGCTAATTAAGCAGCCAAGCAGTAAGTGGCCAAGTGGCCCAAAAATGCGTTAAATATTTTTTTTTCTTGAAACCCAGGGCCAAAAGGAAGGTGCGTCTTATACGCCGGTGCGTTTTATACGCCGATAAATACGGTACTCAAAAAGGTCATGTATGAAACATCCATCATGAATTCCTTCATCTCTATTGGTTGACAGTAATTTCTCATGATAATTGACCCCTTTCTTAATAGTCAGCAGCAAACAACTTCATCCCAGGTTTTTTTTACTGTTTCCTCTGTCATACCCCTGGATTCATCCATGATGTTCTCAATCACCTCACCTGAACTCAGATTATGAATTAACTTTTATCCGTTTATGGGAATACATTATTGAAACTAAAACATTCTAATCAACATTTTAGAAACATATTTAATATTCTGCATAGACTATTAAATGGAATTTTCCTAGTCCATCTAGTATAAGGAATTTTCCTAGGCCTTCAAATATCAGGGTTTGTTTTTAAATATGCACTTCATGTAATTGGGTACCAGTTCTCCCCCCCCCATAAGAAGTGCTTTAGAGCTCTCTTCTCCTCAGTCTCCTCACCCTTTCCAATCAGTCTACTGAGGAATTTTCTGATATTTGTCATTAGTAGGTATTTCCAAATTTTGGGTAGAACTCACATTTCTATAGAAATATTGTTCTCTTGTTGATTCATTCTTAATTGCTGCTGCCAGAAATGTCAGACTTTCTTGACAAAAATATTACAGTATTATAATTATGGCCCACTGAGCTGCAGCATGTAGATTCAAGGTTTGTGGGCTTGTCCAGGGCATGAAAAGGTTGCTAGTCACAGAAACTTGGGTTTATCCAGTTCAGTGATAATTGGGTCTGTTTATTGAAGTTGTATGTTCAGGGATGCTTGGGGTTTAGAATATGCTCAAGAGAACAACATTATATATTTATTGAATATCAGACCATTAGAGGTGGATCATTTTAGTAGTGGTGGTGGTGGAAACCTGGGTAAGCAAAGTTAACCAGTCTAAAGAGGTATTGTTGCTTATTTGGGTCAAGCTGTGGCATGTGCTTCTTGAAGGAAACTTCCAGTGCATGCATGTTTACTCAAAAGTAAAGCCCATTAAATTCAATGGAATTTACTCCCAGGAAAGTGGGTACAGTATTGCAGCCTTTGTCTCTCCCATCTTGGTTCCTTGACTTGTAGAAATTGTTAGCCTACTAATGCTGCGGGACTACCTTAGCTGTCGCTGTAGCCCACAGAGCAGCATTTCTTGGGCTTTCTGGTCAAGTGTGCTCTTCATTTCAGGTTGCATACAACAGCCTAGCATGGGAGCTTCTGAATCCATAGAACTCTGGCTTCTACTGCTCACAGTATATAGCAGATCTACAACCAGCTTACACAGTCCTTGATTCCCAGTGCTGGAGAACAGTAATGCTGAGGGCGTTGGAACTTTTGAAACTTTCAGGATCTTCTGAATAAACATTCTCCCCTTGTCCTCACTTGACCTCTAGAAACTGAAAGTTCATTCAACCATAATTGGGTTGAAAACTTGTGTTTCCAAGTGCCAAATTTGAGCTGCAGTTGGTTTAAGCAAGAACTACATCTTGAGCAAAGTGAAATTTTATAGGGTGTCAGATGAAAATGCAACAGAGAGCTAGTTACAGATAAGTAAGAGAGATTGTGTGACAAACACTAGGAACATGGTGTAGACTTTAACCATATAAACATTCATTGCATTTCCAGGTTTCCATAGAAGAATGCCCTTGGGAATAGAAGGAAAGGAGTTTTTTTCTTTCTTTTTTTTTGTAGATGCTACCAGGAAACTGACCCTTCCTTTAACAAACTGGATGTAGTTGCATCCAGTCACAATGGAACAGTCCACCTAAATGATTTATCATGGAGAAATGTTTGATTTTCAGAAATAAACCATTTTATGTGTGGTATAAAAATTCTTACTTCCCCTTCCTGGTAAAGCAGAACTTTGGTGTGAAATACCTCAACGTTTTTTTATGTGTGCTGTCTGTGCAATAATCATAATTTCCAAATGATGCATTCTGCATTCGTTGTGACAGGTACATAGCATTGCCTACACAAGCACAAACATGTCTTTCTTAGTGCAAGCAACATAATTGGATGTTTTTCTTCTTCTACATGTAAAAACCACCTTCTGTCCTAATAGGCACAATATGTTGGCTATGGCACAGAATACAGTTTGCAAGACATGCTAGCCAGGGTACAGAGGATTTATTCCATCAATGATCAGGAAAGAAAAAGCTAACTTTTTTAGTCTCTTAGTTTGTGCCGTTGGATGTTGTCTCTAGAGCTTTTTATGAGCTTGAATTTGCTCCTCTTTCCCAGCCCAAACCCTCCAAAAATAAATGGAAACCAGTCCAAACCCCAAACATATTTTGGAAGAGCTAGCTCATTTCAAACCAGACACAAATTGTGCATGGTTATATGCACTCCAAATACAACTTAAGAGTACAGTATTACCATCAGTATTTAATAAGACCACCTTGATATTTATAGTCGAAGGGTATATTTGTACCAACTCTGGCTCCAGGATTTGGGATGCCCTTGGCAAGATGCCTTCCCAAATGTAAAGCACTGTGTGTTCAAAACACAGTGGTTTTGAAAAGGGGACAGCATAGTCAAATTCACTTACCCATTGATACAGCAAAGTACAGTAGTTGAAAGAAGCTGGTTAAATAAGAATTCTGTTGGAATGCCACTGTTGGTTCAACCAGAAAGCCGAGGTGTATGTTAGCTCATGGTGCTGTGTAAAAGTATATCACATTTTACGTGTGTTTTCTTTCATACTTTTCCCAACACAACACTATTACTTTTCCTGACACTTTTTCCTGTTTTCGTATTTTTCTTGCTGCTTTTTTCAACAACTATGTTTAGTACAACTACTATGACCATATACAGTTTTACCGTCTAAAGTGTACATTGAATATCTAAATTAATACCTGTTTCTAAAAAGTTAACGAAATGGGCTAAAGGAGGAGAGCAATTGGGATTCTGTACAGTGCATGAATCATGAACTACTAAACTATTTGCTACTTTCTGCCTTTTGAAAAGGCCGAAATGACTCTTTAAATCCAGTAGGTGAAATCCCACAATATAGTCTTAACTTTTTATAATTGCAGAACCCTGCTTAACTAGGAACTGTTGAAAAATAACTGAATCTAAACTCCTCAGGAATATATAAAATATATAGAAATATTTAACTCCCACTGTCAGTTAGATCGGGTAAGGTCTCAGTTCAGTTCTGTAAAAAGCACTGGACAGTTTGAATAGAGATGTTCTGTCAGCAGACAGTTGTAAATAAACTATCCGAGCAGGGAAGCATTAGCTAGTTGTTGATTTGTTTTAATTTACATCCCCAGGAAAGGAAACTCTGAAAGAGAGTAAATTTAGACACTTTCTAGCATGTGTGTACTATGTTAGGTGGAGGGCAGATGAATCTACTGCTTTTGTGCATTGTAAGTAATAGGATATGACAGACCATATCAGAGAAGTGATGCTGATTAATGAGCAGCTCAGGGAAGGAGACCAACAAGTGATGAAGGGTCACAATCCAATTTATGGAAGGGGAAAGTGGAGTATCAAAGCATTAGTATGAGGAGTTATGTAGAAGGCCCATTAATCAGCACTGCCTTATAAGAAACCCACATCTTTTTATTGACTTTATTCCCCTTGCAATTCCACTGAAATCAAAACTGTATATACTTTTAAAATGCATTGAAACCCACAGCTCAAAGGGCCTCACTGCTATAATAAAAAGGTATATCCTTTACTGAAAAGTGGAGAAATTATATCGCATTTTCAAACAATTTCCTCCTGAAACTACACATGACTGGTTGCAATAAAACATGCAAAATTAGCACAGCAGTGTTCCCTTGGGAGAAAAAGACACAGATTACACTGGTCTACAAAAACATTTTTTTTCTGGCCTGGACTTTTGCAGCTGTTTTAGACTAATTTTGGGGCGCTGATTCCAAATCTGGCATCCGTTTTTGTCTAACACATCAGGTTTTTGAGATATCAAATATTGCATTTGATAAAATCAATGAAAAACAGCAAATTTACACTGGTCTACAATTTTTTTCTGGTCTGGACGTTTGCAGCTGTTTTAGACTAATTTCAGGGTGCTGATTCCAAATCTGATCTCAGATTTGCTCTATCACATCTCGTTTTTATGCTATCGACATACCCCATTTTAATTGATTTTACCCAAAATTAACTCTGTCACTTACGATTGCAAGTTGTTGCGAGTCAGTGACTGCTTTAGTGTTAAAATATGGTGCTGTATTTTTAGGATAGTGTGTTTATAATATTTTATGTAGATGTCCACATTTATTTAATATTTTCCTTCTGCAGGGCGTGATCTAACAATGGCTACAACAAGGGTTCTCAACCTGTGGTATGGGTACCCTTAGGGGTATGTGGACCTCTTCCTGGGGGTACACCAAGCCCTGCCCCTTATCTACCCCACCAGCAGCTAATTAAGTGTTAACTAACATGGATTTTAAATTGTAATTATTTTCGAAGCCCTTCTGTCTCTCTGATTTTGGTTTTGGGCTTATTTTTGTACTTTGAAAAATGGGGTATGCCAATATCATAAAAATGAGATGTGATAGAGCAAATCTGAGATCAGATTTGGAATCAGCACCCTGAAATTAGTCTAAAACAGCTGCAAAAGTCCAGGCCAGAAAAAAAAATTGTAGACCAGTGTCAATTTGCTGTTTTTCACTGATTTTATTAAATGCAATATTTGATATCTCAAAAACCTGATGTGATAGACAAAAACTGATGCCAGATTTGGAATCAGCGCCTCAAAATTACCTTAAAACCATTGGAATACCTTATGCCAGAAAACGTGTGTTGACCAGTGTTATTTGGTGTCCAAGGCTCCTCTCAACTCACTAACAGCTTGGGAGATAGCTGGAGATGTGTGTATTCCACAATTTTATACCAGTGCAAAATATACTATTAGGGACAGAGCACAGCATCCTAAGAGTCCCACAGCCCAATCCTATCCAGCGCTGGTACAGCGAGGCCATGTGGCCCACGCTGTATCCAGCACTGGCTAGGAGCAGGCTGGAGGTCTCCTTGGGGTAAGGGGACACTTGGGGTAAGGGGACCCAATCAGCCCTCCCCCTGCCCTGTTACGCCCCCTCCCCACCCTCCCCCAGCCCCCACACTGCTTGGAGCGACCTTACCTGTTCCGGCACACGAGGCTCCTGGATGCAGTGTTAGTGGAATGGCGCAGGCCTTCTCACTTGCGCTGCCTACTCTCAAGGTGTTGCAAACATGCTTTACGGCATAGGATTGTGCCACTAGCTGTCTTTCTTTTTTTTCTACAGATACTTGTTATAGTTTGGACTACTATCATGCGGATGTTTTTTGTTGGAGAAAACATTAATACTAGAGCAGTGGTTCCCAAACTTTGTAGCACCGGGACCCACTTTTTAAAACAACACTCTTATCGGGACCTACCTAGCTTTACAAGGCTTTTTTAAAAAAGTTTCATTTTCCCAGCACTCAAGCCTCTGTTTTTATCCTTTTTACTATGGGGGACACACACCTTCTGGAGCTTTTGTTGAGCTCCACGTTCATCGGATCGGGACCATTCTGGTGACCTTGAGTTCCCCTTTGCCTGGCCTTTGATAAAAGCTAAGGCACGGTTGCCTACTCATGAATCAATATGCACGTGTGACTCAAATTTCTTTCCATAGGGCTCAATATATTTTCTTTGTCATTTTGGATGGGGGACATCCTTCTGGAGAGTTTGAGAAACACTGCACTAGAGTATAGATTAACCTAGTAGTACCTTCATAACAGTTGCTAGCCAGTGTTCCCTCTAACCTGCGCGGCTGTGCTACTGAGCAGCTTGAATCAGAGCCCCATGCAGCTTCCATCACAGTGCTCTGGAGCTCAGCAATGACATCATTACCAACTGCTCTGGAGCTGCCCCCGTGCTCTGCACACTCCCTGTAAAATTTACAGGGAACATTGTTACTAGTATGTTATATTGTTGACTTTAAAATACTGTGAATATACAAACTAAAACTAACATTACACACACACACACACACACACACACACACACACACACACACACACACACACACACACACACACACACGAGTGTGTTCTAACTGGTAGTTTAGTCAAGGCATTTATTTGTTTAAATGATTTGTATCCCACCTTGCCCTCTGATTAAACAAAGTGCTCAAGCGGTATACAGTGTGTACAAAAAACCCTAGTAAAATGCAAAAATAAGAACAAAATATAAAGTGCAGTACAGTTGGCCCTTGCTATCTGTGGGGGATCCCATTCCAGGATTCCCCCATGGATAGCGAATTCCGTGGGTAATGAAACCTGCGGGGGGGGGGAGTTCAAAAGCCTCTGGAAGACCGTCTGAGGCCCTCCTTTCGTGAGTTCGAAACCCGGGGTTAGTCAAATCCGAGGGTTCCGAATCCGTGGAAAAAAAGAGCTGAGTGTAATTGTAAAATAATCATAAAGAATAATGCAATAAAAACATTAAAACAAAATAAAATCACAATAACCAAAAGCAATTAACTAGGAAGGGAAGACCAGGCAGAGAAGGATTTCTCCTATGGTTAAATGCTTTACAATAGAAATTAATATACATACTGTTGTTGTTGTTGTTGTTGTTGTTAAGAATATTGATATACTGTACCACTTTTCAACAAAAGTTCACAAAGCAATTACCGGTAACTAAGAAAATCAAATAACTAAATGATTCACAGTCCCAAATGGACTCACATTCTAAAGAGATGCAGAAGAAACACCAGCAAACAGCCACTTGAAAATACACTGTGCTAAATATAAGATCAACACCACTTGAAAAAGTGCCTTGTTGCCCAGTTAACATTAGTGTTTTAATATTGGATTTTTTAAAAGCCCTGCACATATGAGTAGCTTTCCTTGCATTCTTATAGCTTATATATGCTTGTGTATACTCTCAAGTTTGGAGACTTAAGGCCAGGTTTCACCTTCCAGTGTTTCCCAAATTTTTTCGACCTGCGCCTCCCTTGACCATTGGCAACCATTGGCTGCGGCTCCCCATCACATTATGCCAATTGGCTTTGCACTGTTTTCCGAGAAGATTCTGTGGCACTCCGTGGCTCCCCTGGCTGGTTTCCGCAGCTCCTCTGGGAGCCGTGCCTCCCAGTTTGGGAACCACCTACTAAAAGCATAATGTGGCCTGGTGGGTTGTTCAGTAAAAAAAAAAAAAGCAGCAGCTTGTGGAAGGCAGACAAAATGGAGCGAAACAGTAGAGCTGAGGATTTTAGAACTTTGCCCGGCCATGGTTTTGCTCCTGATTGTGGCCCTTCCCATACTATTTTAAACATTGGAAGCTGGTGGCCACAACTGGGAGCAAAACCATGACAGGGGCACAGTCCTAAATCCTCCCAACCATCATGCTGCCACAGTTCAGCACTGTTTTGTGTGTTCGCCAGTTGCTATTTAAAATAACAACAACACTGGGCCACTTTGTATGTTTACATGCAGATTTAATGTGGTCCTTAATTTTTTCCATAGTACTCTTTGCCTTTCTAATAGGATTTTGGGGTGAAAAAAAGCTGCTCGCTCTGAATGGTCTTTGATGTCCAATTCTTTATGTTACACTTGAAAATCAACATGATTGTCCACCTGGCAATTAGTGAGCATGTTGAGAATTATTACTGTCAGAGACGAACTGGATTTAGGAGCCTAAGAACTAAGGATTTACAGTGCAATCCTGTCTACATGTAAACTGGTGGAGCAGTCTAGGGTTTTGCAAAGGTGCCAATAAAGCATGTTTGCAGTATCCGACCAGTAAGTGGTGCTGGCAGAGAGGCTTGTGCCACTCCTCTGGTGCCACGGGACAAATCACTGTCGCAGCAGAAGGGCAGGGAGAGGGTGGGGAGGGGTGTTCCAGGAGAGCCAGATTGGTCTGCCAGGCCCAGGAGGGGGGAGGAATTGGTGGCGGCATGCTACACCAAATCCTATCCCCCTTCCTGGGCCTGGCCAGTGTTACACGGACAACTCGAATGTGCACCAGAAAAATAGCTAGCGCACATTTGAGTAGACCCATTGGGGCGGCTGGGGCTCTTCTTGGGGTAAGTGAACAAAGTCCCCTTACCCCGAGGAGACCTCCGGCTGTGCCGGCGCGGGCCCCATTCTGCACAGGATGTGGCGGGCGCCTTATTTGCCTTATTTGTCCTGCTAGACTGGATTGTGCTGCCTGTATCCTAAATATTTGAACTAACATGTGAAAGATGGTTGAATATACAAGCACTTGGCCTAAATCAGACAAACTCAGGCTTTAGTCGAAGGGTTATCAGCACTGTATATTAATTTGGAAGACAGCATGTACTAGTACATCCAATTCAAAATGAGTTCAATATAAGAAGCCTTGCTGGATCTCAGAGCAAGGTTTATTTAGTCTTTTTGTCTCCAGTGGTGGCCAGCCAGATGCCTCTAATGTTTACCAGGAAGACATCATAAGGATGCTCATCCCCTGTTGCTTATTTACAATATCTAATATTCAGAAGTATACTGTCTTTGGTCATGGGCGTCCAATTTGGAAATCATGGAAAATAGCTATTGATAGATTTATCCTCTAAATCAGTTTACCTTTTACTGGTAGGAAAGATACTTCAGCCACTTGGTTATTTTAGTTGCCTGTCTCTATATCCTCCCTTTCTCTGTGGCATCTATTTGGCGATGGGACACCCAGAACGGTTCTTAGTGTCTAAATGTAAGCATGCAGAAGATTTATACAATGGTATTATGATACTGTGAACAATGTATTTAACGGACTAATGAGGGTAAGGGGTGTCCGTTAATGTAAAAAGTATGTTAAATCCAAATGCATTTCTGACAATGCACATGCCGCATGTTAGCGCATGTGCACAACATATATGACTTTTTAAAGAAGTTGACAATGTCCATTATATCTGAAGACTGTTAAATTGAGGGACCATTTGCAATTGATTTCCCAGAAATTCCTAACTCTGAATTTGCCTTTTTCACAGTTCTCTAAGCTGACATTTTCCTAAGAGCTTTCCACTATGATTGCCAAAGGCTGCAATCCATTATACACATACCTAAGAATAAATTAATTTGAACTCAATGAGACTTACTTCTGAGTAGATATGCATAGGATTGTCCTGAGAATCTCTCTTCTGGTTGGTCACAACCAATTTAGATCCCTTCAGCATTTATATGTGAAGTTAAGATAGTTTGCCCTAATATTCATCACATCACATTTTTGTTGAATGTCATTTAATTGCCCAGTCTGGAGAGGGTTTTTTTGGGAGTTCTTCATAATCACCTGGGAAATTTACCATCTAGAATAATGTTATCTGCAAATTTGGCTAATTTACTGTTTATTCTGGCTTAATTATTCCTGAGAAAATGTATGAACAATCCAATCATTTTTTCATTTTGTTGATTATTTCCAGTACAGGCACAGCGTTTCTTCATTCTCTGCCCCAATGAATGTCTGCACTAGGTCCAAAGCTTGGAGTGATTTACCTGAAGAGTGATTCCACTCAGAAACCACTGTGAGTAAATTATGTATCCTATATAAAAATATTATTGTTTGGGCAAAAATAAACCAAATTCTTTGTTTGGCAAGAAGGACTATATACCAAAAAGAAGTTGCAGCAGTGTGTTGCAGTTTTTCTTTCTTCTGTGAAGGGGTGTCATTTCAGATTACATTTTCGGGGAGGCAGTGTTAAATAAGGTTTGTAAGACAACTGTTGGATACTGGTTAAATTGTTAAAATCAGTCAGTTTTGTGAGCATTTGTTCCAATTAGAAATTACAAAGAGTTGTTCACATACAATGTTTCTGATCCCTTAAACTGTGGTCTGAAAGACTGGCAACAAGCCTTGTGTTTGTGCTCTCTCCTTCTCTCCTTCACATCGTCTTGTTTATTCAAGGTAAGTTAGTACTTCTTAGTTCAGGGAAACCATAGTTTATCATTACACTCAAACCATGGTTTCCAGTCTTGCAAGGCAAGCACCAACCATAGTTTGCTGGTTTGGATATACTGTAATGACAAATGATAGCTTTCCTGAAGTAGAAAGTAATTAATTGACCCTGAATGCACAAGAAGAGATGGACGAGAGGGCTCACAAGCACAAGGCAGACTGCACATGCACCAGAATTAATTTTAGAAATTGTTCAAGTTAAACTGGAAGACAGGCCTCTATAAACATTATTTTGGACGAGATGGGGAAAATCACACAGTTGAGTTTTCCTTCTCTCTACCTGCCTCCCCCAGCTTTTTTCGGACTAGTTATTTTTTAATAGCACTAAAAGTATCAGTTTGATAGCCCAATCCTATGCTGGCCTCCGTCAGCAGTACTGAGCTCCGTGCCGTTGCATAAATCATGTTGCGACAGCGTGGAGGCCAGCACCGACAGGCCTCCACCGGCGAGAGAGCTGTACCCACTGGAGGCAGGTGAGCTCTACACTGGTCGGCAGGAAGGCGGTGAAGAGGCATTTCTGGGCGAGGAGGAGGGCAGATCAGCCTGGGAGGGGATGAGCTTGGCGGAGGAGGCCTCTGCCAAATCCTATCCCCTGTCCCAGGCTTGAAAGCCCAACACATGGCTGCTTGGAGCTGCGCCGGCCATTTAGCTGGTATGCCTCCAAGTAGCCCTATAGGGGCTACTGGGGCTCGACACAGGGGAAGGGAACAATCATCCCCTTCCCTCGAGGAGACCTCCAGCCCTGCACTGGATACAGCAGAGCCTGCACCGGTGCTGCTGCATCCAAGTACAGGGCTTTGGATAGGATTGGGCTGTTAATGTATTTCTGTTTTGCATCACATTTGTTAGTAGGTAAAGAAGGAATTTGAATGGTTTTTGCTACAATGTGGTTGATATGCTTCTCTCCTGTTGCTGGAGGCTTGCTACTGTACAAGGCATTCCTTTGTTTTATTACAGATTTTTAGATGACCATTTTTTTTACAGACTTTGAGAATATTGTTTCATGAGATAATGTTATTCTTATTATTAATATTTTAAATGGTTTTTCTAAGTATGGAATAGCATACATATGCTTTGTTTAGATCATGGCCTCCAATATGGTGATTCTTAAAATGTCTCCTATAACAGACCATTCTTTGTGGACTACTACATATTCTCATGAGTGCCATGTGTGCAGTTGCTTTAAATGCTTTTGAATTCAGAGTCCAGTGTCGTTATGTGGAACCTGTAGGATGAAAGCAAAGAGACTAAAATCAATCCAGAATAATAGTGTCGTGACTTGATTGCTGAAAGTGTTAGAGACATGAAGAATGTAAAAACAAAGCAATGCCTACCCACTACGTAGCAAGGCTTCCCTATCAGAATCTCATGCTGAATGGGGATGAAGAGAGAATAAATCCATCGTTTGTCATGGTTTGATCTGATGAAGGCTTTTGGCATCTTTCTCTGTCATTTTTGCTTTGTTCTCAGAGACCACTTTGTAAAGCACATACCACCAGTGGCCTGTAGACTTTCATTTATGAACACTGCTTTAATAACTCTTTCAGGAGTTCCTGTTTGAAGCTCCTATTTGTTGGCCTCTCTTAATTTTTGCGCTACCATCAATCATGAGATCTTGATTCCCATTGTACTTGTAGTTGTAAGCTATTCTGAACACGTCTTTGATGCCTCATCAGGCTTCATCTTTATACTGGTTTGGTAATGGAAAGGAGTCTGATCTTCATCTTTGCTGAGTTTTCAGTTTCTCGGCATTAAGCGTTTGCCCATATAGAGGGAATCCACAACTAAGGTTGTCTGATTTATTGATTTAAAAGATTTGTGTCTTGCTTTTCCGGAGCTCAAAGCAGTGCACAGTGCAATGTAAAACTATAAAATAATTAAAAACAGTATTTAAAAAATAAATACTATAAAATAGGAATGCTTAACAACAATACAAGGAGCGAATAAGCCATCTAATAACAGCAAAACTCAAACCATAAAAGCAGTACAGAAAAACAGAGCCTATACACAATGATTTTTTTAAAAAAAAAGTCCCTAGGAGAATCATCCCTTCTTGAAGTGAAATAAATGTATTTTTAAACCCGCTGGAAACCATATAGAGAGGGAGCTGTCTTCAGGTCTTCTGGAAGCTGAATCCATAGATGTGGTGCCACAGCAGAAAAGGCACTGCACCTTGTTGCCTATCCCTTTGGCTTCAGATGGCAGCGATATCCTAAGCAGGGCCCTATCTGACAATCGTAGGGAATGGGCAGGATTATGCAGGAGAAGGCAGTCCTTAATATATCCCGGTCTTGTGCCAACTAGGGCTTTAATAAAGGTAATCACAAACACCTTGAATTGGGCTCAGAATTGAACGGGGAGCCAATGTAGCCACCAGAGCAATGGCATGGCAGACTCAAAATGCCGAACCCTGGCAACCACCCAGATTGCTGCATTCTGCACTAACTGAAGAATCCAGACCATTTTAAGGGGCAGCCCCACACAGAGTTTGTTACAGTAGTCTAAATGATATTACACTAGGGCAGCGGTCCTCAACTTTTGGAGGCCCGGGTACCCCCTATCACGGTCCAATTTTCTGAAGTACCCCCTGCTAATTAATTGCTAATTAATTGGATTAATCACTTAATTAATTAGCTAATTAATGGTTAAATAAAAAGTACTAAAACAATTTTAATTGTGAAAAAATGTCTTACTTAACCGTGTGTGTGTGTGTGTGTGTGTGTGTGAGTGAGTGAGTGAGAGAGAGAGAGAGAGAGAGAGAGAGAGAGAGAGAGAGAAAATCAGACAGACGGGGGATTGCATTTAAGTTCTAATTAACAAGTCATTAACTACTGATTGATGCTGATAAGGGGCATGCTCTGGCGTACCCCCTGCCATTGGTCCACGTACCCCTAGGGGTACTCGTACCACAGGTTGAGAACCCCTGCACTAGGGCATGAACTACCTTAACCAGATCCGACTGATTCAGCTATGGTCACATCTGGTGTACCAGCTGAAGTTGGGCAAAGGCCCCCCTGGCTACAGCCACCACCTAGGACAACCCAGGGGCAACTACAGATTCAGGAGGATGCCCAGGCTGTGTACCTGCTCTTTCAGATGGAGTGCTATTTCATCCAGAGCAAGATCTAGTACATGCATCGCAATCTTTTGGATCAGGAGGACCTCTGTCTTGTTCAGATTTAATTTCAGTTTATTAGCCCTCATCCAGGCCTCAACCACTTCCAGGTAGCGTCCCAGAACTTCAACAGGCCCGATGGAAATTGGTGGAAAAGAGAGATAGAGCTGGGTGTCAACCGCATATTGGTGACATCCAACTCCAAATTCCCAGATGACCTCCCCCAGCGGGTTTCATGTAGATGTTAAATAGCGTGGAGGACAAAATGGATCCCTGTGCCACCTCACAAGTCAACGACCAGGGTGCCGGACAGATATCTCCAGCCTTACCATCTGCATCCTATCTGTCAAGAAGTGGAACTACTGCAGAACAATGCCTCCCAGCCAGCTGATTCAGAAGGCTGGACCATGTTCAGTGGTGTTGAAAACCGCTGAGAGGTCCACATTCCCCCGTCTAGTTCTTGGTGTAGGTCATCAAAAGGCCATCTCCATCATGTAGCCCAGCCTGAAACTGGATTGAAAGGGGTCCAGATAATCAATTTCTCCCACAGAATTGCCTGGAACTAAGACACCACCACCCACTTGATCACTTTGCCCAAAAACGGGAGGCTGGACACTAGTCAGAAATTATCCAAAACCATAATTTTCTAGAGAGTCTAAGGCCTCCATGTTGACAGGGTGTAGGAAGTACTTTTTCAGGAGAGGGTGAACTACCGCCACCTTTAAGACTTTTGGCAATACCCTGTCCCGAAGAGATACTATCCTCCCCACACATTCAGCTCCCCCCCCCCAAGGCTAATCATAATAGCCACACTGGGCACGGTTTAAGAGAACAAGCAGCTCGAGAGAATCCTGTCCACGTTCTCAGGCCATAAAAGCTAAACAACAATCCTAAATAACTGGACAGGCGGTTATCCAGAGGACATCTATTGACCAAGTTGTGCATGTCAAGGATGTCACTCTGAGGAACAGGGTTCAAAACTTCATATTCCTGGCTTTATTTACAGCTCCGCTCTTTTATTTCCCCAAGAGCAACAGGATAATAATGTCTGCGCCTTATTTAGACTTCTCCTCAGAGTGCACCTTTGGCCCGCTGACTTTTCCCCCAGCGCGCCGCGCCTTCCTTTCTTTCCCCTCCTTGCGTCTCCACTCCGGTTCCTCCAGAGCTCTGCAAGGCTTCTCTCTTTCCCCCTTGGGCCAGTGTCCTCCCCCAAGAGTAACTCCTGTATCCCTTATCTCATTTGACTGTGCTTACTCCCATTTTGATTCATAATTCATAACACACGCAGCCAGGTATAAAAGTTTTAAGGAAAACTTTTATTTTAATAGTTATCATGTAAGTGCGTATTCCCACCTCCCTTGGAAAGGAAGCTATTCAAAAGGGGAATCGCAGTAGAGTTAGTAGGCATAGGCAATCAACATTTAAAAAGGCACATTAGAAAACAAAAGAAATACTAATCTCCCTACTTAAAGACTAAGTCAGGTTGTTTACCCCCAGAAGCTGGAGGCATAGTTGTTGCTCCGAACAGGGCTTCTCACCGCATCAGTTCTTGGAGTCACACACACTCACAAACGGACCCACTCTCTCTCAATTGGGGTGTTCATTTTATCCTTCGTTCCCTCGTGGGCTACACTGAAGAGTTGACCCACTCATGCCATGGTGACTGACCAATCACCTGAGGTGCACGTAGCTCTGTCTCCCCGTCTTGGATGGTGTGTACGTGTCACACCTCTGTATCTGAATATCAGAAGGGGAGCTGAGGTGTTACAGACCTGTAGGCTCAGTATCTTATCTCCTTCTTGGCTGCTCTGCTAATCTACCAGGCTTCTTGCATTTCAAAGCGGACAGCCAGTTGTCTCTGTCTACACCAGCACTCGGGTGTGGAAATTACAATTTCAAAGAGACATTGAAATCATTGTTAACTTCCCTTCCAGCTATAGGTTTTGTTACATACAGATAAAGTACACAGGATACACATTCAATATCAGACATTGGGGATACGCAGTCTGTTTAAGGCATGGCCCAACTGCTTCACAGTGCAGAGTCCAAGTCAAGTCAGATCTGAGCAATTTTATCTGCAAAGCACATCACAAAAGTATCACAGTGGGCAAGAGAAGAATCTCCCTGATTCTCCTGAGATGTTAAACATAACCAGCCCCGCACAATGCAGAACAGCTCCGTTGTATGGCATTCTGCAGACATGATGGTGGCAGAGAAGAAAGACTTCTTTGCTGCCATCACCACCACGGAGTAGACACTGCTGTGCTGTAGCCCGTGTTTGGTCAGATCCGTCACAAGTCTTCCTCCACCATTGCTCTAGATCAGGGTTCCCAACCATTGGTACTTGTACCAGTGGTACTTCGGCCGACTGCTGGTGGTACTTGGACCACCGGAACCCCACTCCAACGCGGTGCTTTCGGCACCACGTTTTCGCGCCAGGAGGATCCTACCTTTGGCCGAGCCTCTTGGGTACTCTGAGAAGGGCCCTCCCACACACCCAGAGCCTCCTACCTGCATTTTCTAGCCTCCGAAAACCCGGGAGTGACTGGCAATGATGTTATCGCCAGTCACTTCCGGTGGTGAGAGTGGCACCAGAAGTGGTACTCAGCTGGAAAGAGGTTGAGCACCCCTGCTTTAGATGTTTGCCAAGCCATTTCATCATCTAAAGCACTTTGGTAAACCAAGCAGCCAACCAGAATCTATGACCCGGCCAAGGTCGCATAGGAGTAATTTGATCCTCCGCTTTAGTAGCCATTTTCCCATTCCAGAGGGCAGCTAGAGCAGTGGGTGAATTACCGGCCTTGGTAGCAGGAAAATCCTCCAAAGTCCTCAAGAAGCCATCTGGATCAATCAGCCTTCAGGCGCAGACTATACCACTAGGTCCCCTGTCCTTGCAGAGTTATCAGTCTACATCCTACCAGGTAATGATCTGTTTATGACAAAGGAGCAACCGTAATCTCCATCACCAGATCACCTCCCCTCTGCCCAGCAGTGAAAATCAAGTCCAACATGTGTCCAGCCATGTGTGTTGGGGGAGCAACTCACTGAGCCAGGCCCATGGTTGTCATAGCAACCATGAAATCCTGGGCTGGACCTACCTTGGGGGCCTCAGCATGGACATTGAAATCCCCCAGCACAATCAACTGAGGGCATTCCAGTGCCACTGCCACGGCGGAGCCTGCTCAGGCGCCACTGCATCTGATCGACTCAGATTTCTCTAATGCGGTGACAGTGGTAGTTGATTAAAGGGGTATTGGTAGGGAAAAAATAGAAATGTCATGAAAAAACAGTAATAATAATAGAACATTGATTACAATACTGTAAGATAGCATGTCTCCTAGAACTTTGGAAGTGATGGTACCCAGAAATGTCTTCTATTTTTTATCTAAAACGTATGTCAACTAAACCATGCTTTAAAGTAAATCTTGTTTCATTGTAAAAAGAATATGGTACATATACAGATAAGAATAAAAACAGAAGGTATCCTTTCAACTGAAAACTATTGACAGTTCGGGAGATTTTTGCAAGAGGAAAAAGAGCAACTGAGGAAAAGCTTAACAGATTGTTTTAACCAGGAATATTTAAAAAACTAAATATAAACTGTTTGGTGAAGTGATGATTAAGAAATGTAGGAACACAGGAGTTTACAAATATTTGAAATGTGTACCTATTAATGGATAAGAAGCTGTTGAAAGTGGGGTAGGAACAAGAGAATGTTTGTCATAAATATGTCACTGTTATCTGAATGGGTAGCAGCTTCATTACTACAATTTGCATCACATTGCAGGTATTTCTGATTAAATACTGTATATACAAAAGAAAGACCCAGCATTGGAGATAGGCCAATTAAAGCTTCCTAAATGTTAGGCAGGTGAAATGCTGTTCTTTTCACCTCCTAAAACCATAGCATCAGATGGGTACCCAAAAGCCATTTAATCTAATGGCCTGTCCTACAGCAGGATCTCCTATAATTAAAGTATTGTTGACACATGTTCATCTCTAGCTTTTCCTAGAGGATTCCTCTGCTTCCTCTGCTTCATTAGGCACTGCTTCATTTCTGAAGTACTTCTTTCCATCATGTAATTTTTTTCAGTTGTTTTTTGGTTGTCCTCTTCTGACATCCTTTTAGTTATCTGGGGGTGAAATCCTATGCACACTTTCCTGGGAGTAAGCCCTACTGAACACAGTTGGATTTGTCGAATTAAAAATTCGCATGTTGCTGGGAAACTCCATCATATTCAAAAGCAATTTATTTCAATAAATAAACTTCACAGATGTTAAAACATATTTTGACGTTTCGCACCCGTGGCATCTTCAGAAATCTTGGATTTACTTCTGAGTAGACATGCCTAGGATTGTGCTTTGAAAGTTTCCAACTTTGCCCCCACTTTCTACTCAAACTGCCAGACCACCGGAACCCCACTCTGACGTGGCACTTTCGAAAGCACGTTTTCACTCCCACGAGGTTCCTGCCTTTGACTGATCCTGTCGGGAACGCTGAGAAGGGCCCTCCCACCTACCCAGAGCCTGCATTTTCTGGCCTCTGAAAACCCATAAGTAACTGACGATGATGTCATCGCCTGTCACTTCTGGTGGTACGCAGCAGGAGAGTGGTGCCGGAGGTGGTACTCGGCCGGGAAGGGGTTGAGAACCCCTGAAATAGATCATGCGTGCTTAGTCATTGCACTGGTTGTCTGTGTGTTTCTGAGTGCAATTCAAGGTGCTGGTTTTAGCCTTTAAAACCTTAAATGGGTTGGGATCAGAATATTTGAAGAACCATCACCCACCCAACCCCAGACTTGCCTGTCCCTTAAAATCTTCTGAGAGGGCTCTTTTGTGTGTGCCACTACCAACAGAAGTCTGTTTGGTCGTGAAGAATGAAAGGGCCTTCTCTGTGGCAGCACCCAAGTGAAATTCCCTCCCAGAGAAGGTGAGCTAGACATCATTCTTGATTGAATTTTGATGCCACCTAAAGATTTTCTAAAGGCCAGCAGGTGGCGCAGTGGGTTAAACCGATGAACCATGAGCTGTTGACCGAAAGGTCAGCAGTTTGAATCCGCGACGGGGTGAGCTCTTGTGGCTTGGCCAGCTCCTGCCAACCTAGCAGTTCCAAAGCATGTTAATGCGAGTAGATAAATAGGTACCGCTTGCGGGAAGGTAAACAGCGCTCCATGTTCCAGCCGCTGCTAAGCGCTGTGGCAAGGAGAGTCATGCCGGCCACATGACCACGGAGGCGTCTTCAGACAACGCTGGCTCTTCAGCTTTGAAATGGGGATGAGCACCACACCCTAGAGTCGGACACGACTGGACTTAATTGTCAGGGGTTACCTTTACCTAAAGATTTTCTGTTTCATTTGTCATTTGGTTTATGATTCCTGATGTGTATTTGCTGAGTGTTGCACTCTCTTTGCTGCTGTTATTATCTTGGTTGTTTTTGCTGTTATGATTGCTGTTAGGGGGAACTGTTTTGGCCTTGGCTTTTCCTGCTCTTTTCCTTGATGCGCTAGGTTTCCTCGTGTGGGACGTTTTCTGTATGGAATACCATTCAGTATGTGATTATCTACCACCTGCATTCTGAACTGATATAATCTAGCTTCATTCTGATGTGATACATTTTGCTTTAGAGATGTTTTGACAAGATGCTTTCCATGTGAAGTTTCAGGTAGCATACTCCCTGGGTGAAGGTTCTACCACCTCATCAAGTATTTTTCATTGAGCACTACAGTTTTTGCTTTTATGACAAAGTTGAATGGGGTGGGGGTTAAGTCTCTTGCAGCAAAAACTATCAACAGTCTTGTGACACCTTGAAGGATAACAATGCAATCCTGTGCATGTCTACTAAGAAGTTAGCCCCAAAGAGTTTAGTAGGACTTACTCCCAGGTAAGTGTGTATAGGACTGCAGCCTATCACGCTTATTTGGCACCAGCTTTTGTAGACTACATCTGATTACTGTAGGTGGGCTCCTCTAGGCCACCAAAGCTAATTCCATAATCAATTCCTAGTCTGTAAGGTGCCACAAGACTCTTTGTAATTGTGGTTTGGTTTTGTTGCTTATATACCTGACGTTTCCTTCAAGTCACACAGAAAAGCACCTTCTCCTCAAAACAACAGAATTTGATGCCTTTGGGGGTTCACAGGCAATTTTGGCATGAGAACAGACAGTGTTTGCCCTATTCCTTTCAACTGTATGAATGCTAGGTTTTCTTTTGATTTAGTCAAACAACATGTTTATTTACTTCATCTGTTTGCCCAGTTCATTTTATTTTCTTATGGATATTTAAGGAAAGGAGAAGAGAAGCCAAAGATATTTTTTTTCCTTTGTTCTGCCAATTTGTTTCACTTGAGGTTTCATTTTCCAGCTGAGCAGAAGCTTCATTGGGCTGTGTAATTTTAACACTTATGGCAAAGATTTTTTTTTTTTAAAGGGAGCTCAGCAGACTAACCTCTGGCATGATGACCAGGAGGAAGAGTGGAATGGAAGTTCTTTCTGTTGGTGATGTAGCCTGGAGCCAGCTGGTCCTCTGCTGCCCTCTGAAGGCTACCTGCTGTAACTGACAGCCACCAGGGCTTCACAAGAACGTTCCCATTCTGTGCTCTCTCAAACATACCAGGCTTATATAATTCCTTTATATAACCAGAGACAATGTTCTTGATTAATAGCAAAGTGGCTTTGCTCTCTATTGTGTGCTAAGGTGCTTTCCTGCATATTTCTACATTTCTGATTCCTTTAGGGTACAAAATTGTTTCTTCTTTTTAGACTTTAATGGTAGAAAAAACGAGGGGCAGGGAAAAAAGAGGGGCAGGAAATAGTTTTCTCTGAGAAAACGGATAATTGTTTTGAGTGGAATTTTGTTGTTCTAATGAATATGATTTTTTCTGATTAGAACTTTCTCTCCTTGGTTTAAATTTTTTTTGAGACTTTTGCAGAGAACAATCCTACGTCCCCTCATGTTTGGAAATATGTTAGGTCTGTTTTAGGTTTTTGCAGACAACTCAAAACTTCAATTTCTGCCTGCCTTTCAGTGTCTGTAGACAGATGTTTGTCATACAGCACAATTCTATGCATATGTTTACTCAGAAGTAAGTCCTGCTGTGTTAAATGGTGTTTACTCTTGGGTAAGTGTGCATAGGGTTGCCTGCATAGTTCCTAACATTTCTGATCCAACTATTCTCTGTTCACTATTGGAAAAAAAATAGTTTGCCGTGTTAAGCAGAAATTAGGTTTAACTAGATCAATTTATTAAGATTCTTTTATCCAGCCTTTACTCTGTTTTTGCTAACATGTTCTCTGCCCTTGGAAAATCTCATTAAATTAACATTTGTTGTTGAGCTCATTTATTGGTTTCTAACGTATCAGTGTCTTTTCTTCTTCTAAACCAGTGGTGGGGAACCTCCGGCCCCAGAGCCGGATCAGGCCCCCGAGGCCATCCGGTCCGGCCCCCAGAGAGATTGCCGGGAGGTCGCCCAACCGGCCCCTGGAGGCTCCGCCGGGTCCGCGCGTCACCTCCGGAGGCCAGAAGAGGGCCTTTGCATGTCCTCCCCGGCCGCTACCTCGACCCCTTTTCACCAGGCCGTTGGCCATTTCGCACATGCGTACCACGCCGATAAGGGCAAGCTCTTGCCCTCATTGGCATGGTACGCCGGAGGTGACGCACGGACCCGGCAGCGGCTTCGGACAGTGAGCGCGGAGCCTCCGGAGGCCGATGGGGGCGGGGGCAAAAATTAATTGAATAAATAAAAATGCCGCCCGGCCTTACGGCCGGCCCTCAAACAAATTTATAATATTTAAAATGGCCCTCGCCAGGGAAAAGATTCCCCACCCCTGTTCTAATCATTTGACTGCTCCTTAACGTGAAACAGAAACTACTAGTTTTCACAGAAACATTTCTCTTTGAAACCATTCCTTCTTCCATCATATAGCATTATATTTTAGACTCCTACCTCAGCTTTTCCATCCTCAACAGATATCTTATCCATTATACATCTACAAGCTTTTTCTCCTTGAATCTTTTTGACAAACACAAAATGAGCTTGTTTTTATATCCAGTATACTGTGTATGGTTTTTTAAAAAAAATATTATTTTGGCGTTTTTGTCTCATTCAAGGTATTAAAGTAGTACACTCGGCCTACATCTTACATGAGGGTCTCATTCCGAGGTTGGTGCATAAAGCCAAAGTTGTGTGGCTGTGGTTGCTTCAGATAATACACACACACACCTGTCTGTTTGGTAACATAGATGAGTGTTGGGTTTTTTAGATTTTAGACGCCTATTTTTATCCTTTGACAAACCCTATCACAGTGTGGGCAAAACGTCAGGAAATTAGAACTTTGGGGTTTTTAGAACTTTGGAACTCTTAGAGCTTTTAGAATTTTGGAGCTCCAAAAGCTTTTTGAGGAATTTTGGGGACTTTGAATTTGGAATTTTAGAATTTTAATTTTTTTAGAATCTTTTGAGAACCCCTTGGAGTTTTATAGAATCTGTGGACTTTAGAAGTTTTGGAACCTCTAAGAACAGTGGAATTTCTATCAGACTGTGGCTATAATACATGAATAGTCATATATATAAATGAATCACACCAGCCACGAAAGCCTTAGAGTATCTTAAATAGAAATAGGGAAGGGAAAACTGTGGTAGTTGACAAGGGTTCATTGGGTCATCCTGGCTGGGTGAGCCCTCTGATGGGCATAGGCCCTCACCCATTGCCAGATCTTGCCAACCCTGATGCTCCACATGGGTAGATGATGCTACGCCAACTCAGACCTAGTGGTCATCAAGCTTCATAGCATCCTCCTTAAACTAATAGATGTCCAGATGCATCAGCGCTGAAATGTTGGATAGGATTAGGCCCCAATTTATGAAGAGGTTTGTGTCTCACCTTCCCAGTTCTAAAGAAGCACTCA
The DNA here is from genome assembly GCA_026170595.1 of Plestiodon gilberti rubricaudatus. NCBI lineage: Eukaryota > Metazoa > Chordata > Lepidosauria > Squamata > Scincidae > Plestiodon > Plestiodon gilberti. The sequence goes on along the minus strand of JANXHW010000003.1, from coordinate 200,123,295 downwards.
TGGTGGCTAACAGCGTAATCCGACTTAACTTTTGTGCCGGTTTAACCAGCGGCACAGCGATAACAGGAGGCCCCAGAACAGAAAAGGGATTCAAATCCCCTCCAAAAGAGCAATTCAAAGGAGATTTGAATCCCTTTTCCATTCTGGGGCCTCCCGTTCTCGCTGCAGCGCTGGTTAAACCAGCACAAAAGTTAAGTCAGATTGCGCTGCCAATGCACTCCTGGCAGTAGAGATTGGATATGCAGTGCACTCCTGGCAGTAGAGATTGCTATGATGTAAGGAAACTTTAAAATGTTCTTTTTAAAAAGTCTTATAAGTCCAAAAATGTAGTTGCCCAAGCACTCCCCAGTAAACACATGAGTCAGTAATGTGGGTTTAAAGGGCCACTTTTATTAAAGCAAATAACAGGAAGAGAAAGGTCAGGAGACCAGCAGGATTTTAGGTAGGACAAAGAGGACAGTGCCCGGGCCTGCAGGCTGTAGCGAAAGAGGGGAACGGGCCAGAGCCCTCCCCCAAGGGCGGGCGTTTCGCCCTGACTCCAAGCCACGCCCCCCTGTAAGGAAGGCGGGCTTTTCATCGTCAACCCCTTGCAGGGCCAGGGCAGCAGGACCACTCAGACCCACACTGAGCTGGAGAGCATCTAACGCAGGCCATGTGGTCCAGGCCAAGGCCCGCCCCGCACCCGCCTTGGCGCTGGAGAGCAGCTGTGAGGTGGGAGATTAGGGCATCCCCTGCCTTTGCTGCCCCAGAGTTCACACTGATAGCCCCACACCAGCCTTTGTACCCGCACTAACCTGCAACAAAAAGTGACCAGTTAATAACAGAGAAGAAACAGGAAAAACCCAGGCCCCCTGCACGGTCCGAGGTAGGCGAAAAAACTGCTCACCACGGCCAATCAGGTGAACAGAACAATTCCTACCTGGCCCCCGAATGGGCGACTGGCGGAGCCTGGAGTGTCCAAAGGAGCGGGTGGGAGAGTGTCAGCTGCTCACAGGAAGCTAGAATGGGCCACGAGGTTGCCGGGCACCAGGTAAAACCTGGACACCCCGCCCCCTCGCAAGCCACACCCGGGTGGGCTCTCCTAGAGCCCCCTCACCCCTCCTCTCCTGTGCATACGTGGAGGCTGGGGCAAATACGAACCCTGCGCTACTGGTGCGGGTTCGGCATTCTGGAGCTCTCAGAGAAAAAAAAAGACACTCAAAATGTATCCTCTTTGCTATAAATAAATTACCAGTGCAATGTACAGTCCATTGAATTAATGGTAATGCTCCTGTTGACTATAATTTATTTGAATTGCATCCTATATTAGAAAGTTCTTTATCTCAAGTAGATTTGAAATGATGACCATACTGGTTGAGAGAGAGCTTCCTTTTTAATAGGCTGCATTGAAAATAATATACGTATATGCTTTAAAAATTCACTTACATGAATGAATGCCACTGAAGAACAAGCTTACGTAGTCCCATACCAGATTAACCTTCTTCTTCCCAGTTTTTGAGTACAGCCTCATAGTTTCCATGGATTTCCATGGAAACTACTCAAGCTTTCTCATGTTTGTTTCCTTACATAAGTATGTCAACTGTGTGTCAAACAAGGAGGGCCAGCCCAAGCGTTTTTGGCACCCTACACAGAAGACTGGATTGAAAGGCCTGTTCTGTATACTACTCCGTAACATGAACTACTGTTTAATGCTTTTGGCTGCAACACTACACAATACAGTTACCATATGCAAAGGAAAATAAAGTTCATATACTTTCATAACTGTGTAGAAGAGAACATCTTGATAGATGTAGATTGTCATGCAAAATGGGCTGCGCTACATGCTATGGTACATGCTGCGCTACATGCTACATGCCAGCTCTCCCCCATTCCACCCATCCCCCAGTCCGTCCACCCTGCCAACTCATCACCGTTGGTGAGCCTTCTTTTTCTTTCCTCCATGTGTGAGGCTCCAGCAGTGGTCCAGAAGTGAGCAGCTACGTGCATTTCCAGATCACCATTTGCGACAGCCAGAACGTTCGTTCTGCTACCGGAACACTAGTTCTGGTGGCAGCAGTGCATAGGATTGGGCTGTAAATGCATAAAAGCCTTGGCTCTGGTGTGTAATGTACACCACGCCTTTAGGTTCTTGCATTCTTGTTTCTTCTTCTAGATTTTCAACTCTCCTTGACTCTTTACCTCATTTTTTGAGGCCTCTTCAGTTAATAGCTTGACCAGTTCCAATGTGGAGCAAGTGATTATTGCTTAGCAACATCTAGAATAGAATGGATACCATGTCAGAAGTGGGAGGAAGATTCCCTGAAGTATGAAGGCCATAAGGTGTTCAGCTGGTACAGTTGGCCTGCACTTTCCTTGCATGACTTCAACTACATGTGTTCACCAAACAGAGAGAGAGAGGCAACCAGTTTAATAGTGCAGGTGATTCTACTCACCATTCCATTACTAAATACATGCCCCAGAATGAGCCTGAGATCGGAGAATGAAGTTACTGTTCCCTCAGTCAGTCTCAGTTCCCGCCTTCCTCTCGTAGTTGTTAAAGACATAGTACTCGTTTTTTCAGATGTAAGAGTTTTTCAAGGTAATGTTGAGTAGACACGATTTTAGCTTTGCGACTCTGGAACATAGCCCTCGAGGATAATGCAGGCTGGCTGTACACAACCATATATTTGGGAGCAAGAGTGATAGGAATGACAGCAACTAGCTAGTCGCTTTCGATAGCTTTTCTATTATCCAGTAAGAAGATCTGAACTGAATAACAGATGAAGACCTATAGTAGCCTTTACAGCATTTTTAAGCTTCATCTTAAAAATACATTGGGGGGGGGGGGGGAAATGTGACTGACTTTCACTAGTATCTAAGATTATTTAATGGCAAAATTTATGCATGACAGTAAAAAAATCTAAGGCTATCAATTGATTGTAACATTAACTATCAATGAAATAACAGAAAATCACACATACAACATAGCGTGCAAATAGTCAATAGTTCATAGACTGTACAGATAGTTATGAGCATCCAGGTAGTGTCTTGTTTTGAAACACCTTCAAAGCACATTACAAAAATGTTCCTGATTATTATTAATAGAAACTCTGCTTATACTGTGGGTTTTATTCTGCTCTATAGTATACATGTTATGATATATGTATGGCAATTTGTGTGTATGATTTTGTATGTATGGGTTTTTATTTTATTGACAGTGTATTTTTCGTCTGTGAATTAAGTGTCAATCCATAGTTTATCATTGTCATGTATTACATTTTATGTTCTAAATTTTGTCATTAAATATTCTTATATTCTTTCCAGTTATTTTGTTAGCATTTCCCAAACATTTTGGGCTTCTGTTGTCCAGTGGGACAATTTTTTTATCTTTGCAGGTGTGGAACCCTTCCCTGCTTTGGGAGGTTCTGCTAGTGTCTGCCACACAAAATTGGAACTGTCCAAAGCAGTAGAGCAGGCTTTGCCTTCTGTGAACTCATCAAAAATAGAATGGGCTGTTTTTTGTCTTCCATATGTTTTAATGTGATCCCTAGACTATTGTCTCAGTATAAATACAAGAATTGGCATGTTTCCAAATACGAAGTATGCAGAAGATTTCTTTTCCCTATGAGACAAAAAAAGAAAGTTTTCTTTCAACAGATTCTAAAAATGCCCTTTCCTGAATATGCAGCCAGTTCCTTCAAAGGTCTCTTTGTTTGTTTTCAGGAAGAAACCCAAGACAGCTGAAAAACAGAAGGAGTCTGAGGAGAATGAGATTACGCAGACGGGTGCATACAGCGCCAAGTCGGGCCTTCCCTGCCTGAACTTTGAAACTGTCCCATCTCTGAGCCCAGCTCTCATCCATTCATCACATTCACCTACAAACCTACACGCGCACACAGGGTCACCTGATTGTGAGTACAGTACAATTATGGGGCATCTGGGTGTGTGTGCTGAAACATGTTCTTTCCAGTGAACAGTTGATGTCAAAAAAAGGCTTACTTGACTTGACTTGAACAGTTTTCCAGTGTCATCCCATACTGTCATCAAGGAGACCACTCATTTCCCCCATTACTGGATAAGATTATTGACTTATCAAAATTTGCAACTACAGTGGACCCCTGCTTTACGATGGTAATGTGTTCTGGAGATACCGTTGTATTGTGAAATTATTGTAATGTGAATCCAATAACGTAGTGCTTTTTGGTAATTCATTCCAAGACCACAGACATTGATGCCAGAGAACCAAGCTATTTCCATCTCTAAAAGGTGATTTAAAAGGTGTACTCTTTAGGGACCACACAGTGTTGTTCACACGTGTTGTAATTACAAAGCACAGTGTTGTAATTACAAAGCACAAATTACAAGACTGTATCCTTCCTCAATTCAGGAGACCCTCATTATCTGTGAGGGATCCGTTCTGCAGATGGTGGGGGTCCACGTTTAAATTATGTAAAAAAGTTTTAAAAGGGGAAAAAGCTTTTTCTTACCTTTGCATCACAAACCGCATCGTCTGCAGTGCTGTAGGCAGTCTCTGGAGCTCCCCGCAACCACTTCTGAGCACACTAAAGCCCACAACCTCTCGGCCCCAGAATGCATCGCTTGAGGGCCAAGGGAGGGGGTCGCAGGCCTTGGCTCGATCCGGAAGTGGCTGTGGGAACCTCCAAAGACTGTTCTACAGCAGAGATGACGTGGTTTCCTATGCAAAGGTAAAAAAATGCTTCCCTCCCCCCCCCTTTTTACATACTTTAAAAGTGGACTCAGTATTCGTGGCCATCAGTGGATAGTCAAATCCACGAATACGAAGTCCGTGTATAACATGGGCCCACTGTACAGCCACGATGTTAAAAATGCAGGTATTGGCAGAGATGCTAACACTTGCATTCGCATTGCTGATTGGCTTATCTGTCATGCACAAAGTTCTGTTGGTGGCAATTGTGAGCCCATCATACAGTGAACTTTGTTTTACCTTGTAAAGTAATTTGATCGTAAAGTGAATCCATTGAATTGAACTACACATATATCAGTGTCTCCCAAGCAGGATGTAGGAGACCTCTAGAAGTCCTGTAGGAGACCTGTAGAAGTGTAGTACAGGGTTATTCAAAAAGGATGGTGCAAAAGTAAAGCTGATTTATTCTTAAATGAATTGACATACCACAACCGTCATGACATGAAAAGACAGAAAAACTGTCCAAGTTTCACATGCACATTACAAATGTTTGATGTGGGCTCCATTGGTGACATGGCAGATGGTAGTTCAGTTCTGTCCAGACGTGTTCCAGCATATCTTTGGATATCGATTGATGTATTGAATTTGTGCCCCACTCTTCAAGCAAAACTATCCTGGCTAACTAACCATGTTCAAATAAGTGATAACAGTATTTTGGGCTGCAGTCTTATGCACAGTTACTTTGGAGCAACTCCACAGAATACAGTGTGGTTTACTTCAAGGTAAACATGTACAGTACATGATTGTGCAGTAAGTATCTTACAGCCCAATCCTATCCTCGGCGGGCCTGCAGGGCACACTGACACTGATGCAGGCATCTCCTGCATTCTGTGGGCCAGCCAGGGACCATCATGTTATGGAGAGGTAAGTAAACAACATTCTAACTTACCTACTCTGCCATGCCATGATCGTGGTGAGGCTAGGCGGGTGGTATAGGATATCGGCGGTGCTGTTGCTACCAGTAACCGCCCCTATCCTCTCCCAGTGACCCCGATCCTCCCCCTCCCTGCCCACAGCCCACTCCCCTCACGCCAACTCACCTCCACCAGTGGCTGGGCACTCTGGAGTTGTGCATGTGTAGTCACCAGCCTTTCACACTGGCAGCCCCACTGTGTGTGTTGTCGCTGCAGCCTCAGCACCAACACAGTGAGCCTTCCGCTGACAGAACGCTCATCCTATCAGCGGAAGGCACTCATAGGATTGGGCTGTTAGATCAGTACACAAACTCTATTGCTTGGTTCATGTAGTGAACCAATACCTAAGCACAAAGAAGAAGTCACAATGATACTGGAACAAAAAAATATAAATCTGAACTTATAGTCTGGAGGATGAAATGCAGGAACCAAAATGATTCAAGTGGCATTAGACCAAAATATAAGGTAGCCAGATTTCAAGTTGTACAGAATTCTTTCAAGTAATGAGTTCCATGTACAGTAGACTGAAAATCTGCAGCCTTTACCAACACATTTCTTCTAATAAAAAGTATCACATATGAATCATTTCTTTCTCTGAAATCATCAAAACAGTTATTCTTATACTGTATTTCTTCAATTCTAAGACGCATGTTTTTTCCCAATTAAGCATTTCAAAAAATGGGGTGCGTCTTAGAATCGAAGATCTCCAAAAAGCACCCCAAAATGCTATCTTCTTACTTCCTGGGGCTTGCGGAAGCTTCAGGGAGGCCTGCGCAACCCTCTGCAGGCCTCCCTGATCTTCAATTCGGCAAAAAACGGTGATTTTCAGCCATTTCCGGTTTTCGCAAAAACCAGAAATGGCCAAAAATTGCTGGTTTTTGCCAAACTGAAGATCAGGGTGGCCTGCAGAGGGTTGCGCAGGCCTCCCTGAAGCTCCCCCAAGCCCAGGTAACGACGGAAATGGCACTTTCTGACGGGGCCAGAAATGCTATGCAAAGGCAGTGCACTCAGTCATCCTCAGCTGCAGGAGACATGCTGAGGAGAGTTGGTGCTGAGCAGGTAGATTTAATGAAGGGAGGCGAGTCTTTCAATCGATGGATTTTTTTCCCCTGCTGGTGGTACTGAAAGTAAAGGTGCGCCTTAGAATCGATGGCGCCTTAGACTCGAAGAAATACGGTACATTTTTAGGAATTAATCAGAGAGAGTGTATTTATTTTGGGACTATGCTTATTGCTTTGTATAAGGTACATGTGACTTTCAGTAGTGCTGTGAAGACTTTACATCAGCATGCTGCTTTTATCCATGAGTGTGGTATTTTAACAGTGCATTGTGGAATACACTTAACTCTTTGTTTTGGGATTTTGTATATGGGCTCCAACAGGGATCTAATTATTGATGCGTATTGAGATAGGTTTTCAGTAGGTGTCATACATCTTTCAAGAAGCCATTTATAAAGGAAAGAAACATGGTCTAGTCTCAAAATCCACATTTTGAAAGAACTAGACTGGGTGGGAATATGCAGTATAACCTGCAAAGGTATATGGCACGTAGTGTAATGTTTCCCTACATTCTTTGATTATAGATTCTATGATTCTACATTCTGTGGTTCTCCTTGATAGCCCACAAGAGAATTATAATATAAATTAACAAGTAGTTCCACAAGTAATTTTGCTGCTTGAGCACTGAAAATATGAATGAAGCAATATTTATTTTCTTATTGTATTGGAAAGCATTTTTATAATTTTATCATTGGAATGTTAATCTATACGTGTGTATTGTACTGGAGTCAGGAAATGATATATGATAGCAACTTTTAGGAGAAACGTGATAGAACTCTAAGACCACGCAAATATGTGGATCTTTGCACAACTGTGAAAAGTGTTACGGATCTTCCTAATAATACAAATACCTGCATTAAACCTTCAAAATCAGACCTGCTGCTATAATTAGGCTAGCTTTGATCCAGTATTAACTTTTCAATATCTTGTCCCATGTAATATACAGCACTTGGGCAATATGGAGAATTGTAGCTGATTAGCCATTCACTGCTTTTCTTTTAAAAGAGGGAGTTATTTTTTTCCAGGGTGATTGCATCCTCTCTGACACACACTCAAACATTCTGGCAGGGACCCAGGGAGGAGACTGGCTAAGGTTTTGGTTCTCCTCCTTCCCTTTTTTAAGGGATTCAAGCACTTGCCCACATACAGAACCACAAGTGGACTATTCATCCTATTATTATTGATTGTTATCATTAATATTGTTATGCAAATGCTACAGGTAAAGAGACTGACCATTTATCTAGGCTTTTGTATAGCTTAAAGATGCTTGATAATGGGAAATATCAGGTGGCATTCCTAGAGTTAAGAATGCAGTTTATACCTTCCTGCCAAGGTGAGAACTAGAAAAAACAGTTTTGCAGTTTTGAACACCAACAGATTTTTTGCAAAAACATATCAAACAGCTGTCATAGGGGGCTGCTCAGGTATGCTGTTGCTTTGGGAAAATTGATTCTGCTTTCCAGCTTTGCTGACTGTTGGAGTTTCTGTCTGGTGGTGCCCCTTCTCCATATACATATTTGTAAATAACAAGATTTTACAGAAGCACCGTAACTCTTCTGTCAGTTAACCCTGGAATTTGTTACACTTGATGAAAATGGGTAGTGCCAAAACATATACTATATAATAAAGTAAACTATTGGCGCAATCCTGTGTAAAGGCACTTACGCGACACCCTGAGAGCAAGCAGCGCCGGCACTGTGGCCGGCGCTGCTTGCCCCGCTGTCTCCCTTGCCTTGCGCCAGCCAGAACAGGTATGTCCTATGCTGGTTGGGGCGGGGGGAGCACGGACTGGGCAGCAAGGGAGGGTGGCCATTGGCCGCCCAGGGCCTGGAGGGGGCGGGGACACTGGGGGCCAAGATCCCCGGTACCCAATGCTCCCTCCAGGCTGCAGATATGCTGACACGGTCGGCGTTACTGTGCGCGAGCCCTAGAGCTCGTACACATGCGAGTAGGGCCTTTGGGCCTACCGCCGCCGACACCAGGGGAAGGGGACGATTGTCCCCTTCTCCTGAGTTGTTCCCGGGCTGCCCCGGGGCAGCCCAGGAACTCGATAGGATACAGCGGCCTGCCCTTTAGGCCAACCAACAGTTGTGAAAAATAGCTGGATCTCTTCCCTGAATATGCACGTTGCATTCATTATGAGAAAAAAAATATTATTGTTAGTTTACAGGGAAAAATGTAAATTACACCATGCATTTAATGACAAACCCATTCTGTTAGCATTAGCAACTCCAGCTATCACCCATTTCTAATTATTTTTAAAGTTATTCCACAAATTCCTTCCCTATAGCATCTAAATTATAGACTAAGTTGCACTTGCTGGTGACCATGCAAGTGTCTCCGGAGCACATTTAGCCACTGAGTTTAGGGCTGATAAGTGCTCAATGAATGTGTCATTTCAGTGAACAGATGGTTCCATGCAGGGGCTGAACACATGACTATCATGATTTGTTCAATCACAGTAGCTGTTTGTCAAACTGCTGCAAGTGCATAAACCTAGTGAATGTGTGTACAGCAGTACATACCAGCAATACAATACCTTTCACTTTTGTCTGGTTAGGGACTACTAGAGCATGGATGAAAGTAAAAAATTGATTAATGTCAAAGCATAGCCGTATTTAGCTTGCAAATTTATTTTGGCTGGCAAAAAAACCATCACTAACTAACTATAACACATGTGAATGTGTGCGAAACCTAAATAAACAAAAAATAAACACAAGAACGTCGACGAACGTTGCGGAAGGTTGGATGAAATCAGACGAAAGAGGAAAACGTGGACAAAATTTGAAATATGGTTATAATTGGAAATGACAGAAAGAGCAAAGCAATGAAAGTCAAGTGGATAAAAGTCCAGGTATTGCTGTACAGGAAGGTGCCAACTTATAGAAAACAGTGTCTCCACATGAGTACCTGACATTATTTTATGATTTCAGTGTTTACCTTATTTTGGGCCCAATCTCGTCTTATTTTGGGCTCAATCTTTCCAGCTCCGATGTAACCATGCCAGCGGGGCGTGCGCTGCATTCTGCTGTGGGGGGCAGTCACGGAAGCCTCTTCAAGGTAAGGGAACATTTGTTCCCTTACCTCAGGGCTACATCAGCACTGGAAAGTTGGATAAGATTGGACCCTTTATTATGTTTTTGTTGCTGAGGTTACTGTGAAGGCCTTTTGAGTGGAAAACTGGGGTAAAAATGGCCTAAACTACAACTAAATAGATGCAAATAAATTACATCAGCCACAAGTTTAGTAGCATCCCTGAAAACTCCTGAGGCACTTGTGTGTGAGGGCTCATAAGTGTTGTTGTTCAGTCGTTAAGTCGTGTCCGACCCTTCGTGATCCCATGAACCATATCCCGCCAGGCCTTCCTGTCCTCCACTATCTTCCTGAGTTCGCTCATTTTCATGTTCGTTGCATCGGTGATGCTGTCTAACCATCTCATCCTTGGCCTTCCCCTTCTCCTTTTACCTTCAATCTTTCCCAGCATCAGAGTCTTCTCCAGAGAGTCCTCTCTTCGCATTAGGTGGCCAAAATATTTGAGTTTCAGCCTTAGTACCTGTCCTTCCAGGGAACAGTCAGGCTTGATTTCATTTAGAATTGACTGATTTGATCTCCTAGCAGTCCAAGGGACTCTCAGGAGTCTTCTCCAGCACCACAGTTCAAAAGCATCTATTCTTCGGCGCTCAGCCTTCCTTATGGTCCAACTCTCGCAACCATACATTGCTACTGGGAACACCATCGCCCTGACTATACGAACTTTTGTTGGCATGGTGATATCTCTGCTTTTTATTATGCTGTCTAAGTTTGCCATAGCTTTCCTTCCAAGGAGTAAGCGTCTTTTAATTTCATGGCTGCTGTCTCCGTCTGCAGTGATCTTGGAACCCAAAAAAGTAAAATCTGTTACTGCTTCCATTTCTGCCCTTTCTATTTGCCAGGAATTGATGGGCCCAGATGCCATGATCTTAGTTTTATGAATGTTGAGTTTCAAGCCAACTTTTGCACTCTCCTCTTTCACTCTCATCAAGAGGCTCTTTAGTTCTTCTTCACTTTCTGCCATTAGGGTGGTATCGTCTGCATATCTGAGGTTGTTGATATTTCTCCCGGCAATCTTGATTCCGGCTTGCGATTCATTCAGCCCTGCATTTCTCATAATGTACTCTGCATATAAGTTAAATAAGCAGGGTGACAATATACAGCCTTGCCGTACTCCCTTCCCAATTTTGAACCAATCAGTTGTTCCATGGCCGGTTCGAACTGTTGCTTCTTGACCCGCATACAGGTTTCTCAGGAGACAGGTAAGGTGGTCTGGTACCCCCATCTCTTTAAGAATTTGCCACAGTTTGTTGTGATCCACACAATCAAAGGCTTTTGAGTAGTCAATGAAGCAGAAGTAGGTGTTTTTTTGGAACTCTTGTGCTTTCTCCATGATCCAGCGCATGTTGGCAATTTGATCTCTAGTTCCTCTGCCTCTTCGAAACCCAGCTTGTACGTCCGGTAGTTCTCGGTCCACGTACTGCTGAAGCCTAGCTTGTAGGATTTTGAGCATAACCTTGCTAGCATGTGAAATGAGTGCAATTGTACGGTAGTTTGAACACTCTTTGGCACTGCCCTTCTTTGGAATTGGAACGTAAACTGACCTTTTCCAATCCTTTGGCCACTGCTGAGTTTTCCAAATTTGTTGGCATATTGAGTGCATATTGAGTGCATATTGAGGGCTCATAAGTACTATCTGTATGTTGTCATGCCTTGAGCCCAGGCTGTTCTTGGAAAATTATCTCTCTCATTCCTTCTGACTCAGACCTGGGTGTGTCAAGTTACAAAAGGACAGGAATAAGTAAACTGAGATTATCTCAACCCCTTAACTTCAGCTGCTTTTCAGCTGCTACAAGGTTCCTAGTTTAGTGCAGCCAGGAGGGGAGCAGCTCTAAAGAAAGGTAGTCATTGAAGTTAAGAACTGAAGATAAGGCTGAGCGTCTTTGTCAAGACTGCTTTCCTAGCCTACTGAGGGAAATCAAACAACGTAAAAAGCAAGCCCTTTACCAGGGAAATATATGGTGTTGCTTTTTTTGTTTTTGTTTGTTTTGGCTAAGAAGGCTGTCATAGTTGCATAATGGCAGGAGTTCAACAGGTATTGATTTCTGCTAACATGAAGATTCTAAGGTGGGAAAAACTTTATCTGTTGAATTTCTGCCCATTGGGTAGCTTTTAAAAGCAGCCAAAAAGGACCATAACAGTAGAGTTGCTGCAACTTCTTCCCAGATACAAATGTTTTAGATTTAAATCAAGCTACTTCCTGACAACTGTATTCAGGAGCTTTCTTTTCCTAAGAAAGTATGCCATCATGTGGCCATTTTTTTTAAAATATTAGATGCTTGCCTAAATCAAGAATATTGATTGTTAACAAGAGTGCAGTAAGTACTGAAATCTTTTCATAGGGAGTTCTGATTAAAATCCTATTGAAAATCCACACAGTTAATCTTCTGTAATTTACATAATGCTTACTTAAAGCTGAGCTCTAGCATTTTTGATATATTTTCCTATACATTTTAGAATATGAAATTTTTGAATTCTCTAGTTGGTTATAGTTGGTGTATTATCTCATACAATTTGTTTTAAAAAATGCGGGCCTTAGGTTTCTACGTTTTCTATGTTTCTATATAACACATTCACATGTGTTATATACCGTATTTTTCGCTCCATAGGACACATCGGACCATAGGACGCATGAATCTTATGGAGCAAAAAATAGGGAAAAATGTTTTTTAAATAAAAATAATAATAATAAAAAAATGTAAAGAAAAAATACTTACCAGGGCTTCGGGGAGGCCTGTGCGAGCCTCTGCAGGCCTCCCCGGTCTTCATTTCGGCAAAAAACGGCCATTTTCGGCCATTTCCAGTTTTCGGCCGTTTTTTGCTGAAATGAAGATCGGGGAGGCCTGCGCGAGCCTCTGCAGGCCTCCCCGAAGCCCTGGTAAGTATTTTTCTTTACATTTTGTTTTATTCGCTCCATAAGACGCACACTATTTTCCCCCTATTTTGGGGGGGAGTGCGTCTTATGGAGCGAAAAATACGGTAGTTAGTGATGTTTTTTTCTACGTTTTCTAATTTGATTTCTCTGAGGTCACAATATATTGACACTCACATGAGAACCAGACACCAAGGATTTAAGGATTCTAGCCCCGAGTGCATCCATCAACAACAGTATTGTTGAGAACCCACTAGATTTGTCAATGATTGAAACTGTGTTTGTTGCATCAGTCCAAAAGATCCATTGTCATTCTGAAGTAAGTTTCAGATCCTGTTTGTTAATTAGAATCTCTGTCTCAAGTTGCTGGTGAAAATCTGAACTACCTTGTCTTGGAGTAGAGAGGGAGAAAGAAACCTAGGAGCCTGTATACAGGCCAACATCTCTAAGCAGTTGATATGCAATGCTTTATTTTCCATGGTCTGTTCACTGAAAAAGCGTGAGAGTAGTGCCCTCAGAGGGATGCAGCCGTGGTGAAAGGAAACGAGTAGTTAAAAACAACTTCTCCCATCAGATTGTGTTCCTGGGCCAGTATTGAAGTGAGTGCAAAATTTCAAGTGGAAAAAACGAAATATCTGGATTTTCGGTTTTGAAGAGGTTGAGGACTTGTAGGAATAATAACTGGTGCATTCAAATAGTAACATGGGTACATTTAAAGTTGGGTAAAACAGATGATAAATGTTACTGTTGCTATAAGTCCAAAGAGATTCTGGAGTTGAAGACAAAGTTTGAGATAATTCACTTAAAAGAAAGAAGACATGGAAGTTGAATCAATTATTGTATAAATGAATTGCCATCTACTTTATCAAGAGGATAATTTTCTTGCTAAGGATGTAGAGACCAAGTGAATCAAGTAGACAGACCATAGTGGGAACCACCTTGTGGACGTTGTTATTGGTAGTCCCTGCCAAAATTCGATTGTCTATGTAGGTAGGGAATGACCAAAATCCCACACTGAAGAAGAAATGCCACATTTGCCATGCATGTTGTAAAATCTTGCTGATATGAAGATTGACGAAAGGGGAAATGGCTTATTGAAAGTAGTCAGTTTTCCATCCTCAAACCAGAAAAACACCCTGTGTTGTGGCTGAATGAAATGTCCCCAAGACACAGACCTTCCTGGGTGAAGTGTCATTTTAGGAGTATTCTCCTAGAATCCCCATATTTCATTATACTGCAGTCCAAATTGTAGTTATCCTCAGAAGACCTTTTAGATTTGAAAATACCATTATCACCATCTTACGTTTGAGTACAGAGATATTGTGTGAATTGCTTGTTAAGTCTGGAATATCAGGGAAATGGTGATAGTAAGTTCGGGATAGGCAATCAAAAGAACATGTTGCTAGGTTGCCAATTAAGAGAACCTAAAAAAAAAAAATCTTTAATGAATCCAGCCTTTTGTTTAAATGGAGTTTGGTTATTGAAAAGAAATCCAAAGTTACCTGGCAAATTTTCATTTGTTGGCCCACATTTAGAATATTAGAGACAATTATTAGAATTTTGCTGCTGCTGTTTGAGTTTTGTTTTGTATTTTATTATTTGTATTGTTTTTACATTTCTTGTTGTAAGCCACTTTGATTCCTGTAGTGGGAGAAAACAAGAAATATTTATTTTAAAATAAAATAATGTTCAATAAGCAAAAAATACAATATGAAGTTAGAGCGGAAGCTTTCATGGCTAGGTATAATCTTGCAGGATATAGGGTATATGGGTATAGATGCCATGTACATATTCTATCAAAGCCAGATTTTTCAGCTTTTAAACTTGAGGGTTTTTGCACTGCTGACTTACCATCTTACAATCCTTGTGATTGCATCTGAAAAAGTTCCTAGTTTGGAATGAAACGTCGGTTCTTGCACCACCTTCAGCCTTGGATCTCAAATGTACTGTATTTTTCCTGTTGGCAGTTTTTTAAACTTGTTTTTAAAATTTGCGTTTCAGTGTTTGGAAATTGTTTTTAATCTTTTCCTGGCTTTGATAGAATTTGTATATGACATCTCTACCCATACCCTACTGCAGCCGGGAAGAAAGGGTTGCTATGCCCTTAAGGGGCATGGCAACCCGCGGTGACGACAACGGCGCGCCTGGGATCGCGCCGCCGCCGCCGCCACCGCTGCGCCCGGGATCGCCATTTTTACCTTCATTGGTGGGCAGTGGGTGTCCCTCGGGGGTTGCGGGGAGCCTGCGGACCCCTCCGCAGGCCTCCCCAAGTGTCGGAGCAGCGCTCCAACGCGATCGCAACTGACTTCCGGTTTCGTGTAAAACCGGAAGTCAGTTGCGATCGCGTTGGAGCGCTGCTCCGACGCTTGGGGAGGCCTGCGGAGGGGTCCGCAGGCTCCCCGCAACCCCCGAGGGACACCCACTGCCCACCAATGAAGGTAAAAACGGCGATCCCGGGCGCAGCGGTGGTGGCGGCGGCGCGATCCCAGGCGTGTCATCGCCACTCCTGGGAAGGCCCCGCTGCTACTTAGAGCAGCGTCAGGCCTTCCCAGGAGTTAGGGAACCTCTGCCCTACTGTATATCCTGCAAGTTTTAAGGATGTGTTTGCCTTATGAATCTGCCTATGTTCCTTTAAGATCGCTGTAAAGTTCTGTCTGGTGTTTTCCTTTAAAGTTCCGTTTTGTCGGTTGGTCTTCAGTGTCATCCTAACAGCCAAGCTGTCACTACCTAGAAAATGTCTTAGGAATAAGACGAAACGTCGGTTTTTACAGCATCTTCAGCCTTGATTTTAAATATACTGTACTTTTCCTGGTCGCAGTTTTTTGAACTTGTTTTTTTTTAAAATCTGCGTTTCAGTGTTTGAAAATTGTTTTTAATCTTATTCTGGCTTTGATAGAATATGTACATGGCATCTATACCAATATACCCTATATCATACAAAATACAATATGTTTCATTGGATGTAGTCTGCTACATATTTTGGTTCAAGTATCAACATGGCTGGGTTAATGATATTTCATACAATGTTTGGTGTATCTACTGTTTGTTTTAGATAGATATTACAGAAATAGATATTCTGCTCAAACAGATTACATGGAAATTCCAGCAAAGCTCTAAAATTGACAAAATAAAAAGGTTTGTGATCAGCTTTTCTTTAGGTAATGTAAGTATTCCTTTGCTCCTGAAGAACCTTCACAGGAGGCCACATATTCATGAGAGCCATCCTGAACCGGATTGAATCATTTTGAGCAGGTCAGAATCTGTCTGAAACAGATTCACCACAAACAAATCAAGAACCTACATGCTACCTCTTCAGAATGGAGCCATGGCTCAATGGTAGAACATATGCTCTGCAATTCCTACTGTCTCCAGGAAGGGAAGAGAAAAATTAGTGTCTGGAACTCTGCAGAACCACTGCCAATCTTTGTCAACAATACTGGATGGACTAATGGTTTGACTCGGTATAAGGCAACCTTTTCTGTTCATATGTATAAACTATGCAGCCACAAGCAACAGTGTGAAAAATATGCATGATGGCATAAGGAACACTGTGCTAATATCACTTCTGTAGGCATGTAAACTTTGCCCATCTTTCTGGCATCCATTTTGGTGCAGACTGGAGCGAGACCAGTACAGAGTTCTGTGGCAGGTCATGTGGATCAGCAATCGGGGACAGCCCACTGATTAGGTGGGCTGAGGTGGCTGCTTCAGCCAATGGAGGGATGCAAGGTAGTGCCTCCCAGCCACCAGCTGTCTCAGCTGCCTGCCTTATCCCATCCTCACCGTGGGGCCAGACCCGTTAGCAATGGACTGTATCTAACTTCCGTTTCCCCAGACTTGTGTCAGTGCAGTCATGTATGTAGTTACCTGTGTCGTGCTCCATGGTTTAATATACCTATGATGAGTTTCTTTGAAAGAAAATACCGTATTTTTCGCTCCATAAGACGCACTTCCCCCCAAAAAAATTAGGGGAAATGTCTGTGCGTCTTATGGACCGAAAGTAACTTGCCGGGGCTTGTGGGGGCTTTGGAGAGTCCTGCGCGACCCTCTGCAGGCCTCCCCGATCTTCAGTTCGGCGATAAATGGCGATTTTCGGCCATTTCCAGTTTTCACGAAAACCGGAAATACCCAAAAATAACCGTTTTTTGCCAAACTGAAGATCGGGGAGGCCTGCAGAGGGTCGTGCAGGCCTCCCCGAAGCCCCCACAAGCCCCGGTAAGTAACAAATATTTTCCCTTTTTTCCCCCTTTTCCCCTATTTTTAGCTCCATACTACGCATGCGTCCTATGTTCCGATGCGTCCTATGGAGCAAAAAATACGGTAACTTGTTTGAGGCTTGGTCTCAACAGAATAGGAGCCTGATAAATAGAGGTGGAAGGAAATGGTTTTATTTTTTCACCGATTTTGGTGTTTAACCAAAATGAAATAGCAGAAAGCATTATGTGTTTTTATTCCAATTTTTTCCATCTCTATCTATTGTAACCACTTTAAAAGTGTACTAGGTAGGTGGTGAAAATGATTAACATGAAGATTAACATGAAAATGAGCGAACTCAGGAAGATAGTGGAGGACAGGAAGGCCTGGCGGGATATGGTTCATGGGATCACGAAGGGTCGGACACGACTTAACGACTGAACAACAACAAAGGTAGGTGGTATAGGTTGTACAGAGTTAGCAGATGAAGAATGATGCAAAATTATATTTTATTCTATCGCAGATTTTGTTTTAGCAGAAAGCGGTATTATGTGTTTTTATTTCATTATCACCATTTTCTCCTGCTCCTACTGATAAGGACTTGAGCTACAGTCTTGAACTTCCTTTTTTCTATCAGTATGTGTTACTAGAACAGGGTTTCAGTCTTGTATGAAAACACAAGACTCTGCCACAGAAAACTGTATTTCATGTTAATACTGTACATTTTAAATTGTTGGTGCTACCATAAAGCTGGAACAGTGTTGAACTGACAAAAAGCTAACAATGAGATCTGTTAAATGTCACGTATAGAACAATGTGGATGAAGGGAAAGGGAGAGGATAAATCCTAGTCTCTGATATCGGTTCGAGTCCTTTGCGTCTGTATTCTTGGCTTCAGTCTAAGGGCTGCAGTTGTTGTCGGATGGGAGTGGGGGAGAATTATTAGCCTTTTCATTTCTCCATCATATTTTAAAATGAGGTAATCATAACTGACATATAATGTAATATGATAAATATATTTCTGTTATGTTAAAGGTTAATGGGCTAGATTTGAGCAGTTTTGCTCAATTATCATTATTAAATCATTAAACATTTATGTTGTGAGGATGCCTAGAGTGACTTCAAACTTTGTGCTGCAATCATATTTGCCATGAATGATAAACATGCATCCTCAAACAGCTGTGTACATACACTTCTGATTGGGTTACAGCCCTTGCCATGCATGTACATGGATATTTAAAGATACATGTCTGTCATTCACACTTCACACACTTGCTTCTGGAAATACCAGTGAAACATTAACACACACGCTGCAAACCTGATTGCAGCATAAAGTTCGGAGCCGCTCCAAGTTGCAACATGGAGAAAACAACGTTATTCTGGTATTGTATTCAGGCACGTTAGATTAAGTGTGCACTGTGTCCCCGCAAGTACATCCCAGATTCCCACCTCCCTCTTGGAGGAGTGCCTGTTGCAAGGCTACAATTTATTAGAGTTCTGCCAAGGAGCCGTATATAACCCTGTTTTTTAAAAAAATGATGTTACCACCACCTGTATGCGACTTGAATGAGTAATCAAGGTTCAACAGCCAACACATCCCTAATTTTAAAGATTGTGTTTATTTGATAACATACTACAGGTGTCACCCTCTTAACGCCGGATTGCTCAACAACTATTCGCATATAGGACGGGGGAAAGAGCAAAGATTTAAAAAGAGGCATCTGTTTAAATCCCCAGCTCTTCAGCTGTTTCACGCTAGTAAGGGCTTGGATGTTCAGTGCTGTGCTTAAAGACCCAGCGCTAAACATCCAAGCCCTTATCTTGTCCATTAGCTGTTTCACTTTAGTTAAGGGCTTGGATGTCATCATCATCATTTATTAATACGGTCAAAGACCAACAAAAACAATACAACCAGGTTAGAAACAGAAAACAAACATTACTTGTGTTATTAAATGTTATCAAAACTAAAATTTAGCAAATAAAAGCAAAGAACAGAGAAACAGAAAATAAAGAGGGCTTGGATGTTTAGCGCTGGGTCTTTAATCACAGTGCTGAACATCCAAGCCCTTATCTAGCGTGAAACAGCTGAAGAGCTGGGGATTTAAACAGATGCCTCTTTTTAAAGTCCCAACTCATCAGCTGTTTCGCACTAGGTAAGGGCTTGGATGTTCAGCGCTGTGATTAAAGCCACAGCGCTGAACATCCAAACCCTTATCTAAAGCCCCACTTAACGACAGTTTCAGTATACGACGGATTTTCCAGAACGTCTCCCCGTCGTTAAGCGGAGGACACCTGTATTGGGTTTTGTTGCTGAATGTACAGCAGCATCCTGTGTGAGGCAGTTGGAACTTTCAGTTCACGTATGCAGTGTGTTCACTGCAATTTTGTTATAATAGAAAATGATTACCAATTAGGTACATAAAGTTTTATATAAGGAGGTGGTTCTGTGATGGTTAAACTCTTTTAGAATGGTGCATAAATGAATCATTCCCAACCATCCCCCAACATATAATTTGTGTGCCATGAAACAACTTGCCATGACATGTTGCATTTCACTTCTACTGCGTTTTAACTGCCATAGGTTTTAACTGCCATAGGTCCATAGGTTTGGATTATTAGTAATTTTTAAAAAATAAATCCTATGACTGGCCATAGCAATCTTCAACACAGTGCAGGGTTATGGAAATCAATTCAGCTCAACTTAGAGAAACCAACTTACTAACATCTAGTATTCCAGGCTTGTGGATCAACAGCCTGAGTCACCCTTGTAAATAATTACTAGGCTCTCTAGCTCTGAGTAGCTTTACATGCACACTCAAACACTACAATTAACTGTTCCACCATTCAGAATTCTGTACCTGACTCTTCTTTTAGAGTAGTTGTGTAGCATAAAGGATCTGCCATATTCTGATGTTTCTTTCCAAAACAGAATAGTACATGCATATTCCTGACTCTTTATTAGTAAGTTTTAAAGAGAGAACAAAACATCTTCCAAACCCCCACACAGACTAAAATCCCCTTGTCCCACCACTATTCTGAAAGTATGCACATGTGTACAATCGGTTCTGTTCCTCCACCCCTCCTTCTCAGGGCTATATGCCCATTCATTGCCTGCCTGGGTAAGAATAGCCTTTGCATTTTCACACCCTTTCATTCCTGTGCCTTTTCTGAATACACCTTCAATCAGGACCTGCTTGCACAAAAAGGAGCAAACCCTCCTACAGTAGTTTCTCATGCAGAGTCCATTGGGGTTTCTATGTTGATATTCACTGGGCAAAAGCGGATTGCTTAACAAAGGACGCTTCAATTCCACAGAAACATTTCCCACTGTATTAACTTAAAAGAGAGTGGCAGGTCTGGGAACAGAATGAAGCATAAGTCTTTTCTCTTGCTCGCTCTCTGTTCTGGATTTGCAGTGCAGTGACAATTAGGTGGGTGAGTGAATGAATAAGAATGTGTATATTTATCAATTAAAGCATATATTTCCTACATTTCTTCACTGTGTTTTGTATGTAAAGATTATTTATGGATCTTCACACTAGACATTGATTCTTTGTTACCTTTGCATTTATTTATTAAGTATTTTAATTCAACCCATCTCTTAATGCTGAAACTGATAAATGGTGAAGTGTTTGATTTAGCATATACCAAGCCTAAATGACAGTGTGAATTCTAGAGGAATAGAAGGCCTTTCACTGCTTGAAGTACTGAAGCCTGATTCTTGTGTTAATTTTTAACAAAGTGACATTTACATGTCATTTTCAGTCGGTAAGCGTTTCTTCTTTTTGTACGGATCTCTAGTGAGATCTAGGATTTCTGTACTGGATGGCCATGTACATTTCCCTTGCACTGGAGAATAGGAAAATTAAAATGCTTGAGAATATGGTAAATATCAGATCTTACCAGGTAAGGGCATAGTCAAAAGAAATAGCAACAATGCTGAATAAAAGTTTCCTCTTGCTGGTTTTTGTCATATCAAAAATGAATTGTAAAATCTGATCTTAGTCTAATAGGCTGCTCGCTTCAGAAGGTACGTTTCTTAGGGTTACTTCCTCTCCAACAGCTGCCTGGCTTTTTCTCACTAGTCACTATCCTATATTAACAAAGTACAGTCATCCTGATGATCACGCACTCTTGACCACACAGGGGCTAATTACACACAAATCTGTGTATTGGAGTCCTAATGCCTTTTTTTTTTAGTAAGGAAAGGCAGCTTTTGAGGGGAAATTTGAAATTGGAGAAGTAATGGGAGGAGGGAGTACTTAACCTTGCCCTTTCAAACATGCATTTGAAACCCTACAGGGAGGGAACCACTTAGAGAAGCAATTTGAAATGGGGACATGGCGGACAGCGAAAGGTTTAAGCACCTGCTCATGCGCCATTTCTCCACTCTCTGTTGCCCCTCTGATGCTCCTTTTTGTCTGCTAAATGGCTAATAGGAACATTTTTGTGTTGCATGTAACTAACTCCTTATAAGCCCTTAATCCAGGTGCTATGACTCACATACCTACTACTCCTTTGTCATCTTGGTATGACGATATTGAATATATCCAATGACTTGGATTCATTTTACAGATAAATAATTTGCTTATTATGGTAATTTATTATATACATAGTACCATTAATGTATATGGAACTTTATACTAGAGGAGAAGACAGTTCCCATTCAGTGGACTGACTATCTAAAGAACAGACACAAGGGAAATAACAGAGGAAGAGGAGGGAAGTGGTGCCATGGTAAATGGGGAAGAATAAGCAATTATTTCATGTACACATTGTTACTACACTTGCTCTGTAATACGGGTAAATGCACTTCCATATAGACCAAAACATATATCTTCTAGCAACCATTGACTCAGTGGTTATTTACTTATCTATTTATTTAATATATATTTTACTTGCCTTTCCCTTTTACAATAAAAGGGGTGACTAACAACAGTATAAAATACAGGGTTATTCAAAAAGGATGGTGAGAACGTAAAGCTGATTTATTCTTAAATGAACTGACAATACCACAACCGTCATGACATGAAAAGACAGAAAAACTGTCCAAGTTTCACATGCACAGTACAATTGTTCGATGTGGGCACTTGCATAGCTACAATGGGGCAAGGGGGGCAAACAGTCGTGGTCTCCTCGTGAGGAGACCACGACTGTCACCCAGGGCATTTGCACCCCACCCCATTGTAGCTATGCAAGTGATTTGTGATGTGCCTGTGAAACTTGGACAGTTTTTCTGTCTTTTCATGTCATGACAATTGTGGTATATCAGTTCATTTAAGAATAAATCAGCTTTACTTTTGCACCATCCTTTTTTAATAACCCTGTACAATAAAATAAATCAACATATATAAACAGCAAACAAAAATCAACAAACAAAATAGAGAAACGACAGTATATAATAAAAACATCTTGACTCCCCACCAGAAGATCAACAGGGTAGATTCAGTTCTTAATTCAATACGGAGGGAGTTCTATAGCTGTGGCGCCACTGTAGGGAAGATCTTTCCCCTTGTTGCTGCCAGCCGAACCTGATAATGGTAGCACACACACAGGAAGGCCCCTTCAGATGATGGTTATTGATTCTGAGAGACTTCAAGGCCCCCCTGGATTTGGAGTGGTAAATTACAAATTCAAATTACAAATTAAAAATCCATTTATTAAAGAAACGTTACGAATATGGCGTAAATATGTGAAAAATCTAGCACCCCCAATATCTCCATTATGCCCTTTGTTGGAACACCCTAAATTTAAATTTCATGAAAAGTTTGAACAATTTAAAAGATGGAAAGAAGTAGGTATTTATAGAATTAGAGATTTATTTATACAAGGGTAACCAATTTCAATGAGACAGTTAGAAGAAATAACTAATCAAATAAAATGTAATTGGCTACAATTGGTTCAAGTAAGAGACTTTGCAAACAAAATATATGTTAGGTCAGGCCCACTTAGATTATTGTCAATGTTTGAAAATTATTGTTTAGGAGAAGCTGGAGATAAGAAAAAAGGACTAATTGTAACTGTATATAAGAGTACTATAAATGTGGATTATACTAGTCATATAGGAACAAAAATGGTGTGGGAAAAGAATTTGAATATAAAAATATCAGACAAGCTATGGACACAAATTTGGAACAATCGTGCATATAGATCTGTATCAGCGAAATCTAAAGAAATGATGTTGAAAGTTATACATAGATGGTACTTAACTCCTATAAAACTCCATAAGATAGATAAAGAAATATCAAACATGTGTTGGAGAAACTGTGGAGAAAAAGGGTCATTCAAACATATGTGGTTGTCTTGTCCCAAAGTAGAGCTATTTTGGAAAGAAGTGATTAAGTGGTTAGAAAAACTGACAGGTCAGAAAATAATTGCCAATGAAACACTTCTAATGTTGTCCCTATTTACGGAAGAGAATGAACAAGTGAATAATAAAGATCTTATTGAGCTTCTTATTGGAACAGCAAGGTTGGAAATAGCTAGTAGTTGGAAGGATTTAAAGATTTTTTCCTTTCAAAGATATTTAGGTAAAGTATGGGAAACAGTATGTATGGAGAAAATGACTATAAAAGATAGATTTTTAAGAGGAGAGATTAAAATAGACAATTTCAGGAAAATTTGGTACCCCTTGTTAAAACTAGATAGAGAAACAGATATAGAAATGGATGGAACTGATCCACTGGTATACTGGTCAATTATGTACTAGGATTATAATTATTTGTATTGTTAAATGTATTGTTATATAAGGAAATGATGATAGAACGTTATTTATGATATTGATATGGATTGTCATGAAATGTTAATTTAAAAATAAAAAGAAAAAAAGATAAGGGAACATTTGTTCCCTTACCTTGAGGAGAAAAATTAAAAAAAAAATAATAATAAAAAGGCCCCCCTGGATTTGGAGTGGTCAGGATTTCATGACTGCCCTAGCTACCATGGGCCTGACACAAGTAATTTCTGCCCGAACACGTGGCAGGACACACATTGGACTTAGTGTTTACTGCTGGGTAGGTAGATGGTGATCGGGATATGGAGGAGATTACGATCCACTCTTTTGTCCTACCTTCACCAGGGGAGGGGGATGTGTATAGTCTGCTCCCAAATGGATCTGGAGGGATTCCTGATGACTCTGGAGAAATTTCGTGCTACTAGGGTCAACGACTCACCAGCAGCGCTGGTCAATCTTTGGAATAGGGAAATGGCCAGGGCAGTAGAGGAGATCACTCCTCAGAGAATTCTGCCTTGCCGCAGAGCAGAGGTGGCCCTGTGGTTCTCTGGGGAGCTGCACGTAATGTAGTTTATCTACACCCATTTCCTAGGGTTTGGTTCATTGAACAGAAACAGATAATTGAATTAAGGTTGGGGAAGTGGCGGATATCTCCAACCTGTTGAAGGGCTTGATTGCTGCGGCCTTCTGAAACTTAAGATAAGGAAGGGATGTTATTAACATAAGGTTGGGGTCCATTGGCCTAAATAGCCTTGTTTTTCTGTAGTGGCAGAGGAATGCCCCGCAAGTCAGAGAAGATTATTAGAAAGTGTAGTTACTTTTGGGAAATTTCCATAAAACGTTTCAAAGGAAGGGGTGAAAGACGTCCTTTTGAATCTGTTTTGGCCTCCGTGTGTTTCTAGCATGGACCTTGAACAAAAAGACGTGTGTCTTTGACACCCCAATATAGCTTAGGGTGCTGAGTAACAATGCACTTCGGATTAGTCACAGTATAGTAAAGGGACTAGGAGATAGTGCCAAAAAGTCACAAAAAGGTAGGAGGCATCCTGCAGGTGATCTAGGACTGGGTTCCAGGCTGTAAAGTGAAGTCATTTGAGGAAGCAGGAAACCTTCTGGTGGCTGAAGGTTGTGAAGTCAGAGAAATGAAGGTCACAGGAAGGATATGAGAGCAGAGAGGTAAGGAGGGGCAAGACCTCCTTTGAATGTAGCTTTGAATGTAGGCACAAGGATCTAGGAATGATAGCTTGTAAATATTTCAATGTGTATGTGCACAACTAAATATACCGTAGTTAGTGTGTGTTTTTAAAGAATCAACATGCAGCTACCAAATTCTAACCTTTCCTTCTCTCTTGCCTTTCATTACTGCAGGTAACATTAGTTGCAAGGGGATGACAGAGCGCATTCACAGCATCAATCTCCACAACTTCAGCAATTCTGTGCTCGAGACCCTTAACGAGCAACGCAACCGTGGCCACTTCTGTGATGTGACGGTCCGCATCCACGGGAGCATGCTGCGCGCCCACCGTTGTGTGTTGGCGGCTGGCAGCCCCTTCTTCCAGGACAAGCTGTTACTGGGCTACAGCGACATTGAAATTCCCTCTGTGGTATCAGTCCAGTCAGTGCAAAAGCTCATTGACTTCATGTACAGTGGAGTCTTGCGGGTCTCACAGTCAGAGGCCTTGCAGATCCTCACAGCAGCCAGCATCCTGCAGATCAAGACTGTGATTGATGAGTGCACACGGATTGTCTCACAGAATGTGGGAGACATCTATCCAGTGATCCAGGATTCTGCTCAGGAAACACCCCGAGGGACTCCTGAATCAGCCACTTCAGGGCAGAGTAGTGACACGGAGTCTGGCTATCTGCAAAGCCACTCACAACACAGCGTCGACAGGATCTACTCAGCTCTGTATGCCTGTTCTATGCAGAATGGCAGTGGAGAGCGTTCATTCTACAGTGGAGCAGTGGTCAGCCACCATGAAACAGCATTGGGACTTTCTAGAGACCATCACATGGAAGACCCAAGCTGGATTACACGAATCCATGAGCGCTCACAGCAAATGGAGCGGTATCTCTCCACCACTCCAGAAACAACACATTGCCGGAAGCAACCACGTCCAGTTCGGATCCAGACCCTGGTGGGCAATATTCACATCAAGCAAGAAATGGACGATGACTATGACTACTATGGACAGCAGAGAGTACAAATTCTAGAGCGCAACGAGTCTGAGGAATGCACTGAGGATACTGATCAAGCAGAAGGCACTGAGAGCGAGCCCAAGGGGGAGAGCTTTGACTCTGGAGTCAGTTCCTCTATTGGCACTGAACCTGATTCTGTTGAACAGCAATTTATGGCTAGTCTCAGCCGAGAAGGTCAGCAAGAGCCTTCCCAAGCAGAACAAAACGATGCTTCTGCTGAAGGCACTCAGCAGCAGCAGCAGCACATAGTTGTCAACTCTTCCTCACCAGAGAGAGGCAATGACACTGAAAGGGACAGCACAGTGCTCACCATGAGCACCAGTAATGAAAAGGGGACCTTGCAGCCTTCTGCCACTACAACTGTTGCCCAACCATTGCCAAGTACCCAGCTCTACTTACACCAGACAGAAACCCTCACCAGCAATCTGAGGATGCCGCTGACCCTGACCAGCAACACACAAGTCATAGGCACAGCCGGCAATACCTACCTGCCTGCACTCTTTACTACACAGTCTGCTGGCAGTGGCCCTAAGCCTTTCCTCTTCAGCCTGCCCCAGCCCTTAGGCCAAAAGACACAGTTTGTGACAGTGTCCCAGCCTGGCCTGTCAACTTTTACTGCCCAGCTGCCAGCCCCACAGCCCCTGGCTCCTTCTGCAGGCCACAGCACAGCAGGTGGGCAGGGTGAAAAAAAGCCTTACGAGTGTACCCTCTGCAACAAGACTTTCACCGCCAAACAAAATTACGTCAAGCACATGTTTGTACATACAGGTAAGTGTGTAACCCATTCGCTTATGTGTAAGGCTTATGAGGAAACACATTTATGCATATGCAGTTGGTTTAGAGAGGTTTTCTTCTATCATCCTAATGTAGGCAAAATGTTACTTATTTGAATATTCAGTCTAGTTGTTACTCATATGATGCTGAAAGTATTCATAGTAGACAATAAGAACATAACATAAGAAGAGCCCTGCTGGATCAGGCCAAAAGCCCATCTAGTCCAGCTTCCTGTGTCACACAGTGGCCCCACCAGATGCCTTAGGGAGCACACGAGACAACAAGATACCTGTGTCCAGTCGCCACTCCCTTGCACCTGGCACAGAGAAAAGATCATTTTAGTTCAACATCCTGTCAAAAGACAGAAACACAAATTCTCTTGAAAACCTCTTAATAGTTAGGATATTTAAAAATACATCCATGCATTTTAAAACCACGGTTTCATGTTCTTGAGCATGTGAACAGTTCTTGTCCATCTTTTCTCTGAGAACCCTTTGTATACTTACAGACTTTCAGCATACCCAGTGACATCTGATTGGTCATTGTGGGAAGCAGGATGGTGGGTTAAATGGGCCTTTTGGTCTGATTCCAGTCTGACTTCAGTCTGCCTTTTACTTGTACTAACTGTCCAGTTGTTTATTAAGGTCATTTTGAATGTTTGTGTTTAAACATTCTCTCCCAGTTTTGTATCATAAGCAAATTTCATATCTGTAAAACTTACTCCTTTGTCCTAATCATTGATGAAGATATTGAATAGTTCCTTATCTGTAGAACTGCTAATTTCCTCTTTCTTGTCAACTATTAGTCCACTTACTAACTTTTGCTTGCAAGATCATATATCCCTTATATGGTAGTTTCACCTAAGCAGATTTACAGCACAATCCTATCTATGACTGGACCGGTGGAACTATTGTTCTGCTGGCGCTGGGTGTCACAAATGTGCCGTAAGGCACATTTTTGACGCCCGGAGAGTAAGCGGGGCCAAGGCTGGTGCTGTTCACTCTGCCCCAGATGCAGGCTGCCACCGGATGCAGGTAAGGACTGCGCTGGCCATGGGGGTGTGGGGAGGGTGGAATGGGGGGGATTGGGTGGCTGGGCCCGGGAAGGGGGAGGGATCATTGGCAGTGCACTGCGCCGAATCCTATCCCCCTTCTCGGGCCTGGCCAGCTTTACGCGGGCCTCCTGGATTGGTGCCGGCCATTTTGTCAGCGCACATCCAATGAGACCCATTGGGGTGGCTGGGCCGCTACTCGGGGTAAAGGGACAAATGTCCCTTTACCTCGAGGAGGCCTCTGTCTGTGCTGGCCCAATCCTGGATAGGATCTCACACAGTGTGCTTTTGCACACTGCAGCAGTCGTAGACAGGATTGGGCTGTAAACCAGTTTCTTCAGCATCCATTCTCCCCAGTTTTTGGAGGGTGGAGTCCACTCAGTTATCCGTCATCACTCAGTTTCAGCAGCATAGCCAGGAGAAGATTGACCTCCTAGGCTGAAGAAACTGCCATTTTTTTTATTGCAAATAAAAATTATCTTAGGTAGCGAAAAGATAGATTTTTCTAGTCTTCCTTCATTTAAAAACAACAACAAAAAAGCAATGTGCTTAGTCTTCTGAGACCAAACCAGTTTTCCATGAATTCTGGTTGCTAGTGATTCTGAGACATGGCCAGGCTATCTTCCTCAGGGTCCTTATACAGTATTATTATACTGTCAGTATATATCTCTTCTTCAAAGTCTTTTGCTACTTATATAGTTGTAAAAACATTCCTCTTTTGCTGATATGTCTCAAGAAGGCAAAGACAAGCTGGCATGATCCACAATTTTGTACGTGACTATTTAGTCTGTCATTGTAAAGATTTAATTGTTGAGGCTACAGAGAGAAAAGTGACTCTCCTAACTTCCAAAGAAATACATCTGCAAATACACTTCAGACAATTTCTCCTTAACTTTTCAAGAAAAAGGGTATAATAATTAGGGTGGAAAGATGAAGGGGAAGCAAGAAGAGGTATAGCAAGGCCTAAAAAAATTAAAATTAGGAGACACTGCTGCACCCCCTCACCAGCAGTCCCTTGTAACACTGCTCTGTCATGCCACCCGCTGTGGGTGTGACTACAACCAAAGGATAGCATCTTAAAAAAATGAATGCAATTCTTTCTTATGCCTTACTATAACTCAGCTTGCTACTATTCGGTGTCACTCCTTGCATGTTACACAATATAGATAGCACTTTTAGCCAAGTGCTGGCCTGTTTGAGTTGGTGCTAATTTTTTTCCCCTGGTTCTTTCCTCCTCCTTGTTCCTTTTCTTTTCCTTATGCCAATATGCAGGAGAGAAGCCCCACCAATGCAGCATTTGTTGGCGATCCTTCTCCTTAAAGGATTACCTAATCAAACACATGGTGACTCACACCGGTGTTAGAGCCTACCAATGCAGCATCTGTAACAAGCGTTTCACCCAGAAGAGCTCCCTAAATGTGCACATGCGACTCCACCGTGGGGAGAAATCCTATGAATGCTACATCTGCAAGAAAAAATTCTCACACAAGACCCTGCTTGAAAGACATGTGGCTCTGCACAGTGCCACTAATGGAACACCTAGCACAACAGGCACTGGTGCGAGGGCTCTGCCTACTGGAGTGATGGCCTGCACAGAGGGAACCACGTACGTCTGCTCTGTCTGTCCAGCTAAGTTTGACCAAATTGAGCATTTCAATGACCACATGAGGATGCATGTTTCAGATGGATAAGTAAAATCTATTCTCTGTTATGAACAACAACAAAACCCAACCAGAGAAACAACAACAAAAAGCTATGGCACTAGAATTTTAAGATTTTTTGTTTTCATTTTTACTTTTTGTTTATTTCATTTCATTTTTGTACTACATGAAGAACTGTTTTTTGCCTGCTGGTACATTACATTTCTGGAAGCTGGGTGAATAGTAATTATCTCAGCCTTCCTTTGATGGTGGCCTTAAGGCCAGATAGTGCTTCAGGAGATCTACTGGCTGGATCTCTAGCTACTGGCCTCTAAATACAACCCTTCTTTACTACAAAAAAAAAACTTTAAAAAAATCTTTTTTGTCACTTGTGAAGAGCACTACAAAAAAAACCCCAACAAAGGCAGAAATATATTATGAAATCTACAAGGCCTACTGTCGTAAGTACACCGCTTGCAGTGTTTCAATGGACAGATTCACAATTCTGACCACTTTGGACTTCACAGTATCCAGTTAAAACTGTGGAATAGAACCGTATGGTTGAGCAACAACCACAGAAAACAGGCCCTACTGGTTTCCACCATTAGTCTTGCTATCACAGAAAGGGCTGTGGAGAAGGGCAAGGGAGTTTGGGTTGGATGGTGTGGAGTCCCTGCAGGATGGGGAAGGAGAATCATAGGTTCCTCTTGTGGATTCTGTTCCATTCCACACATTCTGATTCATGATTCCCAACTTCTTTCCCCTCACTAACACCAACACCATCTTTCATCAAAAGCTAGAAATAATGAGGTAAAAATGAGGTGAGCAAAGGTGGCATTTTGTAATTTATTCAGTGTCTTTGCTGAGCCTAGAGCCTCAGCACAATCAAGGGGACTTTTGCAAATATCAAAGAGAAATAACAAAAGGAAAGATTTCAGAGGTTTTTCACCTAGTGTGCTAGGTACAAGTAAAGGATTCACTCTCACAATCTTCGGGAGTAAAATCAAAAAGGCTGCATCAAGATTTTAGTCTTGTGGAAGGAAGTGAAGTGGAAGGCGGGTGGGGAGCAACTAAAAGAGTTCTCAAGTTTTTTTAATTCAGAATTTTATAGAGGGACAGAAGTGGTGTTTACCAGATAGAGTGCTGATTTTTTTAAAAAAATATATTTACCACAGTATTTGTGTAAAAAAAAACAAAAAAACAAAGTGTAACCTTGTTAAAGTATTTTTTGTTTTTTGTTTTGCATACACTGCCACTAATACCTGCTCAGTTATGTAACTGAATATATATGTGTGTTTGTATGTGTGTGGATAGCTAGATACACGCACACATACATATACATATATATTTTATTTTAGATAAGGACTGTTAAGATTAGGTATCCTACTTCCAAATAGCAAGAGGGAAAGAAGGGTGAGGTGATCCCAATGCTTTGTTTCAAAGAGAAAATGCGTGTCAACTTTTTTCCGTTGTTTTTCCTCTGTTTTTTTATTCATTTGAGAATAATTGCCTGAGAGTAATATTATATGTGATTTCATCCACCATATTCTGTCCTTCTTGGAGTATCATGTGAAAAACTATTCTGAATTTGGATTTATTGCGTTCTTAGGATTTTAACTGAGTTCCATCCGTTTTTGATGAAAGGAGGTTAGTTTTCAGAAGCAAGATTTTTAACAATATTTATCCGGCCTTTGAAATGCTATAGTTTGATTTTTTTTTTCATAAGTTCTGGAAGTTTCTAGAAAAAAAATTATTTACTTAGATTATCTCTTGTGGAGACAAATGGAGATTTGTCTATTGTTTTTATATATGCTATGATTCCATCTGTAATCTTCCATAATTATGTGAGAAATGAATCCCATCTCTCTAGTTTACATAAATGCTAAAATGGTTCTTTTTCCTCCCAAATTCAGCTAATCTTCCCTCTTTTTCATCTGCAAAAATGTTAAAGCTAAGGGCCACACCTTGCATTCTCTGCTCATTCAAGCAGGGTAAGGTATGCAAGATACATATTAAATTCCTTTGATTTTGTTATGTTATTGATGAACTCCTCCCCTTTCTAGTGGAGTTTTTGAGAATCACTCAAGATGCTTTTTTGGGTGCCTAATTAAACTAGACTAATGTCTAACAATATGTCCAATAAACATTTGTCCTGGGCTTGGCACAACTATTTCTAGTCCAGGCAGAAAAGTATCTAACAATAATATGCAAAAAGGACAATGAGAAAATGTTTAAATGGATTTTAAACGTGACTCTGTTTCAACCAAACTTTCTGTGACTGCATTCCTAGGCATACTTGCATGGAAATCAGTTCCATGGAAATCAATGGGACCTGCTTCATGTAAGGTGTTCAGGAGCAGAATGCCAGATTTTGAAAAGTCTGTAGGTCTCAATCAGACACTCCTCCATGCTAGACATCTTTATCATTATTTATTTGATACTCAAATCTTGACTATTTCCTACATAAAAACTTCTATTACAGTGTCTGTAAGCTAACTGAGATGAAATAATTGCCAAGTATCAGATATACCGTTACAGTGAACCCTGTATTGAATGGACCTCAATTTAACACACTTCAGAAATAAAGGGCGTCATCTAGTGTTTTTATATATATAATATGCATTTAATGGATTTTCAGCATTAACAGTCACCCCTTCCCCCCATTAGTCCGTTAAATCAAGGGTTCACTGTAATGACCTAGTAAGGAAATTTCTAGACTCAACATGTTACAATCTGCATAGGATTGTTTTCAAAATCCTAACCTGTTACACTGAGGCAGCATAAGTAAAAAAAAAAAAAATGATTTTTTTAAAATAAAAGCTAACATTGTTCAGCACCAACATATTATCAACACAAATGAGCTTCTCAAATTATTTTAACTATGTAGGTTGTGCTCAAGTCTGCTGACATGTAACATCCCAGTGCTAAACAAATTAAATGGAAGAAAGTCCCATGGATTTCAGTGTAAATCAGTTCCACATAATTTTGGATCAATCAACAGGATGTGTACATGAAACTGACCTTATTTTAAAATATATATATATCCCATACTTTCTGCTCCTATTATATTCACTGGCATTGTCTGAATGAGAGAGCCCGCCTGCACCCACAAGGCTCTGAACTAGGAGAAATGTGTTTATGATCAGGATGTAAAATACTGACTCTTACTATAGTGCACCAGGAGGAAATGAACAAAATAAGGAGAGGCAGAAACTTCACAAAGGTATACCACAGTGTCTTATTTGAAAAACAGCATCTTCACTGAGTGGAAAGATCAGACAGTAGTCTGCGTTATTCATTAAGTTTTAAACTGTAACTCAATTAGTTGTTTATAGTTCATCTGCCATTTTAATCCTACAGACAGTAGCTGTTAACACTATAAAATAGCCCAGTGAGAAATGGGGTTGAGATATCAAGAGGGACATCTAGAAGAGGGCCATGTAGTAACTACAGAAGTCTTTGGAGGGTGGGGGAAGTTGGGTCCAAAATCTTCTATTTTCAACTTCCCCCAACTTACACAAGTATCAAGCTTCACTGACTTTCCTGAGAAATAGGTAGAAAACACTTATTTGCATGCAATAAATTTTGCTGCTGTTCTCTCGCCAGAGGACGTAATTCATCTACTGCCATCATTTTATACCAGAAAGAACTTAAATTGTGGTAAGAAGATGAAGGATAATATAAAGTTCTGTCCCCACAGGGAGCTTTGTAAGTTCAGGGGCATGCAGCGCAATCCTATGTGTGTTTTCTCAGAAGTACATTCTACTGCATTCAGTTGGACTGAGGACCCAATTCTAACCAACTTTCCAGTATTGATGCAGCCACAATGCAGCCCTGAGTTAAGGGAACAAATGTTCCTCCATGACTGCCCCCCCGGCGTTGCTGGAGGGGGTGCGGCACTGTAAGTGGTGCAAGGCGCTGCACCACGCCTTGCAAAGCAGTGTAATATGACCCTCCCACTCACCCCCAGAGCCATTCCGGCAGCAAAGGCAATACACTGGAATGGGCCAAGTTGAGTGGGATGGGCCACGTTACGGCACGGTGCAGTGCCTTGCACCACTTACGGTGCCACACCTCCTTCAGCAATGCCACTGCCCCTCCCCACTTTAGGATGTATCGCATGCCCAATTGGCATGGCTGCACCAGTGCTGGAAAGTTGGATAGGATTGGGCCCTTAGCCTCAAGTAAGTGTGCATAGCATTGCAGTCTTAGTGCTTACTGTGCATGTTACAATATGCAGAAAAAAGTGAATATATCAAAAAGACAGAAGCAGAAATCATGCATGCATTTCATTTCTGCCTCATGATATGCAAAAGAGATCTTAGGCTACCCCATACTGTACAGAGAACTGAGTGCTATGGAGTTCTGGACATATCTACTCTACCATCCTCACTGACCCAGAATGTCCCTAGTCAATGGGTTAATGGGATCTCATTACTCTAAAGTCATTGCGACAGCCGGAGGCGTATCTGGAGCAGATGCTGCCTGGAGCACTGCTGGGGGGGTGGCCCCGCTCCAGGGGGACGGTGACCCGGCTTACCTGCCCGCCCGCCCAGTGACGCGGGCGGGCGCTCCAAGGCCTTCTCCCCCGGCCTCGGAGCCGGAGAAAGCCCCGGAGCGTCCACCACGACCGGCGGCCAGGGCTTTCTGAAGGCGGCCGACTGCAGCGCCGCGCTATTTATCCTTTTTGCACATGCGCAGAAAGTTTCAAATGAACGAAACGTTCTGCACATGTGCAAAAAAAGAGGACAACTAGCGCGGCGCCGCAGTCGGCCGCTTTCAGAAAGCCCTGGCCGCTGGTCGTGGTGGACGTTCCGGGGCTTTTTCCGGCTCCGAGGCCGGGGAGATAAGGCCTCGATCGCCCGCCCGCATCACCGGGCGGGCGCTCCAGAGGAATGCCCCGAGCCGCGGAGCCGCTTGGCGGGTGGGAGCGCAGGCGCGCGCTCCGGAGGAATGCCGCCCGAGCCGTGGAGCCGCCCGGAGCCGCTGCTCCGGTTGCTCCACTCTTTCCACGCCTCTGACGACAGCTTAGAACGGCAGAGCGCTCGCTCAACTGTTTTAAAGTTGGGCAGGATTGCACCCCAAGAATGGTTTGAGTAATCAGATCTACTAAACTAGTTCAGGAGTCTTATATAGATGTGCCGAAACATCACAATTCCATGGATTACATGACTGGTAGAAATTCTGGGTCAAAAGGGATGTGCTGTTACCTGTGTATTTGCTTCCCAGTCTTTTCTTTTTTAACCCTGCAAACCATTTTTCTTTCATTGAATGTGAGATGTTTCAATCACACTACATTCAGTATCAGTTCTCTGCCATGATAACTGATTAGCCATCAGCTATCAGTTAAATTAACATTGAGTCACAGAGACTGTTGAAATACGTATTGAGATGCTAAGAAATGCAGTTATCTTGGTGGAGGCAAAACAGTGAATACGTGATTGTTCAGCCACATACACAGGGCACACAGAAAGAGACAGATCATGCATGACTGAAAATCCTAACCTGTTACTGAAAAGGATACTGTTACTGAAAAGGATACTGAAAAGTAGACACACATGTAACAGAGGGATCAGACAGTTGTTTACTTAACCAGGACCCTGTAAGTCGATATGTAATTAACGTCATGTCTGTTTTGACCTTTAGAGTACATCAACATTACATCTGAACACACTTATCATTGGTTAGTTCAAATGTATCTACGTGCTTGTAGCTGCTGCCAAAACAAGCCCTTGCCCAATCCAAGAGTAGAAAGTAACATTTTTACTCCTCTTCTCCATGCTTACAATATTAGCATTCCTGATGGGCAAGCTACCCCAAGAATGATGCAGAATGGGGCACCTAAAATGAGCAACTTTGTCCTCAATTCAGATCTGAGTTCCAGGCCTTGTGCTTCCTTTGACATTGAAAATACAAGGAGTGGAGACCCCCCCTTTCCCTCCAAATTGGTGGTGGTGGTGAAAGATGCTTTAGAATACTGCAGCAACAGTGCCCCGAATGCCGTTCCTTGTGAATTGTAGTTTCCCAAGGCTCCTGGATCATCAGGAAGGAGCCCAAAGCTCTGGGGATCTTGGCAGCCATAACACTGCTGTAGTTTTCCAATGAAAGCTGCAGCAGCCTCTCTTATTGTTGCACCCCTGCATTTCAGCTAGAAAAGAAAAGGGTAGCAGTGAGGAGTGCTGAAGAAGTGCTGAGTTAATTACAAGCTGAGTCTAACATCAGAGGTTTTAAATAACTTGGAAATTCTGAACTGGGGATGTTTGTACTCCAAACTCTCCTATTCTGAATTGTGACGCCTTCACAAGCTACCATGCCAAAACTTGTATGACTCAGGGGACTTTTAGTGGTGGCATGATGATATGTGCAATGGAACAGCACACAGGGACAAAGGAGTTCAAATCCTATTGCCCAGGTGTGGCTCACCAGCACCAGGCATGGGCTTTTTGGAAGTGACTATATGTAGGGGAAAATACTCCTCAATGGGACTCGGATTTGGCATTCATAGATCTGAAAACTGATAGTTTAGTGAACACCATTTGTCTGGCTTTTTAATGAAGACACTGTCATATACTTTTGCTACAAAATTTAGGTTCTTCATTTCTAAAAATGATTTTAGGACTACTAATGTTGTTTGGAATGTCCAGTAATTTCATTTTGGATATCAAATCATTTTTATATGCGCTCAGACCGTTCAAAGCAATGTAGGTTACCCACGAATTGCACCCTCATGAATACTTGAAAGCCAGTAAATGAAGTAAATTATTTTGACTTCCTCACTAGTTCTCCACTTCACTAATTAGAGGAAGTGGCAAGTGGCAGCCATTAGAGGTGAATAATGTTAACATTTCAAAGACTAAATAACTTAACATGCAATTAGTTAAGCTAGAATTAAGTAGATTTTCATCTGTTGTAATTCCACGGAAATCCAATAACTCACAAAAATAATATGTGCTTGATAATATCCCCTACTATTATTGCTTGGAGAAAAAAAATCCAAATTAACAGCAAAAGCAGACATAAAGATTGTTTTTGCATCTATTAAAACATTTTTGATAATGCAGCAGGTGTATAGACAAGCAACGGTTGACTCCTCCACCATCATTTGAACATAAGGTGCACTCCCTGTTTTGAATGGCTAACAGTAAAGCTGTTCATTGTTTCTGTTCTTTCTCACGTCAGTAAAATAAGTCTATTCACAGTCAGAAATGCATCCTGAATGCTCATGACTTCTCTTCAAGACGAACGAAAGTTAAAACTTCTTAAATCTCCTGTAACTTATTTCCATATCCCAAATGTCTAGTTGCTGTTCCTTGGAGTGGCACTTACATGAAATAGCCAGGCAGTTTAACGGGATGACAAAAGATCAGATTTTCAGAATCAGATCCTTGGAGAAAAGGAGGGGGGGCACTGCGTTTATTCCAGATATATGTACTGATGGGAGTCTTAACCTTAGCTTCACAAAGTTGTCCTGAAATATTAAATAATACACACCCTAGTACTGTAATAAGATACCCAAGAAGGTAGTGAGACTAAATGGAAAGTTCTGTAGGAAGCAATTATATTGCAGCCTTATGTAGGATTGCTGCCTTAAAAAAAAACCCTTTAAAGAGAGAGGTGTGTTATTTTTTTATATCTACATGAATATACTATATGATTTTAAAATGTTCATTCATTTGTATGAAATGCTGCATATTTTGTTTTGAAATTGTGTGATAGGATGTGGGGCAGGAAGGGTTAAGTGAGCTGTGAAGAGTCCACTAGCTGGAAAGTATTATGGCTACTATTAAGGTAGCTGCTATCTATTTGCACTGCACTGTGCCTGTTGGGTGGTCAGTTAACATTAAAAAAAAATGGATTCGTGATAGGCAGCTTCTTTCAGTTGGCTTTGGCATTGTCTGGATATTAACTCTGCACCCTAACTTGGTCATGAATCAGATTGCTTATCAACAGGTTCACCTACATGTAGGCTTCATGATTTGTGAAAAGGACTGAGGTTCAAACT
The DNA here is from genome assembly GCA_026170595.1 of Plestiodon gilberti rubricaudatus. Lineage (NCBI taxonomy): Eukaryota > Metazoa > Chordata > Lepidosauria > Squamata > Scincidae > Plestiodon > Plestiodon gilberti. Next base: position 200,086,064 of record JANXHW010000003.1, on the reverse strand, counting down.
ACATGTGGCAATGGCAGATGTGTGTAAGTCAAAGCGGGGCACAGAATTGGAGGGGGATAACTGTGGGCAGGAGAGTATTCTTCTCACATTCCCACCTTCTCACATTCACACCTTTTTAATTTTTTTCCCACCCTCCTTGCTACTCGAGAGGGGCAAATCTGTATTTGATCATATGGATCAGTCAGCATCATGTCTGTCTTGGCCATAGCTGGTAATTAACGTTTGCAATAGATTTGAAGAAGAGAAAGGTCCAGTTGTCTATGTTTGCATTCTTATTTCTTCTGATCTGCAACAAGTATTGTGCATGTTGACACACGTTACACTTTTATTTTTACAACGGAAATGCTACAACAAATATATACAACTAGAGTACTACAGTACGTTATTTTTCAACTAGAGTACTACAGTACGAATACAACTCTCCAACAGCCAAAGCTTCCTCTTTGTTCCCATGATTGGAATTTACAGAATATGATTTTGTGTAACAGCTAATTATTGCCATACTACAGCTGTACTACTATACTTAGGAACTGATATGGTAATACAGCTGTTCCATGAAATAATTAGGCATTACAACAAAATTATAGACCATACTTGAATTAAGGTGAGACAGCAAGAATTGGTCCTGGAGAAAGTCTCCGTTGCTGCTACTACTAGTCCAACTGAGTTGAGCAATTTTCTAACGTAATTGTACTCTTAGAGAAGCATGGGGAATAATATTCAGCCTTTTATACAGCTAGTGCATTGGAGATTTCCTCTTAATCAAGTATTGGAAAATTGCTTTCATGGACTGTTCATAACTGACATGGTATTAACTAAACAAGCATAGCGCTTTGAATACAGTACTGTACTTGTCTAACTCCTTGCTCTTTAGTAATAGGTTTTTTTCCCTAAGATTTCTACCTTTAACTAGACCTGTTAATCTAAGGTTTCTTTGAGTATCGAGTAAATGGCATTTATTACCATCAATGTCTTTTCTGATGTTGAGTTATTTGAAGGATCTCTGAGATAAAGCATTATACAGTGTTTGACAGGAAACAATGACTTTCATGAAGAATTATGATAACTAGGTCTGTTGTTGAAAGCTGATACACTTTTCCCAACTCTCTTTTGTAAATTGACTAGTTCTACTTCAGTGGAAGTTGTGACTGAACAAGAACTTTTTTAAAGGGGAGCATTGAATGAACCTTGAGTATGTAGATATTAAACTTTGATTGCAGTGCACTTGTGGCCATGAAACCTTGCCACAAACAGTGTAAACGTGACCAAGATCAGCTACCCCCATCCACTGCTTCCTCCTCTGACTAGGAATGAAATGGGGGGAGGGAACCTTTAGACACATGATTTTTTTTCACTTTGTGCAGGGCTCCTGAGAAGTCAGAAAACTGTACTATTTTCTTTCTTCCAGAGTCCTCCAAACAAAATAAAAAAATAAAGATTGCCACCCTCCTCTCCCTGCATGTCACAGAGAAGAAGGGAGAATGAGGGTCTTTTCTTTTGTGCAGGGATCCCAAGAATTGAGTAAGCACACAGCCTTTTCCCTCTCTGCAGTGAAAAGATGGTTGCCAACCCCTCCTGCTCCTTTGTGACACGTTCTCATCAGAAGCACTCACCCTGGAGCACTTGCTTCAGCCTTTCACTTCCTGGTGAAGGAAAGGAAGCAGCAAGACCACACTGGGTCAGGAGCATAGTCAGTCAAATTGAGCTGTAAGAATTTGCACCCACATCCTGCACAGGCAAGAGCAGCACCTGTGGGCTGACTGTGATACCTCATCCCCCCACCCCTCTCACTCACCTGGCTGCTCTCTCAAGATTCAGAGTTGCTGGCAGCTGTAACCACAAGGGAGGGAAAATAAGAGCCGTGAGTACATATGTCCAAAGGAAGAGGTCCTACGACTCCCACCTTCCACACTGCCTAGAAACCAAATGTTTCTCCCCACTCAAACTTCTTGTAACCTTATCTTAGTCTTATTAGGAAGTGCTACTAAGGTCAGTGGAGATCACTCCCAAATAAGTGTGCACAGGATTATAGCTTTAGGTTGCAATCTTATCCACACTTACTTGGCAGCAAATTCCATTGAATTTAGTGGGACTTGGGTTTGAATCAACATGCATGGGATTGTGCTGTTAGTTCCTCTGGAGTTGAACAACCACCCATAATTTCTCTCCTCCCCCTCACTCCAGGTTGTCACTCTGTCACTACAAGGTTCTCTTTCATACAGGTGGAGGGGGCTGAGGGGTTTTACAGGTGGAGGGGGCTGGGTTTCAAAAATTGGTTGTAAATTGCCTGCCAAATCTTTGCCTGCAGGCCTCTATTGGCTCAATTCTGTACTATGGATACACACATATATTAACATATTTGTGTGTCTATTAAGCCAACAAATCCATCTTTATGGGTCAAATACTGTCAAATGGGCTTTACCCAAATATAGTCTAGGTAAATGCTAAGAGCTGGACTCAGATTTGGCCTGCTGTATGTATTGAAGTATTATATGGATGTGTGAAGAATGCCTCCCAGAGCCTAATGTGGCCTTAAAATGCTGCTCAGAGTACCTGGCAGGTTTCCTCCTGTAATAAGACATATTTACATATGAATATCTGCTGACTTTCTTCTGCTGATTTTGGTTATGTCAAAGAATTAGGTCAAAAGCAAGTGAGGGACTCCAAGTACAGACGTAGCAACTGTATAATAAAGGTGAGAGTTGATATTAGGAAATTATCGGACTGAACAGCTTGATGCCGCCAACAGAATAAGTAAATCTGGGACACAGTTATCAGTCTGTAGCCCACTTTTGATCTTTCCCTATTTCATGTAAGATACATTTAATAGCTAAATGTGTGCATTTATATGTTGTCCTGTCTATCAGTAACTAAAGCTCCCAAAACCAATGTGGCCTTTGCCATTGTTTCTCCAAGAATGAATGTTCTTATTTAATCTAACTGACCAATATATTATCAGGTGAAGAAAGAAATGCTGGAACATTTTAGTGAATTCTTAGTGTATTCTCTGTACATTTGGGAACTCACTCCCCAAACATAAACTACACTTGATTATTAAGTGGGGTTAGGGGTGAGCAGATTAATCTAAAGCACCCTGTTTTAGAAGCATAGCGGCTCTAAAATTGTTTCCATTACTTTCTTTGCTCCAGAATTCTTTTGCTTCATTGAAGATTTTGTGACATAGGTTTTTTTTTCTTACAAAACAGAGTAGGCTTCCTTGTGTTGGTGGCATTTTCCCTCCCTCTTTAAATATGACATTGAATGCAACAAGAATGTTTATTCATTTGGGGAGGAGGGTTTTTTTTAATAACTGTATATTGTCTTTTCTTAATCAAAATGTCAGTGACCGTAAATGTTTGGGGTTTTTTTCTGGAATGTTTTAAAATAAAATAGTATAGTGACTTAGTGGAAGAGGACAAATTGCTATTTAGCTCTGCTTAGTTAAGTACATTACACTACAGAACAGTATTTCTAAAATTTAGAACATATGTACACATACATACAATATATACATCTCTGTATCAATATATAACACATTCATATATAAATATATATACACTCACACACACAAACTCTACACATACAGTATATTGATTTGTACTTTTGAATTTGTCGATTATTACAGAATTTTCACCTTTACTATTCACTATTCACCTGCAGCAGTTAACTTAAGTCATTTAATGATTAACACACTAAAACTAGATTGCTTTTATATAACTGCCTCTTTATTGTTTTTATGGATTTTTCCTATTTTTAAAATACATTTCCTTAGCAAAATACAGTATAGGAGAGTAAAACTAAAAAAGAAAAGCACCACAACGCTCTTATTAAAAGGTACAGGTAATTCTCTCTGTGCATCAGAAGGACAAGAAACAAATAAAAATGATAATTTATCTCTGCAAATATTAGTTGTACAGTATAATCCTATGCATGTCTACTCAGAAGTAAGTTATATTGAGTTTCAATAGAACTTACTCCCAGATAAGTGTGTATAGGATTGCAGCCTTAAACTGGTTTGTATAAGTAAAATGGACAGTAGGCTTCCCTCTTCCAGTAAAAAAAAAAGGGGGAGAGATTCTGACTGCCCTAGGTTCACCAGCACTCTATTTAACTATTACCCTGAATGTGATAAGCAACCTGACCTTCCCAGATTGAAAAAAAGATGCAGTTGTCAGTGGCCCAGTTCAGATGTCACACTCAGAGCCCAATCCTATCCTTCCCCCCCCCTTTGCTGGTGCAGCTGCGCCAGAGGAGTGCACTGTATCTAGTGGGGGGGAGTGGATCGAGAGTCTTTGGAGGGGGGAAGAGATTTAAATACTTTTTGAACAGAAGCTCTCATGGCCAGCAACGATTTGTAGCGAAATAGGAATCACGGGTATAGAAACCATGTAAACAAACTTCAAAGTCCAGCCAAGTTAAAACGACAGTCGATCCTGTCAGCAGTCTCCGGATTTCTCCAGCAAAGCAAACAGGCAGAAATCATTTAAAATCCAAAGCTAAGACAAAGTGTAGCCCGACGTTTCGTTTCTCACATCTAGAAACATAATCATAGGACAGTCCAAAGACTGGTAGATGGTAGCTAGAGCCAGCGCAACAGTTCGTTGTTTTGTAAGGCAAAAGCACGGGAACGAAGCAATTGGAAACGGAACTGACGCAGAAGTCTTCAATCAGCGCTGCAACTAATCCTGCAAGTACTACAGTGGTTGTTCCATGCTTTACACTTTGAAATTAAAGTAGAAATTAAAGAAAATTTCAGTCATCGGTTCTACTTTAATTTCAAAGTGTAAAGCATGGAACAACCACTGTAGTACTTGCAGGATTAGTTGCAGCGCTGATTGAAGACTTCCGCGTCAGTTCCGTTTCCAATCGCTTCGTTCCCGCGCTTTTGCATTACAAAACAACGAACTGTTGCGCTGGCTCTAGCTACCATCTACCAGTCTTTGGACTGTCCTATGATTGTTTCTAGATGTGAGAAACGAAACGTCGTGCTACACTTTGTCTTAGCTTTGGATTTTAAATGATTTCTGCCTGTTTGCTTTGCTGGAGAAATCCGGAGACTGCTGACAGGATCATCTGTTGTTTTAACTTGGGTGGACTTTGAAGTTTGTTTACATGGCTTCTATACCCGTGATTCCTATTTCGCTACAGATTTAAATACCCTTACCCCTCCGTAAGCCTCCTGCTCCGTAATGGGTCCCCTCGGACATGCACCAGCTCTATAGCTGGCGCACGTTCCAGGAGAGAAAGAGGGCAGGGAGACTGCTGATGGAGGGGACAGGATCCGGCCATTGCCACCAGACCTCCTCTGCAGCGTGCCTGCCCCCTGTTCCCCCTCCCTGCCCCAGTTTAACTCCACCTGGCCCCTGCCTTACCTGCTCCAGCGAGCACGACAAGGTCCAGCAATATCCAGGGAGTGCTGCCGCCTCTTGTGGCAATGCTTTAAAAATGGCCACCAACAGAGCATTATGCCTCTTCCACTTCATAATTCCTTCCCTCCCTACAGCTCAATCCGGAATAGGATTCTTCTGATTCTCATTTAGAAAATTAGCCAGGAGTTGCATGATATCTAAACCGGGTAAATATCATCTTGTTCTAACAACAATTTGCAAAGAAGACATGGTATGAAACTTTTCAGTCCTTGTTCATATCATTTCAAGAGTTCCAAAGGATTTGGATTTGAGGCAAGGCCTTTTTACTTTGCTTAGGCCAGTTTCTGATTAACTTTAAAGCCTATGGTTTATTATCCACAATTCAAGTTACCGGTAAATCAAGATTGTACAGCCTCTTGAAATTTACTATGGCACATAAGAATCACCCCAAACACATAGGCAAACAAGATGGGGAAACTTAACCAAAGTTTTTTTGTGTGTGGGGGGGTGTTTTGGCCATAAATGCCTAACATTGGGTGGGGGGGTCAGATAGGCTAGTAAAACGTTTTGTAGGCTAATAACTTTTGTGGACTTATGAGCAAGGCTGGTGTAAGTTCTTAAAGCCAAGTACATAGATACAACATACCAGTATCTACTTGTTTGAATCACCCTTTATATTTAAAAGTGTTAGTAGGAGCAAGCTATTGGCAAGTAGTTTCATGGACATTAGGTTCACTATAGTTAACACCTTGGCTTTGCAACAATGAACCTATCTCCTACACTTTTGAGCCTGTGGTTTATTGAATAATCTTCAATTGCACAGATCTAACAATCAGGTTAGTGGAAGGAAAAATTCTTTTATTGAACAAATACATTGCCCATTCACATTAATCCAAGGAATCTGTTGTTTACCATGTTCACAAAGTTGTCTCTATGTAGCTCATGAAACAGAGTATTGAATCAGAACTTCTTGATGTTTCCTCTCAAGCTTTATCCAGGCCTTGTTTTGACTTCTAATTTACTCTCGCAGCACGCTTTCTCATCTGCTTCTGAGTGTCTGTTTCAAAAACCACAACCCCTCCCTACTTTTGACAATCTTATATTGTGATCAGTTAACTGTTGTAAATGAGTTATTAGTTGATGCAGTGTCTCTTGGCCTCATCGCTGTCTTTAAAAATACATAATTTTTCTGAAGAGCCTTTGTGCTTATTTTACATGTACTGTATATAGTTTGCTGCTTGCATTTATTAAGGAAAGGTCTCAGAAACAAGATGGTACCAAATTTGTACATATTCTCAATGCATTTTCACATTGTAGTGTGTTCAGAAGGCAATTCTGTAGAAGAAAGTGAAACTAACAAAATCACTGTTTGGTGAAAACTACTTTTACAAACATGTCCAACATGGTCAATGGTTAGTCAACTCTTATTTTTCACAGTAGTACTTTGATGTGATTTTTTCCTCTCTTTTATTCTCTGAATAAATATATGTACAGATAAAGAACTTATGGTAATCTAGGAAACCATTTAAACCAACTGCCCTTCATTACTTTCAATGCAGGTTTTTAAGGATTTCTTAAATGCTTAAAAGGTTCCTGATTTGACACTTTCATTTGTATATTATCAAGTCTAGGACAGCTGTGGATTATTTTATTTTAGCTCATCTCATCACACATTTTTTATTTCCTTTCCATCATCAACTCATTCAGTTTACTGAATGAAATGTATAGTGCAGGCTCACATTCCTATAAAACATATCCTTTAATTCAGCAGACGGTCTTGTTCTTTTTCCCCCCTCAAAAATTCTATAGTTCCTTGGATTTAACAAATCTGGTAAAATGTTGATATCAGTCAAGAGTTCTTGCATTAATAAATGTTCTTCTCTATTCTTTAGCATTAGAAAGTTCTGAAAGGATACAGAATTTCTTTAAGCCTTTCACATATAAGGTCGAATAAGGACCAATTCGCAATCCCCTAGAGTTGTAGGCTTTGTATGCAGTTAGGTGTAGGGGCTCATACATGTCCCTCCAACATTGCATCTGATGCAGTATGTACATGTGATCACCACAAAATGAAATGGATAGATCAGAGGTTCCCAACCTGTGGTGCACGCACCACTAGTGGTACACGGACCACAGGCTGGTGGTACGTGGGCTGCCAGCGGCCAAGATTGTGGCTGCCATCTCTGCTGCATCGGAGCCCAAAAAGCAGCGGCTTGAATGTGCGGGCTCTAAGCACAGGGGATGGCCCTCCAGCTCTCCCTTATGTCTTACATTGCCTTTCTGAGCTTCGACACGTCCGTGAACCCAGAAGTAAGTGCCGATTACATCATCAGCACTTATGTCCGGTGGTATGTGGCAGGCCGGAGACCCGCAAAGATGGTACACGGACCAAAAAGGTTTAGAACCTCTGGGATAGATCACTCCAGCTACCTATATGCCTGTGTGATGTTTTGCATATTACAGGGTATGCATAGAAGCTCAATATGCACCTCATCACCTTCAAGCCTGTGAACCCAGGAACTGGATGAACCACCTTTCATAAGACAAGAAAAGTTTCTTTGCTGAAACCCTTTCACCAAAATGAGGCACTTCACCAAAGAATGAGAGCAATAAGAGCTTGCACTGAACACCATGGATTTCTTTGCTTTGTTATCAGTAGTAACTGGTAAACTGGTGACTTCCAGTAAAGTGGAAGATCTTTGATGATTTTTAGGTATTCTTTCAACTATTTTTGTGTCTAATGTCATAATTTCTTTATTAGTTAGAAAATCTTTAAAATTTCTTGATTTTGCTACAGATTTCTTTTTCTTCTTTTAACCAGTAGTATAGCGTAAAACAGCCAGTAGTAAATCAGTTATTCAGCTATTATTCACTTTGGACACAGGTAGTTTAGAGACATGAAATCAAAAGCCACTGGATAACTATGAATCAATGGCACAAAGGTGCTAAATTTCTAGAGTTTTCTGCCTTTGCATATAGATATGTATTCTGTGGTCATGTCATATTGGAAAGTACTCTGGAGTGTAGAAAACGTTCTCTGTAGAAGAGGGGAAATTCTGTCAGTGCTACTCCAAAAGTAATATTACCATTTTCTGTTAAATATAGCAAGTCACGTAAAGAAAATAATGAAAGCAGCTTTGTTGGTTTGGTTTTATAATGAGCCTTAACATTTAATCTCAGACTTGTTTACATGGTCAAGGGTTAAACTGGAGAGAAAAGAGTTCGGTAAGAAAAAATCTGAATCTTTTGAATCAGAGTCTTCTATGTATTTTGCTCACAATGCATGTGGCAGCGTCTGGTTGCATTTTTAAAAGAGCAATTTTGCTTGGAAAGAGGTGTTAGAAGAGTGACAGGGAAATTGAACTGGGGCAACAGGGAAAGAGTTCAGTGCCACCTCTCCTGCCACTTCTCTACTCTAAATTCCCCTCTCTGGAAGCAGCTTCGCTTTTTAATTACTGGGGCACTGTTGCACGTGTTCATATGTGTAATCTGTAGTTTACTCCTTGCCTCCATTTCATTTCTCATTTATAGCCATGTAAACAATAGTAGAGTCATCAATAATACTTCTCTATATAGTGTTTTCTGAGTGTGCAAAGCACTTCACGGGCATTATCTTGATGAAGTCCTTACAACAATTCTGTAAGTATTATTATTCCCATATTGCAGCTAGGGAGCTGAAGCTGAGTAAGAGTGGTTTGCCTAAGGCTCTTAAGAATTTACTTAGTAAGTTCATTGCAAAGGTGAGTTTTCAACAAGGGAAGTCGTAATTCACAACTCAGTCTCTTAGCCACTATGGTACACCAACTCATTATTCCTCATATATCAGAGTCAGGCTCATTGCAAACAGAATATCATGTGAAAATCATCCAACCTAATAAGAAAGTGTGTATGGTTAAAACTTGCTGATTCTCACCCTGTGTGTACCCGAGTTATTTAATTAATCAAATTTCACATTGAATTGTACAAATAACTAATTTTGTGAGCAAGCTTTTCCATCTGAAGGCTTATACAGCTAGGCAAATCTTTCTTGAACATCAGGATTTTTGACCAGGTGTCTTTCCCCAGTCTGTTATGAAAAAGCTAAAGTGACTTACAGCGCAATCCTGACTAAGGATCCGGTGGGTGGCCCTGGGCTGCTCGCCAGATCCTGAGCTCAGGGTGCCCGTCGGTCAGCAGGCTGGAGGTCTACTCGGGGAAGGGGATAACTGGTGGTAGAGGAGGCCATGTAATGGTGTAGCCGGCCCGGCAGGGATGGGGATATGGCGGGCGCCATCTCCTGCCCCCCGGGCTGGCTAGGCCAATGGCCCCCTCCCTCGCCCGCTGGATCGCCCACGCGGCCACCGGCGGGAGAGCTTACCATCCTCCGGCGGCCTCTTGCTGGTCCGGCAATGGAGTGAGGGAGGCCGCCCTTGCGCTGTCCTCCCTTACTCTAAAGTAGGTGTGAATGTGCTTTACGTCACATTCCCCAGGATTGCGCCCTTATTCATAGTAGCTCTTTAAAAAAGTAGCTCTTTAAAAAAACCAGACTGGAGGAATTTGTACTGCTTTGTTTCCACCTAAATCCTCCATTCTTCCCAGAAGGTTTTGATTATTAATATTTTAATGATTATCATAATGGGAAAATAATTTAGATATCCTAAATTTGGGGCTATTTAAGCATTTGAAATTGTTTTACATAAAGACATTCAGTATGTGAAGTGGCAATTAAAAAGGCTTTAAAGAGGCAATTTAAGTGGCCTTAAAACACAACCTATAAATAACTTAATAAATTATTCACAGAGTGAATTGATGTAAGAATCAAAATTAGGCATTTAATGATGCTTACACAATTTGTTTTGGTCCGATAGAATAAAATGTCATTACAATGGCATATCCCATCATTAAAAGCTAAGGAAGATGTGATGCATCCCAGTGCCAATGCTGTGCCTACTGTAGGATTAATTGGGTCCAAAGAGTTCCAAATGGTTGGAGGTACTAAAATCCAAACTTCTGGAAGCTGATAGACCTGCCACGAGACCTGAAGAGTGAGAATTGGTAGAGCACCTGTGCACTTAAAGCACATCCAAAGCACGGGCATAAAGCTCTTTGGATCCCATCCTTTGTAAAACCGTTTTAAACTAAAACGATGGTTATACTAGTTGAAAGGTGAAAAGCGCATTTCAACAAACAATTGCAGTCCTGAAATTATTGCTGCCAAATCAGTTACTCAAAAACTATCTGGTATAAAACAAATCTGACCTTCGTTTTACTAGTCTACAGTTTCTTAGGACCTAAGGTCTTCAATATTTTACAAGTGTTTAGCATCTTCTTGTTATGAGTTTGCTTTTTTCCCAGTAGCAGTAGACAAGACAAGTTTGGAGATGTTGTCCAGCATCCCATATCCAGTTTTTTTATCATTCTGGCTCAGAGTTCTTTCTTCGTTGTTTCTGATTCAAAATATCTCTTTTAGATTCAAAACGGAGCAGTATATGTTAAATGTTCTTGTCTTCTTGAGAGAAGGGGGGAGAGAGATGGACAAGTTCTGTTTGGTTTCAGACTCAGGAAAAAATGAGTTTGATAATTAGTATCTTGCAATAATCCTTCACATAATTTGTTAGACAAGATTAGATTGGAATGAACACAAGATCATCCTCTGTTATACTTCTTTACAAGTATTTACCCATATGTTCATTGCTACCAATGCAACTTATTCTGCTTCCATAGTTTTAATGTCTCTCATGTTTGCATATCTGAGTTTTAGAAACTCATTTCTGAAGGCTGTCAAATGATGGAAACAATCTCCAAACCCTAGCTCGTTTCTTTTTTTTCAAAGTAATGTGCTACTGCTGATTAACAAAGTGGAAAATCCCATAAGATTTCTAATTTCTTTTCATTAAAGAGAAGGGAAAGTGAGAACAGGAAATTTAATTATAACCTTCTAATCCACTGGTACACTTTGATGAAGTTTTCTTTTGAATTTTTGTTTTCTCGTATAATAATCTACACTCCTGGCATGATCGTCCTGAAAAGGCCTTTGGAAAAAATGCATTTGATGATACATATATAATTCTGCAATCCTATACAAACTTACCTAGGAGAAAGCCCCATTAAAAATAATGGGACATACTTCCAAGTAAACATGCATAGGATTGAGAAGTCCAAAAACAAGGTTCACGTTGACTTGTTTGTGTAGGATATCTATTGGGAGTTGCTACTTTCAGAAGTTGTTTGCACTGTAGAACCTTAGAAAAGGCACTGTTAAAATTATGTTTTGGGAACAGAAGATCTATATATTGTATCTACAATTGTGTATGCCCATTGCTATGGAGCCATCTGACAACTTAGAACCACTACTGACCTTGGCTTTATCCACTTAGCTCTCCCATTCGTGTGGCACTCCTTTTCTGATGTCTTCCTAGGCTTCATATATTTTTCCACCTTTGAAATGAAAAGCTTTATTGTTAAAAACATTAGAGAAGGAAGATGGAATGATGACCATGGTCTACTCTAAGCAGAAACAAAAACGAATTGGGAAGAGGTGTGTGAGGTGGTTGGGAGACTACAACTCCTGCTTTAGTTTTGGATGTTTGTAATACTTGGAAGGGGGAATCATTTTCCTTTTGGATAAGGCTTTTTATTTTTGCACTAAGACTGCATTGTATTGCACTACTGAAATGTATTTATGGGATCAGGAGGCCTATGCAGGGGTCATATAAAGGAGAAAGAAAGCAGAGAAATAGATAGGAGCAAGTCTCTGCAATCATTCAAATCCAGTCTCAGCAAGATTAAAATTACTTTATAGCAATCTGTATTTACAGACACTGATAGCTTACCTGAAAGCCTTCTCTCTAGCACTAAAGTAGAAATATGACCCTTCTGGCGATCAACAAGATAGCTCTGCCACAGAAACAAAAAAGTATCCTGCAGAAACCGGTTTCCAAGTGTTAAACGCTTTTTATTTAATTACCAGATTAAATGAGTTCAACCAAGCTTTTAATTGTATAATTAGCATTGCAGTATTGGAAAACATCGAAAGTCTCTCTAGTCCAGCCTCCTGCCCAAAAGGCAGTAACGGTACTATCCAACCATCAGCATCTCAGATTCTCCTATGCAATGTAGACCACAATGTGCCACAAGCAGCAACAAGGTGCTCGCAAAGTAGATAGCTTCAGATAACTCACGAAAACAAACCAAGCCACATTCTTTAAAGAAAGCGGAAAATATCCAAGGGCCACTGGCTAGTCTGCTCTGGCTGAAAATTTATTTCTAACCCCAAATATGATAGGGTGAACACAGATGACCATTATTAAGTGCTAATTTGTCATGATATGCACAAATGAAGAGAAACTAGAGTAGTAGAATTGTCCTTGCCAACTGTCAGGATGCTACAGATGGCTGAATTACCAAGGGTTTGCTGCAGAGGTCCCTTTTAGTAAATAGTCATCTGTATTCATCCTAAAACTTTAGGCTTTTTTTGAGTAAAGCCAATCTACTATGTCGTCCCAAGGAAATCTCATGGGCTGCTAACCTGAAACCATCTACCATTCTGTCTCTAGCTTGGACAGCAACAGACGACCTGGGGGGGACCCCCCCCCCATGATCCTTCCTGACCCAGAGCACAATCCTGGAGAACTTTCGAACGGCGGAGTATGCGCTCCGCCGTTCAAAAGTGTCACAAACGCCTGGGCTGCCTGCCCAGGATTGCGCTGCCCGTGACGCAACTGACCAGACTAGAAACTGCAAAGCAGACATCACTAAATAAAAGATCATCATCATACTAGCATATCCCCTCATAAACAGCTTACAAAGTAGATCCATGATGCATCCTAATGCAAGTGCTGTGCCATCCTAGGAACAAGTATTCCAACTCACCCTTGTATTCAGCATGATGTTCTTTGCTCCTTTCAGTATAAGCGTGTGTAGTTGGAATCTAAGCCTACCGAATCCATTTAGGAAACAGGAAGATAAAACAATACTAACAGATTATTATTTTTTATTTGGTTATAACATGCTATTAAATTATAGCTGATCAATGAGTAGGAAGGAAATGGTCCAGATCTTTATGGCATCTTGCAATACAGTAATTTAACTAGACAATCCTTAGAGGCATCTCTGAATTCCTTTTGGAAGCAGGATTGCTGGCCAGTGTTCAGATTATGAGAATCTGCAGGAGTCATCATCTGGCTATCAGATTTAATAGGGTTATTGGGCTGAAGTCAACATTATACTGCTTAGAATCCAGTTGTAGGTATTAATCATTCCTTTGGAAGAATTACATTTCTCTTCGCTATTACTGCTTTTGTGACTCCACAAAATTATTTTATTATTTATTAAATATGATTGCTTTTGTGACTCTTTGAAATGGAAAGTACTATTTTTATCCAGTTTAGTGGGGAAGGACTGCAGCCACTGACAAACGATAAAGAATAATTTACGTGTGACTGGGAAAGAGGGAATTGGTGCATTTTTGTGGCAGTGGCCCTCTTCCCGTCACCCTCCTGTACCCCTTTATCCTGCTTCACCAGTGCACATGTTCCGTTCAGCTCCAAGGGCTCTAGCCAGGGATTTAGATTTAAACCACACTATCCTTTACTAGTTAGACATCTATATGTTAATTTTACATTTACATTTCCAACTTATTGATGAATTATTTGGAAGTAACCTTCCATCCTGAACTGTGTGCTGCAGCTTTGTTCTCATTCACCCTGTATTAATTAAATTCATGTACTGTCAGGAAGTACATGAAGATGGAAATGTTATATCCCAGACATTTCAGAACAAAAACTGCACAGCAAATCCTGAAATAAAATACATATAAAGAAAACTCTGTACATAGTCTTCTAAGAAAATACTTTTCCACTGATCAGTTATCTAGATTTTATTGAACACCTTAGTGCTTTCTTAACAGCAGTAGAAATTTGTCCTACTTTTCAAAAATAGATTGGTGGTGCTAGTAAAACAGAATTACATCTCAACAGGGGCATCATTAGGGGTAGGGGGTGCGGACCGCAGCGGATGACACCCCAGGGAGGGGTGACAGCAAAATGACCTTCTATTCTATTAAATACTATATTTGTTACCATTGAAAATTCATTTTCTACCACTGGTGCATTTTTGCACCACTGGTAACAAATTAACAGCGCAATCCGACTTAACTTTTGTGCCGGTGTAACCAGCGGCGCAGCGAGAACGGGAGGCCCCAGAATGGAAAAGCAATTCAAATCCCCTCCAAAAGAGGAATTCAAAGGGGATTTAAATCCCTTTTCTGTTCTGGGGCCTCCCGTTCTCACTGCGCCGCTGGTTACACCGGCACAAAAGTTAAGTCGAATTGCGCTGTAAGTAACCTTATGCCAGCAGGCTCCTACTTCCAGGAAACATGACTACAAAACATGACAGGGCATGCAGAGAATTCCTACAAGGGAAATAACTTTACCTACTGCAGTGGTCTTTCCCACTGCAGCTACTTGAGATCCTTTCTAGCCTCCCTTTCGAAAGGGAGACTAGAAAGCCTCAAACCCAACTTCTTCCGAAGGAAATTTCTGATCTCTCTCCTGAACCTTAAACACCCAACATTTGACCTCCAAACTCCATGGGGAAATTATAACCACCAACCAACCAACCTGCATCCTCCCCAATTTCTCCCCCAGTTAACAGATGCTGTAATCTGTTATTGGATACAGCAGGAATGCAGGCGCTGGAATTGAGAAGGCTTTTTTTTTTTTTTGCCATGAGGCTTGGTTTTGGGGGAATTGCAGTAGGGCTCCCGTTCCTTCTGTCTGCTGGAGCCTAGCTAGTCAGTGACCGGTTTGGTGGCTGCTCAATGTTATTGACCCCCAATGAATGCTGGGATCTCTTAGGATGTTGACGGGGTTTATGTCACTGCTATTGCCATTACATTCAGTGATATACGGGAATTACGATTTACAATTAACATTTGTACAAAAAAAAAATTACTACGGATTTATGGTCTGGTATGGGAGGAGGTCCATGGGGGTGATGCCATGAGTTCTCGCCCCGGGTTATGCCATCCCTAGTGATGCATCTGCATCTCAATCCAGAACATTCCTGTATGATGATTAGTTTGTTCTTCTTTAAAGGAGAAGGTCAGGCTATCTTATCTGCTCAGTGTCTACAGCAAACATTGCCTGAATATAGATATTGGAAGAGTCTTTCTCATCATAGTCTGTCTCGAACCTCTCTTTAAGCTGCCCAAGATTCAGAATGTATTAAGAAACCTTTCAGTCACCAAATATATAGAGAGTTTCATTTTGATTTTCCATTAAAGTGACACAGTTTAAGTGGTCAGTGGATAGCATTTGTTGTTTTAAATTAAAGAAGTGGCCATATTGAGTTGTGACTGAACTGTCAGAAACCTCTGAAATTGTAGCAAAATCCAGAAGCCAGGCTTAGTGATCCAGGAATTCAAACAAATCTGTCACCTTTGTTCCTAGGTTGTTTTGCCCTTGAATATATTTATTATTAGTTCCACAGAGGTAGGACATTTTAAATCTACTGCTAAAATGTTTCCTTTTTTGTTGTTTTTGTTAATATGTAATTCTACTGTAGACCAAAAAAAGCTTTATTTTAATTTCAAAAGCTAAAAGTCCAGTGAATAAAAAGTGAACATCTGAAACAGTAAAATGAGCAAGAAGCATATTGAAAGAGAAATACTCAAATAACCTTACCCATTTCTTAACCAATGTTTATCAAATCATCCAGTTATGGGGGGTCAGATAGCTTTCTGAGCTCTTTCTTGCTAATAGTCGATGTTTGTATACTTGTTTTTGCTTTGCATTTGCACATTGTGTTCTCTTTTTAAATACCTGATTTTATAGTATTGTATCTTTATAAATCTGGGATTTTCTTTTTGGAGGACGAGTAAAAGAATCTGTTTTGTTTTTTGTGGTAGGGGACAGATGCACTGGAAATAAAAAATATCTAATTTTTCAAATGAAATTTTTGAAACAATAGGCTAAGCAAGCCCCCTTTTCATTATTTTCAGGCCTCCTTTATAAAAACCTCCAAAGCACTAGAGGCTTGAAATAAACCATCACATTTTGGGTGGCCTTAATGGTCCTGATCCTATCTTATGGGAACACCCATCTCTAAAGATTATCAGTGGTTTCCAAACCAACCTGTGCATTAATAATAAAAACCAGAAGGTTAAAAGGTTAAAATCAACTATAAAAACATAAGTATGACAGTATGTGATAAATATAAGGTGCAAAACTGGTTACGTGTGTTGCAATCAGACATCTCACTTTACTGGTGTCGTCATAGCCATTTCAATTACCGTAGGGTACAGTATTATATAATATCCACTAGGGGTTTCTTGAGCTAGGTAAAACCTGTTGTAGAACTGACTTCCATCTTTTCTGCCCCACTGTTGCTTATCAAGTATCAGATGTCCTACTACCAACTGATATGACTTGATTTTAATTTGAGATTCTGTCCTTGATGGAAAATGGACTTCCTTGTATTTGACTACTGTAATCCAAAAACGATACCTGGCCTCTTGCACTTTGAGGGTATATGGAAACACCCGCTCTATTGTTTTAAAATGGCTACAAAGTTTTTAGTAAAATGAAATATTTAAAATCAGCTTGTTCTCCCTATAGACTATACAACTCTGAATGCCAATGCCAATTCTTCTTTCAGTCAAGTACAATGAAGTTTATAGTCTTGTTGAAATATGATACACAAATCACCTATTTTAAAAGACAGTTTTCCTCTCATGTCACTATATCTGGGTCCTATTACAATATGTTTATAGCCCATTGGCTCACAAATACCTTATTTAATCATTTGCTTTTTCTTTTTTTACTTTGTTCTTCTAAGAATATGTGGAACAGAGTGGGAAAGTTGCCTGTTTTTTAACTTCACAATCTTAATAGTTGGTTTATATCTTCCATATTTTATGCAAAAATTAATCAATAAATATTTGTGCCCTAGGTTGAAGGTTACATGTTTAGGAAAGCAACAAAATGGTTGGAATTTTTTCTACATTTTTTGTGAAGACTCTTTTGGAAAGGAAGGGTACATATTTTTGTTGTGTAATATTTTCTATTTTTGAATGCATTTTCTTGGTACAAGACTGTTTTGTGGATTTTTTTGGTGAAAACATTATTTAAAAAAAGAAAAGAAAGAAAAAATAATTGAAAAGTTTGCCCTTAAGGATATGCTGCAGTCTTGAGTTAAAAAAAAAAAGATGTGTTAAAGTTGGGGGATTGTATTGTTGTTTTCTTTTGTAATTGTTACAAGAAGTTTGTATCCACTGCTGTTTATTTTGTTTCAGATGAGTAAGTAAAGGGATTGTTCTTGTTTTATTTTTTTTAAGTTATTTATGAAATGTCTAAAACACTGGACTGTGAGTTTGTGTACTACCCCTGTGTCTTCACAGAGCTGTTGGTCATCCCATTTCCCCTCCCTCCACCTTAAGGCTGAATTAAATTAGGTGAACACAGTAGTAGATGTAGAGGAAATGTATGAACCTTCAATTCAAAGTCTGGAAAAAAACCAAAGGTCAAAGGGTTTTAACATCTTTTACATCTGTATATGCTGATCATCTGGATATATCTCTCCTCCTTCCTAGCTTACAGTTTCTAATGAGGAGTTTGGTGACACCAATCCATGTCTCAAAGTCCTAAGAGGGCCATTCATTCTGGTAATGCTAAGTCATCACGACCATCACAATATCACAATAAAGAGAGATGGGTTGTTTCAAGCACCAGGCCAATGTTGACTGATAGCCTGTGATAAATGGGGAAAGGGCAAGTACTGCTTTAAACGCTTTTTTCTTATTAAAGAAGGTGGAGAGATAGAGCCTGAGGGTTGCCAAATCATACATTTCCAGTTGAGTTGAGTTGAGAAATGGAAATGCTTGGAAGGCTAAAACTAATCTAGATCCTTTGGTGGGAAGGAAGGGAACAGGGAGACACCAACAGCCATACTACCATAAACTGGAGATATGTAACTGGGCTATGTTCAAGGCCAGGCAAAATCTTTTCCATTCTTGACGTATAACACTGCCAAATCCTGAGCATGACAAGCAAATAGAAAGCTGAAGAGTGGTCTTCATTTCCCCTTCACTTCCCGTTCTTCTAACTCTTTTGACTCCTTCAGTCTCTTGCCATCATTCTATCCGCTCCAGAACTCTCTTCTGCGGGCATCTGCTCCCCTGAGCACTTTTTCACCTTCCAGCAAAACTTCCCTTGTTTTCTGAACCTGAGTTCAGTCAAGACTGAGTAAAATCATGTGCCTTCTTTTCCTGTCTTATAATAAAACTAACCTCCTGCCCTTCCTTTAAGTTATACAGAAAAGAGATACAAGAGGCTGTCAAACTTTTTACTTGTCTGCTAGTGTCTAGCAAAATGATCAGTGGAAGCTGGAGCAATTAACTCCCTGTTCGACGTATCCATGTCTAGGTCTTCCCAGAGAAACAACTTCCCTCACTCTTGTGCACGCTACTCAATTCACCCAAAACTAACACTAAAGGGCTTGAGGCATTTTTGCTCCCATTTCCACTGTAGCCCAGTGAAAAATTCCTACTTGGAGTTCACACCTTTTGCAAAGGTATACTGCAAAGACAACACCCAGTTTGTGGCCTTATAAGACTTATACCGCTAGAAGTGGCAGTCCTGCTGCCGCCCATATTTTGTGGTGTTTTCATTGACATATTTATTTACCCTCAAGCTATTCTGAGGTCTAAGCTGGTAGCCTAGAGATCAAATATATTTAGACTTCATGATTTTGTGCTTCCCTTACTACAGTCCAGTCCAGTCCAGAGCCTTGCTGCCTATTTGTTTTCCTCACATACTTTTTCTGCTACACTCTTTGCTTTCCTAGTCATCTCATGTATCTGCGAATGGGTAAGGAAAGCCAAAGGGAAGTCCCTGGTAGTCAGGGAATGGTTTAAGAGAAGACAATTATGATCTCATATCACTATGGACCTTTGGAGGTGGAAGGGTATGTTAGCTGCTTCATCAGTGGTGGACGAAATGCAGCACATAATTCCCTAAATCAGAAAGTGGGAGTGAAAAACAATTGAATTTGGGCTTAATAGACAATCTGATGCTGTACAGCTGCTTCTGTGCAATAACTTAAAAACCTCACAAAGCTATCCAATACTAATATAATTACATTTATCGCAAAGTTATTTTAATAATTGAAATTATCCACATATTCCCTATTTGACTGTGTGTGCGCATGTGTGTGGAAACAAAGGGTGCTGATCTAGAGGTCTTTGGTGCTGATAAGCCTAAAGAGTAAATCCCTTTTCAAAGACCTGGATTTGATATTTGTAAAATATACCATAAACTGCAATATCACATGCAATATCTCAACGTAGAAAGGAAAGAGGATGTTGAGATTTCTACAGTGCCTTATTCCTTATAGATGTTGGCACGCGCGCGCGCGCGCACTACCCATGTGCGTGCACCTCTTGCAGCACAGATTCTCTTTCAAAAAATGAACAAGCTGAGCTGGACCCCAAGTGTGCCACAGTGGCAAAAATGAAAGGGGGAAAGGCCACTGAAGCCCTGTACAGATTGCTCCAAATTTACTTCAAAATGTGAACTCAGTCCCTTCCACCTTTTTTGTGTCACCTGGTGTTGCTGTATTGAAAAGGAAATTATTATTTTTTTGTCTGAGAACAACTGCTATTACCCATTGGCTGTTGGCATTGCTAAACCTACATGAGTCAGACATTCTCACTTCTGAAGTGTTTTCCAAAGGGCAAGTGAATGCCCCGTTTCTTTCATGTTAAATGCACTTTAAAAAAAAGTTGGAGACTGTTTCAAATGCACAGGGGAAAGATAGCGCACTAATGTCTGAACCCAGTTTCACTTTATCTCCAGTTAAAATAAACTCTTGTGTGTGCTGTGGTTACTGATATGTATTCACACACACAAGTCTGAAAGGTGGAAGGAGATCAGTCTCTCCACAGCCACAAAACCAGATCTTACACAAACATAGAAGCAGCAGAGGAATTAATTGTTGGACTCTTGAAACAGATCACAAATACAACAAACAAAACAGCTACTTGCAAGTGACTTTGGTCCTTTCTGTATGTTCAGTAACTGCAGTAGGAGTGGATTGTAACCAGAAGAAAAAGGAACGGTGCTAAATGAAAGCAACTGACTGATTGGGCAAAACTATTAGTCTAAATGACACAGTTCAGGTTCTGTACCTTCAATTTGTTTTTTGTTTGGCCCACCCAACACAAAACAACAACAAAACTGTAACAAAAGTCCTTGTTTATGGAAGATGTCAGAAATCTCTTAACTTTTGACCTTGCTCTCAATCATCACGTGCAAAAATCTGTACTTTTCTAAACTAAATGTTGTGGGTTTTTTTTTCACACACACAAAAAAACCTTTTTGAAGCACCTTAACGTGGCCTTCCATTCCAGGAGTGGTAGCCACCTATTTTCCTTTGAGCACCTTATTGATGTGTTATGCTATCTGCTGTCTTTTTGTTCCCTGTTGGCTGTTAACATATACAAACGTATACAGGAACAAGGCATGGCTCATGTGCCCAGTGCGTATCATACACACAAGCCATCATATAAGACAGACAATGCATATACACTTGCACACATGCAAACACACACCAGAGATATCTTTCTGTAAGTGGAGTTCCAGACATGTTTTCCCATTCCTCAGCGTGTCATTTTGAGGGGGTTGACTCCATAATCCATAAGGTACTTCCAGTGCTATATTCCAATACTTTCTTTCCCTTCTAGTTAAAAAAAAATACAATTTCCACATGTGTAAGGACTGGATAATTTCATACATTGGGCAAAGGAATACCCCCAAAATCATTCATAACTGAGTGATTGGGAAAAACTACATTAAAGACGAAATTCTGCAGTCTTTGTGCAAATAAAGGCATTTCAAGCGTAAAGACTTCGGGACAAGGTCTCCTTTGGGCAAAGATGCTTCTCCTGAGCAGACTAGTTTCTGCCTAATCCAAAGTGTGTTGTAGTGGCTGTAAGTGTACTTATACATACACACAAAACCACACCCCTATACAGTGCAACATGGTTTGAGAAAATGAGATGAGCAGGTCAAAAGTTTTGAGGGGATATTGAGTTCCTTTTTTTTCTCTCATTTTACTCTGTAAATGATATGTCAGTTATAAAGCAAGTAAACTGAAAATTGTTTTTAAAAACCTTGCATACGCCTTTTCTATCAAGTGCTTTAAAATATAGAATAACTACACACATCCTGCCAGTTTTTTCTTACAGTGAGAGTATCCTTACCTGCCATTTAATATTAGCCTCGTATTTTTCTCACGTATATTTACCTGTGACTTGTATTTGTTATTTAAAACAGAAAAAAGGAAAAAAAGAAAATTAACTGTAGCGCTTCATTATACTATATTATTATTATTGTGACATTTTGGAATACTGTGAAGTTTTATCTCTTGCATATACTTTATACGGAAGTATTACGCCTTAAAGATACGGAAATAAATTTTACAAGGTTTCTGTTTTGTGTGGAAGAGTAATCGATGTTGCTAAGAATGATGTTTGTTATTTTGGGTTTTCTTTTTTTTTTTTTAATGTTACCAGCACTTTTTTTGTAAGTTTCACTTTCTGAGGTATTGTACAAGTTCACACTGTTTGTGAAGTTTGAATATGAAGGAATAATTAAAAAAAAGAAAGAAAGAAAGTTCTGTCTTTGTTGATTTTTTATTCTGTTGTTTTACAGTGAATTGAAAAGCACATTCTACATGAAACCTCTCCTCCAGAAGATGTAGTGTGATACAAGAACACAAGTTCTCTTCAGTTGAGGTTTATCCTCACTCCTCACATGCATTCATTTCCTCCCTCCGTCACAAAAGTGGTCTGAGTGAACGTCTAGGCACACAGCTCTCTGAAGCAGGGTATCTGTAGGCTAATAATTACCGTATTTTTCGCTCCATAGGATGCATCGGACCATAGGACGCATACATCCTATGGAGCAAAAAATAGGGGGGAAAAGGTTTTTTTAAATAAAAATAAAAATAATAAAAAATGTAAGCAAAATACACTTACCGGGGCTTCAGGGAGGCCTGCAGAGGCTCCTGCAGGCCTTCCCGATCTTCATTTCGTCAAAAAATGGTCATTTTCGGCCACTTCCTGTTTTGACGAAAACCGGAAGTGGCTGAAAATGGCCGTTTTTTGATTAAATGAAGATTGGGGAGGCCTGCAGAGGCTTCGTCAAAACAGGAAGTGGCCAAAAATGGCCGTTTTTTTGACGAAATGAAGATCGGGGAGGCCTGCACGAACCTCTGCAGGCCTCCCTGAAGCCCCAGTAAGTATTTTTTCTTTACTTTTTTTATTATTCGCTCCATAAGACGCAGGCTTTTTCCCCCTATTGTTTGGGGGGGAAGTGCGTCTTATGGAGCGAAAAATACGGTAATTATGGGGGACAGTGATAACAGGGCTAAGTTTTAATTGTAGTCATGCAGTAACTATCACAAATTATTACTGAGCCCATTTGCCTCCAAACTAAATACTGTAATAATAAATAGCAATGGAGGAAATATTTCCATTTATATATTCAGATCAGTTTATAGAAAAGTTATTCACTACTGGTTACTGTATTAAAATGCTCTCCCCATTGCCAGTTAAGGTGAGAGGGAAACAAGTTACAGGTACTTGCATTCCTCATTGTTTTTTACTTTAAAATACTATTTTGGCATGATGTCACCCTGTTTCAGGTTTCAACTTTCCTATTCTGGTCTTGATAAGTACTTATACCTGCTGGTAGAAAGCAGTTTTACAGCCCAATCCTGTCTAGCAGGACGCAGTGGAGCACATTAAGGCACCCGCCACATCCTATCCAGGATTGAGCCTGCCCCAGTGCAGCTGGAGGGTAAAGGGATGTTTGTTGCTTTACCCCAAATAACGTACCAGCCGCCCCAATGGGGCTACATGGATGTGCGCCAGCTATTTTGCTGGCGCAAGTCTGAGAGCCCCGTGTAACGGTGGCCAGGCCTGGGAAGGGAGATAGGTGACGGCCTAGTCCCCCGTATTCTATCCTGGGCCTGGCCAACCAATCCCACCCACCACCCGGAACGCTTCGTTCTGACCTCCCGGCCTCTCCACTGGCACCGCTTACTCTTCAGGTGACACAAATGTACCTTATGGCACGTTTGCGACACCCTAGACTGGCAGAGAGACCGTTCCACTGGTCTATACTTAGACAGGATTGCGCTATTAGTTTATGACAGGAATGATCAGCAGGAGAAAAAGAAGTTAACTGGTCCTATCAAATGTCAATCAAAATGTGATAAATTTGCTACAGCTTCATTCACGAACACTATTTTCAAAAGAGGTATGTTTAAAAGAGAGATTCCACATTCTGTTAGCTTTCTCTTTGGGTCTTGTTTGCAATATCCTGGCAAATAGCTAGTTGAACAAACAATAAGGCATCTTTTTCATATACATGGTGTTATAGTGCTATCTTCTTCAGCTGTGTTCCCATTCAGCACTCACCCACCCATCTAAGGTGATAACCTTGTACCACCTGTGTACATCCATTCCATAACTTTGACACCTTTTCGAATAGGTATTGTTGCTTTATTATAGAACCTTACTTTCTGCTACGGATAGGACTGTGCAGTAAAATACACTTCCCATTGGGAGAACTGAGTGAGGCCCAAGAATACCAACGTTGACCGTCTCTGGTCTAGACATTTTCAAGGAAAATAATGCACCCCTAGAAAGCATTGCTCTGCTATATAGGAAAAGGAGGTTTCACTGCTCTGCACAGTTTTTATTCTGAAAGATGAAATTTATAAAAATGTCCACGCACTAAATCCACATGAAGAGGGCACACAAAGGCATTTTCAGTGTGTGCTGCTGCAAAAGTAATTTCCCTTGGAAACCCAATTTTATGCATGTTATGAATGTGCTAAAGGCCTTTTAAGTGTCCTGGGTTTAAAGGTCAGGGATTAAAATAAAGTTAGGATGGACATTTTTGGGGTCCACATTGAATCTCACAGGGATTATTTGGCTTTTCACATTTGTTAATTGCATCTGGAGCGCTTTCTCTCTCTCTCTCTCTCACACACACACACACACACACACACACACACACACACACACACACACGTGTGTTGCTGCTGCTTTTACCAAACTGGCTGGGCAAGGAGGATCCTAGTGAGCAGAGGCGTCGCCAGGCGCCCCCCGATGGGGGGCCGCCCCCCCGACGCCCCCAATAAAACTATCAAAAAAATTAGGTTTCGGTTTCGAAACCTATTTTTGACAGGTTTTTTTAGGTTTTTTTTAAGGTGTTCGGGTGATTTTAAGTGTTGAAATGGCATGTTAAAGTGTATGTGTGCTTTGCCGGTACTTAGCTTGAATATGGGGCGTTCCAGCAACGATCATCTTCCTGCGCCCGGGCACAGCTTCTCCCTGCGCCCGGGCGCGGACTCCGTAACTCCCCCAGCAGCGGTTTCCGGAGTTTGCGCATGCGCAGACCCACGGAGTTTCCAGGGACATTCTGGGCATGCGCAAAGTTTGCGCATGCCCAGAACGTTCCTGGAGTCCGTGCCCGGGCGCAGGGAGAAGCTGTGCCCGGGAGCAGGAAGAAGATCGTCGCTGGAACGCCCCATATTCAAGCTAAGTACTGGCAAAGCACACATACACTTTAACATGCCATTTTAAAACTTAAAATCACCCGAAACCATAAAAAAGTGGGAAAAAGCAAAAAAATGCAAATTGAAGGAGGGGCCCCCCCAAGCCTCTGCGCCCCTACGCCCTGGGGCCCGCCGCCCCACCACACCATATCTGGCGACGCTACTGCTAGTGAGAGCAGAATCTGCCTGGCAGGAAACTCCATCCTGTGTTCACCAGTTGCTTTCAGATTTTTGGAAGCCAGAAAATGCAGGTAGGAGGCTCTGGGTAGGTGGAAGGGTCCTTCTCAGCATTCCCGAGTGGCCCGGCCAAAGGCAGGAGCTTCTCAGGAGTGAAAACATGCTGCCAAAAGCACCGCGTCAGAACGGGGTTCTAGCGGTCCAAGTACCACCAGCAGTCGGCCGAAGTACCACTGGTGGTACTTAGTACAACTGGTTGACAATAGAACATTGACAAGCCTGCCACCAATTCCTTTGCTAAATGAGCACTGGCTAATCCAGTGACTACTTACATCTGCACTGAACTGTCTCAGGCAGGCTTCCTGTGATACAGACCCTGACAATAATTTCCGTAGGAATTTTGAGGTGGACAAATTCTCTCTTCAGATCCCCTTAAGGTAAAGGTATCCCCTGACAATTAAGTCCAGTCGTGTCCGACTCTAGGGTGTGGTGCTCATCTCCATTTCAAAGCCGAAGAGCCAGCGTTGTCCGAAGACTCCTCTGTGGTCATGTGGCCGGCATGACTCTCCTTGCCGCAGCGCGTAGCATGCAGCTGGAACACGGAGCGCTGTTTACCTTCCCGCAAGCGGTACCTATATCTACTCGCATTGACAAGATCCCCTTAGGGTATGCCTAAAGGAAGAGTAATATCTTGGGTAGACATCTGGCAACCCGGGCACATGTTTTATAGGACATCATTTAGTTTTGTACTTGCAAACGCTGTCATACAAGACGATGCAGCAAAAACGTTTCTGTACATCAGGGGTGGCCAACCTTTCAACATGAATGCTCATTTCACGTGAGCATATTTCAGCAGGTGCAGCTGCCAAGATTCTGTCTTCTACACAAGTCTTAAGAACACAGAGCCGTAACGGTGGAAGTTTGGCCCCCCCTGCTGTACATGAAACAAAGTTTTTATGGCATCGGCATCATCTTGTATGACAGCTTTTGCAAGTACAAAAACTAAATAGCGTCCTATAAAACTTGTGCCCAGGTTGTCAGAGGTCTACCCAAGATCCCTTCCTTTAGGCATGCCCTCAGGATCTGAAGAGAGAAATCATCCCCCTCAAAATTTCTACAAGACCTATAGTCAGGGACTAGATTACTGGTTGCTTAGGGCAGTGGTTCCCTAACTGGGGCGTCGCGACGCCCCAGCCAGGAAGAAAGGGTTGCTATGCCCTTAAGGGGCATGGCAACCCGCGGTGACGACAACGGCGCGCCTGGGATCGCGCCGCCACCGCTGCGCCCGGGATCACCGTTTTTACCTTCATTGGTGGGCAGTGGGTGTCCCTCGGGGGTTGCGGGGAGCCTGCGGACCACTCCGCAGGCCTCCCCAAGCGTCGGAGCAGCGCTCCAACGCGATCGCAACTGACTTCCGGTTTTACGCGAAACCGGAAGTCAGTTGCGATCGCATTGGAGCGCTGCTCCAACGCTTGGGGAGGCCTGCGGAGGGGTCCGCAGGCTCCCCGCAACCCCCGAGGGACACCCACTGCCCACCAATGACGGTAAAAACGGCGATCCCGGGCGTGGCGGCGCGATCCCAGGCGTGTCATCGCCACTCCTGGGAAGGCCCCGCTGCTACTTAGAGCAGCGTAAGGCCTTCCCAGGAGTTAGGGAACCTCTGGCTTAGGGCAACAAGGGCAGGCTTTTGGTGGGGAAAGGGGTGGAGATGTCTACAAAACAAGTTGCAGTATAAAAACCTCGGGTAAGCCTGTGGTGAGGCTGTAATGATAGGATGGAAAGCTGAGGGCTCTGTGTTACAACCATGGAGGGACAGTGGCCCAGGGAAATGGTCCTGTGAGGAGTTGGGGGTGCTGTACACCCCATCCTCAAAACACCACTGACACCATGAGGGAAGGCCCAGCAGGCAAGGTAAGCAGGATCTTTCTAGGTGGACAGAGAGACGCCTTTGAACTCTGCAGAATGGTTCTGTGAGTATGATAGGATTGAAGCTCCCCCAACCTGTGCTAGGGGGTGGGAGCAGGGAGCCCCCACATCCTTTTCCAGGAACCTGTTACAGCTGGGTCTCCCAGATATTCCCACTTGTCTACGATGAAGGAAGCTAGGATAAGGGGGATTGGATTCCAGGAAGTGGCATGCAGCCTGCACTTGAGATGTCAAACTACAAAGTAAACAGAATGCTAAAGGGAGATATATACAGTATTGGTTGTGCCACATCACAAAGAAAGGTAAATATTAGGCCTTAGTCTCTATTCTTGACAGTTGGATCTTCTCCTCTCAGTAGGAGAACCCCACCAGACAACTTTTCCTAAGGGACCAGGCAACTCCTCCCATGTAATCTTCTCGTCAGGTTGCCGTCGAAAGTGCCGTGTCGGAACGGGGTTCCAGTGGTCCGAGTACCACCAGCAGTCGGCTGAAGTACCACTGGTGGTACTTAGTACAACTGGTTGAGAACCAGAGGCTGGGGCTTAATTCATCCTCCTCCTGATTGGTGATCTCTTCCCCTGTTTCACAGTTCCTATAAGAGACTAGCTCTCTGGGTCTTGTAATGTCAAAAAGAATACAGTATTTAGAATCAGTGGCGTTCCTACACCCCCACATGGGGGCCGCCGACGCGACACCCCCACGTGACGCCACAAGCCCTGCCCCCTGGGGGTGTGATGTCATTTTTGTGCGCTGCCGCTGAAATTTGGCGGCGGTGCGGCTCAAAAACACCCCCCTGCGCTTTTCGGCTGTTTTCAGGGCCATACGGACCCAAGGAGGGCAGAACAGGCGGCCGCCGGCCAACGGCCATGAAAAGACGGAAAAAGCAGCAGAGGGGCCACAGAACCAGAGTCAAGTACACCCCCACACACACCGTCTGGCACCCAGCCGCCTGGGAGCCCTCCACCCCACCGTCCCCTAACGACGCCTCTGTTTAGAATTAGGACCAAAAAAAATTTCTTTACCAAGCGTGTAATTAATTTGTGGAACTCCTTGCCACAGGATGTGGTGATGGCACCTGACCTAGATGTCTTTAAAAGGGGATTGAATAGATTCAAGGAGGAAACGTCCATCACAAGTTACAAGCCATAAGCAACCTCCTGGTTTTAGAAGTAGTTTTTTTCTGTAAGCCAGGTGCAAGGGAGTGGTGACAGGATATAGGTATCTTGTTGTCTTGTGTGCTCCCTGAAGCATCTCTTAGGGCCACTGTGAGATACAGGAAGCTGGAGTAGATGGGCCTTTGGCCTGATCCAGCAGGGCTGGTCTTAAAAGGATAAGGTGATATATGATCCTTGAGAGTCTTATGTTCATGGTTCTCAGTGCACAAGATGGATACTGTTCTGTTAATCAAAACTGTGCAATATAACACATTGTCTTGTGAGCCCTTCTTGCTTCTGTAATGTGCTGTCACTTCAATTTAAACTCTGAATTTTACCAGTTTAAAAATTCATAAAATTACAACCATTCTTCTTTTCTCCCTACCCCAGACCCTGTACTAGAAAAGAATTCAAAATGTAAGTCTTATACATGTAGCCAGACTCTCTCTTAATTATATCTTGCATATAGATGTTTTTCTTCTAGCATAATGCTCTGGGAAACACAGCTAGGTTTTCTGAAATGTGTTTCCTCAGCCATTGCATTTATAATGATAACCTCATGTTCTCCTTAAATTAAATTTCCTGCAATTCTCTGAGTGCCCACATGGGGTCCCAGTGGGATTGTGAAGAAGCAAGCGGTGCACTATTGAAAGGTAAGCCGCAAAAGAGGAACAGCAACTTTTCTTTAAGAGGCTCTATCTGGAAATGATTTATTATTACTGCCATGACAACATGACCTGAATCAATCAAACTGGAAGGAAACACATGGAAAGCAAACAGATGGTCACATTCATAGAAAAACCGCACGATTCAAATATATTTACCGTAATCTTACTACAAGCTCAGTTTCAACGTTTAGGAACTCCTCCTAATAAAGTTTTTCCTTCATTTCCCATGAAGACCAGTTCAAATAATTGCCTAGGATCAAATTATTTAAAAGAACGTTCTCATGAACCACTTCAACAGTTTAAACCAAAGGATGCAGAAATCATGCAAGCGAGTTGTGCTTTTTCTTCCTGCATAAGCACAAAAGTCCCTTTACTGGGGCAGAGCAGAAATGTGTAGACTTAGCTTCAGTCATTCAAGTAAGAGTGAGGAGAGGAAGAAGCACAACTTCCTCACCCCTGCTTGTTTAGGATGTTTGAAGCCACAGCTGAATCTGCTGAAATTAGAACACATTTAGGTTTTTCTTCCAATAGAATATTCCTTCTCTGCTCAGAGATGACTACAGGAGGGTAGCTGCTATCAAGCAGATAAGTGGTTTTCATTAGAGAAAATGGCATAGAGAGGAAAGGGTTAAGCCTCATGCCACAGTCCCAAGCCAGATCCTATAGTTGCAGTTTTTAAAAAGATAGAAATACAATGGTATATGGAGTCTGATCATCAGCTCTTTCATTGATAATTATAACATTTTGTATCCTAAAGCCTCTTTCAGACATCAATCCCTGATTCACGTAGTGGCTCAATTCATTGGATACCATGGAAGAGGCATAAGAAACTATTATTAGGCTGTAAGGTAATATTTGCATATTTCTTATCTTTCAATAAACATTAAAACATTAATTTATTTTACATGGATAATGTTCTAGCAGGAGAACATTAGACTGATGCCAGCATTGGTTGCAATTAACCAAATAAACTTTTGGGGACCAATGGGGTGTAGTTGAGAGCAAGCGAACTCTGGGACGTCTCCTAAAAGCAAGAGCAGTGACGTATAATCAACAGGAGTGCTCAAGTGCCACCTTTGAAACTTTTCAAAAGATCTTCGCTGAAAAGAAGCATCGGGCTCAGCAGTAGGCAAACTAATTTGCCTAGGGGGGCATACGGTACAGTACAGTATGCTAATTCCTAGGCCACCATCTTTGCTGAGGGTTCCCGGAGAGACAATAATGTAGTTCATGTTTCATTAAGGTTATAATCCTATGCAAAATTTGCATGGGACTAACTTCTACCATACACTGTGTGGGACTTGCTTATGAGTAAACTTGCATAAGTTAACACTCTGATATGCCTTTATGTTTGGGATATTTTTAATCCTATTTTTCCACTGTACGTGTTTTAAAGTACTGCAGTTCACTCCAAGAGTTTGGGATGAAACAAGTTGTTCTTTAAATGAAGTATAAGTTGCTCACACTGTGAGATACAACCACTGTGAGATACAAGTAGATGGGCCCTTGGACTGATCCAGAAGGGCTCTTATGTTAAGTTTCAACATAGAAATAAGTGGCAGGATAAGAAAAGGCGACTGGAGAAATGTAAAGTTGATTTATTTATTTTTCGGTTATTAAAAAAAAAACTAAGCATAGCTTAATGAGGCACAGCTGTAAAGCTGAAGCTATAGTAAGGAGGGTGTTACGAGGAGCACCTGCACTTTGAAATTTACCTGACATGACTGGGAGCTACCAGCCTCTGACAGCTAAACAGAAGTAGTGAAGAGAATTAGCAAAGTTAAACACTCTTCTGTCATCTTTTTCTTTCTCCCTCTCATCATCATTAGACGCTGTATCCTTATAGCTGTAGCCCTTTTCTTGTTTTTCGCTAGAGGGCTCTGGTAGGAAGGAAGAGGGAGGGGGAAGGAGCAGCAAGGGAATAGGAAGAACAGAGGGGAAAGAGAAAATAAACACAAGCTGTAACAGTTGGTTATTCTATCAGGTATGCAACCATGCCTAGTTTTTAACTATGGTTAGACAAAAGCTATTGAACTAGGATCCCTCTTTTGACGTTTGCTGTAACATGCACAGGTTTTAAGAACAGTCAGAAACAAGGGTGTTTCATGCTGACACTTCACTTATATCCTGCCCATTATAAAGGAATACTAAACCCCACCTAATCATCATCATTAATATGTAACTATAGGTACTGCTTGCGGGAAGGTAAACAGCGCTCTGTGTTCCAGGCGCATGCTACGCGCTGCAGCAAGGAGAGTCATGCCGGCCACATGACCACGGAGGCGTCTTTGGACAACGCTGGCTCTTAGGCTTTGAAATGGGGATGAGCACCACACCCTAGAGTCGGACACGACTGGACTTAATTGTCAGGGGTCACCTTTACCTAAAAATTGCTAGTAGGCTACAGTATACAGAGTGGAGGTGATACAATATACTGGATAAGTCCATAACAGCCCTGATCAATCAGACCAAAGCAGTATCTTGTCCAACAGTGGCCAACGAGATGTCCCTGGGCAGCCCAGAAGCCCACTTCACAAAAGCCTTATTCAGATGTTCAAAAATTGAGTATGCCCCGTCTCCAGGTAGAGTGGAAGTGGGAGTGCACCAGCTAGGTTTGCCCCCATCTGGCATGCTCCTTAGCAATGCTTCCTGCTCTCTCTCTGGCTTCCGCATTTGCCAACACCAAACCCAGACATATGCCACACAATTTAGAACCTTGGGAGTTTTCATCGACTTCCTGATGTTTTATACCATGGCTGATTTTTTCCACACATAATGCAGGATAACTTATTTTTATTACAGGAAGCTCAGTCAGTTATTAAACTTTTTGAAAATGAAATTCAGAGTTCAGCTTCATTAAAGCTATTCGCTTCCATCCAGCTAAAGTTATTTGTGAACAATTCCCACTGCTGAATATTATTGAAAGTAACAGGATTTAAGTTCAAGAACAAAACTTAATTTGTTCCACTGGTTTCAACGGAATTCACCATGACTAACTTTATCTGAACTGAGACCTTAGATGAGTGAGCAAATTGGATTGAGAGTGGAACAAATCAATTGTGCGTTGGATTTTGTTTTTAAAAAGGTACTCAAACTGGATAAAATCTGGCAAAACAATTTTTTCCTCCAATGTACGTTTTTCCCTGCAGGGCCAAATAGCAACTAGAGTGTGTGTAATTTTCATCAGGGAAGAAAGTACCTAGCACCTGACTGCAGCATGTGTGCATATGCGCGCACAGCCACCTTGTAGGTGCAATTCAGTATTTTTAAAATGTTTTTAAAAAAGGATTAGGGATGCAGTCACAAGTCTCACATCTATTTTGGCCCCAACTGTGTGAAGCAAGAAGGACAAAGCTTGGCCAGCTCCATATCAGTTACTTCTAAAACAGAGGAATATCCTCTTGCTTGCTGTAACTTCTAGTGAACTCAAGGCTCAACTGGCATGAGGTGTTGTGAGCCTGTTTTGTAGCAGGACTTAGAATGGAGTGTGTGAGATTGTCAGTGGCATCGCACCTACTCCCATCATCCAGGCACGCATGAAAAAACTGTTTTTGCACTTGCATGGCAAAAAGCCTACCTTAACCTGTAGGAGCAGTAATGGCAACTATTGCTGCTTCAGTACAAAGAGTGGGCGCTCTGCAACACAATGGGGTCCCCAACTGGGGGTTCTTTTGAACTTAATCCTTAGTACGTGCCTTCCATGCTGCAGAACATAAGAGCCAAACTAAACAATACATGGATTATGTAATTGAGCAAAAAAGGGGCCCCAAGAGCCAAATTCACATGAAGGGAAGGGGCCCAAAAGAAACTTTGTACCCCCTGGTAGAATTCAGCTGAGTGGTCCTGACTTCTCGTCCACACGAGCAATCGAACCTAATCCTTTGGGACACTTTAAACCACAATGGTACTTATCACAAGCATCCTTCTTGACTATGTTTTCCCAGTGTGGCATTCCTACATTTATGTACATCCTGTGCTAGCCATTCCATACAGTGATAAAGACCCCATTGAACTCTATTCCCAAGGCAGAACTGCACATTAACATTGCAAAATTCTAGTTAAGTCCGTTCTTTTCACACCACTCTGGTTTTATGGAAATATATTAGCTGCAGACTGCAGGAGGATTTCACAAATTCAGGCATAGCCCAGATGGATCCTGATTAAACTGCTTCTAAATCTCCTGGGAATAGCTCTTAATGCAAAAAAAAAAAATTAAAACCTGAGCAAAGTGTAAATGGAACTAATGGAAAATTTAGGTAAAGGATAGAATGCTAAACTGTCTCTTCCTCCTTGATGTGCTTCACGTTCTTGTAAAAAGTCAGACTACAGTAGGCCCTTTTGCATGATCAGTTGATTTCACAGTAAGTTCAAATGTGGTTCTTCCTCATTGCCATAGTCTTCACATTACAGAGTTTTTCAACACATGTACATTCTTAAATATTTTCATTGGTAGTTTAACACAGAGACTGGGTATGGCCTTCTTGTCCAGTTACATTGCAGGTATTGGAAAAATTCTGCAGATGACAACGTACAATTGCATGGCATATTTTTTTTCTGAAAATCAGTAGCTGAAATAAACACATATCAGATGCATACCCACACATCATATGCATGCAACCCAGTTCTATAGACTTAGCCTGAGTCAATCTACTTTTATATGGAGGAAAAGACCAGCACAGGTTACAAGCCATAAGCAACCTCCTGGTTTTAGAAGTGGGTTTTCTCTGTGCCAGTGATACCCAGTGTCCTGTTAAAATGAGAACTGTGGCCAAAAAGGAAAATGTTTGCTGCCATGAGACTTTTTGGAGATGACCTGTGAGATGTGACTTTGGATGAACATGTGCCAGACTGGACTGTATTACACAATGCGAGGGTCCTGCGGCTTGTGTTCCTGTGCCATGAGCCATGCTGAAGAAAGGTCTCCCCAAGAACTCATGGGGAAAAACCTGACCAGCTGCCTGCAAACCTGAGCAACAGACTCCATTTTAACATGTGTCCAAGAAGTTCTCACTGACTCTACTCTGCATCCTCCCCCCCCCCCACCACTGATACGTTTCTGGGAGAAGACAATACAGAGGACATTCCAGAGACTTGGCTTTGTCAGCAGACTCCATTTCGCTATGTGGTCAAGCTCTCACAAACAACTCTGCATTTCCCCCCCCCCCACTGTTCTAAATATGTTCCGAAGACAGGAGACCACCTGAAATGGCCCATCCAGACTTTTGGGAGCCTGCTTCATTTCAAGCCAGCTCTGTAATGGCTGGGCAATCAAAACCGATCACCTTCTCCTCTGCCCCATTGTTTATCTATAGTTTTTACCCTGAGGTGTACTGGAGGCCCATTCAAGGCACATTCCTCCCATTTCCCCCTCCTCCCATTTTCATATGTGCCTAAGGTATCCTCCTCCTTTCTTCCCCCATGTGCTCTTAGTGCCCCCAGGATATGTTTTGCCCTATAAAAAGTAGAGGTAGCAGCTTGCTAGCCTCTCTTGCATTCTGAATTCTGGTGAGCTCTGTGCTTCATCTCTCTGCCTCCTTCCCTCTTGCTGTCTTGCTTCCTTGTTCCTCAGTCAGCCCCTCTGTAGGTTTCTGAACCTTGCTGTGCAGAGCCTCAGAGCCATTTGTATCTCCCTCCTCTCCTTGTGCTCTGCTGGTTGGAGCCCAAAACCTCCACTTAAGCTGCCTTAAATCAGGCCATTGGTTCATCTACCCCAGTGGTTCCCAAACTTGGAGGTCAAGGGAGCTGCAGGTCGAAAAAGTTTGGGAAACACTGATCTACCCCAATACTGTCTACTCTGATAGGCAATGGATATGCAAGAATCTTTCCCATCACCGATTCTTGAGATGCTCTTAACCAGAAAGCCTGGGGATTGAACATGGCATTCTTCACCCAAAGTATGTGCTCTACTGCCGAGCTATGATCCCTCGGAGGTACAATTTCCAGTCGCAACCGTGCCCCCAGGATCTAAAACTTTTTCTTATTGGTCCAGGGTAACAGTACATTGTTCATGGAGGCATCATACAATTACCTACATAGCTCATCATTATGCAGCAGTATGGGGCAGCAATCCCAGATTGGTTCAGAAATTATGCCTCCTTTGACATAATTGGTCATCATGAGTTGCCCATGTCTTCTCTTGTTAGAGGGAAGCACATGGTTACCTACAACCATCTCTAGTATGACCCAGAAATTCTGCCTCACTTAGAAGTTCTGGTAGGGTGGAATTTGTGGATGACATAATTCTTGAAAGGCAGGGTTTCTGTTGTTTGGGATGAGTTATCTCTATAGAAACAAAAACTAAGGAGTTTGCTAGAGTGCAAGAGTGTTTAAACTGAGCAAGAAAGTAGTCCTCATGACACTGTGGAAGAAATTGCAAAGGATTCTCCCAGGTTCACCCTGGAGAGCTCTGGCACTCTACAATTAGCCTTTAGAGCAAACCTTGTATTTTATTTAAAAGCAGCTACTTTGATACACACAGAACACCTCTGACCTAAGACAGCTGTGAAGTCATGTGCACACCACACACCAGTTTTACATGTGAATTTATAACTTTTCCAGTATCTCAGCAACATCAGATCTTTTTTACATACAATTACAACTGCACAATTTACTTGTTTCTCCCCATTCTTAGGCATGTGCAGAGTGTATCTTACTAAATTTCTGTTTTCCTTTGATAGTGGTTCTGAAATGAATAGAACTCTGTCTGTGTCTAGGCACAGACATAGTTTGATACAACTTTTGGTACGCAGGCCTGAGCACCCAAGTTGACAGGAAAAGCACATATACAGCCTTCACGAATAGCATCACGCCTGCAATATCAGCCTAGTTCTCGGAGTGTCAACTGATGTGCAAAAAGTGTGCATTCTTGAAAATGACTCCTAATCCATAGGAATTTGGAATTGATTTTGGCTGTGAACTGTCTGGTTTGTTTGTTTACACAATATCTGTATTTCAATTTCATTCATTCAGCCACTTACATTTTGGAAAAAACCAAGCATTTCAGAAGCTATTTATTTTGCGAATTCAGCGGTGGCGTTTGGCACAATAGAACCCTCAGGGTGGCTTAAAACATAATAAGCAACATTGCTTGTTATCATATGAAGAGTCGTGTTTTATATGAAGAGACTGTCAAAACCTTCTTGGAACCCATAGCAATATTGGCTCCATGATGTAATTATGCATTGTGTGTACCAGAATTTCATTTCCTTATCAAGTCTGCCACCACTGAGCCTTACTGAATAGCACAATGAGCTAGGCAGAACTGAAG
The DNA here is from genome assembly GCA_026170595.1 of Plestiodon gilberti rubricaudatus. Lineage (NCBI taxonomy): Eukaryota > Metazoa > Chordata > Lepidosauria > Squamata > Scincidae > Plestiodon > Plestiodon gilberti. The sequence continues at coordinate 200,049,895 of JANXHW010000003.1, read as the reverse complement.
CTCCAAATCTGTTTTCCTAATACTGGGTGTTTTAACTATGCATGTAATCATATCCCCCTTCTAATGCGATCAATCGACACTCATAAAATTCTCTATTCATAGGTGTGTGTGCTCATACCTTTTAATAAACTCTCATTTATTCTGCTATATTCTTTCTGGCAATGAACTATACACAATATTTCAGAAGATGATGGACTATAACTGTCCAATATTTTCTTGCCATATCTTCACAGCCTACTATAACGTGTGTGCCTTTAACTACAGCTGCGTTCTGAACAAGGTACTCAGTGCAGTGAACTGAACTTGTTTAATACTCAGCTCTTGTTCCCAGATTGACATGGTTAACTTAGAATCCTGCATATGTAACGTGAATGGTTTGTTCAGCCTTTCCCCCTGACCAATTGTCCAATGTTGTGACCAATGTTGTGAACTGTTTATGTGATCTTGCATTGTTATCTCATCATTGACCTTTCTACTTCAGCAGCTTTGGTACTAATATTATTTATGGAGATCTGTCCTGCCAAGGTGCTCTGATATCCACAGCCAAGGTTAACGTGCTGTTCCACCATTCAGCTAGACTGCTGAATTAGTGACCATCAGGATCAGTGGGCCTTCCAGAGAGGTCAAAAGTCTGGAATATTTCACTGCCACCTGTCCCAAAAACAGAAATTGGGAATTCCATCAATCAACTTCCTTGTTTTGATTATCCTTTTCCTCATGACATTTTGTTTCCTCATTAGCCTCACTACAGTGAGGCCATCACATTGTTGAGGCCTTACTGGTATTTGTCTTGGGACCTTCCTCGTCATCCCCCTCATCTGGAAATCATCACTTGTAGGTTTTACAAATATTCTTCATTCTAGAACGTGCCAATGTTGCAGAATGCCAAACCCATGCCACTAGCACAGGGTTCGTCTTTGGTTGGCCTCCCCGGTAGCGTGAGGGGAGAGGGGCAGCCATTCAAGCCTCCCCTTACAGAGTGGTGGCCAGCGAGGAGGTGGGGTGTCCAGAGCCTTACCAGGTCACCCCGCAAGCCCTTGTGGCCATTCTGTATGTTCCTGCTGGTGAGCAGCTGACCCTTGTTTGTAAACAGCCAAGCCCCATATCACTCCATAGGAGAGGCATACAACTATGGAATGTCCCTTACTTGTTTAAATTTTGTCATGGCAAATATCACAAAACCACAGTGCCATAAAAGGCCTCAAGAGTCCAAGCCCTTGTCCTAAGGCAGGATATTGATTCATTAATGAGCACACACCTATTAATTTCCCTATAAATGAAAACACCGGAAGCACACTGGAAGAACTTCTTTGATGTAAAAATGCAGAAATGGCTGGTTTTAATGACAAAACAACAACCAAGCACCCAAGGGCCAAACTACACAACATGTCATTTGACCCCCCTACGTGCTGAACCATGGACTTTCATGATCACAGCTACTATATTATGCCACAGGGCAGGAGATGGTGGAGGTTGAGCTGTCACCTTGCATGAAGAAGCTAAGTAGAATCTGCCTGGACGTCACTGAAGGATCTCGCTGAGGAACTTGAAAGAGTGTGCAATGCAAAGGAGTCAGTTGGCAAGAGAAGGATAACATCTTGAGAACTGGCCAAGGTGTGATTTGCGGCTGCCTGTGAACGCTTGGAAGTGCAAGAGTGCAGTCAGGACGATGGCTGCACTTTGAAAGGGAAACATCTGGAGAAATTGAGGGTTCTATGAGAGAAACTCATAGAACAATACTTGTAAAAACCCTTTTTGGGAAAAAAAAAAAGGGGGGGTTATGATCAGCCTGCCTATGTAAACAGCCTTGAGTCTGTGAGAAAGGTGGTATAAAAATACTATAATAATATTAATAAATCTTGTCTTCCAAAGAAACATACAGTATGAAGATGTGATCCATGCCGCACTTACTCTTGGGTAGTCCTACTAATACAAGTAGCACATCTCTGGATTAAATGGATGGTGGATTGGTGGCAAACATCACAAACAGATCAAAAACTTCCTTTCTTTAAGAATAACCAGGTGCCAGAGCAAAGAACTGTCAAAGCTTGTAAAGTCTCATCATTTCATAATCATCTTCATCATTAGATAAGCATTTAACAGTTTGAATGTTATTACTCCAGCTCCTTTCTGCAAGTAAACTGCAAGACCTACATATTTTTCCATTCTATGATTATTGTTTTTAAAGCTTGACTTTTCTCTCGTTTTCCAATAGTGTGTCTTCTCTCTCTCTCTCTCTCTCTCTCTCTCTCTCTCTCTCCCCTCTCCTTTAACTCTGCATTGGCCTGTTATTGTTTATCCATTAACACTGTAATTTGATTTCTTAGCTTTATAAATGAGACTGCTAACGCATTTAAGCAGGAATAGGAAACCTGCTATACAGTATAGAATCATGTTTCATTGTACCAGAATGGCAATTTCAATCACAGAGTTAGTGGCTGTGATGGTCCTACAGAGCAGAGAAATGTAAAGCAATTGGTAGTTCAAAAGCTCACTTGTATTCATTTCAAACAGGAGACTCAGCGAATAATGTATTTGAGGGGGTCCTGCCTCCCTTCCCCTCCCCTTGACAATGTATGCAGAAATAAGGATTAAAAAAAATAAGGGTGTTACAGTGGTCTACATTGGTTTTATGGCAATCGATTTTTCCCTCATCAGGAGCACAGCTGCTTCTCATGAATACAAGAGGTTTATCCTTATGAATTACCAGTGGGTTTCTTTATTCATTTTGTGGAATAAATGCCAATAGATTGCTGTACTGTATTTCAGTACGAGTTTTTAAGAGATCTCACCATGCTGTTTATTACTGTCATCACATGAAACAAAGCCATGGTAAGGTCTACTTACAGCCCAATCCTGTGTAACTCTTGCACTGGTGTAACAGTAGATCCCCCGGTGTAAGAGCACTTATGCCAGTGTAACTTGTTCTACACTGACAGACGCAGGACGGACACCGGCGTAACCCCCCTCGGACACCTCGCATGCGCAGTTCGGATGCGGAACGGACGCCGGCGCAACTCCGCCAGCACAGGGAACATTCCAGAGGCGACTGAATGCACCCAGAATGTCCCCTGCACCGGCGGCGTTGCGCCGGTGTCCGTTCCGCATCCGAACTGCGCATGCGAGGTGTCCGAGGGGGGTTACGCCGGTGTCCGTCCTGCGTCTGTCAGTGTACGGCAAGTTACACTGGCATAAGTGCTCTTACACCGGGGGATCTACTGTTATACCGGTGCAAGTGTTACACAGGATTGCGCCCTTAGTATATGTAGTAATGTAGAGTGGATTCTCAGTAATCTCCTTCAGAATGGGAACTTTGCAAATACTGTAGAGGTTCAGTCTGAACATACTGAAATGCTTTTAGTCTAAGAAAAACATTAATTACTGTAGAAAGTGAGGAAGGAGCATGAGAGGAATTTTCAGAAGAATGTATACTTAAACAGGGCAGCTCTTTATACAGCTTTGAGTCATTTTTTAATAAATCCCAAGATATAAATAAATGAATACATTAAATAAGTATCACAAGTACCCTCTGACCATCTGCCTAGCTGTGATCATTTGGCATATTCCCAGCGTCACAATGACACAATTTGAATCTTAAGTAAAGCAATAGAGGGATGGGGATAGGAGCTCCATGTATTGGATAGGAAAGGGTGCCTCAAACAATGGAAAAGCCATTGCTATAACCCCGTCTTTCCCCAGCACATAAGCAAGATTTCTGGCACCAATCCAAGCATCTATTTTTTCAAGTACTGTATTCAAAAAATATGTTTGTCAGGGCCCAATCCTATGCAACTTTCCAGCACTGATGCAGCTGTGCCAGTGGGGTGCACACTGCATCCTGCAGTGGGGGGGCAGTCATGGAGGCCTCCTCAAGATAAAGAAACATTTTTTCCCTGACCTCGGGGCTGCATTGCGGTTGCATCGGTGCTGGAAAGTTGGATAGGTTTGGGCCCTATTTTTTATTTCTTTTAAATCCCGAAATTGTAACAGCAATGCACATCTTAAGGACATTTCCAAAATGCATCTACTGTGGACACACCTGACGACCGACAAGGTTCCTCTGGTCTGCCCTCTTCCCAACCAAACATTTCAAGAGAGAAACCCTAAGTTGCCAGTAGAGTAGCTTCCAGAAGAGACTGAAATTAAGGCGCTGGGGCAAAATGATCACTGGAAAGAGCACAAAGGAATAAGAAGGGAAATGATTACGGAAAATGCAAGTGATAGTTGTATTGTTGTCTTGGAACCCTTTGGATGGAAAAGGAGATAGGAAAAATAAATAAAATGAAGTAAGATATATAGAGGCAGAGAGTGAGATGTACAAGCACAACTGTAGCAGAGTGAAGGCAGATGTACAGGCACAACTGTAGCAGAGTGAAGGTTTCAGCGATTTTGGAAGACACGTGCCTCGTGGCACGAGGATGCTAGTGCAGGAATATGGATATAGGCAAAGAATGAATTATGAAGCAATTGAGATATTTAAGCATAATAAAAGAAATAATAGTTTATTGAATAGGAAACAGGAATGGGCTTTTGTAGACAAGGTCTGGACACCTGCTTTAAGCAGGATGCCCGTAGCAACTTTGGAGTGTGGAAGGGGTTAATGCTGGCCATTGCTTGTCTTCCAATATTGCTGAAACCTTCACTCTGTTCTGGTGACAGTCTGATAGCAGAAAGGGTTAATGTAGATTGTTGCTGCTTTCCAGTCCTGCTGGTTCCAGTCCACGCCTTATTTCAGGTGTTAGTTGTTGCCTTTAACTTTGAGTCAGGTTTTTATAGGCTGGCAGATTGCTCCGCTGGGTAACATCTTTCACAACCTGTCCGGCTCTTTTCTTCTCTTACCAGAGGATGCCCATAGACTTGGGTGAAACGTTGTATTTGTAACTTAGTGTTTTTTTAAACAGTATGTTTTGTTTTTAGCTGGTTGTTTTTAACTTGTTTTTAAAACATTAATAATTTCCTTTTTGGAGACACATGGCTTTTAATCCCGTTTATAAATCTTTGAATATAAACTCCACTCATGTTGCCCAGGCCAAACCTTGATGGCATTAAAAAATGGATGTTCTAAAAAAATAAAAAAGGCAAGCAAAATGCTTAATGTTTTATTCCTCTGTTTGGCACAAGAAGTATGTTCTGTGGGAGTATTGGGCTGCTTCTCAGCCTCAAGCCGTGAATGTTGAGAATTAAACTGTCTGTTCAGATCTTGTTATTAAAACTTTGGGAAATGGGCTGACATCTTTGACAGCTACAGTTCCTATTAATTCATGGCGCATGTACAACACAGGCAATTAAAAGCCTCTGCCCTGCTGTTCACCTTATACGCTGTCCTTGAAGAAGTAGCTCTGGAGAATGGCTTTGGCCTCCTGCCCTACTTGCGCCACTCATTTCGGTGTGAATATTTGTACTTAAATATTCTTTAATTGTCAGGGGTCACCTTTACCTTTATTCTATATTTATTTGTTGCTGTAGCAATACATACCCCCCATTCAGCTCAGTGCTGCTGGACAGCGTTTCAATGGTAGCTTGAGTAGTAAATAACCCACTCTAAGGATTCAAGGTAGGCTAGGAAATATACAACATTATTCCAGTTTAATTTGAATTTCAAACCCTTTACTCAAAAATGAAATTTACCACTCATCTTTAAACCTTTAAATTATCTCACCTAAACTGGTTTCATTCCCTCCCCCATTTGTCAGTCTGAAGCTTCCTTGTCCCGTCAGACCACTGGGGCACTTAGATTGGTATTATCCACCCTGACTGACAGACAAAGACTTGTCTCTCCTTCCCATGGCACTTTCCTTGCACATCCCTGAGTGCACATTGGGTGCTACCACTGCCAGGACTACTGAGGGTTCAGGGGGTGACAACCAAGTGAGTCCTCTGATGGGCACGGGCCTTGGCAAGTCCCCAACCTGACCAACCCAACACTACCCATAATCCCATGTTTCAGACTAGGAATTTTCCCAGTCCTTCCTGGAGATACCAGAGATTGAGCTTGGGTGCTTCCGCATGCAAAGCAAAGAGCTGTAGCTCTGCCACTGAGCTACAACTGCATCCCCATATAGTTTCGTGTAAGCTGCCACCAAGCTATCACTTCTCCCTGTTTGCCACTGTGACCTCCTAGTCTTCCCTATGCTGTCATCAGCTGGCTTCAGGCTTCTGACTGATAGTTCTAAGACATACCTGCTCATATACATAATTTGTGCAACCTAAAAATAGCCTATCATATTATTCTCCTGCCCTTCACTCTCTAAGCTGTCTCTGTGTCAATCAAAAATTCCTCATGTGTTGGCGCAACAGCACGCATACCCTTTCTTTTACACTATCTGATGCCCTGTGCTGGTTAAAAAAAAAGTATGGATTTAAAGTCTGTTCATCTATTTAGAAAGATGTGGATCTCACACAGAAGCATCATGTCTGTTGTTAAGACAGAGGAAATATTCAACATTAGAGATACGACAGCATACATCATCTGCACTACTGTTACCAGTACATCTCTCCCTTTTTGTCCTTATTGTCCATTCTTCATTATACTATATTATGGACTCTGATACTAAGCAACACTATTTCATATGACAACACCAAGGAATGTTAATGTGCAAGATGAACTGTTTTCCCAGCACCTCTATGCACAAAATGGACAGGACTCTGGCTTACAGGCTATGTCTCTAAAGGAAAAGGAATATCTAGACTTCTGGACAGGATCATGTCACAACTGGGAACACTACTGGTGAAAAATAAATGTTTGTCATAGTTTTTGTAGCAGTATTAGAAATAAACCATTGAGAAGGCAAATCTCAAGGCAAAACATTATCAAACCTCTGCTGCTCTATTTTGGAATAGCAATATTTTATCTCAACAATAGCAGCATTGGTAGAATCGTGCTTTAGGGCTCAGTCCAGCCCAACTCAGGCACAGTTGAGGCCCAATTGTGGCACAATTGGGGCCCAAAATAGGACCGAGTTAGGCTGCAACTGTGCCTGAGTTAGGCAGGAGGCAAGAGCAGTGGGCCAGGATCGAGGCAAAACTTACCGCAGAGGCAGGCAGGCCCCTGTGGGGAGCTGTCAGTCTTGTGGAAGCGAAGAGCCCCCTCCTCAGCCCGTCTGTGTGCACCTACCACAGCTGCTGCAGCGGTCGCAGCAGATGGGCAGCCACAGGTGGGCCTGCAGGCACTGGGCGTGCGACAGTCAGCTGAAGGGCAGAGGTTGTGCCAGTGCCAGCTGCCCCAGGGCACCCTGGGCATTAGCCACCTGCCGCAGGGGGGAGTGCCACTGCCCTCCCTCCTGCAGACTGCGATGCCACCCCCAAGCCACGGTGAGGCTGCACGTGGGAGTCATGGGGGGGTGAGCGGGGGAGAGAAGGGAAGGAGGGGGTGGGAACGGCATGCACAAGGGGGGTCTCATGAGGTCTGGAACCGCCTCCGCCATGACATGCCCGTGCGCTGCCTGAAGCCCTGGGCCACCAGGGCCGTGGCTATGCCCACAAAGAAGGCATCCCGGTATGCCTTCTGATCCGTGCCCCGGCCAAGACCGAGAGATGCCTTGGGCTTGTCTGCTGTGAGCGGGAAGGGCTCACGCAGCTCATCACTCCCCAGATGGGGCAACGTAGGCGCCTTGCGGCAGGCGCTCTGGCGGGGTGGGGGGTGCCAGCGTCCATCATCAGGGAGTGGGAGGGGAGGCAGGCACACAGGCAGGCGGACAGGGGGTGCTGGGGAGGGACACGGGTGGGTCAGAAACAGACAGACAACAAGGCTGGTGGGAGAGGGATACAGGGAGAGGGGTCTGCAGAGACCAATAGGGACACAGGGGTCACTTCGCAGATGGAGGCAATGCAGGAACGGGCGCCTCTCATGCAGACGGACTGAGGGCGGAAACGGACGCTGTTGACGGGCGGACTGAGGGCGGAAACGGACGCCGTTGACGGGCGGACTGAGGGCGGAAACGGACACTGTTGACGGGCGGACACGGACGCCGTTGACGGGCGGACCGAGGGTGGGTGAGAGCCCCGGTTGCTGAAAGGGCTCTTCACGGACGTGGCGGACGTGCGCCATGTCGCCTGTCACTGTTTGCCTGCCTGAGAGGCCCCCCAACTCCCCCCTCCCCTCTGAGCCCTGAAGGTCTGGCAGCCCCCCTGCTGTGTTCTCTCTGGGCTGGCTGTGGCAGGCCCTGGCTGGGATTCATGCAGGGCCTTGTGTGCTGGGCGCTGTCTCTGTGTGTGTGGGGCAGTGCTTGTGTAACATTGGGGTCATGGTGTTCAAGGGGCCTTTGCCCAAGGGGCGTCTTTATTGTTCTGGAACATTGGCAGGGATGGCCAGGCGAGGCTGCCAGGGGTAGGCACAGCAGCCACTCAGAATGTAGCAGCAGCAGCAGCAGCAGCTGAGGAGGGTTGCAGGGCAGGCTCCCAGACCTCTGGCAGCATCGAGGCAGACGACCATGGGGCAACCAGACTGCGGGCCCAGGGGTGCTCCCCGGACGGTTGGTGGTAGTGGGCATTCCTGGGGGGACGAACAACTTGGGGGTGTTCCATGGCAGCTGCTGTGTGGTGGCATTGAAGGAATGCCAGTGTGCCGGTTGCAAAGGCCTGCAGGGAGAGTAATCACACACAGCCGAGTGGTGTGAGACACAGAGCCTGGTCTGCGCTGCTTCCCTGGGTGTAAGGTGAGCATGATCCTGTAAGGGAAAGGGGTCAAAGAGAGAGACAACAACACAACTTGGGGGTCACAACCATGGCAATCCTAGCAATACTGACCTGTCAGTAGACCCTGTGGAGAAAAGAGGGGGGGGAACAGCTGGTGTCTACATATGGGTTACAGTTCCACACCCATGGCATTGTGTGCTCACATTAATACAGGCAGCTATGAGACAAGACATTGGTACAGAGACATTTCATGACAGGCATTGCAGGCAGCTATGAGACAAGACATTGGTAAAGAGGCATATCATGGCAGGCATTGCAGGCAGACATTGGTAAAGAGGCATATCATGGCAGGCATTGCAGGCAGACATGAGACAAGACATTGGTAAAGAGGCATATCATGGCAGGCTATGCAGGCAGCTATGAGACATGACATTGGTATAGAGGCATGTATCCTACCTATATTTCTCTATGCTAAGAGGCAGGTCAGACCACATGTCAGCACAAACCCTGCTCTTACCTGCACTTACCTGCTGGTGTTGTTGCCTGTGGGGGGGGGAGAGGGGCTGGGAGAAAGACATGGGTTAGCAAACACTTGCATGGAGAGAGCTGCCCAGGCACAGGAGTAAACAGTTTGGCCACAGGCAGAACAGCCCTCTCTGCCCTAGAGGGGGCAGAGAGGAGAGAGGTGAAGAGGGGTGTTAGGAAAGTTTTCAAAGTCCCACTTTGTGGCTGCTGGGGGACAGAACCCCATGCCACGTGCTCAGAGAGAGAAAGAGAGAGAGTGAGTGGAGGGCTGGGGCTGGGCTTTTGTGGGAAAGAGGCTGGGTGGGGCTGGGTGCTGATAGGGTAACTATTTGGGTCCGTGTCCAGAGTTAGGCCACAACTGTTCGGTCCTAACTCAGGCCCAACTCGGGCCCAGGGTGTTAGAACTTTTCAGGAGAGGGCTGGTGTGGGTAAGGTAAAATGGCTCCTATGGGTCTCCTCACATTTGGGTCCACCCTTTTTGCTGGCCCAAATTTTGGGCCTGAGTTGGGCTCGAGGGGGCGTGTCAGGGGCTCTCCAGCGTCTGGAACCGGACCAAATTTCGTAACCGCCCCCGTCACACCCCCGACACGCCCCCGACACGCCCACTTTTAGGCTGCAATTGTGCCTGAATTGTGCAGTTGTGCCTGAATTGTGCCTGAACCCAATTCAGTCACAATTGCATCCCAACTCAGGCACAATTCAGGCACAACTCGGGCCTAAAGCACTTGGGCTGCAATTGTGCCTGAATTGTACCGCAGTTGCCTTGGGCTGGACCGGGCTGTAAGTGTCACAGTTGACTGCAAGAAGAGACTCCAGTGCCAATCCTTGCTCAGCTATAAAAGAACACCAGTTAGACCAGGAGAAGCCACTATCTCGGCTTGCACTGCCACATGTGTGGTCCACAGTAATGCTTGAAGGAAGTATGGTGGTACCCCACTGAGGCTGGAATCCTATACACACTTACCTGGGTGTAGGTTCCACTGAACTCAATGGGGCTTACTTCCAAGTAAATAATCATAGGATTGTGCTGCACAGTGTGAAAAATATAGGCTGTACCACTTCAGTCTGCAGGTAGTCATATAAGTCATATATGACTTATAAGTCAAATAAGTCACAGGTAAGTCATATAAGGTAGTCATAATGAGTCATATAAGTCGTCCCCCCCAATGTATCATTTTAAGAGCTTATCTTTCAAAATAACAAAATTTCTTCAGTGGCTATGTAAAGTCAGAGCTAGAATTCTCATCCAATTCTAGGACATATTTTTGTTTTTAAAGTGGCAAAGATTAGCAAAGTTTTCCCCCTCCCCCATGCCCTAGCATTTCATAAAACTCTACTTTTTGGTTTTCTTATTATTTATTATACTCTGCAGCCTGCACACCTCCTCTCCTTCCACATTGCGCATGTTGCAATGGTCGTGACCTTAAAAGGAGATTAGGCAAATTAATGAAAGAAAAGTCTAACAATTGCTATTAGCCAAGATGCATGCATTCAAGGAGACCCATCACAGTGTCCCTTTACCCCGAGGAGGCCACCAGTTGCACCAGGGCAGGCCCAATCCTGCTCAGGATGCGGCGGGAGCCTTATGTGAGTCGCCGCATCCTGCTAAACATGATTGGGTTGCCCATATAAAAATGTGGTTGTGTTGCCCTTTTTTGGATGCAGCTGCATATGGGATAAAGTATCACTTGCAATTTATATGCAGCATAAGGGAAGACAGAGAGGAAAATGGGTGCAACACTTAGCAGTTGGCACCTCCCTGTTCCCGACTTCAACCTTTTTTTACTAGGTAAACTGGAATTGGTCCAAGGAAAAGTATTTTCGCTGCCATAACCCAAAGCTAGGGAGCCTTGACACAAGGAGGCCACCTTGGGAAAACCTCTCTCCCAGGTTAAACCCCCAAAAAGAGAACCCCAAATCCAAGTGGTCTTCAAATTTTGATGGAATGTGGGTGGTCTGGTAAATGTGGAAACCTGCTCCCTCCCAAGTGAACTGAAACCAAGCAAGGAAACAGTAAACGTAAAGGTTTATTAACAGGGTGAAAAATCAAAACAACGGACAGATGCTCAGGATAAGAACAAGGCACTGATCAACTAGACAAGGAGAAAAAGTAGGAAGTGGCAAAGATATTAAAATGCAAGCAGCAAATAAAATACAAACCCAATACAATGTCTCTCCACTTCTTTCCCTCCCCTCCCCTTTCTTACTGTTCCAGAGTCCTGCTCTTGACATGCACACTTGCAGCAAGGTGAAAAACCAGTTGCTTCCAATGTTGGACCTTGGCAGCCGTGCAAATGCATGGCCCCATTTTATATAACTTGTGGTCCCTGCTTTACTCATGGTATTTGATACTGAGGTGTCCCGAGCCACCAAATGTCCTGCTTCTGGAAATCACGTGGGCTTCACATTCCAACGAGCTGGCTCAAAGGCAGGTGCTTTGGTCCCTGGTCAGTTGAGGAAGACAAAGATGCTCATAACAACAAAACATCACAAAGAGCAAACATGGCTACAGTTTCTGAATGACTCAGCACTTTATGAAAACCTGGGGTGTTAGAAAGGTCCGACTAGATGGAAAAAAGAAAAAAAGGGGGGAGGTAGAAAATCAAGGATTTTCACCACATGCAGTCTGAAGCTGGAAAGGACATTTGGGACAGGCCTCTGATTTTTCATACAGTGTTATGAAACTTTGAAGGCAAACTCTCTATTCACTAGCCTAAATTTAGGTTTTAAAATCCATATGCAATTATAACCTGAATGGCAAATGTGGGATATTTGTCTTGAATTTACTAGCAAGTTTGTTATTTTTAAGTGCTCTAGTTTTAATATTTGTTGGGCTTTTCAGATAGAACTTTTCTTGTTAAGGTCATCTCTCTTCAAAATACCATGGAAAACAAACTGAATCATACTTGAAAGCATGACGAACTGATTTGGCACTGATCAAAATTCAGCCCCCTGATTGGATTCAAACCTGAGCGAAAGATTTGAACATCTAAACCGATTTTAGGTTTTCATGGCCCGCAATAATTCTTATAGCGCGCTGCGGCAAGGAGAGTCATGCCGGCCACATGACCACGGAGGTGTCTTCAGACAACGCTGGCTCTTCGGCTTTGAAATGGGGATGAGCACCCCACCCTAGAGTTGGACACGACTGGACTTAATTGTCAGGGGTCACCTTTACCTATATATATAGGTAAACGTTGCAGTGTTTATTTGATGGTTTTAATTTTTGATGAGTTATTTTAGGTGTGTGTGTGTGTGTGTGTGTGTGTGTGTGTGTGTGTGTGTGTGTGTGTAATATTCTATATTTTAAACTACTACTTTTAAGTTGCACTTACTCTCCTCGTTTTTTATTGGTACCTTTTAAAAACATTTTTTGCCATGGCTCTATACCCGTTTGTTCCAGTAAATTAAAGAATTTTAACTTCTGGTTTGAAGCAGCCTGTGAAAATCAAACCTAATGTTTCATTCACTAGCTTGACATTATGACAACTGTTTCTTCCTCCTAGGTAAACTTGTGTTTTGCATTTGTATTCTGTACTGCATTCCAGCTAATGCATTTTAAATAACTGTAAATAGATGGAGTGAATAAGACAAAGACAATAAACACCAGCTATCAAAATATCTGAGAAGCACAGCCTTGCAGAGAGAGTAAGCAGTATGTGAGAGACTGATAAAGTTAGAGGAAAGGCAGAGAGGTGATGATGTAGAACCAGAATACAAAGAGGGAGAGAAAGTGAAGACAACAGAACAGCAGCTTATTCTATCAGCACCAAGGACAGAGGCGCCAAGCAGCTGGTCTATGGTAGCTTACAAAGAGCCATTTGGGAAATCTACGGATATCCAAAGCACACACCCTGATGCAATGGCATGCCTAAGAAATGGTGAAGCCACAACTTCAGCTTGGAGTAAAATATGGGTGATTTGTTTTTCTGCTTTCTTACATGGTTGCTGTGTCCTGGGAAGGGCAAAGTTTGAGTTCCCTAGGGCATGTGGCTTCTGAGGCACACAAATCGAACATGTTCTTTACGACGGTATCCTTCCAGAGCTGAATCAGACTGACACAGGTAAGTCATTGCTTTACTCTTTGGCATCTTAGTTCTGTCTAAGGGTTTTTGCTTTTAATTTATGCTCTCATTACAAATATTTAAACACACATTAACAGACTTATTCAGTGGGGGGGGGGGCAAAATGTCAAGACCAGAGTCTACCTACACTGCAGAAAAAAATACTGCCTTCCATATATAGTCATCTGTTTGGGATAGTTTGGAGGACAAGGATGGCGGGAACAGCAGACCAATTGGCTTTTTCATCCTTAGCATTTTCCCCTTTCCTAATTAAGGAAAGATGAATTTTTTAAAAATGTTCTCTCTCAGTGAAAACTAATCTGAATTCACCTGAAATTAAAAGACTTGTGGGAGGGAGGGGGTTGATGTAAGTTGATGCTTTTCAATTTCTATAACTGACAAAGTAACTCAGGTAATGTTGAAGGAATTTTGCTTTAAATCCCTTAGTTTCAATGCAGCAGTAAAAAGGGCTGTTCTGTTTGAAAGTACTGTATATATTAAAAATGACAGTGTTCTAAGCAGAAAAAAATTAACTATCTCAGAGGAGAAAACCATCTTGAAAGAAGAGTGTTATTATTTTAAAGATGATGCTATAATTAAAATAATTTGGTGAAATCTGGGTATCTAGTATCTCTGAATGCTGACATTCAGGTTCATAACATGTGAGCCTGAGGCACATAGCACCATCAGAACAAAGTACATAGAATTTGACATCAAACTGATGAGCCCTGGACTTCTAAGGAAATGGTTTTCATCAGGCATTTCCCTTGGCATTATTCCCTTGACATAGGGGGATGGGGATTCCTAAATTTGAAAGGCAGTAAGATAAATAGGGAAAAGGTGATAAAGTGGGAATGTGAGGAAATAAAGGGAAATAGATGGCACAGAATGAGAATGAACAAAAATGGGGGGAAGATTAGAAGAGAGAATATAGAGGTTCAAACAAACACAGATAAGGTCCCAAATGGTCCAATAATTATTAGAACCAACTACTTTGCAGAGCAGTGAATGTTTAAGCTGCATGGCTGAGCTGAAGAATTATGCCGCACAACTCTAAAGCTTGCCACTTTACAAGCAAATTTCCCCAGTTAAAAGAACCTTTGGAATCATTTTTGTTCTGCTCCGTCTGTTTTTGGAGCCTGCAAATGGATTTTGCATGTGTAGCTGAGACCCTATTACAGCTCTTGTCACCCAGTAGCATTCCTGATGCCAAGGTGGTTGCTATAAAGTGCACTGGGCAGACTGTTTCGCTCTTTCAATGAGTGGGATATCACAGAACTACCCTTGCAAAGATGAGGAAAACTAGAGTTTGATTTCAAGTGCACACAGCAGGCAGGAATGTGAGCGATGTGGATACACAAGTATTGTGTGTGTTGACTCAGACTGCTACTTCCAATAAACCATTTTGGTCAGGAACTAGCAGCCATCCAGTTCGCAATGAAAGTTCACTTGATGCCGTGCTCCTTTTGCCACCAGTTTTTGATTTAAGTATATTGGAAAGAGAATACATTTTTGCAATGTCAAGTGGGGACTTGCATGCATGAAACAGGTATCACAGACCAAACACTACAAACAAAGCTGTCATACCACCCCCCAACACAAGATGTTTTGTGGAGGCAGTTCACACATTCAGCTATCAGCATGAGCCAATGAGCTATCAAGTGATGTGTATGCATGTGGATGAATTAGCTGTTAGAACCATGGACTGGAAGGAACCTGAAGACCATGCGGTCTTATCTATGCACTGCCTTAATGTCCTCCATGCCCTAGCCACAAAGGCTCAGCAATTCACACCTTAGTTACATCTAGATTGGATTATTGTAACATGCTCTATATGAGTCTGCCTTTGAAGACTGTTTGGACATTTCAGTGGGTACAAAATGCCACTGCCGGCGGCACTCCACTGGCGTTGGGCATCGCAAAAGTGCCATAAAGCACTTTTGCAGTACCCAGAGAGTAAGTGGCACAGGCGCAGAGGCCATCACCACTCACTCTGCTGCCCTCCAGACTCCGGATGACGGGAGGGTGGGCCAGGGAGGGGGCCATTGGCTGCCCGTCATGGGAGGGGGCGGGGATACTGGCGCTGGGTTGTGCTGATATCAAACGCCCCTTACACAGCCTCTCCAGACGTGCTTTAACTAAAAATCTGGCTCGCATCCAAGGCCCATTGGGGCCTATGGCGCTTACACCGGGGGAAGGGGACAAACATCCCCTTCCCCCCCCCCCGAAGTGAGCCTGGGCTGCTCCGGTGCGGCCTGCATCCCAACTAGGATGCAGTAGCTGGCCCTTTAGGCAGGCCACTGCATCTTAGGCAGGATCGGGCTGCCTGTCAGCTCCAATGTTACTTCCACCACAGCTTGAAGTCTGCTTTGTTCTGGAAAGCTTTTAAGTTGCCTGCTGCAGATTTTGTTTATACCTTTACTTGGGGCTCTTTAGTTTTTGAAGATTTTTTTATTGTCCTTTTTTTGCTTTTCTGGTTTGTTGTTTATTGAATTGTTTTATTTGTTTATTATATGTAAGCTGCCTTGAGCGTCTCCATTCCGAGGATGGAAAAGCAGGGTACAAGTTATAAAGATTAGGATATATATAATACTAAAACAGCCTATGATAATCCAGATTGCAGTGAGGAACAAACCATGAGCAGGAGTGAACAATACATTCCAAACCCAGATGACTGAAGTATGCAGTTATGGAAGTCTCAGTTTCTGTATGTGCTTGAAGAACTATGCAATCTGGCATTCATGGATTAAAAACAGTTACCGGTATTTGCACTAATCATCTCTGAAATAACATTCTGTGAGTCAGCACGAACATGTCCGCATTTTTTCTTGCAGGATGATAGAGAAGATTTTTCTCATAGCCATAATGTGAGCCACAATGTGAGCTGTTGCATCCCAAAAGGAAATGCCAATAAACGACGCAGTCAGTCCTGGCTCAGTCATAAGGGATCCAGAAATGTCCCTCGAGCAAGAGAGATCTTAGCAGACTGACACTCATTCTTCAAGCATTCAGTCCTGCGGACTGTCCATGTGCAAATGATTCCCTACACTCTCCTCCGTCCTGCCCATTCCACCCAGAGGGTCTCTAGACATGTGGAATGTTTACCAACAACCTTTCAAAATATAAAAAATAGGGCCCTGTGAGAGTTGATATTGCATGGCCCATACGAGGTTATTCAAAAAGGATGGTGCAAAAGTAAAGCTAATTTATTCTTAAATGAACCGACATACCACAACTGTCATGACATGGAAAGACAGAAAAACTGTCCAAGTTGCACATGCACGTTACAAATGTTCTATGTGGGCACCTGTGTAGCTACAATGGGGGCAAGGGCGGCCCAAACAGCCACAGTTTCCTCATGAGGAGACCGTGCCTATCACCCAGGGCATTTGCACCTCCCCCTGCCCCATTGTAGCTATGCAAGTGTCCACAGCAAATAGGGTTTAGGTTAAATAGCCTGATCCTCAGCAAATAGTTATTCACAATACATAGTTATCAAGGAACAGGTGTTTGTAAGTAAGGGAGTTTCTGTATTTTTTTGTGAGGGGATGCACACTAGCAGTGGCAGTGGATCTGCCCCAATTCAGGCAGCAGATCCATTGAGACCACTCCACTGTATATTGTCTTGGACTAGAATTGTATCAGATGAGTTCAATGGTGCGGACCGTGTCTCTTTTTCCATATGGAAACTACTCAGCACTGCATACGAATGCTAATAATCAAGAAGCATTCTGCTCGGAAGCGACTGCTGGGAGAGGGCTGCTCTCCAGCCGAGTGCCACTGGCCCAGACCAATGAGGGCCAAGCCCTTTAAGTCTCCCGTGATGGAGCGGCCGGCCAAGGACGATCCGTGGGCAACTGGCGCCGTACAGATCAAAATAATAAAGTAGCATTCATATTTCGTTAGGGTTTGAAACAGAATTCCAGCAAGAATTACATTGTCTACATTGTCCAGAGATTTTGAATACAACTGCACAGAGCAAGAGCAAGTGCAAGGAGGAGGCATCAGAGCCGAGGCCCAGAGATGCGTTTTACTTTACAGTACTCTGCCCAGTCAAGGAGGGGCATTCCCGAGCAAATAATTATTCATGATATACAGTTATCAAGGAACAGGTGGCAGGTTTTGCAGAAGAAAAGATGATCAGCACTGTCCCCTAATTGTGGGTCACAGTTTTAATGCCCCTAAATTTATTTTGCTGCATCAACTTTTCATGATGGTTCAAAATAAACATTGAGAAACCTGATCGAACCAATTTACATGGTATTCAAGGGTGGTCATATAACAAATAGTACAATTATGCTGTGCACCAATCTCCAGTGAACACTAAGTGAACTGCTGCTGGGCTCCCTACCCAGGGCTAGATGCAAAGCTACCATCATCAGTACGCTCCAAGCCTGAAATAGTAATTCTTCATAGTATGCTTCAATTTTTCCAAATTTTCTCTTGGTGGTCAATATGGCTCAGCTTTGCTTGTGTAATCTTTGTATAGGGTGAAGAATTCATCATATACAGAGGCAGCACAGAACCAGAAGACTGTAAAGCAGAGTGCCAGTGTGGCATACTGGTTAGAGGCCTAGGAGTTGAGAGACCTGGATTCAAATCTTCCCCCTAATCATCTGGAGCCAGTCATTTTCTCTTAGTCTTAACTACCACGGATCACAGGAGTGTTAAGAGGATAAAGGGGTAACCCGTGTCAGTGGTGTAGCTAGCCTCTGCAGGGGCACCCCCATGACGTCACAAGCTCCGCCCCTTGCTTGTGACATCACAAGCCCCACCCCTGCGACTTTTCTGGCGAACCCCCCTGCATTTTTTCGACAGAAAAAGGCTACTAGGGGCCCGGCCGAGCAGGGGGTGACTCCTTTTCCCCCACCCGCGGTGCCCTTGCCGCCGAATTGCCACCGAAGCAGCAGCTTGTGAACCCCCCCTTTGTGCCACCTGTGGGTGGACCATCCCCCCATTCCTACATCACTGGCCTATGTATACTGCCCCGAACCCGTTAGAGTAGTGTTTTTCTCCATGATCCAGTGCAATAATATCAAATACCCTCACAACCCTAATCCTGTGTTCAGTCTGCAAATGTCTGACATGTAATATAAAACAACAGGAAAGCTAAATTTAAAGCTTTTTGACTCATTAGTCAAGACATACTTGACTTTTAATTTTAGGAGATTCTTAAACAGGGGAAGTTCTGCACTAATTTAAGGAGATTTATAATTAAACATAAAACAAATAAAATAAATCAATTTAAAATGTACCCATATCTAGGCCTGGACACATCCAGAACTTGTGAGGCAATGAGCAACTCATGAGAATACATGCACACAAATTCTCTTTCTTTTTGAGACGCAGTTATTGTTGATCAATATTATTCTGGTTAACTTAAAAATACTTTTTGCATAAATACCCAATTATAAAAAATATATAAATGGCACTAAGAACAAGTAATACAGTATAGAAATGATAAATGTAAATAGTATTATGGTTACAAAGTATGCCTAAGGTAACTAATATTTAATTGAGTGTACTATTGACAGAAACTTCAATTCCTGGTGCACTTTGCGCGCACGCACACGCACACACACACACCTTACGACCCCGTGAAAAGCATCTCATCAGCCAGTACTGGGTCACAACCCATACTCTGAAGAACACTGCCTTAGAGGAAGGGTGAGATATAAATGCTTTTTATTAAGCACACAAATGCCTAGGGTCATTCCTGGCAGTCTTTACCTCAGGAGTATTTTTACTAAGAAAATGTGCAATAGATACGCCATCTATACATGCCCACACATGCTGAGCGGAGATTGCTTTCAAGCAAAGTGAACTGGTAAGAGTACTGACCTATCGAAGAAAGAACTGATTGTTTTGAGGTTTGACCTGCAGCTAGTGGAATAGCTGGCTGATTGGTGCTAGTAAAATATTATTCACACATGCTTTATTCCGGCTGCTCAGGTTACGGTTTCATCAGATGTCTCTTTTTTTCCAGATCTCCCTCTCTTTCATGATGGCACTTTTCAGTAGAATCAGTAGTTACCCCAATTCTACAGCACCAGTCCCGCACTGGCAAGATAACTCCACAGGACCTGCATCACCACAGCCTCATGCCTATTACGCCCTTGGTTACTGCGTCTTGATTTTGGCCATTGTTTTTGGGAATGTTCTGGTCTGCTTGGCAGTTCTGCGGGAACGCAGCTTGCAAACCACCACCAACTACCTTGTCGTCAGCCTGGCAGTAGCGGACCTGCTTGTAGCCACTTTGGTGATGCCATGGGTGGTATACCTTGAGGTAAGTACCATTTAGGCTGCCAGTCCTGGGGCATCTCTTTTTTCACATGTACACATGGTGGAGAGACTCTTGACATTCACAGCTGTCCATTTCCAATCATGATGTCTCAGATGTCAAGTCTAAAAAGTAGGGGCACATAAGCAATTGGGCTTTCACATATATTCTGTTTTTCAGTTTGGTTAAACCCATCCAAGCCTTAAGACTGCAATGGACTAGAACAGGGGTGGCCAAACTTGTTTAACGTAACAGTCACTTGTGATAAACATCAGATGTTTGGGAGCCGCAAGAGAAATGTTTGAGAGCCGTAATATTTAAATTCTTACATATATTTACTTACCATGAATATTAATCTTATATTTTAATCCAGTGGACTCTCAGTTTATGCCCAGTAAATAATTATAAAGCTTGAAAATTTCTGGTTAAATCCCATCAATTTTAGTTGATTTTAAGTAGCCTGAATGTGCATAGGATTGCAGCTTTACAGACCTGTCCTTAAAATATTCACTCAAAAGCACTTTAATTAGACTTAGTTCCTAGTAGATGTGCAGGATGACAACCTGTTTGTTTCTAACCCAAATTAAATTCAAATTGATGGCCAAACTGTCTGCAAATCAATTTCCAAATTACCGGTGCACTGGCTCAAGCAAATATTGTACATACAACACATAGCCATTTATTCTGGTTACACCAACAAGTATGGTGGTGGTCTATCATTTATAGTTATGTTATGAAGGTCTATCATTTATAGTTATGTTACTTATATATTTGTGTCGTTCTTGTTTTCTTGTTAATGTCAGCAAAACCACAATGAAGCTACAATTAAGAAAAACTTAAAAGTTTAGACTCACGATAGGCAATGCTAATAGTAGCACTGATTAATTATTCCATGCACATCACAGTAGATCAGAAGTTAGAGAGGAAAATACAGTATCATAATGCAGACGTAATTACGCTCACACAATGAAGCTTGTGGCAAAATAAAAATTTCTAGACAGCTATTCTCTCTGCGGAATAATTAGTAGTCAGAAAACTGACTTTGTTAATGGGTGTGCTTTTAAATCTGTTGCATACGCAGGAACTGAATGCATTGGTCAATGGCATAGCTCAGTGATTTGGCAGATAGAGAGGTGAGAGTGGAGGTTAGGTGCATCAACAAGAACTTTATTGTGAGGATAAAAGCACAACAGCAGGAGGGAATCAAAAAATAAAAAGCAACGCAATACTCTCTTAGTCACTCATATAACCAGGCCCTAAATGTCAGTGGTTCCTAGGTGGAAGGAAAAGGAAGAATTGCATTTAAGCCGGACCCACACCACACAAGTCCCGGCGTGTCCTGCGCGCATGCGGAGCTTGCGCAGCTGTGTGGGCTCCATTTTATGAGATTGCATTGGAACGTGGGAGACCTGCGCTCTCCCGAGTGTCAGTGCGATCTGAATTGTACCTGTGCAAGATTTTGAGGGGGTGGGACACAGAGCTAGTTTTGTGACCAATGGGATGTGAGGGGATTCAGCCAATCCGAGTGCACTTGTGTTTCAGCCAATCAGCGATTAGAAGGCGGGACAATCAGGAGGGGCTATTTGCATGAAGATGCTCGTGGAGACTAGGGCAGCGTTTTGAGGCAGGGCGTCCAGTCCCCTACGCTCGCGCGCCTCCAAATGCAAGCGCAACGGCACTCGTGCGGTGTGGGTCCGGCTTACACCATGGAGCTGGTGATGGCAGCTAGGGCTGGAGACTCTTCTTTTGTGTTGCTAATGATTTTGCTTACTGCAAGTCAGAATGCTCCCACAATCAGAATATGGCTTTTGTTCACAGGTTCAAATGTGCTGTGCAAGTAAGGTGTGGCTGTTCAAGGCAGTTTTCAAGAAACCAAAGCAAGGTGAGGCTTCTTCCAAGCCAGCCAGCTAGAGTGGGGGGGTGGGGCAAGGCAATTGCCCTGACAAACCAAAGTGTGGCCTTCCTTGAGGCCTTTGGGATCTGATTGATTCCGAGGCCTTTTGCCATCAGTCCAAATCCAACAGGGGCCTGAGTCATGCTCTCCTGGCAGGCAGCTCCATGTGCACATGCATACAAATATGTCATACATCATGCATCTAAATAAATAAAAGGGATGTGTCAGGCACTTTCAGTATATACTTTCAGTATAAGGAAGAAAAAAGAAAAAAGCAAGTAAACAAAAATACAAGAGAGGATGGGAAATTTTAGCAGATGAAAAAGAGTGAAAGTGAAAACGCCCCAGGAATTTATAGGATACCCTGTAATTGTGGAAAGGTATATATAGGAACCACCAAACGTTTTATCAATACAAGGATTAAAGAACATGAACGAGCATGCCGCCTTGGTCAGATTGAGAAGTCAGCTTTAGCTCAGCATAGGGTGGATTCTGGTCACAATATTAGATTTGAAGATACTGTGAAATTGTGCCAAGAAAATAATTATAGAGCTAGACTGAGCTTGGAAGCTATTGAAATTTTTAAACATGGTTCCCAAGTCTTAAACCGTAAACAAGAACTTTCTTTCATTAACAGGATTTGGATACCAGCAATAAATAAAAATAACACAGAGTGTAAATAGTTTTATTCAGGTTTTATCAAGTGCATTCTATGACCTGCCACTCGGGGCAGTATAATAAGGTTAAGTAAGGATAAGTTGACAGGTTCATGGCTTCCGTTGTTAATTGCCTGGACTGGAAAAAAAAAAAAGCGCACCAAAAATTCTTTCAAATAGCAGGGCTGCGATGTGTGGTTTCACCATCTTCCTGACTATTCAGGCTTTGCATTTGAAAATGTTCATGGCTAATGGACAAAACGTAATGCCAAAGAAAGATCTGAAATGTTTTTATTGTATTTGTTTTTGTGGTTTTTAAAAGCAGTTTTAATTCAGTGTGATTTTTAACGTGTTTTGTAAAATTGCTGGCATTTTACAATTTTTACATTCATAAATATTTTATAACCCTGAATCCCGATGATGGTTCGTTCTATTAGTATCACAGCGGGTTATAACAGTCTCCGATCTCTATTAAAGAGTGAAAGACTAAACATCTAAACTTGTTATCTGATCAGTAATATTTTGCATTCTATACAGTACTTTTCAGTTCAAGAACTCAAAGCACTTTGCAGACATTAAGAAGTTCCTTACAACCAACCTCTGAAGTAAGAAAAACTATTGCCAGAGATCTGTTAATAGGATTCACAGCAGGAGACTTGGTTTCAACTTAGTAGCATGGTCAGATCCCATAGCTGGAGTCAGAATGGACTGAGGGCTGAAAAAGGTTCAAAACAAAGATGAGCTCCGCAGCAGATGTAGTTAGGAAGCCCATCATATTAGCAGTTCCTGTTAAAGCTTTATTTAAAAAGTGTTGGGCAATATGGAGCATGTAGCTCATTCTTTCAAGAATTACACATGGGTGTATAGTATAGCCAGCCTTCCTCGATAGAAGAAGCTGTCACGTCTCCAGCTAGAGGGCTTCAAAGAAATGAATGGAAAATCAGTTATTTGCACGTAACCATAATAAACGTCCATAATCCTTTCACTAAACCTTAGTGTGTATGTTAGTGAATTGCTGGTATCAGAAACATGTAACTTGAACAAGAACTGTTATTTTAAAGTTCAGAAACTTTTGCCTACTTAGAATGAACACCTTTCTTCAATAAATATCAGCCACCTACAGACCTGGAGTTTGATAAGCCAAGAAAAACAGCAAACACAAAAGTAAAGGCAAAGGCCTGTTGGAAAAGGGGGTTCTAGCAAGTGGAGTAATCAGCAGAAGAACCCTTTTCCTATGGGAAATTCCACCACCCAGCTAGTTTGCTGCTATCAATAAACACACACAGGAGCAGAGGGAGTTAAACTATAACTATACTTTAACATATTTGTAGCGAAATCGGATTTATGGGTCTTACAGCCATGTAAAATTAAGAATAAAGTTACATGGCTGTAAGACCCATAAATTCGATTTCGCTACAAATTGTAAAAAGCCATGAGAACCTCCAATAACTATATTTTATTTATGGTTTCTCAAGCATACACATCATATGTGTGTGTTCTTCAGTGATGGCTGCCTCCATTGAGAGAGAGAGAGAGGGAGAGAGTGCTCCGGAGGCTGCATCCTTCTCCTTCAGTCGTCAGGGAGAAAGAGAGGACCATGTGGGAGGAAGGAACTTGCACAAAGGGGCACACTTCCTATAGGTATCATGGAAGGCAGGTAAAGGGTCTCAGGTGTATGGACAGTGCACTGCCCTCCCCTGTGACCTACTGCAGGTGGCACTGCAACTATTCCTACAAAGACAAGATCCAAAGTAACATGGGAGCAGCAGAAAGCTGTGCAGACATGATAAGCCTGCAGATAAATATTTCCTACTGTACAGACTTGGTGTTTGTACAGCTGTGTAATAAGCTGGGATTCAGCTATGCTGCTGCTGTCAAAATGTGCCTTTCCCGATTGCTTTATTTTAAAGTGTATATTTATTTTCTAAAATTTGAGATGACATAGTATTCTACTCACGCTACCAGGTTACTGGTCACATTCTTCCCCACCCCATGCACACTTTTCAGCACTTGGAAAAACAGTTTCTTTTACAAAAACTGCCTCTTCATACATTGATTGCAATTGCTGGACTGGGGTGAGAGAATTCAGCCCTGGCTGGCAAAGAATATCATCCAGCTAGATCAATACAGATGCTCCCTCTTGAGGAGTGCATTTGACTTCAACTTGCCCACATGTCCTTGATGATAATGTCTTCAGGTGATTGCTAAGAGCTTTCCTCCAGACCATACATTTTCCAGTCCATTAAGTTGTAGTACATTCTGCCCTGGAATTCAAGATATATCACCCATGTGTGCAACAATGGATGAAGGTAGTTTATTCAAAAAACATTTATTCAAAAAACACAATCATACGAACAATGAATCATGTTGGTTTTGCCTTCTTGTCAGTGCCTGTAACCCATAAAAGTTAAAGGTAGATTTGCTCTCAGAAAAATCCAAATTGATCTGGCTTAAGTGAAAGTCAATTACTTTTAAGGTTCTGGGATGCCAATCATATTTGACTGCCCACTATGAAAGCAAAGCACTTCTGTTTGCAATCTGTAGAAAAAACTGGTACCTACAACAAAATGTTACAGTATATCAGCATCCCCTGAAGTGAATTACCCTAAGTTTCACTTCCAATTAATAGGACATAGCAAGTGTTCTCTACTATGCTCTCCATTTTTTATTCAAGTTGTTCAACTTTTTCTTCTATCCAATATTTTGCATCTTCAATTGTGTAGCTAAGGTGGGGCCGGGGGCGTACAGGACCCTGCCGCCACAAGCGGTTTGATCGATCACAGCGGCAGCTCCTTGGAAGCCATCACTGAGATCAAGCAAACCGCTGGCGGGGGCAGGCGCTTCTGGCAGCCCATCCACGGCTTCTGTCACCCCCCTCTGGATTGGCACCCGCTGCTGCAAGAGGGGGTGACAGAAGCCGCAGGGAGTCCCAGAAGCTGCTGCTGCCACAAGCGCTTTGATCGATCGCAGTGCCGGCTTCCAAGGGGCCACTACTGCGATCGATCAAACTGCTTGCAGCAGCGACTTCTAGCACCCCCTTGCTCCTCGGCTGGGGCTGGGTGGTGTCCAGTGGGGGCTGCTGACCAGGCTGGCAACCAGGAGGTGGTGGCCATATCTTTTTTGCCACTGCCACTTCATCTTTCATTTTAAAAAAAGGGGGTGACATCACTTCCGGGAGGGGGATGACAAGGGTCATGACATGAGGGCCCCAGGTACCACCGGACCCAGCTACGCCACTGC
This sequence comes from Plestiodon gilberti rubricaudatus, assembly GCA_026170595.1. NCBI lineage: Eukaryota > Metazoa > Chordata > Lepidosauria > Squamata > Scincidae > Plestiodon > Plestiodon gilberti. Next base: position 200,024,602 of record JANXHW010000003.1, on the reverse strand, counting down.
CTTAGTACCTTTCCCTCGCTTTCAAGAAGTACTGCCCTCCTTTCCATACTGTCCCTCCCTTGCAGGTTTATGTTTCTTCCTGAGTTTTTATTTTCCATCTGTCTTCTTCCTTTCACTCGCCAATATTTCCCTCCCCCTTTTCATTCGGGATGTCTTTATGCCATCTTTCCTCTACCTTGTCTTTTTCACACCCTCTCCTTTCGTTTTCTCTGTTTCTTCCCTTATTTCCTCATCAGCCTCCACCGCCTGGCTCTTTCTTTCGTGGTGTGTTCAACAGCAATTTAAGGAAGCTAATGGGCAGGTTAATATGACGTCTTCCTGCTTATTCTCTTCCTTTTCTTGGCAGCAACTTGGAGCGGGAGCAGAGGCTTTGGCAGGCAGGGGCAACAGGAAAAACGTTTTTCCAGGGGTGGGGGCAAATCCGAGAGGCGGCAGAGATGGCTTCTGTGCCAGGAAGGCCGACTCGCTCTTTAAGTTCTGCATTCCTGAGCCACTAATGCTACTGACCAACGGAACAGAGTGAGGCTCGCACGCGCAGGCATGTTGATTGTGTTTCTGGCCCCCCTAACTTTAGAAATTTGCTCAAAACACAAAGTCTGCAACCCTCTGGCTAGTGATCTATGTTCAGGTCCCTCCCTGTTGTCACCTATGGCCATCAAGCCCAGACTCCAGCATGATAAGAAGAGGTGCTTTCTGCAGCAGTCATAGAGTCCAATTGTCTTTCAAACCTCCCTGGATCAGATATCAACGCTGAAACAAATAGTGGTGTTTGTGTGGGACATACAGCTTGAATCCATCACTGGTTTTTAAAAGGATGAGTGTGGCTATGAAGCCTTGATGCAGTTTTATGTTAGGAATAAAAGCGTACTCTTTCAAATAAGGGGTGCATAGCAAACCTAGTACTTGGGAGCCAAGAGAAAATCAATTAGAGCCAATCTTCATTTCAATTAAATGTTCAAAGCACTCAACCAAATTACTGTTTTTGCTAGATCTGCTGTTACAAGTGGAATGACTTAAGTTCAGACATTGGTGTCTATCCTCCTAAATGTGGCCCAGGCCAAAAATAAAAAGAGCTGACATACATTTGATGCAAAAGTAAAATACAGGACTACAATTTTAAAGTCTATTAGTTGTGTAATACGGTACTTTATTGAGCTCTGATCGGAGGCCTTTCCTGTTGGGGGGGAACACCTCATTTCTACACCATCATGTATGTACCTTTCCTAAGGACTTGATAATGAATACATGTGGTGATGTGGTCGCCTAAGCAACCTAAAAATGCATATCTTCCAGGATATGCTGCTCATGTAGCACCAGACAGGGGATGTCCAGATTAATGCTGCTCAGAAAATGTGGTTCGTTTTGATTGGGTTTTGTGACCTTGAGCTGTATGGGTTACTGAGACTAGGGGCAGTATCTGCGAGAACTTGACATTTATGACAAAATAAGGTATCAAAAGGCCAATGGGTGGCGCAGTGGGTTAAACCGCTGAACCATGAGCTGTCGATCGAAAGGTCGGCAGTTCGAAAACCGCGACGGGGTGAGCTCTCGTTGCTTGGCCAGCTCCTGCCAACCTAGCAGTTCCAAAGCTTGTTAATGCGAGTAGATAAATAGGTACCGCTTGCGGGAAGGTAAACAGTGCTCCGTGTTTCAGCTGCATGCTACACGCTGCGGCAAGGAGGGTCATGCCGGCCACATGACCACGGAGGCGTCTTCGGACAACGCTGGCTCTTCGGCTTTGAAATGGAGATGAGCACCACACCCTAGAGTCGGACACGACTGGACTTAATTGTCAGGGGATACCTTTACCTTTAAGGTATCAAAAGATTATGTCCGTACGGTTTTTGGTAACTTCAGAATCAGTAAGTGCCAGTGCTACTTTGGTCATTTTGTGCACCTAGGAAGTTTATGACACTAACAGCGCAATCCGACTTAACTTTTGTGCCGGTTTAACCAGCGGCGCAGCGAGAACGGGAGGCCCTAGAACGGAAAAGGGATTCAAATCCCCTTTGAATTCCTCTTTTGGAGGGGATTTGAATCCCTTTTCCATTCTGGGGCCTCCCGTTCTTGCTGCGCCGCTGGCTACACCGGCACAATAGTTAAGTCGGATTGCACTGTAAGTTAAGATGTGAAGATTTAACATCTTGATCCTAAACTCATTTTCTCGGAAGTAGTTCAGAATTTTAAAGCACTTTTTTTTTCTTTTATTCTTTCTAATAGCTAGGGTGGCCTTTGCCTAGCATCTAAAAGAAAATAAATGAGTATGAGGTGTGGAACAAGGAAGAGAAGAGCTATTAGAAATTAGATAAGAAAAAAGTGTGCTTTAAAATTCTGCCTGGCATATCCTTTTCTTGTTGGAGGGAGTTCCACAGACAGTGCACAAGTACAGCAAAGGTTCTCTCCCTGGCAGCCACCTGCACAACCCCCATAAGGGGGGGCACTCAAAGAGCCTCCAAACACAATCTCACACAAGCCGAGCATAAGGGGCTACCGCAATTTGTAGGCAAAAGCATCTGAATGAAAGTGGAGCTCTACCCATTGCTACAAAAAAGGCTAAACTGGATGAAAAAGGTTCTAAGCCACTGTGCTGCAGATATTATTCACTCATGGATCAAATATTTTCTATTAGTCATACAATAACTACATGTTTTCTGAAACGATTTGAATGGTACATTCAGTCCATTAAACATACCTGTTTTAGGAGGAGATATGGCTGAACACCTTGGGCTGCAATTTTAAGCACAATTACATAGAAGTAAATTCCACTGAAACTATTATACGTAATGAAGGTAAAAATTGCTAATGAAAAAATAAATTAGATCTCTAATCTGATTTCCAGCTGCCAGTAATTGCACTGGTTTCAGTGGAGTTGTTTCCAATTTGGAAATGTGCATTGATGTAAATAAGACTAGATTTCAATCCACCTGTTTAAACCCAGTGGATTCCCTTTTTTTCAGCTTGCCCTCTATATTGATTTATTTATTTGGCTTTTATTCCACCTCCCTCCACATAACTCAGGGCACTGTACATGGTTTTTTTCCTCTCCTAGACAAAGCCTAATTAAGCTAAAAGATGGAGACTGGTCCTGAGTCACCCAAGGTGTCCCTGGGCCTAGTCTGACACACTAAACACTTTGCCACACTAATTGTATACGGATTCAGTGTAATCTGAATAGATTAGAACATCCTCCAGCACTAGGGAAGCTATTTGGGGAGGACACGTGGGCACTGTCAAAGCCCTCATGCAACTAATCCTCAGGATTCAGGAACACTTATACAGTATTTCAGGAACACGTATTTAGATTCAGGAACACTTATATTTTTGGTTTCACACATTGAGCAACTTCTATTACAAACAATTAAATGGGCCTACATGCCAGGTGTATATATCTTTTGGTTTAAAGGTAGCAGGAGGAGGGAGAACACTTACTGAGCTGTGTTGATAGCACTGGTATAGATATAGTAAGGTATAAAAAGTAGCTCCAAGGGTCAAATTACACATTATGAAAAACATAGTATTTCTGTGCTTTTTTTAGTGTACAGTCAGACCTCGCTAACCTCGGATCCGGCATCCGCAGATTTGTCTCAACATGGATATGGGGGTCACTTTAAAAAAGAAAAAAGTTTAAAATAGCGTTCCTTACCTTTTCGCTTGCAAACCGCTGTTTGCAGGGCTGTAGAGAGTGAAATTGTGCTCCTACAGCCTCTTCCTGGTTGCTCGACTTCCCCCCTCCCTTCCCTAGGCTCGGCCCAATGCATTCTGGGGCGACCGTGGGGAAGGGGGGGAAGCTGCACGACCCGGAAGAGGCTGTAGGAGCCCGATTTCACTCTACAGCCCTGCAAACAGAGTAGTTTGCAAGCAAAAAAGGAAGCTATTTTTAACTTTTTTCCCCTTTTTAAAGCATTTTTAAAGTGACCCCCGTATCTGCAAAAAGGGTTTCACTTAACACGGATTTCAGTATCCACGGGGGTTCCAGGAACAGACCCCCATGGATACCGAGGTCCAACTGTAATTAGGAGCCTCAAGGGCATTCAGTCCAGCTCAGGCCCATGGCAAGGGGGGGAAAGGCTAAAGTTTCTCCCCCTGTGCTGCCATCTCTCCCCCCCCCCCGCGCTCTTATTTAAACTAAAAAAATCCAAGCACTGGAGAAATAATTGCATGTTCCTCTACCGTATAGTTTGACCCCAAGCCTTGGACCTTAAACTTCACTAAGCATTTCCTCCCTCACCCAACAAACCTCCAGAACCTCACAGTAATGGAACACCCATCCCAGGTCAGTTCTTCAGTGACAAAATATTGTATCCACAATGACAGACAGAATTATTGCTCTGGATGCAGAAGGAGACCGATTCCTGGAAAAGCGAGTGTGTGACAGCATTTCATTTCCATATGCAAAAATGCTCAGACATATCTGTGAACTCAGGCTAGATTTCCAGATAGATCTAGTACTAGTTCATGGTTAGTACCCAGTTCATGAATGACAGATTCTAATGGCATCCCCTTCACATACCTGCATTTATGAGAATCATTCTAAGAGCCAGGCTGTGTGGATCCAAAATATTATGTCAGAAATTGTTCTTAAAAGCTTTGTTTTACCCCCTCTCATGCCAGCTGTCTCTCTCTTCCATTTAAACTTAAGTTGTTTGTATTTCCAAAAGGTTTACTTGGAATATATACTTATATTAAGAGTCACAAACAACTGCCTTGTCTGAAATGTTCACGCATCAGTAGGGGCAGGAGAAAATGGTGATAACGAAATAAAAACACAAACACTGCGTTCTGCAAAGAAAATGTACGACAAATAATTAAACCATGTAATTTTGCATCATTCTTCATCTGCTGACACTGTACAACCTATACCACCTATTTTTTTTATTTTTCACATTTTTATACCACCCTTCCTCCAAGGAGCTCAGAGTGGTGTACATATTTCCTCCCCTCCTTTTTGTCCTCACAACAACCCTGTGAGGTAGGTGGGGCTGAGAGATAGTGACTGGCCCAAGGTCACCCAGGAAGCTTCATGGCTGAGCGGGGATTTGAACCTGGATCTTCCAGGTCTAAGTCTGACTCCCAAACCACTACACCATCCTACCTAGTACACTTTTAAAGAGGTTACAATTGATAAAAATGGGAAAAATTTGGAACACATAACACCGCTTTCTACTATTTCATTATGGTTAAACACCCAAATCTGCGAAAAAATAAAACCGTTTTCTCCCACCTCTATGTATCAGAAGTCATGTGGATGCAAAGTGACTTGGGACATGGCAAAATAGTGTGGAGCCTTCATTGACATTTTAAGAAAATATATTCTGGACTTTTGTGTGTGTACCAAAGTAGGAAGTTAGGGTCATTTTTTGTGACACCAAATCCTTCTCTGTCTAATAACAGGCTTTTGCCTCTCTCAGTGAGAAAGCTGGCGTGAAACAAAACAATAATGATGAGCAAATCAAACCCAGGGCTGCAGAACCATGAAGGGCGGCTGAAGAGACATGCTTCCATCACTCACTCACATTTTGTTTTTTATTAGCAGTAGTACTAAGATCAGTAACAGTGCAGAGTGATCTCTAATTTCTGTGAGGCATCTCCACAGGTCTAAAGCAAGCTACAGTACGAGAGATATTTTACTGAGTCATGCTCTTTTTAATTGCCTTTAGTTTATTAGTTAGGTCTTGTGTTGCTTCAGAAAAACCCTCCATTGGTCACAGTGCTACTTACTGAATTACTTCTTCTATGAACAGTACTGAGGTAAATTAAATCCCTCAGCACCAAGCCATCTCAGCAATATGTTCCCTTGCTGTTTCCTACTTCCTGGAACAGACTCTGTATTTAAATGAGGCAAACTAGAACTGTAGGAGGGGGCAAACACATGGTCAGGCCAATGGGAAATTAATGCATGTAGATAAGTGGCAATTTCTTTGCAAAGCTTCTCTGTTGCACTAGCAAAGCTTAGGAGCGGGAGAGAGAGAATTGGAGAGTCAAACCACAGCACTTGTTCAGGTTAAAGAAATACCCACTAACTGTTCGAAAAAGGGGGAAAGGTGGGGGGAAGCACAGGGGTGTCACTACACCCCCAGTGGGACGTGACATCTGCCACGTGACGTCACAAGCCCCGTCCCCTGGGGGTGTGATGTAATTTTGGTGCCGCTGCCACCAAAATTTGGCGGCAAATGCAGTGGCGCGAAAGTAGCCCCATGGCGTTTTTAGACCGGTTTTTGATCTAAAAACCTGCTGGGGGTGTTTGCAAGCCAGTTGCGCAGCAGCAGAAATGGCACTTACCCGGCCTTCGTCGTGCACCCCCCAAGCCCAGAGGCAGCCTTCTTGTTGCCCAGATGGCCCTAGACAGGCTGCACCGGCGCAATTATTGCAGAGCCTCTCTAGCTCCTAGTCTCACTGGCTGGAGGACTGTGCCGACACGCTGTCGGCCCATGCACCCCCCCTCTGCATGTCATCCCGCCCTAACAACGCCACTGGAGAAGCAGAGCAGTCAGCGAAAGCATCCCTTTTCCTATGGTAAAGTATACCACCCAGCTGGTTGCTATCATTAAAATATACACAGGAGCAGAAGCTGGTTAAGGTTTCAAAAGAAATACGTTACCCACAGTTTCACAGTTGTCTATACTCTTCTGAGTTCCTACTACTTGTGGAACAGAGAACCCTAGTGCTGTCCTCTTTGTGTGGAAGTGGGTGGGGGGAAAGTCCTGGCGGGCATGGAGCCCAGGGCGGCAGAGCACATCCTCCTGCTTCAATGATGTGGAACGAAGAGAGAATGCAAGGAGAAAGGGAGGAAGGAAATAGAATTAAGAACCACACCGCCTGCAAGGATCATAGAGGGCAGATAAAATGTCTCAGGTGCCTGGGCCTCCAATACACTGCCCTCCAGAGTCCTGAAGGCAGCATGGCATTCAAATTCCCTTCTCAACGTCACATGAATCCTTCTCAAAGTCTACTAGTTTCATCTTTGCTCTCAGACTCTGGAAGCAATCTCTTGGTAGGGGTTTAGTCAGGATGTCTTGTGTTGGACAGTAGTCCATCTTGATAAGCCCTTGCTCATGCAAGTCATGCCCTATACTGGCCATTGTTTTGCATAAGTTAACATGGTCTAGGACAGGGGTGAGGAACCTCCAGCCCGCAGGCCGTATAAGACCCGCTAACTCATTTGGTCTGGCCCGGCGAGAGGAAGCTGAAGCTGCAGATGGGCAGCAGGATACAATGGGGGGGGGGCGGCTGGCCGAGCGAGCCTGCTGCAGTCGTTGCGATGGAGCGTTCCTCCACAGCATCCAGGGAGGGCTATGAGTGAGGTGAGCTGGCAGTCATGCACGTGGCTGCCGGAAGAGGAGACATGTTTCCCCAGTGCTGTGTGCACTTGGAAGAGGCATATCTAAGATATGTACAAACAAGTATTATAGATCCTTGGTTTTTAGACACTACTCTCCAGAGTGCACTCTTGCCTTTCAAAATACTGTATTGTGAGAAGTGACCTGAAGTCCCAAGGGATCTAGATCTATGTACACAGAAATCCTGTGCAACACAGCAATTTCGTTGATAATTATCCTATAAACGATAAACAGCTATGACTTATTTTTGTATAATATCACCATTACTTTATAGGATGTGCGTTAAATCCAAGGCTGGTTTAAGACCTCATAGCGTCTGAGAAGGCATGCCAAGTGTTGCCCTCCTTAACCGATGATGTGCTAGCCTCTGGTCCTCCCATTCTCCAGTGTTGTAGCTCAGCTTCTCCTGCCCTCACATTTCCTCTTCCTCTCAGTCTCTCTCTTCCTTTTCCAAACCAGGGAGTGAAAGGAGAAGCACTGGAGGCAAGTAGGCAGACAGGGAGGGGTGCCCCTCATCAATCTGTTGCCTGAGGCAAGTGCTTCAGTTGGCCACATGGATGGGCCAGCCCTGGTGACATCAGCTGCAAATTGGATTTCATAGCATTTATTTTGCTACAGTATTGGACAGTGTGGTTCTTTACTCCAAATTCTCCTACTAGTTATTCATTTTCAGAACCTTTTATCAGTGGAAAAGAAGAAAGCCATGGTCTCTACATCTTTCCTTTGATTTTCTGTTTTGTAATCTTGTAACCCAGTTACTATCAGGTACAGCAGTTTCCCCTTTCTGTGGTACAGGGAATAACAAACCTGTCTCTCAGGAGAACTGAGAGACTTCATTCATTAATGTTCATATAAAACAATGTAACGATCCTGACAGGAAATGTGCAAATGCTGCATATTAGTATTCAATGCAAAGTAATAGTGACATTTTGTGATTGATACTCAGGTGACGGGAGGAGTTTGGAATTTCAGCCGTGTCTGCTGTGATATATTTGTAACTATGGATGTGATGATGTGCACAGCCAGCATTTTAAATCTCTGTGCTATCAGCATTGACAGGTAAGAACCAAAGAGCACAATTGTAATCTAGGCTAACAGAGAGAGACTTCTGGGTTGGCCAAGTAGGGAAAGAGGGTTAGGGATGGATGTAGTAAAGACAACTTAGCTGAAGATTATGCCACATACATTTTTCGACGTATACTGTAGTATCATATCAATTTCCCAAACTGTATCTTTGTATTAAGTAAACCCAGGAAATTACATTATGCCATTACACTTGTAAACCAAAGCAGATCTGAAGGTACTCTACATGCAAATGTATCCAATGGAGTCCCATTTTTTCCTCTGAAAATCAGCCTTGGAAAACTGCAATTTTGAATGGATTGAGGGCAAGGTGATACTTAACCCTTTCCTCTGGGTATTTTTTCCACCCCGAATCACACACCTTTTGAAACCCAGAAGAGAAAGACAGATGGGCACCTGCCATTTTGAGCAGAAAAATACATAATAGGGAAAGAGTTGAGCACCCCTTCTCCTCCACCTTCATTCAAAATTGCATCCTCCAGGGGCTGCTTTTCATTCAAAAATGTAAGGACCCAATTACATGCTGTCACACCTCCTGACAGATTCACCCAGAGGTGCAGGGGAAAAAAAAACTTTACTATAAACATCTCCTTCTCTCATTATATGCTATAACTTTGATTCACTGCTTTTTAACTTTGATGACAACTAACTACATACTTCTCTGTTGTCCTTTTCTGTTCCCTTTTTCATTTTGCTTGTCTTGTTCATCTCTCGACTACTGTTACTGTTCAATCCTACGTTCTTGTTTCCACTCTCCATTATTGAATTTATTCTGTGGTTCCTTCTCCCTCCTTTCCCACACATTCCCTGTAACTCCTCCTCCATCTTCATCACCCTTGCTTTGGAGTTGGTTCACTTTGCAGATACACTGCAGTGGTTAGGCCTGTTCACTATCAGTACAGCACAGGGCCCAGCTCTTGCAGGAGGGTGTCCATGATGATTGCAACAGTTTGGCTGTTGGCATTTGCTGTTTCCTGCCCTCTCCTGTTTGGCTTCAATACCACAGGTAACAATATCTTGATGTCTGAACTTTACACAATTATGGCTTGAAGGCATTCGCCAATGCTTGAATAGCTCAGCCTCTCTGACCAGGCAACATGGAAGACATGATGGTAAAAGACAGAACCGAAGCTCCCAAAATGTAGTGTGAAATGTTGGTTGGTTTTTCTTTTCTATCAACAAGCCTTAAAATGTATTGTTTTCAAAATGCTGGATTTGTCCTTGGAATGAGATCATACCTGCCTTTATGATATCAAGCAATTCGTTACTTTACCCTCTCTCTCTCTCTCTCTCTCTCTCTCTCTCTCTCTCTCTCTCAGGTGATCCCAATATTTGTTCTATATCCAATCCCAGCTTTGTTATATACTCCTCTGTGGTGTCCTTCTATCTTCCATTCTTGGTGACCCTGCTGCTGTATGTCCGAATTTACATCGTGCTGAGGCAAAGACAGAGGAAACGAATCCTAACCAGACAAAGCAGCCATAATGTCAAAGCCTGTTACAAACAGCAAGTATGGCCCATGAACAAAGTCATGTTTGATAAATGTCACAAAATTGAACCCTCCCTTTCTACACTCCCCTGCCCACCAAACTAGAAACCTTGTTGGATATACCCGTCTGCCCAGCTTCTGTACTCCCATGCCATTATTTCCCACTCTATCCAGCTCCTACTTCCCACTCTGTCTACCAACACACCTCATGCCTTTTCTTCCCGTTACCTCCTATATAGTCACACTCTGTGCACCATTTCATCTTCAGAGTCTGCAATAGTCAAGAATTGCGACTTCGTTCATTTGCTGCTAGCATCCTTTTGGGAGGGGAGTGCCATAGCTCAGAGGTAGACACAGGTTTTACATTCAGAATGTCTTGAATTGAATTCAATCCCTGGCATCTCCAGGTAGGACTGGAAAAGAATAGTGTCATAGGAAGGGGAGTGGCGGGGGGGAGATACGCCCCCGGGAAGCATGCTGGAGGGGGCAGCTTACTGGAGGCGGAGCAAAAAGATGGCAATGAGGGTGAGAAAATGGCAGTAGGGCAGCAGAGAACACGGTGGCGATTCAGGTAGCGGCGGCAGCAGCGAAGGCAGCGGAACACTTTACCCTGAATCACTTACCCGGCCTCACCCTGAATCACTAGCACATATGTGATCTGCAGCACTGTGAGTCAGTGGGCTATCAGTTCTCTGCTAACTAGCAGCCAAACCATCAATTCTATAGGATTATAGTAGGGTCGGCACTCATCATTCTGCCCTGCACCACCCCTGCTACACCAGAATATGCTTCCACCTACTGCAGTTTGTGTAATTTCCACAAACATTAGCTCAGTGGGAGGAAGATGTAGAAATACAGCCTGCTTCAGAAGCAAAGATAGCTAGCTTCTAATAAGTAGCACAATAACTGCTACCTAGAGAGATACGACACTTCCTTCCATGATTGTTTTCTGAGAGACTAATGGGATTAAAAGAAATGGAGCAATAGTGTGAAAGGAGAGGTTTCCTGTGAGGCTGTAAAATTTCAGGACTCTTCTAGACCACACCAATAAAACTGAGATAAGACGCAAAGTACAACTTTGCGCCATCAGCTCCGCCACAGCTCATCCCAGTGAGGGGGCCAACAGTAGGTGGGGGGGGCTGAAAATGGATGCCTTGCATCAGTCCCCATGGCTCCTAAGGCCAGTCCTGATTACTACATCCCTGTAGAACGTTTTAGCTTAAAAATTCTAGATTTAGCTGGGGATTATGAACTCTTTTTTTTCCACTTTTGGGAATACGGTTGGGTTTCATTTTGTTGATTCATGCCTATTCACTTTGATGTCAAGAAAGGAGAGCTTCTTGTAACAGACTATTTAACCATAAGTGGGTCCTCATTGTTCTTGGCCTTTTGTTTTTCATTCAGCAACATACAAAGACAAAAGATTTACACCAGAGGCCGCCTTCAGATGCAATTTCATGCTGCTTGCAGCTCAAGTGTTTGGGCCACAGACTGCCTGCTGAGAAGAAACCCCTGACACCCACCGAATTACAGCAGTACTGCAGTTTCTGTCATGAAGCTTCCTTCTCAAGTACAGGGAATAAAGAGGCCCTTGACCTGAAAGCGAGGAGGAAAACCAAGGAGCAACGTTTAGAAGTACACAAAGTCAATGGTGGCAAAACCACCACCTCCTTGAAGCTACCTTCTCAGCAGCATCGGACAATACAGCTCAGAGAAAGGAAGGCCACACAAATGCTAGCTATTGTTCTGGGTAAGTAGAATCATTTCAAGTCCTCTTAAAAAGCAATCTGCATGGGAATGAAGGTCATAAGAACATAAGAAGAGCCCTGCTGGATCAGGCCAAAAGCCCATCTAGTCCAGCTTCCTGTGTCACACAGTGGCCCCACCAGATGCCTCAGGGAGCACACAAGACAACAAGATAACCTGTGTCCAGTCGCCACTCCCTTGCACCTGGCACAGAGAAAACCCATTTCTAAAACCAGGAGGTTGCTTATGGCTTGTAACCTGTGATGGTCTTTTCCTCCATGAATCTCTCCAAACCCCTTTTAAAGGCATCTAGGCCAGGTGCCATCACCACATCCTGTGGCAAGGAGTACCACAGATGAATTACATGCTGGGTAAAGAAATATTTTCTTTTGTCCGTTCTAACTCTCCCTCCACTCAATTTTAATGCATATCCCCTGGTTCTGGTGTTGTGCGAGAGGGAGAAGAATTTCCCTCTATCCACTCTCTCCATCCCATGCATAATTTTATAAGTCTCAATCATGTCCCCCCTCAGGCGCCTTTTTTCTAGGCTGAAAAGCCCCAGACGCTGTAGCCTTTCCTCATAAGGGAGGTGCTCCAGCCCACAAATCATTCTGGTCGCTCTTTTCTGCACCTTTTCCAATTCAACTATATCCTTTTTGAGGTGTGGTGACCAGAACTGGACACAATACTCCAGATGTGGCCTTACCATCGATTTGTACAAGGGCAGAATGATATTGGCCGTTTTATTCTCAATCCCTTTTTTAATGATCCCGAGCATGGAATTGGCCTTCTTCACAGCCGCCGCACACTGGGTCGACACTTTCATCGACCTGTCCACCAGCACCCCAAGATCTCTCTCTTGATCCGTCACAGACAACTCAGAACCCATTAGTGTATATGTGAAATTTTGGTTTCTTGCCCCAATGTGCATCACTTTGCACTTACTGACATTGAAGCGCATCTGCCATTTTGCTGCCCATTCTCCCAGTTTGGAGAGGTCCTTCTGGAGCTCTTCACAATCCCTGCTGGTCTTCACCACCCGGAAAAGTTTAGTGTCATCTGCAAACTTGGCCACCTCACTGCCTATCCCTGACTCCAGGTCATTTATGAATAAGTTGAAAAGCACCGGTCCCAAGACCGATCCTTGGGGCACACCACTTTTCACCTCTCGCCATTGTGAAAATTGTCCATTGACTCCCACTCGGTGTTTCCTGGTCTTCAACCAGTTCCTAATCCACAAGAGGACCTGCCCTCTTATTCCCTGACTGTGGAGTTTTCTCAGGAGCCTTTCATGAGGGACCGTGTCAAACGCCTTCTGAAAATCCAGATATATAATATCCACGGGTTCGCTCACATCCACATGCCTGTTGACCTTTTCAAAAAATTCTAACAGGTTTGTGAGGCAAGACTTCCCCTTGCAGAAGCCATGCTGACTCTCCCTCAGCAGAGCTTGTTCTTCTATGTGTTTTAAGATTTTATCCTTAATGAGACTTTCCACCATCTTCCCTGGAACAGATGTTAGGCTGACCGGCCTGTAGTTTCCCGGGTCCCCCCTCCTTCCTTTTTTAAAGATTGGCATGACATTAGCTATCCTCCAATCCTCTGGCACAGTGGCCGTTTTAAGGGTCAAAGGAGACATTACATAAACACCTGTATAACAGTCTCTCAACAAAGTTTTCTTGGTTTTTTAAAAATGAATTTTATGAGAAAAACAACTTTCATGAGGTAGGAGTGCTAAACTCTTTTCTGTCTGCCCATTTTCTACTCTTCAGCTCCTTTTCCCTCTTAGAAGAAGAAAGGTGAACACCAGTATCTTTTTCAACGGCGGGTGGGGATTTTGAGCAGAAAAACAGGAAATCTTTTTCCATTATATTCTGTTGTTTTACCTACATTGGCTGAAATGTGCTGTTTTTCAATGCTTTCTCTTCCATTGCTTTTCTGCTTTAACAACAGTCACATGTGTGCACAATTACTAAGAGAATCCCAAAGGCTCTCTAACTGTGTGAAGGTGCTGTAAACAATGGGCTTCACCACAATGCTCACCTCCGCACAGATTTATTCTCCCTGCATTCTCAACAGGTTGGTTTGGTCATGTGAATTAGCCTTCATGTGGACAGACAGGGTTGCATGGTTTGGGTAAGGTAAGATGTATACTGTACTTCAAATTAAGCACTACTGAGACAAAAATAATACAATTTCTCGTTCTCGTTTAACTCCTAGGAACTTTCATAGTCTGCTGGCTACCGTTCTTCTTGACACACATTCTGAAGACCCACTGTCAAGCTTGTCACATTTCCCCAGAACTGTACAGTGCCACCACATGGCTTGGTTATGTAAACAGTGCCCTCAACCCTGTAATCTACACTACCTTCAACAATGAGTTCCGAAAAGCTTTCCTCAAGATCCTGTATTGCTGAAAGCTTGGAGAGAAACACCACACTACATACCATATGGATGTGACAAATACCGTAAGATGCAGCTGAAGTGATTCTGTACACATCTAGATGGATTTTTCTCAATCATCAATGAAAGAGAAGCAACAAGGGACTCAGTTTTCTATGGCTTCACTCCAGCAATCACCATAGGAAATACCTCTGCAATAGTAGAGTGCATGTGTTCCATATTAATTATTGGTGCAGAAAGAACACACATGTGTTGTTTGCAAACCTGAGCTACACACATAAGTCCAAATGGCTCCAGGATGCAGCAGTGTTGTTCCTACCCATGGGCACTTTAAAGGGTCAAAGTTTTATAAGTTCTTCTGATACAGATACCTCCATGAAACATATCTACTGTGGACAATTTTGAAGAGATTCCTGGGGAAGTGGTTGGGAACAGGAAACTTGGCTATAATTACACCCAGTATTTAAAGTATAGCACATCCATTAGCTGCAATAGCAAGACTTTCTACCAACTGTGAATTTTACAACATAATGACACATCGCAAATGGTTGGACATTCTGCCCACTATTATGTATCTGAACACATATCATGCCAACTATTAGGACACGGGCAAGAAAGTGTCTTTGGAGCCGATTGATTTCATTCATTCATTAAAATATCCTCAATTTGATTTTTACCTGTTATTTAACTGAAAAACTACAGTGGATGATTACGACAAAGCATAAAGAGATGCTACAAGAAATAAGTTGTCTGGGTGAAATAGCCATGTAAAAAAGTATATAAACACAGAACCTCCAAAAAACACGTAAAAAAAAATTCAAAGAAGCCACCAATGAAAGCGGGTACTGAGAGAATTAAAAACGGAATTCAGAAGAGTCCAGTATTTACAGAAAGACCGACGTTTCAACCTCTAAGCCGAGGTCTTTTTCAAGGTAAAATACAGCAAGGCTGCAAGGATAACATTAGAGAACCAAGTCAGAATGCTGATTAAATAGATTGTCTTTGCTCCAAAGCGGGTGGAGTTCAACCGAAAGTTCAAACAGCTGGTTGAAACCTAATGAGTTCGTGACCACAAGGAAGCGATCCTGCAAAGAGAACAAGATGTTAAGTCTGTTTTACTGCAAATCTATGTAGAATAGGGAACCATATTTTATCAATGAATGTAAGTTCTTGTTGACGGTTCAAAAGGTTCTCCTATTTCCTCTTAGTAATTTCAATTGCTTCCAGGTTCTGACTAGTTCTATTATTAGAATCATTAACCAAACATCTGGTTTTTTCAAATAGAATGCTACTATGATTAGTTGCCAGAGAGTGTTCTGAAAGAGCAGAAACGTCCTTATAGTGCAAACGAACCGCTCTTTCGTGTTCTGACACTCTTGTCCTGATCATTCTCTTCGTGACTCCGATGTATTTACGCCCACAAGTACACGGTATTATACTATAAATTCCAGAATGGGATAACGGGGGTCTAGGATCCTTTGGATTACGTAACAACTGCTCTATTTTAATAGTGGGCTCGAAGATTGTTTTGATATTAAATTGTCCAAAGGTCCGCGAGATTTGGTCTGTGACCCCTTTGATGAAAGGCAGAGTGACCCATTACCAATAGATTGGTTAATCGTACTATAGTATCAAATGCTCAATTACCAGTGGATAAGGTTATTATTAACCTATATGATCAGCCTCTCATGCAAGCACAGACCTCCATCTTATTGAAAGGAGGAAATTTTGCGTTAGCACCCAAAAATATTCCTGTGGAGAATATTATTGCTAATGTGGAAACTGCACTAGTAGAATTAGATAAAAACACAGCTGAAGAAATAAGGATTCAAACAGCTGAAATTTTATTAAAATCTAAACCTCCTCAGAGAAATGTAACCACTGCAGAGCTATTGGCTATAAGACAATAGGGACTTATAATTAATTTAATAATATATTTTGAAGGGTGAAAACCTAGGACAAGGGAATTGCAAGCCTTAAGCAGCAAGTATTGTCTACAGCAGGGGTTCTCAACCTGTGGTACAGGTACCCCCAGGGGTACGTGGACCTCTTGCTGGGGGTACGCCAAGCTCTGCCCCTTATCTGCCCCATCAGCAGCTAATTAGGTGTTAATTAACATGAATTTTAAATTGTAATTATTTTCGGAGCCCTTCTTTCTCTCTGATTTTGGTTTTGGGGTTATTTTTGTACTTTGGAAAATGTACTTTGGTGGGGTGGGGGAGGGAGGAGCTGATTTTGGGAATTGTGACTTGGAGAAAAAAAGAGATCCTTGCATCTCTCTCTCTCTCTCTCTCTCTCTCTCACACACACACACACACACACACACACACACACACAGAGTTAAATAAGAATTTTAAAATTGTCTTAGTACTTTTTTATTTAACGATTAATTACCTAATTAATTGATTGATTAATCCAATTAATTAGCAGGGGGTACTTCAGAAAATTGAACCGTGATAGGGGGTACCCGGGCCTGCAAAGGTTGAGAACCCCTGTCTACAGTACACTGTACATGTTTCTATCATAACACAGTTAAATTGCTCAACTGATTTTCAGCAAAATGTCAAAGTCTATGGCATTTAAGTATTTGTGCAATTTTTTTTATTTAAAAACACTAGCTTACTCTTGCTTTTAAGAAAATATCACCCCAGCTGATAAACTGAGGCTATTAATGACTAAAAAGGAAATTTTTTAAAAAGGAACATACATAATATTGCCCATATTTACATGTCCCCCTGCCACCAAGCAATACCAGGCCACCACAACGTAGACTATAACTGTGCCACAGTTGGAAAAAAGAAGAAAAAAAGCTTACATGCAGAACAGACAAGTAACTTGCTTAAGAACAGAGGCCTAGGCCTCAAAACACCAAAGCACTTGTTTCATCCAGCGTTTGTAGCTACAAAATAGTACAAAACAACATTGTGTTGTAGAATACAACAGAAGGCAAAACAGTCCCTTTTCCACCCTAGTCTTACCACAAATCAGACCTTCCTTTACTTAATAAGAAAGCAGGTTAGAGACTCGCCTACCAGCAAGTGATGCAGGGCTGGTTTCTCAGGAGATGGAAGACTAGTTATCGGAGGAGGAGATATTAGCTCATCAGCACTAATCACACTCACCTTTCCACCTTCATCCCTCCCCATTCCTGTATTAATTTATGTTCACTTTCTCCCACTCATTTCATCCTTTCCCTTCATGTATCTCAGTGCTAGACCAAATTAATTTTATTTATCTCCCATTGGATAAGGCAACCCTGGGTGGCTGTAACATCTTCACTTGCAAAGACAAGTATCAGAGCAAACCAACCAATGTAGGCCAGGAAGAAAGTTCATAGACTAACAGCGCAATCCGACTTAACTTTTGTGCCAGTGTAACCAGCGGCGCAGCAAGAACGGGAGGCCCCAGAACGGAAAAAGGATTCAAATCCCCTTTGAATTCCTCTTTTGGAGGGAATTTGAATCACTTTTCCGTTCTAGGGCCTCCCGTTCTCGCTGCACTGCTGGTTACACTGGCACAAAAGTTAAGACGGATTGCGCTGTAACAGCCCAATCCTAACTAACTTTCCAGTGCTGATGAATTCTCAATGCAGCCCCAACATAAGGGAACAAATGTTCCCTTGTCTTGAGAATGTCTCCCTGACTACACCCCCACTGCAGGATGCAGCACACACCCCATTGGCACAGCTGCATCGGGGCTGGAAAGTTGGTTAGGATTGGGCTGTACCTGTAAGGTAACTGCAACAGTGAACAATATCAAACAAGGACATGAAGGAGAATGTAAAAATACCACTTGTTTACTAGCCATTATGAAATTTAACTCACTGCCCAATCCTATCCATGTCTACTCAGAAGTAAGCCCCGTTATAGTTAATGGAATGGGGCTTACTTCCAGGTAAGTGTGCATAGGATTGCAGCCTAGATAACTTCATCTTCCAATTGAGTATATCAACAGAATTCTGCTAAATTTTATAGATGTGCAATCAGTTACATTTGACAAAAATTTGATCCCAGAGTCCATTCAGGTCTCTGAATGTTAAATTTAAGCCACTCTGGATCCCTTATCAGCTGAAGGGCAGGGCAGGATACAAATGTTCTTTCCTCTGTAATAAAAAAAATGCATTCTGTACTTGAATGACACTGGAAAGTTATGAGCTTTATTTATTTATTTAGAGCATTTGCCCTTTCTGTCCGTAAACCAGACTGCCAGAAAATCTCTGTCAATTACATTCACCTTTCTTAAAGCCCACGCCAGCGGGTGGCGCAGTGGGTTAAACCGCTGAACCATGAGCTGTCGATTGAAAGGTCGGCAGTTCGAATCCGCGACGGGGTGAGCTCTCGTTGCTTGGCCAGCTCCTGCCAACCTAGCAGTTCCAAAGCATGTTAATGCAAGTAGATAAATAGGTACCGCTTGCGGGAAGGTAAACAGCGCTCCGTGTTCCAGCCGCATGCTACGCGCTGCGGCAAGGAGAGTCATGCCGGCCACATGACCACGGAGGCGTCTTCGGACAACGCTGGCTCTTCGGCTTTGAAATGGGGATGAGCACCACACCCTAGAGTCGGACATGACTGGACTTAATTGTCAGGGGTCACCTTTACCTTTTACCTTCTTAAAGCCCAGGCTCAGCAATAAACTGAAAACACATATGGTAGCAACTTTTTAGCAAGAGTATAGTAGAAAACACATATGGTAGCAACTTTTTAGCAAGAGTATAGTAGAGGTAATCTAGGCTGGCTTTCTGCTAATGACAGACATATTTCTGGCTTTCTGATGGAATGCCACTCTTGCAGGGAATAGACATTGTCTAGATTGAGATGTTGCCATGCAGCAGAGTTTGCTGCTGAGAGAGGATCAATAGGATGCCATGCTTTTTAGGGCTTAGCTCCATGTTACATACAAATGCCTGTTAAAGAAACTTTACGGCATTACTACTACTACTACTACTACTACTACTACTACTACTACTACTTTACTAAGGAAATGAAGCTCCAGTCAAGAGTATTTTGGAGCTGTAGCAGGAGGCTGCTTGACCGTTCTCCCAGCCTCTGCTTTTCTGTTCTGTATTCTTCCACAAGCTGCTTTTCCCCCTGCAGAGTTTGATGTGTTTGCCCTACTCCACCTGACACTTCTACATTAGATTGTCTACTACATAATAAACATTTTCCTTCTACATCAGATTGTCTACACATAATAAACATTTCCCTTAAGAAAGCACTTGAAATCTAATTTAAGCAGTTTAATTACTCAGTTCTGGTTGCAGGTTTGGAGGGGGAGGGGCTTTACCTCTGAGCTCAATCCACAAGGCCGCCTAAAGGAAGGAACGCCTAAAGGCTGCCTAAAGGAAGGAACAAAGGCTACTGCTCCTTTCACCTGCCACCTGTTACTGCTTGTTTGCTTACTCCAAGAGCCAATAACCAGGCAACTACAACAAACAGGAGAGCTAATATGTTGCAAGGACAGATTGTGGGCCCCATCCTGAGAAATGGACCTCAGAATAAAGTACCCAACAATGCGGACTCCTAACACGAGGTCTGTAATAACTCCTTGCCATATTTTAACCATCATCCCCCCACATGCTCTTAGAGGTGATAGGCTAATTCCCCCCCCCCCATCCTTTTAATGTGCTTGGAATAGCAATTCTTATCTATGTTGAAGAGCATAAATACAGAATTAGGGTAATTATTCCAAATTAGCAAATTTGGAACAAATTAGTGTGAAGTTGTGAATGTACATTGTGGGGAGAGGAAATGATGAAGCTCCCCTTTGACAACCCCAGTTGAAAATCTGTTGTATGGCTTTCACATTATTGATACATCTTCTTGATTTCTCTTCCTATCAATCAGTAGTGCTGGATGGGGTCTTTCTTTAGCCTGGACTGTGAGGTCACAGACAATACTGTACCATTGAATATACAATTAAGGGCAATGATGTGCACACATCAAGACTGGAGTCCTAGCAGATCCTAAATGCAGCAACCTGGCATACCCATACTAGTGGATCATGTTAATGCCAAATGGCTCCTCAAGCAAAAAGCAATGTGCCGCCCTACTTCTTTTGCAGAACGTACTCCTTGAGTGAGCGTCAACACATTCTGCGATGCAATATTTGACTTTTGATGTTTTAGGGACTCTTATTCAGGTTCTCTGTTGACCCTGAGATCGAAACTGACTCCACTGCTAACCGGACATGTTTATTATACACTTGCCATTCAAGCCCGCCAATCTATAGATGCCATGGCTCATGCTGCAGTTCTTTTGGGCAGTGTTTCCTCTGCCTTTAACATTACACATAAACACTCTCTTCCCTCCTTTTCCTGGAAGAGTTTAAGAGGGCACTCTGATAATCATGTGCATGCAGAGGGGCCCTTCACAATGTACTGTATATCTGTATTGAATTAAATAAAAAAAGTTAAATCATGCTTACTTTTGTAGATGGTTACTTAAAATTGCTTTCCAGATAATAAATTTATTATTTTGGAATAATAAATTATCCCAGATAAGAATACATTTTTAATAAATGTAATCATAAGGTGACTCACTGGGGTTTGTTTGTTTTAACAGTTTTACCTGTTTTAATTATTTTTATTGTATTGTATTTTATTATGTATTTTAACATGTTTTAATTGTAAGCCGCCTTGATAGCCCTTATCGGGAGAAAGGCGGGGTAAAAATTATTTAAATAAATAAATTAAATAAATAAACAATAGATTCTAAGACTGGGTATCTGATCCAGTAAGGGTGCCCTAGAGCAGAGATTCTCAACCCCTTCCTGGCCGAGTACCTCCTCTGGCGTCACTCTCCTGCTGCGTACCACTGGGCGTGACTGGTGATGACATCATCGCCAGTTACTTCTGGGTTTTCAGAGGCCAGAAAGTGCAGGTAGGAGGTTCTGGACAGATGGGAGAGCCATTTTCAGCATTCCCAAGAAGCTAGGGCCTAGGCCAAAGGTAAGAGCCTCTCGGGAGCGAAAACGCGCCGCCAAAAGCACCACGACGGAGTGGGGTTCCGGTAGTCTGGCAGTCCGAGTACCACCAGCAGTCGGCCGAAGTACCACTGATTGTACTAGTACCACTGGTTGAGAACCCCTGCCCTAGAGGGTTCAACCTGGAGGGGGGGGAATAAGTGCAGGGAGGAACACGACACATTGCAAGGCAGGGTAGAAATGGGGATGGAAAAAGAACATTGTCTTTGCCTAAGCTCTGGAAGGCTTGGCCAAAACTTTGTTACAGAATCTCTGCTCTTGATGCTTTCCAAGCATGAATATGCATTTTCAAACGGATGCTTTCCAAGCATGAATATGCATTTTCAAACGGAGTGCCATTACCACAACGTTACAGACCTTTGCTGTCTGTTATTTGGTTAGCTGCTTGCTCAGTACTCAACTAGCTCTGAGTTACTTTTTTTCCCCAAAGCAGCTGCCTAATGTAAGAGGCAAGCAACTACTCTTTGCAGCTGTTCTTTATTTCAGCAGAGAGATTTCCTGCATAATGGGGGGGGGGAGGGAATTAATGTCAATAGCTCCACATCTAGCATGGAATCTGGTTGCATACAGGGTACATATATGATTCCTGAGATAGCCTACTTTAATTTGTCATTTATAGTTATACCTTTTAAAAACAATAACATGATAGATTTACATCAGCAAAATCAAGGGCCAGGCTCTTGTTCTTGTAAAGCAGGGGTGGGGAACCTCCAGCCCATGGGCCATTTATGCCCCCCGAGGCCATCCGGTCCGGCCCGTGCGAGACCGGTCCCGAGTCCATCAGGTCCAGCCCGCGTGAGACCCAGACCCGTCGGTCTCTGGAGACCCGGACGTCTCCAGAGGCCCCGCGCTCACCTTGAGCCGGCGCCAGCTCTGCGCATCACCTCGGCGCCTCCTCCTTGGCCGGCAGCTCGACCCCTTCTGAAAATGCCGTTTCCGTATATGCGCACAACGCCACTGAGGCCAAGAGACTGCCCTTTTGGCCTCAGCGGCGTTGTGCGCATGTGCAAGAACTCCACTTTCAGAAGGGGTCGAGCAGCCGGCCAACGAGGAGGCTGTGAGGTGAGCTGGAGAGCTGGCGGCGGCAGCGAGCGCGGAGCCTCCGCAGGCCGGGAGAGGACATCAGCGCCTCCTCCTAGGCCGGCAGCTCAGCCCGTTCTGAAAGCGGCATTACAAACGCCACTTTCAGAACGGGCCGAGCTGCCGGCCTAGGTCGGAGGAGCGACGCACGGAGCCTGCGGCGGCCTCGAAGGTAAGGAGACCGATGGGGAGGGGTGCGCAAAAGAGGCAGGGGGCCAAATTTGCAGGTGGGGCACCAACTTTGCGGGGCGGCAAAATTTAGGCTGGCCCGCAACAAATTTTCCCCATGGGAAAATGGCCCACCACCGCAAATAGGTTCCCCACCCCTGTTGAATGCATATGATATGAAGCAAGTATGTGCCATAGCTCAGAAACAAACAGACTAGGCAGGGCTTCTAGTGATCTGGAAAGTAAATTCCTACGCTTTTCAAATTATTTTGAAAAATACTACTCCTCGCCTCCAAATGTTCATGTTAGCATAATAATTAATGGCTCCAGTGAGCCCAAAGTCCCCACCCCCCAGAGAAGGCGGCTGCTTCTGTCTGAATGATTTACTGATCTGATCTTGCTGCCTCCGTCCAATCAGCCTCCAGTGACCATGGCACTGCATTGCGTATGATTGGGCCATTTCATCAATCCTGTGATGCAGAGGCGAGGCAGATTCCCCTGTCCTGTGAGGAGGCCCATGCAAATATGTAGAGGCCCATGCAGAAACACATCAACTGAGCTCCTTTGAGGGATTATCCTAGGAGATCCATGACTGATCTCCCAACTTTTTTAAGCTGCAGTACACAGCTTAAACGCAAACCATATTCGTGTGCTAATTTGATTAACAGCCTAATCCTGTGTCACTCTTGCATCAGTGTAACAAGTAGAGCCACCGGTATAAGAGCACTTATGCCAGTGTAACTTGCCATATGCTACCTGTTTTTACTTAACTCCCATCCCAAGGACTGTAAGATTTATGTAGAGATGAACAGATGGAGGAGAATGTACATAGCCTCTGTTCACAGGTGTGGGTGTACATGTGGATGATGGGAAGTGGGCCTAGCAGGTGCAATCCAGGTTCACACATTCATCTGTACATCTACATCTGTACATATCTACATCTGTACATCTACATCTGTACATGAACTGGCGCGTCACCCTGGGCAAGGGGTCGGCCAGCTCGGTGCATCAACCCCCACCTGAGTCACCCCCCACTACCGCATCACTCACCCCCTTCCGGTGCGTCCCCCCCACGATAGTGACGCCACTGTCTGGACAGACCACTAGTTTTTTCTTTATGTGGTTTTATCTCCACCACCACCACCCAGCTCCTCATCCCATAGCTGGAGGTAAGAGATAGAAAATGTCCTTGAGTAGGAAACATTTTTGGGAAGGGGGGGGTCACTCTCTAATTGTAACTGCCTCTTTTTCCCAGCTTGGTTGTACTGATTTTCATTTAGATACAGGCAACCACATTAGAGACAGAGATTGGAAAAGTGTAAATGACCATGTGATGAACTCAGGCAGGAGGGAGCAGAGGGGAGTTGATGTGCTTTTTTAGAATTTTCAGTGCTGCAATGCAGTTTCCCGTGGAGGAGGGCTGAGTCTGACAATCATGTTATCTCCACAAGGTTTTGCAGAACACTTTTGAAATTACAGGGTGATAGTGTCTGCTTTTTAGAGGTACTGTAGTGTAAATGGATCTTTTGTATGCTGAAATGGAATAATTGCATTGTAGTGGAGTCTATGGAAAATACACATTCTTTATTACGTATGTATCTTTGCAGCAAAACAAGGACTGCTGGCTACCCTACTGTGGCATAACTGCATTTGTGGGTCAGAGAAGGTCTATGTAAAAAACACACAAACATACTCGGGGTGAAGAACACCCTGAATCCACCATCCTCTCGCCCACTCACAGTCTGCTGCTGATGCAACCCACATCACCTTTCTTAATGGATGGGCTGCTCCTGCTAAAGCTATTCTCTTTGTATGGGTGTGTGAGACCTCATGGCATAGTGGGCTCCATGTGGCTGGTCACAGCTAATGGAGAAGGGTCTGCATGCTTGAATGGTCAGAAGGAAAGAGAGAGAAGAGGAAAGGTAGAGACACACAGCTCAGAGGTAAAATTGAAGGTCCAAGACAGGTAGCATTTGAGTCATCATCTGCCTTCTGAACAATACACTGCCCCCTAGTATCCTACAACCTTACCTTTCAACAACATTTGTATGTAATGTGTAGCTAAACCTTAAGCATGGGGTGTGAGAACTAGGGCATGAAGTTTGTACTATGAAAGGTTTGTCGATTGGTCAGCTACCAAGAGCAGACACAACTCTTAATCCACCCTCCCTGCTCCTCCCCTGGTTCTCAGAAGATCGGCCAAGAAAGTAGATTAAGAACTTGTGGAACGCACTGCAACTGCAGGAGGTGAAGGTATCTTGTTTTGCGGGGAGCCACAGAAACCTGGAATTGACAAAGTAGAAGCTGTATGCCTTACGCGTTGAAGTTCCGCGTTGCTCACCCCCTTTAGGAAAGGGAGGTCAGGACAATACTGAGCAAAATCGGACTCGGAGACTCGAGTCTCCGAGTCCGCCTCGAGTCTCCGAGTCCGCCTCGAGTCTCCGCCCCCTCAATCAGGAGAGCCGGCTCGGGGACGTCTTCCCCGGCCGGCTGCCCGGGGTCTTCTAAGGAAGGCCCGCGCGAGAACGGTATTTATACCGTTCTTTTTGCGCATGCTCAGACTGTTACTGAGGGAAAAAGGCTGCCCTTTTCCCTCAGTAACAGTCTGAGCATGCGCAAAAAGAAAAAGCCGGCTCTCCCGATTGAGGGGGGATGCCGGGTCGCCCCTCCGGAGCGTGCCGCCCCGCCTCGCCCTTCTGGAGATAGGGGCGGCAACACCCTCTTGCTCCGGGCGCCAACAGAGGCAGCAACGCCTCTGTGAGCAACTAACCAGATTTATGAAATGAAGCTTAACATAATTACTTAAACATCTTTTGAAGACAGAGCCAAGCTGCTTTCCGATTGGTGTTGTGGGGCTGACGTTTCTGACTTCCTGCTCCAGGAATCATTGCCAGTTTTAATAAGCCTATTCCCACAGCCATGAGCAAGACTGATTGAACTGTACAGTGGAGCTGATTTTTAATCAGCTAAGACCAGTCTTGATCTTTAGTTCTATGGCTTCATTAGTAATATACTTCTGCCTTCATCAACAAGACCCAATCTGAACATAACAAGGAGGTGGATTCAGATGACCCTGCACATCACAGTGACAGATGGATGACAGCATTTCTATAGAGTCATGCAAGCAATCCCGTAGCTAGTTATTTCTAGAAGATTTCATGTCTTGTGGATTAGTTGCAGTGGTTTGAGTGGGTGTTTGTTTCAATTATTGCCATTCGTCTATTCTTGGTACATGTACCTTTTAACCAAGTGGAAGTTCTAAAATGATGTTAACTTTGAACAAATAAGGGCTAAAATAAATAGATGCCTATGAT
Organism: Plestiodon gilberti rubricaudatus; assembly: GCA_026170595.1. Taxonomy (NCBI): domain Eukaryota; kingdom Metazoa; phylum Chordata; class Lepidosauria; order Squamata; family Scincidae; genus Plestiodon; species Plestiodon gilberti. The sequence goes on along the minus strand of JANXHW010000003.1, from coordinate 199,999,001 downwards.
TCAGATTCTAGTTAGTTTGCAAGTGCTTTTAAACCTGTTTGCACCTTACTGGTCCATTAGGATCATAGCATTAGTATTCTACCTTACTCTGGTAGTGTTCCATTCCTCACCATGTGTTCTGTGTCTCTCTAATTCCTTGTAAATATTATGTGACTGATCTATAATGCTCTTTTGAAGTGTATATCAAATAGCTTTCATTTTCATGAGTCTTAGCCATTATGATTGCAACGTATAAGCTGAGAGCTTACCAGAACACGGGGGCCAGTCTTAGCTGAACACATGAAGAGCAAGAAGCATGTTTTCAGTGTTCTACAGAGAGAAGCAACATGGCTTACAGCCCTCCCCCTAAGCCTCCTGATCGCCAATGGTTCTCCTCAGACCTGCACCTGCTCTTTAGCTGGTACACGTTCTAGGAGACAAAGGGGGTGTGACGGCTTGCTCCAGAGGGGATAGCATCAGGGATGTTGCCCATGTTGGGTATCACCCCCTCCCACCTCTGACATGCTTCCTGCCCTCTCCTCCCGCCCCATTATGCCCTTGTTTCCGACTCCCCACCATTAGCAGGTGCTCCTCATCCGTCATGCACTGGGCCTCTGTGGCCTCTCCGGCGGTGGTCTAGAAGCATGTGACAGTCAGAAAGCATGTTCCGCCACCAGAATGCTAGTTCCGGTAGCAGGAATGGAGGATAGGATTGGGCCATAATTGACGTACATGTTGAATATGGGAAGTAAAGGACAAGAAGAATTTAAAAAAGTATTTGGGCCTTGTTGATGGGATTATGGATAATGATGTTGTCAATGGATGCAAGAGAGGATTAAAACTTAAAATTATTATTATTTATTATTAACAGTATTTATATACCGCTTTTCAACAAAAAAATTCACAAAGCGGTTTACAGACAAAATCAAATGATGAAATGGCTCCCTGTCCCAAAAGGGCTCACAATCTAAAAAAGATGCAGAAGAACACCCGCAAACAGCCACCAGAAAAGACACTGTGCTGGGGTGAAAGGGGGGCAGTTACTCTCCCCCTGCTAAATATAAGAGGAGCACCAATTGAAAAAGTGCCTCCTGCCCAGTTAGCAAGGGTAAAAGATCTCCAGAATGTTTTGCACTTGGTTTCTTTAAAAGCTTTCTGACCCTGCCAAATTAGAAACACTTAGTGGGTGAAGCTGAAACATTTTACTTTCTAGTGGCAGAGAGTCCCTGACAGCTGTGGCAATAATTGCAATAGCTTCAAAAACAAAAACCTGAAGAAGCATTAAGACCACCTACAGAAAACCTACCTAGCAGTGTAATACATCTTTAGCAGACCTCCTTTTCTATCCTTTTTATCTTTTTGCTCCTATGCTAATAATATTCAGATTGATTCTTATCATCAGACCCATAAGCATCAATGGAAGATGCTGTGATGTCAGGAAGTGAATGCATAAGAACATAAGAAGAGCCCTGCTGGATCAGGCCAAAAGCCCATCTAGTCCAGCTTCCTGTATCACACAGTGGCCCCACCAGATGCCTTAGGGAGCACAAGACAACAAGATAACCTGTTTCCCGTTGACACTTCCTTGTACCTGGCACAGAGAAAACCCACTTCTAAAACCAGGAGGTTGCTTATGGCTTATGGCTTGTAACCTGTGATGGTCTTTTCCTCCATGAATCTGTCCAAACCCCTTTTAAAGGCATCTAGGCCAGGTGCCATCACCATATCCTGTGGCAAGGAGTTCCACAGATGAATTACACGCTGGGTAAAGAAATATTTTCTTTTGTCTGTTCTAACTCTTCCTCCACTCAATTTTAGTGCATGTCCCCTGGTTCTGGTGTTGAGCGAGAGGGAGAAGAATTTCCCTCTATCCACTCCATCCCATGCATAATTTTATACGTCTCAATCATGTTCCCCCCTCAGGCGCCTTTTTTCTAGGCTGAAAAGCCCCAGACGCTGTAGCCTTTAAGGGAGGTGCTCCAGCCCACAAATCAATCTGGTCACTCTTTTCTGCACCTTTTCCAATTCAACTATATCCTTTTTGAGGTGTGGTGACCAGAACTGGACACAATACTGGAAGCGCATCTGCCATTTTGCTGCCCATTCTCCCAGTTTGGAGAGATCCTTCTGGAGCTCTTCACAATCCCTGCTGGTCTTCACCACCCGGAAAAGTTTAGTGTCATCTGCAAACTTGGCCACCTCACTGCCTATCCCCGACTCCAGGTCATTTATGAATAAGTTGAAAAGCACCGGTCCCAAGACCGATCCTTGGGGCACACCGCTTTTCACCTCTCGCCATTGTGAAAATTGCCCATTGACTCCCACTCGCTGTTTCCTGGTCTTCAACCAGTTCCTAATCCACAAGAGGACCTGCCCTCTTATTCCCTGACTGTGGAGTTTTCTCAGGAGCCTTTCATGAGGGACCGTGTCAAACGCCTTCTGAAAATCCAGATATATAATATCCACGGGTTCGCTCACATCCACATGCCTGTTGACCTTTTCAAAAAATTCTAACAGGTTTGTGAGGCAAGACTTCCCCTTGCAGAAGCCATGCTGACTCTCCCTCAGCAGAGCTTGTTCTTCTATGTATTTTAAGATTTTATCCTTAATGAGACTTTCCACCATCTTCCCTGGAACAGATGTTAGGCTGACCAGCCTGTAGTTTCCCGGGTCCCCCCTCCTTCCTTTTTTAAAGATTGGCGTGACATTAGCTATCCTCCAATCCTCTGGCACAGTGGCCGTTTTAAGGGACAAGTTGCATATTTTGGTCAAGAGGTCAGCAACTTCATTCTTGAGTTCCTTCAGAACTCTTGGGTGGATGCCATCCGGGCCTGGTGATTTATTGATCTTTATTTTGTCAATTAAGTCTGAGATGTCTTCTCTTTTAACCTCTATTTGACTTAATTCTTTAGTCAGGGGAGACCGTTCCGGCAGCGGTATTTGCCCAAGGTCTTCTGCCGTGAAGACAGATGCAAAGAACTCATTTAATTTCTCTGCAGTCTCCAAGTCCCCTTTTATCACCCCTTTCTCTCCCTCACCATCCAGCGGACCCACCGTTTCCCTGGCAGGTTTCCTGCTTCTAACATATTTGAAGAAGCTTTTATTATTCCCTTTTATGTTGCCTGCCATACGTTCCTCAAAGTCTTTCTTGGCCTCCCGTATCGTCTTTTTACATTTCTTTTGCCACAGTTTGTGTGCCTGTTTATTTTCCTCATTAGGGCAAGACTTCCATTTACGGAAGGAAGCTTCCTTGCCTTTTATAGCCTCCTTAACTGTGCTTGTTAGCCATGCCAGCACCCTCCTGGACTTGATCGAGCCCTTCCTCCTTTGTGGGATACACTCCCGCTGGGCCTCTATGACTGTTGTTTTAAACAGCCTCCATGCACTCTGGAGCGATTGGACTCTTTTTACCTTCCCTTTCAGCTTTTTTTTAACTAGTCTCCTCATTTTGGGAGAGATGCAGAGAGTTGAAGTCTGGTACCCTCAGTAAGATTACATTCTACTTTTTATCTACTGTATTGCTATTTAACATTTAATTAGGATCAGTGGTCTGCTAGGCAGTATACAGAATACAGAAGTATCGCAGTCCCTATCGAACAGGTTTATTCAGACCCTGGAGCAGTGGCATTTACTTTGTGTCACAGCTGAGCCAAAGGAAGCAAATTCTAAACAATGAGGCCAAGCAAGTCCAGAGGTGCCAAGAATCATCATCATCATCATTAAAGGGCACAGATTTCCTTTATCATTCTGGTTTGCTGGCCAGCAATGCTCTTGGATCTATTATTGCGCTTGCTGTCAAAATCAGGTATTGAAGGTGCAAAGGGAACATAGGAGTATAGCTCAGAGAACTTTGGTTAAGCATCATTAGTCTCAAAAAGGACCAGTTCAAAGCGTAACAGTTTGTGAAATCCAAGGCTTAAAAAAAAAAAAATCAGCACCCAAAAGCCAGCAATTATCAGAATACACTCAAGGCTCAGCTTTCGGCTGGTGAAGATTTCACAGCATGGAAATAAAACATCACCTGCTATTTCAAAGCCTGGATACAAAGGCGAGTTGAAATGTCGGCAACCCTAGTGCTGTAGCTGCATAGGGATGCACCAGAAGATGACTACTGATTACAGTATATTGTTCTCAGTCTGGTTACACTGTTTCTCAAGTTAAGCAGAGTTACAGAGCTTCCTCCAAGCCAGCAGTATCAGTGGCCTGAAGTGCTAAAAATAAAGCATAAGCAGGATTGTTTATACCAAAACTTTGCAAAGAATCAATAATGTAAAATGGCAATTAGGGTAGGGTTTGAGCACTATATATAGACGATGCATTTTAAAATGGTATCAGTACAGCACAACAATAAAGCCCAAACAAGGAGGATATTTGCAAGTCATCGCTCTGATTGGTGATAGTAACTTTCATCAGAAATATGGCAACTTGATTTAATAATACAACTAGTATAGCCACTCTCTCAAGAAGGGCTTCTTAGCACAGAATCTAGAGTACGCATTGTATTAATAAGAAATGGTTAATGAGGCTGCAAATCAATGGCAGGTTTTCTCTCCTCAGCCAGGGGCACATTGCCCAGATATTTAGCACATTACAGTACTGTGGTTTCTAAAACCTGAGTCATGCTTTGTGCCAACTTACGTTTTGTGGAACTTATTGGATATCATACAGCCTTTAGAAAAAAAAATACAGGTAGAATTCTGCTCTACAACACTGACGGATCTCCCGCAGTAAACATTTATGAGCCCAGGTACCTGCTTTATAGTGAGTTGGTCTGTGAGGCCATCTAGCCATTACTGGCTACTCTGATGAGCAGGAGCTTGCCAAGGCATCTTTTCTAATCTTGCTATCCGAGATCCTTCCAACCAGAGTTGCCAGGTGACTGAACTTGGGACCTTCTGTATGAAAACCATGTGCTGTGCTATAGAGCTAGGACCCCTGTCTGTTTGAGCAGATGGCGATGACTTCTCTGCCCTAAGCTGCAACCTAATTGCTAAACAACCTCATGAATGCCACTCTGGTTAGCAGGCAGGAGAACAAATAAAATACTATGCCCAGCCCTGTATACCAAAGCAACAATGTGGGTCTTGCCATCATGAAAAGTCCTAATTGCCTTGTGCAAATGAAAAAGGGACAACTTGACTCTGAAATCCTACAATAGCCACATTCTGTGAACCTGATAACTGCCTTAAGCAAGCACAGCATGTATTTGCTTCCTGAATGTATGTAGTTACTCTGTTACAAACAGCTGCTCCATGCTTCTTCCCAAGGTACTTCATTTTGAAGGACGAAGTATTGTGATTTTTCCAGGTACTGTATTAGAGAAATTAACAGAGGGAAAAAAGATAGCTTAAGAAACATAAGGCAGTGGTAAACCCGTACTTTTGGATCATTGCCTTGTCGTGGCGAAGGGGCTTGCGTAACTCAATGAAGCCATGAGCTATGCCGTGCAGGGACACCCAAGACGGACAGGTCGTAGCAGAGAGTTCTGACTAAAAGTGATCCACTGGAGAAGGAAATGGCAACCCACTCCAGTAACCTTGCCAAGAAAATCCCATGAACAGTACCAAAAGGCTAAAAGATATGACGCCGGAAGATGAGCCCCTCAGGTCGGAAGGTGTCCAATATGCTACTGAGGAAGAGCGGAGGACTATTCCAAGTAGACCCAGAAAGAGTGAAGCGGTTGGGCCAAAGCCAATAGGACGTCCAACTGTGGATGTGTCTGAGGTTGAAAGGAAAATCCAATGCTGCAAGGAGCAATACTGCTTAGGAACATGGAATGTGAGGTCTATGAATCAAGGCAAGCTGGATGTGGTCAAAAATGAGATGATAAGATTGAACATTGACATCTTGGGAATCAGCGAACTAAAATGGACGGGCATGGGCGAATTTAATTCAGGTGACCATCATATCTACTACTGTGGGCATGAATCCCTTAGAAGAAATGGAGTAGCCCTCATAGTCAATAAAAGAGTGGGAAAGGCAGTACTGGGGTGCAACCTCAAAAACGACAGAATGATTTCAGTTCGAATCCAAGGCAAACCATTCAACATTACAGTAATCCAAGTGTATGCCCCAACCACTGATGCCGAAGAAGATGAAGTTGACCGGTTCTATGAAGACCTACAACACCTTCTAGAACTAGCACCCAAAAAAGATGTCCTTTACATCATAGGAGACTGGAATGCTAAAGTAGGAAATCAAGAAATAAACGGAACAACAGGCAAGTTTGGCCTTGGAGCGCAAAATGAAGCAGGGCAAAGGCTAACGGAGTTCTGTCAAGAGAACACGCTGGTCATAGCAAACACTCTTTTCCAACAACACAAGAGGCGACTCTACACATGGACATCACCAGATGGTCAATACCGAAACCAGATAGATTATGTGCTTTGCAGCCAAAGATGGAGAAGCTCTATACAGTCAGTAAAAACAAGACCTGGAGCTGACTGTGGCTCAGATCATGAGCTTCTTATTGCAAAATTCAGGCTTAAACTGAAGAATGTAGGGAACACCACTAGACCAGTCAGATATGACCTAAACCATATCCCTTATGAGTATACAGTGGAGGTGAAGAATAGATTTCGGGCATTAGACCTGGTAGACAGAGTGCCTGAAGAACTATGGACGGAAGTTCGTAACATTGTACAGGAGGCAGCAACGAAAACCATCCCAAAGAAAAAGAAATGCAAGAAAGCAAAGTGGCTGTCAGATGAGGCTTTACAAATAGCTGTGGAAAGAAGGAATGCAAAAAGCAAAGGTGAAAGGGAAAGATATAAACAACTGAATGCAGAGTTCCAGAGAATAGCAAGGAGAGATAAGAAGGCCTTCTTAAATGAACAATGCAAGGAAATCGAGGAAAACAACAGAATGGGGAGGACTAGAGATCTCTTCAAGAACATTGGAGATATCAAGGGAACGTTTTGTGCAAAGATGGGCATGATAAAGGACAAAAAAGGCAGAGACCTAACAGAAGCAGAAGAGATTAAGAAGAGATGGCAAGAATACACAGAAGAACTATACAAGAAAGATCTTAATGTTCCTGATGACCACGCTGGTGTGGTCACTGACACAGAGCCGGACATCCTAGAGAGTGAAGTCAAGTGGGCATCACTAACAACAAAGCTAGTGGAGATGATAATATCCCAGCTGAGCTACTTAAAATCCTAAATGATGATGCTGTGAAAGTGCTGCACTCAATATGCCAACAAATTTGGAAAACTCAGCAGTGGCCAAAGGATTGGAAAAGGTCAGTTTACGTTCCAATTCCAAAGAAGGGCAGTGCCAAAGAGTGCTCAAACTATCGCACAATTGCACTCATTTCACATGCTAGCAAGGTTATGCTCAAAATCCTACAAGCTAGGCTTCAGCAGTACGTGGACCGAGAACTACCGGACGTACAAGCTGGGTTTCGAAGAGGCAGAGGAACTAGAGATCAAATTGCCAACATGCGCTGGATCATGGAGAAAGCCCGAGAGTTCCAAAAAAACACCTACTTCTGCTTTATTGACTACGCAAAAGCCTTTGATTGTGTGGATCACAACAAGCTGTGGCAAGTTCTTAAAGAGATGGGGATACCAGACCACCTTACCTGTCTCCTGAGAAACCTGTATGCGGGTCAAGAAGCAACAGTTCGGACCGGCCATGGAACAACCGACTGGTTCAAAATTGGGAAGGGAGTACGGCAAGGCTGTATATTGTCACCCTGCCTATTTAACTTATATGCAGAGTACATTATGAGAAATGCAGGGCTGAATGAATCGCAAGCCGGAATCAAGATTGCCGGGAGAAATATCAACAACCTCAGATATGCAGACGATACCACCCTAATGGCAGAAAGTGAAGAAGAACTAAAGAGCCTCTTGATGAGGGTGAAAGAGGAGAGTGCAAAAGTTGGCTTGAAACTCAACATTAATAAAACTAAGATCATGGCATCTGGGCCCATCAATTCCTGGCAAATAGAAGGGGCAGAAATGGAAGCAGTAACAGATTTTACTTTTCTGGGCTCCAAGATCACTGCAGACGGAGACAGCAGCCATGAAATTAAAAGACGCTTACTCCTTGGAAGGAAAGCTATGGCAAACTTAGACAGCATAATAAAAAGCAGAGATATCACCATGCCAACAAAAGTTCGCATAGTCAGGGCGATGGTGTTCCCAGTAGCAATGTATGGTTGCGAGAGTTGGACCATAAGGAAGGCTGAGCGCCGAAGAATAGATGCTTTTGAACTGTGGTGCTGGAGAAGACTCCTGAGAGTCCCTTGGACTGCTAGGAGATCAAATCAGTCAATCCTAAATGAAATCAACCCTGACTGTTCCCTGGAAGGACAGGTACTAAGGCTGAAACTCAAATATTTTGGCCACCTAATGCGAAGAGAGGACTCTCTGGAGAAGACTCTGATGCTGGGAAAAATTGAAGGCAAAAGGAGAAGGGGAAGGCCAAGGATGAGATGGTTAGACAGCATCACCGATGCAACGAACATGAAAATGAGTGAACTCAGGAAAATAGTGGAGGACAGGAAGGCCTGGCGGGATATGGTTCATGGGATCACAAAGGGTCGGACACGACTTAACGACTGAACAACAAACCCGTACTTTTAAGAATTTGGAGAAGGAACAGTCAGGAGCAGAATCTATTCACATACCTCTCTGAAATCTTATCAACCCCCTCCCCTGAATAATGACAAAACTAAAAACAGTTTTTAGTTATTATTAAAACACTCTTTATAAGGCATTGTCACTGGCAAGATATTAATTAGTCCGCTTCCCACCTCCCAATTCAGTATGCAGTATCTTTCCTTGGAGACATTTTTTAGATCTTGCTGAATCTGACCTTTTGTACGAAAAAGGGTGCTGTGTGGACTGGTGAGAGGAGAGATTCATGCTGTATCAGATCCATATTTATCTATTTGTTGATTTATACGCCACCTTTCCGTCCCTGAAGATAAAGGTGGCTTATGTCACTGGAAAATAGCACATCTCTTAGCAAATGACTGCAGTGAGCGTTGACAGCGCCAATTACCTGTTTGGCAGGAAGCAGTGCTTTGGATTCAGTCCTCCCCATTCTTTGAAATAGGTGGCTGGTATTTGCAAGTCTGATTGCACAAACCATGTGTTTGATGGGTATGAACATGCCGCTCTTTATGCACTGAAGCAGGGACGCAGCACAAAGGGCCTATGCACAAGGGCCTGGTTTAATTTTATGCAATCCATGAAATAATACAAAAAATATGTACAAATACCATATGGCAGTATCCCATGGAATACAATAAACAACAACTTTAAAAGATTTCATTTGTACAAAAAAAATCATCCCATAAAAAGAACACGGTTGAGCTGAATAAGATCCAGAAGATTAAAACAGAGTTCTCCATTATTGTCACAGCCCTACCACACATGGACATTTGTGCAACCACATTTACCCAAGTCATGCTTTTAACCATCCACACACCTACAAAGGAGGGAAATGTAGCATACAAGAGAAAAATTGCATAACAAACTGGAAAAAAACCTGATACTAAAATGTCCCAGAGTTCTTGATGACTATTAAAACTATGAACTAAGATCAGCCACTGATGTTCTGCAGTAACAGGCAAGCCACAATGAAGAGTCAAGGTTCTCAGGCTGCCAGGAGTGTGGACTGCTGTGAGGATTGGTCCTACAGTATTTGCAAAATGGTAGCTGGTCCATTAGTTCCTAACGAGCAGGAGGTCAAAGTAAAGCAGAGCCTGTCACAAAGACAATCTTCTTTTCATAATTTTCACCCTCTTCCAAAGAGACGTTTTACATAAAATCCTATACTGATTGATGCTAGCCATAACAAGAATGAAGTCACAGCCCAAAATGGGTTCCTGAGGATTACGGATGCAATTCATGAAGATAAAGATGATTGCCTAGTGGCTGGATATCTCCTAAACTGCCCAGCTCTTATCTTTCCTAGTTCCTTTACTGGATTGGTTGGTCAGTCCTACGTTTGCAGAGATCAGGAGGCTTGTGCTTTAGATGACACCATAGTAATGACAGGCAATACTGTATATGCAGCCTCCTGGTTGATGGATTCTTTTTCACCCAAGACTCTTTGTGCATTTTTAGTCTCAGAGGGCCTGCCTGAAGATGGTCTCCTTCAGCTGATTCAGCCTGCCTTCTTTCAGAGCATCTCGAACAGAACAAAAGAAGCTGAAGTAGTGCTGAAAGTTATGCATCATAAGCAGGACTCCAGCCAGTAACTCATTGGTCACGAGGAGGTGGTGAATGTAGGCACGACTATGATTCTGACAGCAGTAGCATGAGCAACCATTCACTAAAGGGCCAAAGTCACCCTGGTATCTGAGAGGGACAAGAAAAGAGGGAACACAATAAGGCTAAAAATATAATGGAATCGCCCAAACATACACATTAGGCACAAAGAAGCAGCAGTTCATAGTCCTACTATAAATCATCCTAATTGCTAAGAAACTGTTATCCACAGCATTATGACTGACACTTTATTAAAACTAAAAATGGGTTTATCAGTTAAGAGCAATAAACCATTGTTGTAATGCCAGTTAGAGGACTCTGTAGCCTGATTCAGGCATGTTGTTATGAGCACAAGCAGGCACGAGCCATAAGATGTGTCCCCACCTCCAGGGGGCTCAAAATCTATAAATCAACACAAGGGTGACAACTGAGTAAGGGGAGGCAGGGATAAACTGGGAAAGAATGTGTGATTATGTCATTTACATATACTTAGTCTTTGTTACAACTAAATATGGGGATTGGGGGGGGGGGGAGTGTGCCAAGCACTTAACAGAAAAAAAATCAGATCAGATCCAGGATCAGATCCTAATTTGATAACAAATTGGCTTGCACAAACGACAATTTGCTGTGTTCAGACAAAATGGTAAACTATAGTTTGTTACAAACTGCAATCATAAGTAATTATGGAACAGAGAAATAGGCCCACCCATCACATCACTGAGACAAACAGCTGCAAAAGCAACATGGTCGCAAGAGGAACTCTGGAGGTCTGCTCTGCCATAGAGTCCAATAATTTTTCTTGTGGAAGGCTGTTCAGGTCCTGTTAAGTTTTAATTATTACCATGAAGTACTCATCTTTCTAGCCTGCCTAAAGCACAGCATCCAAAAACTAAGGCAATCATAATTTGCCATTGCTCATTGCAATCATAATTTGCCATTGCTCATTGCCAACGTTTTAAAAATTAAATATTTATTCCTAAAATTAAATTTGGCCAGGACATGCAGTTCTGAACAGCATCAAAAACATGTAGGAAACATATTTGCTAAAAGAGATATTTGTTCAAGAGGAACTCAGAGAGCACAAAATTATTCAAATACCAAAGACCATTAGGGAAGAACACACTAAGACATAGCAAGTCCAGGGTTCTGCATTTATTCCCTTCCGTTAAAGGAGGAAATTTAAAGCTTCTACCTCCACTTTTCAACAAACCACAGTTCCCCATTATGTATGAACTCAGGAAACAATGGTTTGTTCTACGTATAGTTAGTTAACAAACCAGGATCTGAAACCACAGTTTAATCACAGTTTGTTTTAAGTAACTATAGTTAGAACAAAATAAAGTTCCATGAGTTTGATACGTACCAGGGAACTATAGTTCTAAAGTGAAAGTGGAAACTTAAAAATGTCTCCTTGTGTACAAGAGGAGGCTTATTCTCCGGTGCTAAAAACCAAGATTTACAGCCCAATCCTATGGGCGCCTTCTGCAGACAGAACTAGTGCTCTGTCAGTGAAAGACTTCTCCATTGGCATATGCAGACAATGCGGGCAATGTGGCCGCCAGTGCAAATGGCTATTGACCCCACGCACGTGCCACTGGAGCACCCAGCCACTGCAGGAGGAGGTAAGTTGGCAGCAGGGTTGGACAGTGGGAGGGAGGGGGAGGATTGGGGCGGGGAGAGGGGCTGCCGGAGGGCATGTCGGGGAGGGCAGGGAGTGGATATTGGCAGCAATGGTGCTGCCAATATCCTAGGCCCCCTACCTGGTCTTGCCATGCCCCCTTAGATCCACTCGAACTTGTGCCAGCCAAAGAGCTGGTGCAGATTCAAGCAGAGCTATTGGGGACCATGGCACGCCGGAGTAGGTAAGTAAAATTTTATTTTATTTACCTCTCCGTCTCATCATGGTCCATGGCAGGCCCATAGAATACAGCGGAACCAGTGCTAGTACTGCTGCAGGCTATTTGCCAGCCGAGGATAGGATTGGGCCGTTAACGCTATGTTTGACCTGGGTCTCTGTTTTAAAAAGGCAGCAAAACAACCTGAAGTAGTATGTAACAGAAGCTAAGCTTTTAAACTAAACTCCCAAATCAACATACCTTTTTTCTTTCAAATGTATTTCAAATGAACTCATGCCTTGAGCTCCACCACATGTTTCACTTTTTGTTTTTTGGTCCTCTTTTTTTTCTGCAGCTTGTTTACCATTCTTTATTAGAACTGTAAAAAAGCAAAGTATTTCATTAATAAGGCAAAATGAAAATAGAAAATTGAGCACTGGCCCTGAAATGAAGCACTTCAAGGTGATTCGTATTAAAGTCTCTCTCATAAAAACCCTTACTGACATTTCAAACGATACACATTACAGTGAATGCTTGATTTAATGGACTAATGAAGAGAAATAAAATATTTCTTCATCCAACGTGGAATTCATCTGTGGAACTCCTTGCCACAGGATGTGGTGATGGCACCTGGCCTAGATGCCTTTAAAAGGGGTTTGGATAGATTCATGGAGGAAAAGACCATCATAGGTTATATGCCATAAGCAACCTCTTGGCTTTAGAAGTAGGTTTTCTCTGTGCCAGGTGCAGGGGAGTGGCAGCAGGAAACAGGTTATCTTGTTGGCTGTGTGCTCCCTGAGGCATCTGGTGGGGCCACTGTGAGATACAGGAAGCTGGACTAGATGGGCCTTTGGCATGATCCAGCAGGGCTCTTCTTATGTTCTTATAGAAGAGGTTCTGTTAATGCTGAAAGTCTGTTAATAAACCCGGACACCCCTTGCCCCCATTAGTCTGCTAAACCCCTATCTTCGAAAGTTCTGTTGGTGCTGCCGCTTTGCCCTGCTCTCCACCAGGGCGTGGAGAGTGCTCTGGTGGAGAGGAGCAGTAGCACCAATAGAGCTCTCTGATGTAGGTAAGCACAGGAGGAAGCTCAGGTGCAGGCTTACCTACCTGCCAGAACTCCCTCAGTGCTGGCACTGCCACTCTCCTTTCTGCCCTTGAGCAGGGTGTTCTAGGAATGGAGATATTTCTCCATTCCCGAGGCTGCTCTAGGAATGGAGAATTCCTCAGGAAGTGGGACTCGCTGGAACACTCTATTCCTAGAACAGCCTCAGGAATGGAGAAACATCCTGAGGGCGAAGTGCCTGCTTGAGCAGCAGTGCCAGTGCTGAGGGAGGCCTGGAAAGTAGGTATCCTGCCCCCAGCACTTTCCAACATTTAACTACCTTATATAGAGCTATTGTGGCTCTGTAAGGTATGGTTTAATGGACCTTTGCGGACATTTGAAATTGTTATTTCCGAAGTCTGTTGAATTGAGGTCTGTTAAATGGAGGGTTTGCTGTATAGTGAGGTCCAATAAAGTGAGGCGATTCAAAAAGTAATAAGACAGATGGAGCAAAGCAAACTAATCTTGTCGGCTTGATGGCTGTGCTTTTGTTGTTTTGCTGCCTTCTTTGTTTGCTCGTTCCCCCCCCCCCCCCAAATACACTATGAAATTCCTTCCTGCCTAAACTGCACTTAGTAGACTGAACAGCTACCTAATTCACGGACTTATTTTTATTTTGACAGTTTACAAGTGACCTGGAGCTAAGCCACATTCCGTGTTTCCACTGACAGATTGTCAGATTGCTGAAAGGATATAAATCACAAAGTTTAGGCTGCCAGAGGAACTGTTCTGTTATAGGAGAAGACAGACTTACGTGTCAGCTGCACTTTTTCAGCAGGCTGACACCTTCACAAAACCATTTGGGGCGGAGTGGAGAACTCTCTCCATCCTCTGGAAATCTTGAAACTAGGCTGGATCGGTTTCTGAAAAGCCATTTGCTATTTCCAGCATACATTACTGGGAAGGATGGAGAGAGATTCTGCAGCTTGTCTTATGAAAGAGGACCAAGGAGCACTGTCTACCCCCATGTAGTTGGTAGTTAAAAGCCAAGCTACATTTCTTGAACTGTACTTTTTCTTGTCAGAAAAAGCCGGTCCTCCCTAAAAAGGAGGTCCTCCCTAAAAAGCTACATGCATTAATGCAAGTCACTCATAACATCCTCGTTTTTCACTGCAAAAATGAAGTTTCTCAAGCAGACAAGGAACTTCCGCTTCATCAAAAGATTTTCAACAAGGCTGAATGACTGTCATTCACATATAGGGCAAGTGCAAAGATTAAGGCAACAAAAAAGCAGCTGATGCTTTTCTTAATGGCTTCGTCTTAGTGTTCTTCATGCCTGGGTAACTCAAACTAGACAAGTACTGTATATCTTTTATCACATTTTTCAGAAGTCTTCCTTACAATGTGACAAGTGATATAGATTTTAAGGTGCAAAGGGGGAAAAGAGAAGAATAGCCTTAACTTCCTCAGTTCCCCAGGGGAACTTCCCCTGCTGTTTATGGGGATAATAATCAGAAGCGTCGCTCCGGTAGGGGCGGGGCTGTAAGTATCGCTGCGGTCATAGTCTCTTTACCGAGCGAGGAGGAGGCAGCCCCGCCCCCTCACTGTCCGAGCCAGTCCCCTACGGAGAAACCGGCAGGGAAGAGACCCTGCCTGCGGCTTTCTCCGTAGGGGACTGGCTCGGACAGTGAGGGGGCGGGGCTGCCTCCTCCTCGCTCGGTAAAGAGACTATGACCGCAGCGATACTTACAGCCCCGCCCCTACCGGAGCGACGCCTCTGATAATAATAATAATTACAGATTACATCAAGATAATGTATCTGAAGTTTTTTGCACACTCAAAAAGTGCTACACAAATGCTGAGTATTGTTAGTTATTGTACAAAAGCAGATCCGAGGAAAATACAAAATATATGAATGTTCCCAAAATACAGGATGAAAAATTAAAAGAACTTTACTAAAGCCACAACAAATTCAGTGCGGTGACATTATTTTCTTCAGCTGCTGCAGCAGCTAGAAGAGAATTGTGTTGGAAGGAAAGCACTCACCCCATCCTTAGGGCATGTGTAGATGTGGGACCTCACCTTTCAGGAAAGAAGAGGTGAGCACCAGTTTCCTGGCTAAAGTTCTAGAATTTTCCAAAGCAAGTTTTACACATGTGGCAGATCCCATGTGTGACTGCACAGAGACCACAAAAGACAGACAAGAAAAATACCTGCTGTTTCAGGATCCAGATGATAATTGTAGCTGAAGGACAAGGCACAGCCTCGCTCAGTCACCTGATAAGGAAAACAACTCTCAAAAACATCCACCCCTCTTTCAATGCACTCCAGCACCAAATCAGGCCTGCCAATACCATGGATTAGTCTGCAGGAGATATGAAGACAATCAGTTGCAATCTAGTTTCTCTCTCTTTTGAGATATGACTTTCCAGCATTATCTTAACTCAAAACTGACGAACAAGACTGATTGTTCCGAGAACCAATGAGCTGTTTCCATATTTAAAGTCTCACAGTCACTAGTATCAGCCATTGGTTCGTCGGAAATAGACTGTGTAAATTGAAAGCTAAAGAAACAATGGCCAATGAGATGTTGTTATGACACAGCACTGAACCAATAAGGTGTCAGTATGAGTCAGCTCTCATTTCTATGTATCAGAGCTAATGCTATAACTTTTATTTAGTTGCATGAGTGTCATCAAGTTGGCCACTGCTTTTTGTTGGTTACTGATTTGTTGGGTGACTTGTATTGTTATATATTAAATTAAGTAAAGTTAATGGGGGTGACCATCATGAGTTACTGCACCAGGTGACAACAACCCTAATGACACCACTGGGGTGATGCGATGAGCTCTTGCACCACGAGACGTAAACCTTAGTGATGCCTCTGACACGGGGAGCCATGTATTGTAGCCATGTAATTTTTGGTATTATTCATCTACCCTTTCTCTAGGAGGGGTACAACACATGCTACATCTTCCATTTGCAACTCATTCAATAAACAGGAGCACATTTCAAATTCTCTTGCATCCCAACAATCCAGAACTACTTGTTACCTGAGCAATGACAACCTCCACCTGTTTTAAGTTCAACATTTAAAATTTACCAGTCTGTTCCTCCTAGGCAAACTAAGATTGATAATGACGATGACTACTACTAATTACCATGTCTATAGCACCTTCCAGTCTACAAAGTGCTTTCAAGTCCTATCTTATTTATTTTCATTCATGTGCTAGCTTATGCCTGAGCTGCTAGCTAGGCTGCATGTTCTTGGCTTATGATAAATTATTCTCCTTTCAGGGTGACGGGAGTAAGTGGACAATCTCAGTGTCAAAAGCAGAAATCCTGAAGAACGAACCGCTTTCCTGGTGTGCAGTTTCCTAATTCAGAAATTGGACTGTTAGTAGGACTAGACACTTTGAGAAACCAGAAATGTTCAGGCTCCCTTCATTCCACTGCTTTATGCTTGACTTCCTTGCTATTTAGCAAATAGGCATAAAAAGAGCTGAGAGACTATGATACCTCTCAGAGTGGAAGGGGTATGAACAGCACACCTACTTCCTGTACTTTTGGGACCTGTCTGGAAAAACAGTCATGGAAAAAAAAGATGAATGGTATGGCATCTTGCATATTTCTCCTTCATGCCCTCCAAATCATATGAGCTCATTTCACCCAAAGTAATTGTTTTCAAAAGCATTTTCCCCAACAGCCAGCACTAAAACATCCCCTTGGGACTCGAAAATGCAGCTGGATTCACCTATGCTTCTTATGCTATTATTAGCAATAGTAATGGTAGATTCCAAATTCAGCTGGCAGTTTTGTCAAGGGTTGGGGAGGTGAAGAAACAGCAGTTTTGCTCTCCCACAGGAATAATGACTGTGCTGACAATTGTATACGCTAATTTAGGTCAATAAATTTAGCAGATGATGAGACAATACACACTGAAGTAGTAACAAATTGTCATTTGTCAGAAATGATTCTTCTGATCATAATTAAACTCTGGCCCTAGAAAACTCAGAGAATGAGTTATATTTTTAAGCTGCCAAGATATGAAAATGCTGTTCGGTTCACAAAGCAATTATACACGCAATTAACAACTGTAGCTCCTTAACTGCAATTCTTGTAGCAGCAATCAAGGTTACTCTTTGCTAAAAACAAGCTGCTGTCAAAATTTGACAGGCATATTTTTCTTCTTCCCTTCGTTACTGTTGTTGTCACTAGCCATCTCCATTTTAAGCGAAGTGCGACAGAGAGAAGGGAAGAAGTGTGACTTGTGCAGAGAAGGCTGATATAGTTGGCCTGCATGTTTGTGGAGGGGAGGAACTATAAAGTGCTCATGCAACTGATGCCTGCTGGAGGGAAACCAGGCAACGTGTGCAGATCACTGATAGAAGTGATGTCAGGTAGCCAGACATGAGTGCAGATCACTGTTAAAAGAGATGCTTCTAAGGAAGTCAGTAACTTAGGTCCAGGGTGTGGTGACCGAGGGAAGCAGCATTAGAGGGCGAGTGCTGGTCGAGGCAGGAGGATTGGAGGATGTGGGTGGTGTGGTCATTATAGTTAAGTTAGACTGGTCATTGCCTATTTTAAGATGACAGTGGTTATGTACTGCTCAGGATGTTAACTGCTCCATGCGGTAGGGGAAAAAATTGGAGGGAACACTACATGGTAGAAGTGGTACTGCTGAAAGGGCGGAACATGTGATAATTGGGCTTTCCCATATCTTGAAAGTACGATCAAGGTAGATCTAAGGTAGACTGCTGGATTGATTAGCAGTTAATGAGATAATGAGGAATAAGTGTACCATCCTGTCAATGAATATATAAGTTCCCAGGGTAAGAGCAGGCCGAGAAGTTAGGTATTATTTGGTGGAATTGGTGTTTAGCTTCTGAAGAAGCCCACCACAGACAGCAGGGGAAACGTAAAGAAGGTAGTAACGTTTTTAATTAGCACGGTTTTTAACCCGATGACTGATAACATTGGTTCTGTTCTTAAGTATGATCAAGATTTTGCATATTTTCTCTTCTGTCATTTGCAGCTAATGAGTTCTTAGATGAGAACAAAGTACTAATTTCTGGTCATCGCCTGCTTAATGATGTCACTTCCTGCTTAATGATGTCACCTCCAGCCCTCAGCAGGCACCATGGATGCTAACTTCAGACTGCTGTATGAAATGACAGCACTCACTGTCATTTCCTGCTCTAAGTGCACTGCGTGAACGAAGAGCTATGGGGGTGGATAAATGGGGAAAATTGCCTTCCCACCTCCCAGCCCTCTGTACTGCCTGGAGTTACGGCATCCCTAAGCCAACCTAGATGCTTGAATGCTCCTGGTAATGGGGCCACTGCTAATATGGAGTGCTGTGCATAAGGTCCTATTAGATGCTTGTGATGTCAGTGGTAATGATTGACACAACTCTATCCACATATGTCTGCACATGGACACGTACACACACACACCCCTCTGCCATTTCATGCCTTTTACATTTTCCCACTCCTTTAGAGACTTTGTTTTCCCCTCTATACCACTCAGTTGCAGGGCTGTTCGTTCGTGTACCCCTTAAAAATAAAAATGATTTTAAAAAATACACCAGCAAGCCTACCCCCTCCCCTGCAGCAATTCCCCAGTCCTTTGCCAACTTTTTATTTTCTTTGAAAGATATGCTCTGCCTGCTTTTCAGTGCTGCAAACACACTTCTCTTGGGGGAATCAAGGTTTTATTCAAAAACTGCCAAGGGACATTTCTGCATTTTTATTGTCTCAATAAGCCCTTAGAGTGATCTTATTCTACAGACTGCAGAGATAACAACATTGGAAGCATTCTGATGGAAAAGAGGAGTTATTTAAAGTCAAAGCAACACAATTCCCAAATGAAATAAAGTACTGATCTCTAAATCACAAGCAAATGCAAAACAATTCTCTCTCCCATTTACATATTTTGCATGAAATTACTGGAAACAGCTGCTCTTTGCATCGTGCAGAGCAGAGGTGTGTCCTACCAAACCTCCTACTAGGAGACACTGAACAGGAGCATCATTACTTGGGTGACACTAGATACTTACAACGCAATCCTGACCTGTCTACTTTTAGACTGGTGGAGCAATTGCTCTGCTGGTCTAAGGTGTCTCAAACATACCAGAAAGCATGTTTGTGGCACCCAAAGAATAAACAGCACCAGCTGAGAGGTCTGCACTGCTTCACTGGCGCTGCGGGACAGATGGACACTGCGGTGGAGAGGTAGGTTCCCGCAGTGCGGCAGAGGGATGGGAGGAAGGCGGAATGGGGCATTGGGGGGGGGATTGGTTGGCCAGGCCAGGGAAGGGGGAGGGATTGGCAGCGGCCTCCTCCACCATATCCTATCCCCCTTCCCAGGCCTTACACAGGCCTCTTGAATGTGCGCCTTCTCTGTTGTGGCACCACGCCTCTGGTATCGACTACCAGATGATTTGAGGACAGCCTCCTCGCTACATGGCTTTTGGCAGTGTTTAAAGACCTATTTGTTTTGTCTGGCATTTGAGGAGGGAGGAACTACCTAGGTACCCTTTTAGTTTCTGTTGCTGCTATATGTGTTTTACTTTTAAGCAGCTCTGTACCATTTTTAATTGTAATTTTAATTACAGTATAACTTTTAATTTTAATTGTGAATTGTTTTAATTGGTTTCAATGATGTATTAAGTTGCTTTGTTTTTATATGTTCATTTTTGTTGTACACCACTTTGAATTTTAGAAAAGCAGTATAGAAATCGTTAAACAAACAAATAAATAAAAGAACTCAACAAATCACAGTAAATGCATCATTAGTTCTGATGTACTTAACGTTTCTTTACAAAAGAAAAGCTGGGGGGAGGGGAAATGACGACACGACATAGCATGGAGAATTTTAACCCTCCCACATGGCCTCCGAGGCTGCTATTTGTCCCAGAAGGAAATCTTCTGCTGATGATAATGGGGGCATCCTTCTTGGAGGAATTAGCTGCTGGCCGGGGGGGGGGGGAGGCTCACGTGGATTGTGACCACAGTGGAAGCAAAGGTGTGCTGCCCTACGCCACGGTCCAGACATGGCTCAAGCACCCTGGCAGCTGTTATTTAGTAAACAGAAGTTAAACACATCGGGACCAACGATGCATTTATCGTGATGTGTAGTTGGTCCTAAGCCTCCTCCCTAGATACAATTTGGAAAGCAGGCAGGTTTGTGAAGAATAAAACTGGGTTTAGGTTCCGCTGCAAAGAAACTATGAAAGGCAGGGAACTAGCCAAGCCTTTGTCCTGATGATGCAATGCTGAACTCAAACCCTGTTCACTTCCCCAAAATGTTTTAGTGCAGTGTTTCTCAAACTGTGGGTCAGGACCCACATGGTGGGTTGCGACCTGATTTCTGGTGGGTCCCAGGTGATGGAAAGATCAGATAAGTAATTGCCACAAGTCCTAGGGTTATTCAAAAAATCAGACAGCTACTAATTGCCCTTCAAAGAGCTGAGCTCCTGCAGTTTGCAAGATAGCTGCTAATTACCCTGCAAGCAGCTGAGTTCTTTACTTGTAAATAAATATATTTATTTATTTCTAGATCACCTTTTTTTAAGTCTCGTAAAGCTAGGTGGGTCCCGATAGAGTGTCATTTTAAAAAGTGGGTCCCGGTGTTAAAACGTTTGAGATCCACTATTTTAGTGTAAGAAAACCTGCATTTTCAACAACAAATAATACCATGTCCATTGCACTGAAGTATGAAAGGCCAGGTGCAGGCTAGAGATTTATACAGAAATGATCCACAAAAGGTGGGCTTTTGATAAAAATTAGACTTGGCTCTGACCTTGGTTTATCTTCTGGCAGCTCTGCTGTAACGGAGGACAAGAGTTCCAGCTTGGTCTCCTTGGCCATGGCATCTCCCTGAAAGCCATCAAGCAGGAAGCCGGCCACAGGTCTCTTGGCAGTCTCCCGAGCTGATCTCCGCCTCTCCTCTAACACATCCCCACCTTCGATAACCCCAAGCATCATGCTCTCTTGCAATTCCTGGTTTGGGAGAAAGTTATAAATGTCAGAGATAAATATGCCCTTTGGCTCCACTGTACCCTGGCATAGATGAAGGATTCAAAATAACTTCCTTGCGAAGGTTGTTGCATCATGGTATTTGTGGCCAATATAGCAAAACAATTTTTTTTTGTTATCTCATGAACAGGAATAGTTTGTGGTGCTTAGACAAGAGCTTAAATACGCACAACGTATACATAATAGCCAAGCTCACATGAATCAACAAACCATAGGTTGCCACAAGGAGCTCCGAGCTCATAAGGCTACATGATACAACAATCCTTGTTTGTCAAATGATGGCTCCAGGTATGAGAGCAAGTACTGTATCCTCCATGGCTCCAATTAAGGCTTCAGGTATCCTCCATCATAAAGAAACCTGGGAGTGTGTGTGTGAATGTGTGTGTGTGTTTGCATATGTATTGCATTGGGATTTTTATTTTCCTATATTTTACTGTTTTGATATTTATAAGTTGCCTCGAGCTTTGGAGTGGCAGAGATATAAGCATTTTAAATGTCCAGAGGTATACAGATGTCCGTATCTTATGTGCAGTTTACTTGTGCAAACTGAAGTGTATGCACTCGGCAAAAAAAAAAAAGACAGAAAAGCAACAGATTAAATAGTGCAGGCCATTCTGCCCATCATTCTACATACTCACTATATGTCCCGGAGCAAGCATGAAATAGGAGAATGAAGTTGCTGTTCCTCCAGTCTTGAGTGTGTCTCTCGTACTGTGATTTTAGTTCTTAAAGAGACACGTATTTTTTGGATTTAAAATGGTTCTGACTGTACACGATTTTGGCTTTACGCCACATAACATAATCCTCACGTAAGGTGAATTTCTGACATAGAAATTCTCTCCATGTGAGAAAGTAGAAAGTGGCACCAATTAGTATAAATGGTGTACTTATTTTTATTAGAAAAAGTAAGCTTCTCTTAACGATGACGCCTTTGGTTGCAGTGCAGAGCACCAAGGCACGGTCTTAAAATAATCTGTGCTGTGGAGTATAAGAGTGCACTAATATAACAAAAGGAGATCAAGCCTTTCTTTCAGTCCTAATAAATGCAGGTAAAGGTTGAAGAACGTGAGAGAAGATGCAGGGGCACCTTAATCAGGTATGTCTATTCTGTTCTGTAGATACCGGTAAATACAGGACTTCAAACTTGTCAAGTCGTCATGCCAATTTGTTGTGTGCTCCCAGCATTCTGTTGCTGCCCATATTCTGAAAGACTTGCAAGGCTCGGCAAAATAAAGAGAAAAAACAACTGCTGTGATAATGCATCAAATGAGTTTAGCCCTTACTGGGATTTTCTCTTGCAGTTGTAAGCACTCGTCCAAAAAGGCTAGTGATCGATCCACAGACTTCTTGGCCCTCTTTTTGGAGATTTCTTCAGCAAAAGTGTCTCCATCTGCAAGACACTGGAACCAATCTGGCCGGAGAGTCCGCTGAATGGCCATGAACTTCAAAGCTGTTATTTCCACCCGCCCACCACAGCCCCATATGGAAACTGTCTGTCAGAGACAAAGAAACACAATAAGTTTAAATAGATTTGGAAATAAGCAATAGATGATAAAGATCCTGCTAATGAAAC
This sequence comes from Plestiodon gilberti rubricaudatus, assembly GCA_026170595.1. NCBI lineage: Eukaryota > Metazoa > Chordata > Lepidosauria > Squamata > Scincidae > Plestiodon > Plestiodon gilberti. The sequence goes on along the minus strand of JANXHW010000003.1, from coordinate 199,976,301 downwards.
AACACAGTCTCATTCACTTATACAATGGTGAAAACCAACTTGAAAACCCAGAGCAGAACTACAAAGAACACCAGTGAAAATGGCAGCTCTGAGTAGAACTCTATCTCCTATATATGACTCTGGAGTAAGGGAGGCTGGCGCAAGGCCGGCCTCCCTCCCTCCGTCGCCGGACCAGGAAAGGTAAGAGCTCCCATCAGTGGCCGTGTGGGCGGGCGAGGGAGGGGGGCCATTGGCCTAGCTGGTCTGGGAGGGGGCAGGGGATGGCGTTGGCAATATCCCCGTCCCCGCCGGGCCAGCTATGCCATTACACGGCCTCCTCAATTCTGCCAGCTATTTAGCTGGTGGAAATCTGAGGAGGCCGATAGGGCCGGCCCCGGTTTACACCCGAGGAAGGGAACAAGTGTCCCCTTCCCCAAGTAGACCTCCGGCCCAGCAGCCAAACGGCCGCCTGGGCCGCCGGCCTGATCCTTAGTCAGGATTGCGCTGACAGTATCTTTACAAGTGAGACAGTTCATACATTCAGTTGAGAATCCTCAAGTAATGTCCATGCATCTGAGCCGCTCTGAACTGACCATAACGACAATATCAACATATTTCACAAAGCTGCTATAAGAACCAAGACAGAAAGGACAGATCTTAACCTGTCCTAAGACAGCCTTGCGGGAAGGTAAACAGCGCTCCGTGTTCCAGCTGCATGCTACGCGCTGCGGCAAGGAGAGTCACGCCGGCCACATGACCACGGAGGCGTCTTCGGACAACGCTGGCTCTTCGGCTTTGAAATGGGCATGAGCACCACACCCTAGAGTCGAACACGACTGGACTTAATTGTCAGGGGATACCTTTACCTTTTAAGACAGCCAGAAGTTTATGGAAGAGCTAGGAACTCATTTTTTATAATTTTATTTAAAATTATAATCTGACCCTCAAATTTGTAAATACAGAAATAGTAGTGATGGACTGATGTTTCCTCCAGAACAGAGTGATTTCAGGGTATCTGTCTTTGGGATGGTGAATTATATATTTAGATACTTTCCCAAGACTTATACCAATGGTTAAATTTAAAGCAACATTTAAATTATCTGCATTTTAATTAATTATTTCTTGTCAGTGTAGCTGTGTATTGACATTAGCAACAATCCTTAGTCTATCTGGTATAGGCATCCCATCTCTAACATGAGCATAGGAATTGTAACCACAGTGTCAAAACACCACAATATTATAGGATATTATTAAATCAATCTGATTTAAACTTCCATGATCACTGCCTTTTTCTTCTGTCTGCATTTTATTATTACAAAAACAACAGTGCAATCTATGCATGATTACTCAGAAGCAAGTCCCAATGTGTCCAATGAAACTTACTTCCTAGTAACTACATTTAGGATTGCAGCCGAAAACGCTGAATCACAGTTACTGTTCTGTGCCACCTTTTGTGTTCTTTGTTATAGTTTATGTTGTTTGTTATAATAACAAACTATTATTCCAGCACTGACTCTCACTAGTTTCACAAATAGGTCGAAAAAAATGAGTTTATTTATTTATTTACAATATTTCTATCCCGCCTTTCTCCCCAAAGGGACCCAAGGCGGCTTACACAGAATAAAATACAAAGATACAAAAAATACAAATAGATAATTACTTTTTAAACAGCAAAAAAACAGTTAATAAAAACATCTAAAAATTGATTAAAAAATTACATTTAAAACAAGATAATAAAAACAGCAGCACCCCACCCGTACCAGCAAGATGTTAAAAAGGCAAAGGCTCAGAAGGCTTCTTTGAACAAGAAGGTTTTTAGGCCTCGCCGGAAACAAGGTTTTTAGGCCTCGCCGGAAAGTTATTAAAGTTGTCACGGCTGAGGGACGTACTACACAAGACCATCTGCAGATAATTAAAAGCAATGAACATAGACAGATAGTTGCATTAAACAGGACTCTACTGCTTTTGCTGATTCTTAATTTTCAAATTGAGACAGACACTCAATTAATGTAGGCTTTGATGCATCTGCAAAAGGGGTCAACAAGCCTCTGTTCTCCTGGGCAATTACTCCAGCAGCTATCGCACTTGCCAACTTTCTACAGACACCATTCCAGGCAAAAATAAGTTTCCTTTCTGTATCTTTGTCAAATCAGAATATTACAGACCTGTGTATAATGCTATATACAACTAGTATTGTCTCATACATATACAGTACTTTAAATCCTATGACATGATGAAGAAAAAAAATTAGATGTTGAGCTTCAGGAATAATTTATTTTAAAAATTAATGAAAGAGTTCTGTAATTACAGCGCCAGAGCAGAAAATTAAAAGTACAGTAGTTCAATCTATGAAGACCTACAACACCTTCTAGAACTAGCACCCCAAAAAGATGTCCTTTACATCATAGGAGACTGGAATGCTAAAGTAGGAAATCAAGAAATAAATGGAACAACAGGCAAGTTTGGCCTTGGAGCGCAAAATGAAGCAGGGCAAAGGCTAACGGAGTTCTGTCAAGAGAACACGCTGGTCATAGCAAACACTCTTTTCCAACAACACAAGAGGCGACTCTACACCTGGACATCACCAGATGGTCAATACCGAAACCAGATAGATTATGTGCTTTGCAGCCAAAGATGGAGAAGCTCTATACAATCAGTAAAAACAAGACCTGGAGCTGACTGTGGCTCAGATCATGAGCTTCTTATTGCAAAATTCAGGCTTAAATTGAAGAATGTAGGGAACACCACTAGACCAGTCAGATATGACCTAAACCATATCCCTTATGAGTATACAGTGGAGGTGAAGAATAGGTTTAGGGCACTAGACCTGGTAGACAGAGTGCCTGAAGAACTATGGACGGAAGTTCGTAACATTGTACAGGAGGCAGCAACTAAAACCATCCCAAAGAAAAAGAAATGCAAGAAAGCAAAGTGGCTGTCAGATGAGGCTTTACAAACAGCTGTGGAAAGAAGGAATGCGAAAAGCAAAGGTGAAAGGGAAAGATATAAACAACTGAATGCAGAGTTCCAGAGAATAGCAAGGAGAGATAAGAAGGCCTTCTTAAATGAACAATGCAAGGAAATCGAGGAAAACAACAGAATGGGGAGGACTAGAGATCTCTTCAAGAAAATTGGAGATATCAAGGGAACATTTTGTGCAAAGATGGGCATGATAAAGGATAAAAAAGGCAGAGACCTGACAGAAGCAGAAGAGATTAAGAAGAGATGGCAAGAATACACAGAAGAACTATACAAGAAAGATCTGAATGTTCCTGATGACCACGCTGGTGTGGTCACTGACCCAGAGCCGGACATCCTAGAGAGCGAAGTCAAGTGGGCCTTAGATAGCATTACTAACAACAAAGCTAGCGGAGATGATAATATCCCATCTGAGCTACTTAAAATCCTAAATGATGATGCTGTGAAAGTGCTGCACTCAATATGCCAACAAATTTGGAAAACTCAGCAGTGGCCAAAGGATTGGAAAAGGTCAGTTTACGTTCCAATTCCAAAGAAGGGCAGTGCCAAAGAGTGTTCAAACTATCGCACAATTGCACTCATTTCACATGCTAGCAAGGTTATGCTCAAAATTCTACAAGCTAGGCTTCAGCAGTACGTGGACCGAGAACTACCGGACGTACAAGCTGGGTTTCGAAGAGGCAGAGGAACTAGAGATCAAATTGCCAACATGCGCTGGATCATGGAGAAAGCACGAGAGTTCCAAAAAAACACCTACTTCTGCTTTATTGACTACGCAAAAGCCTTTGATTGTGTGGATCACAACAAGCTGTGGCAAGTTCTTAAAGAGATGGGGATACCAGACCACCTTACCTGTCTCCTGAGAAACCTGTATGCGGGTCAAGAAGCAACAGTTCGAACCGGCCATGGAACAACTGATTGGTTCAAAATTGGGAAGGGAGTACAGCAAGGCTGTATATTGTCACCCTGCCTATTTAACTTATATGCAGAGTACATTATGAGAAATGCAGGGCTGAATGAATCGCAAGCCGGAATCAAGATTGCCGGGAGAAACATCAACAACCTCAGATATGCAGACGATACCACTCTAATGGCAGAAAGTGAAGAAGAACTAAAGAGCCTCTTGATGAGAGTGAAAGAGGAGAGTGCAAAAGTTGGCTTGAAACTCAACATTAATAAAACTAAGATCATGGCATCTGGTCCCATCAATTCCTGGCAAATAGAAGGGGCAGAAATGGAAGCAGTAACAGATTTTACTTTTTTGGGTTCCAAGATCACTGCAGACGGAGACAGCAGCCATGAAATTAAAAGACGCTTACTCCTTGGAAGGAAAGCTATGGCAAATTTAGATAGCATAATAAAAAGCAGAGATATCACCATACCAACAAGAGTTCGTATAGTCAGGGCGATGGTGTTCCCAGTAGCAATGTATGGTTGCGAGAGTTGGACCATAAGGAAGGCTGAGCGCCGAAGAATAGATGCTTTTGAACTGTGGTGCTGGAGAAGACTCCTGAGAGTCCCTTGGACTGCTAGGAGATCAAATCAGTCAATCCTAAATGAAATCAACCCTGACTGTTCCCTGGAAGGACAGGTACTATGGCTGAAACTCAAATATTTTGGCCACCTAATGCGAAGAGAGGACTCTCTGGAGAAGACTCTGATGCTGGGAAAGACTGAAGGCAAAAGGAGAAGGGGAAGGCCAAGGATGAGATGGTTAGACAGCATCACCGATGCAACGAACATGAAAATGAGCGAACTCAGGAAGATAGTGGAGGACAGGAAGGCCTGGCGGGATATGGTTCATGGGATCACGAAGGGTCGGACACGACTTAACGACTGAACAACAACAACAACAACAAGTTCAATCTTGTCCTTACTGAAGGATTTTCTATATTATTTGATTCTGTGCATAAGAAAAATGGATCATAGTACACCATTCAGGTTTTCTTTCCTTTTTTTCCCAGAAATAAGTTTCTAGCCCTCATTGTGGCCACAGATGTGAAAGTGTGCTGGTAGTGTCCATAAAAGGCTGTGGGGTTCAGAGCTCCCCGCCCCATGGTTTCCAGGCACCCCTATCTGTAATTCTCTTCCTACTGCCACACTGTTCCTTGCAAAAAAAAAAATCAAATCAAAATTCTGAAAAAGTTACCACCCTCTGCTTCAGTTGCTTAGCCCTTTTCACCCCAGTCTCCTGCTGCCACCACTATCTCCTTAGTCACAGGGGAAAAAGTATAGTCAGTAGTGCAAGAGTTTCGCTGTGCTTGTCTACCTTTAACAGCTGAGATGTCAGAACATTTTCATCATGCCAACTCTACCTTGTTGTTGTTGTAGCCAGGTGGGGAGGAGACAACTGGGTCATGGAGAGAACAGTACAGTACTGAGTCTGGCATACCTGAGTACACAATAAAATACACAAATCGCATACATATGATAAAGGTTGCACCAGTAACTTTCTGTGCATAATTTATCCTTTCTGGGTAAATGTCAATAGCTAATTCATTTCTCCAGTTACTATAAAATTCTGCTGATCGGTTCTGTACTCCTTTTGGAAGACAGAAATGATCGCCAAAAAGGCTCTCTCTCAAAGTCTCGTATGCAGCACATGGCCTATGGGTTTTGGTTTGATTTAATGCTACTGCTGCTAACACAGCAATGACAAAATGACAGCTGAGTCGCTCGTCTCCTGCACAAATTCTCTTGGGGCACCTGATGTTTGACAGTTTAGTCTTGCTGATGAAACTACCTCAGACCAGAACTTCCAAAGATAATAACAAATGTCAAAATAAGAGACTGAGAGCTTCAACAAGAAGGGACTGAAAACTAGGGCTGGATCTCAAATGGTAGCTCAGTCTCAAGAGATCTAATGCTTTTAAACTCTCCCTTTTTATAGTTATGAGCAGAGTTCACTGTACGATTTTAAGAAGCCTTCCTGGCAGGGCTTCTTATAGGAGCATAGTTAACTTTCCTAATTTAACTGCAAGTCAGCAAGGCGTTTGTATATATTATGGCACAATCCTAGTCTCTTCTTGTACTGGTACAGCAACCGCTGTGCCAGTGTGCGCCATCCCGCCTGTGCCAGTGCAGGCCTTGACAAACACCAGGGCAGGTAAGCTATCGCAGCACAGCACAGAGGGTGGCAACCGGGGGGTTGGCGGATCGGGCCCAGGAGGGGGTTGGGATCAGCAGTGCCGGTGCACGCCGAATCCTATTCCCTTTCCCAGGCCTGAAACCCCAACATGCGATAACTCAGACTTGCAGATCTGAGTTGCCCCATTGAGCAGACTGGGGCTTTACCCAGGGTAAGGGCATGAATGTCCCCTTGCCCCAGGGAGACCTCCAGCCTGCAGTATTCCCACGCAGGATACAGCATGGACCATGCAGCCCTGCTGCATCGGCGTGAGATAGGACTGGGCTGCCCCTTTTATTTCTGGCTTGTTAGTCTATATCAGGGGTGGCCAAACCGCGGCTCCTGAGCCACATGCGGCTCTGACGTATAATGTGCGGCTCTTGGAAATATGTTGGCTCAGCTCCTTTTTGCATCACAATTTAATATAAAAAGGTAAATAAGACATTTTACAGCTTTATAATTATTTACCAGGTATAAACTTAGAGTCCACTGGATTAAAACATAAGTTTAATGTTCATGGTGAGTAAATATATTTAAGAATTTAAATGCTTCTTAAATATTGCGGCTCTCTAACATCTGAAGTTTATCGTATGTGGCTCTTACATGAAGCAAGTTTGACCACCCCTGGTCTATATGTATGATTTTTGCTTTGGGTGTGAGAGGGTCCTGAGTTCAGTTCCCAGATGAGCCCACAGGGAGAGGCCATAGCTCAGTGATAGAGCAGCTACTTTGCATGAAGAAGGTCCCATATTCAATCCCTGGCATCCCCAGGCAGTTCTTTAAAAGACTCTTGTTGAAATCCTGTAGAGACGCCACCAGTCAGCGTGTAGAGTAGACAATACTTAGTTAGATGGACTAATGCTCTGAGGCAGTTTTAATGCCTCCCCAAGCAACTGCTGTGCCTTCCATCAAGTTAAAGATGTGCTGAAAACAGGATGGAGATGAGCAGACATGCTGCATGCATCTGCTAGGTGTTTTTGAATCACTTCAAAAATCATTAAGTATTTTTAGACTTGGTAAAAAAAAAAAGCATGATCGTTATTCTTGTAGATGACTGACTACATAGCAGTGTATTCAATATAGAATACATATACGTATTCAGTGTAGAATACACAGCAGTGTATTCAAAAGTTTCCAGATGTATCATTTTCAGTCATGTATCCCAATGCTACTAAATTCATCCAATGATTTCAAGTTGTCATGACTCAGAGCCTGGGGTGCACAGGGACTACTTTAAAGCTTCCCCCACTTGGCGGCTTGACTATGTGCAGTGGCCACCATATGCAGAATTAGTCTCATTGTAAACACACACATGAACTGAGAACTGGGTTTACTCTGCAATGATGTGCAACGTTGTCTGGTCTTTACCCAAATGTACTGCCAGGAGCTGGGATCCTCCATGCAATGAAATATAATCACTGGAGGGCTACTTGCATGGACCCTTAATTCCAAGAAAAAGTGTTTAGAGTCAGAGTACCCTAGTGCAATTTCCAGTGGCTTACTGGATCATTGTCCTAATATAATACATTCTACCCTATTCCAAATATAGCATTTTAAATGCCATACTAAACACTACCAGATTACACCTCCTGGGGCCCTATCCAACATTCCAGTGCCAATGCAGCTGCCACACAAACCCGTGGTAAGATAAGGTAAAATAAAGACATCTTACCAGACTCGTGGTAAGATAAACAAACATTCCCTTATCTTGAGGAGACTTCCGTGACTGCCCCCCCCCCCCAGGATGCAGCACACACCTTGTTGGCAAGGCTACATCGGCACTGGAAAATTGGATAGGATTGGGCCTCCAGCCTCCCACCCTATTACACCAGTACACAGTTTTACCTATGAATTTTCCAATTCCTTCTTTATAGTCCTCCAAAACCTCCTGAAGGTCGACCCTACATCCAAAACAGAAAACACAACAAAACAATAATAGATTAATTTCAGCAAAAGGTGGGCTCAGTGCACTAAACATACAACACTAAACATTCTAATAGGCGCCAAACATCTGTTTTAGCTGGTGATGAGGAATTCCATAATTCATCACTTACTATGCAGTTGTAACCAACTGAGCCCATCGTGGCTCTCAATTGATAGAAAGAGAATGGTTTGTCATCTCCAGCCACACAGTAAATCAAGCATGAGCCAAAATGAGATCTGTGCTTCTCTACAGAATTGAGAGCATGCTACTACTTGGCTCACAGAAGTCTGTAGCCTTTTACAGCGCAATACTATCCAACTTACACCACCAGTGTAACCAGTGGTGCAGCGAGAACGGAAGGCCCTAGAACGGAAAGGGGATTTAAATCCCCTCCAAAGGGGGATTCAAAGGGAATTTAAATCTCCCCTCCCCTCCATAGCCTCCCACCCTGCCCTCCCCTGCTGATTACACCGGTGGTGTACGTTGGATAGGATTGCGTTGTTACTGTGTGGCTGGAGTGGTTAAAGCGAACATATGATAATTTTTTAAGTGACCATTACAAGCCAAGCAGTCATAATATTCCACCCCGAGTATATAAAGTCAACATCTCATTAGTGCCTCTGAATCTGATTCTATCACGCCTGTAAAGATGAAAAATATCAAGCGTTGTGCAAATGCTTCAAGTACAGTATTTCAAATCGAGAGAAATCAGACCTAGTGATGCACAATCTGCACTGGCTTCTTATCGCTGGATGGGTACGCTAAGGAGCTGTTTTATCGACAAAAGCCCAAAGTCCATGGGTCCAAATTTCTTTAGATTGCATCCTGTTCTACATTCCAATGCAGTCTTCAAGATCAGCTGGACGTGCTCACTAAAATCATCACCCATACATTAAGAATGAACAACAAGAGTATACAGAGAACCATTCTCATCCGTGTTGTCCGCTGGAATCAGTGTAAGATTCTTATGTCTTGGCAGGCATTTTGCAACCAGGCTAAAGAGGATAAGGAACTTATTTTCTTAACTATAATTTTACTTTTATAGAGTATCTAATATGGAATACTGTACATTAATTAAAAGCATCAACCAGGTCCTCCGTAGTTAAAGACACACATACAAAAGGAAGGAGGAAATAGGATGGAAAAGGTAAAATATTTACTAGATTTTAAATTTGTTTTCAACCGGATTCCCTAATATTATTTTTAAAATGTCTACCTTGCCTCTCTCTCTTTGGGGAACTCAAGGCAGCTTACAATATCAATTAAAAATATTGTAAATAAAATACAACAACAAGAATATGCAATGAAAACAAGAACATATGGGCCACCGTGAGATACAGGAAGCTGGACCAGATGGGCCTTGGGCCTGATCCAGCAAGGCTCTTCTTATGTTCTTATGGATGGACAAAAAAGTCAAATGAGCTCAGAAAAAGCACATGGAGTCAGGCCTTCAACCTCTGGTGAAATACTGACAGAGAAGGTAGCCACACAGTACAAGGCAGGGAATTCTATATTTTAGGGGACGCCACTAAGAAGGTCCTTTCGTGCATCACTGCCAACCAAACCTTGGAGGGCAGCGAGGCTCACAAGAAAGCCTCCCTCTATTATCTTAATGGGTGGGTAGATTCATACGGAGGAAGGTATCCTGGCCCCAACTCAGGAAAGCTTTAAAGGTAATAACCATCACCATGAATTGCACCTAGAAACAAACTGGTAACCAACACAGCTGAAACAACAATGACAAGTCATGATCTAATTGTTATGCACACTATACTTCCAGGATAGGAAATGAATCAACTAAAATAATGGCTTACATACACCAGGAAAAGAGCTTTCTGTCAAAGACAAGCCACCTTGTTATGACAGCAAGGCCTTTCCCATGGAAAGCTGCTCAGAAGGGCATAATTGTTCACGGCTCTTTCTGCCCGCTGCTTCAAAGAGCACACATGGGACCCTGTTTTAGCAGAAAAATATTGCACTTACATTGCCGGAAGTGAAAACTGTGCAACAACAGGAATGTCTTTGACCATCTGTAGCGTATCATGGGTCAGATGTGGCGCCGATCCCATTTTAGTATAAAGCAGACAACCTGGGATCTCCATGGACTGAACTCCTTTCCTGCCAAGATTTGTCAGTGTGCCAAGGCGACAGCCACCAACTACTTTAGAGAGACACAACTTCATCTTGATTAAAGCACCTGAAAGAAAGTGGACAGAAATCAATTCATGTGGCCAGCACCGATGAGACAGGTGGCTCAAGGGGGGGGCCGTGGGATGCTGTGCCCCAGGTACCGTGTCAGATGTGCCTCAAGGGGAGTGACAAGACTGGTGGCAGCAGCAAGGGTGAGTGGGGGGGGGGGCGACAGGCTGGCTGGGGGCTGGGCTGGCGACTGGGGGCAACAGGTGGCGGAGCAAGGGGATGGAGAGCGACCTACTTTTTCAACACGACCGCCTGAGGCTCCAGCCGCTCGCCACCCTTGCTCCTTTCATTTTTTAAAAGTTTTTTTTTTAAATTGCAAGGTATAACGTCACAACCGGAAGTGACATCACTCTTACATCATTTCTGAGGGGGGGGGAGACATTCGGAACTGTGCCCCGGGTACCAGAGTGGCTAGCCAGGCCACTGTCCAAGACCCACACCAATGCAAGGGCTCAAACAAGACAAATCTGGTACTGAAAGCTGCCACACAAGTCACAGCTCTAATACACACACACACACACACACACACACACACACACAAGAATACAGTACTTATATACTGCTTTTCAACAGAGTAGTTAACAAAGTGGTTTACAACATAGAAATAAATAAACAAATGGTTCTCTATCCCCAGAGGGCTCACACTCTAAAAAAAAATACAGAAGAGTCATCAGCAACAGACACTGGAAAAGATGCCATGCTGGGGTAAAGAGGGACAGTTGCTCTCCCCTTGCTACATATAAGAGGACACCACTTTAAAAGGTGCCTTTTAGAACCAGTGCACAAGAAAATACAGAATCACTGCACAGCTCTATATTTTCTTCCACAAATTCTATACTGATGCGGCTCATGCATTAGCCAATGGGTTTTCTGCCAGGCTGTGTGAGGCTTAAGTTCTGCAGGCACTTCCTTCTCCCCACCAATCAGACTTTCTCCTAGAAGGTCCAGGCAGAAAACCCACAGAAGGTCCCTCGTAGAAATGTTCTCACTCTACCCAATGGAGAAAGCCAATGCGGGGGGGAGGGGGGAGACTCATTGTCACCAAAGTTGCCAAAGCTTCAGCAGCAGAAGCAGCAGCTCTTCCTTATTTTGGAAATGAAGAATATTAAAGCAGACGAATGAAGATTGGTATAAACTATTACCTTGAAATGCAGATCCAATTAGCATGTTACAAAGATTGTAGAAGTTACTTGAGTTTTCAAATCCTGGTATTAAAAGAACAAATGGGGGGGGGGGACGACGACACAAATCTCACCTATGGTGAAATTGTATTTTTATGTTTGAAATGACCTCACAGATATCTCCTAAGTGAAATTCATGAGTATCCACTTTGTATATTACATTAGAAGCAGTTACTCCAAAGCACATGTTAATAACATTTCCATGTAATGTTTTATAATGAGACTGGCTCTCAGTGGAAAGCACAATGAGAACTCTCACCAGGATATTGGGGGAAATGCAAGAGGAGGAGACATAAATTGGGAAACACCCCAGTACCCTCAAATTAACTGATATTATTCTGTCATACTCTCTGAAAGAACATCAGTATAAGAAATCACCAATTTCTTAGTTTTCCTCCTTAAATCCGTAACTTGGGTGCAAGAGACTGTGATTCCACTGGACAAGCACCCAACACCTTGTGGTCATCTCACCTGCAAACTAATACTCCTTGCATGAATGTTCAGAGCAACTACTGAAAGTGTGATGCCATGTGAACTAGCTCTGCACAACAATGGATGTGGTTATACATCCCCACCAGTAGGGGCAGCTGTAACCTATTCAGATCCTAAGGCAGCAATCCCATGATCACTTACTTGGTAGTAACCCACATTGAATTCACTGGGATTTACTTCTAGGTAAAGTTGCATCGGATCACGTTGTAAGAGTTAGCATAGATGTTACGGGGTAAGTCAGATGTAGTAACTGCTCACACAAATGGTTTACTTGCATGACCAGCTCTGCCTAAAATGGGAAAAGGGAGTGGTGCTATTATTTATATGGCTAATCAAATAATGATGCATATTTTTCCTATTCATGGAAGCTGTTGCCATTTTCTATGGGTCCCCACATTAAGTTATACAGGAAAATAAATTTGAAAATGCAACATCAGCACTAAGGTAGTAAAATACTGGACCACAGGCTACAACGTGTGAGGCTTTTTAGCTTGGAAAAAAGGTGATGAAAGGGAGACACAACTATAAATTATAAAATTATACACCACATGGAGAAGGAGAGAGGAGGTTTGTCTCTTTCTCACAATACTAGAATCAGGGCTCATGAAACTGAATGACAAGAGACAAAAGGAGATACGGGGGGGGGGGGTGTCACTGATCCTGGATCCGCACATAAGTGAATCTGCAGATGGGGGGGGGGGGCTGTACTTCTTCACACAGCATATAATTAGTTTTTGGAATATGTTGCCCCAAGTTATGGTGATGGCTACTAAAAGGAATTTGGACAAATTCATGGAGGACAAGTTATCAATAGTTAGTAATGATAACTACGCTCTGTCTCCATGTTCAGCAGCTGTGTGCTTTTGAATAAGCGTTGCAAGGGAAGGGAGTGCTTTCATCTCCTGCTTGTGGGCTTTCCTGAGGCATCTAGTTGGCCACTGCAGGAAAGAAGATGTTGAACTACTTGGGCCTTTGGCCTGATCCAGCAGAACTTTTTTTTAATGTTCTATGTACTGGGCTATTCAGACTGTGGGTAAGGGCGGGGGGGGGGGGTTTACACCTTTGAAATACAATTCCAGCATTTAAAGGGCACGTACACTCTCCCCACATGATGTACACGTACAAACTCCCCTAGCAGTTATGGCACCTGGCCTAGATGTCTTTAAAAGGGGTTTGGATAGATTCATGGAGGAAAAGACCATCACAGGTTACAAGCCATAAGCAACCTCTTGGCTTTAGAAGTAGGTTTTCTCTGTGCCAGGTGCAGGGGAGTGGCAGCAGGAAACAGGTTATCTTGTTGGCTGTGTGCTCTCGGAGGCATCTGGTGGGGCCACTGTGGGATACAGGAAGCTGGACTAGATGGGCCTTTGGCCTGATCCAGCAGGGCTTATGTTCTTAGGTACAGCAGGGAGAAGGTAGACAGTTCTCCTCCTAACAGGCTAGTTTGCAACACGCAGGAAACTGTTCAGGTCAAGCACTGAGCAATAGAACCGTTCTATTAGAACGTGCACGCCCTGCACTATGAAGCAGTACAGTCAGTCCAGAATTCCAACACCGCATTCTACTTAACGTGATGAAACTAGCGGCCATGAGGGCTTCGGAAGGGACCTGCACAGGAAAGCCCCAGTGCTACACTATACCCGTGCGGCCAGCGTGCGTCCAACGTGCGGGCCTGCCGACGGCAGCTGGCGCTGGCCCGTCGGCAGCCGACGTCCCCGCAGGGAAAAGGCTGGGCTACACTATAGCCGTGCGGCAAGCGTGCGTCCTGCGGTACGTCCTGCGTGCGGCACGCACGAGTACGCACGTCAAGTGCAGGCTGCCGATGGCAGCCGGCGCTGGCCCGTCGGCAGCCAACGTCCCCGCACGGGCAAAGTCGGCCTCGGCTCGACTTTTGCCCCGTTTCTGGAACGTCGGGCCAATGGGGGGCAGTCCTTGAACAGTAGGGGCGGGACACGTCTGTGGGGACCAGCTTCTGTCCAATCAGAAGCCACAACTGGAGAGCACGTGTGGCTTTGTTCCGGCTGCGTTCCAGCAGCGCTCCGGCTGCCGCTCCGGCTGCGAAACGCAGCCGCGACGCAGCCGCGAACAATGTAGCTCGGGCTGAAGTCGAGCTCGGCTCGACTTTTGCCCGTTCGGCTGCGTTCCGGCTGCGTCAGAACGCAGCCGCGACGCAGCCGTGGACAACGTAGCCCAGCCTTATTAAGGCTGATTCACACTAGCCCTTCCATGCGCGTTTTGGTTAACGTTTGGTCCTTTCGTGCGTTTTTCATGCTTGCGTCAGACGCAGCATGAGCTTACGCCGCAGCCAGGAGAGATGGTTTCGTTTTATCTTTTTGCTGCGCTCGCGTTTAAGCTAGCGTTTATGCTCCCGGTGCTAGGCAGCTCACCAATCAGAGAAGCGCATTTCTCTTCACCCAATCACAGCTGCGCTTTCTTCAAGAAGGCGGGCAAACGTTCAGAGAACTGCTAGATGCACGTAGAGACGCTAGAGTAGAGCAAAACGTGCACGGAAGGGCTAGTGTGAATCAGCCTTCAGCCTGTCTCGCCCTAGCGCGTGATCCTGAACGCAAGACTCGGAAACCTTTGCACGCGCGCTCAAAAATTGTACTACCTCTGTCCCGTGAAGCCGCCGTCGCAAGAGTTTCCTTCTTACGCCGGTCCGCCAATCAGAACGTCTGTCGTCATCACGAAGCGGCGATCGCGAGAAGAAACGATTCGATGACGGCGTTGCCATGGCGAAGCTGACGGACGCCGGTCTCAGCTCGCGATGCAGTCTGGGTCACGTAGTTTACGGCTCCTAGTTTGCGGCACTCTCTCTATGGAAAGGACTTCATTTCCCAACGTTCCCAGCGCGCGCCGGGAGGTCTGCGTGTCTGTCTTCTTCAATGGATGTTGTGGGACACCGACCCGAACTGTATCGTTGGCGGCGTTTCTGCCAGCCTACATCGCGGCAAAAGGCAAGGACTGAGTACCACTGAAACCTCACGGATCTTCTCCTTCCACTCCGCCGCCGGGCTCTGCTGTCATATAGACTCAATCTACACATTACTCAGAGTGCGGTGGTAAAATTCTGATCTGTTCTGCAGTGGAGTCATATTTTTAAATCCTCCCGCAAGCACAAAACCAAAAAAATCCTGTATGCAAACCAAGGAGAGATATGTGTTATTGCTAAGACTTTTCCCCAATGTGCTCATTTACTACATGCATGCAGTGATGTTCTTTGACATGGGGGAAGGATTCTAAAACATGACGCCACACCTACACTCTGAAGTGGAACAGATCAGAATTCTACCACCGACACCGCAGCTTACCAAATCACCCTGTGTAATGTGTTCTGGATCTTACAATATTAACCTATAGGTGTTCACTTTCAGGTACTGATAAAATGTGAGAAATGGCTTCTTGCAAGTCACTTTTAAACGCCCATTGGAGCAATGCTGAGCCCTGAAAGGGAACATGGTGGGAAGGGGCTTCTGCAATTGTTAAGCAATGTAATCTTAATCATATTTACTCAGAAGTAAGTCCCATTCATTTCAGCGGGACTAACGCTGCAATCTTGTGCACACTTTCCAGGGAGTGAGTCTCATTGAACACTGTAGGACTTACTTCTGAGTAAACATGAATGGGATTGCACTATTACTCTGTATTACATGTGTTTACAATTATAGCCCTAGCCTTCCTTGGGGCTTGTAAGGATGTACAATTTCCAATTAAAACAACAACAACTGGTCCTTTAATTTCACATTAATATGAATACTCAAGGGAATACTGGATGCTAAACTGTTTTTAATCTCTTCTTTATCCCAGCCAAAATTTGATGCTGACAATGTGGAGCATTGGATTAAGGTAAGAGGAAACAGTGATGTGGTGTCCACCTGTGTCTGTTTACTTATTCAATGGGAGTCGAATAATCATCCTGGATAAAATCAGATTACACGGTTTTGATCCTAATAGGACTGGCCCAAGGCTTCCTGAAGCCCAAGGCAGTATGCTAAGTGTTGTCCCCATTTACTGGATGTGCCTCTGTTCCTCCCACTCTGTGGATTTGAAAAAGAACCACAGCAAGAGGAAGTATGGAGGAAAGGAACACACCAATTCTGATTGAAGAAGTTGCACCAACATTTCCGTGCTAGCTGCATGGAAAATTCCAAAAAACGAGCTGGTTTGTTTTTCAGTTGACAGATATCTATATTACAGTACAGTACTCTATCCACAAATTCCAATGTGCAAAACATCCATTCAGAAGGCAGTTTTTAAACATGTTCTGTTCTGTCTTTAGGTTCAGATCCATTTGATATACTGATGAATCAGCACTTCAGAAGCAGATCTGTATTGGTGTCATTAAATTTTATATTTATGCAAACTGTGGCTGAAAACTGTAATTTACTGGCGACATGAAAATGTGGTGGTGGGAGAGAGTGGGGAGGGAAGACCGGGGTGTTGGGGGAGGGTCCATTGGCTGGGCTGGCCTGGGCGGGGTAGGGATACGCCGATAACCCAAGCCCCTTCCCGGGCCAGGCCAGCCTTACATGGCCTCCCTGGTTGTGCGCCATCTCCAGAGCCTCCAGGGCTTACACCTCTGGGGCTTATACCAGGGAAAGGGGACAGATGTCTCCTTCCCCTGAGATGAGCCCTGGCCGTGCTGGTGCAGGCCGCATCCTGCGCAGGATGATGTGGCCGACCATTTAGGCTGGCTGCTGCAAGTTGCATAGGATTGGGCTGTGGGTCAGTTTCTTCTATGAATACATGAAGCTGCCTTATAGTGAGTCAAATCATTGGTACATCTAGCCCAGTATTCTGATGGACGGTGGCTTGGCAGGGCTTCACGCTGGGATCTTCAGCCCTGCTACTTCAGAAATCTTTAACTAAAGATGTCAGGAATTGAACCTGGAATATTAGGATGCAAAGTATGTTAATCTTACTCCCACCATCTACCCTATATATTCCAGATATATTTATGTTTCTGTCTCTCATTCCTTTCTTTTTAGAGGGTGGAACAAGCCTCTGAGTTTGCTGTTTCTGAGGCCCTTTCTTATAAAAAGTCATCTTATTCTCGAGGTCTTCATGGTCCAGTGCTGGATTTGGAAACAACGGAGCAGCTGCAAGATCACGATGAGGCATATGTAGAAGGTATTGTATTTCCTAAACATGATGCTGTTAGCTCCTGTTGATCTAGAAAAAACTTGTAATCATCCACCTGTAGTCACTGGCCACATTCTGACAGCCCGATCCTGCCTAACTTTAGTCCAGTGGAGTGAGCGCTCCGCCGGCCTAAGAAGTTGCAAAAGTGCCATAAAGCACTTTTGCGGCTCCTCAGGAGTAAGCGGTGTTGGCGCAGAGGCTGCGCCGCTCACTCCACTGTCGCCCAGAATCTGCGCCTGCCAACCCAGGTAATTCCTAGGCTTGTCGGTTGGAGGGCGTTGGGAGGGCGGGCTGGGGTGGCGAGGGAGGGGGCCATTCGCCAGGCCGGCCTGGGAGGGGGCTGGGATATCGGTGCTGTGTTGCACCAATATCCAACATCCCTTCCCAGGCCAGGCAGGCCTTAACACGACCTTCCCGAATGCACGCCAGCTAAAGAGCTGTCGCGCATCCAAGGAGGCCCATTGGGGCCTCCGGCGCTTACACCGGGGGGAAGGGGACGAACCTGCACACCGTGCAGGCTTCAATGGGCTTAGAAAGCAGCGGCCCGCCCTTTGGGTTGGCTGCACATACTTGAGCAGGATTGGGCTGTTAAACTGGTAAGTAAATCATTCCATGTAAGCATTATTTTTAAAATGTTAAAAATTACCACTTAATCATGTGAGTTGTATCCTAGGTTCTTTTTATGAATGTTACAGTATAGCCTGCTTCGGCCTCCTAAGCTCAAGGCAGCTTAAAAATGAATCATCACATGTAAAAGAGCCAACATTTTTAAGGGAATGAAAATCTTAAACAAACTTACATGCAAGCCAGTATTACAGAAACTAGTGTGACTTGCTTCCAAATCATGTGTTGTTTAGGTCTGGATTATTAAGGGTGCAATCCAAACCTACTTAGGCTGCCGTTGTAACCAGCAGCCCAGTGAAAACAGGAGGTCGCAGAACGGAAAGGGGATTCAAATCCCCTTTGAATTCCTCTTTTGGAGGGGATTTGAATCCCCTTTCCATTCTGGGGCCTCCCGTTTTCACTGGGCCACTGGTTACAATGGCGGCCTAAGTAGGTTTGGATTGCGCCCTAAGTTGCTCTTGTTGAATTACAGCTACTCTTGTTGCCACTTCTGACCCCCACCATGTTCATTGTTGACCACTTTCATTGATGTAGCTCAAGAGCTTCTTAGTGACTGGATGAACTCAAAACTGAAGTTAGAACTGGCCAGTGATCAAGAGGATGCTGCTGAAGATCCAGCTGCTCACTCTATTCCTCCTCAGGAGCCCCCTGTTGGTTGTCAGAAGTATGAAAAGTTTGATGGTGAGAGAATTTGACTTGATTTCAAACATGCAGTGCAGCCCTAAGCAGTTTTACTCAGGATGAATTTGTGATGAGTCCTAGGAGTTTTGCTCCCTAGTAAGTGTGTTTAAGGTTGCAACCTTGGATTTGGAGAACATGTAGCTGGTGTGGTAGAAATAGTGGGTAAAATGTAATGGGAAATTGCTGTCAAAATGAATAGAACGTGCTTCCAGTTATATGTGTTCAGAGTTGAAGTGCCAAGGAAATAATATGGTGATGTGTTGAGATTGTTCTGTTTGTGACACATAGTGGCTAAGTGCTTAGAGGAAACTGTATTTGCTTTGAAAATTAATATTGACTGAGCAGTTCGGGCCCTCATTACAAACAAAAGGCTATAGTAACCAAAGATCTTACTTTGCATTTCTTATAAAAAAACAAAAATTCTCTTACTGTTAACATGCATATCTGAACTAGTCCCCTTGGCGCTGATAAAATAATGGTATGTGTAAAATATATACATACACACACACACACACACACACACACACACACACACACATGTTTTTGTTTTTTTGATTGTCGGGCAAAATATTCTGTATAGAACTATGCCAGATACTCCCCAGTTAACATTTTTGGCATGCAGGTGGGACTCTTGCAGGCTGGGGGGGGGGGGAATGTTCTGGGGGGGGGAATGTTCCCGAAGGCTCACCCTTACTGAGCTTGTTTATGCCTTTTTGCTTGGTAGTCATTGCTGCTGGTATGGTGTAATTTTGTTCCCCTTAACTGCTTTTTTTAAAGACCATGATTTCAATGATTACATTGTGAACAGGATGATGTCATGATTCCATGTAGCTAGTCTGATTTGGCCACAGTCTGATGTCATGAAGCCAATTCAGAATGAAGTCAGTGATTCCTGTTGGCAGCCCTCACCTAAAAATAGCTCAAGGGGGCATTTCTTGTAGGGGCAAAAATGTTTGTGAAACACAAAGTTATATATTCTTCTAAAACTTAACAACATCAATAATAACTTTATTTCAATCAATAATATGTTGAAGCCTCGAGAGGCTGAGTGACAGCTCCCTTATTAATTTTGCCTTTGGGGATTTTAAAATACACTGTACAATTGTTCTAATAGTACTATATGTAGTACTATATGAGGGAAGTTGTTCTCCCAAGTACTCCACCATGTAATGCTAGCAGGATAAATTACAGAGAAATGAGCATATGTCTTTCAAATTATATAAACACTTCAAGCAACTGACACTTTTTATTGCTTTTGGGTTTTATGGGGATTTTATTGCAGTAGTTTCTCACATCTTTAACATGACTTATACATTCTAGATTTGTATGGTTATTTGGAACAAGAAATGGAAAGTACCTCAGTGCAAGATTTTTTGCAGCATCTCTTGCAAAGTGAAGTTGTGGACAGTGGTATATTGGAAGACCTTAGAATTGAAGATCTCAAGGAGAAGAGGAAACCCAGAGACCCACGGATTACCATGGAGCTGAGGCATAAGCAGGTGAAGAAAAGGAGCCTTTTTTAATGTTAAAAACCCTTTACAGTACTTGGAGTAAAACTATCTTCTGGTATACACTGTTAAGAAATAACAATTGCCAAAAATGGAGTATTAAAACATTTTGACTAAGTTGTAGTTTACTGACCGTTTGCTGTGCAATATTTTAGTTGAAGTCAACACTAAATACTTGATAAATTGTGGATAATGCCAGTGTGTGTTCAAGGTCCTCTTATCCCACACCATGTATTTTTGTGTACTGCAACAGAAGCCAGTTTCTAGCATAACATTGCACCCATGACTTCCATTTTTTATTGTTTTTTCATGATAGTTTGTATGTCCACGTATAATCTAGGATTTTTGTGAGTGCAAGTTGTGGAGGAAATGATCACATGGAGATTTGAGGACCATAAATTAAACCCTGGCTGGCTAGTCGCCTCATCCCTTGCCACCCTGGCCCACCCTTCCCGCACCCTCCTGCCACCCGGCGCAGCACTTACCTGTGTCCGGCGGCATAGGTGTTGTCTGGAGGCGGAGTAAGCAGTGCTGGCGCCCTTACTCCCAGGGTGCCGTGAAAGTGCTTTACGGTACTTTCGCAACACCCTATGCCGGTGGAGCACTCGCTCCGCCGGCCTAAACCTGCGCAGGATTAGAACTTCTTTTTTTTCCTCTAGGAGCTCCAGTAGTGTAATACAATGAGTTAATGCCTTTGCTCTGATCTTTTGCCTTGCTCATGTTCAGGTAAAAGAAAAACGTCTGAGGCGCCAGCAGGAGTTAGAGCTTCAGAAACAAGAGAAAGCCCTGAAAAAATCTGCAATGTCAGAAGCCCAGAAGCAGCTCCAGGAGGAGAACAAGAAGAAGTTTCTGAAAGCCAGGAGAGAAGAAGAGGAAATTCAAAAGCAGATGGTGAAGCTGAGAAAAGAGATGGTCGAGAAAAGGCACCTCATGGAAGAAGCACGGAAAATGTAAGCTTACGGGAAAGAGAACATGGTAGTCAAGTGCGTTTTAGGTCCAGGGCATGGTCTGAAGTCAGCTGATACAAAAATCTTGATGAAGCTTAAGCATGACAGACTATGGTCAATGCCTGAATGGGAATCCTATGTATACTCCCTTCAATTCTAGGGATATATATGTAATAAATGTTAGTATCCTGTACCAAAGGTGCTGGAAATCCCCAAGCGTAGGTTTCCCCCCCCCCCCCCATCATCAGCTCCTAGTGAAATCTTTTTCTGATTTTGAGATGTTGAGGGAAACAGCTTTTCCTGGCTCCCAGATCTTTTCAACTTGCTGTGTGAAATAACTATCCAAGAAAGCACAATGCATGCCATTTGTTTGTTTACCCTGTACAAATTAAATCCGGAACCAAAACATTTTCATCAAGGGTGTCATTATATAATCTTTGACAATATTATGAGTGCCACTCAGTCCTATACATACTTACTTGGAAGTAAGTCCCACTGAGTTTAATAGGCTTTCTTCCAAGGATTTTTCAGATCTCCGTCTTAAAATTTAGATATTGCTTCATTCAAGGTCCAATATAAAAAAGCCCTGAAGAAAAGCCAAATACTGAACCACTTTTAAATGTGGTTATAAGAAAGTGCAGTTTAACTATTGATTATGGGTTTATCAATGTGAAGCAGTTGCTTTAGGCAGAAGGTTCCAAAGGCATACCATTTTACTGCCTTAAAAATTCAAAGCTCCTTGGAAGTAGAGCCTTTACATTCAGCAGTCTTTATTGCTCCTTGAAACGGGCATCTACTGCAATGGTGCAGTGGTGTCGCTATAACGGGGCCAGGGGGAGCAACAACCGCGGTCTCCTCGCGAGGAAGAGTCTTGAACTCAGTGGTTGCTTTTTTGCAGCCGGAGGGCTGCATGAGCACAAACGGGCTGAAATCGGCACATTTGTGTGTCCCTCCCTGGGTCCTAGAAGCCTTCATATGACGCCTTCCGGGAGTGCAGGGGGCGGGCCAATGACGTGAAACGCATGACAGGGCTAGCAACGCAACTGCAATTGTGCATCTCAGAAAGGGCCATAAAAAGGCAATGCTCTGCTGCTTGTCCCTTTGCCTTGAGTTTTGATAAATATTTTGTGCAAATCAGATACCCTACTACTAATGGGATTATGTATTATATTGTGTGAAAGGAATCATAGCTCAGAGACGGAGCACATACTTTTCACACAAACGGTCCCAGGTTCAATTCCTGGTGTCTCAATTTAAATAAGGATCATCAGGTAGAAGGTGATGAGAAACCCCGCCTCAGACTTTGGAGAGCTGCCAGTCAGAACAATAGACAGTACTATGTTAGATGGACCAGTGGTTTGACTCAGTATAACCAGATTCATACGTTCATCTTCCAGCTGCCTTTGTGTCATAAAACCATTATACTACTACTGTTACCTGATACTAAGCAATATTTGAAATAATGATTTTATGCAATTTCTAATTGAGAGAGATTTCCTTTTAATTTTTATGAAATGTAACTCTTTGCTATCTGCTGTTAATAGAATTGCACTCTGTAGAACTGTGTGATATATAAATGCATTGAATAATACTGAGTGTGAGTGAGAGAAGATACTGATAATTGAAAGTTGAGATGCCATACATTTTCCAGACCTAAATGTAAAGACCTGAGAACTAGCTCACAGTGACATGAGATGAACATCACAGTGCTCTCTTTTTCTAATATTTGCCTTTGACTAGGGTGCCCATATCCAAAAAGGGACAGGGTGCCTATACCTTTAACCATTGGAATTTGGGCAGGTGCAGCTCATCATGGAAGAGTGCAACAAGCTACACCTGCCCAAATTCCCTCTTCTTACAATAGTTAAAGGCATAGGCAACCCTGTCCCTTTTTGGATATGGGCACCCTACCTTTGACTCTTCATGAACTGTTTTATTTTTAGGGAAAGAAAGCGGCACAGTTTAAATCGCATGCAGAAGCTGGTAGGAATTGGCCTGCCTCTTGCTGTGCCAGCCCATCTGGATTGTGAGAAAGAACAACAAAGGAAGGAGAAACAAACCAGAATGCAAGAGCTACTGAGCAAGATTGACATTGCAAACCATAGGGTGAGAATATTCATTCACTGTTTTAGAACTTTGAACTCAGCATGGGTCTTGGGGAGCTCTCACTCAACCAAGAAACCCTGCTCATCAGGCCATCTTAGTACATGTGAAAAGCAGTTACAGAAATCCCAGAATGTTTCTTAAGAGATCTAGGATTGAGAGGAGACAAAAGCATTGTTGGTAGCAAGTAGCAGTTGCTTCTGATGAGTGGCAAAGCTGGGACTTGCTGTAAAAACCACCTTGAACTGGGAAATACAACACCATGGCTTGGATCAGATGTAACTCTAAACCATGGTTTAGTGTTACAAGCACGAACTTTGGGTTTGTGCACTCCCTCCCTGATGGAAGGGAAGGGAGGAGCACTTGTAATGATAAACAAGGCCAGTGTCACTTTTGCCGTGTACATATGGTTCTTTTCATCTCCTTTCTTTAATGGCCAGTAGCCCTTTAACTCAAGAAGAGGGTATTATTATTTTGGTGTTGGAAACTGCAGAGCATGGTTATGTCAGTTCTGTGTGCACAGAGCAAGAAAATGGGGGAGAACACACAGCACATGCTCCTATCCTATGCTACCAGGTAAGCATGCATAGGATTGCAACCTAAATTGCTATGGGGAGAGTTGTATCTGTTCTGGCTTCGGTCACCTGAGTGCCTGTTCTCTGACTGGGAGATCCCACCTCCATACCCATGCAGCTACTGTGATTTGTGTACTTATGATGCCACAAAGGTCATGAGAGAGTGTTGAAAGACTTGAGAGAGTAGATGAAGGGATAGACAGTAGATCTCTTCTAACATATTTTAAAGGCCTTTGTTTTTAAAGGGAGAAAACTTGAAACAGAAAATGACAATCCAATAACTGCCTTTTGTTATTGTCACACATACAATTATTTCAGACAAGATGAAGGGAGGAAAAGTCCGTTATGAAGGCAAGACAGGTTTAGTTTTATATTAAAAAGACTCTTGTTGGCTCCTCTTTGTTCTCAAAGCAGAGAGCTTGTGATATTGCTGAGGAAGGGAGATATAGCTTCAAGTGAGCCTGAAGCATTTGCTGCTGTCTTTAGAATGTTGGACTAAGAAAATCAGAACTGAAAAGACTGAACATGGACTATAATCATTGCTTTTATTAACCTTCTTAACAATGCAGTGCCTTCAGAAGTATTTCTCTGCCTGGTACAAAGTTATTCTGGATCTCAGGCTTAAGATGGGGAAGGCAAGGGCCCTTGCTGACTGGAAGTGCCAATTGAAGACCTTGCGGGCTTGGAGAGATTACACATGGTCTCAGAAATTGGAGCATGAGACTCAGAAAATGGAGAACCAGCTTCGAGATCAAAACAGGTAGCAGCATTTAAAATGATCTCTTCATCGAGAAGTTGATGGAGAGAGGAAAGTATCTAGTGATGTTTTTTAGGGTGCACCAGTTCCAGCATTAGAAATATTTGCATTTGAAGTGAAAAGTTAAAATAACATGCCCAGGTTTTTACTGGAGCGCTTTATTAGTAGTGTTGTTTCACGCACCTGTGATTCACTGTAGCTTTTTAAAAACGACAACGCCAAGGTGCATGCTGGAGGCTGTAAAATGACTTCCCCTTTGGAATCTTCAACTCAAAGCAACTGATTGACCTTACTTCATGTTTTGGCTGGCTCTGCTGGGAGTTCTATGTCCTCAACTGTGAAGGCCACCCTTCCCTGTGTCCCTTCCACAAAGCCTACCATGGACAGCATAGTATAAGTTTCTGTAACTCTTATTGTGAAGAGTAAAACTTGCCAGCCATTTCTAATGTTGTTCTCCATATTTTTCTTCTTGGACCTTGTGGTATGAAGTTTTGATGGTCACAAAATCTTGATGAGTAAAAGCCATTTTGGAAGAATCTATTATGATTTGCTATAAATTAAACTAGGAATCCATCTGCCTAATGCGGGGGTAGGCAGAATAAGGCCCATGAGCCACATCTGATCTGGCCCATGCAGCCTTGCATGGCTGTTGTGTGATAACTTGCCCATAGGCCAGTCATTATGGAGAAGACTTTTGGCAGGCAGCCAAAAGTTGTTTACCCCTGGCCTAATGCATCTGATGGGGACTATACTAATTGAGCTTTTATTAACATCACCCTCGTAATTTCTGTCTAGTGTTATTGCAATGGTTATAAAGCCCGTAAACAACAAACAGAAAAATGTGTTTTACAAAAGTAAGAGTCCCCTAGCTCTTTTTTAAGCAAACAAGAATCTTAGGCTGCATTTGCCCATTTTGTCTGCTAAAGGTATTGCAGATGTTGAAACAGTTCTAAAGTCTATGTGGAAATTCCAAGCCAGGTTGGGGAGGAGGGTACCACTATGAAATGTACAATTAATTTTAACAGGCATGTTGTTGTTGTTTCAGGAAAAAACGACTAGCTACAGAGTTTAATCACAAATGCATTTTGCGCCGTTATTTTGTTGAATGGCAGTGTTGGAGCCACGTAGAGGTGGAAAAGAGAGAGCTGCAGTTGAAAAAGGAGGAAACAAAGAGGAAAATGGCAAAGTTACTAGAGGGAGTGGTGCAAGGGAAACGTGCTACAGATGGCTTATTGGATGTCAGGAGAACTAATGAGACAGACGATGCCCATGATCAACCTGTAAGTAAGTCACAAAGAGTAATTCACAAAATTATAGGAAGCTGCCTTAAATAGAGTCAGACCCTTGGTCCATCTAGCGCAGTAGTATTGACAGTGGCTAACAGCGGCTCTCCGGGGTTTCTGACAGGGGTCTCCCACCCTAAGTAGAGATGCCAGGATTGAACGTGGGACCTTCTACCTGCAAAGTATCATAGACTTGGAAGGAGATGATGTAGTTCAACCCTTTGCTCAGTGTAGCCAAGTACTACAGCATCCCTGGCAAGTGGCTGTCCAGCCTCTGCTTGAAAACGTCCAACGAGAGAGAGCCCATACTGCACGAGGCAGACTGTTTCAGTGCTGGACAGCTCTTACGGTTAGGAAATGCTTCCTAATATCCCCTGCTAACTGGCAAGAGGAACCTTTTCAAGTGGTGGTCTTATATTTAGCAGAGGGAGTGTAACTGTCCTTTTTCATCCCAACACAGTGTCTTTTCTTGTGGCTGTTTGCTGGTGCTCTTCTGCATCTGTTTAGATTGTGAGCCCTTTTGGGACAGAGAGCCATTTAATTATATGATTATTATTTTTCTGTAAACCGCTTTGTGAACTTTTTTGTTGAAAAGCAGTATATACGGTAAATACTTTTAATAATAATAATAATTAATAATAATGTCTAGCCTAAATCTACTTCCCTGTAGTTTCAGTCCATTGGTTCTAGTCCTGCTCTAGGAGCTACAGAGAGCAAGTCGTCCTTCTGTGTGACAGCCCTTCAAATCCTATATGCAAATCAATGTGGGATCTTTTTTCAGAGAGCGGGGAAGAAAGTGGAGGGAGAAAATGCACACGCTCAACGCCCATATTTGGTTTTCTGCTTGTGTCTTAGGAGCTCTAAATCACAAGTGAACCGGCCTGAAGCACAAAGTTTCCTAAAACAGTTGATCACTGTCTAGTTATCATACTGGATGGTTACTCCCTCCTTTTTCTAAGCAACAAGGTTTATGTTTTTGCTATGCATAACCTGAACATAGGCCCATTAAATGGCCAATGACAATTGTTACACAGTATGTTTGACAGTGGGTGGCGCAGCGGGTTAAACTGCTGAACCATGAGCTGTCGATCGAAAGGTCGGCAGTTCGAATCCGCGACGGGGTGAGCTCTCGTTGCTTGGCCAGCTCCTGCCAACCTAGCAGTTCCAAAGCATGTTAATGCGAGTAGATAAATAGGTACCGCTTGCGGGAAGGTAAACAGCGCTCTGTGTTCCAGCCACATGCTACGTGCTGCGGCAAGGAGAGTCTTGCCGGCCACATGACCACGGAGGCGTCTTTGGACAACGCTGGCTCTTCGGCTTTGAAATGGGGATGAGCACCACACCCTAGAGTCGGACACGACTGGACTTATTTCTTCGAGTCTAAGGCGCCATCGATTCTAAGGCGCACCTTTACTTTCAGTACCACCAGCAGGGGAAAAAAAATCCATCGATTGTAAGACTAACCTCCCTTCATTGAATCTACCCACTCAGCACCAACTCTCCCCAGCATGTCTCCTGCAGCTGAGGATGACTGAGTGCACTGCCTTTGCATAGCATTTCTGGCCCAGCCAGAAAGTGCCATCTCCTTCGTTACCTGGGCTTGGGGGAGCTTCAGGGAGGCCTGCACAACCCTCTGCAGGCCTCCCTGATCTTCAGTTCGGCGAAAAACAGCGATTTTTGGCAATTTCTGGTTTTCGCGAAAACCGAAAATGGCTGAAAATCAACGTTTTTTGCCGAACTGAAGATCGGGGAGGCCTGCAGAGGGTCGCGTAGGTCTCCCTGAAGCTCCCCCAAGCCCCAGTAAGTAAGAAGATAGCATTTTGGGGTGCTTTTTGGAGACCTTCAATTCTAAGACGCACCCCATTTTTTGAAATGCTTAATTGGGAAAAAACATGCGTCTTAGAATTGAAGAAATACAGTAATTGTCAGGGGTCACCTTTACCTTTATGTATGACAGACCTGACCACGGTGATCCATGCCACGGTGACATTGCGACTAGATTATTGTAACGTGCTCTACGTGGGGCTGCCCTTGAAGACGATTCTGAAACTGCAATTAGTGCAGAATGTGGTGGCCCGTGTAGTCACTGGAGGTAGGCGGTTTGACTTTGTCGGGCCGCTCCTCCGACGGCTGCACTGGCTGCCGATTCGTTTCCGGGCCCAATTCAATGTGCTGGTTTTGACCTTTAAAGCCCTATACAGCTTGGGGCCAGGATATTTGAGAGACTACTTCTATATAGTCCGGCTCGTCTCCTTAGATCATCAGATAAGGCCCTTTTGCGGGTACCGTCGCCCAGGGAGGTGCGAGGGGCGGCGGCCAGAAATAGGGCCTTCTCAGTAGTGGCACCAACCTTATGGAATTCCCTCCCCTTTGACTTACGAACTGCTCCCTCCTTGGACACTTTCCGGCGAGGCCTAAAAACCTTCTTGTTCAAAGAAGCCTTCTGAGTCCTTGCCTTTTTTTTTAACATTCTGCTAGTACAGGTGGGGCGCTGCTGTTTCTATGATCTGTTTTAATTGTAATAATTTTTAATCAATTTTTAGATGTTGTTTTTATTAGTTTTTGTTAACTGTTTTTTATTGTTTTGAAACTAACTATTTATGTATGTGTTTTTTTGGTATTGTATTTTTAACGTCTTTTTAACATGTATTTTTTTCTGTTGTAAGCCTTGGGTCCCTTCGGGGAGAACGGCGGGATAGAAATATTGTAAATAAAATAAATGACCAGACGTGTTAGCAAGATCTTTTTCCAAATTGCAATCAGATTGCAGAACAAATGTATTGGGTGGCAACCACAATTTCCCTTCCTCTCAGGCAAAGATTCTTTGTTTCAGAGCAAGGGAAACTGTGGATGCCCCCCTCCCCCCATGGGTAAAGCAGTCTTGTGTTTGGTGCAGTAGGATAATTTGTTTGTTGGGGAGACATTTGTGGGCAGTTGTAAAGATGTTGGAGCTGTTCGGAAAGAGCATGGGGCAGATGTAGTTACTAACTATTCTGTAGGGTTCTGGTCTTCTTCCTGCTTATATTTCAGCCTCTTGCTGTCTAAGGAAGCAAAGAGGTGGGAGAATCTAGAATGCCTAAATATCATGAAAAAACAGGGTGGTTGTTTTTTCCCAGCAGAGCAGATTCTGAGAGACTCTGGGAACAGTTGCAGCTTCATGAATCAAAAATGCTGGTTCAATAAGAACTGATGTTTTGATTTTCATATTTAGTGAAAAGCTTCTCCTCCGTTTTTTCAGGAGGAGCCCTCAATTGCAAAAGCTGAAAGAGCAAATTCCTCCTCTCCAGAGACAGGTCAGAAATTGGATCTTCATTCACCAAAGCAGCCAAAATGGGCATGGCAGGTCACCCTGAAGCATGCTGCTTTGAATGCACAGGACCGGGCTGTGTTTGGAAACCAACTGCAAAATTCCACACGGCAACTTGTTAACCCCCGTCAGAAAGTGGCTCCTGCCTTCTTGAGACCCTTTGAACACCGTCATGCCTTCCAGCAGCAGCTGATTGAAGAACAGAGGTGGCAACTTCAAGAGCAGCAAAAACTGATCCTTGAACTTCAGGAAAACGAGAGGCTGAAGAGGGCCAGGAAGGATGCTGAGCAAGCTACAGCTGCTACTATGGCACTTGACAATCCTACTCCAAAAACTAGGGAAGAAAATCAGTTGAGAGAGAATCAATCAAATTACAAGAATACGCAGCCGTCAAGGTACAGTGGCAAGAACACAAAGATCTAGTTCTCCAATGTGTCTACATATCAGGGCTTCTTGAACTTTGGGTTGCAACCCCATGCAGAGGTAGGTTGTGAGTTGGGCCCATGTGCCCGCCCCTGCCTCTTTTTGGCACCAAATTGGATCCAAATGGAAGCAACCTGAGGCCACTCCCAGGTCGCGACTCACCTCCTGCAGCTGCTCCTGGCACAGCACGACCTACAGAAGCCTCTACAGGCCTCAGAAGGCCTTCGGAAGTGACTTCTGGGTCACTTCTGGTCTGGATTCACCGACGTGACTTCTGGTCGCATCGGGAGGACTCTCTGAGGCCTCCGGAGGCTGTGCTGTGCTGGGAGCAACTGCCACCAGCGGGGAAGAAGGTGGGACTTTGCCGCACCAAGATTGGGAACCCCTGGTCCACACAATGTCCAGTTGGGATAGCAGCCGGAAAGCAACACTATGAGGAATTTGTTGGTTCGTTAGAGGATGGTTGCCGAATGTGGTGCAAATGGATCATTCTTCCTACGTTGCTTGAATATTTTCATAGCTAATAGCAATTTGAATACAATAAAATACCATCAGTAGCAGGCTCCTTCCAAAGGTCTCTGCATACTTTACAAATGCATGAGGAGACACAACATTTAGCAAGACGCCATGTATACTATTTATTTAAAATATTTAATATCCTACCTTCCCCTCCCCATCTGGAGGTGCTGATAGCAGCTTACGGTATTTTTCTACATAATTTTAGAATGCAAAAGTAAAGGTTGGGTGTCCTCCTCACAAGACAGTTGGTGTTTCTATTTGAAGCGAAAGGGCATTGTACAGCTTAAAAAGGTTCCAGCAGATAGAAGTGGTGATGGTGATGCTTCACTTTGCTAGCTTTTCCTTCTCCTTCTCACAGGGTAGCTGGTGTTTCAGTTATTATGTGATTCCGCATGTCATGGAATCTCCTTCCTCGTCTCCCACCATTTCAGACCAAATGTGATTACTGTATTTCTCATATCTCTGGCCAACTCACTAGTTCTTCACATTGCAGAATTATTGCTTAAAGCAGTGATCAGCCTTTTTCTTCACAAGGCACACTGACCTCTATGGTCTTCTCTAAGGTCTTCGCCTCTTGTGATGTCACTTCTGACTTCTGGGAGACTCTTCCAGGTTCTGCGGCTCTGTTTCTAGGGCACCTCTCTAGGCTAGGGCAACTCCTTAGAGCCGGTGAAGGAAAAGGGACAGACAATTCGTTACTACAGACAGTGGCCCTAAAAACAGAGCTGCAGAACTCAGAAGAGTTTTTCGGCGATTTCCAACTGCTGTGCTCCAAACTCCCACAGCACACTTTGTGGCACACTAGTTGAAAGTCGCTGGCTTAAAGCATTAAATTGGCCCATATAGTAGTTAGGCACATCAAAGACGTAAATTCCTATGCTTAAAAAAAACCACCTGTGTGCGTGTGCATTGATAATAATGTTATAGTTATTGTGAGGTGTAAAAAATAAATCACAACAAACGTTCTCAAAATACACTTGTTTTTGCAACTTTACTTATATTCTAGGCTCAAAAAAGTTTTGATTTAAGCCAACGTTTAAGGTGCTTACAAATTCACCCATGCATCAAAAAGCATGAGGATTGTAACTTAAGGTGGCATCTTTAATTCCTGTATCTTCTAAGCAGTAAATCTGGTCTACAAGCTTGTATACTGTGCTGGCTTATAACGTGCACCTACACTTCCCCTCGGTCTTTCCATTCCCACCAACTCTCTCTGCAAGTTGGGAGGGGGGGGGAAGGCTAAAGCTAGGGTTAGTAGAATGTCAACATTTAATAAGATTTATGCCTTTGTATTCTAAACTTTTGATTCTGGTGACTCGCCTTTCCCAAACCTTATTTTAAATTGTAGAACCCAGTCTTGTGCATGTTTAAGTAAGAGTAAAACCAGCAAAGCAACTCTTCTTCCTTTATGTGAAATATTTGCTTTCTTGTCTTGCTTTCTTTTTCTTGGTCTCTCTTTCACTATCTGATTCTTTCAGGTCAGAAAATCACCAACTAGCTGCGCAAAGCAGGAAGAATTTGAAGGTGCTTTCCTCACCCCATCCCTTACTCAAAGGTATAATCCTTGCTCAAGACTATTCCAGGGAAGCTCTGGTAAATGGTCAGACAATGCAGTACAACACATTAAGGGCGAAATCCTGTGTAGAGATCCGGTCAGAGGCCCAGGGCCGCCCGCCGGATCCTATCCCCACTCCGGGCTGCGCTGCACTGCTGCAATCTAGAGGTCTACTCGGACGTAAACCGGGCCAGGCCCAATCGGCCTCCTCAGATTTTCGCCAGCTAAATAGCTGGCGGACGTAGGAGGAGGCTGTGTAACGATCAAGCCAGCTTGGTGGGGATGGGATATGGCGGATGCCATCCCTGCCCCCTCCCGGGCCAGCTCAGCCAATGCCCCCCTCCTCGTCGTCCGGGCCGCCCATGCGGCAGCCACCAGAGCCTTACCTTCCTCTGGTGGCCACATGGATGTCCTGGCGCCGGAGTGAAGGCGGCCGGCCTCCCTTACTCCCGAGTCGTCGCAAACGTGCCTTGTGGCACATTTGCGACGGCTTCCGGCGCTGGAGCACTTGCTCCGGCGACAGAAACTTAGTGTGGATCTGGCTGTAAGTTAAGGAGTGACTAAGCACTTCACAGTTCAGGACTAGTTCAGTTGGGGCTCCACCCCCAAGATAGTTGAATATATAGCTGAGTACTAAGTCATAAGCTTAACACACCCGAAAGCTTTTTCCAAGGTGTTTTGATGAGTCACAATGTGGACATGAGTCGAACCATTTACACACATTCTGAAATCTTGTGCTGTCACCTTTGTGAGCCCCCACTCAGCCATGAAACGTACTGGCTGTCTTCTGTGTAAACTGCCTCATAGGGTAGTGTGAAACCTGAGCTGGTGTTGTACTGCTTTTACCCCCTGCTCCCTAGGATCTCCCATGAGGCTCCCAAACTGATGGAAATTTACTCAGACTTGTTGTTCATCAACCCCATGTTGATGACAGTGTGTCTGGTGTAGCGAAGAGAGGGATAGGTGTTCAGGATGGATGAATATTATTTATGATAAATGAGTGGGATGAGATCTAATTCTGTCTGAAATGGATGTAGAAAACCACCAGTCACAATACACATCCATGATACCAGCAAGTTCAGTCACATTCTGTTCTTCCTCAGTTCTGCTCCATTTTCTGAGATAATATAATTTTAACTACCTGATATTGGGGGCTACAGGATAATATCACCATCATGTCCTGCACATCATGTTCTCTGTCTCAGGGACATTGTCAGGATAGAACGTTGAGCTATGTAGACCATTAGTCTGTTGCAGCAGGGCATGTTTTACTTTTTCATTGGTTCTGTGAGATCAAGTCAAGCACAACAAAAAGAATGATTTGTGTCCCAAAGCTCCATTTGCCTTAATCCTTGTTCCCCTTTTCCCCCAATACCCTAGCCATGGAAGAAAGGGCAATTCAGCGAGCAGAACGGAGGAGGAAACTGGAAGAAGCAAAGACAAAACGAGAAGAGGAGAAGCTGGTAAATAAAATGGAATGCTAGCCTTGCCTCTTCTCTTCCCTTGAGGGAAGTTTCAGGTTGTTGTGGTCAGAGAACGAAAAACAAAACAAAAAGGAGAGTAGTATCAAGTCAGGTAAAACTTAATAAGAAAACCAAAGGTGCAGGCCCAATGTCTTGTCTAAAAATGAAAATCAAACTCCTATAAAATGCTTCATGGTGTACTTCATAACAATGTACAGTACTGGCTTAGTGGATCAGACTGAGGTTCTTCAGATCTAGTTGTTCATTTTATTTTCAGTGGCCTGCCAGTTGCCTCTAGAAGGAAAATAAGCAGGGCATGATGATGGTAGCCATCTCCAGTTATTTGTCCCCAATGTCTGGTACTCAAGCGGTATACTGCCTCTCAACCTGGAGATCTCACTTTGTTGTCATGACTAATAGCTATTGGTAGAGCTTTTCTCCACAATGTTATTCAGGAATACAGAAGCATGCACCAATCTGATGATTCAGGATAACGGAAAATCATCTTCATGTATCCTTATAGAACATATGCCTAGCAAAATTCAACAGGCCCAGGGCATTAAGCTTATATTGTCTAGGTTCATCTGATAAACGCTGTTTCTGTGTTATCTGGTCTGCAAATTCTGTATTCCTGGGGTGGTGGTGGTTGAATTTAAATGTGGTGGGTTTAGCTTGCTTTGTTCTGTTTTTCCATTTTCAGGCCAGGATGCAGGCTGAAGAGGAGGAGCGTCAGAGGCAAGAAGCAGCAGAAAAGGAGGCTCAGCTAGAGAAGAGGCGAGAGGACAGGAGACAGCAGAAAATGGTGAACTGAATATTGTGCTCACTCTGTTTCACACCTCTAGCACTAGAAAGCAGCACTCATGACGAGCTGTTCAGTGGCCACTTGGTAATAAGCTGGGGGGTGCCACTCTGTCTATGTAAAGTGGTAGTCAGAGGTGAAGAAACCACCTCTGCTTTCGTTCTCCTCTTGTTATTGCCATTCCAGCCATTCATTTTTCAGAACATTATTGGCAGTCACTGAATGAAGCCATCTTCATGTAATGAACGTGAACAGGGCTGTGGGCAAAACAGTTGTTCTTAACCAGTGGACATGTCATCTAATGGCATCTCAAAGAAAAGAAAAAACTGGTGGGCCATTCAGAATTATATTTGTGTGTGTGACGGTCTTGTGGTGAGTCTGACAGTGATGCCATTGCACCATCTAATAGGTGCCCGTGACATCGGCACAGTCTCTATTCCTGTAGAAATTGATGTGTGATAGTTGCACCTGCTAGGAGAAGAATCTCTGTTCACCAGCAACTGCAGCTAGTGGACCTGAGTGCGTGGAAATAGTTACTGAAAATGGAAATAGTTTCTGGAGTAGTGATGCTGTACAGTGTCTGGAGAAGTCCAAACAGTACTCTTGGTAGCAACTCCCTCATTACATTAATACTGGTAATATGTTTCAAGACGAAATTGAAAGTAGTAACCATCCTTGGTGAGGTATCCTAACCCCATGAACTGGATCTGTTCTATTTCCTTAATCATACAGAAGGAACTGGATAAAAAGAGAAGACATGAGAGGGAGCAGGAACTCCTGTCAAAAGCCAAGGTGCATTATGATAAGGCCCTGCTCAAAAAATGGGGTCTGGAGCCCTGGAAGAGACTAATAGAGCAAACTCAGCAAAATAGTGTGGTGAGTAAAAATGGTGCCTCCTTGTAAACTTGCCTGAGAACTCCTCAGCCAATCTCCCACTGTTCCCCAGGGCAGGGCCATTCAGAGGGATTTTATCAGGGGTTACAAAGTTTCTTTTGGGCCCCTTCCCTACATATGAATTTGGCTCCTGGGCCCCCCTTTTTTTGCCCCAGGGCCCCCTCTTTGACCCGTTTTTTGCCCTGGACCTGGGTACAAATTACCCCCTTCTCAGAGGCCCTGCCCCAGGGTATTGATAGCGGGAGTGTGAAAGCTCCTGTCTATCAATTAATGTCCATGCGAACAGTGGGAATTGCTTCCTTCTCTCTCTCCTGATTTGCTCATACATCCTGGATGTGCTATGAGAAATCATCTATGTCAGAGGTTCCCAACCTTTTTCGGTGGTGTACCACCTCTGCAGCCGTGTACCACCGGAAGTAAGTGCTGATGATGTCATTGGCACTTTCAGGTTTGCGGCCGCGTTGGAGCACAAAAAGACAGGTAAGGAGCAAGGGCGGGAGGGAGGGCCCTTCCCCGCTCGGAAAGCCAGTTTGGCAGAGCTCAAGCCGCTGCTTTTTGGCCTCTGGCACTGCACGGAGTGGGCGGCATGGTGGCCGCCATCTTGACCATCCATGTACCACCAGCCTGTGGTCTGTGTACCACTAGTGGTACGCAGACCACAGGTTGGGAACCGCTGGTTTATATCATGCTAGTTCTGACGAGGAGTGAGAGAAACAGCCGGGGTGAAATTTAAAAGGGTAAGAGAAATTACATAGATTTATAATAATGCAGTAGGTGAGTTTCCTCACAGCAAATGTACTGAGTAATGCAAGATAATCTCTCACCTAATGTTTATCAAGTGTAATCTGTTAGATTTCATTTTGGGCTAGCTTTTTATCAGCCAGATATAGGGAAGTTTGATCAAGTATTATGTGAGTATCTTACATCCTGTTTTGTTAGGCTGTGGTGTTAGTGTTGCTTGCCCAAAGGATGAACTAGAAATTTAACCAATAAATAAATAATAGCCATCTGTATTCGCACACAAAGGCTGCAATCCTATCCACACTTAACTAGGAGTAAGCTCCATTGACTATAATGGGACTTACTTCTGAGTAGACAGGCATAGGATTGCATTGCAAGTCAGGAACATTTCTGACTCCAGTCACCAATCCAGAACTTGCTGTTTATTTCATATTACAAGTAGTGAAGAAAATGCAGCATATTATTAAACCACAAGATGGAAAGGTTAACATGCTTGCTCTGAAAACATGACATGAATGTGAAATAGTGAATAGAAACAGCAAAAATGTTGGTTATTGGTGATGGGAGCTTGACTGTTAAGTCAGGGTAATGTTGCAGTGGGGCTTCCATGGCTACAGCCTCTCAGCAGTCATTTCAGTAACTTTTTGTTTGTCTTTTTCTCTGTGCTCAGGTGGCTCAAAGGCATCATTGCTTCACATTACAAAGAAACTGTCTGCTTGCTTGGCTTCATCATGTCCAAGAGACCCTTGCTGGGAAAATAGCTCAGGCTGAGGAACTTTATTTCTCTTTGTTACTGAGAAGATTTTTCAGGATCTGGATAAAGGTGAGCAAGGAAAAAAAGGGTATTCCAAAACAGCTTTTGGGTCTGAGGCTACATTCCTATGCACACTTCTCTACGAGTAAGCCTTACTGACCACAATGAGACTTGCCTCCGAGTAAACAATGCATAGGATTGCAGTACCAAACTGCAGACGGTCAATGGATTCTAATCTGGGCTGCTGTGGACTGAGGAATGGTGCAATTCTGTCTAAAGGCGCTCTGGCGGAGCGATAGCTCCGCCAGCGCTGGGTGTTGTAAACGTGCCGTAGGGTATGTTTTCGACACCCGGTGAATAGGCTCCAACCCATATCCAGCCTGTCCACCGTGCCAAGCAGGTAAGTCCCCGTCGGTTGGCAGAGGGGTGGGGGAGTTTTGAGGGTGGGTGGAATTGGCCAGCCAGGCAAGGGACGGGGGAGGGATCATTGACAGCGCACTCTGCTGAATCCTATCCCCCGTCCCAGGCCAGGCTGGCCTTACACTGTCTCCTTGGATTGCACCAGTCTTTTTGCCAGAGCACATCCGAGGAGGCCCATTGGGTCTGCTGGGGCTCTCCCTGGGGGAAAGGGACAAATGTCCCTTTCTCCCGATGAGTGCTCCAGCTCCGCCGGAGCGGGCCCACTCCTGGCTAGGATGCAGCGGTTGCCTTAGATGTGCCTCCACTGCATTCTAGACAGGATTGCGTTGCCCGTCTTGTTTCACTTACTAGTAGGTTGTGGAATAATGAAGGTGGGGGTAGGGGGAGGGATGGGCCCACCTGTAGAATTCCTCACAACCAGTTTATCCATGATGTGACACTGTGCTGTATATTCTTGGACTATGGCCTCACACAACCTATTCCTGTTTAAGGACTGCTTGAGGGCACAGACTGTTGAAAGCCTAAGTAGATTCAGGCAGTCCTTGACTTGCTATGGCACCACTGTGGTGATGGGGGACTCTTTGCATGCATTGCACCCAGGAGCTGGACCAAGATCAACCTGTGTGACTGTCCTAACCTGTTTCCAGTGTGCATGGAGGAGTCTGGAACCATAGCACCTTGCTCCTCCAACACATTTGGCTGGGGAAGGATTGTGCCCTAGGTTTTTCTTTAAGAAAAATGGAGACTGAGATTCTCAGGATGCTAAATTGTACATTCAATACTGAATGTTATGCCTCCGTGGAATATATACATTTCTGGCCATTGTCATACACTTTACTGTTCCCATTCTAATGCCATTGGTCTCTTGTTTTCCTACACGCACACTGTTTCACTCCTCTATCCCTTTTTAACTCTGTGTTGCTGTGTGCCTGTATCGAACCTAAACATTGCTCAGATGTGTGTTCCATACTTCTTTTTGCTTTCTAGTACAAGGATTTTGCATCTACCCTGGAAGAGAATGCAAATAAACTCTATGAAATGTCTCTTAAGAAGAAGGTCTTTTGGGCTTGGTTTGATATGTTCAATGAAGAGAAAAGTGCTTTCTGGGAAAAACAGAAGGTTGCAAATCAGTATAGTGACAGGTGACTATAAAAATACAATATATGTTGTTTTTACTTGAATTGTATTTTCTGCAAGAAATAGTTAGCCTTTTCCTGTGTGTATGCTTGTACCATAATGGCCATGCTTGTACCAAATGAATGCAAAGCAATTATTGATTCTGATATACAGTATTTTAGTTGTTGTTGTTGTTTTTGCTGCCACCTAGCAAGCACATCTGTGTCTGGTGCTTCGAGCATCTTTTCCCGGACAAAGCCCTTTGAACAAAGAATGAAATGTAGGGACATGTTAGAGATTTTTTCTACTTGTGGACCATGGTCTTTAAACCTGAAAAGTTTTATATCAATGTATTAAACAGAGTAAAGAAGTACGCTTAATGGGTTTTCCAGCCATGTATTTAATGTAAGGAAATACAGATAGAAACTTTCCTGAAACTTGCCAGTGGAAAATCCTTTGATGTCCGCGATCTCTTTAAAGAGGCAAGCAGCTGAGCTGTGCTCCCCCGGACTTTCCGATGCTGGCAGGCAATATTGCTAACAGTTGCTGATGTTTAGTTACACACTTGTAACCTTATCAAAGCAAACACACGAACCAACACGGCTTCAAGCTGGTAGATGTTACTGTCTTTCGAGGAACATCGTTACTTTTTATAGTTGAGAAGCACTAGAAGCGCGCGAAGCGCTAACCGCTGATTCAAAACGGAAGCGGCTTGTTGACCTAGTTACGCGTGTCCTGCATTGACCTCTTAAAGGGAAACTGTTGTGGCTTACCCTGTAACAGAGTGAGTGAGGTAAAGAACAGGCTGATCAATTAGAGGCAAAGGCAGGTTGTTGGACTATGGCCTCACACAACCGATTAAACAGATTTTGTTTGGAAGACACACCTGTTAAAAGTTTAGAGCTAGTACAGATTTGATAGCAACATGAAATTCCCTCTCCTAGTTCAGTTTTGAGTCATCCGTATTATATTTTTCATTGAAAGTGCATAAATTTTAGAGAGCATTTCCTTTTGAGTATTCGATAATTGGAAATGTTTCAGATAGTGTCAATTGTTTGTTCAGACTGCTCTCAGACGTAATCCATAATGAATATATTTTGGAATTGGCAGGTATGGGGGGGGGGGAGGAAGTGGCAAATCACTAAAGGTACAATATCCTGTCAATAAAACTCTTTCATAGAGCCTTGAGGTTTTCTCCTTTTTTAATATTTTTCTGGCTTTTTGTGCTGCCCCCTCCATTGTTTTTTTCTTTGTAAACTTTGAAGGCCTGCTTCAAAGGCAGAATGAAGCCTGCTGTGCTATGTCATGTGAGTTATTGGTCTTTTTTTTTTTTAAGGTAAGGTGTCCTGGATATGTGCTGATGGAAAAAGAATAATGAGATCCAAGTTCTCCATACAGGCTAGACAAGAAAATTTACAACTGTCACAGCCTAATCCTAACCAACTTTCCAGCACTGATGCAGCCGTGCCAACGGGGTGTACGCTGCATTCTGTGGTGCAGCAATTCTGCATTCTGGGGAGCAATCGTGGAGGCCTCCTCAAGGTAAGGGAACATTTGTTCCCTTACCTGGGGGCTAATTTGCGACTCCCCTTCATGGATCATTGCCTTGTCGTGGCGAAGGGGCTTGCGTAACTCAATGAAGCCATGAGCTATGCCGTGCAGGGACACCCAAGACGGACAGGTCGTAGCAGAGAGTTCTGACTAAAAGTGATCCACTGGAGAAGGAAATGGCAACCCACTCCAGTAACCTTGCCAAGAAAATCCCATGAACAGTTCCAAAAGGCTACAAGATATGACGCCGGAAGATGAGCCCCTCAGGTCGGAAGGTGTCCAATATGCTACTGAGGAAGAGCGGAGGACTATTCCAAGTAGACCCAGAAAGAGTGAAGCGGCTGGGCCAAAGCCAATAGGACGTCCAGCTGTGGATGTGTCTGAGGTTGAAAGGAAAATCCAATGCTGCAAGGAGCAATATTGCTTAGGAACATGGAATGTGAGGTCTATGAATCAAGGCAAGCTGGATGTGGTCAAAGATGAGATGATAAGATTGAACATTGACATCTTGGGAATCAGCGAACTAAAATGGACGGGCATGGGCGAATTTAATTCAGGTGACCATCATATCTACTACTGTGGGCATGAATCCCTTAGAAGAAATGGAGTAGCCCTCATAGTCAATAAAAGAGTGGGAAAGGCAGTACTGGGGTGCAACCTCAAAAACGACAGAATGATTTCAGTTCGAATCCAAGGCAAACCATTCAACATTACAGTAATCCAAGTGTATGCCCCAACCACTGATGCCGAAGAAGATGAAGTTGACCGGTTCTATGAAGACCTACAACACCTTCTAGAACTAGCACCCAAAAAAGATGTCCTTTACATCATAGGAGACTGGAATGCTAAAGTAGGAAATGAAGAAATAAACGGAACAACAGGCAAGTTTGGCCTTGGAGCGCAAAATGAAGCAGGGCGAAGGCTAACGGAGTTCTGTCAAGAGAACACGCTGGTCATAGCAAACACTCTTTTCCAACAACACAAGAGGCGACTCTACACATGGACATCACCAGATGGTCAATACCGAAACCAGATCGATTATGTGCTTTGCAGCCAAAGATGGAGAAGCTCTATACAATCAGTAAAAACAAGACCTGGAGCTGACTGTGGTTCAGATCATGAGCTTCTTCTTGCAAAATTCAGGCTTAAATTGAAGAATGTAGGGAACACCACTAGACCAGTCAGATATGACCTAAACCATATCCCTTATGAGTATACAGTGGAGGTGAAGAATAGGTTTAGGGCATTAGACCTGGTAGACAGAGTGCCTGAAGAACTATGGACGGAAGTTCGTAACATTGTACAGGAGGCAGCAACTAAAACCATCCCAAAGAAAAAGAAATGCAAGAAAGCAAAGTGGCTGTCAGATGAGGCTTTACAAATAGCTGTGGAAAGAAGGAATGCGAAAAGCAAAGGTGAAAGGGAAAGATATAAACAACTGAATGCAGATTTCCAGAGAATAGCAAGGAGAGATAAGAAGGCCTTCTTAAATGAACAATGCAAGGAAATCGAGGAAAACAACAGAATGGGGAGGACTAGAGATCTCTTCAAGAAAATTGGAGATATCAAGGGAACATTTTGTGCAAAGATGGGCATGATAAAGGATAAAAAAGGCAGAGACCTGACAGAAGCAGAAGAGATTAAGA
Organism: Plestiodon gilberti rubricaudatus; assembly: GCA_026170595.1. NCBI lineage: Eukaryota > Metazoa > Chordata > Lepidosauria > Squamata > Scincidae > Plestiodon > Plestiodon gilberti. Next base: position 199,935,612 of record JANXHW010000003.1, on the reverse strand, counting down.
AGAGATGGCAAGAATACACAGAAGAACTATACAAGAAAGATCTTAATGTTCCTGATGACCACGCTGGTGTGGTCACTGACCCAGAGCCGGACATCCTAGAGAGCGAAGTCAAGTGGGCCTTAGATAGCATTACTAACAACAAAGCTAGCGGAGATGATAATATCCCAGCTGAGCTACTTAAAATCCTAAATGATGATGCTGTGAAAGTGCTGCACTCAATATGCCAACAAATTTGGAAAACTCAGCAGTGGCCAAAGGATTGGAAAAGGTCAGTTTACGTTCCAATTCCAAAGAAGGGCAGTGCCAAAGAGTGTTCAAACTATCGCACAATTGCACTCATTTCACATGCTAGCAAGGTTATGCTCAAAATTCTACAAGCTAGGCTTCAGCAGTACGTGGACCGAGAACTACCGGATGTACAAGCTGGGTTTCGAAGAGGCAGAGGAACTAGAGATCAAATTGCCAACATGCGCTGGATCATGGAGAAAGCACGAGAGTTCCAAAAAAACACCTACTTCTGCTTCATTGACTACGCAAAAGCCTTTGATTGTGTGGATCACAACAAACTGTGGCAAGTTCTTAAAGAGATGGGGATACCAGACCACCTTACCTGTCTCCTGAGAAACCTGTATGCGGGTCAAGAAGCAACAGTTCGAACCGGCCATGGAACAACTGATTGGTTCAAAATTGGGAAGGGAGTACGGCAAGGCTGTATATTGTCACCCTGCCTATTTAACTTATATGCAGAGTACATTATGAGAAATGCAGGGCTGAATGAATCGCAAGCCGGAATCAAGATTGCCGGGAGAAACATCAACAACCTCAGATATGCAGACGATACCACTCTAATGGCAGAAAGTGAAGAAGAACTAAAGAGCCTCTTGATGAGAGTGAAAGAGGAGAGTGCAAAAGTTGGCTTGAAACTCAACATTAATAAAACTAAGATCATGGCATCTGGTCCCATCAATTCCTGGCAAATAGAAGGGGCAGAAATGGAAGCAGTAACAGATTTTACTTTTTTGGGTTCCAAGATCACTGCAGACGGAGACAGCAGCCATGAAATTAAAAGACGCTTACTCCTTGGAAGGAAAGCTATGGCAAATTTAGATAGCATAATAAAAAGCAAAGATATCACCATACCAACAAAAGTTCGTATAGTCAGGGCGATGGTGTTCCCAGTAGCAATGTATGGTTGCGAGAGCTGGACCATAAGGAAGGCTGAGCGCCGAAGAATAGATGCTTTTGAACTGTGGTGCTGGAGAAGACTCCTGAGAGTCCCTTGGACTGCTAGGAGATCAAATCAGTCAATCCTAAATGAAGTCAACCCTGACTGTTCCCTGGAAGGACAGGTACTAAGGCTGAAACTCAAATATTTTGGCCACCTAATGCGAAGAGAGGACTCTCTGGAGAAGACTCTGATGCTGGGAAAGACTGAAGGCAAAAGGAGAAGGGGAAGGCCAAGGATGAGATGGTTAGACAGCATCACCGATGCAACGAACATGAAAATGAGCGAACTCAGGAAGATAGTGGAGGATAGGAAGGCCTGGCGGGATATGGTTCATGGGATCACGAAGGGTCGGACACGACTTAACGACTGAACAACAACAACAATTTGCGACTGCATCGGTGCTGGAAAGTTGGTTAGGATTGGGCTGTTAGTTTAGGGCAGAATCACATGTTACAAAGCAGACATGGGTCCCCAACCCTGTGTTTGCATCGTAATGGTAATTTGATGGGGAGGAACATTTGCAAGGGAGAATCAGACACTGGAGGTTTAACCACCCCACCTATTCTCCCCTACAAATACCCCCTTTTCCTGCATTCCTGTTTACTAGCCAGCTTGTGTGTATAGTTGTAAAGTGTAGTTTCACCCTTAAAAAGGAGGTACTTGTGGTTGGTTCACATGAATTCAGACTGCACTATGTAGTTTGCACTACAATCCTCCATAGCAGATGATGCTAGCACGATGCCCACTGAATTGTGCTGTGCTGGCATTATGTCTTGTTTCAGTTTGACCTGTTCTCTGCATTGGCAGATGTTCCCATGCTAGCAAGATTCCCCTGGGAATTAACGGGAAAATGGATTTGTTTTCTGCCCGATGTTGGAGAAGAGCTTTACATGCTGCTCAAGGACTTTGGAGTCCCAAGGGATCACTACAGAGGCGTCGCCAGAAAGGGGGCGGGGGGTCGCCGCCCCACCCCCCTCCCGCCCGGCGCCCCCTTATTTTTTTTTACGTTTTTTCCGTTTTTTCCGGTTTTTTAAACTATTTTCGTGTTTTTTTAAGAGTTAACGGGGCATCTGTACGTATATGTCTGCTTTCGCCCACTTATCTTGTTACTGTAAGGCTTCCAGCGACGATCTTCTTCCAGCTCCCGGGCGCTTCTTCTCCCTGCGCCCGGCGTGAGCTCCATAAAGGCTCAGAAGATCAGTGGAACAGCTTCGTTGTTCTGCGCATGCGCAAGAACAACGAAGTCTGTGACTTCACAGACTCATTCTGGATATGATTATATAGTCCTTTTTTGCTTTCTATAATTTTACCTATTTCTGTTAGCTAAAACCAGTTATTAATTTAGTTCATTATTAAGACCTCAGTCTTACAAGATTGTTTGCATACGGTTGATGAGATGCAAGACTTTTTGGTCTGCTCAGTTATTTCATTTTGTTCCTTTCTATAAAAATAATTGGTGAATATCTACTATAAGCCTCAACTTGTTGTCCCTTGGTACTTAAGGAGTAATGAGATGGTAGGGCCAGAAAAAGACAAGAGCATAAAAACGAGATGTGATAGAGCAAATCTGAGATCAGATTTGGAATCGGCACCCTGAAATTAGTCTAAAACAGCTGCAAAAGTCCAAGCAAGAAAAAAAATTGTAGACCAGTGTAAATTTGCTGTTTTTCATTGATTTTATCAAATGCAATATTTAATATCTCATAAACCTGATGTGATAGACAAAAACTGATGCCAGATTTGGAATCAGCACCCTGAAATTAGTCTAAAACAGTTGCAAAAGTCCAGGCCAGAAAAAAAAATTGTAGACCAGTTGGCTTTGAGGATACTAAATTATCTCTCTTCTCTCCCTTGCCCCCTCATTTGGGCTCCAGGTTGAAAGGAAGTAAGCTATGGGCTGCAGACTTTACTTCAGCCCAACGGTCAACCCTGGCCATTATGAGATAGTTCAGTTTTTAGCTCGGGTACAGGCACAGCTGTTGGCCCCAGGGTTTGGGGGGGTTCTTTTTTAAAAGCAGGTTTAATAACCATTGTGCTTTTTTTTTTTTTTTAATGAAGACTTGGCTGCATACTTTGGAGATCTCGGCTTCAGTCATCACCCTGGGCCCATCTTGGCATCCTGTCCATCTGCCCTCTCAGTGCCCATTTAAATGACAGGTGGCAGTTGTAGGAATCATGTCCTCTGTTAGTAAACTAGAACATATAGTGCATTTTCTCTGCCCAGGAGCAGCGAAATCCCCTTCACCTTATGGTCAACTTTGCCTCCACAGGAATCATGTAGGATTCTTTTAAAGAGAATGTGAGAACAAGACAAAAAGAAAGGAGCCTATAATACACATGCCACTTTTTAATTCTGGTATCTTGGGTTTGTCTTTCCCTCTGCAATTTTTGATACAGGAGAATAATGCAGACTACATTCAGGGTCTGGAGGAAATTCCCAGCACTGATGAAAGAAGAAAGGGAAAAGGAAAAAAGACTAGAACAGTTAAGGAAGAGAGTTGCTGAAATTCTCCCAGATTTCCGAAGATGACATGTGGATTCCAGACCATAAGGCTAGCAGAATTGGGTGAAATGTGCACCATTCATTGGTTGGCAGTGAATTTGTGGAGACATTCCATGAAGTTGTAGTCCTGTGTGTGTGTGTTTGTCTCTCTCCACAGCGCAGCAGCACATTTGCTCTCCCAAGAAAATGTCACTCAGCTTTTGTTTCAATCAGAAGCAGACCTCGGGTCAGTACTTCCGTTTTCTAGCTACATCCTGTCTACATCTGCTGGCTTGCTTGTAGTGAGAACCAACAGCATGAAGATACCATTGGCCCTCTACATATATGCAGACAGACAGAGCTATGGGATATCTATTATTATTTGTGGTGCTATCCTATAGCTGCAGTATGAATGTGAATACCACAGCTATGTAAGTAGGGCCAGTCAACATGGATTTTCCCACCCACTCACTACCCCATCAGGCAGAAGAGCAATGATTGGGTGGAAAGATTCTCACAGTCATGTGTGGAATAGTAACCATTCACACATGTTCATCAATGATAATGGATGGTACCATAGACAAATGGCTTCCATATATGTAAGTATAACGGGAGCATGTCAGGTGAGCCATCAAAAGATTTAGAAATTTTATATCTTATCTGTTCCAATGACCCGTTGTGCCTTACAGTGGACTTCTGCCATAAGCTATGTCCTCTTGCTACTGAAATGTCCCTTTTTGTTCAGGACCCACTGTTTAAGCTTCCCCCATTATGCACACAACTCTTTTTCTTAGCTTGTGTTCAGAGGAAGTATAATACACTATTAATTTTTAAAATGCTTTAAAAACCCAGGCAAAGGATAATTTGCTTGGTTACCAACTTCAAAGTCGTGCAGGGATTTCTTAAGTACTGTATAGAGAAGGGTGTTTAATCTGCAATTGATACAATGATGGTTCTTAATCCTGGACATCTGAGCAACAGAGTGGTTCTGTCCTTGGCCAACTCTTGAGGCACAAAGCTCCTTCCTCTTAAAATTTGACTAAAAATCTCATTAAAATGCCTCTGATTATTAAACTTGTATTGGAAGCCAATCGAAGTACTTGGCAGTAAACCCAGAGAAGTAAACTACTGTAGGTTCAAATATAATCCACAAATCAAATGTCCCTTTCCGTCCAGTTCTGCTCTTTGAGCAAAAAATTTGCAAATAGCATTAAAGCCATTACTGAGTCTCTGGACATAGTTGAGCACCTAGCTTTGGGTGGGAGGAGGGCAGGGAATAAGTGGCTGACGCTTGCTGTTTCACTAGCAGTCTTACAGCGCAATCCTATCCAACTTACACCACCGGTGTAACCAGCGGTGCAGCGAGAACGGAAGGCCCCAGAATGGAAAGGGGATTCAAAGCCCCTCCAAAGGGGGATTCAAAGGGGATTTAAATCTCCCCTCCCAAGCCTCCCTCCCTGCCCTCCCCCACTGGTTACACCGGCGGTGTAAGTTGGATAGGATTGTGCTGCCCGTCAGAGGACACAGTATTTGTGTAAAATTTACAGCTGGTATTCTTAACTCTTCTATAATGTAGTCCTTTATTAAATAGCTTCTGAAATGCTTTAGAGCTCACTTTCTAGCCTCAAGCATGTATCTTACAAATTCTCTATGCATGTCCTAATCTTTTTAGTTCAGGTTTGCTTCAGGTGCTTTTTGTTGGAGCCTATCACTTCTACAGCTAGCATTACCCATCTGGGAAATTCTTACTTTTAAGATTGAAGTTGAAAGTCTGGGTTGCTGTATTTGTATATTTTAACACAGCAGTCTGTCGAATTCTCAGAGAGCCATGAAGCTGACTGGTATAATTTATTACTTGTAGTTCTCTGTCTAGATGTGGCTGCCTTGGGCAAAGTTCAAAAAGATGAAATACATTTCAATACCTGTTTTCTTCTGTACTCAGCCTTATTTCTTGCCGATTCCATTTAGATAACCACACTGAAGATGACTAAACTCCATTGAGGTACATTCCTGATACATCCAGGCATTGTCAGAGATTTCAGTGGGATTTAAGCATGTCTGTGCACTGGATTGTGGTTAACATGTATAGCAAACAGTCTGTCAAAGGCCCAGACACTAGCCAGGTGGCTAGTCTTCCTGGCCTCAGCGTGGAGCTTTGTTAGATGAACTTCAGATCCATTTGTCTTACAGTTCTAAAATTCTATAATACAATAGTCAAATAGCCTCTCTATAAATCTTTGGACCAACTGTAGACTAGGCTTTACAATATAGCCCACCTACCATAGGAATGTTTTTGAACTTGTGGCTCCATCTGGTTTTGTGCAGAACTTAGCTACCAACACAGCTTCAACTAACTCGTTTTCAAAAACAACATTTGTGTACGAAATGTGTACAGAAGAATCCTCAGAAAGGATTACTTCCATTTTGGATAATAAAAAGCAGGGCAAATAGCTGCATCAGCGTTACTACTAGTCTGTTTCTTTGAATGGGTAAAAGCTTGTATAGACATCCTGACCCAAGTCAGCTGGTTGGCCACTGCTGGACTTAACAGGCATTTTAATGTAGTAAGTCAGTTTTTACATTATCTCTATAGGCTTCTTTGCTACAAGGTAAAGACGGATAAACTAGGTACTGAAGGATACAAGGAATCCCCACACAAGGCCTAAGGTGCACAGAGTTGGCATTTCTATTCTCAGTGGCTTTTTCAAAAACTATGGTTTTCTCTGAGAAAAACTAGATGTGATGGCAGCAGACTTATTGGTTTCAACTAGGGTCTGCTCAGCTACAGCTTACAAGGTCTAGTTTTTAAAACAAAAAGGGCACATTGGTGGAGGTACCACAGCCTTCCCCACCTATATTTAACCTCCCTACAGTCTGTTTTCCATCCTCAGCCTGTCGCCGTGAGCCAAAGCTCTGATCTCAGCTGGGAGAGCAGTATGGGGGGGGGGGGGGGGAAATACAGCGGACATAAATAGCTCAGCTCCCCTCACCAGCATGCCCCTTTTGCTCTAAAAATTAGACTATCTCTACTTGTGTGATTAGGAGAGATCTGGATTTTAAACCAGAGTGTCTGCTGCCAGCACATCTGACTTTGCTCTTGCTTTCAGGGAGAGAGAGAGAGAGAGAGAGAGACGAGAGCGCCTGCATTCAAACACATGCACACAATCTCAGTTCAGGTCATTATTCTTTTTCCATGGTGCAGGGGAAGAACCTGCAAGCCCACTTCCACTCTCAACCCAGGTTGCAACCACAAGGGCAAAGCACCCAATGAAAAAGCTCAGAGAGATAATACCATATTTAGATTTACAGACCAGCTTTGTGTGGCTACGGTGGAATCCAGTACTACTCAAAACTACGTTTTAGAAAAAACATTTAAGCCCATGTTTTTATTTCACTAATTTCATTGGGATAGCAGGCTATGTTGTAGATTAGAACAAATGGCTAAATTCTTATGCACTGACCAAATGACTGGTTTTTTTTTTAAAAAGGGAGGGGAGAGGGCAAGTATGCAGACACAACCTATGTCTAGCTGTTAACCTTTGTTTGCATTTTGTTTGTTGCTAGTCAGCAAACATAGTAACATAACCTTCTCAGTGAAACAGAGGAACAGGAGCCTGGATGCCTCGCTGGCAGATCAAATAGCAGGGCTTGGAAAACAAAAGGATTTGCCAGACATCTGACTATCTTTTCCAACAGATGCTGGCACAGGGCTACTCTAAACTTCTAAAGTATTTCACCATTCTTGATAAGCTGTTTAAGAAACCACCCCCACCCCCTTCCCTCTGGCCTATCTCTGTTGTGCATGTCTGAAGGTTTATCAAGTGTTGGCTTTTCACGTCCAGCTTTACTTGTGAATTTCCTTCTCTTCCCGTCCAGAAACAGAACTCAACATGCTGATTTCATATTTTTATTTGACTTGGAATTGCACCCAGCTTAAATGCTGGGCATATAAACAATACCACTGCACTGTTTAATAAAACTCACAGATAAAGTATTTCAAACTTCCAAGTTCCAACTGGGGTGGGGAAAGATTCAAGTTACAAGCAATTCTGTTATCCTATATTTCTCCATTGTCAAGTTCTACAAAACATGAACTGCTAAGACGACACATTTCCAGGTTTTGTTTTTTAATTCAAGTACTTTACTGTACAGCAGAGCCTGGCAGTAGAATAAAGTCTTCAGATAGGTGACACTTAAAATACGATACAGAAAATATCCATAATCGTACCATCCATAGAAGCAAAATACATTCATATCCAGATTTTTAAAAGCTACGGAACACGTGATTAAGACACTAGACAGTGAGGCAGCTATTACTTGCTCTAGAGAAGATACTCTCAGCAAATTATTTTAAGACACTTGAAAGCAATCTACTTTGAAAGAAAAAGCACCATTAATACAAGAAGGCTGGAATGCTGTTGGCTCATTGGGAAGAGTAATAAAAAAAACTTACACAATTTTAAAGAAGTGGAATAAATACCTAAGAGTCATTTAACACCTTCACAAAATGTCTGGCAAGCACATGGCTGAGAAAACACAGCAGGTTTATTCCTGACACTGCTTCCTACCCAATACCTGTGTTCATAACAGGAATCTGGTGTTGTGTGGGTTTGGCGCCACCAGGAAGTCAGACCCTTGAAAATTCAACAGGGTCTATTAACTGAAATTCACTGCGCAACACAAAATAATTTGTTTTAAGAGAATCGTATTACAGAATGTTAAGATTTTTAAATTTTCAAAGTGACAGTATGAAACCATAATGGGGAAAAAACATTTTCCTAGGCTAATTAACCTGGTTTCATCCAACACTAGATCTTACTTTTTAAAATACAGATGAATTTTAAAGAAGCAAAACTCATTTTCCCACCAAAGTGAAAGGACTGTCTCTGAGCTTTCTGTATACTTAACACAGAAGTGGCCAAGATGGCCAAGTGCCAGCTGGGCTTAAAACGTGAGTGTCCAAATAGAGAAGACTAAAAATTGCCCTTCATGTGAAACAAATTATATATCAAGTGGTTTGCCTTCAGTATAAAAAGCTAGTTGGCGCTACCTTCCACTTATTTGCTGCGATGTGTAAGAGCATTTAAGATATTTTTAAACCCCCTGAGTGAGCCTATTTGTAGTCACATTAAACTGTCTTTCCATGGCAACATTTCCTTCCAATAATGTGCTAAGTTTGAGGTAATGCTTTCAACCTTTTTTGAGGAAAGCTAAAAGGTATAAAACATTCATACTGACATTTAATGATCACTGTAAAACTCCTTCAACAACTGGGTTTTTATCTATGATGCCCAGGTTTGCCAAATCAGCTCACACCCATGCAATGTAAACAAGAGCTCTTCACCAGTTTCCTAAGGTTGTACACAAAGAAGCTAACTAAAACACGGAGGCAAGCGCTCATTGTATTGTAGTCTGGGCGTAAGCAAAGAATCACTAGGATTCAAGAATTCTGTTATACTTGCTCTCTCTACATTTTTCTAAGCAGGACGTATCCTATGTTTTAACCCACATTCTTAACACTTAACACTAGTCACTTACAAACTGCCACATTGATAGAGCAAGACTCTGGTCTCAGCTTCCTAACTTTCAAGCTATTCCAAAAGTGTCTGCTAAATTTGTTCCTACTGCATACTTCCTACAGTCTTAGAAAAAAATCCAATACATTTAATGAATTTCTGGGTTGTTGTATGTAGAACGATAATAGCAAATATCTCGCTTTGTGCTAGGCATAAGTTGAGACTTCCATAAAAAAGATATAGGTGAAAAAATATTCACTTTTAAGACAGAAGGAAAGGGGGAAGCAAGTTGAGAATTCCTTTTGCACTGGGCTTCAAAGTGAGGAGTCACAGCCAAATGTTAGAGCATACACTTTACATGTGGAACATTGTAGTTTCAATCTCTGGCAGCCGCAGGTAGGGCTAGAAGAGGCCCCTGCCCGAGGCCCTGGAAAACTGCTGCTGGTCTGTGTAGAGACAATACTGAGCTAGATGTACGAATGGTCTGACTAGGTATAGGACAGCTTCATATGTCATGTGTGTTTAAAGACTGCAATTCCTCCAGCACTCTGATTATCTGCTGCATTACAGGCACTGGTAACTTAGCACTAGTGTGCTAAAACATAAAATGGGCCCAACACACAGTTTATTTTTAACTTGAACACTTGTGCAATTGTCTGCTTGTACTGATGGCAAGGCCTGCTGTAGGACCATTATTCTCTTTCAAAAGGAGACATATCTCTTGGGTAACAAAGGAGAGTTCAGTCACTCCCAGCCTTTGAAATGTTCTTAGAAAATGTGCATATAAGTGAACCTATGTGAAGAATTGAAAGACTGGTCAATTCAAATGCGTAAGACTCTCAAGCGCTACAACAGGCACTTGTGCCTGAGCTGAGTTTATTTCCTGTTGTTTAAATGAATGCTTCCATTGCTTGCAGAGGTATTGGTTCCATTTCAATTGTACAAGTGGCGTTGCAATGCTCTTTGCAGAGAAGGGCCATAGCTCAGTGACAGAGCACCTGCTTTGCACATAGAAGGTTGCAGGTTCAATCTCTGGGATCACCAGGCTGGGCTAGGAAAGACTCCTCTCTGAAATCCAGGAGAGCCACTACCAGCCAGTACAAACAATACAGTGCTAGATGGGACCAATGGTCGGACTCATCATACAGTGTACATTATTTCAGCAGCAAAACTGTCACAAAGAATTGTTAAGGTATTCCTACTTCCTCACTAAGCTAAAATACATGATTTTAATTAAGTAAAAGCAACCCTTTTCTACATTATCCAAAGACAATATAGTTTCCAGTTCTGTAAGACCATCATACTGTGGCCCTGTGTAAATGGCACTTGCATCTATCTGACCTTCTGGTTGTCCAAACGATTATGACGACAAGGGTGCATAAGACAAGGAATCCAGCTTAAGCCAGCAGCCAGAATCATTAAAATGACTATTAAATATGTCATCCATATCCCAGCAAGTGAGAAGCAAATTCCATCAGTTTCCTATTGTATAATTTTTATTTTGTTTTAAATTACTTTCTGATGCTCAGTATTGCTGATTTTTTGTGCTTTTTTAAACTTTTAGATTCAGGTGTTAAAGAGTTTTTAGCAATTATAGGTTTCAATTTTAATTGTTATGTTGTGCATTTCGAACCATGTTCCTGATGGAGTAAGGGTATAGTCTCTTTTTAATAAGCTAACTATGCTTTGTGGCAGAGAAGAGGGGGCATACAGGCCCACCCTGCCTTCCACTAGCCTCACAAAACACAGCTCTAAATAAAGAGTCTCACCAAGGCACTTAACAGAACCACTGAAGCAGTGCTTTTACAAGAATGAAAAAGGCAATTTAAAAAAATTCTGCATGGGGATGGAAGTTCCCTTCCTAATATCCCCTCCACTGACAAACACAGGCTATGTGATAGCAGACTAGAGTTCAGAAATTGCCCAGCGATTTGGTTACAGTATAAAATTGGACTGCATTACCTTAGAACAACGGTTCTCAAACCTTTGTGTATTCACCTGGTGAGAAGATGGGAGTGCCAAAATCCTCCCAGAACTCTGTACACTCTCCTTCTCCCCCCCCCCTTCTCTCTTTAAGGATTTGTGGAATGAGGCACTAATCCAATAAGGCAGAGGTTCCCAAACCTTTTCGACCTGTGGCTCCCTCAACCGTTGGCCACGGCTCCCCATTACATTATGTTGATGCCTGCCAATTGGCATTGCACTGCATTCCGAGAGAATTCCGTGGCACTCCGCAGCTCCCTTGGCTGGTTTCTGCGGCTCCCCTGGGAGCCACACCTCCCCGTTTGGGAACCACTGCAATAAGGCATTAGAAGAAGACTATAAAAAGGCATCTCAGATTCCCTCCTAGAAGTCACAAAGCCAGCCACAGAAGGAGATGGCTCAGGGAGGAGCTGCTGTGGCTATAAGTTCTAGCTGCTTCTCTGCAGCTTCCGTAGTTAGCGCAGTAGTTTGAGTGGCTGCAATGGTAAACCTCTGCTGCTAGGAGGAAAGTACCTCTGGCACTGCCTCCTCCCTGGAACTTTGTACTTCCTCTCCATGTGGTTTGCACCTTTCCTGGGGTCCACCTTATAGTTTGAGAACCACTGCCTTATAATGCAAGATGCTGCATTGGAACAGGAGAACGTATTCCTCCCTAAACCCTATAGAGGCATGCTGATATCAACCTGATCACTCTCAACACACAGCCCCAAGCACCAGTGCATCAATTATTTGGCTGATTTACATATGCATGTCAGTCATGACAACCCCTAGTTGAATGTACAAACTGCTTCCACAGAAAAGCACAGTCTGAGGTCATGTCAAATGATATGGAAGCTCCATCTCTGGTATCTGATTTATGATGATGGTTGTTCCATACAAGAACGTTGAACATGCATGGGTAGTCACTTTCATACTTGCATCTTTCCTAAATTTCCTGTGACATTAGTGCATATTTCTTTTTGAGAAAAAGGTCCAGCTTACAGTATGGCTTTAGAGACTGCATTCTGTTTCCTAGTTTCCAGCAGGGGAGAGTGATATGCCCTTAATGTTTTAAGACATGGATGATTCGATGAGTAACCAAGGAGTTAACTTAATGCGATTGATAACACTACTTCATACAATGTCTTCAGTGGACTGCTGTAGAGGAGGGGAGTGCAAGGTCAAGAACTGAACCCAATTGCGCAAGAAGCCATGATTATATTGGCCTGTGTCAACAATCATCCCCCATAACAACCTGCGCCCAGTGTTTTCCTGCAAGGCAATCCGAGCTTCCCTCTCGGTCACATTGTAGCTGATGTTCAACAGCTGGGTGAGAAGGATGTAGCCCATGCCGGAGGTTACAATGGCACAGTACCACACACAGGTGAACGACAGGGCAGAACTAGAAAGCAAGGAAAAATGTTTAACATAGGCATAACTGCACAAAGAAAGAGTTTTGGATAGAGATTGGCATATTCTTCCACTAGTAAAAGTAGAAGCCTTGAGTCCTCCCCAATATCATGCAAGAACAAACTGCAATGTCATTTTCCCCCTTCAAATGCCAGCTTCATTAAATCATCTCAAAGACAGTTTCCAAACAGCACATTGTCATTATCTTCTCTTCCTCACAACATGCAGCTTTGTTCATCATCAGACTAGTATTCACGAGTCAGCTGCTTGACATATGCAACTGCTCTAAAAAATTAATATTAAGAATACTTATATGCCACTTCTCTCTCTCTCTCTCTCTCACACACACACACACACACACACACACACACACACACACACACACACACACACACAGTGTTTTCCAGAAAATAAGACCTTCCCTCATTTTAGTTGGAACATAAAAATATAAGACCTCCCTGAAAATAAGACCTAGCGTTGCTGGGAGGGAGCACTGGCGTCACTACGGGGGGGGGGCGGAGCCGTAAGTTCTGCTGAAATTGGAGCCTCCATTACACGGAGGAACGAAGCGGCCCCGCTCCCTCACCTCCGGAGCCTTTCAGGGAAGCAAAAGCAACGCGCAGGAGACTCCCTGCACGTTGCTTTTGCTTTCCTGAAAGGCTCCGAAGGTGAGGGGGCGGGGCCGCTTCGTTCTTCCGTGTAAGGGAGGCTCCAATTTCAGCAGAACTTACAGTTCCGCGCCCCCCCTGTAGTGACGCCAGTGGGAGGGAGTACTACTTGGGAGTCCTGCTGAACTACAGGGCCATCAGCTCTGTTAAGCCCCTGTCTGTAGAGATCCCCTCTGGGAGGGAAAGAGGCTCTGAGCACCGAGCGCCGATAAAGCAAGAAGAGAGCGGCTCTGCCTCCTGCAGCTGCTGCTGCTGCCGCCGCCGCCGCCGACACCCCGGTGATCCTTGCAAGCGCGCGAATCAGCTGGTCAGCTGAGCTGTTACGATCCCCGCTGGGAGGAAAAGTGGCTCTGAGTGTAGACCTTTATCAGCACTCAGAGCCACTTTTCCTCCCAGCAGGGATCATAACAGGAGCTCAGCTGACTAGCTGATTTGCATGCTTGCAAGGATCACCGAGGCGTCTGCGGTGGCGGCGGCTCTGCCTCCTGCAGCTGCCGCTGCCTTGCAAGCGCGAGAATTTCTCTCCTCATGCATGCGTAGCAGCTTTGGAAAACAGCGTGGAGAGCAGCAAGGAGTAAACAGCCTCAACGCGGTTATCTCAGGCTCCAGGTGAGTTCAGGAAACAACAAGGATTAAGTCTTTTGTCCTCCGAGGGGGGTGGGGAGATGGGCAGGTGACCCGAGGCTACAGCAAGCCCCCGTTCCCACCACGGCGGCAGCCTCGCTGGGCTCCTGCCTCCTGCTTTTACCGGTACCCCATCAACCGTACTTTGAACAAGGAGTTCCACACTATTTCTGTAGTGTTCTTTTTACTGTGTGATTGTGCTGTAAAATGGTACATATGGACATCGCTGCTTCCCGTCCCTGCTCTCCTCTCACTGCCACTCTGCCGGCCAGCACAGCTGAGAAAGCAATTAAAGTCACAGTGTACTGTTACCATAGCAGTTAACATCTTCGCTACTATAGATACCATACAGACACAGGAGAGGCATGGTGGATTGCATAATGACTTGCCTTAAGGCTGACTTAATGCCTCTCCTGTATCTGCACAATAAAGGAAAATGGCAGAGATAAGGTTTCATTGAGGTGAGAGGAGGGTTGATACCATATGCAGCATTTTAGTTGCTGTGAAATCATCCTCTGATCTGAAGGTTTCATTGAGGTGAGATGACATTATGACGAAGATGATATGGTTGTTTTTGAATAAATGTTTTTGAATAAATGTAAATTGTTGTACAAAAACTTTGTTGTACAAAAACATTGTTGTACAAATTGTTGTATAGATTGTGGTATACAGTAAATTAAGTGGTACAAATTGTGGTACAAAAAGGACTTGTGTGATTTTTGCTAGCACTCATAAGACCTCCCTGAAAATAAGACCTCCCGCATTTTTAGGGCCAAAATTAATATTTATAATATTTAGGGCCAAAATTAATATAATATATATAATAATATATTTTGGGGGAAACAGGGTGGGTGTATATATATATATATATATGCGCCAACTGTACAGAACAGGATTTCTGTTTCCTTTTAGTAGGAGCAGCAGGTGGTTACATACAAAATGGGTGCCAGCAAGCCAATATGGAGGCATACGCTAAGGAACAGTAGCATGCCTGAACTGGGAAAATGAGACACAATGATATGGTAAAAAACATCCAAATATGTACTCTGCTTTATAGGTTTCTGTTTAATGCTGCTGAACCTGCTTTTTAATTTGGTTTTATTTATTGTTCTTTACATTGGTAGCTATTCTGAGAAGCTCTGCTTGAAAGGCGAGGTAAAATTTTGATACACAGCAACCCCCTTGGAATGGGATACACTGACAAGGCAGGAAAGAGAATGACACATGTTGTCAGAGGCCCCGACAACCCGTGTCATTCTCTTTCCTTCAGAGGGGGCATCTGGACAGGCAAGCAGAAAGAAGAACACAACACAACCAACACGACAGTTTTCTGAGAAATGTTAGGATCTGAGCATAGAAGGAACGGGAGGGGAGCAAGATGCTTGCAATGAGTCATTCTAGAAAGCAATAATGTTTTCCTGATTAAAGGCCGACCCACACCACAAGAGATCTGGCGCGGAGGCGAGCGAGCGTAGGTGCCTGGCCGCTCGCCCCCACGCACTGTCCTCATCTTCACGAGTGTCTTCCAGCAAATAGTGCGGTCCGATACACGAGAGAAGAGAGAGAGGGGCAGGAAGGAGAGGAAACTAACAAAACAATTTGTGCCGGGAGTAGAATTCATCATGCTAACTTTTGTGAGAAGGAAAAATGGATCCAAGAGAAATTGGAGACTCGAGTGAGTTCCGATTGATTGACAACCCATTTCATCCCACCCTCTCATCCGATTGGTGGCTGCAGTAGCTCTGCAAACCCGCCCCCACAAAACATGGGCAAACAACTTTCTGCACGCGCCGGAACTCTGCTCTCTTCTGGAATGGTGACCACACAGCTCCGCGCGCGTCTGGGACGCGCCGGAAATCGTGCGGTGTGGGCCGGGCTTTAAGCACAAAACTGACCAAGCAAATAAACAAAACCACTGGAATTTACCTTTGTTTCAGCCACAGAATTGCTGCAAGGCCATTTTGGCAGATCACAAGCACAGACACACATGCGGGAGTGTGTCTTAGTATACTGATCAGTTAACACAAAGTCTCTCAAGGAAAGTGCTATTAGTGAATACCCAGCAAGAGCCTCGGGAGAAGGCAGCAGAAGAGGCAGGCTCAAAGATTGCACCTCTGATAAGTATTTCTCTCACCTGTAGTCCGCATACACACCAGGGCAGTAGAACAGTGCCTTGATGGTGGTCTTCCCCCTACAGATGGTGTCCAAAGTCAAAGAAATTCCATATACTGCGGTGAGCAGAAAGAGGGAGAGAGCGAGGACAAAGGCTGGGTGGTTCTGTTCCCCAACACAGCTGTTAATCCTCCAAGGGACAAAGGAAACACATTTAAGATGAAATGATTTACAAACAAAGTGCCCATAAATGTTTGGCCTCATCTTGCTTAAGGTAGTCTATTACTCTAGAAGAGCTAGGTGTGATCTAGACTACTGGCTGTTACACTAGGCTGGTTTGGATGTACTGTAAAGTCAAATTATGGTTTAGCATTGCATGCTCCAGCCTCAGGCCCACATGCACCCTCCTCCTTTTGTGCATGGCAATTCCCCCCTTTCCTGGTCTGAGGCAAACCACAAGTTTCCATTTCATCCAAAATGAGAGTTTGCACTCATCCTGCAACCAGGATCAAAGCATGGTGTACAAACAGAGCATGGAGAAATCAGAAAAGAGTTGGAAGGGGGGGGGGGGGGCTTCTCGTACCTTGAGTGGACCAGTCCAGGACTACTGTTCTCTGCCCCTTATTCCAACAACTTCCAAATGTTGTGCCTACCCTGAACCTCTTCCACTACCCCCTTCTGCCAACCCAGATATGTGGAAGACGACATCTCCATTTTTTTAAATGACCTACATCTTGAAATTATATAAAATAGGCACAGAATGAAGTGTGCAGATTTGCCCAAAGATGGAAACGGTGATGCTTTTATTATGGAATTCGCTCCCAGTGGAATTATGAACTGCCCCTTCCCCATTAGCCTTCTGGCGAGGGCTGGAGACTTTCCTTTTCCACCTGGCCTTCCTTTCTCAATTAGTTGCTTTGGGGTTTTGTGGTTGTATTTTCTTTTAATTAAAAAAAATACTCTTTATTAGTTTTATGATTATTGCACCTTATATTTTGTTCCTATTTTGGCATTTTACTGTTTTTTTCCCCTCTCTATGTTGTAGGCACCTTGAGCGCTCTATATATTTGGAGGGAAAGGCAGGCTATATAAATCATGTAAACATATAAATGTGATTTTCCTACACCACCCACACAGCCCAGAATGAGACCACTAAGGCATCATGACACTTACAACTGTTGATGGTATAACATTTTAACTATCCTTGAGAGCACTCAGACTTATGTCACTACCTCTACTTCTGGTTTTAGAATAGCAGAAGAAAAATTCCTGAACATGTACTGAATGCAAGTAACACCAAATATTGAGACTTGGAGCCCAATCCATCATACAGAACTGACACTCAAACCACCCAACCAAAGATTCTGGACAGATCCCAGGCTAAAGTAGAAAGGAGGAACCACAGTTTGCTGATAAAAGGTGTCAGAAAGAAAAGACGAGAGAACTCGAAACCCCAAGGAACATACCAGACACAGTGATGATCCAGTCTCTTCACGCACTTGCTGCATATCCGGCAGTGCCCAGCTCGGGCTGGCCTAAGCAAGTGACACTTGGTGCACCAGTCCTCTGTGATCCTACCTGCCTCCTCTTTTCCAGCTGCTCTGTAGAGCCCATTGGAGCTCCCCAAACCATTCCTGTTTGCTGTGCTGTTGTTCCCTTGGCAAAGTGCTTTGTCATAGTTTGTCTGGCAGAGAAGGTAGCCAGGATCTCTCTTGGCTCGAAACAGGACCACAAGCATGAGGACTAAGCCACAGGTGAGAAGAGTCACCTGTCTGTGCCCCACATGGCCTCGGGGAACCACTTCCTGGAGGAACACGTAGTACATGTAGCCGAGGGAGAAAAGCCCTAGACTTAAGAAAAAGAGAGTCTGTCCCTTCTTCTTGTGTGTGAGGTAGTAATACCACAGCACCAGTACAGGAAGTGATATCAGGATAACAACAGCCAAGAGGAAGTGCAAAGCTGCTATGTGAAGGAAGACTGGCAACAAGATGATTGGTGGAAGGATGCTGATATCAATCTTGACAGCCCCTCTGAGCCATGGGAAGCGAAAGCGGTCTGTAAAGGTGTCTGCAATTCTCTCCAAAATTCCCGGGGGCAAAGATCTGCAAGTCAGCCACCTGTTAGGGAAAAGCACAGATTTTTGCTCACATACAACTGAAGAGGCCAAGAAATACATCTGTGCTGGCCTCTCTCTCTCTCTCTCTCATATGAGGTTCTTGCATGTGAGGCGACTTCACATGTTGCATGAGACAAGCATGCATGTACAGGGGGACCCCGGTATCCACGGGGGATACGTTCCAGCCCCCACCGTGGATACCTGAAACCGCGGAAATGGGCGAATGCCCATTTCCGTGGTTTTCAGGGGGGGCCCGACCCCCCCCCGGCGGGCCTGCGCGACCCCCCAAGTACTTACTTTTAACGGAGAAAGCTCCGTGTTTTTTTTCTTCAAAAGCCTTTGCTGTAGGCCTTCTTACCAACAAGTCTTCGGTGCTAGAGTGTCTCAGCAACCTTGCTGCGAGGTTGCTGAGACTTTCTAGTACTGAAGACTTGTTGGTGGTAAGGCCTACAGCAAAGGCTTTTGAAGAAAAAACACGGAGCTTTCTCAGTTAAAAGTAAGTGCGGAGGGTGAGCGCGACCCCCCCCCGCGCCCTCCACAGCCCCCTAGGCACTTACTTTTAGCAGAAACCTCCGTTCTTCTCTTCAAAAGTTCCAAGTTTCCATCTGTTTTAGGCCTGAGCAACTAGACTTAGTTAATAGCTAGAGTCTCTAAACCTTGCTGAGACTCTAGCTATCACCTGTCTAGTTGCTCAGGCCTAAAACAGATGGAAACTCGGAACTTTTGAAGAAAAGAACGGAGGTTTCTGCTAAAAGTAAGTGCGGAGGGGGCTGTGGAGGGTGCGGGGGGGGATTCCTCAACCGTGTATAATTGAAACCGCGGTTGAGGAATCCGTGGATACCGGTGCCCCCCTGTATTGGGTTTCAACCCCACTGACTACAGTATATAACACCAGACCGGCGAATGGGAAATCATCTTCCATCTAGGATTTGATCTTAGATGAGCATGCTGGCCTGGTTTGCATGATTGAAAGCTGGACAAATTTAGCATGGAGGAGTCCAGTTTTCACAGTTATGTCCACCAGTTTTCTGTGTTGTAGCAGCAAGGCTCAGTGGCTGGGGGTCACAATATATTGCAATTCTAACTGCCATTTCAGACATCCCGCCCAGCAGCCTACTCAAGTGCCTGGATCTGGTGCTGGAAACTAGGCATTCTGATACTGGAATTGCTCACCTTGGTGCCCAACAGTCTACCTGCCTTAGCTGATCTGAAGTATGGTGTTGGAGACCCCAGAGCTTATGGTGCTGCTGGGGAACTTCATGACAAGTTTGCCCTGTAAGGTGCAGCTTAGGATTTCATGGCCATTATAATAACCATGGGCCTGCCCCAGTGATATTGAGTTCCATGCATGTGTTGCATGCATGCTACAATTGGGTCGACAAGGGGAACTGGTTGAGCCCTCAGATAATTTGCAAGGTACTTTGCCAATAAAAACCTTTGCATCTGTTCTGATCTGGAGTCCAGTTGTTCAGCCATTGCCCTGGAAGCTTCTGGAGTTTCTTCTTGTCAGGTTTGGATGGATAAAATGAAAGCTATTTGATGCAATGATGAAGTACATGGGCCACTGCCTGGGAACGTTCCTGCCACCATAAACCCATTAAGATTTGTCTTAGGATGTTTTTGGAGAGTCAGTATATTAAACACGCATGCACGCGCACCCCCTAAAAGGATATTGGATATAACCAATCATATCCAAGCAGAATGAGAGGAAACACCTGCATGGCTTTCCTACAATGCAGAACATGGAAATCCAGAGAAACGATCCCATCAAAGGCATTCCTTTTTCTCCAACATGCCACAGTAGAGTCTTGCCTTCATGCTTCTGAAGTTTCTTGCCCAAACTTAATCCTTGCTGAACAGAAAGATCCCCCCATTCTCAAAAGTGCTACCACTGTTAATTATCCTGAAATGCTTCCTGTGATAAGTTGCAGCCAGTGCTGAAATTCAACAGGTTAAGCTTTCCAGCATTAGAACAATCAGTTTCTGGCAATTGTCTGTTAAAAGCAAAGCAACTTTGACATTAAAAACAGGGCAGCCCCAAAAAAATAAGGGCATCAAAAAACGCAGGAAGGAAGCCCACCCAAGGATTATCAGAAGACAGGGAGAGAGAAGAGAGAGGCAACATTAAGGACAGGGCTGAAATTGCGCTCTGAGTACAGACTTTCAAGTCATGCCTTTTTACAGTCCCAGAACACTCCAAATGCCACAGCCACAGGATGCAACTCCAAATGCCCAGCCATCCTACCTTTCACAGCATTCGTCGAGGTCCTCGCACTCACAGAGGCACGCCGCCAGGTGGCTCCTCTCCCCCTTCCGATTAAGGTACTCACAGCAACAGAGGGTATCCTCCATGTCCGGGCTTTCAGGTTTCCTTTTCCCAGGTTTCGTCATGTTTCCTTCACTGGCCTCATCAACCCTGCCAAGATGGCTCTGATCGGCATCAAAGAGGAGCCAGCGCGGGAGGAAACCTTTGGTGCATGCAAAGAAAAGGGAACACAAGGCAGGCGTAGGAACTTTAACGTGAAGTGAGCAGCCCAGGCAGGCAGCGGTTTGGAAACGGCTAGAAGAGCCGGTCACGAACACATGAAGTGAGCTAGACCCGGTCCAGTCAGCTCAGTCCTGTCTATGCTGACTAGCAGCAGCTCTGCAGTCAGCTTTGTGCAGAGATGCTGTCAGCCAGGGACTGAACATTCTTCTGCGTGCAAAGCATGTGGCGCTACCAGTCAGCTACAGCCTCCTGGACGTGCACATGGACGCATTCGCAACTTCAAGGTGTGGAGAAAAAGAAAAACAATTTCTATCCTAACTCCACCTAACACTGATTACCAGCGGTCAGGTGCTGCTGGATCAGAACAGACTCCCCTGCGCTTTCCCAGCAGCATGCCGTCTCAACCCAAGCCCACCTGTCACGTCCAGCCTAGCCCAGTCCCAGGGGTAGACACCCCGCGCCTTTTCTCGCGTTCTCCAGAATACTCGGCTACAGAGATAAGGAAAGGGGGGGGGGAAGCACACAGCGCTTTCCTCCTTCGGAACCGCTGATTGGTTGAATTCCCCACAAGCTCCTCCTTCTCCAGCAGTCCTCCGCTCCCAAGCTGCGGCCCCGCCCTTCTCGCAGTTCTCCCCTAACCGTCCTCCCCGCGATTCTAGGCTTCCGGCTTTCTTGGAATGCCGACCTCTTCCTCTCGTGTGGTGGCGTCACTGGTGCTGCTCAGTGTCTGCGGCTGGGTGCCAGGAGATTTAGGAAGAGGGAAGACCGACCTTTTCGAAGGACGCACCGGTAGCCGGCTGGCTCTTAAATAGCCACCTTTGACGTGGGTTGCTGCCGGTAGTCAAGTGCTCGTCTTATAAGCGCTGCCTGCAAGCGAAAAGCGAACTTTCTTTGCAAAAGGTCAAGAAACATGTTCCCAACTCACTCTCGAAAAAAACGCTGCAGCAATCATTGGAGGATTTGTGTTTTTTGTTCACAATGCCGCCTACCTTGCATTTCACAAATGGTCTTTAATTGTCAATTGTGAGTTTTAATGGCTCGATTACATCTGCCTATGTCATATGAATAAAACGTTTGTTTTTAGATATATTATGCACATGTTTCATCTCACAACAGTTCTACAAGGCATTCTGCCATACGAGAGAGAACGAAGGATGTCTCTTAAAAGAGGCACCTTAAACTCATGGATTGGTTAGGTACTTATTCCAAAGATTTGCTGCCGCACTTAAGTTAATCATGAACAGTTTTATCAAGATACTTTGAATACTCCTGGTCTTCTGTGCAACTCTTCTCCCACCCTGCATTACGGAGAGCTCTTCTGTGCATGCTGTATTTATTTACTCTGAAGTGTGTGTTACTGCAGTGACCATATGTGATGTCTTGGTTTCTTCCCTTGCCCAGTATAATGGATCATTATAGGCCATACTTATTTATAAAATAGCTGCAACTCCAATGTTTATTAGCATACATCAGATCAGCACCACTGATACAGGGTAACACAGTGGCATAGCCTTGTGGGCTTCTATTAAAAAGAAGCAAAAACTGAAGTGCAAGCGACTAATGTTTTTACCAGTTTGTAATGCAAGACAGCTTGAATGAAATATAGAACCTTTGCTGGCTCTACCTACAGCAGGGGTTGTGGCTGTGGAATTTTGAACTGTTATCTTAGTACTTTTCTTTCTGCAGAAGCTTCATTTGCTAGCAATTTATGAGCAACACAGGCAAGAGTCAAGTTTGCTTTAAAAAAAAAGCATGGTGGCATGCAATTTCATTCCATTAGAAGCATTTCCTTCTCTGGCCCTTTCTAGATCATGACCTTTCCTCCCCCCCTCACTCCCCCACCTGGTCCTCATTTGATTTCATTCTAGTTTTTCCAGCAGTTCTCACGTCCTCACCTCCAACATGAGTGGCTCAAGAGTCACTAATAGCTGTTTGTATCTACAATAACTTTATTGCCTTTTTGGACATGCAGTTCAATCCTGAGCATGGTTATCCAGAAGTCCCACTGAGCTCCACAAGTGTTACTCCCTAGTTAACGTGCTTAGGGATTGCAGCCTTAGTTATTTTACTTTGATATGATGAGAACACTGGGCATAGTTGTCTGTCAAGTTTTCAACTTCAGGAGGCTAAGATAAATTAAAAAGTCAAAGTAATGAAGCTATAGTAACACAGCATTGCCTTCTGAAAACTTTTATTAGATCCTCTCCTTATAATTATTACAGAAACATTTGCAACTGGTCACATCATTTCCCTATACATTATATACAACATTCAGCTCCATATTTTTATATAAAATTGCTAATGTAGTGTTCAGGTACAAAAAGTATGCAGGACATCAGAATTCTAAGTCACACAAAATGCCTTCATTTATCTTTCATCTGATTAGCTATTTATGATATTGATTTCCATACTTTTTACTAGAGATGTTGTGGGAACATGTGTAGGAGTTTGACACCAGTTACTGTAATCCAATACAGTCTTGAGTACACATACTACTACGTACAGTACTTTGAGGGTTTTTTTTAAAGCTGGGGTGGCTTTGGTCCATCTCCTAAAGCTCATTTCCTATATAAACAAGGAGAAAGGCAACTCTTGAAGAAAGGCTGGTGAGAATTAGAGCCCTAAAACTTAAAACACCAAACTCATTCAATTTCAGTTAAATATTCGGCATAGGCAGAATGAGGCAGTGAGCTCACAAATTTATTTGTGCACACTTTTACTTTATTCCATATTTCTGGAAGTGCATTTTAGAAATCCTCTTGCTTTCTTCACTGACTGGTGAGAACAGTGTTCTTAATTGAAGTGTAGCATTTCCATCTCATTGTACCATACTTACAAAAAACTTTGTGCACTCAGTAAACAAATCAGATGAATACATTACTTGTGGTTTTCTATTTTAAAAAATTCAAAAAAATAGGTTTCATACATGTATGGAGAAAAGAGCTGAAATGGCAGTGGATGGAAGGAGGTAGAATTACCATAACCTATAAGAGCAAAACACACATAAAAGCAAAACACAACCAAGAAACACTGAAATACATAGATATCTAGAACATTGCAGACTGACTTTTAAAACAGTATTTTTGGAGAGCAGTTACGTGTATATTAGATAAGAGCATATGGAGAACCTTTCTGTGAGACAATTTTGCAAAACATCCTATGTTGCATCTTTCATAATGATTCTTGAAACCTATATGATCCCAGGTTACACTTCTTTACATAGCTTCATCAAAGATGCTGTCTGGAATTTGCATATCACACCATTACCAGACCACACAGTGTTCTTGCGCATTCACACCAGATATTCACAGTTCAGGAAATCGCTCACAAAAAGATGTCAAGTGAATCAGAAGGATTCACGAGGTAGGAAGAGATTTTAAAAGTGAACTGGTTTTATAGAGATCTTTATTAGATGTGCAAGTGGCTGCTTGTGAGAAAAAAAACCGTTTCACCACTGGTATATTTTCATTTTCCTTAGTAGTTGGTTTTAGTGACATCATCAGCTTCCAGGCTTCCCACTGTTGGTCTTGTTCAGGTGATCAAAGCTATTTTGGAGCATAGAAAGGGAACTCTTCAGCTGCAGAGATAAAATCCCATAAACATGCTAAGTTGTGGTGATGGGTTTTTGTTTTTTAAAAAAATTGATTCTCTCTAGCAAGGCTAGCTGCACACTAGCATACTGCTAATCACAGATTTATTTAAAACATTTATTTACTGCTCTTTAGTTTAAATTCAGGGCAGATCTGAATAGATGCCCAAAATGACTTGGGTCCAGAGTACCTCAACAACCACCTTATTCCATATGAATTTGGATTTCCTCCTGGAACACCCACATGACAACACTGTCTTCGGAAGGTGGTAAAGACCATAATGTTTTGGCTGTTCTTCAAACTGACCTAGTTGCTCTCTTGGATATTATTTCAACTGTAATGTGTTCTTTGCTATATGTTACTGCAGGCATTTATCATCTCTCCTTTCTGGTTAATGTTTTTTAAATGTTGCATTTATAGCTTTTATTGTTATGTAAACTAGCGGTTCTCAATGTGGGCCATATGGCCCTCCAAGCCCACTATACTTCTAGGGGGGCACATGGAACATGAGGGGGGCCACCCAAACTTACCTGCTAAGTGCATGATGAATTTGTCACAAGTAATTACTAATTTGTCACAATTAGTAATTAAGCAAGCAAGCAACGAACAAGAACGTCTCAAAACACCTTTAGTGTTATTCTTTTGCACTATGCATATACAAATAAAAACACGTACTGTGGCATGCACATCTCAGTGTGAATGCTTCCTCCCCCTAAACACCTTTGTTAAAAGTTCTGGAATATCAATATCCTTTTGCTGAACAGATAGGACCATATAATCAGCCTGCTTTTCATTCTCACTAGTTCAAATTCTTGTATCTGAAGACATGAGGCCATAGCATTCAAAATGCTGCAGACATATTTCTAATTAAGGTGCTTGAGCTCGTTTTTCCAGATCATCCACATGCAAGTTTTATTCTCACATGTAAGGAGACGAAACAAGGATAATAAATAGGAATATCTACCTGTTCAAGCAATGCTATAGAGTCTCTCAGCACCCCTTTCACATGCTGGACTTGGTCTGTGTCATGCCGAGATGTTTTCTCTCTTGATGCTGCATTAAGGGCTAAACTGAAGAGGGGGAAAAACAGCAACTTTGAGATCTGGAATGAAATACTTGCATCACAGTACCCCCAAATCTCTGGTTTCTCTCTATGTTATATTAGCCTTATGAACACATTACGAGCATGATCTACGTGAGCCGATTCCCAAATTAACACAGTAATTATACCCTTAGAGGCACTTGTAGGTAAAATACACCCAGAGGGACCATCTGAAGGCTCAAAGCAGACGTAAGTAAAGGCTTGTCATCAGAGAGAACAGAGATTGAACATGAAAAAGTGAAACATGGAGAAGTCTACTACAAGGCTTGTGTGCGAAACAAGTACAATCTTGTGCTGAAAGTCAGGTGTCTGCACTGAGAAAGCCATACGCCTCCCATTACAGTTTTTCACCACAAAACCTAGGTCTTTGCATATATACAAACTATTTGGATCTCATGTTGGTCACTCACTTTACAGATCCTTCTTCCTGAAGGTGAACACGGTAAAATGATTGAGCTGCATGTTCAATCTTTGACAATTTGAGGAACAACGTCACATTCAGCAAAACCAGCAAGAGCAAACTGCAAGGGGGGGGGGGGGAGAAGAGGGAGAGAAAAAAAAAGATGCCTCATTTCTCCTATTTTTTGTCTAACAGAAAGAGAACAAACCAAGTGACATCTAAGATAATAATGAAAAAATGAATATCAGACACTTCCCAACACTTCTCGAAGGAAGATAAGACTGTTGATAAAGAAAGCGACATAACATTTTCTTTTCTTTTAAATTGAATATTGAAGAGAAACACACACACACACACACACACACACACACACCCTTTTCAGACATTGTAAGCGTGAAGAGCCTCTATGCTTAAGAACACTGGGAGTCTGCTTGGCAAGCCATGCCCTCAACTCTCCTGTGAGACACATTTGCCTGCAGCTACATACTCTCTCCATGGAGAGATTCTGCCTGTGATTAGGGACACTGGATGCCAGACAGCCTCTCTCCATAAGGAGAGAGTGAGCATATCAGCAATGGGGGCTGGGCTCATCACAACATCTCCAAAGGGCTGTAGTGTGATGAGAGCATCACAGCTTGACCAGGGGGACCTGGCTTCCAATCCCTGATCAGCTATGAAGCTCACTAGACAGTTACAACTACAGGTAGTAGTTACAATATCTCAGCCTAATCTACCTTTCAAAGTTGTTGTCAGGTTAATAGAGGATACCCCTCCCCCCATTATGCCAACCAGACTTCCCTTGGAAAAAGGTGGGATACATATGTAATAGGTTATGTGCATTATGCTGTCTCCCTTTGCTGTTAGCTGCTTTGAGTTTCCTAGAAAGTAGGAAAGAAAAGCAAGACAGAAACATTTAATATAAATCTGGCATTTGCCCAGGTTTCATGAGTAGAAGTCCTGGGAGGAGTCAAATTTGAACCATTTTACCATGTGAGAAACTTAACGGATCCTCTTAAAATATCCTGCAATCCCCACATATCAGTATTTTGGTGATCATAACTTTAATATAATCAATACTTCAGATATGTTCTACCAAGCATACGGCTGTACTATAAGTACCAACTATTAAGCAAACTAGGCTGCTCATACGACAACATGCTGGGAGCCTAAATAGAGCATACGAGAGGGTCTCTAGGCTAAAGATTCCCTAGGTAAAGGTAAAGGTGACCCCTGACAATTAAGTCCAGTCGTGTCCGACTCTAGGGTGTGGTGCTCATCCCCATTTCAAAGCCGAAGAGCCAGCGTTGTCCGAAGACGCCTCCGTGGTCATGTGGCCGGCAAGATTCCCTACCTTTGCAGAAAACAGGTCTGATTGACCTTCTGTCTCCCCCCAAAAACTAGTGGGGACAGAGAGCAGTGTATGCGTGTTACATTCATGCTGACTTGGGTTGAGAGTTAGCGGGGGGGGGAATGGGCTCACCCAAAAGATCCTTAAAGCTTTGACAGCGCAATCCTGTGTAACTCTTGCACCAGTGTAACAGTAGATAGTGCACGTATGCCAGTGTAACTTGCTGTACGCCAACGGATGCAGGACGGACACCAGCGTAACCTCCCTTGAACGCCGCGCATGTGCAGTTCTGATGCAGGACGGATGCCAGTGTAACTGCCAGTGCAGGGGGCATTCCGGGGATGCCCAAACGCCCCCGGAATTCCTCCTGCACTGGCAGTTGCACTGCATCCATCCTGCTTTCGTTAACATATGAAAAGTTACACTGGCATAAGTGCACTTACAACGGTGGATCTACTGTTACACGAGTTACACAGGATTGCGCTGTGAGTGAAACTACCCCTCTCAGTTTGAAAGGATCA
Organism: Plestiodon gilberti rubricaudatus; assembly: GCA_026170595.1. Taxonomy (NCBI): domain Eukaryota; kingdom Metazoa; phylum Chordata; class Lepidosauria; order Squamata; family Scincidae; genus Plestiodon; species Plestiodon gilberti. Next base: position 199,908,045 of record JANXHW010000003.1, on the reverse strand, counting down.
TGGGGTACTGATGAACTGATTTTGGAAGATGCATTTCCTATAAGACCAATCCCACCCCACTGATCCTACGTATTTTTTCTACAGGTGCCCCCCCCATGGTATAAAAGAGTTTTGTATACATTAATGAGAAACAATTGTTGACAATGATGAAGAGAATACCAATATATATGCTTGGTGGCCTCCATATTAATCTATAGTGCTAGTCTTTTCTAACACTTGCTGCCGACATTTTAAGTTAAATAAAGTACTTACAAGATACTCATTACCACTATGATGATGATGGTCTTATTCGTAGCGTCCCTTTTTGGTCCTGTTGGACATGACAGGCAAAATTATATCTGCAGCATTCATCTCACAAAATCACATTAAATTCACTTTAATGTTCCTCTTTCTGAAGAAGACTTGCTCCTCAATGTAGAACAGCCTTGAGTTTCCTCTGATTTGAGAGCTTACTGCTTTTTAACTGTGAATTTGGTGCATAAAATGTAAATTTAATGTATATAATGTAGCAAGAAACTGGGCAGCTGCTCTTATTGCACTAAACCAGGGGCCGGCAACCTTCTTCCAAATAGGGGCCAGGCATCAGGTCTGTCAATAGTAAGAACACATGCGCATTCAATACACATGTGCGAACCTCCCGATTAGGCAATAGAGCTAAGGAAAAAAGAGTGTGGGCACGGCGTGAAGAGACATGTCCAGACAGAGAATGGCGCTCAAAGGAGGTTTTTGCCCTTGGTCTGCTTGCACCTTAAGCCTTACAGAGATAGAATTACAAACTTGAATTTTTTTTTAGGACCACCACAAGCCGGGTGGATGTGTCTTTTTGGGACTACGGGCAGGATAATTTTGGGTGGTGGGCCAGATGTGGCCTGCAGGCTGTAGGTTTCCTACTCCTGCACTGCAATGGACTATATAAAATTTTAGTGTGGATGGGCTCTTACATTAACCTGGGGGGTTGATTATTATAGCTGCATATGGATGGCTCCTGTCACATCCTTATGTCTTTCCCACTCCTTTGCTATCTTTGTGCACAACTCCAAATCTGTGTTCTGGGATAAGGCACCACACAACAGCCAGAGGTGGTGGTGGTGGTGAGCTAATAGAGTGATACAAAAGTGCCACCCAATCATCCCAAGGGACACCCCCAGTATATCCTCATATGTGTAGAAACTATGAAATGTTAAGTTCACATTAGCTATATGGAAATATGACCAAAGACACACATTTCGAAGGCAACACAGATCAAAATTTCCCAAAACAGACCCAGACAATTCCATGGTAACAACACAGCTTTAGCTATTTATTCTAATGTCAACAGGAGCTAAGAAGTATGTTCTTGACTTATAAATCGACACCAGCCCTGGATGCTCTCTTCCACCTACCTACTTTGTTCCTTCTGGATCCCAGCATGTACCACCACCAGATTACATGACCAGTAACAACTCCATATGCCAATTTTATTGACTCCTTGGCCATTAAGTCAAACTGGCAAAACATTTGAGTGCAAATATTCAAGGATCTGATCAAAGTTAAGGGTGTATACACAAATGTACATTTCCCCTCAAACAAAAGTGTTGCCCATCACCACATCTCTTAACCTAGCATTCTGTACTTCACCTGATCCTCTACAAATCTTTCTAATATTCAGATTTCCTGTCCTGGCTGAGGAATATGTGGCATGCACTGAGGCAAACATACTCTTCATTTGGAAACTTGGAGCACTGGTGAGTGGCGATTGATTAAGATTTTTTTAAAAAAAAACTTTAAATTACTGAAATGGTGGTCAGCATTAACCAATACAGCCATCTGTGGCACACTCAAGGGTGTTTTCCCTGAAAGGAACCCATGCGCTATCAGTTCAGCATTTACTCATTTAAAGTTGGTTCACTTAGTTCATCTCTCTTGGTACACTGAAATGTGCCATATGGTCTTCTCAGTATTCAGTCTTCTAAAGCAGCCAGTACATGGCAATATGTAAGTCCCCAGTCTGGTACAACTAGCATACTGAAAGGGCAACTGTGCAGCAAGAAGAGCTTCAATATCCCAACAATTAAACAGCTATGAGCTTGAGAAAGACTCTTAGCTTAGCAAGCTAACTTCAGAAAGATTTGGATGGTGGGTTCAGAGAGCAGAGAAAAAAATCCCACAGCCACATAAATAATGAAATGTATCCAGTGGTGTGTGCAAGTTATTTATTTTTATTTTTCACATTTTTATACCACTCTTCCTCCAAGGAGCTCAGAGTGGTGTACATATTTTCTCGCCTCCTTTTTGTCCTCACAACAACCCTGTGAGGTAGGTGGGGCTGAGAGATAGTGACTGGCCCAAGGTCACCCAGGAAGCTTCGTGGCTGAGCGGGGATTTGAACCTGGATCTTCCAGGTCTAAGTCCGACTCCCAAACCACTACACCATCCTAGCTTATTCAGAACATATGACCTAAATGCTTTGTTTTGCAAATTTCCAAAGATAAATGCTTTGGTCTCCTATCCTATCTGACCAGGAATATTCTGCAAATTTCCCAGTACAGGTCACACAACTGCTGCATTAGACCAAGCACAAATTCAGTTTAAGTGGATTAAGCTCAGTCAGTCAGACATGTTCCAAAACCTACAAGTACAGTTCTTAGCTCTTTAAAGTAGTAGACATTGCATTTTCCCACTGAAAGCTTCATACAAACAGAGAATATAGCCAACTAGTCTTAACTGAGAATTATTTCCAGGGCCTGTGTGCATAGCAAATTTCCACAGACCCAGTTCATGGGGGTGGAAACATGGGAAGCAGGACCTGTAGAAAAGGAGGGTCCATAGCTTAGTGCTTTGCATGCAGAAGATCCCCAATTCAGTCCCTGGCAACATCTCCAAGTAGAGCTGGGAAAATCCCCTGTCTGAAACCCTGGAGAGCTGCTGTCCCTCAGGGTAGACAATACTGAGCAAGATGGACCAACGATCTGATCCAATACAAGGTAGTTTCATGTTTTTATATGGAAAAGGCACAACTTTGCACAAGGTTTTGCAAGTCAACAGTAGCATTTCACTTATGCAGACTACACCATGCACCCTTACACAGACTATACCATGGATATACCATGCATAGCTTGAGATATCCCAGATTGCCCTGTGCAAAGTCAACATGACAAATAGATGCTATGTGACTCTGAATCTCACACATATGCACTCCTAAAATTCCTTTGGTTTGGTTAATGTTCAAAACAAAAATTTCTGCTTATTGTACATACCTACATCACCACGGGGAGCTGAAACTGTGTCCCCAGAAGAGTATTGCGAAGAGCGTTTAGGAAGCATCTCGCCCATGTTGCGTTGTAAAGTCCATCTCCTTCTCCTCAGGACGTGTTTTGCTGGATCTTCTATAGGTTTATTTATTGCATACTCCTCCATTAGCAGTTCTGATTCTGTAATTTAAATGCAACACTATGTTTTACTTAGTTCATTTTAAGCCATAGAAATTTAAATGCATTTACATATTCCATCTTGGTATAGTTTATCGTATTTAAAAAGTCACGTCTGACTGGAGGAAAAAAATACATGCTAACAAAATATTGCTTTCGAGAAGGCAAATGGAAAGACAAAACCAGCAAAACAGACTTTTAAATTGGGCCAATATGAGATGCAAACAGTGAGTGAACATCATACAGAAATTAGAAGGCTGGATTACCTAAGGGTTATTCCATGTGAAATCAACCAATGCATGAAACCTTAATGTCATGGATTTTGTTCATTTTTGGTACATTTGTACCAAAAATTTAATTTTTGTATGATACCATTGAGATACCATCTTGAAATTTTGACTGAATGGCTACAAGATATTTATCTTTAAGTGTGATTTTTTTGGAAAATTTAAAAAAATCCCGTTTTTCCAAAAATTCAAAATAAATATTATTTGAATATTTTTGAATTTCCTGAAAATTTACAATTGTGTCATGTTGTATATCAAATGAAAGCCCTATTCATTAGCTGTAAAACGACACCTGGCCCATGTCTGTAGCTTTCATACGTTTCTTGTAAATGGCATTTGAATGTATGGTGACAAGTGAATTTTGGCGTTTTTAGGCAATTTTGAAAGTTCAATATCTCAAACGGGTGGACAAAAAAATCTGGAATTTTTTTTTAAACATCTCATGGTAAGGTACAAATGTGCTAAAAATGAACAAAATCCATGACATCAAGTTCCAAAATGGATTTTTCATTGGTTGATTTGACATGGAACGACTGCTAAACAAACTACAGTATGTTTCACAGTGATATATGGAAACATAAGTTTATGAGAGGCTGAACACAGTTCTGTTACTGCCCTAATTCCAAGTTACTGCAAACTGTTGTGCAAGAACAAATGAACAACAATGAAATAACATTCTAATCCCCTGCTATGGAATAAATATTAGAGACAAACCAGCCATTAATGACCTTGTTGCATTTAAAAGCTCCATATTTGAGATAATACCATCCTGTGGTACTTTTACTAGAAGAATCCCTCCCATCATGCTTGGGCAGCAGGTGCATCGGAGTAGACCCACCTGCCTGAGAAACTATAAAAGGTCAGGGCACTAATGTGACAAAGACAAACAAATTGCTTTAAAAAGTCAGGAAGGCCCAATATGGTTCTTAGCAATAATTTGGAGGGAAATGACATTAAAAGGGCCACTATGACTAGTCAGTGTAGTCGAATATCACAGCCATTTGCACACTCTGGATCCAGCAGCAGGAGGAAGAGAACCAACACTTTTGACTCCTGGTTGTAAAAAACCAACACTTACCAAGTTGCTTAAAATTTTCCTTTATCCCACCCCATGTATTCTTCTCTATTATATTCTTGACAAGTCCCCATGGCTGCTTTTTATATTTCACATCTGAAGAAATCCTACAGCAAAAGAACAACAAAGCTAGCAACAGACTGGAATACAACATTAAGAGCAGGGGGTCTGCCTTTTCACTCACTTGGAAAGCGAGTTTTCAGCCTTTGTAATTCAAAGCAGCAAGCTGCGTACATATGCAAAGGCACGGTCACTAAGGTGACACTTTATACACTTGCATGGAAAGCTGGAAGAGGAAACGCACAATGTACTTAATCACTTAATAGCTCTATATTGTACGTAGTACACTGAACGATACCAGTGCACACCCACCAACTTTAAAAGGCTATTATAAACCATACAACTAACTATAACCTGGTACAGAATTCTACTGAAAAGGCAGTCAAAAAAGTCTCACAGTGCCTGTTTATGAATGTATAGTATTCAATTTTTGCAAGAAAAAACAGAAGTAGTAGTAAATGCTTGTGTCAACAGATCATATTCTAACTACCAAAGCAAACAGAGAAGGATGGCAGTTTTATGACATCAACTCAACCTCATCTTAAGGAAATCTGAGCAGAAGAACCACACTGTGGGCAACTAGCTAGCAACTTTTTACCACCTCCCATTTTCCTCTCAAATGATACATGAAATGTCTCACCGGAGTCTGCACTTCTGACTGGATAGACGGGTGATACAGTAACTATACACAGTGTAGAAGTAATCATGATACGGCACATCGTGTGTCATCACCTCTGTGTCTATCCGATATGACTGACCCTTGTGGCTCCGTTTATACAGGATCTAGAAACAATCAAGACATTTTAAGCATTTATATACAGTATGTTTTGCTTTCTTCTACTACTATTCCTATTTGGAATCAAGGGTGTCTGATACCCAGTGTCATACAAAGTATGACCAAAATTTCCAGAAAATGCCTAGAAACAGGACAGGGCAAGACTGTCACAAATCCAAGGCAGAGCTATAAGTTTAGAACACTGCAAAGAAAAAAAAATTGTAGCTTTGTCAGAACGTTAAAAAACAGAAATTGTCTGGGTCATAGTTGCCATGTGCCCTTATTACAGCTCTGCAAGATAGAGACTGAATAGGCTGCAAATGATGCACCAGGACATCCACAACAGGAACATTTGTGGTGTTATTTTCTAGCACAAGGATCAACAAGTGGAAGCCCCTGGACCTATTCATTCCCTTGAAGGATGCTAAATAGCCCTCCAGTTGCCAGATTCACACTGGCAGATTTGACCATCCGAGAAACAAAAAGAAACAAAAGATGTGTGGCCAAAGTGGCAAAGGAATTTGCTGGAAATCTGTTTTAGATGGTGAAGGTTGAGTTGTGGGCTCACACTCTCACTTTTTCTCAGACTAGTTTGCCAGAAAACCAAGTTGCTAGCCAGGAAGATGTGTATGTATAAGAAGAGCCTTGCTGAATCAGGCCAAAGACCCATCTAGTCCAGCTTCCTGTATCTCACAGTGGCCTCACCAGATGCCTCAGGGAGCACACAGACAACAAGATACCCATTTCCTGTTGTCACTCCCTTGCACCTGGCACAGAGAACCTACTTCTAAAAGCCAGGAGTTTGCTTACGGCTTGTAACCTGTGATGGTCTTTTCCTCCATGAATCTACTATCCAAACCCCTTTTAAAGGCATCTAGGCCAGGTGTCATCGCCACATCCTGTGGCAAGGAGTTCCACAGATGAATTACACACTGGGTGAAGAAATATTTTCTTTTGTCCGTTCTAACTCTCCCTCCACTCAATTTTAGTGCATGTCCCCTGGTTCTGGTGTTGTGCAAGAGGGAGAAGAACTTCCCTCTATCCACTCTCTCCATCCCATGCATAATTTTATACTCTCAGTCATGTCCCCCCTCAGACACCTTTTTTATAGACTGAAAAGCCCCAAATGCTGTAGCCTTTCCTCATAAGGGAGGTGCTCCAGCCCAAGAATCATTTTGGCAAGATCTTGCATCTTGGCAAGATGAAGTAACACAATGTAAAAACCTTTTCAATACATCCAATTTAGATGAGTGTCTTGACAGTAAGGTACACCCAAGGTATGCCTTCCCTCTCACAGGAAAAAAATACTTAAAGAATGGGAGATGACGATATAGTTGCCTCAGGAAAAATTTAGTATAATTTTGTACCTGCTTTTCAGTTGCAGTAGTGAATTTTCCAGCAATAAGTGAATTGTTAAACTCAATGGTGTAAGTCATGGTCCTCAGCTGATTCCCTCCAGTATCTCTATTCCAAGGGGTTGATACAGAATCTAAACGAAAATCATGGGATGAATAAAATTACAAACACCAAGGTTTCCATGGCCACAACATTCAGTACAATAAAAGCTTCTAGAACATTTCTGCCTAGGCTCAATTATGAAGCCATTGAAATGTATAAACATAGGAGAAACAATTTTAACAGGAAGGAAGATCAGAACACAGTAAATAGCAGTTGGGTACCTGCGCTAGTTAGAACCATTGTCAAGGCATACTCTCACTTCCGGTTTCGCGTAAAACTGGAAGTGAGTTGCGATCGGAGCGCTGCTCCGACGCTTGGGGAGGCCTGCGGAGGGGTCCACAGGCTCCCCACACACCCCGCCGGACACCCACTGCCCACCAATGCAGGTAAAAAGGGCAATGCCGGGCATGGCGGTGGCGCGATCCCGGGCGCGTCGTCGCGACCCCTGGGAAGGCCCCGCTGCCACTTAGAGCAGTGTAGGGCCTTCCCAGAAGTTTGGGAACCACTGCCCTAACAGAATGAAAATTAATGAACCAATTCTTGGGGCTATTGGAAAAAATGCACATACGGTAACTCTTGAAACAGACTAGCTAGCACAGAAACAGCCTCAGATCAAGCTTCTACATATGAAAAAGCTCTACAAGAAGGCACAGCCAATTAGAGACAACAATTCACTTAAACTGTTAGAAATACTAATCAAAAATACTGTATATTCAACTGACAAAACAACAACAACAAGGAAAGGAATTAACAAGTGCACCAACAGGCCCTCAAATAAAACTTCTGAAGTTAGTGGTTTTTTTTTTATTCCTGAACATTTTTGTCTGAGGTTCATCTTGCATTTGGCAGATCCTTCCCAGAACAAGAATTACCGTAAGTTCTTTCCATGTAAATACTGAAAGGAATAATATTTTACCTCTTATATTTCTAGTACTAAGATATCTCTGCATGAAAAGGGAATTGGTGAAAAGCATTTCAAACATTCTGTCTGCGCCGATGAGGAAAACTCGATTAATAAAGAGTTTTCCAAGGAGGTCGCTCTCAGGAATATTTTCCTCAGCTGAGGGGAAAAAGGGTACAAAGCAGAGGTTAAGAAAAATCGATGTCCCACACAGTAAAACATATCCAAATGGGGATAAACGTTTTTCATATACTCAAATTTAACAGAGGCGTCGCTGGAGGGGGGCGGTACCATAAGTTCCGCGCCATCCTAGTCCCCGTTTACTCCCCAGTACGAGGTGGCCCCGCCCCCTCGCCATCTGAGCCATTCAGTGCGGCGAAGGCAATGGGTAGGAGACTCCCTGCCTGTTGCCTTCGCCGCACTGAATGGCTCCGACGGCGAGGGGGCAGGGCCACCTAGTACCAGGGAGTATATGGGACTAGGATGGCGCGGAACTTACGGTACCGTCCCTCCTCCTCCAGCGACACCTCTGAAATGTAATATGTACTTCAGGAAGAGTATGTTCAAAAAAATGAACTATTTTCTGCCATATGTATACTACAATATGAAAAAGCGGGAGTAAGAGTAAGAATTCATTATAATGAAGGCTGAATTTAGAGAAGCTAATACAGAGCTGAAACTTCATGGATCTATGAAATGGGAAAGGTAACATTCATTCTTTATTTAAGGTCTGGTTTTTTATCCTGTCTACCCCATGCTAAAGGTGCCTTACAATCAAAGAACAAAACAAAACTATACAAACAAAAACATGTTAACACAAACAAAATCACAGCAGACAAAACTTGAGAGCTTAAAAATTAAGCCCACGGCTAGCCCAAGACCTCCTGGAACTTGAGGAGCTGTGCCAAATGCAGCCCCTCCTCACCTACTGATGTGCCAGCCTCTGCTCCTCCCACTCTCTGAATTGGAAAAGGAAAGGGGTGGACTGAGCAAACAGGAGATGTGGAGAGGAGAGTCATGGGCTAGAGTTGCATATTTACTCTTCTGCTTGAGAAGTTTCTCAACTACTGTATCTCCAGTTCTAGAAATACTTAATGAATCAACTAAGAAAAGGAAGACTACAATATTGATATACAAGTAACTAATGTCACTTATATTCATAGTCTTAGAGAGACTTGGAATACAGAGTTGGAACATCCTATTTTATATAACCAGTGGAAAACAGCACAAACCACTATAACCGTAACTTCTATGGATCTTAAAATGTGATAGATTCAGCAAAAAATATATACCTTTTTTAGAGTCTATTGGATACCACAACGCCTTTATAGTAAGGGGCTTGCCAAAGAATCTAACTGTTGGCTTTGCAGTGAATCTGAGGCATCATTTAGGCCAGGGGTTCTCAACCTGTGGTACATGTACTCCTAGGGGTACGCGAGATGCTCCCAGTTATCAGCTGCTACGATCAGCAGCTGATAATGGGGAGTGGAAAAATAGGGGGAAAGTGTTTTTTCCGGCCTGCGGCGTGGCCGAGCGGGTTCTCCGGCAGGTTCTCACGATCATGGTGTGAGATTTGGGAGCCGCGATCGTGGATCTCGCGAGATTTCAGGAGATCCAACATGGCAGTGGCTGTGAGAAAGGTAGGGAGAGCCGTTTGCAACCGTTTTCTCGGCCTGCGGCGCGGCCAAGTGGGTTCTCCGGCACTCCGCAAGCCGGAGGGAAAGGCAACAGCCTTGTCAAATCAGCAGGGCTGTAGCCTTTCCCTCCGGGCTTGCAGAGCGAGTGCACTTTTGAGGGGTATGCGGGACCCCTAAGGGTCCGGGGTATGCCAACCTTTGGGGGGCCCGCATAGGGGGTATGCGGACCCCCAAAGGTTGAGAAACCCTGATTTAGGCATATGTTCTGGAATTGTATAGTGATACAGTACTACCTTTCTGGGAGGAGGTTATTTGCTATATTAATCGTGTATTACAGCAAGCATTATTTATGGATATTCACATTCTTTTGAATTATTCACTTACTTTGTGGAAGATATCTGCAGGACAACGGAAATGGACTCTTTGTGCCCTTATTGTAGCTAAAAGACTTATATTGATGTGCTGGAAAGATAAGTGCCCTCCCACTATTCTTCGATGGACTGAAGACCTTTTAACTTTATCAATATATCAATATTTGAATCTATGGCTTACGGAAGACAACTGTGTACAGATATATTTTTGGAGATTTGGAAGCCATTTTAGCAGTTTATGCATAGACTATTAATATATATTCTATGTTATAGAGATTGCAATGTTTATTTGTATGTTCATTAAATATACATATTGTATATATATATATATACAGTGGGCACTTGCCATCTGCGGGTTTCACATCCGCAGATTTTACCATCTGCAGATGCCCGTGGATGGCAAGGGGACCAGGATAAAAAGTTTTTAAAAAGGGTTATAAATCTTGCTTTTACCTTCGTGCACCAAACCACTCCATTTTCAGACTGTAATAAGGCTAGAAGGGGGAATCGTGCTCCCAAACCTTTTCTGGGTCGTGCGACTCCCTCTCCCAAGTTCACCCCAGAATGCATTGCAGAATGCTCCATCCCCCTCTTCCTTTTTCAATTCAGGAAGTGAAAGTAGCAGCAGCAGCGGAACCGAGTGGACAGATAGAGGTGGGTATCCTCCACCAATTTGTTGCCTTGAGGCACCCACCTTAGTAAATTTTGTTTCTAATACAATTCTTATACTTTCTATAAAAGTGCTTGCAAATGCAGAGTATTACTGTATGCACAACTATGTTAGACTGGCACCAATGACAAGTAGCAGCCACCAACGTAGTAAGGGCATAAGACTGGACTGTTGATTTACTACAAGCTTTTCCAGCATAAAAGTAAATACAGGCTCATAGATTGTATGCTTACATATATACCCTTTTATTATAATCTTCAATTGTGTTTATTAAATGGATACTACCGGTATTTACCTTCATCACTTTCTGAGGCGCTGCTCTTCTCCAGAGGAAAACTCTCATTTAGATCCAGTGGCTGCAATGAAAATTTGCGTTGTGCTACATCAGCTGACTTTCCTTCTGCAGGCAGAGAAGTCCTCCTGTCCTGTTTATCACAGCAACATTGCTCTGGTTTAGCCCCCTAGAAAGAGAGAGTCACAAGCAGTAAGTATAACATTAATTGTGCTCCTTATCGTCATGCTGATTTTACAAAGAACTATAGCTTGGAAAGAAGCATGACAATTCACAGTCCAAGGCTTCTTGGTTTCCTTGAATAAACTCTAGAATAAATCGGTCTGAATATGTGTTGCCCTTACCTTAACAGATTCTAATAAACACCAATTTCCAGATTTATAGGTGCAGGTCACCAAACATTTCCATTCATTTCAGTGGGACTGGCATATGCAGTTGCCATGCATGCCCCATTGAAATTAAGAGGGTTACATGTCACACAATTGAAACACTTGTGAATAAAAAACTATATAAAAGAGACTATATAAATATTACTCATTACAACAGTCACTGAAGTAAAGTTCATTATCATATTTGGTTTAGCACTGGAGCTTTGGGAATTCTAAAATTAAAACTATGCACTGAACAAACTGTTGATGTATTTTTAAAACACCAAGAGATCTTCAGATCTGTCGTGATGAAACGTCAGTAGTATCCATGCCAAGAAAAAAAGCAAGGAATATCGAAAGACAACAGTGGCATTATATATCCTAACTGAACTAATACTAAGGACTGTTCAGAAATATTTGGATTTCAGATCAGTTATGAAGAAATTATTGTTAAGCATTGAACAACTCAATGAGATAATGACATATAGAAAAATCTCAGCTCATCCCAAAAAAATCGGGCAGCACGATCTTGCCTAAGATGCGGCGGCTGGTCGAAATTGCCAGCTGCTGCATCTTAGACAGGATGCGGCCCATGCCAGCATGGTCAGGACTCACCTCAGGGGGGACGTTTGTTCTCTTCCCCCAGTGTAAGCCTCGGAGGCCCCAATGGGCCTCCTTGGATGCGCACCAGGCTCTTTAGCTGGCGCACAACTGGGGAGGTCATGTAAGGCTGGCTCAGGAAGGGGCTTGGGATATCGGCATCGGGCTGTGCCGATATTCCCGCCCCCTCCCAGGCCTGGCCTGCCAATGGCCCCCTCCCCTGCCACCCCGGCCCACCCTCCCCATGCCCTCCTGCTGCCTGGTGCAGGGCTTACCTGTGTCCAGGGGATGGCGCAGTAAGCAGTGCCGGCCTCTATGCCAGCGCTGCTTACTTTCCCGGTGCCACGAAAGTGCCATAAGGCACTTTCATGGCACCTAAGGCCGGCGGAGCGTATGCTTCGCTGGCCTAAAGATTGGCTGGATTGCGGCCTTAGTGCCCTCCAGCAAGTTGCAATCAGTCTCAGCTCATCCAAAATGGCAAGTATGAATTATCTTACAGTTTCCGTAATGTCAATGATAAAGTGTTGTAAAAACACTTTGGGCATTAAAAGCTTCATAATTTTGACAATAAAAATGCATGCATTCAAACAAAGCATAATTTGCAAGTTCCAACATTGAGAGGAAGAAAGTCTTCTTTGCAGCTTACTTCCGTCAGTATGCTTCCATTAAGCGACTCTGTTTCAAGTATCTGAGCTACGGATTCTCGAGTTACACCAACTGTTCTAGATAGCTTTTCATCCTTCTCCAGAGATTCATCACAAAGGCTAGATCTGTTGGAGGCAAATACAGCAGAGTTTTTTTCAGGCACTGTTAATAGTTTAAAATCTAAAATACTAAAGCAACTAATGCAAACATTTTAACCACATACTGTAGCCGATCTACAGTAATACCCCTGATAAAGCAGCAGTTACAGTACTCTTCATCTCAGGTTGATTAACAGCCATTGTAGACAATGAAAGCAGTGCATTCTGAGTAGGGCAGGGCCAATCAGCTCTCATTTCCTTCAAAGGAGTCTCCTTTAGCACTGTTCCACCCAGCACTCAGCTTCTGAGGAACAGATCTCTGGCATTGTTAGAGGTACTGCTCTAACAATCTACTCCTTGCTAGAATCATTCAGGCTCTGTGCTACAAGCAGCATGCTGCTGCTTATAGCAGTGGTTCCCAACTTTTTCGGCCGGTGTACCACCTTTGCGGACCTCTGGCCCACCGTGTACCATCAGAAGTAAGTGCTGATGACATCATCGGCATTTACTTCCAGGTTCGCAGTCGTGCCAGAGTCCAGAAAACGACGGTAAGGAGCGAGGGCGGGTCTTTCCTGCATGGGAAAGCCCTCGTGCTCAAGCTCTACCGGTCTACTTTTTGTTTAGATGAGTTTCAGAGTCAGTCATCTTCAATACAGTCAATCAGAGAACCCTTCTGGACCATCTAGCTGGGAAGGAAATTGGTGGCACTGTATTGTTCTGTTCCTTCCTACCAAAGGCTGATGCTGGGAAGCTGCTGCCTACACCATAGCATTTATGCTATAAGATTCCACAGGGATCCATTTTGTTCTCTATGCTTTTCGACACTCTTCATGAAGGCACTGAGTTTGGTCATCTGGTGATTTAGAGTGAAGTGTCATCAATATGCCAACACCACCCAGCAACCTTTCTATTTTTTAATCAGTCTCTTATGAAATGGTGGAAGTGCTAGTGAACTGGTAAAAAGGTAAAGGTAAAGGTATCCCCTGACAATTAAGTCCAGTCGTGTCTGACTCTAGGGTGTGGTGCTCATCCCCATTTCAAAGCCGAAGAGCCAGCGTTGTCCGAAGATGCCTCCGTGGTCATGTGGCCGGCATGACTCTCCTTGCCGCAGCGCGTAGCATGCAGCTGGAACACGGAGCGCTGTTTACCTTCCCGCAAGCGGTACCTATTTATCTACTCGCATTGACATGCTTTGGAACTGCTAGGTTGGCAGGAGCTGGCCAAGCAACGAGCGCTCACCCCGTTGCGGGAATCGAACTGCCGACCTTTTGATCGACAGCTTATGGTTTAGCGGTTTAACCCGCTGCGCCACCCGCTGGCCTTCCTCTGGTACCTGAAGAATTAGAGGACTGGATGAGAGCCAATGAATGCAAACTTAATCCAGATAAGACAGAGGTTCTGCTGATAGGTGGTCTATCTGATCTGGAAAAAGAGTTTGGCCTATTCTAGCTGGGCTTGAACTACTCCTTAAGGAGTTCATTTGCAGTAGAGCACCTTTGGATGATCAAGTGGCATCAACAGCACAAACTGTTTTTCACCAGCATAGAATATTGTCTCAACTGTGACCCCTCCTGCATAGCCTGGCTTTGGTTACCCATGACCTAACACCATCCAGGTTTGATCACTGCAGTGCGTTGGATGTGGGACTGACCTTTCAGAAACTTCTAACAAACAGCAACTAGGCTGTTGGCTAATATGGGTCAAAGGGACTGCATCTCACTGGTGGTGAAACAGCTCCACTGGCTTCCAATGTATTTCTGAGTACAATTCAAGGAGCTGGTGGACTTCTTTTCAGCCCTACACAGCTTGTGACCAGAGGCTCTAAGTACCAGCAACTTCCATATGAACCTGCCTATAAATAATTTAGTGAGGCCCTTTTCTGCCTATTGAGATCCATCAAGTGTTATCCAAACACCAGGTCTTTCCATAGTGACACTTTGGTGGCAGAATGGTTTCCATGCCCATCATGCTTGGTGCTTATGCTCTTTCCAGTGTATTTCCGGCACTAGGTAGAGACACTAGTATCCTTGCAATGCTATCAATTTACTTGAGCCAAGGGCACTTGACAGATGGACATCGGCACTAATGGACATTGATCTACAGTATGGCACAAGTTCCCTCCTTATATGTTACACTGATCACGCAATTAGACTTTGCTCATGAGCTGGTAAATGTACAAATCTCCAGCCAAATACAATGTATTAATCAGCCCTAAGACAATAAATGTAGCACAGTAACATTCTTGAAAATAGAATGGCATTTTAGACTAAGAAGCCACCTTTCATTGTATCATGGTGTTTTCTAGTTTCACACACTCTGTTTTAGCACTGGTTTAGGTGTTACTATTGGCCCATACAGTTGCTAAAACGCCTCTGCACCTGTAGGAGCACTGAACATGAATGCAATTAATATTTAAATGCTCTTTATCCTATGCATTACCCACTTGTGTGGGAAGTACATATGGCAATGCCACTACTGCCAAGTACACACTGGATATGCATATTTTTCACTGCACATGTTAACCAGTCATGTACAGAGAGTTTAAATATTCGTGCTTGAGAGTGCAGTGCTGCCATGGGTACAAGCTTTTTGGCAGCCTGTATGGGCAAGCAGCAAAATCTAAACCAACACAGAATTAGAATGACAAACTAAAGTTATATCCACTTTATAGTCACACAGGAAAAAAGATCACGAAACAAAAACACTCTGCATGCATTGGATAGTAGCTTTGCAAATGGTTTGTGCAATGAGACACACAGTAATATGTATCTTTTGTTTGAAAGACGTGATCTTAAGTATCCTCTTACCTAGATTGTCCATTCTCCTCAGAGGATGAATAAATGCTTTCCATCTCTTCGATGTTCAAGCCCAGCTCAGAGCCATAGCTCTGCTGCACAAGATTCCAGAACTCCTGCTTGGTCAGTTTCTGGAAAAGATGAAACAAATAAACACACTCAGTCAGTAACCATGGAGAACTGTTTCTCTTTTCTTTTTTTTACATTATACACTAATTTTAAAAAGTTGCGACAAATCCTCGTATTGCCTAAAAGCATCCCTGACTAGAAATCCATTTTACAGTACCAAGTTGACAACTATGTGAGGGATAAAAACCAAACCAGCTTTTCTTCTAACACACATTTTCAGTCTTCACAAGCCAATATAAACCCATACTTATAGGTGAGAAAGTTTGTAAATAATCTTCAAGATTGTAAGTTGCCAGTACAGTAAGTACTACTACATATAGCCTTTCAGATCCAAGACCACTATAGACCTCAAAGTCCCCTCACACACCAGTTCCTAAAATAAATAAATAAAAAAACACCAGGTCATTTTAACTGCTGTGAACAGCTGCATCCTCTCAGCTGCTATTAGCTGTACAACAATACCACAATTCCCTCTTAGCCAGCTGTCTTCAGGTCAAGTAGCTTTCCTACTCAACCGCTAAAGAGGCACCGACCAAAGAACAGCAGCAAAACAGCATCCGAAGCAAAGCAGTGTAAGTTACCAAAATGCAGCAGGAACAAAAGTCGACTCCAGAGACTTTTTAACTCTACATTGTCAGATCTCGCTATGCATTACCAACATCCAACCAACTGCCTTATTCCTCGTCTGTTATCTTGCAATGTGGACGCCTTCACACACTATACCTCCTATGTTAAATGGGTGTGTAAGTGGGGGGGGAGGGTTGGAGATAACACTCACTAAAGCATACACATGCCATTTGTAGGCAATCATCCATATACTTCAGAACACAGGAGCCTTTCAAAACTTTCCACTAAGTTCCACAGCAATGGTATACAGTATATGGTGAATTGAACCCTAGTACTGTAACCAGATCACAAGGCCCTAGCACACCATGAATGTAAATAGATTACACTGGTCTACAAAAAAATAATTTTTTTTCTGGCCTGGACTTTTGCAGCTGTTTTAGACTAATTTCAGGGTGCAGATTCCAAATCTGATCTCAGATTTGCTCTATCACATCTCATTTTTATGCTATCGGCATACCCCATTTTCACTGATTTTACCCGAAATTAACTCTTTGTCACTTATGATTGCAAGTTGTTGCGAGTCAGTGACTGCTTTAGTGTTAAAATATGGTGCTGTATTTTGAGGATAGTGTGTTTATAATATCATTTTATGTAGATATCCACATTTATTTAATATTTTTCTTCTGCAGGGCGTGATCTAACAATGGCTACAACATCCGAAAGAAGGAAATGCAGTAATGACCCAGATATCTTCTGCTACATCTGGGCACTTTGCAGGATTAAAGGCGCAACATCAATACCTTTGTCAAGAAGGTTTATCATGCCTACTTTAAAGTACGACATCAATTATATGATGAGCATAAATTTGCTGTTTTTCATTGATTTTATCAAATGCAATGATCTCAAAAACGTTTTCTCATGCTTTCATTTTTGTTTTGCTTGTTTATTGTGTTATGTATTATCATTATTACTTTTTATGTTTTGTTTTTGTTATGTTATGCCAATAAAGGTTGATTGATTGATTGATCTCAAAAACCTGATGTGATAGACAAAAACTGATGCCAGATTTGGAATCAGTGCCCCAAAATTACCTTAAAACCATTGGAATCCCTTATGCCAGAAAAAGTGTGTTGACCAGTGTTATAAAGAGTTGACAAATGTCAAGTGCATGTAACTTATCTCAGACTGTAGCTTCACCTTCTTTCTTTAATGTTTTAAAATTTTTAGAACAAGAACTATACAAATATAAACGTGTGGGGGGTTTGAAGATTCCAGACCAATTTATGTAGTATAAATAGTCTAACTCTAAATAGAAAAGATGAGAAACAAGTAAATTGGCACAGGTAAGTCAATGCAGGAAGTCATGATGCATGAGAGTCAAAGAGTTTTTCACATGTTGAAATACTGTTGCAGTACATTTGCACTCTTCGGCAGTGTTTATATCTTAAACCATTGGTGGACTGAAGGCCAATATTTGTCCTTCCAGGCTTGTAAAGTCAAGTGTTTAGCTATGCTAAGGGCCTGAAGGATTCAAAGTTCCAAGCCTGGAGACAGCTTCCAGAGTGTAGGAGCCTTTCTACTTTCTTTGTGTAGACGACTTCAAAATATGCATATCTTTGAATGGCAAGGCTGTCATAGAGAAAAATTACACAGTGGACCTCCACTTTACAATGGTAATCCATTCCAAAGACACCAGTGTATTGTGAAAATATTGTCATGTGAACCCAATACCGCATTGTTTTTTGGCAATTCGTTCCAAGACCTCAACTTCTGTCACAGAACTAAGCTATTTCCTTCTCTAAAACGTTATTTAAAAGGTTCCTACTGCGCTCTTTAGGGCAGTGTTACGTTAAACACACTGCTAGGAACCTTCACTTCAGCTCCTTCTCTCAAATACACAGAGCCACAATGTTAAAAACCTGCTATTGTCTGGGATGCTGCCAAATGCTTGTAGTCGCTGACTGGCTTATCTGTTAACCATCGTAGGGTGAATAACCTATTGTATTGTGAGCCTTCTTTTCCCATGGAGAGTCCATCGTAAAGTGATTTGGAAGTCTCCTGTATATATTCGTTCCAGAGAGGGGCCACAATCAGACAGCTCCACATCATGTGGGTAGAAGTCCCGGTTGACTGCTAGTGTCAGACTGCTGGGCGTCCTGGATGAAACTGTGCAGTCAGTTCCCTGATAGCACATTACACATCAACAAGTCACCATGGGCAAGTAGGCCCTTTCTTAGGTGAGAGCCTTTGGTTAGTGCCCATCTTGACTGATCTCTGATGCTACCCCTGCCAACTACACTACCAATAGGGTGCAGAGAACATTTGTTTTTCAGCCAGCCAACAAGGAGTGCAATAGGCTCAGAACAGTAGTTTTTGCTGGATAAGGCCAAGTTTCAAATCCACTGAAGCACATTTTACAGTTTTCAAGGTTTACAATTCACCATATACTGATTAAGTCACATTGGTTTAAGTGGACCATGATGGAAATTTCCCTGGACCCCATTATTCCAAGACAGACCAGGATTTTGGGGCACCCTTTAAAATCCAGTTATATTTAACATAATAGCATTTTTGGGACTGTTATGACCCAGAGGTATCACACTAGATTTAAACCAGTTGATGGTGTAACTAGAAATCTTTCTAAACCACTGGATCATTTTGATAAGGGCTGGCACATATTTCACGTGATTGCTAACAAACAGCAGAGTGTCATCAGCACAGAGCACTAAATTATGCTCTATTCCACCGTAACAAGTCCCTTTTATGTATCATTATGAAAATCACATGTCAGGAGCTTTAAAAATAAGTCAAAGGAAGGAGGGAATAGAGGACATCCCTGTCAGGTGCTCCTTTGGAGATGGCATCTATGCCAGTGGTTCCAAACTTTTTAAAACCGGGACCCACTTTTTAAAATGACACTCTAGTCTATCAGGACCTACCTACCTTTACGAGCCTTTAAAAAAAGGTGACCTAGAAAGAAGGAATATATTTATTTATTTATAAGTATTTTTTTTTATTTGCAAAAAACTCAATCCATTTCTAAAAAGGGGGCAGCCCTAATGAATAGCCTCAAGGCTTGAGGGGCTTAGTTACGAGACCCAGCCTTCACCTGCTCCGACTACTTGTCATTGATGGACTGTTTTATGTGCTCAGCTGATGCTGGAATTTTATGTTGCTGCTTTTTTCTCTTTGGTTCTTCGCCGTTTTGTTGTTTTTGTGCTTATATATGCTGATGTTCTGGGTAATGGTTGTTTTAATTTTGTGATATGTGATTGTAGATGTGATTTTATATAAACCACTTTGGGCGCCCATGCTAAGCGGGGAAAGAAGTGTGGTGGAAATACATTAATTTATAACAGACAATGCACGCCACTAATACTCTCTCATTTGGCGAAGAACCTGTAATGTTTTAAAGGATAGTCATGTCCAACACTGAAACATGTGCCACAGAGCTGCAACTAACCAGGGATTCCTGGTCCACATCCACTGCATGTTTAGAGATGTGTGTCTGCGTCAGCATTACAGTGGGGTAGCCATGGCGTTATTATCTAAACATGGACAAGTATCTTAACATCTGTGTCTCAATTTCTCCCATCTGTCAAGCTATAAAGCAATGATGACTTCACATCATTACAAATCACACTGGGATCTAAATATGGCACGCGCGCACACACACACACACACACACACACACACACACACGCACACACACACACACACACCAACTATATTTACTAGGTGACAACAGCTATTGCACAGGAGAAGGTTATTATCAGTAATCTTATGTAGCGTGATACCTCCTATAAATATTCTATCAAGCTAAGTCTAATTCCATCCTTAAGTATTTTTGACAACTTCCCTTGTAGTTAGATTTTTTTTCTTGCATTGTTCAAAAGAAGCACCATATTCAAGCATTTCCCAGAAAACAAATACACATATTATAAAATGTATTTCACGGACTTTGGCTCGCTTGGGAGACAACTGACACACTCAAGTGTAATTGTAGTTAAAAGATTGCTTTTTTCTGAAGAGATCTCACAGAATCAGAAATGAAGGCAACTGTTTTAAATAATGTACTATTAATTATAATGTGCTGCGCACCCCGCTTCTCCAAGTAGTGAGAAATTCCAGGGACAGTGCTTAGTTTCTATTGGTTAAAAGGATATTGGAAACTTATATGTAGGTTGGATCCAGTGGAGCTCTAGCATGAGCATAAAGCAAATCTGTTCACTCGGAAGGGGGGGGGTGTTCCTTTTTCCTTCATTCTCATAAGTTCTTCCCTCTAGACACTGTCCCCCATGCCATATCAAAGTCCTTCCACTTGCACAAGGGGAACCTGATTTCCACTGACTCCC
Source organism: Plestiodon gilberti rubricaudatus (assembly GCA_026170595.1). Lineage (NCBI taxonomy): Eukaryota > Metazoa > Chordata > Lepidosauria > Squamata > Scincidae > Plestiodon > Plestiodon gilberti. Next base: position 199,887,555 of record JANXHW010000003.1, on the reverse strand, counting down.
TTCTATTGTAGCCTCTCGTGCCTTGTTACTGTTTTGGCATACAAAACTCCCTGACCCTTGGAAGTGATTTGGGGGACACCGGGGAGGCAGCAGTGGAGAGAAGATGGTATTAAGTAATATTCAGCAAGTGGAAGTATGCTCAGTACTTATGACCCAAACCAATATTTACTTTATTTAAAAATACTGCACGCATACAGAGGATATTGGAAGCAAATGGCGATTTTTTCAGAAGACAGCAGTTCCCAGAAAGCAACTTGTTTAGCCCTCTCTGCACAAAGCTACACTCTCAGTTTCAGCTACCACCAGCTAGAATCACTTTCACATACATGCACACGCGCACAATACACACCTTCTGCAGAGCACTCAACCTAGTCCTATCCCTGTATATGAAATGCCCATTCAAGAAACATCCACAGCTGTTAAAAAGAGGTTATACCAAATACTGTAACTAATTTGCCACAAAACAAAATAGCCAAAGTCCTTCCAATGAATCAATGGCAATATTACAATAGACTACTAGAACTAGGGGACATCACTCAATGTTAGCAGCATAAACACTCAGCCACACAAACATCATTTCTGTACACATAGAGAGACATTCTTGCTAGCTTGAAAGCTTCCAAGAAAGATAATATACTCACAAATTACAAAGAAAAAAATGCTTTGACTTAAGAAAATACCATTTAAGATTGGCAAGCTTCTTATTCAAATCTTTCCATTCCACTTAGTTTACCTGCAATCCACAGCAGCAGAACACAAAACTTTACACCTGCAGTTCCAAAACGTAGGCAACTTCATAGTTACGATCAGCAAACTGGACACGTTGTCAGATCAAATTTGCCAGTGTGTTCTTCAGAGTAACATTCCTATGTTTGAAACCATTTAATTTTACCCAGAACTTCCTAAAGTACGGAAGAGCTCTTCTTAAACTCCATGGCTTACAAGCCGGACCGGAAGTAATTTCCAGCCTGTGCAAGTTGTACCTAATTAAAAGCAAACGTTATTTTGCCTGCACAAAAGTGGCCACTGTATTAATGACAAAGGTCTGCACTGATCAAACTACCCTTTTTTTGGGGGGGGGGGAAGAGCCTTCTTGTCTTGGAGAGGAAGAGCTATATTTATGTAACTTCCTACAGTATGCACTTTGAAAGCTGCTGACAAGTAGGCAGGTCTGTTTTCAGAACTGGAAATGGTACTTTGCTCCTGCCCAGTTTCTCGGCCCCTCCCATCAAGGAAATAGGTAAGCAGGTTTTTTGTGTGTGTGTTTTTAGGGTAGAATTCTTAAGAATGATAAGAATTTTCTCCCTTACAGAGCACCTGAATATACAGGAAAGCAGACTGACGTAGCCAAACTAAATTAAACAGAAATTTACTTTCAGCTCTTCACTAACAATTCATTTACAGAGCACTTAAGTCTCTGTGCTCATGCTGCAATTAGTTCCACAGAAAGCCGGTCAAGCCACAGTTTGTTGCAGCAGAAGAACCCAAACAGCATTCCTGGGCAGCGCTTCCTTATCAGGTTTCTCCTTAATCTTTCACTAGCATGCACGTACATGCACACCCCAATGGAAGCTTTTTTTGGGGGGGGGAGAATCACATCTGACCGGAATGCGGAGTAAACTTCAGCACTTCTGGAAAAGTAAACACCCTTTGTGATCTTTTTGCATAAACCAACTAGCACTGACATGACACGTTTTCCAGAGGGGCAGCCACATTTGGCTGTTAATCTATTAATTGATGAATACCACACAATCAGTGAGTATGGAAACTTACAGAGTTGCCTAGGCAACATAGAAAGGCCTCTTACTTCTAAAGAGTTTACAATAAGATCTTGGTATATTTGCCCAACTTTAGGTGCACATGCATATTATATGTACACCTCAATAATTGCAGTTCCTTGGAGACACATGTCCTTATATCCAACAGGAATTTTCATCCTTTGCCATTTTTATTTTTTAAGCGTAAAGCCCTTGCAGTGGTGAAGTTCAAAAATGTGAACTGGCATAAAAATACCTGCATGCTTATGTATTTAATGCAACACAATGTCCCTTAGGCATGCATTTATCTCTTCCAGGTCAATCTAGTCGGGCCAGTGTCTTTCCTCCAACCAAATGCTATTGCTGCCCTGTATGTATATGTGTGCATGCACACATGTAAAATTCCCAATATAATGCAAAGCGGAAAATTGATCACTAACAAGCACAGTGGTTGGATCTGCTCACCCATTCAATAGTGTATTCTGAGAAATGTAAATAACACAGAAGAACAGCTTTGTAATACAAGAGAGATTACTCAAGTGGGTGAATAGATCTAATTGCCTACATTGGGAATTAAAAGATACAGACAATTTTCACTACCTGAGAAAACCCCACGGGTCGTGAATTCGCGGATACGGAACCATTGATCCTATAGGGCCCTTATCAAATCCTTATCATACAGGGGGTTAGGGGGTGGAAGGTGCCTTACCTGCTGCCTCTGGAGGGTTTTGCGCCGATTGCAGGTGCCATTTTGAATGTCCCTGCAGCATTCAGGACCTCACTCAGGACCTTCCTGAATGCTGCAGGGACACTTCCTGAATGATGTAGGGACATTCAAACTGGCTCCCGCAATCAGCACAGGGCCCTTTGAAGTGGCATGGGGAAGCCTCAGATGTTTTCCCCAGCCATTTCAAAGCACTCCACAATCAGCACAAGCACCATTTTGATTATCCCTGCTGCCTAGGGAAAGTCTTTCCAGGCTTCCTTAGGCAGCAGGGATCACAGAAAGTGAGACACCCCTCGCGAATGGCACGAGGTGCATCTGCAGCTCACGGATACGCGAATTTGCAGATGGCGAGTATTGACTGTACTCTTTGTCTATACAGGTAGTACCGTGGTGATATTTTCCTATGTATGTGTGCAATACCTTACCAAGAATGAACATAATGTTACTGTCTCAGGTAGCAGATGTTTAGCTTGGAGGAAAAAAAAAACTAAGGGGAGACAGATCTGTCTTCAAGTATCTGAAGTATTTTCTGTCACACAGAAGAAAGCAAGAACTTACTCTCTCTGGCTTCTGAGGGCAATACTAGAACCAATGAGTTGAAACTACAGGAAAGCAGATTTAGGTTAGACATGAGGAAATATTTCTTTATGGCAAGAGCTGTCCGGCACTTAACATTCTTCCTCATGTAGTAGTGCGCTCTCCCTCCCTGGAGGTTTTCAAGCAGAGGCTAGCTAGCCACCTGTTAGGGATGCTGTTGCAGTTGCCTGCGCTGAGCAGGGGGTTGTACTAAAATTACCTGTACAGTCCCTTGCAGCTTTAACATTCTTTGATTCTGCTATTCCAGGGGGCCACATCTGCCATCAGAGTGAATGTTTTAAACAATTAACAGTATGTCCCTTTGACTAGCTCTTCAGTTGCAAAAATATAGAAGACCAGTACTCTGGGTGTGTGGCTGCTGCACCCTTTGCATAAAAAAGGAGGGGGGAGCAAATGACTTTTTCATCACACAGTTCCTCCAACTTAGCTTTTTTTCTAACACCAGCAACTGCAATACACATACACATAGGTGTAAAACAGCTAAAAATTAATCAGCATTTAGCTAAAATTAAGAAGAGAAGAGAAAAAGTACCACCCAGAACCTAAACATTTCAAACCTGCACTGAAGCCTTCAATATTTCTTTGGTTTTGGGGACACAAAGGCCACACACACACACACACACACACACACACACACACACACACACACAGCATTCTACAGATGCTACTAGAGACTGTACTAAAGGCCTCATGTCACATTTCATGCTGTATCTGTTGCTATGGAGATTCCTATACCACCTGCCCCCCATGTCCTGCTTTACACCCACATTAGGTAAAAGGTAAAGGTGCCCCCTGACAATTAAGTCCAGTCGTGTCCGACTCTAGGGTGTGGTGCTCATCCCTATTTCAAAGCCGAAGAGCCAGCGTTGTCCAAAGACGCCTCCATGGTCATGTGGCCGGCATGACTCTCCTTGCCGCAGCGCACAGCATGCAGCTGGAACACGGAGCGCTGTTTACCTTCCCGCAAGCGGTACCTATTTATCTACTCGCATTAACATGCTTTGGAACTGCTAGGTTGGCAGGAGCTGGCCAAGCAACGAGAGCTCACCCTGTCGCGGATTCAAACTGCCGACCTTTTGATCGACAGCTCACAGTTCAGCGGTTTAACCCACTGCGCCACCCACTGGCCACATTACAGAAACACATTACAGAAACGCTGTGCCACCCACATTACAGAAACACAAAGTTTGACTTCTAGTCATGCAGTTTTCCCATCACTTCATGTTTTGCTAGCCTTTTCTTCTAAACAATATTTAACCAAGTCCAAAGTGATATTTGGGTACACATCCAACCTGTCACCTCCAGAGGCTGAACCTGCTTTACTGCTATGGACTGAGAGTCCTATTCTGACACATCCTGCAGAAATGGTTCCTGAAATAAATGCCCAAGCAGCTTCCATTTTTCTTAAATTTTAAACCATGCCCTTGTTGATTGTGGAAGGTGATTATTTGTACAGACATTTTACATTGCTAAGGGGCATAATGATAAGAAGTTATTTTGTGGGGCAACTCAGAATAGCGTGTTTCTAATGGTACGTATTCAGCCAAACGTTTGCCCATGCAGATATACTCCAATCTTATAAATGCTCACCTTCTCCAACAATGCATTCTGCCACAATCGAAAGATATTGAGGTAGCTTCTGTCTCTGGCACTGAATGAAGTGAAGAAAAACTGCAGAGCAAAGACAAGTGATAAACCACATGTTGTACAATTTTTAACAAAAAAAGTCACACATCCCTATTCTAAAGGCAATACATGAAACTAAGCCCCATTGATTTCATTGGAACTTTTCAACTGATTTTTAGAATACTCTTACTCTCATATAATATACATATCCACATTTTCTTGACCATAGTAGCTTTAGACAGGGGTGGTCCAGCCACGAGGCCAACTAAAACAGCTGCTTTGAGTGGGAGATTGGAGAAAGATGGCAAACTGGTCAGGGGGGTGCCCCACAACTTGCACCCAACTGCCACCTCCTTCAGCCTGCTGCCCCCACCCTCTTCTAGCGCACTGAGAGACCACGTGAGAAGGGAGGGGAATTACCTCCCCTTCCAGCACTGCTGCAATCCTTTTACCAAGTGCTCAGGAAAAGGGCTGCTGCCTCTCCTCCACATCACTAATGCCCAAATGGGGAGGAACAGGCTCCTCCCAGCCCAGCACTTTACAAAAAGCCATGGAGGAGGGCTATGAGATGAGTGCTGGTACACAGAAAGAGAGGGCGTTCATGCACACATGTGGGGCACTGGCATGCAGGATGGGGCTTGCTAGCACACACAGTGGTGCATGCTGGTAGGCAGCAATAGAACTGAAGGGGGGGGCGCAGATCAGCTTGGGATCCCCTGGCTCTAGAGGTATAAAACAATGGCCCAGTTCAGATGTCATATGAAGGCCTGGATTTAATCCTTGCTACGGGACATCCCTTAACTGAAGCAAAGAGAAAAACTGAAGCAAAATTGTAGTAGATCATGCTTAAGAATCTTTATGCATACTGAAGCCCCACTATGCATCTTTTGTCTTTGTATTTATGGGAATTCCAACTCTTTGTAAGATCTGCAAAAGCCAGTTACAAGCCACATTCTTAGAACAGAAGACAAAACATTCATCTGAATAGTGAACTGGACACCAGAACAAGATAATCCAGGTCTAACAGCTGGAGCCTGCTACTATTCTCTCACTAGGCACCGTCTCAGAAATCCCTCTAAGGTTAGGCCTACAGTTTACTAGGACACCAGAGGGGGGAAAAAAAAACCTAATTTTTATACATAAAAAAATCAGTACATTGAGAATTCCAGAGCAAGCAAGGGCTCCCCCTCTTCCCCCTCCCTTCAGCCACAGATGCTGGCTGCCATTAGAAGTCTCCCTTCCTTAATCTGAGGCTAAGATCAGCTCCCAAACCCCTGCACCCTGTTGCAGTGATGTTTGACTTGCTCTCTGATGGGAGCACTGGCTGTCATGACAGGAGTATATCACACATTCCCTATAACATTCCTCTTCAGAATACTAATACAATCAGGGTATATTGGCCTACAGACGTACCAAATTTCAGCTTTCTACCTCCTTACAACTTTTGATATCTCACTGAGTAACAGCGCAATCCTGTGTAACTCTTGCACCGGTGTAACAGTAGATCCACCGGTGTAAGTGCACTTATGTCAGTGTAACTTGCCGTATGTCGATGAACACAGGATGGACACCAGCGTAACCCCTCTCAAACGCAGTTCAGACGCAGGACAGACGCCAGCGCAACTCCGACAATGCAGGGGGCATTATGGGGGTGTTCGGACACCCCCAGAATGCCGCCTGCGCTGGCGGAGTTGTGCTGGTGTCCGTCATGCATCCATCGGCGTACAGCAAGTTACACTGGCATAAGTGCACTTACACTGGTGAATCTACTGTTACCCTGGTGCAAGAGTTACACAGGATTGCGCTGTAAGTCAATGAGACCCAAGTGTCTTTATATATGCAATATATTATGTAGAAAAAACATCTATTCCTATCATGCTAAACTCTAGATTTGGAGCTGACCAATGCGTAGCCAAAACGATATCACGCTCAGACAACAGGGGGGTAGCTGAATATAGATAATTCCTAGACAGGCTAAACAGCTCAGGACAGTCATTTCCTGCCTTGGGCGGGGCCAGACAGGAAAAGGATGCTTATTTTCACAGTAGCAGGATCTAGTTGACGTCTAGGGAGGGGAAGGAACGGAAAGGGATTGGAGAGAATGAAGGAAGAGAGCAGAGGGGAAACAGAGGAGTGCATGCCACAGCCTTTCAGTATTTATTTAAAAAAATTATATCCCGCATTTTCCTATGCCGAAAGTATGACTGGAGTATGATTACTCAGTCTGAAGGTATAGAGTCCAGTGCTATTTATTCTCAGGAGGACACAGACAAACCGAGAAAGGGGGCAGGGCAGGGAAGAGATGCAATATGTTCAGACCAAAGCCTTCAGCCTCATAGGGGCTTGTTCACTCTGAAGAGTAAGCGCCACCGAGTCCAGTGGGACTTTCTCTCAGAACAATGTGGAAAGACAATAAATGTTTTCGTGTTTAAAAGCCATGTAACAATGCAATAAAAGTTAAAAGTTCTTCCACGGTTTTAAAACAGAGTTCTTAAAATCTTCCCATATAAAAATAGGTAAAAGGTTAAAACACCAAGATAAAAGTTCTTCCAAAGTTTTAAACAACCAAGTTCTTATAAATAGAACAAAACATCTCCAGGATTCAGGGTTATAGAATCCCTGTCATTTTATGGCATTTTACAATTTTTTTTTACAAAAATATGGCATTTTACAATTTTTACATTTTTATAAACTCATTTTTCTATAACCCTGAATCCCGGAGATGTTTTGTTCTATTTATATCATAGCAGGTTATAACAGTCTGCGATCCTTCTAACCAAGTTCTTACAAATTCCCAATGTTTCACCAGTTCATTTGACTGGCTTCTTCAGGGGTAAAGGTTCAGAGCCTGCTGTTAGGCGAAACCAATGATACAATGGTTCAGAAGCTGCTGCTTTTTATCCCTTAATTAGATGCATCTGGTGAAATCACCCTCCAGTAACCTGTCTATGCTAGGCAGGATTTAAATGGCTCATGCTGTTATTACTTGTCTCGTTATCTCTATTAAAGCTGCTTAATTTTTGTCTTTGTTAAGGCTGGAATCGCTGCTGATGTTTTTTGTTTCCTCCTTTCAATTAAAATTGTTTCTATGTTTAAGATTCTAAGAACTTTGTTTTAAAACCATGGAAGAACTTTTAACTTTTATCCATTGTTGCATGGCTTTTAAACCCAAAAACTTTTATTTTCAAGATTCCAGTGGCCATGAAAGTCTTAACAATCGCTAATGTGGAAAGAAACTGAAAACATGGAGAGAGGGTGAAGAGAGAAAAGGCTCCTACCAAGCCCCAACGGCCTAATACTCTGCATGTTTATTCTGAAAATATTGAAACTATCAATAAAGGAAAGATTGGAGAGTCATGGAAGAATGCAAACATAACGGGGAGGGGAGTGCAAACAAAGAGCTAGGGGAAACATTTAAAACAATTATAAGTAGGAGGACACAAAAGGAGAAGGAAAACTGGAAAAAGAGAAAGAAGAAAAAGGGCCAAAAGAATAGAAAGACAGAAAAAGCAAAGGACAGACTGGAAAGAGAAAAATTGGAGGACAAAGCAGACAGAAAAACATATATGGAAAGTAGGGCACATGCCACCTTTGCTCTATATGTTTAATTAATAAAAGCAAGGAAATTACCCATTTTAGAGGCCAGTTAGATGCTGCAGCATTTTGCTGTTGACTGTTTCTTGTAGCCAACAATCCCCAAAATACACCATGAGCCTTAGTTCTCGAAAGCCAGTCAACATAATATGTATTATTCCAATATTAATTTATTTATTTATGATTCTTGAAAATGCTCATATACAAACCTCAAAAGGAAAGGTTTTTCAGACCTGGAGAGCAGCAACTGAGAAGGCTTGAGTACCTGCTCTCAATATAGTAGGGCCCCAGCATCCATGGGGGATAGGTTCCTGGGACCCCATGGATACCAGGAACGCACAGATAGGGGAAACGCTATCCCCATAGCCCCCGTGTGCGCCCATTACCTTTTTTCTTCTTAGAGCTGGCGGCAGCTCAGTGTGTGTCTTGCTTAACCAAAATGCTATAAGCAGCATGCTGCTTATAGAGATGAAGCGGACAAGCAGCCTGCATGCTAGAGAGGCACTGTTTTAAACAGGAAGCTTCCTGCTTCCTGTTTAACAGAGCCTCTCTAGCATGCAGGCTGCTTGTCTGCTTCATCGCTATAAGCAGCATGATGCTTATAGCATTTTGGTTAAGCAAGAAACACAGGGCCTAGGCGCCAGCTCTATAAAACAAAAGTGATGGATGAGGGGAGGGGGGGCAACCGCAGATAAGCGGATTCGCAGATACGGGAGCCTCCTGTACTAATGTATGGACCATTCCCAACTGACTGCTGAGGTTGTGACGATACATGGGGAAGAAGGCTGTATGTAGAATCCAAGCCTCTTGATTCGAGCAGAGGGACTTTCTATACACATTCACTAATGTAGACACATTAAACAAGGGAGGTACTCAACTACTGAAGAATCTTGTCATATAAATGATTTCTATAAAACAACAAATCGTATATTAAAGTATCACACCTTCTCTCCTTCAGTGGCAATTTGGATGGCATTTGGGATGAGCCGGGCTGTTTTCTCTTTTGTCATGAAGGTTATATCCTTCAATGCGATAGAAATCTGAAATTCAAGCATGCCAAAGGGAATGTCATTAACATTAGGGCAATGGTACCTTCAGGGAGCCAAGTCCACATCAGTTTGTCTGCTGTAGAACCTCTGGATATTGTAGAGCTGTGGGTTGCGACCCAATGCACAGTGGGTTGCGGCCCAATGCACGGAGTGCCGTAGACCACACCAGCTGCAGCGCTGCGGCGCATTATGGGACACTACCAGAAGCCACTTCGGGGGCTCACTGAGGTCCACAACTCACTCCATTGTCCCTGGCATGCCCCACAATACATTCCAGGTATCTTTCTCAAACTGTGTGCATCATGATGCACAGTTTGAGAAAGCTACCCGCAAAGCATTCTGGGATGCACCAAGGCCAACGGAGTGAGTTGCGGGCTTCGGCGCGACCCAGAAGCAGTTTCCAGTAGCGTCCCATAAAGCCCCGCAGTGCTGCAGCAAATGTGGTCTGCAGTGCTTCGCACATCGGGCCACGACCCACTGTGGAGGACGAAATGGGTAGTGGAGGTGGGAAGATTGGGAAGCGCTGTTGCAGAGGATTCTAGGGCATATTCTATAGCACACACATAGTCCATACAGGGCAGTAAGCAGGCCCATTGGGCCTCATTGACACCATATGCAAACAGAGTGGGCTCCAGAACATACTGGTAAGGTTGGGCAAGCTGTCTTTCAGAGAACTTTGTTCACCATTAGTCATTGAGAACTCTTCTTAAGCTACCAAGAAATCGCAACATTCACTGAAACACATTTTGTAAAGCAATGATGTTGAGCTGTTAACTTTTTTTCTCCCTCAAGACAGGTTCTTTTGTTTTATCAGTTCAGCTGCATGAAAGTCAGCAACTAAAGACGAGCAGCCTCTCTCATCACTGCATTCCTAGTAAAGCAAGCTATATATATACTTGACTAATTTCTGCCCATTATGTAGCTGTTGCAGACAGAATATCCGTCTCCAACAAGGTGACAGATGTTAGGTACAGGTGTAGTGTTGCATCATACAAGAAGAATGTTAACACAAGCTATAAGTTGGGGTGGGAGTCAAAAAGTATCTCTATGCACCTAGTCCTATGCAGTACTTTTAGAACAGCTTTTTTGGCAGAATCAGAGACTTAAGATATGTTCTCCAATAAAAGGAGTGGTTTCAAAAGTTAAAATCGAATTGTATTTAAAATAGGAGTGACCAGTTTTCAGCCAATGAATACAAATAGCATCTAACTTCATTACTGGTTTTGCTGGACTCGCAGCCCAATCCTATCCTCCCCCCCCACCCCGCCAACACGGCAGTGCCAAAATCATGACTGCCGTATTCTATTTATTTTTATTTATTGGGCTTATACCCCACTCCCCCTCTCCCGCATAAGAGGGACTCAAAGCGGCTTACAAAAACCATAAAATACAATATAAATATACATAGAAATCGTAGAAACAATATCTAATATAAAAACATTAAAAACATTAATAGAGTGTAAAAAGCAGAGTAAGGATAAAAGCAGCAATAAAAAAACTCCTATAAGAGAGGGCTGGAATACTAAAAAAAAATCAGAGTGGGCGGTAGCTCAGACGGCTTGATGGAAAAGAAAAGTTTTCAGGCCCTGCCAAAAGGCCTCCAAGGAGGGAGTAGTTCTTAAGTGTAGAGGGAGGAAATTCCATAAGGTTGGTGCCACTACTGAGAAGGCCCTATTTCTCGCTGCCACCCCTCCCACCTCTGAAGGAGACAGCACTTTTAGGAGGGCCTTCTCCAATGACCTGAAGGGGGCGAACCGGATTTTACGGAAGTAGGCAGTCTCTCAAATACCTTGGCCCCGAGCCGTATAGGGCTTTAAAGGTCAAAAACGGCACCTTGAATTGAGCCCGGAAACGAATTGGCAGACAGAGCAGCCGCTGCAGCAGTGGCCCGACTGAGTCAAACTGCTTACTTTCGGTGATCACATGGGCCGCCGCATTCTGCACCAATTGCAGTTTTCGAACCATCTTCAAGGGCAGCCCCACACAGAGTGCGTTACAATAGTCTAACCTTGAGGTCACCATGGCATGGATCACCGTGGCCAGGTCTGCGCAGTCCAGGTACAGTCGCAGTCGGCGCACCAGCCAAAGATAGGCAAAGGCCCCTTGGCCATAGCCGCCACCTGAGAATCCAGGAACAGCTGCGAGTCCAGGCAAACCCCCAAGCTGCGGTCATGCTCCTTCAGAGGGAGTGCAGCCCCATTCAGAACAGGACGATACTCTAGCACCTGCATCGTGGATTTCCGGACCAGAAGAACCTCTGTCTTGTCAAGGTTTAATTTCAGCTTGTTTGCCCTCATCCAGATCCCAACCACCTCCAGGCAATGCTCCAGGATTCTATGGTGGGGGAGGGGGCGGGCGGGCGTCTTTGGCAGGGAAAGGGGATTTTAAATCCCCTTACCCCTGCATAAGCCTCCCGACCCACAATGGGTCTCCTCGGACCTGCGCTATTTTGCTAGTGCAAGTCCAAGGAGAGAAAGGGGGTGGGGAGTCAATGAAAATGGAGGGTTGGATCTGACGCACGCCTTCTGCGACAGATCCACCCCTCTCGCAGTCTTCCTGCTCGCATTACGCCCCCTCCCAGACCCTTTTTGCCCCCACCCCTCCCCATTATGCCCTCCGCCCACCCCATGTCTCCCAACATCTTACTGTCATCGACGGGTGTTGGGGATCTGTTGGAGTGTGCGGGAGGACACAAGCCTTCCCACCGGTGCTGCAGGCAGTGCGCCAAGTGGCATGCTGTCATAGCACCTTTTGTGACAGACGCTGACTGCTTTATGGCAGTCAGTGTCATCGCAAGAAGAGGACCGACACTGCCAAGTAAGAGTAGGATTGGGCCCAAAGACTATTTAGAGGACAATTTACTGCATCCTATCATACACCACCCTAGGTTATTTCGAAGTCCTGGAAGTTATCAAACCTTTGATTATTTATCAAACACCTCTGTCCCAAATTCTGTCAGGAAACAAACAAACAAAAACTCAGCATGGTTCTGTTTAGGAGTATTATTACACGGACATTTGCATGCATGCATGCACACGCACACACGTCTTACTGTTGTCTCCCATCGGAAGATGTTGCTGTAGAAACATAGCCAGTTTTCAGAGAGATACAGACGTCCTTGCAGGAGAATGTCCTTCTGGAGGGCACAGGCATAATCTGAACAATGAAACCATGAAAGCGTTTATCTTACTATAATTAAATGAAACTCAAGGTTTAGTTTATCAATAACTTCATACTTCCATCGGCCTTTCATATGAATTGTAAAGGCTAGGGCGCCAACCAAGTATCCCCCAGCATCACCATCTGGGACCTGTCAGCGAAGAAGGAGCAGAACCACCACAAAGCAGTGCCCCCATTACATCATTGCCATTACTGCCACAGAACAGGCCCTAAATGGGCTCTAGCCCATGTATTTAACGGTATACATTGTTTTTAAAAGGCCGACAGCACATATGAAACTTGACAAGTGGCCAAAATAGTATTTAGATTGCTGACCAGTAGTCTGTAAAATGTATTTCGAAAGTAAGGATGGGGTAGGGTGGGATGGAGGACCCAGGCTCAAGTTGCAAGAGAAAAAACACAGTGAAGCCTGACTTACATGTACGGTTGTACGCACCTTAGTGAGCCAAACGCTAAACTTGTGAAACATAAGTAATTACAGGATTTGAAGAACTTAGAATAGAATTTGTTTCAATGCTAATTAAAAGACTTGGCACATGAGGCAAGAATTTGATATTTGTGTTGCAATTAAAAGCTTTGAGATGGATCCATTTTCAAGAATCATCCTTCCATTACAGGCAGATTTAATTGAGAGAAATATTCAGCCCCCGCTTCTGCGCCATGTTTCAACCCTGACATTTCTAAACTGGGATAATAATGCATGTGCTTTGATATCCACTGCTCAAGGACAAGTTCCAACTCCTGACAGTACCTTTTCCAAAAGCACCATATTTTTCGCACCATAGGACGCATCGGACCATTAGACACAACTAAACATTAGCAACTGCAATGTTTGCGCAAAGTTCCCAGGCGCTGGACGCAACCAGGAGGTTCTCCACAAACATCGCAGCAACTGCAATGTTTGTGCAAAGTTCCCAGGCGCTGGATGTAATCTTCTTCCCACGTCCCCTAGTCAGCAGCTTGAAGACGTGAGCCTCCAGGCGCTGGACGCGACCAGGAGGCTCTCCGCAAACATCGCAGCAACTGCAATGTTTGCGCAAAGTTTCCAGGCGCTGGACGCAACCAGGAGGCTCTCCGCAAATATCGCAGCAACTGCAATGTTTGTGCAAATTTCCCAGGCACTGGACGTAACCAGGAGGCTCTCTGCAAACATCGCAGCAACTGCAATGTTTGCGCAGAGCCTCCTGGTCACGTCCAGCGCCTGGGAACTTTGCGCAAACATTGCAGTTGCTGCGATATTTGCGGAGAGCCTCCTGTTCGCATCCAGCGCCTGGAGGCTCGCGTCTTCAAGCTGCTGACTAGGGGACGCGGGAAGAAGATTGGAGCTGCGGAAAAAGAACCAGGTAAGCGGCCGGAAAACTTGTTTAAGTCAGTCTTTTTTTTTTACACTTCGCTCCGTAAGACGCACAGACATTTTCCCCTATTTTTTTTGGAGGGTGCATCTTATGGAGCGAAAAATACGGTATGTACTATTTTCTGAAATGACACAGAGGTGAGGTTTGCTATATTGCAGAATACTTACCAGACACGTTCTACTGCAGCAGCATCTTTCAATAGGAGGACATAGGAAGCTGCCTATACCGGCCAGACCCTTGGTCAACCTAGCTCAATATCGTCAACACTGAAATGGCAGTGGCTCTCTGAGGTTTCAGACAGGAATTTTTCTCTGCCCTACCTGGGGAGGCCAGGGATTCAACAAAAAATTGTAACTGTTCCTTTTTTATTCTAATCCTGCTGCATTTTTCCCCACCATGTTTCCAAACTTTTCTACAACCGTAAAGGCTTTAGAGAAAAATGAAAACTGCAATTCTGGGAATTCCAACATAGTCCCCCTTACCCCATCAATGTATCAGCCTCTCTTACCTACTACGAGCCTTTCCAAATCTGGGAGATGTGAGAACTGTCTCTTAAATTCCTCATTCCGATATTTGTATGTGGAGCTGGAGATCTGCAAAAAATGAGAAGTTCAAGGAAGTGTTATGTTTTAGTTACTAGAGACAGCCTTGTAGCAAACTAAGCTGGAAATTAGAAAACATAGAACAATTATGATCGCACTGTGCACCTATGACCTGCAGCAGCATGTTAACATCTCAAAGATGGTTATTCAAAATTGAGAATAGCTATTAGCATCTTGGCCTCCGCCCCATCTACAGGAACACTTCAGACAGCTGAGATGCGATTATAAAAAGGATGAGTGGAGCTCCAGAACTTCTCCTGCAGCAGGAGCAGTGATATCATCAGCAGGATGCTCAGGTGCTGCCTTTGAAACTTTTTCAAAGGATCCTCGCTGAGAAGCATCAAGCTCAGCAAAAGGTAAAGTGAGAAACCTGCCTAGGGGCATATGTTAATGTCTGATGGCTGCATGAGACATAGTATGAGTTGTTCATTATACACTCCTATGCACATTACCAAAGAGTAAGCACTACTTAACACATTGGGACTAACTGTTGGGTAAGCATGCATATGCTAAAGCTCTAATACAGTATACCTTTTATAGTTGGGATTTTTTAAAATAATCCCTTTTTTAGCTTCTATAAGTCTGCTTTAAATAACTGCAACCCACTCCAAGAGTTTGGAATGAAATGAGCTGGAACGAAATGTAAGTGCTGTATAACAAATTCCAAAGCCAAAATAAGTGGCAGAAGAATACAGTAACAAAGACATTTGAAGTTGCTTTTTTTGGGGGGGGGGGGTTGTAGACTAGTCTTAAGGGGCCATGGCTATGGAGGGTTGCCATAATGGGCTCCTGCAGTTAAATGTTTCCCACGCCACCACTGGTTATAAAAGTCAATAGACAGGATGTCCAGCTCCATTAATGGATACTGAAATACACAGCATAGATTCCTTTCTTAAGTTACCTTTACATCATGGGAGCCGCTGCAGCATGGCTTCTGCCTACCCCTCAAACATAACGCGAGAAGCCCTGGGCCTCATGCAAGAAGGCCTCACTACAGCTTCTTCTGAAAACTGGGACAACATGGGTGTGTAGCAGAGCCACAACACAGACTTCTCCCACATGACCTGTGGCTTCTTCCGTTAACTTTGAGGTATGGAAAGAGTCATGAAGCAGCAACTCCCGCATCAAAGGGAATGTGAGAAAGAGGTCATGGAGTACAAAACTGGAGCAACCCAAACAGAAAAAGCAATGCAAAACACTCCAGCTCATTTCCTTACTGCAAGTCAACCACTACCACTACCTGTGGGGGTGTCACTTCTGGAACACAATTAACTCCAACTATAGAAACAGTGCACAGTCTGGCAACTCTGCCCTGCAAAACGTCAAGAGTAGGTTTTGATTTTATTGTATGCAAATTAATTCCATACAGTCAAGTGCCATTCCTACTCCCTATCAGTGTATTTTCTAGAATGATTAAAACATGTTCCAGAGCCTTGCACACCATTCACTTTCAACATAGCTTCTTATTGTACAGCTGAAAGAGAAGGAATAAAAGCTCTCTGCATTCTAGTACACCAATTCTAATCATGCTTATTCAGAAATAAATCCTACTGAGTTCAAGAGGGCTTACTTTCTATTGAGTATATTTAGGATTGCAGCCTATCAATGCTGAAGACAATAGGAAAAGCTAGCCAAACAAAGCTATTTCTCTTGTTAAAAACAGTATTACACAAAATACAAAGTGATTCAATACGAAGTAACATTGACCATTTTATCAATGTATTAAATATAATCAGTTTGTTTTGTTTGAGATGCTTCATCAATTGGAATGAATACAAGTTGACAAAAACAGAAGGGTCTGGTAATGCTTTAGTTTAGTGCAAAATTCTTGTCTGCTGTGGAATCAGGATATTTACTGAGATTGGCAACTTAAAAACCAATGAATGTATGCGGATGTGAAATTCAGTCAGGATCAGTATACGAGACACATGCTGCCACTAACTTGCATCTCCCCCTTCCCCCACATCTCTCTGGAAATATCTAGTAAAAGGAAACATGATGCAACATAAGCACAATCTATGTTTTTGCACCACCTGTAACTGCAGCTGATAAATTGGAGTGGGAACATGAAAATGCAGAGTGTGATGATGTCATGTTGCATGCTTCCAGTAGCAATACCATATTAACATTTGTATACTGCTTTCCGAGTACACAAGGTGCTTCACATGTATCATCTTGAGGTTGTCCTTACATTATTGTAAGGCAAGGTAAGTACTATCTCCCCATCAGGGCCAGATTAAGCTCGTACAGGGCCTGTAGCATATGTTACTTCTGGTTTCATGGAAGCAACTTCTGGTTTGACTTCTGGTCGCTTTCCCAAGGCGTCCTGGGGCCCATGGAGGCCAATGGAGTGCTTCGCAAGCCCGGCGCAACCCACAAGTGGCCTCCGGAGGCCCCTCTTGCATTTGTTACCCGCGGGGTTTCAGGAACCAAACCCCCGCAGATAACGAGGGCCCACTGTATACTTAACTCAGTAAAGTTAAATTTGAACAAATTTATTTGAATCATGTTATTAATGATGTCAGTTATGATTGTGTACCATATGCTACTTTTTCTACTAGGTTAATCTGGTATGGCTCCACATTGCAGATGGGCAAGCCACTCCTTCCCACCCTTAGCTCCCCAAGGCCATCTATCTAATGAGTTTGTGGCAGAGGTGAAATTCAGACTGGGGAAGTCCTGTCTCACAGCTCAGTCTTTTAGCCATCAAGCTACACTGGCTCTCTTACTAGAAGTTACAAGGAAGAACAATGTCAGCAACAGCCATGCACCCCCCCCCCCAAGATTAAGTTAGGCCCTCAGATGCCCTGGATTCTGTATCTTAAAATTAAAATTAAATTCAAGCCTTAAAATTTCCTTCAAAAATTGCAATATGCAGTAACTTGAGCCTGTAAGATAAATTAATATAATAATAAAATATATTGAATGCATTCTATTTATCCTGTAGAGCAAAATGTGTGTGTGGGGGGGGACGGACTATAAAGGTTTCTTTAACTGCATTCAGCTTAAAGAATAACAGTGCAATCTTGTGTGTAGCCACTGGTCGCTCCGGAGTGGTTGTAAGTGTGCTGTAAGGCACGTTTTCAACACCGAGAGAGCTCACTCTCCACTAGAGACAGGACGCCACCAACAGATGCACGTCCTGTGCCAGGCAACATGGGGAGGGCGGAACGGGAGGGGGTGATTGGCCCGCTGGGCCTGAGAGGGGGAAGGGATTCTCGGCGGTGCGCTCCTTCGAATCCTATTCCCTGTCCTGGGCCTGGCGAGCTGTACATGGACTCCTCAGGTTTGCGCTGGACATTTTGCAAGCACACATCCGAGTAGACCCATGGGGCAGCTGGGGCATTGCCCGGGGGAAAGGGATGAACATCCAGGATCCAACACAGTGTGCTTTTGCACGCTGTGGCGGTCCTAGACAGGATTGGGCTGCCCAGGTTTGTTTAAGATCACAGAGGATCTTTTTACCCCAACAGCAGGCTGAAGTACCCTAGTTGCCTTTCTGTAAAGGAAAGACTCCTGCATGTACATTCAGACTAACACATTACCCTGATCAAGGCAACAATGCTAAAAATCAGAACCTAGGGAGTCTTTTCAAAGCTAAGCATTAGGTAAACTAGATCTTGAATCTTAACACTGATTTTTTTATGCTTATTTTTCACATTTTTATACCACTCTTCCTCTGCTGTTCTCAGATTGGAATGAGGCGACCTCTAAAACTAGAAAGCCCCAATACAGGCATCAGAGGTACCGGGTAGCTCACTTTCTCTTCAATTCAAATAAGAAAATTAAAGATATTTGAATTTATTGAAAAATTAATGTGCAAAAAATATTGTTGAAATATATGAAACTGCCAGTTTGTTCAAATGTGGTCATTTTTATTACTGCAACATCAAGGGATGATTTGATTACGTAAATGAACTACCACAATTTGATGGTTCAGAAAACTTTTACATCAATTGTGAGCCTGTTACACAATAAGCCATCAGCTGCTTCTGAGCAAATCAAGTGATGAAAAGCAAGCCTCTTGTATTGTACCTCAATGAGAAATGTGTAGTTACATAGACGTACATTAGGTACATCGTGCAATCTCAGTCTATACTTCTACATGGAAGCCCATATCCTGTTCATTCTCTCTTAGGATTTCTCAGCCAGGGAAAGCACTCGGAGCAACTATGTCTGCCACTGCATTTGCAGAAGCAGTATAAGTAATAGTATATGGATAAGGAATTAAAATTTATTATTATACTTATGTTTCACCTTTCTCCCCTCATGAAACTCAGGGATTCTCAAGTGGTCACACATCCAGACCAACACCTGCTTAACTTCAGCAGGCTGACTGGATCATCATTCTAGGTCGAGTCTGAGGGCATATGGGCCAGACTATTGTGGTTAAAGCATGTTTACCTAGGAAAATCGCAGTATAAAAAAGGGATTATGTATGTGGGAAGGGAGGTGTACTTCACACACACCCAGTGGGGCCTTGCTTCTGGGCCAGGCCAACCCAGTCAGTTGCCCAGTGTCTCAGACAGAGGGAAGAATGTTGACAAGTTTCTAAAAATTTCCTCCTCCTTGTCTCCAGGCTTGCTATGAGAATAACTCGGAGGATCATTTTTCCTTAGCCTCTTACCAAGCTGCATGCATTTTATGTTCTAATTCCCCACTCCTGGCTAAGGGAATCTTTTGGGTACCAGGGCTGGCAACATCATGCTCCTGTCCTCCTGAATCAGCTGACTGAAAGACATACCGTAGCTGCCTGCTGCCTCCACAGTGAGACTGCTTTCTCTCTACAGGTCATTCCTCAAATTGGCCTCCTTTAACATGAACCTATTCCTGTGGCCTTGGTGCAGTGGGGATACCCCTTTAACCATCACATTCTTCACACTTTTAACAAAATACTGATGTGCAAGGCACCCATGGCAAACATGTAGGCTTGCAAAGGCAACAGCTTTGGTTAGGTCTTTAAAAAAGAAAAACGAACTTGTCCCTAGTATGAAGTTCCAGCCAGAAGCCCTGCCAGTGCACCGAGTGTAGCTTTGAAAAACTGGCAGCACTAAAATGGAGAATAAAGGATTGGTGATACAAGGGCAAGCTGTGGGGCCCCAAGGTACAGTTCCCCCCATCCCTGAGGGAAGTATAGAAGTAAAAAAAGGATGGGAGGTTGCTGCAAATGAGATTGCTGGGGAAGTTGACAAAATGTTCAGCCCTTACTGCACAATCCTGCGCAACCTTAAGCCGGCAGAGTGAGCATTCCATCGACACAGGGTGCCGTAAACATGCCGTAAGGCATGTTTGCGGCACCTGCTGAGTAAGCGGCGCTGGAACCAAGGCCGGCGCTGCTCACTCAGACACTGGCCACGGACCATGCCAACACACACAGGTAAGTCCTGCGCCGGGCGGCAGGAGGGGGTGGGGAGGGTGGACTGGAATGGCAGGGGGGGATTATTGGGCTGCCAAACCCGGGAGAGGGGCGGTGATATCAGCGGCACGCTCCACCAATATCCAAAGCCCCTTCCCGAGCCAGGGCATTCTTACACGGCCTCCCCAGAGTTACGGTGGCTATTTTGCTGGCGCACATTCAAGGAGGCCCACTGGGGCCATGAACATCCCTTTCCCCTGAGGTGTGTTCCAGCTCTGCCGGTGGGGCCCTGATCCTGCCTAGGATTCGCTGCAGCGCACTTTGTGTGCTGCAGCAGATGTTACGCAGGATTGGGCTGTTAGTTATATTAAAATTTCTGCATAAGCCCTATACTAGGCTTTTGAATTCTTGCCAGCCCTGCTAAAGGCACCATACACCACTGTTTAATTTTAAAATATTTTCATAGTACAAGATGAAGCTTTTTGTGTCTATTGATTTTTGCAGTTATATCTAAATATTATTCAATTTCAGATATTTGCAAATCGGTTAAATGAACCTCTCTTATAATTCTTCAACAAATATTATTTCCTGGAAGACAATTTCTAAGGTCACTACAAAGAAAATGAGACTCAATTTTTCACGAATACTGTATTACAAAGGGGAAAACAGGTTATCAACCCTGCAGTTCCCTCATAACGCTAATGTGCAGAGGGAGAACTATCGGCACTAACCTGTACTCTGTCCAGCAATTTACCACCACCACCCCCTACAAATGCCAGTCACTCCCCAGCTGGTGTTAATTATTTTTTTCCCCAGAAGGGAAACCAAAACCAGAAGGAAGTCCAGCTGAGTGGGGAAAAGGCCGAGATGGGGGCATTTTCGGGGGAGAATCAGTGGTGTATGAGAGGTTAAGCACTCATTCCAATTATCCCTACCCCACACACACACACACAGCTCCATGATCTCAGCAAACATGGGATGTACACTTGCTTGCTGAGAAAACATGTCCCAAGTTAGCCTAAGTTCTGGGCAATTGCTAAAAGGGTTCTAGATATAAGGAGCTGCCCTACGGACTCAGACAATAGCTCATCTCATAGTAGTTCCCTAGAAACTCAAGCAGAAACTCTTTTCCAGTCCTTCCACTGGACAATATTTAACTGGATATGTCAGGGATTTAAGTTTAACGCCTTTTGCAAGCAAATAACGTGTTCTACCATGGAGCTATTGTCCTTCCTGTCAGGATGAGTCTTCTGATGACCCTGAAGTCCATACAGCAGTAGCTTCATTAAAAATGTATTTTTGCTAGCTTTCTACACCATCCCCCTCAGAGTGCTAAATGTAATTGCAAAACCTATTGGCTTCTCCAGAAAGCACCTTGGACCTCTACAGAATCCTACACCAGTTGCCAGTGTTTTGCTGTTCTTTTGCAGAGGAGACTAAAACTTTCACATTCCTAAGAAAGGGTGTAGGATGCTCTGATCGTCTTAGTTTGGAATGAACTGTAACATCTACTCACAGTTTCATGGATGGAAAGCCTTTTAGGAGTCACGCCTGCGTTTTACTTACATTCATTTTTCGCTCCTCTTCATTTCCCCTGAGCTGCTCTGGAGAAGATAGTCTCCTAAGCAGAGGGCACTCTTCCGACAGGCTATTGGTAGATACAGGTCTGGGCATTATTGTCATTATGTTCCCGTCTTTGGCCCAGCCCCCCTCTTATTTGTAGCTAAAGGAGAAAGATGTTGAAAATGTTCAGATTAACCGTGCAGCATATGGGCAAGTGAAATTCTCTACTGTCAGACATATGCATTACCAGGAAGAAGATTCCCAGTGGGATCAGAGAAAACTAATTTGCAGAATATTTATGCCAGATAAGACAGTACTGAGAATTATGTTTCTACAATGCAGATTAATACCTAGTTTCTTTATTAGAAATAAACCAAGTCCTAGTCCTGGCAATCTGGAATCTAGTATATGAAATTGGGTACACAAGAAACTTTGGCTCCAGGCTATCAAATAGTGACTACCTTTTTAAAACTGCCCACACAATACATAGTCAAAAAGGAAAAAATAATATGAATCTAGCATTAAAGTGGAAGATTAGAATTCTGATTTAGACCAATAGCCTAAAGAGAAAGCTGCCCCATAGGCAGTCCTCCTATAACCATCAAGGGTAGATAGATAATGGAACAGAAGACTAAGAATATTAGACTGGCCAGGGCCGGCCAACCAGGTCCACTGCCCAATGCCGCCCCTGACTATCCACTTGCCATGCATTTAACCCCCTCCCAAAAAATAAAAAGCTCCTTACCTCCTCATCGCATTCCATCCTCTTCGCATGGGGTTTACAGTTTAAGGGGAATGCATGCCTTTACATTTTAAATGCTGTGCGAGTATGGAGCAAGGGGGCAGGATAGTGAATCGTGCCTTCCTCACATGCCATTTAAAGCTTAAAGGGACATGTTCCCTTCAAACCCTATGCAAGGGCAGAGCACAGGGAGGGAAGCGGATGATCCCATTCTCACTCGCTTTTAAGTGAGCGGGCTGCAGATCAATGCAGCTTACATCTGTAGGAGGCTGGAAGGAGGCAGCAGTAAACAAACAAATGGAGGTGAAGGGCACCCTGAATCTGTCACCCCCCACTCTCTCCCGGCCATCCGCCACTGACATAAGTCACATTAGGTCACTTCATGGCTGAACAAGCCATGAGAACAGCAGCGGAGCAGGTGAAGCCATATAAAACCAAGTACTGTATTTACGCCAGCGGGTGGCGCAGCGGGTTAAACCGCTGAACCATGAGCTGTCGATCGAAAGGTCATCAGTTCGAATCCGCGACGGGGTGAGCGCTCGTTGCTTGGCCAGCTCCTGCCAACCTAGCAGTTCCAAAGCATGTCAATGCGAGTAGATAAATAGGTACCGCTTGCGGGAAGGTAAACAGCGCTCCGTGTTCCAGCTGCATGCTACGCACTGCGGCAAGGAGAGTCATGCCGGCCACATGACCACGGAGGCGTCTTTGGACAACACTGGCTCTTCAGCTTTGAAATGGGGATGAGCACCACACCCTAGAATCGGACTTAATTGTCAGGGGATACCTTTACCTTTCTGTATTTATACACACACACACACACACACACACACACACACACACACACACACACACCTTAAGACTCTTGAGCCATCTAGCCCAGCACTTTATACTTTGACAGCCAGTGGCTTTCAGAAGTCTCACAGTGAGGTACATCCTAGCCCTGCTATCCAAAATCCTCTTCACTGGGGATATGAGAGGTTGAATTTGGGACCTTCTGCTTGCAAAGCATACATTCTACCACCCAGCTATAGTCCCACAAGCAAATCTAGCCAAGAGGGCAGTGCTGGCAACATCATCAGGCAAGCCAAGCAGCAAGGCTAACAAGAACCCCTCATTTTCCCATAGAGCTATAAGTCCTTACTGTGCACAGTTAGCATAGTTAACTCCTCCATGCTCCTGGGTCAATCCTGCCAACTGTTGAAATGTTTCCAAAAAATTCCATATAGCTTCCATTTGTTTTTCCACCAGGAACCAATATCCTATTAATCAAGCAGGATTCAATGCACAACAATTCTGTCAAGGATAATTTTCATACAGAGATCTTAAGGCTTCTGTACTACACTAAATCCAAAGAGGCAATCACACACTGAATTATGAGGGGCTAGTGTGCAAAGAAAATATCAACCTGAGTCTAGAATTTAAAAAGTGCGTTCACACTGCATTTTGCAATGTTGCCCACAGAGCAGAGTTACCTTTGTTGATTTTCCTGGTCTGAAGTCAACAAAAACTTTCAGTGCATTTACATGTTTTAAAGTGGTCCTAAGAACATGCACATCTAGGCTGTGATGTATTACATTTGGGGAGATGTCCTTTTTAGGGTATGGGTTGTCACAATCTAGGTAGAAAGGCAAGATACAATGTTGTAATGTCTCTTTTGCAGAAAATGGAATATGTTTCTAGAGCCTTATACCTTAGATATAAAGGTAAAGGTAAAGGTATCCCCTGACAATTAAGTCCAGTCGTGTCCGACTCTAGGGTGTGGTGCTCATCCCCATTTCAAAGCCGAAGAGCCAGTGTTGTCCGAAGACGCCTCCGTGGTCATGTGACCGGCATGACTCTCCTTGCCGCAGCGCGTATCATGCAGCTGGAACACGGAGCGCTGTTTACCTTCCCGCAAGCGGTACCTATTTATCTACTCGCATTAACATGCTTTGGAACTGCTAGGTTGGCAGGAGCTGGCCAAGCAACGAGCGCTCACCCCGTCGTGGGAATCGAACTGCCGACCTTTCGATCGACAGCTTATGGGTCAGTGGTTTAACCCGCTGCGCCACCCACTGGCCTTACCTTAGATATACTTCACCCATATATTAGCTATCTATTTATAAAGGTAAAGGTATCCCCTGACAATTAAGTCCAGTCGTGTCCGACTCTAGGGTGTGGTGCTCATCTCCATTTTATACACAGACTAAAATTGGCAAGAGTACTAGGCCACATGTATGTTTTGTCTAAGGGCCAACTACTTAAGCAAATCCCTGAAACTAGTTCTTCCAGATAAACAAGGCAATCCTACTGAGCCACCCAAATCAAAGCAGGGATGCTCATCACATGGAAGTTTGAACATACAGTACTAGCATAGTCAGTACAGATAAAAGACACACACACTCACCTGCATCTTGCCCTATCCTTAAGGCTTAAACTCATACATAAATTCTTAACCACATTTGCATGCATTTAGCAATCACTTCTCACCTGTTCAGGAGGGTGATGCAAAGCATCACAAAATGATCTGCTAAACATGACTCACATATACCACAACACCCAGTACAGTACACTAGTAGTTTGGTATTATGACAGAGCTCATACTACCTCAATGATAAAATCATGTGCTAGATCTCCTGGGGATTCTCTCTCTCTCTCCTCCCCCCCCCCACATTTGCATAAGGCTTATCTACTTTTGATGGAATGGGATGTTTGGTAGCTTCATAAATTGGAGGGTCTGTTTTTTAAATGCATGAATTCTTTACAATTTTTTTGCATAAAGAAGCCTTAGGTCGGGGTTTTTGTGAACCAAAGAAATGAGTTATTTTTTGAAAAGAATTCCACTGGTCAACACACTTTTTCTGGCATAAGGTATTCCAGTGGTTTTAAGGTAATTTTGGGGCGCTGATTCCAAATCTGGCATCAGTTTCTGTCTATCACATCAGGTTTTTGAGATATCAAATATTACATTTGATAAAATCAATGAAAAACAGCAAATTTATGCTCATCATATAATTGATGTCGTACTTTAAAGTAGGCAAGATAAACCTTCTTGACAAAGGTATTGAGGTTGCGCCTTTAATCCTGCAAAGTGCACAGATGTAGCAGGAGATATCTGGGTCATTACTGCATTTCCTTCTTTCGGATGTTGTAGCCCAGGGGTTCTCAACCTTTGGAGGCCTGGTTACTCCCTTATCACGGTCCAATTTTCTGAAGCACCCCCTACTAATTAACTGCTAATTAATTGAATCAATCAATTAATTAGGTAATTAATCGTTAAGTAAAAAAGTACTAAAACAATTTTAAATGTGAAAAAATGTAATTTAACTCTGTGTGTGTGTGTGTGAGAGAGAGAGAGAGAGAGAGAGAGACAGACAGACAGACAGACAGACAAAGGATCTCTTTTTTTCCCTCTAAGTCACACTTCCCAAAATCAGCTCCTCCCTCCCCCACCCCACCAAAGTACATTTTCCAAAGTACAAAAATAAGCCCAAAACCAAAATCAGAGAGACAGAAGGGCTCCGAAAATAATTACAATTTAAAATCCATGTTCATTAACACTTAATTAGCTGCTGATGGGGAAGATAAGGGGCAGGACTTGGCATACCCCCAGCAAGGTCTGTATACCCCTAGGGGTACCCATACCACAGGCATACCACAAATCGGGTATGCCAATAACATAAAAATGAGATGTGATAGAGCAAATCTGAGATCAGATTTGGAATCAGCACCCTGAAATTAGTCTAAAACAGTTGCAAAAGTCCAGGCCAGAAAAAAAAATTTTTTTTTTTGTAGACCAGTGTTACATAAAGCAATGGATGTTTGATGTGCTATGCCAGGCTTGAACTTTTAGAAATTCTCAATGTCAAAGTCTTAGCCCTGGCTTAGGAAAGGCTGTAGCTTAGTGGTAGCAACCATGCTTTTCCAGGTTCAATCCTGAATCTGTTTTAATTGCTGCTGTTTTTCCATTATGCTTTGTATCCGTTTGTTTTTGTCATGTTGTAAACTGCCTTGAGTCTAAAGTAGTGATTTTCAACCACTGTGCCAAAGCACCTTGGTCTGCAGGTGTGCTGCGGACATTTGAGGTCCCACCTAGCTGAAATCCGCCCATCATCGCCAGCTACCAGACTCCCTATTTACATAGATTACTAGCATAAGCTACTTCCTTTTGCCAAGCGCCTTAGCACCTTTTGCCAAAACCTTAAATGTTGTTTCTCTTCTATGTGGGACATTCTGTGACCTTCCCTAGAAAAAGAACATGTGCAAGTTTCGATTCATGTGGCTTCTTTGCCTCACTGTGTTATGTCCAAGCCTGAGTGAAACTCACTCAGCTCCAAGCTTCCTGTCCAAACAGGGAGAGGTGGGGCTATTTAAAATACACCAACCAAAATCAGGAAATGCATAAGTGGCAGCCAAGCAGACCAATCAAAAACCCAAAAAAGGTTGAGGCTTTTTTGAAGCAGTTATAGTTACACTGGGAGAGGGGGATAGAGCTTTTTAGTGTGGATTGACAAAAAATAAAAGGGGGGATCCTTTCATCTGCTACCTGGCTAGGTTCTTCTGTCCTGGATCATAGCCAAAGGGTGTGTGTGTTTTACTTGTTGGCTTCGGGAATATAGAGAGGTTTTCTCCTTTAAGAAAAAACACTGAGAGGAGCCAGAATCAAAAAAGAGAACAAAGTTGAAAGGTTTGAACTGACAAAAAGTTGCAGACTGGACAAAAATCTTGTCAATTTAATTCTACAACGTTTGTCACTGCTGATGTACCTTCCCTGGACTGGGTGAGAGATCCATTTGTGATGAGCGTGTGCAAGTCAGCAGAATTAACTGTTGTGGAAAAAGATGAGCTGACAGAAATCAGAAATAGAGGATTGAAACTGAAACATTCATCAACACAATAAATGATAAAATATACCCTTAAAAATGGTGGTATGCCTTTACAATTTTAGCACCTTGTCAGTGTGCCATGAAGTAAAAAAAGGTTGAAAATCGATGGTCTACTCTAAAGCAAGGTAAACAGAAATAAGGCCTGGCGGGATATGGTTGATGGGATCACGAAGGGTCGGACACAACTTAACGACTGAACAACAACAACATGTATTTATTACATAACTAGCTTGATACCTGCACTTTGCTACGGGATTTAAGTACTAATCCATTTTGACTCCCATAAACTTTCGTTTGATTGCAATGAACCATTTAAATGTAGCACAACCACCCCATGTCAGGCAACACCCTGCAATTATTAAAAGTCATGGTTCCATCGAACGACATGGCTGCTTCTCACATGGGTCGTTCTACTTGGCCTGCTCCAGAGTGAGCTCACCCAGCAGCCTGGTGATCCTAGCATCTGAGAGGAGAACCACCAAGTGGCCTACAAAGAGGTCCTACACTAATGTGGCCTACAAAGAGGTACAAATAATACTCCATGTTATAGAGAAAAAGTCCTCTATTGAATAGTGGAGAAAGGTCCTCTATCGAATAAAAAATACCCCTATTTACTTTTAAACCCCCCCCCCTTTACCTCTTTAGGGGTGAAATGTTAAAAAAAAAATTCTAAATATTTTAAAAAGACACCTATATGCAAAAAAAAGAATGTTAGAACTCCACAAACAAAGGAGATACGAAGGGTTCTATAATTCACCCCCAAATCTAGATTCAACCCTTCAGGGGTTGATTAGGGCAAAATCCTGAATTATGTTTGTAAGCATTTGTATGGATAACTTTTGTAAGCAAATCCAAGTAGATATCAAGCCTAAGATATATTGAGGAACCGGTGAAAACACATTTTACTCCTTTGACCCCCTTAGGGGTCAAATTTCAAAAAAAAAAATCCCTTCTTAGTGGGTGCTTAATGTTATAGAAGGGATGTACTCCCCATATTTCATGTTTATATGTCCAGGGGTTTGGACTGAGCATTGATGAGTCAGTCAGGACATTTGTTTTTAGATAGATAAAAATACCATATCTGCATTTTGCCCTATGCCCTTCATCCGGACATATACACTTCTAGCATGGGCAAGGTGGCTTTTGGATTTATAGCTCTCACTGTGGGCATATCTGCTGGTTTAGAGAGAGAGAGAGAGAGAGAGAGAGAGAATAGAAGGTAAAGGAATTTACAGCTCAGCTCAGCTACTTTCTCATCCAAAGTACTTTAATTTAAACCAGCATAGCCTCAATGGATTTCAGTGGGAAAACAGGCTAAAAAGAGCTAGTCAACACTGCAAGAAACATAAGTAAAACCTTACAGAGGGGAAACTGTAGTGAAAATACAATGAACCTTTTCAGTGAACCAGGAAATCTCCATGCAAGTAAACGGACTGTGGCCAGTTTGGCTTCAGACTAGACACAATGCCATGGTATATGTGAAGAAGCTCCTTATGAAGTTTGTCTCACTCTGTGGCTTTTGGAGACATCTGATCAGGGCTTTTTCAAGAATCATGTGGTTTCATTCAGAACAGCCAATCCACCGATACTCAGAGTTAAGCCCTCTCTGGTGCCCAGCTAATTCCCACAGCAAACAGAAACAACAGCAAGGTCACTACAGGCTAAGATTGCCAACTCTCCAGGTTTGGCCTGAAGTCTCCAGGAACTAGCATCCTCCTCCAGCAATCCTGGAGTTTTTAACTGGGGCTCCTTACCATCATTACATTATGTTGGAGGAAAAAAAAATCCAGGAAGAGGAATAGCTTCTATAAAAGCTGTCAACCCTTGCACAGGCCCAGTTTTGGCCTGGTCTACACATGCAGCAGAATGAGGTAGTAGAGCAGCCTGCACCAGTTTGGACTGCAAGAGAGGAAGAGGGGTGCCTTTTTTGATCTTGTTCATGTTATACTCTTGGCAAATAAAAACTAGCACATCATGGAAAAGAAGTTTTATCCCAGCTCATTCTCTTTTGTGCAAATCTTCTACTTGCAGGCTTTTAACAGAGGAACAATTAAAAAGTGGCACGCACACACCTGCAGTCTGAAATGACACAGTCCATTCCATCACCTCAGGCCTCTGCCACCCCATAGTGATCTGCAATGGTAGATCAGATTCATCTGCAAAAGACCATGAGCCGCGTCCAGGGATGGCTGGCCCAGCTAGGAGATGGACTGAGGTGGTTATTTCAGGCGGTGAGCTAGAGATGGTGATGGTGGCAAACTGACAAGGGGTACCTCGGTGGCAAATTGACAAGGGGTACCCCACAACCTGCATCTCCCTGCTACCTTCCCCAGCCCTTCACCTTCCCAGCTACTTCACTCCATGCTCCGACCTCTTCTCATTAGCCAAGATTAAGAAGACGACGACAAGGGCAGTGGCAACCCACCTCTTTTTCAGTGCCCCCAACAACCTTTACCTTCACCTCCATCACCACCACCTTCTGCTTGTTCCCACCTGACCCATCTTCAAACAAACAGGTTGGGTGGACCATGCTGTGAGTGGAAGAAGACCCAAGCTACATATCAAGAACTCCTTTGTTAGCATCTCACCCACTGCCAAAAATGCACTAGATTTCCTTAGGCAAGCCCCTCTGTCTGAGCCTCAAGTCTCTCCCCATCTTTAATACAGGAATAATAAGTATTAATATTACATGTTATTTCTTATGCAGAAGGAACTTTTCTGAATGGAGGAACATTCAATTACATGAGGTCCACCTGAAGTCTGAAGTGATATAGCCCAGACACAAATAAGAACTAAAAGCCTCAGGTAAAATGGAAATAGGGCTATGTACCAGACCAGACCAAAGTATTTTCTCTTTTATTCATGTAAAAGGTATCAGTCTCGTTTTAGTTACGCTTTCACAAAATAAGTAAAGGAAGACAAAGACATGGATTGTACACCTTGCAAACTCTATATAGTTCTGACTTCCCTCTTCAAAAAGGATGCAGTAAAATGGAAAAAGGCATGACAACTCTGCTTCACTCCACTCTATTCTCTCATCTCCCTTCTTGGCAGTTCCTTGAGAAAAGGCACTGTAAGTACCACTCTCGCCTTGGTGGACCAGATGAAAAACAAGGCCATGAAAAGTGAATATCCAAAAGTCACTGAAACCACACACTAGAGCAAGTCCACTCTTTAAAGAATGCATGTTTATTACTGAAGCCCCAACATTTAAACAAGATTAGAATTTTACAGATAAATCCTTACATCTTGCAAGATTTTAAAAAAAATTGACAAACAGAACCTACCTTAAGAAGAGTATAACCTCCGCCAAGGGTGAATTAAGCAGTAAATTCACTGGAAGCATGGTTTTGTACTAAAAATTCCACCATACAGAGCTGACACGTGCAATGGCCCAGTGGGTTTAGGTTGAGAGGTGTTGGAGTTTCCCAGCTCTTAACTATATGACCAGGAATAAGCTTATGAACATCTGTACTCATTCCAGAGGCCAGATTGTTTGTGGAGTGTTAAAAGACACCTGCTTTTTATGTTTGACAACATGCTGTCAGTAACGATATCATGCTCACATTTCTTATGAATCAAGATGCAAGAACAGGACATAGACGTCAGTAGTTAATAACCCTGCCAGGTGTTACTGAAACACCTAATTAGCATAACATAAGATGGTGAAAGGTGACAGTTCACTACAATTACAGGAACTCGTAATACTTAACATTTAGTTGAGGAATGTTAGCACCTGATCTGGCTCATGCCAACCCATCTGCCACAGCTTCTAATTCTGCCACCATGCTGTATCTTGTGACCAGACTGGTCATTGACTGAACACAATGTACAAGAGCGGCCACTCTGCTAGGGCCTTTACCTCTTCCAGATTCTTTTTTAAAGTGGGGGAGCAGAAAAGAAAGAAAACGGCCACTGCACATCTGTTCAGCTCTGGTTCAAAGCTCTTCCATCAAGGCAGCCCTGAGTAATTATAAGATCTGTTACGGAACTCTTCTTCCACACCATGAAAGCCAGTCTTCCAAATTACGTTGACAAGCTACCCGTAATAGTTCACAAGCTAATAGTTCACATTTCTTTTATCAGCCCATATTTGCCTTTTCTGGTGATCTGCGCCTAAAAGAAATTAAGCTTTGTAAAACTCCCTCCACTGAGCACTTAGCGACAGTACTTCCTAGCCACAGGCAACCAGGTAAACACTAAACAGTTATGTACAAGCCTGAAGAGAGCTATCCCCACCTTCTTCAGAGGAAACAGGCTGCAGGACAAAGGCTTTTCCAAGGGTCAAACTGGAGAGCTTTCAGACCTTGCAGCTAATTATTCAGTTTCCACATGCATGCTGGCTTGTATAGTCAATAGTTATGACCACTATAGGTCTCAATTGTTCCTTGTCTTAAACCTCTCTAAATATAGTTTTAAAATATATATTTAAAAAAGCAGAAGGGATTTACGACTAATCGTTACTGGATTCTCACTCAAGACCACACAGTTTTAGATCGCCATGAATATTTGCAAAGGATAAATATTAAATTGCTGCATATGGGTATATTTTATAACAAAAATATTATGAACATGAATTACCGGTAACTACATCTAGAGGCACAAGTGAACTTCATGGAAGTCATAAAAGGAAAGTTATATTTTTATGCGGTTAAACCACAAGATGCATCCTTTATTATTCTACATAACCACAATTCATTATAGCTCATCTCATAAATTTAGCTTCCTCTCTCTCTCTCTCTCTCTCTCACACACTCACACACACACACACACACACACCCCGAGTGCTAGAAGCAGAAGCACTATCAAGAAACTGTCAGAAATATTTCCTGCTTTGCAACAGGATAAAATCTTACAAGTGAAAATATAGCCTTGGACAAGATTGTAAAAACGCTACCTTAGGGGGCCAAAAAGGTATATAGATAGGCAATTATAGAAATCTGTGTTAATTCTCTCTAAGCAATGTTAGTGAATCTACAAGTACATCCCCCTTCCAACATGCAGTCTAAATCAATAGCCCTGGGAAAAAAATCAGCAGCAAGCAGTGTTCTCTTCCAGCGTGGGCGCCGTTGCAATAAAATAAATCTCTAGAGGTGTAATTACAGTTTTATGGAAATCTTCACAGCCACGTTTGTCCCAGCAACTAGGACTTAATTAACGACATGCATCTTACCTTTCTGTACCATTATACAGATTAGCTGAAAACAACATTCCCTGCAGAGTCTTTTTCCAGGTATTTGGTCTTAAGAACCATTAGTGGCAAACATGCAGGAACAATAAGACTTAAATCTCAGTTCTAATTTTATTTATTTAGGAGACTTTTATCCCCTCCCCTTTGGCCCCCAAGGCAGCTCATAACAATCAAACTGTACAAATAGAATAATAAGAACATAAAAGTCATCATAACATCACTAATATAACCACAACTGCAAAAGGTTGGGGGAGAGATGGCTTGCTTCCTTCTCCACACAGGGCAGTTAGTGTGCCTAGGGCCACTGTGAGTGGAGAGGGGCACACTCCAAGCTTAAAGAGGCATCAGCAGGTAGAGAGGGCAGTGATGGTTCTTCGCTGCCTTTTTTCCCCCCACCTCTACTCCCCCTCAAATTCAAAACCATCAACTGCTCTGTGAGGAGGAGAAAGAAAAACCAACAAGCTGAAGAACTCCTAAATTTGCAGGTTTACTACTTAGGACATTTTTCTAAGAATGCAGGTGATGTGTTCTTTTAAGGATACAGGTGTGGACTCTAAGCAATTTACTAAAAGTTAAATCACACTAATTTTCCAAGCATATTAAAAGCTCCACTGGAATACACTGAAGCATTTGCTAAGTTTCAGAGTGAGGAGTAAAATTAGTTTTATCACTAGTCACCTCCTTTCCAGTTGGGGAACAGCTGCGTCACCTTGAGGAACAAGCACAGGGCTGAAAGTCTCCGATCTGCACCTGATTCACTGCATCTATGCAGACAAGTCATTTAACTTCTGACTCAGATTTCCCCATGCCTGGAGCAGAATTAATAATTTAAGGAGGTGATCAAGGATAGGTCAGGTAGCGCTACCAGGCCTGAAGCGGCGTTGCTTGACGGAGCAGCCTCCAGAATTTCATTGTGTACAGACAGAACTATTTTTAATGCTGAGAGATTTCTTTATTTTTCTTTACCCAGCGTGTAATTCATCTGTGGAACTCCTTGCCACAGGATGTGGTGATGGCATCTGGCCTAGATGCCTTTAAAAGGGGTTTGGACAGATTCATGGAGGAAAAGACCATCACAGGTTACAAGCCATAAGCAACCTCCTGGTTTTAGAAGTGGGTTTTCTCTGTGCCAGGTGCAAGGGAGTGGCAACTGGACACAGGTATCTTGTTGTCTTGTGTGCTCCCTGAGGCATCTGGTGGGGCCACTGTGTGACACAGGAAGCTGGACTAGATGGGCTTTTGGCCTGATCCAGCAGGGCTCTTCTTATGTTCTTATGA
The DNA here is from genome assembly GCA_026170595.1 of Plestiodon gilberti rubricaudatus. Taxonomy (NCBI): domain Eukaryota; kingdom Metazoa; phylum Chordata; class Lepidosauria; order Squamata; family Scincidae; genus Plestiodon; species Plestiodon gilberti. The sequence goes on along the minus strand of JANXHW010000003.1, from coordinate 199,854,073 downwards.
GATTTTAAGATAGGTTCTACGCTTAAACAGTTTGGAAATGAGGATTTCTTATTCTTCATAGTCTTGCATGTTCACCAATGGCACCTGCTGCACCAATAGTCACGGCCCGGCAGAACACTGGAATGTACCCCACATTGAGAACCCCACATTTCCCATCACTTTTACATCAATTTACAGCCTACATGGGGGATAGTTAAGTTCCTAGTTCCAAACTCAATTCTGTTGATCTACAATGCCAGTTTTAAGTTGTTTCCAAAACAAAACAAGAAAAAAGGGTTTTTTTTTAAGAAGTTCATGTCATAATGAGCCAAGAGCTCAGGTGCCTCTAAACTAGCACTTATTCTGAAATTGCCACTCTTTGTATGCTCACTGTTTATGGGGCATTCACATGATGATGTTTCCAAATGTTCCTGTGTTTAGCTGATTTTATCGCTTTCCTGTTCAGCAGGGCTGGGGGATTAGTGCTGAACAGCCTCTGATCAGCCCCTGAATGGCTTCTCATTCCTCCTTATTATCTTTTTTTTTTTTGCCAGGATGGAAGGGGGGGGAGATGCTTTCGAGTTATACTTATTTCCAGACATCTTGATATTTTTTTAAATAGTGTTTATGCCCATACGCATGTTTTTAAGTATCCTCCAACCATAAAAAACAAGTCTGGAGCACATTGCAAATGGTCTAGTAGTGAATGCACTACCTGGAGTTATAGCTTTCCACCATGATCCACCTCCTCCAAGTACATTCACTGGACAAGTGTTCAAGTGCATGAAAAGTGCTTTAGACCTGCTGGGCAATCTTGATTTCTTGGGTTTTGGCAGGTATAATAGAACCAAAAAGAGGAGGGGCCTTTCAGAACTGATTCATTTCAGTTCACCACCTATAGTCAAGTATCAAATGCTGAGCTGTCAGTCATCAAATACAAAGATCCAGCATGGTGGGTGAAGTAACTGGAGTGCTGGGTTTTTATGTGGGACCCCATGTTCAGATCACTATCATTACTTCTCAGCCTTAACCAGTTGTTGTCAGGATAAAATTATCCTTGGATGCTACTCTGAACTCTTTGGAGGAGAGTGGGATAAACATGGGACAAATAATAAATAAAACTAAATTCTATTTAGTTTTAGTATGTCAGCTATCACGTACTGTTAAGCATCAACTCCTGCAATCAAGTTTCACCAGGCACCAAATACTGACACTGAATATCAATACTGAATGCTAACATTTGCAGAGGAAAGCTTAGCAACCCAGTACTGTATTTGGAGGCCAAATTCATTTCAGTTCTAAAATAAAACACATTTGCCGTCAATACCAGCAACGTTACTCAGAAGGCAGTCTCACCAAGTCCAATGGGGCTTACTCCTAGGTAAGTGCACACAGACCACCTTAGTCACTGCTATTTTAAGGAGATTTTAGTTCTATTTACTTCATTTTCAGCACAGTTGCAGTGCAATCCTAAACATGTTTACATAGAAGTAAGTCCCTCCAATTTCAATATTTACTTGCATGTAAGTGTGCGCATGGCTGCAGCCAATGGGTCACTCTGGACAACTGTGGTTTGACACTGCATGCAGCTTCTAACCTCCCAAGCCTGCACACTTCCACTTTCCTTTACCTCCTTTGCTTGTATGCCAGGGGAATTCTGGCTTGTTAGACCATAGCTTCCTAGCTCATCTAAACCTAAAGCTATTTAACTCTGGGTGGGTGGGTTTTACAAACACATACACATCAGCTGAGAATAACTGCATCTGATGAAGTGGGCTGTAGTTCACAAAAGCTTTGGTAGCCTTTAAGGCGACACAGGACTCTCTGTTGTTCTGTAAGAATGGAATAATTGAATACCAGTCCTAAAACACTGTAGAATATCTCCTACCAACTACTCAGTATGGAATATGTCTCTGAGGTTGCTTCTCTTTAAAACTCTCATATACAATAGGTGATAATTACAAATTCTCTACCAGCCCAATCCTGTGTAACTCTTGCACCAGTGTAACAGTAGATTCACTGGTGTAAGTGCACTTATGCCAGTGTAACTTGCTGTACGTTGATGGATGCAGGACGGAGACCAGCATAACCCCCCTCGGATGCCGCACATGCGCAGTTTGGATGCGGGACAGACACCCCTGCAATTTCACCAGCGCAGGGGGCATTCCGAGGGCGTTCGGACATCGCCTGCACCAACGGAGTTGCGCTGGTGTCCATCCCGTGTCCAAACTGCGCATGCACGGCGTCTGAGGGGGGTTACGCTGGTCTCCGTCCTGCATCCGTTAACGTATGGCAAGTTACACTGGCATAAGTGCACTTACACCAGTGAATCTACTGTTACACCAGTGCAAGAGTTAAGAACATAAGAAGAGCCCTGCTGGATCAGGCCAAAGGCCCATCTAGTCCAGCTTCCTGTATCACACAGTGGCCCCACCAGATGCCTCAAGGAGCAAAAGACAATAAGATACTTGTATCCTGTCGCCACTCCCTTGCACCTGGCACAAAGAAAACCTACTTCTAAAACCAGGAGGTTGCTTATCCCCATCATGGCTTGTAAGCTGTGATGGATTTTTCCTCCATGAATCTGTCCAATCCCCTTTTAAAGGCATCCAGGCCAGATGCCATCACCACCTCCTGTGGCAAGGAGTTCCACAAACCAATTACACGCTGGGTAAAGAAATATTTTCTTTTGTCTGTTTTAATACTCCCTCCACTCGGATGTCCCCTAGTTCTAGTGTTGTATGAGAGGGAAAAGAACTTCTCTCTATCCACTCTCTCCATCCCATGCATAATTTTATACGTCTCAATCATGTCCCCCCTCAACCGCCTTTTTTCTAGACTGAAGAGCCCCAAACGCTATAGCCTTTCCTTATAAAGGGAGATGCCCCAGCCCACTAATCATTTTGGTCGCTCTCTTCTGCACCTTTTCCAGTTCCACTATATCCTTTTTGAGATGCAGCGACCAGAACTGGACGCAATACTCCAGATGCGGCCTTACCATCGATTTGTACAAAGGCATAATATTGGCCGTTTTATTCTCAATCCCTTTTTTAATGATCCCAAGCATGGAATTGGCCTTCTTCACAGCCGCCGCACGCTGGGTCGACACTTTCATTGACCTGTCCACCAGTACCCCAAGATCTCTCTCCTGATCCGTCACAGACAGCTCAGAACCCATGAGCGTGTATGTGAAGTTTTGATTTCTTGCCCCAATGTGCATCACATTACACTTACTTATATTGAAGCGCATCTGCCATTTTGCTGCCCATTCTCCCAGCTTGGAGAGATCCTTCTGGAGCTCTTCACAATCCCTGCTGGTCTTCACCACCCGGAAAAGTTTCGTGTCATCCGCAAACATGGCCACCTCGCTGCTTATCCCCAACTCCAGGTCATTTATGAACAAGTTGAAAAGCACCGGTCCCAAGACCAATCCTTGGGGCACACCGCTTTTCACCTCTCGCCATTGTGAAAATAGCCCATTGACACCCACTCTCTGTTTCCTAGTCTTCAACCAGTTCCTTAACAGAAATGTTCTGCGCATGCGTGAAAAAAGGATAAATAGCGCGGTGATGTAGTGGGCCTTCAGAAAGCCCTGGCTGCCGGTTGTGGTGGACACTCCAGGGCTTTCTCCGGCTCCGAGGCCGGGGGAGAAGGCCTCGGAGTGCCCGCCCGTGTCACCGGGCGCGCGCGCGCAGGTAAGCCGGGTCGGCGGTGCCCCCGGAGCCGCGGTGCTCCGGGCAGCGGCACCTCTAGATACGCCGCTGCCTTTCAGCTTCTTTCTAACTAGTCTCCTCATATTATGGTTCCCTATATCATATGGTTATATATGTAAATGCTGGTGACCCATTGGGGTTGTTTTTAATCTCAAGTGTTTTTAATTATTTTAATGTGTTAATTGTTTTAAAGTTGTTTATGTATTTTAATATGTTGTAAGCCGCCTTGAGTGCCTTCGGGAGAAAGGCGGGCTACAAATTCTTTAAATAAATAATAAATAAATAAATAAATATTAGGGAAGTCCGCCCTTCGGAAGTCAAGGGTTTTCGTGTCAGATTTGCTTGGCACTCTCCCCCCGACATGCATGGCGAAACAGATCGCAGCATGGTCACTGTTCCCCAATGGCTCTGTAACTCCCTGACCAGGTCCTGAGTACCAGTTACACAGTTACAGGATTTACACAGGATTGTGCTGTACGTCACAGAAGGGGACTGGTTTAAACACTTTTAGATGTCCTTGAATGAAAATCAGATGTATAAAACTGAATTACCCAAAAGCTCCAGTCAGTACTCCAGTTATATGGAGAGGAGGTTTGCATTTTCTCTGTGCATATACTGAGATTCTCCTCGGAGTCCACCAGTAACTGGTTGATGAGGCCATGATCCACTTCATGAAGTGCCTGTGAACAAGGAATAAATAATGCATGTAGTTCAACAATACAACCAGGTTGTACAACCAATATTCTCCTTCATGAACAAGCCCCTCAGGACAGGGATCTGGCTTTTCATAAAGCACCAGCCACACTGATGGTGTTATATAAAAATAAAGCTAACCTCCTGCCCTTCAGCAACAGCCACCATTTTTGTGATCCATGGTTTTGGACAGCAGTAGGTTAAATCTTCTGCATGATTCATCTTGCCTGCATTGAAGAAATACAGCTAGCTGCATATTCAGTACTGTATTTGCCATTAATGTTTATCCTTCTTAGAGAAGTAATCTAAATCCTTAGAGAAGGATAAACATTAATGGCAAACTGCCAGTGCATACAAACAGCACAAGCACATACTGTAGTAGTTACGTTTTGTCTCTAACAAGGAAAATCACTTAAAGGGTAAATGTAGCTGAAGCATTTTGTTTTTAGACCATGCACAAAGGAACTTATTCAACCTGTTTCCAAACAGTTGGGGGTGTGGAAACAGAAACATTTCCCTTCCTATTTAGGGAAATGTCTATGAGGGTCAAAACAATGGACAAGATACACATTGTTTTTTAGAGACCATTTTCATCCTTTGAAACAAGCAAAGATAGCCACTGTGGCTGTTTGTATGCAATATGTATAGAAAGTTATTCTAATACAATTTATAGCCCATATATGCAAGGCTACAGTGAAGTCTGCAAGTGCCTAGGGGTTTGACTTCTTATACATATTAAATAGAGTTTCTGTAGCAAAGTTTAATATCTTTCTTACACCCTTCCTGTGAAAAGCTACAGGAAAAGAACTGGGGGGGGGGTACTACATTACTATGGGATCTAACTAAACGCTTATGTTATCTCAATACATTTTTTGGGAGGGGGGCTGTTAAATGTAGTGGTATAACACCATCAGCTACAGGATCAAAATGTTCTGGACAACCATCTCTTTAAAATAAAGGGGCATCCAACAATGAAGGCTGCCATTTTTTTTATTCTTGGCAAAGCTCCCACACCTTCAATAGCTATGTGAGAGGCAAAAAATCAACAAGTGAAGCTCTTCCTATCCCTTCATCTCTCTCTCCGTGACAGGGCAAGTTGCATTTACTTATTTTTTTTTCCTCTGTTACCCTCCTGTTAAAGCTACAGAACCGCTGCTAGGAGGAAGGGGTGAAAAATTGAGCAGTAAAGAAAGCAGCTTTGATCCACTAACCAATATGATAATAAAAGCAAACAAATAGCACCCCCCACCATCAACTGACTTTTTTCCATCAGGTATAACACAAGCTAGAAAGTTTGCAAGGAAACGAAAACGTCGCAGCGGGCAACAGGCGATTTATAATACAAACACGCTCTCATACACTTTTGCAGACCATATCAAATTTCTTTTTTAAGAAGACAGACAGCCGGGTTTTTCAAAAACAAAAGAAAGAAGCCCACGGAGGGAAAAAAAGGAACATAAAACCAACATTAGAGGAAAAAGATCACAACGGTCTCTTACCATAAAGAGAAGAAGGCGACAACCTGCAAACGGATCGTCTCAAAAATTAGCACCATAGGGCTGCAACGCTTCTCTTCCCCGCAATTTAAAGGGCCAGTGGCGTTTTTAAAAAACCCACACACCGGAGAGAAAATGGGTTCCGTTCCGCAGAAGTGGCGACCCGAAACCGGTGGCGGACTGGTTTTTAACGCTCGTTGCCCTCAAGCGAGGTTACAGCCATGAACCATGTAGTGCTGCAGATTCAGCCGACGTCTGGAGAGCAGAGCCGACATCCCCAAGGAAAAGGGGACGTTTGCGCGGGGAGTAGCAGCAGCAGGATTCGGGAAACGTAAAAACCTCTTTTGCTGAAGTTGGGGGATAAAACTATAGGACAAAAATAAGATCCATGCTGTAACCCTCTTTCTCCTGAATAAAGTGCTTATTGGAATGGGATCACTTTTTAAAATTTATGTGCACATTAAAAAGTGTGAGGAGCTTTTAGGGCTCTACTGCCTCATAACCTTTGCACATACCGGTAATCTACAAAGTGCTGCTTTCGAACACAGATGACTAGGAAAGATTCAAGCATCTCGCGCACTGACCCATAATAATACGAACACGGGTGATTCCATCCCCTGCGCTATCCTGGTTTATTTTTCCTCATCTCTCAGTAGTTTAAACTTTAGGTCAGGGGTTCTCAACCTTTGGAGGCCCTATCACGGTCCAATTTTCTGAAGTACCCCCTGCTAATTAACTGCTTTTAATTTAATGATTAATTACCTAATTAACAAGTACTAAAACAATTTTAAATGTGAAAAAGTCTTATTTAACTGTGTGTGGTGGGGGGGAGGGAGAGGGAGACACACATGCAAGGATCTCTTTTTTTCTCTGTCACACTTCTCAAAATCAGCTCCTTCCTCCCCCACCCCACCAAAGTACATTTTCCAAAGTACAAAAATAAACCCAAAACCAAAATCAGAGAGACAGAAGGGCTCCGAAAATAATTACAATTTAAAATCCATGTTAATTAACACTTAATTAGCTGCTGATGGGGTAGATAAGGAGCAGGGCTTAGCGTGCCCTCAGCAAGAGGTCCGCGCACCCCTGGGGTACCTGTACCACAGGTTGAGAACCCCTGCTTTAGGTAATAACAAGTTAAGACTGAAATCCTATCCACACTTACCTGGGAGTAAGCCCCAGGCCATAACCATTAACTACAGTGGGACTTACCTAGTTCTGAGTAGACATGCATAGGATTGGGCTACAATCCTACATGCACTTACTAGGGAATGAATCCCATATTGAGCTCCATGGATGAAACTTATTATTCTTAGGTTTACCATATCGCCGACCGGGACGCTCCGTTTTGCCCTTAAGGGGCGGGGGGAGGGGAATGAGAGCGCGCCCGGGTCCCACTGTAGTTAATGGTTATGGCCTGGGGCTTACTCCCAGGTAAGTGTGGATAGGATTGCAGTCTTAACTTGTTATTACCTAACAAGTTATAACAAGCTCATTTCATCCTAAACTGTTGAAGTGGGTTGGAATAGTTTTAAAACAAATTTATAAAAATTGAAAAATGGAATTTAAAAAATCTCAAATAAATGTAACAGGTATATTAGAATACTAGCCTATGCATGTTTACTCAGACATGTTTAGTCTCACTGTGTTCAGTAGGGCTTACAGCCAAGTAAATTTGCATAGGATTGTAGTGTGGGCATCAGGCTCTGAAGAATGTAAGCTGAGAAATTTGCCTAAGGACATATATTAATGGCTAGGCCATTGTCTTTCCCAAGCGCTTTTTGAGAGACAGTATGGTCCATTTGAGAGGACTTCACCCAAACCAAAGGCTTTAATCCTCTCCTCACCAAAATAATCTCAGTTTATATCGTACAGTACATAGCTGTAATACAGGTCATTTTGTCTGAAAATTGTCCTGAAACATAAAAAATTAAATCTTTATCTTCAGGGAATTCATTCAATCAGATTTGTTCGGGTATATGAAGTATGAAAGCTGACATGATTTTAGATGGCCCAACCCAAAATACAACCCAATCCTAATCAAAGCCCCGTGCTGGCGTGCAGTTGCGCTGGGGCAGGCTCCACTGTATCCAGTGTGGGGCTGGAGGCCTCCTCGAGGTATGGGGACATTCATCCCTTTACCATGTGCCAAGCCCCAGCAGCCTATGGGGCTACTCAGATGTGTACCAGCTAAATGGCTGGCGCAAACCTGTGTAGCTAAGCTCTGTATCAGGCTTAGGAAGAGGGATAGGATTCTGTATCAGGCTTAGGAAGGGGGATCAGCCCAGGAAGGGGGATAGGATTCGGCAGAGTTCTCCTCCTCCAAGCCTACCCCCCTCCCGTGTCTGATCTGCCCTCCTCTCTGCCCGCACCCCGCCCTGGAATGCCCCTGCCCTGTTCCACCCTACCCCTACCCCTCCGCAGCCCAGTGGGAGCCTACTAGTGGGGACTCCTGCGAGATCTGGCACCGGCAGGCCAGCACAGGCCTTTCCACTGGCACCACAAGCCTCTACACTGCCACAACCTGCCTTACGGCATGTTTGCGGCAGAACACGTGCTTGTTCCACCGGTGGAAACCAGAATAGGATTGGTTGTCATGATACTCTCTTAGTTCCCATCAGAGAAACTCAACTACCTGAGTATAGAAGGCAATTCAGTACATACTTGACCTGCTCTGCCTTTCTCATCTTGATGAAAGACAAAAAGCTACTAATGGAATGAGAAAAATATCCCCCATTCCCTGAGCACAGGGAACAGCAGGTAAGCAAATATTGGAATAGTGTGTTCTTCCAAGGTCACTACACAGTTGTAGCATTGTTGGTAGGATCAGGATAAAGTAGTGCCTTTGCAGTTAAAGAATGGGAAATAGGCTTAATGAGCCCTTCCCATAAAATAGTATTGGGCTTTGTCCCAAGGTTTATTGTGTGAATGAGCTGTGCTGCAAACTCAAGCCAGGCTGGATGGAAAGGAAGTTACTTTCTCAAACCTCGAAGGTTCATTCCCTAAGACCGAATGATGTATGGAGGCGAGGGCAACAGTGGTAAACAAAAAAGCACTCTGCATATTGTCAGAGGTATTCTTCATTTTTATGTTATGGTTCCTAGGGCTGAACTCTGACACTGAAAACAGCTTCCAGGACTGACACAGATTGGGTCCTGGCTATTTTGTTTATTATTGTTCCCCAACAATACTCATACGTACATCGGCTGTTTTCAAAACCCCAAGGACAAAGCCGAGGTTCATTAGTTAAAAATAAAGGAAGAATCACAAATCAAGAGCTGAAAAAAATTATTCAAAAGGGGTTATATTTATTCATTTAAAACATTTGTACACCGCAGTGGGTTAAACCGCTGAACCATGAGCTGTCGATCGAAAGGTCGGCAGTTCGAATCCGCGACGGGGTGAGTGCTCGTTGCTTGGCCAGCTCCTGCCAACCTAGCAGTTCCAAAGCATGTTAATGCGAGTAGATAAATAGGTACCGCTTGCGGGAAGGTAAACAGCGCTCCGTGTTCCAGCTGCATGCTACGCGCTGCGGCAAGGAGAGTCATGCCGGCCACATGACCACGGAGGCGTCTTCGGACAACGCTGGCTCTTCGGCTTTGAAATGGGGATGAGCACCACACCCTAGAGTCGGACACGACTGGACTTAATTGTCAGGGGTCACCTTTACCTTTACTTACACCACTTTTTAAAGTGGAAATCACAAAATACCATAACATCATAATTTAATAACCATAATAAGTCCAGCTAAACATTAATGGCACATACTGTACAGATAATGTTATTTTACAGGAGTTGCTTGTTTACAATTTGCACTAAAGTCAATGGGAAACAGAGACAATCCTGTTGGTGGCTGCTGCTTTTATGGGGGTTTCAAGAGACAACGAATAATATGAAGATCATATAAATATCTTTAATCAACTGCAAGCAGAGACTAAGGTGGCAATCCTATATTCACTTTCCTGGAAGTAAGCTCCACTGAATACAATGGGACTTACTTCTGAATAGACATGCATAGGATTGTTCTGTAAATAGTTCTTCACTCCCCCCCCCCCCTTTTGACCATCCTTCATGCAGCTTCTCTTCAACAGATTAAAGCTTTCCTGTGGAAATAACTGTATCAAGTCCAAAAGTGTCAGCCTCTAGCCTGCAGACAGCGTGCTGTGAACTCAAAGCTGTGGTAACCTTAGTAAGTGTGACATTTACCGGGCAGAATGTGAGCGTCTATTCTCTTGCCACACAAACGCACATCTCTTTTTACCCACAACATTTGGAGCGAAAGACAAAGGCAGAGAGAGGACACGCAGTTATGAACCAGCCGGTTTTGAGATTCTACAGGTGGGCAGTGCCCCCGCTTCTAATCTCTGTCTGGTTGGGTAAGTAACTGGACCAGCATATGTTTTCTTTAATTTTGAGGAGGTTGACATTAGGATTCCGTGGATGCTTCTGGCAAAGAAATGGTGCTGTTCTGTGCCCAATTGAACACAGCGGGACTTGTTTTTGAGAAAACATGCGTAGGATTATGCTGCGCAAGTGGGTCTTATTGTGGGCGACTGTCCTATAGGTTAATTTGTAAACGGTGATTTGAGGAGATAGTGAATCTGGCTTCAGAGCAGGGCAGTTAAGTAAAATGGCCTCTGGTTCTCCCCAATCCACACATCTGTAGTCCTATAACTTCCAGAGTTTGGTTTTTAAAGGTTGTTTTTCAATGACAGTGTTTCGTTAAAGAAAGCCCCCCCTCAAAGCAGAGAAGGAGCTTTGGTGCAGATTTCTTTTTCATCTTTATTCGTCTCCCTTTCTGCTTATAAACAAATGACTATAATTACATTGTATTGTTAGTTAAAGCTAAATATAGCTGTTGGAAGGAATTTAACTGGGCAATTTTATCCTCGGGTCTTCTTGTATCATGAGGATTTGATGTCTATTCTTGTTGTGGTATACCAGCTATCAACATTAACTACAAAGCTGCTATAAATATACTTCCCCCTATGCCACCTTCTGATAATTTGTGGAAATACTGCAACTGAAGCCATGGTTGTGCACAACCATTTGTCACAAAAATCATATCGCTTAATCATGGCATGCTATTGTAATGTGTTGATATACTGCCTGAATAATCAAACCAAGGGTGTCCAGTTGCATACAGGGCGTCTGTACCCCTAACAGAAGTATAGAGGAAGGGTTATTGATGGGTACAGCTTGTCATGTGGGGGTCAGAAAAGCTGGATCTGCTGAAGTTCCTTTCCCTAGCCAGCTATTTAAAGGTGCAGTAGCTCCTTTGTACTGTATCTGATCTCCCTACTGAACCCAGGGAAAGGGAGTTTTTATGCAGAATAGCCAGAAATATTATTTTTACTGGCTCATCATGCATCATAGGAATATAACAACCTGCAGCTGTTTTCCTGGGTTTATAAAAATGCTTCTGAAAAGCATCAGTTAAAAGTTTTATGGTAAGTATCCTGCATGTAGTATGAATCCTTTCTAATTTACACTGGGATCTACATGCACATATAAGGATCTGGCTCTAAATATAAACTAGAAAACTTCAATCCTGTGCAGAAGGGAACAATCCTCACTGAACACAATGGGACTTTCTTTTTTGTAAGCATGCATAGGAATATCCTGTTAATCTACTTTGCTGAAAACAGCAGCATTGTTGATATGGTATTTCCATAGCTAGCTGAATTCTAGGTAGGTAAAGGTAAAGGTGACCCCTGACAATTAAGTCCAGTCGTGTCCAACTCTAGGGTGTGGTGCTCATCCCCATTTCAAAGCCAAAGAGCCAGCGTTGTCCGAAGACGCCTCCGTGGTCATGTGGCCAGCATGACTCTCTTTGCCGCAGTGGTACTTGAAGGTTAACTAAATAGACAGATAAGAAGAAGAAACTGATAGATACCTGTATGAATGTGAGAGAGTGATGTTTCCCCTCATACCATAGGTGGGATACTCAGCTCTACAGGAATTGACACTCTTGATCAATACCCCAATCCTCTGCAGGGGAATTATAAGAGTTTCCACATGATGGAGTTGTCGGTGGCTTGGTCAAGGGAGTTTGTTTGGGGAAGGAGACTCAAGGGTCATCTTGAGTTTTCAAGAAACAGTACAAAAGCAGAAAATGGCTTTGCGCATGCACACACAATCACATAGCACTCACAAGCAGAGAAGAAAGGTAAACACTAAGTGTGCAGTCAATGTGACTTCACATGAGACAAAGAGAAGGAAAACAGTTGGGATTTGGTGGGTCTTTGGTGAGGCTGCCTTTCCTTACTATTCTGTGAAGCTTGAGAACGTTTTGTTGCAGAGGCTGAGGTGGCAAAAGGCTGGCCAAATGATTTTTCCTGGGCAAAGAGGGATATGAAGCAAGCCCTAACATGCATCAAGGCAGTAGCCTGGAAGGGAGCAGAGCTGTCTTTCTTGGGAAGAAGGAAGAACTGCTTGGAGAGAGGCTGAGCTGTGGCCCACAAGGTTGGCTGACCTGCCCGGTGCTGAGGAGATGCTTGGGGAGAGAGGGGGGGGTGTTGCAGGATGCTACTGTACAGGATGCACAGTGGTTCTTGGTTGGAGACTGAAATGGGTGTGACTTGACGCAGATCCAAAGTGTCAAGGTAGGGAGAGCCAAGAAAACGACCAATGACCCAGGAATGAAGAATAATGACAGAACAAGATGGCCAATGGAATGAACAACACAAAGCTCTAAAGCCAAAGGTTTTCATAGATTTTAGTCTTCTAGAATCCGATAGGATTCTTAGGTGGGGTGACTCAGTCAGGGGGTCCATTATTGCCAATTTGGTTATCCTCGTAGCAACTGTCGAAAGGCTAGCCTGGGACCGTCAGTCTGGGCACATGACTGCTAAAGTGATGCACAAGATGGTTAGCATAGCAAAAATCCCTGCTGCATTCACTGAGTCTTTCTTCTTCTCTTTCATATTGTTCAGAACAGCCTCTCTTGAACTGCACCTGTTTCTCTCCACTTAGTTTTGCTGGCTATCAGAAATGACCTGTCAATGAACTGCTGTGGGACAAAAGATTTTGTAAACATGGATCCCTAAACAAAGGACATAGTGTTAAAATGGACTTGTATAAGACATTTGGGATCTTTTAAAAAGTTCAGTAAATACAGCAATGTGTGTGTTTGTATGAAGAAGCTATTACATTCATATTAAAGACAAGTGATTTGGGCTGCAATCCTATGCGTACTTACTTGGGAATAAGTCTCAATGAACTTACTTCTGAGTAAGCCAGCATTGGTTTGTGCAGTTGGTTCTTTACTCCTGGCCAATTAAAACCATGCATGATGGCAATGGACTACGGCACAGCAGAGTTTAATATCACAATTAAAGATACAGTAGTAGAAAACTAGGCTGTAATTTTGAAGTGGAGCCTAAGCATTAGCTAAATCCTTAGGCTGACTATTATAAGTGCTTTCACTGTCACTGATGTTCCTTTATCTATACAGCAACATTTCCTCACTGATATATTTCAATGGAAAAATAATCCTCTTATTTCCAGACACTAGTATGGCTTGTTTCCAGAAATGAGGAATGTTCAGCTGCTCTGCAGGTTTATGGCCATTTGACATTAAGATTAATGCTGCAATGTGGAATGTTCTTCTAAATGCCATAAGCATGGCTTTTAGATATAGGAATTGAATATTGTCGGTTTTTTGAGTAAATAAACCTTGACAAAAGTCAGAGGCATAGTTAAAGGGGCGGGGGGCATGCAACTTACCCGGTGGCAGCAGTGAAAATGGCGGTGGTGGCTGCGAAAAGGCGCATTTTTGGCCCGGCGACAGGTCGGGGATTGGCCCACCTGTCCGCCTGGGCCCTTTGCACTGTAAATCGGATGAAAAAACACCCCAGGGGTGTCACTCCATGGCTCACTTGGCTGGTTTCTGCGGCTCCCCTGGGAGCCATGCCTCTCAGTTTGGGAACCACTGCCCTGTTCCAAAGTTTAGGACCTGTACAGCCAACAACGATGTACATGCTTGTGAACTGTGAGTAAAGTATTTTTTCTTTAAAACCTTTTCCCTGCCTCGGCTCCTATTTTTTGTTATTATTTATTTTTCACATTTTTATACCGCCCTTCCTCCAAGGAGCTCAGAGTGCTGTACATATTTCCTCCCCTCCTTTTTGTCCTCACAACAACCCTATGAGGTAGGTGGGGCTGAGAGATAGTGACTGGCCCAAGGTCACCCAGGAAGCTTCGTGGCTGAGCGGGGATTTGAACCTGGATCTTCCAGGTCTAAGTCCGACTCCCAAACCACTACACCATCCTGGCTGTTCTCAGCAGCAATCTAGCAGGGGTTGGTGGGTTGCTTAAGAAAGAAGAGTCGTCCGCTTTATAATTCTACTTAACACAGATGCCTAGACCCCGTTTTTCCATCACAAACTATATGAAGTGGCTATGATGAGCAGGAAGTACCGGCACGGCACGCACGTGATGAGTTGCTCGAATTCTCACAGCTCTTGATTGCATAAGAACATATGTCCTTAGGAAATTCAATTTGTAATGAAAAAGCATCTGTGTAGATTGAAACGGCTGTATTTCTTCTTTCTCTAAATGCATATCCTGGCCTATCCCAAGAGACAGGGTGAAATACAATTTTAAACGATTGTAAACACTGAATTTAAAATTAAATAGGGGTTTAATGACCATGTCAGTCAGTTCTTAAAAGCACCAAACGTCTTAACGTTTCACTCCGAATTGTAAACACTGCCAATGGTTCACAATGTACACCATCAACCCACACCATAATTTTTCCCTCTCCCTAATCCACTCTGGCTCTAGAAGTTCCATTATCCTCTAAACACAATTTAGACACCACCACCACCCCGAATCTCACCAGCATCTCTAGAGAATTGTTTCCTTATGTCCCGTCTCAATATTTCTTTCTCTCTTCTGTTGCAGCTTGCTATGCTGGTGTTGGAAACGCAGCCAAGGAGAATGCAACCAACTCAAGTAATTTGCTGACTACCACTACTATCCATGCTGTAGTGCTTCACACAGAGGCATTAACTCCTGAGTCATTGCATCCATTTGTATCTCAGACCCCAGATAAAGAGAAGGCTAAAGAGGGTGAAACCATAGTCCTTGGATGCCAGTTCCGCAGCCCCCATGGAACATCATTGAACAAACTAACAGTGAAATGGTACAAGGAGGATGAAAAAGGGCAGAGGGACCTCATGGAGAACAATGTCACTGTCTTGGCAAACTACACCAGAGCTGTCATGGTCGGGAATTTATCTGAAGGCAATGCATCTCTGACTATCTTAAATGTGACAGCCAACGATCATGGCACTTATTTCTGCCAGGTGATACTTCCCAGTGGAGAAGCGGTGACAGGTACTGGCACGAAGCTCAGGATCAGGAGATCATTGGGTAATGTTCTACTTAACTTTTTAATCACTATTAATTAATCACGAATCAATTTAACGACTATTACTATTACACACCAATTCTTCACAAATACGGGGTTTGATGCCATGTAGTTTGCTCGAGAGTATTTAATAAATTCCAAACACGCCGCGGTTTCCACCAGGCAGTCGCTTGCGTGATAAAAATATCAAAGAACATCCGAGGATCACATAAAATAAAATAAAATGCCCCAACGTTTCTGCCCCAAAGATACCACCAAGTAATATTAACAGAGCAGAAGCCCTGGCAATTAAACAACTAAAAACAAACCAGGATTTGGTCATATTACCAGCAGACAAGGGTAACGCTACTGTTATTTTAAACTCTGAGGATTACAATAACAAAATTAGGGACTTATTAAGGCCTGAAACATATACAATAATTAAAAAAGACCCTACAAAAAAGATTTTAAAGGAAACCAATAAACTTATTAAAAATTCTAATTTTAATGAAGGTTTGAAAATGAAATTAACAAAATCCGAGGCTCAACCCCCGAGACTGTATGGATTACCAAAAATCCATAAATCAGAATGCCCATTGAGACCCATCGTTAGCAACATTGGTGCACCCACGTATGGGCTTTCCCAGCATTTAGCCAAAGTATTACAACCCCTAGTGGGGAATACACCTAGTTACATCAAGAACACCTACCACTTTATAGAAAAAATACAATGGGTGAGCTTGAAGCCTGAATCTACCCTGGTGAGCTTTGATGTGACATCACTATTTACCAAAGTACCATTGGGGAAGGTGATGGAATTGATAAAAGAATCAACACTCCCAAAAGACCTGGTCCCACTGTTTCAACATTGTCTGATGTCAACTTACTTTGTGTGGCAAGGCGAATTCAGAGAGCAAAAAGAGGGGGTAGCCATGGGGAATCCTCTTTCTCCAGTGGTTGCGAACCTCTACATGGAGTTCTTTGAAAAATTAGCCTTGGACACAGCTATTCTAAAACCAGACATGTGGGTCAGATATGTTGATGACATTTTCTGTATATGGCCGCATGGGGATATAGAATTGGAGAAATTCTTACAACATCTTAATGGACAATGTGATGAAATTCAATTCACAATAGAAAAAGAAAAAGACAAGTCTCTACCATTCTTAGACGTACTGGTCTCCCGAAAAGAAGATCTAACCCTGGGCCATAGTGTATACAGAAAACCTACCAACACAGGGAGATATTTAAATCAAAAGTCAAATCACCACCCAGCTCAAAAAAACTCATTGATTAACTCATTGGTATACAGAGCATTAACAGTATGCGATGGAGAAACCCTAGATCTGGAGAAAAAAGTAATTACTGAACAACTTCAAGCTAATGGATACTCCAGCACACAGATCAATCAATGCTGGAAAAAACAAAGCCTTAAGATAAAAGCAAAAAAAGAGGGGACAAACAATAGAGGCGACAGCAATAAAGATAATAACACAGAGGAAAAAAGTTGGACAGTCTTGCCATACATAAAAGGGACTACGGACAAGATTGCCAGAATATTAAAACAAGGCAACATAAGAACTATCTTCAAGCCAACATGTAAAATCCAACAAACCTTAGGCAACCCAAAAGATAAAAGAAAAGCATTATCCAACGCAGGTATTTATTCCATCGAATGCGAATGCAGCAAATATTACATTGGGATGACTGGTAGAAGTATTGATACAAGAGTGACAGAGCATGAAAGAGCGTATAGATTAAATCATCCTGGACAATCAGCCGTAGCTGAACATGCTCTCAATGAAAAACACTCGATTTGTTTCGACAAAACTAAGTGCCTGCAGAGTGAAAGTAATCCTAGAGTGCTGAGACACTTAGAAACATTAGAAATAAGCAAACATCTAGAAACTGGTAAACTTCTAAACCGTCAACAGGATTTGACATTGGCTAATCGTATTTGGTTACCTATACTACACAGGAAAAAAGATCGGGAGATACGGAGCGGAACGGCTTGGATTTGACAGCTGCGGAGGTCGGGTCAGGTCATTTCCGCTTTCGAGTAAACAGCCGGTTCCCGCGCTTTTCGCAATTTAAACGGACAATGGGTGAACTTAGACAACTTCACCCACAATCTTTGTGATTGTTCCTACCCCCTGGAAGATGTTCTAAGTGCAGAACGAAACGTTGGGGCATTTTATTTTATTTTATGTGATCCTCGGATGTTCTTTGATATTTTTATCACGCAAGCGACTGCCTGGTGGAAACCGCGGCGTGTTTGGAATTTATTAAATACTCTCGAGCAAACTACATGGCATCAAACCCCGTATTTGTGAAGAATTGGTGTGTATTAGCGGGCCATGAAAATCACCACAAGAAATTGACTATTACTATTCCTTTTCTGAAGTTAGTTTCTGCAGTGAGCCACTTGGCCTAGACAACTGGTCATTCATTGAAAATTGATAATGCATTACACTGCTCATAAAAATGTTGGCTGATGCACTAGCAAATCTTCCCCCCCCCCAAGAATCTTGGGAATTGTAGTTTGATGAAGGTGCTAAGAATTGTGTATTAGAGATCCCCTCTCAGAACTACATTTCTCAGTTTCCTATGGAGAGTGAATCATGATTGACAGTGTCGGCTCCAGGTTGCTGGGGGCCCTGGGGCAAAGTCCTTCACTGGGTCCCGATGGGGCTTCTTGAATGCCTGGCTGTGATGGTGTATTTATTGGATGCTACAACTGCCACTAGTACTGGGGGTTTAGAAATCATCCTCACCAGATCGATGGGTTTGGGCACTTGCCCAGTGTCCTGGCCAAACCCTAATGATTAAGCAAGCTTGTCTATGGTTGTTGTTGTTCTGTCGTTAAGTCGTGTCCGACCCTTCGTGATCCCATGAATCATATCCCGCCAGGCCTTCCTGTCCTCCACTATCTTCCTGAGTTCGCTCATTTTCATGTTCGTTGCATCGGTGATGCTGTCTAACCATCTCATCCTTTGCCTTCCCCTTCTCCTTTTGCCTTCAATCTTTTCCAGCATCAGAGTCTTCTCCAGAGAGTCCTCTCTTCACATTAGGTGGCCAAAATATTTGAGCTTCAGCCAGGGAACAGTCAGGGTTGATTTCATTTAGGATTGACTGATTTGATCTCCTAGCAGTCCAAGGGACTCTCAGAAGTCTTCTCGAGCACCACAGTTCGAAAGCATCTATTCTTCGGCGCTCAGCCTTCTATGGTATAGATTTGTAAATACCGTATTAAATGCCTCAGTCTCGTATGCATTACTTCAGTGGTTCCAAACTTTTTAGCACTAGGACCCACTTCTTAAAACAACACCCTGTTGGGATCCACCTAGCTTTATGAGACTTTTTTAAAAAAGAGATCTAGAAAGGAACAATATATTTATTTATTTACAAGTAGTAATATTTTATTTATTTGTTTATTTACAAAAAACTATATCCATTTCTCATAATGAGTCAGCCCTAATGAATAGCCTCAAGGCTTGAGGGGCTTAATTATGTGACCCAGCCTTCTCCTGTCCCCACTACCTGTCATTGACTGACTTGGAAAAAAAAGGCACCAGAAAAAGACAATCAAACATTTATCTCCCTATATTTATACAAGCTTGCAAACTGCAAGAGCTCAGTTCTTTGCAGGGCAATTAGCAGCTATCTGGTTTTTGAATAGCCTCAGAGCTTGTGGCAATTACTTATCTGATCTTTCCATCACCCATGTTTTCACTGGAGGCGCTGCTCATGAACCACCAGAAATCGGGTTACAACCCACAGTTTGGGACATGCTGGCCTTATGCTCCTAGGCAAATTTCTCTCAGTTTGCCTGTTCTCTGTGAAGGATTTTTGGAAAGAGTTGCAAAGGCTGCATCTCTGAGCATTCTTGCTGATTATGTCACTTCTCCTGCTGTAGGAAAGGTTCTGGCAACCCCCCTTGACTACACCTCTGTACCTTTTTATCTCTTCCCACTTCTGTCTTCACATTTTCTGCTGTGCTGTTCCCTATATCTGGAATATCTATCGCTTCTCTAATCACCCACTTCTCTTTCCTCTTTTAAATCTCTCTTCACACTCTATTTCTACAGAAAAGCCTTCTTAGAACCAATTTAGCCTGTATCTGAATTGCCCTGGATATATTTCTGTTCCCAGTACAAACACCTGGTATCTTTGCAGTTTGTGAGAGTTTCAATAGCACCACTGCCTCCTACACTGCTGGGTTAACATAAGCCTGGTTCCTCCACACGTCAGTGTTAATTCTCAGGGCAATATGAGTATCAGGTGTAATTTGGACACACTCTCTCACTCACTCTCATGACAGGTTGATGTAGACTGCAAACTAAGCCCTTAGACAGGGACTGCATCACTTCTATGTTACTAAAATTATACATTTAAGTAGTACAATGCCTGGTCTGCTGTTGTCATTAAAACCCATTTTTGTCACATTCCTATCCCCCACCATCTTACACAATGCAGCCATGCTGCTGAAGTGTGCACTGTATCCAATTGGGGGGGGGGGGGGACAGATGACCCAGGAGAGGTAAGTAAAAATATTTTTTACTTACCTCCCGGTAGGCTGCCTGGCTGCCAATGGGCCTTCTCAGACCTACACCAGCTCTTGGTGTAAGACCAAGGAGAGAGACGGGACAGGTCTGGGTCAGGAAGGGTGCATAGGATCTCAGCATACACTGCTGTTTCTGAGATCCTCCCCCTCTCACCCCCTGCTTGACCTTTTGGGAGCAGGGACCTATTTTTTTCTCTGTGTAGTGTTGAGCTATATAAATAAATAAATGTCTATATCTATCTCACTCTGCTTTAAGAAACATGACCTATATTTTCTAAGGATATTTTTTTTACCTAAGATTTTTTTTTGTTTTAAGAGCCCAAGAGTTATTCATTTGCTAGTACTGTAATTTTACTTTTCAGTTTCACCTGCAGCCAACCCTATGCATGTTTATTTAGAAGTAAGCTTCAGTGAATTCAATAGGACTTGCTCCCATGTAAATATGTGTAGTAGAGCTAGTAAGATGACATTATCATACCAAATGGTTTCTTTTGCCCCAATATTATCACATACAGTTGAATGAAGTATTAAGGAAGATCAATGGAATGTTGTTACTTTAAACTTGGGTGACATCTGGTGGCTTCCAGGGTGCATACATTTAAGCAAAAAACAACAACTCTGTCCCTGTTTCAGCAAAGGAGTGGTTCCCATCTCATCATAGTGCTGCAATGATGGAAGAAGCTGCTTCTGCTTAAATTCTCCCTTCCCTGTTAAAGACATATTTTATTTTATTACATTTCTATCCTGCTCTTCAGGTTAAAACCTCTCAGTGGAGCTTATAATAGCTAAGAAGTCTAGTGTCATTTTCAGTATGGCACAACTTTTAGGTAACTTATTACCTAAAAACTATTACTGAGCATGAGACTAACAGCGCAAACCTGTCCGTGGTGAGTGCTGGCTGGAACTCTGTGCCGGTGCAGAGTGTCTCAAACGTGCCGTAAGGCATGTTTGCGCCAACTCTGGAGTAGGCGGTGCTGGCACTGAGGCCTGCGCTGCCCGCCTGCTGAGTGGCAGAAAAACCAGCACCATGGAGCAGATAAATGCAGCTCCAAGCAGCGCAGGGTCTGGGGGAGGGCGGAGGGGTATAACTTCGCGGGGGGAGGATGGGGGCCGGACTAGCCCAGGAGGGGGGTCGGTGGCGTAGCAGCACGTCATATCCTATCCCCCCTCCCAAGACTGCAGACTTCACGCATGCGCAGAGCGACGAAGTTTCCAATCGACAGTCTGCGCATGCGTGAACTCTGCAAAGCGCTCCTGGGCGCTTTACAGAGTTCGCGCCCGGAGCAGAGGAGCGATCTGCGCCCCCTGGAGAGAGCATCGTGCCTGATCGTCGCGGGAGGGTCCTATAAACAAGATAAGTTGGCGCAAAGCATACATAACCGATTAAAAAAAGGTAAAGGTATCCCCTGACAATTAAGTCCAGTCGTGTCCAACTCTAGGGTGTGGTGCTCATCTCCATTTCAAAGCCGAAGAGCCAGCGTTGTCCGAAGACACCTCCGTGGTCATGTGGCCGGCATGACTCTCCTTGCCGCAGCGCGTAGCATGCAGCTGGAACACGGAGCGCTGTTTACCTTCCCGCAAGCGGTACCTATTTATCTACTCGCATTGACATGCTTTGGAACTGCTAGGTTGGCAGGAGCTGGCCAAGCAACGAGCGCTCACCCCGTCGCAGGAATCGAACTGCCGACCTTTCGATCAACAGCTTATGGTTCAGCGGTTTAACCCGCTGCGCCACCCGCAATTAATACAATTAATACTGTATTCTAATACTGCAGTAGATCAATAAATTAGAAGCCCCTAAAACCGCTAAAAAAAAACCTAAAACCTTTTAAAAGAAGGAAAAAGCGCAAAATTTTTTAGCATTAATTATGCTAATTAGTTTGGGGGCGTCGCGGTTTTCCGCACCAGTACAAAGGGCGCCTGGCGACGCCACTGGGCCTCAGAGATTGGCCAGGCAGGGGCACCTCAGTGCTGGTGGTAGTGCCCCAAATCACCATTAAGGGGCAGGCAGGGGCACCATCTGGGCACAATGCAAGGCTTTACTCCAGGGTCCTCACCAACCTGACACCAACACCTGTGCAATAAAAAGCTTCACCTGCTGATCTTTGCACACCCAGCTCCTGTGAAAGGCACACGAACAGACCAGGTTCACCCCAGTCAGGCGGCATCCTAGGAGGTCAACTCTTCCAACATTTTCCTTTTGCTTCTCCTCATTCAATAGGTGACATTTCTGACATTCTGCCATTTCTTTCAGGATTGTTTGGTATAGAAGAATCCATTGGAACCATCATTGGAGTTGTGGCAGCTGGAATCGGAGGCTTGGTAGTGCTAATTGTGGTTTTAACTCCTCAGCTGAGGAAGTGTCTTCCATGTGGTAAAGAGCCATCCGAACAAGGTATGGAGGAGACTGTATAATTCTCTGAATCATTTGCGAAAATGTTACACACGTTTCTTATAAATGCAAAGCATGTTTATGGTTTCAAATATATGAATATTTTAACTACTTCAGACAGAATAGGGACTAAAAATGTCAAAGAGATGAGAAGCAAATCTTTGTGTCTCATTCTCCGGTCATGTTTTACCTGTGTCCAATAACACATGCAGATGTAAGATTGAATTGCCCTGACAGATTGTCACCTTTACATTTGTTGAGGAGGATTTATATATGTGAATGTTTTAACCATTTCATCTCAGCTAAAAAATCACAACTGTGATTACTTGTAAACAACATAGAACTACTATTGTTGAAACACTTGCAAATACATGCTAGGTTCATTATGTGTACTGGGCCAGTGCTTGTGTGCCTTATTTTGTTATATTCTCCTAGTAGCCTGTGCAGCCCACAGTTCACACTTTGACCCTTCCATGTTTCTTCTCTAACACTGGAGATTTTTAAATGCACAAACTGATGCAATAGAAAGTGATAAATTTACCAGAATTGAATTGCATGATCAACAGTCTTCATAGTCCTTGATGAACTAACAAAACTATCTCAATTAAAAGCGTACACAAATACTGAAAGAACAATCTAAAAGCTTGGATGTTCTGTTAACCGAGCGCAACACAATCCTCTTAAATCAGGCTAAACAAGCACAGGGGGTTAAATTGCATTGAGAAGCAGAATACTAAGGATTGTAACAAAGGCATGCCCATGCATATGAAGGCTGCAGTCTTAAGCATATTTACTTGAAAGGAAGAGCCACGCTGAAATTAATGGAACAGTAAATGCATTCATAATCTTAGTGAAAGCTTTAGAAGACTAGTTACAGTCCCTTAGAAGGTTGATAGCAGCATGTAGCCTGCTATAATCTGTCTACAAGGACATCCCACTTCGTTCTCCACCTAGTAATCACAGTACCATGACAATTAGGTGAAAAGGTTTGCCACCCGTCTAAATGGCTTGTTTTGTTACTGCAACTGTTTCTATCCCACTGCGGCCAATAAAAAGACAACAAAGGGTATCTCTAGGTGCAGAATGGAACAGAGCCAATGTAAATAAGGAGATGATCACATGAACAGACTGGCACAGGACAGTTCATGATTCTTGACTAGCTCCCACATGTTGCATCTGCAGTAAGGGTTGGACTAAACTTTAGAGTAGAGCTAAGAGACAGAGATGTTTACATACCTTAAGCACATTACTGTATTACAGCACTTCTCAAACTGTGGGTCATGACCCACTTGGTGGGTCATGGCCCGATGCTGAGGTGGGTCGCCAGTTGGGCCCATCCGCCCACCCTTGCCTCCGTTTGGCTCCAAATTGGAGCCAAATAGACGCAACCGGAAGCCACTTGCGAGATGTGACTCACGTCTGGAAGCTGCTCCCGTGACTTCCGGGTCACTTCTGGTTTCGCCGATGCAATTTCTGGTCACATCCAGGAGCGATGTTTGAACAGCTTCCAGAGGTTGCAGCTCAGGTAATTTGAGAACTGCTGCTTTATTAACTTTATTGTGGTTGTAGAGCATGTGTTTCAACATAATCGTAGTTGTAAAAGACTTTGTTGAGCTATATTATTTTGGTCACTTTTTCACTTTCCTTTTCTTCATTTTCTTCCTACACAGCATAACTTGGAAAGCATGAGCAGAGAGAATATCAACCAGCTATGCCACAGCCAATGGCTACATACTTTTTTGAAAGTTCTCTATTGTCTGCCCAAACATATAATAAAACGTTTGTTTTAGCATTCTTTTAGCACATGTGCCTCAAATAATTTTTTTTAAACAGGATGACACTTGCACATTCATAAAATACATATATGAAAAAGAATGACCACATCAATACATGAAACCCTACTCACAGTCATAAACTGTTCTCACATATAATGCTAAAAATACATTTGAACCTCTTGCAGGAATAGGCTACAGAAGAGAAATCCACTGAACATTTTAATTTCTAAATTTAGTTTACATTTACATTATAGGCCTTGCAAACACACATCTAGAACACAGAGGGAGGAAAAAGTGAATGAAGAGTTTTAGCAGGTAGGGAAAGGGTACCCATCTCAGCACCATTTTAACACTCCAAATTGCCCTTTCCTGAAGGTTCCTAAAGGCTTCGGTTCCCCAACTGAATTATCCAGCACTGTTTTATCACCTGCAGTTTTGAGTAACATGCAGTTCTCTACTCCTAACTTGGAATATTTTCACTCATTCATGTGGTGAAAATGCAGCAATGCTGTACCAAGCTATGAATTCAGACCAGCAGTAAGCAGTTTCTTGAAGAAGAAATCTAAGTGTACTGTATTCCAATTCCACACATTATATTTCCAGGCTGTCCAGGAATAGAGATCACTTACAGGAAGTGACTTGTGGAAAATAATGTATGAATCAGTCTTATAATCGCAAAATCATTCTCTCTAAGCTAAGAAGCCAGTGTGTGTGTGGACAGACTGGCTGAGTGTTCCTGAGGAAAACTCCCTCGGGGAGAAACATCTTTCTGAAGGCAGCCTTCAAGAAGGTGATGGCCTCTTCCCTCCACCAACCCTGTTCCCTAGAACTGTCACTGTACCGGCACTGAACTTCAAGTACAAAGGCCTATTTCAGGGTGGTTCTGGCACATGCTCTTTTCTAACAGCACTGGCATTTTTGTCTGCTCTCTGTGCTGAGTGCTAAAACGAAGAAAAAATAATTGTGACTGAGGAGGGAAACAGAAGCAGAGAAGATGGTAACAAGCAGTTTGATGTATGTGGGTACGTGTTTCAGGAAAAACTCAAGTTCATGAAAAAAATATTCATAGGTAGGTAGTGGCAATTTGCTATAGTGTGTAGTTTATCTACACAAAGTGCTGCTCTGAAAAATACCTTTAGTCCCAGATGAGTATGGACACATCCAGTCATTTCCCACAGCAGTGAGGTGGGCATTGTAATACAGCAAGCGTTTGGGGGGTATAATTTTATACACAAATGTGCACATGTGTGCGCGCGCGCGCAAACACACACACACACACACACACACAGAGTAGGATGTCAGCTAGAAGTGCTGATTTGGTACCAATGCCTTTCAGTCATGGAGACTAGCAAAACCAGTATGGGCTGAATAACCCAGCTGTAGACTGTAATAGTATCCATCTTTTGAAGGCTCCACTTTGCAGGATGGCAACTCAGACTCCAGAAAGTCTACATGGATCTCTGAAAGTCTATTCCTTAGGAAAATGCATTCACCACCAGCCAGAGTATCCCCCCCCCCCATCTCGGCTCAAATGAGTCAGTGAGTATGCGACACTGGTGGAAAGCACCAGGAGAAGCACTGAGGGTCAATTGTGTACCCTCCTTCTGATTTTCCCCTCTTCTTTTTTGAACACAGAGAACTGTATGTCATGAAGGAGGATCACCTTTGCTGGCATGGTTTCATGATGCCTTTCTCAACTGAATCATTCAATTGAAACCAGGTCTGTGTATGTGACTAATAAATGTGTTGCCACAACTGCACAGTATATGCAGGCTTTAAAAAAAATAACCAGCCAAGTGTGCAGCAGTTCACTGAACTGGCCACATGCATTAATTGTTATTGTTATTGTTGAAAGATTTTAGCATGGCATTTCAAAACCACTTTTGGAGTGTTTACATTTTCTTTCTGCAGCACAAGATTAGAAGAAACCTAGAGCTCTGTGCAACTAACAGGTCATTATTTGATTTCTGATTTCAGGAACTGAGACACTATATAAACAATTCGGAAGCAGCTAGCTTCATCTGACTAGTAAAAGATGTTCAAAGTATAAAGAGGATCCAAAATTTAGAGACATAGAAAAGTTAATGTTAATTCTCTCTCACACACACACACTCTCAATATGTATTCTTAAAATTACACATGGGATAATTTTGGCCACACAAAAAATTTGGCCAAAAGATATTGCGTCGGTTAAAAGGGGCAGATCTCCAACATCTGGCTGCTTCTCTGTCACACTGGCATATTATTTTTTGACATCTGTCTAACAAGGTGTCTGAAAAAGATAAAAGACAGAATGAATACTTAAAGCTGAACAGAGTATCAGACTGGAACTTACTACTTGTGTTTCATGACTTCTGTTTTGTATACATGCAAAAGGCACAACCATAGACTATGTATATAGGTTCTCAAGTTTTCACGACCTGTCCAAATTTCAGAATTAAAAACATTCACATCACCAGGTTTCCTGGTCATTTATTAAAAGGGTGTACAGTATTAAAAACAGTCCTAAAAATAGTCTGTGCTGCTGTTTACTGTTGGAAAATAGGTACAAGTACAATGCTCTTTACATGACACCAGAGGGCAGTGTACAGAGTCTACAGGTAGACTAAGAGGCTACCTGTCCCAAACCTTTGTCCCTCTTTAACCTGTGGGGATGTGTCTCTACTTGGCTTCCTTTGTTTTTTCTTTCTCTCTCCTCCTGATCCTCCAAGCATACAGACCTCCCTCTATGAGCTCTGACCAGAAGCATGACATAAGGTCTCACACACTTATGCAAAGGGAATAGCTCTAGTGATCCCCATTTCAAAGTTTAAGACCTGTACAGCTAACAAAGATGTACATGCTTGTGAACTGTGACTAAAGTACTTTTTGCACTGTTAATATAGACACCTAGACCTCCTTTCCCCCCATCGCTTACTAATCTCTGTGTCATGTATAAGGCATGAGCTGTCATATACACGCAATTCTATCCAACTTACACCAGCGGTGCAGTGAGAACGGGAGGCCCCAGAATGGAAAGGGAATTCAAATCCCCTCCAAAAGGGGATTCAAAGTGAATTTGAATCCCCTTTCCATTCTGGGGCCTCCCGTTCTCGCTGCACCGCTGGTTACACCACTGGTGTAAGTTGGATAGGATTGCGCTATAAGTCACATAGTTCATCTAACTTAGTATTGTCTATACTGACTGACAGCAGTTCTCCAGGTCTTCAGACAGTTTCACCTAGAGATAGCAGGTATTGAACCTGGGACCTTTGGTGTGCAAAGCATATGCATGGGGGCAGCATCAGAGGTTGACCATGTTGGACGCTGGCTGAGGTTTTCAGGATCAATTTTAAGGTTACTTAAAATTTTGTTTACTTATAGATGAGTATATACAGTACATTTTAAGATTTAACTAATTAACATGAATAAAATGCCTGTAAGCACTACAGTGAAATTAAAGTTTTTTCTTACCACACACCACAGTATTGTGCATACAGGTCCATTTATACCTCCACAGCGTGGGATTACAACCTTGCTCTTCTGCTATGCCATAACAACAGTCATGTTCATGGCAGCACCTTCCACAACAGAGAGTGATTTGTACCAGTTATATTTTATGAGCATTTCATAGAACATTTTCAAGATACAGCAATAGGCATATGGTACTATCTTTTGCCACTCAGCTGGTCTTCCCGTTCTACACAGGAAACCTCTCTAGCACCATGTCAAGTGCTTTTATTGGTGCAGTGAAAGCCCATGAAGCTTTGAGTGTTTTTATGAGTAATTAGTCTACTAGAGCAACTCATTAGCTAGACACAGCAACAACAGTATTATGCATGCAAACACACACCCACAAATGAAATGCATACTGTAGAGAAGCAAGAGGTATGGGTAAAATCTCCATGTTACATTGAAATGCATACTGCTAATAGCTTACTCTGAAGTAATAGCATTGATTGCAATAAAGTTGTTCCATAACATGTCTTGATTTAGGAGTAGTCCTGGTGCATCACTGTTATCATTTAAAATCACGAATCTTTCTCAGAAACGTTTCTGGGCTTAACAGGTGATCACAACCCCAAAGTTCTTTAGAAGTAATTCTGCACATATATGCCAGGGTGATCCCTGAGGATGGTGAGCAGAGATTGCTCATCATCTGAAAATCCTTCCTGTAGGGTCTATCTAGCATGATATTATCTTGTTCCACCTCTACATAGGAATAGAGGTGCACAGAGATGGAATAACCAGTATGTTGAAGAAACCCATAACACTCTCTTTCATCGAATCTCAGTTCTTCAATCTATCTCAATTATACAGTATCGCTGAGATTGGATACAGGTATTACTTACTTACTTACTTACTTACTTACTTACTTACTTACTTACTTAAATAGCTGTACAGGACTTCCCTTTGCCACATCCCTTTTCCTTAAAGAGAAACTGTTCATGATACTATGAATGATACTCCTGCCTCCGCTAAAGTGCAAAGGAGCATTGCAAGTGTGACAGCACCACTTGTGCAGAGAGGCACTTCTTTTTTCTCAGGTCTCACACACACTCCTTCCGCAAGTCACACACAGTAATACCGTATTTTTCGCTCCATAGGACGCATCGCACCATAGGACGCATGCATCCTATGGATCAAAAAATAGGGGAAAAAGGTTTTTTTCTTACCTGTGCTTGTGGGGGCTTCGGGAGGCCTGCAGAGGGTCGCGCAGGCCTCCCCGATCTTCAGTTCGGCAATAAATGGCTCTTTTCGGCCATTTCCGGTTTTCCGGAAAACCGGAAATGGCTGAAAAAAGCCATTTATTGCCGAACCGAAGATCGGGGAGGCCTGCGCGACCCTCTGCAGGCCTCCCCGATGTTCATTTCGGTGATAAATAGCTCTTTTCGGCCATTTCCGGTTTTCCGGAAAACCGGAAATGGCCGAAAAGAGCCATTTATCACCGAAATGAACATCGGGGAGGCCTGCGCAGCCCTCTGCAGGCCTCCCCGCAGCCCCCCCGAAGCCCCAGTAAGTAATTTTTTAAGTTTCTTTTTAACTTCGCTCCATAAGACGCACTTATTTTCCCCCCTATTTGGGGGGGAGTGCGTCTTATGGAGTGAAAAATACGGTACATGCACTGTCCAATAACAGGAAGGTGTTTTGTTGGCTACAACTGTCAGTGGTTCCTGTTGTACCCTTAAGTAACAAATTTGGGTCTCAGGAAGATAATACACAGATACGCCCCAATAAGCAGTTCTAAGTGCAGTGATAAGTCAGCGAAGCAAGAGTTAAATTCAATGACATGAATCCCAGGTGAAATTCCAGTGGTTTCAAAGCAAGTTAAAGGAGAGCACAGCAGCATACTTTCTCTCCCACTGCATTCTCAATTTAGCAACAGGGTAATTTCATCCAGGATAATAAAGGAATGCCAAGTTTTGTTCTAAGCTAATTTTATCACATCTTCTACCGTTCTTGCTACTCACCGCTATGTGAATGTGTTGCTGGTTTGTGCTATCAAAATATGGTTTCCCATCTTTGCTCCTATTCGTAGATAAGCCTGTCATTATTTAGAGGACATTAAAAGTGTGGGATGAATGGATTCTGCTGAAGCATTAAGTGGGAAGATAAGCAAAATTGGTGTTCTTACCAGTCAGTTCTGTCTCTAGGCCATCCTCTTCCACCCAGGCCACAGTAGCATCCATAACCTACATATGCCAAAGGAATTCGTCCTGTGCCACATTTTATGGCTCCAGCTAATTCAATGAGTCCTCTCTTATGCAAAGAATGGGCCTTCCCCAAAACGCCATTCCAAACTGCAAAGGCAGGGAAAGGATTTTACTACATTTAGATGATGATGATGTTGATGATAACAAACAAACAAACCAGTATTTTTATACCGCCTTTTCTTTGGTCATCGGATTTCTCCTCTGACTTTAATTCAAAGGCGGTTTACATGGGCAGGCTTTCTAAACCCCAAGGGGTTTTTACAATAAAATAATGTTCTAATCTTTCGTAGAACCCTTCATTCTAGATGTTTCTTTCACAGTCCAGCTCTCTCTCTCTCTCTCTCTCTCTCTCTCTCTCTCTGACGTTCACCTCACTACGCTTCAGCTGATAGGCAACCTTGACTCTCACTCAAGATAAAATGATTATTAAAAAAAAAAGTGGCTTTATTTCCTTAAACGTTCCCAGTTCCAATTCTGAATTAATTTGTAGATTACAGGTAAGGCCTTGTGAAAACATAGTATTCACATGATTCTTACTATAACCAAAAAGCATGCCTGAGATGTCTGTGTCTGTGAATTTTGATTTTTCCTAACAGTCCTGAAAGCTTTCCAACCAATATGATTAAAACAAGGAAATAAGCAGTGGCAAGTGATTGGTTTTGCCAGAGGTGTAAGGACGGTGGAGCACATGGCTCAAGTGAGCCAGGCGCCCCACCGAACCGGGCGTAGCGGGAGCAGCGGCGTGTGGCTCACCAGAACCAGGCGCTTTGCCGCCGCCGCGCTGCCCACCCCGCAGCGCCCGCCAGGCTCTCAGCTGAGGCAGCGCAGCTCAGCTGCTGCTGTTCTCTTCTTCATTCTTCAGTCCTCACTCCTTACACGCCGCGGCGAGTCGCAAAGGCGAGTCGCAAAGGCGAGTCGCAAAGGCGGAAGTGAGTGAGTGACTCACTCACTTCCGCCTGCGCCAGGCTGCGGCTGCGTGCCGAGGCGGAGCGGCCGGCCGCCGGCGCTTCTACTGCCTGCCTCCTGCCTGCACCGTGCAGGCAGGCAGCTGAGCGAGCGTCCTCCCGGGCTGGCGGCAGGCTCCGATGATGGGAAGGCACACCACGCACGCTGGGGGAGGCCGGAGCAGCAGGTAAGCCGGCGGGAGTCCTTTACGCTCCTAAAAGGAGTCTCAGGGAGCCCTGCTGTTGCATGCACGGAGTCTCAGGAAGCCCCAGAGCGTTGCCGCATGCACAGAGTGAGAGTGGCACAGTGTGAGAGTGGCCCAACAGCAAATACCAGCAAAAAGCTGGAACAGGAAGGGAGTGAGGAAAGGAGAGCCACAAACAGGAGAGGCAGGAGGGACAAACCAGGAGGGGGCAGATGGTGGCCATTTATGGTGTGCTCCTCGAGCCCCTGGAGGGGTCTCAGTGAACCCTAGGGCTAGAAGCATACTTTGAGAAATGCTGGTCTAATTAACCTTAGTAGTCATATTTTACTGTAGCACTTCTTGGTGCCCAACATTCTGTCGATCGAAAGGTCGGCAGTTCGAATCCGCGACGGGGTGAGCTCTCGTTGCTTGGCCAGCTCCTGCCAACCTAGAAATTCCAAAGCATGTTAATGCGAGTAGATAAATAGGTACCGCTTGCGGGAAGGTAAACAGCGCTCCGTGTTCCAACCGCATGCTACGTGCTGCAGCAAGGAGAGTCATGCCGGCCACATGACCACGGAGGCGTCTTCGGACAACGCTGGCTCTTCGGCTTTGAAATGGGGATGAGCACCACACCCTAGAGTCGGACACGACTGGACTTAATTGTCAGGGGTCACCTTTACCTTAACATTTATTGGTATATGGCATTTTCTGAGTGCCCAAAGCATGCATTATTTTGATGTTGTCTTTACAAGAGCCCTAGAAGGTGAGGAAGTATTATTATTCCAATATTGTAGTTGGAGAGCTCAGACTGAGAGGCTTGCTTAAGGCTATCTAGTGAAAATTCACAGTAGAGGTGAGATTTGAAGTAGGGAATTCCTGGTTAATAGCTGAGTCTCTTGCCACTATGCTCCTCCAGCTTCTTATTGGTGTATTTATATTTGGAGATACTGTAATGTTTACATGTGTAATTTTAGGTTCTCACTAAGTTTTGTCTAATCACAGCCACCTTCAAGGAAATTATACAGGCCCTATATCTTTATATAATCCAAAAGCCCATAGTTGCATTTTGTTGACTCCAGATCTTAACAAACAGGCTTCAGAAACAGAAGTGTTTCTCCAGCTTTAACCAGAAAGAAAGTGACAGTTTTAACAGAGGCATCGCTTTAAAAACAAAACTCCAAGGAACTGAAGACCACTGTTTTACACAGACCTGCTGTTGTTTTTCAGGACATTCCTTGGGGATCAAATATGCATTCCTGAAAATATAATTGCCTTTCTTTGCTACACAGTGTTCAAGTCCAAAATTTGAAAACTTTTAAAGCTAAAGACTTATAACAGCTCTGTTAGAAAAGAAAATCAAGCAGCAGCAGCAGAAATGTCCCTATCTTAACTATCAGGTACAGGTGGACCCCCGTATCCGCTGGGGATATGTTCCAGGCCCCTCCGTGGATACTTGAAACCGTGGATAAGAGTGAACACCCCCTCCATGGTTTCCTGAGGGGCCCCCCACCCTGCCTCCCCTGCAAGCAGGCATGCTTGCCCCCCCCAGCTCTTATTTTTCTTTCAGCAAGCTTTGTTTCTTCCTTAAAACAAACAGAGAAGCAGCCTCCATTGCAGGCAAGTAGAACGAGACTAAGTCCTAGAGAGGCTCTGCAAGCCTTCTGTTAACCTTGCAGAGCCTCTCTAGGACTTAGTCTCATTCTACTTGCCTGTAATAAGCAGCCAGAGGCTGCTTCTCCTGTTTCTTTAAGGAAGAAACGAAGCTTACTGGAAAAAAAGTAAAAGCCTGGGGGGGGGGGTCCCCCCACGATCAGTGGATAACTGAAACCGTGGATAGCGAATCAGTGGATATGGGGGCCCACCTGTATATCAGTGGTACAGAGTCAGACAGTTTACTCAGAGGCGTCGCTCCGGTAGGGGCGGGGCCGTAAGTATCGCTCCGTCCTAGACCCTTTACCGAGCGAGCAGGAGACGGCCCCGCCCCCTCACTGTCGGAGCCATCCCGTGCGGAGAAAGCAGCAGGCTGCCTGCTGCTTTCTCCGCACGGGATGGCTCTGACAGTGAGGGGGCGGGGCCGTCTCCTGCTCGCTTGGTAAAGGGTCTAGGACGGAGCGATACTTACGGCCCCGCCCCTACCGGAGCGACGCCTCTGAGTTTACTCTTAGGCCCCTTAGTGCAAATGAAGTATGACTCATGGTTAACAGAAATGCTTGAAAGGAAATGAGAAAATACTCCGTGAAGAAGAAAGAAACCCATTTCTTTTTTTAGGAATATACCTTGATGACTAATGAAGCCTTCCTGGATTGTACTGTAAGAGCAATATTAAGATTTGAGATGGGCAAGGATAGCAAAATATTAACAATGCACAGAATTTAAATATATCAATTAGATTACAAATTACGAACCAGAGCTCTCAATCTTGAAAGAAAAAGTGTTGAATTTAATCTCATTTTTCACGCATGCTTATCACAAAGTGGTTCAGATTCCCAGCTGAGTGCCCTTTCGAAGTTGTTAGTCATGAACTGAATTTGTTCATATTAGGAGCAGGAATTTGCCCAACCGACTTAAATTATTATCACTTAAATTATTCCTAACACGTTGCATGACCAAGGTAACGTTGCTGAGAAACCAGTTGGAAAACTTGGAAAGAACACGCAGCGCTCTTATATAGACCTCAAGTCTATATACACAGGATGGTGTAGTGGTTTTGGAATCGGACTTAGACCTGGAAGATCCAGGTTCAAATCCCCGCTCAGGCACGAAGCTTCCTGGGTGACCTTGGGCCAGTCACTATCTCTCAGCCCCACCTACCTCACAGGGTTGTTGTGAGGACAAAAAGGAGGGGAGGAAATATGTACACCACTCTGAGTTCCTTGGAGGAAGGGCGGTATAAAAATGTGAAAATAAAATAAAGTCTTCTACTACTAAGCAGACACATTGCT
This sequence comes from Plestiodon gilberti rubricaudatus, assembly GCA_026170595.1. Taxonomy (NCBI): domain Eukaryota; kingdom Metazoa; phylum Chordata; class Lepidosauria; order Squamata; family Scincidae; genus Plestiodon; species Plestiodon gilberti. Next base: position 199,820,339 of record JANXHW010000003.1, on the reverse strand, counting down.
AAACAGTAACTTCCAAAATGTGCCAGGCAGCTGGGCTGGGTTACATGGCATCTAATGACCAACTTTCCTGGCATTATGGAGATTACACTGGCAGATGTTAAGACACAGTCATTTAGGAGTCTCCAAATGATACAAATCATTTGCAGTAATGGTCTCACATGGTGCCGTTCTGCTGTGTGCTACTACTGTACCTCTGCCCTGAGAAAATTGCTGCCCCAGACGGCAGCTGCTGTGACCTTAAAAAAAAGACTTTTCTTTCTCTACTGTCATTTGTTCTTTATAAATGCATAAAAACAACTTACTCAAAAGTCACTGGTTAAAGGATGGAGAAAGGCAAAAAGGTATTTAGAAAAAAACAAAGACAGTCATTCAAACCCAAGGAAATAAATGGCAATATGCCAAAGCACCTAAGACCAAGCTGCTTTATTCAATTAACCTAATTCCAGTGAAACAGTTTTAAGCATCTAATAACAGCCTCCGGTTCAATGCAATATCCTGAAGTGAAATAAGCGCACTCCCCTGGATGGGGCTATATGCTACTTTGAACATTTTAGGACTTTCAAACACAGTGGAGCATTTTACATGCTCACAAAATGCACAGTTACCATGAAAATCAGCCTGTGCAAGCCCTGGAGTTGTTCTACGGCAGCAATGTGAGAAAGGTCAGCGTACTCACCTGTCCAAGTGGTATTTGCCCTGGTTGAATATAATGTAATGCTGTATGATTTGGGAATGAATCCTGGGCATAAACTAGGGGAAACAGAAGGAAAGCACAAGAGCATATCTGTTTCTATGAGGTCAGTGGCTGCAACATTCAGCATCTCAGCTGTACTCACCTGCCTGAAACAGTAGTAGCAGCAGCATCACCAGCCAGGGTGCCATGGGGAGATCTGCTCAGTATGACCCCCACTCTCTTGCTTGCACACTCATACCGTCTAGGTTCTCCTTGTAGTTCTGCTGTCAAACTTAGCCAAGGAGTGGGTGTGTGTAAACAATTTTGCCAGGCTGCTCCTCTACAGTCTACTCTCAGAGCTAGATATAAGTATATTTTGGTAAAGATGAGACACACACTTCCTTTCGAGCTCCAAGTGCCCAGTATTTAGACTCCAGTTCCCTACGGACAGCTTTTTCTGCCAGCAGAGTACAGTACCTCTGTTTGCATGCTCTTCCTTTTGGGAGGGGCTGCCAGGAGAAGAGAATTAGACGGACAGGTTTAGACACTGTAGTCTCAAGGCTGCTGTTTCTTTCCTAAGCTGTTTGCTTTTACACAGTCCCCAACTGACCCTTCCTAGCTGCTTACTGCCAAAGTTTCAGATCAGCCCACTACAGCCCATGGCAATGTTCCCTCTAAAAATTTCCCTACTGTGCAGAACAGTTAATGACCAGAGAGCGGTATATAACCACCATAATCTTAAAATGGACAATGGCCAGTCTGACCACTGGGCATTGATGTAATGCTGATGAATCACAACTAAGGTGGGCAGGTGGCATGTTTACCAGACATGATAAACTATACAGAACTCCGTGAATAGTCCCTACTCCCAGTCTCTAGACTGCCTAGAATCCAGGCCAGCCAGGTCTATGTTATTGACTTCAGTCACAAGTTCAGAGTAAATTTTTTTACATTAAAAAAATAGCAATAGCAATACTATTAGTAATGGCCCAATCCTATCCCCCCTGTAGTGCTGGCGGAGTGCGTGTTCCGCCAATGCCGATGCTAGCTGTTGCAAAAGCACTGGAAAGCGCTTTGCAGCCGTGCAGAGACTTAATGCTCACATGGGCATCTCCAAATGTAACACTTCAAATCGATTGTGACTCTTTTTTTAACATGTTCAAACTGAAACCACATTCACAGTCTGAATTGGATGCAGGAAACATGGCACAACTATCAAGAAGTGCTACATCATGGAACTGATCTTCATACAATGCAAAATGGACAACATCTTTAAATGACTTCATCAAGCCACACTTCACCTTCTATAGAATAACAAATCTTTCTAGGGAAACACACCCAGACATATAGCTGATCCGTTGGCTGTATGCCGGTCCCAAGCCCGGATAAATAGGGAGGGGCGGGGAAAGCAATGGTGAACTACCCCGCAGCACACTCTCACCAGAACGCTTTATGGCAGGAGCAGCATGCAGAGCTCTCACCTAGATAGTCACCTAGAATTGGACTCGATTGAATGGGTACAGGAGGAGGAGGAGGAGGAGGGAGATGACAGACAGGTGCAATATATGAAGAATGCCTTCACTCGAAACAATTATTAATTACTGTATTTCTAGTAATGCCTGCAATGTGCAGGTGCCTACGGAACACAGGGCAGTAGTACAGTCCATACTCTGATGAACTCATGTTTGGAGGAATTCAGATAGAAACCTAGTACTTCAAGCATGCTGTGCAGGGGGGGATAACACGGGTGGAGCCTGAGGGGCAGCTGTTCCGGGCTCATGCCAGGGGTTCACAACCCTCAAGCTCCACCACTTCATGGCTGCCCTCACGTTTGGCTTGGAATGCTCAGAGCCAAATGCAAGAGCAGCCATTCGCCTGCTGCCTTCTCACACCGCTCCTTCTCCTCGCAATCACGATCGTGCAGAGAAGGAACACGACGGCTGCCGAGTCCTCCTGTCTCCGTGCACCCGCCCCTTCTCCTTGCAATCTTGCAGAGAAGGAGCAGTTCAGGCGCATGGAGGCAACACTAGTTCCACCAGTGCTACAAGCCCATAGGATTGGGCTGCCCAGAGACAATCCTATTCACACTTACCTGAGAGTAAACCTCATTGATTATAATAGGACCTACTTCTGAGTAGACATGCATAGAATTGGCTCTTACACTGTAAATCTGAGTCTATTACCAGAAATTCCAATCCTACCTGGGCATGCCAAGGATTGAAGCTTGAAATGAGACCTCATTCTCATTAAATTTCCATAAGGTGCTGTGCCTTTTGGGGTGGTACTAATAAAGGTATTACTATATTGTGACTTTTTGATGTTCTTTCTTTCTGCTTCCTCCAAACCATGTCTAAATTCATAAACTTCCACCTTCTTTTGCACCCTTAGTTCTCCACCCCCCAGAAAACCCTAAACACCCCTGATCATTTTGGTAGCCCTTCTTTGCAACTTTATCGTTTTGGAGATGGTGCAAACAGAACTGCACCCTGTAGTATTCCAATGGCGGAATGGCTGAACTTAAGCATAGGAACTTCTATCAGTGATGTGCAGGCACTGTATGCCTGGCTTCCTACCTTACAGTAGCTGAGTGGGCATGACTGTCATCATTCGGAGCCCTTGATGATGGTGTCATTGTGATTGCTGAGATCCGGAATGCTGAGAGGGAGACCAAAGGGAGAGAAGCTACAGAGCACCAAAAGGGAGAGCGCTCTGGAGCACTGAGAGGGAGAGCCACCAACAATGACATGGTTCAGCCTAGCCAAGCCTGAGTTCAATGGCCACCTGCCATGGAGTTGCTGCGCCTGCCATCTTGCTGCTGTGTGTCACCCTCTTGTGGTGGCCTATTAGGACTGGGTTGTATGTTATCCAACAGGGAGTACATTGACTCTGGGACACTTGGTTCAAGTCCCACTTCTGCCATGGGTTCACTCAGTCCCATTGGGCAAGCTGTCACTTTTCAGTTTCAGCTTCCCAACTTGGGCGTCCCCACTACCATGTTGCCTGAGGTGACCGCTTCAGTTGGTTTCATGGATGGGCCAGCCCTGCCAAGAGGCAAATCACCTTTCAACACTATTTGAATTTAGAGGCAACTTCCCCCGTTATTATATCTTCCTATAGCACCATCCATGTAACACAAGCCAAACAAGACTGGACTCTGTCTTAAGGAACTGGTAGTGAAAATGAAGGGTTGACTTGTGTGTAGGTTTTTACCTGTATGAATATACGCTTCTTTGCCATCTGTGTGCAATATACAGTAGGCGGTGACATTACCAGTAGCCAAAAATCCACTGTGGGATGCAGCAGAAGCCATGCCAGTGCAATCTTACCTAAATCCCTGCATCACCATGCAGGGATTTAGGTAAGATTGGGCTGGAAAGAGTAGATATGGGTGCTACTCTTCACCTCCTTTGATAAATTTTTGAAGATAAATCCAATTGCTTCCATGACCCATCCACATCCTGATGCAATTAGCCACTCTGCCAATGTACTAACTGGTATGACAGGGAAATAGGAGACCGGGGTGGCAACAGAAATATAAGGGGGGCAGCAACCATACGACAGTAAAGGAAAATAGTACAGGACATCTGAAATTGCCAGAGAAATCCATAGAGGAGCTAGAACAGTGATGGCATGCATTTCATATACCAGTCATGGTTTTCTCTGGGATAAAGGATGAGATAGCTCATGCTCAGTAGCCCTAGGGATTCTAGATACAGTGAAATATTCCAGTCCATAGCACACCTATAGGTAGCTCCTACAGAAGACACTGCTGCCATCTAGTGGAAAACAAGGAGGAGTTCAAAGTAGATCTGGGAGGAAGGAAACTTCCCTCTTCCCTCTCAGCCTCTCCTAGAGATGTAAATGCTCTGGAAATTTTGTGTGTTGAATGAACATGGATTTCCCCCACTTTTTTATGGCTGGCTACACTGAGAAGATTTAAGACATATGCAATACCAATATAATCTCAATATCAAGAACTTTCACAATACTAAGACCTAAAGGTAAATGTGATATTGAGTTATGTTTTATAGCAGGACAGCCCAATGTGATCCATCACCCCAGCCCGCTGCTGCTGTGTGCACATCCTCTCCAGCTTGGGTGGAAGATGGCAACCCAGCCCCTTACCTTGTTCCCTTTTCAATAAAATTGAATCCTTTTCAATAAAACAAGAGGCCATCTGCTGCTTCATGTGAATGGCCTCATCCGCTTCCTCAATGGGCCGGTTGTGTTCATTAGAGTCCAGTGCTACGAAACAAGGCTATACAACTGTTACTGCGCAATCCTGCACAAACTGCGGCCGGCGGAACGTGCGTTCTGCCGGCCGAAGACGTCGCAAAAGTGCCGTAAGGCACTTTTTCGACAACTTGAGAGCAGGGAAGGCCGGCGCAAGGCTAGCCTCCCCTGCTCCGCCGGCAGGACCGACGCCCGCCGGCCGGAGGAACCAGGTAAGGATCCAGCCGACGGGGGTGGGGCGGTTTGGGGGAAAAGGGAGGGTGGCCATAGGCCCAGCCGAACCGGGAGGGGGCGGGGAATGGCCTCGGCCATATACCGGTCCCCGTCAGCCTCCTCTTACGTCCGATTTTGCTGGCGGAAATCCGAGGAGGCTGATAGATAGGGCCTGGCCTTGGTTACACTCGAGGAAGGGGACGAGCTTCCCCTTACCCGAGGAGACTTTCTGCCGAGTGGGAGCCTGCCCGCGGCGGAGCTCAGGATCCAGTGGGTGGCCTGGGCCTCCCGGCGGATCCTTACACAGGATTGGGCTGCCTGTGTAGTCCTCAATGTCATATACAGTCAGCTGGGGACTACAATGCACCATGGAGTTAACAGAGAAGCAGGGCAACCTCAGAAACAAGTCTGACTATGGGCAATGGGATTTTCTCCCATGTAAATATGTAGGATTGCAGTGTTATATACCGTATTGGTCTGAGTATAAGACTCACTTTTTTCTCCTAATTTAAGTTTTTAAACTAGGGGTGCGTCTTATAATCAGGCTATTGCAATTTAATGCCAGTGATTTAATTAATTATTTTTAATAGCACCAAACTTTAAGGGTACGTCTTATAATCGGGTGCGTCTTATACTCGGGACAATACGGTATTTCCATTCCGTACAGGAACTGTAATTGCCTAATAGTATCAGTTTTTGTTTCTGTAATTAGCTTAATATAAAAAAATTATTAGAAAGCAGCAGTCAAATCCTTATTTTATTTAATTTTAAAATATTTGTAGTAGGCCATCTTTCAGCCCCATTGAAAGAGTCATCCAGCAGCTCCTAATGTTAAATAAAAACAATGATAAAACAATTTAAAATAACAACCAGCCACAAAATAATCAGAACAGAAGCAGTGAGCAGAACAGAATAGACAGTAACTGAAACTCAGGGAAACATTGCTTTACGAAGCATTTGCTAGGACAGAAAACATTTCATACAAGGTTTCCTAAACGTTTCCCCAAAAATCCCCATGTTGGGTCTTCAGGAAAAGAACCCCCACACAACAGTCTGAGATGTTCCCATCTATCCTCTGCTCCCTGCTTCCCAAGCATAGCAGAGTAAGAACTATAACATAGACCACAATGCCTCACAAGATCACCACAGGAAAATTTGGTCTCCTGCAAGCCCTTTGAGCTGAAGGCACAGATGTAATGATAGGGGCAAGTGGGGGGGGGGGAGGTTGCACACCTTTTAATTTTATTTGTATCCCGCCCTTCCTCTAAGGGACTCAGGGCAGCTGTCTCTGTCAACAAACAAGTTTTGTTTAAATACTGCTTAACCATTTTCCTGTTGTTCACAACAAATCTATGAAATCTGCAGCTGGTTTCCTTGTGGTTTTTTTTTTATCTTAAAAGAAAAACAGAACAGTGAACCAGTCTTTTCCTCATCACAAACCATACATTGAGCAACAACAATAGTTAAATAGACCCAAAATAAATGCTCAGTTCTTCCCATCTCTAATAAGAGCATTTTATAATACAGAAGGGCTTGCAAGAAGATAATGCTTCAGCTTTTGACAGGAACTTTTATAAGCAACAGCTCGCATTAGGTATACTAAGCAGACAGTGAAAGTATGAAGTAAAGATATCACGTACACAGGTGAAATACAGTAAATTATTCTCACTATCCGTGGACTCAGGTTCTATGGATTCGCTTATCCGTGGGAGCAAAAGTATAACTCATGCCACGCTATCCATGGTCTGCTCTCGGCTATCTGCAGCCATTCGCTGCATCTGCGGCTATTCTAAAGCTCTCCGCAGCCATTCTGAAGCTAGTGTATTCGCGGTGGCCATTTTGAAGGTTTTCGCTATATCCGCAGCTATTCAATATCTGCAGCCATTTGCTGCAAAGCTCTAGTCAAGTAGTTCCCCAGAATGCCTTGCTAAAGTTCTCAGTGCCATTCTGAAGCTCTCCGCACCATTTAGGAGCCCTTCACAGCCATCCTGAAGATATTTGCTGCTGGTATTCCTGACCAGGTTAACTACCCCTAACTCCAATGATTCGTTATCCGTGGATTCCAGTATCTGCTGGGTTTTCCAGGGACCTAACCCCCGTGGATACTGAGAATTGACTGTACAGGTGTACAGTGCTCATCCCCCCCATCCCACTCTCATGCATCTTGAAAAGAAATGCAATTATCCTCAAGCTAGTTTCTCACTCGGTGAGGGAGAAATGAGAAAATAAGAATAAATAAATGAATAAAGCAGAGAGGGGAGAAAGGGAAGGAATAAAGAGAAATGTTTTCCAGTTTTCTCTGAAGCACTGAAGGAATTAGGGCCTCTATTTCTCTGATAATATCCTGCTTCTCTCTTATATATAGACTTACCATCTGTCCCAGAAAAACCAGAATGTGTCCGGGTTTCCGGTGTTCCAGGGTCCGTCCTGGCTGACCCCAGCAACCGGGAATGTCCTGGTCTTTCCCAGCGGCCGGCTGCATCCTCCGCAGCTCGGCTGGTACTGATACTGGCTTGCGAGTCTCACAAGACGGAGCTCTCACGCGTCATGCGCCTGCATGAGGGTTGCGCAGGCACTGAAGAACGTGGCTGCAAGCTCTCCGGAATCACCCGAATCCACTTGGGCAATTCCGAAGTACTTCCAGCTGCGTTCAGCACCTGTGCGAGCCTTGCACATGCGCGTGACAAGTCCCAGTCGGCTGGAACGAAGACGAAAAAGAGCGTAGAGCGCAGCAGCAGTGGGTGTCAGTCCTGGCGACAAAGAGGAGGCAGTGGCGCACAGCAGTGGCATTTCAGCTGGCCGCCAGAATAAATAAATAAATAAATAAATAAATAAATAAATAAATAAAACATTTCAGTTGGCAGCATCCTCACTAACCATGACTGGGGCTATTATTAGCTGCTTTCTAATGATAGGTTATCAAATTTGGGGCAACCATGTATCCCCTCAAGCCCAGACCAAGCATGAAGGAGTGACTGGATAAGCTGGCATATAGGTGAACATTGCACTGACAGAAGAATACTGTCAACATTCCAGTCACCAACCAAAGACCCTGGAATATTTTTTTCACTGGAAGGAGACTATTACTCTAATGCCACAAAGCATGGTGATGTGTCATTTCCACCACCCCATACCTTCAGAAAGCATCTCCAGATATCACATCCTCTTGAGGAAGTTGGACTGATGCAAAATACACCATCATTATTTTTGTAAAGGATAAATTGAAACCTTATAGCTCAAGAAGAGGGTCAGGGTAAACCAGATTAGCAGATGAGAACAAAAGGTACTGAGAAGAGTACTAAATGAAGGTAATGAATGGGGATAGGTAAATGGTAACAAGCACTCTAAGGGTTTAAAAGTCAGAGTATAGCCAAAATGGGAGAAATGTTGCGTATTGTAGCAAAACCACCACTGATAGTTCTTCTACCAATCCTAAGCAAGAGCATCAGGATTTGAACACGGGTTACTGTTTTAAAATACAGATCAGAAAGCTAAGGCATTTCATGGCTATATACCGGTAAAACACAACAATGGCCCTGATCCAGGTACATTACCTGCAATTAAATCCCATTGAAAGCAAAGGAGCCTGAGTTAGGCATGATTCCTTACATTGGTTTTGTAAGGAACTTGTTTTCACTGAGTGGGACTCAGTCAAAACAAACAAACAAACTGTACTGAGGTCATCAATATGCATGACTTCTCCTTGAAAAACATTTTCAGTACTGAAACAGGAGCTGCAAAACACACACCCTTCTCAGTATTTGCCATTTGCAAAACAGATTCCAGCATTACAAACAGTAGTTACATTTCAGCATACCTCAAACACATCTCCACCCATATCCTGGGCCTTCTAAAGGCTAAGAGTATTATTGCCTCTGCCCTCACAGCAGAAAAGTATGACACCCTCAGAGATTGCTGTACCTATCGTGCAACAAAGATGGCTCCAGTATTTCCCCCCTCCTGCCCTCTTATCTATTCATAGGTATCTTACTTATACTTGCTGGTATTACCGTATTGGCCTGAGTATAAGACTCACTTTTTCCCCCTAAGGCAAGTCTTTAAAGTAGGGGTGCGGCTTATAATCAAAGCCAAGTCTCTTTCAAAGGTAAAACGCTTTTTCTTTTTTAAACTGCAAAGGGCTGTGTTTTCAAGCCTTTACAAGGTTGTTCCTTGCAGCTCTTAATCACTTGCTAAATGGCCACAATCTCTCTAGCAGCCTCTAGCCTCAGGAAGCATTTGAAAATAATATAATATACAGTATTTATATACCGCCTTTCTTGGTCATTGGATTTCTCCTCTGACTTTAATCCAAGGCGGTTTACATGGGCAGGCTTTCCCAACCCCACTAATGGGGGTCTTTACAATCATGTATATAATATAAATGTTCAATCTTTCATGAACAACTGCATTCCAGATGGTATCCTTTGCAGTCTGGCCTCTCCCTGGCCGTCGCCTCCCAAGCTCGGCCAATGCAGCTGGCATCTCTCCTCCCAGAGGGTTTCACAGCTTTTTTTGTCAGAGGTGTTTCTTGAACTGGCCATTCACCGATCTTCAGGCTTACAAGGCGGCATCTCTACCAACTGAGCCAGACCTAACCCTTAAGTTCCAGCCCCAGGACTCTGTGGAAACTAAGATATTTATTGATCCTGCAGTTTGAAAGTTGAGAGTGCAGTTTGAAAGTTGAGAGCAAGAGCTCCTGCATAAGCTTACCATATCCAAAGGGCGAGAGCAGGCCAAGTGGCCGGCTGAGATCGCGGGTCTGCGCCAGGCCAGATCGGCGCCGATCTCGGCCGGCCGCTCGGCCCGCTCTCACCCAGGCGAGAGCGGGCTGAGTGGCTGGCCGAGATGGCAGGGCCGCGCTCGGCCGGATCGGTGCCTCCGGTTCGCCCACTCCCTCGCTAGCTCCTTGCCGGTGGGAGAGCGGGTAAACAACAGTCTGCCCGTGCCGCGTGAGCCTCCCGGAGGGTCACACGGCACGGGCAGGCTGTCGTTCGCCTGCTCCCTCGCTGGCTCCGTGCCGGTGAGAGAGCGGGTGAACGCGGACTACTCACCTGTTCGCTGCTCGCCATCTCCATGTTGAAAATGAAGAAACTTACCCGGCGCCGGCATCTTGACTCGCGAGATCCAAGATGTTGGCACCCAAATCCCATGAGGGCTTCATACCCTCACGAGATTTGGGCGCCCAAATCTCGAATAACGCGAGATTTCGGGAGTCAAAATGGCGGTGCCCGGCTAAGTTTCTCCATTTTCAACATGGAGACGGCGGCGGTGGCCTTACCGATCAGCCAGGAAAACCTTCCCGGGACAACCCCAGTAAATGGAGGGCCATTTCCTGAACTGTCCCGGTTTTTCCAGGACGAATGGTAAGTCTACAAAAAGGGACAGGGTGCCTATGCCTTTAACTGTACTAAAGCTGTACTGTTTTACTGTTCTACTAATGTGTATATTTTCTTTAAGTTAAAAAAATTTAAAAATGTATTTTTTAAAAAATAGCACCAAACTTTAAGGGTGCAGCTTATAATCAGGAGCGTTCTATACCTGGGACAATACGTATTATGCCAGTCACTTGGCACATGGGGAAAGTGAGCATAAACAGAAAGAAGAAGGCTTGAACTGTTTTATTTGATATCAGTCGGCGAGGACATAGAAAAAACGAGTTCAAATTTAAAACGATACCTCTTAATTAAAAGAGCACAAAACACACATGTTCTGACTAATCTAACCTAACATATTTTTTGTTTTCCAGAACCAAAGTTTAATTACCACTCCTTATGGTTGGCCTTTTTTAAATTCCCAAAGGTTAGAAGGGCAAACTTTGGACAAATGAGAGGGCAGAGTTTTCCTGTCTTGGGAGGAAGTTTGTCCTATCAAATGAAAATTTCGAAGTGGGACTCATGTGCACTATGATTGAAGTTTCCAAGTTATGTACCAGCTTTCTGCAGGTATATATTTTATTTATTTATTTATTTATTTATTTAAAGAATTTGTATCCCGCCTTTCTCCCAGCGAGGGTACTCATATATTAGAGCAGGGGTGTCAAGTATATGGCCCGCAGCAGAAGCTCTTTTAGCTGGCCTGCATGAAGACGCCTCAGGAATCAGGGGACATGTCCCTCCCCTTTTCAAAGCCTCCTAGTGCTGAAGGGCCTTTTCTGCTAAAGCACGTGAAGGAGGAGTGGGTGCGGCACCACGGCAGCTGCAAATCACACACACAAGAAGCACCACACCTGACAGAAAGCAGCCTCACCACCTGCAAACCGTCCACCATTCAGACTTAATGCCACCGCCAATCAGGACAACAAGAATGCAGGCCTCCATATAGCCAATCCTCACAGGAAGCAATTTACCAAATTTCTTGAGCCCTTAACCCTGCCCTTTTCTTTTATAGTTATTTGGGTTTTGCTAATTCCATTTTTCAACGTTTATACATTTATTTTAAAACTATTGCAACCCAATAGTCCCAAAGTTTCGGATGAAATGAACATGGTCTTTAAATGATGTATAAGTGGCTGAAGAAAACACTCCAGTGAAGAAATAAAAGTTTATTCAAATATGTTAGAAGCAGGAAACCTGCCAGAGAAGTGGCTAGCCCGTAAGGGATGGTAAGGGATAAAAGAGGACTTGGAGATGGCAGAGAAATTAAATGAGTTCTTTGCATCTGTCTTCATGGCAGAAGACCTCGGGCAGATAACGCTGCCCAAACGGCCACTCCTGACAAAAGAATGAAGTGAAATAGAGGTTAAAAGAGAAGACATTTCAGACCTAATCCACAAATTAAAGATCAATAAATCACCGGGCCCAGATTGCATTCACCCAAGAGTTCTTAAGGAATACTAAGGAATGAACTTGCTGATCTTTTGACTAAAATATACAACTTGTCCCTTAAAATGGCCACTGTGCCAGAGGATTGGAGGATAGCTAATGCCACACCAATTTTTTTAAAAGAAAGGGGACCCAGGAAACTACAGGCTGGTCAGCCTAACATCTGTTCCAGGTAAGATGGTGGAAAGCCTCATCAAAGATAAAACCTTAAAGAATATAGAAGAACAAGCTCTGCTGAGGGAGAGTCAGCATGGCTTCTGCAAGGGGAAGTCTTGCCTCACAAACCTGTTAGAATTTTTTGAAAAGGTCAACAGGCATGTGGATGCGAGCGAACCCGTGGATATTATATATCTGGATTTTCAGAAGGCGTTTGACACAGTCCCTCATGAAAGGCTCCTGAGAAAACTCCACAGTCAGGGAATAAGAGGGCAGGTCCTCTTGTGGATTAGGAACTGGTTGAAGACCAGGAAACAGCGAATGGTAGTCAATGGGCAATTTTCACAATGGCAAGAGGTGAAAAGCGGTGTGCCCAAGGATCGGTCTTGGGACTGGTGCTTTTCAACTTATTCATAAACGACCTGGATTTGGGGACAAGCAGTGAGGTGGCCAAGTTTGCTGATGACACTAAACTTTTCCAGGTGGTGAAGACCAGAAGAGATTGTGAAGAGCTCCAGAAGGATCTCTCCAAACTGGGAGAATGGGTAGAAAAATGGCAGATGCGCTTCAAAGTGTAAAGTGATGCATATTGGGGCAAGAAATCAAAACTTCACATACACGCTAATGGGTTCTGAGCTGTCCGTGACGGATGAAGAGAGAGATCTTGGGGTGTTGGTGGAAGCTCAATGAAAGTGTCAACACAGTATATAGCAGCTGTGAAGAAGGCCAATTCAATGCTTGGGATCATTAAAAAGGGATTGAGAATAAATCGGCCAATATTATTATGCCACTGTACAAATTGATGGTAAGGCCACATCTGGAGTATTGCGTCTAGTTATGGTCGCCACATCTCAAAAAGGATATAGTGGAACAGGAAAAGGTGCAGAAGAGAGCAACCAAAGTGATTCGTGGACTGGAGCACCTCCCTTATGAGGAAAGGCTACAGCGTTTGGGGCTCCTCAGTCTAGAAAAAAGGCACCTGAGGGGGGACAAGGTTGAGACATGTAAAAATTATGCATGGGATGGAGTGGATAGAGAAGTTCTTTTCCCCTCTTGCACAACACCAGAACTAGGGGACATCCATTAAAATTTAGTAGTGGGAGAATTAGAACAGGCAAAAGATATATATATTTTTTTACCAAGCGTGTAATTAATCTGTGGAACTCCTTTCCACAGGATGTGGTGATGTCACCTGGCCTAGATGCCTTTAAAAGGGGATTGGATAGATTTATGGAGGAAAAATCTATCACAGGTTACAGATGGGTATATGCAACTTCCTGGTTTTAGTAGTAGGCTATCTCAATGCCAGATTGGGAGTGGTGACAGGATACAGGTATCTTGTTGTCTTGTGCTCCCTGAGGCATCTGGTGGGCCACTGCAAGATACAGCAAGACAGACTAGATGGGCCTTTGGCCTGATCCAGCAGGGCTCTTCTTAGGTTCTTAAATTTAAAGTTGATTTCTTTTTTATAGGGGGTGTGACTATGAGAGGGTATCATGATGATGAGCTCGTGCATTTTAACATTTGCCACTACACCACTGCTGAGAATGTGAGCAAAGTCTTCAGGTTAAGTTTGACTTAGCAGCTTGACTGTTCTGAAGAGGAAAATCAGAGGTGTTGGTTACTTAAATAGTATCTCAACTGAAATGACAACCATTTACTGTACATGATCAATAATCAAATCTGGGCAACTTCAATAAGAGGTAAATTTCAAAGAGCAGTTTTAAAGGCTTGGCTGGGTACATTCACTACACATTTTTTTCCTTTGAACAGCTGTTCAAATGTCATACCAAAGATGCTCCTGAAGTGCCCCGAGTTTCAAAGGCAATTCACCGTGCAGTACAGGGGGCTGCTCTTCAATGAAGCGTCCTTGAACATGCAGAAGTAGTTATGCTATTCTTTGCTGCTCGGCCAAAGAAGAGTTAAAAACAACTCATCTCAAATGGAAGATACATCCCTGACATCTGAGGACTTCCAGTGTTCACACAAGCTATGTAGGTTAATAATGCAAGAACAGGCAAATTAGATGCAGCCCTCTAGCTTATGACACTCCAGAACTGTATCTCCTCTCATTGAACAAAGCTGTTCATTCCTGTTCTGCATAGACTTAATATGTTAAAATGAATCCCTAAGTGAGTCATCCTAAAAGGTGGGGCAACTATTTACCCAAATATACACACAGGTGCGCAGAAATGCCAGTTTTGAGCCTCAGGGTATAGTTGTGTGATCACATATAAGCTGGATAAGTCCTTCTGTTCATGTACTTGGAGAAGGGGGGGGGGGGGAGAAGGATAAACTTTGTTATGACAATTAATACGGTATCTTTCAGCTAATATAAACGTTGTCTGCTATTAGTTCAATTCAAACTGAATGCTTTTATCAATTCCCTTTTTGCACACTCAGTTGTGGGGGACCCAGATGACTTCCCTCAAACTAACTTCAGTTGTAGCAATAGCACATTTTCCCCAACATGCACAATGCATTTCTTGTACCATGAGAGTTATTTGTTTATATCCTGCTTTTCAGGCAAAATTAGCTCCAAAAGCAGCCAATCCACACAGTAAATTAGGAATGTGCTGTTATCTTTGGCAATTGGTGATACCATTCAAATTTCAGGCTCTTCCCTCCAAACGAACAAACTAAACATGAAACTGTTGCCATTCCAACCAGAAGCGGTCTCGTGAAAATGTCATGAACTCCTATTGGATAGTGTCCCTGCAATCGCTTGCCTCACAGAAACAACTCCCTCATTTTGTACAACTGTGTTTATAGGGGGATTTTAATAACGTGATGAAAATTGTTTAAGCTAAGCGTATTCCTTCCACTTCTCATTAACCAAGCACATATAACTCCAGTAAAATTCACAAACCTTTTCTCAGGTTTATTTTTTAACAAAAGTTTTTGTTTAGATGACAACCAAGTAATATTAATACAAAAAACGAATCATATAATTGCATTGCTTAAATAAAGTTTTAAAAGTCAGATTTATGTACACACATACATGTCAAATTAGAAATTAAACCATTTAATGAATATTCCTTATACAAAGGAGAAGCAAAACAAAACTATCTTGACATTTCATGGGAACTGAAAAGCCCAGTCTTTTTACAATTATCAGGCTGGAAAGAATGTTGGGGACACAGATGTGGGACAGGGACGATGACAGAATGAACATTCCATAGTTACATTTACAGAAAAGGTTGCATTGCTTTGTCTCCTAATGGGTAGCAATGTAGATACACTGGCTCCCCAAGTTATGGATGTCTGCGTCAGCACTTTTGCACAGGCACAGTATGTCTTTTAGTGGTGCTTTCGAGCAGGTGCGATAGCGCTGGGCCAGCAAGAATTGGCTGTTTCAACTTACGTACAGACCTTCGAAACCAGAACCAAGTACAGGTGTCCCCCGCCTAACGATATCCTGCCTAGCAACCCCCTGGATATGACGGGGGTTCCCTAGGCGGAACGTTATTGGTCACCCTCCCTACCTTTTAATGTTTTGGAGTTTGAGGCCTCTGTGGAGGCCTGACCTTGGCCTCCACGGGACTCTGAGAGCCTCAGAATGGCCTGCAGAGGCCTCTGTAAGGCACTTCTGGTTTTTGGAAGCAACCCAGAAGTGCCTTATAGTCAAAGGACTTTGTGAGCCATTATGAGGCCCTCAGAGTCCCGCGGCCAAGGACAGGCCTCCAGAGAGACGCATGGCACCAACAGGCCTCTGGAGAGTCCTAGAACTCAGTTAACAGCCCCTCTTAATGATGGGGTTCAGGGGATGCATCCCCATCGTTAAGTGGGGATGCTACCCCCCCCCCCGTCGCCACCCTTCTCCACTCCGCTCCATTCTCTCCTTGCCATCAACTGCCCCCTGTGCAGAACGTAACTGCTCTGGCAGGTGTCTCTGTGGCAAATGGTGTCAGTAAGAAGGTTCTGGTCTTCCCGCTGGCACGGCTAGACCTTGCGCTGTTGCAAAGCGCTTTTCCGCCAGGCACAACTCCTAAATAGGATTGTGCCGTTAGTGTAGTGCTAAGATTCATGCCATCAAAATAATTTCCTCTGTCTCCTCTATTCCCTGTTAATTGTTTTGGCAAATCAGGTTTAGAAGCAAAAAAAAGTTTGGTACATTAGTGTACAAAATATATATACCATTTACTTTAAAAAAATAGGATTATGTCCAGTGGCAGAATGTATGCATTCTTTGTGATCTAGAGAGTTTGTAGAAGTTGTTGTATAAATGGTATTCTCTCTCAATTAGGCTGCATAAAATTTATGGTTTGTTTTCTGATAGATGCTAGAGACGTGGGGAAAGCATGGAGCTTTTTTTCCATAATTTGGGAATTTGTGGAATATTCTACAAGAAATTAAATGGAACAAGTTAAATATTATGGGTTATGAAGCTGCAATGAACTCTGTTATCTGCATGAAGAAGCAATGATAAATCATTAGTAGCAACAACTTCCTTCAGTTTGGAAGCAAAAATTCAGATCATCATAGTCGCTGTTTACAAGTAGGTGTGGGAAGGGAAAATGTAGACTCAGAAATGTTGCAGAAATTGGCAGCCATATGTCAACTTCTGGAATACTATGCTTAAAGGACACACTATACAGGACATTCTAGCTAGGATGCAAGTTGTCCCTGATCTTTGAGGATCTTTTTCCCTTTTCACTTTTTTTCTTGTTAACGGAGAAAGAATATTCTACACTGCTGTTTTTAAGTAAGAATGAGGTGCTAAATGTATTTTAATTTTCTTTCTGCAGCACTGTACATTGCGACTCTATTGTCACACATTTTCACAGAATAAAGAACTTAAACAGTTAAAATCCTACAGACCACTGCCAAGAAAAAGTTGCTCCAGGTAATTTGGTTTCCAAGGTCTTTTAACTTTAAAACTTGCAGGTCGTTTAACTTTAAATGGCAAGATGCATGTATTCTGTGGAACAGATAAATAACCCATAAAAGAGACAGTATGGAAATAATGGGGCAAAAAGTAGTCAGACATGAAACAAGAGGCTTGGGAAAGGATTAAAATATCTTGTTATGCCACACGGTATGCTTTCAAGAGTGTAAATTCCTTCCTGTTAGTACGTGCTGCCCAAATGAAGAGTGCAGCAGCCATGAACTGCAGTGGCGCTGAAACACAAGCCAGACAGAAGGACCAGCCAAACTGTCCTTGTACACCAGCAGGACGGGGTAGATTCTGGTGGAGCAGCTCAATTCCAGCTACATAGCAGCCGACTGAACCCAGAGTGCACAAACCTGGAGAAGAAGCAGTATAACACATGATCAGGTTACAGCACAAATCATGGACTCACATTAATAAAATACTCATGTTTCAGCATAGAGGAGAGGATGACTTTTACTAAGAGGACTCACCTGCTAGGAAGTGGAGGACTCCTGTGGCAATGGCAGGATAGAGACTATGACAGGCACATGCACAAAGTCCAATCAGAGCCCCAAAACACATTAGGCCCAGGCTGACAAAGGGCAGAAGAAACTGCAAACGCCAAAGATCTGAAAAACAAACATGCAGAGCAAACGTAGGATAATTTTAGAAGCCACCCGTCAACGCCACTTCAATTTGTAACAGAGCCCAAGAAACATGCTTTTGCCTTTGCTAAGCACTGTAGAAACAAAATTCAACAGGAAATAGAATATATTTTTGCAGAATTTAAGCACTAAACACAGGGCTACGCCTCATGTAAACACAGGAAGCACAAGGAAACTACCAAGGCTTACCAAGCAGTTAAAAGCTAAAAGATTGACAGTGCAATCCTTACTAACTTTAGAATGGTGAAGTGCGGACTCCGCCATGCTAAAGTGCTGCAAACATGCCGTAAGGCATGTTTGCAACTACTTTAGAGTAAGTGTTGCTGGCGCGGAGGCCAGCAGCCCTTACTCTGCCGCCGGATCATCCCTGCGGCCTCTGGATACAGGTAAGGGGTGCACTGGTGGGGGTGGTCCAGGTGGTGAGGGAGGCTGGCTGAACCATTCCAGGCAGGGGGGGGGGGGAGGAGATGGCAGCTGCCATATCCCTGTCCAGGCACAGTCATTACATGGCCTTCCCGAACTTACGCCAGCTAAATAGCTGGCAGAAATCCGAGGAGGCTGAAGCTTGGGCCTCTCAATCTTTTAGCTGGTTGGTTTTTAGTCTTTAGGAAACTTGGGCTTTTTATCTTTTGATGCCTTTAGCAAGCTTAGGCTTCTATCCTGTCGTTTTTACGTTGGTAGATTTTTAGCCTTTTAGCAGATAGATCTTTGGGCTTTTTAGCAGAAGGATCTTTCAAAGTTTTAACCTTTTACCAATTGAGTTTTTTTACCTTCTGAGAATGCCCTTCATATCTGAGGGCGAAACGTCAGGAAAACCTAGATCTTCCAGACTGATCTAGAAACCCCCAAAACCATTACCGGTATGTTGCTTGAGATACATATTCTGGCAGAAAGATGTCTTATTTCCTTTTCTAAGCTACTCTTTTTCCACTAAACAAAAATAAAGAACTACTTACACGTCCGGTTCAGATCACTGCCACTATTATGATTCCCAGGTTCTTTATATTTTTCCATAAATTGTTCCGAAAGTGAAAAACTGGCACACTTAGTCTTCATCTCACCTTCCAGAATAAAAATAAAAGCTTTTGTTACGGTTTGATTTGTTTGACAGTTCTCATGCAGATTAACTAGAAGTTGTATATTGCCTCCCAACACAATAATGCAACAGGCTCACTGGTTCTTTAGTTAAGACATAAGTAGACCTGGATGGAATACATATTTGAGTAAGTCAAAGCAAAATATGAACTTTGAAATATTTCATATACAACTGAACATGCGGCTCCTTGTTTTATAGGTCTATAAGAACAGAAGTATTGTCTTCAAAGCACAAAAATTAAGTTATATAGGTCTATTTGTAAGGATTTAATAGAAATAAGCTACACCTATGAGACAGCCACCAAGATCTAACCTCTTTCTCTGGTTAATCATAGTGGCATATGAAAAAAGTCTTTCCACAGGTGCCAAAGAACATAATCTTGTTATATTGTTTGACTGCAGGGTTTTCATTTGGTTTTCATTTGGCATTTTAAAATCTCTCTGTACCCAAGTTACTCTGAAAAATATTTTTCCATGAGAGACAGTTCGTCTTTTCCAAAGCACTTGAGTGCAATGTCCCTATACTGAGCTGTTCATTTGTGCGCCACATTCAATTAAGTTCTCATAATTGGGTTTGCAAGTTGGTTTGCAATGCTCAATTTGGTGCACAAAGGGAGGCTTAAAAGTCTGCACAAAACCTTCACGACCAGTCCACCCTACTGTGGCTCAGTTTCAATGTTTTATTGAAGACTGACCCAAAATATCAATTGGGTAGGAAAAAAGTAATTACAAAACTGTACAAAATACCACGTCATATTTCAAACACAATTTAAAATGTTCAAAAATATGGAATTCAATACTGCCCAGCTCTGGATACAGGGTAGGATCCTTTTCAGTCTATTAGAAAGAATAGCAGGCAGTATTATAGTACCAACATTAATTAACGATACTGGTTGGTTTCTAGCAGCATATATTGGATTGTTAGCTAGAAAGTAGGTCTGAAAGGATAATGGAAACCAAAGCCATAAACGCGTATCGCATATACCAGGGGTAGCCAAACTGCGGCTCTTTGATATATAATGTGCAGCTTTTGGAAATATGTTGGCTGAGCTCCTTTTTGCATCACAATTAATATAAAAGGTAAACAAGAAATTTTCAAGCTTTATAATTATTTACCAGGTATAAACTGAGAGTCCACTGGATTAAAACACAAGTTCATGGTGAGTAAATATATTTAAGAATTTAAATGCTTCTTAAATATTGCGGCTCTCAAACATCTGACGTTTATCATATGTGGCTCTTACAGCAAGCAAGTTTGGCCACCCCTGACAAATACTAATTCCCAAATGGTAATCCAACTAATTTTGGTCATAGGATGGAACTGGGATTCAGGAAGACCATCAAGGACTAGATGACCAGATAGTCTGACTCACATTTTGAGCACAATATGCTGAACAAGCATTATTACAAATATAAGTTAACTTGAAGTGCTACAATGACTTAATGAGGAAAGAGCAAGGAGAAAGATGTAGCTATTTGGAGCTAGCTTACCTTGTGAATTATGCCAGTAGGAGGTTTCAGCTATCGTGATACACCTTCGCCACAGTCCAATGGTGCCATTCCATTGAAAGAGAGCCTCTGTGTAAATCTTTTCGTCTTCACTAGTGAAATCATCCCAAGTGGGTTTGCTTTCACTGTTATTTTCAGGAGGTGATGGGGTGCGATACTCATACCAGAAGTCTGTGCCAATTGAAGCTGCCAGGTAGATCGTGGAGATAAGGCTGAGGACGCAGGCGATTACCAGA
The DNA here is from genome assembly GCA_026170595.1 of Plestiodon gilberti rubricaudatus. Classification (NCBI taxonomy): domain Eukaryota; kingdom Metazoa; phylum Chordata; class Lepidosauria; order Squamata; family Scincidae; genus Plestiodon; species Plestiodon gilberti. The sequence continues at coordinate 199,799,865 of JANXHW010000003.1, read as the reverse complement.
GCAGTGGCAAAGCGGTTATCCATCATGGTGTCTCAACTACCGTTGGCAACAAAAAGAAAAAACAAGCAATAGCAACAACCCAAGCATATATGAATGATACTTGCTGAAATACCATAAGTTTAAATAAGAGCTAGGATGACATATAACACACAGTCATATAACACACAGATCACCAATAACTGAGCACACCTTGGCTGTAGCAGCCTCCACGTTTGGGAGCCACTAATTTGGCTACATTGCAATCAAGTGACAACACTAGCTTGAGGCTTGCGTGTTTTTTCCTGGGAAAGGTCCCTCTTAAAAGGAATTGCCACCTTCAGACAAACATGTCATCAGTCAAGAAATGCTGCATTGCTCCTTTGCACGCATTGGGCGCTGCTGGGGGCACGAGCGGGGAGGGGGGATCCCAGGGGAGTCACCTGCCTGTATTCCACTATCTGTCCCTCCCCCCCCCCCATTCAGCCAGAAAAAAATGATAAGTAATCTAGTAAACTCAGGTGGGCTACGTTGACAGCGGTGCGGAGGAAAGAAGTGGCTGGCAAAAAGTGGCTGCTTTGTACCTCGCGTGCAGCAGCTTTTCACCTCGTGTGGCTGTGCAAAGCAAGAAAGTGGCCAAGCAGCTGCATGCAAAAAGCTGCTGCTTTCAGTCCCTGCTCGGCCGCTTCTTCGCTTTGTGCAGCCACACGAAGTGAAAAGCTGTTTTGTGTGGAGCACAAAGCAGCCGCTTCTTCCCCCCTGTCTTGCAGCACACCTGAGGAGGAGCCCTCACTGTAAGAGAGAGATTTCTTCCTCCCATGTTATCAGGCTTCTCAATAGGATCAGTCCTAGTACCATGATCTCTGTAGGGGGGGGGGGAGAATCCTCATTTTTGCCTAGGAATAAGTATACAGCCTGATAAATTTCCCAGGTAATAAAATACCGAGGCTGGGTTTACCCCACCTAAAAAAAAAAAGTAATGTAATGGGGAGCTGGTCAATGGCCAGTAGGTCAAGGGAGCTGCAGGTCAAAAAAGTTTGGGAACCACTAGTTTAGTCTGTTGCTTATGGGAAAGAACAGCTTAGTAAAACAGAACATCTAGCTGATTCAGGAGCAGGTCTTTTAATGGATTATCTTAGTATTCAATGAGTTCTCTAGAAAAAAGTAAGAGTGAAGAGCCAAGTGAAAGCCTGAGCATGGTCTGGTGCTTATGAAGGCAATTAAAGGGAGTGCTCAGAAGAGGAGCATTTGCAAAGCAGCAGGTGGTTAAGAAGAGATGAGCACACAAATGGAGGGTGGAGACAGTCAAGACCTGGATCATGTTAATACAGGGGTAGCAGAGTGTACAGAATAAGGAAAAATGAGAAGCCACAGTTAACATATTCATAGAAGAAATTAAGGTTTGCAACAGCAGTTTAATCATTTTGAAGGTTCGATTTTCACATGAGTGTACCAAAGGCAGTTCAATTAATAGTGATTTTTTAAATGCAGCATGTAGATTTTCATGACTTGTTTCATGTACAAACATGGATTTTATGGGATTTTCAGCCATGTTAGTATTTGTATCTCTTTAGTTAGTGTGTGTGTGTGTGTGTGTGTGTGTGTGTATCTTTATTTCTTCAATCTCTAAATACTAACATGGCTGAAAATCCCATAAAATCCACATTTGTACATTTTTTTAAATTTGGGAAGGATGAAAAAAAGCAAATTATGGCTGGTGCAAGTCAATCAGGTTTGTCTTAAACACAATGTAAGTTCTCTCTCAGCAATCTCGATTAAGAAAAACGAATTGGATAGGCAACACCCAAACACAGGTTAATCTAATAATATCTTTAAACATTCTAGTGTAAGACAAACATAGGTGAAGAGCGATACGTGCTAGTCATGAATCTCCACCATGAGACCATATTAATAAATTATGCAGTCTGTGACTATAAAGTTGTAAGGTAGGCTTACCAGATCTCCAACCGGGACAGAGTGCTAGACCTTTAGGAGAAGGAATGTGGACAGGTGTAGCTTGTTAAACCTTACAGCACAATCCTAGGCATTTCTACTCAGAAGCAAGCCCCATTGAACACAGTGGGGCTTGCTTCTGAGTAGACATGCCTAGGATTGTGCTCTAGGACTTAACAAGCTACACCTGCCCACATTCCTTCTCCTAAAGGTCTAGCACTCTGTCCTGGTTGGAGATCTGGTAAGCCTATGTAAGGCCATCACTGGGCATTAAAATAAGATATCAGCAAATACATTATCGATTAAGCTGAACCTAAATAGCTAGTCAATCGTCTTACTAGCAAAAAACATAGAGTAAATGAGGAGAAAAAGTTCAGAATTTCTGCTCCCTTTAAATTTCAGGAACACACAAAAGAAAAATAATTGACCATTTGTAAGCTAGCACTTTTGCTACTACTACATCTACAGTTCAAAGACAGAGTCAGGCCACTGGTTCCATCCGCTGGTAAATTTTATTTGGATAGCCCCATTGTTACATTCAGCCTTCTACACTGCGGCAGAAACAAGACTTTCTTTTGATAGCCGGCAGCATCTGAGGGCAAAGATTCTCAATGGGGAGGAACACAAACATCCATTCACATCTGAAAAGTTTGTTGTTCCAATCAACAAGGGATCACTACCAGTGAAAGTATCAAAGGCAGACAAGAAGAGATTTCCCCCCATCTCACCCTTGCAAAAGCCTAATCCTTAACAGAGAGAGGGGTGGGTGTGTAGGGGCTATAGAGGTATACCAAAACCCCTTTCTCCATTTCCTACTCGATCTATAATCCCCTTCCCTTAATTAATTCTTCCCTTTTCACGCATAACTCTAAGACTGAAGAAGTGCTGTAGGATACTCGTTGGGGAGGGGGGCGGGGTGGGCAGAGAGGTGTCCTTTTGGTTTTGGAAAAAAACATGAGTGGGATTGGAAAGATGCCTATATGGTAGGGACTATATAGAGAGGAATCTGCCAGCTCTTTGAAGCGGTGGTGGGAGATTATTTTTCTGCTTTCTGGAGACTGAGATGCCCATCGATCGAAATAGAGGGCGTGGAGTTCTGCACCCCCAGGAACCCCCTTAGCCACCCTCTTCCCTCGCAATGCATCCAGTCACCACCCTCCTCCACTGCACCTTAATATTCTCCTCCCCCCGGTCAAGAGAGCCCCTGGCAGAGCTGGGCCCCTCCATACTCACCTCACATCCTCTTCTCGACATACGCACCCCCCTCCCGATTCCACGGCGCCGTTTCCGCCGCCGCTGACCCTCAACAGTCGCTCAGCCTGGGGCGGGAGAATATGCTGCCTCTTCGGAGACGCTCATCCGCCCCCCGAGCCGCCAAGCATCCCGGAACTTGTAGTTCAAGCCGTATCAGCAGCTGATCTCAGATAAAAAAAGCAGAGGGTGAGACGCCTAGGTCGCTGGAGGCAGGGGAGGACACTATTGCGTTGCATCTTGGGAAGTGTAGTCAAAAGTGCTGGAGTATATGATAGTGAAAAGGATGCTCATATTGTATACAGTCATTGTGTAGAATGATCCCTCCAGAATTCACCCGGAGTCTGTGGGAATCGACACCAGTCGCCAGGTGACTACTGAAAAGCAATCTGAGAATTTCTAACATTACACCGGGTGGGGGGAATCTCCCCGATTTGTCAGTTGGCAATGGCAACTCTGTTGGGGCTCCTGGAAGACATAGGGTGCAGAGAGAGGCAGGACATTGTAGCCATGATGTTGACGTGCACTTATTTATAATTCTACACTTCAATGCCCAGATGCTTGTCTTTCTCAACTCGGTTTTATTCCCCATTATGTCTTGCTTAAAGTTGACATTCCCTCTGCTCCGAGTCCGCAAAGAAGGTTCTGTGTTATTTTTTTGTGAGAAGCAGGAAATATTTTTGTCAAGTGGAAATCCATAAACTGCAGCTTCCCCCAGCCCAAGCAACAGTATATTTGGGGGAGGAGGAAAAGGGAGTTGCACTTGTTAATTGCAGGCACTGGAGCAAGAAGAACATGCCATCTGTCCTGGAATACAAAACGGATCACATCAAAAAGTTTCTTTACCTTAAACAAGAGCTTTTAAAAAAATATTACTACAGCATCTAACACAGTAATAAAAATTGTAGATAGTCTTGCTAGCCCATTAGAAAAAACAAACCAAAAAAACATTCTAATATTACCTTTGTCAGAACCAATTAAAATGACACAGAACCTTAAGCAAGCGTTCAAATTGTCCATAACTCTTCATCTGTTTGGATGTTAAGCAAAGCAAAACAAAATAAAAAGGGAGAGGATTAAATGGGCATCATTTAATAGCCCTAAAGGTCTGCAGCTTATAACAGTCGGGCAGCGCAATCCCTACTAACTCCGCGGCGAAGGAACGAGCGTTCTGTTGCTGGAAGTAGTCGCAAATGTGCCATAAAGCATGTTTGCAACTACTCTTGAGCAGGGAAGGCTGGCGCAGAGGTAGGCCTCCCTGCTCCGTCGATGGAGCACATGCCTGGCTGCTGGCGGACCCAGGTCAGGATCCAGTGGCTGGGGGGGGGGGTTGTCGGGCGGGGGAGAGGGACCATTGGCCCAGCCAGCCCAGGAGAGGGCGGGGGATGGCTTCCGCAATTTTGCTGGCGGAAATCCGAGGAGGCCGATCGGGCCGGCCGCCATTTACACTCGGGGAAGGGGACGAGCGTCCCCTTCCCTGAGGAGACCTCCAGCCCAGCTGCAGCCTGGCTGCGGCGGTGCCATGGGCCGCCGGCTGGATCCTAGTCAGAGTGCAATCCTGACCTGTGCTGAAGTTGCACTGATGCCTCTGCTTTGTTACACAGTGTCCTTTCAAAATGAGAACTGTTGCCAAAAGAATTTTAAAAATGTTTGTTGCCATGAGGCTTTTTGAAATGGGTTGTGAGCAAGAATGGAACATGTGCCAGACTGGACTGTATTATGGTGCAACGCGAGGGCCATGCCGCGTTTCTGCGCCAAGTTTAGTGGAGCCGTGCTGGAGAAAGGTCTCCCCAAGAAGTCATGAGGGAAAAACCTGACCAGCTGCCTGTCACCATTTCTGCCATGTGTCTAAGCTCTCACACTCTACTCTGCATCCCCCCCTCATTGATATGCTAAGTATGGACTTGGGAGAAGACAACAGACAGGCCACCTGAAATGACTCATCCCAGACTCTCCAGAGCCTCTGCTTTGTCCCCTTAACGACTGGACCATCAACCCATCTCCCACTTTCCTATAGTTTGTGTAGTTTTACCCAGAGGTGTACAGGAAGTCCACTCTAGGAGTCCTCCTCCCCTTTTTCCATGTGCCTAAGGTATCCTCCCCTTCTTCCCCCATGTGCTCTTTGTGCCTCCAGGATATGTTTGGCCCTATAAAAAGTAGAGACAGCCTGGCAGTCTCTCTCTTCTGTTTTGGACACTGGTGAGCTCTCTGTTCTATCTTGTTCTCCCTTCCCCCCTTTTAGCCCCCCCTCTCTCTTTCAAACCCCCCTCCCTTCTCTTTGCATTACTTCTGAGTTAGCCACTCTGTTGGTTCCTGAACCCAGCTTGTTCAGAACCTTAGAACCATTTTGTTTCTCCCCCTTCTCCTCATGTTCCCCCCCCCCCTGCTCTTTCTCTATTACTACACCCAGTACTGCAATCCCAGGACAACTCTCCAGGATAGGTAAATATCACCCATGTGTACAAATCAAGAAACCTGCTAAGTCTCTGTTGTTCTAACTGAGTTCCTAGATCTGGATGATGTGTATGCTTGTATTTTTGTATGAGTCTGCCTGAACTATTTAGTAAATATTGGAAAGTAACCACGTGTGTCCTCAATATTATTTAAACTGAATTCTGGAAGCCCAACTCTGGTATAGCTGGTCTAAAGATCCCTGCACATATCAAATTGCCGTATTTAAGCTATTCCCCTAATGACAAAGGCAATTTTGTTAACAGCTTGCACAGTGCAACGTCAATTTATCCTAAACCTGTCTGGCACAAAGGGGGAGGAGGGAACAAGAGCCCAGGCAACTCCATGCTGGTGGAGCCCTCCCAGTGTCTGCCAGCATCTATGGAGACCCCAACACAGCCCAATGATCATGGGGTAGTGGCTTGATGTCAGCCTGATGTGCAAGAAGCCAATCACTGCAACCTAGCCAGCCCAATGCCGGCAGCCAGAGAAGCACTGCCAGAGTGAACCAAGTATTGGACAGTGGCAGGCGCAGGTCCACTGAGTGGGCTACTGCTGGGACAATGTCCCCACCCCCATGCTTCCAAGAATGAGTAACACAGCATTAGCTACTGCCACCAACCATGGGAAATGCCCCCATGCACACACACATAACAGAAGTATGGCGCAGTACCACACCCCCTGGAGCTACTGTGGCACAGCAGGCAAAAGCAGAGAACTGCTAGGAATCCCTGCACTCAGAGTTCAAATGCCCTTGTGCCATCCACACAAACACAGACTTCCAAGAAATACCGTTTTGACTACAACAGACCAAGAGAAGGAAGACAGCTTCCTTGGGAGAGGGCAGCTATGTGAGATAAACTCACAAGCAGGGATGTGGATCAAGTCTCTGGGTCCAAGTCTCGAGTCAAGCCCCAAGTCATTGCCCCCAAGTCCCGAGTCTTTGGTTGCAGGTTGTGAGTCCCTATCTATTTAATGGGGGAAATGGATTTAAACCTGAATAAAATTCGACTTGGTGTAAAAGGTTCCAAGGCTCGAGTCAAGTCTTTCTAGTGTTTTACAATCGCCGAGTTAAGTTATTGATGCGACTTGAGTCCGACTCGAGTCCAAGTCAATAGACTCAAGTCTACATCCTGGGAGTCCTCATGGATCCTTAGCTGTCCCTGGAGGCTCAGGTGGCATCTATGGCCAGGGGGGCCTTTGCCCAGCTTCAGCTGGTGCGCTGGCTACGGCCGTACATGGATCAGTCAGATCTGGTGACGGTGGTCCATGCCCTTGTGACATCTCTTTTAGACTACTGTAATGCACTCTATGTGGGGCTACCCTTGAAGATGGTTTGGAAGTTGCAGCTGGTGCAGAATGTGGCCCGTTTGGTTACTGGGGCTCAGCGTGCAGAATTGGCTGCGCTGTTGCTCCGGTGGCTACACTGCTTGCTCATTCCTTTCTAAGCCCTATTCAAGGTGTTGGAGTTGGTGATGACCTTTAAAGCCCTATACAGCATAGGACTGGGATACCTCAAGGACCACCGTCTCCCATACAATCCTGTTTTCCCCTAAGATCATCAGGGAGGGCCCTTCTTAGGATACCCTATTGGTTTGGTTTTGGGGGAATTCTTCATGGCTTTGGGGAAATTCTTCTTTGGTTTTGGGGAAATTCTTCCAAGGGTGATCTCTCTGCCCGGCTTTGTCCTCATGGTGGCAGCAGAGTCTACCAGTTTTGTACCTGGCATAGAGGCAGATTAGGTGAAAGGAGGACATTGGCACCCCGGCACCCCCTCTCACCCTCCCACTCAGATCATTACAGGAGTGAACAAGGACAGCTAGAGCACAAGTTTGTAAAAATTATATATATTTTCAGTTAATATAACAATCTGCTAGGTAGGAGCACCTCAATCAAATAAAATTAGTCATGGGATTGTGGTAGAGATAGGAGTACAGGATATCCAGTAGTAAAGTTTGCATGAACAAATGATGATGTGGGTGGAAAGAGCATTTAAAAGCTTCAAAGAAGATACAGAAGTAAAAAGGCTGATTTAAGACCAAACTGGAATAAAAAATGCAATAAAAAAGCAAACTAGAATAAAATAAAAATAAATAAAATGACTGATGTTTACTGTCACCTGTGTATATGCAGAATGTAAGATTTGAGGCAAAACTGCCTTCTGTTCTGTGGGACACTTTTATTTTATTTTATTAAAAATATTTATATCCTGCCTTTCCTTCCATAAAAGTGGGGTGCGACGACAGCTTGACATTTGTTCTGAGAACAATGACAATAATAAGAATATTAATGAATAAAGCGTATGGGAGTTAAACTCTCCGTTTCAGAAAAACATATCAGATAGGTTAACGGTTATTTAAATAACAATCCCCCCAAGAACTGAGTCCACCGCTTCCTGACTTCTACTAACCCTTATAACCTCAAAACCTCATCTAATATATTGCATGTACAACTCAACCCTCTGCTTCCCAAAGTTGAAGGAAATACCCCCCCCCCCCGATTTTATGGTTTAGATACAACAGGAAATCAGGTAGACCAAGCATATTTAAAAGAAAACCAGCTGATTGGACAAATCCAACAAGGCCCACCCATTCTGTGCAAGACATTTATATTACTGGTCAATATGTGAGTTTTGCATTAGTGGTTTAAAAGATTTTACTTCTCTTCAAGACATTAAAAGGGAAAAAGATCAGAGCTATTGCCTGTAGCACCAAGAAAGGATACATAGTACAGGAAGCTTTTTCAGAGATTGATAAGTGATTTCTGAGATGGAGGGACAGAACTTCCACAGTTATGATTATGATTATAATTATTCAAGCCCAGAGCCTCCTGAAGACTGCCCAGCTCTTCAGATGCCCTACAAAGACGTTATTCTGCCTGCACTATATGGCACTGTGTTCCTGGTGGGAATTGTTGGCAATGCTGTTCTGATGGGAGCTCTAATTTTCAAACGGCGCGTCCGGAGGCTAGTTGATATTTTCATTATCAATTTAGCAGCATCTGATTTTATTTTCCTTATCACACTGCCCTTTTGGGTGGATAAGGAGATGTACTCTGGTATTTGGAGATCAGGCTCTTTTTCTTGCAAAGGCAGTTCCTACGTAATCTCAGTCAACATGTTCTGCAGTATCTTCCTTCTCACTTGCCTGTGTATTGATAGGTATCTGGCCATCATTCACCCATCAATGGCTAGGAGGATCAGAACAAAGTTGTATGCCATCATCCTTTGTGTCTGTGTCTGGATTCTGTCCTGCCTGCTCGGATTGCCTACCCTTCTGTCCAGAGAATTAAGCTTTGAAGACGGCAACTCGTATTGCACGAACAAGGACCCCACATTTGCTAACCGGATTGTGTCACTGCTGGTGTTAATTTTGGCATTCTTTGTCCCTTTGTTCATCATCTTGACGTTTTATTGTTCCATCACCAGGAAACTCTGTGCGCATTATCACAAATCTGGGAAACATGACAAGAAGCTGAGGAAATCCATCAAAATTGTCTTCATCGTAGTGATTGCTTTTGTTTTCTCATGGACTCCTTTCAATGTTTTTAAGCTTCTAGCTCTGATATCGGGCATTCAGGAACTGACACCACCGTTTTGTCTTCCCTACAAAGTTGCTCACCTAGGCATGGAACTGAGTGGTCCATTTGCATTTGCCAATAGCTGCATCAACCCTTTCATCTACTACTACTTTGATGACTACATCTATAGGGCTGTGATACAATGTAAACTGTCATGCATGAAAACCAATAGCCTTGGAACTAGTTCTGACACCTCAGACTCTCGCCTTAGCTACTCTAGGAATACTTTTGTACACGGAGAAGATGTTTCTAGGAGGAGGAGGTCCGTGTCATTCTGAAAAGAGTTGTAATTCTGAAGGCTGCATTGCTTCCAAGTCAAGCAAACAGAATTAAAAAGAACAAAGGGAGAAAGAAGTGAGTAAATGAAAAGAAGGGATGAGAGAGAGAGGTCATCATGACTGTAAAATGATAGTGCTTTAAATTACGTGGAAATGTCATTTTATTTACCTTTAATTATGTATCTACATCCAAGGCTTAATTGGAGTACGCTCCATAATTATAATAATTAAAGGTTCCTGAAGGTTATTAGGTTATTAAACCAAAGAACTTAAAAACTAACATATAACAAAATAATGGAAGATCTTGGGTCAATATTTTGCTGTTCCTTAGAAATTACTGCAATCTACCGAACAACTGTATTGATTCAGACCTTGCTCGTTTAATGCCGAAGAAGACTTGCAGTGAAAACTGGTAAATTGCATAGAAAGATTAGTTTGGAATGTATCATTTATTAAATTTCTCATCTTTTTCTGTTCATATTATAACACTGAGCAGTTCAAGATTCTTTCCAAATCTATTAAGGATTTGTTTCTGAGTTGTGTTTATTACTACTTGATCCACATTAACGAAGACATGTAAATAATATTTTTCTGAATGGTGTTATTATAGTTCCTGTCAAGACAGAGTGTCTTTCTAGATTAAAACAAAACCCCAAATATATGCATAAAACACAATTATGCAGAGATTGCTGTCATCTCATTTCTAGTATAAAATCAGTACAAAACAAGCAAGTGCTGGGTTTCTGGTAATCCCCCCCCCATTTTTTTATTTGATAGATGTCACATACACAATCATAACTAGAACCACACTGTTCAAATTGTGTGTCTTTCACAAGCTGAACTTTTGCCTCTTCAACGGCTGTTTGACTTTTCTCACTTCAGAAAAGTTGAGTATGTTTTCAACTGCAATCCTATACAATCTGCCTTGGAGTAAATGGCATTGAATGTAATGGAACTTACTTCTAAGTAGACATGCATTGGATTGCACTGTTAGATGTCTATACTAGAAGCTACCTTTGGAATAATTGTTTGGAACTGTGAAAGCAATAACTAGTGCTTTTTAAAATGACCTTTTTATTTGCAGTTAATATATACTATTATGTGCTTGAACTAAAAGTTCAGGGAACACATTTGATTTCATTTGGTCAGTCGGTGAATCTATTTTTATTGTGTCTTCTTTTGAACCAAAATATAACTGAAACTCTGGTTTGTTGGAGTATGATTTTTGAATATGTATTTCAAACTATAGAAGCTTGGATCTCATTATTTACACAAATTTAACAAGACTAGAAGTGTGTGGTCAGAGGAGGAGGAACTTTAGGAGCTGCGGGGCCCAATTGGAAACATTTTAGCCAAGGTCTGTAGAATCTTACAGTGCAATCCTGTGTAAGGATCCGGCGGCCGGCGGATGCAAGGATGCAATAGGACTACTCCCATATACATTAAGGTAAAGGTATCCCCTGACAATTAAGTCCAGTCGTGTCCGACTCTAGGGTGTGGTGCTCATCCCCATTTCAAAGCCAAAGAGCCAGCGTTGTCCGAAGACGCCTCCGTGCTCATGTGGCCGGCGTAACTCTCCTTGCCGCAGCGCGTAGCATGCAGATGGAACACGGAGCGCTATTTACCTTCCCGCAAGCGGTACCTATTTATCTACTCGCATTGACATGCTTTGGAACTGCTAGGTTGGCAGGAGCTGGCCAAGCAACGAGCGCTCACCCCGTCGCGGGAATCGAACTGCTGACCTTTCGATCAACAGCTTAGGGTTCAGCGGTTTAATCCGCTGCGCCACCCGCTAGCCTCCCATATACATTACCCTTAGCTAATTCACACTGCTACATTCTACATGGGTCCATGATTGTGGAAAGGAAGATTAATGTGAATTGGTCTGTACATACTGAGCCAGCCACTGTGCTGTCCTTTCTCCATGTGGTGGTTGCATGTACATACCTAATATACTAAATAATGTGGAGCAATTTAACACGGTGAACCTGTCTTCAATGTTGATTACAGTATTTAATGTCAACTGTTTAATTGCTTTTAACCTTACATTTTATCTCCTTAGTTTCAGAGTTCTTTAAGGGCAATTAATAAATGTGATTTCCTGGATACTTGTAAATACTGAATATAGTAGGAAGAAAAAATAAAGGCTACTACTTCAGACTTCCAAATACTGTATTTCTTCAATTCTAAGACGCATGTTTTTTCCCAATTAAGCATTTCAAAAAATGGGGTGCATCTTAGAATCGAAGGTCTCCAAAAAGCACCCCAAAATGCTATCTTCTTACTTACTGGGGCTTGGGAAGCTTCAGGTGATTCGCGAAAACCAGAAATGGCCAAAAATCGCTGTTTTTCGCCGAACTGAAGATCAGGGAGGCCTGCAGAGGGTTGCGCAGGCCTCCCTGAAGCTCCCCCAAGCCCAGGTAACGAAGGAAACGGCACTTTCTGGCGGGGCCAGAAATGCTATACAAAAGCAGTGCACTCAGTCATCCTCAGCTGCAGGAGACATGCTGGGGAGAGTTGGTGCTGAGCGGGTAGATTCAATGAAGGGAGGGGAGTCTTACAATCGATGGATTTTTTTTCCCCCTGCTGGTGGTACTGAAAGTAAAGGTGCACCTTAGAATGGATGGTGCCTTAGACTCGAAGAAATACGGGTAAATCCAGTTTGCTTTATGCAGTGCAGTATTTTCTGATGCCCAGTCACTTTATGATAGAAGACATTATTTAGCAGAATTTGTACATTTCTTGCCCACATCGTTTAGGAGCATATTCCCAACCTGCAAAATAAAAACTCTGTTGAGAAGTTTTAATTTGTATACAAGATTTTTTTCCTCTTTAAAAGAAATCCCATACTGTATCCTAAGAATTGTTTTAAATACACCTAAGCCTGAATTATGTTTGATAGAGTTTTCTCAGAAGGGCTCAGTCCTATCCAACTAGCACCGCTGCAGCTGCAATGCAACCCTAAGGTAAGGGAACAAATATTCCCTTACCTTGAGGAGGCCTCCGTGACTTCCTCCTCCCTCGCAGGATGCAGAGCATGCCCCATTGGCATGGCTGCATCAGTGCTGGAAAACTGAATAGGATTGGGCCCGAAGTGACCTTTCTTTGCTACTTTTCACCCCACAGGAAATAATGCTTACTTATGTTGGTAATATAAGATTTCAGATTATGTGGCATATACCCTTCATTTAGCCACAAGATGAAATAAAGGAAAACCAAACTGTCTCTTTGAAGGGCATGCATGTTTCTCTCTCTCTCTCTCTCTCTCTCTCTCTCTCTCTCTCTCTCGTTTGAGGTCACAAGTGAAACTTTGGTCACTGGTTTTAAGTTAAATCTGCAGGCTGGCACTATGCTAGGCAAAATGTTTTGATATTGTTGACAATTGTGGGTAGGAAAGGATAAAAAACGTAACAGGTGCCTTTGTCATAGTCCTTTAAAGTCAAAAAGACAGGAAGACCTTCCCGCTGCCTCACTGTGCATGTGATCTTGGGGTTCCCCTCCACTTCTTCTAGAGCAAAAACAATGATGTACCTCACATTAAATATTTGTTAGGATGACTTGGTGGACAGATTTTGCACACCCACCAGAGCAACCATATCTGAATGAATTGACACTTTTGCCTTCAAGTATGTCAGGGCTAGTGACACTTTCTTGTATCTTTCTGCATGTACCTGCACCTGGGAGCATTGCTCGCTGCTTGTGGTACATCATGGTCAGTATTGCAAATTACAATCTACAGGTCTCTTCAAGCTACATAATTCAGGTACAGAAATCAGGGCTGAAACCTGAGAAAAGAGATCATTGTTGATATATGAGTTTTACAGCGCAATCCTATGCATACTTACTCAGAAGTACCATAAGTCCAATTTTGTTCAATGGACCTTACTCCTAGGTGAGTGTGATACAATTGTGCTGTTAGTGAATTGATTGATCATATTTGCATAAATCTGAATGTGGCTAGTTGTGCAGCAAGAAACAGACTTTGTTACTGTACCTGAATCATAGCAGGCATCCTCTTAAATTAGAAGATGCATTTCCTTAGAAAAGGGGGGGATGCTAGCTGCAGTTTTTATTAAGTACTTGCATTAAAAATTATTTTCTTTTAAAATATCTGTTGCCTGCTTAATGGGGGGGGCTCTTCTTAATTGACAAAACGTTACCGCTCTAATTAAAATCAGAACTGTTATCAAAAGCATAGTTATGTACATTGAAAGTAAAGCAGTTGGGGTCAGGAGGGAAAGGAGTTTGTACCAGTAGATATTACATCAACCCACACATCAACCTGTGATGAAATGCAGGGACACCAAATGCAGACAGTTCATCCCATTTCACTGCAGTGAAGATGCACTACGTTCTTTTGTTGCTCCACAAGGGTGAAACACAGCTGTGCTGGGCAAGTCACTTGAGCCTCCGTGTCCCTAGCCCCACAGTTATACAGAAACCACCCTGAACAAGGGTCAGGTATCATCCCTGAACAGTCCAGGGAGGGATGAACCCTTTTCATACACAAGAGGCAGAATTACAACATTTGGTGAGATTGGTGTGCTTTGGCCATTCCCCCTCCCCTGTTGTTGTTTTTGGGGGGGGCGTTGTGTGGTGTAGGTAGCTGGAAGAAAATATGGCAGGAAAGAGACATCCCAGAAGCCTCCCCAAGCTAGCAAGCCATTAAGTATGCCTTGGGTTTCTAGAACATCTAGTTATCATCACTTTCAGATGAGTAAAGCAAGAACAAATCTCTCCAGGCTGTAGAACAGCAAAGGTAAATGCAAGTTAATAAATACAGTAGTCTTGTTGTGGCCATGTTTACCCTGGTGTAAAAGGCGAATGACAGTGTTTCAATATCAACACAACATTTAAGATAACTCAAAAAGGTTTTGAGGATACAAAAAATCCGCGAGTACTGTTGGAATCAGTGCCTCTGAATTGCATAAGAAACATTTAGAAATAAAATAATATTTTTGTGTTACATAGTGTTATTTATGTTGCCCTACTGACAGAGAAAAGTCATGGGAGGAGGGGGAGGCAACTAGGAGCTGAGACACAATGATGGAGGAAAGCACGTTTTTAACCCTTTCCCCCATTACCTGTGGTGATTTTCTTGAATTATTTTTATGGTACTATGCCCATATATGCAGTCATGGACAGTATATGCCTTGATGCCGGGCAGTACCACACAAGCCAAACCTGCTTGCCCATGCCAACTATTTGCCATCATGGACTATCATCCATATATACCCCCAAAATGGTCAATATGACCATTACACACTGCTTTCCTTGAAAGTCAGGCCAAGCCCAAGAACTCTGCCTGTCTGCTCAGACCCTAGAAAAAGAAGATAATTTCATCATACAACCTTCTGCTGCCAATGTCATCTTTCAGTACAGCTCCGTTTTGTAATTTGCATTTTGTATTGTAACCACTAAATGAAGCCTTTCATGCTTGCAATCCCTGCATACTGCCTGCAACTCTGTATTGACATCTGCATTCAAAGTATTGGTGTAACCTCCTGCTTGTATAGCACTTGCATTTTGCATGCAACCTTTTCAATGGGGATGAAATTGTATTTACCGGTATATCTTGTTGGTGAGGAATTGCTTCATACATCTGCATTTTCGCTGTTACCATTAAGGCTTTGGATCAACCCCTTAGACACTTCCCCTGTCTATCTGTGTTTTGAATCCCTTGATTGGGTGCCAGGAACAGGATCATCATCCATTCACCCACCAAGTTACACATTTACACACTAACAGAGAAGACACCAGAGCCCCTTTGTCACCCTAATAACAAGATTAATCTGCTCACCCTCATAGACTGACATATTGAATCTGTATCTTTGCAATTACATGTTCTTTTAATAAATCTTTTGTAACGTTGAAAACGCTCCCATGCCTGTCTCTTGCCTGTCTCACTGAGGCTGCTCTTTGCACCTAGCCCAAAAGATCCATGGTTTCACAGGCTGCTCCTTCATGGAAGGTAGAGGCTGGAGAGAGCTTAGCTACTCCAAACCTCCTGTAGCCGACGCTGCACTCTTTAATTCCA
Organism: Plestiodon gilberti rubricaudatus; assembly: GCA_026170595.1. Lineage (NCBI taxonomy): Eukaryota > Metazoa > Chordata > Lepidosauria > Squamata > Scincidae > Plestiodon > Plestiodon gilberti. The sequence continues at coordinate 199,784,340 of JANXHW010000003.1, read as the reverse complement.
CAAATAAATAATTTGAGCACCAGTGGTAACATGCCATGTCTGCTGCAACTCTCCCAGTTGCTTTTTCCTAGGTGAGTTTCCAGAAGCATGTTTGATCCTGGAGGGGAAAGTGGATGGGAGAGGGAACTGCAGCAGAAAATCAGGAGGAACGAAAGACTTAAGCACCTTCTGCTGAACCCACCACCTGTTTTCTCCATATTGTGCCCTCTCAAAGCACCTTTTCTCTTAAAAAAAAGCTGCCACCCATGTTTCAGATTATTACTGCAGCCATTTAGTTCTTTAGAAGGACAAGGGACAATGTCAAAATAGGGGAGGAAATGAAATTCCCTTTGTCCATCCTTCTCCAAAGCTCATCAGAAAACCTGAGCAGCCCCACTGGACTGGGCGAAAGATTAATCTAGTCCAGCATTCTGTATCCAGCTAAATGCCTCTGGAAAGCTTATAATAAAGGGATGAAAATGAAAGCCTTCACTTGTTGTTTGTGCTATTGCGATTCAACACTACATTGACTTTGAAGCTAAAGGTTCCATTCAGCTATCCTGGCTAACACCTCCAGTGATTAATTTAATCCTTTTCAAAGCCAGCTAAGCTAGCAGCCGTCATGATATCTTGCAGCTGTCAATTCCATAAGTTAATTATGTGTTGTGTGAAGTACTTCATCTGTCCTGAACCTGCCATTCCATTTCAGTGTGTGATCTCCAAGTACTACTAGAATGCGAGAGAGAGAAAATTTTCGACCTAGTTTCTTCACACCATTCATAATTTTAACCTCTTAATGTGCTCTTGACTTCAGTCACCTTTGCTCTTGCCCCCGAGTCCTACCTGAAAGGGAAAATGTTCAGCCTTGAGGGCCCATTCAGGGCCCATTCACACTTGACTGCGGATGTCCCTGCTGTGCGCTTCACGGACCCGCGCTGAGCTATTTTGCATATTCATACTGAAATAGGACACCATTCCGGAGCAGCTACGCTTCCGTTGTCCCAGTTGGTTTGGGGCCATCTTTTGCAGAGCTTGTTTCATGGAACTTGTGGGCGGGTTCGCAGAGCTACTGCAGCCACCAATCGTGTGAGAGGGGGGAGGAGAGTGGTTGCATGCCAATCAGAAGTAGCTCCAATCGCCGCGGAGGTTATTATTCCACTATTCTTCCGAGAGGGAAACACAGGAACCAATCACAGCTGCGCTTTCTTAAGAAGGCGGGACAGCAGGAGGGACGACAAGCAGAACGACAGTCCCCTGCTCCAAGCGCGTACGCTGGGTACTCCAGCGCGTACGCTGGGGCAGGGACATCCGCCGTCAAGTGTGAATGGGCTCCGAGTCGTCTTCTGCTCCACTATTCTTACTCTAAATCGTGATGGCACATTTCATACTAAAAGAAATTACAGCTGTATACAGTCTGAACACCTTAAGATATGGGAAATGTGCACTTTAGAAAATTAGTAAGCAACACTGGGCTTCCCCTGGCTCTATTGAACCTGCATAGCGGAGATAGTTTGCTTGATTTGAGTCAGTTGACACCAAGCAGAGAGCAGCTTCTGACATGTAGAGAGACGCTGACTAATCTCTCTACTGAGTAGAGGAGCACTTGTTGCACGAAAGGGTTATTCTCACGGAAGGGTTTCTGTGTTATTTCCAGTACTTGAAGAAAGCACAAAATATCTGCGGAGTACTCAGGTGGCGTATACCACATACCACGACGATGAAAGCCATGCAAAAAATAAAAATAAAAAACCCAAACAGGTAAGGAAAACAGTCATACAGCGAGTTTCTGAAAGGCAAACAGTATTAAAAACCACAGATAAACTGAGGGGAAGATGCTGCAAGGCAAGCAGATATTAAAAACTGCCCCCCCCCCCAAAGATACTGAAGTCTTCTCACTCACTCTTGGTATCACATGCTGAGCAGTCCACAGCAAGGGTCAGTGTGGAAAATCCCAATTGTCGTTGTTGTCGTCCTGTCCCCCCCCCAGACTAATCATGCACTGAAACAGTCCCATCAGTAATGCAAGGAACTATTCAGTCATGCCATCAACACAAATTGTGACTCTTCTGGTGGCCACTATCACTCATTTTGTAGTCCAGCTACTGTGGAGCAATTATTCACTAAATTCCACTTTATGTGTCCTTATTCATACATGTCAAGGTAGTTAAGCATTGATTCTGTGTGTGTAATACCTGCTAGAATGGAAACAGGCACTAAAGCCACACATTGTTCACACTTTTTTTGTACCATTCTTGTTTCTAGTCCACCAAGTTTTGTAGTGCTTCACAAACCTGCAAAACCTATTTGGTCAGAGACAACATTAGGACAAAAGAAATGAGTGTGCACACCATGAATAAACATGGTCATAATATCTTCAACTCTTCTAAAGTATTATCCATCAACATATCGTTTACAAAATGAGATCACCCATATTTCTTTGGTACAGATTTTTTTATAAATAGGGATGAACTAAGCTAGAAGGTTAGTCTTTTACAAGGTGGCTTGGAAAAGTGCTTCAATCAATATCTGCCAATCTTGCTTTTTTCATGAGACTAAAAAGTTCTTTTCAGTTACATAAGAACATAAGAAGAGCCCTGCTGGATCAGGCCAAAAGCCCATCTAGTCCAGCTTCCTGTATCACACAGTGGCGCCACCAGATGCCTCAGAGAGCACAAGGAGCTTCTCTCCTTGTTATGCCATGTGTTAATGTTGTTAATGATGAGTCACTTGTGAAAATGTGCTTGGAAGATGAGCGACAGTTTTTTTACATTTGCATACTTAATACCAAACTTATTTATACCAAAATAATTAATTGTGAGAACATTCAAACAGAGGGTTTTAAAATATTGTTAAATAAACACAGAGACAAACCTATATTCCAATCCTAAATAAAATGCCTCATCAAAAATGAACAGAATTTTACAAAGTACTTACAAATTTCTTTTAATAGTCAAATTCATTACTAGCGAAAACAAGCTGAAACAAACAGATTAATACATTTGACGTTGCTGCCAAAGGGGAAGTGACTGATGCTTTTGTCTTTGGGGTGTGATGAGCTTTTGCTGCTACCACAAACTGAAGTCTACTAAATCAAAATTCTATTTATGGACATATTTACAAGTGCGTGAGAGTTCTAGCCTTGTTCTTTCTGCTCTCTGATAGTGGTGGGGGTTCCATGTATAGCCACAATGTTATATTACTAAGGAACATAACTTGCAGTTTGAATAAGAACACAAGCTACAAACAAAATTTAAAATAGTAACGTAGCAATCTGAAGATAAGATAAAAGCTGCTATCCTATACACACACTGATATGGGAATAAGGCTGAAATCCTATGCACACTTTCCTGGGACTAAGCCCCACTGAACACAATGGGAGTTACTTCTGAGTAGATATGCCTAGGATTACAATGTAAAACAAATTATGTATAGTGCAGAACGTTTCTCCATACCATGCCCGTTTGCAAAATTTAGCCCCTTAAGCTCCTTTATACCAAACAATTTAATCTTAAGACTGATCTACACAATAACTTGGAGATAAGTGTGCTAATATGCAAAGCATGCACAGTTTCTGTTTGTGTCTGTGTGATTTTTAACTGTCATCCTGAGGTAAAAATTATTTCAGATTTTTTAACTTCCTACAATTAGTTCCTTAGTTCAGTGGTTCCCAAATTTGGGTGTCACAATGCCTCAGTCAGGAACAATGGGTTGCTACTCCCTTAAGGGGAGTTGCGGCCCATGGTGACAGCGACGGCGCTTCCGTGATTGCGCCGCCCCCACCGGGGGTACAAAGAGTCGTTTTAGCCCTACTTGGGGGTCTTGCCGTGCCTCTGGGGTGTGTGGTGAGCCTGCGGACCCCTCCATAGGCCTCCCTGCACCTCAAAACGGCTCCAGATTGCAATTGCAACCCGGTTTTGTCTGAAAACTGGAAGTGGGTCGCAATCATGATCTGGAGCAGTTCTGAGGTGTAGGGAGGCCTGTGGAGGGTTCTGCAGGCTCCCCGCACCCCCTGGAGGCCCGGCAAGACCCCCAGGTAGGGCTTAAAAACCTGTTTCCCGGCGGCAGCACGATCCTGGATGTGCCGTCGCCTCCATAGCCACACACACCCTACAAATCCTTACACAAGGGAAAAAGGTTTGGGAACCTCTGCCTTAGTTCCTACATTTAACTGTCATGTTATGAAAAGAACCAGAGAAGGATTCCCTCTCAACATGTCATTCTTGAGGCATTGCGAACATGGATTCAGTTCTAGTTTGAATGGTACCTCTCAAGACTAGTCTGACTGTGCAAGCAACTCAAAGTCACTTCTTGGGAGCAGCAGGTTTTCAGGGGTGACCATGAAGCATTGTGCAATCCAAGCTAAGGGGTTGCAATCCAGTATCCACTGCAACATGACAAGAGATCCTGGGTGCAGGCATCGGATCACATGATCCTTCCCTATATTTTTGTTCTGTCCTTCCTCCAAGGAGGAGCTATGGGTGGCAGATAAAATTCTCTCCTCCTCCCTTTTCTCTTCACATCAACCCTGTGAGAAAGGTCAGGCTGAGCAATTATAACAGCTCAAGGTCACCCAGCGAGCTTCGTGGAGGGGATGTGAACCCTTGTCTCCCCAGTCATTCCCAACTTTAAAAGCTGGCTGCTGGTGGTTCCCTCCCTACTGTGATTCTAGTAGTCCCTGGCCGTTTAGGATCACAAGGACAAGAATAAAGACTACACAGTCCTGAGTGGCAGAGTGGTTTTCAGACACACTCATAACAGAGTACCTAAAACCCCCTCTGAATCCTCTATCTGGGACCACCCCAATACTGAAAGAGATTGTCAGATCCATTGCATTATATTTTAGCTTGCTGTAGGCTAAGCAGCACACTGAAGTTTTCAATATCTCCTGCAACAGTCCCTTGATAACTGTTCAGTTCCTTATTCAACCAGCAACTTCAAATATGATTATTTATTTATTTAAATTTATATCCCGCCTTTCTCCCGACAGGGCAACCAAGGCGACTTACAAAATGAAAACAATGTTAAAATAGTACAGAAACAACAATCAAAACAAAACAATTAAAACAGTTAAAAACCAAACAAACACCAATGGGTCACCTAAAAATTATAGTTGATAAAAAAGCTAGCCCACCGTGTCAGCAATCGAATGCCAACCTAAATAAAAATGTCTTGAGGCCCTACTAAAAGGTCTCCAAAGAGGGAGCAGTTCTTAATTCCAGGGGGAAGGAATTCCACAATTGGGGTGCCACCACCAAGAAGGCCCTATTCCTTGCTGCCTTCCCCTTCACCTGCATCAGTAGCAGCACGGTTAACAGGGCCCTCCCTGATTACCTCAGAGGGCGGGTCGGATTATAAGGAAGGAGGCAGTCTCTCAAATACCTGAGCCATAAAGGGCTTTAAAAGTCAAGACTAGCATTTTGAATTGTGCCTGGAAATGAACCAGCAGCCAGTGAAGCCGCTGAAGCAACGGCCCGACTGAGTCGAACCAACGAGCCCCGGTAACCACACAGGCGGTCACATTCTGCACCAGTTGCAGTTTCCGGACAGTCTTCAAAGGCAGCCCCACATAAAGCGCATTGCAGTAATCCAATCTAGATGTCACTAGGGCATGGGTCACTGTGGCCATAAAAGACCATCTCTTTGAAAAAGCACATACACCATCATCTACAAAGTTGATTTTTGCCATGAATATACAGACTGAACGGTAACAAACTGTCACATTGCATATCAGACAAGCTTTTTGTAGGAAAAAGTGTCACTTATGAAATGGCTTTCAGTATTACACTTTCACAAGGAGACTTCATAATCTGTTCTCTTTGGCTCTCTCACTGTGGCTGAATTACTTTCACCCTCTAGTGACATCATCAAGAACTGCATCCTATAGATTTCTTCAGATGCATGCAAGCTGTCGAAAACACTGCATAGGTTTGATAGAGTCTTACTGTTGTGCTGGTTCTTTCTCTCCCTTCTTCCAAAGGGCAGATACTTTCTCTACCAGTTGTTCAGCTATCACACTGATTTTAGCAGTTTCCTCAATCAGGAAGTTCCTGTAGGACACTTATATTGATGCATTAGGTAGAGACTAGAGTACATTAATGTTGAGGGGGGACACACCTTAATTGTTGCAAAATGGGAGAACTGGGTTGTGGAAAATAAAGACTCTCTTCAATAACTAAGTTTTGTTGTGACTAGAGATATTCAGAACTTGTTAGGTATGCATACTTTTGAATTCTCACCCATCACTATTAGTAGACAGAATTTTAGCTACTGAAGAACATGTATCAGCCATTTGTTGCGATATTCAAGGTTCACACAGTGAAAATGTTTTTACACTAACATGCAAGAGATGTCCATTTCCCTGTTCAGCATTGGTAACACCACTCTCGATGTTCTGCTAAACACTGAAGGAGGCAGCTCATTTCCTCGCCTTTTAGAAGTCTTCGTTAATTGCTAGTGGCCATAACCCATGCGCAGTGGGTTAAACCGCTGAACCATGAGCTGTCGATCGAAAGGTCGGCAGTTCGAATCCGTGACGGGGTGAGTTCTAGTTGCTTGGCCAGCTCCTGCTAACCTAGCAGTTCTAAAGCATGTTAATGTGAGTAGATAAATAGGTACCGCTTGCGGGAAGGTAAACAGCGCTCCGTGTTCCAGCTGCATGCTACGCGCTGCAGCAAGGAGAGTCATGCCGGCCACATGACCACGGAGGCGTCTTGACAACGCTGGCTCTTCGGCTTTGAAATGGGGATGAGCACCACACCCTAGAGTCGGACACGACTGGACTTAATTGTCAGGGGTCACCTTTACCTTTTTATGACAACTAGACAGTGAGTGATGGCCATCTTCTGTTGCTTTTCTCCAGCAGCACAGGTGTAATCACAAGCATTTTTAGAGGGACAAGCCTGTGAAGACAGAGGTTCAGCGATGATGAATCTTCAGGTCCCATTCTTGTTAAACAGGCTGCACTTCCTGGTTAAAGTCAAAAAAGGAACAGTACACATTATGTACAATAAAATGACTACATGTTCTTCGCTTGAGTTTTACATTCAACAGTCCATAGTAATCCTGTTGACATCTAAATTTGCACTGAGCAAATGTAGTAACGTTTCAGGAAACAAGGCGCAGTGAAAAGGTTAAACTAACAGAGCAATCACATTTTTGATAGCTTTTACATTCTTGGACACCAGTTATCTTGCAATAGCAAGAGCTCTGTTTATTGAATGCACGATAAAATAGTATATGATTATGCAAAAAATAAGTTTTCAGTCTTTATATCATACAATTGTGAACTGTATTGGTGTATCTGGAACAAGCAGACTTCATTCTGTCATCTCCCTTAAAATGAAGAGGCATTTTCATGTTAGGATTGAAAGAAGTCATTTCCTGTTTTAAAATATTTCTAAGACTTTGAAAATTTCTCTCTTTTTGTTTCTCTTGAGGCTGGTTCACCCATTAATGTTCATTATTTGATGGCTGCAAATAAATAATTACTTGCATGTGTGAACAACATACCACCACCAATAAATTATTATATGATATATATTCATCATATATTATTATATGATGGCTATATTCTCTGCCCAAGAAAAAAGAACACTGAGAAAAGTGCTAGAAGGGCTGATCATTGTCTCTCAGATGTGCTCCAATATTTGACAACCTTTTATTGAGAGTCTCCAGTGTGGTGCAGTAGGTAGCGTGGTTTGGATGTGGAAAACCAGGTTCAAACCCCTGCTCAGGTAAAAATGTGGCCTTGGACAATTCACTCTTTCTCAGGCAGGCCTACCTGACAGGGCTGTTGTAAGGCTAAAATAAATTGCAACACTACATTGCAACTTGGTGCTGCTACAACAAATGACAGCTCTTCATTCAGCCTTATTCCCCTACACATGTACTAAAATGTACAGCATGTAATAATGATCTTTTTGTATAATAATGATCATAATCATAATCAATAATAGTAATGATCATTATTACAGCATAAGAACATAAGAAGAGCCCTGCTGGATCAGGCCAAAGGCCCATCTAGTGCAGCTTCCTGTATCACACAGTGGTCCCACCAGATGCCTCAGGGAGCACACAGCCAACAAGATAACCCATTTCCTGCTGCCACTCCCCTGCACCTGGCACAGAGAAAACCTACTTCTAAAATCAGAAGGTTGCTTATGGCTTGTAACCTGTGATGGTCTTTTCCTCCATGAATCTGTCCAAACCCCCTTTAAAGGCATCTAGGCCAGGTGCCATCACCATGTCCTGTGGCAAGGAGTTCCACAGATGAAATTACACACTGGGTAAAGAAATATTTTCTTTTACCCGTTCTACCTCTCCCTCCACTCAATTTTAGTGCCTGTCCCCTGGTTCTGGTGTTGTGCGAGAGGGAGAAGAATTTCCCTCTATCCACTCTCTCCATCCCATGCATAATTTTATACGTCTCAATCATGTCCCCCCTCAGGCGCCTTTTTTCTAGACTGAAAAGCCCCAAAGCCTGAAAAGCCTTTCCTCATAAGGGAGGTGCTCCAGCCCACAAATCATTCTGGTCGCTCTTTTCTGCACCTTTTTCAATTCAACTATATCCTTTTTGAGGTGTAATAATGATCTTTTAAATAAATTTTTAGATGTTTTTATTAGTTTCCATCAACTGTTTTTTACTGCTTTAAAATGTGACTTCTGTATTGTATTTTCTTTTTCGTTGTAAGCCGCCTTGGGTCCCTTCGGGAAGAAAGGCGGGGTAAAAATACTGTAAATAAATAAATAAAAATAATATGATCCTCCTTCATAGAGTTCAGGGCAGCGTATACAATACAATTATTAATCTTCACATGAACCCTGTGATGGTTACGCTGAGAGGTAGTGATTGGCCCACTGCATTCAGCCAGTAGATTTATGGCTAGCAGGGATCTGAACCTGGGTCTCCCCAGTCTGTCCAGTGCTTGAACCACTATGCTGCACTGTCTCTCACATACCTTCAAATCTTCTCATATCAAACCCTGTTCTTTTCAAGACAGTCCATTCACACATTCATCAAATGACATACATGTGTGTATTTACCAGGTCTTAGTTCCCAATACATTTTGGTGGAACAACATGTTCCAGAATCTACTGTTCATTATGTTTATTTTCAAAAATACAGGGTTATTCAAAAAGGATGGTGCAAAAGTACAGCTGATTTATTTTTAAATGAACTGACATACCACAACCGTCGACATGAAGACAGAAAAACCGACCAAGTTTTACATGCATATTGCAAATGTTTGATGTGGGCACTTGCGTAGCTATAATGGGGCAAAGGGGGGAAATGCGCTGAGTTACAGCTGTGGTCTCCTTGTGAGGAGATCACGGCTGTTTGCCCCCATTATAGCTACACGTGCCCACATTGAACATTTGTAATGTGCATGTGAAACTTGTGTGTGCATTCAAGTTACTGGTTATACAAAATGTCACTTGCAAAAGTTATGCAATCAAAAGACTACTTTTATCAGGATCCAGGCTAAGTCAATCCAATTTATGTTTACCCTGAATATCTAATTCAACTGTAATATCTGAGATATCCAAGCTGAAGTAGAAGTAGTGGTTCTTTCCCTGCTCTATCACATAGGAGAGAATGAGTAAGTCACATGAATCTGTTTGCAGATTTGCTTCTCAGCTATCTGGATGCAATATTACAGACTTTGATGATCTCCTAGGGCCCTGGTCACACAGGCATGCTCAGCATCCAACGGCAGCACCAAGTGACCTGTATGAGTAAATCAGTCACCACAGGTAAAAGATTATAGAGCTTCCATATCACCTCAAGCATGAGATTTTACAACGGAGCAAGTTTACATTCAGCTGCAAATCATAAAGTGTAGAGTAATTCAGGGAGGAGGTACATGGGTGTGTAAACCTGCCCTAAATCTCCAGATGTATTATCCTCAAATAAAGGCCATAGTTCACAGTAGTAGAGTTCGGGCTTTGTATGCAGAAGATCACAGGCTCAGTCCCCCCTGGCATCTCCACACAGGGTTGGAGAAGACCCCTGCCTGGACCACTGGGAATCCTCTGCCAGTCTCTGTAGACAAAACGGAGCTTGACAGACGAGTAGCCTGACTCAGCATAAGACAGCTTTCTATGCAAGACACTGTGTACAAAACAGATTATCCCTGCTTCGCGACGGGACCTATAGTTCTACATAAGGAATAAGTGATGGATATTTAATCCTCTTCCCCTCTTTACACCCACGGGCAGACTTGCTTACTAGCTTACTTGGCTAGATAAAAACACGAGGCACAGGCTGATTGAAGTTGCAAAAAGAAAGAGAAACGTTTACTCACAGTTTCATGTTCATATTTACAGCAGCATCTGATTAAGCTCAGAGGATACACTAAACTTAAAGGACAGAACCCCTCTACAACCGGGGCTCTCTGCGTGGGAGCATGCTGTAAGATGGTCGCTGGGCTCCAGAGGAGCTTGGCATCATCTCACCTAGTCTGGCATCAGAATAGAAGTAAGTGAGAGAAGGGAGAAGAAGCAGGAAACTGGGTCTGGGGCCACGCCCCTTCCTTAAGACAATGAGGGGTCAAAGACAAGAGGGTCTACTCAGGTGACCTGACGATACATCCCCCCCCCCCCAGTGTCCAGCATGTGGAAGTTGCCCCATTCCAACAATAAGCACCAACAGTGCCAGCCCCTGGTGGCAGGGAACCTGTTGCAAAGTCCTGTACTGGGCCCTCTGTAGCGCTTCCCCTGCTGGCACCAGTACTGAGGGTTCAGGGGTTGACCTGGCCAGGTGGACCCTTTGATGGATGTGGGCCTTTGACCAGCGCTGGACCTCTGAAGCGACCCGTGAACACACAGCTTGTCCAGTCCCTACACACTGGGAGCTTCTTCTGCCCACTTGGTCAGCATGACCACGTGTCTAATGGAACAATTGTAGGACCAGCAGTTCATTTTTTGTGCCTCTTATTCTGAGCTAAAGTTCTGAACTGGAAGCAAGGACAGCCCCTAGAGGAAGTTGGTTATGATTTAACCCATACAGTAAGCTAGGTAATTGCTTATCAAATGCAAGCTTCTAGTCCCTCAAAGTCCAATTTATTTTTATTATGCAAGGGATATTTCAAACCCCCCCCCCCCCAAACAGCCTTCACAAAGCGCTTACAAGAGCTTACCCAAAGGGCTCAGAATCTAAAAAAATGCAGACCACCACCAGCAAACAGCCACTAGAAAAAAAAACCCACCATGCTGGGGTGAAGAGGGACAGTTACTCTCCTCCTGCTAAATATAAGAGGAGCACCAATGGAAAAAGTGCCTCTTTGCCCAGTTAGCAGGGCTTTGCTTTCTTTCATAGTTTACATTTGAAAAACATGGCAAATTAAATCATATTAGATTACAATAAAACATTATCTAGAAGGGTGTATGCATACTATAAAGTAATAAAAGCAGACTTCCAGCATAGATTCCATTACCTTACAGCTATTTATAAACTCGAGAAATCTCATTTCTAAAAAGGTCTAATTGCTAAATAAGAGACAATTTACAATAAAGGCAATGCTTTCCAATGTCTCAGAGACTGCAGGGATTCTAGATGGGGGTGTTAGCTATAACTAATCTGCCGCATCTCTCTCCGCTTTTGCTCATACATGAGATGACCAGCAAACTTCCTACTCCAATAGCAATCATTCTATAGATCAGATGAGCAACATATTTTGGGACAAACCATACAATGTCCAGAGTAATGGTCAGTCCTCTAACAGCAATGGCAAAAAGACAAGAGCAGTGGACAAGAGGTTAAAAGTTGGGAACATTGCTCCTAAGGACCTGTTCATTGCTCCAGCAGGAGATGGAGGCACTTCAATGCAAAATAAAAAAAATCAAGAATGTGGGATAAACAGGTGGATTTCTCCAAAAATATCTTTATCTTCTGATGCTGAAACGATCCTGAAATTTCCTGGAGTTGTTCACGTATCCCAAGTGCTTTACTGACAGCAGTGTGGAAAGCTAGATCTGCTGATTGTTAAAAAAAAATGCTAGAAACAATCCAGTTTAATTAAAGGTCCCATTGAAAGCTGATGGAACTTAAAAACAGGGAAGACCCTATTCAGGATTGCATTCAGCAGGGACAACTGCATCACCCAAGGTAAAATCAACATCCTCAGTCAGCAATGAAAACTAGCACGGTCTAGTTACCAGCTATGTACTTGCATCAGTTTCCAGGACAGGGAACCAAGCCTAGAATATTGACATTTGGGTAGTTTGTACAGCAACCATATTTTCCTGTAGCTTTTGAACACAGCAGTATTTAGGAACTCCTTGTGGTGGGAGCACAAAATCTGGTTACTTTCACTCCTTGCAGGAAGCAAGTTGATTAACATACTAAAAACAATCTGCAAGAAAAATTGTTGGTGGCAACCTACAATAAATTGGCTATCTTGTTCATATTTCCATAGAGAGAATGGACACATCTGCCAGTGTTGAGCACTTTGAAGTCTCAATGAAGTCAATGGTTCTTGAAGTTCAGTCCTACTAACCATGTTTACTTTAAAGTAAGTTTCATTTATTTCAACTGGACTTGCTTACAACTACGAATGCTTAGGACTGTAGGTTTAAAAGTGCTTAATGCTGAGCATGATCCAGCCAAATGTGTACCAACTAGTGAGAGATTGTGAGCATATAGCACTTATACGTGTTACAGGTCCGGTCCCTGTGATATAGTCTCTGTGACACAAATTTCACTAAATGATCCAGTTCTTCAAAAGGGCGATTCCCTAGATTCTTTGAGACCTCCATTGTTTTCATGAAGGAATAATCTTAATAAATTATTGCACAGACCACTGGAAGGCAAAATATCCAAGATGAGAAAGTGTGGGCTGAAGCCGATGAGAAGGCACAGATCTCTTGCTGGCCTACTATACCTGCCAGCTAATGTTTGCAGGCAAATATGAACATCTCCTGCAGGCAAATATCAACATCTCCTGCACATTCCATTTTATACAGGGGCAAAGCAAAAAGTCTAGATGACGACACTCCTTCCACTACGAGAACTGCCTTTTTCCTACAAGAGAAAAAAGAAGTTGGTATTAGTATGAGAAGCTGAAGAGGTAACACAACACCACAGCATTTATAATAATTCCCTGGGGCAGCAATTAATTCTGTTCCAGTACTTTTAGGTGGGTTTAACCCAACCACAGCCTGGTCTGAGGCTGATTTATCCTCAAGACATTCGAGCAAAGGATGTATTCTGAGTTATGTCAACATCTAAATTCTGACTCTTGTCCAAGCGCTAATGAGCCTCTCTCTGGCTGAAGACAGATGTTATACAAAAAGGGTATTCATGGCACTGTGCATACACTGTCAGCAATATTTTGAGCATGCTAATTGAGCATGCCATTCTTGTCCCTCTTTTATAGTACATCTGTCCTCAGCCTCTGCCACAGATCAGCATGTTGCAGAATGCAACCTACAAACCCATGAGATCATTCAAATGCCATAGTATGGAAATACTTTTATTAGGTATTAAATATCTTTATTAAATTAAATATCAGTCTTAATAAAGGTATCGCCACAATGTGGGTTTTTGAATTTTAATAATAGACCAACAAGTCTACCAATGATTTCCATGTGAACACAAAAGTTAATATTTGTTACAAGAAAGGAATACTTACAGACTGTTGCTCTTTGGGGCTTCTAGTTTTTTTGGCTGGGGTGATTTCTACAGAGCGATAACTAGGGGGTTTATCCTCTGCCCAGTCTGGGAAGTTGCGGTCGCAATATCGCCTATTGTTTTTCTGGGTGTGTGCATATTCCTCATCAGTTGAGCTCCAGGACTCCCGACGGGATGGTGGAGAATAGCTGCGATGCCGTGGTTGGCCATGGCGATCAGAGTCACTATCCCGTCCACTGGGGTGTAGATAAATCTGCCTCTCTGAACGTGGATGTCTTCTATTGGACTGTTGCCGACCAGAGTACTCCCTTCTGGCATCCTCTGGATAGGAATCAAGACTGTTCCTCCTGTGCAACATAGGCGATACATCGGGCCTGAAACTTCGGGACCTATCATAATGGCTGTCATCCCTCCATCTCTCAACTCTACGGTCTCTATTTCTGTCCCATGATTCTTGATAGTTGCTGAAGTAAGACTCTTCGTCCAAAGGCGAAAGCCTCCTCCTCCTCCCATCCCTCTCATCTTCGCTTGTGTGGCTTGGAGGTCTTGGAGTACGAGTAGACTGTTGTGGACGTGATGAATTGCTAGTTCTCTGAGAGGATGGGGCACGCTCAATGATGGGAGGCAGCTGGATTACCCTGCGTTCCACAATCTCCGAGCCCAAAGAAGTGAGTATACTAGGGTGTCGGCTGCTCCCAACATGGTGTGAAGGCAACTGGGGCTGTGATAGGTTGAGGTTTCTGATCTCAGACTCAAGGTAGTCCAAGACTTTGTTGTTGGAAGGCACCTGGGCAAGTGGAGGCATATGCAGCTGACTGTTCTGTAGAGACACATCTGAGAAATGTGGAAAAGAGACATCAGCAGTCAGGGGAAAGACAGTGCAGAATTTAACCATTAAGATAAGGGATTACATGAGATGGGACAGAGGCAGACCTATTGAAACACAGGTCTGCCCTAATCCCCATATAAAGTGTCTGCGTGCACACACACTATGCACTAAAACAAAAAGGGAGCTGAACCCCTTTCTCAAGCTCATCTAAGAACATAAGAACATAAGAAGAGCCCTGCTGGATCAGGCCAAAGGCCCATCTAGTCCAGCTTCCTGTATCACACAGTGGCCCCACCAGATGCCTCAGGGAGCACAAGACAACAAGATAACCTGTTTCCTGTTGTCACTCCCTTGCATCTCCTTACAGTCCATCAACCTAGGTGCTTTTGTCCCAGCTGGCTTCATTCTAGACTGGAGCATGGCTAGAGAAAAACGGCGTCAAGTGTAAGACTGCAGAAAGGTAAGCTATAAGAGGAAGCAGAGTTCAGAACCCTTCATGAGCATGCCCCCTTTGCTCTTAAAATTAGGGCCCCGCCTCCATCCATTTCCTTTATACACAACTAGGAAAGACCTGGATGGGTCTGCCACCATCAAATCTAGTTTCAGTCCACCTCCTTTGTGTCAAGGAGGATCAAACCAAACTTCCATTAAGTTCTTTAACATCATCCTTTCCTATAAGGAACAGGCCTTTGAAAAGAAACTAGGTCTTCTGTGTATTGCCCTTAATGTTTAAATATTTATACCTAATTAGCTTCATATTTCTAAATTAAAGAGTATCAGTGATGGATAGCCATTACTAGTTTAAGTATGCTATACTGTATATCAAAGAGTAGTGTTTCTCAAAGTTCTCCCTGCAAGGCGAGCTGTATTTGCGGGGGTGAGGAAAGCAGCAGCGGCAACCCCGGGAATCGCCGCTGCAGGGGGGGGGGGAGAATGACCTTTTCCCATTTACCAGGGGTCCTGGAGCCCTCTGGACAGTGCGGGGAGGTGTGCGGACCCCTCTGCTGGCCTCCCTGAGCTTACCGCAGAGCAGGAATCTAAAGCTTGGGGAGGCCTGCGGAGGAGTTTGCACACCTCCCCGCACCGTCCAGAGGGCTCCAAGACCCCCAGTAAGTGAAAAAAAGGTCATGTTAAACTTTTTTTCCCCCTGATGGCGGTGGCAATCCCTACGATTGCCGCCGCCACCACCATGTTGTCCCGCCCCTTAAGGTGGCAGGGGACAGCATCCAGTTCTCCTGGTGGGACATGACCCACCAGTTTAAGAACTGCTGGCATAGAGTATCCCATTTAAGCAGTCAGAAGGGCTAGAAACTTGGATTGTTTTTATTAAGAAAGAAAAGAGTATGCCAAGACTGAAATCTGAGCAAGATACCAAATTATTTACTTGTTCTGTTTCCAAGCACAGAACACACACAGAGCCCTGACCATAAGCAGCAGAAACTTTTGAGCTACGACTCTGATCCTTTCCCAGCTGTGGAACAGTTCACATTATGAAGCCAAGCTACAGGCACGCTAGCTAGTGAAGATCCAAAATACTATACAGAAAAGTCTGACCCTATACAGAAGGGTCCAGGTTCTCCCATGGATCTGCAACTGTAGTCTTACCTCGTTGTAATAGTGGGTTGAGTTGGTATGAAGATGACGGAGAGTGAGCCATCCAAGGCAACATATCTCGAGCCTGTTTCATGAAGTGATGTCTTTCCAGGGCTAGAGGTAATAAAAAGCAACGTTTATGTCTGCATGGCACTCTAAATTGCCCAGTTAATCAGGAGCACCATTTCATTGGATTAATCTGACTCAACACTGTAGCCTGAAATTTGTCCCTGCTCAATATGCGCTTCTGATTTCAGACAGATTTTTTTGTCTGGAGAGTGTTGCATAGGCAGTTGGAGTCCTTCTGCATAATACCCTTCACACTTGATATGTTCTTGAATCTCCACTTTGTCATGTTTCATGAGGTAGCCAGAACTTTTCTAAAGACTGAAACAAAAACTGTAAATGGCAGAAAGGTGTGGAGATACCGAAAAGTACAGACCAAAGAACAACTAGGGTTTGTGCATATTTGGGATATCATACAGCTAGGTCTATTTCTGGTGTTTATTAAAAAAAACAAACCCTGCAGGCAGATTGAAAAGAGAAATGTCAAAATAGCTTGCTAGCCACTGAAATGCAAATTTAGTACACCTGATTTGTTATTGCTATTTCCGTAAATCAATGCATGGAATAGAACACTGTGTTATTTACCTTTTTCATTGCAACAGCAACAGGTTGGGCAGCAAGGACAGCGGATATGGCAGCAGCAATACTGAGGGCAGCACTGGCACCAGCATACCCCAATCAGCAGGAAGAGGAGGAGACCACCGAGGATGATGAAGATCACAGTCAGCCAATCTGATTGGAGGAGGAAAGGGACCACAAAAATGTTTGCTTCTAGCTTGACACCTAATTATCAACTTCCTGCACCAAATCTTCCTGTCAAACGATTACTTCTCCTTTTGAAATATCTAGCTCCAAAAATAAATTCAGAACTGCAGATCACTGGTCCTTTATTATAGAAGTCAAAGCCAGGCCATGCTTCCTCCAGCTTTGGGGAGCACTGTCCACAAATATTACAGAAAGGGAGTTGCAACAAGGTTATTGTTGCCTCTTCCATGTTTCTTATGTCCCTCAACAACAGCAGCAACAACAACATGTAAAGCTCTTAGGAGGCATCTACATTAAACAGCATTTTTTAAAAAGTAAACGATGATGGAAACGTCTGCTGCCCAAGGGAAACTTCATCAAATTGCACAATGCTTGTGATCTAGAGTTCAGTCAAAGATCAACAGAGGAGAAAACCACTTGAAGAGAGGGACTACAGAGAGGTACGCTGGGGGAAGAGGCAAGGTTCAGAACTTCTTGCCTGCGCATCTCTTTTACTTTTCAATTGGACCCAACCATCCCTACTGTAGTTGTTGCTGTCACTTCTAGGGGGCTTACATCAGGGACTGATGCATAGAACCAGGCTGTTAAAGTGTTAGGCTATAATCCTAACCATTAGTACTTATCAGAAAAGTACCACTGAACTCAATGGAGCATACTTCCGATTTAGGATCATAAGAACATAAGAACATAAGAAGAGCCCTGCTGGATCAGGCCAAAAGCCCATCTAGTCCAGCTTCCTGTGTCACACAGTGGCCCCACCAGATGCCTCAGGGAGCACACGAGACAACAAGATACCTGTGTCCAGTCGCCACTCCCTTGCACCTGGCACAGAGAAAACCCACTTCTAAAAAACCAGGAGGTTGCTTATGGCTTGTAACCTGTGATGGTCTTTTCCTCCATGAATTTGTCCAAACCCCTTTTAAAGGCATCTAGGCCAGGTGCCATCACCACATCCTGTGGCAAGGAGTTCCACAGATGAATCACACGCTGGGTAAAGAAATATTTTCTTTTGTCTGTTCTAACTCTCCCTCCACTCAATTCTAGTGCGTGTCCCCTGGTTCTGGTGTTGTGCGAGAGGGAGAAGAATTTCCCTCTATCCACTCTCTCCATCCCATGCATAATTTTATAAGTCTCAATCATGTCCCCCCTCAGGCGCCTTTTTTCTAGGCTGAAAAGCCCCAGAAGCTGTAGCCTTTCCTCGTAAGGGAGGTGCTCCAGCCCACAAATCATTCTGGTCGCTCTTTTCTGCACCTTTTCCAATTCAACTATATCCTTTTTGAGGTATGGTGACCAGAACTGGACACAATACTCCAGATGTGGCCTTACCATCGATTTGTACAAAGGCATAATGATATTGGCCGTTTTATTCTCAATCCCCTTTTTAATGATCCCGAGCATGGAATTGGCCTTCTTCACAGCCGCCGCACACTGGGTCGACACTTTCATCGACCTGTCCACCAGCACCCCAAGATCTCTCTCTTGATCCGTCACAGACAACTCAGAACCCATTAGCGTATATGTGAAATTTTGGTTTCTTGCCCCAATGTGCATCACTTTGCACTTACTTACATTGAAGCGCATCTGCCATTTTGCTGCCCATTCTCCCAGTTTGGAGAGATCCTTCTGGAGCTCTTCACAATCCCTGCTGGTCTTTACCACCCGGAAAAGTTTAGTGTCATCCGCAAACTTGGCCACCTCACTGCCTATCCCCAACTCCAGGTCATTTATGAATAAGTTGAAAAGCACCGGTCCCAAGACCGATCCTTGGGGCACACCGCTTTTCACCTCTCGCCATTGTGAAAATTGCCCATTGACTCCCACTCGCTGTTTCCTGGTCTTCAACCAGTTCCTAATCCACAAGAGGACCTGCCCTCTTATTCCCTGACTGTGGAGTTTTCTCAGGAGCCTTTCATGAGGGACCGTGTCAAACGCCTTCTGAAAATCCAGATATATAATATCCACGGGTTCGCTCGCATCCACATGCCTGTTGACCTTTTCAAAAAATTCTAACAGGTTTGTGAGGCAAGACTTCCCCTTGCAGAAGCCATGCTGACTCTCCCTCAGCAGAGCTTGTTCTTCTATGTATTTTAAGATTTTATCCTTAATGAGACTTTCCACCATCTTCCCTGGAACAGATGTTAGGCTGACCGGCCTGTAGTTTCCCGGGTCCCCCCGATCAGATTGCAGGTCCTCTTGTGGTTTCCATTCTTGTTTGGGATGAGGCTGTGCTCGGTGGCAGAGCGCATGCTTTGTGCACAGAAGGTCCCAGGTTCAATCCCTGGTAGCTCCACACAGAGGTGGGGAAGACCCTTGACTGGAACCCTGGACAGCAACAGCCAGTCAGTACAGACAATACCGACCAAGTGCTCTGACTTGGGATTAGACAGCTTCCTATGCTTTTGTGCTCCAAAACCTCACAGGTGGCAAGGAAAAAAGAGAGCCCAACATGGAGAAACATCAAATGGTGCTACGTACTCAACACAATGAGCTTGACCTCTTTGTCTGGGTCACCAGACAAAGTATCTCCAGTAGCCTCAACAGAACAATAGTAGACTCCATGGTCCCACCACATCACCTCACTGATCACAAGATCGGCTTCTATGAAGGAGGAACACAACATAAAGTCAAGCAGATGACTGACTGGTTTTCAAGTTCTTCTCCAACTACTGTAGCAAGCTCTTAAATTGCAAAAATAATGGTAGAAAAGAGACTCTGGGAAAGCTGGGACTACAATCCTATGTGTACACATGAAACAGGCTTAAGCAACATGATGCAATCATCCTTAATGGTTAGCAACTGAATCTCTCACTCTTAGGGCACATCAGTGTAGGACTTACAGTTCAACCCTAACCAGCTTTCCAGCCCCAAGGTAAGTAAACAAACATTCCTTTACCTTGAGGAGACTCCGTGACTGCCCCCCACTACAAAACGCAGCAGCTCCC
This sequence comes from Plestiodon gilberti rubricaudatus, assembly GCA_026170595.1. NCBI lineage: Eukaryota > Metazoa > Chordata > Lepidosauria > Squamata > Scincidae > Plestiodon > Plestiodon gilberti. Next base: position 199,764,536 of record JANXHW010000003.1, on the reverse strand, counting down.
CCAACCCCCGTAGGCATGGCTGCATCGGTGCTGGAAGGTTGGTTAGGATTGGGCTGTTAAGACTATGACTGATTACACATCTAACCTCTGCACTCTACACTGCTTTTGTATTCAGCCTGCACAGGTCCCCCATCCGTCAACAAAAAGGGGTATGGATGGGTGTGTTTGTTCGTTAATTCAGGACCAGCCTGGTTGGCACACTATGTATGGCTGGAGACATGATGCTGATGAGGTATTCTTCTGTAATTTCTGCTCTTTTATAGACTTTTCCTCACATTAGCAACAGAAGTGGCAACATGAGGTGCACCCTTACCAAGAGCTATTGCTCACAAACCATTTATTTGTGAATTTGTAAACAATAGCTGTTGAACTATTGCCATGAAAAAAATGGTATAAAAATCATGTACACTGCAATGATTCCAATGTACCACATCTTCTCTCTCTCTCTCTCTCTCTCTCTCTCTCTCTCAAAAAAAAAAAAAGACTGCTCTTTTTTCTTATCCTTCTAGGGAGATAATAAAGATACATATCATTTTTGCAACAGCCTTCTCATAGGTGATGTGATTAAAAATGGACCCATCGCTTTATGTGAAGATGGTGAGAAAGCTTGATTGCAATTTTAGCCCACAAAGCACAAGAGGAGTGGAATGGCTAAAATCACACTTTGTCACACAACAATCACAAGCTGTTATACAGCTTCTGATTTGTGCACCTTTGTTGTCCTCTTGTATCCCAATAGTCACTTACGGTTCCGGATGGTGATCTTCCGCTGCCTGTATTCAATCCCCAGCACTGGTTCATTCTGTCCTCTTTTCTTAGCAACAATTCGGACTTCCCGTTGGATGTCATTACAGTCAATGGAAGGATCCTGTCCAATAGCTAGGCCTGCCTGATAGGCTGCAAACAAAGCGACAAAGTACCCAAGCGCCAGTTCATTTAAATCTTTCCCAGTGTGAATATTCAAACTGTGCTGACCCTTAAAAGTCTGGAAAAGTACCATTTACATTGCTCACTTAACAGTGGTGGCACCAGCAAAAAAATTATGCATGTGCATATATAGATTACCAAAAGGCAAAAGTAAAACTTTGGGGCACATTAGGGTGACAGAGCTATCACTCATTGAATGAAGGCTTAGCTCTCAGGGTACATCATAGAAAGAAGAGAAAAAGATGAAAATGTCAGAAATGTTACAGCTCAAACACAGAAATCATTCAAACAATGCTTATCATTCAAGCAATGCAAACAATGCCCAAATGTGTGAGGTCATTTGGAGTATTGGTAGGCTCCAGGGCCATGTTTCTATGTTTCCTTTCCACCTGTCTTTATGATAATGATGACCGCCTGCCAGTCAAGTCGTAATCAATATTATTTTATTACCGATTCTGTGGGGGAAGTAATCTGAGCTATGAACAATTGTTGTTGTTCCTTGTGTAACATAGGCAAAGTGTTCCTTCAAAAATGTATTTTATTATTAAAGTAAAGCTTTTCAGAGCTGGCTCTTATTAATCATACACTTTACTTTATTTATTTATTTTTCACATTTTATACCGCCCTTCCTCCAAGGAGCTCAGAGTGGTGTACATATTTCCTCCCCTCCTTTTTGTCCTCACAACAACCCTGTGAGGTAGGTGGGGCTGAGAGATAGTGACTGGCCCAAGGTCACCCAGGAAGCTTCGTGGCTGAGCGGGGATTTGAACCTGGATCTTCCAGGTCTAAGTCCGACTCCCAAACCACTACACCAAATTGGATTTTTCTTGCAGTAGAAAGTATTGGACCAGAGTGGAATATCTGCCAGAGTGGGGGATTTTCTTCCTAAAACCACAGTCACAAGGTCTCTTTCCCTGGGCTTTAGTCGTTCCAACAATATTGGAACATCTGAGAAGAAACAGGATGGGTTAAAAAGCAGAGGCAGCTAAGAACTAGAATGGAATCCTATGGAATGATGTTGCTCTGCCAGTTTCAATTCAAGAGCTCCAGGGATGACTGTCAGCCCTTTGGATTCAGGGATAGCACAGCTGCATTCCCTGGGAAGTGCCCCTCCTCCTGCCTCTTTTTGCTTGTGGAGACTAGTGGTAGCACTCACCAGCAGAGTAGTAGTCAAGAATGGGATCTTTGCAGAAGGACTTAAAGAGCCAAGTAACTACCACATCCTGCAATGGTGCGGAGGTACTGTAGTCACACCGGAGCGTCACAGAAGCAAATAAAGTCGTATAGCGCTCAGTATAGGGCACAGTCACCAGAACAGAGAGATAACCTGCAACAAAGAACATGGTTCATCAACAGGTGTGGAAAGTTACACAAAAAGCCACCCTTCAGGAAAAGTGTACCATCTCCACTCCCAGCAGGGTGAATGCAAGTAGTCAAAGAATGGTTAGTACAATAATGTTTTCTATAGGCTGGCTTATTTATTGGATGCTTGGGATATATGCTATGATTTCTGGTTCTCAGGATGATGCCTAGTTGTCAACTGCTACTTCCAATTGAAGGCCATCATGGGGGTAAGCATTTTTCCTCATCACTAGGCAATCAACCCTACCTAGCACTCATGGACCATAGTTTTGCTGATCCCTGGATTTGTTAGGGTTGTGGAAAGCAGCAGCGGGTGCCATCAAATTAAGAAACATCAGTGGTGGGGCAGATATGAAGGGGATGAAAGAACACATCAGCATTACATAAGAACATAAGAACATAAGAAGAGCCCTGCTGGATCAGGCCAAAAGCCCATCTAGTCCAGCTTCCTGTGTCACACAGTGGCCCCACCAGATGCCTCAGGGAGCACACGAGACAACAAGATACCTGTGTCCAGTCGCCACTCCCTTGCACCTGGCACAGAGAAAACCCACTTCTAAAAACCAGGAGGTTACTTATGGCTTGTAACCTGTGATGGTCTTTTCCTCCATGAATCTGTCCAAACCCCTTTTAAAGGCATCTAGGCCAGATGCCATCACCACATCCTGTGGCAAGGAGTTCCACAGATGAATTACACGCTGGGTAAATAAATATTTTCTTTTGTCGGTTCTAACTCTCCCTCCACTCAATTTTAATGCATGTCCCCTGGTTCTGGTGCTGTGCGAGAGGGAGAAGAATTTCCCTCTATCCACTCTCTCCATCCCATGCATAATTTTATAAGTCTCAATCATGTCCCCCCTCAGGCGCCTTTTTTTAGGCTGAAAAGCCCCAGACGCTGTAGCCTTTCCTCGTAAGGGAGGTGCTCCAGCCCATGAATCATTCTGGTCGCTCTTTTCTGCACCTTTTCCAATTCAACTATATCCTTTTTGAGGTGTGGTGACCAGAACTGGACACAATACTCCAGATGTGGCCTTACCATCGATTTGTACAAAGGCAGAATGATATTGGCCGTTTTATTCTCAATCCCTTTTTTAATGATCCCGAGCATGGAATTGGCCTTCTTCACAGCCGCCGCACACTGGGTCGACACTTTCATCGACCTGTCCACCAGCACCCCAAGATCTCTCTCTTCATCCGTCACAGACAACTCAGAACCCATTAGCGTATATGTGAAATTTTGGTTTCTTGCCCCAATGTGCATCACTTTGCACTTACTTACATTGAAGCGCATCTGCCATTTTGCTGCCCATTCTCCCAGTTTGGAGAGGTCCTTCTGGAGCTCTTCACAATCCCTGCTGGTCTTCACCACCTGGAAAAGTTTAGTGTCATCTGCAAACTTGGCCACCTCACTGCCTATCCCCGACTCCAGGTCATTTATGAATAAGTTGAAAAGCACCGGTCCCAAGACCGATCCTTGGGGCACACCGCTTTTCACCTCTCGCCATTGTGAAAATTGCCCATTGACTCCCACTCGCTGTTTCCTGGTCTTCAACCAGTTCCTAATCCACAAGAGGACCTGCCCTCTTATTCCCTGACTGTGGAGTTTTCTCAGGAGCCTTTCATGAGGGACCGTGTCAAACGCCTTCTGAAAATCCAGATATATAATATCCACGGGTTCGCTCGCATCCACATGCCTGTTGACCTTTTCAAAAAATTCTAACAGGTTTGTGAGGCAAGACTTCCCCTTGCAGAAGCCATGCTGACTCTCCCTCAGCAGAGCTTGTTCTTCTATGTATTTTAAGATTTTATCCTTAATTAGACTTTCCACCATCTTCCCCGGAACAGATGTTAGGCTGACCGGCCTGTAGTTTCCCGGGTCCCCCCTCCTTCCTTTTTTAAAGATTGGCGTGACATTAGCTATCCTCCAATCCTCTGGCACAGTGGCCGTTTTAAGGGACAAGTTGCATATTTGGGTCAAGAGGTCAGCAACTTCATTCTTGAGTTCCTTCAGAACGCTTGGGTGGATGCCATCCGGGCCTGGTGATTTATTGATCTTTATTTTGTCAATTAAGTCTGAGACGTCTTCTCTTTTAACCTCTATTTGACTTAATTCTTTAGTCAGGGGAGACCGTTCCGGCAGCGGTATTTGCCCGAGGTCTTCTGCCGTGAAGACAGATGCAAAGAACTCATTTAATTTCTCTGCAGTCTCCAAGTCCCCTTTTATCACCCCTTTCTCTCCCTCACCATCCAGCGGACCCACCGTTTCCCTGGCAGGTTTCCTGCTTCTAACATATTTGAAGAAGCTTTTATTATTCCCTTTTATGTTGCCTGCCATACGTTCCTCAAAGTCTTGCTTGGCCTCCCGTATCATCTTTTTACACTTCTTTTGCCACAGTTTGTGCTCCTGTTTATTTTCCTCACTAGGGCAAGACTTCCATTTACGGAAGGAAGCTTCCTTGCCTTTTATAGCCTCCTTAACTGTGCTTGTTAGCCATGCCGGCATCCTCCTGGACTTGGTCGAGCCCTTCCTCCTTTGTGGGATACACTCCCGCTGGGCCTCTATGACTGTTGTTTTAAACAGCCTCCATGCACTCTGGAGCGATTGGACTCTTTTTACCTTCCCTTTCAGCTTTTTTTTAACTAGTCTCCTCATTTTGGGGAAGTCTGCCCTTCGGAAGTCAAGGGTTTTCGTGTCAGATTTGCTCGGCACTCTCCCCCCGACATGCATGGCGAAACAGATTGCAGCATGGTCACTATTCCCCAACGGTTCGGTAACATTTACCTCCCTGACCAGGTCTTGAGTGCCACACAATATCAAGTCCAGAGTCACCTGTCCTCTGGTCGGTTCCGTGACAAGCTGCTCTAAGGCACAGTCATTTAACATATCCAGAAATCCAGTCTCTCTTTCATGACCTGAGCATGAATTGACCCAGTCGATGTGAGGATAATTGAAGTCCCCCATGACTACAACCCTGTCTCTCATTGACACCTCCCTGATTTGCTTCCTCATTTCAAGATCCCCTTCAGGTTTTTGATCTGGAGGACGGTAGCATGCCCCTACTATTACATCACTCTTTGAGCCTGGTAATCTAACCCACAGTGATTCTACGGAGGAGTCAGAGCCCCCCTCCAGCTCTACTCTGGTGGATTCTACCCCCTCTTTGACATAGATGGCCACCCCACCTCCAACACGCCCCTCTCTGTCCCTCCTATAGAGTTTATATCCTGGAATTGCAGTATCCCACTGGTTCTCCGCATTCCACCAGGTTTCTGTTATACCTACTATGTCAATGTTTTCCCTAGCCACCAAACATTCCAGTTCTCCCATCTTAGCCCGTAGACTTCGGGCATTTGCATAAAAGCACTTATATACCTGGTCCCACAAGAAGGGCTGCATATTTGCACCTTTATTCCTGCAGCCTTCTGTCCTGCTAGACTGGCTGTCATGTCCCATCACGCTACCACTCCCAATTTTTACTCTGCTATTACTTGACTGTTCCCCATCCTCTGCACCCTCATTCCCTAGGGATGAGGAGTCCCGAACCGGATGCCCCTCGGCTCCTGTCGGCTTTCCCCCAGGAGTCCGTTTAAAAGCTGCTCTGCCACCTTCTTAATGTTACACGCCAGCAGTCTGGTTCTGTTTTGGTTCAAGTGAAGCCCGTCCCTCTTGTACAGGCCCGGCTTGTCCCAAAACGTTCCCCAGTGCCTAACAAACTTAAACCCCTCCTCCTGACACCAGTGTCTCATCCACGCATTGAGACCCCTGAGCTCCGCCTGCCTAGGTGGCTCTGCGCGTGGAACAGGTAGCACTTCTGATAACGCTACCTTTGGGGTCCTGGATTTGAGCTTCCTACCTAGCAATCTAAATTTGGCCTCCAGGACCGCCCGGCTACATTTCCCCACGTCGTTGGTGCCAACATGCACCACAACCGCTACCTCCTCCCCAGCACTCTATACCAGCCTATCTAGACGAGAGGTGATGTCCGCAACCTTCGCACCAGGTAGGCAAGTCACCATGCGGTCCTCACATCCATCACTGACCCCCCTCTCTATGTTCCTTATAGAGTCACCCACGACAAGAAGCCCCCTTCGCCCCCTCCCCAGAGGAGTATCCATAGTGCGACTGGATACAGGCCCATCACCTGAAGAAGGGGTCCCCACTGTGGGATTGTTTCCCTCTTTTCCAGAGCGACGTCCTCCAGCCCTGAGACTCCCTTTCCTGGCAGCTGAGGAGCTGGCCAACTGAGGGTGGGACGATGCCTCCACGTCCCGAGAAGTCTCACCCTGGTTCCTCTCTACCTGTCTCTGCTTCTCCAGGTCAGCAACCGTGGCTTCAAGGGAGCGAACCCGTTCCCTGAGAGCCTGGAGCTCTTTGCACCGAGCACACACCCATGACTTGTGCCCAAGAGGCAGATAGTCATACATGTGACACTCAGTGCAAAACACTGGGTAGCTCCCACCCCTCTGCTGGCTGTCTGACTGCATAGCTTTTGAGTGTAAGTTATGGATTTATCAAAGTTTGGGTACCTTAATGTTGTTGGAGCTCTCCTCTCTTCAAGGTTGTTGGAGCTCTCCTCTCTTCCTCTCTCCTCTCCACAGAGGAGAAGTGCCGGGCAGTGTGTGGGGCCTGGCTTCCTCACCCCGCTGCTGAACTCGCCCAGCTGCTTAACTCGCTGTGTCTTTTTTACCTTGCCACTTTGTCCCAGTGAGGCCACTCGCTGCTCCTGAAAAAGGAGCCATTGAGCCAAGGGGAGGGAGAAGACGCACAGAGACAGATCTTTGTTGAGAATAACCTTGTGGTAAGAGCTGCTCTGGCCTTGTATTCCCTCACACTGAGGTAGGGACATGTAAGAGTTTCACAACTGGAGAAAGCAACTTCTTCAGGTTGTCCAAGGCTGTAGAAAATTATGGTTGGAGCATCATTACCCCTGCTAAAACTCTGGTGTTCCACAATTAATCCACAGGATGTATACTGTATCTACAGGATGGTTTCAGTCACATTCATACAGTAGAACACCCTGCCCCAATTAATACATTCACTGACTAGGGCAACACTCCACTAGTGTAGTAAAGAAGTAGGGCAAACCTTTCCTCTCCACCACCATGCAGATAGTCCCAATGTGAACCTGGCATGACCTTCCTCCAATTTTTGAGGGAGAAAAGAAATCACATAAATTAGATCTCTAAGAGATCAGATGCTCTTGCATTCACACTAGGGAGCTAGATGCGTGGTGGAGGGGATGGCTTAAGATATTTCTCCAGATTTAGACAATCATAGTGGATTTTAACTGCCTGATGAAAAGAGGTTGCAGCCAGGTGTAAAGTGTGTAGGTTTTGCCTCAAACACAAATGGATCACTTTTAAAAGGGTTTTTAAATACACATTATGTTAGTTAAACCTTTGTTCCTCTTATCATGGGTAAATAAGATAATACAAGAAAAGTATTTGCAGCATTAGTAATATCAAAGATAGCAAGTACTTGAGATAACACAATATAAATAAGGTGCTGTGCTAAATAGACATTCTCTCAGCGGCATTGCCTCTGTGGATTCAACTAAAATAGGATTTCTTAGGTAGAGAGACTAAAGAGATATATAGCATGTTTTGATGTATATTTGATGCACACAGTTCTTCAAAAAGCATATTAGACATTTTCTCTTTATTTGGTAGGGACCACTAAATATGGTCAAGTTCTTGATCTTTCTGTACACTAAAATGTGAAAAAAAATGTTGATGGTATTACAGATTTTTTTTTAATTGAAGTCTTTTGTTGATCCTGTACCACATACAATATGGTGGGTTTTTTTCTCGTTTCAAAAGCTTCTGGGTATCGGACCTCAGGCACGGAGGTTTTCAATGCCACAGAGCTCGGAAAGTGCCAGTAAGAGGCTTGCGATGGGCAGGAGGGCCTTTTTCAGCACACAAAATTTGTACACTTCACCTTCACTCACCGGCCGAGCCTCTTGCCAGCACTTTCTGAGCTCCGCGGCATTGAAAACCTCAGTGCCTGAGCTCCGACCACGAGTTTTTTTGGGGAGGGGGGGGCTGGGGTTCCAACTGATGGCGTACCACCAGAGGTACCCAAATGTACCACTGCTGGTACGCGTACCACCAGTTCAGAACCCCTGCTTTACACCACACTGGCAGTAATGTTGCCATATCTTATTTAAGAACATAGGAAGAGCCCTGCTGGATCAGGCCAAAGTCCCATCTAGTCCAGCTTCCTGTATCTCACAGTGGCCCCACCAGATGCCTCAGGGAGCACACAAGACAACAAGATACCTGTATCCTGTTGCCATTCCCTTAAATCTGGCATTCACACATAGAGGTAACCTATCTTATTGAAAAACAGTGTACATTTGCACTTATGAACTTACTTATTTGTAATAACATACTTATTTGTAAATTAGATATATGGCCTGGAAATAAAATAAACATTCCAATATATGGAAGTGTTCATAGTTCCATCTCACCTTCCCCCTTTGACTTGCAAGAGAAATAAGTTGCCTTTGTATACTTACAAGTGGAAAACAGAAAAATGGCCACACAGATTATTGGCCTAAGATCTTTTACTTTTTTCAACTCTCCTCCCAAAAGATTTCAAGCCCCCCTCCCCGCTTTTAAAACAAATCCAGAAGTCTGGAGAGATCCGAAACACGAGAAAGCTATTGTTACAAAAGCGCACGCAGGAAAGGGTCCGGTGGGGCGATCGATCACCTACCAGCAACCCGTGAAACACCAAGAGAGGAAAAGACGAAGACCAAAGAGATCAGGAAGCAACTCTTTTTGCCACCCTCCCTCCCTCAACGCACCTGCTGGGAACCAGGTGAGGCCGACAAGCAACAGCACTTGCGGTTGCCACTGCCAGGTCCAGGCCATGACGCCTCCTCCCACCGCCAGGAGCCTCTGTGCAGATTCCCGCCCGTCCTTCCTTGGCTTGGCGCTACTCCCAACTCAACGAGATTCCTCTTGGAGAGTTTTTTTCCGTTTCTGCCTGGGAGGCTGGGCGTGTTTTTTTTTTCCCTGGAGAGGAGCAACTACAAGCAAACCACGACTTCCTTCCTCCGGCACCTGTTGCTGCGGCACTTCCCCATTTCCTACTGCTGCGCCCTCCAGAGTCCAGCTAACCCAGCAGGTGCCGCGCTCGCCTCCTCCCTTCCTTCCTTGCTCGCTACCTGCCGCGCAGCGCTCCTCCCTCCCAGACAGACACTACTGCCTTCCCTAAAATCGCTGAATTGCAAATATCCAAAACCAAAACCAACCCAGGATCTAAGTTAAGCCAAGCAAAACAAATACAATCAGCTCTGCTGCCAGATCCCCTGTATGTATACTAGAAAATAACGTTGACTTCAGTGCGGCTGACACAAAAGTAATTTTTTTAAAAAAGTTTATTTAAAACACTAATGCCCCTCATTTCTACCACTGTGACGTGACACCGCACCCCCCCCCTTACAGCAAAATTAAAAACACAAGTGTGTAGGGGAGTGCAGCCCTCTCCACAATGCACAGTCGGGTGCGTCTGCAATCAGTGGGTCAGCATTTGCAGGCACGGTTCAGAATAAGAAAAACCCTCAAGCCCTGCTGAATCAGGCCAAATGACTATCTTGCCCTACATCTCGTTTCCTACAGTAGCCCACAAGCAGGAGACAAACGCAAACTGCTCCCTACTACTGGTATTAAAATTAAAAGTCATTTGTTAAAAGAGTAACGGCCCGCATGATCCCGTGCAGCGTCTGACGCCCCTATGCTCACGCATTTCGATGAGTGACAGCACAGATAACTGTTACAGCACACAGGATCATGCTGTTAATGTTTTCTTAACTGCTCCTGTACAAGCTGTCATTACACCTCCCCGCCAATTAACAGTATAACAAAATTAAAGATGTGTAGGGTTATAAGAGGCTCCCCGCCTTAACAAGTTGAGTTGCTAACTTTTTCCCCAGGGCAGGGCTCCATTACCTTTAACAGCTGCATGACTGATTGGAGGAAAGTCAGCAGGTGAATTTATTTTTTCGGTTCCCACCACTGTAAGTTGCACGCTGCTGCGCTTAGGTGTTAAGGCAGAGAATCTCTGGGTTAGATAACGTTGGCAACCGTATAACAGAGGATTCTTTTTTAACCTCTTAAAAATTAGCCGGAGAGACTCCCCCCCCCATGGGAAAAAATACCTGTCAATTTCTACCTGTTACTCTCTGGTAATTATAGAGATATCATATGGAGTCTCTGTTCATAAAATAAAAGCATACTGTACACTTACTTGGGAGGGAGGAAACCCCGTTGAATTCAGGGGAACTGTTCAGTTATTATACATGCATAGTATCGAGAGCACCCTTGAACTCTACATAGTTGTGACAACGGCTGGGGCCATACAGTTCAAATACACCCTGTATTTGCAATTGCAAGGTGCTATTGCCAATCTGTTAAAACAAATATTTTTGCTTTTTCCTACAATACCTCTGAATATTCACAAGTTTGACACCTTTGTACCTATAGTACAGCTTATATTACGTGAAAACACAAAACATGTGTTTTCCCCATTGTTCAAAGATCAAGAAAAATAGGCTCCGCTCCGCCCACTTTTCGACCACCTTTCTTATTACGGTAGTCGGAGCAGGCGCCTTAGCCCACGCAGTGTTTGAACTCCACTTCCCAGAAATCTTAGTGTGCCTTGAATTGGTTGCTTAGCAACTAGCAAACCAGCAATGGAGCCGACAGGGGAGCGCGAGGCAACAAATTCAAAAGGTATTGCTGATAGTTTACCATTACCCCAATCACCCGACAGAGCTGCCGGCGTGTAGTCTCCGCCCGAAACTGCCGCTTTCCTTCTGTAACGTAGAAATACTGCAATGTGTGTAGTAGCCCTGCGTTCTCACTGTTAGAGGAACAGTAATTAACAGTGCAGTCCTATACTGCCTTACTGAGAAGTAAGTCCCATTGTATTCAGTGAGGTTTACTCCCAGGAAAGTGTATAAGATTGCAGGCTTACCTTTTGGATGTTTTTTAGCAATGATCCACGAACGTTCTTGCTATTTTTTTTCCTACTGTGAGGGTTGTCTGGAAAATAATATCTACCATTGGAGATTGCAGAGAAATTAAATGAGTTCTTTGCATCTGTCTTCACGGCAGAAGACCTCGGGCAGATACCGCTGCCTGAACGGCCACTCCTGACTAAAGAATTAAGTGAAATAGAGGTTAAAAGAGAAGACATCTTAGACTTACCGGTAATTGACAAATTAAAGATCAATAAGTCACCGGGCCCAGATGGCATTCACCCAAGAGTTCTGAAGGAACTCAAGAATGAAGTTGCTGATATCTTGACAAAAATATGCAACTTGTCCCTTAAAACGGCCACTGTGCCAGAGGATTGGAGGATAGCTAATGTCATGCCAATCTTTAAAAAAGGAAGGAGGGGGGACCCGGGAAACTACAGGCCGGTCAGCCTAACATCTGTTCCAGGGAAGATGGTGGAAAGTCTCATTAAGGATAAAATCTTAAAATACATAGAAGAACAAGCTCTGCTGAGGGAGAGTCAGCATGGCTTCTGCAAGGGGAAGTCTTGCCTCACAAACCTTTTAGAATTCTTTGAAAAAGTCAACAGGCATGTGGATGCGGGCGAACCCATGGATATTATATATCTGGATTTTCAGAAGGCGTTTGACACGGTCCCTCATCAAAGGCTCCTGAAAAAACTCCATAGTCAGGGAATAAGGGGGCAGGTCCTCCTATGGATTAGGAACTGGTTGAAGACTAGGAAACAGCGAGTGGGAGTCAAAGGGCAATTTTCACAATGGCGAGAGGTGAAAAGCGGTGTGCCCCAAGGATCGGTCTTAGGGCTGGTGCTTTTCAACTTGTTCATAAATGACCTGGAGTTGGGGATAAGCAGCGAGGTGGCCAAGTTTGCGGATGACACTAAACATTTCCGGTTGGTGAAGACCAGCAGGGATTGTGAAGAGCTCCAGAAGGATCTCTCTAAACTGGGAGAATGGGCAGCAAAATGGCAGATGCGCTTCAATGTAAGTAAGTGTAAAGTGATGCATATTGGGTCAAGAAATCAAAACTTCACATACACACGCTCATGGGTTCTGAGCTGTCTGTGACGGATCAAGAGAGAGATCTTGGGGTACTGGTGGACAGGTCGATGAAAGTGTCGACCCAGTGTGCGGTGGCTGTGAAGAAGGCCAATTCCATGCTTGGGATCATTAAAAAAAGGGATTGATAATAAGACGGCCAATATTATTATGCCGTTGTACAAATCGATGGTAAGGCCGCATCTGGAGTATTGCGTCCAGTTCTGGTCGCTGCATCTCAAAAAGGATATATAGTGGAACTGGAAAAGGTGCAGAGGAGAGCGACCAAAATGATTAGTGGGCTGGGTCATCTCCCTTATGAGGAAAGGCTACAGTGTTTGGGGCTCTTCAGTCTAGAAAAAAGGCGCCTAAGGGTGTCAAAGGCGCCTGAGGGAAAAAAGGTGTCAAAAGACATGATTGAGACGTATAAAATTATGCATGGGATGGAGAGAGTGGATAGAGATTGGACAGATTTATGGAGGAAAAGTCCATCACAGCTTACAAGCCATGGTGGGGAAAAGCAACCTCCTGGTTGTAGGAGTAGGTTTTCTCTGTGCCAGGTTCAAGGGAGTGGCGACTGGATACAGGTATCTTGTTGTCTTGTGTGCTCCCTGAGGCATCTGGTGGGGCCACTGTGTGATACAGGTAGATGGACTAGATGGGCCTTTGGCCTGATCCAGCAGGGCTCTTCTTATGTTCTTATATTCTTATGAGTGTAGAATTTGTATCTTGTGTTGCTCATATAATTCCTGTCTGAGGATCTAACCATACTATTTGATTTTGTTTGCAGACCAGGATGAACACCGAGGAGAAGAAAAAGAGTCTTTACCTGCAGAGGAAAGCAAGGCATCTGACGGTAAGAATTCCTTGCAACTTCAGGTGGCATTTGCTATGCAGCATAAAAATACCCATGATAGACACAGACACACAGTAATCCTTTCCTATGCTTTGGAGAGATTCATCCCCTAGTGTCTTTACTATTCAAGGTATCAAAGGACAGGGATAATGTGTTCTATCCTGTCTTATGCTGTGTCCACTCTTTTTACTCAGGACCAGTCTGCTATGGGGTGAGTATATGTTTTCTGACTGTTTTCAGGCCTCTTACAGACCCTAAATTGGTGGATTCTCATTATGCTTCAATAGCATCCATTGCCATTATTTTTGAACAAAATACTGCAGCAGAATACCCAGTTAAAATGTACTTCTCATCTTATTTACGGCCCAATCCTATTCCCACGACACCCGGAGAGCAAGGAGTGCTGGCAGGAAGGCCTGTGCCGTCCGCTGGTGCTGAAACCAGTGGACCGCACGCTGGAGCAGGTAAGAGCTGCTTCAAGTGACGCGGAGGCTGGGGAGGGGGAGGGGGAGGAGACCTCCAACCTGCTCCTTTTTAGCACTGAATAGTGTGGGCCACCCGGCCCCGCTGCTTTGGCGCTGGTTGGGATTGGGCTGCCCATGTTACAAACAAGTGTGCGTAGATGTTTTTAGCTTTGCCTTGTTTGTTCAGATTTTCATAGGCTGAGGTTCAAACTTAATTAATGCATTTCAGTTTTGTATTTATAATATAAAAAGGGACTTCCTATCTTGTTTGCCCTCAGATTTAGGCTGCAATCCTATACACATTTACTTGGGAATATGCCCTGCTGAATCCAGTGGGACTTACGTTTGAGTAAACATGCATAGGATCGTGCTGTTAGAAGACTGACATTGCAATCTTTTGCTGAAATTGTGCCAGTGTCACTGTGATGTCCATCAGTATCCTAAGCCTGTTCAGCCCAATGTGGGGGGGGGGGGGAGGCAGAAACAAGAGCCCAGGTAACTCCATGCTGGTGTAGCCCTCCCAGTAACTCTGCCAGTATCGATGGAAATTCTGGCACAGCCTACCAAACATGGGGTAGAGGTCCAATGTTGGCGTGATGTCAGCTGGATGTTGGCCCAACATGTAAAGAGCCAATTACCACAACCTACTCAACCCCAATGCCAGCAGCCAGAGAAGCACTGCCAGTGTGAACCAAATAGAGATTTGTGGCAGGTGCAGGTCGAATGAATGGCCACCACTAGGACAATACCCCCCCCCCCCGCAGTCCCCAGAAATGACTAATGCAACAGCCACAATGGTCTCTCACTCACTCACTCACTCACTCACACACACACGACTCTCACTCACTCTCTCTCTCACACACACATGTCTCTCTCTCTCACACACACACACACACGACACAAGAGTGCTACACTACCTCCTCCAGGAGCATGACTGGTTGATGCCAGCTGATGTAAGAAACAGCTAGGATGGGGAGAAAGAATCCCTATCTGCTTACAAAGCAACAAGAAGTCTGTTCAGATCAATGTTTTCATTGTACAATCTCAAAGATGTAGCAGTATTTGAAAGAGAAAGAGAAGTGGGGTCACCAAATATCTCATGCCAGCAGGGCTCTTGTGCCTTTGCAAGTTATCTGACAGACAGCCAAGTAGCAGGTGTCAGTGAAGTCTGGCTACACCGGTTAGTTCACTGTCTGTCATGGAGTTTGCAAACCACAGCGGCCTGTGTCTGGCACAGGTAGGTTAGCAACCTCATGGAGGATCAGATCACACTGGTCAGTGTTGCCAGGCATACTGCAGGCTTCCCTTGTGGTCTGGCTGGCTGGCCATGTGGAGGAGCCTGTGTCCTCTTCCTCTGTTGGACAGCTGCCTATGGACAGCAAAGAAAAACACAGAGAGCTTAGCAAGACTTAGCGTCATCAGCAGCACATGGTCTCTGGATTGGAATGCATGCTCAGTGCTTGTGAGGAAGAGATATGCTACTTGGATGTACATGCAGTAGTGTCCTGTTGGTGGTGAGAGCACAGTGGCTTAGAGCATTGTTGTTAAAATTTTAAGATTTTGTAGCAGTGTGGTTCCATAGCCCCAACCCCCTAAAAAATATGTAGAGGTGGGAGTATATTCTTTATTAGAACCACCAATGTTCAAAAACCTGTATGTCAACTTTCCAGTTACAGAGAACTCTTCATCTGACATTTTCCAAGTTAAAAAAATCAAAATGGAATAAAAAAATAAAAATCATAATATTATTTATCTGAATTAGACGTATGCTCAGTATATAGAGTGTTGGTTGGAGCAAGTGGGTCTTGAAGGTTGATGCATGGACTCTGTCGAATGGACTACAAATTATCTGAATTTGTTGAAAGCATTGGAACCTTTGGGGGGGGGGGGAAGAGAACAAACATTTTCAATATGATATAGCCAAACTTTCTTCAGTAAAGAAATACGAAGAAAGCTTATTTGTGGGGTATCTTTCTATTTCTAGTACAAATGTTATTATAATATGTATGTGCTGGCTGTCCTTGGGGACTCACTTGCCTGGAATACCATTGTTTGTGAATTTAGCCTTCTGTAGATACAGCTGCGGTACGATGCAACTATGGTAGATGAAAAAGGTATTGTTGAAATAATAAGAACATAAGAAGAGCCTGCTGAATCAGGCCAAACGCCCATTTAGTCTAGCTTCCTGCAGCCCACAGACAACAGACAGCACACAAGACAACAAGATACCTGTATCCTGTCACCACTCCCTTGCATCTGGCATTAAGAGATAGCCTATTGCTAAAACCTGGAGGTTGCTTATCCCCATCATGGCTTGTAACCTGTGATGGACTTTTCCTCTGTCCAAACCCCTTTTAAAGGCATCCAGACCAGGTGCCATACCACATCCTATGACAAGGAGTTCCATAGATTAATTACATGCTGGGTAAATAAATATTTTCTTTTGTCCGTTCTAATTCTCCCGCCACTCAATTTTAGTGGATGTCCCCTAGTTCTAGTGTTGTGAGAGAGGGAAAAGAACCTCTCTCTATCCACTCTCTCCATCCCATGCATAATTTACAATGATTCAAATCATTGGGCTGTTGAGATGATGCTTCTTCAGCCAGACTGGCCTCAAATGATAAAGGACATGAACACTCATGATCTGTGTACATCCTAGCCCTTCCCCACTCTTCTGGGAGCGTTTGGGGACATGTTCCCTTAATTGTGTGGTTTGAATGAACCATCCCTCTACACATGCAGATGCAGCCCATGTAGGGGGCTGTTTGGGAGGAGAGGAGGAACTCGGATGTGCACATCAGGAGTGTGCAAATCATGGGGTAAAGAAGTATTGTCCAAACAGGCTCATTGCCAAGAAACTGCTGCTGGACACTGTATGCTTTGAATTGTCCCTTAGCAATTTGTTAGAATATGTGTTATAGTTTGCCACAGTCCGATTCTCTAGATGGGAAACTGAGGGCCCAATCCTATCCGACTTTCCAGCGCTGGTGCAGTGGGTGTGCAGTGCAGCCTGCAGTGGGGTGGGCAATCATGGAGGACTCCTCAAGGTAATGTAATGTTTGTTCCCTTACCTTGAGGCTGCATCTGTGCTGGAAAGTTGGATAGGATTGGGCCCTGAGGCACAAATGTGTTCTGAAGACAAGTGAAGCTGGAATGTGCACTTGGGTCTCTCAGCCCAGTGTTCAGTATGTTATTGGTAGTCTCAGCTAGGCATTTCTTTGTCACTGCTTTAGCTCAGTGTATGTTTTATAATGTAGTCTGCTGTTCCTTGGTATGCATGTTGCTTCATAATTTCAATTAATTTTATTTTCAGGGGAGATAGGTAAACACTTTAGCATCTTTACTGAAGGAAGGAGGCAAGATAGTTATAATGTTCTTATTTGCAGATAAAGGCTCACCCTCTGCTGAGGGCCAGGAAGAAGAAAAGCCAGATGAAGATGATTATGGTGATTATGAGGATGACCAAGGCAGCGAGGGTGAGTTTTGCCAGGTTTGTCCTGTGGGCTCAGGACACATACAATGAAATTAACCACTTCTTTCAAATTTTGAACAGTTGGTTGCATTATCTAGGATTTAATATAGAACCAACAATTAAGATTAGTGGGCTGGGATTTTTTTAATTAATCATTTTCAGAAAAGTACAAAAACACACGTACATACATATGCAATGCATAAAAAATACAACTAACCACAACTAACCAAACAGACCATATCAAAAATGTATACATGAAAATAACCTTACAGTGCAGTGACCTAAGGGGCACTCTCCATCAAACCAAGGCCTAATCCCATAATCAGACCAAAGTCAAAATCTGGTTTTCAGGTAGGTTTTTAAGTGCCATTACCTACTTCAGACTAGTGCTGGTACAAAGACACCAACTGTGCTTACACAACAGTGCAGTGATTATTAAGCCTGAACCTATTAGCTAATTTGCCTGCATTCTGGCCCATAAGACTTGGCCTCCAGGCAATGTTATTCATGTGTCATTGCACAAACTGGTTTTTCTATGATGTCAGGTAGAATTCAAAATACAGATTTCCCTCCAAACCCT
The DNA here is from genome assembly GCA_026170595.1 of Plestiodon gilberti rubricaudatus. NCBI lineage: Eukaryota > Metazoa > Chordata > Lepidosauria > Squamata > Scincidae > Plestiodon > Plestiodon gilberti. The sequence continues at coordinate 199,746,808 of JANXHW010000003.1, read as the reverse complement.
TTACATGAAAAAGAGCCAGAAGGGCAGTTCTGTTTAAAATTCCCTTCCTCCAGAAGGAATAACTGAATGGGAAGGAGTTAAGCGGCCTTCCTTAAAGTGTGTTCTGTGTGGGCAGTTGTAGTAGACAGAGAAGAGTTGCGTCACTGCTGGATTGCATTGTTGAACTGCTTGAGAGAAATATTGCTATCAACGTTGTCCTTGTAAATAATGGTTTACTTCTCCCCATATACAGTAGCCCCCCCCATATCCACAGACTCAGTTTCCACGGTTTCAATTATCCGTGGTTCTCAAATTCCTCCTTCGCACTAATGACTCACCTCCCTTTATTTGCAAACACTTTGCAAAAGGAAGCTTTAAGAACGCTAGACTCGTAGCCGCTAGGAACGCTAGAAGAGGCAACAGCAAGAACACTAACAGGAAGCGGACAGCAGAGGAAGCAGACAACAGCAAGAACGCTAGACTCTACTTCCTGTTAGCATTCTCGCTGTTGCCTCCTCTAGTGTTTCTCTAGGCTAGCGTTCTTGCTGTCTGCTTCCTTCTCCAAAAATCTTCCTTTTGCAAAGTGTTTGCAAACAAACTGCTGTCCGCTTCCTGTTAGCGTCGTGCTCAGGACTCATCTCTCTTTGTTTTGAAGTGAAGCCACAGTAAGTAAGTATTAGGGTTCGCTAATATCCGTGGTTTCGGGTATCCACAGTAGCAGCAGGAACATATCCCCCTGCAGATACAGGGGATGACGACGGACGCCTGTACTTCATATTGCTTCATTTTCTGGAACTGCTTTATTATCACAATTAAAAGGCAGAAATATTTTACAATTAAGGACATTTGGTTGTAATACAGTAGAATATTCAGATTTCCAATATCTGAGCTCCCATTTAGAAACTGTTCAACATGCATCGTATTGTTCTGTTGGAGAAACAAGGTAAATATATATGTATTATATTGAATATCTATCTGAAATGTATATGCTTTTCTTTATGCTGACATTTTAAAATCCAGAAGAAGAGCAGCCTGCAGAGCTTGAAAAGCCTCCAGAACCAGTGAAGAAGAAGAAAAAAGTAATAGTAGAGAAGAAAATCTCTGAAAATTTCTATTATAACTATGAAGAGTTGTGCTCAATCCCATTTGTGACTCCAGATTCTGGCATACCACTTAATATTCTTGTTCTCAAGTATCCGCTTTCTCCAGTGCTGCATTAGTTGAATTTCCTTTTATAAGTGCAACAAAGCATGATTCAAATCTCATATGAGTGAGAATATAGAGTGGTCCCCCCGAATCTGCAGCTTCAGCATCCGTGGATTTGTCTCAACGCAGATGCTTCGTGGATATGGGGACGGATGGAAAAATGTTTTTAAAAGGGAAAAAAAGGTTAAAACCCGCTTTCCTTACTTTTTTGCTGCAAACCACTCCATTTTCTTGCTTGCACAAGATGAAATCGTGCTCCGGAAGCTTCTTCTGGGTTGCACGACTCCCCTCTCCCAGGCTCACCCAGAATGCATTGCAATGCATCTTGGGGCGAACTTGGATTGGGGCGAACTAGATATTGTTGATTACAACTTCTACCTTACAAGTAGAATTGCAGTACAATGTACCATAGTTACTAGTGTCACTCTGGTTTTTATTAATGGTGTCTTTATTATTACATGTATGGAATAAACCTGGGTCACAGCAGCATTTATTTTCCTTAGTAAGTGTTCCTCAGGCACTCTTTTGGTTATGATTGCACTAAACGGGCAAATCTCCAGGTGCTGGATAGTCAAACACTTGTCTACGTAGCTGGCAACCAACTAGTACTTCTGGACTTGAATTCTAAATACCAGAGATACCTTCGAAGCACAAGTGGTGGAGGAATTGGTGTGGTCACGGTATGATATTTTTGTTTATCTTGTAAATATTTTTCTTGGATTTTCCCTTTGTAGCAAAATAAGCAGGGTTCTTTATGAGACGGTTTCTCTCTCTCTTTCTGAAAACTGTGTATTGCATATATGTGTAGTTTGGCCCTGCATAATTTTTTTTTTTTTAGTATTATTAGCAGCTGTGGGGGATGCCAATCTGGATTGGGACCTCAGTGCATGGTATTTTACCCTTTCCTACCATGCAACAATGTTGATGAAAATCATGCCTCCAAAGCTGCTGTTAGCCCTGGAAGGAAAGTTTCCATTGGTGCCAATAACAGTAGCTTTTGGGGTGCAGTTTTAATTGGGACTGCAGTGTGGTGGGGAAGGGTTAAATACCCCCTCCCCATGGTCTGCAGTCCTGATTGGGAGCCCTGCACCTGCTGTTTACATTTAGGAAAAAAATGCATGACCAAACTATGCAGTTAAGATATTATGTAGTTTTGCCCTCTTCAGAAATTTTTTAACCTGTCATCCATACCAGTGCTTTTCAGCCAGTGGTACTTCACAGGATGACAGATGGTACTTGGTCATGCAGATTGTTCTACATATGTGTGAAATGCTACCGTACCACTGCCTCAGGGGCAGTGTGGCTTTGCCCTCTGTCTGGCCTGACAACATCAGAAATTGAGAGGGCTGAGGCAGCATTATGCTACCAGTAAGGTGCAACAGCCCAGACCATGCCCTTCAAAAGAGGTGCAGGTCAGGCAAAGAGAGTATGGAAAGAATGGAGTCTGGGAACCAGGAGACCAGCAGCAACTGGAGAAAACTCTGTTGCTGCAGGAATAATTATGTGGCAAGCGCCCACACACTCACGTGCATAGCAGCCATCCCCAAGTGGCAGTTGAAAATGGCAAACGCAAAAGGTGTCAGAAATAACGAATGTAGTTTCTTGACAGGATTATAAGCCATGTTCAAAAAGAATTATTTATTTAATTTATTTAAATGAACGCAACGTTTCAATTGTTTCAATTAATCGTTATGTTAATTAAATAAAGAATTCTTTTTGAACATGGCTTATAACCCTGTCAAGAAACTACGTTCATTATTTATAATAGCTGGCCATGAAAGTTTCAAATCTATTTTACAAAAGTTGTCCCTGCAAAAAGCCCCATTCTGCATGGTCTTGTGTTGTTCTAGAGCAGCTGTTCTCAAACATCTTGGTCTCCGGAGCCTTTTACACTCCTAAAAGGAGTTTTGGGGCGCCCCACCGGCACATGCACGGAGTCTCTGGGAGTCCCAGAGTGCTGGTGTAAACCAGGCAGGATGCAGATTGTGGCCACTTATGGTGTGCGCGTGGAGCCCCTGAAGGGGTCTCAGGGAGCCCCAGGGCTTCTAGGAGCACACTTGAGAAACACTGTTCTAGTGGAACATATATTTTTATAACAAATCGGTTAAGTTTTCCTATTGAGCTCTCTCTCTCTTTCTTTTAGAAGTATTTAACAACAAAGTTCAACTGTTGTTCAAGGGATAACCAGATAATTTGGAGTAGGGGAAAGTTCAGAAAGGTGGGCAGTTTGGGTCCACCACTTAGTAATCCTATGGTGGGTAACTTGTAATTCAGTACTTGACTGGAGAGATGCAAAGGAGATTAGTAAAAAGGGTCTTTGCTTCTACCAGGCACACCCTAATAAAACACATTTTGCAGTAGGAGAAAAAGGATGGAAGCCAAACATGCTTATCTATGAATATCCTTCCCTAAAGCCATACAGAATATTACGAGGTAAGTGAAAAAATGTATACAATGAAATAGTTTCAAAAATTAAAACAGTGCTTTTAGATTATTTTTTTTGGTATGTCTCTAGATGAAGGTGTGTTGCAGGTAGCAGCCCTGCTTTTAAACAAGGAATAGTAGGAAGATTCATTGCAAAACCATGTGATACAGATTTTCCCCCACATTCATTTTTGAGAAAAGGAAATGGGAATATGGTTAAATGTCCAAATATTAAAAGAAAGGCATAGTGTTAATTCTACATTCTTCATAACTGGCTTTTGTTTTAATTGTTTTAACTGAGTTACCTATCAATATGGTATTGAATTACAATTCAGTAAATTTTCTTTCTAAAAAATTTTAGGACACAATTTGAAAACACACACAACAAAGCTGAGCAATCAAATATTTACAACCTAGTAATACCTTTCCATTTCATGTGTACTAAGTGCAATAGTAAAAACATGGTAACAAAAAATGCAACGTGAAGTTCTTCACATCCACTAGAATCCGTAATCTGTAGTGCATGATTTTACAAATAACTAGGGTTTTCTGTGGGCTCCAGTTCCAGTACCAGGGGAGAAAGCATAATAATGAAAGAATTGTATCCAAGATTTCCTTCCTACTGATGATGCTCATTCCTAAGGAAGAAAGAAACCTTAGGATACAACCTAAAGGCTTTTAATGCATATAAAGGTAAAGGTGACCCCTGACAATTAAGTCCAGTCATGTCCAACTCTAGGGTGTGGTGCTCATCCCCATTTCAAAGCCGAAGAGCCAGTGTTGTCCGAAGACACCTCTGTGGTCATGTGGCCGGCATGACTCTCCTTGCCGCAGCGCGTAGCACGCGGCTGGAACACGGAGCGCTGTTTACCTTCCCGCAAGCGGTACCTATTTATCTACTCGCATTAACATGCTTTGGAACTGCTAGGTTGGCAGGAGCTGGCTAAGCAACGAGAGCTCACCCCGTCGCGGATTCGAACTGCTGACCTTTTGATCAACAGCTCATGGTTCAGCGGTTTAACCCACTGCGCCACCTGCTGGCCATTTTAATGCATATACCCACAGATATACAGTAGATATATGTTTCTATACAGAGCTGGTTTGCCGGGATTTGGGATGCTACACTCCACGACAAAATGACCACACAAGTTCAAGGCTCTGCAGGTGCTATGAAGCTCATTTTATTGTTTTTAATATTATCTTTTCATATTTTAAAAATATTGTAAAAATATACCGGTATGTAGGTGCATTCATTGGCCTTGACTGACAGTTGCTTTGTACTGTGTTATAATTTTTCAAGGATGTGTTTACATAAGCAAATATATACTTTGTATTACATATGAGCTGATTAGCTGGCAAAGCAGAAAGTTTTCTTGACCTGATATTGTATCAAGGAACTTGTTGTTTCACCGTATCTCTAGGTGGAACTGAGGAAGCATATGCGTTTGCCGACTTTAATAATTCTGGCACTTTGATCGCAACTGTTGGGAGCAGCCCTGACTATATGTTGACAGTCTGGGACTGGAAACAGGAAAAGATTGTACTGAGATCAAAAGCATTTTCTCAAGATGTTTATAAAGTAACCTTCTCTATTGAAAATGAAGAACAACTCACCACATCTGGTTCAGGCCACATAAAGTAAGCTAGTTATCAGTAAAATGTTACCTATATATACAGTAGATTAAAAAAAACCTTTGTATTAGATCAGTATATGGATAGCTTTTTGGATAAGCATTCTCCTGATTTTTGTTTCAGGTTGCGCAGTAGAGTTGTACAGAATTGTGCAATTAAAGTGGCTTCTCAAATTTATGTATTTATTTTAAACATTTATACCCTGCCATTCCAAAAGCTCAAGGCGACTTACAATATTCAGTAAAATTGACATCAATTCAAAATATGTAAGGTAAAATATAAAAAACACGAAGTAAAATATTTTTAAATTTAAAATCCAAAACATCCTTAAATAACAGCAGATGGTAGCGGCATTTCAATAAAAACCTGTAGGGAGTTGATAAGTTAAAAACAGCGCACACACAATAAAAATACTGTAGCAACAAAAATCATACAAATACACAGTAAAGAAACAGTCCAGATGAAGCAACCAGGGATATCCCACCCTTACCCAACCCCAAATGTTTGTATAAATAAAAATATTTTAAATGCGTAACTGTCTTTTGATCACGGTAAAAGAAGCAACTATGTTGACTGACTGGTTATGTGGCTAGCCATTCTTGGGTACACAACCATTTGGTGCAGATTTAAGATCTCTTACACTGTAATCCTGTGCATGTCTACTCAGAAGTAAGCCCCGTTGTGTCCAATGGGGCTTACTCCCAGGTAACTGTGCATCAGTGGGGGGTTAGGGGGCGCAGGGGCGGTGGGCCCCAGGGTAGTGGGGGTGTCGAGCTCTGGAGGGGGTGCAATGTTGCTGCGTCGCCGCTGAAGTTCGGCGGCTCGAAATCCCCCCCCCTGTGTTTTCGCGGCCTTTTTTAGGCCGCACAGAACCTGGGAGGGAGGGAGGATCAGTCCTCCCACATTCCCAGGCTGCGTACGTCCCAGAAAAGGCGGCGAAAATGGCAGTGCACCCCCTCCCACGTGACTGGCAAGGGGGTCTTAAAAAGCTGCTGGCTGTACCCCATGAGCCAGGGGTAACGTTTCGGGAGCGCTGGGGCGACAGCAGCCGCAGAAGCGGCACTTACCCAGCCTTCGTGCACCCCCCAAGCCTGGATGCAGCCTTCTTGTTGCGTCCTTCTTGTTGCTTCTTCTTGCTGCAACGCTCTGCACCTGCGCAATAGTATTTTCCTGGGAGTAAGCCCCATTGAACACAATGGAACGTACTTCTAATCTGAGTAGACATGCATAGAATTGTACTGTCAGACTCCAAGATACAGTAATCAAGAGAGAAGATAAATCTTAGTAATATGAAATTACCAAACCGAAATTAGCAGCTGCTTCCTTGCTCTGTCCATCACAGCGACTGTTTAAAAAGGGCCCCGAATGTTTATACCTACTTGACTGACAGTTGCCAGGTTTTACAACAGGGCAAATAGCCACAATGGGAAATGGAAACAAACAGGAGACAGCCTGAGGATTTCTCAGTACAAAGACATTGCTGAAAACTTATTCTTAAAGTGCACTAGAGGTGCTGCTGCCAAAGTTTGGAATTCCCAAGTTCAATTACAAACATTGGCAGTTTTTAATGCTTGCCTAAGATGCAAAATGATCATTACGATCCCCTAAACTGGCTCAAGTTTTCATTTGAGCTTGAGATTTCAGTGTTTGGAACATCAGAAATATAAAGCTGCTTAGTTCTTATTAACCAACACAAAATAAACAAAGGGCTTTGATTTGTATAAAGATACGAATTGTCCAGATCAAAACCCATCTTATCTACTTATTATATTACACAAATAAGTTGCATATATCAGAGTTGACCCATGCCAAAATACAGGACCCAGTCCAGCATACACTTAAATGTTCAAGTCCCATTGATTAAGTAGGACAGGCATATTTAAATATGCTATATATTGTGACTACTGGTTACTCATTTAGAACATATAGAAGAATGACTTTTTTCTTTTTTTAAAAGTTCACTACAACGGTAGAAGAGGTAACTTTAGGTTTTGTATGGTCAGGTTTTGGAAGATGGCCCTTACTTTCACTGGTCTGAAACTACAAGGAGCTTTGGGTAGATTTGGAAAAACAGCACTGACAGATATTGAAGGATATATAGAGCTGCCAGATGGGAAGGTGAGAAACATTTTTTACCTTTCAAACTCAGCCTTTTTCAGAAGAGGATCTGAGCTTCTTAGTGCACTAGTCATGTTAGCCTCTGATCTAAATCAGCAGGGCATTAGGGTGGGTCAGTGCGTGACAGGGATAGTCTTTTAAGTATTTGTTATTGCTGACTGAGAAAAGCTTATTTATACACAAGTAGTTTGTGATATAGTTTGGAGGTCTGCTGATCAAAGGACAAAAGTAAAAAATGCCACCTAAAACAGATCTTTGGATTCCATTCTAATAGTTGAAGAGAGAGTGGTCATCTGTTATTTTGAGGTGATGCTTGGTTGGCTGAACACTGAAAGATGCATGTGGAAAAACCTGAGCTTTCTGAATCTGTAAATAGTAGCTTCCTCAGAGTTGCTCAATAGCTATTTGTGTCATATCCTTAGGTCACCTTTCTTGTATTTCAGAAAGAAGAAAAACCCTCTCTAGTTTAGTTCCAATGCTGCTACAAAGAGTGACTAGGCTCTATGAAATTAGAATCCAACCAGCCCTTCATTATACTAAAAATCTTATCAAGTCATCACCATTTTATGTAGCAAATGTATTTATCTTCTGTGGACAATTTAGGCTGCAATCCTATGCATTTCTACTCAGACATAAGTCTGTCAGGGAAAGGGACTCGCGGGAGAAATCAGGCTAACCAAGGGGAGTAGCATCTAGTGGTTAGCATGCACACACTCCTTGCTTCCCGCTTTCCCTTTACTGGACCAGTAACGAAATGGGGAAAAAACCTTGATAGTTTGTATCCACTGCCACCATCCCAGGCTATAGAGGACTAGGCAGGCTATAGAGACTAGGCAGACCCACCCACCCCTCAGGAGAGCACTGAACCCCAGGAGTTCTTATTAAAAATCAAACCCACAGTAGCATCTGCAGGGTGAAGAGGTGTGACAGTCCACTGAACTACCTGCAAATATGGACAAGGCAGACAAGGGGTCAAAATGCTTGGCTGGAAAGCATAAAGAAAAGTTTTCATCAATTGGATGCAATAACCATTAACACCCAGCAGATGAAGCTGGGATGCTACTCAATCCCCCAGCCCAGAAACCTCCACCCCCATGGCCAGATGCTTTTTCAAAGAACAAAGGCTGCTTGCAAGAGGATGCCCCAGGAGTTTTTTTAGCTGCTGAACTTCATCACAGGGGCTTATAGGAGGTGAACAGCCCAATCCTATGCAGGATTGGGCTGTCGTGCAGAGCCTCGTATGACAGTGGAAGGCTCTTCTGCTGTCGTAAAATGGCTGCCAATGGAGCGTGCAGTGCTCTGTTGGTGGCCATTTTGCACACGCTGCTGCAAGATGCAGCAATGCTGCAACTCTGCCAACGGACCCCACCATGCCTGCCCGAACTGGTGAGGTAGCAGGGGAGGGAGGTGGCAGGAGAGGGGGGATCTGGCGGAAATGGTGCGTGCTGGATCCTATCTCCTCCATTTTGAAGCTCCCTGCCCCTTTCTTTTCCTCAGACTTGCTCCAGTTAAAGAGCTGGCATGGTTCCAAGGAGACCCATTGGCAAGCTGGAGGAGGGGTAAGGGGAAATAATTCTCCTTTCCCCTCCCAAGCCTCTCAATCCGCCGCCCCCCCCCCCCGGATACAGCGTGCGCCTTTTTGTGGATCAGTGGGGGGGGGGAGGATAGGGTTGGGCTGTAAAAGTGTTCAAAAATACAGAAAAATAGGCAAACAATTGGGGAAGAAACAGGGGATTTTTCAGTCTCATTGTGTTCAGTGGAGCTTACTTCCAGAAAAGTCTGCATAGGATTGCAGCTTCAGGGACTCAGCTTTCATAGGAAGTAACATTTTCCACTGTGTCACTTTCATGTATACCGTATATTGATATGATATAATATTAATGTACTTTATTTCATTTGCATGAAAGGTGCTTTCAGGGTCAGAATGGGGCAACTTGCTACTATGGGAAGGAGGTCTCATAAAAGTGGAACTTTGTCGACCTGGCCATAAAACTTGTCACTTTGGCCCAATTAATCAGTTAGTTCTGGATGAAGGAGAGGTGGTCACTGTTGGATCAGACGGATACATCAGGGTGAGTTTTTTTTCTTACAAACAGACATATTAGCCTGGTTAAATATGCTAAAACTAAACCATGGTTAATTACCCGGTAATAGTTTAGTGTGACAATCATAAGCTTTGGGCTTGCATGCTCTCCTCTTCTGTGCCTACGGGGACAATGTTTGCTAGTTTTGTTAGTGCTTTAGAATAAGCCAAGATTTGTGATGTATGAACTTGGCAAATCCCAGCTTGTTCTGAACAAAGTCTGTGAAGAAGCCAGAATATGAACTAAAATGACCCTGCAAGTTATTTAACATTTGTTCACTAAGCTTTGCAAAATATAAAAATGCTAAACTAATCTGACTTTATTAAGTTTACCATTAACCTGATTCTTGAGAGTCAATATGGTTGGCACCAAGCAAGTCTCTCAGAGGAGTATGTTCCACAATTGGAGTGCCATCACAGAAAAGGCCCTTCAATCACCACCTTCCTGACTTCTAAAGGCAAGGTCACCGGGAGTAGGGCCTCTGAAGAGCAGGCAGGCTCATATGCGAGCAGCCAGTCCTTCAGACAATTTGTTGACTGACAATGTACATATTTTACATAGGTGAATGATAGTACCTCTTTCAAATCAACAGTTACCAAATATGTGACAATGAAAGACTCTTTTGAGTTGTCCCTTATGATGATGGAGAATATTGATATGCTTTTTTAAACAAAAGTAAATAAATAAATCTCAAAGTGCAAAGACATAGCCAAAGGAATGAGAAGATGGTTCCCTATCCCAAAGGGGCTCGAGACGTCCTCTTGCTCAGTATATGAGAGCTGCCACTTTTAAAAAGTGCTTTTGTCCAGGTAGCAAGTACTTCTCCATATATCTACTGGTATTTTGTCACTGTGTTTTCTAAAATGAAAGGCTTTGGCATTTGGAAACAATACATAATCTCTGCTTTTCCTACCAAACTCCATAAAGGTGTGGGATTTTGAAACAATAGACACAGCTGATGTGGTGGATGACTCTGGTCTGATGGCAATAGAACAAATGAATGAACTTTTAGTTGGCAAAAATGTCAATCTGAGCTGTATGGTGAAAATTCATGAACGTGGAGAACCTGTCTGGTATGCTCAGGTAAGCGTTTTGCTCCTTCTCCGAGGATTCTTTTGAGGATGCGCATTCAACAGGCAATGATCAATATATTGCTCTGATTCAGAAGTGGACTTCATGTCTTTCCATGTATTTGATGTGATGCTGTCATGGTAGCACATGACAGAGGGCAAAACCAAGGAAAAGTTGCTAGATGGTGTCAATGGAAGGCTTTTGGCTCTTAACTCAGAAAGTCCTCCACTGACACTATCTCAGGGCTTGGCCTTATGCTCCAAAGACATCATCACAAGACCTCCTGCCAAATCTGGTCTGGTTAACATGCCAGATGTGGTTCTGTGGCACATATCATATTATTTGCCACTCAAATAACCGTGCAGCCCAGATTTCCTGCCCGGATATGTATTACGTGTGCAAGAATTTTATGTCTCGTCTCTGGGTTTTAAAGCAAAGTTGCTTAGAAGTGGGGTGATGTGATGTTGTAACTGTCCCAACTTCATTGCCCCCTGTTGCAAGTCCAATGTCATTGATATAATTAACATTTTGTAACCTGGTGGAAAACTTCATGGTTTAAGCTTAACAGCTTCTCCAGTAGCTTCTTCAGTGCTGGTCAGTCAATAGTTCTGTATTTTTTTCTACAGTCTTAATTTACTGATGTATCAATACATATTGTGTGTGTGTGTGTGTGTGTGTGTGTGTGTGTGTGTGTGTGTGTGTGTGTGTGTGAGAGAGAGAGAGAGAGAGAGAGAGAGTATTAAAAATGCAAGCTCAGACCTGTTGATGCAAGTGGTATAGACTCAAAATGACGGGCAGCCCAATCCTGTCTAGGACCGATGCAGAAGCATGCTGCGCTGGATCTTATTCAGGATTGGGCTGGCAGAGGCCTCCTCAGGGTAAAGGGACATTCATCCCTTTACCCTGAGTAATGGCCCAGTCGCCCCAATGGGTCTCCTCGGATGTGCTGTGCGCCAGCAAAATGGCCGGTGCAAATCCAGGAGGCCCGTGTAATGTTGTCCAGGCCCGGGATGGCAGATAGGATTTGGTGGAGTGTGCCGCCGAGGATCCCTCCCCCCTCCCGGGCCTGGCCACCGTTTCCTGGCCTGACATGTCCCTTGACTCTCCTCAGACTTATGCCAGCTAAATAAATGGCATAGGTCCGAAGAGACCCATTGGTGGCCAGGTGGCCTATGGGAAAGTAAGTAAAAAATACTTCTCCCGGGTCGGCTGGTTACCTCCCACCATAGCATGCAGCGCATGCTCTGTCGGCGCTGCGTACTATGGACTGGTGGATAAGATTGGACTGTAAGACAACAGATACATGTACATTTGGTGCTTGTAATGATTAAAAGAAGATGGAGAGCCCCCTTGAAACATGAGGAAGGTGCAAGCCTGACAGCTGAATCATCATTCAGTTTACTGGTATGCAGTTTCTGTCATTTCAGTTGCAAAACTGCAAGGAAGCCAGGCTTACTCAATGGCTGAGGAACCTCCTGTGAGCTCTATTTTTATACTGTATTTGTCTTCACCCTTAATGGCCCAAATATAGCTGAAATCAATGGGACAAGTCAGTGCCAAATTAGACTTGTTCCTAAATGTGCTACTTAGCTTGATGGGAGTCTAATTTTATAAATAGGGTGCAGGTAATCCCTGCGAAATGTGGCAGAACCACAATGGGGGATAGTTGGAGCATTAGTACTTTGTCCTTGTCATGGGGGCCTGTTGCAAAAGATTAAAGACTTTTAATCTTTAAAAACTTCCTTTGGAAGTCAATAGAATTTTTTTAAAAACTAAAAATAGCGCAGGAGGTGCCACAATAAGGATCAAAACCATAGCGGGGGCGAAATACTAAAGCTGCCTACCCCCATGCTATGGTTTTGCCATAGAGTATTTCATGGTTGCCCCCATTGCATTTATATTGAGAAACGTACCCCATTGGGACACTGTATGCGTGCATTTATACATACATCTAGTTTGGCTCTTGTTTTTTGTTTGTTTGTTTGTTTTACCTCAGTGGGACTTATGTAGCTGACCTTTTGTAGATCAGAGCCAGTCTGTTTAGGATAGGATGTAGAAAACATTTGAGAAAACAACTAGGTGCAATATGTTTTCTTCTTTAGGACTCTAATGGAGCCATTTGGAAGCTTGACCTGAGTTTCACAAATGTCGTAAGTTTTATTTCGTATTCTCTTTGTCTGTCCCCCCCCCCGCCCCCATTCCTCAATTAATACAGTGGAACCTTAGATTACAAGCATAATTCGTTCCGGAAACATGCTTGTAATCCAAAGTGCTCTTATATCAAAGCAAATTTCCCCATAAGAAATAATGGAAACTCAGATGATTCGTTATCATTAAATATTGATTCGGTATTCGTTAGATGATTCGATATTCGTTAAATACCATTTAATCATATAAGAATGATTACTGTAATACAAAATACAGCACAGTATAAAGTACATACTGTACTGAAAATAAAACAAATTACAGTAACCTGCACCTGACCAGCATTTCTGTCCATTTTCCGGGGCTATTTTGGGTTTGGGGAATATTTTCCTGAACAACAAATAGTCCCTGAAAATGCTGGTCAGTTTGGGGGAGTTTTGAGAGGCTTACCGGTGTTGGTGTTTGGCTTTCTCTTTCTTTAAATTCAAAGCTCTTGTCGTCGTGCGAGGCGGAGGAGGGAAAGGGGGCTGGAGGCAGGCGCCCGGGGGCAATGGCAGCAGCAGCAATGGCCAACCCCGCCCCCCTTTGAAGCCGCCTTTTCATGGCCCCCTCTAGTATCTCAACTGCGGGGAGCCCTCGAGTTACAGGCGGTGAGCAATCACCTTTCTCTTTTCCACCGGCCAGCCAACGGCTACTCCGTGTGCACAAGGCACTACCCCTACCAGCTTGCTCAATGGGGTGCACGCATGAGAATCACCCACGGCTCGGGAGGGGGCATGCCTGAGTGCTCTCTCTGTGAGAACGGAAAGGGTTGGGAAGAGCTTGCAGCGGTGCGGGATGCAAGAACAGTGGGGCGCAAGCACAGTGGAAAGGCGGTCGGAAAGGTGCTCAAGCTCCTTTCCTTTTCTCCCTTTCCTTTTCTTTCCGATGCCTCACTTGGGGAAGGGGGTGTTGACTGAGGGCAGGTGTGAAGGGAGGCGACGGGCAGTTTGATCCTTGATACGGCAGCCTCCCCGAAGGCAGCAGCAGGGAGCTGCAGGGAGTGAGGGGCAAAAACTGGCAACGGCAAGATTTCTGTGAGTGCTCGTGTTGCAAAACCTTTCTCGTGTATCAAGGCAAAATGTATTAAAACATTTTGCTCGTCTTGCGATACACTCGCAGACCGAGTTACTCGTAACCCAAGGTTCCACTGTATATGATTTATACCTTATGGATAATAGAGGCTTATCTTTCATATTGGAATATGTGCAGGCCCAGTGGTTTATATGTTTTTCTAAGTGGTGGCCTCAAATTCTAGAATTCTGCTATACAAGTATTAGCATGTGATGGATCAAGAGAGAGATCTTGGGGTGCTGGTGGACAGGTCGATGAAAGTGTCGACCCAGTGTGCGGCGGCTGTGAAGAAAGCCAATTCCATGCTCGGGATCATTAAAAAAGGGATTAAAATGGCCAATATTATTATGCCATTGTACAAATCGATGGTAAGGCCACATCTGGAGTATTGTGTCCAGTTCTGGTCACCACACCTCAAAAAGGATATAGTTGAATTGGAAAAGGTGCAGAAAAGAGCGACCAGAATGATTCGTGTGCTGGAGCACCTCCCTTATGAGGAAAGGCTACAGCGTCTGGGGCTTTTCAGCCTAGAAAAAGGCGCCTGAGGGGGGACATCATTGAGACGTATAAAATTATGCATGAATGGATAAAAGAAAATATTTCTTTACCCAGCGTGTCATTCATCTGTGGAACTCCTTGCCACAGGATGTGGTGATGGCACCTGGCCTAGATGCCTTTAAAAGGGGTTTGGACAGATTCATGGAGGAAAAGACCATCACAGGTTACAAGCCATAAGCAACCTCCTGGTTTTAGAAGTTTTCTCTGTGCCAGGTGCATGGGAGTGGCAGCAGGAAACAGGTTATCTTGTTGGCTGTGTGCTCCCTGAGGCATCTGGTGGGGCCACTGTGTGATACAGGAAGCTGGACTAGATGGTCTTTGGCCTGATCCAGCAGGGCTCTTCTTATGTTCTTATCCTTTATTTTATGTTAACAGAAATAGGCAGCAATCCTCAACACCAGAGGTTCCCAAACTGGGTGTCGCGATGCCCTAGCCCAGTGGGAACCAGTCGCTATTCTCTTAAGGGGGTTGCGACGGCGGCAACAGCACTTCTGGGATTGTGCTGCCAAGGACAAAAGGGTTTTCCCACTTACCTAGGGTTCACGCCGGCCCTCTGGAGGGTTTGGGGTGCCCATGGCCCCCTCTGCGGGCCTCCCCGCACCTCAGAATGGCTCCCTGACACGATCGCGACCCATGTCCGGTTTTCATCTAAAAACTGGAAGTGGGGGCTGTGCCCCCCGCATCCTCCAGAGGGCTGGCGCGACCCCCAGGTAAGTGGAAACCCCCTTTTTTCCACAGCAGCTGTGCGATCTGGGAAGTGCCATCGTCGCCCCCCACAACTACTTACATTGATTCCAACTTTCTTGTAAAGTTTGGGAACCACTGCTCTACACCCTTTCCTGGGAATAAGCACAATTGAACATAGTGGGACTTACTTCTGAGTATACATGCATAGGTTTGTGCTGATAGTCTATTACAGCCCAATCTTATTAGGGCGTTACGCTGCTGGAACTAGTGTTCTGGCACCCTAAGACCCTTTATGGCTGTTGCAAAGTGCGATGCCATTCCGTGCAGTCTCACCGCTGCTGCAAGTGGTGAGCGGCCAGGTCCTCACGCCTGTTGGCCATCCATGTCCCCCGGCACTGGTAAATCAGCACAGAGGAGGCAGGAGGGGTGAGGAAGAATGGGGCGGGGAGGGAGGAGGAATGGGGCAGTGATGGGGCAGGAAAGGGAGCGGAACAAAGCCAGGAAAGAGGCAATATTGGTGGTGGCAGCGAAGCTGCCGATATATCCTATCCCCCTTCCCAGCCTTGATCCACCTTCCCGGGTCCACTCGGACTTGTGCCAGCTATATAGCTGGTGCAGGTTTGAGTAGACCCATTCAGGTGGTGTGGGCTTATCCCCAGGCAAGGGAACAAATGTTCTCATAACCAGAGGAAACCTTCTGGGCCTGAAACTCCCCCGCAGGATACAGCGTGTGCCGTGTTGGCATGGCTGCATTGCCGCAAGGGGAGTTACATAGGATTGGGCTTTACATTTTGCTGTCCTGGATTGAATATTAGATGTTCCAGTTTGAGTGTCTGGCATATATCAGGGACCTAACTTTCAGAGGGGCTTTAATGACATATATCCCTAGGTGGCACTGTTATAGTTCACTTTTCCAAATAACCTTCTGAGGAACTCTGTTCTTATGTTCTCCACTGTAGACTCATGATCCAGAATGCCTCTTTACGTTTCATTCTGGAAAGATAGAAGCCGCAAGTGTCTCTCCAGTCACATATATCCTGGCTACTACTGCTCTTGATCGTAAGTGCATCTCTTTCCTTCTGATTCCTCCTTTATTCAGTTTGCAAGGACATTTTCAGCAAGTTATGTATAAACCCAAGCAGTGTGCTTTTTCCTAAGCTGTCCAAGTCTCTGCAGTCCTGAAACAATATTTTATTCTTGCTCTATAGTGTACTACTTAACGGACAAATAATACTGTATAATGATACCACATTTACTTACCTTTGGAAATATATGCCTGATTCCAGTGGTAATATTAACATTTAATAAGAGTGTGTTACTAGATAAAATGTGGGTGATATTTAGAGCTCTAATAATTTCTGTAACCTTTTTTAAAAGGACAAAGCATTTGATAACCATTAATCTTCACCTCTGTGCAACAGGTTATTATAACTCCTATTTCCAGATGGGGAATGTCAGAGAGAGATGTCAGAGAGATATCTTCTGGAAGTCTTCAATGTTAGTTTATGATTAAGTTTTCCTCAACTTTAACACACTAATCAAGCTGTATCTTTCTGCTCCAAATACTCATTCTCCTGAAGACATAAAATCTTGAATACTACAAATTTGCCAGACAAAAACATTTGATAATTTATATAACAAGAAAAGGAAGGTGTTTCAGTTATCATTTTGAAATAGCAAAAATTACTGCTTAACCTTTGGAAAGTTAGGGCCCAATCCTATCCAACTTTACATCAGTGATACAGCCTCAATGCAGCCCTGAGGTAAGCGCCTTGAGGAGGCCTCTGTGAGTAACACCCCCCCCCCGCAAGATACCGCACATGGCTGCATCAGTGCTAGAAAGTTGGATAGGATTGGGCCTTTAGTGTATCAATTTTTTCCTGCTCACGTTTACTGTCTAACACAGGTTCAGTACGTATCTATGACATTATTGGTAATGTTCAGTTGGCTGAGATGAAGTTTAAACAAGGAGGAACAGCACTGATTTGGGCACCAACAGTGGTAAGTAGTGTGAGATTGGATTGGGGAGTAGATAGCTGGAAACTTACTGGTGTAATGCGCCAATGTGGACAGTGAGATTTCATAGGAGTTTCCCACGTTCTTCTGTTTCTCTTCTTCCTCCTGGTTTATTCCAACCCCCTGTCACTGATTTCCTTCCTAGGCCTTCATTTAACTAGGACTCTCTTTAATGTTCAAGAACAGCATTATTTAGTACCTTTTAGATAGGGATCCTTCAGAAAGTGGTCTGGGTAAATTAGCATACCCTTAGAACAGTGGTTCTCAAAGTGGTAGGTTGCGACCCATCATGAGTGGAGACATCGTGTTGGCAGTGGGACAAAAGGGTCTTTTTTTTACTTACTGGGGGTCGCAGCAGCCCTCTGGAGGTTGCAGAGGGGCCTGTGGTCCCCTCTGCAGGCCTCCCCAAACTCCCTGAAGCGATTGAGACCCACTTCTGTTGTGTGTGTGTGTGTGAGTGAGTGAGTGAGTGAGTGAATGAGTGATGAGTGTTTTTAGTTTTATCTTTCCTTTTGATTTGGCAAGGGCAGATATATTGGCCTGATATTTCTCTCTCTCTCTCTCTCTCTGTCTATATGCTGACAATATTGGGCTTTGCATAGAGTTATAAGATGATAACATACCATAATTACATTATCTCTAAATCACTATGTTAAGTTGATGGAAATTGCTCTGTTTGTTAAAGGTGAATCCCAAAGGAGGTGTAATTGCTGTAGGTTTTCAAGATGGCGTTGTTCGCATAATTGAACTTTATAATCCGAAGGGACTCCCTGTTGTTGCTGGACGGGACAATGTAGGGGATGCAACCATGCGCCTGAAGCAGGCTTTCAAGCCTCATACGACTACAGTTACAGCATTGGCCTATGAGCGGAATGGAGAGTTGTTTGCCACAGGGGTATGTTTTAGCTTTTTATGTTGTTGTTGTTGTTGTTCAGTCTTTAAGTCGTGTCCGACCCTTCGTGATCCCATGAACCACATCCCGCCAGGCCTTCCTGTCCTCCACTATCTTCCTGAGTTCGCTCATTTTCATGTTCGTTGCATCGGTGATGCTGTCTAACCATCTCATCCTTTGCCTTCCCCTTCTCCTTTTGCCTTCAATCTTTCCCAGCATCAGTGTCTCTTTCTCCAGAGAGTCCTCTCTTCGCATTAGGTGGCCAAAATATTTGAGTTTCAGCCTTAGTACCTGTCCTTCCAGGGAATAGTCAGGCTTGATTTCATTTAGAATTGACTGATTTGATCTCCTAGCAGTCCAAGGGACTCTCAGGAGTCTTCTCCAGCACCACAGCAGCTTTTTATAAGGCTACCTATGTTCTATATGTGGTTGTTTTTTAAAAGAAAATACTGAGACATATTAATTCACGGCATGAAGGTAGCCGTAAGGTGATATGTTTGCGCATGGCAACCAAGGCTCCCTGCAGTCAGGCTCTGCCACCTTACCTTCTTCTCCACCAGTGCTTTGTTCCAACTGCAAGCCTGGAAGGTGGCATCTAAGCTGCCTAAACATTGTCAGCTGACTTTAGTGGCCAATCCGAGTGCATCAGGTCTAATCAAAGCTAGCCCTCAGAGGTAGCTCCTCTGTCCAAGCAATACGTTGCAAGAATGAGGACTTCTACTTCCTTTTCCTGGTTGCTGCCTCAGATAGTAACCCCTGCCTAAGTTTGGGTTGTGTCTGCATCTGCCTTCTCTGGCCTCCTGTTGCTGTTTTGTGAATCTTGATCTTCTGCCTGAATCTGACTCCACACTTGCTCTGACCATTGAATTCTGGTCTGCATTCTCTGGAACCAGACCTTGCTTGTTCTCAGCAATATCCCTGTGTCCAGTCTCTTTGGACTGCAGTTTTCATGGGACCCAGAATCTGGGAGTCTTGGACTGACGCCTACTGATGCCTGGCAGCAGCAGTGGAAACCAAGCCCTGGTATGCTGATGATGGCATTGCCTCTCACCAGGCTTTGGAGATTTGTGGGCAGCAACAATGCTGCTCCATCCAAAAACAGCCCAAAGTTCAGCCTGAACTGAATCTCTTGGAGGCGATCTGGCAAAAACTAGTTATTCTGGGGTCTGCTATCAACAAGTAGGCTTTTGCCTGTGAAGATTCGTTCTACATTGGTTTTGCCTGGAATAGACTAGCAAGGCTACTCCTGTGGAATACATGCCTTTTGGTAATTTTGCTGTCTTTTTCTTTTTCAGAGTAGAGATAAAACTGTTTTCTTCTTTACTGTTGAAGACAACTATGACCCAATTGGGTTCATAACTGTTCCAGGTCCTGTGCAGGCACTGCAGTGGTCTCCTCTTAGTCATGTGAGTAGCTAGTCAATTATTATTTTCTTTTTGTATCTCATGATTTACTCTTCTGCTACATACTGTGATATCGCTTTGTATGCTAAAGGATGATTATTTGTTAAATATGTATTTAAAATAAAACTCATTGTCAATATAATAAATATTATGGGTTAGCCAGTGAGCATTTTAATAATAATAGTAAGTACAGGGGGAGGGGGCCCGCACCTGCGGATTCGCTATCTATGGATCCGCTTATCCGTGGTTGGCCAGGCCCCCTGCGCCCATTACCTTGTTTATGTTCATAGAGCTGGCGCCTAACAGAGCCTCTCTAGCATGCAGGCTGTTTGCCTGCTGCTACAGTAGATGCTGGCATGCTGCTTACATCGTTTGGTTTAAGGAAGAAACACACTGGCTTGGCGCCAGCTCTATGAACATAAACAAAGGCAATGGGGAGGTGCGGGGGGGGGGGGGGCTGCAGGGGATAGCGTTCCCCCTATCCGTCGTTCTGGGTATCTGCACGGGGGCCAGGACCTTATCCCCTGCAGATACGGGGGTCATACTGTAGTACTAGTAGTAGATTTTTTTTGGTCCAATGTACATCACTTTACATTGCATCTCATCAGCCATTCTTTTGCCCATTCACATAATTTGGAGAGTTCAATCTGTTTCAATCTGTTTTGGATGTCACCATCTTGACTAATTTGGGTTCAACCATAAACTTATCTCCCTGTTGATCTCTGACTCTTGGTAATTTATGAGCAAGTTAGCACTGGCCTCAATACAGTTACTTGAAGGACTTCATGGCTTGCTTCCTTCCATTGTAAAAATTATTTATTTCTACCCTCTGCTTGACCTTTGAGCACTTTTTGTTTCCTAAATAGCAGCAGTGAGAGTGCCTAATCAGGTTCCAGACAGTGATGTGGGAGTAAACAGGATTTAATCCTTTGCCCCTGCCAAAGAAAGTCCAAGTCTGGTCCCTGCAGCTGCTGTTTGCCCTGGGAGAGAAGCTTCTATTTGAGCTAATGGCAAGAAACCATGGGGGACTCGGTCTGAATTAAAGCCGCCTTGAGTGCCCTCGCTGGGAGAAAGGCGGGATATAAATTCTTTAAATAAATAAATAAATCAGTTAGATTTGCAGTGGGGGCAAATAGTTAAATCCCTTCTTTCCCCAAGTTGCAGGCCGAATCCTGATTGCCTTCCACAGCTGCTATTTAGGAAACAAAAACCAAGCATGCAGGGACCATGTCTTGAAATGTCTTTAACATTGCATGTAGTTTGTCCCTAAGTCCCTCTCCAGTGAGATATAACTAGCCTTTTATTTTTCTTACCCAGGATAGAAGCTATAGTGGTATCAAGGTTTTAAATCTGTATGTTCTATTGCTTAATTCTGAATTCTTCTAATTAAAAAAAAATGGAGTGAAGGAGAGTGAGTGGAATGTTGGGGCCTATAATATACAGGTGTCCCCCAGCATACTTTCCTAAATCTCCTTTGTAAGGAGAACCCATGGTTAAGCGAGTCTTCAGCACCATCTAGTGGTTGATATTGGTATATCGTGTATAGCAATGGCTAGGAGCAGGCAATAGAGGAGTGGTGGAGGCCAGGGGGAAGGCAATGGACGAACCTGGGGCAAGTAGCTGTCTCTGCGGCTGCGGCAGCGCCATTCCCCTGGAGGCAAGGGAGGAGTGGAGGAGACTCGGAGCAGGCTAAGTGTGCGACGTGTGTAAAACAGTGGGTCAAAAGCAGATGTGTGCAAAAGTAAGGTCTGTAACACTAACAGTAAGGTCTGCAGGTCCCGTTAAATGTTAGAGACCTGTGTGCAAGGAAGTGCTTGCAAGCGCTTACATCGATTGGCCACTTTAAGAGGTCAGATGGGGTCAGTACGTCATAGACACACGGAAACTAAATTGGAAGGCATTGCGCAGCAGGCACAAGCAGGAAGGGAATGACTGGTGATTTTGGCAGGCTCAGGGAAAGACTGAGAAGGACTTTTGGCAGGCTCAGTCAGCAGGCGGGAGTGACTTTTTGCGAGGTACTTACTGGGGGACCACTGTCGTACACACGAATCGTTGTTAAACGAACTGTTGTTCAGCAGGAGACGCCTGTATATGAAAAATCTTTCAATAAACTGTTGATTTTAAAAAAGGGGCAGTTGATCATTAAAGTATTATTTGTCATGACAATAGTTACCCATGTTTATCACTGTGACCGGCACAACCCAGTAACGTATGTCCCCAAACCTTGTTTTTTTCATGTGCTGTTTTACAGCCAGAAAGCAAGTTGCTTATTCTCTGTGAAAATGGCATTGTTGTTCAGATTCCTGCTCCAAACCCTCAGGATTACAATGCAGCAACCACCTATAGGATCAAAGATATGCCTACAGAGTATTTTCGTTTCTGGAGCATAAAATCACGGGTTCTGGTAAAGTACTACAGTGAATGTACAATACAATCAAATTCATAGTGCTTAAACGTTGCTAAAATACAAAATGCTGGATATGGATAGGGATGGAGGTGTGATTCCAGCTGAACCATTTATAAAAAGGATGGCAAAGCATAATTTATTCACAGTTTTGCATACACAGTTGTAGATTGACAGTCCAATTCTGTCTAGGACCGCCAGGATTGAGCCAGTGCAGGCGGAGGCCTCCTCGGGGTAAAGGGGTGTTCATAACAGCCCAGCCGCCTGAATGGGTCTCCTTGATTGCGCACTTGCAAAATGGCCGGTGCAAATCCGGGAGGCTCGTGTAACGCCACCCAGGCCCGGGAAGGGGATAGGATTCGGATATAATCCTCTTATATTTAGCAGGGGGAGAGTAACTGCTCCCTTTCACCCTACCACAGTGTCTTTTCTGGTGGCTGTTGCTGGTGGTGGTGTTCATCTTTTTTAGATTGTGAGCCCTTTTGAGACAGGGAGTCATTTAATCATTTGATTTTGTTTGTAAACCGCTTTGTGAACTTTTTGTTGAAAAGCGGTATAATCATTCTGGGTGTGTTTTTTGGGTTTAACTTTTTCTTAAACTGATATTGGATAGAAATTCGATTTTACAGGCTAATTACTACGAAACAAATGCAGGACTGGGGAGATGAAAAATAGTTCCTAAGCTATTAGGGTTTGCATGTGTGTCGCACATTAATGTGTGTTTTACTGGCTCCTGTACAGTTAGAATGGGAAATAAAACGCAGAGAGAAGAAGAAAGAAGAGAAGGAGAAGGCAAAGCAGAAGTGGATAAAGCAGCAACTAGAGTTGGGAAAAGAGATGGAAGAAATTGAATTCCCAGAGGAACCCCCTGAAGAAGAGGAACCTTTGCCGGAAATCTTTGTCCCAATTACTCCCAGCCCCATCCTCTGTGGGTTTTACTCCGAGCCAGGGAAATTTTGGCTGTCTTTGGTAAACCTATTTTTATTTCTTTTAATTATGGAGAGGGGTTGTAGCTCAGTGGTAGAGTACATGCTTTGAATTCAGATGGTCCTAAGTTCAACCCCTGCCATCTCAGGTATGTCTAGGAATAATCCTGGAGAGCCACTTCCAGTCAGAGTAGACTGGCATGATACAAGCACGATGGACCACTGGGGTGACTCAGTTGGGAGCGGCTGCATATGTTTATATTTCTCTTTTGAAGCGAGGCTAGATAGGGACAGCCCATCCATGAGGACAACTGAAGCGGTTGCCTCAGGCAGCAGATTGGTGTGGGGTGCCACCGCCTATCTCTGTCCACCTACTTGCCTCTGTTGCGCCTTCTTTTCCTTCTCCGCCCTAGATTGGAAAAGGAAGAAGGGGACAGAGAGGAAGATGAAATGTGGAGGGGACGGGAGGAGCAGAGTATTGGAGAGTGGGAGGAGCAGAGGCTCGTACATCATTGGATAAGGAAAGGCAGTATTTAGTATCCCACTTCATGCGTTAGGAAATCTTGGGTTGGTCCTTTGAGTAGAGATTACAAAACGTAGAAGCTCCCGTTTATGGGTCACTCCATGAAAATCTGGATCCCTGCCAATTTTGCCATTATTTTTTAGAGTGGTGGAAATGGGGGGGGTGTGTCTTCAGATCAGCCCTAATTATACATTTACAGTAAAACCTTAGATTGCAAGCATAATTTGTTCCAGAAACGTGCTTGTAATCCAAAGAACTCGTATATCAAAGCAAATTTCCCCATAAGAAATAATGGAAACTCAGATGATTCGTTATTCTGCAAGATCTCTCTCTCTCTGTCTGTGTGTGTCTGTGTGTGTCTGTGTGTGTGTCTGTGTCTTCAGAGGAAGAATAGATCTGTGTGTGTGTGTGTGCGCGCGCGCGCGCGTGTGCGTGCAGAGGAAGAATAGCGTCTTGTGGGCTCAGCTCATTAACAAGCTGCTAACTGGAGCTTTGTTCTGCAGAGCAAAAAGAGCTGCTCTCTTGCACACACGGAGTCTCTCTCTTGGACTTAAAGCAAAACGGCAGAAACAGGGGGGAAATCAGCTTGTTAATGAGCTGAGCCCACAAGACGCTACTCTTCCTCTGTGTGTGCGCGCGCGCGCGCACACACACACACACAGATATCTTGCAAATACAATGTACTCGTATTGCAAGATCTCACTCGTTTATCAAGTTAATATAAAACAATTTTGTTCGTCTTGCAAAACATTCGCAGACCAAGTTACTCGCAATTCAAGGTTTTACTGTATTTAAATTATTTCGGTCCCTTTCCCTCTGAATAAACATGGTGTGAAACATCTCTTGCAATGGAACCATTCTGTGAAAAAGAAGGTGGCTTACTCTAGACTGTGTCACTCTAATTGGTTGGGGGTGGGTGAGGGGGAGGAAGGAACAAGAAATAAATAGTGAAATCATTATGTTGATATTTTCACAAAATTACTCTGCCTAACACCTTTGTGGCATGGGCTGCTTTTCCTTCAGGGAGAGTATGATGCTGGATTCCTGTACCACTGTGCCTTTTCTTCAGAGCAGAACCAAAAGGAACCTGAGGCTCGGCAAGATGAGCCCTTTGACTATATTCCTATTGAAGAAGCAGATGATAATCCCATTACACGGATCAGCTTCTGGTAACAGGGCTTTTGTAGTATGACAGTTGATTTGATGGCTGGATTTGCAGCAAAGTATACTTGTTAAATTCTCATTGCTTCTGTTGTATAGTTTTTGTATATTTGCAAGAATTGACACTTTTGATATTATAGTTGTTTGGATAGCATCCCCCCACCCCCGAAAGGTTGAATACTTAAACCCTGAATAGAATTTATGAAAGCATAACCCAGTATCACCTCTGCATCTGGGCCAGGGCATAAGGGGGGCAAATAATAAGCTTCTCCTCTTCATACCCCTATACACAGGGTGTAAGCATTCGGGTTTTAAACCCCTCAGTTGAATTTCATCCATAAAGAAGCAACAGCAGATTGGCTCCAGGTTGTTGGGCGCTCTGGGCAAGATACTTGTGATGCTCCCCATCCCGCAGTGGGCCAAGTGCTCCCTTTGTCTTCATAATGCATGCATACATACCTACACAGGGTTGCTTGTGTGCCACGTAGCTGTCTGGGCCTCATTCTTCCTCTCCATGTGGAAAGAGGAAGAGTAGTGGAGGCTTTCCTTCCTTGTCACATGCCCATCGATCTCTCAGTTGCAGAGATCAGAGGAAGAGGTAGCCCAAGTTGGCCAAGGCATAACGTGGACCTGAATGCAAGACAATAAGTGGTGAGTGGGTGGGATTACTCTGGAATGCCTCCTTGGATGCACTTGTGCAAAAGAGTGAGGAGAGGTATAGGATGGCAGGAGCTGGCTTTTGTCAGTAGTAGACTGTGGGTCCCAGCCACTGCTCAACTGTGTCAACATCAAAAATGACAAGCAGGAGTGGTGGTGAAGATAGCACTGCGTTGGTATACTTGAAACTACTTTCAAGGGGTCAGATTGTGCCCTATCTGATGGAATGTCAGTCTCAAAAAACCTCCCGCTTGCATGTTCTGCTCATACACTGTTTAGGTAATATCCCAATATCTGGGATGTATTTGCCTGCTTTCCCTATAGAATGGAAGAAAAAAAGTGATCATTTCATTCCAGTGTCAGAACGTGGAGTAAAGAGCTCAGCAAATGTTATCTATTGTATGTGGTTCGAAGGTTTCCTAGAATCAGGGGCGTCCTCTGATGTGGTGCCCTGGGGCGGTGGGCCCCAGGGCGCAAGGGCGGGAGGTGGTGCGGGGGGGCGGGAGGCTCTGGAGGAGAGCGGGAAAAATTTGAATTTTTCCCGCTTTTTTCAGCGATTTTAAAGGGGTATTTTTAAAGTATGTATGCTTTGCGGCACTTAACTTTGGTATAGGAGCCTCCAGCGAAGCGATCGGCTCTCTCCAGCGACGTTCTCTTCCAGGAGCGCAGATCGGCGATCTGAGATCGCTCCTCTGCAGCCCCTGACCCGAACTGCTCATCGTAAGCTCATCGTTTGAGTTCGCGCATGCGCATAGCAAACAGCCATTCACGCATGCGCGAACTCAAACGATGAGCTTACGATGAGCAGTTCGGGTCAGGGGCTGCAGAGGAGCGATCTCAGATCGCCGATCTGCGCCCCTGGAAGAGAACGTCGCTGGAGAGAGCCGATCGCTTCGCTGGAGGCTCCTATACCAAAGTTAAGTGCCGCAAAGCATACACACTTTAAAAATACCCCTTTTGTAGGGTTAAAATGTAGGTAAAAATCGGCCGAAAAAATTAGCATAATTTATGCTAATTAGTTTTAGGGGCGGGGCCGAGGACCGGGCCCCACCCGCAAAATCGGCTGGGTACGGCTCTGCCTAGAATTCTCCATGCCTCGTATGAAACTGGTCTTCAGCTCTGTCCCTAAAATAAGCAGATTCAGAAGTCAATTTCATAGGGTATAGTAGAGAAGGTAATAATCCCCTGCAGCTGTTTAGGTTTTGTTTTTTTACATCTGCAGCTCATCTGGTTTACTTATGTTGTGTGGGATGAAGGATGGAACAGTTCGAATTTACCCTCTTTACAACAAAAAACTGTCGGAGGACAATATAGCTGGATATTGGTCCTTCAGCATGCATGATAATGACTACGGACACATTAAAGGAATTTACCCGAGTTTTGATGATCGGTTTCTGATAACCTGTGGAGCAGATGGCAATATCTTTACTTATAACATCCTTTCTGCTGAGGAGGTTAAGAAAGAGCTGAGGGTTAAGGTGCCCTCTCCAAGGGTAAGTAACAGCCAGGAGGGCATTATTCTGTAGGCCTTACTTCATCTTTTAAGTGCATGCTGGGAAACGTTCAACTTTCCCTTGATAATTCCATGTGTACAGATTTTCAATTAATGCTGCTAGCCCCCTTTTGTAGGCGGAGTGTGACTAGTTGTTAGAAAGTAATAATTGTGTCTTGTTTTGTTCTATATAAAACGTAGTCCTATTCTTATGAGGAGTTTCATGGAGTTCTGTCTTAACCTCAGGAACAGCCATGTCAGCTCTGGATAGTACTGTTGATTGTTTAATTTCATTTTTCCACAGAGAGGCCTCGATAGAGAAAAAGCAGCAAAAGATATTGAGGATCCTACTGCCTATAGGTAAGATTGCTGAATGCAAGGCTGGACATTTTGCTTCTGGAGTAAAGAACTCAGCAAATGTTATCTATTGTATGGCCAGCTATTTCTGCTGGATGGCCTCTTTTTCAGATGGTGTGCCCTATCTCCCAGCCAATGTGGCCTATGCTTGTAATGTCCTTTATATCCTTTTTTCCCTTCTGGGTCGACAGCTGGGATGCCAGACAGCACACCTTAAGGGGCCAAGTTTGGCCTAAAGTCTGCTTGTTGCTGACTTCTACCTTCTTCTCTAGCCTCCTGTTTTTTGGCAAGGTGCTCAAGTGTAGTGGCAACTCAACTTCAGGAATTCCTGGATAAACCCATTAATTTGGACCATTTCAGTCTATCTTCTGGCCATGGTTTGGGATGGAAATAACTTTGGTTGCCTAGGCCCTAGCTGATGTTCTATGTGGGAATTAAGCTGGAGCTACACCGTTCACATTCCGTATGCATCTGGTGTCCCGCCCCCAGGTCAAACAACGGGCTCTGACTGGCTGAACGGAACACGGACGTGGGCAAAGTTGAGCTAGACTCAACTTTGCCTGTGTTCGCATTTCGTTCAGCCAATCAGAGCCCGTTGTTTGGCACATACGGAACACGAACGCGTGTGGTGTAGCTCCAGCTTTAGACAGGGGGAGGGCATCTGTCAGGGAAGGTAGCTGAAGAAGGCAGTCTGATCAGGGGGAGTAGTATCTAGTCACTCACTACTTTCCCTTTTACTGAGTCAGCAACTGGATGGGGGAAACTGGTACCCATAGTTCTGTCTGCTGCCACCATCTCAGGCTAAAGAGACCAGGTAGAGGGGGGCATTTTGGGAAAAAACCCTTCCAAGACAGCATAGAACCCAAGAGGTTCTTATTAAAAAGAAAATTGCAGAACCACCGGCACTTGTTCAGATGCAACAACCCACTGCATTACTTTTGAATGTGAACTAGGCAGGCAAGAATCAACTAGTTTATTAAAAAAAAAAGGAATTTAAAATGGAAAAAGGGGGTAGAAAAAGTACAATGGCTGATGGAAAATGCCAGAATTTGGCTGGATGGGCATAAAGAAGTAGTTTGACCAAACTGAATATAATAACTAATAATGCCCAGCAGAATGAACTGGGTAGCTACTTAAGAATAAAGCATGCAAACCCCCAACACTCTGAAGTTTGCAAGCTGGCTTGGAGTGGAAAAAACAAAACAAAAATAAATTCCTTGTGTGTTTCTAATTAGAAATACACTCCTTACTGTCCTTATTGGTACTTACGTTGTCCCAGGATTCAATGTCCCTGCACTTACTGAAGAGTAAGTGGGTATGCCTTCTGCAAACCATCATTAGATGTTATACAGATTGGAGGAGTAGAAC
Source organism: Plestiodon gilberti rubricaudatus (assembly GCA_026170595.1). Classification (NCBI taxonomy): domain Eukaryota; kingdom Metazoa; phylum Chordata; class Lepidosauria; order Squamata; family Scincidae; genus Plestiodon; species Plestiodon gilberti. The sequence continues at coordinate 199,718,592 of JANXHW010000003.1, read as the reverse complement.
TCCCCTGGTCTGTCCATCTCACCCCTTTACCGTGAAAGACAGGTTTGGCTGCCCAGTTGGTATGCACGTGCCAGTCTCAGGCAGAGGCTTGGCTACTCCAGCCTTGAAGAAGGACCAAATCCACATCCAGCACCTGGCTATCTGGGAATGGTGTTTTTAAACAAAGGACAAAGTCATTTGAATATAATATTATTCAGGTATTATAGCCACAATCTGTTAGAAATTTCACTGTTCTTAGATGTTGTAAAACTCTTAAGCTCCACAAATTCTATAAGACTCCAAGGATTTCTAGAAACTCTAAAAAAATCTGTGATTCTAAAATTCAAAATCCCTAAAATTCCTCAAGATCCTAGTGATAAAAGCTTAAAATCAAAGTACAGTATAAAACCCCGCACTTAAATCTATGATTTCCTGACGTTTCGCCCACACTATGGTTGGCTTTATCAAAGGATAAGAATAGGTTGAAAGTCTAAGACCCAGCACTCCATTCATCAGTGATGTCCAACAGACAAGTCTGTATATATCTGAGGAAAAGCTATGGTTGGTAGGTTTGTAGCCAACCAGGGTAGTTAATTGATAACGCCTGCCTCCTTCTCACAACTCATTCCAGGTGATTAATGCTGACTTGTACTACTAGTTAACGTTCCTGTAATCCTCCTGCAGTCATCAATCAACTGCCTTCCCTTTCCCCTTTAAGGGAAGGCAGTTGACAACCGAAAAGAAGCCGAAGATGTGGCCGGTCCAGTCTGCCAGTGATTGCGTCTTCAGCTTCTCTTCCCCGATCGCGGGGAAGAGAAGGTGAAGTCGCGGCTGCCGGCACACTGAGGTGCCCACGAAGAGAAGGTGAAGACACGGCCCCTGGCAGACTGCCCCCCTCCCCATAAGAAAGTGCTGAAGTGCTGACGTCATTGGCACTTTCTTTTGGTGGCACGTGGGTGGGCAGAGCTGCGGAGGTGTACCAAAGTTTGGGGACCTCTGAGTTGGACCATTGCATTTTCTTCCCTTTCCTTTCTCACGTGTTTAGTATTGAGCATGCCAAGCAAAAAAAGGAATATGATCAGATAATGAAGGCAGCAGAACATCAGAAATATTTGAAGAGACAAGAACTGATCACTTTAAGGCACGAATTTCAGGAACTGCTTCAGATGAACGAGGAACTGCCAAAGCATATGCAGCTTCACCGTGCAGTACGTATGGGGATTTTTTTTTTTCAAATTAGGGATAAAAGTCTTGATGTGCCCTGATTTTTTACAGTGGGCTCATAATATTTTATTTTATTTGGATTTCTGTCTTAGGGGTGCAAGATGGCTTGCAACATGTATAAAACAACTTGAAATAGGTTCTAGAATGTTAGATAACATCTCAGAATCCAAGATTACATTTATTCCTTCTCCTACCACCAAGTTCACCCCGACTGAAGCTATTGCTTCCACCCACATGTACTCCCTCATAGTTGCAAAGATGAAGTGTGATGGTTTTCTAGGGTGCTGATTGATGTTTCATCAGTGGGAGAAGATAGTCTCCAATAGCTGGAAATCTCTCTCAAGTGTTTGAAGAGGTAACTATCAGAGATAGTTGGACAGGTAATAGCCTTCTACCTCTGGGGAGGTGGCAGCTATACAAGTCGCTGTTTGGGGATCTGTTGCCTGCTACAAGATTGCCTGCTTTCTTACATTGTACTCTGCTTATATAGTAGTATACGGATTTATTTAATTAATTTATTTAAAGCATTTATATCCTGCCTTTCTCGGCAACCACGGTGGCTTACAGAATTAAACCATGTTAAAAATATAAAATACAATAAAATAATTTAAAAAGCAATTAAAACAGACAAGCACCAGTGGGTCACCTAAGATTGCATTTGATTAAAAAAGCCAGCTCACCATGTCAGCAATCGAATGCCAACTTAAAAAAAAATGTCTTAAGGCCCCACCTAATGGTTTCTAAAGAGGGATCTGTTCTGAATTCCAGGGGGAGGGAATTCCATAATTGGGGTACCACCACCGAGAATGCCGTATTTCTCACCGCCATCCCACCTCTGTCAATGGCCGGCACGGTTAACAGGGGACCCCACTGAGGACCTCAGAGGATGGGTCAGATCACTGGCGTTGACAGGGGGAAGTGGGGGGGCGGGCCGCTGGGGGGCGTCGCGCGTATAGGGGTGACGCGCGATCCCCCCCACTTACAGTTTTTAGTTGGAGGCGGGCCCGCCCGCCCTCCCCTGTGTCCGTTCGGCTCCAAAATGAGCCGAAAACGGAGCGGGTGCTCTGCTCTTGCGCGTGACGTCACGCGTGGGGGCGGAGCCTCCCCTTAAGGGCGACGCGCGACCCCGCTCTAGGGTGTTGCGCGTCGTAGCGACGCGACTGGGTCAGATTATAAAGAACAAAGCAAATTTTATGTTGCCAGTCTCCAGTGCTTTCCTATCCAAAGGAAACTAAAACCCTGTGGTGGTGCCCTGGAAATTCTCAGTGCTCTGGGAAGTAGGGAGCTTGTAACAATATCTATAAATCACCATGATTCCATCGTACTCTAACACAGGAGTGTCAAACCCGTTTCATACAGTGGTCCGAATAGCATTCTTGGCACCTGCTGAGGGCCAGAAGTGATGTAATAATAAGCTGATATAAGCTGATACTCAATCACTTAGGAACTCATTAGCTGCCAAATTCTGTCAAATGACAGAAGTGAAAATATGCAAATCTTGATATTTCCAAGATATGGGAGAGCCCAATAATCATGCGGGCCGCCCTTTCAGCAGTGACACCTCAGCAGGTGCTTCAGAAAGGGTGGCCTTCATGATTATTGGGCTCTCCCAGTGCTGTCATTTCAGCAGTGCTGCTTCTGCTAATGCGTCACTTCAGAGCTCAGTAGCTGAGAGCAGCTGATGGTGGTTCTGGGGGACAGCCCAATTATCACACAGGCCAGATAAAGAGCTTCCGCAGGCTGTATCCACCCTGTGGGTCTTTGATACCCCTGCTCTACCAGTTGGTAGCACTGTTGGGAAGTTTGAAGTCCCTATAACAAATTATTTATAATGCTACTTTCCCAATATCCAGCAATTTGAACTGGACCGCAGAATTCGTGCAGAAATGAACAGAAAAACGGCAGGAAAGATCCGACATGTGATGAGGGAATTAGCCTGGGAGGAGGAAAAACATCGCATTGGTCTGCAAAAGCTTGAGAATCGGTAAGTATCTTTTTCCTTATGTCTCATTCCGTGAAAGAGATTTTTCATTTGCTGTGTTCTTGCCATCAAGGGAAAGAAAAAGGTGAGAAATTTTCCTCAAATGGAATTGATAGTTCTTGGAAGCTCTGATAGTTTCCAAGTCTTATCTAATAACTCTCCCTTTGGTTCCATGTGCAGTCATTTGCTAACTAGCAATCAGTGCAGGGGAGAGTTTCCTGTTGGACTCTCAAGCAATTCTGCATGTCAAGGGGTTTTTATTGGTCCTGTATCAAGGTAGAAGAATATTTTGAATACTGCATTAGGATAGTTGAGGGTTTTTCAAAAATTTGGCCCCTTTCTAAACCTACTGTGTCATGCACACAGAGTGCCAACTCTGCTGTGTAAGTACAAAGAGATCCTCACATGTAGGCTTTCTGTGTGTGGGGTGGGGCAAGTACTGATAGAAGCTTCCCTCTTGAGATGAACAGCAGTGTAGGTATTTTTTCTTTCCTTGTACCCAAAGTATGTGGAACTATTTTTCTTTTTTCACTGTTTTGTGCCTTATAAACCTTCAATCACACTGGTGAGGCAATGCTATACAGGTGGGCCCCCATATCCACTGATTCGATATCCACGGTTTCAGTTATCCACGGATCGTGGGGACCCCCCCCAGGCTTTTACTTTTTTCCCAGTAAGCTTCGTTTCTTCCTTAAAGAAACAGGAGAAGCAGCTTCTGGCTGCTTATTACAGGCAAGTAGAACAAGACTAAGTCCTAGAGAGGCTCTGCAAGGTTAACAGAAACCTTGCAGAGCCTCTCTAGGACTTAGTCTCGTTCTACTTGCCTGCAATGGAGGCTGCTTCTCTGTTTGTTTTAAGGAAGAAACAAAGCTTGCTGAAAGAAAAATAAGAGCGGGGGGGGGGGCAAGCATGCCTGCCTGCAGGGGAGGCAGGGTGGGGGGCCCCCTCAGGAAACCATGGAGGGTGTGTTCGCTCTTATCCACGGTTTCAAGTACCCACGGAGGGGCCTGGAACATATCCCCAGCAGATATGGGGCCCCACCTGTACTTATATTTGAACAGACATAAACTAACAAAACCAAGTGGGATATTTTAAAATAAAGGTATCTATAAAATGCCTGCATTTCTCCCAGTCCACAGGTGTACGCATTTAACTCCTGTTGCGTATATACACCCTTGGGTAAAAATGCAAATTTATTTACTTTTCAATTCCTCCTAGGTCACAGCTCATCCTCTGAACTCAGCCTTCCCAATTGCCATTGCATCTAAGAACCAATTGCATTCCAAGCCTAATTCTAGCAATCCCTAGGGAGTTCTATTTTCCAGCAACCAATAAAAGTGATGTGTTTTTGTATCCCCTCTTTAACCCCAAGTGCTCATCTCTCTTAACTGTGTTTTTAAACACCCCTATAAATATTATCTTAAACAGCTTTCAAAATAAATATAGACTAGAGGTTCCCAACCTTTGCCGCCAGGTGTACCACCAGTCACAGCGCAATCCTATCCAACTTAAACCACTGGTGTAACCAGCGGGGGAGGGCAGGGTGGGAGGCTTTGGAGGGAAGATTTAAATCTCCTTTGAATCCCCCTTTGGAGGGAATTTGAATCCCCTTTCCGTTCTGGGGCCTCCCGTTCTCGCTGCACTGCTGGTTACACTGATGGTGTAAGGTGGATAGGATTGCGCTGTCAAATTTTCTAAAGTACCACCTGCACCCATAAATAAATTTATTATTTATATAATAAATATTTATATATAAATATAAATTTATTTATAATATTTATTTTAAATAAATATGTGCCCTAGATAGGTGATAGTGTCAGCAAATGCAACAATTAAGCCAATGTGAGGTTTTGTTTTTTTTCCCCAGGACAGTAGTATTTACAGATCCATATCCTGCTTTGGAAGCTTATCCAAAAGAACAGATATATAGGCTTCAATTCGGGAGTAGAATATCATGCAACCTCAGTTTTCAGTCTGTCTGGTTTTTGGCCTATCTTTCCCCAGGTCAAGACAGTTATGTTTCATGCCCCCCGCCCCACTGAATCCCCTATTCATGCCTATTGATTTGAATCTATACAAATATGAGCAGCAGCTTGCTCAGATAGCAAAAAAAAAAGTTGAAATAAAATAAAAGAAACAAGGAAATAAAAGCTTTGCCTGCTTTGTTCTTGCCTGCCCCTTCTTGCCTGCGCCACCTAGTGGTTCAATGGTGTGTATATATAGGAAGCAATAGGAAACAGTGCAGATCGGAGATAAGGAGCAGAACCAGCTGAGAGAGAGATCGGAATGGCAGATAAGAGACCTCCTAGCAGCTGATTGCTGTTCCTAGCAACTAATTACTGCCTGTCCAGATAAGAGGTCTTGGGGATCAGCGTTCCAAAGGCAAGACCAGCAAGTCAGATGAATTGCAAGTCAGACAGGAGATCGGAAAACCCGATAAGGACCAGCCTGTTGCCCTACAGATTGGGAACCTCTGATCTAGACGAATATATAACGTATTCAGTTTTGTCACAGAGCAATTTGGGGGCGGCGACCATAGGGAGTAAAAAATCGTTGTTCCAGTCCTGCTCTTCCCCACTTCCATTCCTTCAGCTTCTCTATCGAAGAGAAAAATACCACTGGTATTTCAAATTAGGGAGAAAATATTTGTGTGATGGATAAAGTCACATCAAGGACAGGAGGGAAAAGTAACCAAATAGCTGTGTAGCAATGTGCATCTGCTCAGACTGGGTAGCCACATTTCCTAGCCAATGGGGACTGAGGGAAATCTGAGGTTGTGACTGGCAAATCTCATGTGACAAAGCAGGGGAAGAGAGTAAGGCCTAAGTATGTCTAGTGTGATTCTGTATAAGGCACTAGCCAGAACAAGTCTAAGAATGATTCCTGGGAGACTTCTGCTTTACTTAAGGGGAAGTCCAGGAGGAGGAATGGGGGGATCACAATACCCTCTTCCTTTCACACAAAGGTTGTTATTACTAAGCTGATTCCTACCCAGATAAATTGAAAGTTTTAAGGAGCAGAACCCTGATGTTAAAAGGTGCTATCTTTGCTTTGATTCCTCAGTTTCCGGGCTAATTTGGAATATGACACAATTATTGTCCATGCTATGAGCAGCAGCCATCAAATCTCCACATACCGACTTTTGAAAATATCCGAAAATTTGTATAAAGTCAAGAAACAAAGTCAAGCAAGCAGCAAAAGGAGAGCAAGCAAATTTGAATGGAAAGGAAAAGAAGCAGAGCAAAAAAAAGACAGCCAGAAAGATCTCAGTAAGGATTTGCAAAAGGCCTAAGTGCGATAGAAGTACTGCAAGTGTTTTTCAGCCTCCATACAATCTTTTATGGGTCTATATTGGCAGACGTTTGTCAGGTAGCATGTTCATACTATATCATCATACCTTCCATAAAGCTCCTTTAGCGTGAATTTGTTACAGCCCTCTGTCCTGGTGTGACTAACAGCTCTTTTAATAATGGGAGCAGTGCATTCTGGGCCATTCAGAATCCATTTCCTGCCTGTTAGATCTACAATGTCTCTGATAGTGCTTGACATTGGGGGAAGTGTCCCCTGCACTGTTCAAGGTATTGCTATGTTTCAGTTGTCAGTTCCCCGCAATTGTCAGTTGCTCAGGGACAAGAATTTTCTACAGTCTATTCAATGTCAACAATTCTCTTCACTTCCTCTTAACAAAATGAGAAAAAGCTGAATTGAACAGCATGATAACTTATTCTTTTTAGTCGAATGCTATGGTAGAATATAGTATAATGCATTTCTAAGCAATTAAGTCAAGGCTTTTATGTAATGTTACTGGATTTTCAGATATTTGAAGGAGGTTACCTCTGTCAGCTGGGAATCCAGGAGTATTCTCAAGCTCAAACTTGATGTTTCAGGGGGAGTGCAAAACTATTCAGCACAGGCTCTATAGGTGGTTCCAAATCAATGAGGCCTCCCCAACCAGAAGTACCTATGTTCTATTTGGATTAAGTTTCAGTTGGTTCACTCACATCTAGCCCATTTCTGACCCCGAACACCAATTCAGAACCCTCATGTCCCTCCACAAACGATTGGAGCCACTGAAATACAATGCCCCCCTCACTCAGGCAAAATGGCTCGGAAAGATACCATGGTTGGTGGTATCAGAGCTGCTGAGAGATACAGGAGAACTAGTAAGAATGCACTCTCCTGTCCATCTCTCAGCAAAGGTAATCCACTAGGGTTACCAAAGCAGATTTTACTTCCTAACCGGATCTGAAGCCAGATCAAAATAATCTAGAACTTGAAAAAAGAACTTTCCATGCTGTTCTAAGCTGTTTGGAGGAAGGCAGGGTAAAAAAATTAAATTAATAAATAATAGATAATCCATTTCCTCCAGAGATACCTGGAGTTGGTCTGCCATCACCTTTCCTTAAAAAAAACCCAGCAGAGACAGGTCAATAATCAAATTAAGAGCCCAATCCTATACTTACTGGCCGATATCTGCTGGCGCTGACTGCCGTAAAGCAGTCAGTGCCATAATAAAAGGCACTCCAACAGCGCACTACTTAGCGCGCTGCTGGGAGTTCCAGCAGAAAGGCCTGCGCCTTTCCACCTGTGTCGTCGCATTTCCCACTGTTTGCCAGATTAGGTAAGTCAGCAGGAGAGGTGGGAGGGTGGAACACGGGTGGGGAGGGGTCAAAACGGGGCAGAGAGGGGTCAGGGATAGGTGGATCGGGTGTCCAAGGAAGGGGGCAGGTTTGGCAGCGGCCACTGAATCCTATCCCCCTTCCTGAACCTGATACCGTAGCGCAAGTCCACGTGGACCTGCGCCAGCTATTTAGCTAGGGCAGGTCTGAGTAGACCCCCCGGCACCGCGGAGGCTTATCCCCAGGTAAGGGAACAGTTGTTCCCTTACTCAGAGGAGACCACCGCAACTGCCTCCTCCCCACCATAGGATGCAGCAGTAGCCATTTTGGTGCAGCTGCATCAATGGGGGAGGGGGGGAGATAGGATTGGGCCGGGTAATGCACAGCAGCCTCTTTTAAATTTGAATCAAGAGAGATACTTCTGGCTAGTGCTAGACACAGGTAAGTTACCTTCTTTTTCTTAATATTTATGCAGAAGCACTATTTTCATCCCAGCCTACTGGCCCTACTGATGAGGAACCAGTTACAGAAAAGCTGAGGAGGAAGTCCCACCCCCAAACCGCAGCAAGCCGTATTGTTGAAAATCGACTTGAAAAACTTAGGAAGATTATTGAAAAAGCAGACAAAGCCAAAGCTAAGATCCAGCAGCGAAAGAATGAATGGGAGGAATTGTGAGTCCTGAATCAGAAAGAACGTTGATGCTCTCTTTGATAGGAAATGAATGGTGGTAACCATTCATGCTTCATATATGCCAGTATCATGACTTCATAATTTTAAGAAGTTGTACTGATGTGGAGGAAGAAATGGCACAACAGGAGATCATGTGGAGCAGGAAGGAGAAAAGTCAGATATAGCGACTTTGGAGGTTGAGTTCCAGTTTTCAATAGAGATTTTAAACAGCAGCCTCAGAAGACATGCAAAATTTGTTCCATACTGTATTCTTCTTGGGATGGGGTTGGATGTGATTTATTCGAGGTAGCAATAGTTTCTGTGAGGTCTAATATATGTTACAGTGAATGACAGAAGTGAAAACACAGCAACTGTTAACCATCTTACCGGAATATCTGACCCATCTTTTAAACATCCAGGGTAGTATCTACAGAATTCTGCATTTTTGAGAGAGAGACCGGTGAATGTTGTCAGTAACAATTAGGTGAATGGGGCCCAGTAATTGACCTGTGAGCACTTAATTTTATAGTAATGGTGATGTGAAGGAAACATGAACCTGATCAGTACTTGGTTGGGAGACTAGGCAGCCCGGTCATGCAAACTGATCTTACCTTTCTGGAAAAAGGTAATACAGGTTAGGTTTCTAAATAAATATAATACTGTAAATAAATCACTACATTTGGGTGGATGCCAGCATTCACCAGGATCTTCCCTCATTTTCAGATATTCACCAGATGAGTTGGAAATTGCCAACTCCCATGTGAATGTTGATCCTCACTCTTTAATTGTTGGTTTTTGCTGACACTGATCCACATCTTGTCTGATCTTGCTAAAATCAATGGATGTCTTCAGGCGCGTCACCGGGGAGCAGGGCGTGCGCGTCACCCTTAAGGACGCGGCCCCGCCCCCGCGCGTGATGTCACGCGCATGCCCGGAACACCCCCCGGTGCCGTTTTCGGCTCATTTCAGAGCCAAACGGACGCAAGGGAGGGAGGGCGGGCCCAGCTCCACCGACAAACTGTAAGTGGGGGGGTGCACGTCACCCCTATGTGCGCGACACCCCCTGGCGGCCCGCCCCGCGCGCTTCCCCCTGTCGACGCCCATGGATGTCTTAGGGATAGTTGTTACGGTGTGTACCCTAGACCACTTCAGTTACCTGAATTCCTCAAGTTAAGCAGCAGTGATAACAAGGTGGCTATACTGTGAGGTGGCTTCCTCAGGCTGTGGATTTGGGGTGCCATTAAGTGTTGCCTGGGGAGGGGGGGAGAGTTGATAGATCTGACCCACAATCTGCTGGAATATTCTGCACAAATGTGACGGAAATTTCTCATTACGGTAATTTTCATGAGACTTGCACTGGATTGGTTCTCAGTAGTTTATGCCCCACATGAAATAGTGAGAGGGGGAATTGCCATTTCTATTCTCTGCCTCAGGCAACAGAATGTCTTGATCTGGTCCCATGTATGATTTCTGTCCAGTTATAATGATTCTTCTTCTCTTGTGATTGAAAAATACAAAATAGAGGAGCCTGGACCCATAGGTAATACCTTTTATTGATGCTTGGCAGATTTAAGGGCAAACCAAGTGATGACTATGAGGACCCCCAAGATTTGGAAAATATTAAAGAGGCCCAGGAGAACATGGGGGACTTCAAATTGAAGACTGCTACTAATTACAAAATTCCTGAACACATGAGAATGAATGCTGACAAGAAATCTTATCAGCTGGCATCTCTAGAAGTAGCTGTAAGTAAAATGATTGATTTGGATCATGTAATTTCATATTAAAATATGAAAACACTTTTTTCACTTCATTCTACATATATTTCAACCCGCCAGTGCACTCAGATTATCATTGGAGGCCCATCTCTAAGTGCTTGAGTCATCAGAGGTGAGACGGGTGCCTACTGGGGAGAAGGCCTTCTCAGGTGTGGGACCTCATTTATGGAATTCTTTCCCTGGGGAGTTTCACCTGGGAACTACTTTGCTCTTATTCAGGTGCTTGGTTGTCGGGGATTGTACTGGGAGAGAGCAGACTGAGGGGGGTAAACCCTAGTGGTTAGAGCGCCTGCACCCTGTCCTGCCCTCTTCTTTACTAGGTCAGCAGCTGAGGGGACGATGACTCGTATTTTCTACCAACTATCACCATCCCAGTCTATGGAGACCAAGCAGAGGGGAGCTGTCTGGGAAAATTCCCCTCCCAGGAGAGCACCCAATCCAAAGGATTCTTCTTAAAAATCAAAATCACAGTGAGTCTGTGAGAGCAATCAGACATGACAACCCATTGCTCAAACATGAACATAGACTAGGCAGGCAAGAATCACAAGCTAATTAGTTAATTAAAAATCCCAAAGAAACGGAATTATATCAAATGGGGAAAAGGGGGAGGGGGGGAATACAACCGGTGGATGAAAAATACCAGAATTCGGCTGGGTGGACAGAAAGGAAAAACATGGTTATATACATACAATGACCAGTACTGCCCAGGAGATGTTGCACTGAAGCTACTCAAGAGCAAAGCACACTAACCCCCAATGCATTGCGTTGCTTAAACTGATGAAGTTTGCAGTTTGGCTTGGAGTGAGAATAAAAGAAACAAAATAAAATAATTCCTTGATGCATCTATGTAGGAACACCATCTCCATCACTAGTTATTTACATTAACAAGAGGTAGAGTTTATAGGATTAAAAGGTCATGTAAGGTAAAAATATTAAAAATATATTAAGAGGAATTCCAATGTTTAAAATAGAGTAAAATCACCAAAAATCCACACATATATACAAATATTAATCCAACGTTTCGTCCAAAACACTGGACATTTTCAAGGACACACAGAAACACTGTGTGAAGTGGAATTACCCTTCAGAGAAAGACGCGGACCTAAAAAGAAAAAAGCGCAAAAAAGTGCGGGAAACCGCTAATCCGCCAATTAGCGCCGGAAGCAAGCGGTGAGTCTGCTCGGAACGAACGAGCTGTCAAGCGGTTTCAGCGGAACAGTGGCAAAGACCGGCAAAAACAACCTAAGCTGTGGACTATTGCTTCTTCAGGATGGGCAACCATATTTTGTTAATAAAAGAGAGTTCCTGTTGTCTATTCAGCGGCGACGAATTTTTTCTTTGTGAAATGGCCACAGATTCTAAATTCAGTCTCTGTCTCTGCCTTGTTTCATTAAACAAAACCCGGGTGTTGTCAAATAAGATCTTGTGTCCAGATTCCAGAGCATGTTGTGCCACCGCATATTTCTCACCTTGAGCCAGACGTGTAGATCTTTCATGCTCCGACAACCTGGTTTTAATAGAACTCCCCGTTGTACCAATGTAGCTCCTTCCACAATGGCACGGAACTTCATAAACTTCAGGGGTACTTATCCGCTTTCTACCCCTGAATTCTTCAAATTCTTCCCATCTCTGGCAGATAAATATTTCCTTAGATACTCTCTTAAAAAATGTATGCAGCATTTTAGCTATTCAAGTTTAGGTAAAGTAATTCTAATTTTTAATTTAAATTATAAATATTTTTTAAATGACTGGTTTTTTAATTAAGGTATTGCCATCAAGTTAAAGTAGCTTATCTTCCTTTTTAGATCCATGAAAAGAAATTGTCAATGAACAAATGGGTAATCTCCCTCCGAGATCTCAAGGTGGCTATTATTGAAGAAATCCAGTGTCTGGTACAAGAACTGAAAACTATACAGTGTTCCTTGCATCCCTCCAAACATCGTCCTGTTCCCCCAATTCCTGAACTACATCCTGATGAAATTCCAGAAAAAAAATTCCAATATGATGGTGAAATGCTTTTGAAGTTCAAACAGGAACAAGAAGACCGGGCTAAAATCAAGGAGATTGTGCCAGAGGCTCCTTCAGCAGAGGGCATTGGTGGTTTTGGAGGAGGGTTTCTTCATGCTGCTTCAGCAAAGGAGTTAGACATCATTACACGGGGCTTAAGTCTAAAATGCATAAAAGTAGCATCTGGAGTTGGTGTACCAGCATTCAAAACTTTTGATATTGAACGAGCAGAGCCAACAGAAATGGAATTGGAAATTGCAAAGAGGGAGGAGATTAGAAACATTCATCTACAAGAGAATTTGATCAAGAGGGTAAGAGTCAAAAAAATGTCCTCAAAGCTGACTGCATGTTATAAAATGAATTCATTGCCTAAAGCAGAGGTTCTCAACCTGTGGTATGGGTACCCCTAGGGGTACGCGGACCCCAAGCCCTGCCCCTTATCTGCCCCATCAGCAGCTAATTAAGTGTTAATTAACATGGATTTTGAATTATTTTCGGAGCCCTTCTGTGTCTCTGATTTTGGTTTTGGGCTTATTTTTGTACTTTGGAAAATGTACTTTGGTGAGGTGGGGGAGGGAGGAACTGATTTTGGGAAGTGTGACTTGGAGAAAAAAGAGATCCTTGCATATCTCTCTCTCTCTCTCTCTCTCTCTCTCTCTCTCTCTCTCTCTCTCTCTCTCTCTCTCTCTCTCTCTCTCTCTCTCTCTCTCTCTCTCTCTCTCTCTCTCTCTCTCTCTCTCACACACACACACACACACACACACACACACACACACACACACACACACACACACACACACACACACACACACACACACACACACACACACACACACACACACACACACACACACACACACACACACACACACACACACACACACACAGAGTTAAATAAGACATTTTTTCACATTTAAAATTGTTTTAGTACTTTTTATTTAATGATTAATTACCTAATTAATTGATTGATTAATCCAATTAATTTGCAGTTAATTAACAGAGGGTACTTCAGAAAATTGGACCGTGATAGGGGGTACCCGGGCCTCCAAATGTTGAGAACCCCTGGCCTAAAGTATCACATATTTAAATACATCAGAAAACTAGTCCACTTCAATCAATGATAAACTGAAGTATTAAGTCTGAAGGCAAAGAGAATCTGAGATTGTGTTTGGCTTTCATGTACCATTTTCATATCTTTAGAATTCACTTTTTAAGATAAAGCTGAACAACATTAATAGGCATAAAGAATTACTATATATGGATTTACTTTGTTAAATCCCTGGAATGAGAAGCATCTTCAAGGTATTCAGTTTCAAAAATATGCATTCTGACTGCTGACTGGACCAATATTGCAAATGTGCACAGGATAATTCAGAAACTTGAAACTGCATATTGTTTAGATATTTTCCATTCCCTGATACAAGCCAAAATAACATATAATGGCTTCAGACTGTCATAAACCATTGCCTTAAATAAGATATTACCCGTATTTCTTCAATTCTAAGGCGCACCTTTAATTTCACTACCACCAGCAGGGAAAAAAAATCCTAGCTTGTAAGACGCACCTTGAATTTCCCCCCTCAGCACCAACTCTCCCCAGCTTGCCTCGCAGCTAGCCTGACCTTCTCTCTTTCTGAGAGCTCGCCCCACTTGCTGCTCTACTGCCCCGCTCTGATGGTGATGATTAGCTTCTGATGATTTATTACCAGGGCTTGGGGGGGGTGAAAAACGGCTATTTTTGGGCATTTCTGGTTTTCGTGAAAACTGGAAATGCCTGAAAATAGCTGTTTTTCACTGAACTGCAGATCAGAGAGGCCTGCAGAGGGTCACGGAGGCCTCCCCCAAGCCACGGTTAGTAAGAAGATGGTGTTTTGGGGGTGCATTTTGCACGCACTTGATTCTAAGACGCACCCCCCTTTTTTGAGTTGCTACATTTGGAAAAAAAGTGCGTCTTAGAATCGAGGAAATACGGTCTTACAGTACCACAGTACTGCTTTTTGATTTAGTGAAAATATTTTAATATTGTGGAGATTCTTTTGAATGAATTTTTCCTGCACTGCTTTCTCTTACACCTTCTCCAGGTACATGAGCTCATGGTCACCTTTGATGCTGAACTTCGCCTTCTGCGTCATCAAAAACTGAAGCTGGATATCCTGATGAAAACTGCTGACCTGCGTCACACCACTTGGTTTGAGGAGCTGCTTCTCCTGAAGAACTTCGAAAAATATGAGAACACTCTCCAGGAACGTGTCAACAGCCTTGCCAGTGAGGAGGAAGAAATGCAAGTATGTATGATATGCCCCAGGGGCGTGCTGATAGTAAAATTTTGAAGTTCCACGTGATGGGTCTTCCATTTTCATTTTGTCAGAGTCAGTGGCGTAGCTAACCACTGTGGTACCTGGGGCCCTCTTCCGTGTGACACCCCGGAAGTGATGTCACAACTGGAAGTGATGTCACACACACCCCACTTTTTTTAATCGTGGCTTATTATCCAGAATCTCAACTCTAACCTCAGCTGCTTCATTAGGGTTGTGTTCCGAAAAAATTCTGCAGAGTATCCGGTTCTCCTAGTTTGAGAAACGATGCAGTATATCATCGGGTGGGAAAGAAGATATCAAGCTCCTTTGCAGCCAAGCAGCCTTCCTATTGGTGCATGAGGCTGCCATCTCTTCTAACTTTGAGCTTGCAGTTCAAACTGCTAGCGTTGCGAGCGTGCTAGGAGTTGTTGTTTTTTAAAGTGACCTAAGCGTGCTGGAGGGAGGGGGGAAAAAAAAAACAGCTCTCTAGCGCTCCTAGTGCTGGAAGGTGAAAAACAAATGCAGCCAATTTGTGCACATGAGAAAGGGAAGCTGGACCCTCCCCTGGCTTACCTCTCTGTGCTCAGTTGTTGCTGTCACTTTTCTCCCAGTCTGGCTCCAGTACTGTAAGTAAGCTGGGCTAAGAACTGAAGTTTTTCAAGCAGTGGAACACAGTGAGGTAAGGAGAGTGTGATGACTTACCCACAGGTACATTTTGTTGTCAGCATTACACACTTTCCGTGTGTATGGAGCAAACAAGTTGGCTGTCCCCATACTGTTTTTTAGGGAAGGTGATTTTTAGTGTGAAAATGGGGGAAAGTGCCCCCCCCCCCGCTGTATGCCATGCTCCTGGGCTCTACACAGCTAACTTTTAGAGATAAAAGGGCCACTTTCAGTCCACTTTTGCGTTAGGCCCAGGTTTCATGCCATGCTTAGTTTGGCCCTAATTGCTGCTATAGTTGCTGACATTTTCACTGATGGGACAAATCAGTTTTTGATCTCACTAAATCTGTAATGTGAGTATAAAACAAATATTGCCTAGTAGGTGTGTGTTCATTTTAAACAATGGCTCTGTTTCACTTTCTATCCCACATGTGGACAGATAATGCAAGAGATGCTCAAAGACACTTTGTCACTTCTGTGTGAAAATGCTCAAGAAAAAGCTAATAAATATTTACTATTTTATAGACTACAAATATCCAAGCAATATTTATTTGTTACTTTTTTTTTGAAGTTCAAATTAAATAGCTATCTTGCACAAGTAGAGGAGAAGAAAGCGGAGATCATAAAGCTCCAGGATCGAGAGAAGGCTCTCTATGCTACTTTCCAAGCATCTTTGGGGGAAAACAACAAATTTGCTTCTTTCCTCACTAAAGTCCTCAAGAAGAAGATCAAGCGTGTTAAGAAGAAAGTAGTGGAAGGCGAAGGAGGTTGGGAACATTATTTCATGTAGATGGCATGCATATTGTTTTAGCAAACTCCATGTTGTTAAGTAAGTGGGGATAAGCTATGCAGGGGATAAGCTACAGGATGTGGTTGATGTATCCAAATATTACTGGGGACACAAAAGCAGTAGCATTTTTTATACTGGTGTTGGCTGCTGAACCGTTACATCAATTAGCATCAGTAGTGGCAGTCAATTAGCTCATGTATGCCTAAATCATCCTTTACCAATGGAAGCACATTGTCATAGGAACACCTCTGTTCCCATATATCCTAACGTTTTTATCTCTGTCTCTCTCTCTGTGTTAATCAAAGTACACCATTGACAATGTTCAGAGTGGTGTGTGTGTGTGTGTGTGTGTGTGTGTGTGTGTGTGTGTGTGTGTGTGTGTGTGACTGTAAAAACACAAAATCTGTTGGACCTACGGTACGGTAGTTTCAGCTAGTAAAAACTTGAAGCTCCCAACTGTTTTGGGAATTTCCGGTTTCAACTAGTCCAAATGCAAAACTCCGGAGTATCTTCAGAGATTCTCATTCTGACTAATAAGAACTAGAACGGACCGTACCAAAACACCAAGTGCTTTTGCTTTTTTCTAGTTCTGACTACCTAGAACATGAATCTCCGAAAACGCTTCAAAGCTTTGCATTCTGACTGGTTAGTTAGAACACAAATCTCCGAAGATGCTTAGGACTTCAGCATTTTTACTAGTTGGAATGCGCAGTGACATAGTTTGGATTTTTACTGTAACATATAAATCAATATAGACACAAACTGTTGACAGAAGTTACCATTGTCCATATTGTAAAACAAAGTTTTTCAGGAGATTATTTTTGTTACTTTCCTGTTTCTGAATCTTCAATAACATTTGCCATGTTTTCAAATGTGTCTGGAAACATGACAGCTAGAACTCTCTTAAACTCTAAAATCTGAGAGCTAATCAGTAGAACCACCAGACATCTGGAGAATTAAATTTTTCACATTTCCCAAAAAGGTAGCTTTTTGAGCCCTTGGATCATACATCTTTGATGACAAAAAGCATATCTTAGAACATAAGAACATAAGAAGAGCCCTGCTGGATCAGGCCAAAGGCCCATCTAGTCCAGCTTCCTGTATCACACAGTGGCCTCAGATGCCTCAGGGAGCACACAGCCAACAAGATAACTTGTTTCCTGCTGCCACTCCCCTGCACCTGGCACAGAGAAAACCTACTTCTAAAACCAGGAGGTTGCTTATGGCTTGTAACCTGTGATGGTCTTTTCCTCCATGAATCTGTCCAAACCCCTTTTAAAGGGGTTTGATATTAGCCCAACCTGGTGTGCTGTACGAAACCCCCATGACTTTAGTTGGCCATGTTGGCTTAGCAGTTGCTTTGTGCTGCCTGTTATTAAGTCAAGATATGTATTAGGCACTCTTTATTAGATTCCATTGTTAAACAGATGGTGCTTTATAAATTACTACACCTTACAATATTTGGCTTTGAATGTTACGTATCATGATAGATGAGCTAAGTGAACAGGAGTTTTCAATAATGATGCCTTTCTTATCTCAGATGATGAAGAGGAGAGTGAGGAAGAGAGCGAGGAGGAGTCTAGCTTAGAGAGTGAGGAGGAGGAGTCCGGGTCGGAGGATGAAGTCTTTGATGACACTGTGTGTCCCAAAAGTAAGTCATGCAAATCCATTCCTGCTGATTGCTAGTTTCTAGTCTTTGCAAACAGCTTTGTCTTGTGATTTGAAAACAAACTTCATATTTAACAAGATGTTGCTAATGTGTGCCAGTTCCTACCATCTGTTTGCTTTCTCTTATATACTTGCAATTGAGAATAGTCAACTTTCCAAAAATCCGTTTCTCTTTATATTCATAATGCAGATAGCAGCCCTGGTTGCTTAGAGGTTTTGTGTCAATGTGGTAGCTAACATTGCTAGAGATGCGAAGGAGTTAACACTAGACAAGTATCAAATTATGTGTGATGCAAGGCCTTGATGTCTTTCCCAAGAGGACAAAGAAGCCCTTGGGAAGAATTTCACACTCTTGCAGAATTTTAATTTTCTACATGTTACTTAAAATTGGTATTCTTTCACACTAGAGAAATCCCAAGTGGCTCAAAGTTTGGGCTAAGCCCTTTGCTGCCATCTACTGGCTTGTGGCAATCATGTCTTGTTACCAGGCTTTTAATTTTGATTTTTCAAGATCAGCTCTGTAAATCTTCATTCATCAACACAAGGGCAGGCGACCCTGGTAAATAAGTATATACATTTCTGAGGACATTGCCTCCATGAACCATGGGGGGGGGGGGGAGTTGTATGATCTCTTGCAAGTTCCCTCCTTTCATGTTCCATTGCTCACATGAGTAGGCCACTCACTTGAGCAATTGTTAGCAAGAATAAGCCTGCGTCCATACAATTTGAACTGGCTCCTAGTGTGAGGGAAGAGAGAGGATCCCCAAACGTTAGTGTGATTTCATCACCCTAGACTCTACTGTTAACAAACACTGTCGGGGCACAGATCACTCTGCTCATCTCCGGCAAATAGTCTTCCAAGTCCACAACCACATAAAAAAATGTGTTTTTCTTGCTTATAGAACGCTATAAGTGTACAAGCTTACAGTGACAGGCAGGCAGGCAGCCTGCCTGATAGAGGGACACAGAACGTTGACCGGAAGCAACCTGCTTTCTGTAAACATTGTGTTCTTTGTTTCTCTACCATGCAGGCTGCCTACCTGCCTGCCTGCTTGTCACTGTAAGCTTGTATGCTTATATTGTTCTGTTAAAGAAAAACATCCTTTTTAAGAAGATGAAGGAAGGCAAAACCTGTCTGAAATCAAAACCTCTCTGACATGCGTGGGCTTTTTGCCAGTGGGTGTATTCCAAACCTTCTTGAAACCTCAACTTTGCATCCTGTTTGGATCCTTTCTTGCTGACAGTGTGCCAAGAGAAAGAATCCAGAATTACCCAGCCCCCTTTCCCTTCTCTGTGTCCCCTCCACTCTGTCATGTCATATTTATTCCCAGGTAAGACCTACTTAATGTAACTCAGGCATTGCTGCTGTGTTGCCTTTCTTATGGCAGCATTTGGAATGTTTCAGCTTTCTAACTTATAGGTTCTTGTAAAATAACAAAAGACTCAACCAAATTTTCTAGCAGTTGCTTAGTCTGACCTCTTCCTTTTCTCCTAAGACTGTGATGAGGCACTCTTTGAAAACACACTCCTGCTTCGGGAGAAACGGTTGGATATTGAGGAGGCCTTAGTTGAAGAGAAGAAAATTATTGAAAATGTCAAAAAAGAATATGAAGCATTGTCTAAGAAGGTACAGTGACAGACCCCAATAGCAATATAGTGTCTTTAACCCTAGTCACGTGTTACTTTTAACTTGTCCACCATGGCTGCGCTGTACAGTTACTCGCATATTATGTTCATTGCATGCAGCCTTAACTTTACATTTTGGGCAGCCTGATTCTGGCTAAAGATACGTGGCCAGTCTAAAGGGCCTGCTGCAGTAACCAGTGCCCTTCCCCGGGCTGCGTCGACAAAGCCTGGGAACACCTTGGGAGAAGGGGACTTTGTCCCCTTTCCCGGGTGTAGGGCTGCCTGACCCCAATGGGCCTCCTCAGATGTATGAACAATAAGATGTAAGAACAATAAGCAATTATGAAAAAGACAAAATGTCAAGGGTTAAATGGACCAAATTTTGGCCGTGGAGCCAAGAAACCACACCAGCAATCACGTAAAGTCATATATTATATTATATTATATTATATTATATTATATTATATTATATTATATTATATTATATTATATTATATTGTAGTTGGAAATATCTATATTGTTTTGGACAGTGTTACAAGTTGTGAAATGAGATGTTACGTATGGTTTCTTTGTTTTGCACATGGGTGTGTACAGTAATTGGTAGTGAGTAATTTTAAAATAAAAAAATCTATATTCCTAAAAAAAAAATCTATATTCCTCCTCAGATGTATGTCTGCTCTGGAACTGGCATACAACTGGGGTGGTGGGGTAAAGGCGGCCCACGCCAGGAACGGGCACAGGATATCGGCGGAGCTCACCGCTGATATCTCCGCTGGTTCCCAACCTGGGCCAGCCAACAGCCACCCTCCCCCTGCCCCTGCACCAGTGGGTGCCGGGTCAGGGGGAAGGTGGAGTAAGGGCTGCCAGCCTCCGTGCCGGTGGCCCTTACTCTCCGGGTGTCAAACGTGCTTTACGGCGCATGTATGACACCTGGTACCTGCGGAGCGCGCACTCCGCAGGCGGCCAGTTGAGCAAGATTGGGCCGTGAGTGATCTAGTCCTCAAGTTGTCTTTTAAAATGAATGCACATATAGTACTTCATTAAGAACATTTAAGTAAACAAACAAATACATGCATACAGGCACTGGTACACACCTGCAGCTAGGGCCAGCCCAAGACATTCTGCTGCCTGATGCAAAGGATGGGAGAGCGACCCCCGCCCCCAAAAACATAAAATTGTTGGTGACTGTGTTGGTGCAAAAGAAGAAATATCCACAATTCAGAGTAGGATGAAATTTTGCTGCTTTATTTAAGACAAATCACTTGAAACAGAAGTGATGTGGTGGAGAGAGGCTGTGCACCACACTCTTGGGAAGGGGTGGGTGGATTCCAAAACACCTCACCCTGCCCATGGTGCTTTGTGCTGGAGAAGAAGGGGGGGGGAAGCTGCCGTGACTCACACCCACCCAGTCGCCTGCTTGCCCCTTGCTCACCTGTCCACTCTCCACCCTCGTCCATGGGAGGTGCATTTTGTGGGGGAGGGGAATTCAGGCAGCATGGGGGCACAGGCCACCACTGTGAATAGCGCAGTGAAAGTATTGATCCAGTGTGCTGCTGTATGGAAGATTCCATGCAAGGGTCAATAGCAAAGGGATTGAGAATAAAACTGCTAATATTATATTGCCTCTATACAAATCAATGGTGAAGATCACATTTCGAATACTCTGTACAACTGTTGTAACCACGACTAAAGAAAAATATTGTAGAGCTGGAAAATATGCAAATGAAGGCAACCAAAATGATCAGAGGGCTGGAACACCTTAGTTGTAAGGCACCGCTAAGGTGTTTCAGGCTTTTTAGCTTGGAAAAAAAAGATAATTAAGGGAGAGACATGATTGACACTTCTAAAATGAGGCATGGTGTGTAGAATTTTTTTTCCTCTCTCACAATACTACAACAAGGAATTGTCATAGATGGAATGGACCTTATAATTCCTCAGTCACAGCCGCCACGGTGAAGTCTTGCTGTTTGAAAATAGCTTTCTTTTTAACAGGTGAAAGTAGTTGCAGCCAGCCTCGATGCAGCAGACTGGGAGCTGGAGGCCTATCAGCGGGAGAAGCAGCAGAGACTGAATGAACTGCACGTAGTCGTGCCCCTGAAACTTCATCAGGTGATGATGAGTCAAGTTAGGATTACTGCTTCTGGCTTTGACACCCTTGGTAATCAGATATTCTAGTAATGAGTTGCGGTAAGCTTTGGGAGATAATCACATAATTTTTCCTCTCAGGCCTATAGCTCATTTCTTTCTGTTAGTGTTTCTTTCTGTTAGTGTTGCTAAGCTACCTGGAGGTTGCTGGTGTTAGAGAGCTAGTGTACATAGTTGACAAGAGACCGAGCTGCAAATCGGGACTTTCCCCAGTTTGAAACTCACCTCTGCCATGAACTCATTTAGACCCCTTGCTTTAAACACTACTTTCATCAGGGGCAGCCCAAGGCATTCCAGCCCCAAACCCACCTCCAAATTTCACTGCCCCCCATCCCTCACCAGGGCTGTCTTCATCATCCTGCTACAGTTCTACAGCTGCATTTTGTAAAGTGGTTCAGCATGGAGATGCAGGGCACCCAAACTCACCACCTCCCCAGCTCACTGCTTGAGGGTAAGGGGTTCAGCCGTCTTCATGGCTGGGCTGGCCCTGAACGTCATTCCTTGATGGAGGCCATATTCCCCTTCTGTCTGAGGTGCAGCAGTTGCCCACAAGGAACAGAATTGTCTTGGCTGTGGCCCCCAAATTATGAAATGACCTCTGTAAAGAGGCATACTCGATCCTTCTCACTGCTTGCCTACAGGAGACTGGGGGGGAGGGGATGGTGCAGAAAGGTGGGGTATAAATAAGCTAATCTATACATGTATATATGTTGTTTCTGGCAGGTGGAATATATATCAAATGGAGAAATACCTCTTGACCTCTCTCAGGCTTTGGTGTTTACCAACCAGTCTTTGGTGAACTTGCAGGACAGAATAATTATGCAACAGCATGAAAAACTGGAACAGAGGAAACTCTATAAGCAAGCCCGGGAGCAACATAAACAGCTCATTCGAGACAGGAGGGAGATGATGATCAAGATTGAGCGTGAGTTGCTGCACATTGTGTTTCTATCTCGTTTTTACATTATGTGCAAGGGCTTTTCCTGCCCCACATGTTGAATGACCGTCATTGCCTGCAGATAAATGCTTTCGCTTCTTTCAACACATGAAGGAGCTGACACAGAGGTTATAAGTTACATGCAGAGCATCAACTTCAGAAGGCGCTTACCTATCTCTGCAAATATGCTATATTTGTAAACATGTCAACAGAGCTGGTGTAATGTAGTGACTCTCAGTGCAATCCTATGCATATCTACTCAGAAGTAAGTCTCATTGAATTCAATAGGACTTACTCCCAGGTAGTTGTGTATAGGATTACAGCCTAAGAGAAACAAATACTAAGCATTATTATTAAAAGATTGCTGAGGTGGTGTCAGACATGTTTTTAATATGAATCCATATAGGAGATACTGAAAAATGTAACTGAAAAATGTAACAGAACCTGCTAGGTTCTATTCTATTCTCCTGTGCTTTTCATGTAACACAAACAAAAAAACCCTTCCAGAGCAGCATATAAATTAAGCATAGTATTTTTTTTAAAAAATACAATCTGCAAAACAATAAAAACAGCATAGCAAGGAAAACGAACACCTTAAAAGAACAAAACGACAGTATCGCACTTGAGCATTTTAAAAGGGCTGAGTGAATCAAAGGTGTCTGCCTGGTACCTAAGAGCTGTTACGTTTGGAGCTTGATGAGCATTCCTGGGGAGAGTGTACCATAAGGAAGGCACCACAGATGAAAAGGCCCTTTCCTTGGTCGCCACCTGCATGATTTCTGTTGTGGTAGCATCTGGAAAAGAGCCTCACACCATGGTTAACAGCTGGGCAGCTTAGTGTGGAAGAGTCCATTGAAGCAATTTGGGTACTAGCAGGACACTCATGCCTCAACTCCAGCATAGTAAGAGTGTGCATCACATTCTGCCAGTTCTGGGACCAAATCGCAGAGCTAATGCAGAAGCGACGGTCACCACTGTTGTCCCAGTTTTTGCTTACTGCTGCATTCCCATGCGGTCCAGTATTGTGCAATGGCATGCTGAGAAGTGGGCCCATGGAAAGTCTCTGCAGCTAAAAGCTGTTAGGATGAAAGGAAAGTCAGTATTGCCCTATGCCCAATTTTTCTTATAGTATTGTAGAGATAGGAGACCCCCATTTTGCTGCAATGCTTATCTGCTCATAAATCAGCTTGCCCAAAGTTCTTGGAGCTGTGGGTTGCACTGTCAGGGACCACTGCAGCTCCATCAGATCTGTTTGACTGGGTTGTTAAGACATGCAACGCAGTTTTGTTTCTGTTAGCAAAAGGGTAAGAAAAATAGGGAGAACAGAATCCACGAATGGCTTAAATACAAAGCTTTCATCTTGTTAGGATTGGAGGAGAAATGCAATCAGCTGATGATGATGAAATTTGGTCGGATAGTGGACTTGGAAGCCCTACAGACGCTTTCTGTTAACACAAACCTTGAAGAACTCAAGATGAAAATGATGGAAAAAGAGCAAGCGCACGCTCTGGAACTAACAAAATGGGAGGTAAGGCTGTATTAAATGGGATGCATTAAATCATATTGTGATGCAGCTAATCTCCATGGGTACCATGTGGGATGTTTTGGGCCATGACCATGGGCAGGGCTGGATGAAGAATATAAGGGGGATTTCCTCTCTGAAAACTGATGAGCCAGAGTTCAGACCCTACTTAGGAGGGAGATATTGTAACAAGGCTCGTATTCCTTGGGAGGCGCTACTATAAAAAAAGAAGTAAAGCTTTTACGCAATGAGATCTCCTGGACAAGTATCCCACCTATGAAGCATAAGTTTGTTCTTTCTGAACTCTCAAATTGGCAAAAGCAATGCTATTCATTACTACTAAAATGCTTCTTTGCCTAATACATGTCAGAACCCCACAATGGCTAAGGTCTAGTAAGCCCACTTTATAGGCATGGAAGGTATTGCATGTATGCAACTGGGTTTTTTCCTTCTTTAACCCTACCACCCATGCCTCAACCACCCTCCCTGCACCAAACCAATCTGAAAATAACTCAGAGTAACTGAATTAATTTCCATACATGCACTGGCGTCACTGGAGCGTGGCGGGGGGGTTGGGCCGCCAGGGGGTGACGCGCGTCATGGGGTGACGCGCGCACCCCCTCGCGCGTCACTTACGTGACGCGCGTCGCCCTCCGGACGCTCCGAGGCCGGCCCGGGAGCCGGCCTTGGAGCGTCCGACCCCGTCGACGCTCCAGGGCCTTCTGAAGGCCCAGGCAGCGCGTCAATCCGGGTATTTCCCGGATTTTCGCGCATGCCCAGACCCGTTTTGAGGGCAAAAAGCCCTCAAAACGGGTCTGCGCATGTGCGAAAATCCGGAAAATACCCGGATTGACGCGCTGCCTGGAGCGCCGAAGGGTTCGGACGCTCCGAGGCCGGCTCCCGGGCCGGCCTCAGAGCGTCCGGAGGGGGCGACGCGATGCGGGGGGGGGAGCCGGGTGGCCCCCTCCCCCCACGCCTATAACGTCGCGCCCCTAGGGGGGGTGACGCGCGTCCCCGCACTAGGGTGACGCGCGTCTAGTGACGCCCCTGCATACATGGATACAGGAAAGTTAATCTGGACTGTGGATTTGGACCCCAAGCTTTATTTCTTTATTATAAGAATATCATTGCTGGCCTTTCTATTAAAAAAAAAATGCTCAAAGCCACTTTCAAAAACCGAACCCTGATGCAAGGTAGGGACCAGGACCTGGAGGCCAAAGACGACGTTGCAGCATCCACACTACAAAAATGGGACCCTCCCCACCTCTTCATGTGTCCTACTGGAGGCATGGGGCTTATCTGGCAGAGTTCCATTTGTGGTGGTGAAGGCTGAAGCAGTCTTTGGAACTGGTACCTTCCAGATACCTGTGAAGCATCCAGTGAACTTATCTCCCAAGGTGTTCTGAATACATTGTACATGATTAGCATTGTACATGATTAGCAAAGTCCAGGCCACCCACATCCCTTATTGGCCCAACCTTGAAGTCTGTCATCTTATCTTAAAGTGTGATAATCTATTTCAATCCATTTATGGGCAATATTTGCCTGTACATAGAAAACAAATGACCATAGTTTGCCTCTGAGAATCACATCTATAGAGTCTGCTTGAATGAATCAGTGCCTTCAATAAAAAGAACTGATCCCCATTGAAAGTATAGTTTTCTGGGGGGGGGGGGGATTTGACAGAAAAGTTACGATTTAAGAGATCTTTAGACCTCAGGCTCATGTTCCTCTTTTTACCCTGGTTCTTTAACTATTGTTGACCATTTTTTTCTGAAGCCCCTAAACTGTAATATTCCAGTAATTCTGTTTTTGTATTATATCACTCCAGCAAGTATGTGCTCTGTTCCAGGATAAAATACTAAGCTTGCGTCAACAGCTGATGTTGGTGACAAAAGAAAATACTAGTAAGCTGATGCAGATGAATACATTTTGTACAGAGAAGATGCGACTTGAAGCTAAATTGGATGCATTGCAAAATAACCTGGTACCTGCCAATTACTGTTCTATTACTATTTCATGATTAGCAAGCTAATAAGCACTTTTTGTTTTGCCTGGGGCTCTGTTAGAGGTGGTAACAGTAGGCTGGCCTGTTATCCTGCTCAAGTGCATGTTACCCATGTTTCTGAATTACTTGATGCACATTCTTTCTTGGCTTATGCGTTGAATTGAACAGGAGTTTACATTTCAGTCATTGCACGTAATCCAAGGAATGAATTTAGGACTACTAGGGTTCAGAGGAACCAAACACTGTGAAATGTACTTCCTGTGAGCAAACCATCAGAGAAAGTCATTTCCTCAGTGCTCAGAAATGAAAGGGGGATCGTCTGATGGTAGTACAATCTAGTTTAAGATTGAGGATGTTCTGTGCCTGAACAAGTAATAGAAAGTGTAATAATCCCACAGCTTCCTCTGTGATTAAGTGGCATCTTTGGCTTTTGTTTCTGTAGGGAGCAGAATTCCAAGGGCCCCGTAAAGCAGATATTGAGGAGAAAGAGAAGCTGATTGCATTGATCCAGTTACAAGCCCAAGAAGCTGAAGTCCTGAAAGAAGAAATAACTCTGCTAAGCAGAAAGGATGGCCGCATCTTCCCACCATCTCAGCCTCAGTTCCATCCACATGGGATGCCTAATTAAACCCCTTCAATTTAGTTCTCATTTTACATGTCAATCCAAATTCTTGACGTAGCTAAGAAGGTAGCCCTTGAGATTTTAGCTTCTGCATGATGTGCCCTGGGCTTTAGGTTGCCTCCTTTTATTGTGCCTGACAAGAGCTCTTTGTCTTTAAAAGCTGTAGCATGGAGAAACATACACCTGCTGTGTTTCAAACAGCTGCTAATGGCACAGAGGCACTGCCAAGAAAAATTGGTGACAACAATATTTATCTCCTAATTACCAGGAGATAATCCAGGTGGCTTTATACAAATATTTGCAAGTATTTGCTCAAATAAATACCTTTATACAGGTATTTGAGTCCTCAAATAATGACATACTTCCTGCATCCAAAGAGTGTGGTACATACTGAAACTGGCACAACAATAGCAAGGAAAGGTAGCCTGTCCTCCCAAATTACCTATTTGTATCTTAGCACAGATCCACATCACAATACTGGTACTACAAAGTACCTTTTCCCACACAGATACTTTTGCACTGAGCCAAGTATTTATAAATTAGTGGGCCTTCGCCGTAATACCAATGAGCATTAAAATAATACCAGTGAACACGAAATTCATGTAAACCTATGCATTCTGCATAAAGCACTTTGAACATGTAATTGTGTGAGCAGACTACTTTATTAGCTTGGAGATATTATGGTTAAAGATTCTGATGTCCTCATTCAACCCTGTAATCTTTGCACTGAAATGCAGCCTCCCTTCAAATGACATACTGGCTACTCGAGAGAGGTCAACTAAGTTGCCCCAATAGCTGCTAATTATCACAATTAAAACTTAGCAGAATCTTGTGCGGAATTGCAAATTCATCTTTCATGCTTTGATAAAATGTATCTGAATTGATTTAAAACATTTTAAATACTTTTTTGATGCCTGGCACTGATTTCAACAGGTTATTATTTCTCTCATTGGAAAACGTCTCTCTCATTGCCTCAGTAGACGAACAAGGTCCTTAATGACATGGTTGTAAACAAGATAGTAGTGCTGAAAGTTTATTTTTCTTTGGCTTCTTCCTCTGAAAAGTGACGATGATCACATTAATGCCACTAAACTCAGTTCCCACTGAAACAAATTCCTTTTGTCTAGAATGCTAGCATTTCTTGCTCTGATGCATGTAGTCAAGTGCAAATTCCTTTCAGTGGTGTCCTACTGTCTTAATGAGGCATGTGAAAAATGAATGATAAGGGGATTGTTACAACATGAGGACATGAGAAGAAAGGAGGCAGTGCTGAATTGCAGGGAACCTAAATGCACCTGATGCAGTGCAGTGACATCTACCATAACACAGAGACTTTTTTCTCTTGAATTACTTGAATCTCACCTCCTACTAACTCCTGGATGGAAACTGCATGGGAAGGGACAGTAATTGTTTTCATGAGGAGAGTCTGAAATTCTGTTGCTGGCAAGATTTTTGTTTGTTTAAAAAAAAAACATTCTTCAGAGAAGGGTTCAGTCATAGAGGAGAAATGGTCTTTATTTAGTTGATGAAGCATGGCATTTGTTTCATTACAGGCACACTACTGCAGATTCGGTGCATATGTATATTCCTTGTTAATGCAAATAAGTACTGTACCTATTTTATCTGTTCCATTTGGCATTCTGCACTGAGAGAAGAGAAATGACTGTTTTTCCATAGTCTTGTCCTTAGAGACAGTCCTTCTTGCAGCTGAAGAATGTGGCCCTTGGCCTTGTGCTTATTCTGTGGCTGCGAGACTGCTCTAATGCCATCTCCAAAGTCAAGTAGAAGCTTGTGTTTTCAGCAATCTGACAAAGGCACACGCTGTTGCCCCAGCCTCTTTTATTCCCTCCTGTTCTCTTGCACATGCCACTTATCTCAATGCAATTATAGAAGGCACATACATATCTATTTACAAGTGCATAAATATATAAATAGAGATGTAATACAAAAATAAATAGCTATTTTCTCTGTTTAGAACAATAGTCTCTGTAAGGCAGTTTGTTCCCTAACTGGTGCTGGGAAGAGTCTCTAAGGGAACATGTCGTGGCAGGCTGTTCAGGTGCTTCTCTGGATTTTGTCCCAAGCAAGTGTCCAAAGAATTTGGGGAGCACGCTGGTCTTCTATCCTGGCAGAAATCTGGCCTTTCTACATCTTCAACTGGTACTAAACCAAGGCAACAGGTGGAATCTGGGAACATAAGGAAGGATAATCAACGTGTATACCATGCCAGAAACAAAACATTCAAGGAAATTCACTGTGAATGTACCCAACAGAACTTGTATTCCCCCATGAAGACCTTCCTGCATAATTTTTCTTAAAGAATTACTATAATGTTTCAGGGAACCAGATATGGATGATTTACTGAAAATATCAGATACGGGGTGATGGTTGGCATCTGTTAAAATGTTAAGAATTAAAATTTCTTTTAATTTAAAAGTGTTAAAGTGTTAAAATTAAAATTAATTTAATTTTAAAGTAAAAGTGTAAAGGATATAAAAGAAAAGAAGTAAAAGTGAAAAATGTCAGAGAATTGGCAGTTGATAAAAAATTGAATTACCAAGGACTAACAGTCAAATTTTATCTTCGTTTGTGGCACTGCTAATACATACTAGTAAATGTCCATAAAAACCTTACAACAAGCATTTTTGATATTTCATCTATTTCTAAGCCACACTGACATTCCATGGAGATATGCTTCTGGACTGCTGACAAGAAAAGGATGGTATAGGGCCCTGCTAAAATCAAAGAATCCTGAACTTGTAGTAAGCCTGCATTTTCTAGGCAGAATTCAGAATTGCCAGGAACATTCTGTTGGCATTTACTGAAAAGGATACAGATACGTGCAGTTTGAGGCTGACAGAGGCTGAATGTCATGCGTTGCAAACAGCACAATGCCAGCGGCCATTTTAGGGACTCTGCCGCAAGCGGTCCCTGACACACTACCAGGTACATCGTAGTAGTGAGGCAGATAAGTCGTCACGGGAGGCAGGTGATGTGTGGGGAGACAGAACGGGGGCATATCTGGGTGGAGAAGGGGAGGGAGGTGTTGGTTCCCAACGGCCGTGACTTGCATCTGATCCAAATCCCAATCCCTCTCTCCTTCCCTCTTCCTTACTCTCCTTGGACCTGTACCAGCAAAGTAGCTGGCACAAATCCAAGGAGACCCATTTGGGCAGTGAACGCTTGCCCCAGGGTAAGGGAACAAAAGTTTCTGTACCATGATGAGACCTCTATAACTCCCTCCCCCCCCCCCCCGGATGCAGTGTGTGCTCCGTTGGCGCAGCTGCATCGGCGGGGGATTGGGCTGTAAATATCTCTGCATTCCCTGTTGCAAATGCCTGAAGGTTCCCAGCACATCATTTATTTAATGCTAATAAAAGATATTAAAATAACCACCAATACAATCCAAATAATAATATGCAATAATGAAAAAGAAATACAGTCAATTATGTGTATGTTTAACAGAAGTTAACTGAATAGAAATGTCCATGTTTACCAATCTGATTTATATTGTTGCTTTATGTGACACTAGTACCATCCTTAAGTCTTCCACCCTTTGTCATGCTTTGCCTTTAGAAAGTATCTTTACAAAGCAACAATTTTCCTTCCAAAGTTAATGCCTAGCAAGCAGCAACAATAACCTTTTAAGAGCTCTGCCTTACTAACCTGTGTGGAACACAGGATCATTCATTGCTTCCATGGTGGAGCTGCCCATTTTGTGTTGTGGCACTGAGTGGCACATGCCAAGGAGTTCTTCAGGTTGATGATGATGATGGTAGTTGTCATGAGGCTGAAGCAGCTGGTGTGTGGAATCATCAGGAAGCCCATAAAGGAAGGAATTATGATCTGTTCCAGGACTAGGTGACCTGAGTGGAAGAGAAGGAAGCAATCTGAGTCCTTCACCAATATTAAGTTCTGCAATAGATTTTTTTTCATGTGTAAGTTGATTGAAGAAATGGAGGAGGTGCTGTACCGGGTTACTGGGTACCCCAGGGCAAGGCCCTGCACTGGTCCACCCATGGGGTCTCCTCCCACCCCCGATGGTGCATTGGGCTCTGCCACCAGTACTAAGGGTTCAGAGATTGGCCCAGCCAGGTGTGACCTTTGATCCATACCCAATCTGGTCAGCTCCTGACACTACCCCTGCACAGAAACGCAGATTGGCAGAACTGATAGGTGCACTTGCCTTCTTGTATTTTAAGTTCCACTGGGACACAAATTCATGCAACAATATAGTGAATGTTTTTAATGGGATAATTGACTGAGTATTTATTGTCACTGGGATAGGAAGAGGACCAGACATCTATGTCTTTTAGAGTAGTCACAATCTGTAAGGTGACTGCTCCATATCTAGCTAACTTATTGACACACCTACAAGAGCCATCGTTCTCTAGGCCAGCACTTCTCAAACTGTGGGTCATGGCCCGATGCTGAGGTGGGTCACCAGTTGGGCCCGCCCACCCGCCAGCACCTCCGTATGACTCCAAATTGGAGCCATACGGATGCAACTGGAAACCACTTCCGGGTTGCGAATCACCCCTGGGAACCTGCTCCCGCATTGTGCTGGGCTAGGGACGGCATCCAGAGGCCTCTGCGGACCTCAGAACAGCTCTGGAAGTGACTTCTGGGTAATTTCCGGTTTTGCCAATGAGTGGTTTCAATGAGTGGTTTCAATTTCCGGTTTTGCCAATGAGTGGTTTCCGGTTTTGCATCCGGGAGTGGTTCTGAGGTCGGCGGAGCGCAATACTGGAGCGGTTTCCAGAGGTGAGTCGCAACCCACCACCAGAGGACAAGGTGGGTCACGGCTCAGGTAAGTTTGAGAACCACTGCTCTAGGTCAGAGTACCACCTTCAGCACCACTCTCCTGTGGCATACCTCCAAAAGTGACTAGCATTGACATCATTGCAAGTTAGTTCTGGGTTTTCGGAGGCCAGAAAATACAGGTAGGAAGGTTCTGGGCAGGTGGGAGGGCCCTTCTCAGCATTCCCAAGAGGCTTGGCCAAAGGCAGGAGCCTCTCGGGAGTGAAAACACGCCGAAAGCACTGTGTTGGAGCGGGGTTCCGGTGGCCCAAGTACAGTACCACCAGCATTCAGCTGAAGTACCACTGATGGGACTAGTACCACTGCTTGAGAACCCCTACTCTAGGCCCTTCTATTTTCCGACGCACAAAGTATCAACAGTAGCAGACAGCATGCTTAGGATTATGGAAATAGAATTACCTGCAATGAAAACAGGGAACTACAATTCTACCAAGTCTCAAATGACATATGTGGCACCCTCTAAGGAGTTTCCTATCATCATCATCATCATGGACAGACTGTATGCTAACCAATTCATTCCATGAATCGCAATGTAATGGGGAAGAAGGTCACAAGCATACAATCTTCTTGCCTTGTCTGAGTCTCAAATGTTTTCAGTTTAAGAGAAAGCAACTAATCGGTTTTATTATGCCATCAATAAAATAAAGGGATAGGGGCCTTTCAATTTCATTTCTAGTAAAAAAAAATATCTTTAGGGATTGCCACTTAAGATACAGCATCAATGTTCCTTCTATCCCAAAACAAGAGTCCTACATGCTAGAAATGCTAACATAAGAGTTTGTTTCCATCAATTTATACAGCATGGTATAGTGTCCTTGCACATTCAGTCTCATGTCTAAGGTCATACCTTTGATGCTCAACCGGAATATTTCCATTTTGTAGCACCCTCCCCTGCAGAAAAGCATTGGTTTCATTCTGATGAGAATAGAAAAAAAATGTAAGAAAAAATCCAGAGGATTAAAAAGTCTAGATAACAAAACCAATGTAAGGGATTGTGCAATGGGAATTCAGTTTTAGGCATTTAAAACAAGAACTGCTTCTATGATTCTAGCATTACAAAAACAGAATCACTTTTGGGAGCTGGACTCAAACACTGAGGCCACAGAACCATCGCATGATTGGTTGGTTCTTTGGGTCTCTACAGGTAACGTCTCACTGAGATCTGTCTTTCTATGACAGTGGGATCCTTATAGAAAGATTTTTATAGAAACAGTCTCAAACACCATGCATTTTAAGGAGGAAAATGCCTTAAAATCATTTGCACAAACAAGCGGTTCAAAATACACCCAACATGCTATTTATTATCTCTTGGACAGGAACTGATATTGATAGAGATAATGTTATTGATAGGAAGACAGGACTTTCTATGTGTTCTCAAAGTAGAATAAGTGTACTAAAAGGCTCTAGTTTACTCAACTGTTAAGAATCTGACAGTATAACAGTGTATGCCTGTTCAAATACATACCGAACAAGACTCTGAACCTCTCTCAATTCCTACCTTAGACTGGAATGAGAGTTGCTGGAAATGTGCTTTTGTTCCACTTCTGCCTCTTGAGGCAAACACAGAAATATTCCACATGGAACTCTACTCAAAGTCTTAACTTGAGTTGTCAGATACACATACCTGATGGACTTCATCTGGGCTGTAATCTTTTGGCTTTGTACCAGGATACCCTGTTGAAGCTGGGGGAAAATGGCCATTGGCACCCTGGTGTGCTGGCAGATGCACACCATTTGCATAACGCATCCCACTGCTGCGAGGAGTGGAGGCCCCTTGCAAAGGCACCATGGTGTACTGACAAGATGACACTAACAGCCCTGCTCCAGGGAAACCCAGATCTATGGTCTGCTCTGAAATGACAAACAAAGGAATATGCACATTAGATGGACACTGCAGACCCAACATTAGCTGCAAACTCAAGTAGACAGATCCACTAAGGAAGGAAAAGGAAGCTACCGTGTTTCCCCGAAAATAAGACAGGGTCTTATATTATTTTTGCCTCCAAAAAATGGAGGTCTTATTTTCAGGGAGGTCTTATTATTCCTAGCCGAGCTGGGCTGAATAAACACAATCAGTGTGGTTCAAACAAGAGTTGAAGACACAATCCCTCCCCCACACATAGCAGCAGCCGTTTCGCCCGCTCACCCTCCAACTCACTCTCTCAAACACATGCTGATGCGGATGTAAGGCTGTGTAATTTTTCCACCACCCCTTTTCTTCCCGTTCCAACTCAACTGAGGATCTCCTGAGTGAGTGATTGCTTCTCTGCTTCCGTCCGCCCGCGATCGCATTCTCCCCCCCCCTTCTGAAATGTATCCCGTCTCCTTTTCCAGTCTCAGCCCCTGGGGTCCTTTCACACCGGGGAGCTGCGCTGGCCTGGCGATCCCGAGAGAGGGGTGGGTTTGGCGGCATGTGAAGCGGACTCCCTGCTGCTAATGTGGGGGAGAGAGAGAGAGAGGAGGTGGATGAGGGGGAATCGGGTGTGCGTTGCTAACGTGGGAAGAGAGACTCATCCAGCAGCGCTTCCAAGCTGAGAAAGTTGAGTGAGTGAACGAGCGCACGCACACACACGTGCTTCTCTGCACGCACAGAGAGAGGGAGGAGGAGGCGAGTGCAGAGAAGCGCCTGGAAAGTTTATATCAAGTTAAAAGCCAAGTCCCTCCCTCGCGAGCCAGAGAGAGGCAGAGGAAAGGAGGACCACAGGATAAATCCGGGGCCAGCAGGCAACATGGCTGCAAACGGACAAGCTACAGCGCCAGGGAAAGAAAGGCAGGAGGTAGCAGCAGAACAGAGGGGTCTGGAAGGTGGCTCCGGGCAGGAGGAATGGAAATCATGGGGAGCCATGCTAGGTCTTACTTTCAGGGAGGTCTTATATTTTTAAGTGCCAGTAAAAATCATGCAAAAATGGGGGGAGGTCTTACTTTTGGGGGAGGTCTTATTTTCGGGAAAACACAGTAGGGGAAAATTATGGCCCTTGGTTACAAGTGGACTTTTTTTTTTTTATGCCACAGAGCCAATTCAGGCACTATTTCATGCTTATGCAATGATGTTGGGAAGTCAGGCCTTGATCATATACATGTACCCTGCCTTTCTCCCACATTCAGGGCACTCAAGGTGACTTACGTTATGCACACATTTCTAAGAATGATCCTGTGAGCAGGAACACCATGAAATTAGATGTTAAAATAAGCCCACAGCTCCCCTAACTATAGCCCTCAACTCTCAATCAATGGAGTACACCAACTTCCAAACTCATAAATGAATGTGCACCTTTCCTTAAGAGTGACAGAATCACTTACTTTGTTTAGACCAAGCCCTCCACAGGCAAAACGGGATGAAAGCCACAATGATGAGCACAATAGAGACCAGCACCACTCCTACAATCAAGTATGGCAGATCACTGGAGCGAGCCACCATGGCCCCTGCCCCTAGGACATTATGGCCACTGTTGAGTGATGGATGCTGTTGTGGGGATTCTGTGGCTGGTGGGAGGCGACCTGGTAGTCCTGCAGATTTACGAGCTTCAAGGGGAAAAAAAATTAAGATCTTTACAATGTTGCACATATAACTCTCCATTCCTCAGTCTCTCTCTCCCCTGTCCCTCTATTATCTAGTGCAGGGGCGGCAGCAGCCGCGAGGTGGTACCAGGTGGCGTTCCGGGTTGCGCTGCCCGGCTTTTGTAATTTAATCTCGGATGAATCTTGTAATAAACCATGAACAGTACATTTCTAGGCTTCTTCTGAATCACTTCACAAGCTATTTTGAAGTGTTGCACAGTAATCAATGGGGTGGAGCCTCTACCTCAATCAATGGGGTGGAGCCTCAAATTACCTTTTGTTTCACAGATCATCACATTACTGAATTCGCTCTCTCCACCTTCATTGAAGCACTGCATTTTAATGTCATATGAAGTCTCTGGCTGGAGGTGGCTGATGGAATGCCAGTACCGATCACCTGAGTAGGAGGGAACACACACAAAAAAAACCCCTGTCACTTTCCGGTTTCCATATTTCCTAATCTTAAAACAATAAAAAGATCTGTACATGATCTAAGGATAACACAGGCATAGTATAACTATTGGCAAACACAAACCTCTATGAGGCTTCAATCTTAAAACACGTTTCTGGGAGTAAGGTTCACTGAATACAGTGGGACTTACTTATGAGTAGATATGCTAAGGAGTGCACTGTAAGGCTGCAATCCTATGCACACTTATTGGAGTTCTCCTCAAGATAAGGGAATTTGTTCCCATACCTCGGGGCTGCACTGCAGCTGCATCGGTGCTGGAAAGTTGATTAGGATTGGGATGTGAGAGAGGGAGAAAAACATCTCTCTACTGACTCTCTCCACAACATGTGTAATTTTACAAATCTCACAGCTCAATCCTACCCAGCTCCTCCACTGGTGCAGCAGTGGTGGAGGGAGAACAGGAGGCTTTGGGAGGAAAAGGGGATTTAAATCCCCTTTTCATTCCAAAGCCTCCCGTTCTGTCCTCCACCACTGCTACACCAGTGGAGAAGCTGGGTAGGATTGCTCTGTCAATCATGTTCCCCCCTTCTGCAACTGCCTTTTTTTGCCAAGCTAAAAATCCCCAAACATTGTAACTTCTCCATATAAAGAAGGTGTTCCAGACCTCTGATCGTCTCGGTTGCCTTCTTTTGCACCTTTTCAAGCTCTACAATATCTCCTGAGGTGTTGTGACCGGAACTGCACACAGTATTCCAAATGTGGCTGCACCATAAATTTGTATAGGTGCATGATAATATCAGCAGTCTTATTCTTGATCCCTGATACTCTCAGTCTCGGTAGAGCCATTTTGTGATGATTAACAGTTGGGGCCCAGCCAACCCCTTGCTTCTTACCTTCTACCACATCCTTCTTGTAATCACTGTCATTATCACTGTCAGTTGGTCGATAATAGATGTAAAAACCATGAATTGGGGTATTGTTATTGCTGGCAGGAATATACTGTAGGGAAGAGTAAAAGGCAGAAATTAATGAGGCATGCATGCTCATCAAAGCAGCTGTAAGGAATCCTCTTCATCAGAACTCCACAATATATTTACTTGGTAAAGGTGCAGGGGATATGGTCCTACTTCAGCAATCAATCAAACCCTTTCTCCTACCTAGTTCTTCTTATTTGGACTTCCCAAACCAATTCAGCATGTTTGACAACTCAAAAACCTGAACAACCACCACCTTGGTCCTTTGGTCAGACTTTTGGAGAACCGGAACATGGTCCTGAAAAATGAATGTGCCCCCATGGGCAGCGCAATCCTACCCAACCTTAAGCGGCCGGCCTAAAGGGCTGGCCACTGTATCCTAAGACCACTGCAGCCTGCACTGCCATGGCCTTGGTTCTCTTCGGGGGAAGGGGACGTTTGTCCCCTTTTCCGGGTGTCAGCTGCACGGGCCACAATGGGCCTCCTTGGATGCATGCCAGCTCTGAAGCCACCGTGCATCCGGAGAGGCCGTGTAAGGCTGACCCGTGCTGGGAAGGGGCATAGGATATGCTGCCCTGCTGCTAGAGATAATTTACAGTAACTGGTAATGCCACGCATTGCGTTCACCACCAGAATGGCTCTGGGAATGAGGGGGGCGTGTTACACAGGTGCGCAAGGCGCAATGCAGCGCCTTTGCCGCACCCCTCCAGCAATGCCACTGATGCCAGGGATTTAATCAGAGACTTTTATACATGCATACAAAGCAAGTTCTGTGCCACTAAGCTATGTTCCCCTTGCCACCTCTCTCTGTCCATCCTGTCTCCATCCTTTTTCAATCCATCCACTCTTTCATCTATTCATCCCTTCTTCCTATCATCTTATAGAGAAGCACAAACTTGCTAAGTGTAGGACTTCCAATAGGTAGCATCTGAGGGGACATGAACATGTTTATTTTAAAGAGTCTTTCCACGGCTCTTTACTAAAATAGGACAGTAACACTGCCTTGAAAGTCTTCTGCACAGATTTGTCTCCTGTCTGCATCACTTTGTCCATAACTCCTCTGAGATAGTACTTTTGTGTGGTATGGTACTTCAAGATATTTTCTCCCCAACTTTGTGAAATGTATGTACATAGAACAAAAACCCGCTAGAACATTACTTATATAATCTATACTGTTTCGTGACATACTCTGCTGTCACACATTTGTATTACCTTTATAACCACTGTAAGATGTGGGGAAACTTTTGCACTCAATTTTCCCATAAGAAAGGAATTGGTGGGGGAACTTCCAAAGAAACATTTTGTTTCAAGAAGAAGTTAAAAATGACTATTTGACTCATCCTTAGTAATCAGGAAGAACTTCTCTTTTTCCTCTACCTAAAAGAACTAAAAGGGGGGGGGGGTGTCACTCAGTTAAAGCTGCATTTTGGTGAACAACAGAAATGTTGAGGGGAATAATACCGATCAGTTACGGAGCCTATAAGTTAAACACTATGATCACAAAAGATCTTAACTACAAGGTCAATAAAGTCAGGCTGTGTGCATGGATGCGAGAACACAGACCACAGAAAATGTCTGGAAATGCCCAACACAACCATACAAAAAATTAGAACAAGAAGTGAAACTGCAGAGAAATTTAAAGTAGTACTGTACGAATGATTCAAATTTGAAAACTAGACAAGATTGGTCATATGAATTGAAATCGTCTTATGACAAATACTGTACAATCTCTACTGAGCAGCTGCAGATTTAAAAACATACACCTCTCCCATCCTTTGCACCCTAGTCCCAAATCCTGTCTCGACAGCTTACCATCCATTTTAGCATGATGGTGGTCTCATTGATGGCATCAGTAAAGGTGATATATGGGCCTGCAACAGGACGCTTATACGCACGATTGCTGTAGCCTGATACCACATATGGTCGAGATGCAGCACTCGGTTCACTCTCCCCTAGTATGTTCAATGCTCGCACCCGGAATCTGTAGGATGTGCCTAGAATATGACATGGGAAAACAGTGGAGAAGAAAGGTGAGCAGTGGAGTGACATCTGGCCTTGGTAATACCCTTGCTAATCTCTTCCTGAAAACTGAGCCACTCCATATTAACAGGTGGCAAATGGACATATTACAGAACTGTTGTTTCCTGCCCCAACAACCTAAGAAACAAAACACAGCAAAGTTTAATTTCAGGGTTTTTTCCAGGCGACGTTTTTAAAACACTTTCAGCGCAATCCGACTTAACTTTTGTGCCGGTTTAACCAGCGGCGCAGCAAGAACAGGAGGCCCCGGAATGGAAAAGGGATTCAAATCCCCTTTGAATTCCTCTTTTGGAGCTGGTTAAACCGGCATAAAAGTTAAGTCGGATTGCGCTGTTTGTTTGTTGCCCAATCTGAGTATTCATGAGATCACACCTGCTTCTTGACTCCAAATACATGAAAGAGACAGAGAGCCGAATGACATTATGTAACATAAGTGTAATATTAGTTGAACAGCAACCTCCCCCCCCCACTCTTTTTTTTTTTAATGTAAAGCTGCTTTGGAGAGTGTGGCTGGAAGTAGAGAACCAGTAGGTGGGATCTAGTTTTCTTTCCATAGGATTCAAAAAGCTGTTTGTAATGGCAAACATGTGTTTGAAACACAGCAGGGAGAAAAGCTACTAGGGAATATGTGCAATTTGGAGTGGGATAATGGTGGGTGGAGAAAAGGTTATGTGCTCCTTGCCCTCTGCTTCTCTACTCCCAATTGCTACCTCTTGAAGTAGCTTTTCATGTCCAAAAAAAGGGCTGTTGGGCTACCAGTGCACACAGTTGCATATAATATGCAGTCTGACAATGAGAGCGTGATTCACAGCTTCTTGGGAGCCTTTTGGTCTCTGCAGAATAACTGAAAGATGCAACACAGTGTATGTGGGATTACACACCTTCTTCAAAGAGGAAAACGAATCACTCATCAGCTTTGAAGTGACCCCTTTTCCTTGGCATAAATAATGTTTATAGTTATAGTCATGGTACAAAACTACTGTATTATAAAGAGTACACTCTTTCAAAGGCCACAGAAAGTATATGTGCTGGGGAGAGGCGGTATCCTACCTTTGTCTAATCCCATAATTTCGACAGATAGTCGAGAAGGGGGAATGTCACTTGTGGCTAGCACCCAGTCCCCTAGCTTCTTCAGCTTCTTATATTCCACTCTGAATGACTGAATGGGGAAACCTCCATTCCCACGGGGGATCCAAGTCACATAGACTGATGTCTCAGATGCCATTGAGATTGTAGGGCGATCTGGAGCCTCTGGAGCTAAAATTAATAAAAGAATCATGTTAGCACATATAAAATCAGCCTTCCAGTTTCAGATTAGAGGAGCAGGGCTCCAGCCAGCCTTCTTCACTAGGTGGGGCTGCCTCATTTCCAGGTGAGGGCTTAAAAAAACAAAGAAAAAATATATCCTCATAACCAACAAAAAACTATCACCTAGGCCAACTGTCTGTTATTTTAGTGTCTATGAATTGCTAGCATCAGAAATGTAGACTTTGAACAAGAACGGCTACTTAAGCTCAGAAGCTTTTGCTACTTTCAATGAAGACTATCTTTAAATAAGAGCTTCCCGAAGTTCGACCCTTCAAGCATCCTGCCATGTTTACAGTCATAGCAGCTAAGAGGGGGACTTTTTCAGGATCACACGGATGTGATAAGAGTAGAAGTGATCTTGAAAAATCCACCCTGTGCCATGGAGAACCTTGGGTGGGTGCAGCTGGGCAGCTGAAGTGGGTGGAGTTTGGAGCACTATCACTTTGGAGGAGCATCAGCTGCCATGTTTATTTTATAGACATAGTCTTATTATAAAAAGGAACTGCCATTCTTTAAATGGGAATAGTAATTTTATTGCTGCTATTTGCACTGGTTGGTTTTTAATATGGTGTTTTAATCTATTTTATAGTTATATGTATTTTTAATGTACGGTTTTATGTATTTTTAACATGGTGTGAGCCGTCTTGGGTGCCCTTTGGAGAGAAAGGCGAGATATATACATGGGGACATATCTGTAGATCTGCTATCTGCGGATATCGGGAGGCCCCCCCCCAACGCACCCCACCGGCCATTATTTTACCTTAGAAACTGATGTGTGCCTTCCTTTAAACAAACACTATAAGCAGCAGCATGCTGAAGCCGACTGCTAAAGAGGCTCAGCCAAAGAGTGCTTCTGTTCTTCGGCTGAGCCTCTCTAGCACTCAGTCGGCTTCAGCGCTATAAGCAGCAGCATGCTGCTGCTGATAGAGTGTTTGTTTAAATGAAGTCACACACTAGCTTCTATGGTAAAATAATGGCCAGTGGGGCACGCAGGGGCCGCAATCGCCCTATCTGCGGTTCTCCAATATCTGCGGGGGAAATGGGACACCCGGAACGGATCTTATTATTATTATTATTATTATTATTATTATTATTATTAACAGTATTTATATACTGTTATCTCCACGAATCACTCCCCCTGTATTGAGTAAATAAGTAAATATTTGAAGAGAAATGTGACCTAATAAGGACTGAAGAGAAGCAACAGAGATAAGCAAAGTTTCTTTTTCCCACTCATACTATGTGAAACTTTTTCCGATCACTCAAGCCATCCGGCTTCTGGACCTGAAAGCTCTCATCTGCAGCAAATGTGACATGGCCTTACGCGATAGCCGAGTGTTGTCTGATTGGTTGCTGCTCCGAGTGCTAGTGCCAGGGTCATCCTTCTGAATCTGCTGTTCTTTACTGGCAACAATATCTGGTTTTGGTCGTCGCCCTAAACAAAATAAGAAAAAATTATGAAAGCCGCTGAGGAGCAGTGATGTTTAGTGACTACTGTGCTAACAGAGCACTATCACCACCACTCTGTGGGAGTTTACAACTCAAGCCAAATGGGTTTTAGTAACACAAATGTGGTAAGCTGGTTGAGTGTTTGTGAAAAAGTGTTTAATTTTCAGCCATTCAATTTGTACATTTTCCCTGAAGACAATTATCATTTTGACCAATTTCATGCATACAGAAGCATATGATATATGTTTCATACAGAAAAGGAACATGGTCTCCTCAAGTACATATAGTGGGAGAAGCACGTGTATATCACCATGTTCTAATCCTCCAAAGTCTGTTTATAATAACAACAATGTTCTCCAAATGACATCTTATTTTGAATGAAGACACAGAGTGTTGTCCTACCTGCCAGAAAGACACCATCTTGTTAGATAAACATTTGTTAGAAGGAAGCAATGGTCATTTGCAAACTATATAACCCTTTGCAGTCAGACCAGGCCCACCCACCTCACAAAATCAACTATATATCTAGGGAAAGTACTTAATCTTTACCAGTTCTGAAGGTTACCATGGCTGTCTGGCCTTCTCCAGCACAGTTGTATCCAGCCATCTCCACTTCATACAAACTTCCTGGATCCAATTTTGTTAGAGTCAAGCGATGCTGGTTGGCAGGGACATCCCTGATTGTCCAGCTATCTGAAGAATTCATAACCTGTAGAAGAGCAAGGAACACGCACAGCTATCAATGGATTCCAGGCACCCCTATTTATAAAGAGTAAATAGACAGATTTTGGCTAAAGCATAATCTGAAGTGGATTATGGCTCACTTCTCACAACCTACTTTGCACAATTATCTTATTACATTATCACTTGAAATACTCTGTATGCACCATATTCATAGGAAACTCTATTAACAGTATTTTAGAGCTGGAAAATAAAATTGTTTGATCATGAAACCTAAAAAACAAAACCACCACAGGCAAACCGGTGTGGCTGAGAAATCTGAGGCACTCCCTGAGTCTGGGGCTGGTTTGCGAGTGAGCCCTTTCAGGAGCAGCGAGTGGCCTCACGGGAACGAAGTGGCTCACGGGGACAAAGTGGCAAGATAAAAAAAAGACACAGCGAGTTAAGCAGCTGGGCGAGGAGAGGGTAAGCAAGGAGAAGGTAAGTGAACTCTCTCAATTGTGCAGCTTTGTCTAACTTTAATTTACCATTAACTGTAAAGGACTTGGTTAAAGCTACCTTAAGCTACCTTAAACTTAAGATAGAACTAAGCCTAGCTAGGAACTAAGCCTAGCTTAAGTAGAACTAAATATAACCTGAGGAGGGGGATTGTAAGGTCCAGTAGCTAGGACACAGGCACAGAAGCTAGGTGGGAAATTAAATAGATTCAAAACACAAACAAGCACCTATCTAAAAGACAGGGGCAGAAACTGGACAAGCCTGGG
Source organism: Plestiodon gilberti rubricaudatus (assembly GCA_026170595.1). Classification (NCBI taxonomy): domain Eukaryota; kingdom Metazoa; phylum Chordata; class Lepidosauria; order Squamata; family Scincidae; genus Plestiodon; species Plestiodon gilberti. The sequence continues at coordinate 199,676,050 of JANXHW010000003.1, read as the reverse complement.
AGCTGGTTCTAAAGAAAATTGCAGTCCAAATCTAAACAGGTCTACTCTGAGTAGATTCTACAGCTGATTCTAAAGAGAATTGCAGTCCAAATCTAAACAGGTCTACTCTGAGTAAAACCAGTGTTTACTCGAGAGTAAAAAGCCCAGGGCAGAGACCTGAGTCTACTTTAGAGTAGGAGCCTAAAACAAAACAAGAGGAGGCTAAAAGAAGGGGAGAAAGCAAGCTAAACTGCACCTTAAGCAGAGTTAAACTTAAGCAGAATTTAAAACCTACAGTTTAAAACATACAGACCGCATGGTATAGAAGGCCACATGGTAAATTAGGGTGACTCAGAAACCATAGCAACACACATTCCTGCCAGCTGAGTAGGTCAGATGTAAATTGAGGCAGCAGCAGGAACAATAGCAACAGGAATTTCCTGCCAGTAAACCACATCAGGCCCTGCCCCCCTTAGAGGCCAGTCTTTTCAAACTTTCAGGTAGGCAGGGGGAGGAGCTACACAACAGTTTAAATCTGGGGCTGGTTTGCGAGTGAGCCCTTTCAGGAGCAGCGAGTGGCCTCACGGGAACGAAGTGGCTCACGGGGACAAAGTGGCAAGATAAAAAAAGACACAGCGAGTTAAGCAGCTGGGCGAGTTCAGCAGCGGGGCGAGGAAGCCAGGCCCCACACACTGCCCGGCACGTCCCTTGAAGAGAGGAGAGCTCCAATAACATTAAGGTACCCAAACTGTTTTAAACCCATAACTTACAAAAAAAGCTATGCAGTCAGACAGCCAGCAGAAGGGTGGGGGCTATCCAGTGTTTTGCACTGAGTGTCACATGTATGACTATCTGCCTCTTGGGCACATGTCATGGGTGTGTGCTCGGTGCAAAGAGCTCCAGGCTCTCAGGGAACGGGTTCGCTCCCTTGAAGCCACGGTTGCTGACCTGGAGAAGCAGAGACAGGTAGAGAGGAACCAGGGTGAGACTTCTAGGGACGTGGAGGCATCGTCCTACCCTCAGTTGGCCAGCACTTCAGCTGCCAGGGAAGGGAGTCTCAGGGCTGGAGGACATTGCTCTGGAAAAGAGGGAAACAATCCCACAGTGGGGACCCCTTCTTCAGGTGATGGGCCCGTATCCAGTCGCACTATGGATACTCCTCTGGGGAGAGGGGGAAGGGGGCTTCTTGGTGTGGGTGACTCTATAGTCAGGAACATAGAAAGGGGGGTCTGTGACGGATGTGAGGACCGCACGGTGACTTGCCTACCTGGTGCGAAGGTTGCGGACATCACCTCTCGTCTAGATAGGCTGGTAGAGAGTGCTGGGGAGGAGGTAGCGGTTGTGGTGCATGTTGGCACCAACGACGTGGGGAAATGTAGCCGGGCGGTCCTGGAGGCCAAATTTAGGTTGCTAGGTAGGAAGCTCAAATCCAGGACCCCAAAGGTGGCGTTCTCAGAAGTGCTACCTGTTCCACGCGCAGGGACAGCTAGGCAGGCGGAGCTCAGGGGTCTCAATGCGTGGATGAGACACTGGTGTGAGGAGGAGGGGTTTAAGTTTGTTAGGCACTGGGGAACGTTTTGGGACAAGCCGGGCCTGTACAAGAGGGACGGGCTTCACTTGAACCAAAACGGAACCAGACTGCTGGCGCGTAACATTAAGAAGGTGGCAGAGCAGCTTTTAAACTGACTCCTGGGGGAAAGCCGACAGGAGCCGAGGGGCATCCGGTTCGGGACTCCTCATTCCTCGGGAATGAGGGTGCAGAGGATGGGGAACAATCAAGTAATAACAGAATAAGAATTGGGAGTGGTAGCGTGATGGGACATGACAGCCAGTCTAGCAAAACAGAAGGCTGCAGGAATAAAGGGGCAAACATGCAGCCCTTCTTGGGGGACCAGGTATATAAGTGCTTTTATGCAAATGCCCGAAGTCTACGGGCAAAGATGGGAGAACTGGAATGTTTGGTGGCTAGGGAAAACATTGACATAGTAGGTATAACAGAAACCTGGTGGAATGCGGAGAACCAGTGGGATACTGCAATTCCAGGATATAAACTCTATAGGAGGGACAGAGAGGGGCGTGTTGGAGGTGGGGTGGCCATCTATGTCAAAGAGGGGGTAGAATCCACCAGAGTAGAGCTGGAGGGGGGCTCTGACTCCTCCGTAGAATCACTGTGGGTTAGATTACCAGGCTCCAAGAGTGATGTAATAGTAGGGGCATGCTACCGTCCTCCAGATCAAAAACCTGAAGGGGACCTTGAAATAAGGAAGCAAATCAGGGAGGTGTCAACGAGAGACAGGGTTGTAGTCATGGGGGACTTCAATTATCCTCACATCGACTGGGTCAATTCATGCTCAGGTCATGAAAGAGAGACTGGATTTCTGGATATGTTAAATGACTGTGCCTTAGAGCAGCTTGTCACGGAACCGACCAGAGGACAGGTGACTCTGGACTTGATATTGTGTGGCACTCAAGATCTGGTCAGGGAGGTAAATGTTACTGAACCGTTGGGGAACAGTGACCATGCTGCGATCTGTTTCGCCATGCATGTCGGAGGGAGAGTGCCAAGCAAATCTGACACGAAAACCCTTGACTTCCGAAGGGCAGACTTCCCCAAAATGAGAAGACTAGTTAAGAAAAAGCTGAAAGGGAAGGTAAAAGGAGTCCAATCGCTCCAGAGTGCATGGAGGCTGTTTAAAACAACAGTCGTAGAGGCCCAGCGGGAGTGTATCCCACAAAGGAGGAAGGGCTCGACCAAGTCCAGGAGGATGCCGGCATGGCTAACAAGCACAGTTAAGGAGGCTATAAAAGGCAAGGAAGCTTCCTTCCGTAAATGGAAGTCTTGCCCTAATGAGGAAAATAAACAGGAGCACAAACTGTGGCAAAAGAAATGTAAAAAGATGATACGGGAGGCCAAGAAAGACTTTGAGGAACGTATGGCAGGCAACATAAAAGGGAATAATAAAAGCTTCTTCAAATATGTTAGAAGCAGGAAACCTGCCAGGGAAACGGTGGGTCCGCTGGATGGTGAGGGAGAGAAAGGGGTGATAAAAGGGGACTTGGAGACTGCAGAGAAATTAAATGAGTTCTTTGCATCTGTCTTCACGACAGAAGACCTCGGGCAAATACCGCTGCCGGAACGGTCTCCCCTGACTAAAGAATTAAGTCAAATAGAGGTTAAAAGAGAAGACGTCTCAGACTTAATTGACAAAATAAAGATCAATAAATCACCAGGCCCGGATGGCATCCACCCAAGAGTTCTGAAGGAACTCAAGAATGAAGTTGCTGACCTCTTGACCAAAATATGCAACTTGTCCCTTAAAACGGCCGCTGTGCCAGAGGATTGGAGGATAGCTAATGTCACGCCAATCTTTAAAAAAGGAAGGAGGGGGGACCCGGGGAACTACAGGCCGGTCAGCCTAACATCTGTTCCAGGGAAGATGGTGGAAAGTCTCATTAAGGATAAAATCTTAAAATACATAGAAGAACAAGCTCTGCTGAGGGAGAGTCAGCATGGCTTCTGCAAGGGGAAGTCTTGCCTCACAAACCTGTTAGAATTTTTTGAAAAGGTCAACAGGCATGTGGATGCGAGCGAACCCGTGGATATTATATATCTGGATTTTCAGAAGGCGTTTGACACGGTCCCTCATGAAAGGCTCCTGAGAAAACTCCACAGTCAGGGAATAAGAGGGCAGGTCCTCTTGTGGATTAGGAACTGGTTGAAGACCAGGAAACAGCGAGTGGGAGTCAATGGGCAATTTTCACAATGGCGAGAGGTGAAAAGCGGTGTGCCCCAAGGATCGGTCTTGGGACCGGTGCTTTTCAACTTATTCATAAATGACCTGGACTTGGGGATAGGCAGTGAGGTGGCCAAGTTTGCGGATGACACTAAACTTTTCCGGGTGGTAAAGACCAGCAGGGATTGTGAAGAGCTCCAGAAGGATCTCTCCAAACTGGGAGAATGGGCAGCAAAATGGCAGATGCGCTTCAATGTAAGTAAGTGCAAAGTGATGCACATTGGGGCAAGAAACCAAAATTTCACATATACGCTAATGGGTTCTGAGTTGTCTGTGACGGATCAAGAGAGAGATCTTGGGGTCCTGGTGGACAGGTCGATGAAAGTGTCGACCCAGTGTGCGGCGGCTGTGAAGAAGGCCAATTCCATGCTCAGGATCATTAAAAAGGGGATTGAGAATAAAACGGCCAATATCATTATGCCTTTGTACAAATCGATGGTAAGGCCACATCTGGAGTATTGTGTCCAGTTCTGGTCACCATACCTCAAAAAGGATATAGCTGAATTGGAAAAGGTGCAGAAAAGAGCGACCAGAATGATTAGTGGGCTGGAGCACCTCCCTTACGAGGAAAGGCTACAGCGTCTGGGGCTTTTCAGCCTAGAAAAAAGGCGCCTGAGGGGGGACATGATTGAGACTTATAAAATTATGCATGGGATGGAGAGAGTGGATAGAGGGAAATTCTTCTCCCTCTCGCACAACACCAGAACCAGGGGACACGCACTAAAATTGAGTGGAGGGAGAGTTAGAACAGACAAAAGAAAATATTTCTTTACCCAGCGTGTGATTCATCTGTGGAACTCCTTGCCACAGGATGTGGTGATGGCACCTGGCCTAGATGCCTTTAAAAGGGGTTTGGACAAATTCATGGAGGAAAAGACCATCACAGGTTACAAGCCATAAGCAACCTCCTGGTTTTAGAAGTGGGTTTTCTCTGTGCCAGGTGCAAGGGAGTGGCGACTGGACACAGGTATCTTGTTGTCTCGTGTGCTCCCTGAGGCATCTGGTGGGGCCACTGTGTGACACAGGAAGCTGGACTAGATGGGCTTTTGGCCTGATCCAGCAGGGCTCTTCTTATGTTCTTATGTTCTTATGACCAAGATAAAAAATTATCAACTTCAAGAATCTAGAAATAATACCATATATGATCATCACAAAGCAGTCAGTTAAGAACTGAGAACAAGCAAGGAAAATCAACACCCTGAAGGACTTTTCCTCACAGTTTACTTAACAGTTCCAAGACATACAGTCTGTATACCTTCTCTACCTGCCTCACTTCATCACTTACCAAATCATTAGTTTTGATGTCACCCGTACTAAAAGAGAAAACTGAGCACTGACCATGTGCTGCCAAGAATAGGGAAATTAGTCCAGTGTTATTTTTATCATTAAGAAACAGGCAACAAACGTATTTCAAACAGCACTGTTTACAAACGTGCTTCACTCTGTGTCTACCAAAGGCAGCTGCCTGTATTTGGTAAACCTCCCCAGGTTTTAGTGCTAAACGGTCCTTGCATTAACTATGGACCAAATCCAGTCCCAGTCATGCACCACTAGTCTCATATGCTAACTCATGGTTCCAGAGCTTTCTGGCACATCCCCCTCAAATGCTTTTGCCTCATGATGCCTGGCCATTTCTAGTGAACTGACTGAATGTGTTGTCTAACACGTTCATGGACCAATCCTATCATAGGCTTACGCTTACAATCTCGCGATCTAGCAGCATGAAAGCTGTGCCGCCATCATGCACTTTGGAGCCGCTGGCACAAATGGCTGGAGACTCTGCACACACACCAGTGGCTCTTGGATACCTCACCGGAGCAGGTAAGGTGGCGGTGGTGGTTTGGGGGAGGATTGAGGCTGAGGTAATTCAGGCTGAGGTAATTCTGAGCAGAGACTGTAATCATAACGTTCGAACTGTGTTCTGAATGCGCTTCTGTGGCTCTCATGCAAGCTCGTTTGATGCAAGTCTTCCTCCTAGGAGTATTCATACACAGAAAGCTACCTGCTTAACAAATTTTTGATGTGGTCTTTAGTTCAAATATTGCAAAGCGCTCCACATTATTTAGTTAGCAAAGACAGCACCTGAGTGCTCCAATGAAATGCATCTACATCTGAAGTGAGCACATGCCACAATGTATTTATGTTAAAATGAGTTCCAACAGTTATGTCTATTTGGTTTTGCTAAACTTTTCTTCATCATAGAAAGTTCACTTCCAAGTATCTGTTTGGTTTCCAGTACACAAATGACAGAAGTGTAAGAGTTACAAGGAACAGGCCCCCTCTGTAAAGGCTTTTAAGACACAAGAAAGAATCTCCAGCTGAGAATTTGCTCTGTGCTGGAAACATGTTAGTGCTAAGTGCAGTGACCCATGGTGACTTCTTCTGACCCAAGAACCTTCCAGGTGAAGCTCTGGGATAAAAGAGGGACCCAAATGAGTCAAAAATCAAGACAACTGGCAAGCCAAGATTCCCTACTGGTCTGGAATCGTTCCTTGGTATGTGACTGGGGGCAGCACTGTGTCTCCGAGAGAGGAATGAGTTCAGCAAAGGTCATGATTTGAACAATCCTAGCAGACATAAAAGGCTCGATATCCATTAGTTTTGTCTGCTCTAGTTGTTGATCACTTAGGTCCAGACCAAATGTGCAGAAACTGACATACTGCACATATGGATGCCTGACAACAAACATGGGTTTCCTTACCCACAAGTTCTTTCTTATAAGCACCTTTTTCACTTTTATTCTGTGAATTCTGTATCTTCCATGTGAGTTTTGAACGTATGGTTGCAAAACTCACATAGTTGTTGATATCCATGAGTCCCTGGAGGAGGTGAGATGGTGCTCTAGATTGGCTCCCGGTGGAGCCCTCTTTCATCAGAACGTGCCCTCAATTCTTATTGATTTTTTGCATACAAGAGAGAATAATGAATTAATGACTTTGGGATTTAATGAATAGAGTGAAGGAGAGCAAAATAAATTAATAGAAGAGGGAGAAATTAAATTGTTAATTTTAAGATGCTGTGGGAGATATATTTCGTTTATCTGGTCATGACGCTGTAGGAGAATGTAGGAGTAGGCAGTGGCATTCCTGCGTAGGGGCTCGACAGTAAGTCGCGCCCCGACCAACTACCGCGTTCACGAACCAGAGCGAGGAGGCCCCGCCCCTCGCTGTAGGAGCCATTCCGCGCAGCGAAGACTAACGGGCAGCCCGTTCGGCTTCGCTACGCGGAATGGCTCCGACGGTGAGGGGGCGGGACCTCCTCGCTCCGGTTCATGAACGCGGTAGTTGGTCGGGGTGCGACATACTGTTGAGCCCCTACCGCAGGAACGCCACTGGGAGTAGGAGAAACGTATATCATTAGGATTTATTGCTTCGCTATTTTGCAGTACTTTCTGAAATATTTTAGTATTTATTTATTTATTTATTTAAAGGAACTTGCCCTCTTTTCAGCTATAAAGGGAGCTGTCTCTGCCCCCTCATTTGTGGCAAGTACAAGAGAAAGGCACAAAAATAGACTTAGTTTGAATTTTGGCTGAACCTCAGGATCGTAGGATCAACTTAATGATGTAGGAAACTGAAATTATGGCGGTTCCATCTACTCCTTTCAGCAGTGAGGGGCTTCCTCACCATTCAAGGAATCCTTCATGGAGTGAGGAGTCAAGAGCCTATATTACGGGGTAGGGGCAGGGGGACTAGCTCAGTTAGTACAGCGGCCGCCTCATATGCTTGAGGATCTAAGGACAGCAGTTTGAGACACCCGGAAGTATCCGTGAGTAGTCAAAGAGCTGTTGGCATGCTGCTGACAAACTGCAAAAGCCTCTGCAGCTGGCATGTCAAGTCGATGCGTGAGAGGCGAATGCCAGAAAAGAGGCCAGATCTGGAAGGAAACCACCTGGAATGAGTGTCCTATGAAAGATTAGGACATTTTAAATATGTAAACATCACTTCGGTTTAGATTGCCTTGATCAGTTCTTCTTCATGGACAATGGGGTGACTGTACCCCACGTGAGCTGCCCAGGGGTTGTGCAGCAGACGAGGTGCACTTCTGCACTGAGGGACACGGGCAAAGAAGCGCATGGTGAGGAAGAAGTTATCTTGAACCTGGTACCCACTGACCCAGAGGACTCTTCCTCACAATCAGGACCTTCTGCATTGGATGAGTTGTCCCAAGCCGTGGGTGATACACACAGCCTGCTGCTTGAACTGTCACAACAGACATCTTCAGAACCAACTTATGCTTCCCTCTCTTTTGTGGAGAATAGTTTGGAAACTTACTGGGGGTGGTCAGTTGATGGAAGGGGGGTTGATGTCTTTCCCACCTTTGACACAGACTGCAGTAAGAATCAGACAAATTTTGAAGTACTTAAAAGCAATGCTTTGGAAAGGTGCAGGGTGCAGCTAGTCAGAGAGAGTGAGGAAAGGAGGGGGGAGAGCTGGATGACTTTCCTGCCTTTGGTACTGACCACAATAAGGATTGGACAAGTTCTTCACTATTGAAAACAGGGCTCTCCTTTGCAAAAATTGGGCGACAGATGACCTGGACGGAGAGAATGCAGCACCTAAGGAACAGGCAAAAGCAGCAGAGTCTCAAGTTCTCCAGGGCGAACCAGGAAATATTTCAGGCAAACCAGGAAATGAGCAACAAGCTCATGAAGACCCTCAACCCCCTCCAGGACAGACATTGCAGCATGAGACACATGTTTTTAGAGGGCAGTTGCCTGGCAATGAGCAAGTTGATCAGAAATGAGCGATCATCAGAGTCGAGACATCAGTGGAGCAGATGTTGCAGGACGTTAGGATGCTGGTTGGGCTGTGGAGGGCACACGATGAGTGGCTTCCTGGAGAGGCAGAATGCTCTAATGGAGGCTTACCTGTCCAGGTCTGAACCTCCACAAGCTGCGGGGGGGGGGGGAAGTACTAGGAGGTCACACCACTGAGGGATCACACGCCCCCCATTTTGTGCATCTTGCCACGTATCAACCAACACATTTGCTAGCACGTGTTTTGTGTGCATTTGTGATTATCTGTTGGTACACAGGAACACCACACTTGTTATGTGTGCATTTGTAACCTCCTCCTCCTCTTCTTCTTCTTCTTCAGAATATTTATATACTGTTTTCCAACAAAAGGTAGTTCACAAAGCAGTTTACATAGCAAAATTAATCAATAAATCGTTCCGTGTCCCCAGAGAGCTCACAGTCTAAACAGAGATGCAGAAGACACACTAGCCACAGTCACTGGAAGACACCATGCTGGGGTGACAGTTGCTCTCCCCTTGCTAAATATAAGAGGACACCATTTTAAAAAGGTGTCTCTGCTCAGTTACCAGGAATATTTTTTTGATGCTGCTTTCTTGATTAAAGAATAGAACTGAGCAAACGGGGGGGGGGGGGAGAAACCTCCTTGTTGGCGTGGCAAATCACAGAATATGCCTGAACCAGGACGTTTTCTGCCTTCAGAAGGGCAAGCCCTCCAGGGGAAATTCCCACCCCTTTCAGCAGACAAGTATTGCTGGGATATGTACAGACACAGGAAGACTGCCAAAGGTTGACTGACAGCACGAGGAGGGACCACTGCGGCTTTTGCCATAAAGAAACCCTTGAACTGGAGTGAACGTGCTGTTGCAAATCCCATGTGCGTTGACATTCACAGATGTGACTGACAGAATAACTTGTGTCTGGTGCGGGCCTCACTTAAGAGTTTCAGAAGAACAGTGAACCAAAGAAAGCAAGAAGACTAAAAATCCAATAGCAATGTAACGTATCTGCATAACAGATGCAGGTACCTTACATTGCTATTGTATTTTTGCTACTGTAAAAAAGGAAGTTTGAAAGGTGCTAACCTTGCGATGTTTTACAAGGTAGTAGAGGACAGAGGCTCTGCCATCATGCCGTGGTCTCCACACTAGATCATAGGAATCCGTTTTAGTTGTTCGGGTAGAGCTAAGGATGACTGGGGCCTCAGCTGGGGACACCAGCCCTTTGGTAGTACACTGAACAGACACCGCTGGTGTGGTAGGCCTGGGTCTTAGGAGTACGGCTTTGTCTTTCAGAATTTTGTCACTGCTGCTGAGTTTGGTCGGTGACGCGGCAGACTGAGCTGAGTCTGCATCAGAGCCTTGCTGTGGCTTCAGAGTTGTTTCTGGAAGAGGGAAGACAAGTACAAATGCACAAACTCCTAAAACATCCAACACATTTCTTAAAACTGATACCAACTCACTCCACAAAGACAGGAAAAGGTACATCTTAATTAGAAACTTTAATCACAGATAAAGCATTATGCTGCTTCCTCTCAGTTTGATGCTATGATCCCAGCTTTCAAAAGGAGTCAGCAGGGAACTAAACACTAACCCATATTGTTATTGTATGCTGCCTTGAGGAGTTTTGACTGGAAAGGTAGGGCAGAAATACATTAAATAAAATATTGCTATTATCAAATTAGGGCAGGCAAAGAATCAGACCCAGCTGAGGACCATGGCAGACTTTCTGTAATACGACATAGGTAGATTTTCATAGGCCTTCAAGCTTCTTTTAGAACAGAAAAAAACAGTATGGGTAGTTAGAGAAGGAAACTTTTCACACCTGGGATTGTGGTGACCTGGCCATGCACAAAATGAAACCCAAACGGTGTCTTAAGGACACCTACATTCTGCTTGAATTAAAACTTTGTGTACATCTGACATACAGCTCAATCCTAACTCCCCGCGCAGCAATACAACGGCGCCAACGTGGCTTCCATTGCATCCAGCAGGGGAGTTTCAGCATGTTGAGGCCTCCTTAGGGTAAGGAACATTTGTTCCCTTGCCCCAGCCGCCGCCATTGGTTAAACATGGACCTGCGTCACTTCTATAGCTAGTGCAGGTCCACATTGACCTATGCAGGCAGATCAGGCCGAGAAGAGAGTTGGGATTTAGCGGGCGAATCTTTTTATTCTTTGATCTCTACAATCCCAGAATAAAAAGAGGTGTCAAAAGAAAACAAAAAAGGGACAGGTATTTAAGAGGCACAGTTGGGGCAATAGTCTACACAGGGAAAGCAACTCTTCCTCCAAACCATCAGGAGACCTACAGAAGGCTGACCTTGATGTGGGAGTCAGAATTCATCAGGAACAGCCTGCACATGTTTATATGCATCTCTCCGCAACACACTAAAGGCTAGAAATCTGCTATGTTAAGATTCTAAAGGAGCTCTGTTCCAGACCATTAATCCAATTTCTATGCCTGTAGTAGTGCAGTGGCTATGAGACTGGGTGGCAAACCAAGACTTCTCCAGTTCCAATCTCACTTCTGTCACGAATTCTCATTAGGTGCCCTTAGGTAAATCACTCCCTCTCAACCTCAGCTCCCCAGCTGCAATAGGAGGATAATAATACTGGTCACTCAACTTACAGCAATATTTCTCAAACTTTATGCTACTGCAACCCCTGGAATTTATACCCCCCTCCCATATGACAGCTAGTTGCGACCCATACTATGAGAACCCCTAGAGTAAGGGGTCTTCTCCAGTAGGGATTGAACCTAATTCTTCAGAGCCTTGCAACCCTCTTCCACGCTGCTTGCGATTCCCCTAGGGGTCATGACTCAAACTTTGAGAACCCCTGCCTTATAGGGTTGTTGTAAGGACAGCATCATGATAATGTATACAAAGTGCTCTGCACACTCAGAAAGCACTAACTAAATATTAAGTATTATTATTCTGTTGCTTGACATGACATAAACATCGAGAACACGCACAGCCTTACATGAACCCACTTAACTTCCTGAAGACTTACCAGGCTGGGCAATTCTCAGCTGAACCATAGCCTGTGCACTCCCAACTTCATTCTCTGCCATGCACTGATATATCCCCTCATCCTCAGGCCCCACACTGGAGACCCTCAAAGCCCTGCGGGACAGCTGCATTCGATGACTGGAGAAGAGAGGAACTGCATTACGCAGCCACACAACTGTTGGCTGGGGGTTTCCTCGAACCTTGCAAGTGAACTTTGCACTCTGACCCCATGTGATGATCTGCTGGGATAGTTCCATGCTAACCTCTGGAGGTTCTGAAAAGGAAACACAGTTACATTTCAAATGACTGGGGGCAGTGCAAGAGTGACCTCTAAAACAGAAACTGTAGTAACTATGAAATATATGAAGATGTCATGAACACACCTCAGTTTTGAACATGGACTTATGAGGATAGCAATATCCTTGCGAGCAGCTAGCTCTGGGGAAATTGTGTCAACTGTGTACAAGGTGGCTCCACTGCCTTAGAAGACGGGCAATCTCCACCCAACTCCTGTGACTACAGGCTACAGTCTATTCTCTGGACTATAAAACTTGTACAAAGCTAAATGTTGTATCTTCAAGACACTGCTATCCTTTGACCTGAATGCACAATGAAACATTCCCACCTGATTTCTGATTTCTTTTTGAATCCAATCACATAGCCCAATCCTACCCGGGCAATATGCTGGCGGGTCTTGCGGACTGTCATCACTGCAGCCACTCTGATGATGTGCGGCTCGCTGCCGGTAGCTCAGCAGCCAATAAGCCCCAGGCCAGCAGCAGACCAGCCATCGGTGCTGGTAAAGTGGCATCCGTAAGACCTGGAGCCCCCATCCCAGGCCCGGCACGCCCCCTTCGCCCTAACATATCTACACCAGCAGAATAGCTGGCATAGATCTGAGTAGGACCATAGGGGACCAGGGAGAGGCAGAAGAGGTAAGTAAATTTTTTCTTCACTTACCTCTCTCGGCTGGCCTGGTCCCCGGCTGGCCTGCGGGATGTGGCGGAGGCTACATCAGTGTCCCTGCATCACATAGGGCAGCCCTGGATAGGATTGGGCCCTATGTGTATTAAGGCCTATGTAAATGACCTATTGTCTTGAAACTGTTTGGCTTCATGAAGGGTTGTGATATTGCTCAGATGTTGCCTTGATAAAGGAGTAGTCCTGGCTGGCTCACAGAGACCTTGTTTGACTCATGACACCTCTTGTTGACAACCCTACCAAGCTCAACACAACAAGTCTGGAGAGTTGTTCTTTTGTTTTCCCAGATGATCCAGGTCCCACAGTCAGCAACGTATTTGTTCACAAAGGCCATGTTTTCAACTGAGCAAGGGCATAAGGGCCACTTTGTCTTTCCACATGAACTGAGAGTGTGAACAGTAGATGAAAGATTGCAGAGCCTTTCTTTTAGGCACCTCAGTTGTTCATGATGATTTCCCTGTGTCCTGGTTTGGGCATGGGAATGAGTGACTGGTGTGTATAATAGGGAAAGGCCTTGATGAAAGCCTCTCTTGTTGTTCACACTGGGGCAGGGCGGATTAAGAGCCCTTTGCCTATATGTCAGATTGGGAGAAAGTGACGGAGGCTGCAATCCTATCCACACTTACGTGGGAGTAAGTCCCATTGACTATAATGCTGAGTAGACACGCATAGGATTGCACTCAGGTACGTAACTGTGTGTGGGGAAGGGGAGGGTTCTTGGGATCAGGGGCTATGCTGGAATCAGATGGGAATTTTTCAGAAAATGAATTTGGCCCCTGGGTCTTCTGCTGCCTACCACTTGTGTAGCTAGATAGAAGTCCTCCTCTTTATCGATACCAAGGAACGCTTCTGTCAGATGGGGTGGTGACAGCTACCAAAGTTAGGCCCCTAAATGAAAACTAGTTGGCCTCTCTTGTTTATGAGCATTAAAATTCAACATTCATAAGCAGCATTATGAGCATTAACATTCAGCAGTTCTGAAAGATGACAACAGAAGCAGTCCTGAAAATGACAAGTATATATGAGATTACCTAGAACAGTCTCTGGATCATAGTTGTAGCTGCTGTGTCTAAGAGGAAAGACACTGTAGCTGTACTCACCAAATACTTGAACATCGTAGAGTATGACTGCTGCTCCGGTCTCCCCCACTCCATTGTCAGCCATACAAGTGTAGGTCCCAGAGTCTTCCTCACTAATTGTATCAATCAGTAGATTGCTAAGAAGGAACCGGGTCTTGTTGTAGCCAGAGACATTGGAGCCATCCTTAGCCCATGTAACACGAGGAGGTGGAATCCCACTAGCTACACATTCTAGAATGAGGGTTTGACCCTTGGTGACAATGATGGTCTGAGTCTCTGGGGGATAAATTATGCGAGCTGCCTCAGCTGTTGAGCCTACAACAGGGAGAGAGAAAAAAGTGGAGAAAAGTAAGGCACTCCTATAAAACAGCCATGATGCACAAAATGCTCTAGATGGGCAGAAAACTTATTGCCTCTAACAGCCACTCTATGGGATGTTACATCATGTGACAGAGTTTCAACAACTCTGGGTTGGTTCATACAATTACTAACTATGGTTAGTTAAGATCAGGACTGCAACCTTAATGAGCCCATGAGCTCTCTTCTCCCGTCTCCCTTTCCCTTCTTGGCTCTGATGCAAAGATATAATGCTCACTTTATGGTTTCTTTAAACCATGAATCTGCAGCTCACATGAAACCAGGAACTGTCATTTAACTCTGACTTACAAGCCAGATCATTAAACCAACCTCAAACTCTGGTTTCACAGTATGGTTTGTAAGCCAAAGTTAAACCACAGCTCCTGACTTCAAACAAACCATGGATTTAAAGAAATGAGCATTCTCAGCCAAGCAAACAGTGGAGGAAAGGGATTGGGGGGGGGGGAGGGAATGTGCAGGCTTGGGATGCATTCACAACTGAATAATGAACCATTTAACTTCACAACAATGTTCTGAGGAAGGTCATCCATGAAACTGTGGGTAGTCAAGGCTAGCCAGCAAGCTTTTTCAGCAAGGAGGAGGGCAGTAGAGGGTAGAGAGGGATTCTGAACTTGAGTCATCAACATCCAACTCTGACATTCTATCCACCACAGCACACTTGATTTCACTAATCATTTTGTTCTCATCCTAAGTGCTGCTTTATAAAATTGTTGCTCACTTTAAACACACTTGATGCAAACGCATGATCATAGTGAAGTTATTGTGTGTTAAGCGGTCCTTCTCCGCAATGGGCAATCTGTGGATATTTTCTTAAAACTGGAATGGGAAAATAAAAGAAAACCTGAATAGTTAAGGGTGAGCAGGGAAATAGAGGCAGTCAGATGATAAAAATGGTTTCCATGGGAGGAGTCTTTTGGCCTCTTCCCTCTCTTCATGGGTATATGTGTTCTGACAATTCTGGATGTACGACCATAAACTATGAATGTGCAAACACAGAAAAGGTTTCTTGAGACACCATGATGCAATGCAGAAACCAGAAATGGGAACAGAAAGAGAAGAGCTTATGAAGGTATAAAGTAGAGCACTGTCTCCAGAAATTGCTACTTTGAACTTAAAATTCTTGAATAGAAAACATGTGAAATCAAGCTCCTATACATGAAGGGCAAGCATAAAGCATCAAAATCAGCTTAGGCTGAATGTGTTTGCAAACACCTGTAAAAAGGGGACACCACCATAAAGCGAGTATTGATCCAGGAAATGCAAATATTCGGAAAGGGTGACTTACGTCTCACACGCAGTTTCTCGCTAGACACAGATGTTTTCACTTCCTGGGTGACAGGGTTGTAGGCTGCACATTTGTAAGTTCCCTCATCCTCCTGACTGGCATTGACTATCTGAAGATTCCCAGAAGGCATGATCAGGTAGTTGTCTGTTAAGATAGAGGGAATTATTCAGGGCTATTTCCACAGGCAGGGAACATCTGCATGGTGCAGCACCTAGCAAGTTGTAGACAACAAATGAACACAATATAGTAGTAGTTTGAAGAAAAGGCGTCAACTATGTATGGAAGGAGAGTTGGAAAAATGGTAAGCAGTAGGAAGAATAGAATAAAGTGAAGAACAGGCTTAACTAAAATCCTGGTAAACATATGGTAAAAGAATTAGGATAAGGAACTGGCAGTGCAATCCGACTTAACGTTTGTGCCAGTTTAACCAGTGGCGCAGCGAGAACGGGAGGCCCCAGAACGGAAAAGGGATTCAAATCCCCTCCAAAAGAGGAATTCAAAGGGGATTTGAATCCCTTTTCCGTTCTGGAGCCTCCCGTTCTCACTGCGCCACTGGCTAAACCTGCACAAAAGTTAAGTCGGATTGCACTGTATTTACTCACTATGCATATTCTTTAGTAAATGTAAAACTCCAGGGCAGGGAAGAGGTTGTTAGTATTAGTTCTAGATTTCAAAAGTTAAGTCAGATTGCGCTGTGTTTACTCACTATGCATATTCTTTAGTAAATGTAAAACTCCAGGGCTGGGAAGAGGTTGTTAGTATTAGTTCTAGATTTCAAAATATATTCAGAGCAGAGAAACATGGCTCAGAGATGGGACATTATTGTAGTCCATCCTCTCCAATCAGATTAGATCAATTCTATGGATAGATTTCCTAAGTGAATGCTACCTGCTTTTTCTGACTGTAAATCACTTCCATGTTGTTGTCAGTATACATCTGGGAGTCCAATTCACCTGCTGTTGCAGGAGCCTGGGACTGGAGCACCAGAAGGCAAATGGTATGCCAATATGCTAATGTTTGAATTGGGTCTCAGCGATAACTAAGAGGCAAAAGAAGAGGAAAGGATGTGCAAAGAGGCCTACAGCCTTGAAATTTTGGAGAATGAGAGAGATCAGTAAGAATTGACCCATATGTAGACATCACACTTCCCCCCCCCCTCCAATATAGTCTAAGACTACTTGCAAGTCTGAGACACTATGCTCCTTAAAAAAAAAGCTACAGCTTGAGGTTTTTCTGTGTGGAGATCTAAGTTGTCTTCTCTTGTAGCTAGGGCTAAGGCAGGGACTCCAGATATTTTAGGCTCGTAGTGGTATCTCATCCACAGGAGGATAGGAGCAGTCTGGAGTTCCCCAGTTCCAAATCCTTCAGGCTCACACACTATCCAATTGAGATCTGCTCTCCCAGTGTCTGGTACCTCTACCCAAGAGAGGGCAAATCGGAGACACATAATGCAACTGTGTGTGCAAGCATGCAACAGAACAACAATCTTCCACCTGCACCAAAGATCCCTAAGCTTCCTCGCTTATACTGTACTAAGCTGCATGCTTTTCTAGATTTTTCCCCATGTCCCTGCATTTTTTGTAAGCCAGACAACCTTCCACAGGTACATTTTACTGTCATGAGAATGGGAAATGACTGCTCAGTAAAGAAGGACCAACACGTGCAGTCATGGAGGCCTATCCCTCATTTCCAGAGAGCCACAGCACTTGGAGAACTCAGAATAATAGCTGCTCAGAGCAGCTCTAAGACACAGCCAGTGTATATAGGTAGAAGGCAAAACACACTAGAAGAAAAGTGTGAAATAAAAAGGAGGCACCTACTCCCATTTTTTTCCTTCTTCCCTAATAATATAATAATAATATACAGTATTTATATACCGCCTTTCTGGTCATTGGATTTCTCCTCCGACTTTATTCAAGGTGGTGTACATGGGCAGGCTGTTCTAAACCCCAAAGGGTTTTTACAATATAATAACGTTCTAATCTTTCATAGAACCCTTCATTCGAGATGTTGCTTTCACAGTCCAGCTCTCTCTCTCTCTCTCTCTCTCTCTCTCTCTCTCTCTCTCTCTCTCTCTCTCTGACGTTCGCCTCAGCATGCTTCAGCTGACAGGGCAACCTTGACTGCCACTCAGTCATAGTCAGACTAGTCAGTCACAGCTCACCTCTGGAGGACTCCAGCCATTCTTGTTTCACACTGTAGCGAACTTGGGCCTTTGGGTGGCTTTCCGGAAGATCACATGCAATCACAGCTGTATTGCCCTCATCAACTTCAATCACATGCTGGCCTTCATATTTGAAGTCTTTGAGATCTGTTAAGAGGACAGTTAGTAGCCTTTAGTAGTAGCCAACACATGAGAAGTCAGAGGGAGACAGGAGTGATTCAGAAAGAACAGCCAAGAGAAGTGATACTTCAGGACTTGTATATGTTAGGAAATGAGGATGATTGCATTTTTCCTATTGGACAATGTCACCTGCTCTTTAATAGACCCATGAACCAGAGCATACATAGCTCTTGGTTGATTCACTGGTCTTATTTATACTTCGTGCAATCAGTGTAGAGTCAGTGGGCAAAGGTACCAACTTGAAGCAAAAACTATAATTCCCTCCCTTGCTGCTTTCTCAGGGGAAACATACTGCACAGCCCTAATGAATTTTCTGCTTGTCAGCTTATGTTCCTCCTGCCTATTGCTATTCTTCTTCATATCTAATTTCTCTGGGACCAACCACCAAGTGCAGACTGGTGTTAAAATTCTTTTAACAGTTCAGCAGAACTCTTGAAATTATGTTATAATCAAATAACACCAAAATAGCTGATCCCATCATTTTGCAAGATAAGCTGCTCTCCTGACCAGAAGGAATCCCTACCATCAACATAAAAACAATATGAACCAAGCGCCTTTCTTAGCATAAAAGTACAATTATCAATCAACTTTCAATAACATAAATGTAATGCTATGTCATTAGCCTGAGCTGAGTGGTTTACAGGCAGATAATAACTGAGAAGATGATTATACTATTCATTCTTAATTTCACTGAGATGGCCAATTTGTTGGAATATACAATTACAAGAGTTCAAAATGTTTTGAATTGCAACCCCTGATTCTAACCCCATTACTTGGAAGTAAGTCCTACTGATTTCAACTGAGCTTATTTCCAAGTAATCATTTGTAGATTTTTGGCTTTGTCTCACTGTGAGATAATCATATTCCAATCAACTGAATGTAAATGGGTACTTGCTTAACTGCATTAGAGAAAGAAAAGGCAGCTGAGCATCACTCTTTTATGGATGCTAAATAACTTAAGACAAATTTGAGGGATGACTGCTACACCATTTTCAAGAGAACAGATTCAGAATTGGACTGTTTCTGACCATATGATTTGGAGTCTGCAGTCTTCAAAACCTCTTCCCTGAAAAGGGTATTTATGATGAATTGTTACTTAATACTTTGAGATAATTTCTCACAGAGGGTTAAAACTATGGTCTCTCTAACTCAGCACCATTAACCTGACTGAGAGCAGGTTTCCAGTATCTCAGCACATTTTGCCAACGTTGTACAGTCAGTTCTCAGTATCTGCGGAGGTTAGGTTCCTGCAAACCCTAGCAGATACCAAATCTGCAGATAGGGAATCATTGATCCTATGGGATCAATGGGGTTAGAAGGGGTAGCCTACCTGCCAGCAGTGGAAACCCTCGGTTTGACTGTCTCTCCAGCACTTGTAGGCACCATTTTAAAGTGCTCCACACCATTTTGCATTCAGAATGCGAGCAGAGACCTTCAAAATGGCACCCGCGAGTAGCGGAGCCCTTTAAAATGGCCATGGGATGCTTCAAAATGCCAGCGGAGAAGCTATCTGTGCTATTTTGAAGCTTCCCATGGCCATTTTAAAAGGCTCCACACTACTCACAGGTGCAATTTTGAAGGTCTCCACTGCATTTTGAAGGTCTCTGCTCGCAGAGAATGCCTGCTCTTCAAAATAGCGCGGAGTCCTTTAAAATGGCGCCTACGTGTGCTGGGGAGACCTTCAAACCGTAGATAATGAGAAGAGAGTGTGAATGGAGAGAGGTAGGTGGCAATTGTGCTACCTGTGGACAAGCAGATCCGTGGGTAGCAAATCCACGAAAATGAGAACTATCATCTGTAACCCTCAGAGATGCTGGGCAGTGAACCTGGAGCCTTATATATGCAAATCATGCACAGACTTTCACTGGGGGAAGATTCTAGAATTTAAAAACAGAAGGGGGATTTTAGTTTTATTTAAAAAATGGGATTACTCCTTAGGCCTCCTCCGAGTTGTTAATATGTGGTTGATATTAACTCCATCAAGAATTTGTCAAGGTGTTGCAAGAAAGAACTGGACTCCAAACATTATAAAATATGTCAAGGATCAAATGTAGGCTAATCAATACTTAAAAGTATAAAAAATGCAAGGGCTGGAGATTGATTGTATTAATTTTGGATACCATACAGGGTCCAATCATAAGAACATAAGAACATAAGAAGAGCCCTGCTGGATCAGGCCAAAAGCCCATCTAGTCCAGCTTCCTGTGTCACACAGTGGCCCCACCAGGTGCCTCAGGGAGCACACGAGACAACAAGATACCTGTGTCCAGTCGCCACTCCCTTGCACCTGGCACAGAGAAAACCCACTTCTAAAAAACCAGGAGGTTGCTTATGGCTTGTAACCTGTGATGGTCTTTTCCTCCATGAATTTGTCCAAACCCCTTTTAAAGGCATCTAGGCCAGGTGCCATCACCACATCCTGTGGCAAGGCAAGGAGTTCCACAGATGAATCACACGCTGGGTAAAGAAATATTTTCTTTTGTCTGTTCTAACTCTCCCTCCACTCAATTTTAGTGCGTGTCCCCTGGTTCTGGTGTTGTGCGAGAGGGAGAAGAATTTCCCTCTATCCACTCTCTCCATCCCATGCATAATTTTATAAGTCTCAATCATGTCCCCCCTCAGGCGCCTTTTTTCTAGGCTGAAAAGCCCCAGACGCTATAGCCTTTCCTCGTAAGGGAGGTGCTCCAGCCCACAAATCATTCTGGTCGCTCTTTTCTGCACCTTTTACAATTCAACTATATCCTTTTTGAGGTATGGTGACCAGAACTGGACACAATACTCCAGATGTGGCCTTACCATCGATTTGTACAAAGGCAGAATGATATTGGCCGTTTTATTCTCAATCCCCTTTTTAATGATCCCGAGCATGGAATTGGCCTTCTTCACAGCCGCCGCACACTGGGTCGACACTTTCATCGACCTGTCCACCAGCACCCCAAGATCTCTCTCTTCATCCGTCACAGACAACTCAGAACCCATTAGCGTATATGTGAAATTTTGGTTTCTTGCCCCAATGTGCATCACTTTGCACTTACTTACATTGAAGCGCATCTGCCATTTTGCTGCCCATTCTCCCAGTTTGGAGAGATCCTTCTGGAGCTCTTCACAATCCCTGCTGGTCTTTACCACCCGGAAAAGTTTAGTGTCATCCGCAAACTTGGCCACCTCACTGCCTATCCCCAACTCCAGGTCATTTATGAATAAGTTGAAAAGCACCGGTCCCAAGACCGATCCTTGGGGCACACCGCTTTTCACCTCTCGCCATTGTGAAAATTGCCCATTGACTCCCACTCGCTGTTTCCTGGTCTTCAACCAGTTCCTAATCCACAAGAGGACCTGCCCTCTTATTCCCTGACTGTGGAGTTTTCTCAGGAGCCTTTCATGAGGGACCGTGTCAAACGCCTTCTGAAAATCCAGATATATAATATCCACGGGTTCGCTCGCATCCACATGCCTGTTGACCTTTTCAAAAAATTCTAACAGGTTTGTGAGGCAAGACTTCCCCTTGCAGAAGCCATGCTGACTCTCCCTCAGCAGAGCTTGTTCTTCTATGTATTTTAAGATTTTATCCTTAATGAGACTTTCCACCATCTTCCCCGGAACAGATGTTAGGCTGACCGGCCTGTAGTTTCCCGGGTCCCCCCTCCTTCCTTTTTTAAAGATTGGCGTGACATTAGCTATCCTCCAATCCTCTGGCACAGTGGCTGTTTTAAGGGACAAGTTGCATATTTTGGTCAAGAGGTCAGCAACTTCATTCTTGAGTTCCTTCAGAACTCTTGGGTGGATGCCATCCGGGCCTGGTGATTTATTGATCTTTATTTTGTCAATTAAGTCTGAGACATCTTCTCTTTTAACCTCTATTTGACTTAATTCTTTAGTCAGGGGAGACTGTTCCGGCAGCGGTATTTGCCCGAGGTCTTCTGCCGTGAAGACAGATGCAAAGAACTCATTTAATTTCTCTGCAGTCTCCAAGTCCCCTTTTATCACCCCTTTCTCTCCCTCACCATCCAGCGGACCCACCGTTTCCCTGGCAGGTTTCCTGCTTCTAACATATTTGAAGAAGCTTTTATTATTCCCTTTTATGTTGCCTGCATACGTTCCTCAAAGTCTTTCTTGGCCTCCCGTATCATCTTTTTACATTTCTTTTGCCACAGTTTGTGCTCCTGTTTATTTTCCTCATTAGGGCAAGACTTCCATTTACGGAAGGAAGCTTCCTTGCCTTTTATAGCCTCCTTAACTGTGCTTGTTAGCCATGCCGGCATCCTCCTGGACTTGGTCGAGCCCTTCCTCCTTTGTGGGATACACTCCCGCTGGGCCTCTATGACTGTTGTTTTAAACAGCCTCCATGCACTCTGGAGCGATTGGACTCTTTTTACCTTCCCTTTCAGCTTTTTCTTAACTAGTCTTCTCATTTTGGGGAAGTCTGCCCTTCGGAAGTCAAGGGTTTTCGTGTCAGATTTGCTCGGCACTCTCCCTCCGACATGCATGGCGAAACAGATCGCAGCATGGTCACTGTTCCCCAACGGTTCGGTAACATTTACCTCCCTGACCAGATCTTGAGTGCCACACAATATCAAGTCCAGAGTCACCTGTCCTCTGGTCGGTTCCGTGACAAGCTGCTCTAAGGCACAGTCATCTAACATATCCAGAAATCCAGTCTCTCTTTCATGACCTGAGCATGAATTGACCCAGTCGATGTGAGGATAATTGAAGTCCCCCATGACTACAACCCTGTCTCTCGTTGACACCTCCCTGATTTGCTTCCTTATTTCAAGATCCCCTTCAGGTTTTTGATCTGGAGGACGGTAGCATGCCCCTACTATTACATCACTCTTTGAGCCTGGTAATCTAACCCACAGTGATTCTACGGAGGAGTCAGAGCCCTCCTATCAATCCTCCAGTCAATCCTATCCCCTGCCAGCCCATAGTGTGTGCTGATGGAGTGTGCACTGCATGCTACCGGACAGGGGGACATGACCAGAAAGCCCAGGAGAGGTAAGTAAAAATCTTTGTTACTTACCACCACATAGGCTGCTGGGCCTCCAATAGGCCCCCTCGGACCTCAATCAGCTATTTAGCTGGCATAGGTCTGCAGAGACTTAGGGGGTGGTCTGAGGCAGGGAAAAGGGGATAGGAACTTGGTGTGCACGGCTGCCACTGAAATCCTCCCCCTTCTGCACCAAACTGTCCCCTTCCCGGCCCGCTCCCTCCTCTGAACCACCCGATCCTCCATTGCTGCCAGCCTAACTACTCCAGCAGGACATCTGCGAGCCACTGTCCGCACACAGGGCCTCTAGTCATTTGTGCTGGCAGCCCCTGCACACACAACAGTGGCGTGGCTTTCGGTCCAGGACTTACAGTGGCGGATCTCACGATCCGCCATTGTAAGCCCCGAATAAGACTGAGCTGACTGCGGCTGACAGGAAACTCAATATTAGAGAAAAACACAGGAATACAACAGATTTGCAGACGTAACTATGCTTTCAAAGTTTACTCCAGCGAGCAAGGAAAAAACCTGAGTGACTAGACCAAATCTTCTCTAGCTAGTTTCCTTCACTAGTCCCTGAGCTCACAACATGTTCTTAGGACCTTAACAGCCAACAGAGAGGTCCTTTAAAAGTGAGAATGAGTATACCAGATCAAGTGGGATGGATCACGTTTCACTGGAGAAGGTATTTGATGTGACACCTGCCTTTGCTTGCCTGGCTGCTAGTACATTTGAGAAATCCATTAGGAGAGAATGTTTGCACAAGGTTTCCTAATAACCAGCCGAAAACAAAAAAATAAATAAAAACCCTGTCAGCCTTCCTCCCCCCCCCCTGCTGTCTCTATTACTCCATCTGCAACTGTTTACCCTCCATACGGGATTTCAAAAATCAGATGCCCAAAATGAAACCTTACAATGATGTTCTCTTATAAGAACCTTTCCCTTTACTGCCAACTTTACTTACCAGTACCTCACCATTTGAAATATTTGGGTGACTTGCATACAGTCGCTTTAGAGCACCAATTTCCAATGACTGGCCTGGATCCATCACAAGATATTTCAAGGGAAGATCACCAGTTTATGATACTTAAGGAGAATGGCAGTAAGGGGTTCTCAAGTGTAGGTTAGAAGTTATAATTAACAAGTAGGTTACAAATTTCTGCTGGTGAATCCTTTCTATGAAATATTAGAAAAAACATCTTAAGGTATGGGACTGGAGAAAGAAATAATTTCCTTCAATATCGAATAGAAGAATCTAAGTTCCTATCAAGTTGAAAAGGGTCTGAATAAGTGTTGCATGTCTCTCTGTAGCTTTCCAGAGAGATCAATGTTTCCTGAGGCTTTTCAGAGGCTGAGAGAACTACTACTCCAATTCCAGGAGATCAAAAATTAAAGACCATGAAAGAATAACAGAGGAACCTATTTAAATGAAGGGCTCAGAGACCCATTAAAAACAACAACACAACTTTCAGTTTTATTAATGTGATGCTAATGACTCATGCTCACTGGAAAACTGTGCAGTGAGCAGATGCTTCTACAATACCTTTTAAATTAGTCATGTGGTTTGACTTTTTGTTTTCGTAGGTTGAACAGACAAATTCCTTTATTTCAGTATTGCTCCAGCTTCTATAGTTCAAATACTATAGTTCTATAGTATTTGTATAGTAAATGGGAATGGAGTCAAATACTAGACCTGGAAGGAGCCTAATCAACCTTATATCCTAAAACTGTGAGTGGTCATAGCTAGGTCTACCATAGTCCTGGAATCTAGTGTGGCTTCGGCCTAGAAAAGACACGAGCTGCTCCCAAGAGTGCACCACGGCAGGCCAATGCAAGCTGCAGCTTCCGGTAAACGAGACGATCACATTGGCCAGCCGCGGTGCACTCTTGGGAGCGGCTCGTGTCTTTTCTAGGCTGAAGCCATGCTCGATTCCGGGACTATGGTAAGCCTAGTCATAGCCACAATCAGAGGGAAGATAATCTACAGCAGATATTACCAGTGCTGCTATACTACCGTTTCATATTTATGTAAAAAAAAAAAAGGTAAAGGTGACCCCTGACAATTAAGTCCAGTCGTGTCCGACTCTAGGGTGTGGTGCTCATCCCCATTTCAAAGCCAAAGAGCCAGCATTGTCCGAAGACGCCTCCGTGGTCATGTGGCCGGCATGATTCTCTTTGCCGCAGCGCGTAGCATGCGGCTGGAACACGGAGCGCTTTACATCACAATGCAGATTCACTTCGTCATGAACCTTCAATCTTCAGAGTGCTTTACCTTCTACTACCTTGGAAGCAATTTGTTAAAACATTGCTAACCAGCACATTCACAGCATAACATCATCATGCTTTTCGAAACAATTTGATACAAATCCAGCACAAGAGTGGAACCAGTCTTTAAAGCACGACATCTTGCAAATATATACTCTAATGCAGAGGTTCACAACCTGAGGTACATGTACCACTGGTGGTACGCAGATCACAAGCTGGTGTTATGCAGGCTGCCGGCGGCCAAGATGGCAGCCGTCATTTCAGCCACGTGTCGCCGCGATCCAGCCAGGCTGTGACTGGGGATGTCGCGGCTTTGGCTTCTTTTCCCTGATTGCGGGGAAGAGAAGCTGAAGACATGGCCGCCGGCAGACTCCCCCCCCAGAGATGATCCCGGAGGGGGCCGCCGACGCCACGCCCTAATTTGACTCGTAGGCGCGTGCTCAGCGTGATGATGCGCATGCACCCAGCGCGGTCCCCCCCCCCATTTTTTCAACCTATTTTGGAGCCGATGCAGCTCCAGGGCGGGCAAGCCCAACTCCAGGATGAATGCGCGGCAGAGGGAACACATCCCAGAGGTAAGCGCGCCCCTTTGCCGCCACGTCCGGTCCCCACCCTGGGGCCCACCGCACCAACCCCCACTACGCTTCTGCCCCCCCCCATCTTCCTTTTCACAATTGCGGAGAAAAGCCGAAGTTGCGGCTGCCCCAGTCTGCTGCTGGCTGCATCTTCAGCTTCTCTTCCCCAATTGCAGGGAAGAGAAGCTGAAGACATAGCCACAGGCAGAGTCCCCCCCCCCCCCGCGTCTTTTCCTCTATCGCGGGGAAGAGAAACCAAAGACGCGGGGGGACAGTTTGCCAGCAGTCTCCCAGTGTTTTTCCATGCCCTGCTCCCCATGTTTAAGTTGCCTGTCCAGACCCTGAGGGCTCCTATATCTTTAGGAATGAACACTAAAGGGAAAATTCCACTAAGTGTAGATTCTCCCCTCATTTCGGCACTGTTATAAGAAAAACTGCACACCCACCGCTCACAGACTTAATGCACCATTGTTCTCCATTTCAACCTCCATCCCCAGCCCCAAAGATAACATATTCATACAAACAAACAAGCCTGTCCAAAAATCAAGCAACTTTAAATGACGTAAATGGTCCTTATTTTTATCACTTAACAGATTTTTTGCTTACAAATGTGGGGATTTGGGAGCATAGAATTCCCTTTGTATGACGTGCGATAGCAAGAGGGCATAAAGTCTACAGTTGGGTTGGATCAATGCAAGTACTGAGACAGTTGGGACAGCAAAGACTAGAACAGTCTGTTAATTGAAAATCATGGCCAACGCTCCCCATTGGCAGACTGGGAGAGTGGAAAAATATGTTTTCATTCTCTGGGATTTATACCAGCTCTCCAACAGCAAAAGACAGCTCTGGCTCCAAGGTTCTCCCACCCACGCTCATGGAAAAGTGACATGAAATTTTTCAAGCAGGCTAATTAAAGCAAGATTGCTTCAAAAACATTTTTAAATAAAAAACAGCTTCCTTGGCAGCAGGGCAAAAAAGCCTTCCCAAATGCAAAACGTATTAGCTGTCAGAAGAATATTTCAGTTCTAGTGCCTGGATTCAAGACGAAGAGGGGAGAGGCTCAACCAAGACATAAAAAAGATTTGCAGCAAACACGTTTAATGCTTCAAGAATGTATTGGCATCATACAACTAAAGAACTTAATAAAATGAGAAGGTATAAAGAGGTGAAGTTCATAAAAGTAATTAAGCCCTTAAAGAAAAACTAGGGAGGGAGAGCCTTGTTTCCACCGTGTACTGCAGATAACTGAAGGTTAATTCTTCACTTAAGACATCTATAGCACACTCCTCTTGCTGCAAAACATGCATCAGGGGAAAGAATGATTCTGGCTTTATTCCACCATTCCCTTTTCCAAGGGATAAAATACTAAGGCTGAAATCCTGTCCACACTTACCTGGGAGTAAACACCACTGGCTATAATGAGACTTACTTATGAGTAGACATGCCTAGGATTAGGCTCCAAGACATACAGCAAACAGGGAGGAGGAATGGGAAAAGAGAGTGAAAGAGAACTGAAAGCTTGGCTGCTCATGCCACACATTTCTCTGATCAACAAAATATAAACTAGAATCAGGAAAAATTAATGTGCATCCTGGTGGTCCAAATTCATCACAGCCATATTTGAATCCCGGAGCCAAAGCAAAGGCTCCAGAAGTACTGGCAGCAATGTACTGTATATATGCACATAAGCAGACCGAGAGCTGGGATTTTTTTTTTTTAATTATGAACCAATAAGCAACCAGAAAGAACAACCCAAACACTGGGGCAGCCCAAGTCATGGAGGAAAAATGTTCTTTGCAAATGGAAGATAAACTTTTCTGCTAATGAAAAGGCCTGCTTGCAGAAAGAAGCGGCAACTCAACAGCAGTTCCACGGACTGTAAGAATACTCTTTGAGGGTAAAATAGGATGTTGTCATGGCTTCTGGGATCTAGTCACACCACTGCTACTTTTGGTCAGATCGCTTTATTTTCCCTGTGCCTCCAAATTCCATACGGAGAATGCCACAATCATATTACAAGGAAAGCAATGTGGGGAGGCATCCCAAACAACATTATATTGTTAATATACAATAAAAAGCCCAACCATGCTTTACACTCCCCATCTCATTTATCCACATGGGCCATGGCACTTCTGCCGTGTAGTAGCCCATTAAAATCTCCATTCAATGGAGTTTCCCATAAAAGGTCCCTATCAAAGGAGTCAAAAGCAGCCTTCAAGTCAAGAAATGCAACGTGAAGTTTGGAGTTGGAACGAATAGCGTATTTCTCGGCTAAGAGGGCCAATACTTACTACAATAATAATAATAATAATAATAATAATAATAATAATAATAATAATAATTTATATACCGCCTTTTCTTTGGTCATCGGATTTCTTCTCTGACTTTAATTCAAAGGAGGTTTACATGGGCAGGCTTTTTCTAAACCCAAAGAGGTTTTTACAATACAATACAATTATATGCTCTAATCTTTCGTAGAACCCTTCATTAGATGGCTTCTTTCACAGTCCAGCTCTCTCTCTCTCTCTCTCTCTGATGTTCGCCTCACCACGCTTCAGCTGACAGGCAACCTTGACTCTCACTCAAGAGAAGCTTCAGTTTCCCTCCCCCACAGAGGTTCTGCAAACTTCTGACCATCTTGAACTGCCACCCTTCAGATCTTCAGGCATATGAGATGGTCGTTCTACCAACTGAGCCAGAGCTCCTACCCAGAGGCGACAGGCGCCGGGACGGCGCCCGGGCGTGTGGGGGCGGAGCCAGGGTCGTGTCGCGTTGACCCGCCCCCCCGCCCGTTTTGCTCTCATTTCGGAGCCAAACCGGCTCCAGGGAGGGAGGGAGGGAGGGAGGGCCCAGACACGACGCTGCTCTTCAGGAGAGGGTGAGTTCCCCCGCCCCGCAATCCTGCCGCCCGCCCGCGATCGAGCGCCTGGAGCTCCTGCTCCACGCACTCCACCGTGGTTCCGCCGCTGCTCCTACCAATTGGTTCTAGACCCAAAAAAATTTGAGACGAAATCCAGTCAGTAAGCTTACCCAAAAGGTGTCTTGCATATAACTTGCCCCCAGTGGATAAAAGACTAAATGGTCGATAATTATCAGGATCCATACGGGAACCTTTTTTACGGATAGGGACTAAAATAGCTTTTTTCCATGTCTCCGGGATTAGCCCAGAAGAATCAATGGATGTAAAGAGGCTAAAATTGGAGACCACCAAACAGGGAAGGTCTTAAATGCCTCATAAGGGACACCATCAGGGCCCGGAGCTTTCCCCGAAGGAGTCTGAGATATCAACATTTCTATTTCCTCATATTCAATGGAGAACTGAGCAGAAGATAC
The DNA here is from genome assembly GCA_026170595.1 of Plestiodon gilberti rubricaudatus. NCBI lineage: Eukaryota > Metazoa > Chordata > Lepidosauria > Squamata > Scincidae > Plestiodon > Plestiodon gilberti. The sequence continues at coordinate 199,647,282 of JANXHW010000003.1, read as the reverse complement.
CTGTGACTTGCCAAAAGTTATCAAGGGCTATTTCCTAGGTTTTCAAGACATGGATGCCCTCTCTCCCAAAGTCATGGTAGATTTGGTACACAAAAACGTAATCTGATAACAGCCATAGATAGATGTCTGTTAAAAAAAAAAAAACCTCTGCAATTACCGTACTTCTGAAGTCCTGCTGTTCTTACCATTGAAAAGACAAACGTGTAAATTCTCACATTACTTATCAGGCTTTTAACACAAGTGTGAGTTGGGAGAGTACCCTGGGCTAGTCTTTAAAAAGTAACTTGGGAGTGTAACACAGTGTAACAGGGCTGCTTCACATATTCAAGATTTAGTAGCTACACTGTGTGTAGTTTATAATGGATGAAGGGCTTATTTCAACACATGCACACCATACATATACATGGCAGAAAGCCAGAGCCAATTGTGGCTTCCCACAGCACTTATATGTAGTGAAAAAATGTGTATCTACCTCACATGTCAGAGAGTGCACTGTCGGAGGAGGCCGTGCATAAAGTGGATTTTTTAATTTGCAAAATGTGAAACAGCCTTCAGTGTGCTTGTATGAATCAATCCTGAATTTCCAGATCTATATTAAATGCTTCATCCTCCAGGCCCACTACCCTTCCACCATCTCTTGATTAAAGCAAGCTGTAACTGCATAATGAAGGAGAGCTGCTCTCCTTCTTTAAGCAGAACAGTGTGGCAGAAGAATCAAGATTTCACTGTGTGTGCAATTTCAAGGATAAAAGAAGAGCTAGTTATATATCAATAGGTGGCCTTCAGTTTTTTCTAACCAATAAGTTTAATTGATGGATGAGCCAAAGAGGGAACCTTAGTGTGAGAAAAACAACATGGTGTAACAAACTATAGCTTTATCTGGCAGGCTGAGAGTAAAGCAGAGCTACTGCAAAGAAAGCTTGCCAGTCCTTGGCCTGATGGTGTAAGGAAGTTGACACCAATCTTCTATCTATAGGAAGACAAGGAGAAATTCTTCAGCTGAACTGGAATGAGGGATGTCAGTTTGCCTTCAGTCCCAGTTGACATGTTGCTTTGAACTGGCACTGTTTCTTACACAGTCAGTCTCTATTGTTAAATAAATTGTAGGTACAGAATCAAATGGTACTGTGATCCTGAACTTGCCCAGTTAGCAGTATTATTTAGCAGTATTTTATTAGTTTTATATTAGGTGTATATTAATTTAAAAATGTTGTTATATGTTTTTTTATATTAATGTGTAGTAGATTTTAGGATTTTATTTGATTGTTTCTGTACACTTGAGGGGTTGAAGCCTGAGGTTAATTTTGGAAATCGTTGAACAGGGAGGCATGAAGAAAGTATTTTAATGAGCGCTTATCTTAGATCTAAGTTATATCAAACTGTCTGTGTCTAGAAACATTGTCCTAATTTATTGCAGAACCACGAGACATAGGAGAATAGAAAGTTAGAAAGATTCAACCATGTAACATAGGAGAACAGAAAGTAAGGTTTACTCTACGCATGTCTAAGAATTTTGAAAAACAGGTATACTGCGCAGTCATGATATACAAAGAAGGGGGATGACTTAATGTTGATGAACTACTGAAAACATTTATAAATACTGTACATGTGTAAAACGGATGGGAGGGGTTCACATGACTCCACAGCTCTCTTAGATCAGAGGTGTGTTTGTTTCTGTAAATCAAAGCAGCAGCCTTTAAATAATAAAAGGTCTTGTTCTAAGGGCTACCTCATTTCTTGAGAGTTATAGCTCCCCAGGGTGAACCAGGGAGAATCCCAATGGGCCTCCTTGGATTTCCGCCAGCTAAATAGCTGGCAGAAGTCGGAGGAGGCCATGTAACAGCCTAGCCGGCCCAGTGGGGACGGGGATATGGCGGGAGCCATCCCCCATCCCCTCCTGGACCGGCTAGGCCAATGGCCCCCCTCCCTCGCCGCCCGGACCGCCCACGCAGCCACCAGCGGGATACCTTATCTTCCTCCGGTGGCCGCGTCCTCGGTCCAGCGACAGAGTGAGGGAGGCCGGCCTTGCACCAGCCTCCCTTACTCCCAAGGTGTCGCAAACATGCTTTACGGGGCCAAAGTTCCAACATCCCAACGTTCCGGTGGACTGCGCCCTTAGTTCCTATTTAAGGTACAGGAGTGCTTCAGTAGTGTACTTTTTCTGGGTTCTAATAAACTTTGGTTGCTGATGCACTTCACACAGGATGTTAGCAAATCTCTTCAGGCTGTAATTGCTACAAGATCCTATCACAGGATGCTTCCACACATTTCTCATACCAGTGATGTTAGCATTTCACAGGGAATGTGTCAGATGCATAGTTACTGTATGCTGATCCTGCTAGTGTACATGGGCTAAAAGCAACCAGCACAGAGATTGGCTCCCGAAACATAAGGATTGTAAGTGATTGGTACCCTGTTCACCCACAAAATGTGTCTTCAAGTGCCTAGAGTTCCATTATCTGTACTTTCCTCAGATACCTGAAATACATATTTTGTACATGTTCACTAATTTGTGCTTCTGCCAGCAAGTGTCTCGAACACAATTTATATGCAAACATGTGTGCATTCACTCTCTCACTCTCCACTGCATACTCACAAACATATTACATAGCCACCATACCATACTAACCCTCTTCACACATCCTTACATTTCATATGTACATCTTTTATTCTGCCTTCCAAACTAATGTATGAAACATTTCATTTATCACCACACCTACACTATTACGGTTAACCCAAGAACACTCCTATGTTTTTTTTTCCTTATTCCCCTCCCTGTAATCCTACCCTGAAAATTCTTAGAGGATGAAAATGGTTTTTCAACATGGAGCCAACTTCTGTATCAAGGGACTTATCAGATTAGAGGCCCTGACAGAAGCAACATGAAGAATGAGGTTTTGTGTTGTTGTTGAAGAGACAGCTGCAAATACGCTCAGGTCCCCAAAGATGACTCTAAGCAGGGGTCACTGCCCACTGGCACTTTGCAAAGACTCACACCCAGGTGTTTCGTTCCAGCAGATTTTTAGTTTATCTGGTTTAATTTTCAGAATCTGAGAGACAGAACATACAAATTAAGTATTTTTATGGCATGTAATAGGCATGATGAGTTATGTTAATAAACTTTTGGGAGGCTCACAAAATGTAGATTTTAAGGGTAATCTGATTTATAAAATAGTCTTTCTGTTCTTCAAATTACACATATACAATGGTCAGTGAATTAGAGCAGCTCATTGTTTTCACAGTTGGCTATTCTTGCTTATTGGCCATCTTAACTGGCCTTCTTTTAATACATTAGCAAACACGCTGCCATTCTTTCAAGCAGTCTTGAGAGTAACAGCTGATAAGAAGTACCGGTATATGAAGTAGGATTTCCCTATTCTAGTTAGCTGGCGGCAGCAAAAGATGCATCCTGGAAGGGGGGGGGGGGAATGGCACTGAAAATAATGAAAAATACTGGAGGGGGGGAGCCAGAATTAATTTTCCTATATTGTTTGATTCAACTATTGCATGTACAATTTGGGATCTTTCATTCCAGCTGTTGGTCAAAGGCTGAAAAATACCGAGACTCAAAGAGTAATGAGGAGGACAACAAGTATATAAACACACACAGTAAAAGATGAGAGATCATGGGAAAGAAGTGGAACTAATGTTAGGAGGAGAAAAACCTCTTCTAAACCCTGTGCTGTTTCTAAAACTGTAGCAGGACCCACAAACTCACCCCCAGAGGTTTCCTCTGCAATAACCAGGGCCAGAAATATGCAGTATCTATCAGTGAAATTCAAAATCAGGTCACTCATGGGCTTTTTTTTCTTCATGCAGATAATGTACGTGTAGCAAATTATACATCGTTAACAGCAGTATACATCCCGAGGAGCAGCTGCCCCGGGCGCAACGCCAGAGGAGGACGCAACCCTCAGGTTCCACCACCTAATGGCTGCCCTCCGAGCCAAACGCTCCGAGCCAAACACAAGGGCAGCAATTTGCCTGCTGCCTTCTCGCACTGCCCCTTCTCCTCACAATTGTGAGGAGAAGGAACGGCGCATGGAGGCAGCAGTAAATCGGCAGCCCTCGCGTTCCGCTTGGAGCTCCGAGAGGAATGTGAGAGCAGCCGATAGCGCCCAAAGCCGGAAGTGACATCACTTGACTTCACTTTCAGGGCGCAGCAATGCTCCCGTACCCCAAGCAGCATGGGAGCTTGTTACGCTCTTGATTAGCAGTCCAAACCTATTATCAATATCCGCCAGCATACATCTATGCCAACATGGCACTGATAACATGCCCACATCAGGATGCCACTCCATGAATGATGGGCTGTGTCAGGGTTTCCACGGACACTTTTGGCATTACTGGGAAGGGCTGCACCAGAGTAGTGTTGGCTGAATATGGCAGTCATTGAGCCAGCATAGGTGCATTGTCAGCGTGGCATCCAAACAGGATTGGGCCGTAAGTGATAAGATAGCGTGAGCACTTGCTCAGTTATAATTACATATGCTTGGAAGCTACTGCACAGTTCAGCTTCCAAAGACAGGCAACTGCTACACCTTAAGTGCTTAAACAAGTTCACCGTACTCCTCCCTTTCCACACTTCCTTCCCCCCGCCAAGGGCTATACAATACCAATTTATCTCCACTTTTTATTTAAAAGATGATCTGCTCCAGGAATTAACTGCTAGTCTCAACTAGTTCTTCAAAATAGCCTGAGTAGGGACAAGTATGCCAATCAGCACCTCAGCACTAAAGGCAGGCACAAGTCCCAAGGCTAAAGTTCATCTGCCAACATGTCAAAAACATTGGCAAGGATAATCCTTTTCAGACAGAGCCTCTGGGTAAGAGGTAGGATGATGCATGCTCTAGGGTGACAAGATTTCTTATGAGGAGATAGAGATAAATTCCTTAACATACACCCGTTTCAATGGAAAATTTCAACGAATTTAAACTCCTGGGGAAGAAAAAGTCATCCTGAATAAAAAGTTTCTCATTTAACAATGGCTTTTTTTCAAGTTCACTTTCAGGTCCACTTTATTTCAATATAGCTAAGGACATCTGTCCACATCTCTTTTTTTTCTTTTATATTCCAGGCTCTCTCTCTCTCTCTCTCTCTCTCTCTCTCTCTCTCTCTCTCCCCCTGCAAGGAAGATGCTCCCCATCCAACTCCTTTCATCTCCCCCCCCAAAAAATGATTGGGTTTAAATTGCAATTTCTTTCCCTGCTAAATTCCTCAAATGTTTGGAAGCTTCTCTAATGAGCATAGAATGTAGCTCTGTGGGGAAAAAGATATTGACTTAAAGGTATTGAAAAAGATAAGACTGAATCATGATTTTTGGCCTGATCCTAACCGGGCCCTTATGCCGCCAGAACAAGCATTCTGGTGGAGTAAGGTGCTTTCCGGGTGTGGCAAAACGTGGCACACCAGTGTGCACAGTCTGGCTGCCGCCGCAAGCAGCAAGCAGCTGGCTCCACCCGCCAATGGAAACAGGGAGTCCGCTGGCATTGGTAAGTTCCTGCAGGGGGGGGCAGAATGGGGCAGCAATGGGGGCGAGGAGGAGGGCAGATCAAGACCAGGAAGGGGGTGATTTCAGCAGCAGAGGCACATGCTGAAACCGAACCCACTCCCCGGCCTTGATCCCCCAACCCGGGTCAACATGGACTTGCAACAGCTATAGAGCTGGCACAGGTCCAAGTAGACCAAGCAGGTCACCACAGGCTTATTGGGCGGGCAAAGGAACAAATATTCCCTTACCCCGAGAAGGTCTCTGGAGGCTGAAACACCACCACAGGTTGCAGCAGGCGCCACTGCAGTGCCACTGCATCACGTAGGATGGTGGGGGATAGGATTGGGGCATTAATTTAATTTTTTTTAGATTACATGGTAAGAGTCTAAATGGATAAATTCATCCATGTCTGAATGTGAACACTGTAAATAATCTGTTCAATATCTAACATCACTAGCTACAACTATTGCTTTCTTTATTTTAATATTTTAATATATTATTTATTTTAATAAAATATATTTTATTTTATTATTTTTAAATATATACAGTATAAAAATATATATTTTAATGTAATTTCCACAGCAACAAGACCAAGCTGGATCTATGAACTAGGCTTTATTAATGTTCATGAGATTTACTATAAGCTCTGTAATAGAGACCTGTCTCCCTTCAGTAACTGGGGCTGGATAGGAAAGCCATCAATCAGGTGGGTTGAACAATGATAGCTTTGTCCAAATAAAAAACATTTCAGAGAATACAAGAGAGGCCCAAAAGCAAAACAACTGTGCTAAGAGGCAGAGCAAGCAGTGCCTTCCCAGTCTCTCTTAAATGCAAACCATGCCCTGAGATATCCCATCCACCTTTTCACTCCCTTCTTCTATAAGCCCACAAGCAAAACACAGCCCCCATTCTGCTCTGGAATGCACTCTCCGAAACTTAATCTAACTGCAGAGCTCAGTCCAAATCCCCTAAAGGCTTCAACCCAATGGCAGACCCCTCCTATAGAGCCCTGGAGCTGCTGTTCTATTATATTCTGCTTCTCCTTTTCTAACCCAGCCCAACCTAAACATTTCACTTCTGATTAATATCTTGACGACAAGCCAATAATTCTTGGCTTTAAAACAAAACCAGCCCCTGTTTAGCACAAATGTATCTCCTTCCATTTTTTAGGCATATCTCCTTTCTCTATTCCCTCCACGCCCTGTGGTGCCCTGAAGAGGGAACCCTCCTGTTTCTAGCCAAGACTAGTTATAAGGAAGTCCTGTCCAATACAGATAATAGAATTTGCCTCATGGGCTTGCTCTGTCAGAACTCTTGACACTTAAACAATGTCAATATTCCAATTTGACTACACTGTTTACTCAACAAGAGGCATGGCCAAATGTGGGAGTGCCAATGTGAGATCAAATAAGCTCCAAGGTGTCTTCTTCACCCCAGTGAGAGACTGCTTAAAATGAGCCTTGTGGTCAATCTGCTGTGCATCTCTGAAACAAAACGTATGGGCATAAGTATCAATTCAATAAAAAGTCAGGGTTCAAATCAGTGGCATCTGGTGGGGCCACTGTGAGATACAGGAAGCTAGACTAGATGGGCCTTTGGCCTGATCCAGCAGGGCTCTTCTTATATTCTCCTAAGTACAAGAGTGAAGAGTGCCAATTAATATGCCTAACTTTAGAGATATGTTGTGTGTATGAACTCGCCCCACTGCAGGTTCAATGGGCACAAGAAACCTAAAGGCAGTGTGTTATGCTTTGAGGGAAAGACGCATAGTAGCTACTCACTGGCTAATGTCACCATGGCTGGGACACTGGCAACAACACCTTCAGGCATGCGGGCTATGCACTGGTACCGGCCCACTGTGTGGTTGTTTAAGGCAGTGATAGTGAGCAGTCTCTGATCAATATGGATCTCCAGAATCTCATCCATCTGAAACAGCTCTTTTCCATTCAGTCTCCAGGTAACATTTACTGTCAAAGGCTCGACCACACATCCCAGGCTGACCAAGCCACCATACTTCTGGACAGTAGAAGCAGGCTGGACAGTGACTTGAAGAGATTCACCTGCACCAAAAAAAAGAAAAGAAAAAAAAAGCCAAGAAATCTTCATGAGCATTAGCCTGCAAAGGGGAAGCTATCTTCTTTCATTGCAAGTACTCCCCAACCCAGCTAGCTGCATTCTAATCACCACTAAGTTCTACACTTCTCATGCAAAATTGTTTAGGACAGATCTGCATAAAAGTGAAACTCATCTGTGTGGACACCATAGCCCCGGTAGTTTAAGGCCAATGATATTAGATGGCTAGTTGCATTTAGGTAAGAGGATGATAATACAGCCCATCCAAGTACTGATTATTTTAGGGATATATCACAAGAACCAGCATAGTATAGCTTTGCAAGTACAGTTGGCCCTCATTATCTGGGGGGGGATCCGTTCCAGGATCCCCTGTAGATAACGAGATCTGCGGGTAACGAAACCTGCAAGGGGGGGGGCAACTTCCCGGAGGCTTCTGAAGGGCACTTCTGGTTTTTCCAAGAAACTGGAAGTACCGTTTAGAAGTCTCCAGGAGGTTTTGTGAGGTGCACAGAGGTCGCGCGCGACCTTCCCGCATCTCAGAAGGCCTTCCGGAAGCTTCTGAAAGGCACTTCCGATTTCTCGTAAAAAATGGAAGTGCCTTTCAGAAGCCTCTGGGAGGCCTTCTGAGGCTGTCCTTTTGCTCGTTCAGAACCCGCGGTGAGTCAAATCCACAGGTTCCAAACCTGCGGAAAAAACTGTACACTGTAAATAAAGAAGTGGATAAACATTCCTTGCCCTGGTTGTCCTCCTCCCTCTGTGTTGCCCACTACCTGCCATCTCTACACAAAATCTATCTTGCTCTGTTTTAGAGGAGAGAGAGAGTTCACATGCTCACACACCATAGTGCTCCACCTCGTACTACCAACCAGAGAAACAGAATACTGTCCTACGGTGACTGCTTGAAGGTTCAACGAGTGGGTAGGCAATGGGAAGGGTGGCATACAGGCATAATAACTGCTCTGCTGGATCAGACCAAAGGTCCATCTCAGTCCAGTACTCTGTTTAACAGGGTCAGCCTGGAAATCTCATATACTGGCCATAATGGAACTATTTTGTTATTTTGTTCCCATCACCTGGCAATCAGAGGTATACTGATTTCGATACTGATTTTGATGGATTTGCCATTTGCTAGAATCAGATAACTGGAAGTGATAGTTGAAAATGCTTAGAACATAAGAAGAGCCTTGTTGGATCAGTCCAAAGGCCCATCTAGTCCAGCATGATGTATCTCAGTGGCCCCATCAGGTGCCTCAGGGAGCACGCAAGACAACAAGATACCTGTATCCTGTTGCCACTCCCCTGCACCTGGAAGTATCCACCGGGGGGGCGGCGGCTGGAATGTATCCATCTGGATACACCCACCACCACCATATATGAAAATGGTTGTGGGACCAATTCCTTTAAGAAATGGAATTATAGTCCACTCCCTAGAAAAAGCATCAACAATATCAGGGTAAAATGGAAAAATAACAAACACTCACCCAAGTGTGCAAGGCAACAAGCAGATGCAAAAAGCAAATAGGCAATAGCGATCATTGGTCTTTTTCCCCCTGATATCATCGTCATCCCATGCAGAGGAGTTTGAAGCAAAAGAAACTAAGTGGGGTTCCCATAAGCTGATGCAAAGGACTTCAGTCTGGAAATTCAACTTTCTTGGGCACCCTGGATGATAGAAAGACAAAAAAAATTTTGATTAGTCAACAGAAAGGACAATCATCTTTCCAAGTTACATTAACTCTCTACACAGACAGTATCCAGTCTCTTGAGGATGGCCTACAAGTTATGAGGTAAACATGGGGCTTCCAACCTCATGTTGTATCTCTTAACACTAATGAGGTGGGGTGCTTAATGCACACACTAGCTTTTTTAACTTTGTCAAACCCTTAGATATAAACTAACAGTGTAATCCTGGGTAAGTCTAGAGCAGCGGAGCACATGCTCTGCCACTCTAGAATGTTGCAAATGCACTGTAAAGCGTGTTTACGACTCCCGGTGAGTAAGGGCCGCTGGGGCGAAGGCCTCACTCTGTCGGGGGATTGTCCCTGCACCCGCTGGAGAAGGTAAGCCCTGCACCAGTCAGTGCAGGGGTTGGGGAAGGGTGGACCAGGCAGCGAGGGAGGGCGGTCAGTGGCCGAACCAGGCAGGGAGAGGGCGGGGATATCGGGTACGCGCCAATATCCTGGGCCCTCTCCCCGCCCGGTTCGGCCTACCTCCCCCAGCTTGAATGTACTCCAGCTTCAGAGCTGGCGTACATTCGAGTACGCCCATAGGGCCTCAGCCGCCTTGCATGTAGAGAAGGGGACAAGCGTCCCCTTCTCCAGTGGTCCTCCTGGGCTGCCCCGGGGCAGCCTGGGACAGTCAAAGGATACCACTGCCCGCCCTTTAGGCCGGTTGGGTATCCTTACACAGGATTGGGCTGCAAGGGAACAAAAGTTCCTTTCCCCCGAGAAGACCTCCCAGCTCCCACTTTCTGCACAGGTTGCAGTGGTGCCTGTAGCGGGTTCGCTGCATCACTGGGCAGAAAGTTAAGTTGGATTGGGCTACCTATCTCCTAATAACATTTGTAAACAATACCATAAGAAATCCATAGAGAATGGTACTTCTCCAACACCTTACCCCACAAAGTCGCATACTCAGAAGGTCAAGAAATCAACATGGCTTGAATTATCCTGCAAATTACAGGCATACGAATACAGTACAGGCGTGTGTGTCCCTATCCACAGGTCCCATGCCTGCGGTTTCAGTTATCTACGGATCAAAATAAGTGCCCCAGAATGCCTTGCAAGGCCATTTTTAATCTTGCAGTGGACATTTTACACACCTTTACCGGTGGTGCGAAAATACACCAGCGGTAGAAGAGCCACCTGAGCCATTCTGAAGCCATCAGCACCATTCTGAAGGTATGTATATGGGCGTTCGCTACTATCCACACTTTCAGGTATCTGCAGTAGTTCTGGGAAGGTATCCCCCATGGATATGGGGGCACACCTGTATAGTGAAAAATCCTGGGAATTTTAACAAACGTCTTGTGGCTACTTGCAGTTAACTGCTTCTTGGAGCATCAGATTAAACGTGCAAGATGCTTCCTATCTCCCCTTCTACTCACGAGAGTACTCACATATAGGTTGTTTACACACAACATGGACAGCACAATCCTTTCTAGAATGCAGTGACAGCACACTTAAGGCGGCCTCTGCATCCTAGGCAGGATTGGGCCTGCACCGGCAGAGCTGGAAACACTCCTCTGGAGAAAGAGACGTTTGTCCCTTTCCCTCGGGTAGAGCCCCAGCAGGCCCAATGGGCCTCCTCGGATGTGTGCCAGCAAAATGGCTGGCGCAAATCCAAGGAGCCGGTGTAAGGCTGGCCAGGTCTGGAATGGGGGATAGGATTCGGTGGAGCGCACTGCCAATGATGCTTCCCCCTCCCGGGCCCGGTGGGCCAATTCAGCCCCCCTCCGAATGTCCAGCCGTTCAAAAGATACAATCGTAACAAGAAGAAAAAAGAAGAACCTTAGGAAAAGAGTTTTGGAGAGATGTGAAATTAAGAGGGGATAGAAAATAGTGACATAAAGATACACAAGATACTAAATAGACAGGCATGATGCTTACAAACTATAGCAAGGATAATATTTTACAATACCTGCCTGAAATACATACATCATGTCTAATTTCTAAAGAACATCCTAGAGAACATACAAGATCTATTCACAGTACAGATTTTCAAAAATATAGATTTAGAATTGTCTTTTTAAACACACGCTCGCATACTCCAGTTTTTGTAACAACGTCTAACTGCATTTCAAGATTTGAGAGCATACCTGAAGGTTTTCACATTTGGAGTTAACCCTTGCAAAATAAGAATATATCATGGAAAAAACCAGCAAAATTCCCAGCTCTAATTTAGGCACTTCATATCCTAGCATGACATCTCTTTCTAGCAAGGCAGCTGAATTATAGTCACCACTCTGTTACTTTATCTGCCAGCTTTTTATGGACCTATTCCAATCAAGTTGGCATCTTATGAGCACATATACACAGAAACATAATGGAAACAATTATTTACTTATCTTTTCTAGAGCCAAATTCATAAGCAGGACCAGACAGGAATCCAGGATCTCACTGTAGAACTAATTCCAGTTTATACACTATTTATGTGAACTTGCATGATCACTTCAAAAAATGATTCCATAGGCACCATATTTAATTTCAAAAGTCACTTTAAACATGGTCCAACCAAATTATAGCACCTCAAGTCACTGGAGATTTAAACACATGCATAAATCTTCCACTGAAATGAACGTGACTTAAAACTGCTTAACTGCTGCTGCAGTTGTGTCCTTAATTATCCCACCAGTAAAAATCTGTGACTGTTTCATGCTGCCTATCAAAAGAACAACCTCTTCTGGATTTGGGAATGAAAAACAAAATCCAACAACAACTTTGTTTTTCTAAATTCCTTCCTGTCAGGTTAAAACAACAATTTCCTGTCAGTGGATAGAGGGCATCAAAGTCAGTTTCAGTAAATCAAAGGGCTAAGTTCTTAGGCAAGTGAGATGAAGGAGGCGTGAATCAGCTACATGGGGTGTAAAAGCTAACAGCATGTTTGCCCTCCCAAGGTGGGTTGGTGTTGGGGAAAAAATCTGTATATATTGTAGATACCAAGATGAGGGAAAGGAAGATGCAGGGAGTCCTATGATTCTAACAGTTGGCAGACACAGAAGTGTTTGGTGATTAGACTCTGAAGGTTTTATTGAGGAAATGCTGCCTAGAGCTCCAGACCCCCTGTTGCTTAAATAAGGGCCAGCCGGGCAATTCTTGTTACTACCACACCATCAGAAATTTATGAGGAAGGTCCTAAATGAAAAACAGTCCTTTCGGCTGCTGGGCATGAGCAGGCCCTTTGCAGCACTGGGAGGGGAGGGTGGGGGTAGAGAGAAGGTGTTTGGGAAAGACGAAAACTAAGAGAAGTCAGACGGGGAAGCAGAATTGGCAAAGCTGTAAGATGGTTTCCTGTCTAAGGGCAAATGCAATTCTGCCAGGCCTTCAGCCTCTCAAATGAATGGGCTTATCTAAACTCTAAAGCTTAATGACCAATGACCCAATCCTATTGGGCCACTGTGCCGCTGACACACACATTCCGGCATTGCAGTGCGCTTTACAGCAGTTGCAAAATGTGACCCGCCATTCTGCGCAGCTAGGCTGCCGCCACAGTGAGCAGTGGTAGCGAGGCAACAGAGGCATCCTTGGATCCCCTGGCACTGGTAAGGCAACGGTGGGGCTGGGCTGTGGGCAGAGAGGGGAAGGGAGTGGGAGAACCAGGGGAGTTTATCCCCTCTTTTGAAAATCTCCCTGCTCCTTTTCTCTCTTCAGGCATATGCCACCAAAATAGGTGGTGTATGTCTGAGGAGACCCACTGGGCAGCCTACCAGGAGGAAAGTGCAAAATGTTTCATTTACCTTCTGCAGGCTGTCTGATCACCACCACCACCACCATCACTACCACCCCCGCACCACAGGATGCAGTACATGTCTTTTTGGGATGGTTGCATCAGCGCATCAGATGGAGGATAGGATTGGGCTGTTAGGCAGGCTGCAATGCTATCCACACTTACTGTATTTGGGAGTAAGTCCCACTGACTCTCTGGGGAAAATATACCGTACATTGCATGAAACACAAACTGAGAGTCGTAAGAGAAAAGAGAAGAAACAGTCCTGGGTTTTTAGTCCGGCTTCATCAGAGATGCTGCCATTTTATAATGCACCAAGGACAGAGAAAGCATATCTACTATATCTTTCACTATCTTGCTCACCCTTTGCAGTATTCAAACTGAAGAAAACAATGAAGGGGTAAAGGCTATGACGTGTGTCTTTTATTATGCAGGAAACAGAAATAGACCCAGAAAAGCTTCCATAGGGATTGACCAGATTGGTGCAGGAGCACAAGGGGAGAACAGGATTAAAGCAACCTAAAGGAAAGTTGAGGTTTTAAATTAGCTGTTGTAGAAACACATGAAGCTGCATTATACTGAGTCAGATTATTGGTCTATTATTGAGTATCATTGACACTGACTGGCAGCAGCTCTCCAAGTTTTCAGACAGGAAACGTTATCTGCCCTACTTGGACGTGTCAGGGATTGAAGTTGGGAACTTCTGCAGGGAAAGCAAGTGTTCTTCCTTTGAGCTATGACCATAGCTTCAGGGAAGCCATGTTCAAAATTACGGTAACTGGGGACCAGCAGCTTTTTCACTCTTTTGAGGCTGAAAAATGCTAGAAACCTACCAAAATCACAGTCCAAGAGTGTAAAGCCATCCATTAATCTTCTCTATTTTGGTGACATCTACAAGGCATGTGAGCCAGCAGATCAACTCACAATGCCTTGGGCATTTGCCTTGGCAAGGGAAAGGCGGGGTAGACATTTAAAAAAAATACAATTAAACATCAGCCTCAGCAACACCAGTCTCTGGAAGATGGACTCATTAAAGCACAAAAACAATTTACAGCTAGATGTAACATTAGATTTTTGGATTCCCTTTGGTTTTGTATCTTGTCACCTATTATTTTGCTTTTGTACTTACGGTACTTATGCATACAGTTCTGGATGTACAATCATAAGCGATGAATGTGCATGCACATACTCACAAGTCTTCAATGGGACTTACTCATATAGGTGTGTTTACACACAACTATATTTGGAATTGAGAACTCTTGGCCTGCTTTTCTGAGTGAGGGTGTGAAGCATGGCTGCTTGGGTGACTGTCCCCATATGCCAGCTTTGGGGCATTATCCTATGTCCGTCATGCACACTGACACAGAAAACAAACAGCATGTGAATCCTGCTGTCATTGGCATGAGCACAATATTTACTACCCTCAGAAGGGCAAACCCTCAATGGGAAGCTCCAGCCCCTTTCAGCTACTGCAAGTCCTGCTGGGATACATGCAGACATAGGAAGTCTGCCGGAGGATGACTGGCAAAGGTCTCCTGTTCCCTCGAATAGCTCTGCTCCCTTTGTGCCCCTTATGCCTAGAGCTCCTTCCCTGATCACCTGAGGGATGCCCCCTCTCTTACTTTCTTCCAAATCCTCCTCAAAACCCACGTTTTTCCATGGAACTACTGTCACAAATCATGTTAGCATTCAATTTTATGATAGATGGCTGTAGCAGGCAGACCACTCTAGTTGGTATGCCTGAGTGAATATGCTTGGATAGAGACTATGGTAATGAGCAACATAGCATAGGGGAGATTTATCAAGCTAATGCAATATCTTCTATGTTTCTGTAACCAAAATAAAGCTTCTTTATAAAATCAACATTTGTGTGTCTCAGGACTCATTCTCAAGCAGTGGCTAAGAACCTCTCAAGAAGATCCCTGGGCCAGGGTAGCCTAGAATTTGATCACCTGTGGGTCTGCCATGGCAGATTTTGCATGACACTACCTGCTAGTCCATCTACCATACTGTAATGGGCAGCTCAATTCTATCCAGCACCGTGCAGCAGGGCCATGCAATCCACGTATCCAGCACTGGCTAGGAGCAGGCTGGAGTTCTCTCGGGAGTAAGGGGACAATTTCTCCCTTACCCCGGGTAAACCCCCAGCCTGTGCAATGGGGCTACTCGGATCTCTGCCAGCTCAATTGCTGATGCAGATCCGAGAAGCCCCATGTTGGGATAGGATACAGTGTGCGCCGAGGCCACCAATCCCTTCGCCCTCCTGGGCCCGACCAGCCCACCCCTGCCCTCCCCCCACCGCGCCGCCCAGAGCGACCTTACCTGCTCCAGGGCACAAAGCACCTGGATGCAGCGCCAGCAGGACGGCACAGGCCTTCCCGTCAGTGCTGCCTACTCACAGGGTGTCACGAATGTGCTTTACAGCACATCTGCAACACCCTATGAAAAACTGCATGAATAACACAAGTAAGCAACATAGTTCATAGCAACATGATTTTAGCAGCACAGAAATATCCTCAGTTCATGTGCGAACAGAACTATCCCACAAAAAGAGAAGTGGCTAGCACAATCAATCAAGCAAATTAGAAGGCTATATTTTTTATACACGTTAAGGATATAGGCCATGTATTTGTTTGAAGCAGACACACATACAATAGTGGCATAAAGATTTAGGGAATTCCTCTCTGCAAATGAGCCCATTAAGATCAGCTTGTGAGGTCCTGCTTAAGATTTGTTCCAGTGAGGTGAGACTCACAATGGTGCAATGTGAAGCCTTCTTGGTAGAAGCGCCAGGATTGTGGCATTTTAAAGAAATCCACCTGATACCTCATTGGCAGGCTTTTCATTGCAAAAGACCAACTATAACAATTAAGAAGCTTTTATTATTTTGAAAGCTAAAGCAACCTGAAGCAGTTTTTGAATGTGTGTTAGTTGGATTGTTAACTACTTTACATTGCTGAACTTTGAACAAAAATATCATTTTTGTTTTCTCCATCTTTTACAATTAGAACTTCAATGTATATTTTTATTATTGTTAACCACCTTGAGTGTTTTTGGTGATGGTAAAGTAGGACATAAATGCAATAAACAAACTAAATTAGTGGGAAAAGAAACATGAATGGAACACAACTGTACATAGAAACAAAATAACCAAAGTCATACAATTGGACGATTGGCAGGTGGGGTTGTCAAAGCAGCCGGCGGCGGGGTGAGAATCGGGCCATTTTGGTAGCGCGAGCAGGCGACGGGTTTGGACCTCCCTACGCCTCGGTTCGATGGAAAACTGCTGGCAGCGGTGACGTCACTTCCGGCGCCGTGGGGGGCGGTCGCAGTTCCACCACTGCATACATTCAAATTATTATAATGTACACAGCTGTTTGGGTGGTTTATATGAAATGAGTTTGCAAAGTACTTCTCAATTCACTATCACTGCAAGTGTCAACATGCTTACAACTACCATCCAACACTACCCCAGTATCCATATTGGCAGAATAGGGAGCTTAGCTTGCTGGTGATGGCAGATGAATTCTCTCTTGCCCAAAAAACAGTGTTGCCATATGAAGGAAGGCTGCTCTGTCAAATTCACTATGGAACAGATACAAGCAGGTCTTAACCAAAAGCAATGCTAAAATTCTTCTGTCATGCTTCATATCTGTTACCTTCTTCTATCCTCCTAGTCCTAAGGAGAGCATAACACTCCAGAGAATGCTCAGTGCACACTACCCATCTCCCACACACTGTGAAACTAGCCTCAGCTCTAGGAAGGATAAGATCTTCTTGCTAAAGTGGGAAGAAAAAAAAACCCCACTTCCTTTCTTCTATATATTGCTCCCCCCACAACCCCACACACTTAATTTTCACTCCTCTCCCCTCTTCAATTCTGTATAAATTCAATTTGACAACCCTGCTAATTGGATAAACGTTGCTCCCTATGCTCCTTTAAAGCAGTTCTCTTTTCTTTTCTTGTTTTTGGAGGGCGATTGTGGCTGTTCTTTAACATGAATTCCATCTGCTTTATTTCTCCTCTCCCTATTCAATATCCTTCCTGAATATTTATGAAGTGCTTGCCACCCCCCCTTCCAACCTTCTCTCTTTCCTATCCCCTTTTACTCCATCTCACCTCCCTCTTTCCCTCCTTTACCCAACCAGCCCCACTCCCTCCCATGTTCCTTCTTCCTTCCCAGCCTGGCTCAGTTATTCCCCTCTCCTATCTCTCATTGCCCTGAACAATAACCTTCCAAGCGCACCCCCCCACCCCGTTTAGATAAACACAGGCAGTGTCAAGTGTGAGGAGAAGGGGGGAGGGAGTTCAACTGCCAGTCAAGCCTCAGGTCTTCAATGAGGCCTAGAGGCCTACCCTAATCTGCTGCATGCTTGCCATATGGGAGCTGTGTTGCCCTGGGAAACGCTAACAGGCAGAACGGAGCTTAATAGAGTCCATATTAATTGTAATGCAGTGAGATGGCTCGAGGGACTATTGCCCCTTGGGTCTGTTTTCATTCTTCTGTTCCCTCTCTTTCTTCCCCCCCCTCCCTTTTCTCTTTCTTTCCTCTTTTCAAAAGACAAGGTCCCTGGAGAGCTCTAATCTGGAGAGGCTGGGGCTTAGAGAAGGGACAGAGTTTGGTGCTTGTAGACGGGAAGAAAGATGGCTGGAAAGATGAGGAAGTGGACTGAACAGGAAAGGAGCAACCAATAAGCACGCTGAGGACCAGCTGTCAAGATATATCGGCAATGCCTACTCTTCGTGTGAATACCTACATCCAGAGATGGCATGGGTGCATTTCACCACACACATCCTGACAGTCCTTGACAGTCAGGAATATCTTTGAAGACCTTGATGGTGGAGGGTGAACACAGATGACCATTAACAAGTGATAGCTTACTAGAAGTATGCATGAAACCACAGGAAATTGTTCAGCCAAACGATGAGGCAAATTTTACGAGACCCATGATACCTTGGATTTCTGGTGGGATGCAGGTGTGTGGTGAAATTCTCTCCACCACTTGGGAGGCAGTTATGACCCATTACAGAGAGTATGCTGTAGTAAACAACACAGCAGCTGTCTGTATTCAGCTAGAATTGACAAGAAAATGTCTCCAGAAATTGAATGTTTGCAAAGCAAACACTGTCACTAAATACAGGTTCAGAGCTGCAGAAGATGGCAAGTCTTTTCCCTCTCCACAAACTAAACAAGGTTCCATTAACCAGGAGCTAGATTTGCAGTCAAGGCTGGCCCATCTATGAGGCCAACTGAACTATCACCTCAGGCAACAGACTGGTGGAGGAAGGTCCTCTCTGTCCTCCTACTTGCCTTCACTGCTCCTCTTCCTCTTTCCACTCACTGGATTGGAAAAGGAAGAAGGGGACAGTGAGGCAAAGGACATGTGGAGGGAAGGACAGTGGTTGGCTAGAATACTGTATAGTGGGAGGAGCAGAGGCTTGCACTGCATCGAGTAAGGGGGGGGCAGCATTTAGCATGCTGATTCATGAGGTCTTGGGCCAGCCCTGATTGCAGTAAAAGACCATTTTTTTCCTAATCTCTCTATAACAAAATCATTTCACACTGTCCTTCCTTCGCCCACAACAATTTCCAAGAAAACAGAAAACGTTTATCTTATAAAACAAAGTAAACCACTACTACTCTTTCTTATATTTGCAAACTTATATTTTCTTGTAAGGTTATCTTGTAACCAGTGACAATTTAAGCAAAATCATTACAAAGCATCAGTGTCATCCCTTAGAAATGAAGGCACTTATAGGAGCTTTAAAGTCAAATGAACCATGTCTAGATCAAAACCCATTCTAGACAGGACCCCTAGTGGGAAAGTGGAACATGTGCATCCTTCATTTTCTTGTACAGTACAGTATTTCTTCTCACCTCTTATGTCCATGTACAAAATACATTGTTTGGAAAATGTGTTTACCTGGGATATACATATTAATTGAGCCTTGGCTCCAAAGGTAATTAGTTTTACTATCACCTGATATATGAAACCAGCTAGCACTGGCTCAAGAAATTACAAGGGTTGTGAGATCACTAACTAAACCCAGGCATGTGTTGTCTTTAAAAATACCGTACAATGGAGAGATAATGTCTGTCTTAGTTAGGATGCTCTGATTCTTGTGTGTGAGCATTTTGACCTGCTGATAGAAGCCTACAAAATTTGGCTTGGTTTACTAGCTACCGGTAGCAATAAGTTCCCACTTATTGTTGCCCAGCTGAATCTTGTGTACATAGCAGAGGACATGGAAGATGGCCAGGTCTATCTCACTCTCCAGGGTCTGGTCTGAAGGCAAGTGAGGCAACCACCTTGCTAAAGCTACATAAGTGGGTCTGGCCAGTGCCAGGATAGAAGACTGTCTAGGAATCCCTTGTACACTGCTTTGTGTTCCAACATGGATAAAGGACGGGATATAAACATACCGGTAGAAAGTAATAACTAACTTCACAGTGGTCTTTGAGAAGGCAGAAACAGCATGACAGATCCATGTTATTTCTATCAAAACCTAGCACAAAGTGAAAGAAGACCCAACTCCCCAATGTCTTGCCAAGTCCTCTGGAATGTAGAGGCCTTTGGGGAAGGACTGAGTCTTGTTCCACGTTGCATGGCAGAAGACCTTTTCAGAAGGCAAAAGCAGCATGAGTCACGTTGTTTCTGCAAAGAAAGTGTGCAGTAACATAGCTGGGCTCGCAACAGTGGAGCAGTGGGTGGGGCAACACTTCATCGCCCTGCCCATAACGCCACAGGAATGGCCCTGATTCTGAGTCAAATGATCTGGGGGCGTCACCCCGCCCACCACCCCACTGGCACGAGTCCAGCTACATTACTGCCCGTGTTAAATGAAAGATTGTTCCCTCCCATCTGTTCTATCTTCTTCCCCTGCTCGAGTTCTCTGCAACAGACAACTTGGGAAGGCTACCAGAGTGGGATGGGCTGTTGCAATTGGTGGCCAGGTGAGTGAATTTGTGTAGCCATGCTTGCTGATATGGTCGTAACTTAACTCCTAAGCAAGTACTGAACACAAGCTCTAAGTGCACATGCACCTCTTTTTTTTTCTGGAAACGTGTGGATGTAATGATCTGTTGTACTTACTGCTTTTCACAAAGTACTCCTGGTTGCTTTTGGTAAATTTAAACTCTTCCTTCAGCTCTGAAGTCCTGCTTTAACTTCATGTTTAATGTTCATGTTCAAATGTGAAGAGTAGTTGAAAGAAGTAAGTGAAAAGGTCCTCTCACCCAGGGAGCAGGTGCCTAGCCAACAGTTCTCAAACTTTTCCATCTATAAAGCACTTTACACCCCTAAAAGGAATCTTCGGCGGTTTTTGCCGAAAACCGGAAGTAGATTTTGGAACGTGATTGCTGCTGTTTAGAGCCTTGGGGAGGCCTGCAGAGGCAGCAGCAGCAGCCCCCCCCCCCGGGACAATTGGGTATATTGATGTCATCTTGACATCTTGATAGCTTGCTGCTGTCATTCACTTGGAAAAAGTCCACAGAGGAGGGACGAAACGTCAGTGATTTTACCTTTTTAAAATTACCGGTAAATAGGATGTTTTAATCGTGTTTTTAACCTGTTCTTTATGTGTTTTTAAATGGTTTTTGAAACGTTTTATTAGTTTTAATTTCTTGACATGGCTACAGAACCCATATATCCTATTTCTTTCATATCATACCGAGCCATGATAGTTGGAATGGAAACTGAGTAGTTGTTTAGCAAAGAAAAATTTAAGGGCAGACAAGAACAGAAGCAAGAACCTCTGTTCCAGTAAAAATCTCATAACAGCCTATAATCATTTGGCCACTGAGCACTGGATATAGCCAAACTGACATTTTCAACTGCCTGTGAAAGAAAACGAATCCCAGATATTTAAAGGATTAACTCATTCAATAGGGGTACCATCTAATGACCATTCCAATGCAAAATGCTGTAATGCAAAGAGTGATATCTGATATTAAGCTGATCCTGATAACAGAGAATAAATAAAGCAGACATTGCAAGGCCATTTGTTCATTAAACACCATTTGTACAATCCATACATCACTTGAGCCCCACCCACCCCATACTTGCACTTAAAGGAACTAAGATTTGTTCACTTTGACGAGGGGTAAGCTGTCCTTATTAGTGTGATACCACATGTGTGGAGACTATTTGGGCCTTCCACTCACTCACTCACTCACTCACTCACTCACACACACAGAGTTAAATAAGACATTTTTTTCACATTTAAAATTGTTTTAATACTTTTTATTTAATGATTAATTAGCTAATTAATTAATTAATCCAATTAATTAGCAGGGGTACTTCAGAAAATTGGACCGTGTTAGGGGGTACCCGGGCCTCCAAAGGTTGAGAACCCCTGGTATAAAGCAACATACATGAGGCTTCTCATATCCATGCATTTCAAGACCTTAAAAGTACAGGTTGAGTATCCCTTATCCGGACTGCTTGGGAAGGGAAGTTGTCTGGATTTTGGATTTGTCTGGATTTTGGAATATTTGCATAAATATAATGAGATATCTTGGGGATGGGACCCAAGTCTAAACACAAAATTCATTTATGCCTCATGTACACATAGCCTAAAGGTAATTTTATACAACATTTTAAATAATTTTGTGACCCAGCATGCCTTGCGCTATGCCAGCCAGGTGCTGGAAAAAGTTGTTTAAAAAAAGCCATAGCTCCAAATATGTCTGGATTTCGGATGTCCGGATAAGGGGTAATCAACCTGTACTACTTCTGTCCAAGCTTTTCACATAAGCAGCAGGAGCAGGTCCAGCTGCAAAGTGTGCTTGCGTTGACACAGTTTACATTCTGTTTCCCCACTCCCTCCCTGCCACTTTCCCCTCACTCCAAAAGTTCTCTCAAGCAGCCTTTTAAGCTTTAAACAAATATGGGTTTGTAAAGCAGCAGCCTACTCCTGTTTCTCTTTCTGCCACCCCTCCATCCTGCCTTCCCCTTCTCACCGCCAAAGCCCAACAGAGTTGGCAAGAGCAGCACGTGTATAGAAAACAAACATGTGGAGCATAGCCAGCAATCTAGCTGGATGTGGCATGCTCTGTTTACAAAAGGAGTAAGGAATAGGCAGCAGAAGAGAGAGAAGGGAAGAGGTTTGGAATGATACATCAGTCAGAAAAGCATATATGCATAAACAGAGAGAACAATGCCTTCGGTTCCCATGAACTCAAATTCTCTGCCCTGTTTTCAAGTAATTCTACTCTTTGGATTCCTGCCCACATCTTTAAAAAAACAAAACAAAAAAACCCTCCACATTGCTCCTTATCTCCTTATTATACACTAGAAAAGATATGAATCAAGTACAGTATTCTCAAGTGGTGAAAGCTAACCCTGGCTACAGACAAAAAGCCCTTGTTGATCATAATATATTCTGCTTTTCGTATATGTATGAAAATACTATACACATATATTGCTCCAGATAACAGCCATTCACAGGCAAAGGAATCAGAGAAATGGTAATTCCAGTTCAGAAGGGTCTTGCACCATTTTCTTTTATCCATGTGGCAAACTGCACTCCCTCTGAACTCCCCCCCCCCATATATTTTGCCGGGTTCAGGGTAAAAACATTGTGGAGTGGCTTAGTTCCATGTGGTTTCCATCCCAAACCATAATTCTGACCAACCTCCCTCAAAAGATTTTCAGCTGTGTTTTGGGACAGCTGCAAAACCAGATGAGTTCTACCTAATCTTAGGTTTTGCATGAAAGGTTCTTCACTATTAGAAGATCTACTGAGTAATATTTTGGGGGACATCTCCAATAGGTATAGTAAAGGCTCTTTCATAAACAGCTGCATAACTCTATGGAGACAGAAGTGCAAGAAACACAAAGTGATTCTTTAATCATTTCTACTCATTATATCCAAGGAACTGGACTGTGGATGAGGAGTGAACCAATCCTAACATGTTCCTGTGATCCCAAAATTTTAGTACAGTACTGAGCTTATGACAAGTATATAAGATTACAAGCCGTAGAAAAGGGGGCCTATGTGGAAAATATAGCAAAGCGCTTGTTCTTTCTTTTTCCAGTTATTTCTCAAGACAGATGAAAGCATATTTTCTAGAAGTCACAACTGAGAAGACAACCTGACCTGTACTCTGTCCTGCCGAGATAAATATTTCAGTTTCATTCATTTCTAACATTTTAAATGTGTATAGTTGTAGATGTGAAGAGGCTCAGGGTGCAATCCCATGCACACTTACCTGGGAGTAACAGTGCAATCCTGTTGAAACTGCCAGCGGCGGAGCAAGCGCTCCGCAGCTGAAAGCCATCGCAAATATGCTGGAAAGCACTTTGCGACGACTCGGGAGTAAGTGCTGCCGGCGTGAGGCCAGCAGCCCTTACTCCGCCGCCGAATCGACCCTGCGGCCGCTGGAGTCAGGTAAGAGATCGTGGGGGCAGTTTGGATGGCGAGGGGGCCATTGGCGAGCCACCCCGGGAGGGGTGGGGATGACGGCCGCCAAATCCCCATCTCGGTTCCAGCTGGCGTGGCTGTTACACGGCCTCCACTTACTTCCACCAGCATTAGGGCCAGGCCGGGCCGCGCTACACCAGGGGAAGGGGACGAACATCGCCTTCCCCCAAGTAGACCTCCGGGCTGATCGAGATCGGCCAGGAATGAGAATAGGATCCGGCAGGTGGCCCTGGGCCGGCCACCGGATAGTTAGTCAGGATTGGACTGTTAGTCTCATTGAACACAGCGGGACCTACCTGAGTAAATATGCATAAGATTGCTACATTAACAGTGGCATAGGAATGAGGGTGGGGGCGGTCTGCCCCTGGGCAGGAGACCTGGGGTGCAGTACTCACCCCGCAGCGTTATGGTGGCGGCTTTTCATGCCGCTTTTTTCTTTTTTGCTGCCCTTGATGGCAACGGCGAGTCTTGCAGCACTGCTGCAGAGGCTTCCGGAGGCCAGGGATGTGTTTCCCGCCCTTCCGCCTGCCCCCAGGGGCCGTTTTCTGCCACTCACAGGCTGCGTGACGTCACCCCGGGGGCATGGCTTCTGGGTGATGTCATGTGGTGGGGGCATGCGTGGCTTCCACCGGGGGGGGGCAGCAACAAGGCGTGCCATCCCCAGCTAGGGGCGGCGTTCCTACACCTCTGTACATTAATAGACTAACATCTTTGAGATGCTCAGAGATCCACCAACTAAAGCTTGTAAAACATGTACATTTATTATATTTACTCTTTTCTTCTGCTAACAAATTTGCAGGTTTAAAAATGTTGGTGCTGTAGAGTTTCAATATCACCAAAGAGATGAAGAAAGGACCAATACAGCAATTTACAGTGTGTACAAAATATTGTGGTGAAGGGAAGGAGTAGCCATGCCAAGCAGTACAGTGAGAGGTTGGTAGACAACAAACAGCAGGAAAACTTTACAGGGATATATCAGATAAAACTGCTCAAAATCACAGATTCCATAGAAAATGTTTGTCAAACAAACACAGAGGCTTAGTTTAAACTTAAGTACCAACCCTAAACATATTCATTCTTTGATTATGTCCTGTTGATTTCATTGTTCTTGAATGTGGCAGCAATCCTATGCATACTTACCTGGGAGTAAGCCTTCTTGAACTCAATGGGATTTACTTTTGAGTAGTTCCATGTTCCAGCCGCATGCTATGCGATGTGGCAAGGAGAGTCATGCCGGCCACATGACCACGGAGGCGTCTTCGGACAACGCTGGCTCTTCGGCTTTAAAATGGGGATGAGCACCACACCCTAGAGTTGAACACGACTGGACTTAATTGTCAGGGGTCACCTTTACCTTTTTTAGACATGGATAGGACTGTGCTGTGTGTGGGAATTTAGAACTGATATCTTGGCATTTACTGTAGTCAGCAGGAAATCTAATCTAGCTAATCAGCAGAACTGCCACAGATGCACAAAGTGAAAGGTAGAAAAGCTATGAACCAGCTATACTGACAAAAAAAAAAGAATCATCAGGCAGCTTCAGTCCATCTCTGTGTCAAGCATGGTTTGCCTACTGCATAATACTCGTGCAAAAAGACAATGGAGGCAAGCAAGATATTTGGTGGCCAATAACATTAACAATCAATGTACTATGTGATCACATGATTCAGATCAGATCACTGATTGGAAATTATGTTGATGGGTGTTATAACTATACTGACATACTACTTTGTTCATCATACTTCCATTCTCTCCCCTTTTTCTTCAAGGAGTTCCAGGCAGCACAAAGTGTCATCCCATTACAACATCTCCATGAGACAGGTTAGATTGAAATACAGTAATTTGCCTGAGGCTACACAGTGTGCTTCACATCTGAATGGGTATCTGAACCCAACTCTTCCCAACCTAGTCCAGCACTGTATTCATCATGGCTCTTACAGAATCAGAACGTCAGTTATCATGAGATAGCTGATAGCAGAAACGTCATCCATTCAAGTTATCAGTCATCACACTGATAATTGCTTCATCAGAAGTTGGTCAGTTACCCCACATTAGTGGCAGAGATAGAAAGCAATATGCCTACCATTTAACCGCTGTCACTTAAACAACATTTATGAACCAATCACAGGTCAAAAAACCTCCACCACTGTGCTTTGCACCCAAGTATGAAGCACCACATCACTCCTTCAATGCAGTGTCAATGACCTATACTGAATAGTGTGCTGACCTTGAGTGGATTTACTAGACCCAAGCTCCAGACATGAGACATTCTGTACAGTACTTGTCCAAGGAAATGGATGTCCTCACCATCACTCCATCCATTTCCTCCACCACAAAATCATTTTCTACTCATCTGGATCAAATTTAACAGGCCTTTGTGATGACTCAAAGTATACAAGATTCAAAGCATAACCCAATGTCAGCTGCTGTGCTTGTTCAGTTGCTGTAACGCAACAGCATTTCAACGTTAATCATCTTTTCTCTTTTCCTCTTTCCTTTCTCCTCACCCCAGCCCCCTTTTTTCAATTAAAACCACAATTTGGCAGTGAAAAGCAAAGGCTCCTGTCAATCCTATTCATGTTATGGTATGAGAATCTCTGCCTAAACAGTTACACGCAGCTCAACCTTTATGTATTACAGTAATATGGAGCAAGGTTAGACATTTTCTCCATTAAACAAATGAGGAAGTTTAGAGATATTGCTGAGTGAGGGAAATGATTTCAGGAAGATCATTACTATCTGTAGTAAAAGAGAGAACAGTGTCCAGATAGCCCATCACTAACTGATGAATCTTGACTTCTTAAAAAGTCAACTATCACAATTAATTTTGTGAAATCTAAACTTTCTTCAGTCAAGCTGGCTGTACTTTACATTAAAATCCTTGATAATGGCTGCTGGTTCTTAAATGTTCATTGAGGCTTCAACTTTTCAAAACAAGTGGGATGGTTTGTCATAACCAATATGGGCAACAGTTAAGACATAAGACTGTTAGGAGATGTTTGCTGCTCTAATGGAAGCATCTCCTAGTATAGGTGACAAAGGGGTTAACTCCAGGATAGTGCCAAAACTTTTGCTTCCTTTTCCAAGCAAAACACATTTTTGGCACTGTGCCTTATCTGGGGAAGGTCATTCCTTTTCCCTCATCTGCCTTCTCTCCTCAAGGTTCAGAACAAATGAATCTCATTGCCCAACACACTCCACAACTAGTTTCATCTTAGTCCAAGCTCATCATGTGTTTCAACTTCTGCCAAAAATATTTTTAAAAGAAAAGAAAAACGCTTCTGCACAGAGGGAGAAGAAGAAACAAAGGGAAGAGGAGAGGTTAAACTGTACGTTGATTATCCTATAGAAAAAAGTTGGAAATAGCAGAGTAGAGAAATGTTGTTCAGAGGATCTCTGATTGTCTGGAAGCCAGGATCAAACAGGCCACAAAAGACCAGCCGTTACCCATATGATCCTTCCTTTCCCTACAGCTAGTACTCAACAGCTTGTGATCCCCACTCCACCACCATCCTGCCCGTTTTCCTTCTCCTTATTTGCATCCTATTTCCAGCCACTGTGATCCAAGAGCAAAGAAAAATTGGCACACATCCTCCCCCACACCCATGAGCCAGGAACACAGACAACTGTCTCCGAGTATCATTCCTGTGGCCAAGAACAAGAGGGTTGAGTTTCCCACAAACTGAGGATGAATCAGGAGTCATCAGAAGAAGCCAACTCTCTGGGTACTCTTCCTCCCCTCTCCAACCAGCACAATTAAAGGCGCTGTACAGGCAAAGCATGCTGCTTGCAGGCATAGCTAACTTGAGGCCAGCCAACTAGAGCCTCAATTTTTTCATATTCTTTTCTTACCACTCTCAATTAAATCTGTCTGGGTCTTTTAGAATTAGCAATGTTTGGTTGTGCATTCTCATTCTGCAAATACTCAACCTCAGAGTTTGGGGGGGGGGGAAGAGAGAGAAAGAAGCATATATGTTGACAGACATAGAGAAAACGTAATCTACAAGATAAAATGTTGCATATTGGGGTTAAGGATGGATCCTGGGACTGGAAGGGCTGAAAGGAACTGCCCTAAATGTCTGTCGGTTAGACAGTTATCACCAACTCTGCACCATCAGGAGCTGCTGGCAATAAGGATCAAAGTATATACTGCACCTCTTAAAAATCAGAATGATGTGATGCAGGACAGTCCATGGCAGATACATAGCTGACACTGCACAGGTACCAACAAAGCTAATCATGTGTGTCTGTGATGCAAGTCACTTGGTTCCGTTACTATTGGTGCATATTCAATCAAGCCAATTCAACCTTTAAACTGCAGTTCCCTGGCACTTATCTGATGTAAGATTGTCTGATTTGTGGTTGTGCTGACATACATCATTCCCAGAAATGCCAGATCCCATCAACTAAATCTCAATACGTTGCAAAACATCTTCTTAAAAGAACAGCCTTGGCCTCTGGAATTGCTCAGCTGCTGGCCATCCGTAATTTTGGTGCCAAGTCCAGCCTTCACTGGAGGTGATGATATAACAATATGGAATGGGTTTCCTGGGCACCACACTTGTTTTCCCAAACAAGCTCCATTCATGTTATGATACTTTATCATTAGAACGTATCCAATAGCTGCAGTTTTCTCAGACCCTGCAATACATATTTGGATACGGGAGCAGGTACAGTACTGTGTAAGCAAATGGCTTGAGTCAGTCATTAACTTGTTGTTGTTCAGTCGTTAAGTCGTGTCCGACCCTTCGTGATCCCATGAACCATATCCCGCCAGGCCTTCCTATCCTCCACTATCTTCCTGAGTTCGCTCATTTTCATGTTCGTTGCATCGGTGATGCTGTCTAACCATCTCATCCTTGGCCTTCCCCTTCTCCTTTTGCCTTCAGTCTTTCCCAGCATCAGAGTCTTCTCCAGAGAGTCCTCTCTTCGCATTAGGTGGCCAAAATATTTGAGTTTCAGCCTTAGTACCTGTCCTTCCAGGGAACAGTCAGGGTTGACTTCATTTAGGATTGACTGATTTGATCTCCTAGCAGTCCAAGGGACTCTCAGGAGTCTTCTCCAGCACCACAGTTCAAAAGCATCTATTCTTCGGCGCTCAGCCTTCCTTATGGTCCAGCTCTCGCAACCATACATTGCTACTGGGAACACCATCGCCCTGACTATACGAACTTTTGTTGGTATGGTGATATCTTTGCTTTTTATTATGCTATCTAAATTTGCCATAGCTTTCCTTCCAAGGAGTAAGCGTCTTTTAATTTCATGGCTGCTGTCTCCGTCTGCAGTGATCTTGGAGCCCAGAAAAGTAAAATCTGTTACTGCTTCCATTTCTGCCCCTTCTATTTGCCAGGAATTGATGGGACCAGATGCCATGATCTTAGTTTTATTAATGTTGAGTTTCAAGCCAACTTTTGCACTCTCCTCTTTCACTCTCATCAAGAGGCTCTTTAGTTCTTCTTCACTTTCTGCCATTAGAGTGGTATCGTCTGCATATCTGAGGTTGTTGATGTTTCTCCCGGCAATCTTGATTCCGGCTTGCGATTCATTCAGCCCTGCATTTCTCATAATGTACTCTGCATATAAGTTAAATAGGCAGGGTGACAATATACAGCCTTGCCGTACTCCCTTCCCAATTTTGAACCAATCAGTTGTTCCATGGCCGGTTCGAACTGTTGCTTCTTGACCCGCATACAGGTTTCTCAGGAGACAGGTAAGGTGGTCTGGTATCCCCATCTCTTTAAGAACTTGCCACAGTTTGTTGTGATCCACACAATCAAAGGCTTTTGCGTAGTCAATGAAGCAGAAGTAGGTGTTTTTTTGGAACTCTCGTGCTTTCTCCATGATCCAGCGCATGTTGGCAATTTGATCTCTAGTTCCTCTGCCTCTTCGAAACCCAGCTTGTACATCCGGTAGTTCTCGGTCCTCGTACTGCTGAAGCCTAGCTTGTAGAATTTTGAGCATAACCTTGCTAGCATGTGAAATGAGTGCAATTGTGCGATAGTTTGAACACTCTTTGGCACTGCCCTTCTTTGGAATTGGAACGTAAACTGACCTTTTCCAATCCTTTGGCCACTGCTGAGTTTTCCAAATTTGTTGGCATATTGAGTGCAGCACTTTAACAGCATCATCATTTAGGATTTTAAGTAGCTCAGCTGGGATATTATCATCTCCGCTAGCTTTGTTGTTAGTAATGCTATCTAAGGCCCACTTGACTTCGCTCTCTAGGATGTCCGGCTCTGGGTCAGTGACCACACCAGCGTGGTCATCAGGAACATTAAGATCTTTCTTGTATAGTTCTTCTGTGTATTCTTGCCATCTCTTCTTAATCTCTTCTGCTTCTGTCAGGTCTCTGCCTTTTTTATCCTTTATCATGCCCATCTTTGCACAAAATGTTCCCTTGATATCTCCAATTTTCTTGAAGAGATCTCTAGTCCTCCCCATTCTGTTGTTTTCCTCGGTTTCCTTGCATTGTTCATTTAAGAAGGCCTTCTTATCTCTCCTTGCTATTCTCTGGAAATCTGCATTCAGTTGTTTATATCTTTCCCTTTCACCTTTGCTTTTCGCATTCCTTCTTTCCACAGCTATTTGTAAAGCCTCATCTGACAGCCACTTTGCTTTCTTGCATTTCTTTTTCTTTGGGATGGTTTTAGTTGCTGCCTCCTGTACAATGTTACGAACTTCCGTCCATAGTTCTTCAGGCACTCTGTCTACCAGGTCTAGTGCCCTAAACCTATTCTTCACCTCCACTGTATACTCATAAGGGATATGGTTTAGGTCATATCTGACTGGTCTAGTGGTGTTCCCTACATTCTTCAATTTAAGCCTGAATTTTGCAATAAGAAGCTCATGATCTGAACCACAGTCAGCTCCAGGTCTTGTTTTTACTGATTGTATAGAGCTTCTCCATCTTTGGCTGCAAAGCACATAATCTATCTGGTTTCGGTATTGACCATCTGGTGATGTCCAGGTGTATAGTCGCCTCTTGTGTTGTTGGAAAAGAGTGTTTGCTATGACCAGCGTGTTCTCTTGACAGAACTCCGTTAGCCTTCGCCCTGCTTCATTTTGCGCTCCAAGGCCAAACTTGCCTGTTGTTCCGTTTATTTCTTCATTTCCTACTTTAGCATTCCAGTCTCCTAGGATGTAAAGGACATCTTTTTTGGGTGCTAGTTCTAGAAGGTGTTGTAGGTCTTCATAGAACCGGTCAACTTCATCTTCTTTGGCATCAGTGGTTGGGGCATACACTTGGATTACTGTAATGTTGAATGGTTTGCCTTGGATTCGAACTGAAATCATTCTGTCGTTTTTGAGGTTGCACCCCAGTACTGCCTTTCCCACTCTTTTATTGACTATGAGGGCTACTCCATTTCTTCTAAGGGATTCATGCCCACAGTAGTAGATATGATGGTCACCTGAATTAAATTCGCCCATCCCCGTCCATTTTAGTTCGCTGATTCCCAAGATGTCAATGTTCAATCTTATCATCTCATCTTTGACCACATCCAGCTTGCCTTGATTCATAGACCTCACATTCCATGTTCCTAAGCAATATTGCTCCTTGCAGCATTGGATTTTCCTTTCAACCTCAGACACATCCACAGCTGGACGTCCTATTGGCTTTGGCCCAGCCGCTTCACTCTTTCTGGGTCTACTTGGAATAGTCCTCCGCTCTTCCTCAGTAGCATATTGGACACCTTCCGACCTGAGGGGCTCATCTTCCGGCGTCATATCTTGTAGCCTTTTGGAACTGTTCATGGGATTTTCTTGGCAAGGTTACTGGAGTGGGTTGCCATTTCCTTCTCCAGTGGATCACTTTTAGTCAGAACTCTCTGCTACGACCTGTCCGTCTTGGGTGTCCCTGCACGGCATAGCTCATGGCTTCATTGAGTTACGCAAGCCCCTTCGCCACGACAAGGCAATGATCCATGAAGGGGATCATTAACTAGCCATAATCATTAACATAATCATTAACAGTCATTAACTAGCTTTAAATAAATTTTAAAGATTGCTGAAATTAGTAAGTTCTTAATTGTGGCAGTTTTTTTAAATCATTTGTTTAACTCCATGATCTTTTAAATAAAATAGAGTTGGGTTGCACAACGTAAACTATGCAGGGTTGTTCACTGCATTCTCATTCTGTTCGGACTGTTCACTGCAGTCCAGGTTATTTTGCATTCTCACCCGGACTGTTCACTGCAGTCCGGGTTATTTTCAAACACAGTATAAGAGAACAACTTAGCAATCTGCCTACCTGCCTGAGAAGATCACCTGTGTGTCTCCATCCAGGACCTTGTGATAACATGCTGCTTCCCTTGTGTAAGAAGTGCATTCCTTGACCTGATCATTTAACCCAGCATTCTGCTTCCAACTGCAACCAGTGAACAGTGGGCTGCTCCTAGAGTACAGTAATTCCACTCAGTTGTGGAAATGTTTTGATTGCAATGTAGAACACTCTTTCCCTTCCCTGCCATAAGCTGTAAGCCTCTTTTTATACCTCTCCTGGCACAAACCTTCTTTTTTACACAAACCTCCTAACACAGGATATTCATTGACGGCTGTCCTTCATATGCCTCCGATGGCCAAGTCCTAGTCTACAGTGTGTATGTTTCACACAGCAGCAGGCTGTAGTATTTGATTTAAACCTGTATCCAACAGTACATACTAAACCAAGCAGTGGCCCATCTAGTCCAGCTTCCTGTATCTTACAGTGGCCCCACCAGATGCCTCAGGGAGCACATAAGACAACAAGATATCTGTATCCTGTTGCCACTCCCTTGCACAGAGAAAACCTACTTCTAAACCCAGGAGGTTGCTTATGGTTTGTAACCTATGATGGACTTTTTCTCCATGAATCTATCCAATCCCCTTTTAAAGGAATCTAGGGGCCAGGTGCCATCACCACGTCCTGTGGCAGTGTATATATGGTTTCTTTTATTATTGTTTATTGTAGTCTTGTACAGTAATTAGAAATTTTCTTGGATGCCTGCACGTGAACACTTTCTCCCTCCATCCAGAAGAAAATCTACAAACAGCAAACACAGTGCTCAACTGCATTTTCCCATTTGGGACGGGTTTCCCATTTGGGGAACTATTTCCTTTTCCTATTTGCAAGCCCTCACTCTTGTTTGCAAGGCTATTACCTATATTACAAAACACAAAAGGGTCTACTTTTAAGGAGGGCAGTAGGCTGTGATTTTGTTGTACAAAGCAAATTCATTCAAGATACTGCTGCTCTGGTGACAAAGTGAAATATTCATCCTTGTTTCCAAACAGACCAACCCACAAGCACTAGCAAATGGGCTCCCTTTTAATTTACTAGCTAAATGTACTTTGAGCCATCTAATCAAGTGTTAAGCCTAACCAGAGGGTATATGTACACCACCACAAATTAAAATAGACTACTCTAACCTTCTTTTAAAGGATCCAAGATATTGCACTAATACAGGGGGCCAGGAAATTCAAATGTTGAACTCGGCATTTTTGCAAGTTGATAGGGCGCCTCTACTTTCCTTCAGGGAGGTTACACACTGTGGGCACTGGTCACCTTTGTAGTTTCATCAAAAGGAAATGGTACTTACTTTCCTCAGGTATGAAGGTGTCTCCTTCCTTGGCCACCACTATTTATAGCACTGGATCAAAAGCATGTCCAATCAGCCTGGTTATCTGTCACACATGACATAAGGTACACCTAGGATCAAAAAAGTTGCAAAAGACGGCATGAAGAGAAGACATTACTTTTAGGGAACAGTAGGGTGATTTCTTACAGTAACATTCTATCCTTTCTTAGCCTATAATAATTATGGAACAATGTTCTATGCTTTCTTATATTGAGACAAAGAACTATAAGCACACCATTAACATTATGTTTCCTTAACATTTCATATGGAGAAGAAGGAAGTTTGAAAAACCCAGTTGGTAGTTTACAATTATGTAGTAACTCTTCTGTTCATAACTTAATCTAAGGGACACTTCACATATTATGTTTTTGAGTGTCATACCTAAAACGTAAAGTGTAAATGCAACAAGCACATATTTGTGAACACGTGTATCAAACAGGTATGTTCATCCAGGAACCATGATTGGCTGCAACTCCATGTTGAGTGTGTACACTTCTTGGCAAATCCAGGTTAGCCTCTGCATAAAGTGTGAAATGGCCCTTAAAATATCTGGAGGACTCATCAAATCTATCCTTATTTGATACCACAATTCAGCTAGTACAGGTAAACATGCATACGAAGTATCCCCGTTTCTACAGATTTTTGATTAGCAAGGTTCTTGTTTTCTATCTGTCAATCCTACAAATGCAAAATTGGGAAGAAGTTGAAAGCAAATTGCCAAAGGTCACCCAATGAATTAGCGGATGGACAATAAAATACAATAATCTATTCATTGGGTTCTCCTGGCTCTCATATTATATCTAATAGCACAATCCTATACACACTTACCTGGAAGTAAGTCCCATTGAACACAGTGGGACTTACATCTGAGTAAACATGCATAGGATTGCACTGCTAGTCTCATAAATACATCACAGACATTCTCCTTAAGAACCTAACGTTTGCAGTCCAGACAGCTGTTATGCACACCACAAAAAAGAAAAAAAATGCTAAAGGAGGAGCCAGTACAAAGGAAAACTATCTGGCAGCCCTTGGTCACAGTAAAAATGCTGGGGGGGGGGGGGGGGGAGCCAAGATAAAGAATCAGAACTATTCTTTTGGGACCCGCCTTTGATCATCACAGATGTTGCATCTGGGGATTCAGTCAGGTAATTCTATCCTTCTTGAAAGATGGTTTCCATTTTGATGTTCACCCAAACCCCACCTTCTGTTTCCTCAAGCCTAAAAGCTCTTTTGCACTCCTTCTAGTCTTTTTGTCATGAGCCAAGAATTATTCACATGGAGACTTCAGTTGCTTCCCAACCTGTTCTCTCAGACTTACCCTGGGCTTTTGTATACTTCCATTATTTTCACTCTCTTTATCACCCAAGTTCATAAACCAAAGTATCTGATCCATCAGGAATGGCCAACTGGCATCTACCTGAAGCAATTTTTTCTGGCCCCAGGTCAGTCCTAGTACTCCATAATGCAAGTGTGGTTTAAAAAATGCAGACCATTTCACTTGTAAGGAAAATAAAATTGTAAAAGAAATGCAATGCTACACTTTAATGATACTTCACTCTTTATGTTTTGACTGTGACACCCCAGTTATGCCTACATGCAAGTGTCCCATGACTGGAAAGCTTTTACTGATAGAGTTGACTTCATTACGAATTCTGGTCACTTGTGTAGGGTTTGTTTGAGCAGCAAACAAAATGTCTGGCCTCCACCCATGGTTGCCGTTCATGTGGACTGGGAACAGGGTAACTCACTACTCAATGGCCCCAGTTCACGCAGTGATGGATGGATTGTGTGTGGAAAATTTGAAAAATGGCTGCCAGTCCATGGTGACAACAACATACAGACCAGTTCTATGCATTTCTTTGTGGAGTCAGAGAACAATCCTTCTACGCACTATTCATAGGCAGCGCCGGCAGGAAGGCCTGTGCCATCCCGCCGGTGCTGAATCCAAAGGATCCTGTGATGGAGCAGGTGAGAGCTGCTCTGAGAGGCAAGAAGGCGGGGGAAGGGGGAGGGCAGGTGGGGGTGAGCAGATCAGACCTGGGAGGGGGCGGGATTGGCAGTGCTGGCACACACTGAATCCTATCCCCCTTCGGACCGTAGTGCTGCCTGGGGCTTTACCAGAGACAAGGGGACAAATGTCCCCTTACCCTGAGGAGACCTCCAGCCCCTCCCCTTCCCCCACTGGAGGCAATGTGGGCCATGTGGCCCCACTGCACCAGCGCTGGATAGGATTGGGCTGTGAGTTGCATACTTCTGACACGTATCCCCACTCTGACCACCTTCTGTGGATGAAGGACCTACATTTATTTTCTCTAGAGTTTGCATTTTTCACACAATTTTATTCAAATATGCCAAAAACATTTTCTTTGGCAACCACACTGAAAATGTACTAATGGATTTGACGTCATCATGCCTGCCTGCTCTCTTCCACCTCCAAGTCTTAGCATTCAAAACCCTTTATGAAGATAAAAGTCCAATTTGGGGTGGGAGACCTTCTTAAAGAAGGTTTGAAAAAGGATTTAGGAGAGAGAAGAAGTCGGAGTCAGTTAGCTGGGGAGATGTTTACTACTGGAAGTTACAATGGTTTCTCTGTACCACTATTGGTTAAAGGTATAAATCAGTGCCAGCTGACCATGCTCAGGGCCAATTCAAACATTCATAATCCTCACACATGACAGTACCACCTTGAATTTCACATGGGGATTCATTGGTTTGAAAAATACTCCAATTTGTAAAAGACACACCTGCATATGCCACCTTTGAGAGCAGTCTTGAAAACCAGCCTCCATCTTTGAGGCGATCAGTTTTGATCTGGCACACAATTTTCACAAGGATATGGTTTTAACAAGAGATTCCCTGTACACTCCTGTGAGAGGAACATACCAGCTCAGACAGGGGATGTTTGAATGTCCCATTTTCAAAGCATAACACAGAACTAACACGCTGCCATAACATAGCACAGAGTCGCTTCTCTTGGATAATTCCAATTATATGGGCTTCTATTGTAGGGCAAAAGCTGGCAACTCTAGGTTTTCTGGGAAAACTGACATATGAAGTCAAGCTTTCTAGAGCTGAATGAAACCAGATTCTTTTTACAGAGTCTGGTCTCCTTTTCTAGACCTTGCCAACAAATGTCAGCCTCTCTTCACAAATCATTCTGGAAAAACACTCTGCATTAGCGATTATAGGGGTTTAGGACCCCTCTTATCCCA
Organism: Plestiodon gilberti rubricaudatus; assembly: GCA_026170595.1. NCBI lineage: Eukaryota > Metazoa > Chordata > Lepidosauria > Squamata > Scincidae > Plestiodon > Plestiodon gilberti. The sequence continues at coordinate 199,611,018 of JANXHW010000003.1, read as the reverse complement.
GTTTTAACTCATGCAGGCAATTCCTCTTCCCTCTCTATATGGATCAATTGGGCTTTCACCCAGGCAGCCTTTACATTATTGCAGGGGTCACCTGGGAGAAAATCCACTGGCTGCCACACTACTTGTGGCAATATAGACCTATTGCTGTACGAAAATATACAAAAAATGCACAGCTATATTACTTACAACAATAATTTTGTAGTGCCATGACTTGCACAGCAGCTTCCACTAGGGTTGGATCCATCCTGGGTGGGTTCTTAGTGGATGTGATTCCTCAGGCCCATGTCGAAAAAGACACCACCTGTGGTGCCAGCCCTGCTCTGTATTCTCTTGAAACTGGCTGTCTTCACAGGTCTTATTTAATTTTTATTTCTTTTTCTGGTTTGTATTGGTGCATGTAAAGTGAGCTACATTTCACTTTATGCGATTAAATTATTATTATTATTATTATTATTATTATTATTAAATAATAATAATAATAATAATAATAATAATAATAATAATAATAATAATTTTAAGACAGACAGATCTGTACCTAGCCAGTTTTGCATTGAATGGAATTAAGACCTTCAGTTCATCTTAAAATCTGAAATGACTCTGCCTATTTTTCCAGGCTCACCTTATGCTCAGAGTCCCTGCTCTCTCTCTCTCTCTCTCTCTCTCTGTGTGTGTGTGTGTGTGTGTGTGTGTGTGTGTGTGTGTGTGTGTGTGTGTGTGTGTGTGTGTGTGTGTTCTTTCAACTCCACCCTCATACACCTTTACTGTGAAGTCTTTGGCTTAACCTCTTAGCCTTCGCCTCTTGAATGTAACACAATCTAAATATGTATAACTGCATTTGCTCACATTCATCCAATGTTATCCTTGCCTCTCCTTCCCTCTGTACTGTTCTGTATAAATAAACCTGACATTTGTTGGGTAACTACATCAGTGAAAACCCCTGAGGATAAACTGCTGCCCTTTCACAAAACAGGATTTACCACAGTGTTTATTTACTGTGACATATTATCAGATTGATCTCTGCCAGTAAATCCCACATTGATTATATTAGTTTTCACTAGCATAAGTGTATAATACTACTGCCTAACATCTATATGGCACTTTGGAGCATTTCGAGCATTTCACGTTATCCATTATTTCCATATGATGAACACAATTCATAAACAGTTACCTCTATTCTTTGCCTGATTATTCTCACTGGGCTCCATGGTAACAAACTTCCAGTTTCAACTGATCTGAAATTCTCATTATCCTGTCCTAGAGCTGGAATCCTGAGAACCTCTTTAGGTTCAAAAAGCATGAAAGAGCTTGCATCTACACACAGGGGTTTCCCCAACTTTTCTTCCAGCAGAAGCTCCTCATATAATCATATTGCATCAGAGACTGCTTCCAAAGCTGTCCTGAGTTTTAAGGGTAGTTTCTCTGGTGGAACGAGAGGCTTAGAAGCTTCACTATATACATGGTGCTCACCACATCGTTCTTGGGAGAGGGGGGTCATGATTTCAGATGTTTCAGATTGGGCAAGGATTTGGTGAATGTTTGGATTTAAAATGTATGCTTTCAAATTTAGTTTTTATATTGGTCTTCGTATGTTTATTTTTAGCCATGGGTATTTATGGCCAACCTAGCAGTTCCAACGCATGTTAATGCGAGTAGATAAATAGGTACCGCTTGCGGGAAGGTAAACAGCGCTCCGTGTTCCAGCCGCATGCTACGCGAAGTGGCAAGGAGAGTCATGCCGGCCACATGACCACGGAGGCGTCTTCGGACAACGCTGGCTCTTTGGCTTTGAAATGGGGATGTGTACCACACCCTAGAGTCAGACACGACTGGACTAATTGTCAGGGGTCACCTTTACCTTATTTATGGTTAGAATGGGAGAGAGAGAGAGAGAGAGTTTGAGCATGGTAAATGCTTCCTAGACCTTGTAAGATAGATGACCAATGGTTCCACTTTTAGAGAGAGAAACTGAGGCTCAGAAGAAGCCATGAGGTTCTATGGCTGAATCAGGATATGGAATCAGTTCATTTATTTATTAGAATACAAACAATATACAAAAAGCCCATTTATTTTATTTTATTTATTTTTCACATTTTTATACCACCCTTCCTCCAAGGAGCTCAGAGTGGTGTACATATTTCCTCCCCTCCTTTTTGTCCTCACAACAACCCTGTGAGGTAGGTGGGGCTGAGAGATAGTGACTGGCCCGAGGTCACCCAGGAAGCTTTGTGTGTGAGCGGGGATTTGAACCTGGATCTCCCAGGTCTAAGTCCGACTCCCAAACCACTACACCATCCTGCCCTTTTAGGACCCTAAAAATAATGACTCCATAAGCACGCACCATTAAAAGGCCTGAAAACCGGATCCTTTTGCTGGACAGATTGGGGGAGCCTGGGGGGGGGGAAGAATTACACAATTACAGTTGGCAACAGAAGTACCACCCATTAACAACTAATGTGGCCGGCCCGATGGGCCTCCTCGGATTTCCACCAGCTAAATAGCTGGCGGAAGTAGAGGATACCATGTAACAGCGTAGCTGACCCGGGGGGGACATGGCCAACGCCATCCCCCACCCCCTCCCAAGCCGACTAGGCCAATGGCCCCCCTCCCTCGCCCGCCAAACCGCGCACGCGGCTGCCGGCAGGAGCTCTTACCTTCTGCCAGCAGCCGCGTCCTGGTCTGGTGTCGGACTAAGGGAGGCCAGCCTTGCACCGACTGGGACTGGGCAGGTTCAGACAATTCCTCCAACTGTCCCCACCCACCACATGATGTGCAATAAGAACATAAGAACATAAGAAGAGCCCTGCTGGATCAGGCCAAAAGCCCATCTAGTCCAGCTTCCTGTATCACACAGTGGCCCCACCAGATGCCTCAGGGAGCACACAAGACAACAAGATAACCTGTTTCCCATTTGTTCCCCCTCCTAGCATGCTGTTTCAGTTTCAGAATTGTGGGGGGGGGGAGTTCAATAGAATCACCCCTCCCTTGCGATTTAAATACTGCATAAAGTAGAATCTAAATTACATGTGAGGGACCTTTAGATAAACTGCTCCCACAATGATTATGAGGCTGTGAGAGGCACACCAGGGGATGGGTAGGTCATCTGCACTCATGCCCCTCATTCCATGTGAGTAGGGTCAGTCAGACGCCTCATCCAAACCAGCCCAATGTCTCTTAGCCCAACCTACCTCACAGCATTGTTGCATGGTTAAAAGAAAACCATATACAGATAACAATGAACACAGCGCAATCCTGTGCATGTATAGGCTGGCAGAGCAAGCATTCCGCTGGCCTAGGGTGTCACAAAAGTGCCGTAAAGCACTTTTGCAGCACACAGGAAGTAGGCTGTGCCAGCACTGAGGTCAGCACCACTCACTCCACCGCCAGGCCTGGTCCACGCCACCCAACACAGGTAAGACCTGCGTCGGGTGGCGTGGGGGGCGGGCCACAGTGGCGGCAAAGGGGGCGATTGGCAGCCAGGCCAGGGAGGGGCAGGGATATTGGTGGTGTGCTTCGCCAATATCCTAACCCCCTTCCCGGGCCTGGCTGGCCTTACACGGCCTTCCCAGATGTTCACCAACAAAATAGCTGGTGCACATCCGAGGAGGCCCAATGGGACCTGACACTGGGGGAAGGGACTAATGTCCCTTTCATCTGAGGTGTGCCCCAGCTTTCACCCGAGGTGTGCCCCAGCTCCGCCGGTGCAGGCTGCATCCTGCTTAGGATGCAGTGGCCAGCCGTTTAGGCCGGCCAATGCATCCTACGCAGTATTAGGCTGGAAATAAACAACTGAACCACTTGGAGGAAGGTAGATCATGTGGTTTGAACTAGTTTCTACTTTGACAACAAGTACAGTATGTACATTGTAGATAGGGAATCATACTTGTGTCTTCTTCAATCAGGAATGTACTTGCTAACTGAAGGAAGGGAATGAATGAGCCTATGTATCTTTCACAATAGTGTTTCCCAAATTTTGATACATTGGGGAAAATTCTTTCCTGAATTAAAACTGGAGGCACACTTCACCATACACTCAGAAATAACTATGTGTGTGTGTTTTTCCATCAACCCCCCAAACAATGGAAAGGTATCATTCTTGAAACTGCAGGCTACTCCAGTTAGTACTGCCTCTTGACTTGAGTACAGTATTGTCATCTTTCCCGTTGCCCAGTCAATCAAAGCTCAGCAATGGGGCTGTGCTTTCTGAACATTGGAGACGCTGCTGGGATCCCCCTATGCCTGTTGGCTGTACTGCAGATAAAGAGAATCCCAATATGTTCGCCTTCCTTCACCCCACCGTTCCCTGGGATGTTCACTCAGTGTCTATATACTGGCAGAGGAGAGATTCATTTATTTTTATTACTATTATTTATTAAATTTACATCTTACTTCTTCCTAATAATTTTGCATGAAGTGGCTCACAATGCATAAAAAATTAATACTGACAGGACCTCCCCCCTCCCCATCCCATTAGCCAAAGAGTGGTGGGTGCATCCAACACAGTGGCTTAATTTTTCAAGACATGTTTCAATCCCTTTTGCAGCAGTTTGTGAATCCCTGCTCGACAGGCATCAAGCTGATGACACATAACAAGTGGCAAACCTACGATAATCCTTTTAAAATTCTTGCGGGGACAGGAAAGCTCAGAACCAGCCATTTCACAGAATTGGGATTAACAAACACAATTAAGCCTAGCAGTACATTTCTTCATCTTTGAGGAATGCCGTTTTAAGAAGCATGGCCATTCTTGTTTGCTTCTTGCTTCCAGCTACATTAAGGTTAAACAGCTTTGCTAGTTCCCCAAATGTTGTTGCCGTCTCCTATTTTATTAAAATTTCATTTCCAAGAACCAAATGAGTACACTTATCATAGATTATATATTTATTCTAAAATGTCGCTGTAGAGAAGTTCCTAAGAAGTCAGGAATTATATATACACTAGACTCAGGCCTGACACACACGCAGCAGCAGAGCGGATGCTTCATATGGCTCAATTCTATAGGGAACATGTGTGACTGCACCAATCGCATGGATCTTTTTCACCTGGTTGGCAGCATCCCACTGAGACGTTAAAACCAGGTTCTCAAAGTGACTTTAGGAGAAGGCCTGCACTCATTTTTACTAAGGTTAGCAACTGTTGTATTGCAATAGAATTGGGGCTTGCATGATCCTGCAGCCTGCTCCTAATTCCTTAACCCTGGTTCTAGCATGGTTCTAGAACTCTAATTCTGAAGTGGGCCTATGCAATATGATGTTGTGATTCAAAAATAGTGTACAATGCAATCTTAGGCTTTAATATGTAAAATTTTATCCCAACACATCCTGAGGGTTCTAGGAGGTCTTGTTTAAAGCAAGACTCAATAAAATGTATGGAATCAATTATATAGCAAAACATGACTGCACTGAAACCTCACCTAAAGTGGATATGGAAGACTCTGTGTGTGTGTGTGTGTGGGAGGGGATTGATAAGAAATTACCGGTATATGAGTGGTTCCAAGGCAGGGGGATGGCAAGTGAGATAGAACCACCCTGTCGTCGTCCATGGAAAAAAGCCACAGCCTAATCCTGTGATTGCACGTCCGTGCCACCCACTTGCACCTAAGTAACTGGGTGGTGTGCAAGCGCAATCTCAGGGTTAGGCTGCGACTTTTTTCCATGGATGATGACGGGGTGGTTCTGCCTCACCTGCCGCCCCTACACCGCATGTCCCTGCCTTAGAACCAAGCATATATGTCATGGAGAACTGAAGAGCTGTATGCAACACCACACGTCCCTGTTCCAAGGTAAAGGTGAATTGCTGTCCTGAACCCAGTGGTGTCATGGTAAATTTCGAAGTGCAGGAGCTCGTCATGACACATACATTTTGGCAATGCAGAAAAAGTAAACGTTAAATCTCTTCTTCCCCTGTCACTTATTCCTACTTCAAACCTTATTATATAGTTGGCCCTCAGTACCCGCGGGAGTTCCCAGAACCCCCGCAGATACTGAAATCCGCAGATGCCAGGGCCAACCGTAAAAGTCTAAAAATAGAGAAAAACCAGTAAAAAGACGGTTTTCTTACTGCTGCAAGCTCTTGCTTACACAAGCATAAACTGCGCTCCGAAAGCCTCTTCTGGGTCGCGTGACTTCCTCCTCCCCTCTCCCAAGATCAACCCATAATGCAATGGGGTGATCTTTGGAGGGGGGAGGGGGAGTTGTGTGACCCAGAATGAGCTTCTGGAGCGTGACTTAAGCTTGTGTAAGGAACAACACGCAGCGGTTTGCATCTAAACGATAAGGAAACCACTTTTTTACCGTTTTTTCTCTATTTTTAGACGTTTTACAGTGGACCCCTGTATCCACATTGAGACAAATCTGCGGATGTGGGATCTGTGGGTAGTTGGGGTCCACTGTACATCATTTAAAAATCTACCTCATTTCATTCTAAACTATTGGAGTGGGTTGTGATACTTTAAAACAAATGTTTGTTTAAAACAAAACACACAGTTTAAAGTTTAAAACAAAACACACAGAAAAATGTGATTTAAAAATATCCCAAATAAATATAAAAGTTATATTAAAGTGTTAGGTTAGGTATGTTTACTCAGAAGAAAATGCCACTGTGTTCAATAGGATTTACTCCTAGGTAAATTTGCATAGGATTATAGTCATTGCCTTTTTCCAGGGTTATCTGAAAGCCAGTATGTAGCTCATGTTACATTTAAGCTATAATTCTATGCATATTGTAATGTTAATTGCCTTATGGCGCACTCCTAACCTTACCTAACTCTGGCACAGCGCTCCCTGTAAAGCACATTTGAGACAACTCTAGAGCAGGGAACGCTGGAGGAGAGGCCTGTGCCAGCCCGCTGCCGCCAACCCCTGGCCGCTGGGCGAGTCAGTGCAAGGGCAGGGTCGGACGGAGGCAGGCAGGAAGCGTTTCTGGGGGGCAGAACGGGGAATGGGACAGGCCTGGGAGGGGGCCAGATCGACGGAGGAGGCCTCCGCCATTTCCTATCCTCCCTCTCAGGCCTGGAAACCCTACATGGGCCTTCTCGGGCCTGCGCCAGCCATTTAGCTGAGTAGCCCCATTGAGCAGGCTGGGGCTTGACACGGGGGTAAGAGGACAAACGTCGTCTTACCCCGAGGAGACCTCCAGCCTGCTCAATCTCAGCACTGGATACAGCGTGCCTGCCATACCAGCGGTGGATAGGATTGGGCTGTTAGACATTAACATACGACTCTAGACAAGTTTGTCAGTTGGCCTCCTGCTGAGCCCAGTGTTTCTTCTTGGCTAAGGTCCTTTGAAAAAAGTTTCAAAGACAGCACCTGAGAGCTCCTGCAGATGACAACACTGTTCCTGCTGTAGGACAAGTCTGGGAGCTCCCCCCCCCCTCCACTTCCCATCAACTTCACTCCTTCCTGAATCTCTTTGCCATCCTTCAGGCAGGCTGGCCACTTTGTTTTTGTCTTGCTTCTCAAGCGTCTACATGGTTATTTGCTCAAACATTTGTTTGATGCTTTCTTTTTATTGTTTTAAAGTTTTATTATATATTTTTTAACCCTTGAAATTTTGCTGCAAGAAGGGAGGGAAGTGGCTTTACAACTAACACAAGGGTTGGCCAAAGAGTACTCTGCAAATTCAGTACTTGCTGCAGAACAAGTTTCCCTTGAGCTCGACCCAGGTGAGAAGATAGTATAGTAGGGCCCTGGTATCAGCGGGGAATAGGCTGCTTGTCTGATTCATCGTTATAAGCAGCTTGCTGAGTTGCTGCTTATAGCGTTTTGGTTAATGAAGAAACACCCTGACGTGGCGCCAGCGATATAAACTAAAAGAAAGGTAATGGGTCCGGGGGGGGGGGAGCTGGGCCCCCCGCAATCCATGGATAATTGAATCTGCGGATGGCGGATCCGTGGATACAGGGGGGCCTGTACATGTTTCTGAAATGTAGTACCAAATGTGCTTCCACAGCAGGTTCTCTGTTGAAGTAATGTACTGTACATCTGTATGCATCCTTAATTTGCCCAGAGACAAGGACAACAATCTTGCAGGGGCAGGAGAAAGATGCTCATAGATTTAATGGTATGTCAGTAGGAAGAAAAGTTGTTCAGAATATCTACTGAGAATAGCATAAGTAAGCAGTAAGGTTTTTAAGTAATTGGAAGAAAACAGTTAAAAATAAAAACCTTTCCAACTGGAAGAGCAGTTAGCAATAGCGCAATCTTCCCAGTGAGGTTGTAAAGTTTTCTTTCAGAGGTTTTGAGAAAATAGCAAGACCGCCAGGAATGTTTCATAAGGGATCCTGTCTCAGGGGATCAGACAAGATGATTTATAGGCTACCTGCCAACTCTGAGATTTTAATACAAAGATAGCAAAAGGCAGGAAATTGAAAATAAATTTCTCACCTTCAATACAAATATGTTACAGAGGAAGGGGTGGTGGTGGTATGATCTGTTGAGTTGTGTTACAAACAGAAATGTAAGTGCACTTAAAATATTGTTTGGTATCATAGTGTTTTTCCTGATGATGTTCTTCGGAAGTCTTAACCAGGAATGGTACATTTAAAGAAGCAAAATTCCCCAGACTTTGCCTGCAAATAGAATTTTTAGGTTGGCTGGGGTCAATTAAGTCCCTAAGAACCTGAAGAAAGGTTGTTCTGTATAAGTTTCTCAGCCTGGCATTACAGATACCAGAAGCTAGGACAGAACAGGTGCTGACGCAGGCTCATACAGTCACTTGCCTGGTCATCATTAGTAGGCAACCACACAAGGAATATTTAAACTGGAAAGGGAGTTTGTCCCATTTGTGTTCTCACAAATGAAGATGTTCTTGATCAACTATTCCAGGAGCACTCCTAAATGCCTGTTCATATGGTTTGTTTGTTTTTTTAAAAACCAGTTTGATCATATCTCATTTCCCCAAGGTCCCCAACAGGTAACTGTGGCTAATTCAGAAGCAAATCTCATCTTGTGCATGAAGGAGGAGGAGAGGGAAGTGCACAAGCCCAAGGGGAGAACAGGCTCATTCACGATCATCTACATTATGGCTTAGATGGTCATCTAAATAGGACCTATGTCATCGAAGGCGTGGGCAAAACAGTACCCATGCCAGGATCATGTAGCAAAATGGAACTCAGTAAGGCTGCAATCCTATACACACTTACCTGGGCGTAAGTCCAATTGAACAGGACTTACTTCTGAATAAGAATATATAGGATTGCACTTTCTTACTGTGACAAAGTCACAGTTCTCCTCAAGGCAACTACAAGAAAAAAAAACAGGTGGATCACTTGGCAGTAAGTAACCTCAGCTTCACTGCAATCAAATCAGAAGGAAAAGAAGGAAGCAAGGCTACATGGGCCCACAGCACAGTACCCAGGTATGTTCTGGAAAAATTGGTGGTACTCAACAAAGTTTGGGGATGCAGCTTTCAGTATAGCACTGAGCAATTGCTGTGTTAGAACTGATGAGAGCAATCAATACGAGGGTTAGCAGAAGAGCTTGTGCCTCTCTCCTGGCAACTATCTATGCTTCTCCAAGAGGCTGGCCTCACACTACTGTTGGGTTCAATACCAAGAAGAAAATTGTTTGGTCTTCAAAGGTGATGGAACAAGCTGCCTCAGGGAATTTTAGACTATCCTTTGACTACATGGAGCTTCTCAAACAAACTTCATGAATTTATTCCCTTAAGACTCCTGTAACACAGAATAATCTGAGATACAGAGGCACCTTTCCAAGTTAACCTCATAAGCTTCGTGGTTGAGATTGGAACTCAGGGTTCCTGGTTTAAATTTAGCTTTATGTGTACCCGGTACCAAGAATTAAGAGACACCATACTGTGTCTTAATTCTGAAGGATTCATGTTCCCTGTCTGTCCTATTAAAGCACACTGAACCAGTGACCAACAAAAGATTAGACCTCAACTTCGATGTATTTTAAAGGGGCAAGCAGCAAGTGAAAGATGCCTTCATAACTGGTGTGGTTTGCACACATTTTTTACATGGCTCTAAGCTCTTTCCTTAAATCCTATGCCCCTGTCATGCTAGACTGGATTGTAGTGAATATGGAGTACAGAGCAGGAGAAACCTCAAAGAAAGACAGATGATGTGGATTCATCCTTAGTGGAGATGATGTGGAAGGTGGCAGATCCTGCCCTAGGGGAAAGAGCTGGGATAGCTAGAACTCTCACGTTCAGAAGACAAATAATACTGAAGAAGAATGGGGGGGGGGAGTTCAAAATATTTTTACTGATTTTTTAAAAGTTTGTTTCCCATATTCTTTATTCCTTTCTCCCAAAAAATTGTTCATAAAATCCTACAAATAGTTCAAAAGAACCACTTCTGTTAACTGCTAAGTAAAGGAGATGGGATCTCATGGATTGCATCACTGAATCCCCCTCCTAATGGTTCTGCACTCCCTTCTGCCTGCCCAACTTCTCTCAATGTCACTGGCTTATTCTCTCTGATGTCATAGAGCAAGGATTCTCAACCTGTGGTGCAGGTACCCCTAGGGGTACGCGGACCTCTTGTTGGGCGTATGCCAAACCCTGCCCCTTATCTGCCCCATCAGCAGCTAATTAAGTGTTAATTAACATAGATTTTAAGTTTTAATTATTTTCAGAGCCCTTCTGTCACTCTGATTTTGGTTTTGGGCTTATTTTTGTACTTTGGAAAATGTACTTTGGTGGGGTGGGGGAGGGAGGAGCTGATTTTGGGAAGAGTGACTTGGAGAAAAAAGAGATCCTTGTGTGTGTGTGTGTGTGTGTGTGTGTGTGTGTGTGCGCGCGTGCGTGTGACACAGAGAGACCGAGTTAAATAAGACATTTTTCACATTTAAAATTGTTTTAGTACTTTTATTTAATGATTAATTACCTAATTAATTAATTGATTGATTAATCCAATTAATTAGCAGTTCATTAGCAGGGGGTACTTCAGAAAATTGGACCATGATAGGGGGTACCCGGGCCTCCAAAGGTTGAGAACCCCTGTCATAGAGGGCTTGTATAGCTCTTGCAAATAGGCCAGTTGCAAGGTCTTCTAGCTGTCACAGGGGGGCTTGTGAGCCTTGAGGCAGTGGAGAATCATTTAGATGTCAAGTCCAAAACCCATGGACAACTCTGAATTCATTTACACACTCCTGGACTATGCCATGGGCTTCCAAGTGATTCCTTGTGGGTGAAGATCAACTAAGGCATCTCAGACCTTTTCACCAGAAACAAACAATACTCACAGCCAAGATAGGATTTGTATCTATTGTATTTTTAGCATTCCTAAATATTTTATTCCCATCCATACGCATATGGAATTGAGACAACTAGAATGACATGCTCAATACTACTTACACATTTCACTACCCTGGCTCATGCCCTAGGAAGTTGCACTCCAAAACTTCACAAAATTCAGCTTACTGCCACGCAACTATTGATCAGGCTCAGAAATCTGAGCTGATAAACCTGTGGACTATCAAAAAGAGCTATCCAGTATGATGGACCACACATGCACCATTAAAAAAGATCACAAGCTAGACTCCATTACTGACTGTGAGGCTACAATCCTATCCACACTTACCTGGGAATAAGCCCCATTGACTGTAATGGGACTTCTCAGTAGACATGCATAGGATTTGGGCTCTGAGACTTCCATTACTCACTTACCATGACTCTCACTAAAGTCAATGGCACATATTTCATCTCCTTCAATGTGAGTAGGAACAGGCCAATGTGATATGCTTTTTTTCAAGGGCAGACTTCTATACCAACAGTAGTTTCAATGACCTACTTCTGGATTACAGGCATGACCTTCAGCTAGAGGTAGACTTGTTTCCTTTGCCAATCTCTATAAAGTGTTTTGCTTACTTCCCCTTTCTAAGAATTAAATATGGGTGTAAATCAATCAGAAAACTGACTCATCCTTTTAACGCAGTTACTTTTTCTATGCCTCACGCATATCCTTGTTTTATCGACAGTAGCAACTGTTTCAGCAACTCCTCTCCAATTTGATTGTGGCTGTAACAATTTACTATTGCAAATTGTGATGAATGCGAATAACATTTTGCATTTATGAGTTAGTGAAATGCTATCCTGGGTTTGCAGGCAGGCAATTAGCACAGAAGAGGTTGGTTTTAGCAAGGAGTGAATTCCTAGGCTTGTGCTTAACACTTGGGAGCATATACCCAAACCACTGCACTCACCTAACTATTCCTTTCCTACACAATCTGAGGAAGAAGCCAGGGTCTGTTTTAAACTGCTCTTTGCAGAGGAATTCAATTGGATGTAACTAAATAATGAAGACCTAGAATAGTTAGTAAAGATCAGATTCTGCACTGCTCCTCTTCTATAAAGTGAATGCACCAACAGTTCTAAGCAGCAAACTGTATACCGTAAATGACACTACAGTGTAGTCTGGGAAGGGTGGTTACTTATAGAAAGTACAGTAATTCAATTTGGGGAGGAGGGCGATTTGGATGCAAGAGAAGGCAAACAAAACCACCCTTCTGTTGACAGCAATGAAGGGGGTATTATATTTATATTTATATATTTCACATTTTTATACCGCCCTTCCTCCAAGGAGCTCAGAGTGGTGTACATATTTCCTCCCCTCCTTTTTGTCCTCACAACAACCCTGTGAGGTAGGTGGGGCTGAGAGATAGTGACTGGCCCAAGGTCACCCAGGAAGCTTCGTGGCTGAGCGGGGATTGAACCTGGATCTTCCAGGTCTAAGTCCGACTCCCAAACCACTACACCATCCTGGCTCTCATACTGGTACCTTCTCCTGTACCACCAGGCCCCTCTTGAAAGAGTTATATCTCTGAGCAATACTCAGCAAGTGTGTATACTCTTCACAACAGATGTTGAACCAATAAAACCAGTCTCTGTTTTGTGACTCTCACTCTTTCTGACCAACAAGACAGTTATGTTTCAGAGACCAGCTCTCAGTGCAAATTGAGCCTATGTGCAAAACTGAAAGACGCAAAGTAGCTGGGAAAAATGCAGCAGTATTAAAACCATAGGCAGATCAAGCCCTGTGAGCCCAGACAGGCCATGTGGTTTACTGCCAGAAGAGAGCAGTTCCCTTGGATCCACTATTCCAACAGACTGACAAAGTAAATCCACATCTATTGTCATTGTATCTTGGTCCTTGTTATTAACAGGCACCTGTAATTTAGATTCTGCTCTTCGCCCACAAGAGAGGACAGTGATGCATTACATAGCCAGCAGCCAGCTTTCAATGTTTTCATTAAGAAAGTCATTGAAGAGCCTTAAGAGCACACAGTGAACGGCACGTAGTTCCCAGTTATGCAAATCAGCTCTGCATACCTCTTCCATCTAACCAACGTTACTTTTTCTTTGCCCAAAAAATCAGTTAAAAATATTGTGCCCATTCTTCAAACATTCATAATCATAAGGAGTCTTACAATCAAGAAGAACTGTAGGTTTATATTCTTAAAAGTGGTGGTGTGGGGGTGAGACGAAAGAAGCCATTCTAAGGGAAGTTTTTAAAAGTTGCACTTGTCATAGGATTCAACCCCCCCCCCAAAAAAAATCACAATTTCCCTAGAAGAGGTTCTGCAAGTTTTCCATAAACACAATTTAAATATGATATGGTTCACCAACATACTATCTTAAAAGAGCACATGCATTTCATGAGAACACCATGGGGAACAATCCGATTCCAGCCAATCTGAGGAAATTTTTTACTCCTTTTGAAATAAATGGAGAATAAAGCTGATAGCTCTTTCCTTGAAATCCCCAGACATTAAAAGGGCTTAATTTTGGCTGGATTTGTCATAGATGCTTAAATAAGTCAAGGCACCAATACTTGAGGTATCAAGGTTTTAACCTCCCCCCCAATTCATCAACAAGTGTTAATTTTTTTTAAAAAAAAAATGAATATATCTGAATTGGGATGCTACTGTAAATGCTACTGTAAAATGATGTTCTCTTTCAGCTCCTTGAAGTAAACCTTTGGCAAAGCCTTGCAATCAAGGCATCTAGCTACAGAACCCTCTAAAATCCAGCTCAAGAGAATAAAGCAACTACCTCCAGTTTCTGTCTATTCAAAGATAACCACAAAAGGGCAAGAACAAACAACTGCACAAGAAAATGCAGACAAGAGAACTTGTTTCACTCTGAGCAAAACCATCCATGCGTTCACTGGAGCAGCAGCTCCTTCTGCACAGTCACAAGCAAAAAAGATGCTGCTGTGTTGAGATGCTTGCCCCTGACACACACTCCTCTTTGCAAATTCCTTAAAAAAGTTTGCAATAAATCCATCCTATTGCCAAGAGGCAGCTCCTAGATTGTCTCTCCTCCCCGCCTTACCGAGAAGAGAAAGAAAAGTTGATTTTTGCAAGCAATACTTTAATTTAGGGGGATTTTGGCAAGAGCTGGAGTTCAACAGAGGCGCAAATACAAGGCCCTCCATTACTGCCGAGATGCTGGCGAAAAAGTAAAATAACCAGACTGAAAATCCCACCTGCCTAGTGAAAAACAAACCCGGAAAATTTATCCTGATTGATTCCTCCTAAGCAATCGAACTCATTTCCTCTTTAAAACATTCATCAAAACATTCCCGTTCTGCCCTCCCAAACGTCCAGCACAACAAATGCTTTTACAGAGACGAAAAGGAGAAACTTCACTACTCGGTTTTACAAATCAAACTTTTGCGGGATATTTTTGGCGGCTGCTGGTTCACTCACCCATGATGATGCTGAAGGGAGATACACAGTTAATTTACAGAAGAGGAGGGAGAAAAAACAGCAACAAAGAGCCTAAATCCCAAGGCTGGGAAAGTTCCAGGCCGGACAGATCTGCGAGGCACTCACCAAAATAAGGCTGGAGTAGAGGATCTGGATGGAGGGGAGAAAGGGTGGCCGCTGCTGTGCTTTCTGAAATGTTTTTAGGAAGAGTTTGCCGATTTCCTACAAAGCTCAGCGGAAGAGGAAGGAGAAACTGCAGGGAGAGGAGAAAGGCACTGGAATCGAGGCAGCCAGACCCTCCATATGGAAGGAGGTTTTTTGGATGACTGAACTCTCAAACAATTCCCTTCTTTTTGCTGGTCCGGCTCTGGAGCCTCCCATTCCTCCCCCTCCCCTTTCGGAGGAGGAGGGAAAAAGGAGGAGCCGAAAAAAAGAAATAGGGAGATGGAACTCCCTCAAAAAAGGCAACGAAGAAGAACTTTCTTTCCCCTAAGTAAATCAGGAGCGTGAGATGAAATCTCCTGTTTGCACCTGATACTTAAGAGGCAAACGAAGTTTCAGAGAGACGATCCTCAGCGACTAAAACTGAAGTCCGCCCCCCCCCCCCGTCTAGGGGAGAAGCGGAAGCTGGGAAAGTTGGGCTGAAAAGTTTGGCAAAGAAGGAAGGAGGGTCTCTTTCCACCACCCTCACTTGTGCAGTTGGTATGTGGCGGTCCTCAGTCAAAGCTCCTCCTGACCCCTATTCATCACCGCGGCGCTGAAGCTGGGAGGGGGAGTTCGGAGCAGGGTTTGACTATAGGGGACGCTCATTTTTTAAAACACAGTACACTGATCACAGCAGGATGTTTAGGCAAGAAAGTGGAGAGGCAGTTCTCTTGGAACAATCTGCCTTTGCTGATGAAAAATGCACTTCCCTGGATGTGTCTTGGATTTTAAACAGATGCCTCTCTGTGCTTCCTTTTCTGTTTAAGCCCGATCTGAGGCATGCATATTGCATACTACTCGGAAATACGTCTCCCCGAGTTCAACGGGACTTACTCCTGTGTAACTGTATAGCACTGCAGTCCTCCGTCCTAGATCACTTCCCTCTACTGCACTTGGAATGGTACTTCAACTGCTTGACTGAGGAGGTACAACAACAACAAGAATACTGAGATCTATCCTAGGACAAAGCTAATCAATTGCTACACAAAATCACAGAACTGAAGGCCATTCTGTCTTTACCCCAGCTGAGCTGCCACATTATTTGCTTATACATTTAAATGTTCTGGTTATGGCATGCCACAAGCTATGAAAAGGAGCAGGCAAGGTGTGACATGCCAGTGAGAGATGCTGGTTGTACAAGGAATGAATTTACTAGAAAACAATCACATGGCTCAACTGCTGTTTGTAGACTTTTTTTGCTAGGTAATAATAAATACTGTATGTTAGGGAGGAAGGGGAAATAACCTTATCCAGGTGGTAGGGAAAAGGGCAGCCAGTGTGATCAAGGGTTTGGAGCATCTTCCAAGGAAGGTTAAAACATTCCCCTGCTTTAAGAGGGTTAACCCTTTAAGGATAAAGCATTGACCTTGTTGGTTCAGGAAAAAAAGATGACCTAGGGCCAAACTAGACATTCAGAGCAACCCTGTATTTGTCAAACATATGCTTACTTACCCCCTTTGCCTTAAAAACGGGAGTTCTACTTTTTGTATCAAAGGGAAGAGGAGGAGGAGAAACCCTTACCTCATACCTCACTGCCAGCCCAATCCTGACTAACTATCCGGCAAGCGGCCCAGGGCTGCCCGCAGGATCCTATTCTCATTCAAGGCCGATCAAGAGCGGCCCGAAGGTCTACTCAGGGGAAAGGGACATTTGTCCCCTTTCCCCGGTGTAGCACGGCCCACCGGGCCCAGCCCCAATGGGCCTCCTCGGAAATACCTGGCGGAAGTAAGTGGAGGCCGTGTAACAGCTGCGCAGGCCGGAATGGGAACGTGGATATGGCGGCCGACATTCCCACCACCTCCCAAACCAGCTCAGTCAATGGCCCCCCTCCTGGACCGCGCCCACGCCTGCAGGGGGATCTCTTGCCTGACTCCGGTGGCCGCAGGGGGCGATCCGACAGCGGAGTAAGGGCTTTACTCCCAAGTCATCGCAAATGTGCTTTCCGGCACATTTACGATGGCTTCCTGCGGCGGACCGCTCGCTTTGCTGCCAGCGATTTTGACAGGATTGCGCTGTGCACCAGACTGCTGTAAGCAGTTTTGTCTCTGCTTTTTTCAATATTAGACTGGAGAAAAACCACTTAATAGCAAGTGTACTAAGATAGGAAACAGGCAGGTTCTGATCCCCCCCCCCCATGCACTCCTTTTGATATAAAAATTAGAGCCCACCGCACCAAGGTCAGTCTAAGACCTGGCATCTGAAGCAGCATGCCAAATGCTGCCCCCCATACCTGGTTCTGTGCCAACCTCCCTCCCACTCCCTGGATTGGAAAAGAAAGTGGGGGGCAGAGAGGAAGTGTGGAGGAGAGGAGAATGACACTTGAGCCTAGCCACCACTCTCCTCTTCATTTCCTCTTCCTTTTGCAGTCCAGGGGAGATGGGGAGAAGGTGCTGCGGAGAACGATGGGCAGTCAATATTGAGCACCCCTGCCAATCTGCTACCTGAGGGGACTTCCTCAGTTGGCTTCCTTGATAGGCTGGCCCTGAGCCCCATCCCTGCTTTATAGGCAAATGCGGAAATCACATGATGTGAACAAATATGTGGTTTCTCCCAAATATCTACTTTGGCCCTAAAAGAGCACACAGTACAAGTTTGCAAAGTAATGCAGGATTGGTAGAAAGTGGACAGCGCATTTTTTCCCCTTCTTCATAACACTTGGAGTTACCCCATGAAATTGATTGACAGATTCAGGAGGACAGACAAAAGAAAGTACTGTACTCCTTTCAGCAGATTTTCCCATCTGACGTCACAACCGATAATTAACCTCCCATTCTTGGGCAAGGTAATTGAGCGGGTGGTGGCGTCTCAATTCCAGAGGATCCTGGATGAAGCAGATTATCTAGATCCCTTTCAATCTGGCTTCAGGCCAGGCTTTGGGATGGAAACAGCTTTGGGATGGAAACAGGCTTGGTCGCCTTGGTGGATGATCTACGCCGAGGACTGGACAGGGGGAGTGTGTCCCTGTTGGTTCTGCAGGACCTCTCAGTGGCTTTCGACACCATTGACCATGGTGTCCTTCTGGGCCGACTGGCTGAGTTGGGGGTCGGGGGCACCATTTTGCGGTGGTTCCGTTCCTACTTGGCAGATAGGTCCCAGATGGTGGTGCTGGGGGATGCCTGTTCGGCAACCTGGCCCTTGAGGTGTGGGGTGCCACAGGGTTCCATCTTGTCCCCCATGCTATTTAACATCTACATGAAACCCCTGGGAGAGGTCATCCGGGGATTTGGAGTTGGGTGCTATCAATATGCTGATGACACCCAGCTCTATCTCTCCTTTCCACCTGATTCCAGGGTGGCTGTTGAGCGCTGCCTGGAGGCGGTTGGGACCTGGATGAGGGCGCGGATGAGAGCGAATAAGCTGAAATTAAATCCTGACAAGACAGAGGTTCTCCTGGTCCGGAAATCCACAATGCAGGTACTAGAGTATCGTCCTGCTCTGAATGGGGTTGCACTCCCTCTGAAGGAGCAGGTCCGCAGCTTGGGGGGTACGCCTGGATCCGCAGCTGCTCCTGGATTCCCAGGTGGTGGCTGTGGCCAGGGGGGCCTTTGCCCAGCTTCGGCTGGTGCGCCAGCTGCGACCATACTTGAATCGTGCAGACCTGACCACGGTGATCCATGCCATGGTGACATCGCGATTAGATTATTGTAACGCGCTCTACGTGGGGCTGCCCTTGAAGACGGTTCGGAAACTGCAATTAGTGCAGAATGCGGCGGCCTGTGTGGTCACTGGAGGTAGGTGGTTCGACTCTGTCGGGCCGCTCCTCCGCTGGCTGCACTGGCTGCCGATTCGTTTCCGGGCCCAATTCAAAGTGCTGGTTTTGACCTTTAAAGCCCTATACGGCTTGGGGCCAGGATATTTGAGAGACCGCCTACTGCTATATAGTCCGGCCCGTCTCTTTAGGTCATCATCAGAGAAGGCCCTCTTGCGGATACCGTCGCCCAGGGAGGTGCGAGGGGCGGCGGCCAGAAATAGGGCCTTCTCAGCGGTGGCACCAACTTTATGGAATTCCCTCCCTTTTGACTTACGAACTGCTCCCTCCTTGGACACTTTCCGGCAAGGCCTAAAAACCTTCTTGTTCAAAGAAGCCTTCTGAGCCCTTGCCTTTTTAACATCTTGCTGGTACAGGTGGGGTGCTGCTGTTTTTATGTTCTTGTTTTAATTGTAATCTTTTAAAACTGATTTTTAGATACTGTTTTTATTAATTTTCGTTAATTGTTTTTACTGTTTTAAAATGTAACTATTTTTTGTATTATACTTTTTGCACTATATTTTCTTTTTGTTGTAAGCTGCCTTGGGTCCCTTTGGGGAGAAAGGCAGGGTAAAAATACTGTAAATAAGTAAATAAATAAATAAATTAACTTGTGGAATTCGCTTCCCAAAATGTGACTTTAAAAAGGGAATTGGACAATTTCAGAGCGGATAGTCTGTAGTCTGTGTCTACAGTCTAGCCTTTAGTAGCATGAGCTCTCACAGTTTTGGTTTTAATTATGAATTAATTTGCTAAGTTGCTTCATACCTTTGTTCCTTATCTGTAGGGCAGAAGACAGTGGTGTTTTTCTACGTAATTCAGCATTCTATGTTCTTATGTAGGATTGCTCCTTCCTTGCGCCATTCACAAATACAGTAATGTCCTTTTCAGATAGTATGGTATGTGCCCTCAATTTAATGGGGTATAAAGTAATCAAGGTAAAGTACATTAATTTCAAGCAAAATTTGTATCTACAGGGCAGTGAGTTAAAGTTGAATTTCACAGAAACAGCCAACAAACCCAGTACACACAACCCTGCAAACCTCCTGGACCTGCTGGTGTATTATTTGGCCACCTTTTCAGTTAGGAAGAATGGTCAGGGGTAACAGAGAAAGAGGCAAGGAACAAAGGCTGAGGTCCTGTCAGGGCTGGCTCAAGACCTTCTGATGCTGGAGGCGGCACGCCAAGTGCTGCCCCCCTCTCCCGATGATGTTCCAGCCTCTGCTCCTCCCACTCTCCAGTGTTCTAGCTCAGCACTCTCCTCCCCTCACGGTTAGAGGCGTTTCTACGGTAGGGGCCCTACCGTAAGTTGCGCCCCATCCTAGTAGTACCATGTTTACAAACCAGAACGAGGAGGCCCCGCCCCCTCGTTGGCAGAGCCATTCCGCGCTGCGAGGGTGACGCCTCTGACATTTCCTCTTCCTCTCCCATTTCCACTCCAGGGAGTAGAAGGTGAAGGAGGAGCAATGGAAGAAGGAAGAACAGTGGACGAAAGTAGGTGAACAGAGATGAGTGCTTCCCCACCAGTCTGCTGCCTGGGGCAACCACCACTGGCGTCGCTCGAGGTGGGGCGGAAAGTTCCACAGCGTTCCGCCCCACCGTTACTCTCCGGGATGAGATGCCCCGCCCCCTTGTCGTAGGAGCCTGTCGGTGGATCGAAGGCAACGCGCAGGAGAGTCCCTGCGCATTGCTTTCTCTCCGCTGATGGCTCCTACGACGCCAGTGGCAACCACTTCAGTTGGCCTCATGGATAGGCCAGCTCTGAATCCTGTACACACCCCAGAGTAAGCCCCATTGAACACAGAGCAACAGCCCAATCCTATTCAGGATTATGCTGTCGTGCAGAAGGGTTTACAACAGCAGGACAGAGTTCCTCTGTTGTAAAATGGCTGCCGATGGAGTGCGCAGCACTGATGGAGCTGCAATCACACCGACAAACTCTGCTGCACCCGCTGAACCAGGTAAGGCAGGGATGGCAGGGGAGGGGGTGAAACTGGGCAGGGAGGGGGAGGAACGGGTGGCAGGAACAGCAATGGCATGCGCCAGATCCTATCTCCTTCGTTTGCAGGCTCCCTCATCCCTTTCTTCTCCATGGACTCTTTATCCGCCAGATAAAGAGGAGACCCATTGGCAAGTGGGAGGGGTAAGGGGAAATAATTCCCCCCTCCTTCCCAAGCCTCCCAATCTGCCCCCCCTTTTGGCACAGCTGCATAGATGGGGGTAAGGATAGGATTGGGATCTAAGTATGTATAGGATTGTACAGTTGGCCCTCCCCATCTGTGGATTAGCCACCCGCGAATTTGACTCAACGTGGATGGCACCCCGGAAGCTTGAATCCGTGGTGGGAAGGGTTACAGCACTGTAGTACCTTATGTAGAAGCTGCGCGGGCCCGCAGCCCACTTCTCTGGGTGCCCCACTCTCCATAAATCACTCCAACAGGCTTGGAATGCTGAAAAAACACAACCAAAAATGACTTCCGGTTGTGTGTGGAAGGTCTTCCGATTGCACATGCTGTGCTATGTATACTGAGTCGCATGCCTCAGTAGACCTCCCACACACGACTGAAAGTAGTTTCTGGTCACGTTTTTCAAGCGTCCCAAGCCTGTTGGAGTGATTTATGGAACGCGGGGCAGCCAGAGAAGTGGGCCAAGCAGCTTCTACATAAGGTACTGCGGCGCCGCGACCACTCCCACTGCGGACTCCAATATCCGTGTTTTTTGCCGTCCATGGGATAAGAAGGGCCAACTGTACTATAACGCACTCAGAACTAATCCAGGATAAATTTACAATGTAGGCAAGCAATAAGACTGTAAACGGTTGTATAAAGGCTGTGACACACCGCACGTGGCAGTGCGGTGTGTCACAGCACTGTGTGCGGTGTGTTGGGAAGCAGCGCAAAGCGGCACAAAGAGTGCAGTGTGTCCTGCACTCTCCCCCTTTGCATAGCAATGAGCGTGAGCTGCGGTGCTGCACAACAGGAGATGGAAAAATTGAACTTCACCCAATCAGAGGGTGCGTTCATCACCCAATCAGAGGGCGCGTTGCTGTGGGGGCAGGATGCAAAAGGAAGCAAAAGCTAATCAGAATCAAGTCTGAAAAGACTTGATTCTGATTGGCTAGCAGAGAGGGGGTGGGGAAGAACGTATTTCACTTCTCTTTCTGCATACTCAGCCTGTATAGACAGGAAGCAGCGCGAAGCTAAGCAAAGGCCAGCTTTGCCTTACTTCGCACCGCGCTGCCTGCGGTTTGTCACAGCCTTAAGATTCAGGGCCAGGCTGGGACCATGGGCAATCTTATCTAAATCTAGGTCTGGAAAGTGTGTTCATCAGCTGAGTGTCCCTGAGGTCAATAACTTGAACTGAAAGCTGAAAAAGCTAATGGTCCATGCCCTTTTTCCTGTTTACATATTGAAGAGGCACTAGGGTCTTAGTATACAGTACACAATGCATGGACACTCACTGTGCTAAGTTTCTGCTTCGGACCCTAAGGTGTCTGGTTCAAGCTCTGATGCCCCCACCACTGAGCTTCGCTCTAACGATCAAGACTAGTGCAATTTTCTTTCTGATCCAGATGTTTATTATTTTCTCATGTTCTGTCACTGTCTTACGCCCCAATCCTATGGGCCTTTTGCGACAGTGGAACAAGTGTGGAATAAGTGGACAGTGGAACAAGTGGATGGTGTTCCACTGTTGCAAAAGGCCCAGCGATGGCGCCAAGATCACACTGCTGCTGGACCCGTCCGAGCTGCCACAGCAAACCGGCTGTAGCCCCCTTGGATCAATGCTGACCCGAGGCTGTAATGCTCTTGGTAAGTAAGCAGCGGGGTGTGTCATGGGTCGGAAGGGCAGGTGGAGTTGGGGGGGCAGATCAGGGGAAGGAAGGGTTGGGTCCCTATCCCCTCTTCTTCGCCCAGTCCCTCCCTTTTCTCTCCTTGGACTTAAGCCAGCTATATAGCTGGCATAGGTCCAAGGAGACCTTTAGGCCATCAGGAGGCCTAAGAAGAGGTAAGGAAAATATATTTCCTTACCTCTTCCAGGTCTCCTGATTGTCCCACCACGACGATAGCATGCAGAGCACGCCTCCTTAGCGCGGCTGCATGCTATTGTGTGGCAGGAGATAGGATTGGGTTGTTAGTTTATAAAGTGGGCGGGGAGCATAGAAGAGGAGCCATTGAGCATGTTTAAAATCTTGGTAGCCACTTTGCCTGCCTTCAAAAGCTTAGTTGTCTAGCCACCATGGATTTCTTCTTCTGTTGGCAAGATTTCATATTACTGTTATAGTCTCCTAGAGATATAGTATCTAATATCCATCATTCCGATATTGATAATGTCTTCATTCTACAACAATGTCTGGTAATTAAATGAATGAATTCATTAGAATGAAACAGATTTTTTCTATAGAAACTAGCAGTGAAGTACTGTACATTCATTCATTCATTCATTCATTTATATACCGCCTTTCTTATCCTCAGATTGCTCTTCAGATGTTACTCAAACTATATTCCCAAACTTGCTTTTGCCAACAGAGATAATCTCAGAATTGGGAGGGGACCCTGGTATGTGAGACACTCTTGAGTTTACTTTCTCCCCCCCCCCCCCCAATGTTTTATATTCACAGGCAGGACTATCATATCTTTTCGTCATTGGTTTTCCTGGAGACCCCCTCAGATGTCCTGTGATTTTAATTTATACTTTGCTCTGACAACTTTAAAAAGGTTGCTTGATCAAACTTTTGACAAAGGCTTCCTTTTTCCACAGCGTTAACATCTATTTAACATCAGTGACTGATTAACAAAAACAGAGTTTGAAGATTTTCAACTCATTGCTCAGAAATGGGTGGCTTCTCTCTCTTAGTCCAGTCACTTCAAAATTCTACATCTTCAGAGCTGCCGAAACTCCAGCTGTTTGATATTGTGCTGCTGAAGGCGGGGGGGCGTAGGAGTATTCCAGATGAAAGACGGGACTCAAAAGACACTGAATAGTGGTGTTTCGATAAGATCCTCAGTGGGTAACTGGCTCCATTAAATTTGCTCATTCAGTCTGTTATGCAAGTGAGCTTTCTCATACGGGCTGCTATGATGAATTTATTCATCCACACAAACCATCTAAATTCTGAATGAGCCAATAAACAGGAGATGAAATAGTTGGGGTGGAAAGGAAATAAGGACTATACCCAAAAGCTGAACCCTCAGATGCAAACAGGCCTACATTTTGACAACGCTAGATTCTGAATTTGAATTTTGTGGCCGGTTTTCATAGTAACGCAAACCAAACCATCACTATGTCTAGTAGTGCATTCAACTTGTACAAATTCAAAGAGGACGTTTACGAGTTAGATGTACCTCTCATTTTCATAAGAGTCTACTCCTGTGGTTTTCCCAGTACTGGTTTGTTGGTTTCATTGCTTAGGGCCCAGATCCTAAATTCCATGGGCAAATTTCTCATTTTTGAGGGAGCTATTTAACAGAAAATCAGGTTTAGGGTATCAACCACGAAATGAAAATAGAATCTAGGATGAAGTTTAGATAGAGTTGAGGGATAGGGAGTCTAACACAAGTCAGATAATTCTAATTTAACTCTAATTGTTTAATTCTAATCTAACCCCTGCTAACTGGGCAAATAGGCACCTTTTAAAGTGGTGTCCTCTTATATTTAGCAGGGGGAGAGCAACTGTCCCTCTTCACCTCAGCATGGTGCCTTTTCCAGTGGCCTTTGCTGGTGTCTCTTCTGCATCTCTTTTTAAACTGTGAGCCCTTTGGGGACAGAACCATTTATTAATGTATTTTGCTATGTAAACCACTTTGTGAACTACTTTTTGCTGAAAAGCTGTACATAATAAATATTCTGAATAATAGTCATAATTTTTTAGAGATTTTAAAAATCTAATTTCTATATAAAAAGCTAATATGTTTGAGTCTGCATGTTGGAGAACATGTTGATGGTGAGGCTTAAGGAGATTTTGATTATTTCATCTTGAAGACAAACTAATCTGAGAGAGGCAGCCTGCATTAGAGGTGATCAGAAGTCATTGCCACTGCCATAAAGGAGGTAGAGATCACAGTCAGAAATGAAGTGAATAGGAAGCCCTCAGCTTAAAAGACTTCAGAAGCCAGTTTCACTTTCTTTACTACTGAGGCTATTTGTTGCTTCGATAATCCATAGGAAATGGGATAGTTTCTCTCCAGAATTAAACAAACAAATAAAACCTTGTTTGGTCAATGAGGAGATTAGAGGCGTATTTTAGAGCAGGGATTCAGGAATTAGACATCTTTTGACATAATACTAGTCTAAGAGAAAATTAAACAAGAAATTAGAGGAGAGGGGGACTGGTCATTGAAGCTGCCTGAGTTAAAGGCTTTGTCAAAGTCTCTTTGGGGGTATGCGTGCATCCCAAAACCTCCATTGATGTAATTAAATTGATTTGTAATTTTGCTGCCTTGGTGTAAAAATAAAGCAAAAGTTAATATTTTTTTTAAGAAACAGAACAGAAAAAATGGCATTTCTTTGTGCTTTAATTTTGTATATTGAAATCTTCCTTTAGCATCACACCATTGCTATCCAAATAATCTAACACAGGCATAACACTCATTTGAATACAAAACCTGTTGCAGATATGGTTGCCACCTCTCCAGTTGGTTCCATATGCTAATATATAAAATATTTTTATATTTTTAAATGTGTTTTTTAAATGTGTGTTTTAAATGTATGTATGTACGATCGTCCCCTTCCCCCGTGTTGAGCCCCGGCAGCCCCTGGAGTTACTCGGAGGCGCACCAGCAAAATGGCCGGCGTAGCTCCGAACAGCCCAGTGTCGGGCTTTCAAGCCCAGGGGACAGGATTCGGCACCGAGCCAGACCCCCTTCCGGGCCTGATCCACCCTTCCGGGCCTGATCCGTGTGGTTTTTTTAAGAAAAAAGTTTCAGCTCTGCAAAGATAGTCTTGAAACTTGAAAGCCTGCTGCATCTCAGAAACCAAAGGGCAAGTTAAATAGGATTTCCAGCAGACTTCAGTGTTTTTGCCTCTCTTCATGTTTAGAATACATTCAGCACATGACTTATTTTTATATTTTCTAACATTTGTACTCCATCTCTCTTTCATCACAGAACTTTAGAACAGGCAGTGTGCATAGAATTTCCAGACAGCCCCCCCCCCTTCCAAGCACTGACCAGACACAGACACAGAACTGCTTCGCGCAGGCAGTGTTGCTAAACTGTGTGATTTTAGAGACTATGCCCTGCCTGGGACCAATTAAGCCAAAATAGACACATTTGCATAATATGGCTACAGAAACCAGCGTTTCTTTGTTATTGTTTTGGCACAGCTCTGGAACAATTTATTATACACATATTATACCCTGGTCTTCCTCCACAAAACTCAGAGCAGCTTATATATGGCTCCTGTCCACTTTCAGTTCTACAACATTTCAACAGTAGAACTGAATCATATGAACAGATGAAGCTGTCTTATACCGAGTCAGTCAGACCACTGGTCCATCTAGCCCAGTCATGCTGGCAAGCAGCTCTCAAAGATCTAAGGCAGATAGTCTTTTCTGGCCCTACTACTTGAGAACTTTTATACTGGAAATGTCCAGGACTAACCTTGGGATTTTCTGTATGCGTTTGCCCATATGTTTTAATTCAGACCCTTCTCTGGATCACACACTATCTCCACTCTTTGCATGGTCAGCCCATTTTCTTTCCAACCTAATTTCCACCATGCATGTGTCTTGTGGGTTGACTGTATCATCTGTTCACCATGTGATTCATTCGCTATTTTCCATGTGAATGCTCTCAACGTGGGTTGCATGAGAGGCAGGCGAAGTTACCAGTTGTGATTGTGATAAAGAATTCAGACAATTTGTTCCCCATGTGCATGATGCAATCTGGATGGAAAATACACAGGCAACCCACCACAGCACACTCAAAGTGGCTGCATGAACTGACCCTTATTTTCTTTCACTGACTTTGTACATTGTTTTGTCATTTCTATTTGTCTTTGTGATTACAGCCATTGGTTTTTGCAGCTTAATAAACTGAATTAAAATGTCAGTGGTGACAGCTTGATCTTTATTTGCTTCCATTACATTTTAGAATATAAATTCCATTTTCAAGAGGTGAAGCTCTGTGACTTTCCAAATCTTTTCTACTTACCCCCTCCCCTTGCTCCTTTTGCTTTCATTCTGAGTGTGAATCATAGCTGGATTAATCTGGCATGAAGCACATTGCGTGTGGGTGATGACAGACTTACTAAAGTGTGCAGCTCTGATAAAAGGCAGCCTTGATGAGTTCTGTCAGGGATCGCACAGACATCATATGGAAAAAAAACTTCACCAGCCCATGTAGTGGCTACAGCACTTAGGATTGTGGCAGGCACCTCAAAAAACATGTAAAAAAAAAGCCCAGAGTGTTAGTAGCCCACCTCAAAGAGGAAAGGAACCTTATTTGCATAAACACCTGCCTTTTTCTTTATGCGTAACCCAAAACATTCCAAGGACTGCATGGTGACCTGCAAAATCACTAGGTCAATCCAAATCCCATCACCTCTGGCCTGGCCACATTGCCTCTGCAGAACTGCACCAAATTGCCTACTAGGTGGTTAGGGAGGAGAGCGTGCAAGTATGTTAATGCGTTTTCCAAACCCTTGGAATATGAGATGAAAGAGGCTTGCCAGCTCCCTTAAGTCATCCTCAAGTTGATCATTTTTCTTTCCTATGTTTCTTTTTTCTGGTGCGTTTCATTTTTCAAGCCATTACTTTAAATACACTAGATCTTATCTCCTTATGGAAGGGTGCTGCACAGCCACATAGGTCTCAATGACAGGAGATACTGGTTGCTTAATGAACATTTTCCTTCTCAACTATTTTTGCCTGTTGTACTATGTCTTAACACCCCACAAAAGGCCCATAGTGAGTTGTGCTCAGGTAACTCTAGCACATGCTCTTTAAGTTTAAAAAAGAGAAGAGGAAGGAGCACTCTGGAATGGCACCTACTCAGTGGGGTGCTCCTTGTTTCATTCATTCATTCATTCATTCATTCATTCATTCATTCATTCGTGTTCAATTCCTCACCCTCTAGGTCCCAAGGGGGCTGTCAACTTGTAGTAAAAACAAAAAAAGAGGCAGTAAAACCAAAGCATAGAGACACCCAGCAGCAACAATAACTATATGCTATCAAACTATCTACCATCAACTGTCTCCAAAGCCTTGGTGAAAGAAGAATGTTTTTTAAACCTTCTTGAAAACTGGGACAGTGGAGGGGTTACCACAGGGAAGTCCCTGTCCCATGTGCATGCCAATTGAACTTTAGTCACTGATGGCATGTGGAGCAGAACACCCCCAAAGACTTCAGTGGGTAGGGGGTAGGCTCATGTGTCAGTAGACAACCCTTGAGATATCTAAGGTCCAAATCATTTAGGATTTCTATTTCCTTACTT
Organism: Plestiodon gilberti rubricaudatus; assembly: GCA_026170595.1. Lineage (NCBI taxonomy): Eukaryota > Metazoa > Chordata > Lepidosauria > Squamata > Scincidae > Plestiodon > Plestiodon gilberti. The sequence goes on along the minus strand of JANXHW010000003.1, from coordinate 199,582,962 downwards.
GTGGAAATGCAGGGTCTTTTCTGGGGGGGCGGGGCTGGGATAACAGTGAGAAAAGAGATTGTGTTATAGGAGAGCTGTTTTAAAACTCTGAATAGCATGACTCAATGTTCTTCTTAGTCAGCCCCAATGATATGTGCAAATTGTGCTTCTGCAAACTGGAGTTTTCAAAGAGATTGTCAGAGATTGCTTTCCTCCTAAATGGTGGCCTGCAAAAAGTCCTTGGTACCTAAACTAGCACCAAGAATCAATGTCGATTCACGTGTTGAGATTTTAGTATGGCAGGTATCGCTGTATCCTGTGTTTTTGCTTGTGAATGTACAAATGAGACACTATGAGCTAAAGAGTGTCTGTAATCATTGTTTATATAAATCTAAATATGGATCCTTTATTTTTAAAAAAATTCCCGAGTCTATTTATTCATCTCCCTGCTCTTTTTAGCTGTTGACTGTTATTCTGAGAGATGGTCTAATTTACCGTAAAAGGTTGCTACCTCCAAACTTGGAAGCTACTTCCTGCCACTGGAAATACCCATTACACTGAACATACCACCAAAACCAGCACCCTTATATCAAGTTCTCCCCTGTAATGTGTAGGAACACATTACAGGGATATGCTAATGATGTGGCATAGGGACAGCCAATACACATAGTTCTGGCCAGCTCCATATAAGCTTTGTGACATTATGCAGGTGCAGCTTTTCCTGCTCTGGTACTGAGTGATAGAATCCCACCCTTGTTTTGTCAACTTCTGCAGATACCAGAACTCCAGTTACTGAAGGGCAGGCAGCTGAACTACTGCACCACTGAAGTAAGAAAGCCAACTCTGGCTGAAAGTTTCTCTTCCTTAGAGCTGTTAAAAGAAACAGGTGCTGGGTCAGGGAGATCAATGAAAATGTGAGCCACAAACCACTTAAACTGGGGTGTATATGCTGAGAAAAGCTTAGTTGCACTGAAGTCATTTGGACTGTATTAAGCCCAAGAATGCTGACTTCTGTCATTTTCTGGGCCGAGGTCTTTGTTCTTTCACACGAGGAGAGAATATGATATGGATTTGGTGTGACAAACTGTTGTGTTTGGACTGCCATTTTGTTTTCTAATAGAATCTTGAGAACCTGGGCAGCTGCTGCTTACTCGCTTTCCGCCCAGTGACCCAGTTCTCAGCCAAAGTTATGTGTGGGCTGTGCAGGATGGATGGGGAAAGGTCTAATGAAAACATCAGACAGACACAATGAGAGAATAAAGGAAGGGCATGTGTTATAGAGCAGGGGTGGGCAAACTGCGGCTCCTGAGCCACATGCGGCTCTTTGACCTATAATGTGTGGCTCTCAGGAATATGTTGGCTGAGCTCCTTTTTGCATCACAATTAATATAAAAGGTAAATACATTTTCAAGCTTTATAATTATTTACCAGGCATAAACACAGGATTAAAACATACATAAGTTTAATGTTCATCATGGCAAGTAAATATATTTAAGAATTTAAATGCTTCTTAAATATTGCGGCTCTCAAACATCTCTTGCGGCTCTCAAACATCTGAAGTTTATCGTATGTGGCTCTTACACTAAGCATGTTTGGTCACCCCTGTTATAGAGAGTGGCTAAAACTATTGCAACAAACCTAGAAGCTGCAGTTGAGTGTCTCTTCACATGCTAAACTTGTGAAGAAGGGGGTCCCTGTCTTCCTACAGTGCGATCCTATGCATGTCTACTCAGAAGTCTCATTTTACTCATTTTCTTCATAAAATAATAGGTTGAAGAGATGGTTTCTTTTAAAGACAAAGTAACCTTTTTTTGTCATCCTTACACCAAGACACACCACAATTCAAAAGTCCATTACATTTTAAAATATTTTCTTCCTGAAAACCGCCATATTGTTGGGATTAGAGGATCTCAGTGCTAAGATGTACAACTAGAGTTAATACTTGGCCAATATTACCCTAGGCTCGCCATCGTGGTCAGTTTATGTTGTGTGTGTGGTACATTCCTGCATGAGCAGGCCACTGCACAGCAAAGGAAAGTCTCACCCAGTACCATCTGTCTGGGCATCTCAACAATTCAGCTATAGCGGCAGTGTTTAGAGTCAGTTTTTGCTGGGGTGGCCACACTAGGTGCTAGATCTGGCAGTCACTGCTGTGCCTATTGTGAGCTTTTTTTGGGGGAATGAACCCACCTGTTTCTCTCACTTGTCCAAAGTCATTGGGATAGGATGTTCTATCATTCTAAAACAATCAATATAAAACCCTAACCACAAGAGGATGAGTGTGTCCATTAGATCATTTGTGTGTCTTCTGCCTCCTGGACAGTGAAGAGGTAAATTGTTGACACTCCAGGTCTTGTGGTCTTATAGGGACACAACACTATTTTGTAAAAAGGATATAAAAAGAAGAAAATGTTTCTGGACATACCACCCACTGAGCTCATCTCGAAAGCACCTTTCAGGCCTCCATTTCAAAGCAACTAGAAGCATCAAATTTCTTCAAAACTTGAACAAATATTTCTCTTCTGGAGCTAATTCTAAGAAACTTCTGATATTCTGCCTGCATTTTCCTCTGCTTCATTTCATGTCATCTTAATGCTCCAAGTTTTTACCAAATGGACCACCCAAAACAAATGTTCTCCCTTCTTGATGTTGATTCCAGTTGTTTAGGAGCCCATGCTGATTTAGACCTGGTTCTCCTTTACAACCGGGAATAAATTCTGCTGCTGTGTACAGATTTGGACTGGCACAAATATAAAATGAAAGGAGAATAGTCTCTCTTTCCTAATGTTGTAGATCAGTTTCTCTGCAACGTTTCAGGCATCTTTGTAGACCAAAATGTGATGCCAAAACAATTCAGTGAGGCAAGAAGAATCACATCACTTTTGAAGTTTCAAGACATATGGTATACTATAGTGCAGGGATTCCCAAACTCTCCTGCTGTGTACCACTGGATGTGACTGGTGATGACATCATTGCCAGTTACTTCTGGGTTTGCAAGTTTTCAGAGGACAGAAAACACAGGTAGGAGGCTCTGGACGGGTGTGAGGGACCTTCTCAGCATTCCTGAGAGGCTCGGCCAAAGGCAGGAGTCTTTTGGGAGTGAAAACGCGTTGCCAAATGCGCCACATTGGAGCAGGATTCCGGTGGTCTGGCGGTTCGAGTACCACCAGCAGTCAGCCGAAGTACCAGTAGTGTGAGAATCCCTGCTATAGTAGTGCAATACGTATCTTCATGCCATTGAGTTCCAAGTCAATGCAGCATAGAGCTGCCAATGAATACTTATACATTTAGGAATGTCTCTAACTATGAGCAAAAGTACCTTATTTCAGAAGAACACCACTTAATAAAAGGCAAACCAGTTTGTGTCCATTTTCACAACCAGCTCCCGTGCGGTAACTACTGCTTGCACTGCTTGTAAGCTTATGTACACACATGCAGAGGTGGTTGTGTGATGGTTGGCGGCCCTCTGCATGCAGTGATTTTTAGCATGCTCCTACAAATACCTAGAAAGACCTGCTGGTGATGGTGTATTACAATTCAACAGCCCAGTTCAGATCCAAAGAACCAAGTTTTACTGGATTGTGAATGCACCCCCCCAAAGCACTGAGCCCACTTGCTCCTTCCTTCCCTTCCCCTTTTCTCCTCACTTTGGGTATAGAGCAGGGGTGCATCCCATTTTCCCATGGGAAAATTTTTTGGCCCCCCCACCGCAAATTTGACCCCCCCCACGAATTTACAGCACCCACCCACCACTCACTCGCCCACCCACCCACCGACCGCTCGCACTCTCTCACTCACTTTCAGAAGGAGTAGGCGCCGAGGTGACACATCACCTCGGCACCTCCTCCTTTTAAAATCGGCCTTCCTGGACCTGCACAGAGAGCAGCTGAGGCCAAGATTGCCCTCTTGGCTGGCATCGCGCTCTGCGCAGGTCCAGGAAGGGCGATTTTAAAAGGAAGCGGTGCGGGAAGGCGGCGGCAGCGGCGGGCGGTGGCGGAGCCTCCAGTTGCGGGCCAGATCGGGCCGGTCCAGTGCGGGCCGGACCGGATCGTCCCGCGGGCCGGAGGTTCCCCACCCCTGGTATAGAGCTATGATGCAAGAATCCAGATTTGTTAAAGCATATATCTGTGTGTTGTCCGAATCTGGGAGCTGTGGTCTAGCTGTAACTTACACTTGCAGATCAAGTACCATAGTGTGGTAGTGAGAATAGATCCTGGTCTTCCACTCTAGCAGAATGCAGAAACGTATTGCCTGCACAAGGGATTTCATTCCTACAAGTATAATTAAAAAAAAGAAAATCTTCACATGAAATATCAGAGGATAGAGGCAATAAGAGAAAACAGCAAAGCAAGTTGCTATTGGATTCCCATTAAGCCTGTACCACCAACACAGGCAGACCCACACATACACATTTCCTGTGTAGCTTGGAGCTGAAACTAATATTCACAGCAAAGTTCTGACTTGGCAAAGTTCACAGTTCTGGATGGCACATACTGTTGCCTCCTGCAAAAACAGAATGAGATTGGATAAGTCACATGCCTCACACTGCCGTCATTTTTCTATTTGCAATGTCTCCTGCTGGGAGTCTGGAACTCAGTTTGCTGTGAGTGCCCTAATATCATTATATACTCCCAGAGTGTGAAAATTAAATTTTCCCTGGCAGGCTACCTTGATTCATTAATATGGAGCCATGTTTATACTTTTAGACAGTCCCCACACATTCCAGAGGGGTAGCTGTTTCAATCTGTTACAGAAGAAAAACAAGAGTTTTGTGGCTCCTTAATGCCTAACAGGCTTACTATGGCATAAAGCATATGCTTCAATAATTGTATTTGTTTTTAAATTGCCACAATTGCTCTTTTTTGAGTCCTAGTTCTAGTTAACTCATGTCTAAGCCTCAAATCTTTGTTGTACCTGCTCTGCTGCTGATGTTTTGCACTGCTACTACAGCTGATAATCTATATTATACAGATACTCCCAAATACTTCCTCCCCAGCCAAAAACAGATCAGGTGGGAAGGGCTAGCTTTGAACAAGTCAGGAGGGGAGACTATGATCAAACACTACACACTCAACGGCCAGTGAGAAATATTGTTGTTGTTGTTGTTATAGAAATTGGGCGTCTCTGGGAGAAGAACAATATTGTGCCAATTGTCATTGGGGTCCTCGGAGCAGTGCCCAAAAGTCTGAAGAAACACCTCAATATTCTTGGCCTTCAGCTATTATACCAGTTCAGCTCCAGAAAACATTGCTTAGAACATCAAGAATCCTACAGTGATATCTCTGTGATTCCCAGGATCTTAGTGAGATCCTAAATTTCAGAACATACCAGTCCACAGCATACTTGCTTAGGCTGTGGATAACAATAACAACGACAATAATAATAATAATAATAATAATAATAATAATAATAATAATAAGAAGAAGAAGAAGAAGAAGAAGAAGAAGAAGAAGTCAGTATGTCTTATTTGCCAACAGGACTCAGGTGTTGAGTTAGGTAGGATTGGGCTGCCCGTGTAGTAAGCACTGTAGTAATAAGTGTAGTTAGTCAGAGTTGACTGTAGTTAGAGAACTTTAAGGCGCCTGTCAGGTAGCCCATGAAAGGGGGCATTTGTCAGTGTGAGTTCTGAGCTGCACGATCCTTCCTCATAAAAAGACTCCAGTTGCTATTCTCTTTCCAACAGAACATACTTTACGGAAAATGCAATCTAAATAGGATTTCAGACTTTCATGGCCAGCAACAATTTTACAAGAAGAAGAGTCTAACGGGTAAAAAGCCATGTCATAAAATATAAGAATTAATAAAAACAAGTACCGGTATATCCGGTGATTCTACGTAGAAAAAACTGTATTGGTTAAAAACACAAGAAACGTTTAAGAACAGGAGAAAAACTTGTAAGAATCGAATCATACATAAAGTGCAACATTTCGCTTCACATTACGGAGAGCATTTTCAAGCAGCCTACAGTAGCAGGCAAAGGTGTCCTCATCCACACTGTGAAAGCACTGCTACAGATAGGAGAGAGAAACCTCGAGATCCCACTTGAGGATTACACTGTGTGAATAGCACTAATTGATGACAACATCCTGTTAGTGCTATTCACACAGTGTAATTCTCATGTGGGATCTCGAGGTTTCACTCTCCTATTTGTAGCAGTGCTTTCACTTGAAAGAGTCAACTCGAGACTTGGAATCTTTTACGACAAGTCGAATTTTATTCAGGTTTAAACCCATTTTCCCCATTAAATAGATAGAGACTCGTAACTTGCAACCAAAGACTCGGGACTTGGGGGCAAAGACTTGGGACTTGACTTGAGACTTGGACCCAGAGACTTGAGACATGACTCGAGACTTGGAGTCAGAGACTTGATCCACATCCCTGTTTGCAAGTGCTTAACTTTGGTTCGATCGTGCCCAGTATTTTTCTTGCCTTCTTGTTTTGGATTATTTGATCATTTTAACCATTATGAGGTAGAGGAACTAGTACTAGGACCAGTTGCCTTTCCCCACACACACTCCTAGATTGACCTTCTCCAGTGCTAGTGGCAGGAAGAAGCACAGCCAAGATGGCACTGGGCACACATGCATCCCATAGGCTTCCTAGAATCATTGGTTAGGTTTAGAGTTGTGCCATCCAGATCCACCCTTGGATAACTGCTTGTTTCCACCTTTACCTTCTTACACTAACATTTCTGTGTATGTGTATGTTACCATTGGCTGCTAAAACACAGTGTTTTTGAAAATATGATAGAAATAAGCTAGTATTTATTCAGTTTGGCATCTTTAGTCATTCTCTCTTTTCTCTCCCCTCACCCCTAATCCAAGCTAATGCCTTCCAGATGAGGTGCTAGCAGCTGCTAATTGCCTTCGGATCCATCCTGATTTGTGCTTCAGTCAGCAAGGCACCTCACTAATGGATCTGAGATTTGGCAGTGGTCCTGGGACCAGTGTCAAAGAAAACAGATGAGAGGGAATGAGAGAGGAGAACGTTCAAGAAAGAAAAACTATCACAGCCAGAATCTGAATCCTGATAAGGTTTGTGGCTCTCCCAAGTGAAGCTGTATGTGTGGGATTTCAGACAGCACAACTTCATTCCTTTCTCCAGGCAGAAACCTGACACCTGCCCTGGCTGGCCCTCCACGGTTCTTTCCGATCCCTTGGCAGGGAGTACATTGCTCTGAGGGAGGTTCATGTTCTGAGGCTGACAGCCATGCAGAGCTATAACACACCTGGGCTTTATGAACACTGGTCCCATGCAGGGCCTCTGCTGGCTTGAACTACTGGAGATAATTTTCTTGGAGCTGAGCTAAAAAAAGAGGCCTTTTGAGGAGGGGGGAAGCTGCAAACCGGGACCTAAAGCAGTTTTTCTTTTTATTAAACGTTTGTATTCATCGTACCATTTTGCACGCACTGCAGCAAGAAAAAAAACAACAAGTTGGCCTAATGGGATTCTAAATTCTTGTCGGGAAGAAAGACAGAGCAGCAAAGGGAGACAGAAAAGCTAGGGAGGATACAGACACAAGAGAAAGAAAGAAAAGTGCTAGGAGGAAGGGAGAAAACAGGAAAAAAAGACTGAAGAGTCTAGGATGTGGTCTTGAGGGTACATGATACAGCACCTTGCTAAAGCTAAGCAGGTCTAGGGATGGCCAGTGCCCTGATGGGAGTCTGCTAGAAGACCTATGTAAGTTGTCTTGGGTTCCATGAAGAGACTGAAAGCAAGATGGGTAGGCTTACCAGATCGTCGACTGGGACGGAGCGATCTCTCCCCGCGCCCCGCCCCCTTAAGGGGAGATCACTCCGTCCGGGTCGACGATCTGGTAAGCCTAAAGATGGGGAAACATGGCATGAGCTCACATTTTCAAGCAAAATTTGTGCTAGGAAAGAAATATACCTATATCTCACACATATCTATTCCAATAAACCAATTACAGTTTGACAGACATACTAGCAATGATTAAAAATACCATTGCGCTGCTTACAGAAATCTGGAAATTATCTGAATTCTGTCAGAAACATATCTGTGATTGTGTAATGGAATTTGAATAGCCACTAAGGCAGAGTTTAGGTATCTGGGAGCTTATGAATTTCAGCTGTGGCAAATTCTCAACCTTCCAAAACTTGACTTTAGGGTCACAGAAGTTGGTGTGATCAAGACTGATGAGCACCTGGCCTACAGACTGCATGCAGAAGACATATGCAGATGAAGGAAAGGCCCAAACAGAGCCCTTGAATCATTCCTAAAGTATCACAGCCTTTGGGATTGGGAACAAATCATCCCCAAATCAGGCTGCCTTGTGACCGAATATTTTTGTTTTGTTTCCTCCTGAACCATGAAGCTCATTGATTCTGTATGTTTGGTTTTCTAAAGTATTCTCGTCTGGGAGACACCTAATTTGTGTTGGAGAATGGCAGCTTTCGTCTGCTGGACACTAGGGTGGACACTGGGGGGTGGGGTGTCGTCCGGTCACCTGAGACGACCTGTTACCTGATCCCTCTGTGTTCCAAAGGAAGGGGCGTGGCCCCTGACTCTACTTCCTCCTTCTTCATTCTTTCTCACTTCCCTTCTTCCTTCTCCTGATGCCGAGAGAGGTCGTGGCATGCCTGAGCTCTGATGAATGGCGGCCATGATCCAAGCAGACCTCATGCAGGAGGCTCCCAGCTGTAGGGGGAGCTTCATCCTTTTTTTTAAATATATATTTATATTTTATTGATATATTAAAACATAAAAACTACATATTTCATAAAGTTATAGCAAGCACGAAGCAATACATCCTACTAGCATACTATTCACTATTTTCTACATATAATATCCAACTAAGCCAAAATAACACCCACATTCTATTCATTAAATCCGCATATCATCACATCGTTGTTCTCCATCCTTTAAGTTAGAATAACCTCTGATCTTAATCAGATGCTGTATATGAGCTGAACCGTGAGTAAACTTCTTCTTTTTGCAACTTAACTCAGCATATGCCTCGTGTGGTTATTTAGCTAATAGCTGTCTGCCTGCAGGTGTAAGAGGGAACAAACTCTGCTAAGAATCTCCTAGATAACCTCCCAAATAGAGGTTTTCCCAACAATTTGCTCTAGCTGTCTGAGTGTGGACTGCTAGAACCTTGATGGTGTGACTTAATTTGTGGGGAGGATTGTGTATGCTGTGGAAGTGCATGAATTCATAGAGTAGCAGTTTTCAACTGGTGTGCCTCAAATGGGCCTCAAGTGTTGTTGCGGGGCTAGAGGAGAAGGACAGCAGTGGCACAAGGGAAGAAGCGGACACCTGGAGCCTCGCGCGGCAACACAACTAAAAGAAGCGGCCGCTTTGCACCTCACACTGCGGCGCGCTTAGAAGAAGTGGTTGGAAGCTGCTGCTTTGAGCCTCAAGCCGGAGCTACACTGACCGCGTTCACGTTGCGTTCGCGTTCTGTGTGCGTCTGGTGTCCCGCCCCCAGGTCAAACAACGGGCTCTGGCCGGATGTAGCGCAGACGCAGCAAAAGTTGAGTCCACCTCGACTTTTGCTGCGTCCGCGCTACGTTCGGCCAATCAGAGCCATTGTTTGACCTGGGGGCGGGACACCAGATGCACATGGAACGCGAACGCAAACGTGGACAATGTAGCTCCGGCTTCACACTGGGCTTAGTGCTGCTGGGCTTAGTGCTGTGCTTGGCACGTACTTCCCATTCCTACTCTCCTCACCAGAAGCATGGCAGTTCTTGTAGCAGCCTCAGGGAGACCAGAGAGCAGAGTGTCTGGTGTTCTGTGTGCACAGTGCATGGGAGTGAATCACATCCCTGAGGGGACCCCTGGGCTTATTAGACATGGATAGATTTGTAATTAAAACAGGGAAGTTAGATGATGACAATGAATCATTTAATGCAATTAAATGATTCATTGCCATGTAATAATGTAATAATTTAATTGTATTAATTTAATTTAATTAATTAATTTAATTAATTAAATTATTGTATTAATTGTAATGTAATGTAATTAAACTGGTGGTGTGCCTTGACAACTTTCGCACCTTGTTGAAAAAGGCCGTGAATTGAAAAAGGTTGAAAATTGCTGTCATAGAGGATCGTACATGGATCGGAAGAAGGAAAAGTTGTTGCCTGTCAGAACTGCTGTTTTCTGCACACTCCTAACTCAATATTACACAGCATCACAATGACAAAAGTAAAAAAAAAAAAAACTAGCTGGATCCTGCTGCATCACTGGGGTCAGTGGTGCCAGGTGCATGGTGTGGAGCATGGCACCCCTGGAAGTCAGCGCATCCCCCCCCATTGCTTCCAATTGTCGCTATATGCAGCCAAGGTGGAGCACTGTAGGCCTCTTGTGTCCCCCCCCACATCCCACATCAGTCGCACCCCCATAGCGACATGACTGGCTGGATCATATTGTCCTATTATTAAAAGTATTAATTTCTTCCACCCCTTCATTTTCTGGTGCTACTCTTTCCCCTGCAGAAGATGGCCATGAACATGGCCGTAACTCAGTGGCAGAGTAAATGTTTTGCAAGCAGAAGGTTCCAAGTTCAATCCGTGGCATCTCCATGTAGGGCTGGGCAAAACCTCTGTCTGAAACCCTAGAAAGCCACTGCTTAACCACCTATATGTCACTATGTGTATGTGGTTACATGGAATGGCAGCCATCTTGCCTAACTATGGGTAGTAAGCGGCACCAGTGCGGAGGCCGGCACTGCTTACTGTGCTGTGGAACCAGACCTGTGCCAGCCGCCACACGTAAGTCCCGTGCCGGTCGGTGCAGGGGTGTGGGGAGGGTGGACAGGGGTGGCAAGGGAGGGGGCCATTGGCCGTCCCGGGCTGGAAGGGGGTGGGGATATTGGCACTGAGTTGCACTGATATCCCAAGCCCCTTCCCAGCCCAGGCTGGCCTTACATGGTCTCGCACTGGCGCGGCCCGCAATGGGCCTAGGATGCAGCAGCCGGCCCTTTAGGCCTGCCGCCACATCTTAGGCAGGATCGGGCTGACAAGCTCCTAGCAGCAATTATATACAGTATTGCTAGTTGTGATTCTTGCTGAATGTTAGCAACCTGTGTTGTCTAAACCACAACAACATCCCTTTGTGTATTTCTGCACACATCTCAGCAAACTGTGAAGCCGTTATATTCGTGGTTTCTTACACCCTGGTTCAAGAGACAGCCTTTCCCTAGAGACTCAGCCAATAGTAACTCATCAAAACTCTTGGCTGAAAAATAGTGCTTTCAACAACTTTGCAATTGTTGGCAGAGCTCAAAGGGAGTTTCCACTACTAGACTATGATTCATTTACTAAATGAAATCTGATCTTGGCCAGTGACAAGTGGGAGATGTAGAGACAGACGGAGACACCGCAGATTGTAAGTTTCAGACAGAACCAGGGAACCGAAAAACAGCAGCCAGAGGAGCCTCTTTTTTCAAAGATATAGGGGACGAAGATGTAATTCACAGTGAAACCAGATTCTCTCTCTCTCTCTCTCTCTCTCTCTCTCTCTCTCTCTCTCTCTCTCTCTCTTGATATGATATGATATGATATGATATGATATGATATGATATGATATGATATATGATATGATATATGATATGATATGGGATACACCGAAATATTTTAAAGAAATACACTACCCAGGTGTCAGTTCCAACAGAAAAACATTGGGATTCTTGTTATACTGTATACTTTTGCAGGAACAAAGACCAAACCGTTTTCTCTCAGCATAGGCTCTGTTGCAGAGTGGTGAGGAAAATGCATTGCAAATTGGCAACAAATGTAATGCAAGTGTGTGACTGCCTTTTGGCTACCCAAATTGGCTAAGTGCCATTACATTTCAGTTTTCAACTCCTACAATTGGACTTTTGACTTCTTTTGTACTGTACCAACAAAAAGGACCAAACCGTTAGATGCAAGATTCTCAGGTGGTGAGCTTACTGCAATGTATTTGTTGTTGGGGCGGGGGTCACACAAAGTGCCACAAATACAATCACAGACCAAGGGCCAAGTTACATGATACATAGGAGCTCTGTGTTTGAAATTCCCAACGTAATCTTATAAAAGCAACCTCCTGAATTGGAGCTGCAGTGAAGGGGGAGGGACAACCATTCCCCCCCCCTTCCTGATTCTCCAATTTAAATCATCCCCCAAAGCTGCTATAAACCATGGAAGGAAAAACCTCCAGGCACAATTCCGCACTGCAGTTAATAGCAGTGTCAAGGAGATGCAATGTGGATCGGGGTCATGGATGGCATGCGGGAAAAGGGTTAGTTCCCCCTCCCCCATGCCCTAAACCAGATTGGAGGGAGGACATGGAGAAAATTTTCTTTTACATGGAGAAAATTACATTTGGACATTCCAATCACAGAGCACCGACATAACATATGCAGTAGTTTGGCCCACAGACCCATGCCATTGCAGTTCTTAATGGAAGGCTTTTGTCCAGTAGGACAATGAAGGAAATCCCAGTAAATATAGGGTTGTAATATTTCATCTTCATGGGATCACGAAGGGTCGGACACGACTTAACGACTGAACAACAACAACAAACATTTCATTAATTAATTGGTTATACTAATTAATTAAACTTTGATAGACTAAAAAGTGTGACTGCACTGTTTAATCAATTAATCAGTCACATTAATCAATTACAAGCACTTTTAAATGAATAAACAAATGTCCCAATTAATCATGCAGCAATTTAATATAATAAGATATATCTCTACTTTTCCAGTACAAGTGATTACAAAAACTGCAGATGGGAAACACCATGTTAAAAAAAAAAAGGCATTCCTCATTTTGTCTCACATGGGAGGGAATGCATCTTCCATCCAAATAGCACCCCATCAGGATGCTGATCAGGTAGGAAAGAACAAAGTGATTTGCCCCACACAAATGGTTGGTTTACTCTCTCTCTCTCTCTCTCTCTCTCTCTCTCTCTCTCTCTCTCTCTCTCACACACACACACACACACACACACTCTTCAGAAGTGTGGGAGTACTGCACTACTGAGGGGATGAATGAAGGGGGCTTTGATGTCCAGGTACCTACTCCAGAGGCATCCATGGAGTAGATGCCACCCGGTGTGGTGCTTACCTGGAGGAGCTTGGCATTCCAAAATTTCGGGGGTGACATAATGTCGTAATCATATTGCCCCCGACCTTCTGGGCTATTGCATTGCTTTTAATGTGAAAAGGCTGCCACTGGACCACCTCAGCTTGGCGACCTTTGACCCACTCCAGCTCAGTCACTTTGTGTTCTCACTGACAAGCAGCAAAAACACGATCGTCGGCGAAAAGGCAAGGCGGCTGGGCCCAGAGTGGGCCTGGGGCCACCGAGCGGATGCTTGGGTAATGTGGTGTCACCCTCCCCTGGGGGTGACACCCAGTGTGGGCCACGCCCCCTGCACCTCCCTTGTGATGCCACTTTGTGGCAAGGCCTTTGAATTGGTTTTAGGCAAAGGTAGAGAGCTTGCAGGTTTAACAAAACTTAGAATTTAAAATGGAAGAAAGGCTTAGCCTCTCAAGGCATAATAAAAAAAAAAATCAAAGACGTTTGCAGTGTTTCAACTCTTCTCAGTTTGACTTTTGCACTTTCGAGAATGGGGATGGATGTACAAGACAGGGGATGGACCGCCTTCTCCTCCAAATCAGGCAGTGGCCACTCAGTTATGTTATGCTTGAGGGGGGGTGAACTAAGGAACATCTGCACGAAGACCCCTTCATGTGATTTATTTTACTTCTGAGAGATCACCTCTCTTCCTCATTTTTGAAACCCTGGGATTTGGCTGGGGTGTTTGAGATTATTCCAAGTTTCTTGAAAGCAAGTCCCCTTGATTTATTGTGCCCTGGTTTCAGTAACCCAAGTCTTGTGGAAAAGTAATCTGCTCTTGTGAGCAATGACTAGTGTGCTCTCTCCCTCCCACCCCTTTAGTTTATCTTTCATGTATGATCGTAGCCTTCCTTCCATAGAGTGATACAAAAACCATGGACGTTAGCATGAATAAAAACCATCTTATTAGCAGCAATTGTTAGCAGAAAGGGAGGAGTATGGTTTCACATTTTTTTTTTCTTTCTGACAAGGTCTTTGTGCCTTTAAAAGTTGTGTTACAGAATGTGTAGGTTTTCTTTTATGCCAACGCAGCAATGATTTTCCGTTGAAAAAATTCAGTTATAAGCTCCTCTCTCTCTTTTTTAAATGGCCTTTGAATAAAGGTTTAAAATGAAATCTGAATTTAAATACAAACATATATGGTCCATTCTGGTGCTGTCTTCATTTCCATTGGTTCACTCCTTCCATTGGCCCAGCCTCCCCCCCCCTTATCTGCAGGGGACCCAAACCTGCCTAGAGACTAGAACCAAGTCATACTCTTTGACTAATAACATCTCCCTCCCCATCTAAGGATGTGTCTGTGTGGAGGCAGGTGAGTGAATGCTGTCCAGAGAGGGTTCTAGGGCAGGGGTTCTCAACCTGTGGTACGTGTACCCCTAAGGGTACGCGGACCATCTGCTGGGGGTATGCCAGGCCCTGCTCCTTATCTACGGCCATCAGCAGTTAATTACTTATTAATTAGCACGTAATTAATGCCGGAGCCGAAGTGCTAACTTCAAAGTGCTAACTGCCAGAGCCGAAGCGCTAACTAAGCCGCAGCGCTAACTTCTCAGCGATCGTCCGCAGCGCTCTACACCTGATCGCTCTACAGCGTGGCTCTCTCTTGGCATTAAAAGTAGCCTAGGGTGGAGTTCTGATTAGCCCGTCTTCAAATGAAACCCTGGCTTATTTTCTATTTTCCCTGCCCCAAAAGCTTTTGATGGAATGTTGTCACATCCTGCTAAAGGACAGCCCCTGTTTTACCTTTTGGGAAATGCAGCATTTTTACAAGTTCAATCTATGAGTGAAAAGCAGATGCTTCTTGACTCTAGTGAACATGCATGTAAATGCACGTACATGGACAGTGGCAATTTATCACTTCCTTTCCATTCCCCCACCCCCGTTACTGCCTATTCAGATAGATTCATTGTGAGATTAAACATCTAGATTCTTAAGAGTTTTTTTTTAAAAAGAAAGAAAGCGTAATTGTCAGTCATACAACAAGTGGAGAAAAGACTTCAGGAGTGCGTAATAGAGGGTCATCCATCATCCATGTTGTAGCAACAGGGTTTTATATACAAGAAAATCTCAATTTTCATCTGTGAAATGTTGAAGGATATATTTATTGTTTATGACCTATCTGCCTTGGCCTAACCTAGACCATTCTTACAGCAAAATCCTGTTGAAATATCCGGTGCCGGAGTGAGCACTCCAGCGTTGGAAGCCGTCACAAACGTGCCATAAGGCACATTTGTGCTGACTCAGGAGTAAGGGAGGCCAGCGCAAGGCCGGCCTCCCTCACTCCATCGCCGGACCGAAGATGCGGCCGCCAGAGTTAGGTAAGGCTCCCGCTGCTGGCCGCGTGGGCGGTCCGGGTGGCAAGGGAGGGGGGCCACTGGGCGACCCAGCCTAACCCTAACCCTTCCCCGAGTAGACCTCTGGCCCGCCGCATGGCGGACTGCGGCGGGGGATGGAATCCGGCGGGTGGCCCTGGGCCGCCGGTCGGATCCTTACACAGGATTTCAGTCTTCATCTTGGCCTACCTATGTCTACCTCAAGCATTCACTGCCTACCATCAGTGGGCCTACCCCTTTCATCTCCTTTTCCAGTCCAGGAGTTTGGAGGAGCAGAGGCTGGCACGTCACCAGATAAGGAGGGGGAGGGACATTTGCCACGCTGTCTCAGGCATTGAGAGGTCTTGGACCAGCCCTGCTACAAAGAGTTCTATCTCTTATACTCAATAATACCACCAACCCCATCACATCAATGCTTTGGATTGCTGCCACATAGCATCTAGAAATTATAGGCAAGAAAAAGATTTTTTTTTAAAATAAAAAAAAAACAACCTCACTTTGAACTTAGTTAGAATAGAATAGATACCTTTATTGGCATAAACACATCAAAAAACAGACATACATAAACAAACAACCAAAAATCCCCCAACAGATCCAATGACAACAACAACCACAATCCTACAAAAAAATTATTCCCAAACTGTCTCACTATGAATCTATACATCAGAACTCATTTTCCGAGTAGCCACCACCACAGAAGCAAAAGTTGCAATGTTATCAAGTCTCCCATCATCTTCTGTTGACAGAAGGGCTCGGAGAATATCTGCCTCCATCCAGCCCTGAAAACACGTCAGTATCGAGTTAAGGTGTTTCTGACGGCAAGACTCGTGCAGAGAGCATGATAAAAAGATATGTTCAGATGTCTCCACACAATTCATGCCACATGAACAGAGCCTTGCTGAAACAGGTATTCCTTTGTACCACCCCCATAAAAGGGCAGAAGGGAGAGCGTTGCACCTTGCCAGCATAAAAGCCCTTCTTAGCTGTGGGTTATGCAATTGATATAGATAAGTTGACAGCTTCCCAAACTTTATAGGCAGATGGAGATGCAATGGAGCACATGTTGTATTAGCTGCACTGATTAACTCTTGCCGCTCAATGTCAAGAGTTCTCTCCCTAATAGTTCTAAATGCTGCAGCTAATCCCATCATGCCTAGCGTCTCACTGTCAAGCCCCATCATTTTTAGCTTTGTAAGTAGACTAGAAACCCCACAAGGCAAAGATGTGTCTGATAGTAGGTGGTAAACCAGACTATCACTTGTCGCTTTAAAAAGAATGCCCAGCCAAAATTTGGCAAATCTTAGCCACGCCAATGTATTCAGCCTTATAAGACCGGTTTCAAGGCACAGAGCTGAATACAGAACACAGCGTGGCATACCCAAAATTTTCCTGAGGAAATTAGATTGGATACGCTCCGTGGCTAGGTCTGAAGCCTTGAACCAGATCGGGACACCATATAAAGCTTGAGAGACAACTTTGGCCTTATAGGTAGGTCTGAAGCCTTGAACCAGATCGGGACACCATAAAAAGCTTGAGAGACAACTTTGGCCTTATAGGTAGGCTTACCATCCTCCCGGAAATGACCGGGATAGTCCCGGCGACGCCCCCTTCGTCCCCCCCGTCCCTGAGCTGTCTCTTTGTCCCGGCCCCTGGGAGCTCTCCGGAACAGCCCGAGTTCACTCGGGCTGTTCCGGAGAGCTCCCAGGCTCGTCGCGTATTTGCACGACACTGGGAGCTCTCCGGAACAGCCCGAGTTTACTCGGGCTGTTCCGGAGAGCTCCCAGCCTCGAGGGAGGAAGCCCCCGCCCCCCGGGCATGCCCCCGGCCACGCCCCCAGTCCCGGCCGAGTGCCGGGCGTATCTGGGAACCCTACTTATAGGCCTCCAGAGCAGCCGGGACATATCTATTGCCCAGAGAAAAATAAAATCTCGCAATTCCTGAAGATGAAAGATTGGCCAAATTAGAAATGGAACGGCGATGAAAAACCCAAGAGTGCCTGTAATGAAATGTGATGCCCAAGTATTTAAACTGGCGGACTTGTTCAATACTGTTACCCTTGCAGGTCCAGTTATAGATTTTGTATCTATTTGCAAAAAACATAATTTTAGATTTAGCATAGTTAATGCTCAATTTGTTGGATGTTGGGTATTCAGCACATCTATTAAGTAGCCTCAGGAGACCCACACGAGTACGTGAAAGGAGAATCATATCGTCCGCATACAAAAGCAGCGGTACCTGACAGTTGCCCAAACATGGACAGTGACTGTTTACATCCTCCAGGGCCAGGGCAAGATCATTCAAAAATAAATTGAACAATAGGGGGGCCAAAATACATCCCTGCTTAACTCCTTTATTAACAGATATGGACTGGGATAGAGCCCCAGTTCAAGGGCACCGCACTTTGCAGGAGTTGTTGGTATAGAGGGATCTAATCAATAGCAGGAGTCTCTTTTCTATCCCTTGTGAACTAAGCTTTTTCTATAACAGTTCTCTGTCTACTGAATCAAAAGCCCCTTTTAAATCAATAAAAGCCACATATAATCTTGCTCTGGATACCCTGACTTGTTTATCAGTTATATGGGAGAGAATAAGACAGTTGTCAACAGTAGATCTGCCTTGCCGGAATCCTGCTTGTTCTGGTCCAAATATACTATTCAAGTCTACCCAGGACAAAAGCTTGCTGTATAGATACCTTGCATAGATCTTGCCCACAACTGACAAAAGGCTGATAGGTCTGTAATTGGCCGGGGAGTCAGAATCACCCTTTTTGAAGATAGGAACACTTTGAACTTAATTTAGAATAATAACTTTGGAGTGAAACACATGTTAATTTTTTTTCTTTAATCAGGGTTGAAAGGTCAGGTTTGTGGAAGAAGGAAGCAAGCCCAAATTCTCACGTCAGGAGAGGAACACCAAAGCCATAGAGAGGGAAAATGCAAATGGAAACCCAGAAATAAAACGAGTCCCACTTTGAGCATTGGCCTGTATGTCATAGCTCATATTTTCAAATTTGTAAATCGATTTCTGAACTGCTCCAAGTGAGACCATGACCATATACTCAGTTATTTCACAGTCAAATAACTTAAAATACTAGTTCGTTTATCGTCCCACATAACAAGCTTCTATTTTAGTTAATTGGTCTGACATAATCCATGTGGTTCTGATCTTGTCCTATTTTTAATTCTTTCTGCTCCAGAGTTACTGAGTTGCAATTGAGAAATGTGTCAAACTCCCTAACTACTCACAATAGGGCGGCATTTAAGAAATCCTACTCTAGAGTGGAGAACAGCATGAAGCGAAAAATGGGGAAATGCAGTAGTGAACTCTACTGCAGGTATATTTTACTTCAATTCCCTCATAGCTAAGAGTACCGAAAATTATGACAGAAACAGCATCATGTTTCTTAGTGGTGCTCCAGAGGTGTATAAAAAAGCTCAGCGTAGAGGAGTTACGAGAGGCCAGTTAAGGGGTAAAAGATTCCTTGTAAAAATTCCACAAATCATGCTTTGCTTCCTAGTGCTTTTTTTCCCTTGCAATGAAAGTGTAAATTTTTTGTTCCAGGTTGTCACTTTCTGTGCAAGTGGCATCTTCCACTCTCATCCAACACAATCAGAGGCAAAACCTCATTCCAGAAAATACATCCAAGAAACATAAAATGGATCAAGGAAAAACACATGTGGTTCAGTTCTCTGCCCACAGGTCCGATTTATCTGTTTATGTTAAGTTTAAATGACTTAAGTGTATGCAAATTTAAACTTGTTTATTCAGACTGCGCTGGAACAAACAGGAAACTGTCCCTGTCTTCACACATGTGACCACTCCCCACCACCCATAAAGGCTGTACTGCTTAAATAGCGGCTAGATGGAAAACGTTTTGTGCAACAGTGGACAAAGGCAGCAGATGAGCCAATGGAAATCACAGAAATCTGCCCAAAACTACCCACATAGATCAGGATTAATGGGAGATTTCTGTCTGCACATATTTTGTCGTGCTGTAAATTAACCACCTCCCTTAGTTTAGATGGTTTTTGTGCAGTTACTGAGTGGCTACCCAGATTTATGGCTGTGCAGTCTGCCACCTGTGTGGTGTGCTAGCTTGAAACAGACTGATGAATGAAAAGCCATCATTACCCACAAGCCTCTAAAACAGGGGAAAGTTAAACACTCAAGCAGTTCCAGTAAGGCTTTTTTTCTTGCGGATTTCAACTGTAAAACCTTTAGGCTGCATTTCTGTACACACTTTACTGGAAGCAAGCCCCACTGAATACAAAAGGACTTACTTCTGAATAGACATGCATGGGATTGTGCTGTTAGTGTATTCTACACCAGTTCCCCATGTCAATTTAAAATTCTGCTCTGCATGTAAACACAGGTAGATCTGCCCCCAGTTTACAGATGAGTGGAAAGAGCATTGTAGGTAGGAGTGGAAATCTTTCAATAGTTTCCATTGCTATGAATGGATAGGGAGTGGCTGTCATTTGTATATTTTGACTCATGCAAATATATGCAAGAGGTAAACCACACGGAGTCAGCACCTAAAAAAAAAATGTAACAGTTTAGATAGAAAAGAAAAATCCATTCATGCTATAGTTTCAAAATGGGCAGGTGGAACCCAAAATTCCTTTCTTGTCACTTACGTATCTTGGTCTTTCTCATTTGCTAGGTGATCTCTCTTCACACATCCATTCACTTTTTTTCTTATTTGCCCTCTCTGACTTTCTTTCCAAGGGGGGGAAAAGTCTCTTTCACGTTCTTCCTTCATCCAAGTCTTTGATGTTAATTGTCTGCCGTGCTGGAGCACTCCTTCTTGATTAAGTCCAAGAGTCTTCCCTGGTTTTGTTGACCCATGAATGGGGGCCTCTCCAATGCTCACTGAAGTGCAGTATCATTACCCCTCCTTCACTCCCCCCCCCATTTGACTTGATGGATTAATCCCACTGTATAAAGAAAAGTGTTATGGGAAGGGAAACTGAAGCTGCAAGAATTGGAGGGGGGCAGAGGGAGAAGGATATCAAGAAAATGCTCGACTGCTCCTGCTTGAAATAACACCATTTATATAGACAGGTCAGACCCAGAAAGACATATGAGAGGCCATTGCAGAGATCCACTAATTATATCATATGACCTTATTTGTGCTTTATGAAAGGCTTAAAGTGGGTTTTTACTAAACTCAGAAAATGAACCTGTGCTTTCAATCCTTTTCCCCCCCGCCTCCAATAATCTTCATAGATCTGGGACACTTGCCTTCCCATCATCTCTTCTTCTTCCCCCTCTTTACCACTTCCTACCATTTCATTCATACCATAAAGTTTGACCTGTTGCTGTTTCTGGTCTCTGCCCAGACTTTTCTACAGTGTCATGTGCAATTTAGCCTAATAGATACAGAAGAATGGATGCTGCTTCTCCTGGATTGCATCAACTCTTTCTGATGCTCTTAACGTATTCTTCAACACTTCTCCCTTAGCTTATACCAGATTTCACTGAGGAGTTAAAGTTTAGAATGTCTGTTAAAAATGCACCACTGAATGCTTAGGGCAGTGTTTCCCAAACTTTTTCGACCTGTGGCTCCCTTGACAATTGGTGACCATTGGCCGCAGCTCCCCATTACATCATGTTGATGCCTGCCAATTGGCATTGTACTGTATTACGAGAGGGTTCCGTGGCACTCTGCGGCTCCCCTGGCTGGTATCCGTGACTCCCCCAGTTTGTGAACCACTGGCTTAGGGAAAAGGAGGCCAGTCAAGCTCAGGTAGACATCAATTAGCTTCCAAGAGTTTAAGTTTGCTTTGTTTCCTATACTGTCCTCAGTACAGCTCAATTCTCCTTAACTAAAACTTTACCAAGCATGCTCGACTTTGCTCCCGAACTGCAGCTGATAAGGGATGCCAGCCCTTACTTGCAACACATCTACACCAGTTTGGTTCTCCAGTGCCCAGTCCTCTTCAGGTTTACACACACACCCCAACCCATTCACTACCACCAATGCCACTCATTCCTGACTAAGGTCCAATCAGTGATCCCAGTATTCAGCAACAGGCTGGTAGGGTAACCAAATTGTTACCACATTGTTCAGTGACACTTGTAAATGTATTTACATGTATACTGGAATATGCACATTTACGGTAAGGGACCTTTGACCACTGGCTCATAGAGTACCCCAATGGAAGTTGGCATTCATAAAAAATGGGAGAGTCCGATATAGGTGCAAGCACAATATTATTTAATTGGGGGGGGGGGGATAAGTTGAAAGAAGGGGAAAAGACAAACCCAATCAAATATTGATTCAGAATGCAATCAATTATACTGAAACAATACAGCTGTGTAGAATCAAAGTAACATTCAGTTATACATGGCACTCACTCTAGCATGCATGGATTTCAGAGCATGAAGGAGGGGAAAGTGGGAGACAAGTCTGAAGTGCTTTGTGTGAGAGAAGGGAAGGATGTGGAAGGGATTATAGAAGAGAAGTGGAAGGACAGTGTGAAGAATCTCTGAATGAGGAGTGGGAGAGGAAGAGAAAGCTACAGCAGAGGAATGTTACAGCGCAAACCTGTGTAACTCTTGCACCGGTGTAACAGTAGATCCACAGGTGTAAGTGCACTTATGCTAGTGTAATTTGCCATATGCCGATGGACGCAGGATGGACACTAGCATAACCCCCCCTCAGACACCACGCATGCACAGTTCTGATGCAGGACAGATGCCAGCGCAACTCTGCCAGTGCAGGGGGCATTCCGGGGGTGTCACCCAGAATGTCCCCTGCACCAGCAGAGTCACGCTGGCATCTGTCCTGCATCCGAACTGCACATGTGCGATATCTGAGGTTCCATGGGGGCATCCATGTCCCCCACAGAGGGTGCAGGATCTTTCTTGGACAATTGTCCTTGACTCAAGTCTCCCCTCCCCCAGGGCCCCGCACTGAAACGCACAGACTTACAGGTCCGTTTGCTGAGCCGGTTTAATCAGGTTAATGACTTGATATTTATGAGGACCCTGGTTACATCACAGGGTCCTTTAAGTCCTTTCAGTCTTTAACAGGATCCTCTCCTTGGTCTTCCTGCCACGCCCACCATGGGATGGACCATCAGGGTTCTAGACAGGACTGGTGCCTTGGAGATTGGTAGAGTCAGGTAGATGGCTGCAGTTCCGTGGCTCAGGCCCTGGCCCAGGGGCAGCCAAGGTGGATGTTGATGTTCCGCTCATTCCCCAGCAGGTCTTCTCCCAGCTCCAGGGGTCCCACCACCGGGTGGCAGGTTGCCTGGTCTGCCCAGGGCTCAAAAGGCTAGGCTGTTCACCCCTTGGCTGGGAACTCTTGGAGCATGGAGGATTTTTAATAGCAGAGCGATAGCGAAAGACACCTTTTCCTATGGTAAAAACATAATTATCCCAAACACCCAGGCTAGCTTGCTATCAGTAAAAGAAACACACGAAGGCAGAGGCTTGTATAGTTATAGAAAAAACAAGTTTACTCACAGTTCAGTTTCATTTGTACAGCATCTGGTTTTGACCAGAGTTATTCTAAACTTAGGAACAGCATACCCCTAGAGCTGGGACGCTGTGCATGGTAGTTTGCAGGTAAGATGTCCCCCGGGCTATAGAGAGCCCTGGCAAAGGACATCTTACCACCTTGGAGTCTGGAACAGAGAGAGAGCACATGGCTAGGAAGAGGAAGTAGGAAAAGGTCAGGAGCCACACCCCTTCCAGGACACAGAGAGGACCACGTGAAAGGTCTTTTCAGGTGACCAGATCACACACACTGCCCGCCCCCCCCAGTGCTCAACAGACAAATGCTGCCCAATTTCCAACAGGATCGAGCCTGGGGCCTGCCTGTGTTGCCCTCATCTCCCCAGTTCTGGACACCATTCCACCTCCTGGCCAACAACCTGCCCCTTGGCTGAGGCTGGGTGAAGAGTTCCCCACTTCCTGGTGAGGGACAAACTTGCTAAGGTAAAGCAGTACCCCAACTCCACTCCCAGGGTGGTAGCTCCTGTACACCTCCCCTCAGCTGCTGGCCTCCTTATGAGCTCCCAGCTCTTTCTACCTGGCCCCACCCCTTCCTGCTGTGTTCCCAGGGCTGGGTCTCATGAGAACGAGGCCCCGCTGGATTCAGAGCCAGCTTGTCCAGCCCGTTGTCCTGCCTCCAGCCAGGTACTCAGGCCGGCGGTGATCCTGCAACCACTTACTGGCCCCATATTAGCAGGCAAGTAGTGTGTCGCTTATCTGAGGCTCCCCGCTGGCCTGGGCTGCCAAGCTGATATGCTGGGCTGCTGTGGGGCAGGGTGACAAGGGGTTACGCCGGTATCCATCCTGCTTTTGTCGACATACTGAAAGTTACACTTGCATAAGTGCACTTACACCAGTGGATCTACTGTTATACCGGTGCAAAGAGTTACACAGGATTGTGCTGTTAGTGTCCTGTGTAGATTAATGGTTTACCCAGGTGAAACAGAGTGTTTGGGTCAGTCAAATACTCTGGGCGATAGAAGGAAAGCAGACTTCTGTGACTAGGAGCAGAGGAAGTGAGGAGTCAAGCCAGAGACATAGCTGCGGCTTGACTCACAGTAACAAAGAAGTAGTTTCTGAAACTTGGGCAAGGTGCTGTAATGAGCCAATTAGCACTTCCCTGCTCTTGGTAGGCTTGCTTTTCCCTGCTGTCTAGTGCTCTTAATTGATATTCCAACAAATCAAATCAAAAGGTCAAATATTATACAACCAAATATTAAGTGTGGGTGATTTTGGAACTTTGATAATTGTTCTATTAAGGCCCAAACCTATCCATGAGATATGCCAGTGTATCTCCACATACAATGACAGAGCCACTGTAGAAGCCTGCCTGCCAACGGAAGCAGACACCTGATCTGCCTGAGTGCTGTTGAGGCTTCCCTTGTCTCTCTCCTGGAAAAAGGTTCTTTACAGCTGGCAGATGCCCCCACAGCAGAACTTCTGCCATGGAGGGGCTTATGTGTACAGTATGTCTCCCCTTGCTCTACTCTGCTGATGAAGGTATTCCTTGGATGTATGTGTATATGGGTGAGATGAGGGGACTTGAACCCTGCTAGCATGGGTCACTAGCAGTTCTTTGCCAATCTAATTTTCCACATTTGATGAGGTATGTCACTTTTTCCGTATACAGTAAAACCTCAATGTCATTGTTCAATGTTGTTTCGTTATAACGTTCTCACCATGTCTGTGTGGGTTTTCTCCGGGTATTCCGGTTTCCTCCCACAGTCCAGAGATGTGTATGTTAGGTTATTTGGCATGTCTGAATTGTCCCAGTATATGTGTGTGTGAGTGTGCCCTGCGATGGAATGGTGTCCTGTCCAGGGTTGGTTCCTGCCTTGCGCCCTGAGCTGCTGGGATAGGCTCCGGCCACCCGCGATCCTGAACTGGAATAAGCAGGTTGGAAAATGAATGAATACAAATTACTGTAAAATAAAAATGCATAAAGTACTGTATACAATAATCATACAAATGCACGACAATAAACAATGTGGTACTAAAGCTCTCAGCGAGCCCGCCATATGTGTTGTTGTTTGGTTTTGAACTGCGTGGTGGTAGGAGGTGCTCCTTACAATTTTCACGTTGCAAACATTTATTTCAATGTTTAATATTAGAAGTGTTTGGGGACTTTATTTAGAAGTTTGGTGGTGATGTTTTTCTGACCAGAAATATGCCGTAGGAACTCAACTCTTGTTTACGTATATATGTATTACATATATTTATGTCTATGGTAAAACTGGTTTTGTTATATGTTGCTTCGCTTAAAGTCGCAGTTTCCAAGATCCTATCATCGACATTAAGTGAGGACTTACTGTACTTTGCTGCTTGGTTAAAAACAAACAAACACTGAACTGATCACGTAATTCATTGCACAGCTTACAGCAAGATGCATTTGATTTGGTATGTAATCTAAGGGCCATTTTTCAGTTGCGTGTATCAACCTTTGGATTAGCACTTGACCTGCACTTTCTGGGCCCCAAAAATAGTATGCTGAGTAACAATTCCTCTGTATGTTACATTTCAGAAGCCCAATGTTCACACCAATTTATTTATTTTTAATGCTATTTTCTCCAACAATCCCCATAAGGCTCCCAGTTCCAGTAGTCTGTCAGGTGGCTTACTAGTAGTACAGAGATTTGTACAAGTTTTTGGGGTGGTGTATTTGGGTCTTGAAATCAGAATGAGCAGACTTTCCACTCTTTTCTCTCTCCTTCACTCTTTTATTCCTCCATATTCACTTGCTTTCTGGCCTCTGGGCATGTCTGTTGCTGTTGGCACTGCATGGCCTTCTCCTTGGTCCAATTATGCAGTCAAATTTGCCAGATGTTTCAGGGCCAACTAGCTCTCCAAAGCAGAGAGAGAGAGAGAGAGAGAGAGAGACTCCTTCAGAGTGAATTGGCAGACATTGTGTTTCCAAACACTGGAAGAGAAGGGGAAAATTCTGGCTCTGCAGACTTATGAAGGCTGCCATCAGAGAGGATACTTGCCAAGCAAATATAAAAATAACATTTTTGTCCTTAGCTACAGGTGGTACCCGAGGGATGGTGAAGGCAAATGGTAAAGGAAAAAAAAGGGTAAAAATGACTTCGTATTTTGGGTGCTTTTAGAAATGCTGCTTTTTTTTTCTTCAAAGGACTCCGTTTAAAAAATGCTTGGCACTGTGCTTGCCGAATTTTCATAAACCAGTTTTAACCAGCAAATTTGGAAACCAAAAGAGATGGCTTTTTTTTCCCCAAGAGCAGATTACATTCCAGGCTACCTGTCTGTACCTGTTTGTCTCTGACACTGTGCATGTGTGCGTGACTCTCGTGTGTATTGTTTACTGTTCCCCAAGCATTCTCCTAGTAGTAAGAAGTCCTAGGCAACTTCACAGAGTTAGCTTCCTTTTGAAAGAGAGAGCCCTGGAAAATTATAGTCATGTGTAGTATTTTGCAATAAACTATGCAGTTGCAAGTATACATGGTAGGCTGGGAGTAAGCAAGCAGGTACTTTCTGGCAGTGTTTTTTGAAATGCTGCATCAGTTCCAAAGCGATATAAGTACCCCTAAGCCAAGTAGTGCCAGCCCCCCCAACTAAATTCTGGCCAGAATGCTTTTAGCTCCATTCTGGCAGGACAAGGTGTGAAACATTCCGGGAGTCCATCACGACCTATTGATCATCAGGCCCTCATTGCTCCCTGTATAGTGCCAGGTTATAGGTAGAAAGCCTAGAAAGGTGGAAGATGTCACGCCACAGCTCTACTAGTTGCTATAATATTGGCAGCTTGGGAGGTAGGGGGTGATGAGATGAGCCCCCTGCAGGTGCCTGGCTGATGTCTAATGGGCAGCATTATGCATGAGCTACTGATATTGCCAGTCTGCCTAGGGTGCTAATGAACAGTCAGCAGCCTGTAGTGCTGATCCCAGCTGCCCCTGACTACAGAACCACATGTGGTCCCTGGATATGTCCTTCCATCTCAATTGCTACCCAGTGGTGGTGGGTTCATTACCACCTTCTACTCCATCTCATTGGCTGCTGTTCGTATCTACACAGTTCACTTAGTGAGACCGCAAATGGGACCAGAATGAAGACAGCTGCAATTTTGTAGTCATGTGTAGTACAAACCCATTTGTACAGCTGCATTTGTACAGCAATGCATACCGTACTAGTGTAGCCGTGTGTCATACTTTGGATATGATTTGTGACACGCTTGCCAAAAAGGTTGGGCATCACTGATTCACTGTGTGCATGTTTCGACTGTTCTGTTTTTGTAAACAAATTTCAAGGAATTACTAGCTGAAGGTGAGTCTCCATGCAGACATATACGGTGAGCTGTATTATTGGCTTTCAGCCTCTTTCTCTTTCCTCCCAAAAACCTCTCAGCTTGCCCCTTCCTTAGGTCTCTATTTGAAGTAACAGCAAATGAAATTATTTCCCTTAAGTGCAAATGTTGCAAGAAGGAAGATGCAAATAAATAAAAACATAAAGGTAGTTTAAAAAATGCCACCTACTTGTGTTTCTTCTGCTTTCTAAACCATGCCATGGTTTAACTTGGAACATTTTGCTACAAAGAAGGCACTGTCTGTTAACAATTTGCTTAACAGGGCAGTCTTGTTTTCCACAAAATATTTTTTTCCAGAGCAGGTGGTTTAAATGACGAAATGACAGGCCCCCTATATTCTGTAACAATTGCTTTTTCTTTACTGGGGAGATTGGAATGACATCAGCTTTGCGACTACCGTGTTTGCTCAAGGGGGTTCAACTTCTGAAAGCTTCAACTATAATTTGTTTAAAAGAAATGAAACCCTTGACTTTAAAAAAAAAATCAGAGAAAATAATTTCGCTCTCCTTTCAGCCACACTCCTTGTGTGTATAGTGGGGTTGATGAACACAAGGAGGGGCAAGAGAGAAAGTGTGTGGAAAAGGCCTCATTAACAGGGAAAAACTCTCTTTCCACTCCTAGCTTCCCAAGTTTCTTATCATTCGTTTCCTTCCAGGGAGCCTATCACAAAGCCAGCACCTCCTCCACTAGAGTTGTAAAATAACAGGTTTTCTGTTATTGCTGAACTGTGGAAGTCTGGAGCCCTGTGAAGTGCACGGGGCAGCCTAATTAGGCCCATCCTTAATGAGCACTCCTGAGTCAATAGATGCTTAAAAAAGAAAGTGTGTGTATGTGGGGTAAGGGGAGAAACCCTGGCTCAGTGTGTATAAAACAGATATTAGAATACTTGCCCAGCACCCTCTCATCCCCTTTCCATCCTCCTCATAAACCTACCACAGTTTTGGACTGCAGTCAGGACTGCCAGAACTACATTTCAAAACAAAAGGGACTGAGGAGGCTGTTTTATGGAGCTGTTGTGGGGCTCTGAAATAATGGTCTGCAAGAAACATCTGTCACCTTTAGAGCCAAGATGGGCTTTCATTCATTCTGATTATTCAGCTTACATAACATTTGATTTCACACCATTTCTATACTGTGCAAAGGTGGTATCTGACAAGTCCGTGTTCCTGGAACTTCTTTTTGAGCACACATGTGTGCATGTGCATGTATTTGAGTGTTTCTGTGCAGGGCAGAGGCAAGAATCAAATTGGGGAAGTCTTGACTTGCAGTTGAGGCTCTTAGCCTCTGTGCTCTGACAGATAAATGCAGCCTTAAAACAAAAAGTAAAATGGTAAAAAAATGGAAAAATAAACAGATCTTTGCCTCGTAGCAAAAGGACATCTAGGCAGGCACCAGGTGAGCCACTGTGGGGACAGCATTACACAAACAGGGCACACCACTGGGAAGGCCTTTTCACAAGACTCCACTTGCCCTACTATTTTGCTCAATGGGGTGCCCAGAGGGAAGATTTGCATGCCATTATCACCTGCTAATGCCTAGAGCAGTGTTTCCCAAACTTTTTCAACCTACGGCTCCCTTGACCATTGGCGACCATTGGCCGCGGCTCCCCATTACATTATGTCGATGCCTGCCAACCAGCATTGCACCGTTTTCTGAGAGGATTCCGTGGCACTCCGCAGCTCCCCTGGCTGGTTTCCGCAGCTCCCCTGGGAGCTACACCTCCCAGTTTGGGAACTACTGTTTGGGAGATCAAATCATTATTAAATGTACAACTGCTGAAACTAGATGAAAAGCTGGCAACCTTCCATGCAGAGCAGTGTAGCTTTTAATTGAAGGACTTTTCCCGGCACTTCTAACCCTGCTCCCATAAGACTTGCTGTTTTATTTTTTCTAGCAGGGTGTTTGTGCCTAGCGTAAATTCAACAGTTAATTCTTTCCCCACCTGTTCATCTCCATGTCAGAAGAAAAACAGCAGCCACTGAATTTATACCCATTGTACAATTGTTAAAAGACACAGGACAGGAGCCATGTCAGGAAAGGAAAAAAAATGGTTACAGCAGCTCTTCTAACACACAATGACTGTGCTAGCTAGGAGAAAATGTAGGCCTGATTCTGCACCTGCTAATTTTAAAGCACAGTAGAGGTCAGGGAAGAGATATGCACAGAAAAGGGGTGTGCACATACATTGATTCATTCCCTTCCACCATGCTATCTTGGCATATGCTGTAGAGGAGAATGGAAGGACCACATTTTCTCCCTGTTATCTCTCTCCAAAAATTAGGAGGAAGGAAATGCTAATAATTCATTCCTCCTAATGCCCTGTCTTCCAAAAAAGCACTGAAAGCCAGGTAAGACGAGGAACATAGCCAGGCCTGTTTTGGTGAAGTACCGGTACTCTATAGCAGGGGTCTCCAAACTTTTCAGTACAAGGGCCACATCATATACAGTCATTTTACACATTTTTGCAGAAACTAAGACGGTAAATAGTCCACTGACTAAGCACCTATTCTGCACAGTCCCCGTTTATTTTAGTGGGGCTTGTGAGAACAGAAAACGTATGTAGTGGATCTTTGCTACTCCTAATCTTTTGGACTTTTATGAGGAAAATAAGAAAATGTAGTGTTTCTGTACATAAAGTTCTCCGTTCTCCATGAAATATTG
The DNA here is from genome assembly GCA_026170595.1 of Plestiodon gilberti rubricaudatus. Taxonomy (NCBI): domain Eukaryota; kingdom Metazoa; phylum Chordata; class Lepidosauria; order Squamata; family Scincidae; genus Plestiodon; species Plestiodon gilberti. Next base: position 199,553,074 of record JANXHW010000003.1, on the reverse strand, counting down.
TCAACACCTTTTTTCATTTTTTTTTCTTTCCAGGCAACTCTTTATTAATTCTTCTCCAGCTCACTCTGTATTAGAGCGATTTGCAGGGCATGCTGTAATTTCAAAGGCATCTGAAAAGCACTGAAAGTACTTGTGCTCTCATTGCAGCCTTCAAAGGCATTGACTAAGCACTCAAGAACAGGTGCTGAACAACACACCAGAAGAAACATTGGTTTTGTAGGTCTGAAAGCAGCTGGGAAAATGCTATAATCTGTTCTCAACCACTGCATAAATAATGTATCCTCATGGTTTCCATTTTTTGCAAGAACAATTTAAGTCCCATTGAATGTCCACATGTAGCTCTTTCCAACTCTCATTCTAGTTTTTCTCCATCAATCACTCAACTTCCTTTCACTCATAAGGGCTGGAGAACGACCCCTGTTTCCAGTTGTGATGTGCATGCAGATTTGGGTCTGCTTCTTTCAAGGGCCTTGATGGGGCAACTTCCGAATAAAAACTGGTGCAGATATAATGCTAGCTGCCTGCAAACCATGGTTTGAAAACTATAAGCCTGCCTTGGGGACATATGAGCTCCCTCTTTTTCTCTCTGTTCATTGCCCTCCTTTCTCTTGTAGGTGTTTACTATAATTTAGTTACACATGCACCTACACTAACCATTGTTAATGGTAAGCTGAAAATCTTCAAACCACGGTTTCAACCTTTGGTTCACGAGGGAGCCAAGATTAGCACTGACCATGGTAGGTGTTATTCATATGCAACTCTAAACCATAGCATGGCTCAAAGCCCTGCTTCTATGTCAATGTGCTCTTTCATCCTTCTCCTAACTCACCATGCTTACAGCAATTGTCTGATGTGGGGGGGGCATGGCTTTGAGGCATATGCTCTTATAGGTGCTGCTCTTATAGGTGCTGTACCTGGCTACAGCACCCACACATTGTCAGAAGTCCCAAGAGGGCTTTTGACAAAGAAAGGAATAAAGGAAGGGGGGAGCGCCAGCTGCAGGTTGCTGGGGGTCCTGGGAAAAAGTTCAACATTGGGTTCAAAAAGCACCCCCACGGCACTCGCACCCAACCCCTGATGGTGCTTTGAACACTGCCACTGGCACTAGTGGATTATAGATTGCCACATTTTATATCATGAGCCCTCTTTGGGCAGGGAACCATTTAGTTAAACGGGCAGCGCAATCCTGAGTGGCGGCGCACCTAAGGCGGCTGCTATATCCTAGCCAGGATTGGAGCTGGAGCACTCCTCAGGAGAAACGTTTGTCCCTATCCCCCAGGTAGAGCCCAGGTAGGGAACGTTTGTCCCTATCCCCCAGGTAGAGCCCGAGCAGGCCCAATGGGCCTCCTCGGATGTGCGCCGGCAAAATGGCCAGCACAAATTCAAGGTGCCACTGGGGGATAGGATGTGACGATCCCTCCCCTGTCCTTGGCCTGGCTGGCCAATTGCCCCCTCCCTTTCCACCCCAGTCCTCCTTCCCCACGCCCCTGCCCCGACCGGCGCAGAACCTACCTGTGTCCGCCGGCGGTGGCTGCAGCCCCGGGTGGAGTGAGCAGTGCCAGCCTCTCTGCAGGCGCTGCTTACTCGCCTGGTGTCGAAAATGTGCCTTACAGCATGTTTACGATACCTGGTACCGGCGGAGCCATTGCTCCACCACCGCATTTCTACACAGGATTGCACCATAAGTCCCCTACCTACATACCAGTTTGGTTCTATATGTAATTTGAAACGTGCAGAAGTTGAAACAGCTGGTTATTGCCAGCCCAGCTACTGTGCCTGCGAAAAGCATCCCCAAGGGACATACTGCACCTGCGCAAAAAGTGCTGACGCAGCCATCTGTAACTCAGACATCTATAACTCGGGGAGCCAGTGTATTTGATTTAAACACTTTGTGATTTTTTTTCTTGAAAAGCGGTATAATAATAATAATAATAATAATAATAAATAACCAGTATTTATATACTGCCTTTTTGAATTTCATTCAAATTTCATTTCATTGAATTTCTCCTCTGACTTTAATTCAAAGGCGGTTTACACAGGTAGGCTTTCTAAACTCCGAGGGGTTTTTACAATACAATATGTTCTAGTCTTGCACGGTATATGAATACTCTTAATAAATAAAGTACTGAGAGTACCGAGAGTTCAGGAGTTGGCCCAGCCAGGTGGGCTGTCTGATGGGTGTGGGCCCTCTGATGAGGTCAACTCCTGACGTCACCCCTGCAGGGGAAACTGCACATTCTTGAGACTGGTTCTTGATTTGTAAACCCATGATTTGCAGGGAGCCACCATTATATCTGCACTGGATCAGAAAAGTAGTTTTAGTATGGCAGACAAGACAGACCAGAAATCAGCCATAATTTTGCCTAGGGTTTGCACCTAACTAGTTTTAAACCAAGTTGTGTGTTTGTGTGAAAGTGGTGGTTCCCACTCTGGTACTGATTATTATTTAATTAAGGCAATGGCACTTTTAAAATTGCACAAATCTTTGAAATCAGAGGAGCTTAAGCAGACATAATTGGACACAGCATGGCAGTCCAAGCCTTTGATTGAGCATAAAGAACGTTTATACAGCTTGTGAAGAGGGAATTGTACAGAAAATTAAACCTCTGTCGTACCCTTATATCATCTGCCAGCGCTTTTCCCGGCCCAAAGTTTCCTCTTCCTTTCCAGGGCGCTTCTCATGCCCATAAAAATTTTGCAAGTTCCTGCAGTGCTGAATGGGTCTGTCCACTAAAACTAAAGGGGGGAAAAAAGTACTGAACTGCATGTCTGGGAAATCTGTTTTTATGATTGTGGGAAGACGGCTTTAGACCAAGAAGAAGCACATGTACTGTACTTTTAAAAAGTCTTTACTTCAGCAGAGTGTAGACGTCTGTATCTGCACGTAACTTTACAGAAACAATGAGGATATGTGTTTGAATAGAACATTTATACTGTATAGCAAACAGTATGTTAGATGGTTCAAGTCATTTTATACTTATGTAACAAGGTAAAGACTTGCTTGTCTGCAAGTCCCACCTTTCCACCACTGGATGAACTCCTGGGGTATCATGGAATGTTCACTAACTTTCCAACTTCTGAAGGTGGAGGATCAGTCCGTATAATGTTAAAAATATAGTTTCTGTGAAGGAAGTACAGTACCATTTTATTTGTTTAACAGCCCAATCCTGCGTAGGATGCATCAACCAGCCTAAACGGTTGGCCACTGCATCCTAAGCAGGATGTGACTCATGCCAACGGAGCTGGGGAACACCTGAGGGGAAAGGGACATTCGTCCCTTTCCACTAGTGTAAGTCCCAGCAACCCCAATGGGACTCCCGGATGTGCACCAGCTATTTTGCTAGTGCATGTCCGGGAACGCCGTGTAAGGCCGGCCAGGCCCGGGAAGGGGGTTAGGATATCAGTGGAGTGCACTGCCGATATCCCCACGCCCCTCTCTGGCCTGGCTGGCCAATCGCCCCTCCCCTGTCACCCCGACCCACCCTCCTGCCACCTGCGTCCGGTGGCACAGGTGTCCTCCGGTGGCGGAGTGAGTGGCACTGGTCTCAGCGCCGCTTACTCTACAGGTGCTGTGAAATTGCTTTATGGCACTTTCACGACACCCTAGGCCAGCGGAGCGCATGCTCTGCTGGCCTTAATTCGCGCAGGATTGCGCAATAAGAAATGTATAGCCTCCTTACCATACAGAGTCTCCACATCAGTGTATAAAATAAAATTAAAACACAAACAGAATATTTTAAAATATCCGTTAAAATATTATCACATCTCAAAATCAGCTAAGAAATTAGCAGCATCATTACATGAAAATGAAATGTAATGAAATCAATACAGCAATAAGTTCAGCAGTTCAAGAGTAAGTAAAGTTTTCACTTGCACTTCAAAGATATAGGACAGAAAGGTTGTGTGCTGGCGGTGGTGGAGGGCCAAGGGAGCTGGGGAAGCCTGGGGAGAGGGCAAGGGTGAGGAGCAAGTCTGTATTTCACATATAGGTGACTTTGAAATACATAGCCACCCCAGCGAGAATTTGAGCTGCTTTTAATCATTGTTAGCTTTGCATTTGCCCTTATCACAATGATTGAGGATCAGCTAATTCCTATTTTAGAGATATGGAATTGGGAGGCTAAGAGAGAATGTGCATGAATGACAGTACACCTATGAGGAGAATCTATTAGTCTTCCACCTGTTTGAGTACTTAGTCTGTCTCTCTCTTGCCTCTCCCCAACCTCCACCCTTCTTGGAAATAAATGTTTCCATGAAATGTTACTGGCTGCCTTCCAGAAGCATATAAGCCCTAGGCCCCTGACATGCACTCAGATTTGAATTTCATAGGGCACTGGAATCATGACTATCAAGGCTATAAAAACATGAGTGTCTCTAGGAAAGAGGGCTGTAAATTCTTCAGAAGTCCCACCAGGAGTGTTAAATCTTTCTTTCTTTTCCTGGGGCTCCATGAAAGAGGCTCTGCAATAAATTTGGGGGCTTGCACATGTCAGCAATACCAGCTACTAAAGCAATTATTTTTGGTCTAGCAAATGCTGCCAGGCCCTTGAAGATATTATGGTACAAGTTAATAAAAAACATGGGTTGTATTGATCCTCACCTTCATTTTTAACACAAATGGCCACACCACTTAATTTTTGGCTTCATCATCATAATTGACAACAAAGGTGACTAACAGCGCAATCCTAACCAACTTTCCAGTGCCGGTGCAACTGCAATGCAGCCTCAAGGTAAAGGAACAAATGCTCCCCCACTGTGAAGAGGCTTCCATGACTGCCCCTGCACTGCAAAATGCAGTGTGCTCCCTGTCGGCACAGCTACACCGGCGCTGGGAAGTTGGTTAGGATTGCGCTGTAAGAAAAAGAATTACAGCACAATCCTATGCATGACTTCTCAAAAGTAAGTTTCATTGAATTCAGTGAAACTTACTCCCAGGCAAGTGTGTATATGATTGTAGCCTTTTTATATCACAAAGGTGAGAAAATGTAGTCCCCTTGAATGACCAGAATTTAAAAAGCAATTTATGGATAACAATAAGGAGAAAGAGGAAGGAGGAAATTTCTCCCGAATGTGAAATGCTAAAAATAGCTAAGATTTTCTGCTCCCCAAAAACTTATAAACGTAAATTTCACTTTTCTTTCATAAAAGCCATTGTTATAAATTCTCCTTGTGCAAGAGCCTATACAGTATATTTTCATGGCCATCACTGCTTTCCACTCAAGAGAAAACAGAAGAACTGAAGTCAACATGTCTTGGCATATAGACATTGTGATTTAACCCCAGGTCAGTGACGTTGATTTAGCCAGGAGCATCTACTGTTCACAAAGGGGTTCAAAATGTGTAGAGACGAACATCTACATTAAAACTATAGCTGGCCATCATAGTTGCTTCACGTTGCCTGAGATGACAGACCTTGTGCTCTGTCTTGCCTTTGGCTGCTCTGTGATTTGTTCTGCCTTGAACTAACAGTAATCATGTATTAAGATACATCTGTTTCTGCACTTTTACCAATATGATTTCTTTTAAGGTTTGCGCAAGGTTTCATTTAAAGGCCAAAACAGGTATACCGTAGTGAACTAACCCAGAGGACTGAGGACAAACATGATGATTGTAAAGCAGTGATTGTAAATCAGTGAGAGGAGGACATGCATGCCCAAAGGCAGTCTTATTTCAAACCCTAGTGTTGAAGTGAGTTCCCAAACTATAAGTGATGCAGGAGCACACTGATTGAGTGCCCTTGCCGGGAGAAAGGTGGGATACAAATTCTTTAAATAAATAAATTGCTGGCAAATCTTGCCATTTGTTGCTCGGTTTTTATTTTTACTTTATTTCACACACACACACACACACACACACACACACACACACACACACACACACAAAGCCCTGGTAAAATGGGCTTTGATTTTTAGTGGCGCAGCAGGACAGAGAGAGGTGTTGTTTCGCCCATATCTCCCTCCTGCACTGTTGTTACTCAACAGAAATCACAGACACACAGAGGTACCTGTATTTTTTTCCTCAGCAGAGCTAATTTAGGAAGGAAAACTGAGATTTTGGAAATGGCATGATTGGAGGAAGGTTTAAACATCCCCCCCCCATAGAGCCCCACACCTATTTTAAAGTGAAAACAAATGTTGGGAGATCTCTCTGATCATGGATCTCCTAGTCTACTCTGGTCTTCATAAGCTCAGTGTTTATATTGCAGCTCTCTACGCCAACACAACGTGGCACAATTCCTTTACTTCTTGAGGCAGAAGGCACCATACAGTCTCACCCCATGTGAGGCAGGTGGAAAAGCCTGACCTAGGCAAGGGATTTGAGATTTATTCATCTCAACATTCTGTACAGGCCAAGTAGGTTGCCAACTGTTTAACCTGTAGCTATGCCTTTAACAAGGCCAGCGGGTGGCGCAGTGGGTTAAACCGCTGAACCATAAGCTGTCGATCGAAAGGTCGGCAGTTCGATTCCCGCGACGGGGTGAGCGCTCGTTGCTTGGCCAGCTCCTGCCAACCTAGCAGTTCCAAAGCATGTCAATGCGAGTAGATAAATAGGTACTGCTTGCGGGAAGGTAAACAGCGCTCCGTGTTCCAGCTGCATGCTACGCGCTGCGGCAAGGAGAGTCATGCCGGCCACATGACCACGGAGGTGTCTTCGGACAACACTGGCTCTTCGGCTTTGAAATGGAGATGAACACCACACCCTAGAGTCGGACACGACTGGACTTAATTGTCAGGGGATACCTTTACCTTTTTATGCCTTTAACAGTAACTTGATATATGTACATTGACAAGGAGGGATATAGCTTATCTCCATGCTGTGAAAAGCTATATCTGATTATTTCTGCATATCCAGTTCCTGTTAAAAGCACAACAGTAGTCTGGACTAGGATATATTTTTTTTCCTAGTCATCGGCAACCCTAGCACTCAGGCCTTGATGAAGAAAAGTCTCTGCAGCCCAGAAGCCATGTTAATGCTCCCACCATCTTCACTGACATGGCCACTGTAATACCAGTATTTGCTGCTGCAAGTTTGTAAAATGATACCACAAGAGACGAAAGGGTGGAACACAAGGGTGGAACACGCAGCTCTTAGTGGGAGTCATCTTAAAATGGCTACTGCCTTAGGTTTCAGTTTCCTGCTGGTGTCCTCAGAACTGCTTCCTTCCATGCACCCACTCAGAAAACATGTTGGTTCCTATTAGCATTGCATCCACCAAAGCAGTTCCAGCCAATAGCCAGGGGTGGCCTTGCCATGAAGTGACCTGAAATAGTTGCGTGGAGTGGCAGCAAATGGGCAAGCCTCCAGCCCTGTCCACCACCCTCTCCAAGCTACAGCTCTACTGGCTGCTCTGATTCTCTTCCAACTTGCTGGCAGCAAGTCGGAAGAGGATTGCAGAAGTGATTCCAGTGCTGATGGAGAAGTGAGGAAAAAAAACTGCTGGTGCACCTACCGTGTTTCCCCAAAAATAAGACAGTGCCTTATATTAATTTTGACTCCAAAAAATGCAGTAGGTCTTATTTTCAGGGAGGTCTTATTTTCCCAAACTGTGGCGCGACCCCCTGGCACCCCCATGACCCCCCCAGCACTTACTTTGACCGATTTAAGCTTCGTTCTTTCCCGAGGGTGCAAGGCTCTGCAAGGCCTGTACTCGAGTCCTCCACCATGGAGACGACATGCTAGAGAGACTCTGCAAGGTTGCAGCCTCCTTGCAGGCCTCTCTAGCACGTTGTCTCTATGGTGGACTCAAGTGCAGGCCTTGCAGAGCCTTGTACCCTCGGGAAAGAACGAAGCTTAAATCGGTCAAAGTAAGTCCCGGGGTGGGGTGGGGGGTCGCGTCTCTGGCTGATGATTCTAGCTAGGTCTTACTTTCTGGGAGGACTTATATTGACGAGTGCCAGCAAAAATCATGCAAAAATGACAGTAGGTAGTCACTGTCTAGGGAAACAGGGTAGTAGGCAGAAAGAGGAAATCTGGAGTCTGCCTCCTTTCCTTTCCCTTTATTTTCCAACAGTGCGACATGCAGCGTCCCTGCTCCATGCTGCTTCTGTTTGCAATGAGCATGAGTCCCCTACATGAGAACCCAGGGGATGCTGGGTTCTCGTTCATTTCAAAGAAAAGTAGCATGGAACAAGGAGGCTGCACTCTGCTCTGTGTATAAAGGAAAGTGGGCGTGCCTGCTCATTTGTCCACTTGCCCTCTCCCCATGAGTGCACATGAGTGTACAAATGCCCAGAGGCAGCATTTTTTGGGGGGGATTCAGGAAGTGCATGCATGTCCCCCCCCCAATAGCGTCTCTCCTCCAGAATGGATCCTTCCTATCTCGTCATGATAGGCTAATGTGCCTCCATTTAGTTTGGCCTTGACAGGGCTGTGCTCAGGGTCCATGGCTGGAATAGCAGAAGGCCAGCAGTGATGGTCATTTGCCAGATTGTGTGATGGAAAGAGACCTGCACAACACCTGCCTCGCTTTAGCCTGAACTAGAACAGCAAGCAAACACACTGTTGTTGTTCAGTCATTAAGTCATGTCCGACCCTTCGTGATCCCATGAACCATATCCCGCCAGGCCTTCCTGCTCCACTATCTTCCTGAGTTCGCTCATTTTCATGTTCGTTGCATCGGTGATGCTGTCTAACCATCTCATCCTTTGCCTTCCCCTTCTCCTTTTGCCTTCAATTTTTCCCAGCATCAGAGTCTTCTCCAGAGAGTCCTCTCTTCGCATTAGGTGGCCAAAATATTTGAGCTTCAGCCTCAGTACCTGTCCTTCCAGGAAACAGTCAGGGTTGATTTCATTTAGAATTGACTGATTTGATCTCCTAGCAGTCCAAGGGACTCTCAGGAGTCTTCTCCAGCACCACAGTTCGAAAGCATCTATTCTTCGGCGCTCAGCCTTCCTTATGGTCCAACTCTCGCAACCATACATTGCTACTGGGAACACCATCGCCCTGACTATACAAACTTTTGTTGGCATGGTGATATCTCTGCTTTTTATTATGCTGTCTAAGTTTGCCATAGCTTTCCTTCCAAGGAGTAAGCGTCTTTTAATTTCATGGCTGCTGTCTCCGTCTGCAGTGATCTTGGAACCCAAAAAAGTAAAACCCAAAAAAGTAAAACGCACTGTACATGTCAGCAAGAAATTGGACTCTTGACAGCAGGACTTATTTGTTCTCTCTCCTCTTTCACTTGCTAAACATCAAACCTCACTTCAAAAGAGTTCTGCAGCAGTTTTCCATCTCCCCACTTAGGGCATTCAAGAAGTGTGATTACAGTATTCGCTGGGTATAAAAGGGCCATCAATATTAATTTTCTCGCTTTCTAATCAACATATGGCGTTTTCAGGATGGTCTTAGCACTGCAAACATGTACCTGCAAAAATGCTTTCTTTGCACTCTGCAGGACTTTCTGCTTGATCAGGCAAAATATGAATCTGGCACATTTTGGCCTGTACGTTTGTACAGCACTTCTGTACAGTCTCTTTTCACTGGATCATGAGATCATCTTGTCCCTGCATAATGTATGGACGATGTATACACTGGCTGCTGTTTGTGCAGGTGCTGAGCTCACATGCAAGCAACTCACCCAGGCCTGTACATTATAACATGGTGGGACTAGGAGCAAGACTTTGATGAATCTATGAGCTATGTACGTACACATGTGCGTACACACACCACACACACACAGGCGGTGGTTCACATTCAAGATGTTACATGCAGGGTGGGAGAGGAAATGAGGCACAGGCTTGCTCCACACTATGGGCACATGCACACAGTTTTAAGAAGAAAAACCCTGACTAGCTACCCTGTTTCCCTTAAAATAAGACCTCCCCTGAAAATAAGACCTACTGCATTTTTGGAGCCAAAATTAATATAAGACCCTGTCTTATTTTCGGGGAAACAGGGTATGTACTTGAGTGTAGGAGACTGGAGTACACAGCTTCATTTCACAGTTTCTTTTAGCCTCCTTGCAACTTGGGCACAGAGTTCTGCTTTAGTGTTTTGTTTTGTTTTAATTGGGCTGCTTTCAATTTTCCTTCCAGACTTGGCAGCTTTATATATAACCTCTTTTCCCCTTAAAATACCAAATCTGTTTCTTTCCCCTCTTCATGTCACTCAATACCACGTACTGACGCACACTTATGCATGTGTTGGCTGAAAGTGCTGGGTACTGGCACTATTCAGTTCAAACCAACTTCATCTGTGTTTAGCGTAGCCTGCGTCTGGCACTGTGTGACACGTATGGATGTTATTGCACAGGACCGAGTAAATATTATGGGAAAATAAGCAGATTTGGTGTGCTAAAAGGTACGTGCAAATCGACTGGCCTCTCTGTTGATAACTCCAGCAAATGGGTATTTAGATGTTAAAGAAATGGTGTTTCCACAAAGGCAGGTTTCTGACTACCTCGTCTGATCCCAACACCACCACACTTGCAAACACCAGATGTCAGTGACTTATGGCCACTCCTGACCTTGGGTTGACTTTGAAACAGTAACCCAGATGTGAAAGCGCCAATAGAAAGTGCCTCTCTTAACGACATGAGACTCAGCTCAACTCTGAACACTGGGTTTCAGCATTTCTATTTGTTTTCTTACTTGAGAAGCTCAGGGCTTTAAAGCTCACCCTTGAAAGCAATGCATTTCTAATCACATAAAAGTGTCTATGAGCTGAAGAGGCAATGAGCACTTTAATCTTTGCATATCCCTTTCTTCCTCCAAGCATCTCTCCCCCTCCTCTCTCTCTCACACATACACTCACACACACGCACACACACAAAACTCACCTCCCTCCATCTTCTATACTATAGCATAATACAAGAGAACAGGGAAAGGAGAAGAGGAAGGCTGCCCACCCGCCCCCATGCTGAGCCCGGGCAGACTTTGTGAGAAAGCTCCTCCATCTGCAGCCCAGCCTGGTGGGAGTCAATTAATTCTGAATAACCTAAACCGACAGAGGTATTTGCATTCACAACCTGACTGATGACCGTATAAAATTGATTTATGAATTGAAGTGCTTCTCCACCCCTTATCCCCGATTCAGGCCATAATTGATTATATGTGCTGCAGCAAAATTAAAGAAAAGAAAAAAATTTAAAAGAAAAGAAAAAAGAGAGGCCCCACAGGCATTGCCCTGTATTCTCAGGGTTCCCCAGGATTAGCCGTTCTATTCATCACTTATCATTTTTTATTTTAAAAGATGCTTCCCATCCCCTCCGTTGCTGGCCAACCTTGGCTTCATGAGTCGCCTCCCACTTTAAGGTGCAACTCCATACAAAATAAGAATTAAAGGGAAGGCCTGGTGCAGTGGTGAGAGCAACTTTACTGATTTACACAATGGGAATCTTCTTAAATATTAATGGACATATAATAGTTTTGGAGTGTGTATCAGAAGAGATACCCATTTCCCCTCAAAGTCCTACAATTATAGCATGTAATATTTAGACAGTGTCAGGTGCTGCACAGACAAAGCACTGCCCTAGTCAGAGGGCTCCTTCTTGAACCCACTACTAGGCTAGGAAAAGATCCCACAGGAAGACAGTATTTTCAGCAGTGACTGTGGTGGAGGATCATCATTGCATGTATCTCTTACATAATTTAAGCTTATACAAAAATTGTCTCACCTCTTGCAATCCATAGCCCTTTGGCTCCACTGTTTTCATGTGTTGTTGTTGTTTTTTCTCTATACCCAATTATACACATCTGTCAACTGAGGATAATGCTTCACACATTTGATGAAGTGTAAAGCTTATGCTGCTACTGGGTCCCTTAAAAGCTTAGCCGCCTTGGGTCCCTTCGGGGAGAAAGGCGGGATATAAATATTGTAAATAAATAAATAAAATACTGTACAGTATATTTGTTGGTCATTAAGGTGCCACAAGGCTCTTTTGCCCTGAGTTGCATAAACTCATGGTGCACATCTGTATACGAGATCACACAACACTTCAGTCTCTTTTTATACCACATGAACTGGATCAAGGCAGCACAGATCTGGCAAAGCACGCAATAGGGGATGCAGGTTTGGCCCACACACACAGCACTGTCATTCATTATATTATGTTTTAGTGGGGATGTTCCAAAGCAGCACAAAAAACACAGTGACCTTGTTCACACAAACAGCAGATGAGGTGGCAAAACTGTTCCTGGACTGTACCACTTCAGTCTGCAGGTTGTCAGTCGTATATGGTTGAATGCTTTCCATGGGGTAAAGCATCTCTCTCTCTCTCTCTCTCTCTCTCTCTCTCTCTCTCTGTGTGCACATGCAAACTAATATTTCAAGAAGGCTAAGCTAGAACCCTGATTCTAGCTGATTTTCTATGCTATGTTTTTTCCCCCTTTTCAACAACGTGATTCCCCCTCCACCTGCAGTTTGAAGTGAATTATTCCAGGAACAGTTTCAGTTCTCTCACCTGTTATTTAGGAGAACAGCCAGACCCTGTGGCTGTATAGTTTCACTGACTTTCAGATGCCTTCATTGTGGACATGGGAGATCATCTGCAACTTACATCAAATTAAGCTCACGCTAATAGACAACACCCTAATAAGGAGAGAACAAAGATGAAAAGGGACTGGGCTCCTGTCCCTTTAATAGTCAGCTAGAAGAAAGAATTTCAGCAGGTGCAGCTTTTCTCATCCTTGCAAGACAACAACCTACGTCTGCTGAAATTCCCTCTTCTGCATAACTGTTATAGAGATCCTGGCTTCCTTCATGACTTGCTAGTTGCCATATTGCAAGGTGAGAATCTAGTTTTTCTCACTGGGGATATAGTGGTGTGTAACTGTTCAAACAAAGGATGTGATCTACAACAGTTCTTCCATTCCTGTATCCTAGTGGCTAAACCCCAAAGTAGCATGGGAAGTTGGGGTGCTTGCTTGTTCACTCCAATGCTAAACCCTGTGTTTTATCTGCCTGTTTATGAACAATTGTTTTGCATCTATGGAACCGTCAGGTGGATTTTCTGCAATGTAGAGTCTTCTAGTGAGTGGATACCTACTAGTAACTGAGTGCTTCTGCTTGTTCTCGAGCTTGTGGGACCCATGACTCCTGACATTTGCTGTGTGAACACCTCAGAGGCTAGCCTATTTTGGGGTAGCTCTGGATTTCTGGAGGTTTACCCTGTAGTTCAGGAGTGAACCAGCTCTCTTCCTGGCAGGTGGGACAGTGACAGAGAGATGCATCTCTGTGTGATGTGTGAGAATAAGAACAGATCTCTATTTTGAAAAAAGCAGATTTATTTTTTTAAATGAATTGATTATCTCAGCACATTTTAGTCTTAATTTGAAGAATCTTCCACTCTTGTTCATTGAGAATAAAACGAAACTTCAGGCCAAAATTGTTCTTTGTGAAGGGGGAACTATTAACTGAAATAATTACTGTAACAGCAAGGAAAAATTTGTGTCTCTGCTCCCCAGCCCAAATCTCAGTTATTATTTTTAAATGTCTGAAGAAAAAGGTTGTCACCTGGAGGGGATGTTCAACCAGTGAGGTCTGTTAGAAAATTACCCTCTGTCAGCAGAATAGTCTGTATTATAGACAGTTTTGAACTGGAAGAGTGTAAGGGGGGGGCAGGGAGAGAAACTAGCTAGAGCTGTTTTCTTCAGATTTCACAAACTTTAAATGGAAATTCCATCTGTTTCTTCCTTATGGTGCCATAGTCCCACACTGAGACACTACGGGTGAGCGACAAGGAGTGTGCATCATGTATTGTTTCTTAATTTTAGAGAATAAAGTTTCCCAGAAATCATTTGCCTCTTAGTCCCCTCGTCCCCTATCTCTGTAACAAAACTACCCAGAAAAAAAGTTTAAAAGACATTCTTTATTTCCCCCACAGCTGCCCTCTGAGCCCCCTCCCTCCTCCTTGCTCCAGTGCATGCTGGGTAATGCCATGTATTCTTAGACTCCCAATGGCCCCCATTACTGTCAATTAGTTACGGAATGCTACTGGGATTCATGCCTGACAGCTCCGGCAAAGCAGGAGAAATGGGCTCAGTAGGGAGCAAGGGGCCTGCTTTTTTTCTTCCAGAAGAAATACCTTTCTCAGCAAGGCTTTTTAATGGCCTCCCCTGCCCCCCATCTACACACATCCATACATATGTGTGTGCGCATATTGTGCTCGATTGTGAGAACTCTTAGTACAGGAGACTCTGAGAAAGTTGACCTGCTGAAATAAAAGTCCTTTAAAGCATGGCATTTTCTATTCTGTGGCCACCCTGGTAAGGAGCTCTTGTTACAAATACATCATCCTAAACTACCTGGGTGTATAACGTTTCTCTCTTTCAGCTTCCATGCTTCTTTTCCAAAGAAAAGGACAGAAAGAATGGTCTGTGACAAGTTATATGGACTGGAGAGGAAAGCTTTTTGGTACTGACGACAGCACACCTGCTGTCTTGCAGATCTGCATGCTCTTTGGGTGCCTTTCCTTTCCTAAGGCTGCCATCCTATGCATACCTTCCTGGGAATAAGTCCCATTGAACACAGTGGGACCGACTTCTGACTGAGTAAACATGCATAGGATTGCACTGTAACAATGCATATCCAAAGCCCTGCTGAAGTCATGATGATGCACGATGCACCAAGGCTTCTACAGCTAGCATTTGAAACAATCTTGTAGCTTGGTTTATTTTGCATGGGAACAGCCAGTGCTGGGGCAACAATTTGCTGCGAACTCTGGATTAAAGCCCCGCACTGGCCCTGTACAGCACCCGTTTGCCCCCGATGATGCATTGGGTTCTACCACAGTCATTGGAACTGAGGGTTGGGCCTGGGTTAGGGTTAGGGCAGGTGGGCCTTCTGATGGATGTAGATCCACCTCTGTGAACAGCTGACACTGACACGCCTTGTGTCAGTCTATTCTCTATTTTAAGCAATACAGCCTCTTCTACATAGTACTGTATATGCTGCTATATTTTGTTTCCATTTTGAAAGAGTTTTGCAGACACAGGCCCCACACCCTCTGTTGGCAGGAATTTGCAGAGCCCTCCTAACGGAACCCCCCCCCCTCCCCAGAGTTTTGGGAGCATTCAGGTGTTGTTTTGGCTAAAGGAAGCTACCCAAGTGCTGATTTTGGCACTCTAACATCTGGAATACATCATTTGCTATCTTATGTTTCGGGAATGTCTGCATCAGAAATGTAGACCAGTTTAACTTGCTTACCCACCCTCCCATATCCTTGTACGTTTAGGGCTGTGACAAGGAGGTTAGTGCTTTCATCAGTTAGTTCTTAGCACTCTCACAAAACAACAGTTACTAAAGACCAAACCACACAGGATGCAAGGGATTTTAAAAATAAAACAAAAACACAGGTGAACACAAATGTGATCAGAATGTGATTTTCCTGATCTAACCCCCCCTCCCAAGCAGCTATTAAGTCCCAAAAGAGAAAACATGCAGGTACCTGTATTTTTCCCATCCACACGCCAATCACCTTGAAAAGGGGTGAAGTTAAACACTCCTCCCCCAGCACTGGTGCCCTGATGCAATTCAAAGCTCTTTTGCCCATTTTAAAGTTTTTAAAAAAGTGGGGAGATCTAATCATCATTCATAGATCACTTGCATCAGATGCAGTTTGGCCCTGACTTTTTTTTAAGGAAAATCATGATAGACTAATAATGTCAGAACTGTTAATGTGTACAATGACAAGGTGCAAAAGAAGATATAGGACATCTGCACTTTGAATAGTGGAACGGAAGAGCAAATTTTGCCTGAAGTTACAGCTCTGCTCAACCTGGCATGACAAGGTGCACCTGCTGAAGTTTCTGCTTCAGTGCAACAAAGCAGTGTTTCCCAAACTTCTAACAGTGGCCCAGAATTTTGCCGTACTATACTAAAATTGGAGGCATGCTTCCATCATACACCCCAAAAGAGCATGAGAGAGTTCTCTTCGTAAGTCACTGTCTTTGTGGACCAAGTTAGGTGTGATGCGAGATATTTTTTTTTTTACACAAATTCAGAACAGCCATGGGTAGAGGTGTTTGAAAATGGTAAATACGAAATAAAAACACATAACACCGCTTTCTGCTAAAAAATCTGAGAAAAATAAAATAAAACCGTGTCATTCTTCATCTGCTGATACCTATACCACCCATCTAGTACACTTTTAAAGCCTTTAGAATTGATAAAACTGGGAAAAATTGGTATAAAAACACATAACACTGCTTTCTGCTATTTCATTTTGGCTAAACATCGAAATCTACAAAGAAATAAAACCATTTTCAAACACCTCTACCCATGGGGAGATTGCTGAATCTAGGATCGTGGCACTGGAGAGGAGTTTAATTCTCCCCTTCATGATGTTTTCCATATTGAAATCTATTTTTCTCCCCGCTTCTGCAGAAGTTGCTATTTTCCCTTGCTGTGAAAAACTTCCAGGTGTTAACTTGCTTCTCACTGGGCAAATAGCAGGGTTTTTTTTTTTGGGGGGGGGGTGCATGGAATTTTAAACTGGAAAATGGCACAGGTACCTCTACCTCTCCATTTCAGTCTCAATCCAGTTCAGTTCCCACTACACCTGCCATTTTTTGTAAACCATGAACAGTCTCCCATATCATGATCATGTGAAACTGCCTTGTAAGAAGGCAGGAAGGAGGGAAACCCAGAGCAGTGATAGATAGAACAGTTGGTTCTCCTATATTTGATAGAATAGAACAGTTGGTTCTCCTTCTCCAACATTTGATCTTAAAGGGAGAAAATTGGTGTTTCTAGTGGAGGCTGATTGGAAGAAGGCAAGCCTAGAGGACTATATACAGTGACACAGTGGTTAAGCTCCTCTGTGGAGGCAGTGGTGTCGTTATGCTGCCCCCCCTCGTGACGTCACCACCGGAAGTGACATCACCACTGCCGCTGCTGCAAATCCATTCAGAGACACAAGGCGGGAGGGTGGGCCAAACCCGTCACCTTCTCCGCTGCAAAAATGACGTGGTTTCCCCCCCCCCCGCCGCTTTGTCACCTCCCACTTGTTGCCCACCCCCACCCCCCGGTGATGCTTCTGTGTGGAGGGATACTTTGGTCTCACAAGCACCATTAATTCCTTTAGTCATTTTTTTTTTAATGGCACACTAGCATAAGAGTGTAAGAAGAGCCACCTAAGCTACTAACCATCATCACATCTTGTGGCAGTGAATTCAATAAGTTAATTCTGTGTCATGGCTTTATTTTGCCTGAAAATCAGTTTAGCTGAGCAACTCAGTTCTAATATCATGAGAGGGGAAGAAAAATGGGTTTTTGATTGTTTTCTAAGTGTGCGTACATGGCAATTCTTGTGTCCCTTCTCTTGAAGTTAAATCTTTTGGGGTCAGGGGAAGATGCTATTTGACTCTAGCACACATGTTCATGAGCACTCACTAAGGCATCCTGTAGTAGATAGCCTGACATTTCACATGCTACACCTTGTGATTTTCACTTTAGATCGTTTGAGCATATCACAGCTGTGTTTTTCTAGTACACTGTACATCATTATCCCAAAGGACAACCACTCTCTCTTCTTTTGACTCATATCTATGACCAGGCCCAAACTCCCTAATTCTTTCCTGATTGTCTAAACTTAAGCTCCCATTCAGCTTCCTTTTTGCACAAATACCACCATTGGAGACCCCCTTCCCTTACCAGGCAATCAATTCATTATTCCTGCCCTGGGTATTCTAAAGCTGATATGGGTCTTTGCTGTCAATCAATATGGTTTTATAGGGAGGGTCTGGCAGGAATTATCAGAACTAAAATCATGCTATGAGTTTAGGAGGTTCCTCTCTCCAGGGCACTGTAAAGAACTGAAGAATAGTTTGAAACCATTTAAGTCAAATACTTTGCTGGGGGAAGCTGTTGAAGAGGAAACAGCTCACTCTGTCCCTAATAGGATCCCCTCATTGCACTATTCTCTCCTTTAGGCTTCATTCCTATCCTCACTTACCTGGGAGTAAGCCCCATTTATAATGGGACTTACTATTGAGTAGACATGTACATGTATAGGATTGGGCTCAGGGTGTTATCGACCCTGATAATATTTATATTGAAGAGCCCATGCATGCATGCATATACTGTGTACGTATGTACACACACACACACACACACACACACACACACACACATCTAGATGATGTTGAGTTGCATGCCCTCTAGCACCATTTTAAAAATTCTTTATTTACTTTAAAAAATGACTTTCAAATCAAATGCCCAAAATGATTTACAAATCTTTTGTAAAAAACAAAAAGTTTAAAGGTTTTCTAGACACATATTTAGCTAGGAGGGTCCTGGTGATGGAGGAGAGAAATACAACACTCATGCCATAATGTTGACTGCACCACTGCCAGATTTTCCATAGTGGGGAAATTGCCACTTACCTGCATTTAAACCATCAGCTCAAGTCGCTGTTAAACTACATTTCGTGCGGAAATAAGAAACACTGTTACCCTGATTTCTTTTGCTGTGTGGAAGATGGTTACCTGGAAAAAAATGGCAGCAACTATAGATGGCCAAAAAAAAATAAAAAAAAATGGCAGCCACTATTCACTGCCAAACATTGGGGAGCAGATTAGGTTTTTTACCTTGTCCTGACAGAACCAGTACGCCTTTAACAGCCCAATCTTACCCAGGATTGGGCTGTTGGGAGGAGGGATTTACGACAGCGAAAGAGACTGCCACTGTCGTAAAATGGCTGCCAACGGAGCACACAGTGTTCCGTTAGCGGCCATTTTGGGAGTGCTGTCACAAGAGGCAGCAACGGTCAGTGTCCATCGCCGGTTCCCGCCATGCCTGCTGGACCAGGTAAGGCAGTGGCGGGGGTGGGCGAGGAGTGGGTGAAACTGGGAAGGGGGCAGGAATGGGGAGCAGGGAGACTGTGGGAGTGGGTGGATCCGGCGGCAATAGTGTGTGCTGGATTCTGTCCCCTCTTTTAGCAGCCTCCCCGCCCCTTTCTTCTCCTTGGACTTGCGCCACCTACAGAGCTAGCATAGGTCCAAGGAGACCCATTGCAGAGCGGGAGGCTTACAGAAGGGTAAGAGGAAAACCCCTCCAAAGCCTCCCAATCCACACTGGATACTATGTGTTTTGCGTGTCTGCATCAGTGGGGGGGAGAGGGAGGATATGATTGGGTTCTAACAGCCCAGTCCAGCCTAAGGCCTCAGCGGCACAATTCAGGCACAACTGCAGCCTAAGCGCCTTAGGCTCGAGTTGTGCCTGAATTGTGCCGCAGAGGCCGAATTTGTGCTGCAATTGTGACTGACATAGGACGGGTTAAGGAAAGTTGACCAATTCCGTCCTAAGTTCGGCATAAGAGCTATTCCGTCCTAAGTTTGGCCTAAAAGTGGGCGTGTTGGGGGCGTGTCGGGGGAATGACGGGGGCAGTTACGAATTTGAGTTGGATTTCAGACACTGGCAAGCTCCGACACGCCCCCTCGAGCACAACTGCGGCACAAAATTTAGGTCAACAAAAAAGGTGGACTTAAATTTGAGGAGACCCATAGGAGCCATTTTACCTTACCCACTCCAGCCCTCTCCTGAAAAGTTCTAACACCCTACGCCTGAGTTGTGCCTGAGTTAGGACGGAATAGTTGTGGCATAACTCTGGACATGGACCCAAATAGTTACCCTATCAGCACCCAGCCCCACCCAGCCTCTTTCCCACAAAAGCCCAGCCCCAGCCCTCCACTCTCTCTCTCTCTCTCTCTGAGCACGTGGCGTGGGGTCCTGTCCCCCAGCAGCCACAAAGTGGGACTTTGTCGGTGGAGGGCAAAAATTCACAAACACCCCACTTCTCCTCTCCTCTCTCCTCTCTGCCCCCCTCTAGGGCAGAGAGGGCTGTTCTGGCTGTGGCCAAACTGTTTACAGCTGTGCCTGGGCAGCTGCTTCCATGCCAGTGTTTGCTAACCCATGTCTTTCTCCCAGCCCCTCTCTTCCCCCCCCCCACAGGCAACAACACCAGCAGGTAAGAGCAGGGAACGTGCTGACATGAGTTCTGACTTCTGCCTCTTTGCATATAGAAAAATAGGTAGGATACATGCCTCTTTACCAATGTCTTGTCTCATAGCTGCCTGCAATACCTTCTCTGAAATGCCTCTTTACGAATGTCTTGTCTCATAGCTGCCTGCAATGCCTGCCATGATATGCCTCTTTACCAATGTCTTGTCTCATAGCTGCCTGCAATGCCTGCCATGATATGCCTCTTTACCAATGTCTTGTCTCATAGCTGCCTGCTTTGCCTGCTATGATATATAGGATACATGCCTCTTGACCACTGTTGTGTCTGATTGCTGCCTGTAGTAATGTGAGCACACAATGCCACAAGTGTGGAACTGTTAGCCTTATGTAGGCACCAGCTGTCCCCCCCCCCTTTTCTCCACAGGGTCTACTGACAGGTCAGTATTGCTAGGTTTGCCTTGGTTGTGACCCACATGTTGTGTTGTTGTCTCTCTCTTTGACCCTTTTCCCTTACAGGATCATGCTCACCTTACACCCAGGGAAGGAGCACAGACCATGCTATGTGTGTCACACCTCTCAGCTGTGTTTGATTTCTCTCCCTGCAGGCCTTTGCAACAGGCACACTGGCATTTCTTCAATGGCGATTGCTACCACACACCAGCTGCCATGGAACACCCCCGTGTTTTTTGTCTCCCCAGGAATGTCCACTACCACCTACCTTCCGGGGAGCACCCCTGGGCCTGCAGTCTGGTTGCCCCACGGTCGTCTGCCTCCATGCTGCCAGAGGTCTGGGAGCCTGCCCTGCAACCCTCCTCAGCTGCTGCTGCTGTTCCACCTCCCTGGCTGCCTACTTGCTGTCCCTCCCCTTTCTATGGAGCAGGCTGTGGTTCCACAGGGGAAGAGCCTGCGTCTCCAGGTGCATGGGGCACGCCTGCTGCTGCTGCTACGTTCTGAGTGGCTGCTGTGCCTACCCCTGGCAGCCTCGCCTGGCCATCTCTGCCAATGTTCCAGAACAATAAAGATGCCCTTTGGGCAAAGGCCCCTTGAATGACATGTCCCCAGTGTAACACAAGCATTGCCCCACACACACAGAGACAGCGCCCAGCACACAAGCCCCTGCATGAATCCCATCCAGGGACTGCCACTGCCACTGCCTTCCCAGGGAGACCACAGCAGGGGGGCTGCCAGACCCTCAGGGCTCAGAGGGGAGGGGGAGTTGGGGGGTCTCTCAGGCAGGCAAACAGTGACAGGCGACACGGCGCCCATACTGGATCCGCTCGCATCCGCCACGTCCGTGAAGAGCCCTTTCGGCAACCGGGGCTCTCACCCGCCCTCGGTCCGCCCGTCAACGGCGTCCGTTTCCGCCCGTCAATGGCGTCCGTTTCCGCCCTCGGTCCGCCTGTCAATGGCATCCGTTTCCGCCCTCGGTCTGTCTGCATGAGAGGCGCCCGTTCCTGCATTGCCTTCATCTGCGAAGAGACCCCTGTGTCCCTATTGGTCTCTGCAGACCCCTCTCCCTGTATCCCTCTCCCACCAGCCTTGTTGTCTGTCTGTTTCTGACCCACCCGTGCCCCTCCCCAGCACCCCCTGTCTGTGTGCCTGCCTCCCCTCCCACTCCCTGATGATGGACGCTGGCACCCCCCACCCCGCCAGAGCGCCTGCCGCGAGGCGCCGACGTTGCCCCATCTGGGGGCGTGATGAGCTGCGTGAGCCCTTCCCGCTCGCAGCAGACAAGCCCATGGCATCTCTCGGTCTTGGCCGGGGCATGGAGCAGAAGGCATGCCGGGATGCCTTCTTTGTGGGCATTGCCACGGCCCTGGAGGCCCAGGGCTTCAGGCAGCGCACGGGCATGTCCTGGCAGAGGTGGTTCCAGACTTCATGAGCCCCCCCTTGTGTGTGCCGTTCCTACCCCCTCCTTCCCTTCTCACCCCGCCCCCCATGACTCCCATGTGCAGCCTCAACGTGGCTTGGGGGTGGCTACCCCTTCTGCAGGAGGGAGGGCAGTGGCACTCCCCCCTGCGGCAGGTGGCTAATGCACAGGGTGCCCTGGGGCGGCTGGCACTGGCACAACCTCTGCCCTTCAGCTGACTGTCGCACGCCCAGTGCCTGCTGGCCCACCTGTGGCTGCCCATCTGCTGCGAACGCTGCAGCAGCTGTGGTAGGTGCACACAGACGAGCTCAGGAGGGGGCTCTTCGCTTCCACAAGACGGACACCTCCCCACAGGTGCCTGCCTGCCTCTGCGGTAAGTTTTGCCTCGATCCTGGTCCACTGCTCTTGCCTCCTGCCTAACTCAGGCATAGTTGCAGCCTAACTCAGCCCTATTTTAGACCACAGTTACGCCTCAATTGTGCCTGACTTGTGCTGAGTTAGGCTGGACTGAGCCCTAAGAGTTACATCACTGAACGAAGTTCAGAATTGAAGCTTTTCCCAGCATAGTGATGCAATGATGGGGAAAAACTTCATCTGTTGAATTTCTACCTGCCATACAATTCAAAGGCAAATAGTGACATAAAGGTTTTCTCTGTTTCAAAGCTGAATGTCTCTCTCCCACTTCTGGGCAACAAACTACTAAAACTAGCAGCAACCAGCAGAAGAGGGAAGAAGGAATATATTCACAAGGCTCTTGCCTGGGATGTGTCTCACTAAAAATTAAATATTTGGAGCAGTTTCTGTCTGGAGAAGGAGCAAGAAGAAGAACTGCTTATCTCCCAGCATGTTTGTGAAGGGGGGTAAGAGAGAATGTCACGCTAGTCACATGATTTCCAAACTGCTGAAACAAAGTTGACAGGAATGTCATGGCATGAAAAGGCAAAATGGCCACTTTAATTAACTCCTTTTCACCCGTCTAGAACAGAAGCTGAGCACTTCTTTTCTCAATCAAATCATAACCCCCTCTCCCTCATACCAGAGGTTCCTTTAAAAAGGATAGGATAAGAGACTTTTATCACTGATTATAAATATATCGCTCCTGAGGTCAAGGGCCCTTGCTCTCCCTGCTTTTGGGACTGGGGTGGGTAATTAATTGCCTGGGACTGCTGGCTGCAAACACAGCCGGCAAGAGTAGGAGAAGGGTATGGAAGATATTATTTAGCGTGAAATGTTCCCACAGCAGCAGTGTCAATTTGCCGGTGCCATTAGCACCTGACGTAGTGTGAAATGCGCAGGCAACCTATTGTGCTTTTTTTCTCTCTCTCAAGGCAGGAGTGTAACTAACATGTGTGTCCCTATCATACATCAAGCTTTGTTTCTGTGTGTGGACCAGTGCCAAGAACAGGCGGGAAGGAAGGGGGCCCAGAGAGGATGAATTTAATCTCCTAGGGAGAAATTCTTCCTTCTCTTCTCAGTGGCCAATAATATCAACCCCTTTGGGACAAGACTTTCAATGTCCCTCCACAACCATCTGTTTTAATGGCTTTTGAGGTGATAAATTAAAGCGAAGACATTGATCCTACAAATAAATTTGACACTGATGGTGGTGAAAGGTTCTCCTATATGCCTTGTATCTTTTGTCCTTGGTTTTGATGAGTAATTTTTGGGCACTCCCAAACCTAGTTTTCATTGCACTAGGTAAACCAGGCACCTGATGTTCTCTGTTCCTCACTCACAACTTCTTTTCTGCCCTTCACCCCAAGACTATCTGTTTTCAACAGATTCAGGGAGTGCTTGGCCGTGACATTTGGCCTTTATTAATTGTAACTCTTTTTAACTTGTTGCGATGATCAAGTTAATTCCTCGCCTGATAATCGAAAATTGTTGTCATGTTGACTTCAGAAAACAAAAGTGGGCAGCACTTTTACCTGCACATCTTCTGGTGGTATAGGAGAAGCCTATACATTTCTACATGTATTTTTATTATTGATGCCAATAAAGGTTGACTGACTGACTATTTTTATTATAGGAGCATAAGTGGAGAGATTGAGCTGCAAACTGGCCTAGTTTGAACCTCACCTCTGCCATCAACTCACTAGGTAGCCTTAGAAAAGCCATTTTCTCTCAGACTCAGCTTCCCAGCTGTTGAGGATGGTGATGACATTGATGATATTTATCTTTCTTATAGGGTTTTTGTAAGAACGACAAGATAATATAAGTGATGCATTTTGCATGCTCAGGAAGTCTATACAAATGTTAAGTATGATTATTCTGAGTTACACATCACTCTCGATTAGAAAGTACACTGTACTCTTTCATTTTACTTGACCTCCTGGATGAAGACTTGGATGAAATGAAAAGAATTTCATTTTACTTGACCTCCTGGATGAAGACCTCCTGGATGAATAAAGTATAGCATTCTACCTATTAATGTCAACCTATTTTAAACACACAATCGAAGCATTTTCAGCACAAAATTGACCCAAACCAGTTCATGGGCTAGAGTAGACCTAGAACTTATTTGAGAAGTTGGTGTGCCATCTAAAACCACTCACCCTTGACAAAAAAAAGAAAGAAAGGAAAAGAAGAGTGATGGACAGACACTTCATTTTTCAAACTAAATGGAAAACAATGCTTTAGGGGGGTGGGCGGGGCTGGGACGACGGACCGAAGACGTGATTCCAGAGAGCTCTCTGGAGCCGCGCCGCAAAGCAGTGGAATTCCCTTGATCCAGGCTGGATCGGGGCCATCTGCATCAGGAGAGATGTAGATGAGAGATTGGGGAGCAAACTGAGGGAACTGGTCAAGGCATTGAACCAGTTTCTGCTTGGTATTCCCTTTTCTGTCCCTGCTTTGTCGCAGACACCATTTTGGTGACTGTGAAGGCTCGCGTTGCCGCTCACCCGGACAAGAGGAAAAGATTTACTTTAAAGTAGACTCCTTCAACGTACCAACCTTGGACTGGAGTAAGAGTTTCTCTGCTGATCTGGAAGAGGAGCGGTGAGTGGGAAGACAGGAAGGCTGAAATTTATAGGCATCTAAAAGAAACTAAGGGGATAGGGGTGGATCTCCCCCCCCTTACATGGACTCTGCTTCCCTCTTTTTTGCCTGAGCTGTGCTTGTTAAACTGAGACATATTGAATTACAGAGGGAGCTGCATTCCTTTGATTCAGTCTGGGAAGTTAACCCTGAATGTGCCAAGATCTGGTCTGGGACTATGTACTTAGTGGAATTTGGCTTTGAATCTACTATTAGTTTTAATCTGGATTGTGAACTGTGATGCTTCGTGTGCCTTAAGTGGATAAGTTGGAAGTTGCAAGCAGGACTGAGATAAGGAAAAATGATGAAAGTAATAGAATTTTAAGTTCCTTTCCGTTGCAGTAGGAGGTGCACAGGAGCTAGAGATTTATCAGATGATGGAATTTTTGCAAGATATGTGGGCCAGCATTAATCAATTAAAAGAGACTCTAAATATACTTTTGTTAAATCAAAATAAAGCCTCTGGAGAAAGACAACAGATATTGATGCAATTGAAGCAGATGCAGGATGCAAGACTTTTGAAGACACGGGCTGCAGTAATTACAGAGGAGATTGTAGAAATTCAGATCATGGAAGAAGTATATAAGACCTCTGAACAACTGGAGGCTGCAACCTTTAAACGGCAAACAGAAGAACTTACAGCAATCCAGGTTATGGAAGAATTAGACAAGTGGTCTGAACAACAGGAGGCTGCAACCTTTAAATTGCAGATGGAGAGAGCAAGTTTCATGTTTAGAATACAGAATTTTTTTGCAAAGGACCGAGAAGATTTCTACTGGACTTTTATGGCGTGTTTGATAAAAGATTTGCAGATTCTGGAGGCAGAGGTGTTAGAAATTAGGAAGGGAACAGGTTAGATATAAAGTTTTGTGATAAAATAACTGACTGGGTAAAAACATTAGAAGTAACGAACAGACCACAGTGGATAATAGATTTTCATAATAGAAAATATAAAGAATTGATTGTATGATAAATATGTATGAAGTTTATAATTTTTCTATTGGATTTTGAAACAGTTAAGATATTATGATATTGGGGTTATAAATTTAGGATGAGAGATTTACCTATATGAGTAAGATTAGATTTGGAATTTAGGTTATAAAATGGTTAAACTTCTATATAAAGGATTTTATATAAATTGTTTTATCGAGGGTGGTTAACATCAAAGAAGTTAAGTAAGATGTTGATGAAAGTGTAAAGTATTTGTTGGAAAGTTAATATGTTTTGGAGGAGGCTTCCTCTGATTTTGGAAGAGATATTATATGGCACGCTGTTGTTTTTATAAGATTTGTTTTTATTCAATATGATGATATCAGTAATGTTTTAAAGAGATAAACATATTGTTGTATATACGGTTATTGATATATGCTCAGCAGTGAAAAGTTGAGATTGAAATTGAGATTATACTAGATATTGAAGAGTTAATGATTAAGATTTATATTTGAGGGATTTGGATGTTTAAATTTAACGTTTAGGAGATGGAAATGTAAAGAAGAGAACAGACTGGTAGTAATTATTTTATTTTGATTAGATGGAAAGGTAATGATAAAAAAGAATATTATTATTGTATGTATTGATGTCCAGGGGGTGGAAATTGAGTAAATATGGTCCTAACTT
Organism: Plestiodon gilberti rubricaudatus; assembly: GCA_026170595.1. Classification (NCBI taxonomy): domain Eukaryota; kingdom Metazoa; phylum Chordata; class Lepidosauria; order Squamata; family Scincidae; genus Plestiodon; species Plestiodon gilberti. The sequence continues at coordinate 199,526,649 of JANXHW010000003.1, read as the reverse complement.
TAGTTAGTAAGAGAACAGAGTGGTAGTAATTATTTTATTTTGATTAGATGGAAAGGTAATTATAAAAATGAATATTATCATTATATGTATTGATGTGCAGGAGGTGGAAATTGAGTAAATATGACGGTAACTTTAGTTAGTATAATTGAATAGTTGAAAGAGTCATCCTATGATAAAATGATGTCCGGCTTGTTAGTGCTCCTAATGTGTCATGTTGATATCCCCCCAGTTTGTCATTCCCTGTTGTATCATTTTTGTTGTTAGGTAGGTAGTTAGTTAGTTAGGTAGTTAGGTAGTTAGTTAGTTAGTATTTTTATTATTGTATTGTCTTGTGTTTTATTGTTGTTAAATAAAATAAAAATATATTTAAAAAAAAAAAAGAAAAAAAAAACAATGCTTTAGGGCAGGGGTCCCCAACTACCGGGCCGCGGCCCAGTACCGGGCTGCGGCCCGTTCGGGACTGGGCCCCGGGTCAAGCCTCCACGGGGAGCCGCGGGAGGCAGAAGCGTTGTGGTTGGGGCATACTTGCCTCTGCGCCGCTTCGGCGGTCTTCTTTTTGGCCCTCCCACCCTCCCTGGAGCCCGAACGGCTCCAAAATGGTATCAAAACCGGGTGTGTGTGTGTGGTTGCTTAGAGCCGCGCTGGGCGTGCACAGCTGACATCACGCCCAGGACACGTGGGGGCGTGGCGTCGGCGGCCCCCCCGGTCCGTGGGAATACATTCCGCACGGCTACCGGTCCCCGACGCCAGAAAGGTTGGGGGCTGCTGCTTTAGGGCAATCCCTAGTTTTGGGGAAGAAAACAACAGCAAGGGAGAAAATTAGCCTCCTCCTCCCCACAAATCCTGATTCCAACAGGGATTGTTGATCCTTGTACAGTGTTTTTTAAGTTAAAAAAGGAGACAATTCCAATTTTAAATGTTTTTAAGTAAAAAAAAAAAGACAATTTTAAGCACACTTCAGGAGTATGCATTTTGGAGCATGTGTACTTTGGCCCTGAGGCCAATTGACACAATAATTGAACATGCCCCGTCCCAGTCCCCATTTACAACCCGCCCCCTTGCCATCGGAGCCATTCTGTGATGTGAAGGCAACGGGCAGGACTCGCATCACCGAATGGCTCTGACGGAGAGGGGGCAGGGCCTCCTAGTTCCGGGTTGTAAACAGTACAGTACCGCCCCTACCGTAGAAACGCCTCTGTCTGTATGGCCTGGGTGTCCTGGCCAAAGAGCCTGGCAGTAGTTGAGGAAAATGGAGTGGCCAGTGGCCTAGAGCAGGGGTGTCAAACTCATTTCATACAGTGGGCCGAATAGCATTAATGGTGTCTGCTGAGGGTTGGAAGTGACATCATTAAGCAGATGATGGCCAGAAATAAGCACTTTGTTCTCATGTAGAAAATCATTAACTGCAAATGACAGAAGAGAAAATATGCAAATCTTGATCATATTTTCTTTTCAAGATATGGGAGAGCCCAGTTGTCATTCTGGGAGAGCCAAATTATCAAACAGGTGGACCTTTCAGCAGCTCTGCTTCTGCTGAGGCATCACTCCGCAGCTGAGAGGTGCTCTGCGAAGTGATGCTTCGGCAGAAGCAGTGCTGCTGAAAGGGCAGCCCGCGTGATAACTGGACTCTCCCAACTCGTATTATACATAGGCTTACCAGATTTTCCCGGTTCTAAACGAGGACACCCCCCTCCAACAATTAAATAAATAATGAAAATAAAATTTTAAAAATGTTTCTTTTGGGGGGCACAAAGCACCCTTTCTGGCATTCTGGGGGTGAATCTACTGTTACACCGGTGCAAGAGTTACACAGAATTGGGCTGTAAGTCACTCTGTCTAACCTACTCACAGGGTTTTTGTGAGGACCAGGTACCCCACCTTGGGCTCCTTTGAAGAAAGGTGGCATAAAAATATAATAAGCAAACAAACAAATTCCTCCTGTGTGGGTGTGTTAAACAGGAGCATAGCTATTGTCTGCAACAAGACTACATTTCCATCCATTATGTTATAAATGGAGTATCATTTATATACTATTACCATTAGATGGGGTTGAGGGGGTAGCTACATGTAGAGCAAACAAATGAAAGAAAATCAGGATTTTTTTAATCACCTAGAAAGCTTCCCAGTGTAAAAATGTTGCAGAATGAATGTGTACATTCTTAAGAGAAGATTTCCAAATTTCTTAATGGAATGGGGTCAACCATCAGACCCCTCCCCATGGGCTTTGTTCACTCCCTGTATAAGAAGCTATCCTTTGACATGATTCGAGACAAATGCACTGCTTTCCACTGGTGGAAAGCAGACTATAACTGAGTCTAATAACACACTATTTGTGTTATAGAAGGGTAAAACTGCTCTAATAGGAAAGCCAGGCTTGGAGCTGGTGAATTGTATGGAATGGAAAGTGTTGAAAAATTGTCCTGGTATGTGACCAGCTGAAGAGGAGGAGGAGGAGGAGGAGGGATGTGGGTGGCGGTGGTGGTGAAATAACTCTGACTGCCACCCTTAAGTTCAATTCCATCTGATCACATTGAATCCAGATAAATTCGAACCAAAGAAAACACTTGTTGACTGAACTGTTCTCCAAGTTCTTTCAAGATGGGGTTTTTTTATGTTGTTAAGAATCTCCCTCTCCCCCTTTTTATTAAAGGAGAGGGGGAAAGGGATGTTGGGTATTGAAGCGGGGGCGAGGGGGGGAGATTGCATACTTAAAGTTGAAATAAAAAACCTCCCTTCTATTGACTCCTGAATGGCAGAGATAAAGAGAACCACATGGGAATCATTGTTTGAAATGAGAGCTCCAGAGCCTGGCCTCCCCTTTCCCATTATTGTGCTATTCACCCCCCTTCTCGCCCAGGTCCTTACTCTTCCTCCCCACCCTCTGGGCCCTGCCACCCCCACCCCTATTTTCCCTTGTAAGTCCCAGAATTCCTTTTTCCAAGCTTGCACAGCCTCAGGCCCCTCAATTTAGCTTGAAACTTCCATTCAGAGTCACTGGATTGGGTAAAATCCCTTATTCACCTCCTCCTCCAATTTGCCCTCATCAGCTGAGCTTCAGTTCAGATCCCACAAAACAAAACACAACAAAACCCCAGCCGTATAATTGATGGATCCTGCAGAAGGACTCCCTCCCTCCCTCCAATGGCCCCTGCTGTTGCTCCTTCTATTTTCAGTCTCTTCCCTCCTTCCTCTGTTTTGTGTGTGTGTGTGTGTGTGTGTGTGTGTGTGTGTGTGTGTGTAGAGGGGGGAGACCCTTGAGTTAACAAGTGTGCACTCTAAATATGGTGCCTCCCACCCCCTATTTATTACTCTCGTTTACATCTCACTGGTAAGACTTTGGTCATGTGCAGTCAACTCTCTTTTTACACCTGGCTGCTTTCCATGTGCCAAAGGGAAGCTCTGCTGGCTTGGCTGCTCAGGGAACCAGAGGAGTGCAGAGCAGCCTGGTGGTGGGCGGGGATGGGGTGGGGGTGAGTGAGGTGGGGAGGAGGCTTTCCCAAGGCAATGGAGGAGATAAGAAGGGAAATACATGGGACGGCCCAAGAGAAAAGAGAACAAGGCCCGCTTAGTTAATGGACTGCATCAAAATGAAATGGAGCTTTGCTTTTCTCTGTAATGCTTGAGGAGGTGATGAGGCTTCTGTGCTAAAACAAGCAAAACATATCCTGGGATCTAACCTGAAGAGAATCCAGTTCTTTTGGTCTCCTACAAATTAAGGCATTCTGTGACTTTCATTGCCTCACATGTACTGAATACAGAATTCCTTTACATCCTTGATGAGAAAATGCTCTCTTGAGGCTTTCTTGCCCAGAGTCCTCCTTAAGTGAACACACACACAAAAAGAGTCTTCTGCACCGGAAAGACTGACAGATTTATTGTAGCATAAACATTCCAGAATTACAGCCCATTTCTTCAGAAATATATGTTATAATAACCACCAGTCACTGCGATACGCAGGGCCAGTCCAAGACTTCCTGACACCTGAGATGGTGTGCCAAATACTGCCTCCCTTTTACCTGGTGACGTGCCAGCCTCTGCTCCTCCCACTCCTTGGACAGAGCAGAAGAGGAAATGTGGAGGAGAGTGATGGGCTAGACTAGAGTAGTGGTTCTCAAACTTTTTAGCACCGGCCACTGGGACCCACTTTTAAAAAGGACCCCTCGGGACCCACCTAGCTTTACGAGACTTTAAAAAAGTGGTCTAGAAAGAAATAAAATATTTATTTATTTAATTTATTTACAAGTAATATTTTATTTATTTGCAAAAAGCTCAATCTATTTCTCATCATGAGGTAGCCCTAATGAATAGACTCAAGGCTTGAGGGGCTTAGTTACATGGCCCAGCCTTCACTTGCCCCCACTACCCGTCATTGACAGACTTAGAAAAAAAGATGCTCAAACATTTATCTCCCTATATTTACACAAGCTTGCAACCTGCAGAAGCTCAGCTCCTTGCAAACTGCAGGAGCTCAGCTCTTTTCAGGGCAATTACCAGCTATCTGATTTTTGAATAGCCTCAGGGTTCGAGGCAATTACTTATCAGATCTTTCCCTTTCCGTCACCCACCAGAAATCAGATCGCGACCGTGGGTCCCAACCCACAGTTTGAGAAACACTGGGCTAGAGCATCAGAGAGAGTCTTCCATTCTGTCCCCCTCTTTCTTTTCCAATCCAGGTAGTGGGAGGAGGAGGAGGAGGAATGGATGAGGCAAGTGAGTGGACAGAAGTGAGTCTCCTGTGCCAATCTGCTGCCTGACGTTACTGCCTCCGTTGGCTTCATGGATGGGAAGTGATGTGCCACGAAATGCAAGAGCCTCTGACCGTTCACAGCAGCAGCAACTGTACTACCTGCATTCCAGGGCCTATTGAGCCCACACATCTCTTTCAGGTGTCACAACTCTTTGCTGTAACAGGCTAACACAGGTACCCCTCTAGAATTGTCATCTCTTAAGTGAAGTGTGTTATCGTGTACAAACATGACTGACTATGAGATGCTGCTTAATGAATCTGAGATGACATTTTAGAATTACCTTGGAACAATTGGATAGCTTTAGAACCATTTCCCCCCCAAACTCAGAACTTCCTGGAAATGTGAATAAAACGTTAATCCTGAAAACCTAGCACCACATGCTCAACTGCTTCCTCACACTAGAGCAGCTATGATGCTACCATACCATAGAATCCCACTATCGTTTTATAATCATTTTGAGAAGACATAGCTGTGAGCCATGGCGCAAGGACACCGCATCTCTAGTTAAAAAATTGCAGGTAGCAAAGCCAGGAAAGGCCTTATTCCTGGGAAGCTAATGTCAATCAAAGGAGACAATTCTGGGCTAGATGGACCCATGATCTGATTCAATATGCAAAAGAGGCATTTTTTCAATTGGTGCTCCTCTTATATTTAGCAGGGGGAGAGTAACTGCCCCCCTTTCACCCCAGCACAGTGTTTTTTCTGGTGGCTGTTTGCTGGTGGTGTTCTGCATCTTTTTTAGATTGTGAGCCCGTTTGGGACAGGGAGCCATTTAATCATTTGACTTTGTCTGTAAACTGCTTTGTGAACTTTTTGTTGAAAAGCGGTATATAAATACTGTTGTTAATAATAATAATAATAATAATAATAATAATAATAATATAAGCCTGAATCATGTAGCAGCCAAAATTGTATCCTTTCATACTGAGCAAGCATGTTGCTAATCTAACAGCCCAATCCTGTCTAGAATGCACCTAAGGTGGCCGCTGCATCCTAGACAGGATTGGGCCTGCGCAGGTGAAGCTGGAGCACTCCTTGGAGGAAATGGACATTTGGAGGAAAGGGACATACTACTCCAGAACAAGGAGGAAATATTTAGGCCATACAGGAAACCCTGTTGTGTTCATAGTTCATGCTTCCAGAAACACCTGCCTTGTTCTTCACCAGGTGGCTGGTTCCTTTCTGGACAGATTGGATAGGATTCATCCCTGCCAGAGTCACACTTCAAAATTCAGGGGAGTTATGGTACTTTTAATGTATCTGAATTTGCTGAAGTCTCAGGTGGCAAGAGTGAAGAATTTACCCTGAGTGGAATGATGATTACATTTCAGAAATTAGATCTAGGAAATACCTGCCAGATCCTATAACCAACCCATGATGATTGTTCTCCTGCTACATGTGTACTGCAAACAAATCACTGCCCATAGTATTCACTTTTTGTGAACAAGAAACCCATCTCTGTGTTTAATTTTTTCCGCATTTCAAGTATGTAAACATTTCCAATATAGACAATACTAAAAAAAATCTCATAACATTTAAATCTATCTGATGAAATTAATAAACACACTTAATAAAGACTATATTTAGAATAAGATGAGCTAATTCAAAAGCTCATATGGTAAAAACAAAAAAGACATAAATTAGTGGATGGAAGAAAAAGGAATGTCAGTTATTCAACCTTTTACCATTTGTCATTTAATATATAACCAGTTAATCTCCTCAAGATATCATCTCAAACCAATTATATAATTTTCCTCTCATTTTCCCAATATCAGATTTTTAAAAATAACATCTCATTTTCCCAGTACTCCTATCCAGCCTTCTCTGCATCAAATTAAATATATTAAATTAAGACAGCTAATTGTGGACTAACGTATATTTTCCCATAATTTAATTAGTTGAACTTCTTCCAGAATCAAGCTATTAAGATCACTTGAAGTCTCTATTTTAAGGAATTCCATTGTTTCTGTGGCCATTTGTAAAGCATCGTGCAATATTAACATTTCTCTGTAATGATGAATGATCCCCGCTTCCACTCAAATTCTTGGCTTATGTGGTTTCCCACCATCTAATGATCTCAACTCATATAACCATACACTCCTCTCTCTGTTGGCCAGCATCATTATCCTGTCATCCAACTCAGTCGCTTGTTGACAAACTCCAAGTGCTTTGTCTGCATCTTGGAATGAAAGAGACCACTTAGATATGGACCTTTTTTTTTTTTTTTTTTTGCTGCAGAAACTTCCAGCAAGAGCCAAAACACCCCAAGAATTGTCTGCCACTAATGAACTGGTGTCTCCCCATCATGGAATCCTAGCTATACATGGAGATCTGTGGAAACTAGGAAAGAGCTTTACTTGAAGGAATGAAAGGTCATTACAGGCAAAACAAATGCCGGCTCCAGGAACAATTTTCCTCCCTTTTGCTGCTGCTGTTGCAGTTGCAAATTTAATAAACATCTTTCTGCTTGGCTGTTTGCACTGCCACTGACAGAGTTTCCATGTTCCAGATTGAGATCTCAACAGGCTGTGGAGAAGGAGAAGGGCTGCTTGTTAGGTGATCCCTCCCAACTCTGTGTGTATACATGTGTATTGCAGTGTTCTTTTTCCAAAGTGGAATCTTTTTCATCCCCTGCCAGACACTTTCTGGACAGAGATTTTTTTTTTCCATTCCCCCCTCCCAATATAAACACAGTGCTGAAAATGATATGTATAAATAGGATTTAATGGGCTTTTTGACATTGTAGGAGACAAGGAAAAAATGAGAGCATAATCCTGGTGCTTTTATCCAGCTCAGTTCTTGATTAACTTAAGTTAAAAAAAATCCAAAGAAAATATTATTGCAAAAATAATATTTTTGCTTGGGGAGCTCTCTTCATAAACTGACTTTTAAGGCATCATTATCTGCCCACGCATACCATTAAATAGATGCATGTTTACCTCTTTTTTTTTGACTTTGTTGGAGGCAACTGAGGGTCAACGAACAGGTAACTATCAGATTACAATGCCCCTAAGAGATGAGTGCTAAGTTCTCCCTCAGTAAGGCCTGTGCCATGAATTCAAATAACCCAGTGAGAACTAATTATAACTGCTTCTGTGAACCCTAACAGCCTTTGAGATCTTAGACAAGTTTGCTTTCAAGAACTATGAAGCTTATTGCATGTGGGTGAACCCCTCCCATCCCTGACTTTAAAAAGCAAACTTGTACAATGCCTTTGACAAAGGGATGCAGTGCTGATTCCAGGTTGCTGGCAGCCCTGAGGCAAAGCCCTCATGACACCACCCCCCACCTCCTCCTGACTCAGTGGGCATTACCACTGCCACAAACACTGAGGGTTCGGGGATTGATGTGGCCAGGTATAGACACGGAGGACCCTTGCTTTGATAGACACGGCCAGGAGGCCAGTGCCTGACCTGGCCAACCCTTGGAGGCATGTTTTTATGAAGCATAAATTCACATCAGTAGAAGATATATTCTAACATCATTGTTATCCTTGGAAAGCTAGGGTGACAAATAAGAACTGATGGAACAATCTGAGAATTGGGCAGGGGAAGATTAGCCTGATCACATGGCTGAGATCGATGTATGGAAAAAGAGGCCACTCAAAAGCCCTGAGAGGAACTCTTGACAATGAAGAAAGAAAAATCCCACCAACGTAAATGTTGTTACCAAAATTGCCTTTGTTATTATGGGGAATAGCTTTAAATATGGCAATTTGGTATATGCAGGGACCTTGAGACCTGTGTATACCAGAGTTGGGCTTCCACAGAATTCCGTTTTAAATAATATTGAGGACACACGTGGGTTGCTTTCCAATATTTATTAGATGGTTCAGTCATACATACATACATACACAAAACCAATCACACCCAATTTACAGAGCTAAGAACTTAGATAGAAAAAGACATGAGACTTAGCAGATTTCTTGATTTATTTATTTATTTAAAGAATTTATACCCCGCCTTTCTCCCAGCAAGGGCACTCAAGGCAGCTTACAATAAAAACATTAAAATACATATATACATTAAAATAATTAAAACAATTAAAACAAAGAACCCCAGTGGGTCACCTATATTGACATTTGTTAAAAGCCATGTGTTAAAAAGCCAGCCCACCATGTCAGACATCAAATGCTAACCTAAATAAAAATGTCTTAAGGCCCCGCCGAAAGGTCTCTAAAGAGGGAGCCGTTCTTAATTCCAGGGGGAGGGAATTCCATAATTGGGGCGCCACAGCCGAGAAGGCCCTATTCCGTGCTGCCATCCCCATCACCTCTGCCAATGGTGGCACGGTTATAAGGAAGGAGGCAGTCCCTCAAATACCCTGGACCCGAGCCGTTAAGGGCTTTAAAAGTCAAAACTAGCACTTTGAATTGTGCCTGGAAACGAACCGGCAGCCAGTGTAGCCGCCGTAGCAACGGTTCAACTGAGTCGAACCGACAGGCCCCAGCAACCACCCAGGCCGCCGCATTCTGCACTAGTTGCAGTTTCCGAACAGTCTTCAAAGGCAGCCCCACGTAGAGCGCACATGGGTAATATTTACCATTCCTGGAGAGTTGTCCTGGGATTGCAGTACTGGGTGTAGTAATAGAGAGAGGAGGGGGAGGACATGAGGAGAGGGGGAGAAACAAAATGGTTCTAAGGTTCTGAACAAGCTGGGTTCAGGAACCAACAGAGTGGCTAACTGAGAAGTAATGCAAAGAGAAGGGAGGGGTTTGCAAGAGAGAGGGGGGGCAAAGGGGGGGGGGGAAAGGGAGAACAAGATAGAACAGAGAGCTCACCAGTGTCCAAAACGCAAGAGAGAGACTGGCAGGCAGTCTTTACCTTTTATAGGGAACTAAGCACATGGCCAAAAAGGGGAGGATACTGAGTGGACCAGGTACACAGAAAAAGGGAAGGAGAACTCCTAGAGTGGACATCCGGTACACAAACAATAGGAAAGTGGGAGGAGGGTGGTGGGTTGATTGGTCCAGTCGTTAAGGAGACAAAGTAGAGGCTCTGGAGAGTCTGGGATGAGTCATTTCAGGTGACCTGTCTGTTGTCTTCTCCCAGGAACATATTTAGCATATCAGTGAGGGGGGGGGGAGGTTGAGGAGTAAGGCTTGAGAGAGCTTGGACACATGGTGAAATGGAGGCTGCTGCTCAGGGTTTCTTTCCCTCTTGGTTTAGCTCCTGGCTTGAGGAAATCCTTACAGCATGGCTCATGACGCAGAACACAAACGCGGCGTGGCCCTCGCGTTGTGTCATAATACATTCCGGTCTGGCACATGTTCCATTTTTGCTCATATAACCCATTTCAAAAAGCCTCATGGCAACACACATTTTTAAAAGTCTTTTGGCAACAGTTCTCAAAGGACACTGGGCAACAATTGTGGGTGTTGTCGCCTGCTATTCCTCACTGTCTCCAGTCTAATGATGGCTTTTGGTAAGATGTGGAGCACCCTTATCTCTCCCAATGAGCCGTGCTTGATTAATTCCAGATTCAAATTGAAGACCTTGCCTCACCATTTCTTGTTTGACCTTTGAGTTCTTATCCCAACAGTTTAGGGTGGGTTACCATGTAAAAACACATAAAATATCCAAAGAAAAACCTAATTAAATAAATAAATTATGATCAACTTTCAACCAACCATGGCTTTAAATCTGGAAACACGAGTCATCCCAAATGGAAAGCTCTTGCAACGGCCTATCACCAGCTTTAAAGCATCTTATTCAATTAATTACATGGTTTATTTGGTTTGTCAGTTAATCTACATATATTTGCATATTAAAACAGTTTAGGAGGACTAAATATACTGTGTTTTTAGATAATGAATGCATATGTTACAGCAGGTGCCATCTTAGGGCATGGGTGACATCAGAGGTCAACTAGACTGGTCACTAGTCAAAGACCACATGTAAGAGAAGGCCCACCAACAACCAGAGTTTCCCGCTGCATGTTTTAATTTCCATAGCATTTGCTCAGGTGCAGTATCTAGATTTTGAGGTTGTTCCCTTTCCTAGTGGGAGGAGCAGAGGCTGGCACGTCACCAGGTAAAAGGGAGGCAGTATTTGGCACACCATCTCAGGTGTCAGGAAGTCTTGGACTGGCCCTGCGTATCGCAGTGACTGGTGGTTATTATAATCTCCGTCCTGTGTCAGTCGGCGTACAGCAAGTTACACTGGCATAAGTGCTCTTACACCGGGGGATCTACTGTTACATCGGTGCAAGAGTTACACAGGATTGCACTGTAACATTCCTCTGCTGTAGCTTTCTCTTCCTCTCCCACTCCTCATTCAGAGATTCGCAATCCTGTTATTCACAAAAGTTTGCATAGGGCAGGGGTGCCCAAATGTGCTTCATGTAAGAACCACATATGATAAACTTCAGATGTTTGAGAGCCGCAAGAGAGATGTTTGAGAGCTGCAATATTTAAATTCTTAAATATATTTACTCACCATGAACATTAAACTTAAAACACTGTGGACTCTCAGCATATATTTGGTAAATAATTATAAAGCTTGAAAATATCTTATTTACCTTTTGTATTAATTGTGATGCAAAAAGGAGCTCTGCCAGCATATTTTTGAGAGCTGCACATTATATGTCAAAAAGAGCCACATGTGGCTCAAGAGCTGCAGTTTGGCCACCCCAGCATAAGGCATCATCTCCACTTAGTAGGGCAAAGCTTTTCTGTTTTTATCTATGACAGCTATGCTATGAGTACTGTGCAAACATTTGTACAAACCAATGCTTGGAACAATACTTAAGAGAGGTATTTCGCTGTGAAATTGCCAGAGGTAGCCACCAGCTAATGCCATATGCTCAGATTGTCAGCTGCTGAAACTGACACAGTTGAAAGGATATGGACACAATCAACAGACATAGAGCAACATCAGGTGACCAACACAGATTTACAACATGGTTTACACTTTGTTCAGGATCTGGACTAATAAGAGTGCAATCCTCCCGGAAGATTGGGCGGCAGAACAAGCACAAGGCCGGGCGCCCGCACTCCGCTGTCAGGACATCCCCATGGCCGCCAGAGGCAAGTAAGAGATCCCCTGGCGGGGGTGGTCCGGGCAGTGAGCCATTGGCTGAGCCGGCCCAGGAGGGGGTGGTGATAGTGTTAGTCATATCCCTGTTCGAGCCGGCATGACCATTACACGGCCTCCTCCTACTTCTATTTAGCTAGCAGAAATCCGAGGAGGCCCATCGGGGCTTCCCAGCTCTACACCGGGGGAAGGAGACAAATGTCCCCCTTCCCCAAGTAGACCGGAGCGAACATGGGATCCGGTGCACGGCCCTGGGCCGCCCGCTGGATAGTTGCGCAGGATTGTGCTGCCTGCCTGGTTAAATCAAAGCACTTTTGTAATTGAGTGTCTGTTGAGTATATATAGCATATTCTCTACAATTTCCCTTTTATATTTTGGCACAATGAACAGAGGGTTTGTAAATGTATGACATAATTTGTTATTTTGGAATCATGTTACACTGTGTCAACCAACGGTCATTTCTTCTGTTTTGCAATCCCTCCAGTAAACACATAGATTCACTGAGATGTTGATGCAATCAGGGTGAAGTGATGAATGCTTGCTAAGTGGACAGTGAAGTCCTACTGTACAGAGTCAAAGAGTCAGGTCTTGGTTATTGTAGCTGCTGGAGATGTTGATCTTTCTTGCACTAGTCATTGTTAATGATACTGTATAACAATACAGTCAGACCTTTTTATTCACTGGGGTTCTGTTCCTGAAACCACAGTGGATAAGAAAATCAGTGTTATATGAAATCCAGGGGGGGGGGGGGGGTCGGGAGCGGTGCCACATAACCTTTTTTTCAGCATCTTTGCCGCTTCCCTCCTCCTGAGGTTGTTTAAACTGACTGAAAAAACAAAAATCACTACTAGAAGCAACCTGTAAATGGCACAGAGACCCGGCTGCATTTTTCAGTGGTTTGGACACGTGCAGGAGGCTGAAAGTGGCTGGCAGGCCCCCGACAACGCTGAAAAAGAGGTAATGTAGTGCGGTTGGACTCCCTCTTCCACAGTTTTGCCATCTGTGTTGAGTCAAATCCGTGGATAAAAAAACCGTGGATAAAAGGGTCCAACTTTATTAGTAATATAATTAATAGTCTTCATTCTTGGGTAACGAGTCCCTTTTCCAATCCAGGGAGTGGAAGGAGGAGGAACAATGGAGGCAAGTAGGCAGACAGAAATGGGTCCAATCTGTTGTCCGAGGTGATCACTGCAGTTGGCCTCATCAATGGGCCAGCCCTGGAGGACATGCATCCAGTGCAGTCTGGTTAATGTCAGTGCATATGCTTAACACTCTCATTGTAACCAATGGGACTTGAAGAGACATACATTTGGCTAGAGAGTGTTAAGCCTTTGTAAATTCTGCTGCAAACTTCATGTTAATGAGGCTCTCAGTATTTCTGCAATTGCACAATGGCACTGTCCCCCTCCTTGGTTTAAGAGAGTCTCAGTTGAAAACCCTACGTTGCAAATAACTGTTGCAGATTAATACATTTATAACTCTTGACCTAAGAAGCATTTTCATACAAACAGAGCATTTCATTGTACCTGAAATCTTTTTGACACAGCAGTTTTAGACTGCTCTTCTTCAATGGATGCTGCTGAAAAAGACATTGCTTCTTTTTTTGTTTTGGGAAACCCTTCTCTGCCTACACCCTACCCCATATTTCCCTGCCTTCTTTTATAACTCGCCACAATAAACAGTGGCAGGAGGAAGCCACTCCTAGCTTTTAACAGCCATGGCTGTGCGGGTTTGATTTATCTGCCTAGATTAGTTTGACAGATAATGTCTCATAAAACCTAGAGAACAAAAGTACCTACTGCCGTTCTAGGAGACCTTTTTATGAGCCAAGTAATTATGAGCGGTGCTGAGATGAGAGTGGAATGTGTCCTCAGAAGCTCTCTCTGTTACAGAGCCATCAATGCACAGTGTTTCAAAGAAATTCTGCAAGAAGAGGGCCTTATACTTGGGGTACCATGTATTTAGATACAGTTTGCCTTAGGACGCAGCCCTTCTTGCCCCCTATTGGAGTAATTAATTAACAGTATTTATATACCGCTTTTCAACAAATGTTCACAAAGCGGTTTACAGACGAAATCAAATGATTAAATGGTTAAATGGCTCCCTGTTCAAAAAGGGCTCACAATCTAAAAAAAATGCAGACCACCACCAGCCAACAGCCACCAGAAAGACACTGTGCTGGGGTGAAAGGGGGGCAGTGACTCTCCCCCTGCGAAATATTAGAGGAGCACCAATTGAAAAAGTGCCTCTTGCCCAGTTAGCAGTACATTGTGTGTCCTTACAGCTTGATTGGGTCCTTTATTAATAATTTATGGAATACATAGGCCCCACCAACAGCAAGTACGTGTTCATAAGATCAAATCATTACATTAAAAAAGCACATCAAAATCATGAGATTATTTTTCTCAAAACATCTGACTAACAAGCACAGTTGGCTGTTGCATATTTATTTAAGAAAACCCAACCTCATACAAATACTAGAAATTCTCCACTTCAGCTGCAATAGCACTGCCTTCAGTTTGGAAAAGCTAATACAGAAGATTTCAAACACTACAGAGAAAGTGTTTTCATATGGAAAGTGTTTCTCTGCCAAGAGTTACGAGAAAGTAGGTCCCATCATAGACAGAGAGGGTACGATCCTTTTATGTTGATTTTGCCAAGGGCCTTTCCAGATGATCAATTAAAGGTAAAGGTGACCCCTGACACTTAAGTCCAGTCGTGTCCGACTCTAGGGTGTGGTGCTCATCCCCATTTCAAAGCCGAAGAGCCAGCGTTGTCCAAAGACGCCTCCGTGGTCATGTGGTCGGCGTGACTCTCCTTGCCGCAGCGTGTAGCATGCAGCTGGAACACGGAGCGCTGTTTACCTTCCCGCAAGCGGTACCTATTTACTCGCATTGACATGCTTTGGAACTGCTAGGTTGGCAGGAGCTGGCCAAGCAACGAGCGCTCACCCCGTTGCGCGAATCGAACTGCTGACCTTTTGATTGACAGCTCATGGTTCAGCGGTTTAACCCATTGCGCCACCCGCTGACTTAGATGATCAATTAGAGAGCAATAAATGCACATATTATCCAGTTGTAGCAGCCTAACCAGACATCTTTAAGGTTATCTTTCCGGGTGGGGGGCTATAATTATTCTCTCTCTCTCTCTCTCTCTCTCTCTCTCTCTCTCTCACACACACACACACACACACACACACCCCAAAAAACCTGTACAATTTGCACTAGGAAAATGCAGTTCTGTCCAAAGGTAACACATTGCATTTCCTGTAGACCTTGAGCATGCAAAACTAGGAGGTAGACATTTTTTATATGAATATATGCGAAAGGCATGGAAAAGGATAAGCTTCAAGTTGACAAGAACTGGATTACTGACCCTTTACAGGAAAATGTTACAACTTTGCTATTTCTATACATGCAGGAAGAAGAACAAAACAAACACCACTCAAATCACAGAAAAGGCTTTCCAGTTGTTTATTAACAGGCCTCCTCCAAGCCGGTTTTTGGCTTACTTAGTGCTAACTGGAGAGGGGCCAGAAGCCTGTCTGGCAGTCACATCCTGGGTTCACTTTTCCTCTCCTCCCCAGATGTTTGGGGCTTATTAACTTCACCAGGGCCAGCCCAAGAAACCTGAGGAGGTACACCAAATGCTGGCCCAGTCAATCCAGCAGCATACCAGCTGATGCTGTCCCTCCCCCGCACAGGAGGGAGTCACCTTTCTTCAGCCTTCTAGCACCTCCCACACTTCTCCCCTCCACCCTTCTTCTACTCCATTCCGTTCTTCCTTTAGACCTCAAGGCAGTAAGAGAAGAAGTGGAAGGGCCACAAGCAATGGGCACCCCCTGCAAACCAGCTGCCCGAGGCAACTGCCTTACTTACAGCATAATCCAGCAGAGAACAGCACCGGCGGAGCACATGTTCCACCAGTGTTGGGAGTCGCGAAAGTGTTGTAAAGCACTTCCACAGCACCCAGAGAGTAAGCAGCACCAGCGCCACTTACTAGGCCGTTGCCCACGACCCACGCCGCCGTACACAGGTAAGTCCTGCATTGGTCAGTACAGGGGCATGGGGAGGGCGGGCAGGGGTGGCAAGGAAGGGCCATTGGCCAGCCCAGGCTAGGAGGGGGCAGGGATATCAGTGCTGAGTTGTGCCAATGTCCTTTGCCCTATCGCATCCTGGGCTGGCCTTACACGGCCTCTCCAGTTGTGCGCCAGCTAAAGAGCTGGCACCAAGGAGGCCCATTGCGGCCCACGCCGCTTACACCAGGGCTGCACCAGTGCAGGCCACAATGGCTGTAGGATACAGCAGCCGGCCCTTTAGGCCAGCCGAGCAAAGTTATGTAGGACTGGGCTGCCTCATGAAGAGGCTGGCCCTGAATACACATTGCTAAAGCACTTTACAGAGTCTAGTACTGTAGATCTCAACTTTATAATGGGTTCTCTTTACAATGGACTCTTGTAAAACAAGGTTCACTATATGAGGTTATTCACTTTACAATGGGTTCACGATTGCCACCAGCAGGACCTTGTGGGTGATTGATAAGCCAATCAGCAATGCCAATGCGTTTAGTAGCATCTCAGCCTATAGCAGCATTTTTAACACCATGGCTGTGTGTATTGAGGGAAGCCTTGTAGATTGCGTTTTATAATTACAAGAATGTGTAAACGGATAAACACGGCCTCTAAAGAACACAGTAGGCATCTTTTAAATAGCCCTTTAAAGAAGAACTCGCTTAGTTCTGTGGCAGAAACTAGATTGGTCTTGGAACAAGTTACCAAAAAACAATGCGTTATTGGGTTCACGTTACAATATTTTCACAATACAATGGTGTATCTAGAACATTATCGTCTTACAGCTGGGGTCTACTGTACTAGGCCTGGCTATCACCGACGTTTTATAACACAAAGCCGCAGGTGGTGATAAAATCACAGCACAAAGATGATAAATGGCTAAACAGGCGTGGCACCAGCATGGCATCTTGACGACAGGAGCGGATAGTCCAGGGCTCAGTTTAGAAGGGATCTGGACCCTGCAGGAGCTGCTCTGAAAGTTACAGCAGCATACAGAACTAATAGTAAGAAAATATAGTCATGTGGCAACTTTTATACATGTGAACTCAGAGTTGCATATAGACATAATATAGAACTGCTGCATTATTGTTTTCTTACTACTACTCCTATACACATTGTCCTGACTCATGGGACAGCCAATTGGGTTGCTCCTAGGACCCTGCACTAACTCAGGGCCATCTGGGAAAAAAGCCCAATTGTTTGGTGGGAAGGAAGGAGGAAGTGCTCCAAGAAGCTGAGACTCACAGCGCAATCCTACGTAAGGATCTGGCCGACGGCCCACGGCCACCCACCGGATCCTGTTCCCCGGCGGCCAGTCTGCCGCCGGGGCAGAAGTCTACTTGAGGAAGGGGACACTCATCCCCTTCCGAGTATAAACCGGGGCAGCCCCATTGGCCTCCTCGGATTTCCGCCAGCAAAATCGCTGGCGGAAGTAGGAGGCCGTGTAACGGCCCAGGCACCCGGCAGGGATCAGGATACAGCCAAGGCCATCCCCCGCCCTCTCCCTGGCCGCCTGGGCCAATAGGCCCCCTCCTGCGCCTGGCAACACGCCCCCCCAGCCCGTCGGATCCGGACTTACCTGGTCGACGGCCGTGGGTCGGCCCGGCGCCAGAGCATGGGAGGCCAGCCTCCTCTGCTCTTGAGTAGAGGCGAAGAAACGCTCATTCCATTGCTGAGGAGTTATGGTGGATTGCGCCGTCACACAGGTACTTCTTACTTTCCACTGACCAATTGGGCTTTCTCCTGCTGTGGGCTACGCCCTGTGTGAAGAGGCCCAGATGCCTGCCTTGGCCAGGACCATGCACAACCTGGTGTCTGCACTGACTGGTCACACATCAGCAGTCTTTGCAGACAGAAATATTTAATGAACTAAACTAAATATAGTTAGCATCTTCCTTACACAGACTTAGTCTTCTTTTTTTGGGGGGGGGGGAACCCTCAAGTGGTCATGTGGACCGCTTTAGAAATACAGTAGTTCAAAAAATTAGTTGATAATAGGCAAAAGCCCTATATAACACAATGCCCTATGCGAATGTATTAGAAGTATTTCAGTGGTCATGCAGTTTTTCCCCATTTATAGAACAGAAGTGTGCTTTCTACTACATTCCTATTTAAAAATTTACAGTTTTGAAACCTGTATTTTACTGTATCTGATCTACTCTACAATTCTGTGCTCCAAGAATCACTGCCAGTCCAGGGTTTTGGGAGAGAAAAGCATAGTGCAACAGAATTTAAGACCTTGAAAGGCTAATATGAACACGCGTTTGCTGCCACCTTGTGGAAAACTCCTTCTTATATAGCTTTAACAGACTTATTGAAAGGGAATTTATAGGCATTTCTGCAACTAACGTTTTGGAAGATGACAACAGTTTATTTGGACAACATACTACAGAGGTGCCATATTCTGGCTTCTTGGGCAATGGGAATGCTGGGTATGGTTATCTGTTTGTTCTATGCACAATTATTCTAAGCACATGATGGTGATTCACTTGGTGAGCGTAAGGAAATGACATTCAAGTGAGCGTAAGGAAACGACATTCAAGTTCTGTCTTACAAGTGGCAAAGCGAAAGGACAGAATGTTAGAGGCATGGCTTGTGAAAATGCTTCAGTGTTTATTTATGCCATGAAAAAAATTGTGATTAAATTATTTGAGTAGTATCTGACCTTTCAGCACTAGAGGTGAAACAAAACTAGCAGGTTTTTTTTTTCCTTTAGGCGTTTTAGTCACTGATTTCCATTCGTTTTGCTTTACTTGGGGGAGGGGAATTATTCCATTTCAGTCCATGAAAAGGATCTTTTCCTGCAAGGAGGCCGACGGGAAAGGATCTCCAGAAGATACTGCTCACATTTGTTACAGATGTCCATGGAAGGCCAATCCATCATGCTTTTTATGCGGCAGGCAAGAGGTGGCAATAAGCAGTGGGGTTCAAGAACAAGAGGTATCCTGGAATAGACAAGAACCCAGTCACACTTTATTCTTAAACCTTCCTAGGTGCCACTCTTTCCTCACCCATAAGCTTGCCAGGCTGGAGCTTGAATATATTAAAAAACCATGTTTCTTTGGGCTTCTTTGAAAATTACCTTCTTGGTTTGCTAGGACGACTTCCATTGTTGGAAGCATTGAAGGTTTGTGCAAATAAGTGCTGAACCATCTGTGGAAGACTGCTCTTTGACCACTCATTAAGTGGTCAGAGATCAGGGAAAAACTGAAACAGCTACAGAAAGAGTACAGTACACATAATTCAGTTTTTTTGGGGGGGGGAGGAATGTATCTTTGTACATTTGAAACGGATGAAGACTGATGCTGTGTTTTAAAGATCAGTCACAGTGGGGTCTTCACCCACAGTGCAAACCTGATATTGCAGCTTGCATTACTAATATTGAATCAGTCTTCAGTGTTTCTCTCTCCCTTGGGCAGCCTAATCCTAACAAAGATTCGCCGGGTGGCCCAGGGCTGCCCACCGGATCCTGAGGTTCCCGAGCTCTACTCGGGGAAGGGGATGCTCGTCCCCTTCCCTGGGTGTAACTGCAGCTGGGGCCGATCGGCCTCCTCGAATTTCCACCAGCTATTTTGCTGGCGGAAGTCAGAGGAGGCAGTGTAATGGCTCAGCCGATCGGCGGGGGTCAGGATTCGGCAGAGGCCGATCCCCTCCCCGATCGGTTGGGCCTATCGGCCCCTGCCGTTTGCTCCCAAACCTCTCCCCCCTCCGCTGGATCCTTACCTGGGTCTGGCAGCGGGTGGGAGACGTTCCAGGCGGCAGAGCAGGGGAGGCCGGCCTTGCGACGGCCTTCTCTGCTCTCGAGTCATCGCAAAAATGCTTTATGGCACTTTTGCGACGTCTTCAGCTGGTGGAATGCTTGTTCCGCTGGCCGATTTTAGTTCAGGATTGTGCCCTAAATCAGGCTATCCACTTTTTTAAAATTTTAGAAACACTTATCTGATCAAAACTTGCAAAAGTTCTCAAAGTGTTTACAAACATGTTGCAAAACTGTTCCAGCGATTGGGAGAGTAGATTGGAGATGACATGGGCAGAGGTGTCACTAGGGTTTGTCGCACCCAGGGCAAGATCTCATTGTGTCACCCCCATGGACCTCTTCCTGTACCAGACCATACAGAATCCTTAGTAATGTTTTTTGTACTAACATTACTCATAAATCGTAATTCCCACATATCACTGAATGTAATGGCAATAGTAGTGACATAAACCCTTGTCAGCCCCCTAAGAGATCTGAGCATTCAGTGGGGGGCAACAACATGGAACAGCCACCAAACCGGTCATTAACTAGCTAGACTCCAGCAGACAGAAGGAATGGAAGCCCTACTGCAGTTCCCCAAAATCAAGCTTCTTGGCAAAAACCAAAGCCTTCTCAATCCTAGTGCCTGCGCTCCTGCCTTATCCAACAACAGATTACAGCATCTGTTAAGTAATCTTACGCCAGCAGGCTCCTACTTCCAGGAAACATGACTACAAAACATGACAGGGCCTACAAGGGATAACCTACTGCAATGTTTTTCCCTACTGCAGCTACTTGAGATCCTCTTCAACTGGAGAAGCCAGGGGAGGCATCTGGAACCTTGTACATACCAACAAGTATGGTCCCTTTCCTTAAAATCACAGTCAGAACCATTAAAACTCATCTTCTACGACTGATGCGTTTTCACACCACCAGTAGCAAATGGAACGTATTTAATAGAATAGACTTGCTGCAAGCATGTCTTTGTTCAGTAGCCTGCAAGCATGTCTTTGTTCAGTAGCCTGCAAGCATGTCTTTGTTCAGTATTGCAACATCACTCCCAGATACTTTGTGCAAGCAACAAGGCTTTCTACTTTTCACCACAGTAGACGGCTGTGGATACATTACTGTGATGTGATTGGATGCAAATATGATTGCGATATTCATGTACTTATTATCCTTCCTTTTGAACATTGGACCCATCTCTGAAAATGAAGTGGAACTCAATGTTTGATAGAGTTGATCACCTAATTCTAGATGTGGAGTTCTAGAAACAAGAATCACTAACCTGAAACCTGGGTCACTGTGTTGACCTTTTCACCAGAAGCTGAACAAACGCTCCTATGAATTAGAGCAGCGGTTCCCAAAGTCCCTGCCACCGTGACCCACCTTGGCCAGCTGCTGCCATGGTGCGACCCACCTAAGCCAGCTGCTCCCACATTGCTCCAGCCCAAGATGGCCTCTTGAGGCCTCAGAAATGCCTCCCGACATGACCAGACAGAAATTGCGTCGGCAAAGCCAGAAGTGACCTCCGAGTCACTTCCAGAGGCCTTCTGAGGGAGGCCTGCAGAGGCTGTCCCTGGGCCAATGCGATGTGAGAGTGGCTGGCTAAGGCAAGTTGGGCCCCAGAAGTGGCTTCCGGTTGCTTCCACTTGGCTCCAATTTGGAGTCAAACAGAGGAAAGGGTGGGCGAGTGGGCCCAACTAGCAACCCACCTCTGCCTCGGGCCGTGACCCACCAAGTGGGTTGCGACCCACACTTTGAGAAGCCCTGAATTGAGTCATCTTGTTTTAACGATACCAAGAAATCAAATGCTGTGATCATGGCTCTTTTACAGAATATACAAGACAGAAAAGTCAATGAGAATAGAACCTGTAACAAACACTAAGCCATTCTGTTCTGAAATTACTAAGGGCCAGTTCCTATTACTTTTGGGGGGCAGGGAGAAGACAAATTAGAGTGCACATGTGTTAATACCCTCCAAGTTCTACGATCTGGATGCCTGAAATAGTGTTTAGAACTCTTACCTTGAAGAATCCCAGTGTTCTACTTCATGTAACAGTTGTGTAGTTTTCTGATCCTGCAGGACTAGGTCTTCTTTGCCCAGTTTTACTAGTTTAAAGAAGTTAAGTGGAAGACGTACACAGGATCTGGCTGGCACGGACATCTAGACAGGACAAGCAGGACTTTGAAGTCACTGGTAGACTCCCTTGCCAGTTGTAGAATGTTCCCATTTACATTTGTCAGACTAACAGCCCAATCCGATGGTCTGGGTCTGCTGCCAAAACTGGCATTCCAGCAACGGACTGCACTTTACGGTATTAGATGCCAAGTGCACATAGCTGTGCACTTCTGGGCCACCAACAGAAACAGCAGATGCGCCTGCGTGCAACAGCGGCCGGCAGAAGCTCCGCCAGCCTCAGTGAGTTGGTGGCGGAATGGGGGAAGGGCCGAGGACATGGAGGCAGGAGGGGGGTGGCACCCAACATGGGAGACTTGCACTGGATGCTATCCCCTCTGGAGTGAGCCACCATGCCCACCTTTGGAAAATCCATTGGAAATCAGTAGGCTTATGGAGGGGTCATGGAAAATAATTTTCCTTTCTTCTCCCAAGCCTCTTGATCGCCCCTTCCCCCACCATAACATGCAACACAGCCTGTTTTGGCATGGTTGCATGCTATGGTGGAGAAAACCATAGGATTAGGCTCTAAGAAGAGTTTGTGAAGTTGTTTAAGATCAGCTGTACACAGAAACTCAAACAAAAAGGTACAAACTCTTGCAAACCAAATGTAAAGCTACAATAAGGTAGGCCAAGAAGAACTTGAAAAGTAAACTGCTAAAGAAATAAATGTTGATCAGTGAGAAACAATCCAGTAGATATTTTATACTTTGTTTTAAAAAAGTATTTACTCTTAAAGGCTCCTACGTAAGCTGTACATTTATGGGACAAAATGAAAGGATTTCTTACGGGTTAGTTACATGAGCTCTCTCCCTCTCCCCCTCCCCCTGAAGCACTTACCTTGATACAGCAATCCTTGCAGACCACACTAAAAAAACAAACACATAAGATGCCTCAACTGTGACATTTGCATGCCATTTTACTCCAAAGTAAACCCAATGCCTCCCTAACAGCACAATCCTATCCAACTTTCCAGCGCCGGTGCAGCCCCCTGAGGTAAGGGAACAAATATTCCCTCACCTTGAGGAGGCCTCCATGAGTGCCCCCACACCACAAAAGGCAGTGTGCGCCCTGTTGATACCACTGCAGCGGCACTGGAAAATTGGTTAGGATTGCGCTGCAAATTAGGACAAATGAATTACAATATTTGACTGGTTAAGATTTTGTGGTTGTCCCCCGATAAATTTTGGATACCCCTTGACTCTAGAGCCTACTGTACATCGCTAAGAAAGTCGTGGCTCCTGTTGCCAACCCTTGTATGAAACACTTGCGGGAGGAGATTTAACTTGTAGTGCAATTGGCAATAAATGAACACAAATTTTCCTGCAGAGCTTTTAAAAATAAGCAGACAGACATGCCACCTGAAGCATGTTGGGAGAGTGGAGAGCGACAGCTGAGCCAACATTTTTGCTGGAACGAACATCTGTCATTTCAGTTGTGTATCTCGAAGGAAGCAAAGTTCACCTGGGGGAGCTGTGAGCACTTTATGAATTTCTCCCTGCATAATCGCCAAACAGCTTTCCCTTTACAGGGCACTAGAGAATAATGCACCTGGAAATAAAGTCTTCTGGGGGCAATGATATGGGGAAAGCAAGCAAGAGCCCTTGGCACACTAACTCCTTTGTTTTCTTCGCAGCTACCCAGCTGCCTCAACTTAGTGAGCAGACTACACTTTTGCTTCAGTAGTAACAGTGGAGTGTTAGGTAGCCAAATTCTCTGGTAGCTTTTACTGAAATTTCCTGTAACGGGGTGTATTATGGACCAGACCTAAACTGATCTTATTTCCCTGCACCGACCATCCCTATAAGAGCTGGGGTCACTGGACTGTCTTAGTAGCAGCTAAAGTCCAGTTATTCTCAAGCAGATTCACAGGACCAAGTCAAGACTTCACAGGACCAAGTCAAGACTTCTGCCATAGCAAGTTGATTTTTGGACTTGGATCAACACTTCGACAACTCATTAAGAGAGATAGGGGTTATTTACCTACATTGACTGAAATGTTAAGTTACAGAGGAAAATGCAGGCCTACAAGTCTATTCCAGATGTCAGATTTGATAGTGTAATCTCCAATTCACAGTGATTTATAACACCCAGCCCACTAACAAGAAGGTTCTTGAGTTAGCTTACCTGCTACAGAGATGACACATGTAAGGCCATACGAAGTACTGGTTATTGCAAGAGACACAAACCTGCAGTGGGAAAGTGAGTTTCCTGTGAGTCACTATGCCTAATTGTTTTTTTTATGAAGTGATAAAATCCTTACATGTCCTAGTATTGTTATACTAGATACAGAACTAGGACAGTAGAAAGGATTTGAGCTTGTTTCCACCATGATAGATGTAGTCATTTGTCCTAATACCCAGAAAGGGTGAAAGATAGCACACAGTATCACCAGCGCAAATCAGATGACAAATGCCAAAAGGAATCTTATATCATACTATACTTATCCTTCTGCACAAGCATAAAGCAAACAAACAGAAAGCACAAACATGAACACACGTTGATGCCAATGCGAGCACTTCCTAAGGCAAATAGCATCTAGGGGAGAGGGGCTACCAACCCAGACTGAAACCATAGTGGTGGCACAGGATAAACACCCCACTCTACCCTGGGTTCCAATTCAGCTACTGTTTACTAAGACTAGTCCCAATCACATGCTAAAAATTGACATTCTGTTTCACCCTAAATTTAGCAATCCCTGTAGGAGTATTACAGAGGCACCTGTGATAGCAACACTTACCTAGTCCACTGTGTAATTTAAATGTTCTAGGGGCATACACACCATTCCCCACTTGTTTGGGCAGTGCTGACAACTTCAACTACAGGTATTTTTACTTAATGGTCCCCCTCTTTTTGGGTTTGCATTTCCCTACTGTGCAAGGCTAGCCCCAACAGGACCGTCTTTGGGGCAATTGGATCAATTCGGTCCAATTGGGCCTTGTGCAGCTATGGGGCCCCCACAAGACTGGGGGGAGCGTACTTGGTGGAGGGTCCTCCCAGGCTTCTAATTGGTCCAAGTTTAGGGCAACCCGGAAGCAATTGGCTGTGATGCGATGACATTACGTCGTCGTCATCGTGACACTGCCAAACACTTCCAGGTAAATTTGTTCGGGCCCCGCATCTGGTAAGGCCAGCCCCAAGCCCCAAAGTGCTCATTCAGCCCAGGCTGCTTGTTTTTAAAGAAAAACCAGTTGTGCTAGCAACTACTGTTTGCTGCAAAGTAAACTGTTTAGTCACCTGAAAAGGTCCTTGGATATCAAAAGCTGCACGAGCCATGACAGTTGGCTCTGTTAGGACTTAAACACTTATGGCTGTGGTAACTGTTTCCAAAGTAGTGCTAATCCACTCTTTTGAAAGATCAAGGGGTAACACCAGCATAATGATGCAGGCTGTGGTTTGATAGGGACATGAATACCATTACATCCTTCCTATGCCAACTGGCTATGGACCAAATATTGATTCTCCATCCTTTTTTGATGTGTTTTGGCCATATCTACTCCTTGACATATCATATAATAATTAGGGAGGATTTTAATGAGGTGTTAGACCACCTTCCTTGATCGTAATTCTTGACCGTCATTCTTTACAGTGTAATGTTTTGGTAAACTACATGTTCAGCAGGGACTAAACATGGTGGATGTTTGGAGCCCCCTGCACCCCAAGGTTACTTCTATTGATCTTTATAAATACTAGGTCTCAGCCTAAAATTTTTAATTATTTCCCCCGCCATTTTGCCCCTTTGTCCTTGCCTTTTTTGCTGTCTTGCTTCCTGCTCCAACTGCTGCTCTTGCATCCAATTCCTGGCTGGTCAGCTGCTCGGGCCAGCCAGGACTCCTCACTGGAGTTGACCGCTGCTGCCGCTTCCACGATTTTAAAAAGGGTAAAAGTTTTCCTGTGTGGCCATCTTGTATCTCGCGAAATCTCATGAGGCACATGAGGCAGTGTGCTACTGCCTCATGTGCCCTCATGAGGTTTGGGTGCCGCCATCTTGGATCTTGCAAGATTTCGGGAGATCCAAGATGGCCTCACAGGAACACTTTTACCCTTTTAAAATTGTGGAAGTAGCAGCAGCGGCAGCAGACCTGGAAAACCAGGATTGCCCTGGTTCCAGGCCTGGTGGCCAGGCCCAGGCCCTGGAGCAGTCCCGGTTTTTCCAGGACAGATGGTAAGTCCTTGTTTAAAATATGGCTGTTTTTTTCATTGGATCCCAGGTTAAAGGTAAACAAAATATGCTGTTTGAACCTATTGGACACCATACTAATTATGATTTTCTATACTATACCAATATGACATAGATTGGCATCTACTCCCCAATCTTCTCTTTCATATTCTTTCGGTATTTGTAATTGTGAAAAGAAAACCTTTAATAAAATATCATCATCATCATCATCATCATCAAAAGCATTTACAACAAAATTAGAACACACACGATCAAGTTATAGGTTAATGAAACCAAAGGAATAATTCCATGGAAGAGAAATGGAGACAGAAGAGTCTCCATTGACCCATAGCAGCACATACCTGGGTCCTTGAAGGTATACCAGAGCCATATTTTTGGCAGGAACCCTTTGTTTCAGTCACATGCTCAGCATATCTTGTTCCCATCAAATCCACAATAGTTGGTAGCAACCATCTCATAAACATCTTCGGACTGTAGGTAGGCAACAGCTAGGAATTAAATACCGAGGCATTATTTGCCATGGTTTTCCTGAAGTAAAACTGAAATCCATCCTCATAGTATGGTAAACAAGGAATGATGAGTTTTAGTTTATTTGGAGTAGCTGAAATGTAGAATCCTAAGCATGTCACACTGGAACATTTATGATTAACGTTATCTGTAAACTCAGGTGGGAGAGCTCCATAGATCCACGTTTCTCTCCTCTCCTACCATAACCTCAGTGCTGGCTCCAGGTTTTGGGGTCTCTTGCCCATGAGGGCCACCCTCCACCCAAGTGCTCAGTTGCTTGCCTTCTCTCTCTTGGCCCAATCCACAAGGCTGTCCTGAGGAAGAGGGGGGACGGCGACGGCGACGACGACTGCTGCCCTGCTCTTTGCTCCCATCGCTGTTTATCCACTCAGAAAGTGGGTGAACAGAAGCTAAAGCAGGACCGGGGCTGCTGGGATTGGCAGTGGGCTTTCTGTTGGACCGGGGCTGCTGGGATTGGCAGTGGGCTTTCTGTTGAAACATGGGCCTTGGCAGGTGACCTCTCCTATTGATCTTTATGAACAATGCGTGTCAAAAATATTCAAAATTGACTAGGTTATGCTCAGATTAATTAATTAACTAGCAAACCAAATGCAGTATTCCAAATTTAGCCAGAGGGTAGTGTTTGTTTTTGCAAATTTCCCATTGTTGTTGTTGTTCAGTCGTTAAGTCGTGTCCGACCCTTCGTGATCCCATGATGAACCATATCCCGCCAGGCCTTCCTGTCCTCCACCATCTTCCCGAGTTCGCTCATTTTCATGTTCGTTGCATCGGTGATGCTGTCTAACCATCTCATACTTTGCCTTCCCCTTCTCCTTTTGCCTTCCATCTTTCCCAGCATCAGAGTCTTCTCCAGAGAGTCCTCTCTTCGCATTAAGTGGCCAAAATATTTGAGTTTCAGCCTCAGTAGCTGTCCTTCCAGGGAACAGTCAGGGTTGATTTCATTTAGGATTGAAAATTTCCCATTAGGAGCAGCTAAATTATCAGCTAGGCTCTTCCACGGCAACATTTTTTTAAAAAAAAAATCAAATCAAAGCTATTATTGACATGTAGAGGTCTCCGATGACTCAGCCTTATGTGGGCCTTCAGTTCTGCTGATAGAACTTGTGTTCCCATTGACAGAATGCCCGTGCAGCTGGCTCTGCAGCAACAGCACATGCAATGGGCATTTCTAAAGTACTAGTGCCGCCTTCTCGCCAGGTGCCACAAATGTGCTTTACAGCACGTTTGCGGCACCCTAGGCTAGCGCAGCAGCGTTGCACTGTCCTACGCTATCAATAGGATTGCTCTAGTAGTCACTTTGTCTTCAGTTTTCCACCCACTTACCTTAAATTCTAGGCTTGAGTGGATGCAACTCAAACGTGGCTTTTTGGCTTTTGAAATGTCTATCATACTGATTTTTTTATCAGAGAAAATACTTTCATATGGAGCATTCAAGGAGAACTGAAAGTCTTCTGAAAGGACACACAGATGTGAAATCAAAGAAAATATTAGGTTGTATTAGGTTTTCCTAGTATTAATACTGAGACACACAAGTTACTGGATTCCCAACTCCCCCAAATGTAGAACATGCAAGATTACACACATGTCTGATTTAAACTTCATTTTCTCTTCCTTAAGCTTCTCATGGGACACCATGCTGAGTAGATATTACCTCTCATATTTTGGAGCCTAATGTTTGTTCATGTTGCTGAAGTGCTGCGGTGTCAGTTATTTTTTGCAACTTTTCCTCTCTCCACCAAAGTTCCCTTGAACAATGCATCTGCCATTTTATTCTGGGGCATTTTTGGCAATATTTCACATTTTGGTTTGGGAGGGGAACATTTAAATGACATAAATCACAAACTGTGGCAAAAGAAATGTAAAAAGATGATACGGGAGGCCAAGCAAGACTTTGAGGAACGTATGGCAGGCAACATAAAAGGGAATAATAAAAGCTTCTTCAAATATGTTAGAAGCAGGAAACCTGCCAGAGAAACGGTTGGTCCGCTGGATGGTGAGGGAGAGAAAGGGGTGATAAAAGGGGACTTGGAGACTGCAGAGAAATTAAATGAGTTCTTTGCATCTGTCTTCACGGCAGAAGACCTCGGGCAAATACCGCTGCCGGAACGGTCTCCCCTGAATAAAGAATTAAGTCAAATAGAGGTTAAAAGAGAAGATGTCTCAGACTTAATTGACAAAATAAAGATCAATAAATCACCAGGCCCGGATGGCATCCACCCAAGAGTTCTGAAGGAACTCAAGAATGAAGTTGCTGACCTCTTGACCCAAATATGCAACTTGTCCCTTAAAACGGCCACTGTGCCAGAGGATTGGAGGATAGCTAATGTCACGCCAATCTTTAAAAAAGGAAGGAGGGGGGACCCGGGAAACTACAGGCCGGTCAGTCTAACATCTGTTCCAGGGAAGATGGTGGAAAGTCTCATTAAGGATAAAATCTTAAAATACATAGAAGAACAAGCTCTGCTGAGGGAGAGTCAGCATGGCTTCTGCAAGGGGAAGTCTTGCCTCACAAACCTGTTAGAATTTTTTGAAAAGGTCAACAGGCATGTGGATGCGAGCGAACCCGTGGATATTATATATCTGGATTTTCAGAAGGCGTTTGACACAGTCCCTCATGAAAGGCTCCTGAGAAAACTCCACAGTCAGGGAATAAGAGGGCAGGTCCTCTTGTGGATTAGGAACTGGCTGAAGACCAGGAAACAGCGAGTGGGAGTCAATGGGCAATTTTCACAATGGCGAGAGGTGAAAAGCGGTGTGCCCCAAGGATCGGTCTTGGGACCGGTGCTTTTCAACTTATTCATAAATGACCTGGAGTCGGGGATAGGCAGTGAGGTGGCCAAGTTTGCAGATGACACTAAACGTTTCCGGGTGGTGAAGACCAGCAGGGATTGTGAAGAGCTCCAGAAGGATCTCTCCAAACTGGGAGAATGGGCAGCAAAATGGCAGATGCGCTTCAATGTAAGTAAGTGCAAAGTGATGCACATTGGGGCAAGAAACCAACATTTCACATATACGCTAATGGGTTCTGAGTTGTCTGTGACGGATCAAGAGAGATCTTGGGGTGCTGGTGGACAGGTCGATGAAAGTGTCGACCCAGTGTGCAGCGGCTGTGAAGAAGGCCAATTCCATGCTCGGGATCATTAAAAAAGGGATTGAGAATAAAACGGCCAATATCATTCTGCCTTTGTACAAATCGATGGTAAGGCCACATCTGGAGTATTGTGTCCAGTTCTGGTCACCACACCTCAAAAAGGGTATAGTTGAATTGGAAAAGGTGCAGAAAAGAGCGACCAGAATGATTCGTTGGCTGGAGCACCTCCCTTATGAGGAAAGGCTACAGCGTCTGGGGCTTTTCAGCCTAGAAAAAAGGCGCCTGAGGGGGGACATGATTGAGACTTATAAAATTATGCATGGGATGGAGAGAGTGGATAGAGGGAAATTCTTCTCCCTCTCGCACAACACCAGAACCAGGGGACATGTACTAAAATTGAGTGGAGGGAGAGTTAGAACAGACAAAAGAAAATATTTCTTTACCCAGCGTGTAATTCATCTGTGGAACTCCTTGCCACAGGATGTGGTGATGGCATCTGGCCTAGATGCCTTTAAAAGGGGTTTGGACAGATTCATGGAGGAAAAGACCATCACAGGTTATGAGCCATAAGCAACCTCCTGGTTTTTAGAAGTGGGTTTTCTCTGTGCCAGGTGCAAGGGAGTGTCAACGAGAAACAGGTTATCTTGTTGTCTTGTGCTCCCTGAGGCATCTGGTGGGGCCACTGTGTGACACAGGAAGCTGGACTAGATGGGCTTTTGGCCTGATCCAGCAGGGCTCTTCTTATGTTCTTATGACATTCAGTAATCATTTTGGATACTAATCCTATGAGATGCATACAACTCCCCCCAGTTGTGCCTCATCTGCAAGTTTACTGAAAACTATATTTTGGCACATGCAAGAAGCTAATGCCAACTACTGCAAGATCACATGTGATACTGTGCTTCAGTACTGAGTTGTAGTTTGGGATGGTTCACACATGCATAAACTGATTTCTGCCAGAAGAATGAATGGACTGTTGAACAGCACTGAATTTCAGGAGATAAGTGTTCCCTGCAGTAGGAGTATCAGCACTGAATGCTGCCATCAAGTGATGGACATGCACTTTGTTAAAAGTGAACCACCAGCCCCTTGAATGCATTTTTTAAGCCGTGGCGATGAAAAAACAAAGGATTGGTCTCTTTAACAGCACATTTCCCTAGCATTGAAAACCTTGGGAAACCATTACCACAAGATATTCAACAACTACAGTGGACCCTTTCTATCCATGGATCCAGGATCCGTGGATTTAACTTACCACGGGGCCTGGATCTGCAGGGTCCACCTTCAAAATGCAGTAAAAAGGGGGGAAAGCCCCCCCCAATCCCGTTTCTACCTTTTAAGTATCCAAACCGTGCCATTTTCAAGCCTTTGCACGGCTTCTGCAAGCTTAATGACCCACTTCCGGGTTGCACAAAGGCTCTTCCCCCCTCCCAGCCTTGTCCCAGGATGCATTCTGGGGCAAGGCTGGGGGGGGGGGGAGCCGCGCAACCTGGAAGTGGGTCATTAAGTTTGCAGAAGCCCTGCAAAGGCTTGAAAACGGCACGATTTGGCTACTTAAGGCATTTTTACCCAAGTGTGTATAAGCAACAGGAATAAAATGCTTACACCTGTGGGCAGGGAAGAAACGCTAAAAATAGAAACGGGGATTGGGGGGCTTTCCCCCTCCTTTTTACTGTGTGGTGGACTCCAGTATCCGTGGATCCTCGCTTTCTGCAGGGGGGGTCTGGAATGGATCCCCGCATTGGCAGATGAGGTCCAACTGCAAATAGAATTGGTAGACCTATGTTAGGACAGCCTCCTTTGTCCCTCCTCTACAGTCCTTAAGCTGTATATAACTAGCCAGAACCATGACTGACAATAATAGAGACATGCCTAGGCTTACCATCCGTCTAGGAACCATCCTGGGTTCTGGGTGGGTCCCGGGCCTTCCGGGCCCTGTGGAAGCCTCCGTCACTGCCACCGCTTGAAAAAGCTAAAACGAGCTTTTTTCCCCAGGTGCCGCCATCTTGGATCTCGCGCGGTGGCAGGAGCTGGAGTCCTGGCCAGCTTAGATGCAGCAGGCCAGCCTCCAGAGGCGGCGAAGACGGCGCCACCGCCGCAAAGACGACAACAGGTCCATCGATGATGGTGGCAGCCGTCAAAGACAACGGCAGCGGCAGCGAAAGTGACGACGATGGCGGCTGCAGCTGGCAGCGAAGAAGGCGGTGGTGGGAATGGTGGTGGCGGGACAGGTAAGGAAATTAAGGAAATAAAAATTGTGCCCAGAAAATTGTTTTATTTTACTTTATGGGGGGGGGGGGTGTCCCGGTTTAAAAATCTGGAAAATCTGGTAAGCCTAGACATGTCAGATCTCAATTCTATGTCCTTCTAAACAGATTTCTAATGTTTCCTTTCGTACCCATCCACCCAAGCATTTCAACAGTTTTTGAAACATTAAATCCCCCCAAGTTAACATCTGGGATACACCTTGGTGTCTGTTCCTACTTTTCTCTATAAAGGTGGTTCGAAGCTTTGGTGGATTTTTCACTTCCATCATGAGCTGCTCATGCAAGCTTGGCTCTTGGCAGACTCTCTCCTTCACTTTCCGTGATGAGACCTGTCAAGCAAAACGGGATTGGATGAGAAACAAGACTAACTCTTCACGCCTTAAAGCCCGACCCACACCACACTAATTCCAGCACGTCACAGACGCGCTAGGCACTTTGCCAAGCTGTGCGGAGGTATCTGGTTACCATTGCGGAGGCGAGCTGAGCTGATGCGATCTCCCGATTTCCAGCGCGTACATAAAGTCCTTTGCCTAAGCTTTGAGGGGGTTGCTTTGTGGAGCTACTGCAGCCAACCAATCGGATGAGAGGGCGGGATGAAAGGGGCTGTCAATCAATCAGAACTCACTCGAGTCTCCGATTTCTCATGGATCCATTTCTCCTCACAAAACTTAGCAAGATGAATTCTATTCCCGGCACAAATTGTTATGTTACTTTTCTCTCCTTCCTGCCCCTCTCTCTCTTCTCTCGTGTATCGGACCACATTTGTGCTTAACCAATCACCGCTGCGCTTTCTAAGAAGGCGGGACAACAGGCAGGAAGACACTCCTTCCGACCAGCTCTGTGCGCGGAGGCAGAGGCCTCCGCGCCTGAGCTCGTGAAGTGTGGGTCGGGCTTTAAGAGTTCACTGCCTATCTCAGTACAAGATGAAGCCTTCACACAACAGCTTTTGACTGTGGACCATTTTGAGGCAGAACTGTTTTGGGATTCATGTTATAAAGGGAACAGCCTCCACCTTTTGCCTAGCTAGCATATAGACTCCATATCATAGATTTCAAAGCATAATGTACACAAAGAACAAGAAAATAGGAGTGTCAAATGGTCAGTCCATTGATGAGTAGACACAGGGTTTGCAAAACTGTTGATGAACAGAGCCTTTGATTTAATTAAGCAGTTCAAGTAGTTAGATGCAAAGTTCTGCCAGCTGGTGAACATCTTTACCTTGCGGAGGGTGTAACGCTTGTTTTTAATATCATCCACCACCGTGTTATAAGGGACGTGAGTACACTCTTCTGGAGGAGTCTTGTGCTGTGGTTGCTCTGCGGGCTTGTGCAATTTCACGCCCTTTTGCAAGTCACCAAGTACACCCTGCCATAAACCAGCCTGAAAAAGGGAAACCCAAACTATATAAAATATTGTATCCTGCAGAAGTATCTTATATTTAATATGACAACTGCTAACCTTCGGACTTAAACATTTTGTAGATTCAGAAACACCTGTTTGCAAATTCCACTTCCCAAATAGGCCAAGATGTTCAGCACTACCATTCATACAAGAATATGCTTACTGGCTGGTATAGTTGGGACCTGATCCAAAATATGCACTCGGCTTATTTCTTAAGATTTGCCTGGAAATGTCACTGCATGCTCCTTCATCCATTATGCACACAACCCCATTCATTTCACTGGGACCTACTGCCAAATAAACATGCATAAGATTGGTCTGCACATCCCGTCATAATGCCCCTGCCCAGATTTTGGCCAATAAAACCTCATCTTTTTGCATAGAAGACTCATATGAATGGAACAAGCCAAAAAGCTACTTATACCCAGTCATCAGCCTTCGGCCTTGCCAAGCAGTCCTTCACATCCATTCTTTCCAAACACTGAAAGATATATAAAGGAATGCCTTCATCATTCATTAGCTCCATGTAAGTCTATTCCCAACCTCCTCCATAATTCTTCTTTCAACTTCAAAAGAATTCTAGGGAAACAAAGATATTGATACTGGAAATGGAGAAGAATTGAACACTACCCCCCCATACCTCTTTGCAACTCTGAATGGTGAACGTGAGTTTCTGAAGCTCAATGTACTCGCTAAAGAGCACTCTGCAGATCACTGTGTAATGACTGGCAGCTTCAGACGGCCTGAGGAAGTGATCCTCGCAGATCTAAAATGGAAAGAGAGCAATCTGTTCTGGGTTCACATTTGAGAGATTTAATATTACTACAGATGACCATTGTCTGCTGGGGAAAGGACTAGATAAGGACTGCAGGCACAATTTTATTCACCCTTCCAGCCACAGACAACTGTATCTCTCTCCCCCTTTCCCACCTCTCTCTCCAAGTAATACCGAAAATAATAATTCTGCCCTGAATTACCGGATAGCCTCTGCCTCCAATACAAGCACATTGTATGAAGAGATTTGTACACAAAGAGAAAGGTAGCTATTGTCATGGCTAAATGGATTATTTATTTAGTTTGAGCTGCAGCAGAAGAGTTATTCAGTTATCACATTCTATCTTATGTTAAACACATTACTTTCCAGGACTTCCTCTTTTTTTTTTGGCCAGGCAATCACTGGTATGCAGATTGCAATAACACTCAAGACACTCAAGACAATAGTCCTTGGCAATAACACTCAAGACAATAGTCCTTGGCAGTAATATAGGTATAGCTGTCAGTCATGGTGAACCTTGAGTGCAGCCCAAATCCAAGCATGATGCTTTTCTCCCTTCCCTAGCACATAGATTAGCATGCTGTTTTTCTTCAGAAAGAACTATTGCAATTCTCCAACAGAAGCCAGTTTGATTAAAGCAAAGGGAAGGATAGGCAGACTGTACAGTGAAGCCTTAAGGCATTTACTTTTTCATCCCACCCTCAGAGTGCATGGAAATTTTAGCACCATGGCAAGGAATGAGTGCTTCACAGTGTAGGTAGGTTGTGGAAAAAGGGAACACAAAACCTTGATCACATCCTGGAAAGCAACTGCTGGCTTTGTGGTCTCTGCGTTCAGTTTTAGCATAAGGGATATTAGCTTCTCCAAGGACTCACTCAGCTCTCTCTCCATATGATTCTCGATTCCCCAATCCAGAGCTGTATAGATCAACTTTCCCAATAGCTCCATCAACTACAAAGGAAATTCAGGGGATCATCTTAACTCAGAACACCAAAATCAGTTTCATTACAAGCAACACGTTATTACCCCAGTCACTTCTGAATGTCACGACAACCTCCGGCACTTCAACGTTCAGCTCCGGCACTTCAACATGTACCACTACACCACTAGCCGACAGTGCCAGAGTCTTACCATATTTTCCAACCAGTCACTTTGTTGTTGATTTGTGCGACTACCTGGAACAAAAAAAAAGGAAAGTTTTAGGTCCTACAGTCTTAAAAATTAGTTACAAGATGCCAATGGAAAACACAACTAAGACTCAATTTTCTGGAAATGTAAAGCCAAGGACACTTCCATTTCTGCTTCATGAGAACACCAGTTCTCACCAGAATCTGAACAATACCAATCCCTGGCTATCCAGTTTATAATATGCAAGATCTCTCTTCCTCTCATGAAATTCAACAGGCCCCTGAAAGGCTTGTGGCTTTGATATCAACACTTGCCATTTACTCCAAAGTAAATATGCATAGGATTGAGCTGCAAATACCATTGAAGCCAGTAGGTACTATTCCTACACATGGATAAAGAAGTTGCAGTCTGAGAAAAGTTGTTTGATACCAATTATCTTGCTAAAGATAATGACTTGCCAATGGTCACAGAAATAATTATTTAAAGAGGAAATTGAGCTTTCCCTGCAGAGTTTTCATTCAACTAGTCAGTAGTATTGTCACCATACCCACACACAAGCAGAAGTAAAACAAGCTTGTATGAAGAACCTACAGTTGCACAAGAACCAATTGCAAGCCATCACTATTGTTTTTGGTTTTAATTTTGTAGTTAGAGTAACATTACTATAGCTTTTGTTCCACCAAGACTTCTCTGTAAATTATCTTAACTTTTCTTTGATTCCCCCCCCCCCAAATGTAAATATCAGACAAGTTGAAGTGTGCTGTAAAGACAAGTTGAAGTGTGCTGTTACTTTCTGTAACAAGAACGTCAGCCATGACCTTTTGTTAAACATCTGACAATGCAGTCCCAGGCATGTCTACTTGGATGCAAGTCCAATTATGTTCAGTGGGGTTTATTTCTAAGTGTGCATGCCTACAATTGCAGCACAAACTATTAATGTTTACTCAGAAATAAGTCTTTGTGAACACAGCAGGACTTTCTTCCTTGTACACATGTTTAGAATTGCAGCCTAAGACACAGAAGCTTGCAATGACGGTCAATTCCACAGTTTCACATTCAGACTGCCATCTTAATTTTAAAAATAACCTTACTCAGAAACTCCATTTATGTTAATGGGATTTACTTCCCAAAAAGTATATTTAGTCTTAAAGAAAGAGAACATAAAAAAGGTGTTTGAGGGACAGAACACACACTCTTACACACTTGTAAACCTGAAAGAATATGCAAATAGCTGCCATCTTAAAGCTTACCAAAGTTATGTTGTATGGTGAAGGACACACTACCATCAGAATGAATGTAGAGATTGTCGATATCTAAGACTATCTGTAATGCAGAGTCAAAGCCTTGAGTTACTATCTGCTTCAACTTACAGCAACATTGGAAACAAATAGCCCATGCTTGTTCCTCACTTATAGGCTGCTCATAATATCTCAGAAACTCAGCAAGTGAGACCTTGGTACAGCCTTCTGTGTAAACCATTGTATTTTCTAGCTTTCATCCTATGGGGCAGCCTAAGTACTAATGTGGTCTTTGGAGCCCTTTTATATGGGGATGACTGTTCTGGCTCCTTTGGGTGTGGCCGTTTAAAGGGACTTTGACTGCTTCTTCTTAAAGGGAAAGTAACTCCTGGATCCCATATGGTTACCCAATCCCTTCTTTCATTTTTTTTTTTTTTGCATTAACGAAATGTCATCACAATAAAATCTCTTACTGTACAGATCTAAATTTTGGTTTGTTTGTTCGATCCACACAATGAATAGAAATGCTGAAAACATAAGGGAAGTTCCCCGGGGAAACAATTCATTCACTTTGCTCCATATGCGAGAGCACAAGGAAATCTATAGTGTTCAGAACCAAACTACACATGATGCTTAGTATGCCACGACCCCTGTCAGATTTAGTTTTTCTTTAGTCAATAGCAGTGGCAGGAAGAAGGGGTTTAGATCAAGACTATGTGATATGATGGGAGGAGGGAGCTTTGCTTTGCCCCTGTTGTGGTCTGGATTCAGAGCATGTCCCCACCATAGCTGCTATTCATCCCAGAAGGAAAGTCCCCACTGGTGCAAGTGCATTTTTAAGTGCTTTAATGATCACTTGGAAATCTGAAATCAACCCTGACTGTTCCCTGGAAGGACAGGTACTGAGGCTGAAACTCAAATATTTTGGCCACCTAATGCGAAGAGAGGACTCTCTGGAGAAGACTCTGATGCTGGGAAGGATTGAAGGCAAAAGGAGAAGGGGAAGGCAAAGGATGAGATGGTTAGACAGTATCACAGATGCAACGAACATGAAAATGAGCAAACTCAGGAAGATAGTGGAGGACAGGAAGGCCTGGCGGGATATGGTTCATGGGATCACGAAGGGTCGGACACGACTTAACGACTGAACAACAACAACCTCTACCACCATTCACAAGTGATGCCTCCACCACTGTAATTGTTATCAATCCAACTATCTTCAACAAGTCTGGGAGTCGGGAGAACACACTTCCCTCACTTTTTGGAAGTCTGCTTTCACTGTCCTGTGATTAAAAGACAATACAATGGCATCATTACATGCTGATGGTCTTTCTTGGCTGCTATGCGCCCTCACTTCCTTCACCCATCTCCCTTGAAATTGGCAAAATAAGGGAAAAGTCCTGTCAATTTCACCAGTGCAGACCTACTACAGTATATACACAGTATGCTCTTTTGAAGAGTAGGGGAAGGTTTGGGAAAGTGACAAAGCCCCAACCTTGTCTGTTTAACCAGTTGTTGAAGGGGCGGGGACAATGAAGGAAATGGCCTTGGCAGATCTTCACTCTCATGGAGTAAGGGAGGAATTGGGTATGGAAGCTTGCACTGTCTCTATAGAGAGAGATTAAAAAAAGAAAAAAGCCATTCTGTAATGTCTGCAACTATATGGAACAAATAGTGGATTGAGGACTAAGGTCTTGCAATCCTTATGCACGCATTCCTGAGAGTAAGTCCCATTGAATACAGCGGTACTGACTGTCGAGTAAATATGCATAGGGTTGCACTGTACGGGCCAAACTACATGTTATGCTGGACTGGAGAGCCCTGATTGGATCTCACCGTGTTTTAACAGTAACAGCTGTGGGGGGGGGCGCGCATTTAACCCATGCCGTTTTCCAAATGTATTGCTTCTGTGTACATAAGGATTGCACCGTCAGTATACACGATAACCGTCGGTCGTGCTGAAAAGAAGTTTCTCCCCATCCCCGCCTTCTCAGGGAAACCACGAGGGGGCGATGGGCGGTACTGGAGCGGGAAACCACAACTACGTGCAAATCGCTCCTCCCCCTAGTGATGGCTTGGTTGAGTCCTTCATCTCCTTCCTGCCCCCTTCGGTATGATTTAGTTCAGTCTGTATTCATCTCACAGGAAAGATGGCGGCGGCCGGATCGGGAGAGGCTATCTGGAATCGGGTGGATGTGCCACGGCCCGCATGCAGCGCGGCGGTCTCCGTGCCAGCAGAGCATTCCGCAGGTGAATAGTGAAGGGAGAAGGGGGAGCGATTGAGCGACTTAAAGAGTCGAGACCGGGCTCCGCCTGCTGCGTGAAAAGGCACCTCTGGCTAAGTTGGTTGCGTGCAAGACGCACGTGCTGGGTTAGTGCTCCGTCTCTGGACTCTGGTGCAGTGGTGGTCCTGTATATTCGGCGTGCACGATCCTGCCAAAGTTAAGCCCTTTGATGTACCATTGGTTTTTTAATGTGAGAGAGGGAAAGTGAAGCACGTCTCCCTCCCCCAACAGAAGAGATATTAATAAATATAACAATATAAAACAAGAGTGAGATACTGTAGTTGGATTGTTGTGCTGTTGGTGGCGGCGGCGTTTCTTGTTAAGTGCCACAGAGAGAGAGAGAGAAAACGGCTGTTTGTAAATACATGGGTTGGAAAAAAGTTGCAATCCTGTACTTACCGAAGTCTTTATCAAGACTTCCCATTTACTTTATAATGGAGCATGATGGCAGCCTAAGTCTGCAGCCCTAGTCGCAGGACTTACTTGAGCAAATGTCTAGATAACATGTCCTCTTGATAACTAACTTGTGCAATTAAATAACTTGCAGAAGTCCCCTTGAAGAACATTTTTTTTCAGGAAATAGCATGGTTGAGAGGAGTGTTTTCAGAAGCCACTGCAGCTGTGAATGCCCCCTACTTTGGTTTTGCTGCAGGGGTGCAATTTGCCGCTGGGGTGCAATTTGATTTGTTAACCTCATGATGGCTGGGACCTGTTGAAACATTCCTTTTTGCAATCCTGTTACCAGGAGAAGCATGACAGCAGGCCATAGTGGTCAATGTAGAGTAGACCACACGTATTGCTGGGATTTTCTGGGGCTGAGGCAGCCAGGTGTGAAAAAGGAGTTGGGGGGGTGCATAGCAAAGTTGTGAGGTGAGCCTCAAATTCTGGACAGTGGTTTGAAAATATGTCGTCTTTGAGACAGGTGTGCTGATTTTTCAAGATGAAGACTATAAAGGTTTGGGTGGAGGAAAAAGGAAGAAAAAAATACATTTGCAAATGTAGCTGAACTTATGGTAGCAAGCTTATAGAGAGCCTTCCGGAATATAGGGTTTGAGGTACACCTCTTTTGCTACATATTTGTTGAACTGAACTATTTCATATAAATGTCTTAATTTTGTTTCAGTGAGATGCCTGTCGGCTGTTACGAAAGGGTGTCATGCTGTCAGCGGCATGTTAACAAGCAGTGCTGTGGTTGCAGAACAGAGACTCCTGCATTCGATCATTTATAGTTTCCACTACCAGATGAGTCACCACAAGCCCTATCGAACTCTCAAACAGGTCAGAACACACGAAACTGCCTTGTATCCGGTGGTCAGATCATTGGCCCGTCTAGGTCAGCATGTCAGCTGCAGTGGCTCTGCAGGGTTTCGGATGGAGGTCTTTCCCAGCTCTGCCTGGGACCTTTGGCATGGAAATAATTTGCTCAGTCACTAAGCTACACTTATGGCGCAATCCTGCGTAGGCCTGTGCCAGGGGAGCGTGCACTCCCCCTGCGCAGGGTGTCGTGAAAGTGCCATAAAGCACATTCATGACACCCAGCGAGTAAGGACCGCCGGCGCATCTGCCGGTGGCCCTTACCCGGGCTCCTACCTGGCCCTGCACCCACCGGAGCAGGTAAGGCCTACACCAGCCTGGGCTGGGACGTGGTGAGGGCGGATTAGGTGGTGAGGGCGGCCATAGGCCATGTTGGGTGTGGAGAGGGCGGGGATATCGGCGGCAAGATACACCGATATCCACAGCCCTCTCCAGGCCCATTGGGTCTCCAGCCGCTTATACTCGGAAGGGGATGATCATTCCTTTCCCTCGAGGTGCGCCCAGGCTGCCCCGGGGCAGCCCAGATCCTGCATAGGATACAGCGGCCGGCCCTTTAGGCCAGCCACAGTATCTTACACAGGATTGGGTTGTTGGTGTAGCTTCCTTACCCAGTAAGGAAGTTGCTTGGAAATGTATTTAGACATAATTATTAGTACAGCTTATCAGTCACCAGTTTTTCGTGTTGTGTTGGAGGTGAGGGTGATACATTATTATCAACTATAACTGTCCCATCTCTAGATGTGGCTGTTTAGTCAGCTGATATTCGTTTGCAGCCCCCAAGCATCCCACAGCATCTTGGAATTTTCTCTTAATGTGTCTTCTAAATAGACGTACATTAAAATAACTTGTACTTTTACTTTCATTATCTTTGAGGACACCATCTACTGCCTTGACTCCATAGACACTTTGATATGTGATTAGCTTGCCATTCGGAAACTAAATACGCTTACTTGCATGTAAGCTGTATTGGTTTTGATTTGATGGCCTTTGTGTTCAAGGAAACACATTATGTTTATGATTTGGATGCCCAGTAACTTCATGTTTAAAAATACATAATACTGTAATACTTACCATGTACATAGTGTTTTAACATTTGTCATATAGTAGTCCAGGAATTTTAGGCAGAGATGTTTTCAGGACCCAAGAGGGTTCCACAGAGTTTATAATTAATGAGAAGCTTTCACTTGTACCAAAGGAATGAAGGTGAAAATTGAAAATAAACTGTAGATGTCCAGGCACTATTTATTAAATAGGGAAAAATCTTCTAAACAGTATAAAAAATGTTATTTATATGTACACAAATAGCCAGCTGCTTTCCCCATTGCTCTCTAGTGGAACCAAGAAACGGAATCTAAGGTGTGGTTATTCGAATAAGGGGACTCAGCTATCCAGAAAGAAACAGGCTTGATTTCTTTCAGTGCTTCCTTTTAAGTCTATGGGTGATTGATTTCTTTCAGTGCTTCCTTTTGAGTCTATAAGTGAACAGGTTGCAACTGGGAGCACAGTTGAGTTAGACAAAACCTGCCCTTCCCTCCATAACTGAATGGTTGCCAATTTCTCCCATTGGGGAAAAGGTAGAGTGCTGTACTGCAGAAAGGGCAAAATGTGGCCTCCATTCCTAACATTGGGCTACCCAGGATCTCCTGTGTGAAACTCAGTGGACTGGTTCAGACAAATCCCATTTACCCAGTCCCACACACTTAATGATGTGCATGCTGGCCCTTTGCTTCCTCATAAGTTGTTCTAAACATGGGAGGTTGGTGTTAAATCTACTGCAGTGCTAAATCTACTTTAAAGCATGTCGTTGAATCTGTGGGGCCAGTTGGAACGGATAAGTATCGTCTGAAAAAGT
This sequence comes from Plestiodon gilberti rubricaudatus, assembly GCA_026170595.1. Lineage (NCBI taxonomy): Eukaryota > Metazoa > Chordata > Lepidosauria > Squamata > Scincidae > Plestiodon > Plestiodon gilberti. The sequence continues at coordinate 199,484,824 of JANXHW010000003.1, read as the reverse complement.
CCAGTATGTTTCAATATCAGGCTTCTTCTCTCCTCCCCCACCCACCTTCATAATGATGGCATTTCATTGTAGAGAGGGGAAATGTTATGAAGTTTCTGTTCATTTATGCTGATTGTTTTGCTATTGAGTAAGGTTTCACTCAGACAACATTATATCTATGCATTGGATTGCCAGTTATGAAAGTGAACAGCCCACCATGCAGGGTTACAAGTTTTTAAGTGAAACGACTACTTGAGTAGTTGTACTCATCCAGTACTATTGGGTATTTCCTTGCAGGTAGAACAGTGTTTGAAGCGTTTAAATGTAATGAATCTGAAGAAATCAATTGAAGACCTTGTTCACGTGGACCCCATGTAAGTAGCATAAGCCAGCACATCGTACTGTGTTTATATCTATGTCAGTAATTCTCAAAGTCGTGGGTCGTGACCCACCATTGAGAACAAAAGCTGCCCCCTGCCCCCTTAAGGGGCGGGGACAGAATGGCGACAGAGGTGGTGATCCAGGGGATCGCCACTGCTGCCGCCGCAGAAATACCCAAAACAGACGTTGCGGCACTTACCGGGGCTTGGGGGAGGCCTGCACGACCATCTGCAGACCTCCCCAATCTTCGGATCGCTTCAAAACGGCAATCTTCAGGCACTTCCGGGTTTCGTGAAAACTGGAAGTGCCTGAAGATTGCTGTTTTGAAGCGATCTGAAGATTGGGGAGGCCTCCAGAGGGTTGTGCAGGCCTCTCCAAAGCTGCCACAGTAAGTGCCACAACAGCTGTTTTGGGGGCGTTTTCGGCAGTGGTGATCCCCCGGATTGCCGCCGGCTCCGCTCCTGCAAACACTCAAAGTTGATAGATCAAACGCTGATCTATGTCATTCTGTAGTTTACAGCTTAATCCAATAACTCAGGAGAGCAAACATGCAGTACTTTGATTTAAGCCATTTTAGTTGACCTGGAATCCAAGGGACTAAATCAGCAGAAATTCTAGCATTTTGGGGACAATAATCCATCTGTGCTGGTGTAAGGCTGTGAAGCTTTCATCTACTGAATTATTCAGTGATGAATAAAGAGATTTGTGTAATACAAAATCTTTCATTAATCCAATAGAAGGTACGACTGGTCTCATTTTTTTCTTCTATGTCTATGTGATCAACGTAGTATATAATCAACCACTGATATCGGGTTGTAAGATGCAGACATTTTTGAAACACACTCAAAAATCAAATGCAAAATCTTCAAGTAAATCTGAGTTAACAAACCATTAAATTGTTAATATTTATTACAGGAACAATCACGGGCAAATCATTCTGTGAGTGAACCAGAGATACCATGAGATTATTTCAGGCCCAAGACATACCAGCATTAAATGTGGCAGGGTGCCATCATGTATCTGCACACCCAACACCCTTCTCTTTCTTTTAGTCAGAAACAGAAATCTGAAAACTCCACAGAGTCCTTGGTTCCTAGCCAACCGATGATTGAAGTGGTGCTGGTGAAGGTTTTGGGCGGCTGCAAACTCTTGCTACGTTTACTTGACTGTTGCTGCACAGCATTTCTGTATCCTTCCAAAACCAAGTTTGGAATCTAACCTTGCAGTTCTTGTTTTGAGATGCAAAATGACACAACCTTGTTAGAGAAAATTAATGTAGGAGAAATTTTGGTGTCGCATACCTTTAGCCAATTGTTGGAGAATAAGAATACGCTCTTGTTCCTTGTCAAATTCCCGGAAACTCAATGACCCATTCCTCTTTTTGATTCATTCTGAAGCTGATTTTTGATTCATTCATTCATTCTAATTTCATTCTCCCAGTTGAGACCCACTAACTCCAATTTGTAATTTTGTGGCATCTTGTTTTCACCAAACGTCAGCTTTATTTGTTCCCCTGCGGATTTCATACAAAACATTCTTACAGCGCAATCCTATGCGTGTTGACTCGAAAGTAAGTCCAATTGTGTTCAATGGGGCTTACTCACAGGAAAGTGTGTATAGGATTGCAGGCTCGGAGTCTAACAAATATTTCTGTAATTCCGCCTGACTCCAAGCCTGAACAAGACTCTAGTTCACCGAACTGTCTCCCATCCTCTGTCTGTCACTAGTTCACACTATTATGATTTAACATTGGAACATTTTTCTGTAGATTTGATAGTGTATTTATCAAAGAAGCACCCTGTTGTATATGTTAGTTTTCTAGTGATAACTTTTACAGCTCTCTATAGCTCCAAAATCATGTTAGAGGGTCTTTACCCTCTTGGCTGTCTTAAGGATCTCTGTTGTTGAATTCCAGTATGTGTTCATGCCAATAGTTGTTTACCTTGGCATTCTAACCTCTTTGTTCAATTGTTGTCCACCCTTAATCAACTTACTCTTCAGTTTGACAGTTAAACATCTGTGTTTGGAAGAATACATACTGTTCAATATAGTCGTTTCAGGATTGCTGAGCCGATTATGGTGTGTATATCTGGAAAACATTTTGGTTGTTTCATTGCCCCACTACACATTCCCAGCTAACAGCAGTATACTGGGTACATTGGTCAAGACTCCCATCATTTTCCCTGGAAATGGGACAGATAGCCTGCATGTGCCACTTCTGTAACACTAAGCATTGCAACTGTAATGTTTATCACAGTGCATTCCTAGATGTGAGACTTACCCAGTCAGTGATCAGGTCAGTTTTGTTCCAAACAAGTAAAACTGTCAGCAGAATGACAAGTCCCTAACGCCAAGCTGCAACTGGAGAACAAAACATTTACTTTTAAAAGTACCAATAAAGTGAAGTAGCTCCTTCTACCTGTACTTCTCCTGGTCCATCTATTTGTCTTCCTTTTTCTAGGAGATCATAGATTTTTCCTTACTATTTTATTTTTATTTTATTTTAAATAATTAAGACGTAGAGCAGTTAACATTCAGTAGAGGGCGCTGGTGACAAGTGCTGTACTTAAACTGGAATGGGACACAAGCCCTGCCCTCAGGTTTCCAGACTAAATGGCAAGGCACAAGAGGAGGAGGGAAAGGCTAGAGAAGGGAAAGTACTTGGACAGTGCAAGAAAAAAGTGGAAGGTTTTTCAAAAAATATTTGCATCCTGTTGGTTTTGTGAAGTTTTTCACATTTATATATTACCTTTCCTCCAAGAAGCTCAGGGCTGAGTACATGGCTTTTCCCTGTCCTTTTATCCTCACTGCAACTCTATGAGGTACCTTAGGCCGAGAGATGGTGATGGACCTGAGAGATGATGATGAACCCGTTGTCCCCCGAGTTTCATGGCTGAGCAGGGATTTGAATCCAGGTTGAACCCAGGTTGAACCTTGGTCCAGGTTCAACACTATAACCACTACTCCCCCTATCCAGTAGCCCTTACCCCTCTGGCCAATGACAGAGACCAGATTTTGCTTCGAAGAGGAAGTGCCGGAGAAAGATGGGCAGAACGATGGAAGAAGCTGTGACTACTCTTTTTCTTGCTTTATTGGTGTTTTTAAAGCCTCATTCTCTGGACTCCTACTTGCAATCATAGCCAAAGACCAAGTCACTTTGTTTTTTGACAAATGCATTCTAGCATACTTGTATCACTTTCACCATCTTGTTTAATTTGGGCCCCAGTCCTATCCAGACTTACCTGGGAGTAAGCCCCATTGGCGATAATAGGACTTACTTTTGCATAGACATGCATAGAATTGGGCTCTTACTGTTTCAAAACACATACTGGAAACCTTTCTCTCTTCTGCAGTTGACGCTGGTGCATTTGTGGGGTGAGCATGTAACAAGCGCATATGGGGGGGGAACAGTTCATATGAACAGCCCCTCCTACATGGCTGCTAACACTAATTTAGATGTAGCATTAACAGTGCTTGTAGAGGGTCTGGATGAACACCTGCCCCCCCCCCCCAATTAACCTAAAAAGGCCCAGGCTGCTGGGAAGTGAGTGAAGTGTGTGCTCTCATGGTGCAGTCACAGCACAAAAGTATTGTCTGAACCAGCCCTATGAGTAGAAAGTGTGTTTGTTATTTAAAAGTCTGTCTGCCAATATTGGCTCACAGGGCAACTTACAAAGTTTTAGAAGACAGTGCTCCCCATGTTCAGCGTGTTGTCAAGTCATGTTGTTTTGCACTTCACAGTATTGCCAGAATCTGGCCCTTCCTCTGTAACCTCTGCAAAAACTCTCGTTCACTCCCTAGTCGTCTCTTGTCTTGACTATTTATTATTATTATTATTATTATTATTATTAACAGTATTTATATACCGCTTTTCAACAAAAAGTTCACAAAGCGGTTTACAGACAAAAATCAAAGGATTAAATGGCTCTCTGTCCCAAAAGGGCTCACAATCTAAAAAAGATGCAGAAGAACACCAGCAAACAGCCACCAGAAAAGACACTGTGCTGGAGTGAAAGGGAGGCAGTTACTCTCCCCCTGCTAAATATAAAAGGAGCACCAATTGAAAAAGTGCCTCTTGCCCAGTTAGCAGTGGTTTGCACTCTCCTCTTTGCTGGTGTCTCGTTGGTTCATCTTAATCCCTTCTACATCCAAAACTATCTTGCTTGTACAGATCACATCAAGCTTCTCCTTAAATCCCTTCACTGGCTTCCTGTCTGCTTCTGAATCCAGCACAAGCTCTTTGTCTTTGCAGTCAAAACCTTCCAAGGCCTTATCCCTCTCTACCTTCGTATTCTATTATGCTCCTGCCTGGGACCTTCATTCTTCCAGCTCTGTCCCCAGCTGTCCAAAGGCCTCTCCCTCCTCCCTTGCAAGATTCTTCCCTTGCCTCCCTTCCTACCTGGAATCCCCTTCTCAAACACCTGCCACATGCTTCCTCTTATATTCAAGTCCCTTCTGAAAATCTTGCTTTTCCAGTAAGCCTTTAACTTTAACATCATGTTGCCTGCTGTCACTAAGCGTAACTGAAAGAATAATATAATTGTGCTGAAAGACAGCAAAATGACTGTGTGAGTGAGTACTTAAGAAAGAATAAGAATTGCTGATAAATGGGCCCTGGATGGATTAAATAGTTTAACTTATGGATTTTGAACATTCTCCTGTCTTGGGCCAGGCAGAAAGAATGGAGGTTTTTGGAGAACTCTTCCATTCTTTTTCTCTTCTGATATTTGTTGTGTTTCCTAATGTCTTTTAATTGTTCTTGGCATTATGGGCAGGCTTACCAGATCACCGCGTTCTGGCCCCCCATGCCCCGCCCCCTTAACGGTAGACCGCTCCCGTCCCGGCGACGATCTGGTAAGCCTGATTATGGGAGAAGATGGTTTAGAACAGGGGTGGCCAACCTTTCAACATGACTGCTCCTGGCCCTTTAATGGTTGTATAGGTGAGGGCATTTCAGCAGGTGCAGCTGTTTTAGCAGCACCATCAGCAGTTGCAGTTGCTGAGAGTCTGTCTTCTACACAACTCTTAAGAACGCAGAGGCCCTAATGGTGGAAGGCTGGCCACCCCTGGTTTAGAACATATTGTGCAAGACCAATCTAGTGATGGTGGAAATAGTTTTGGAAGATTTTAGTTGGGGGAAAACGGGCTGCTGTTTCACAGAAACAAGCGTTTCATCTATTTCTTTTCTTCTTTTAAATCATTTTAGGATTCTTTATAGAGGCTTGCTAAAAAGCCTCAGTGCTTTATATGGGAGCCTGTTTGCATTGCTCCAGGAGGTTTCAAAGGTTGAACTGAAGCCTTATATTAAAGGATTTGTCTTTCCTGCTGAAATAAATGAATTTCTGGGAACCTCTTATTCAGGGATTGGGAAGAAAATCCCCAAAACATTTGCCCCCAAAAAGGACAGAATTGGATGGATGAATAAACGGTTCCAAGTAAGCAAGGCTGCATCTTGGCCTCAGGCCTCAGTTCCTTCTCCCGTCAGAAAGAAAGTGATGAGTGCTCACGACAGTGTTGATATCGGGAAGCCAGTTGTGGTCAGAAGAACTAACCGAGGTAAGAGATTCTTAGGGTGCAGTGCCTGTCTACTCAGAAGGTAGTCCTGTTGAGTTCAACTGGACTTACTCCCACATAAGTGTGTATAGATTGCAGCCTAAATTTGGGTGAGATGAGGGTTGGGAGACAAGGCTTGTCTCCCTCTGGGGATCAGTTCCCCCATTGGCATGATGCATCTTGCCACATGACTTGAGGGGAGACTCCAGTCCCAAGACATAGGGTGTTGGCTTATTTCCAAAAGATGTGTCCTGAATAAAAATATGTATAAGACGCAATACATTGATTTCAGGAGAATTTTGTTCCAGGTGACTGTGTTTGATTTGAATTTGATCCGAACCTGTAAAACAAGTAAAATTCAAAGGTTTAAAAACACAACTGACCAGCTCAACAGCCTGTTGAGTACGTGGGTAAATTTCATTTGGTGCAAGCTGACCTAACCTGAGGAGGGTGTCTGCACTCACCTAACTTTGGATGATGGGGGCACCAGGAAGCGAGCATCTGAAAGAGCATCTCGAAGCTAGCCTGAAGCCCTCATTCTTCAGAGGCCCCGATCCTAAGCCATTTAGGTAGGCTTACCAGATCTCCAACTGGGACAGAGTGCTAGACCTTTAGGAAAAGGAATGTGGGCAGGTGTAGCTTGTTAAACCTAAGAGCACAATCCTTGGCATGTCTACTGAGAAGCCAGCCCCATTTGGGCATTTGGAGCTTGCTTCTGAGTAGACATGCCTAGGATTGTGCTCTAAGGGTTTAACAAGCTACACCTGTCCACATTCCTTCTCCTAAAGGCCTAGCACTCTGTCCCAGTTGGAGATCTGGTAAGCCTACATTTAGGGTATTATTGGTAATGACTAGCACTCTTGAATTGACTTCTGTACCTCCTTCTTCTAGGTCTTGAAAAGGAGTTGGGGTTCGATGTCAAAAGCTTATGCAGGTATCCTAATCCTGTACCAGAAGAGGTTTGTAGTGCTCGGTGTGTGTGTGGGGGTGGGTGGGTAGTGCTTTTTCTTCTGATCAGAAAGTGCTGCTGTTGAACTTCAGTCACTGCATTAATAGGTTGCAAAAGTAACGCCTTTCACTATACCTTTTCAAGTCGTAATGTTAGGTATGCTTAAACGTAAATAATTTTACATTGTTAGCTTGCGAACAGGGCCTTTTAGTGTACTTTTATTTGCTCACTCTGCCGCTCTCCTTGGCCTGCGCTGGTCAGTGGGATGGCATGGGGAGGGAGGGCGGGCTGGGGTGGTAGGGGAACAGGCCATTGGCCTGCCAGGGCTGGAAGGTGCCTTACGGCACAAACGTCCCCTTCCCCCGAGGTGAACCCCAGCCACACCAGTGTGGGCCACATTCTGCTTAGGTTGCAATAGCTGGCCATTTTGGCCATCTGTCACATCTTAGGGAGAATCGGGCTGCTCATTGCTCCATCTCCTCTAACTGCATAGGCACACATAATAGCAATTGAAACACCCAGAGCCTTGTGCCACCTTGTGGTATATAACACGTTCATGGCATTTTCGTGGACAAGCACTCATTTTGTCAGATGCATGAAGCGGGTTTATAAAATACATGCATACATATATGGTCCCATAGTTTACTTTTTTCCCCCTACAACCAGTGCGTTTAGGAACAGTGTCAGGCGCACAGACTGTGTGCATTTTCAAGCCACAGGTACAACTGAACAGAGACCTTCCTGGCTTCTGGATTCTTTCTTGGCAAGGTCATTTTAAGCACTTGGGCATCTTAGCCAGAGGATAAATTCATCTGTTTGTGTCTTCTAGTACTAATTTCCTTGCTATTTTTGTTTTAATTTTCAGGGTACCAAATTCAGAGTTAAACTTCCTGTATCAAAAAAGAGACAGTTTCCATCTATGTGTCCCAAATCACTGAAGTCTAAGCATCTTGCATTTTTTGTGTCCATGTTTCGAGAAGCACGTTCCTTTGAAGAACTGTCTGAAATACTCAGATCAACAATTAGCTGGTGCAAAAGCAATAAACTTGGATCCAAGACTTTTTTCCTAGGAATGAAGCTCTTGAAAAGTAGGCGGCTGCAGCATGTGGAAGCACAGGGTTGCAGGTTTGTATATTAAGATACCAGTTTACAGTCTGGGCTACCAGTAATCCAGACTACTATGCTTCGCTGCTAAAGATTACAACCCTACAAACATCACCAAGTAGGGCATAAAAGTGCACTCTTTTATTACCTATTTAGAAATGCACGTTGGCTGTTCCTGTAGCTTTTCTACCCCTTGGCTCCTTGTCCTCTCTGCTTTTCTAGTCTCCACCTCGCCTTCCACAATAGCATCCAGACTGTTCTGTTTCCAGGCTTTGGAACAACCCCAGGCTTTCTCCTCCTCAGCCTCCTGCCCATTCCATTTCTCTGTTCCACATATCCTTTCCACCTCTTCTCCTCAGTCTCATGGGTTGCAGATTCCTGGCCTATTAGCCATCCCTTCTACTTCTTCGTTTTCACTTACCCTGATCCCCTTCCCTGGTCCTTGTCTGTCTGCCTCGGATGTCCTGTCACCTTTGTGACATGTTTGTTCAATCAAATTGACAGACTGCCTGTCACAGTAACAGCCTCAGCTGTCAATAGCCTGTGCTGTCTTTCAGTGTGTTTTTTTTTTGTTTTGGTGGGGTGCTGATATTCAGGGGTTTCCTTGAGGTGGTCAATCACAGGGGGACTATACCTAGCCTATTTTCATCTTTCACTAAGGGCCCAATCGTATCCAACTTTCCAGCACGAATGCAGCTGTAATACAGCCCCGAGGAAAGGGAACAAACATTCCTTTACCTTGAGGAGGCCTCCATTACTCTCTCTCCCCCCCCCCCACAGGATGCAGTGCACACTCTGTTGGCACAGCTGCATTGGCACTGGTAAGCTGGTTAGGATTATCAACAGTACCTTCCTGCTTAAGCCAATAAAGTGGTGCAGGGGGAAAAAGACAGATGGACTTGAATGTGAAGCGGTATTTAACAGAGGAGCTTCTACAGGAATGGTAGAGTAGTTGCCACTGTACCCTCTATGACTTGTTACTGGTAGAAGTGCTGTTTCCCATGGACTGCTTGCACCCAAACATGCATTTAGATCAGTTATTCCATCTTATTTGTGTAGATATACTTACTAAATATGTGACAAAGTAGATGATTTTGAATCAACCTGGGGACAGTTTAAAAAAAGTCTTCATTAAAACCAACCAGAGCTCTTCCTCAGTTTAGATGTCCCTTCACAAAAATGGGAGATATTTCTGATGGAGGGTGTGGTGTTAAGCTCTGTATGAAGCTTCCATTTTAGGCTTCCTAAAACTGGCTTATGAACAGCATACCTGGTTGCGCAGAATAATCACCTGTGGTCGATCCATTTCAGTATCCCTCTGTTACCTTCTGTGTCAACAGCTGAACTCCTTTTCTCTTACAGTTTGCAGAGAAAACTGGGCTGTGTTAAAGCTACTATCTGCAAATACCTCACGGCCCCAAGTTACAGACAGAGACCAAACAAAATACTTGGCGGATATTCCTGTCTACGGAGGCAAATCAAACGCTCAAGGAAGCAAAGATGTATTTCACAGAGAACACTGTCATACACCCAACCTTATCAGAGAGGCACTCATGCCAACAAGAACACGAATAGCAACATTCCCCTTTCTCTAGTGCGATGCTTTGAACATCTGCCTCAAGCGGGAAATGCAAAGTCCAGCAGAGTTATTGAAGAACAAGCCCCTTGGAATGCTTTTGGACTTCTGGGGCTGGAAAGAACTTCTGTCCATACACAGCAGGAAGCGAGTGAGAGTAAAGATGATATAGATGACATTTTTGGAGCAATTGGTTTATAATGCTATATTTCATTAAAACTAGATTTAAATCCTGTCCGAGTGTTTTTGTATTAAGAGAATTAGCTTTCTACACCTTCTCCGATAAGGGCAGGTTATCCTAGCAAGAGCTACATATGATGTTGCTTTACACAATCCATATATGTTGGTAGAATATTCCTCCGAAAAACAGGATATGGCTTAGTGGTACTGAAGCTTGAGCTGGCTTCCTTAGACAGCAGGTACCTTTTGGCAAGGTGAGAAAAGATTAGAACAGACACCCACTGTTTCAAGTACGAAGTTTATCAGTCCTATATCTGTCAGAGACAAGGATTATAAAAGTGCCACTTAAGTTGTATTTCAGAAGGGTGCTATTCTGCTATCTGTTCAAACATAATGACTCCAGGTACCTTCACATCTTCCCCCATAAACAGTAGTGAGTTACTTCAGTAAAGTACTTTTTACTGTCTACCACAGTGGTCCCCAAACTTGCCCCTGCCATGACCCACCTTGTTCTCCTGCTGTGGGTCACAGCCTGGTGCTCCAGGGTGTGGCATCCAGGAGCCTCTGGAGGCTGCTCCTGGGCCATGTGGGGCCAGAGATGCACTGCAGTGGCCTCCTTTTGCCTCACAACTAGGCTTACCAGATCTCCAACCGGGACAGAGTGCTAGACCTTTAGGAGAAGGAATGTGGGCAGGTATAGCTTGTTAAACGTTAGAGAACAATCCCACTGAACACAATGGGGCTTGCTTCTGCGTAGACATGCCTAGGATTGTGCTCTAGGACTTAACAAGCTACACCTGTCCACATTCCTTCTCCTAAAGGTCTAGCACTCTGTCCCGGTTGGAAATCTGGTAAGGGTCATTCCATGTGAAATCAACCAATGCATGAAACCTTGATGTCACAGATTTTGTTCATTTTTGGTACATTTATACCTTACCATGAGATGTTTAAAAATTATTTTTTCAGATTTTTTTGTCCATCCGTTTGAGATATTGAACGTTCAAAATTGCCTAAAAATGCCAAAATTCACTTGTCACCATACCTTCAAACGCCATTTACAAGATAAATATGAAAGCTACAGACATGGGAATTATTTTTCTTTGAAGATTTAGATGAGGAAAAATGTCACTGTGCTGATTCAGAAATTATTCAGCAACTAAAGGAAAAATTTAAAACTACGAACAGAAGTAAAAAGCTCATGATTTTGATAGTTTTACCAAAAAGCTGATCCTGTAAAAGAATAGAAAGTGAAATCATTCTCTATAAATCTATCTCTATAAGTGCTGTTGTAAATTTTTGGATTCATTTCAGTTTACCCACATAATTTTATCAATGTAAACTGTAGAAAAATGGACTTGAGGGGTTTAATTCCTGGTCACTGCCAACAAAATTTTTTTTGTATGATACCATTGAGATACCATCTTGAAATTTTGACTGACTACAAGACATATACCTTTAAGTGTGATTTTTTGAAAATTTTAAAAAAGTTCAATTTTCCAAAATTTCAAATTAATATTATTTGAATGTTTAAATTTCTTGAAAATTTACAATTGTGTCATGTTGTATATCAAATGAAAGCCCTATTCATAAGCTTTAAAATGACACCTGTCCCATGTCTGTAGCTTTCATCATTATCTTGTAAATGGCGTTTGAAGGTATGACGACAAGTGAATTTTGGCATTTTTAGGCAATTTTGAACATTCAATATCTCAAAAACGGATGGACAAAATCTGAATTTTTTTTAAACATCTCATGGTAAGGTACAAATGTACCAAAAATGAACAAAATCCGTGACATCAAATTCCAAAATGGATTTTTCATTGGTTGATTTGACATGGAATGATCCGTAAGCCTACTCAGAACGCCACCGGAAGTGATGGGTGTGAAACCAGCAATCTCTTCCGGAGGCCTGCAGAGGCCACTAGTGCATCCCAGGAGCAGCCTCCAATTGCATCTGGAGGGCTCAAATTTGGAGCCGAATGGACGCAAGGGTGGGCAGGTCCAACTTTGCAACCCATTGGACCTGCCAAGTGGGTCATGACCCACAGTTTGGGAAGCACTGGTCCACACTATTATGAGGTGTAAAGGACTTGGACAGCACAATCCTATGCATGTCAGAAGTAAGTCCCATTGTGTTCAATGGGGCTTCCTCCCAGGAACGTTGCATAGGATTGCAGCGTTAATCATTTTGGTATATCTGCCTCTGCTAAGGCTGATACTACATGTTTCAGAAGCAACGCTACCGATACTTAGAACACAAAGTATTTTTAATTTTTGAAAAGTTTGGCCTGAAACATCACACAAATAAAACATTCAAAATCCTAACAGTGTTTTGGATTTAAATACAGAGTACAATGGACAGCCTATTTTGCATTAACTTAGTACATAAAAGTTGCTGTATAAAATCATCCAAGAAGAAAAAGCTTCCTGTCAAGGACGCATGAGCAAATGAATTTGATTGGAACATTTAAATTCCTGTTTGGTATTTCAAATAGCTGCATATCACAAACTACAGAACGTCAAGAATTCCTTACAAACTGTCAAGAGTTGTTTGATATAATCAATGGGAGGAAGTTAGCTTTCTCCTAAAGTTACTTGTTTAAACCTTTTTAAATTTAAGTGTAACAAATATACAATGAGATATTTTAATGTCAAGAAGCAGAGTTACATCTGAGCAAAGCTTCAAATTTGAGGTCCACACTACAGAATTCACCAGGATAGATACCTTAAGGCCAGTAAATTAGAAAAATGACACATATTGTCCTCTTCCACATATCAACTGTCTGCATCATAAGTGGCCTCAAGATCCATAGTTGGCTTCATCAAACGCCTTCCTGGCCCGCTTCAGTTCTTCATTCATTGTCAGCAAGTCTTTCACCCGAGCAAACTTCCGTGGATCCTTCCGGATCAAGAAGACAATATCTTCAACCTGAACTCGACCTTGCCGTCCAATTGACATTGCTTTGTGAGTCTATTAGAAACAAAACAAATTTGAACTGGGAGAGGAAAAAGAGTTCTGCCCTACAAAGGAGTTGACAACTCTTCTAAATAAGATTCTTCTGACAGGAGTTAGGATGATAAAAACCATGACACAAAGCTATTGCTAAGCTGTACAATTTGGGTTCCAAGATCACTGCAGACGGAGACAGCAGCCATGAAGTTAAAAGACGCTTACTCCTTGGAAGGAAAGCTATGGCAAATTTAGACAGCATAATAAAAAGCAGAGATATCACCATGCCAACAAAAGTTCGTATAGTCAGGGCGATGGTGTTCCCAGTAGCAATGTATGGTTGCGAGAGTTGGACCATAAGGAAGGCTGAGCGCCGAAGAATAGATGCTTTCAAACTGTGGTGCTGGAGAAGACTCCTGAGAGTCCCTTGGACTGCTAGGAGATCAAATCAGTCAATCCTAAATGAAATCAACCCTGACTGTTCCCTGGAAGGACAGGTACTGAGGCTGAAGCTCAAATATTTTGGCCACCTAATGCGAAGAGTGGACTCTGAAGAAGACTCTGATGCTGGGAAAGATTGAAGGGAGAAGGAGAAGGGGAAGGCAAAGGATGAGATGGTTAGACAGCATCACCGATGCAACGAACATGAAAATGAGCAAACTCAGGAAGATAGTGGAGGACAGGAAGGCCTGGCGGGATATGGTTCATGGGATCACGAGGGGTCAGACACGACTTAACGACTGAACAACAACAACAACAACTTTGTGACAGAGTCTGTCTCATGGAAAATGTCATCTGCCTTGGCCACAGTTTCTACCAGTTCATGAATTCCAAGGCTTTCCACCATCCTAGGCAACTACTGTACTCAATCATCAAATCCCTTTTCTGATACAGTATATCAGCATTTTGCAAAGTGGGTTGCGACCTACTTGGTGGGTTGCCGAGGCCACACAGGGTGGGTCACGGGTTGGGCCCTTCCACCTGTCTTTGCGCCAGTTTGGATCCAAATTGGAGCCGTTCCGGAAGCCCAATTATTTACCAGAAGCCTCTGGAGGCCTCTTCCAGGCCACACCAGGCCCGCGACCCACTCTCCTGGCCGACACTTCTGTGGACCATTCTGAGGACTGCAGAGGCCAGGAGAGTGGGTCGTGGGCCCGGTGTGACTCAGAAGAGGCCTCCGGCACCTCCAGGAGCAGCGCATCATGACCCACCTGGAGGACAAGATGGGTTGCGGTGCTGAAAAGTTTGGGAACTGCTGCAGTATATAATATGCTGCTTTTTCTAGATGTACTTGTTTTCATCAAAAAGCATTATCCCACTGCCTCAGAACTGACGAAAAGATGAAGAGCCAGCTTTTGTTACTTCTTCCCTCACCAAGTGGTATGTTAAATATATATTGAACAAACAGAAATTAATGACTTGTTATCAGAAAATAAGTGATAGCATTTAGGACAGGCCCACATAGCAAATGGCCTCTTGTGAAAGAGATGTATGCTGGAGAAATGTATGGATGCAATTCTTACTGCCAAGCATTCTTTGAAAGAGATCACATCATCAGCAAAGTCTCCACCATGCTTGCTTCACAAAGTAGCCCGATCAACAGTTGCATTTTGTGTATTCCTTTTGAACTCTACCCTCTGTGCATCAAGGAACACAAACTACATCACAGGACGAGACACTCCAGATCACACCCAGTTTGGGATCATGTATAAGCATACCAGCAGGACCTACCATTTCTGTGATGAACTCTATGACCAGGTCTTCAAGAATATCCACCGACTCTGTGTAGGGGTTCTGATCATCTCCAAATCCATACATCATGCATCTCACTGTGGAACCAAAAGACCTGCAGAGTGACAGGGAATCTTCCACTGTGTCGGGAAGATTTATAAACTATTTCACCGATCACTTTGTCAGTGTAATGAAGCAGCAACTTTAAAAATTACATACATGCATATGGTAAACCAATTCTCAGTGTTAAGTGCAGCATGGCATCTGCAACCTCCTACTTCTATTTATTTACTACCGTAAATCGATATCCAATGAAGTCCCTTTTTCACACATCTCAATGCATTTAGAGAACCTGTGGTGGGGGAATGGAAAAGTGCCCAATGGTTCTGCCCCCAGACTCTGTGCATTCAGCAAAGGTTCAAAATGGAACTCTAATGTGTATATACTGTATTATTGTGTATGTGATCGGGAACCCTAATTGCCCACGTGCAAAAAGGTTCCCCCCTTTCTTTCAGACCTTCCAACCAATACACAGAGGTCAGATGCCACTGACCTCAAAGCGTTTGGGGCTTTTCAGTCTAGAAAAAAGGCGCCTGAGGGGGGACATGATTGAGATGTATAAAATTATGCATGGGATGGAGAGAGTGGATAGAGGGAAATTCTTCTCCCTCTCGCACAACACCAGAACCAGGGGACATGCACTAAAATTGAGTGGAGGGAGAGTTAGAACAGACAAAAGAAAATATTTCTTTACCCAGCGTGTAATTCATCTGTGGAACTCCTTGCCACAGGATGTGGTGATGGCATCTGGCCTAGATGCCTTTAAAAGGGGTTTGGATAGATTCATGGAGGAAAAGACCATCACAGGTTACAAGCCATAAGCAACCTCCTGGTTTTTAGAAGTGGGTTTTCTCTGTGCCAGGTGCAAGGGAGTGGCAGCAGGAAACAGGTTATCTTGTTGGCTGTGTGCTCCCTGAGGCATCTGGTGGGGCCACTGTGTGATACAGGAAGCTGGACTAGATGGGCCTTTGGCCTGATCCAGCAGGGCTCTTCTTATGTTCTTATGCCACTGCTGGAGGCAGCGCTGGCAGCTGCAGTCCCACTTCCCCAACAATGTTTGGAAGTGGAACACACTGGAACCCAAAAAGGCTATAGAGATTATAGCATAGCATTCCGCCCCCCATCCCCCAACCTTTTATGATGGGGGGGGGGAGAATATTATTTGAAAGGGAAGGAGAGTGAAGGGTATGAACCTCATAGCCAGGATGGTGTAGTGGTTTGGGAGTCGGACTTAGACCTGGAAGATCCAGGTTCAAATCCCCGCTCAGCCATGAAGCTTCCTGGGTGACCTTGGGCCAGTCACTATCTCTCAGCCCCACCTACCTCTCAGGGTTGTTGTGAGGACAAAAAGGAGGGGAGGAAATATGTACACCACTCTGAGCTCCTTGGAGGAAGGGCGGTATAAAAATGTGAAAAATAAAATAAAATAAATAGCAGAAACTTACATTCTTTGGAGAACAGCCTCTTCCTTTTGCCCTGCCCACCATCTGGGCCTCCCCCAGCCTCCTCAGTGTCCTCTTCAAACTAAAAAGTGATCAAAAATCAAGAAAGAGGATGCAATGCAAGTGCAGACTAAGCAAGTCTCAACAGCACAATCCTAGTCGTGACCACTCAGAAGTAAGTCCCACTGAATAGGGCGGCCTTACTACCAGCTCTAGAATTGCAGCCTATGTGAGATTACTATGCTGTGTGTAAGAAGAGAGGCACAACAAATCAGGAAAGCTCTGAAATATGGAACATTCATGAGTTTGCCAAACTAGGTGTGTGCCTGTGTCTTGATTCTCATATTTTTCCTCCCCAACATCCAGGGCTTTCCACTCTTAATACCCCAAAGTCCCCCTTCCCAACTTGATCAGTGCGGGTCCCAGACTGCACACTACTTGTCCCTTCCCAAGCAGGCTGAGTTTGGCTTCAGCTCCAGACTGTTTCAAAGCCAGGGATCAACCCAGCCAAAAGAACCACAAACCAGAGAGCAGCCCTGAAAAAGTGCCAGACGGGTTGCTCCCTCTTTAGCAAGTTTTAGATGGCAACGAAGTGGCCTACATTTTCGTTGTTACAGCAGAAAGCGGCATGCACGCCAATGACAACATATATAATAAACAACAACAAAAATGGACATTCCGAGGCTTTCCAATCACAAGTCTCGCAAGGCTTCTGGGCAGGCTGGCGCCCCAGTGCCTCTCGTACAGCACACCATGCGCTATGCATGTCCTATATGCGCATGATTGAAAAGTAATTTCCATTGTGCTCAGACATTTTGGGGCTTTCTCCGTGTATAAGGCTGCAGTCTTAATCTTGACAGATATTGACCTACTCCCTATGAATTCCTCATCAGCCCATTTCTCCCCCTTTAGCACCCAGGACAAGGGAACTCCAGATTCTCTCCTTCAGCAGCATCCCGGGCGAATGCAAAGCGGAGCCGCCTGTCCCCTGCAAAGCTCGACAGCGGCGGCGACACGATCCGCTGCCGTTCCCTAATCGCTCGGCCAGCACTCATGCAACTCGCAACTTCACTCACAGGCGGGTCCTCCTCTTCATCTGCCATGGCGGCGGCGGCAACAATCACCGTCTCCTAGGCTCCCACGCCAGCCTTCCTGGTACAGGCACCATAAAGCCGCTCATCAGACCACCCCTCGGCCACCTTCCATCGCTATTGGTCGTTTTACTAAGTAGTACTGAGCGTGCGCATTCATCATGAGCATGCTCGCTAAGTGCAAATGAAACCGTATGCCCTTACGTTGCCCTTCCTGCTTTTCGGACGGGGTGGGGCAGAAGAAGGCTACGAGTTACTGAGCATGCTTAGTAGTAGGAGCAAGCAACTACAGTATTTTTCCATCACTTTTGGATGGATTATCCCAATCAACGCATTCAAAACATGATGAGAGTCGTGATGTTGGATGCTTTTACGGCTTGAGGACTTGCATTGCTTGTTTGTGTTCTGCTGTTCAGCCTGAGAGCTTCTACGAACCAGCAGAAGCATGAAACAGAGCTACCGATACTTGCTGGGGTTCATCTGCTTGCTGATGATAAGTATAACACCTGTTGCTAGCTCAGGTAGAACTGAGTGGCTGGCCGCTTCTTCAAGAGCAGGCCATATTGGAGACACCCAGATGATTCATCTCTAACCCTAGTATCATCCTCAACCAGAGCCACTGCTCTCTCAGATGGAAAGCTTTCCTGGCTCTGCAACTACAATCCTATGGATGTTTACTCAGAAGTAAGCCCCACTGAGTTCAATGGGACTTACTCCCAGGTAAATGCGTATGGGATTGCAGCCTGAGTTACTTTCCTTATGCCAATGGATATATGCTTTGATCTTTTCAAGTAGTTATTAAAACGTATTTTTATCATTCTTTGCTTCTGTACAGCAGCTGATGGGAGCAAATTATTCTTTGCATCCCCAAAAGAGCCCAGAGGTCCAGGCTGTATTATTATTATTATTATTATTAACAGTATTTATATACCGCTTTTCAACAAAAAGTTCACAAAGCGGTTTACAGACAAAATCAAATGATTAAATGGCTCCCTGTCCCAAAAGGGCTCACAATCTAAAAAAGATGCAGAACACCACCAGCAAACAGCCACCAGAAAAGAGACTGTGCTGGGGTGAAAGGGGAGCAGTTACTCTCCCCCTGCTAAATATAAGAGGAGCACCAATTGAAAAAGTGCCTCTTGCCCAGTTAGCAGGGGCAAGTATAATACTTGCAAGTCTAAAAAGTTGTGTCTCTTCGATATAAGAACCTGAAATACCGAACACCCTTCACAATTTGATAGCATTATATTATACTAGGCTTACCAGAATGCAATGCGTTATGGCCCCCCTGCGCCCCGCCCCTTAAGGGTAGATCGGTCCGTCCCGGTCGACAATCTGGTAAGCCTATATTATACTATTCCTTGATTATGGGCAAGACTTTCTTTTCAACTTCATATTCTCCATCCAGACCTGCAGCTCAGATGCACTAGAATCTATAATAATAATAATAATAATAAATAATAAACAGTATTTATATACCGCCTTTCTTGGTCATTGGATTTCTCGTCCGACTTTAATCCAAGGCGGTGTACATGGGCAAGCTGTCCTAACCCCACTTGGGGTTTTTTACAATATATATAAATGTCCAATCTTTCATGAACGGCTACTTTCCAGGTGGTATCCTTTTTCCAGTCTGACAATTCTGCTGGCTGGCGCCTCCCACACTCAACCGACGCAGCTGGAAGCTCTTATCTCTCCTCCTGGAGGCTTTCACAGCTTTTTGTCGGCGGCGTGTCTCGAACTTATCAAGTTCACCGGTCTTCGGGCTTTAAAGGCAGCAGCTCTCCCAACTGAGCCAGACTCTTCTGCCCTATGATCTATGAAGAAGTGGCTATAATGAAGATCGCGTGCCATGCGAATGTGGACGGGTGTACATTGGCACCACTAAGCAGTTTATTGGTACCCGCGTTAAGGAACACCAGCGGGCTTGTCATCTTGGACATTCACACCAGTTTGCATTGGCAGAACATGCGAGCAATACGGGGCATAATATTGATTTTGGAGGGGCTAAAAGTCTATCACAAGAATTTAATTACAGATTACGTTCCCACTTAGAAGCAGTAGAGATCTTCAAACATGGTAAACTGGTTCTTAATCGACAGCAGGAACTATCCTTTATTAATAAGATATGGATGCCTTCACTACGCAGACCTGGTGTGACCTGGAATAAACCACAGAAGTAATGAGGCTAGGATAGATCTTTAACGCCATGTAATAGGGTTACTAGCATTCAGGGATGTAGCTTCCAGTGTTAATTGCTTCAGGAAATGATCGGCTTAAGTTCAAACACAAGGGTTACGGCATTAACATCGCTGTAGCTGGTTAGGCTCTGTACATCTGATAACGTTCATAGGAATGAACGAAACTGTTATGTTTTTAAAAGTGTATTTTATTGTTTTTACAGTGGTTTTAATTTATTGGATTTTAACGACAGTTTTAACTTTGAAATATATTTGTTTTATGGTCGTTAAATCCTGTTGAGATGTTTCGTTCCGTGTACAAAGTGGCTATAAGCTGTAGCCTTTTAATAAAAGACTATAAACTGTACCTTTTAAATCAGAGATGATGTGAGCACATAGATAGGTAGGCTGTGGGTTTTATAATGCAGCAATGGCTCAGACTGCAATCCTATACACACTTTCCTTTGAGGAAGTCTCATAGAACACAATGGGACTTACTTCCAAGTAGGCATGCATAGGATTGTGCTCTCACAGCACAATTGAAAGGAGACTGCAACGAACTAAGAGAGTTGCCAGATTTTCAACTGACTTCTGTAGCTGTGCCTTTTGACCATAAGAATTAGCAGGTGAAGTATCACTATCACCTGCTACTAGTTATCTGTTTATAAAATCACAGCTACAGTTTGGTTGAGAAGTTGGCAACCCTATTGACTGCTGAACAGAAATTGCAGCTCAACTGTACATCAATGGGTGTAAGTTAAGCCAAGCATCGATTCAAGACTGCACAGGTATTTTATTTATTTATTTAAAGAATTTTTACTCTGCCTTTCTCCCGACAGGGCAATCAATTCATATTTTTTTTGACAGAGGTACAGTCTAAAGCTTCATTTAATCTAAATCATCTAGGTTAGAAAGAAACATATGTTTAAAACACATACTTCTGTGGTTACATCTCAGATCCAATAAACAGAGAGACTCAAATGAGTATACCATAAAATAATACTGAAGGTGTATGAATAGTATAAATGGCATTTATTTTACACAAATTATTTACAAAGAAAAAAATGTCAAAGTGGAAAAGTGTGCAGAGCAGTACTTCTTGCATCTCTCCTAGTGGAAGAGCAACATACAATATAGAGATTGAGTCATGATGATGTTGAGTATAAACTGAAGCATACATGGTTATCAAGAGGATATATGAAAATGTCCAGTAACGTGTGCTATAAAGCATCTTAGCACATGGATTCCAGAATAGTGTAAAGAACTGTGGAAACAAAGATAAAAACATTATTTCTCAATGTGATGAGAAAATGATTATTCCATTATTTCTTCCCATCTCTACTTGTTCTGCTTGAATAAGATGTTTTTATATATACTTTACCTGACTGGAAAGATCTGAGGAAAGCACCCTTGTGTATTCTTCGCTATGAAGTCTTGAATCTGTAGTACATTTTTTGCCATCACACCTTTGGGTGCTTTATCAATTTTTGTTAATACAATCTGTAAAATAATAATCATCATCATCATCACAGGCAGTTTCCCAGAGCAACTTTTTAATTGTTGATTTTTTCAAAACTACCTTTTTGGGAACATATCTTGTTCCCAACATATCTCCCCCAACTCTTCCTCACTCCAATGTCATGCTTTTGTCATAGGTAAAGTTCAACATTTCCTGTCCTCCCTCAAAAGAGTATTAGCTTTCAGATGGAACATTTATGGAGAGTTGTGAACAACCTAAATGGACCAGACCAATGATTCCTCTAATTCAGTGGCTGGGTTCAGATAAAATGCAAAACCACAGTCTGTGCTAAACATAGTTACAACCCAATCCTACCCAGCTCCTCCACTGGGAAATCCCCTTTCCCTTTCAAAGCCTCCCGTTCTGCCCTCCACCATTGGCTGCACCAGTGGAGGAGCTGGGAAGGATTGGGCTGCCCAGAACTTACCCTATTGTTTGAACTTTCAGACATACCATAGTTTGGCAATCACACTTTAAGGTTTCTTATCTGCTTTACCCTGCTACATCTGCTCAGGACTTACCTTTATAAATTCACTCCCAGTTCCATAGTGCACAGCCTCTTGAGAAGGAGCAATGGCACCTAATTGTGAATTGCAAACCAGCTGCAAATTGTGGCTTCAGATCCTAGTTTGTCACCCCCAAACAAACCACAGTTTGCAGACTCGGACATAATGCAAATGCAGGGCTCATAATGCAGGGCTCAGACATAATGCAAAAGCCAGTGTTTCCCAAACTTTTTCAACCCGCAGCTCCCTTGACCCTTGGCTGCAGCTCCCCCTTGATGCCTGCCAGTTGGCATTGCACTGTGTTCCAAGAGGATTCCGTGGCACTCCGCGGCACCCGTGGCTGGTTTCCGTGGCTCCCTTGGGAGCCACGCCTCCCAGTTTGGGAACCACTGGTTTAAGCTAAACAGACCATGGTTTGTTCATGGTTGTTCAAACCCAGCCAGTATGATTTCCAAAGGCAGCAGATACTACATGCAATATTATTCTTTTATTATTATTTATGTGCTGTTTTTCAACAAACATTTACAAAGCGGTTTGCAGAGCAAATCAAATAACTGAGTACTGTACATGAATAGGTTTCTTAATTTCTTGTCAGTCACTTCCATATACTTTGTTTTTCCATATTTGTGTTGGCACCAAGAGTTATGTTGGATAGATGTACTTTGCATATTTTCCAATTCACCTCTCCAAACATGAGGATTGAAAAAAATAAGTACCAATAAAGTGAAGTAGCTCCTTCTACCTGCCTCGTTCTACTTGCCTGCAATAAGCAGCCAGAGGCTGCTTCTCCTGTTTAAGGAAGAAACAAAGCTTACTGGGGAAAAAGTAAAAGCCTGGGGGGGGGGTCCCCACGATCCGTGGATAGCGAATCCGTGGATATGGGGGCCCACCTGTAAGCGTAAAGTGATGCACATTGGGCCAAGAAATCAAAAACTTCACATATACGCTAATGGGTTCTGAGCTGTCTGTGACTGATCAGGAGAGAAATCTTGGGGTACTGGTGGACAGATCGATGAAAATGTCGACCCAGTGTGCGACGGCTGTGAAGAAGGCCAATTCCATGCTTGGGATAATAAAAAAAAAAGGATTGAGAATATAACGGACAATATTATTATGCCATTTTACAAATCGATGGTAAGGCCACATCTGGAGTATCGCGTCCAGTTCTGGTTGCCGCATCTCAAAAAGGATATAGTGGAACTGGAAAAGGTGCAGAAGAGAGCGACCAAAGTGATTCGTGGGCTGGAGCATCTCCCTTATGTGGGAAGGCTACAGTGTTTGAGGCTCTTTAGTCTAGAAAAAAGGCGGTTGAAGGGGGACATGATTGAGACGTATAAAATTATGTACAGGATGGAGAGAGTGGATAAAGAGAAGTTATTTTCCTTCTCACACAACACTAGAACTAGGGGACAACCACTAACATTGAGTGGAGGGAGTATTAAAACAGACAAAAGAAAATATTTCTTTACCCAGCAGGTAATTAGTTTGTGGAACTCCTTGCCACAGGATGTGGTGATGGCACCTGGCCTAGATGCCTTTAAAAGGGGATTGGACAGATTTATGGAGGGAAAGTCCATCACAGGTTACAAGCCATGATGGGGATAAGGAACCTCCTGATCTTAGTAATAGGCTCTCTCTTAATGCCAGATGCAAGGGAGTGGCAACAGGATATAGGTATCTTGTTGTCTTGTGTGCTCCCTGAGGCATCTGGTGGGGCCACTGTGAGATACAGGAAGCTGGACTAGGTGGGCCTTTGGCCTGATCCAGCAGGGCTCTTCTTATGTTTTATGTTCTTATGTTCATTATTCCCTTACTGACACAAGGGAAGTAACTGCAATTTTAGCAAAAATAGAACACAAGATGCATGATAATTCCACTGATATCAATGGAACAAATTTTTAAACAGAGATTGTAACTCACAACATAAGGGATCCCAAATTCTTCCAACATTTCTATAGCAATATTGTCCTTTTCCTGAATTCCTGCTTGGCCATCCACCAATAAGAATGTCCGTTTCAAGCTAGAGAAAATAAACACAGCTTACAACAAGGCTTTAGCAGCAGCAAAAAAAGAAATCATAATTGAGATAACTGCAAGAGGGTCTCATATTTTCAAATCTTAAATTGTAGCGAAGAGACCATATAGATGACTATTTTACCAGAAATGTCTACCCAATGGCTGGGTTTAGACATAACACAAAACCATGGTTTGTGCTAACCACAGTTAAAAATCTACACCATGTTATAAGATTCCAGACATACAACAGGCAAAATGTGGTTAAGAGCTGCTTGTCTATTTTTCTTTCCTATCTGCTCAAAACTAAAGCTTCATAAGTTCACTCCTCCATGGTTCAGCAGCCTCTAGTGAAGCAATTTCCATTTCCATGCTGCAGCAGTCTCCTGTGGTGGAAAAACAGCCCTAACTGTGATTGGTCAATGGGCTGTGTATCGACAGAACAGCAAACTACAGTTAGAACAAAATGTAGTTTACAAATCAGCTTCAACTCAGAGGCGTCGCTCCGGTAGGGGCGGGGCTGTAAGTATCGCTGCGGTTACAGTCGCTTTACCGAGCGAGGAGGAGGCAGCACCGCCCCCTCACTGTCCGAGCCATTCGCCTACGGAGAAAGCAGCAGGCAGGGTCTCTTGCCTGCTACTTTCTCCGCAGGGGACTGGCTCGGACAGTGAGGGGGCGGGGCTGCCTCCTCCTCGCTCGGTAAAGCGACTGTAACCGCAGCGATACTTACAGCCCCGCCCCTACGGGAGCGACGCTTCTGCTTCAACTCATAGTTTGGGATCCTGATTTGTTAGCCGTCAATACACTATGGTTTATGGCAGAGGTTCCCAAACGGGGGCGTCACAATACCCCAGTCGGGAAGAATTGGTTGCTACCCCCTTAAGGGGGGTGGCAACAAGCAGTGACGTGCAACAGCACTCCCAGGATTGCGCTGGAACCAGTGGAAAAAGGTGTGTGTTTTGTTTGTTTTTTAATTCACCACGGGTTGTGCTGGCCCTCTGGAGGGTGCAGGGGGGCCGCGGACCCCAGATTAGCTTCCAAAAGCGATTTAAAGTTACTTCCGGTTTACTTCCTGGTTTTGGCAAAAACCAGAAGTAGCTTTAAATCGCCTTTGGAAGCTAATCTGGGGTGCGGGGAGACCTGCAGAGGGGTCTGCGGTCCCCCCTGCAACCTCCGGAGGGTCAGCACAACCCCTGGTGAGTAAAAAAAAACCTCCCCCCCTTCCGGTTCCAGTGCGATCCCGAGAGTACCGTAGCTGCTGTCTGGGGGGGGGGGGGGCAACTTACAGCACAGAAAGCTCTACCTGGAAGTTTGGGAACCTCTGGTTTATGGACTGGCATGGGTTCAGATGTAAAAACAAATCATGTTTGTTAGCTCATCCTGAGGTCAGAAAACTTACTAACCACTGCCAAAAAATTTCCTCACCTCCTTTCAGGGAGTGGATGGAGGCAGTGTGTATCTTTATTAAAAAAAATGGTATTGCCACAACATGCACAATGGTAGTAGCTTCCTGGGGGAAAAATGACAACCAGCAGGAGCTAGCTACCAAGAATTCTATCAGTGCTTGAAGCATTACTAAAACTGCCACTGACAGATGCACACAAAAAAGGGGTGTTTAAAAAAGGAAAACGTCTTGTTCCTGCCACTTCCCTGTCAAAATTCCAACTTGCCACTAGTGACTGGGTAAGTGGTTTAAGTCAAGGCTGGATGAACAAAACAAATCATGGTTTTGCCTTATGTCTGATCGAGCCAATGATGTTAAAATCCTATTAATTCAAGTGTGGTCAAGTGTGGGAGGCGCCAGCCAGCAGAATGTCAGACTGTAAAAAGGATACCATCTGGAAAGTAGCCGTTCATGAAAGATTGGACATTAATATATTGTAAAACCCCCAAGGGGGTTAGGTCAGCCTGCCCATGTACACCGCCTTGGATTAAAGTCGGAGAAATCCAATGACCAAGAAAGGCGGTATATAAATACTGTATATTATTATTATATTATTATTTACAACATGGCATAATAGTCCAGATAATCAAACTCCCTCTTCGGGCAGCTTATTTTTATTTTATTTATTTTTCACATTTTTATACCGCCCTTCCTCCAAGGAGCTCAGAGTGGTGTACATATTTCCTCCCCTCCTTTTTGTCCTCACAACAACCCTGTGAGGTAGGTGGGGCTGAGAGATAGTGACTGGCCCAAGGTCACCCAGGAGGTTCGTGGCTGAGCGGGGATTTGAACCTGGATCTTCCAGGTCTAAGTCCGACTCCCAAACCACTACACCATCCTGGTGTATTTATCCTGGTGTTTAGTTATTTGTATGGGCTCCAGTTCATCCTATAAAGAATGATGCACGATTATTTATAAAAATATAGTTACAAGTACTGTGGCTGGTTCAAGATCACACAGACACTGCATCTAAAAACCATTTAATGCTACCTATTACCTCTTCCTACTGAAGATAATATTTTACTACTGTTACTTCAAAATGGAATGGTAAATACAATTTTGTTTAACCCACCCATTTTGATGAAATTGCATTAAACACACTGTACAGTCAAAATAGCTCTCTTACTTCTGACGTTCATTTAAATAAGGCTCCACCATCTCTGCAAAATCTTGGGGTGCTCTGAAACCATAGCCTGGCATATCCACCAAAGTAAAGAATTTTCCCACTTTGAAGAAATTCATCTTCTTAGTGTGACCCTAGAGAAAGATTGAGAGATTTTTGTCTTATCCTAGTTAGCAACTAAGACAATAAAGCAACATGAAATTGTGGGCTCACCAGAAATGTGTTTTTTTTATCTAACAAACATCTTATCTCTGAGTTATTAAGAACATGTATCTGAGTAGAGATAAGAACCAAAATTATGACAGAATGAAAAGAAGAGAGAAAAGAAGGCTATACTGTACTCTTTGAATGATGATTGAGTTTTATGTAAAATGTAACACTGACTGATTTTTGCTTGTTTTCTCTTGAAATAAACCATGGTTTGCAATTCTGGTTTGGAGGGATTGCTCAATGTAGTTTGCAAGTTCAGGCTCACAACAAACAGTGGTTTCAAGAAACCAGTGAATATTATTTACGACACAAGAGAGAGAAGAAGGAGTGCTCAAGCTTGTTGTTGGTTCCTGATTTGGAAGTGTGATGGAAATTGTTGGGCAGCGCAAACCTGACTAAGGATCTGGCTGGCAGCCCAGGGCTGCCCGCTGAATCCTGATCCTGGGCTGACAGTTGACCGGCAGGCCGGATGTCTACTCAGGGAAGGGGACGCTTGTCCCCTTCCCCGGGTGTAAACCGGGGCCGGCCCGATAGGCCTCCTCGGATTTCTGCCAGCTAAATAGCTGGCAGAAGTAGAGGAGGCTGTGTAATTGCCTAGCCGGCCCGGCGGGCACAGGGATATGGCGGGAGCCATCCCCCGCCTCCTCCTGGGCCGGCTAGGCCAATGGCCCCCCTCCCTCACCCACTGAACCACCCTTGCCGGATCCGGACTTGGCTGCCTGGGCGTTCTGGCGACGGAGTGAGGGCGGCCGGCCTCTGCACTAGTCGCCCTTACTCCCAAGTAGTTGCAAACATGCTTTCCGACACGTTTGCGACTGCTTCTAGAGCCGGAGCATTTGCTCCGGCGCCGGTTCTTTATGGTGGATTGCGCCCTGAATGTGGCTGTTGTGTGTTTTATCTGTGACAGCTCACTCATACGTGAAAGTAGTCAATTGATGCTTCAGTCATCTTATTAAGAACATGTATGTGAACCAGCTCTCAATTTCCATCAACTGTACTGAGTTTCCCTCCCTGGTGAATTCCCTTCATCAGTAAGAAACCTGGTGGTTTAACAATATATGATGCAGAAAAGAATTGTCTTGCTTTCAGGTAGAGTCAATTAACATGGCCTTCCAAAATGAATGTAAGGAAGTCCCCAAAAGCCACTTACTGGTTGTTTTGAAACTCGGACTTCAACATCAGGGGCCAGTGAAAACAGGGCTTTGATTAAGGAGGATTTTCCAACATTGCTTCTTCCTATAAAGCAAACCTGGTAAAGGAAGTATATTATTGAACATGTATCTTTCTTACTCACTGGCAAGTGTGAAATAAAGGAAGGAGCCATTCATCTGTGATCTCCATTGTCACTCTGATAACTGCATAGTCTTGATTACAGCTGCAAAATGTGTCTAACTTCAGCAAACAATGTATGCCTCAAAAGGATATGGAAGTCCTGAACGCTCAAGGTCTCAAAAATTTCAGGACACCTAAAAGACCAAGGACTCTCAAATTCTGTTAGAATGACAGTGCAATCCTGCCTAAAGATCTGTGGGCAGCCCTAGGGCTGCCCGCTGGATCCTATCCTCGTTCCAGGCTGATCCAGAGCGGTCCGGAGGTCTCCTCAGGGGAAGGGGACGTTGGGAGGCTCCAATGGGCCTCCTCGGATTTCCGGCAGCCCAAGAGCTGGCGTAAATCCGAGGCAGCTGTGTAACGGTTGCTGGGCCCGGGAACGGGACGGGGATGCAGTGGCCACCATCCCCACCCATTCGGCCAACCGCTGCCCTCCTTCGCAACCCAGTCCACCCTTGCACCCACCGGCAGGAGACTTACCTTCCCCAGCGGCGGCAGGGGCGTCACTGGAGCGTGGCAGGGGGGGCGGGCCGCCAGGGGGTGACGCGCGTCATGGGGTGACGCGCGCACCCCCTCGCACGTCACCTCCATGACGCGCGACACCCTCCGGACGCTCCGAAGCCGGCCCGGGAGCCGGCCTCGGAGCGTCCGACCCTGTCGACACTCCAGGGCCTTCTGAAAGAAGGCCCAGGCAAGCGTCGATGCAGAAAGCCCTCAAAACGGGTCTGCGCATGCGCGAAAACCCGAAAAATACCCGGATCGACGCTTGCCTGGAGCGTCGACGGGGTCGGACGCTCCGAGGCCGGCTCCTGGGCCGGCCTCGGAGTGTCCGAAGGGCGACCTGACGCGGCGCGGGGGGGGGGAGCCGGGTCCCCCCGCGCCGCGATATGGTAGCGTCACTAGGGTGACGCGCGCCCCCAGGGTGACGCGCGCCCCCCGCCCCAGGGTGACGCGCGTCCTAGTGACGCCACTGAGCGGCGGCTGTGGTCGATCCGGCGCCGGATTGAGGGCTGTTGGCATCCGCGCTGGCGGTCCTTACTCAAAAGTAATCACAAACGTGCTTTATGGCACGTTTGCGACACTTTCGAACGGCGGAGTGCATACTCCACCATTCGAAACTTAGACAGAATTGCACTCTGAATTATGAAAATCGGACAACTCTGCATGTATTTATTCAACTTGCCTATGTTACAGCCCAATTCTAAACATGATAACTTGGGAAAAAATTCCACAGAGTTCAGTGGAACTTAATTCTGAATAAATATGCTTAGAATTGCAGCTTTGCATCCTAATTCTGAAACTCATGAGACTTGACAATCAACACTGTCCCAGATATTTTAATATTGTTTATTTCCCCAAGAACACTTAGGATTGCAGGTTTAACAGATTTAGCTTACCTATATCTGGGTTCTCCTTTCCCATTTGGAAAATATTCAGGTTTTAGGGAAGGAATGTTAAAGAAGAAGCAACAGGGAGAAAGATTCATTAAGCACTGACACAATATGTATGTGATACAGGGCAAAATCCTGTGTAGAGATCCGGCCGGTGGCCCAGGGCCACCCACTGGATCCTATCCCCACTCCAGGCCGCGCTGCTGCGGCCCGGAGGTCTACTCAGGGAAGGGGACGTTTGTCCCCTTCCCAATCGGCCTCATCTGATTTCCACCAGCTAAATAGCTGGCGGAAGTAGGAGGCCATGTAACAGCCAAGTCGGCCCACTGGGGACGGGGATATGGCAGACGCCATCCCTGCCCCTTCCCAGCCGGCTCGGCCAGTGGCCCCCCTCCCTCGCCGCCCGGACCACCCATGCAGTGGCTGACGGAGCCTTACCTTCCTACAGCGGCTGCATGGATGTCCCGGCGACAGAGTGAGGGCGACTGGCCTTGCGCCGGCCTCCCTTAGTCCTGAGTTACTCCACTTACTCGCTCCGGCACCAGAAATTTAGTCAGGATCTGGCTGACAATCATGCAAAAGTGTGTGAAGGCAGAGTGATGGGACTGGGGACTACAAGAAGAACAGAGGCCTCAACGGAGGCTGCAATCCTATGCACATTTACCTGGGAGTAAGCCCCACTGAACACAATGGGGACTCAACTTCTGAGTAGATGGGCATAAGATTGTGGTGAGAGTGAAGTGGGGATATTCTCTAATTAGAAGCCTGCTCCTATCCCCCTAGTTCTAAAACTGGTCTTCTTAGTATGCATTTCAAGGACAGCTGCTGACATTCACTCCTGATCTCACATACTGTCTCCGATTAGGAATTTATTATTTTGCAGATTTGTTGTAGGAAAATCAGTACTTTATTAAAGAACATTACTTATTATGCCTGGGCAGATATCTGACACTTTGGGCATAAAGTTGCACATGTGGTATTCTCAATAATGAGGACTAGAAGATTGTTTTGATCAGCTGTATTAAAATCCATATTCTACAGTCAAAGTCATGTGTATTTTTACAGTCCATGCTCTTGTTAATCCCTTCCCTTTGATCCACTGCCAAATTTCAAACAGTATAAAAACATTTCACTACACTTGGTCCTCCTTCCACATTAGCACCCAAACATTCATAAGAGCGTTGTCTCTAAAACAACTACACTTTCATTGACCTCACCTCAGGCTTTGATGACTGTGGGACGTGACCCATCCGAACAGCGGAAGTGAAATAATCAATCACATGTTTTTCTGATGGGACAAAAAACATTTCTGCACTGTTGATGTCTTCACGGTTAGGACTGAAAATCCGAAAGCAGGATGTGTCCACATTAGGGGCTAGATATCTGGCCAGGTCTTGAAGAGGGAAGGTGATACTAGTGAATTGCTTTTCATGTAATTGCAGAACTTCAGAAAATGAAGCATATTTGGTAGGGATTCTACTTCTGGTTGCAACATGTCTCTGCAGCAGGCACCTAATCATTAGATGCCTTCTTGCTTTTGGTAACTGGACCATCCTCATCCATGATCTTTCAAAAGCCATGCGATTCTTCATCCGCTAACTCAGCACATTCGTATCCTTTAAGTTTCTATAGTGCAGGCTTCTCAAGTTCAGAAAGAAGAGAAAGAGAGTTGGTTATAGCAGTTACCGAAATACTGTAGCTAGCAAGACAAATAATCACAAATACACAGAACAGGCCCATGCGTGAGGCTGACTGAGACAGTTACCTCAGGTACCAGATTGGTGGGGAGCTCCCACCTCTGTCCGCCCGCTTGCCTCCTCCTACTCCCTGGATTGGAAAAGGAAGAGGGGGACAGAGCAGAAGAGGAAGTGTGGAGGAGAGGACCGTGGTGAACTTGAGTACCTCCTTTTCCCATCCAAGGAGCTGGAGAAGCCTGGAGCATCATCAGGTAAAGGAGGGCACTATTTGGTACACTGTCTCACATGCCAGCCTTGTAAATACATCCCCTATTGCATTAATATGTTGTTTCAAAACTTTTAGAATAGCTGTCACACAGAATATTAAAGCATGTGGAAATAAAACTGGAGCAAACATGAGATAGCATTTTAAAATTATAAGAAATCGATTAATAGAAGACTTGAGAACTTTAGGACAAATGATTGTTTTTCAGATAGAAGATGACAAATCATAAAGGTGAACCTTTTTAAGGAGCTCTTGAAAATCTATTTTGAAATGGCAGGTTTCTGCCTGAAACTAAATTCCCAAAAACTCTGTATTTCATAAGTAACCACCCCTTTATATCAGATAAATCTTAAACTATGGCCATCTCATCACTCTGTCTGTTCTCACAAACACTTATGTCAATTCAAATTCTCATTTCACTCAGTCATAAGCACAAATTCAGAAGACCAACATCCATCTTTTTAACCATCCTGATAAAAAGAAAGAAGCAGGTGGTTAATAAAGACTGTTATTTCTTTTATTTGTATCCCACTCATCCTCCAAGGAACTCAAGAATCAGTGGCGGACTGGCCAGGGTGTCAGCTTGCCCGATGGCAAGTAGGCCCCCAGGTCAGTCCAACACACGTGACACACGGCCCTCTTGCGGCTTGCCTCTTCCTTCCCCCCAGTCCCGAACTACCGTTGTATCTGTCACTCACTCCGCAGCTCATCAGATCGTCGCGTCTCTCGCGTTTGATCGTCAGGCTCAGCGATCTCTCCCGAGGCTGCTGCTGGGCCCTCCCACTCTCTTCCGGAGGCTCCCGAAGAAAGCGGGTCGGGCTGACAGCCTCGTAAAAGCCTCGCGCTGAAGCAGCTGCCGATCAGCTCAGGAGCCGAGTGCCCTTGGGGCGGGGCACGCTGACTGGGGAGAGTTCGTCGAGCGCAAAGGCAGTCGGATGCTGAGCAGCTCGAGCGCCTTTCCGAAATCCCAAGTGTCTGTAAAGCGCGCGGGGCATGCTGGGGAGGAGAGTTGGTACAACGGGCAAATTCAAGGAAGGCGGGACCAGCCAGGGGGTCACATGGGAGGGTTTCTGGGCGGGAGAAGTGAGAAAAAGGGATGGGCCACGGCCACCCCAGAGGAGCCGCATTTGGACTTGGGCAGGTCGTCCAGGAGCTGTTTGTGATCTCTGCAGAGAGCACAGGCCCACAAAGCTTCAATTACTGTAGTACTCTCTCTACTTATCTTTAAAAAAAAATCCCAGTGTGGGTGTTTTCGCGCTGCGCTGCCACCGAAATTCAGTGGGAGCATGCAAAAATGATGTCCCCAGGGGGCGGGCCTTGTGGCATAGCTGTGTCCCGGAAGGGGCAAAGTCGAACTCAACTTTTGCCCGTTTCGTGTACGTGCAGCCAATCAGAGGCAGTGCTTTGTACTGTGGGGGGTGGGTGGGATGTGTTTCACGCGGTAGCCAATCACAGGGCAGCAAATACTTTTTGCAAGTTACTCACTGATCTTAGTCTCTGAATAATGAGACTCTTGTTTCATGGAGATTTTCATGACCGGATATAATTACGGGCTTGTGATGTCACAGGGGGTGTCACGGCGACAGCCCCCTGTTGGATGTTGCAACGCCTCTGGGTGGGGCAGATAGTTGTATACTTTTGTACAGTATTCCCATCTGGGAATATTTATTCTGAGGAAGAATAATATTCTTATACGAATAATAATAGAATTTATTCTGAGGAAGCAATGGGGCAGAAATTAACCTAGGAGAAAAATGAAGTGAATACAACACATTCTCTCAAAGAACATATACTTTATTCTATGATTCTTCACATTTCTCCTCAAAACCCATCTATTATGCTAGGAATATAGATTTTTTTTAGGAATATAGATTTTTTTTATTTTAAAATTACTCACTACCAATTACTGTACACACCCATGTGCAAAACAAAGAAACCATACGTAACATCTCATTTCACAACTTGTAACACTGTCCACAACAATATAGATATTTCCAACTACAATATAATATAATATAATATATGACTTTACGTGATTGCTGGCGTGGTTTCTTGGCTCCACGGCCAAAATTTGGTCCATTTAACCCTTGACATTTTGTCTTTTTCATAATTGCTTATTGTTCTTATTTTAAATAAAATCATTTGAACTGAATTGTTGATATTTATTTCCTTGCCCGTTTTTATTTCTCTATTTCTTTGAAAAGTTAAAACCGATAAAACTAATAAATTGATTAAACGTAGAGTGGACCATGGAACTATCCAACAATTACTTATTTTTGTTCCAGTATGCCTTCTTTTTGTAGTTTTCTTTTTCTTTGGACCTTCAACGAATTCTGCTTCAGCAGTTCCCGACACAATGTTCTCCCAGCTTTGTTTCACTAGGTAAGTCCAATTCATTTTCATCGCTAATTTGTTCCATGTTGTTTTTGTCGTGGTGCACTCACTTACAAAATGTTGTAAAGTCTCTCTATGTTTTTGACCAGTTCTCTCCGCTTCACGTTGGCAGGCTATGTTTGGGCAAAATTGGTCGCTGGTCGCTAACCATGGTCTTGCTGCCTGAATGCCATAGACTTGATGATATATTCTCCCCCGTAAGTCCCACAAATAGTATGGCACTCTGTTGTCTTTAAAATGTTCTATAGGAAATTCTGGTTCTCTAAGGTATTTATTATGCTAGGCCTTTGGCTAACCCTTTAATCCTTATTCCCAACTGTAAAACAAGATGAAGTAACTGCTTTTGCTCACAGTTATCCATCATGTGTCTCCCTCTCCACACTCTGTTGTCTTCCCCATTTTCTGTTTCAGATTGTAAGT
Organism: Plestiodon gilberti rubricaudatus; assembly: GCA_026170595.1. Lineage (NCBI taxonomy): Eukaryota > Metazoa > Chordata > Lepidosauria > Squamata > Scincidae > Plestiodon > Plestiodon gilberti. The sequence continues at coordinate 199,451,337 of JANXHW010000003.1, read as the reverse complement.
TCCTTGGAGGCAGGGAAGCTGCCTTCTGCATGTGAAACTCTGCAAACCACTCTAATGCTGTAACAACAAAATAATAAAAACAACAATAATAAACCACCCTAATTTGATGTACAATTCAAACATTTTAAAGTTCTTATACCTTTATTGCCACCTAATGGTGAAATCGGGAGTTGTCTTCGTTATTTTGCTTACAGAAGCAAAATTTCTTGAACCAACTGCTGTCACCAGTGGGTAACAAAATAATTATTCAAGCTTTAGAACTGACCAACATTCTTTATAGAGAACACTAATTTACCACATCCTTTCACAGCAGTTGCTTCAAAGCAGGAAACAGCCAGTTTCCTTATTTAGGTCATCATATGTGATAATCCTACAGATAAACCATCAATAAATACTGTATATGTGGACTTGCGGCAGTTGGCCATGACTTTTCAAATTACTCAGACGGTGGCTGTTCACAGGTTATACTGTACATGTGTACAGATGTTTACATATATAAGAACACCTTCTGACTGTATATACATTCATTTTAAAAGTCAGCTTCAAAACCCCTCGAAAATGTAAAGTAAAGATCACTTGTACTGCTGACCACATGTTGAACATAATTTGTGAATAACTGTATACATGGACAAATCAACAGTTGTGTACCCTATGCATAGATTGTATGCATGTTGAAAATAATATTTGAAAAGAGTTCGTGTACATACAAAAATTCTTCATATTTGCACGATTATCACATGTTGACACAAACGGGCAGCCCAATGCTGCTTAAAGGCTGGGCTACACTGTACGCGTTCGCGTTCCGTGTGCGTCTGGCTCTGCCGAGACGCAGCCGTGCCGAGAGGTATCCAAGCCACATTATTCCAGAGCACGTTTTGTTGTAAGCTGTTGTAAGCTAACTGTTGTAAGCCGCCTTGGGCATTTGCCTCGGCATAGGAAAAGGCGGGGTATAAATTTTTTAAATAAAATAAAAATAAAAATCACTGCCCAACAAATAATCATGGTACCTTCCCCTTCCCTTTGCCGCCACCCCCTCCTCCTCCCATTCACTTCAGGCTGCTTATATTAATAAGAGTCTCATTTACCACAGTTTTGGGAAGTATGGGTTCTGCAGCCATGTAGACACAAATGAAGAAATAAAAATCTTTAAACTGTAGTTGTGTGATGGATTTCTTTAATGCCAGTTGCCACTGACACACAGATGTAAACTGTCACAACCACAGACAAGATCTTCGTTTCTCAGCCGACGTTTCGCTCCTCACACGGAGCTTCTTCAAGGCAGACGCAGTGTAACCACTGCTGGATGGAAAAGACCTCAGAAGAACGTTGACAGTTAAATACAGTTCAAACCTCTAAAGCGTGGGCGGGGCTTAATTGGAACCTGAAGTCTTGTCCTCTTGCAACCTTTGGAGCCTGTCAGCACTTGTTCTTGACCTATTTAAAATGGGTAGCCAAATTCTGTTTGCAAAGGTAAGTTCTTGTTGATGGTTCATAAGAACCGAAGGTTTCTTCTGCGAAATCATTAGGGCTTCCAAATTCAGCCTCTGTTTGTGTTTAGGTTCATGAAAGAGGGAACGTGTTTGGTCAAACATCACTTTGTGTCCCGTCTCCTTTACGTGTGCAGCCACCGCCGATTTCTCTTCTTGGTGAGCCTCTGTAGCCCTCCGATGTTCCCGCAGTCTTACTTCTATTGGACGTTTCGTGTTTCCGATATAAACTTTTCCACACTCACACTCAATCTGATATACTCCGGGATTTGACAGCCTGGGTCTCGGATCTTTGGGGTTCTGCAGCAATTGACCTAATTTAATTGTTGGGGTAAAGATGGTTTTCACATTATGGTTCCTAAAGATTCTGGCTATTTTGTCCGTTGTACCTTGGACGAAGGGGAGCGATAGCCACCGTTGTTCTTCAGTCTCCGTTTGCTTGTTATTGTTTTCCCCAGGAGCTGGAACATACAGTTTCTTTTGTAGCTGCTTTTCCCAACAATTGTTAATTTGTTGCTTTTTGTAGCCATTAGCTGTCAATGACTGAGTGAGCAACTGTTTTTCAGCTGCTAGAGACGTGCTGTCACACACATGAAGTGCCCTGTATACCAGTGAATTAATCAACGAATTTTTTTGTGAGGGATGATGATTTGAAGTTTGATTCAGATATCTTCCTGTGTGAGTGGGTTTGCGATACACTTTATGTCCAAATGTCAGATCTGTCAGGATTTCTGGGCATAAACTATTTAGATGTACCAAAAATTTATTGAGCTCTTCCAACCCATTGACAGCTAATGGCAGCTAATGTCCACATATACAGTATTTATTGATGGTTTATCTGTAGGATTATCACATATGATGACCTAAATAAGGAAACTGGCTGTTTCCTGCTTTGAAGCAACTGCTGTGAAAGGATGTGGTAAATTAGTGTTCTCTATAAAGAATGTTGGTCAGTTCTAAAGCTTGAATAATTATTTTGTTACCCACTGGTGACAGCAGTTGGTTCAAGAAATTTTGCTTCTATAAGCAAAATAACGAAGACAACTCCCGATTTCACCATTAGGTGGCAATAAAGGTATAAGAACTTTAAAATGTTTGAATTGTACATCAAATTAGGGTGGTTTATTATTGTTGTTTTTATTATTTTGTTGTTACAGCATTAGAGTGGTTTGCAGAGTTTCACATGCAGAAGGCAGCTCCCTGCCTCCAAGGAACTTACAATCTGAAACAGAAAATGGGGAAGACAACAGAGTGTGGAGAGGGAGACACATGATGGATAACTGTGAGCAAAAGCAGTTACTTCATCTTGTTTTACAGTTGGGAATAAGGATTAAAGGGTTAGCCAAAGGCCTAGCATAATAAATACCTTAGAGAACCAGAATTTCCTATAGAACATTTTAAAGACAACAGAGTGCCATACTATTTGTGGGACTTACGGGGGAGAATATATCATCAAGTCTATGGCATTCAGGCAGCAAGACCATGGTTAGCGACCAGCGACCAATTTTGCCCAAACATAGCCTGCCAACGTGAAGCGGAGAGAACTGGTCAAAAACATAGAGAGACTTTACAACATTTTGTAAGTGAGTGCACCACGACAAAAACAACATGGAACAAATTAGCGATGAAAATGAATTGGACTTACCTAGTGAAACAAAGCTGGGAGAACATTGTGTCGGGAACTGCTGAAGCAGAATTCGTTGAAGGTCCAAAGAAAAAGAAAACTACAAAAAGAAGGCATACTGGAACAAAAATAAGTAATTGTTGGATAGTTCCATGGTCCACTCTACGTTTAATCAATTTATTAGTTTTATCGGTTTTAACTTTTCAAAGAAATAGAGAAATAAAAACGGGCAAGGAAATAAATATCAACAATTCAGTTCAAATGATTTTATTTAAAATAAGAACAATAAGCAATTATGAAAAAGACAAAATGTCAAGGGTTAAATGGACCAAATTTTGGCCGTGGAGCCAAGAAACCACGCCAGCAATCACGTAAAGTCATATATTATATTATATTGTAGTTGGAAATATCTATATTGTTGTGGACAGTGTTACAAGTTGTGAAATGAGATGTTACGTATGGTTTCTTTGTTTTGCACATGGGTGTGTACAGTAATTGGTAGTGAGTAATTTTAAAATAAAAAAAATCTATATTCCTAAAAAAAATCTATATTCCTAGCATAATAGATGGGTTTTGAGGAGAAATGTGAAGAATCATAGAATAAAGTATATGTTCTTTGAGAGAATGTGTTGTATTCACTTCATTTTTCTCCTAGGTTAATTTCTGCCCCATTGCTTCCTCAGAATAAATTCTATTATTATTCGTATAAGAATATTATTCTTCCTCAGAATAAATATTCCCAGATGGGAATACTGTACAAAAGTATACAACTATCTGCCCCACCCAGAGGCGTTGCAACATCCAACAGGGGGCTGTCGCCGTGACACCCCCTGTGACATCACAAGCCCCACCCCTTTTGACGGCAATTCGTTGGCGCGTCAAAAATGCACACCCTGGTGGTTTTCGGCCGCTTTTAGGCTATTTGCGGCCTGGACGGGCGGGCGAATTCAGTCACTGCACACGGCCTAAAAGCGGCCGAAAAACTGATGGGTGTATGTGCATTTTTGCCGCGCCGCCGCTGAGTGGCTGTTGAATCCGCCGAATTGCTGCCGAATCCTAGCTGGGCCTCTACTGCTAATCTTTGGCCAGGAACAGCAAAAAAGCTGTCAAAAGTACATAAGAGCCCTGCTGGATCAGGCCCATCTAGTCCAGCTTCCTGTATCTCACAGTGGCCCACCAGATGCCTCAGGGAGCACTCAAGACTGAAGTACTTAGGGGTGAGGCTGTGGAGCAGGCAATTTTTTGTTGTTCTTTAAGCGGCTGGGGCGGCTGTGCCTTTGGCTTCTCTTCCCTGCGAAGAGAAGCTGAAGACACAGCCACCCCAGTCCCTACCTTCTGCCTCGTGGCTGCTCCAGAAGCGATGTCACTTCTAGGCCAAAGTGATGTCACTTCTGGGTGTTACCAGACAGAGGGAGTGATACCCATCCTTGCCTCCCCAGGCGGCAAGGAAGCTGGGTACACCACTGCTCAAGACAACAAGATACCCAAGACAATTCAAAATGTCTAGGAAGGAAGGATAATCTTTCCTGGGGAAATAATATGCTATTTCACTTATTTAAAAATGGTTTTCTCTTACATTTACTTCTGTGTCTGCATTTTCTTAAGAAGGTCTGAAGTACAGCTGGCAGAAGGTAGATCAGGATCTGTAAACAGATTTGTGAGTGATTTGCAATTGATGAGTAAGGGTTTCTGACTCCCAACTGCAACCACTAAAAGGCTGCAGACCTTTGGCCACTTCCTTGCTTGCTCCACGGGCAAGTTGTTTATCTCTGAGCTTCAGTGTTCCCTAGCTGTGATTTGGGACTATATGCTTCAGAGCACTGACACAATTTGCTGTACTTATAATGGCAAGTAAAAAAAAAAAATCTACTATGACTGGCCCTGGCCCACTTATCTCTCAACCTCAGTGTCCTCATGGGGATTAACTGGTTGTCTTTGGCCAGGTCTTCATGCAGCTCTGCTGGCCAGTTTTTAGAGTTCCGTGTCCCCCAATCTGTAGGTGACTCAGGTGTCGATTAGTACTTGGATATGCAGGTAGTCCCAGTTTATGGCACATGGGGTGAAAATGGAATTGACTCCATCCCTTTTGCCACTGTTTGATTTCTGATTCCACTGCTAAACCATTACTTGCACCTTGCTCTGGTTGATAAACTGTGGGGTTCTAGTAAAAACAAAACAATAGGTTGATCCTGCAAGCCTGAAGTTGGCCCATTCCTGGAAAAGATGGTCAGAGAAATGTGCATGAGCATTCGGTGGCATTCACATGCTGACGAGACAATGTGAAGAAAGAGATGTAGGTAATAGAATGGGCAACATGCATACTGATGTACTCGCACACAACACTCAAAGCAAAGGCATGTTGAATGCAGTGGCAGATGTGCGTTCATTGAAGGTTCCCTCTCTCCAGCACACATCTCCCACTATTATTTTTGATGATTAGTCTGCTTTCACGAAGCCCCCACCCTCATATACCCGTGCCTCTGATGCTGCATCAAAGATTAATCCCAGTATAGTTTGGAAAGGTTACTGGAACCAAAGAATTAAGGCTATCCTGCATGCCTAAAGGAGAACAACTCAATCCCTCCACCTCAACAAGGATGCAAAGATCCTTAAAAATCAGTTGGTCTGAGCATGTGCCCAGAGGCCACCACAGATGTTGACATGCAGGGGGTAATGTTGACTTACATACTGCTCCCTCCCTGGAGACCTTCCAGCGAGGCCTGAAAACTTTCCTGTTTAAGGAAACCTTCTGAGTCCTTGCCTTTTTTAACATCATGCTGGTACAGGTGGAGTGCTGCTGCTTTTTTATGCTCTTGTTTTAATTGTAATTTGGTCTTTTTATTAATTTTAGACGATGTTTTTTACTAGTTTCTGTGGATTGTTTTTATTGTTTTAAATGTGATTATTTTTTGTATTATTGTATCCCTTTCCCATGCTGTAAGCCGCCTTGGGTCCCTTCGGGGAGAAAGGCGGGGTAAAAATATTATAAATAAATAAAATAAATAATGTTTCCAACTTGGTGAGTGTGTGGATTGGCCTGAAGCTGCTAAGCCAGCCTAGCCAACAAGGGTCAGCCCATCCACAGAGTTGACTGAGGCTGCTTGCTGTAGTCAGCAGATTGGGGAGGGTTGTCCACCTTTGTCTGCCCCCTTAGCTGCATTGCTCATCTCCCCCCCCCCTCCCTGGATTGGAAAACAACAGTGTGGGAGAGAAAACGTGGAGGAGAGGCAAGTGGTGGGCTAGAGCACCACTCTCCACATTCCCCATCTCCCCTCTGCTCCATCCTTCTCTTCTTTCTCCAGTCCAGCAAGTGGGAAAAGTGTAGGCTGGCTTGTCATGAGGTTAAACGGGGCAGCATTTGGCAGAAGATTTGGGGCTAACCTTATTATAACTAACAATTAGTGGCTTTACTTTCTGATTTTGCTGCCTTCTAAGCCTCTGGTTGTAATATTTCCTTTTATACTGGAAGTGAGTTGAGAACAAGATTCAAAGCACGGGTTGCTGAAATGAAAATGTCAGCTAGTAGCTGAGAGGGAGGTGGGCATTGCCATTGTGCTAAAACAGCCCAGCGTTTTGAGAACTGAAACTCCTTAGCTGACACATTTACTTTGGAATGGGAAAATGGAGTTGGCCACCAAACCACAGTTGACATTTATAACTCTTCTCGTCAGTGCAGACACTTTCTAATTATGGAGCTGAAGACATAAGCATGACACTGCAAATATGACAACGGAGGTTCTGAAGCAGACAGCGTTTAGTCTCTTGCTAGAGATAGCGTTGGTAGAAGTCACACAAAAGGAACCTCTTGTTGAGTTTTTAAGCTGTGTGGGTGTTTCTCAGAATGAGCAATGCCAAAGAACCTCTCAAACAACCCAGCAACAGTTGCACAGGATGCTGTGGTGAGGTTGTACCACAAGCCCCTGCTCCAGGCCAGGATAGGATCCAGCTGCACAGGATTTTGACTGCACAATCGAGTCTCATAGAAGCAGTGTCTGCCAGCAAAACGAAGCTCCCTTGTTGCTGCCTGACTTCAGCGTCATCAACACAATGTCCAATAGGTTCTGGGGTGTTTAAAGTTAAATGCTGGCATTTCTGTTCTCGTGATGATTTGGAACAGTGAGGAGGATCCAACCACATCTGCTGGTCCCCAGGCACCAATGATGCACTGAGAGCAGCCGACACGATGGGGTAGAAACAAAACATAGTAACCACTACAAAGCTTCCTGCGTGGCATCTGCAACTGTCAGCACCTGGGGAGGTGGTCGTCTAGCCTCTGGCCAGGCAAGAAGCCTCATTTGATGAACGTATGAAGCTGCTTTATACTGTATATATGGAGTCAGACCATTGGTCCATCTTGCTCAGTATTGTCTACATTGATTGACAGCAGCTCTCCAGGGCTTCAGACAGAAGAGCCCTTTTCCAGTCTTATGTGGAGGTGGCAGAGATTGAACTTTGGACTTTCTGCATACCAAAGATATGCTCTACTGCTGAGCTAGGGCCCACCCCTGCCTTTAACAACCTCATGTGTTCATGGCAGGAGAGAGATTCAAACCAGCGACTTCCTGGTTTGTAGCTCAGTCTCTAAGGGCCAAACTATCTGTCATGATTTATGCATGTGTTTGCCCTTTATCCATTCCTTTCTTATTTATTTATTTTATTTACCATATTTCTATCCCGCCTTTCTCCCCACGGGACCCAAGGCAGCTTACAAGACCCAAGGCGGCTTACAACAGTGTGTGTGCGTGTGCATGTGCTTGGGACAGGAACTGTAACGGGCTATCCCGTTTTGGGTCTGTTTTGTGCATGACCCCCTTGTGCTGTATGTTAACAAAGGTGGAATAAAGGTCCAAGCACATGCATTATTAATCATAGCCTGTGGTTTGGCTCTTAGCCAATACACCACACCAGCTTTTCAGCCTGCCACCTCTTCCGTGGATTTTGTGTGGTATATGTGTGCTAATGCTGGGCATATCTTCTGCTTGGAGTTTATAACCATAGCCACCATCTAATAAGCCTTTTTTTTTTTTTTGCATAGCTGTGAGTCATCTGTTTCCATTCACCCTTTGGCTCTGACATTTTGATCCCAAACAGAAATGTCAAGAGATGTCCGACAAGATGGATGCAACAGTACATGTGTATGCATGTGTGTGTGCGCGCGCAAATGTGTGAAAGCAGTGGTTTTGTATTTGGGAGTCAGACCTCACCTCTGCCTCGTAGTTTTGTGCAAGTTGCTTCCCTCCATTCTTCTCTAGTCCAATATGGTCAGCCAAATGCCTCTTGAAAGCTTCCAAGCAGGGCATGAGCAGGCTACTTGACCCAAATCTTTCGTGTACTTTGGGTGATGCTACAAAGCACAGCCTTCTTGCCCCACTTTTTTCTTCCCAGAATATGTTGGTTTTCTCATTTTTTTCTGTTGTCACTACTGAGCTGTAAAGTGGAGAGGCACTGGCATAGGAAGAAGGTGAGAGAGTTATTTGTGTCTGTGGGGTTACAGACAGACAGCATTGTAAGGAGGGCTAAGGGGAGAGATTGGGAGTGACATAGTCCTTGTCTAGGTTCCCCGTAGTACTGAATCACCCCAAGAAGTAGTAAGCCCTGGGACCAACGTGACATGGGACCAACCAGGGGGAAGACCTGTGACTTTCCCCTGATCCAGCTCACAACTTCTTCCTCCTCCCCCTGCCCAAAGTCCCAGCAGATTTCCCCTGAATCCTCCCTAATCTCCCACAGCCCCCCCCCATCTGTTCCCTTGCCCATCTTATCTTCCTGGTCAGCCCACTCCTGCCTCTCTACTACTCTCCACTTCCTTTTCCCAGTCTTTCTCCTGCCATTGTTCTCTTTCAAAGCCAGACTAGCTGGAGTGGGATCCCCAGAGGAGGAGGAGGTGAGGAGCAATAGCAGTAACCCCTGTGGCGGTAGGTGGCAGATTAGCACGGGATGCCACCCCCATGCCTTGTAGGTGGGCCGGCCCGGAGCATGAGGACCACAGTGTTCCCCTTTTGTTCACCTTCAGCATCTCGTATTCCTTGCAACAATAAACAACGTGTCTTATGTAGCATAAGACGTAATCTTGAGCTAAATCATTATGGATAGAAACATTGTATTGTTGGCAATTCAAGACGCAGTTAGATCTTTAACTTGTTATGACTTTGTACAGCAGTAAAAAATAAGAACGAACAACTTAGATTAAGATACTGTAGATGTTTTAAACCGCTGAACCATGAGCTGTCGATCGAAAGGTCGGCAGTTCGATTCCGTGACAGGGTGAGCTCTCGTTGCTTGGCCAGCTCCTGCCAACCTAGCAGTTCCAAAGCATGTTAATGTGAGTAGATAAATTGGTACCGCTTGCGGGAAGGTAAACAGCGCTCCGTGTTCCAGCCGCAGCAAGGAGAGTCATGCCGGCCACATGACCACAGAGGCGTCTTCGGACAACGCTGGCTCTTCGGCTTTGAAATGAGGATGAGTACCACACCCTAGAGTTGGACACGACTGGACTTAATTGTCAGGGGTCACCTTTACCTTTTTGTGACAGGAATAGACAATAACAGGATGCATTAGATGTAATCTATTAGACACTGTAAAACCAATCCCAATTTTCAATTTATTACAGCTACTAATGACCAGGTCAATCTTTTTTATTCTTTCAAAGAGCATGTAAGAACAAATGCTGTTTTTACTCTGAAACTAAACAGGGGATACTGGGTAATGTTGAGTTATTTAACTGGTGGTGAAAAAGTAGCTTTTCTTTGTGTGAGCAAGCTCTGAACTCTCAACACCCACGAAACGTAATGTGAACAGAACCAATCCCACTACAATCAACGTTCCCCCCCCCCCCAAATGTTCCACCTGGTCTATTCTATAAGCAACAGCACTGGGGAAGCCCCATTGCAGAATCATCAGTTGTACTTTTACTATACAACGTTTTCTTAATTCAAGAGAATTTTGGAATCATTGATAGATAGCGGAAGCTGCTTGAATCATGCCACAGACATCTTCAAGCTACAACTTAAGTTTTCTTCTGTGAAATGCTTTAGATAGTTCTATGAACTTCTATTAAATGCTTCTGGTTTTGTGAAATGTTGAATATGCAAACATAAAGCTTCTCGCAAGCTTCTCTCTTGGACATGAAGGTTACGTTTGGTGGAACAACTTTGTCTTTGCCTGAAGTTCTACTGGAGGAGCTCATCTCTGCAAAGACACCAGTTCGGTGCAGAGAACCAGTGAGCAAAGTGGTGCGATCTCTTTCCTCAGTGTTCACTTTTGACAGTGATCACACAGGAAGCCAAGTACTGTACAGTGACAACGCAGAAGGAGGAACCTCTCCAGCCCTAAGGAGCTAATCAGTTAGGAACACACACACACAGTTAATGCAGAAAGCTAGGAAAGTGGAAGAGAAGCAGAGCATCAAGCGGAAAAGCATGCATTTGCATGAAAATATGTCCATTATAGCAAAGGCTAGACATACAACAGAACGGATGGGGTGTTGAAAGCACTGTGTGAGCCATGAAAGCAAAATCTGCCTTTAATTTTGTCATGAAGGGTTGGGATTCCTACATCTTGCTTGCTCTTGCAGTGGCCATGGCAACAAATGGTAAGTTGAGCTTTCTGAAGATGCTGTAATGTTGTAACTTCTCTACTTTTCTGTGTCACCTGTAATTAAAGGTTCATTAGCAAAGAATCAGGGGACTAGGTAGCATGGGTCTAATGTTCAAGGGTTGCCTGTAATATTGAGGCCTATGGTAATTTCAGCTGTATAATATCGGGCACATATTTAGCCAACCAAACATTTTAAGGGGGGGGGGGACGGACCATTTTGTATCAGTCAGTCTTCTGTCGCAATACAACTTGTCTATTTAGCAGAAATTATAGGAATTCACTTCAAAATTTGTTCCACTTGCAAAATATGAGTTTTTCATGGGGAATTTTCGATAGACACTGTGATGGTGAAAAGGTAGGGAAGGGATGGGATATGGCAATCACTCAATACACAACAAAGAATGAAAAGGTGAAGGCTGAAGATCCCTTTCCAATTAAAGCACAAAAAACGAGCCTGCTGGCTTACAAGCTTTTAGGGAATATGTCAACATGTTTTTAAAATTTTCTTCACAAATATCAAGTCTCTCTCTCTCTCTCTCTCTCTCTCTCTCTCTCTCTCTCTCTCTCTCTCTCTCTCTCTCTCTCTGTGTGTGTGTGTGTGTGTGTGTGTGTGTGTGTGTGTTGGGATTCTCTATTTTTCACCTAATTCTGTACATAAAAGCTTGTTGGTTTTGCTTGGATCACTTTCAGCCAGCGATCCTCAGGGATGTGGATTAACTGGTTGGAAGTAGAAAGGCTATTTTGCACAGTCTGAATTGTTGCCTATCCCTATGGTGAAGGCATATTGTGAAAGAATAGCCTAATAACCAGTTACAGATCAATGTCTAACCCTGTCTTTTCAAGGCAAGTTATTGATTTGTGATGATGACAGGGCAACTTCAGGTTTGCCTGGAAGAAATGTCCTTCCTTGACTCTCTTCAGCCATCTGCCAGGGTGGGACATAATTAAAGACCTGGGCACTACAGTGTTTGGAGAGGACAGTGGACAAGCAGTATCTCCTTAATGCTCTGACACATGTTGAATTGGTGGGTCAGCACATTATCTACTCAGCAATCTACCACAAAAGGAGATGGTTGTTGTAATACTGGCATGTATTGAAGCATTCCTAAGATTTTATTGCTGCAAATGTCCTGAAAAGATCATTCTGCGGCAACAGAACTCAGTAAAGGTCACCAATTCCCCCCCCCCTGTAATTACCGTATTTCTTCGAGTCTAAGGCGCCATCGATTCTAAGGCGCACCTTTACTTTCAGTACCATCAGCAGGGGAAAAAAAATCCATCAATTGTAAGACTTGCCTCCCTTCATTAAATCTACCCGCTCAGCACCAACTCTCCCCAGCATGTCTCCTGCAGCTGAGGATGACTGAGTGCACTGCCTTTGCATAGCATTTCTGGCCCCGTCAGAAAGTGCCATTTCCTTCGTTACCTGGGCTTGGGGGAGCTTCACGGAGGCCTGCGCAACCCTCTGCAGGCCTCCCTGATCTTCAGTTTGGCGAAAAACTGCGATTTTTGGCCATTTCTGGTTTTCGCGAAAACCGGAAATGGCTGAAAATCACCGGTTTTTGCCGAACTGAAGATCGAGGAGGCCTGCAGAGGGTCGCGCAGGTCTCCCTGAAGCTCCCGCAAGCCCCAGTAAGTAAGAAGATAGCATTTTGGGGTGCTTTTTGGAGACCTTCGATTCTAAGACGCACCCCATTTTTTGAAATGCTTAATTGGGAAAAAACATGCGTCTTAGAATTGAAGAAATACAGTAACCCAACACCTCAGCTATGGTTCCTTTTTATCTATTGTGATAAGCTTTGATGAACTGAACCAGGAACTTAGAGAAGACAAAGAACTAGGAAAGGATGATGAAGTAGGAGGAGGGGAAGGAGGAAGAGAAGGAACTGGTCAACTGGTAATGCTTTCTACCACAAGGAAGCTGCTGGAGTTGGGCCAACATGGCCCTTTCAATTCAACACATTTCCACAATTAACAAACAATATCTTTATCCTCCTAGATATCAACTGGACAGCTTGCTGGATCCAACTTCTTAATATTAATATTAATATTAATATCAATCTATTAATATAATATCAATATTAAGAATATTTATATACCGCTTTTCAACAGGAGTAGTTCACAAAGCGGTTTACATTGTAAAATAAATCAACAAATGGTTCTGTCTCCAAAGTGCTCACAATCTTAAAAAAAAAAAATACAGAAGAGACACCAGCAACAGCCACTGGAAAAGACACCATGCTGGGGTGAAGAGGGACAGTTGCTCTTCCCCTGCTAAATATAAGAAGACACCACTTTGAAAGGTGCCTCTTTGCCTCTTGCCCAGTTAGCAAATGACACATTACATGCATATTTATACAATGCTAGTCCAATAGCTCTCTGTTTTTCATTTTTCGTTTTTGTTTTACTTGAGAAGTCACCTTTGTACACAAGGACAAGTGGTGGAAGGAGCGGAGGCTTAATCCCATCCCCATCCACTGTGCATTTCCTTGCTCCAAATCACTTTCCAAAAAGTTTTTTTCCCCAAAGAGGTTGTGAAGGTTTCAAATGTATGTTTGCTCTCATTAAATACACCCTTTTTGCTTCTCAGCTCCCAAAGTCTTCTCCGAAAGCGAAAGCATAAAAGAGCGGTCAAGCTGCTATTCTACGAGACGGCACGTAATACAAATTTTTGTATTACTTTTGAAATATAATGCTTTTGTGTTACTTGTTCAGCGTTCACGAGTTAGATACACATTTTATGCATATCAATGTAATGTGAGAACTATACTGTATATGTATCTGCTTTCAAGAAAAGGCCCATGAAAGAAAGAAAAGGCTTACTGTGGGAGCCACTCCAGTATTTGAGTCTTCTCTGTGGATACCTATGTCCAGTGGTTGTTCTCATTAACATATTTGGACTATGGTCAAGAGCAGATGTGTCTTGTTCACAAAACATGTAAAACAATTTTTTGCTCACCAGCCCAATTCTTCCCAAGTTTCTTAATGTCAACATGATGAACTGTATTGATTTTTTTACAAAATAGCCATGTGGAAAAAGGTGCTATATCCTAATCTGATAGTTCTGACTTATTTTAGGATCGTTCCCAGCAGGACGGCCCAGTCAAAACGATGCTCTACAATGTCACGACAACAGTTCATTTGACACAGTGATGGTGACCAAGGCTACAACGCAGCTGGCAGAATGTAATGTTATATTCCTTCTCAGATGTATCAACACCGCAGATATGAATAGCAGTGCTATTTTATATAAAAATGGCTGGTGCCGGGTTCCTCAGAGCCCTTGGCAAAAACCAGCAGTGGACTCTTATTGGACGCTGCCACTGTAACCAGTACTGAGTGTTCAGGAGTCATTTGAGCCACGTGGGCACTTTGACGAACTCTTGGGACTTGGCTGGCCGCCCTTGATGCCACCCCTATTATCCATCTGGTTCTTTTCAGCTGATAGCAAAGAATGGCATGATCCGTATTTAACAAAGCAATAAATATCAAGAAGTTCTGATGACTACCGGTATATAAAATGGAATTTTTAATTGCATGGTTGTATATAAACACACTTTGATGGAGAAAAATAAATCTAAAGTGCATTTGCAAGGCTTTCCCTTTCCCCTTCTGTGATTTCACATGAACCCGCTCATCCTCTGCGTGAGATCAAGGTTTTTTTTTATAGAATTTTTAACGTGTGTTTGATTTTTTTAATGGTTTTCATTTTTGCGTGCTACCCTGAAGACTTATTAAATAGAAAAGTAGGGTATAACTATTTTAAATACATAAACTGAAGCAAAAATGCCAGAGCAAATCAATTCAGTTCGTAGGCCTAAGTATTTTTCTCCAGTTTCCATACACTTCCACTTGCCCTTGATATGCTGGTCACTTACAGTTCTGCTTACAGTTCTGTCACTTACAGTTCTGCTACTTACAGCTTCATGGTCAGGGTCACATACAGAAAAGGGTCCCAGACTGACAGTCATTGGATCCTTTTGTGTTATATTTTAATGCCAGATTTATGCTAATGTGCATGACGGAATGGTAGCAAAATATTGTAATATTTTCTGTGAGTCTTTTTATTTTAATGGAAAACCTCTGAGTGTGCATGGCTGGTGGCTGATTACCCTGTTCGAACATGTCCCTTTCTTCAGCTAACATTTTCCTTTTTGTATCCTTCCAGATCATTTCAGAAGGTCTCAAGTGATTGGGACTGAGATTGAACTGGACTGTCCTCAACAGAGAAATGGGCTCATAGTCTGGAATGCAACATTTAAAAATGGAATATATTGCTATTTATCATATATGAGTAGGACAAATGAGTCACTCAGCAACTGCAGTAAGAATGTGAATTGGGTATCAAGACCTGATCAGGAGTCTACTCTTCGTATAAAACCCCTGCAAATTTCCAGTGAAGGGATATATAAGTGTTCTGTTGCAACTACTACAGGAACTTTCAGCCATGAACATGCTCTAACCATTTTAGGTAAGGAATCTCATGTACTTAGAATGCATTCTGCTGAGACAAAAAAAGAAATCTGTCTCCACAGTTAGGAGTGTTTTCATCATTTAACATATCTTTCTTAACTTGGATAAAACGACATATCTTTGCCCTTTGAAGAAGAGCCAATTAGCTTGAAATGTGTCAGATATTTGATTCCAGAGAGGTATCTGATATACAGCGCAATCCTATCCAAATTACACCACCGCTATAACCAGCAGGGGAGGGCAAGGCAGGAGGCTTGGGAGGGGAGGGGAAGGGGGGGAATGGAGGGGAGATTTAAATCCCCTTTGAATCCCCCTTTGGAGGAGATTTGAATCCCCTTTCCATTCTGGGGCCTCCCGTTCTCACTGCACCGCTGGTTACACCAGTGGTGTAAGTTGGATAGGATTGCGCTGATAATACAATTATTTTTGCAGCATTTGGGGGTGTCCCCCTCTTTTTTTCTAGATCGCATGGGTGCTGTTTCCTTCCCCCTTTTCACATTGCAGAAGGCACAGTTGGTGGTGGTTGTAAAAATTCTGCATTCTGAATGAATGTGTCTATTTCAACACCTGGCTTAGTGGATGGAGATTTCTAGTTCAAGGGATGGTGAAAGGAAGGGAAGGAGCTTTGCATTCACAAGTTCTATATTTCAAATGATGGCAGGTATGGAAATATGTTTACTCATCAGGTCATGTAAAGGTCACCTTTCTTGCAAACCCTACAGTCTTCAAAAATATTTCCGTACTACAAAGATCACTAGAATATGTGACTTTATCCTCTTTGTCGTTGTCTACTTCTCTTCTAGAGCAGGTCTCATCATCTCACTATATTTGATAAATTGAAGTGATGGCTCCCCCATTTACCTCTTTCCTTCAGTGCCTCCTACGGTGTCCTTGACGTATCATGACAACAGTGGAACTGCAGAATGCAAGGCAGCTGCAGGAAAACCGGCTGCACAGATCTCATGGACCCCACAAGGAGAGTATAAAACGAAGAATGAAACTTTGCTTAATGGCACAGAGACCATCACCAGTACATACAACATCACCAGTGTTAAGGACAATAATGTAATCTGCTTCATCTCCCATCTGGCATGGAATGGGTCCCATGTCTTAGATCTCTCATCAGGTAATATTAAGGATACTTTTGCTCTATTGAGATGATGCAGTACCTACTCTTTGAAAAGTTTTTCTCAGAAAACCTCTTCCTCAAACATATTATATTGCCAGCTGAAGACTCTCCTTTTCTCCCAGACACATGTAGCTTGACTTAAATCTTGATGACTAGGTTGATTTTATGCCGCTGCTTCTGTTCTCTGTGTGCCGTTGTCTTCAAGTTCTGTTTTTATTTAGTGTTTTTTTCTGTTTATCCACATCAAGAGCTTTTTTTAGTGCAAAAAGTGACTCATAAGTTTAATCAAGATTCACTCATCATTTGTGATAGGTACAGTCATTCATTCTCCTGGTAATGTGTTCTAGGGATCTCTTGAGTTGGCCATTTTGTATTTGACCTACAATAATATTTCCAGAAAGAAGGAAATCTCGCCCAAACAAGCGTCGGTATTTCCTCCTTTAAGGGTCCTCATCCAGTGTAAAATTTTCCTTAAGAGAAATGTTTTTTTGAATTATTCCTATGAAAGAGTCTGGAGGTCAGCACTGGATGTCCACAAGAATATATGTCCACACTAATAACATTATATATAATATATACCAGTATTTTAAAATATATAATTTTTAGGATCCCCAAATAGGATATATTGAATTACTGTCAGATCCTGCTGATGGAGTTTTTCTAATGTTCTCTATATTCTTCCATGGAAATAATGAATAATAAAATTTTAAATAAATAAATAAATAAATAAATAGCAGGGGTACTTCAGAAAATTGGACCGTGATAGGGGGTACCCGGGCCTCCAAAGGTTGAGAACCCCTGGTCTAGTTGAAAGTTTGGATAGTTTACAAGGCTACTTTATGGCTAGGAAGCTCCCATAGTTAGTTTGGTCCATCCTGATCTGCTGGACGTATACAAGAGTCTCTGCTTCCTCTGGTACAAAATGAATTGGGCCATGAAAAATGAATGGTTTCCCTTTGCTGCTCCTGATCTCTTTAATTAATGTTATGGTTTTCACCTGATTAATCATCTGGTTTTAATCCATTAAGAAGGAAATGTGCATATTAACAAAACATTCAGTACAGTTTTGCCAGGTATCAAAGATCACAGTATTTTATAAGTGGAAGATAACATAATTCTGTTCTAAACACTGCTGGAAGGAAATAACATACAGTACTTCGTATTTTCTCCTCCCATCAGTTTAGGAGACTCGAGAATATTCCCTAGTACATTCAAACGCCACAGCCAAAAGGCACAAAATAAACTCCTGTTCATTTTGGGGATGGTAAAGGACAAATTGACATTGATCCCAACTGAGCACCATCAACAGCAATTTCCAAGGGGATCTGATAGTTAGAAGGAAAGCCACAATGGAAGTGCAAAATATTGCCTAGCTTTAGTTACCAAGTGAAAGGAAAAGCCGCCTATACTTTTCTTATTTATCAGATTTGGGTCAAGGGGACCCGTCAGTTACAAATTAATAATTTGTACATTATTGTACAGATTATTAATAATTTGTACATTATTGTACAGGTTACAAATTAGATCTGTCAGTCTCAGTTATACTGTTTAATTAGGGATAAATTCTAATCCACAGCACTATCATTTGGTTTTATCAATCAAACCCATTAAAGCAGTAATATCTGCTAATTAGTCTTTGTGGCATCTTGCATTCCTCAGGCAGAAATAGTGAAGCAAGAAAAAGTTCTACAGTGAAAATTCTTTGCGGCTTTGCTGGTCTCTTTGGGGTTCTCCTACTTTTGCTTTTCCTCTACCTTGGGACACTCCTCTTCAGAAGGTATGGATGAGACAGTCCTAATGTAAGCCTCTTTCACAGCCCTATACTACTATTGACCAGTTGCCACCCTGACCATATGTACAATTAGTTTCCTACTGAGAAACTCAAGCCTGGCACAATCCCTTCCTGTGCCTGAGGCAGTGCCCCTTTTCTGCTTTCTTCTCTGGTGTGCAGAGTGGACTGAACCAACTCTCCCATATATGTATCTTTAAAAAGCAGAATGGGAGTCAGGGAATGACTGGTCTCCATTGTGACTTTGGAACCTTTACATCTGATCCTGTGAACTGCTGCATTAGAGCAGCAGTTTATACGATCAGGCTGAGTTCAGATGCTTAGGTCAGTGTTTCTCAAACTGTGGGTCGGGAGAGACCCACTTGGTGGGTCGCGACTTGATTTCTGGTGGGTCCCAGGTGATGGAAAGATCAAATAAGTAATTGCCACAAACCCTGAGGCTATTCAAAAATCAGATAGCTGCCAATTGCCCTTCAAAGAGCTGAGCTCCTGCAGTTTGCAAGATAGCTGCTAATTACCCTGCAAACAGCTGAGCTCCTGCAGTTTGCAAGCTTGTGTAAATATAGGGAGATAAATGTTTGAGTGTCTTGTGAAGCTAGGTGGGTCCCGATTGAGTGTAATTTTAAAAAGTGGGTCCCGGTGATAAAACGTTTGAGAACCACTGGCTTAGATGAATAGTTTGGCATAGGAGCAAATATAAATATGTAAGGAACTGTCTCATACAGTGTTTGGTCTGTCTGGCTCAGTATTAACTAGCTCAGTATTAACTATGTTAACTGACAGAGACTGTTTTAGACAGCGGTCTTTCCCAGCCCTACCTGGCAGTGACGAAGAGTGAACCTGGCATGTTTGCAAAATCTGCATTCTGCCAGTGAGTTATAACTCATCCCTAAGCATAGCGTACTCGATTTGAAATCATACTAGTCTTACATGTGACATATTGATCCAAACTTATTTTGAATGGTACAGTATCTTTCTTGAAGATGGAATCTGACTATATTTTCCTCCCCACCCTCATCTTCCTTATGTCAAACACAGAGACGTCAACACATCCAAAAGCCCTGAAACAATTTCAAGACCAAGCATTCAGGTGAGACAGTGGGGAAAATAAAACTTTAACCTCTTTGATGTCGAGTTTCTGCTCTGCCCCCTTCTTCCTTTTCCAGTCCTGGGAGGGAGTGGGTGGCGGAGGAGCAATGGAAGTGAGTGGGCAGACAGAATTGGGTTAATCTGGTGCCTGAAGCAAGCACCTCAGTCAACCTCATCCATGGGCCGGCCCTGAAATGGGTTGTGGGTGCTTCTTTCACTTTTTAGAAATGTTTCTGAACTTTATGTGGAAGACAAGCAATATCTCCTTCTCAAGGGTTGTGTGCTTTTGTTTTGTAGGAGAACGAGCTGGAGCCATATGCTACCTTTGTGCAAATGGAAAATGTGATTTATGACAAAGCTTGTGACTTCTCAGTTGGTGAACAACGCTTCCCAGCAGGGTTCTCACTTTCAACATGAGACACTGCCTAGCTAGCTTTGTGGGGGGGGGGGAGAGAAAGGGGGGCACATAATGGAAATGGAGGTCAACTTCTTAAAGCGACCCAAAGAATGTGGATATATTTTGGCTTTCTGTAATTTTGTCACAGGCCCAACAACCTATTGTCTCTGTCAATGTTCCTGCCACACACAGTCACTTGTGGAAAAGCCAGAGTCAATTGCCTATATGTTTTGTTTGCAATGACCGCTGGTTAAGAGGAGGTAAAGCTTATCATAGGCCTCTTTTCACTATAATTCTTTCAGTGCCAAAAGGGACACAGAACCGAGTGACTGAGCAGGCCCCTTCAGGCTCTGTAGAATTCTTCCATGAACTCTTGTCTGCACTGGCGTCACTACGGAGGGGGGGGGGGCGGAGCTCTAAGTTCTGCTGAAATCGGAGCCTCCTTTACACGGAGGAACGAAGCGGCCCCGCCCCCTCATCTTCGGAGCCTTTCAGGGAAGCGAAAGCAACACGCAGGGGGCGGGGCCGCTTCGTTCCTCCGTGTAAAGGAGGCTCCGATTTCAGCAGAACTTAAGAGCTCCGCCTCCCCTGTAGTGACACCAGTGCTTGTCTGCAATTAAACATTCTGTTTTGCATTAAAAAACATTCCCACCCACCCCTCATAGTAGACACATACTGAGCCACCATTTTTTCACCCTTGGCATTCAGAAAGCTATCTTTGAGAGCTGATTTCTGCCACTGTCTTTCTGTTTAATCCAAGCACAGCACCCATTTTCAAATATGGCACTGTGAAAGGACAAAGAAAATTAGGAAGGGATCTCAGAGACAAGTCATTCTACAAGAGGATTATTCAAGAAAAAAATGTTCATATTATCAGACTGCAGACAGTATCACATAGGGTTCCAAGAACTTGTACCATGGAAGGCAAGAACTGATTCTGCTGTGACTGGATGTGCTTCAGGGCTACATCTAGCAGAATGATGGCTTCTTCCTAAAGCACACCAGATTGTATCCCACCCACCCAGCACAGTATAGCAAATACGATCTCAGACTTGGAGTGGAGAAAGACCCAGGATCTAATCACTGCTCTGTCATAAAGCTCACTGGTTGACCTTGGGACAGTCACCCTCACTGAGCCTAACCTACCTCACAGGGTTGATGTGGGGATAAAATGGTAAGTATGTATTCTTCTCCCTTTGGGGAAAGGATGGAACAGAAATGTAATATAGTACAGCATAACAAAAATACAGTGGTTCCCAAACTGTGAGGCGCGGCTCCCAGGAGAGACATGGAAGTGTGGCGTCAGGTTCCCTGTGGAGGGAAGATAGAAGGAAGAAGGAGGTGTCCCAGTCAAATTCCCCCACCCACTTCTAATTTGGGTCTATAGAAGGGGGAGAAATTACCTTCACAGAAGTTATTCACAGAAGAGGTGAAAGCTTCACCTGGTGTTTTTCTGCCTGACATAACAACGTAATGGGGAACCGCAGCCAGTAGGTCGCCAATGGTCAAGGGAGCCGCAGGTTGGAAAGGTTTGGGAAACACTACACTAAGGTATCTTAAGAGAAGAGTGCCTGTAGTCTGTGACAAAGTGTCACATGAAAAAAAAACTTCGTTTCAAAATACATAAGTGACCTGTTTCAGGTCAAGGAAGCAATGGGTTGGGTTTTTTCTTTTTTTCTTTTTTGAGGTTATGCCTGTATGGCAGCTTCTTGTTGTCCTGATTCAGCACTGAAGGTGATGCCTCAAGCCTGATTTGTTTGATGTAACCCTATCTCTGAAATGGAGCTGGTAGATCTAGGCCTAACTGGTACTTGTCAGGCCTAGATCAAGCAATGGAGAGTGTTTGGTGGTTTGCAGTGAGTGCAGGATGCAAATGTAATCAACATTAAAATTAAATCACTTAAACAAGAGCAGTGTGGGTATGCCCTAATAGAACTTGAACAAAAATGGTCATTCATGTTGACCTTTATGATTGTCAAGAGCCACTAGCATTGTCAAGAGCCACTGGCATTTTGACTTCATGGTCATCCACGTTGTGGAAGGAAAAACATTTCTTATAGATTTCCCTGACACCTCTGGAATCCCTTACGTTTCAAATTTTTGTAATTCCTGGAGAACCCTCATGAAGACATCTTGATCCCAACTATACTATAGAATATTTAGAATATATTTATTTTCAATTGCACATTAAAAATTAGCATGGTGCATGCTGTCCTCATTGCTTCCTATGGCACCCTACACTATTGAATGCTGGGTATGTAAAGTATTTTTTTATTTTTTATTTATTTTCCTATATTTATATACCGCCTTTCTCATCATCAGATTTCTCATCAGATTTATTCAAGGCGGTTTACACAGGCAGGCTATCCTAGACCCAATAAGGGTCTTTACAATATTGTTCCATTCGTATATAGAACCTTCCGTACTCGAGATATTTCCCTTCCGAGTGCATCCCTCCTTCTGGCTTGTGCTCTGCACTTCCAAGCTTTGCAGTTCACCACAGTTCACCCTCGGATGGTTGTCAAGATGTTCTCTCTCTAGCTGACTCCTCCGCATTCCACTCTCTCATGATGCCTTCTCAGTATCTTCACCAGGTCCATCAGCAGCTGCCGTCTCCCATCCAAGCGAGAACCAAGGTTGAACCACATGCCTCATGTCTTTAAGACGTACCATTACCAATATAGAGTACCAAGGAAACAAGTGATGGTCTGGGGGGTCAAAGGAGCTTCAGGAGGGAAGGTGGTGCAGCCAGGCCAGATTTGCATGAGGAGGCTAAAGGAGGGAGGCATTAAACGTTTTTACAGGGAGGTAGCTGATACTGGTTACTGGTCAACTTCCATGCCCTTGAGTACTTGTTAGAAGTTACCAATCTCTGTAGGCCTTGTTTGGATGTTGCCTAACTGTGGACCATGTCTACAGTTAGAGAAAGTTTATGAACACACCTGAAAACTCACCATTGCTTTAAAGCAATGCCCCCCCCCCTTCTCCATGCTAAATAGAGGAAGTCAGAGGAATCCGTGCAATGGCCTATTCGGCCCGGAGGGGATGGGGATATGGTGGGCGCCATCCCCCATCCCCTCCTGGACTGGCTAGATCAGAGGTTCTCAACCTGTGGTACGGATACCCCCTAGGGGTTCGCGGAACTCTTGCTGGGGGTACGCCAAGCCCTGTCCCTTATCTGCCCCATCAGCAGGTAATTAAGTGTTAATTAACATGGATTTTAAATTGTGATTATTTTCGGAGCCCTTCTGTCTCTCTGATTTTGGTTTCGGGCTTATTTTTGTACTTTGGAAAATGTAGTTTGGTAGGGTGGGGGAGGGAGGAGCTGATTTTGGGAAGTGTGACTTGGAGAAAAAAAGAGATCCTTGCATCTGTGTGTCTCTCTCCCCCGCACACACACAGTTAAATAAGACATTTTTCACATTTAAAATTGTTTTAGTACTTTTTTATTTAATGATTACCTAATTGATTGATTAATCTAATTAATTAGCAGTTACCGGTAATTAGCATGGGGTACTTCAGAAAATTGGACCGTGATAGGGGTACCCAGGCCTCCAATGCTTGAGAACCCCTGGGCTAGATCAATGGCCCCTTGCCCGCCGGATTGCCAGGGGAGTGCTTACCTTCCTCCGGCGGCTGCTTCCTCGGTCCGGCCACTGGTGTCGCTGCAGGGGGGGCGGAGCTCTAAGTTCTGCCGAGGCTCTGACCCTCTGTTACACCGGAGCACGAAGCGGCCCTCCCCCTAGCCTTCGGAACCATTCAAGGCGGTGAAAGCAGCACTTCGTGCTTCGGTGTAACGAAGGGTCAGAGCCTCGGCGGAACTTAGAGCTCCGCCCCCCCTGCAGCAACGCCAGTGGGTCTGGCAATGGAGTGGGGGAGGCCGGCCTTGCGCTGGCCTCCCTTACTCTTGAGTCATCACAAAAGTGCTTTATGGAACGTTTGTGATGACTACGAACGGCAGAATGCTCGCTCCGCCATTCATTACTTCCCCAGGATTGCGCCCTTTGTCAAGTGGGCAGCTCAGTAAACTGAGTCAGGCTAGATGGTAAAGCCATCTCACCAAAAAGCTGAGTTTAAAAAGGAGAACAATTACTACTAACTCAGGTGAAGGCCATCATTAGCATTCAGCATGGAATCCAAGGGAATGTTTCAAAATCAAAGACAGAAGAGGTACCACAAACTAGTCTGTGATCTGTAGTAGTTAACTTCATATTAGGTAAGGTAAAGGTGACCCCTGACAATTAAGTCCAGTCGTGTCCGACTCTAGGGTGTGGTGCTCATCCCCATTTCAAAGCCGAAGAGCCAGTGTTGTCCGAAGACGCCTCCGTGGTCATGTGGCCGGCATGACTCTCCTTGCCGCAGCGCCTAGCATGCGGCTGGAAATGGAGCACTGTTTACCTTCCCGCAAGCGGTACCAATTTATCTACTCGCATTAACATGCTTTGGAATTGCTAGGTTGGCAGGAGCTGGCCAAGCAACAAGAGCTCACCCCGTTGCGGATTCGAACTGCTGACCTTTCGATCGACAGCTCATGGTTCAGTGGTTTAACCCACTTCATATTACTTACTTCTTTAATATATCATTGTGGTGACATTATAGCCTGTTATTGCCTTCCCTCTGAAGCCTCGTGTACAGCCGGCCCATCCATGATGTAAATGAGCCCATTCACATCAGGTGGAGAATTGGGGCAGTGGAGGCGTGGCAAGCATATGACCGCTACCTCCCCCTCCACCACCACTACGGATGGAGCCAGCTGCCTTACTGGCCCCTTCCTCTACATGGCTCTTTAATCAAAGTAGGGAATGTAGGGCACACTCCCGTCCCTGCTTTGTATAAAGAGTCCATGCGAAGGAAGTAGTGAGATCACTGTGTTCCAATCCTTGGAGCGCAGCAATCTGGCTCCCTCACCACCAGGTGCTTAAAGAGCCCAATGGAGGAAGGAGCAAGATTACTCTGTCCAGGCTCTTTAAACAACAGAAGAAATATAGAATGCTCGGGGAGCGATCCTGGCATGCTTCACATTTCCTGCTTTGATTCAAGAGTCTGCACAAAAGGAGCCAGGTAAGGGGTGGGGGTAGTGGCAGAGCTGGCAGGGGAGGGGGTAGAGCTCAGGGACGTGCGGTGCACGGGCTGTAGGTGAGGCAGAACTGCCCCGTCGTCCTCCACAGAAAAAAGCTGCAGCCTAACCCTGTGATTGCACTTGCTCGCCACCCACTTACACCCGAGAAGAAAGCAGGTTGTGCATGTGCGCAATCTCAGGGTTAGACTGTGGCTTTTTTCCATGGGTGACGATGGGGCAGTTCTGCCTCACCTGCCGCCTCTGCACCGCATGTCCCTGATAGAGTTATGTGCTGCCTCAGGTAGCCCAAAAACTTCTGCCAGCTCTGTACATGTGGCCTGCACACTCTTCAGGCAGCAAAAGTTATGCCTTTTCGAGGGGGCTGATGTTGTAATAAGCCGTGTTGCTGCTGCTGGGTTTTTGTTGTTGCTTTGATTCTGTATCTGTTTTATTGGATTTGTTTTCTTATGTTTTTGTATTTATTGTAAGGTGCCTTGCTCCAGCAAGAAACGCAGGCTATAAATGTTTCAAATAAAATAAACTATCCTGGAAACAGGAGTACATAAGATTACCTAAGATCCCAGCTTGGGTCTCACATGGTGATACTTGGTGAGTTTCAAAACCACTATGTATATTGCCAAGCAGTGTGATGTGTCACCAAAGCTGAACAGTGAAGCAAGCTTTTTCTTTTTTCTTTTTAAACACATTAGGGGAAACGAAGCAGAGAAATGCTGAGTGGTTTCCTCAAACACACACACAGGATGTCTGTGGCAGAGACAGGCCTTGTAGGCGTAGACTTGTGGAGAGGGCTTCAGAGGTAGTTGCCTGTCTTGGCATATCGTTCTGTGTAACCTGCTGGGCCAGTGCCCGCTAGTAGGGCAATGAAATAGGACCACCCACAGACAAAGTAGGGGTTTCTGCAATCTGCATAATCAAAGCCTCTGTAGGTATGCAGGAAAATATTACTGTGTTGATGAAAAAGCTGGAACAGTAGAGCTTGCCCTTTGCTGGCTCAAGCCCTGTAGTGCCTGCATTGCACATGAGGGCTAGGGGGGGGGGGCTGGTCCCCCAATCCTGGTAGAGTGGTTGCTCCTTCTCTCCGTTTTGTGCTTCAGTCAGGTGTAGGGAGAGGGGAGGGTGCACCCACTTCCTGCTCTTCTCCTCAGGGCTGGTTTCTCAGGGCCTGTCTCTTTCTCTAGAGAGGCTTCTGGAGAGCCCTCAGCCCTGCGTTCTCCTCTTTCACATCACAGGGACAGACTGCCTTAAAAAACCCCAGCTGCCATCACATGTGCTCAGGACCCCTCCCCTCTTTCCTGCTCCCCATATCAGGCGTCTCTGTTGCCATAGCAACAGAGAAGCCAGCTTCAAGCACCTTGTGAGAGCTTCAGTGCACCTCTCACGCTGCTCCTTTCTCTTGATTGGGGGGGGGGAGATGTCATCGGGAAGACCCTCAGAGAATACGGCTTGGGTACCAATGGGGGTAGCGGTGGTGGTGTCTGAAACTCCAGGAATCCCAGTGCCTGTAGTGGGGATGGCAACCAGAACGTAAGAAGAGCCCTGCTGAATCAGGCCAAGGGCCCATCTAGTCCAGCCTCCTGTATCTTACAGTGGCAACACAAGATGCCTTATAATGAAGGCCAGTTTTATGTAGTCATGGTTTAAAAAAAAAAGAATACTTTACGTACTCTAAGAATATGCTTTTTTAAAAGGCAAATGGAATTTAACAGCAATATGAGAATACCAGGTCCCACTACACATTTATACAGCATGTCTCATCCTACAGGATCCCTCCTGCTGTTCTTGTAATGCTCGCATGACTTCATTCACCACTGAAAAGCAGCCATCTTTGTGGCTGAACACAGCCGAGGTTAAAATTGGTAAGCAACGCAACTATTTGAGAGCAGGAAATGAAGCACAATTATTTCAGACTGGAGCAGCAGGGAGAAAATTCAGGTGGGCAAAATGCCCTACACACAGTTTGCATTTAATCAGGAAGCTGCGGATTATAGCTTCACAGAGGAAGACATAGAATTTTTAATGGACCAAAGGAATTACAGTTGTATTTCCCGGAGAACTCTTGTGCTGCTGGATCAGTGCCACAGTACTCAGCTGACTCAGAGGGAAGGAGATGTGTGGAGCTTTGAAGAGGGCTGTTTATTATTTTCTGGGCTTCCTTTTAAGGCCTCCCATCCAAGTGCTGACTAGGCTTTGTATCTGCTTTGCATGTGTGATTTGGCAACACTTGGGCCTAGGTGTGATGGGACAACACTGATTTACCGTATTTCTTCGAGTCTAAGGCGCCATCGATTCTAAGGCACACCTTTACTTTCAGTACCACCAGCAGGGGAAAAAAAATCCATTGATTGTAAGACTCACCTCCCTTCATTGAATCTACCCGCTCAGCACCAACTCTCCCCAGCATGTCTCCTGCAGCTGGGGATGACTGAGTGCACTGCCTTTGCATAGCATTTCTGGCCCCGCCAGAAAGTGCCATTTCCTTCATTACCTGGGCTTGGGGGAGCTTCAGGGAGGCCTGCGCAACCCTCTGCAGGCCTCCCTGATCTTCAGTTTGGCGAAAAACAGCGATTTTTGGCCATTTCTGGTTTTTGCAAAAACCGGAAATGGCTGAAAATCACCGTTTTTTTTTGCTGAACTGAAGATCAGGGAGGCCTGCAGAGGGTTGCGCAGGCCTCCCTGAAGCTCCCGCTAGCCCCAGTAAGTAAGAAGATAGCATTTTGGGGTGCTTTTTGGAGACCTTCGATTCTAAGACGCACCCCATTTTTTGAAATGCTTAATTGGGAAAAAACATGTGTCTTAGAATTGAAGAAATACAGTAGTAATCTCAAAATGAAACAATACTTTGGGCTAAACAAGAATGCCCAATGGTGTGTAAGTATGTTGGGCATAAGAGCATCTAAAGACTGGGGAGAGGACATTTTATAGCATTGTCTTCATTCATTGCCACTGACATTGGGAAAAACTGGGAGCACATCCAGCTGCGTTGTAAGGAGAAGCCCCACTTCCTAGGTAGCACACCTTGGGAGGCACCTACTTCGCCTGTGACCATCATGGAACCCTTGAAGCAGGTGGAGCAACAGCAATAACATCCAAGGACATTCTCTGCTATTGACATCCCCTCACCCTTCATCCCATCAGTTACTCCTGACATCTTATTTTGAATCTTATTATGGGTATTGCTTCCTAATTTTCTCTTATTATCATCCACCTCCTGGCCTGTTGTCAGGCAAAAAGGGGGTGTGTGTGTGTGTGTGTGTGTGTGTGTGCGCGCGCGCGCGCATGCACACACACACACACACACACACACACGTGAGTATGCACACACGTGTGCACGCACACATGCACACACCCCTTGCCCTGCAGAATGAGGAATGCTGTGCCAGGTTGATGGTTAGAGACTCCATTTCTTGCAAGCGTGGTAATGAAAAAGCCAAAGATAATACAGTACTTTTGTAAATCAGCATTGAAATCAAGGTGATAAAGTAGGTTCTAATTTGCAATGGTTGGGAAATTTAGCGCAGACAAGTCAAAACAAGGGGTGGGGTAAAACCACCATCTGTTGTGTAAAATAAAGCACAATTGTTAAAAATGAGTGGTCCTGGATAAGGAAAAGATGAAGTAAAAGTAGCAGCCACTAGGGCTGACCCAAGGTGGTTTCTAAATCTACATCCACAGTATGACCCAAGAAGTGCACTCCATGTTGCAGAAGGACCTGAAGGTAAACACACATTTGGAATACTGTACAGCAAGGGAGCAGTTTTGAAGGCAACTGGGAGCAGAGTAGCAATGGGAGGGAAAGGGCAGGAGGTCTGGCTCAGTCGGGAGAGCTGCAGCCTTATTTATTTATTTATTTATTTATTTTATTTAAATAATTTGTATCCCGCCTTTCTCCCGGCAAGGGCACTCAAGGCGGCTTACAACATTAAAATAACATATACATTAAAATAATTAACAGATAATTAAAACAATTAAAACAAGCAACCCCAGTGGGTCACCTATATTTACATTTGTTTACATATATTTACATTTGTAACATGAACCTATATTTACATATTTACAGCCGAGAAGGCCCTATTCCGCGCCGCCATCCCCCTCACCTCCGTCAATGGCGGCACGGTTAACAGGGGCCCCCCTGATGACCTCAGAGTACGGGTTGGATTATAAGGAAGGAGGCGGTCCCTCAAATACCCTGGACCCGAGCCGTTAAGGGCTTTAAAAGTCAAAACTAGCACTTTGAATTGTGCCCGGAAACGAACCGGCAGCCAGTGTAGCCGCCAAAGCAACGATCCGATTGAGTTGAACCGACAAGCCTCGGCAACCACCCGGGCCGCCGCATTCTGCACTAGTTGCAGTTTCCGGACAGTCTTCAAAGGCAGCCCCATGTAGAGCGCATTGCAGTAATCTAGTCTAGATGTCACTAGGGCATGGGTCACTGTGGCCAGGTCTGCACGATCCAAGTACGGTCGCAGCTGGCGCACCAGCCAAAGCTGGGCAAAAGCCCCCCTGGCCACAGCCGCCACCTGGGAATCCAGGAGCAGCTGTGCATCCAGGAGAACCCCCAAGCTGCGGACCTGCTCCTTCAGAGGGAGTACAACCCCATTCAGAGCAGGACGATGATCCAGTACCTGAGTCGTAGACTTCTGGACCAAAAGAACCTCTGTCTTATCAGGATTTAATTTCAGCTTGTTTGCCCCCATCCAGCTCCCAACTGCCTCCAGACAACGATTCAGGACATCGACCGCCCCCTTGGAGTTGGGTGGAAAGGAGAGAAAGAGCTGGGTGTCAACCGCATACTGATGACTCCCTACCCCAAACCCCCGGATGACCTCTCCCAGCGGCTTCATATAGATATTAAACAGCATGCCTGAAGATCAAGGATGGCAGTTCGTGTTGGGTTTATTTTAATATTTCTTGAACCTTAGGGGGTTTAAATATGCAGAGTTTGCAAACGGAAGAAGACCTTATAGTTATTTAACCAGTATAGTTATCCCAGCACCCAGGCTAGCTAGCTATCATTACCATTGAAACGATACACGGAGTCTGAGGCTTGTATAGTAAAAAGAAAAATAGTTTTACTTACAAGTCAGGATTCATAAGTTACATGCATCTAGTTGTGACTAGAGGTACTCTATACATTAGTGATCAGTATGCCCCTACAGCTGGCACACCCATGTGGAGAAGATGGCTTCCAGGCGAGGAGCCTGGAGAAACACGTCCTCCCCCTTGTAGGCAGATGCGAAGAAGAGAGAGACCCATGTGGTCAGAGAAAGGATGTTGGGAAAGGTCAGGGTCACACCCCTTCCAGGACAGACAGGAGGAGTCAGGTGAAGGTCCTTGCAGGTGACCAAAAAACACACACCACCCTCCCAGGTCCTAGCAGCCAAAGTACAGTGGTGCCTCGCAAGACAAAATTAATTCGTTCCGTGAGTCATGTTGTCTTGTGAATAATTTTGTCTTGCGAGTCACCTCCCCTGCCGTGCTATTTACTTTTAAGTATTTACAGTACTCACAGTTCCCAGAGCTCCGCTCTAGTAATGCACACCGTTTCTGGAAGGGAAGGGAAGTTTTATCTCTGCTTTGCCTTTATCTCTGCTGGTGTTAGCTATTTGTCGGGTGATAATCGGTGTGGCCTTGGGCTGTACTGTTTGCAGTCTGCTAACCCTCTTGAATACTTTATTCAAATGGCAAGTGTAGCTGTCGCCTACAGTATCCTCCTGCCGCGGTGCCGGCCAGGCTAAGGGGCGGAGCAGGCACCACTAAATGCACCATTACCTCTCCACCGTGCAACAGCTGAAGAGGCTTTCCTCGGCGTGAGGGCGGCTCCTGTGTGAGTCAGTAAGAGACTCGAAGCAGGCAGGCAGACAGCCTGTGCCGAGTTGCTGCTGCCGCTTCCGGGCCAAAACGAAGAATGGGTAGGGTCTTAATCAGTACACCTACTAGGATGGGAAGTTTTTCAGGATGGTAGTTTTATCTCTGCTTTGCCTTTATCTCTGCTGGTGTTAGCTATTTGTCGGGTGATAATCGGTGTGGCCTCGGGCTGTACTGTTTGCAGTCTGCTAACCCTCTTGAATCAGCATCACCGATGCAACAAACATGACAATGAGCGAACTCAGGAAGATAGTGGAGGACAGGAAGGCCTGGCGGGATATGGTTCATGGGATCACGAAGGGTCGGACACGACTTAACGACTGAACAACAACAACAACCCTCTTGAATACTTTAACATTTGAATAGATTGTGGCTTTAGGAGCTGAGTGTTCCACAAGACGAAATTATTTTTGCAAGAAAATTTGTCTTGCGAGTCACCAAAAAACTTGCAAAATGCTTTTGTCTTGTGAGTTTTTTGTTGTGCGAGGCATTTGTCTTGTGAGGCATCACTGTACTGCTTATCTTCAACAGTTCGAGACTCCATTGCTGATGACAAAGCTGAAAAAAAGCTCTCGCTCTCTCTCTCTCTCTCTCTCTCTCTCACTCACTCTGTGTGTGTGAGTGTGTGTGTGTGTGTGTGTGTGAGAGAGAGAGAGAGAGAGAGACAGAGAGAGAGAGAGAGAGAGAGAGCTGCAGCCGGTGCTCCGTGAAAGGGAGTTGCCTATTAGTCAACGCATGGGAGGTGAATGCCAGCAGAGAGGCCAGTCTGTGAAAGGAAACACCTGGAAAGAAGCGTCCTATGAACAACTAGGACATTTATTGCATTGTAAAAACCGTTTGGTTTAGAATTGCCTGTCTGTTGTAAACCGCCTTGAATTAAAGTCAAAGGAGAAATCCAATGACCAAGAAAGGCGGTATATAAATACTGGAATATTATTATTATTATTATTATTATTATTATTATTATTATTATTATTATTATTATTATTATTTATTTATTTATTTATTTATTTATTTATTTATTTATTATCACCCATCCACCATCATTTCTCTGTTCATCTCCTCTTGGAGCTGATTTTCTTTATAAAAAGCAGCCCTTAGGGCTTGATTACATGTAATGTGTAATCAGGCCCCTGGCTGGCCCATTTTGGCAATTTAGTTAGCAGCACCACTGTGGAAACCAGAACATCTACAGCTTTTTTCCGTTCTGTCTTTCGGCTTGCATGCAGATACCATTCATTCGCTCCATTAGGATTACAAATCTCAAGTCACCTGGAGCCTGTCGTGTGCTTGCTTAATTGCTTTTAATGGTAGCAGACTGTATTCTTTGTGCTTTGGCAAAGCATGAAAAGAAATGAAATCAAGAAAGCAATGAATGTAAAACCTTTCAGTGATGCCAAGCTCCCCCTCACCCCTGCGATAGATTTCCATCCCAAAACGTGCTTACTTACTTAGGCAATCTGTCCAGAGGACCGTGAAATCATAGCAAGCCTGCCGTCCAAGTCCCTCTGCAAGACAGTAGACTGAATTTAATACTTGACAATTGAAACTGTTCTAAATGAAAAAGTGTTTTGATACACATACATCACACATCCAGGTTTTGTCCTTGGAGTCCATTTAAGGCTGTTGTTTTGCCCTGTACTGGCCTTTTTGTAACATGAATGCAAAGGACTGTTGTTCTGGGGACATGAGGTTATCTAAGGTCTAAACAACCTACTTTCATCAGTGGTAAAATAGGTAAAGTAGGATGATTGGTAATGTAATATGTGACTGTAACACATGGCAAGTAGGCATTTTAGAATGTGTAGAATGTTAATATAAGACATAGGAATAAATTCTAAGAATTAATTATAGGAAGCTCTTCATGTCCCCCTTTCACTGAAGTAAGGAACAGGAAATGTACAATTGTGTGCTGAATTTCTATTAGGGCCTTGGGTGGCAGGAATGGGAAACTGCACTGCAGCAATTACAGCTGGATACCAGTTTGCTGGTCTGTACCTCCAGCCTCCCTTTCAGGGCTCTCCTTCCTCGTTCCCCTCCTCTTTTGACCCTTCTCAGGTGTTTAACATTGGGCTCTGTGTTGCATGTGCGCCAGCACTCTGAGACTGCGCATGCGCAGGCTGAGCTCCCTAAGACTCCTTTTAGGAGTGTAAAGGGCTCTGGAGACTGAAATGTTTGAGAACTGCACTGCAACTAGGACCCTGGGTAAGACGTCCTCTCCCCCCTAACTGGCATCTCTTTATCTCCAATCTGCTCCTCTTCAGCTGGGTGGGTTCTGTTGGTGATGGGAGGGGTCAGAGGCATTTCTACAGTAGGGGCGGTACTTAAAGTTGCGCCCCGTCCTAGTCCCCGTTTACAACCCGGCATGAGGCGGCCCCGCCCCCTCGCCGTCAGAGCCATTCCGTGATGCGAAGGCAATGGGCAATCTCCTCCAGCAGAATTTGCATAAATTAAGAGCTTAATTTTAATTAGGAGCAGGACCTCTTCCTTGGCCTTGGAACTGGCTCCTCTCTTGGGGCTTGTTTGCTCACCTTGTGTTACTGTCTGCTTGCCCTTTAGCATCTATATTAGCTCACCACCGTCCTCCACCACTCCAATATGGGGCTGCGTATGAGTACAACTGCTGCTGGACCCAAGCATGGTAGGATCCGGCGGATGGCTAGGAGGGTTGGTGGAGCCGGGCGGGTGCCCATAGGCCCAGCCGCCCTGGGCGGGGACATGGCTCCCACCATATCCAGGTCCCCACCGGGCGGCTAGGCCTTTACTAAAATAGCTGGCGGAAATCCGAGGAGGCCGATCGGCCACAGCCGCTGTTACACTCGGGGAAGGGGACGAGCATCCCCATCCCCGAGTAGACTTTCCGCCGTGGGCTGCCTGCTGCAGGGTGCCTGCAGCGGAGATCAGGATCCAGAGGACGGCCTTGGCCGCCCGGCGGATCCTTACACAGGATTGGGCTGTTATTCCTGATTGACCTCACTTCTGGTCCTCCCAGCACAATGACATCACTTCCTGCTTCCTGCTTAATGACATCACTTCTGGCCCTAGGTCTTAGGAGGTCCCAACAGATTGTCATTCTACAAAAGGGGGTCCTGGTGCTAAAAACATTGGTAACCACTGCTCTAGGACCTTATCTCTGAAAAGTGGAAAAGGAAGCCTTGGTAGATTTTCAGATTCACATTTACGTCAAGCTTTGTTCCTTAAGTACTTTCAATTTCTGCTGAATCGTTCCTTCCTGACAAAAACACTGGACCTCATGAAGACAAGCAACATCAGGTAGTAGGCTGTATCTGATGTCATTCAGGAACATCCTAAATCCAAGGATCAGACAAACAGTACATTCTTTTTCAGTCTGTCAATAACTGTCTATAATTGCCAGATTCCTTGTTTATCTTCCTGGGGCTGCAATCCTAAACATCTTTTGTCCTTTCTACCTGCACACATGCGTATCACACCTGCTTGAGTTTATCAAATCTTCTCACTAGCTACATGCCTTTCTCTTCTGTAACCTTATCTGGAAAGCACACTGAGAAAGCTCAGCAATGTAAATATTTGAAATCTAAGGTACAAGGATTTCTCAGGGTGTTGGGAGCTGGTTCCAATTCTGAATACATGTCAGTTCATTTAATTTCTTTCCACTGGCTTTGAAATCTAAACCATTTATCATTACCCGCATCTCTTTCTCAAACTTTTAATATTTTTCCATCATTTTCCCACAGCTATGCTCCTTCATCCAAAGTTTCTTGCTGTGAGCCTCTTACTATTATTTTATTCACTCTCCAAAGAATGGCACTGAAGGGAAATCTTATCTTGCTGTTAACAAAGGATTAGTGGAGCTGGGAGATCACATTGAAGGTTATGTTCAGTTATCTACTTGATATGAAAATATTGTTTTAAACCTATTTGGACAGATTCTCTCGATCCTTCAAAAGTTCTTCACAACCATGCACATGTGTGTGCTTTTGCACACTCATATCTCTTCAAATATGAGTATGAAATATAATTTCATCAATCTTCTTTCATTTGGCACTACCCTTTCAGACAAAAAACATGCATATTCTTTTGTTTGGGAGTGGGACGGGAGAACTGGGCTTGACTTAGACATTCCTTGTAACAGTGCAATCCTAACCAACGTTCCAGCGCCGGTGCAGCCGCAATGCAGCCCTAAGGTAAAGGAACAAATGTTCCATCACTTTGAAGAGGCTTCCATGACTGCCCCTGCACTGCAAAATGCAGTATGCACCCTGTTGACACAGCTACATTGGCGCTGGAAAGTTGATTAGGATTACGCTGTAAATTGTGTAAATACTTGTACAGTGTATAAGAATATTTTGCATTTCTATCCCATTTATGGAGACCATCATGGTCTAGCTACTGAATAAATGTGTACGGCTGCAGATTTGTATAATGTATAAGGAAGGAAAAGAATAAACTCTGACAAATATAACTTTTTTAACTGAGAGAGAATAGGAGGTGGGTGATGGTGGTGATATCCCAAGAACTGAACTGGCTCCACAAGTGACAGATATACCGGTAATGTCCCCTATGTGAAATTTCTGTTCATACTTATTTTTGTTGCATGGCAACTTTTAGTGAGGAAATACTGGTAATTGCCTGGCCATCTTCTAAATCAGAACAATTTTCAGCAAATTAGCACACTATTCCCATATATTTTCAGTATAGATAATGCTGGTTGGATGCACATTACATGTGACTCAAAAATCATTGATGACTGACTCATGGTCAAAACCAGGTGCAAGCAAAGCATTAGGGAATTGTCAAATGTTAATGGGTATGTGAAACCTAGTCTGGCGAGAACATTCACTGGATTTCTAATCTGTGGCCAATCTCCTATTAACATCATTCACACATGGCACAAAAGCAATGTTTTGACCAGCATTTCTCAAAGTTCTCCCCGCGAGGCGGGGATAAATTTGAGTGTGTGCGGGGGTGGAGCCAGCAGCGGTGGCGATCCAGGGGATCGCCACCGCTGCCGCCAAAACCGCCGCCAAAATGCCCCCCGCACTTACCGGGGCTTGGGGGAGCTTTGGGGAGGCCTGCGCGACCCTCTGCAGGCCTCCCCGATCTTCAGATCACTGTTTTGCAGTGATCTTCAGGCGATCTGTTTCGGGCACATTTGTGGCGGCAGCGGCAATCCCCTGGATCACCGCCTCCGCCGCCATGCTGTCCCCGCCACTTAAGGGAACAGGGGACAGCAAAAGTTCTCAATAGTGGGTCGCGACCCACCACTTTGAGAACCACTGGTTTAGACAATTCTAGGGGCTCACATATATTATTATCTTTTTTAGGCCTTATGCAATTTTGTTAGCTAAGGAATCTTTGTTACATTATTTAACTGCTAACAATTTTTAACCAGGAATAGCCTAAGGCTGGAATCCTATATACCAGCGGTTTTCAAACTGGTGGGTTGCAATGAGTTTTCGGATGAAAACTGGAAGTGGCTTTAATCACTGCAGAGCGGTGATCTAAAGCTTAGGGAGGCCCCTGCAGGCCTCCCCGCACCCTCTGGAGGGCTCCAGGACCCTCAGTAAGTGAAAAGAGTTCTTTTTTCCCCGCTGGCAGCAATCCGTGGGATTGACGACGACGCTTTCCCCGCTCCCGCAAAGACTCAAAGTTCTCCCCTACTCGTGGGAAGAACTTTGAGAAACCCTCCCACCGTGTTTCTCCGAAAATAAGACAGTGTTTTATATTAATTTTGGCTCAAAAAATGCAGTAGGTCTTATTTTCAGGGAAACAGTATATACAGTACACTTACCTGGGAGTAGGTCCCATTGAACTTAATGGAATTTAATTCAGAGTAGACATGCACAGGAATGGACTGCTAATTACCTGAATTCTTCAAGGCTTTTGCCTTAAACAATGGACAAGGCAACATCATTCTATCAGCAGCAGCTTATACACACAATTGCTTCTTCTACGGAAATAGCCTGCAAATGAAACCAACATTGTTTGGTTTATTATTTTATTTTCTCCTGGGACCCATGTTGTGATATTAGCAAAATAAATCAATTTTAAATGAGTTTGTGTCTGAACTTACAACAGGCCATTTCATTCCTGCACCCCTTTGGGACTTCTCCCACTCCTCCACCATTATTTGTGAATGAATAAGGCTTAGTTATACTGCAACAGAGTAATTTGTTTTAATAGTGTCTGAGCACACACTGAGGTAATAGGTATCCGATGCTTAATCGCGTTTCTCAGGAAAGGAATTCACAGTTTGAGAAGGCTTATTTTTCTTTAAAGGGTCATTTCAATCAGAAATGAGCCTGTACAAATGGTATTGTGAAATCCCACGCTTATTCAGTGTTATTGCAGAAAAGGTCTGCTTACAAGACTACAGTTGATGGCTCTAGCAGCCAGTTCTGAAAACACTATGTGCGACTTCATAGAAGCCATAGGAACGTGCATGCAAAAAGAATAGCCATTTAGTCAGTAATTGCAAAAGACTATTGGCCAGCGGGTGGCGCAGCGGGTTAAACCGCTGAACCATAAGCTGTCGATCGAAAGGTCGGCAGTTCGATTCCCGCGACAGGGTGAGCGCTCGTTGCTTGGCCAGCTCCTGCCAACCTAGCAGTTCCAAAGCATGTCAATGCGAGTACATAAATAAGTACTGCTTGCGGGAAGGTAAACAGCACTCCGTGTTCCAGCTACATGCTACGCGCTGCGGCAAGGAGAGTCATACTGGCCACATGACCACGGAGGCGTCTTTGGACAACGCTGGCTCTTCGGCTTTGAAATGGAGATGAGCACCACACCCTAGAGTCGGACACGACTGGACTTAATTGTCAGGGGATACCTTTACCTTAGATCATCAGA
Source organism: Plestiodon gilberti rubricaudatus (assembly GCA_026170595.1). Classification (NCBI taxonomy): domain Eukaryota; kingdom Metazoa; phylum Chordata; class Lepidosauria; order Squamata; family Scincidae; genus Plestiodon; species Plestiodon gilberti. The sequence goes on along the minus strand of JANXHW010000003.1, from coordinate 199,413,974 downwards.
GAAGGCCCTTTTGCGGGTACCATCACCCAGGGAGGTGCGAGGGGCGGCGGCCAGAAATAGGGCCTTCTCAGTAGTGGCACCAACCTTATGGAATTCCCTCCCCTTTGACTTACGAACTGCTCCCTCCTTGGACACTTTCCGGTGAGGCCTAAAAACCTTCTTGTTCAAAGAAGCCTTCTGAGTCCGTGCCTTTTTTAACATCTTGCAGGTACAGGTGGGGTGCTGCTGTTTTTATGATCTTGTTTTAAATGTAATCATCTTTTAAATCAATTTTTAGATGTTTTTATTAGTTTTGTTAACTGTTTTTTACTGTTTAAAAAAGTAATTATCTATGTATGTATTTTTTGTATTTTCTTTTTTGTTGTAAGCCACCTTAGGTCCCTTTGGGGAGAAAGGCAGGATAAAAATATTGTAAATAAATAAATAAATATGGAGAAATATAAAAGGAGAAATATGCCTTCCAGAATGGAGCATATACATATATGCTTTGGTCTAATCACCTTGCTGGATCAGACCAAAGGATTGTCTAGTCCAGTGTTCTGTCTCCAAGAGTGGGCAGTCAGTGGGGAAACCTTCTGGTACACTTTTGGGGATTAGAATTATCCCCACACTGAACATGTGTTTTAGGCCCTGTGTGGATGACTACCCATTTCCGTCTGCTTGTCTTCTTTGAAGAACACTTTGAAGAACACTTGTATTTTGTATCCCTCCACTAGTAGATGGGGAGAGATGCTCCCCTCTACACAGAGACGACGGGCGCCCTCCTGTGGCCTGCACGCGTCACGTCGACACACCCCTCACATGACAACGGGCGCCCCCGCCCGTTTTGCGCTCATTTTGGAGCCGAATGGGCTCCAGGGAGGGAGGGAGGGCTGATCCAGCGCTCCGCTTCACTTCGGTAAGTGCCCCCGAGCACGCCCCCCACCCACCCAAGCGCCTGGAGCTCCTTCTCTACGCGCTCCACCCAAGTTCCACTGCTGCCTCTACATGCCCCCCTTTTAATACTGAGGTTTTAGCATACAGTAAATGGGTTGTGCTGTAGTGGCTGCAAATTATAAGCAAAGGGATCAGAATGAAGCAATTGAAAACCCTTGTCACATAGTAGTTGTCATATGTGTGCTAGCCCAAGACAATTTTAAACAACCACTGAGTGAAGATAGTATTTGGCTTCCATAGCAGTGTCATTTCCATTTATGGTAAAGAAGCAAGGAGCTTTATGGATGATTTCATCATCGGTTGAATTATATATCAAGGAAAAATCTATGTAAACAAAAGCCAGTTCTCAACATTTTATCTATTCTACCAAACTGTAGTGGTGCCATATTTGAACATAAGAGAAACACGGAAACTTGGGGAGGTTGGGAGGTGGCATTGCACTGGAGACACACTGCCTCCCCCACAACCCGAGGCTGGATTTGGGGAAAGGAGGAGTGAAGTAATGCGACCAGGGATGCAGGAAGACCTTGCACAATGAGTTGTTCACCATGTCAGCATTAGAACCAAAGTGCCGACATTTTGAGAGACAGCTTTCAGACGTATTTCTAACATGCTGTAATTAATGTATATTGCTTATTGGTTGCTAGAAAAGACTTCCTTGTTACTTCTTCCCCCCTTTCCCACCCCTTTCCTGTAGCACATAGTTAGGAATTAGAAGAACAAAGGGTGTGAAATGAGTGTGGATGTGATAGATGAACAGTTTCTTATCAGTCTAGTAGTAGCGAGGCCTCTTGAAACCAGATGTACTTTGTCAAGGCAAAGAGACATGGAGGCAAGAGAAAGTAGCAGGCATACCAGGATCCAAAGAACAATAATTTAACTAAAAGGCTGTGTGGTGGAAGGAGTAGCAGGAATGTGGCATGGACAGAGTTCTGTGTATGTTCCCCCCCCCCCCTCCAGAGAGACAAGTGAAGCCGAACTGGAATTTCCAATCCAAGAGACAAAGGACAGAGGAGCCATCGAAGAAGGCAAGCTCTTTCAGGACTGGAGGAACTGCCCCAAGGGGCTAAAGAGGTGAACCCAAGGGGAATAGAAGCAGACGTCTCCGCCATCATAAGGAGCAGCTGGACCATAAGGAACTGGACCAAGGGGATGGGCTGCAGTGGGGGGTAGCGTAGATGAGAGAATGAAGGGGTGGTTGGAGCAAGAGGGTAAGGATAAAATGATGGGGAGGAAGAAGGGTGGCTCGTCTGTAAGTCTCTCATGGTCGTCGTCCCCCCCCCCCCCGAGATATGCTGTTCATGACTGAACTAGTTCATCCATCACTAGTTGATAGTCTGAGCTGCAACAAAATAGATGTGCATATTAGCTTTCCCTTCTCCTCCCTGGTGGTACCATTTGGAGAGGAGGAACCTGAGTAGCGGGCATGAGGGAGGGCTCAGAAAGAGAGTCCAGCAGCAAATAGCACTACAGAGTTTGTGACCTTGATACAGGCTGATACTGGTGAACTTTTCCAGTTGTAAACCACATAAAACTTCCCGTTTCTCGTTTCTTTGCTTACTCACCGTACTCTCCATATGTTATCTCATCTCAATAATCCTGAAAACAACTCTGTGGTTTACTCCAGAATGAAATGTATTTTACGAGTTGTGGGTGGGGACGGAGACTAATAGTAACTTGTAAGGGTGAAGTCCTTATGCACATTTGAGTTTTATTCATATCCCTCTGCCTTTGTTCATTAGGGGTTTGCATGCAATATAGTGTGTGTGAGCATTTTAAGCAAAAACTGAGGATTTTGAGGTTTCCTGTGAGAATTTCAAAATGAAAATCTGGTAATACAGTACTGACAAGAGGGAAGAGCCTCCCACCCAGCACACCCTATCCCATTCATGACATTTCATGGCCAATTACCTAATCATGTTCTAGTCGATGGCTGGGGGAGAGGGCTGTGCTTTATATACACTCCCTTCCCCCTTGGGCACTGGGCATCCTTCACTCATTTTTGGCTACGTAAAATAACACTCTGGCCCTTTAAGGCCTAGAATGGTCCGTTTTGCTGCCCTACTTATGTGTCCCTGAGTTGGCAGACCTGTGGATTCCCCCATCACAGCCTTGAGGGCTTGGGGAAGGCTGACAACTGTATCTGGCCTGCTGATTGAAGAAAGGAGTATCTATGCGATGTCTTGCCTAATCCCACTGGACCCCAGGGGTCATGCCCCAGCTCCCTTCCTCTTTGGAGGCAAAACAGGTTCTTCCTGCAGCTTCTCTCCACCTCCACCTTCTATCTCTGTAGAATGGCTTTTGAAATCTCCTGGCTGAGTCAGAAGTTGCAGGGCAGCCAGCATGCAGACACCTGTATTGTCAAGGCCCACCAGGGTCAGGAGTCACATGGCCTCCAATACATGTCTATAAAAAGGCAATGTAGAATTTCCATCTCTTGGTTGTCTGAACTTCGAGTGCATCTGTACATTCTCTTTAGGGCACTGAGGTGTGGGAATGGGGGAGTTTGGTATTGAGAAGAATGGCATGGTAAGGACCTAGACCACCCACCCTCTAACAGAGCAATCCTGTGTAGGCTGTGGCGGGCAGCCTAAAGGGCTGACCGCTGCATCCCATTGAGTTCCCAGGCTGCTCTGGGGAAGCCCGGGAACAACTCGGGAGAAGGGGACGATTGTCCCCTTCTCCGGTGTCAATGGCAGGAGGCCCTATGGGCCTCCTCGCATGTGCGCGAGTTCTAGAGCTCGAGTACAGTAATGCTGGCTGTGTCGGCGTACCTGGGGCCTGGAGGGAGCTCGGGATACCGGGGATCTCGGCCCCCAGTATCCCTGCCCCCTCCAGGCCCTGGGCAGCCAATGACCGCTCTTCCTTACCACCCTCCCTCCGCCCCTGCCCCAACCGGCATAGGTCTTACCTGCTCCAGCCAGTGCAGGGCTGGGGAGATGGCGGGGCAAGCACTCTCCGGGTATCATTCAAGTGCTTTATGGCACTTGTGCGACACCCTGCCCCGGGGCAGCGTGCGCTACCCCGGGGCATTTCTACACAGGATTGTGCGCTTAATTTGGCAGATAATAAGACTACAATAAGCAGTTCTGTTCATGTAGCTTTGAGGAAGTTCTTGTGGAAAGGGGTGTTTGTTAGTCCAGAAACTGTGAGGTAAAAAGAATATAGATATTATATAAAATGAAGCAATTAACATTTTTCTTTTCATTCTGAGGAACACTGTGGCCAAAACAAAATGTCCTGCCAGTGGCAATATTGGTTAACTGTCTTTCAGAGGACTGTGAATATGCTGGTTATAATCAAGGTTCTCTGGTCTTTGAGGCTTGGCCTAATACAATGTTTGCTTATTCAGCTAGGAAAACCTCATTCGTATTAAAAATCAGTTTGGAGGCTGGGTTTGGAATTTGGAGTCTGCTGTTGTGAGCAACTTAAAATGACTCCTAGAACAGCACTGTTTTTAGAAAAATGACACTGATGGGAAGTTCCCTGTCTTACTCTGCCTTGGTGCTAAATTTCCCCCTAAGCCACATTCTCCCAAAACAACCTTTTTCATGTTCAGACTACTATGCAATATGAAGCCCAGCAGTCTTGCTATAGGAGTAGAACTTTGGTCCTACCATGAAGATCACCAATTTGCTGGATAAGCTCACTTGGTGACATGACATTGACTGGTCTATGGTCAGCAAAGTAAATAGGCAGCAGTTCCTGTACTTTTTGTAGTTGGTAAGAATTTCCGTAGGTGCAGCTCCATATACCACTGTATCATAAATTATGGCATGGCAAATGCTTCCTTCAACCCATTTTACAGACTAGGCTCCTATCCTTACGTTTATTGTCAGTTGACAAAAGGTATCTGGCTGAGAGTGCATATTTGGAGAACAGTAGGGAGAGGGAGTTGGCTTTGGTAATCTTTTTTTCTCTAGTACATTAGGGGGGGGGGGAAGCACTTCTGATCCTCCAGGATATAACTGAGCAAAACAACAAACATGGGCAAAAAGCAACACTTTATATCCTTTGTAGCACTCAAAGACAGCATCAGCACACATCTATCAGAACATGTCTATCATACAGTGTCTGGTGAAGGCATGCACAGAAGACTAGATGGTCGTCCTATGGATCTCATCCAAAGAGTGACCCCAGAGGGCTGCTGAGGCAGCCATCCCTTGAGAGAATGTGTTGTTATCCCAAGAGGAAGAAGCTTTCCCAGCGACTTATAGGCCAAAACTATACAGGATCACAACCAACAACAAAGCACGCTTGCTGTTACCTTCTGCCCCTTGGACAACTCCTGAAAGGACAGAAACATGGCCTCCTAACCTGTGCCGTTTTGCCAACATACCTGAGACTGCTGGAACAATGAGGAGAGTGCCATAATCCAGGCGTTGTGCCCACTTATAAGAACATAAGAACATAAGAAGAGCCCTGCTGGATCAGGCCAAAAGCCCATCTAGTCCAGCTTCCTGTATCACACAGTGGCCCCACCAGATGCCTCAGGGAGCACAAGACAACACTGAATCATCTGGTGGTGCATGACTGCTCTCAATTCCACCTGCCTGATGAAGAGGAAAAGGGTGGGAAGTGGAGGTTGATGATGGCATCATATGCTGGATAAGGCTGCTGCAAGGGCCTCTTTTCTACTGTGGGGCATGCCTTGCTGGACTCTTCCCCAAAGAAAGGGCGGGGTCAGTGGTGTTTCCACGGTAGGGGCGGCACCGTAAGTAATGCCGCGTCGAGTACCGTGTGTAGGAACTGAAAGGAGGAGGCGCCGCCCCCTCACTGTCGCTACCATTCAGCGCGAAGAACGCGACCGGCAGGGACCATTCCAAGGCAAGGCTGGGGGAGCTGCTTAGACCGCTGCCATATCTCCCTCCCCTCTCATGAAGGAAGATAAAAGAAAAAGAGAGGAGAAAGAGCTGAGCCCAAAGAGCTCCGCTAAAACCCTGCTTCTCCGGCCTGTGGCTAGGCTGGTCTGGGGGCTGGATACCCCTCCTCAAGAGGAGGAGACAATTTGTTGGCTGGCCCTGCTTCTAATGTAGTTGGAGGGCCAATCCCAAAGGATCCGTAATGACCCCCCCCCCCAGCCTACTAGAGAAAATCTGTTTATAAATTCCATTACTACATTTGTGGTAGATCATGATTTCACCGCTGAAAATGGATGAGGCAAGGGTCCCCCTCTTCTATTCAAAAATCATGCTCTAATACGCAAAAAGGTTGTTCTTTCTTGTTTTGCTTGCTAATGGCAATAAGACTGTAATTCAGCAGGCAGCTTCTTTTGCCATGGCACTGGCAAATTAATGTCAGATGTCTTTTGAAAATCATATAACAGACTGTTATCTGGTTAATTTGTTTAACATTTAAGATCATATAAATATTATGGAGTTAAATTGAATGATAATAGTGAGAGGCAGTAGCTTCAGCAGACGAGCATCTGCTTTGTGTGCCGAGTGTTCCATGTTCAATCTCTAGTGGAGCAGAACAACCCCCCCCCCCGAAACCTTGGAGAGTTGCTTGCAGTCAGTGTTGGCAATACTGAAATGGACTACTGGTCTGACTCAGTATGGCAGTTTCCTAGGCTCTGTAATGTTCTGGTCCTTATTACTTTAATTTGGCGTGTTTTTATTGTGATGGTTGTTGTGGTTTATGGTCAAACAAATGATATGAATTGAAATATTTACAACATTTCTCTTGTTAATAAAGACCCCGCTGTTTGGCTAGTGGTGGGACAAGCAGACTAGAAAGAAGCAGAAGGAGATAAGGTGAGAATGGGATGAGAAATGGCAGACCATCAAGCAGCATTCTGGCTCCCTATCTCAGTGGGCTCTTTGCTGCCAATAGTTTGAATGCAAGAACAAGCCCAGGTGCTTTTCAAAGCAGGAATAGACCGGGACACATTTGTAAAGCCTTTTCTGTATTGATAATCAAGCCTGGTAATGATTTTAGCTATTATGAGACATGAAAAATTTATTATTAGCATGTTTAAAATGCAATAAATTAACAAAATAGAAGAATTCTGTACAGTTTGACAAAACTATTTTTCTATTTACCTTTCTGCTTTATGGTAGCCTGTTTCTTTTTAAAAAAATCACTTATTTCCACAGAATCCAGTCACGGAGGTTTGTGTCACTGCCACCTCACCATTTGTTGCCCCTATCCTAACCCTCTCCCCCGCAAGGGTGACTAGTGTTCTGCTGGCAGAGGCTGCTTTACGGCAGTCGCAAAGCAACCTCTGCCAATAAGTGCAGCGGGTCTGCTGGTGTGGAGGCTGGAGCAGCCTCCTGCGCATCTGCAGACCCACGAGACCTGCCAGAGCAGGTAAGCCCACACAGGGGGTTGGAGGGAGGGGATTGACCAGGGCAGGGGGTAGGTGGAATGGGGGAGGAGTGGGCTGAACAGGGCGGTGACAAGGGTGGGGAGGTGGGCGGATCAGGCCCGGTAGGGGGGGTTGGATCAGTGGCAGCGCATGCCCAATCCCAATCCCAATCCCAATCCTGGGCCTGATCCACCTTCTCGGATCAATGCGGACTTGCGCCAGCGATTGAGCTGGTGCAGGTCCACGTTGACCCATAGTGGCTGCTGGGGTTTGCCCTGGGGCTGTGGAGACGACCTTCAGCAGCCAAAAATTCCCTGTGGGACATAGCGGTAGCCACACCGGCGCCACTACATCACCACATGGGGATTTAGGTAGGATTGGGCTGCCCATAATAGAACTTTCATTATGTGGTCGTCATGAGGTTAAATGCTGGCTGTCCCCTGCCAGCTACCACCTGCAATCTCTCTCTCTCTCTCTCTCTCTCTCTCTCTCTCTCTCTCTCTCTCTCTCTCTCTCTCTCTCTCTCTCCCCACTAATGTGTCCTTCCCTAGGGCACATGCTGCAGGTTGAAGCTCTGCTATATCTGGCGCACCAACCAGACAACCTCTGCTTCTGCCCACTGTTGCAGTTTCACCCGCTCTGCTGTCATCTGGTCTGCTCTGCTTTTTTCCTCATATACCCATTGTAGGGCCCGCTGTAAATGTTGGGGCCCCACTATATTATGTGGTGTCCTGTCAGTGCCTGCTTTTCTTCCTGCAGCCTGTCAGTTTGTCACTCAAGATGTGCCCAGCTCTGGTAGTCTCTGCAAGTTGTCACCCTGTTATTTCTGGGATGCTGTCAACATTCCTGTTCCTGATTCCCATGATCTCTTTTGATGTCAGGACAGGGCATCTTAAGGCAGCGATTTTCAGCTGGTGTGCTGCGGCACATTGGTGTGCTGCAAATGGTCCGCACAGGTGTGCTGCAGAAGTTTGGGGGAGGGTAGTTTATTGGTAGGGCCCATTGGGGATGTCAGTTGTCAAAGAACTGATGGTGTGCCTTGAACATTTTAGCGCCTTGTCAGTGTGCCATGAGGTGAAAAGGGTGGAAAGTCACTGTCCTAAGGCATTCACTGACATTGAAGCCCTCGAATACCTGACTGGGGTGCCTTCCTACCAACTCTTCTCCTCTTTTTGCCTGCTGCTTTTCTGCTCACACACTGCTGTACATTTCAGTGAGAGAAACCAGTGGCCACTGCTGTGTGGATAAACTGGGTCCACATACTGCTGTTGCCCATCACAGTAAGAGGATGAGTGAGTGCCCACACACTCTTCTTTCTGCCAGCCTCAGTGAAATAGTGACACATTGTGCCCACCCACTAGGGAGACAGGTCATTATGACCTCATGCTGATGCTGCCTCCAGGCTCTTCCTAGAGGGTTGTGGAATCCACATGGAATACACCGCTACAGTCCAAACACGCACTCAGTGTGGCTGGTAAGCATTATTCTCTACCACAGAATGTGTTGAGCTGTTAGGTGCTGGGGGTCGACACGACTGTGGCAGCCTTTTCCCTATTCAGCCATCATCCCTGTTGAGGGAGAGGAAGGGCCCAAGGATCCTTACGACAAAGGGTTGAGACTGTGTTCAAAAGAACTTCAAGCCTTCAGCTTTTGTCCTACAGGCCTTGGCAGCCAACTCCATCCTAATAAGGACAGCCTTCCTGTGGGCGCAAGAGCTAGCAGCTCCAAGGCATTGCTCCCCAAGGCAGCCAGGAACTGTCTAAAGAGGATATCGTTAGCAGCAGCCTTTGCTGCCAATTCCTCTTTGGACGCATTACAGTAACGCCGGGGGTGGGGTGGTGGTGGCTCGGCAAAACATATGGCTTAGTCATTGGGATGTGAATCCATGTTGTGTCCTCATGATGACTGCTGATACTGCCTACCTGAAGGAAAGAGAAGCTGGCCATTGTGTTTTCCCACAGCATCTGCCTTTCTGAAGAAGAGAAAGACACTGGCTTTTCATGCCAGGTTTGTTGCTGACCATTTCCCTTTCTCTCCCATCCTTCCAAATGCAAGTATTACCTCTCTTCAGGCAGGTATTACAGTCCACCAATGTTTCCGAGGACTTGGAACGACTTAACTCCTGCTTGCAGCCAGTAATTGTGTCTTTCTGTGCTATGTCCATCATTTCTCTAATGAATGGGGACCACTAAAAAATTAGTAGACTCCATTGGGGGATAAGGAAGCATCAAACTGCCAAAGTGAATAAGAATTGCCATTATTCTCACAGATAACAATAGAAAACTAAAACTAAATTAAATCTGAAAACTACATTTATAAAAATGCGAACATTAAATTTGGGGTCATCTGACTTTTACCCCAAAGCTACAGCTGTTCCCGTCTGGATGCCACAATCCAGGACATGCAGAGTCTGCAGGCCGTTCCCCCTGTAAAAATGTGCCATTACTTGTTTACTAGCTATATACCTACAAGCGTAATCAATCCACAAGTTCCAAAGTCATCATCCTGAGTTCTTCTGTGATGTTTGACTAATGACTCACGCTAACTGCCAAAGTGTTTCCTAATTTCTTGTCAGACTCCCAATAACCAATCTTCTCTCCCCATGAGAGGCCAAGGCACACTGATCTAGGCTCAGCCAACTGCAGGGCTTTAAAGACAGACTTAGCAGGACCAAATGTGATATCACAATGCCATTATGATGAAAGCATGATTATGGTGTCAATATATTTTGACACTTGAGCCACCATTAAGATTAAGTACTAGCTAGCAGATCTTGCAGTCGTATTTGAGAGGAGACAGACCACATTTTAGGAGAAAGGCATATCAGGAAAGTGTGGGAAGGGAGTAGGAATATAAAGGAATATCAAATGGAAAAAGTGGAAAGAAAAATAATCTGAAATTCTCTTTTGAATTTTGGAATTCTATATTATGTATGTCTCTTAAATTGTAAAGTTCCTTTTACTTTTTCACTTCTTTACTAATGTTTAAACAAAGTACTCATGATCCCTGATCTTTCTGTGCAAAGTACTCATGATCCCTGATCTTTCTGAAGCTACACTCCCCTGTGGGAGAACATATGTCTCTGCGTCCCCATAACATTTAGAATGATGGTAGGTTTTGATCGAAGAGGCAAGATTCCTGGGCGTGCACAACACTTGTTATGGGGAAGACTGGTGTTGTGCACACCCAGGAATCTTGCCTCTTCGATCAAAACCTACCATCATTCTAAATGTTATGGGGAAGCAGAGACATATGTTCTCCCACAGTAGCTTCATAGGGGAGCTATGCTGGAGGACAGTTGAAGAAGATGCCCTCATGGCAATAGAAACACAGTTACCCAAGAAAATGTATATTTTGACAATGCATTTTGTATGAGAAATTCAATACCTGTATAAACTTCCTGAGAAATATTGTTTGGCAATTCCACTTCCCTGTGAGCAGTGTAAACTTCCCAGCCACTGTTTTGGAACAGAGAGCACTGGAGTTTTGTGATACCTTAGTATGTGTTTTTTTTTAACATGGTTACAGGCTAAAAGATAGTAAGCAACCAAAGCCACAGGCAGCCAGTGCTGGTTTCAAGGCAATGTAAGTCCAGCACCCAAAGATCCAGGCAGCTCAATCCTGCATAAGATGCAGGATCTGCCTAAATAGCTTGCTGCTGCATCCTATATAGGATAGGATAGGCGGGACTGGGGCTCTCCTCAGGGGAAAGGGACGTTCATCCCCTTCCCCCGGTGTAAGCCCTGGCAGTCCCAATGGCCAATGGGCCGCCTCGGATGCGTGCCAGCTATTTTGCTGGTGCACAACTGGGAGGCCATGTAAGGCAGGCCATGCCCGGGAAAGGGGGTTAGGATATTGGCAGAGTGCGCTGCCGATATCCCCGCCCCCATCCCTGACCTGGCCGGCCAATCAGCCCCTCTCCTGCCACCCCAGCCCACCCTCCCCACGTGCCCTCCTGCAGCCCAGTGCAGCACTTACCTGCGTCCGGCAGCGTGGACAGGCCCTGGCAGCAGAGAGAGCAGTGCCGGCCTCCACACCAGCGCCACTTACTCCAAAGAGGTGCCGCGAAAGTGCTTTAAGGCACTTTCGTGACAATGTAGGCTGCGGAGCACTCGCTTCGCCGAACGCAGTTTGTGCAGGATTGCACTGTAAAACTGTTTGGCTATTCCAAAAAATATATAAACCATTTTTCAGCTCTTCCACCTGGTTTTTTGTTTTCAGGACAGTGTCCAAATCTGGCTTCTCAGTCTCCACCTAGGCATGTGGGGATGATATGATTGCCCCTGCTAACTGGGCAAGAGGCACTTTTTCAGTTGGTGCTCCTCTTATATTTAGCAGGGGGAGAGTAACTGCCCCTCTTTCACCCCAGCACAGTCTCTTTTCTGGTGGCTGTTTGCTGGTGTTCTTCTGCATCTTTTTTTAGATTGTGAGCCCTTTTGGGACAGGGAGCCATTTAAGCATTTGATTTTGTCTGTAAACCGCTTTGTGAACTTTTTGTTGAAAAGCGGTATATAAATACTGTTAATAATAATAATAATAATAATAATAATAATAATAATAATAATAATAATAATGAATTTAGAAGACCCATTCCAGACCTATTGTATAGTACCAGGCTATACAATACTTAGAAAAAGAGTGCAGGAAATGATGTAGCATACTTGAGCAAAGTTCTCTTGCAGTGATGCTATTGGTAGGGATGGGGTTGAATGCACAATCTCTCGAGAACAACACTGGGAATGAACACCTGAGCAACCACATTCCACACCACAATTACAATAGCACTAAATATGCAACCTGGGGGAAATATCGCATTTTGCTAGGTACAGAATATTACACTTGACTGAAATAATGTGATATCCCCAGAACAGGAGCACTACCTTGAGAGAAGATGTGTGGTGCATATGAAAACAGAGCTTTTAGTGTGCACAGAAAACATGATTGTGTGGAGAAATTACGGTATCAGTTTCTCAACGTGCATTCTGGGACCAAAATATGGATTCACTTGGCTATTCTTACGTTACCCGATATGTGTTTTCCTGACATGGACATTAATCTCTGTGTCAGAAAAAACTAATGTGAGAATCAATTCTAAGCCTTTAGTCAAAACTGATGACATTTTCAGATTTTAGTGTATACTGAAGAGAGCTGGCAACTTGCTCTTTAAAAACAAACAAACCCCGACCTGGTCTCTCAGGAGGCTCCTCAGACTGGATTTTCATTTTCAAGGCTTTGGTTGCTCAAGGCAGAATGAATTCCGCTGTGTTTTATCAAGAGGAGTGTTAAGGACGCGAAAGCAGCTCCTGGTATAAAATCAAAATCTATTAAAGCAGGGATGGTTTGCACTCAAAGGTTTGACAAATACGCATTTTGGTTAAAGACATTCCATGACTTAAAAAAAGAATGAAGTGAGCCAACGTTGTTTTGTATGTTCAGTTCCTATTGCACAGCTGAATGTTAAAACAAGTATTTTCTTTTTACTACTCTGGGGCCAGATGATTCTTTAGCATTGGTTTCCTGCATCTGGTTGGGCCAGCAGAGAAAGGGTAGTTTCTTGACCTAATTTTTGCCAGCTACTTCTTCTTCTGGTAAGTAAGTTTAATAACAGAAGATTTTCACTTCACTGTCACAGACTGAATTGCACTGGATCTATGTAGTTCTCCTATCAGAAGAAATACCCTGCTTCCATATTTTTAAACAGGATTTATCAAACTGTAGCTGATAGTTTTAATGGAAAGTACTGATGGCTCTGTCAGCCCCCAGGAATTATTGATAGTTGCCAACATTAATACAGTACTCATTTACCTATACAGGGTGGTGGAAGTGCAAAATATTAATATCTGGTTTATTGTTCATATTTGTTTATTGCCTCTAGCTTCTATGAAGCACTGTATACAGTTCATAAGAACATAAAAGTATCCCTGCTGAATTAAGCCAAATGCCCATCTAGCCCAGCAACCAGTTTCTCACAAGCAGGAGAAAAGTCAGACTTCTCTCCCAACTTTGATTCCCTGCAACTGGGATTCAGAGGTAGACTGACACAGAACCTGGAAGAGGCACATAGATAGTCATCTCAAATACTTTTTTCTCTATTAAAGAACAGACACAGTACACTCTTCATCTGCACATTTGTGGCGCGAAAATACTCGCCGCCGCCGTAAGTGCACCCCGCGTGCACCCCCTTGCTGCCCGGGGGCGGTGGGTCCCCCCTAACGACCCCTCTGGTGCTCATTCATTTGTACATACTGGTAGGTATTGGTATTGGTCAGTGCCTGTCTCTCTCATGCTTTGCAAGAAGAAGACATTTGTTCTTTTCTGGTTACGTCCTTGCCTAGATAATATTACTGTGCAAGCTGGCAGCAACACAGATCCAGCCTGCGCCCACAAACTGCTTAAGGAAATTGAGACTTCACCGGGAGGCTCAGTCCATGTCTGTGACCTAGTAATTAGAAGACTGACTCAAACCCAACATGAAGAAAGGTGGCAGGAAAACAGATGTGAGGGAGGGAGGCTTTGCAGCACTCGCCAGGAAAGAACTGGTGCTAATAATTTTCTTGTGCTTAAAAGGGAAACTAGAAGACTTCTGTTTTATGACTAGCATGCATGCTGCATGCTGAATTTCAGAAGGTCTTCCAGTAACGGGCTCAGGCAGTTGCCAGATAAGCACTCCTACCCCAGTGGCTGGGGATTAATGACACTTCTATATGAAGTGTGGGTAACCAACAGTGTGATATAGAATGAAATATTTATGATGTTATTGCAAGGGCTACATGCGGAGAAACTGAGAGTTCCCATAAACTTTTTTTTTTCACTGATACGAACAAGATGAACATTTCTTGAAAGGAACTTGAGGCGTCTGTTTTTTCTTTCTTTCTTGAATTTAGATTTGCTCTAACAGCCCTGGAAACTGAGGGCCTTTGTTTCCATAGTTTTTTTTTTTAAGTGCTATGTTTTATCAAACCAGCTTTTCTGCCTGAGAAAATGTCAGTGGAGCTTGAAAATCATATACAATCTTGCCAACAAAAGTGGATCCACGTGACAGTACCAAATGATTGACATAAAGGAGACATAGTGAACCTGTTTATGATGACAATCATAGAAGAAGGAAGCTGTAGGTGTGGTGAGTCTCTTAAGATTAATGCAGGACAATAATTAGAGTGAACGTCTCAAGCATTTCTTCTTGAGACTCCCTTTAGAGGTTAAGGTGGGAGTGAAGCACCCACCTAGAAGCTAACCTTCTGATTGTAAAGCTGTAACAGCCAAAAGTGAAAAACGGTTCAGAAGAATAAGAAGGTATGACAGTGTCCAGAAACTGGAGGGAAGTAAGAGTGCATATGACGAACATGCCATTTTGAGAGTGGTGGAGGCAGTTTTACCCTGCTGCAAACCACAGGTACTTCAGCTACAAGCTGAGCACTTTTAAAAATCCCATTTGATGGGTTTGGTTTGGAACTGAGAAGATTTACCTGTGCAGAGTGCTTATTTGCTAGTGCAATGCTGCTGCTTTATTTATATATATTTATTTATTTATTTATTTATTTTTATTTTTCACATTTTTATACCACCCTTCCTCCAAGGAGCTCAGAGTGGTGTACATATTTCTTCCCCTCCTTTTTGTCCTCACAACAACCCTGTGAGGTAGGTGGGGCTGAGAGATAGTGACTGGCCCAAGGTCACCCAGGAAGCTTCGTGACTGAGCGGGGATTTGAACCTGGATCTTCCAGGTCTAAGTCTGACTCCCAAACCACTACACCATCCTGGCTTTGAATGGCTGGCAGCACTGGTGAAAGGGCAGGTGTATTCTGTGAGTGTGGAGGTAAGGTGGGCTCTTGTACTTGCTCCCGCTCCTTGCTGTGCCTACTATGGAGAGTGGTTAAAAAAAAATCTGGACTGGCCCTATGTCTTCAACCTCTGAGAGGTAGGAAAGGATGAGACTTGCCATTACTTTGAAAAATTAATTACATTTGTGTTGAATATTAGTGGTTCTACTCTGTCACTTTTGAATCCTGATCTTATATTTCTGGCAGTCATTCTGAAACTCCTTATGCTTTCGACAAATATGTTTACAAGTCACACTTAAATGAACAAACAGTATGCGCTTTTGCCACATCAGCATTCTTGCAACATTCTCATGTCAAATCATCTCCTTTCTCACAATATTTTAACTTTTTTGTGTGCTAAGCCATCTGTATTTTCATATTTTAATCAACTGCCAAATCTAATTCATTCTTGCAGCCAAACCATGCATGACAGCCAAGCAATCTGTATTCTCATGATGTTTCAACCTTTTTGTGCCAGATCATCTCCATACTTGTGGGCAAAACATATGCATGTAAGAATGAGGAGTGAAAAAACCATGATGCTGTGGGGCTATAAGAGAAACCTGGACCTGCTGAGAAAAGAGCAGCACAAACAGAAACATCTGAAATCTCAGTAGACCTTTTTACAGAAATTCACTGCTCAGGGCCATAAAACAATCGAAAGTGGAATTCTTCTTGGGGGTTTCATGCATGCCACGAAAAACAAAATCACAAGAAAGGTAAAAGAAGACATAGAAGTGCTGTTCTACAGTGGGCACCCCCTGCTCCAATATTTAATCCAGGTGTAGAGAGAAGCTACCATGTTACTTAAATCCTTTAGGATGATTTTTGCTGCTATTTCAGCTGAATATTTAGACGAGAATCCATTCCACCTAGAAGAAAGTCTAGGCTTACTTCCAAGTAAACGTACATAGAACTGTGTTCATCTAATTTCCTCTGAATTACACTCCTAGGACTTTTTCACAGTGAAGACCATGAATTTTTGGAGCAAGTCCCATGAAATCCCAAGCAGTAATTTGGAATCTGTTAGGACATTCTGAATGTGAGTGCATAGAGGGGGGAAGTTCCTTGCCCTTTTACCTTTCAAAAATGAGCTTTATTACACATAGTAATATAATATAATAATAATATACAGTATTTATATACCGCCTTTCTTGGTCATTGGATTTCTCCTCCGACTTTAATCCAAGGCGGTGTACATGGGCAGGCTGTCTTAAACCCCCTTGGGTTTTTTTTACAATATATATAAATGTCCAATCTTTCATGAGCGGCTACTTTTCCAGGTGGTATCCTTTTTACAGTCTGACAATTCTGATGGCTGGCGCCTCCCACACTCGACCGACACAGCGGGAAGCTCTTCTCTCCTCCTGGAGGCTTTCACAGCTTTTTGCCGGCGGCGTGTCTCGAACTTATCAAGTTCACCGGTCTTCGGGCTTTGAAGGCAGCAGCTTTCCCAACTGAGCCCAACTAAATGGCAAAGAAATGAAAACAAGCAAGCATAGCATCCAGGACAACTGTTTAGCAAGATGTGGGATATCATAGCGCTGGAAAAACTATACACCACACCAACCATCTAGGCCAGGGCTGCGAATCATACGGCCCGTGGGCTGGTTATGGCACACAGAAGCTTTTTAATTCTGCGTGATAATTGGGCTCTCCTAGTGCTGCCATCTTCTTTACCTCTCAGCCAGTGGTTCCCAAACAGGGGAGCCGCAGAAACCAGCCAGGGGAGCCATTGAGTGCCACAGAATCCTCTCGGAAAACAGTACAATGCCAGTTGGCAGGCATCAACATAACATAATGGGGAGCCATGGCCAATGGTCGCCAATGGTCAAGGGAGCCGCAAGTCAAAAAAGTTTGGGAAACACTGCTCTCAGCTGTTGAGCAGTGAAATGACACCTTGGCAGAAGCACTGCTGAAAAGGCGCCAACAGGTGCAGAAAGAGGAAGGTGACGCAGCAGCTCCACCCTTGGCTCTCACAACCTGTGTGGAGCAGCTGAAACAGAACAGAGGACAAGAGACCAGGAGGGAGGAGAACAACATGGGGAAGATCAAAGGAAGGCAGCAGCGGAGAATGTGGGGAAGGAGCACAGGGGCGACGAGAACGACAGAGGGGAATAGAGAAAGGAATGACCCGGCACAGGGAATAAGACTGGAATACAGAGACAAAAGATTCAGCAGGGGGAGGAGAAAGCCAGAGGCATACATGCTGCTGGGACAAAAAGCAGGAGGAAAGCCAAGGCTCGAGAAAGCTGGAAAGGATAAGTAGAGGCTGGAACTGGAAGAGGAGGAGCCCCAGAAGGGACATAAAAGGAGAGAATGTGCCAGAGGTTGGAAGAGCAGGTGGAAACAGTATAAGCAAACACGTGTGTGTGTGTGTGTGTGTGTGTGTGTGTGTGTGTGTGTGTGTGTGTGTGTGTGTGTGTGTGTGTGTGTGTATTCTTATGCCATATCCCATCCCCCTTTCTGGGCCTGGCCATCATTACACGGGGCTCTTGTACCAGCAAAATAGCTGGCTCACATCTGAGTAGCCCCATTGGGGTGGCTGGGGCTTTACCCGGGGAAAGGGAACGAACATTCACTTCTCCCAAGGTGACTTCCTGGCAGCCGGTCTCACGCCCTGGATGCGGCGGAGGCTGCACTGGCTTCACTGCATCACAGGGCGCGGGGTTAGACAGGATTGCGCCGTATGGTTTGCACATTTTCTCCTCTGTCATTTGCAGCTAATGTTCCTATGTGAGAATAAAGTGCTTATTAATGATGTCACTTCCAGCCCCCAATATATATAAAATGGTGGCACTCATGGGAGCCTCTCCATGCAAGCACCAACCAAACCCCGACCTGCTTAGCTTCAGCAAAGGCCGGGTCTGCCTTATGTGCCTCCAGACCCTCCACCAGCTCAGTGCAGCACAGTTCACTGGTTACTTTCTGAGTAGCAAGTAAGAGGTGAGGTGGTAAAGATTGGGGGGAAACATGCACCTTCTCAATATTCTTACCAGGCTTAGATTTCTCCTCAGGAAGGATATTCTGCCTCATGAGCAACCTCAGGAGAAACTAAACCAGAAGATTATTATTTTTTACTTACTTGGTGCTAACGTCATGCAGAAGGAGCTGCAGATGAAGCACAAACCCCTGAAAAATAAATATTAAATGATTTTTGTATACTAAAAGGTTCAGTCTGTATTAGTAAAGAATGGAACATTATTGTAGGTGATCTATTAATTTGTTTTGAGTGTATTTTAAAAAATATAATTAACTATAATTATGGGTTTCTCATTTTTTTCCTTGTATAGTTTCCTCCTATTCCTCCTATCTCTCTGTTCCTTCTCTGTTTTTCACTTAAACTCTCCTGCCTCCAATATTCCTGCAAGTGTCCTAGGATCAGAAGCATGTATGAACATAAAAATGGAAATAGGATAATAGTTACCATCAGTTGACTTCAGGCATAGTTGCAAGAGCATGTGCATTAAAAATTGATGTACTTAATCACCTGCTTAAAATTTTTCTTTAAAAAGGTAAAGTTAAATAAACAGAATGAATTTATTCAGTTATTGGTTGTTTGATCTACAAACAAGATTGAAAACTTGTTTACTGTTTTTCATGACAATGCAAGAGTAGCGAATCAGCAAGAGATTTGAATTCTTGGTGAAATTTCCATTTTCCTTCTCCCTTGTTCCCAGTGATGTTAGGAGCTCCCACCATGGTTACTGTTTATTTAATCAGAGTGTTCTGTACAGAAGACTTAATATCCACCTGCTTGTCCTAAAAGAAATAACACAGAATTTGTGTTACTCCAATGCACTTCAACAGAGATCACTTAATTCTAATACATGATGTGTAAACAGTGTAAATGGATCTGGAGGTGGTGTAAAAGACTGCTACTGTGGCCTTAAGGCTCCCGTCAGGCATAGTTATGAAGACTGAACTTAATCATGGGGTTGATAAGGACCCTTGGAGGTGTGCAACCTTTTACAAAAGTTGTCTTTCCCAAACCCAGGAGCCCAAGGAAGTGTCCAGGGCCATACACCATCAAATATACTTCGATAAAGCACTGAGCTCCATAGATCAGTTACGGAGGACCGGGGTAAATTATGTGGCCTTTGAATCCAAAGTGAGGCCCTGCTGGCATGTGGGTCTGTGACCTCTCTTGCCACTATCCTTTGAATCATCATGTCGCTGGTCTGGCCCTTTGCTCTCCAGGCGGGCAGCAAGCACCAAGTTTCTATTGGTGTGTATAAACACATCATCATGTGTTTAAATGCATGCTTCCTGGAGGCTTCTGCATGCCTTGAATTTAAGGAAATAAACAGATATAAAATGTTGACCATGCCATGCAACGTAACAGCCAGTTCCTGGACACTGTTGTTGCTGAAGAAAAGGACTGAGCTCTAGCTCACCTTTAGCATCCAGGTCATAGGGACCTGGGTTTTTTGTGACATCGGAGAGATCTGAATACATCATCATTGATTCCTTGCCTGCTAATGTACATGCCACAGTTTCACTGAGTGGAATGAGTAAGCTATTTGAAAGAGAAAGGCAAACGAAGGATTCTCGTGGAGTCCTTGGGGCTTCCCCAACCGTGGCTCATTCCAGTAAATCCAGAAGATGAGCCAAGCGACATTGTTACTTGCCCTCTAGACCCTGTTAACACAGGGCTCCTTCCACAGCCAGTGTTTCATTTCATCACACTTGTGTACACACTTCCTTCCGAATGTTTTCCCACATTCCTGGTGGAGTATTGTTTTTCAACCCGCCAAATGAAGTCACTCAGCTGGGTTTCTCTACTGTTGACTCATAGCAATTTTATATTTATAAGTCTAGGGGAGAACTGATTAGAATTTTTAGCTCATAATCACTCGCCGCCTAGACCTGAATTGTATTTTTTTTTTAAAGTCTTGGTACTTCACCCCAAATGCTTGTGGCTGGAAACCCAACATGGGATTCATAAGCAATAAGAGAACACTACAGGATGGAAACGGTGATGGCTGTAGTTATGGAATCTGGATGAATCACCACTGAACTATTTTTTTCATAAGCTCTTTCTAGCCTAATAAATTTTTGTTTATATTCTCCTTGAGGGTTGGTAGAAGGAGAGGGTTTCATTGATACCAATAATCTGAAATCCCTGCATGTGGTCTTGTACTGAAGAGTAAAACCATTGGCCTGCTTGGAATGTGCTAAAACTATACCAAATAGCTGCAGGGAGATTACGTGGTGGTTTATTCATTCTTTACATGCCATTTCAATCTCCTTCAGAGCAGAATTTGGTCCCTTATCCTTTTGGAAATATTGCAGCTTTTCAAAACTAGTGGTCAGACACCCCAGGGTTCAGGTAATCAATGCACTCCAAAGATTTAGGAGGGTCACTTATTATATTGTCCTGATGAGTTTGTGCTAAAACAATCCATTTACAGCAATGCTGACAATAGATGATGGACTCGACTGAACTGGCAAGAGTCAAGGGGCATGTACTGATTTCAGCAAAAGGATTGGTGTGTGGAGACTACCTTGGACTCAAGGACTGATCCCTGCTTCTCTGTTCACCAATGTAACAGGTAGGAATGCGCAGAACCTTTCTGAGGGCAAACGGGCTGCCCTCCGGAAGCGGAGCCTCCGGAAGCCTGTGACGCGCCAAGTGGGCGTGCTGCTTCCCGGGGGCTCGGCAGCCGGGCTCTGGTGCCGCGCCCCGCCGCGCAGCCCCAAGCCCAAGCTGCCGCGCCCCCGGAAGCACCGTGCCCACTTGGCGCCTGGGGCACAGCACACCAGCTCCCCCATAGTAAGAACGCCACTGGTCACAGTCTGATTCTCAAGAATGCACATGGACACTGCTGCTTGAGCAGACTTCTCCCCACAAGGTCCAGTAGTAATGTTCACAGCTGGTCCTCCTCCCACCATAGCATCTGCATTATGATAGATACAGAAATTGTTTTGACAGAGGGTTTAGAATGAGCTCATACTTTCCCAAATAAAACTTCTTAAGCCTCATCACAAAGGCCAGCCTCACTTTTAATTTGAGAACTGTGATAGCAGATCATAAGAGTTATGTCAGCAGGTCAGATAGCAATTCTGTTTTAATTCTGTGGTGGTCGTACTGTGTACGTACATTGATCTCATGTAATAGATTGTGCACATGCTCTACGCATAATATTCTCTGCAGATCTCTGAACATATAAAGGGGTCTTATATGGAATCATACCTGTCTAGGTCAGTGTTGTGTACTACTGGCAGTAGCTCTCTGGGGTTTCAGAGAGGAGGCCTTTCTCCACCCTACCTGGAGATGCCTGGAATTGAACCTGGGACATCTGCATGGAAAGCATGCACATTGTTATTGAGCTGTGGTCCCTTCCCTAAATTATTCACTCATTCAAACCTGACAGGTCCCAGAACTACAGGAATTCTGAGGGTGTTTTTTTTTTTTTACAAGCAAGCATATAGCTTGTTCCTAACCTGTGTTGCAAATATGAGTCCATGTCTGCAAATGTGAGTGCATGTCTGGATTTTAAGCTTCTTTACGCACTCATCAAGAGATTGGATCTGAAGTTCTTTTGATCTTCTTTATGGGCCTAAAGAGCTCACTGATAAAATTATGATTGGGGGGACAAATGACAACACTTCTTGTAACTTTATTTATTTATTTATTTATTTATTTTTCACATTTTTATACCGCCCTTCCTCCAAGGAGCTCAGAGTGGTGTACATATTTCCTCCCCTCCTTTTTGTCCTCACAACAACCCTGTGAGGTAGGTGGGGCTGAGAGATAGTGACTGGCCCAAAGTCACCCTGGAAGCTTTGTGGCTGAGCGTGGCTGAGCGTGGCTTTCAGATATTGAGTTTGCATAAGATCCAGCTGTTCTAGCCATCTGGCAAGCAATTTGAAAAACAAACATCCAAATGCACAAATGGGACTCTGATGAGCTATTAGGAAAATTGCAACATGCCTTATCGGGTGTACTTGCCATGCAACACATCAGAGAGGTGGAATGACTTAATTAAAGCTCTTTGTGGCTTGCGACCGGGGTATCTGAGGAAGCAGCTTCTCTCATATGAGCCGGCTCATCCCTTGAGGTCATCCGAGGGGGCCCTTTTTCAAGTGCCACCCCTGACTGAAGCCAGGTTGGTGATGACAAGGGGTAGAGCCTTCTCCGTATCAGTACCAATAATATGGAACTCCCTCCCAGTCGAATTAAGAACTATGCCCTCCCTGGTAGGGAGGCCTAGAGGCCTTGTGGTGGGGTCTAAAACATTTCTTTTTCAATTCCCACCTTAATTTTGGTTTGCATACTGCTGTTTTTGCGATTTTGCGATGCTTTTATCCTTATCACTGCTGCTAATGCACTTTCTTGTTTTTTGTACTGTGCGTGTTTTTATGATGTTGTATGCTGTCTTCTGTCTTTTTTCTTAACTTTTACGGTTTTCACCTTTTCACCTCTGTATTTCATTGCATTTTAATGAATAAAGCAGTCCTGGATGCCCCATTATCATGGCGGAAGGGTGGGGTATAAATCTTGTAAATGAATAGAATTAGACTTGTTTCCACTTTTATAGCCAAATTTTGTGACTTATTCTGATGCTAAATGTTGCTGTTCTGACATCAGAGTTAAAGAATCCTACTCTATGCACACATCTAAATTGCTTCCAGGACCACTCCAGGTGGAAGGGAGCCTTCGGCATGTGAGTCCTGTGGGCCTCTCCTCCGTGGGGGAAGACTTGGCATTGGTGGCAGCTCCTCCTCCCACCCTCTCCATCTGCAAATGGGGGAAGAGATGTGGTAGAGGCAGCTCTATCTCCCACGATCCTCACTCACAAATCAATTTCCTCCCAAAGGCCCGGTGCATTATTGCATGGACGTCTGGAAGGAAATTCATTTGCAGATGGGGAGAATGGGATACATCAGTGACAGCGAAGAGAATCACTTCATTGCTGTCTCCTTACAGCATCCACATCTGCAAATGGAAATGGCCACCAGAGACCTCCATGATGATAAGGGGGCCTCTGGTGGATGGTCCTATTTGCAGACGGGGGGGGGGGGTCCCAGGAGAAGGCAGCAATGGAACTACTCCAGCGGCGTCACTGGGTACGTGCCACCCCGGGGCAGGGTGCACCTCACCTCCCCCGTTGGTGCCGCGACCCAATTGGGTCTTCATTCGGCCCTTCTGAGGGCAAGGCTTTGAGCGGCGCTGTGCGCATGCCACTCAAAGCCTTGCCAGCTGGCCTATTTACAGTAGAAGCAGCCAAGCCACCGAGGAAGATTCGGCTTGGCCTGGTGGGTCCCGGGGGTGACGCACCGGGATCGGGTGAGTACTGGGGGGGTGACGCACCAAGACTCCCGGCGCGTCACCCCCTCCAGACGCCTCCCGGCACGTCAGCCTGCACCCCGCCCTGCGAAACACAGTGATGCCACTGAGCTACTCAGCCAAGGTAGTTAGGTAGTAGATGCTGCTGCTGCTGCCGCCACACAAAGATGGGTACTAGGTAAGGCCTTGAGGATCAGCTCAGCTTTAGGCTTTCTGATGGCTCTGGGCCCCCACATAGGTGGCTGACCCTAGATGCCAGATGCCGATTGTTCTGGTCTTTTAAGCTTTTGACAGCACAATCCGACTTAAACTT
Organism: Plestiodon gilberti rubricaudatus; assembly: GCA_026170595.1. Lineage (NCBI taxonomy): Eukaryota > Metazoa > Chordata > Lepidosauria > Squamata > Scincidae > Plestiodon > Plestiodon gilberti. Next base: position 199,390,302 of record JANXHW010000003.1, on the reverse strand, counting down.
TTTTGCCTGTTTAACCAGCGGTGCAGTGAGAACGGGAGGCCCCAGAACGGAAAAGGGATTAAAATCCCCTTTGAATTCCTCTATTGGAGGGGATTTGAATCCCTTTTCCGTTCTGTGGCCTCCCGTTCTCGCTGCGCCGCTGGTTAGCAGGCAAAAAAGTTAAGTTGGATTGCTCTGTAAGTCTTTTAAGCTAACCGTAAAAATGCTCTAGTTGCAGAAGCAGCCATGGAACAAGTTCAAGGTCATGAAGAAGGATGGAAAGGAAAGAGTAAGTTGTGATTACCTCAAATTGCCTGAAAGGTAAAGCATTCCCCACTGGAGTGTTGTAACTCCCAGTGATAATCACTTTTGTGTGAATTTTTTTTTTTTTAAGTGCTGTCGACTAGGCTGGGATATATCACTGAAAGACATTGGTAAAAACTTCTGGTTTCCTCTGGTGTCTCTCACAAGCATGACCCAGTTAAGTTTTTACAGTTAGGAATGTTCAGAGCCGTGAAAGTGATGGGATGGCGCACAGTGAAAGTGATGGGATTTTTTAAAAATGCTTGATAATAAATACAGTATATAAATATTCTAAATTATGATCACTATTATTTAGATTATACACACACTGCTTTTCAACAAAAAAATGTTGAAAGTAGTTTATATACATTCTACAACAGTGCTATGGTATCAACAGATATGGCCTTGGTATTAGTGGAAAAATTAATGAAAGTCATACCTATAATAAGCGGCACGATTTGGACACTTTCATGAGTGAGTGGTACCCATTCATCTCATTTGTAAATAATGAAACATCAGCAAAATGTTCTCCTGAAAGGCATATGTCACTTTCGTCACATTTGATTACAATGTAGCACCATTATAATTATAATTCTATAAATAATATGTGATTGAGTTTCAAATTAAATCCCACAAGAGTGCCCTTGCTGGGAGAAAGGTGGGGTATCAATTCTTTAAATTAATTAATTAATTAAATAAATAAATTATTATATGTTTTTTGTCTCTCTACAACCTTACTAATGTTCTTATATTGAATCATTTTCTTATAAAAATGGTATGAAAATGATTTTGTTTTTAGCAAAAAATATAGTTTTAAAAAAGCAGTTTAGACAGCAGAGGAATATGGAGGAACTACCCTGTCTCTCTAAAAATAGACACAAGGGAGACACCAACAACAGCCCCTGCGAGGGAAGCTATATTGGGACGAATAGGGACAGTTGCTCACCTCCTGCTAAAAATAAGGGGGCCAATACTAACCCCTGCTAACTGGGCAAGAGACACTTTTTCAATTGGTGCTCCTCTTATATTTAGCAGGGGGAGGTAACTGCCCCCCTTTCACCCCAGCACAGTGTCTTTTCTGGTGGCTGTTTGCTGGTGGTGTTCTGCATCTTTTTAGATTGTGAGCCCTTTTGGGACAGGGAGCCATTTAATCATTTGATTTTGTCTGTAAACCACTTTGTGAACTTTTTGTTGAAAAGTGGTATATAAATACTGTTAATAATTAATAATACTGTTATTATTAATTACTTATTAATTGTTATTAAATAATTATTAATTAATTTAGTCCCACTGATTTCCCTCATTGCCGTGTTAGCCCTCTGACCACGTTCACTTCAGAACTTTAACTCATTCCCCACTTCTTTTTAAGTCATTTCATGTGTCAGCTCATTCAGGAAAATGCTCTTTCTTGCCATAGGACACAGTCAGCTCAGAGACTGCAGAAGGTATGACTAGCGTCTACTGTAATTAAGATATACTGTCCCCTAGGGAGGAGGAGAGGAAAGTGAAACTCACTGAGCCCTGGTGGAATTCAACCTTAAGTCGAATTTCTGAGGCATGATGCAAGGAAACTGGATAGAGTTCTTCAGACTGCCGTTCAAGTTTCTTACTCACAATAATTGTCGGAAGCTGCAATTCCATGCTTATATGCACTGACAGTATGGGCAACAGTAGTAAAAACACTTTTTACTGTCTTAATCACAATGGTTCACGTGCAGGTTTACCTGAATGCATTATTCCAGTGTTTCTCAAACTGGTGGGTCACAACTCACCATGAAAACGGGATGCAGTTGCTACCCCCTTAAGGGTCACGGTGGTGACGTGCAACAAAGTCAGCGATGGCACTTTCGGGGTCCCGCTACCACCGCCGTGGAAAAAGGGGTATTTTCACTCTGGCGCCCTCTGTGGGCCTCCCCCCCCCCCCCGTGCCTCAGAAGAGCTTTCAATTGTGTTTGGGCAAAAACAATGGTGTTTCAGCGAAAACTGGAAGTAGCTTCTGAGCAAGATTGGAAGCTCTTCTGAGGTGCGGGGGAGGGGCACAGAGGGGGCCGCAGTCCCCCCAACCCCTGGAGGGCCGACGCAAGCCCCAGTAGGTGGAAAAAACTTTTTCCCGCGGCAGTAGGGCCCCAGAAGTGCTGTCGCCACAGCAGAGTCCGTGACGACTTACAGGTTCTCTTATTCCCCTGTAGGAGTTTGAGAACCACTGCATTACTTCATTCGCTGTAATGCCAACCTACACATTCAGCAACATAATAGGGTCCATTCTGGACTGCACCACTTCAGACTATGGATGGATCACATTTATAATTATCCCCAATGTAAACAGATAAACTGCACCTTGGAAGGGTTTTTACCATATAATTTTGTTGAAAATGTAGTCCAGTACAGTAGGTACTGAATGATACTCCAATGATCCAAATCAAGTGAAAGAGAAATATCATCCCAATCCTATCCTCTCCCCCCCCCCCCGCTGTGGTTCGGGAGGCTTTGGAAGAGAAAGGGGATTTATCGCCTTACCCTCCTAAACCTCCCACTCCACAATGGGTCTCCTTGGACCTGCATCAGCAATTTCACTGATGCAAGTCCAAGGAGAGAAAGGGGGTGGGAAGGCTGCTGCCGGAGGGGATAGAATCCAGTGCGCACCATCGCCACCGGATCCACCCCTCCCACAGCCTCCCTACTCCCTGTTCATACCCCCTTCTCACCCGGTTTTGCCCCTCCCCACCCCTCTTCCACTCTCCCCCTCCCACCTTCCCCTAGTTCTGCCAGCTCTACAAGTCCATAGAATTGGGCCATATGTTTTTGTTCTTTCTCTTCTGGCTGGCCTACACCCACATGTATGTGGGTTAGCACTGTCCATTGAAGTGAATGGTGTAACATACAAGATCTGTATGTGAATAATGACTCCCATTTTGAGGAGGTGTTCTTGATTATTGTCCCTGCATGATTACCAGGACTGTAGCCAATTGGGCAGCCCTCTAACAGATATTCCAAGTCTTAATCCTGAATTTTACATTTTAAAACATGTGTAGTTCTTTTGCTTTGAAGTGAAAGTGCATAGGTAATGTTTTCTCTGTGCCAGGTGCAGGGGAGTGGCAGCAGGAAACAGGTTTTCTTGTTGGCTGTGTGCTCCCTGAGGCATCTGGTGGGGCCACTGTGTGACACAGGAAGCTGGACTAGATGGGCCTTTGGCCTGATCCAGCAGGGCTCTTCTTATGTTCTTATGTACATCCTATTGCCCCCTAAGAAGGAAAACTACTCCCATCTTCCAGTATTCTGGCCAGGAAGTACAAAGACATTGGAGATAACATTCCATAAGGCCTTATTTTAAATTTTATAAAACCAAGTTGTATTGTTTGTGTTTTATTCATATTCTATACAGTTAAAATAATTTTAAGCATGTTGACTACCTGTTCTGGCTGTTCTGCAAAGATTCCCCAATGCTTTAGGCCTCCTTGCCCCAAAATTCAGGTTGATGACTGCTGTGGTAGTTTCAGCTGTAACCTCAGAGAAGGAGTAATTCTGTTTCCATGAATACGCTGGCTACTTACGAAAGGACTCTACGCTTTTGCCCCAGTCAAGCTGAAAGGGTTCCTCCCACCTCCACAAGATGCAGACGCTTTGTCTCCCACCAAAGCAATTGCCTTGCCCTTAAATGCCTGTAAGACTCAAGAGACTGTACAGTAGTGCAATTCCTAGCCAGTGAAGTCAGCCTGTAACCATGGTAGCCAAGAGTGCAAAGCTGTGCTCCACAAAAGAGTCCAGCTTGATGAAGCAGATCGCCATGCAATGGATATATAGGAATGGGGCAGAGGAAGGGTGATTGGTTAAAACAGATGGTCATTTTCTTCCCTTCTATAAAAGGTGCATGTTGTCAGCTCTTGGCCCCAGGTCACGAACAAACAAATAATGTTGTCTTATTTTCCTAGAACTACTGGTCTAATGATATGAGCACATAAAGCTGGAACAAATGTTTTTTTCCTCTGGAAGATAACTTTGCACAGCCACGCCAGAATCAGCTGGCAGTGAGTGCACGCTACCTTATGGATCTGTTTTCTGGAGTGATGACTCTCTCCCTCCTGCCCACACAACAATGGGAAAAAATGATAGAAGTCTCTCTCAAGCTTGTTGCCAACACTGTGACCTGTGTGGTAGTCAATTTATTGCCAAGAAAAAGCAGGAGCATTTTAATCCAGACAAGAAAATGGTTCTCGATTGGTCAAAAATAATGTCACCCAATTTTTCACCCTAGGTTTGGATAGCTGGAATTGGCCCAGATTGGGCTACATATTCACCTACATACTGTGCAGCCGTTTTTTAGGATCTCGGATTGTAGATTTTTCAGATTACCGTTAATTTAAGTATTTTTTTTTAATTGAGAGGCTTGATACATTTTCAAGCCTGGAATGCTTACGGTTTAACTTGTTTGCCTCCTTCATCCAACTCTGAACCACCTTGAAGTATCAATTTAAGCCATCTATGCATCTACATGCTAAGCACTCTTTTATTTATGTAGCTAAATGCTACTGGTAAATGAATATTTCAGTTTTACAAAAGAAACATACAGCCCAACCCTAACTAACCCCCCCCCCCCCGCTGATGCAACCAAGCCAACGGAAGGCACACTGTATCCTGCGGGCGGGAAGGGGGCGGGGCAGGATGGGACAGTCTGAAGACCTCCTTAAGGTAAAGGAACTCAACTCACCGCTGCCCTGATGGGTCTCCTTGGATCTGCACCAGCTATTTTGCTGGTGCAAGTCCAAGGACAGTAAGGGAGAGGGAAGGGGAGAGAGAATGGGGTTAGGATCTTGTGCACGCTGGTGCTGCCAAAATCCACCCCTCCCTCTTCCATTCCTTTCCCTCCCTGCCCCATTGGAGGCTCTTTGTAGGCTCCTGGCTCTGCTTCCCAGGACACCTATGCTTGGGTGCATAGCCTGCCCCCTTGGGGTGAACGTCCAGGTGGAGGCTGGTTGGGGGGGGGTTGGGTGTGCTCACTCATGTGTGGACATGAGTGTGGGGACTCATGGGGGAAGGGCTCTGGAGTTCTGGTTCTACCTCTCCTGCTTTTGTCTCTTTCTTTATACCCTCCCCTTCAAGCCTTCTCCACCTCTTCCCCCTTCCTCATCCTACCCCTCTTCCTTCAAGCCCCTTCTCTACAAGGTTCCAGCTCTCCTCCCTGCGTCTCCTGAAGCTGTAACTCAGTCCAGTTCAGTATCTGGTCCCAGCTTCTTTGTTGAGTCTCCTCGTTCTTTCCTCTCTCTCTCTCTCTCTCTCTCTCTCTCTCTCTCTCTCCCCCACTTCATCCTCCTTCTCCATCCAGTCTCATCCTCACCTGAGCGCCTTCCCCTCATCGAACCTCCCCACTCCTTGTTCCTCAGTCAGCCAGTGAAACTGCAGCTGGCTGCATTGCCAGCTAGTCTTGCAAGGCTCTGTCACCAGGGATGACATCATCCCTGGGTAAAGAATGCAGAGACTGGAGCTCCTTGTGGCTTTCCTGCATGCTGCAGCCCACAGTCCCTTCTCTCTCTCCCCCCCCCTATTTCCCCCTTCTCTCTCTCTGCCTCTTCTGCTCCTAAGGAGTTCCTCTCTCTTTGTTTCTCCTTCTTCTGCCCTTCCCCAGGGTTCCATAGTTTGTGCATGTGTTAGCCATAGTGTTCCTCTATCTACGGTAGTTTAAGGCCAGTTCAGCTAGTCCCCAGTTTTGAATTCCATTTTGGTTTGGCACTTAAATAAACCTCTTTTTTTTTTTTTGCACCTTTCACCTGTGCCTCCATTTTCCTTTTCCCACTGTATTATACAGCTGTACCATTGGCCACTACACAGGATCCTGCACACGATTGTTTTTTCCCCATGTGCGCATGTTACAGTTGGAAGACCTAAACTCAGTGAGCATGGTCAAAAAACTCAAAAGACCGTTTTACCTCAGGATAACCCTGACCACGAAAGCCTTAGTTCCAAAAATATTTTCCCTTACCTCTCCATAAGTCCCTCAACTGCCAATGGGTCTCCTCAGACCTGCGACAGCTCTTTAGCTGGCACAAGTCTAAGGAGAGAAAGGGTGTGTGCTGGCTACTATCAAAAGGGATAACATCCGGCGCAAGTCGCTCACACCGGGTGCCACCCGCTCCTGCCTCCGTCACGCCAACGTCTTTAAATATCTCATTTTAGGAGCTGGATTTCCTAAAATTTCTTAAATGCAAATAAATAAGCAAAATCTAGGGTATATGGCAATTAGGTGCTTTGTGGTATGGTTCCATATCCACATTGTTCTCCATTCTCTCCCCCCCCCCCCCGATATTTCATGTCACTGGAATGTACTGTAGTCTGGAACTGCTGTACACTTGGGATTAAGAAAGTGCCAATATGTTTTTTGTTTGAAACAGACTTCTGAAATGTAGATCTAACTTTTCCTCCACAGTAAGTGCTTAAATGAAACCCTTCTGGGTAAGAGTGGAATAATTTCACAACAGAAAAATGACACATGAATCAGAATTCTCCACACTGATGTGAAAAGCATGCCTGCATTCTCATACACGGTATCTGTTCTCTCTTTTCTTGGCGGAGTCCCTTCCATTCCTCCATCCTCACGCAAGCTCATTAATTTTTGAAAAAGCTTCTGCCATAGTTGTTCAGAAGAAACAATCTAAGCTATGTGAATTGGCAGCAAAGCCAAGCTGTAAATCTGAGGTATAGGAGGCCTAGCCTAGATTTGGATTCTTCAGTTAGCCACAATTTTGTTTTCAGTTAAATTCCAGGCGACCATGGCTCTTGATTCCCCCCCCTCTGCCTCTGCCTACACCGCTGAGGTTAAAAAACCTACCAGCTAAGAAAATAGGATTAGTTTTTAGCTGATTTGAGAGTTAATCCATGCAGCCCTTCTGGCAGGGCCGGCCCAAGACCTCCTGAAACCTTAGGCGACATGCCAAATGCTACTCCCCTGTACCCAATAATGTGTGAGCTCTTCCCACTCTCCAGTGTTCTCACTCAGCCCTCTCTTCCCCTCCACATTTCCTCTTCCTCTCTGTCCCTCTCTTCCTTTTCAGTCCAGGAAGGAGAAGCAGTGGAGGCAACTAGGTAGACAGACATGGGCACCCTGACCAATCTGCTGCCTCAGGCAACCACTTCAGTTGGCCTCATGGATGGGCCAGCCCTACCCTTTGGACACGCCTTTTCCCTCTGCTGCCCAATGGAGAATGGATCTTGGAATGAAAACAACAGAATCTTGTTGTCTAAATTTGTTAGTCTTTGTTGTGGACTAAGCTTTTGTATGACTTAACATGCTTTGCCAGAGGTATGGTGGGTGGATGTATACATGCTGAGAACATACATAATAATGTTTTCCCTCTTCCTACTCAGGGAAACATCTAAAGATGGAGTTTGGGAGCTTTCTTGAGGCTTGCGAGCCTTTCAGCCTCTGAAAGGTGTGAGGCAGTTTCAATGCACACACAGAGTTGTTTAGACACAGGAAGCAAAAGCAAGGTTGAAACCCCATTTCTGGAAATATACACTTTGTAGGTTAACTCAGTCCAGTTTCCAGTGCAAGCTTGAAACACACGCTGTGTGTAGTGAAACCATCTCACACATTTCAAAGGCTGATTTTAAGTCTGCAAGAAAGCCCCACAACTCCATCTTTAGGTTTACAAGCTGCAGACTGTTGGTGCTCCTACAACATGCCCCTGTTTTCTCTCCTGTCTTTTTGCTGACCATCTGGCTGATGAAGAGTCTTGCCAGACTTGGAAAACTTGCTGTTTGATATTCTGTTACTTTTTCATTGATCCTAATAATGGCATTATTCTACTTCGATTAAGGGTTGTTGTTTTCTTCTAATGAACCAACACGGTCACTTACGATTTTGTCTTTAACCTTTGGAAACTTTTAAAGTCATCACATTTGTTTAGTTATTATTACAATTATATTCTGCATTTCTTCCATGATAGAGCTCAAGGGTGCACACAGAATTCTAGGAACCTGCTTAGCTTCAGCAATGGTGTTATATCATCAGGTACTTTCTGACCATGCCCTGAGACAAAAAATGTGAATGTTTCTAATTTCTGGTTATTTATTTATTTATTTATTTATGTATTTATTTATTTATTTTTCACATTTTTATACCACCCTTCCTCCAAGGAGCTCAGAGTGGTGTACATATTTCCTCCCCTCCTATTAAAGAGCCGTCTTACTCCTTCCCCCCCTACTTTATGTGAGTAGGTTTCAAGATGGAAGCAGCCTGTGACTGAGCAACAACTCTTCAACTCTAGGCATAATATTGTTGCACTTGTTTCTTTGTATTCTTCAGTATATTGATAAATTCACTGCTTCTTGCTCTGAAAGCTGTTCCAACCAATAACTATTAAAGCATGTAATATAACTTTTTGCAAAGGAAAAAGCTTCTGTTCAAATACATCATTGGCCTAACTTTTCCCCAAATTCAATAAAGCTAAATAAATATGAGCTGCTATATAAAAGTTGCATACTGTATTCAGAAAACATTTCCCAAAATGCACAGTGGAAAAAGATTGTGGCTAACTCTAAGCCGACAAAGATGTTTTATTTCCTCCTAATACTAGTCTCAGGAATCTTCTCATCTCCTCTACTAGAGTTGTGCCATGATTAGTGGGTAGAAATAACCACCGTTATAAAAGAGGAATATGACAAGTCATGAATGTAAAAGAATAATTTTCTGTAAATGCTTATTTGAGGTGAATGAAATTATTCCTGTCATCATACTAGCAATTGGTTACTCCACATATATTTAGGAGCATGTGTGGTTTATCAGTCCAAAACTGCAACCCTAAACCACTTCCCTAGATTCAGTATGTGTATAGCCAAGAATGACCTTTCTCTGGAACTCTCCAGCTTATTTTCATCTTCTGTTCAAAACATTATGTCCATTAACTGATAAATGTACTCCGGATGAATAATGTTGGTAGTTAGAACTTATGACTTTTCCATAATGTGATTGCCACTGAGAAAACTTCATTCATAGTCATTCCCAAGAGAGGTCTTCTCCAAATAAAACAGAGTATATCCTGTGCTTCAAACTACAGCTGCTGACTGGTTTGAGTTAAAAAGGAAAAAAAAAAGTATTTCTTCTCTAATAGATTATAAATACACATCTAGTCCATAGTGCACAATGCTGAAATAACATATGTTGTGAATTGCTACTTTACATGCATTTTTATAGTTCTCGAGTTTTTGTGCTCTTCTTGGGTTTATTTTACTAAGCATATTCCTTATCCTATACAAGCTTCTAGAATGCTGAAACCTGAGTGCAGCACCTTGCTTGTGATGATCCTGGTGACCAAAGGCTCAGGTTAGTGGGGTATTCCCTTGATTCCCTTACTCCACCGACAAAGGAGCACTCATCTTCTGCATGAAAAGAAGGTTTGTAGCCTACTCACCAGGTATGTGTGGTGAGGGGAGGCAGAGCCGCCCCTGTCCTAGTCCATGGAAAATAGCCGCAGACTCCCCTGTGATTGCGCACACCTGCTTTCCGAGTCATAAAGTGGGTGGAGCGTGTGCACAATCACAGGGGAGGCTGCAGCTGTTTTCTGTGGACTACGACTGGGGCAGTTCTGCCTCCACCTCCCCTACCTCCCCTCACTGCACGTCCCAGTGCTACTCACCTATGGTGAGTTGAGAACTGCCTCCAGACCAAGAAGTTTTACAAAAGGGGATTGTTATTTTCTTTTAGGTCACAAATTAATGCAGGGACGTTCAGTAAGTGGGCTAGTAAACCATTTATTTGCAAGGCTGATGAAGAGTGAGTTGAAAGGAAGACCTGGATAAACAGAGCAAGTAGGCAAGGAGTATTGATGAGTTTCTTGGTATGAGTTCTAATCGAAACAAAGCCCCACCTATCTGCCTAGCCAGAATCATCTCCCATTTTCCCATTTCTGCACCGAGGCCCCAATCCTCCTATCCCCTGCCACCAGCACTGATGCAGCTGTGCCAAAAAGCCACGTGCTGCATCCAATTGTGTGTGTGTGTGTGGGGAGCAAATGGGAGGTAAGCAAAAATTATGTTTACTTCCCCTCCGCAGAAGCCCTGAGGCTACCTATGGATCTCTTCAGATATACGCCACCTATTTTTGGTGGCATATGTCCAAGGAGAGAAAAGGGGTGGGGAGGCTTAAAACAGAGATTCTTCTGGTCCAGAAGTCTGCGACTCAGGTACTGGATCATCGTCCTGCTCTGAATGGGGTTGTACTCCCTCTGAAGGAGCAGGTCCGCAGCTTGGGGGTTCTCCTGGATGCGCAGCTGCTCCTGGATTCCCAGGTGGCGGCTGGGGCCAGCGGGGCTTTTGCCCAGCTTTGGCTGGTGCGCCAGCTGCCACCATACTTGGATCGTGCAGACCTGGCCACAGTGACCCATGCCCTAGTGACATCTAGACTAGATTACTGCAATGCGCTCTACGTGGGGCTGCCTTTGAAGACTGTTCGGAAACTGCAACTAGTGCAGAATGCGGCGGCCCGGGTGGTTGCCGGGGCCTGTTGGTTCGACTCAGTCGGACCGTTGCTTCAGTGGCTACAATGGCTGCCGGTTCGTTTTCGGGCACAATTCAAAGTGCTAGTTTTGACTTTTAAAGCCCTATATGGCTCGGGTCCAGGGTATTTGAGGGACCGCCTCCTTCCTTATAATCCGACCTGAGGTCATCAGGGGGGGCCCTGTTAACCGTGCCGCCACTGACGGAGGTGAGGGGGATGGCGGTGCGGAATAGGGCCTTCTCGGCAGTGGCGCCCCAATTGTGGAATTCCCTCCCCCTGGAATTGAGAACGGCTCCCTCCTTAGAGACCTTTCGGCGGGGCCTTAAGACATTTTTATTTAGATCAGCATTTGATGTCTGACATGGCGGGCTGGCTTTTTAACAAATCGCTTTTAACAAATATAAATGTGGATGACCCACTGGGGCTGTTTGTTTTAATTGTTTGTTTTAATTGTTTTAATTGTTTTAATTTTTGATTTTAAATGTATACATGAATTTTAATGTTTTTATTGTAAGCCGCCTTGGTTGCCCTTGTGGGAGAAAGGCGGGGTAGAAATTCTATAAATAAATAAATAAATAAATAAATAAATAAATAAATAAAACAGAAGGGATAAGATCTGGCATGTAGCATTGCTGCCAGATCCACCCTCTCCTGCCTCCTTCCCGCCCTGGTTCCTCCCCCTCCTTGCCCAGTTACACCCCCCCCAGTCCTCCCACTGCCTCTCCCTCCCCACCTACAGTCCACCCCCGCTGCTGACTTACCAGTGCCAGAGGTTCCAGGTAGACCTCTGCTGCGTAGCTAGCGTTCCTTGCCATTTCCAGCAGCGGCCCAGTCGCATGCTATATGATGTCATGTTTTGAGATGCCGTAAGTTAGGCTCCTTTCCCCCCATGAGTTCCAGATAGGGCATCTCCATCACTATGGTGACCAGGGCGTCCAGTGCATTCCAAGCATGCCTCCAGAAAGGCTGCAGTGCAGCCTCTCCCTGCCGCACCAGGGCTGAGGCAGGACACAGGGCAGATGGCTGGCAAGCCTCAGTGGCCCATTGTCGTTGGGGCTGCTCATTCCCTGACGGTCCATTAAACCCTTAACTTACAGTGCAATGCTGCACAACTTGAGGTCGTCGGAGCAAGCGCTCTGCCAGCCTAGGGTGTTGCGAAAGTGCCATAAAACACTTTTGCAGTGCCCACAGAGTAAGCAGTGCTGGTACCGAGGCTGGTGCTGCTCACTCCGCCGTCGGACGACACCCGCACTGCCAGACACAGGTAAGACCTGCGCTGGGCAGCAGGAGGGCATGGGAAGGGTGGCAGGGGAGGAGGCAATTGGCTGGCCAGGCCAGGGATGGAGTTAGGATATTGGTGGCATGCTACACCGATTTCCTAACCCCCTTCCTGGGCCTGGCCGGCCTTACAAAAGGCAAAATAGCTGGCACACACCCCAGGAGATCCATTGAGGCTGCTGGGGCTGACACCGGGGGAAAGGGACGAACAGCAGCCAGCTGTTTAGGCAGGCTGGTGCATCCTATGCAGGATTGGGCTGTTAGAGAGCTCCCCTGGTGCTGCCATGCTGCTCTCCACTAGGGCTCTCTAGGAATTGCATTGGCGTCCGAGTGATGTCCGAGCTATGTCAGCACACTGTTTTTCTGACATTGCGCCAACGTCCGTCGTAATGTGTCTGTTGACACAGGCAGGCTTCGATTGGTGGGTGACTGTCGTTTGTGCTGCTGGCATACGTGGAGGTACACTGGCATATCTCGAGGACAGGATTGGGCCTTAATACAAACATTCCCTGTATTATAACATGCAGTTGTGTTAAAGGGCTGCTTAGAGCCTTGTTTCTTTCTCTGCTGTCAGACACAGCAGTCATCAAGTACAATAGGTCAGGGCAGTGCTAAATATTTGGCATTTCCTGGTCAGGTTTCGTTTGGTTTGGTGCAGGCTACACTACACTGTAAAAATCACCTTCCCTGGGGCCCAAAATGTATCTGGCTAGCAACTCCCCCTGTTCTTGCTATCTGCTGTTCACTGTCAAGGAAATAGTTATTTATAAAGGAAATGGTCACTTTGCCACTTCTGCTCACACTGCTCAGAATATCTTCCTGGACTGCTAGGCCTTGTCTCTCCTCTGGTAGTTCCTGCCTGTTTTCTGCTCACCACTAGTGGGTCAAAGCATGATGAGCAGTGACACCTGACATGAAACTGAGGTGTAGATACACGGTACTGTTCTTTCTCAGTCATGACAAGGAGCGTTTTGCTAGGAGAAACACGACAGAACCTTGCATACAATCCTTATTTCCACTCTCCATTTCCACTGCTTCATGGTTGGGTAATAAGGCTCACTGATTGCAGTGTTCTGACTTCTGCTTGCTGGCTTGGCAATCTTCTTCATACAGTGGCTTGGCATTCTCCTCTGTTGACTACTATGAATCTCAGTCTCTATTTCTGTCTTTGATGGTGCCAGGGAGAGTGAAGGAGGGGGAAAGGTTTGCCCTTCAGTCAACTCCAAAAGCAAGCGCTCTCTGAAAAAAATAAACAGCGGAAAAAGTGTATCTTGTTTCAGGTCTGAAGCTCAGCTTTGATTCTGTTGGGATGTTATGAATCAGAAGTACCATGGTAATAAAGAAGGTTGTCTTAAATTAGATACTTTCTTAAGGAAAAGAAATCTCAATACAGACAGCGTCTAAAATGGTGTGTTGTGGCAGTATGTCTTCCTTTCAAGTAAGCGCCACTGGGGCTTCGAAGTTGTGATTTTGTTAAACTTTAGGAATCTGTGTTGCTCCTTCTCATTTATTCCTAAATGGCATTAGGTACCAACAGATTGACAACTGACAGGCTGACAACTCATAACTTAGATCTGAAAATTCATACACATTTTATAACATTTATGTTCTCTGTCCCGACTATTAGCGAAAGTAATTCTAACTGTAGGCTTACCATCCATCCTGGAATTTCCGGGACCGTCCCGGAACCCGGGCTCGGGTCCCAGATCGGTCCCGGACCGTTCCAGGCCGGTGGAAGCCGCCGCCACTTTTAAAGTGGTAAAACTTACCTTTTTTCTAGGCGCCGCCATCTTGCAAGATCCAAGATGGTGGCACCAAAATCTCGTGAGGACATGAAGGCAGTACAGTACAGTACAGTGCTCACTGGAAGCAATTTGGACAGGATCACAAGCAGTCTTCTGAGCCACACTAACCCTTTTGTCTCCTCCACCACCACCACCACTCTCCCACAGCCCAGAATACTGCATCGAATAGGTGATGGGTTCAGTCAAACTGTTTATAAATGTAGTTCTTGGCAGGGGTTTGGAGGAATCCTGCTTCATCAGGGAAGAAGAGTGGCCAGGATCAAAAGAGGCCACTTCCCCACTCTCCTTTTCTCCTGAGTTTAGGGTTGAACGGTCTCTCCCCTTCTGGGCAAAAGGTTTTCTTCAAGCTTCTTCTACTCAGCCAGGCTGGATCCTGCGCAGACAGGAGCTGTGGGAGTTGGCAAAACAACTGTGCTGCTCTCTCCTCTGAAACCCTCTTTCCTTGTGCTGAAGCCATCAGAGGTGGTGCTCTCCTCTTGGCAGCTCTCTAGTCTGCCCCCCCCCCCTGCCCAACCCTGGGAAGTTGTTGCACTGAACTTTTAGACTGTATTCTGTGCCTGCCCTGGCCAGGAAGGCACCCATGTCATTTCCCAGGATAATGGATGCAGCTGTTTTAGAACAGGCAGGCAGCCACCAACCATTTCCCTTCTCAGCCCTTGAACAGGAGGCTAACCACTGCCTTTGGGACACTAAAAGGGATGTATTTTGCAGGGCCATTGCTTAGCTGGCTGATGAAGATTAAACTGTGATGAGCAGACATTATTCCTGCCCCGGACCGGCACCATCCCTGCACACTCTGGCCATTGGCGTCAAGGCTCATCTGGTGCTGGGATTCCTTCTGAATTGATTGCAAGCGTTGCAGAACCAGAACAGTTGCTGCTGGGATCTTTGCCCACCACGAGTGCCTCTCTAGGCTCTTCCTGGGATACTGACTTTTGAGTTGTCCTGATTCATTGCAGTGTGTGAGATCTGCAGGAGAGCCAGCAAACCTTGAAGCAGCATGATCCCAGGCAGCTGAACCCGAGCAGTTAAAAAGTGGAACTGCTGATAATAAGAGCTCAAGTCTGGATATCACAAGAAGTCCAATCAAAAAATGATAAAGGCTCTTATGAAAAGGCATCAGCAACAAACAGTGCACCAGTATTCAGATGCTGATCATTCCAAAGACAAAGGAGCTTGTGAGCAAGTAGCTTGGGTTCAGGTTGTTAGGAAGATAAGGGCTACTTAGATGCTAAATATAGCACATGCAAAATCAAAGTACATTCTGGACTCAGATCATTCTTGTATTTCTCTCTGCCTGCTTACCAAACCAGACCTGGATGAAGAAAATACCCATGGGGCTCGTTGAACGTTGAAAGAACTCCTTTAGATCAACAAGGAGTGGATACAGGTCGTAGAGTCTGCCCTAAGCATCGGGTCACATGGAGGAGACTTGTGTAATGATAGCAAACTGCTGTGGCTAGACAGAAAACAAACTCCAGTGCAAATCCTCAAAAAAACAACAACAACCCAACTCTCCCTTATAAAGAACCTTGAAAAAACAAATAAGACCTGTTGGGTTTTGAAGTCAATCGGGAACAAATTCTTCTTTAGCTTTGCCCTTCACCTCTTGCCAATAGCAACAAGATGAAAATGAAATGACTCTTTTTTTAAAAGTCAGCAGAGACTGGAGCAGTGCAATACTGCCTCCAGCCATGGGATTAAATAGATGCGTCCGTATGACACTTCATCCTCCAGGTGTTTGAAAAGTAGACCATGAAAATCTGAAAATAGTAAATGCATTCCAGTCCCGTTTGCTTGCTTGCAATAGTGCTTTTACAAACAGAACAAACAACCTACTGTAGCTGGAAAATGAAGGAAAGGAGAAGAGAAATTTCAAAATGCACGCCGATGAGCTTGTTTATAATGGGTGGATGGAATTGCCACTTCTCAGTACAAGGTTGGTCTCATAATGGAGTTATCAAACCAGCCTTGTAAATTCTGCAAATTCTGGGTGCAACTTGCCCACCCCACCCCCACCCCACCTCATGTGGACAGCAGGAGATGCTTCCAGAGTGGTCCTTACATGCATATTGGTCACAGATATCTTAGAGCAAGTGCACTAGGAAATCAGAGCACAATGAACATGGATGGCATCGTAGAGGCATTTCATTGGCATTGCAAGATTAGAAGGCCAACCAGGTGTAGGGAAACGGAGGAGGAAGATTAGGACTGCTTCAAACATGATACCATAAAGCAGGGCCACTCTGAGAAATTTCACCAGGGGATACAAAGTTTATTTTGGGCCCCTTCCCTTCATGTGAAATTGGCTCCTAGGGTCCTGGGCCCCCTTTTTGACCCATTTTTGGCCCTGGGCCCAGGTACGATTGTACCCCTTTAACCCCCCTCTCAGAGGTCCTTCTATAAAGGCACATCCAGTATGATGATGACTGCCCCGATTTCCCCCTATTTTGGAGACTTATCTCCACAGAAGCTCCTGTGCAGGTTCAGCAGCATTGCCTGGGGTGCCTAAAGAGAAGAAGGTGCGGAAATCCTTTACAATGGATGTTAAGCTAGACGTGATCAACCGGCTCCAGAGAGGGGACCATGTCTCGGATGTCAGCCACATGCTTGGCTTGTGTGAGAGCACCGCTGGTACCATTTGGGACAGTGCAGACAAGAAAATCAAAAACTCTTTCCTCCTCCTCCTCCTAAGGCAGTTGGTGATGTGACTTGCTCAAAAACCCATTTCTTGCTGAATGTTCTGCCAGGATGCAACTTCTTGTCCCTTAATCTTCTGCGGCTTGTGGTGGCAGCTGACCTAAAGTACCCTTAAAACAGTGAAACACCCTCCCTCTCAGTCCTGCAGCTACTTTAATTCACACATGAAGTGTCAATTCCATAATGTAGCTTTCATAATGTAGCATAATTCCTTTCCAAGTTGGGCTAGTTGCAGTATTGGGTCAAAGAAATAAAAAGGAGTTTTCTGCACTGTGTATTTTTCCAAAGTACAGGATCCTGCTGTTGATTTGCAACACTCATAAATTGCCATAAAATGCCACTTGCAATTGCGTCTTTCATTATTCCCTTCCATAGGTAATTCGTGCTATGATGTATGTCTATTACAGAAATCACTTTAAAAATTATATACATAGCTTCATAGAAGCTGACATGCTCCGGGCACGTCTAGTTTAGAGCCCAACTTGGATCAAGGCCACAGCAAGGGGAAAGCGTTACAGCACCCTCCCCCACTGCAGCCCCAATTCAGCTGCTATTTACAAAAGAAAAACTGAGGTGGGTAACTGCTAAGCACTCAAAAAATATGTCATCTACTTTAACCCCACAAGATGCATTTGATATACTGTATGATGGTCAGGCCTGCCAAATTGCATTTTAAATGACTACAATTCTCTATTTATTTCCCTTTTCATTTGACAAAGGCCAGGTTATGGAGAGCGAAAGGAAAGGAGTAGCCAAAGATGAAGGCTTCATGAATGCTAAATGAGGGCTTATATAATGATGTACTTTACTGTGACATAAAAATCTGGAAGGACAGCTAACCTTCTCTTCAATGCCTCACGCATTTCCCTCTCTGTTCTGCATGGAGTGGATACCAGGGCTGAAACGACAGAGACATCCAGATGTGGAGGCAGTAAATAGTGGCTCGTGTTCAACAGGGAGTAGATAAGGTCCCATTGCTAGGGCCAGGAGAAGAAAGAAACCTCTGGCCAGGCTTCACTTGAAGGTTTGTTATCATTACCCACAAAGCTGTCAAGTAACATAAAACTGCTTGTAACTCAGACCACATCGCAGTGAACGAAGAGACAGAAAAACATTACGTCAGTCGGCTGTTGGCGAGGGAGAGGGAAGAGGTTGGAGACCTCTGAGAGCTGCATGTTTGGCAGCATTGTGAGACGGCTTCCTTGGTGTCCCACCAGAAGTGGTGAGCTAGCTTCCCAGCTTGCCCTCTGCTTCCTCTGCACCCTTTGCAGTCTTCTTTGCAGTGGGGGGTTCTTGGAGTTTCGCTTCCTGCTTTTCTGTTTAGTCCATGTGGCTTCCTGCCAGCTGTGCTGAACTCTGCAAAGTGTTCTGGTATCTACTTTATACAGTCATTGTTCTTCTCGTGAATGAGAATGGCTTATTTTTGGACTGACCTATACTGTCCCCTCTATAAACACTTGATTCCACTGAGCACTGCAGTGTGTGCTGTAGAGCTTGTGGTGAGGACAAAGCCCGGGCGAATGGGAATTGTATCAGTTGCTTGGGAATAGACAGATAGGAAAGTTCTTCCTGGGAACAGGGTGCTGTCAGTTGATGCTAGTTCGCTGACTAAAATGGTGTGTGCGATTTGGGGCTGAAGTGAAAAGGAACCTGAGAAGGTCCCATTTTTAAACAATATACTAAGGGGTCTGCACTGGTGCACAGACCCCTTCCACAGCTGTACACTATCCCGACAAGTCACAATGCCACTACCAGACATTTGGTGATAACGTCATCACCTAATTGCTGATCTTCTGGGTTGCTGAGCTCCGCACTGCGCAGAGGTACGTGGCTGGGAGGTGCACAACCACACCGTTGCGTACCTTAAAGCGAACACAGATCCTCCTAACCCACTCAAATAGAGGGGAATTCTTCCACTAATATGTACACACAATGGAGCCCCAAGGAAAGCAATTAGAAAGAGGAGAGAGAAGGAGACAGGAGGAGAGAGGAACTTAAATGCATGTCATGAACTAAGGAAACGAACAAAAATAAAATATTGACCATGTAGCAACATGTTGCACCATGGAAGATGACCTAGGAATGAGATTATAGGCAGAAAATATCCAAGCATGGCAGCACTCAACCAATAAATATGCAGTCACACTAGACCGCAAAAACTGGAGCATAGATGACACCAAAAGGAGATGCAATTTGAGGAGACTCCAACAACTGCGCACTATTAAGGGTGTGTGTGTGTGTGTGTGTGTGTGTGTGTGTGTGTGTGTGTGTGTGTGTGATGTCTGAAAATGCAATCAAGTCATTTCCATATGTGAGGCTTAACCTGGCTTTTCCAATCTTTTTGCCATGAAACATAAAACCTCCGCTGGTCAGAATATACATGCTGTTTTTCTTCTGTTTTCCATCCTACATTAATAATAGCGTAAAACAGACTCAAAGGAGACATTCACTGCTGCATGTGATAAGGGGAGCCCAACTACATGAGATGTTTAAAAGCATTGTTAGTTCCACAGTTTAATTTTTCCTTTAGACAATAGCAGCCAGACTGGGGCATCCATGGATGCTGTGCTGGAAGGGAGTAAGGCGTAACTGGCATCTCACCCAAGATTTGTAAGCCCTAATGTCTTATAACCGTTAACACATGCCTTTTGGAGGCTTAAAGCCCTTAGCCATCTCTGGTGTTCTTAAAAAGTTGAAGTGAGAGGTTTTTGAGATATTCCTCGCTAAGATTGGGGTCAGCAGCCTCCTTTGATGAAGTCAGATGAGTAGAGCTAAGGAGGAAACATTGCAAATCCCTTCTATGTTCCACAGTTGCGGAATCAGCCATAATTTGAATTTGGAAAGCCCGGCCTGTTTTAGATTAGGGGATATTTTTGAAGGCTAATGCTTGATGCCTTCTTAACAAACAAACGGAAAATACATACACAGACAGACAATCTCTTCCATCTTCACAAAGAGATTTAAAAAAAAAGAAAATTGCATTTATCCAGTGCCCCAACTCCTTTCAGAGTGGGGGGTCAGGAAGAAATTTTGTACAGATAAAGCAATGTATAGCCGGTATAAAGAGCCTAGTAGAGAAGAAGAAGAAACCCCTTCAGAAAGGAGGAGAATTAAGTTACAGTCTTGCCACAGGATATTAGGAGCTTTTCTGTTTCTGCCCAGAAATTACCGCATTTCTTTCAAACAGAAGGTTTTCATTATCCCTTAAATAAAGCACAAGCACAAAAAAGGTGACAGTGTTAAAAATGAAATGTGTAATGAATAATAATTCAACATTTTCCAAATATTAAAACAAAACAAAAGTTCTGGCATGCTTGATTTGTGTCTGGGCAAGCAATTTGTGTGGGTGTATGGGATTGGGGGGAAAGTGAGGAGAGACTGAGGGCATGACAAGTTTTTTGAAGATTTTGCTCTTTCTCTTTGATTCTGTTCCACCAATATCTTATGTAACTCTGTTGTTAAACAAGCCCACTGGTGCCAACTTTGTTTTTCTGACTGTGTTATGCATGTGCACGGTCTCATATTCGCATAATAATATTACAGTGCTTAAAATCCCATCATATTAAAATGCTGAAAATTAGACCCAAAGCATACTTCGTTTTCAGAATAAAAAGTATATTAAAAATAAAATTTGATAACCAAGAACCTATTCAGTGATGGTCTATATAGCACAGATTCAAAACTAGTGGGCCGATAGGGCTGATTGACAGAAGTGGTTATGGTCCCCAGAGGAGAGTAAATTCAGGACTATGTATTGCCCGCTAAAATTCCACAATTCACAACCAAGTGCCCACTAATGTAAAATAAACAAAGATGCACATTGAGCAAGGACTACGTTTTTAACTATTGAACAGCCAGATTCTGACTAAACTTCTAGCGCCGGAGTGGGTGCTCCGGTGCCGGAAGCCGTCGCAAATGTGTCATAAGGCACGTTTGTGACGACTCGCGAGTAAGGGAGGCCGGCGCAAGGCTGGCCGCCCTCACTCCGGCACCAGAACGTCCATGTGGCCGGTGGCGGAAAGTGAGTCCCTGGCGGTGGACGCATGAGCAGTTTGGGCGGTGAGGGAGGGGGGCCACTGGGCGAGCCGGCCCAGGAGGGGGCAGGGATGGCGTTCACCATATCCCCATCCCTGCTGGGCTGGCTTGGCCATTACACGGCCTCCTCCTACTTTCGCCAGCTATTTGGCTGGAGGAGGCCAATAGGGCCTGCCCCGGTTTACACCCCTGGAAGGAGACGAATGTCCCCTTTGCTGAGTAGACCTCTTGGGCCGCAGCAGCACGGCCCAGAGTGGGGATAGGATCCGGCGGGTGGCCCTGGGCTGCCCGCCGGATCTTTAGTCAGGATTTCGCCCTTAATCAAAGTCAGTAGACTCTCACAAGGAAGCGGGTTCGGAAGTGTAATATACTGTAAATACTAACACTGTAAATTAGAACATCTCAAGAGGTTTCATGATATTCACGCAGGGTTGAATGGAGATAACGGATTCCTATCACATTACAAAGTTGATTAAGTTAGCTGAGCTAGGAGCATTTTTTTAATCACCAGTTACCGCAGCTGTGAATTGTGTCAGTGCTTATCTTATTTATGCAGAATTGTCATATTTCATGGCCATGTGGCCTCACCGTGTACATTTTTGTTTTCATTTTCTTTATACCCATGTTATACCAGCCAGCTGGGAATACCCCTGAAAACCTATATGATAATAAATGTGTCAGTGTTCGAAGTGCTACAAGACTCTTTGTTGTTTTTGCTGCAACAGACGAACACAGCTTACCCCTCTGGAAACATTGATACAGTTGGTTTTCTGAAGGAGGATTGTGCCTGAGCAATTGTGCACAGGCGAGCAAGGACTGAGGACCGGGGAAAAGGGATTCTCTTAGCAGGGATCATTTTTTAATTTACAAAACTTTATACTGTAGAAAAGGTACACAATTCCACTTGGCTAGGATGTTTGTTTTTGTGGACATACCGGAGCTTAATTCCTTAACAAACTGCTGCTTATTTAAATTTTTGACCCAGACTGTAGCCTATAATCCTCAATGCTGTAACGCAGCAATGCACATTGATGCAGCTTTAATTACCACAGTAATAGTGAAATGCGTTGTCTGCACTGTGTCCACAGTTGAGCTCAGCTGTGTGCACTGTCTGGTGTAAAAATGGAGGTGGCCCCTCCTTTCTGCTGGGGTTTATACTTGATGGTCATTTAGCTCTTTCCAGTCCTATGACTGAGATGAGGGTTTTCAAGAGCTTTAATGAACAGTCGGATGGAAATGGAATGTGGGGCAGGTGTAGGGGGCATAGCTGGACAGCACTGGCAGGGACCAGCAGCAGTGTTTGGCATGATTGGGAAGCTGTTGAGGGCCCAGGACCCACTGCTAATTCCTGAGACCACTTCTGTGCCCACCATAGCAGTTGTGCGGTGTGGCAGAGCAACTCTTTTGGAAGTGAACCCAGGGAGGAGGGGGTTCATGGACATCAGTTACTAAGGGCCCCTTAAAACCTGGAGCCAACCCTGAACACTGGGACCGGACAGCTGTCAGGGGCTTGGGTGACTGACTGCATACTTCACATGTCAACCTTCAATAGCAAGATCAAGAACAATTTGACAGGATGGTTCGTGTGTGGCAGCATTTCAACCACAAATGGTACAGCCTGCATAAAGATCAGAACATGGTGTGGGCCTCCCTCTATATGGGCTATGTGCATAGTTCTTTCCCTCTGTGCAGCCTATGCCTAGAGAACAGCACCATGCAAGCTGTCCATGACTGTCATTCTACCTCTTGGCCTACAAGCTTCAAACTGTAAGGCATGAAATGAGATGGAGAAATCCATGGGTCATTAAGCAGGCCAGTGCTATGAAGGCTGACTGCAGGGGTCTCCTGTCTCCCTTCTAGCCTTAAAGGACAGTTGCACCCAAACGCCAGAAGGGAGAATAAAAGAACATAGCAGGCAATCAGCCTAGTATAGCCCCATATTAATTGAGGGCAGCAATATGGTAGCTACATATGTGGCTCTATTATACTGAAGTAGTGATCCCAGTGGCCACCTGGAAGCAATTGTTCTTTGTCTTAGGTCATTATAAGCACAAACTGCCGTCCTAATTCAGGCTCAGAGCCCCTGCAGTGCAGCCTTCTGCTCTTAACAGCAGCCAGCCAGCTTTTTCCGAAAGTCCAGAAGCAGCTACTCAGGGAGTGCTTGTTAGAAGGCCGTGCCTACACACGACAGATGCATCTGCTGGAGTGAGAAGTAAATGACAGTGGGGAAAGCATCTATTATGAGGTCATGGCATGAACACTTTGCCAAATGCACTCCTTAGCAATTTTACCAACTGGATCTGTCCTATGTCTCTTGAAACAGTCACGCATTGGCTTATGCAGCTTTAGTAGTAAGGAAATTCTCCTGGTTCTCCTCAACCTATGCTTGCCTTTGTTCAGCTCCATCCCACTAACCTTTGGCTCAACCTATAAAAGAATTCCTCTACCTTCTTGAATTTAGACCGCATCTCTTACTTACTTGTCAAGGAGCCAAAATAAGCATATTTAATTCTTTTCATCTTCCCTCATAAGTCAGTCCTCAAGTCCTTTAATTATTTGTGTAGCTTTTTACAAAATAAGCCAAATCCACCTCTTTAAACTGGTCCGGCTGTTGTTTTTCATCCACCCTCAAAGTTCTTGTCATGTTCGTCATATACTCCGTTATTCCCTAAAATACTGTACTTGAGTCTCCAAGTGATAAATATTTTTAGCTACTATCACCAAAAAGCACTTTTTATAAGTCTAGCTTTTGTAGGCATCGTTTTAAAGACATTGGGCCTATCCGCATGATCCTGCAAAAGTGCTCACCAGTGGGATTTTTCCTTTGTATAGACTTTCCTCGGCAATGATGGTAAATGTATGTGCAGAGGCAGAGACCCGGAATCCAGCAGGCAACTTCAAATGGGCCATGGCTGTTGCTTTCCTGTTTCAAGAGGAAACTCTGTCCTCTTTTCCTTATTCTGTGCTGAAAGAAGGGGAAATGTTATCAGTAATTTGGAATTTCCTTTTCATAATGATGAATATTTCTGTTATGCAAGAGACTGTAATTTATTGCTTTGACTGTGAGAAATGTGCCGTTAAGCATGAGATAAAATGTGTAAAAGCCAGAATTGTACCCATGGTTTACTGCCAAAATAAGTTGAAAAACATTTAGTTATAGAGTATGACTTTTGGCGATAGTTCTTCCATCCTTGACTCTCTAAGGGCCATTTCAATTAGTAGATGCACTAAATGCACCTTAAAATGTAAAAATGTCTCTTTTTCCAATAAGTACAATGAGCTTTTACAATGAGCACAATGTCTATCTATGCTGCAGAGCTCAAGCCCCGCTCAGGTTATCATGACATGTACACACAGTTAAAAAAAATTAAATGTGTAGCACTCTCACACGTTACACCATGGGTACATGGCGTATACAGGTATGCCTGCTGATTCTGTGACATTGGAAGTGCAACTGAATATTTTAATGTGCGCCTTTGAAAACGTTTGTAGCTCTGTGGGTGACAGCAAACTGATCTAGGCTACCATCTGACCCAGTGAATGCTGGGAAGCTATTTGTATAGACAACAACAAAGTAACTCAGAGCACAAGCCTATGCATGCTTACTCAGAAGTAAGTCATAAGAACATAAGAAAATAAGAAGAGCCCTGCTGGATCAGGCCAACAGCCCATCTAGTCCAGCTTCCTGTATCACACAGTGGCCCCACCAGATGCCTCA
Organism: Plestiodon gilberti rubricaudatus; assembly: GCA_026170595.1. Taxonomy (NCBI): domain Eukaryota; kingdom Metazoa; phylum Chordata; class Lepidosauria; order Squamata; family Scincidae; genus Plestiodon; species Plestiodon gilberti. The sequence goes on along the minus strand of JANXHW010000003.1, from coordinate 199,365,998 downwards.
GGGGGCACACAAGACAACAAGATACCTGTGTCCAGTCGCCACTCCCTTGAACCTGGCACAGAGAAAACCTACTCCTACAACCAGGAGTAGGTCCATTGCATTCAATGGACTTACTCCCAAGAAAGTGTGCGTAGGATCACAGCCTAGCAGTCTTGGGCTGCAATCCTATACATGCTTACATGGGAGTAAGTCCCATTGAACTCAGTGAGACTTACTTCTGAGTAAACATGCGTACGATTGCACTATTAGCTGCCCATAGTCCTTCTGGGTTTACCAGTAGACAATATGGACACTGTGCTATGTGACATCAGAACAACCAGCCAGCTAGATGCTATAAATTCCCCATTATGACCATATATATGATTTGTGCCGCCTTTCCCTTGATGTTTGCCTGCTCACTCTGGATCAGAGCACGGTGGTTCACAGTTTCCTTTGTATTAAGGCAAGTATTGACTGAAGGGAGTGAGCTGACAGATACTCACAAGGCTTACCTTGCTCATACTCTTTCCTTTTGTGGAGCAAATGAGACATCGCAGAGGCATTATGTGTCAGAATGCAGGTCATGCCAAAGTGCTAATTGCATTGTATCTACAATGGGCATGTATTTGCTTCACACATTGCTGGCCATCAGTGAAAAAGATGTAAATAGCAGCTATCAGAATGTCAATTTTTACTGGAGAGCTCCCAGATAATCTCCACTCAATTTAATGGAAACAAGAGTTTGTGGAAAACATAACAACATCCAGACATGAAGAATATGGACTCTTCCAATGATCTCACCTGAGGTTTCTTACACAGTATCTTCACTCAAATGCTTAGTCTCTGATTAGCTTCTCTATTTCTTCCCTAGAGTACTTAAAGTGATGACAAATGTAATATTTTTAGAACAGTGGAGCTAGCTTGGAAGTGCCCTCACTGCATTCAATACAAACATACCCTTTTCCTTTCCAGAACAAGGCTGAAAACTGGCTATGGAAGACGCCAATTGGTGAACACCTGTGATATCAGCAACACCTCTCCCCACGATCCCTGGGGCAGTTTAGCAATAATGAATAAATAAATTTATACTGTATGTGCCATTTTTCAAAAAAGGCAGAAAGCCCATCTGAAACGAATGATGTGCAAGGGGTTGTTTGTATGAAACCAGGATCATACCATGGATGAAGAACCTCCTGTGACTACTGTTCAAATGTTACATCTTCTGCACCTTTATCTTACATGAACTTGTATGCTGAATTCACAAGTGAAGCTGAAAATAGTAGCAAAACAAAAAGAGAAATATTGTTCCTGGATCTTCTACAACTCAAATAATTTTCTGACCTTAATAGCTAAGTAGCACTGAGAAGATGAGGAGGGAGGTATCTGCAGAAAGCAGTCATTTGGGGAGAGCAGTTCCAGGAAGGGGCAGTTTTCATCAGGAAAACAGTGCAAGAGAAAGAGTTGTTGTTGTTGTTGTTGTTGTTAATAATAATATAACAACTGTATTTATATACCGCTTTTCAACAAAAAGTTCACAAAGCGGTTTACAGACAAAATGATCAAATGGCTCCCTGTCCCAAAAGGGCTCACAATCTCAATCCTCCCCATTCCTGCATACTGCAGTTCTGATCTGGGACTGTGGCTAAACAGAGTGAGAAATAGTAAGCTAAAGTTCATTAGGCAGGGATAATGCCTGAGGGCAAAACTAGATGTTTAGACAGTTTGCTAAACATGTACTTGCCCCATTCACCTGTAAAGCAGGGATGGGGGAATCTACTTTTATGTCAAAACAAGCATGCAGGGAAGAGAAATAAAAACCCACCTTGCTCCACTACCTTGCTGTGCTCGTCTTCTTTCAAGCAGTTTTTCTGCCACTGGCTTCAATACCAGACATGAGTCAGACAGAGATAAAACTGCTTAAAGCACCTGATGGTGAGGTAAGGTGAGCTGGGGTCAAGTGGATTTTGCTCCTCTCTCCTGCTCACTCCCCTTGCTATAGAGCTTTTGCTTTTATAGCAATCTGGTGAGACCACCATGGCCCAACTTGTGGGAAGCGGGTGGAAGGAAGGCCCAAATACTGGACCTTCTCAAGTACCCTCAGGTGCCTCCTGAGTTGCTAGGAGCTGTCTGAAAAAGGGGTAGATGTTGCAAACAGGAAGAACAAGGCCAAAAAGGGGATGCCCTTCCTCTCCCCACTTCCCATCTGGGGAGAGCTTAATTACTGGGATTCCCTCAGCATGGAAACCAGTTGCTATAGGGGCAATCTGGGAAGTCATCTAACCTGGCCAATCCCAACTTTTTAGCACCCACACCTTCGCAGCGTTACCCCCTGAATGATCTTTCCAGGAGAGTCAATACCTCTTCGCTCTGATCAGAACACAACAGGCAAGTAACTTGTGAAAATAACAAGAGTTTGTTAAGAAAGCCAAAAACAAAAAGGGGAGTCAGAAAAGGTCAAATAGGCAAAAAGTGGGTGGTGTTTTCTGCCTGGCCCATTGATCCATTGGCCCACACAGCCAACGTTAAGCCTTTCTAGTGGATGTGCATGTTACTGAGGTCAAAATGGAGGTGCTGCCCAAGCAGACTCATCCAAGGCAGCACACATAGGGGCTTGTTTATTTGGGCAGCAGGGGCCCCCATTCACCACAGCTTTACAAACAAATGGGGCAAGCATGTATTTCACAAATGCAGCTTCCCCAAATTATCCAGTTTGCCCTTAGCTATGGGACGTAGATGGCATCTCAAATCCAAATGGCTGAATTTGCAGTAGGGAGTGTATGAATATAAAGAACCTGGACAAGGAACCAAATAGAGCCAAACTTGATTCTTTTGGAGAGAACTTTCTTGACACAATCGTCTGGTCCCATAGTGATTGCTCAAAGGGCTTGTGCAAGGGTCACCACCTGGTGACCATACATCGCGAACCAGTGTGCAAGGAAGATGACCATTCCAGCAAGACCTGGAAACCAATATTTAGTGGGTCTTACAGAAAGTTGAATCCTGTGTATCTTGTGCTAGCAGCTAGGGAGACATCACCAAGTCATCACAGGTTGGGAGTCACACAAGCATTTCAAGTGGTTATCCCTCACCCAGATGGTCATGTGAAGGAGCCCCAGTCCCTGCGGTGTGTAGACGTGTTCATTAATGCTGGGGAGTGGATGGTTGCACCTGTTCTACACTCATTCATATGAAAAAGTTATACAAACTACAATTTTGGGGCAACAGTTTACTACCTGACCCCCCCCCCCCAAGTCTTTGAAAACTGGAGGAGGGGCAATTGAGCCTGCCCCGTTATAGCACTGTTCTCAAGAGTAGAAACTCTGCAGTGATAGCTGGCATGAACATTCACCGATCTCTCATTTAAAATGCAAATCTCTCTATAAGCATGCAATCCAAGAACAGAGACATTGATTAATAAATTCTTCTTTGACTACATTTTCTTTGGCAGATAGTCCTTTCAAGCTTTCGGCCATGATTCAGGATGAAATCCAGATCTTTGCAGCTGACAGAATGTCTGTTGCACATTACTATGAAAAATACCTCTCGTAAGTCCAAAGATGAAGCCAGATAATTTATGTGGCTGGATCTTCCTACTCTATAAGGCAGTGTGGTTCTCAAGCTGTGGGGTGGAGTAAAAATCCTCCTTGCTGTGGAAAGGATGAACAAACCTTTCACTTTTGGTTTCTCTTCCAATTGAAGAACATGGTTTAAATCTGCTCAACAGGTTAAGAGTTGGGTGTTATCTTTGATCCTTCTGCTGCTTTTTCAGTTCTTCTTATTTTTGTTCTAGATGAGATCTGTTGGTTGTCTCTCCATAACTTGTCCAAAACCCATCCATTTTTATCTACTCACTCTACTAAAGCTCTTAGTCAGACCTTCTTTCTATCTGTGTTGACTGCTGGATCATAAGAAGTGCCTCATTTGTATTTATTCAACTGGATTGTATTTTGCAAGCACACTGACTGACAGTGGCAGAGGCTCTCCAGGTTTTCAAACACAGACCATTCCCAGCCATACCTGGATTGAATGGGGGGGGAGGGGGCTTCTGCATGCAAAACAGATTACCTACTACTCAAGGGGCCTTGGCTATTTTAAATCCAGGTAACCCAGTTTAATTGATTTGTGAACCATAACCACATTACCTGAATGAGAAATAGGTAACCTGTGTTTATTCACTTTTCCAACACTTTTGGTTGTGTTATGTTCTGAAATAAGGGATCCCATGTTCCTGCTGCATAAATATTTATGTGGTTGTGTTCAATGTGTGATTGTAACAGCCCTGGCCAAGAGACATTTTGTTCTCCTTGGCTGACATCACACTTCCAGATGTCAAACAGATGCCATGGAAGAACTATGTCCATGTGCAAACTCCACTCATGACAACGAGCGGAGTAACATTGAACAAGGGGAATTATTTATTTTATTTATTTTTCACATTTTTATACCACCCTTCCTCCAAGGAGCTCAGAGTGGTGTACATCTTTCTTCCCCTCCTTTTTGTCCTCACAACAACCCTGTGAGGTAGGTGGGGCTGAGAGATAGTGACTGGCCCAAGGTCACCCAGGAAGCTTCGTGGCTGAGCGGGGATTTGAACTTGGATCTTCCAGGTCTAAGTCCGACTCCCAAACCACTACACCATCCTGCCCCTGAATGGTTAACCTGATCAGATGAGATCAGATGGTTAGCCTGAATGTGTGCAAACAATAATGCCCAGGCATTGCAGACACATGCTATATACATACACACATACATAAAAGTGTCATTTATTTAAGATACCATCTAGCCAAGAAATTGGATTTTTCTTTATAAAAACCCCAAACAATAATGTCAAAAGGCTATACAATATCTCATCCTGTTGACAGAGCAGATACCATTACTCTTTAGATGGAAGTATTCTTCATGGCTGTAGGTATAGCTAGGTCAGAAAAGATTCCTTTGAATAAAATCAAATCACTGCAGACGGCCTAATGGTTATGACAGCCACAGTTGAAAAACTCTAGCGCGGAGAAAATACCAAATGGTGATCTTTTAAATTAATCCCTCCCAATTGGGATATAAAGGTTCTTAATGTGGACATTTCCTCAGCTGAGGGAATATCCTTGAATATTCTTGATTTCTCTTGGCTGTTGCTCCACTAACTCGACTGATGAGCTTGTTGAAATCTCTGTGCCAGTTTATCATCATGAAGACCTTCTTCAAGGTATCATTCGCACAGGATCTGTGAGTTTGTTTGCACAAAATTGTGGATTTTAAGGGACTTTGCTTGCAGAGGTTACATCTAGCCTGATCATAAACCACATTTCCCCATTCCCAGAAATGGCCTGTAAAGGCTTCCATCTTATTATAAAAGTATATAAAAGTAACAGTTTTATGGGAACACAAAGACTAGCACATTTATTGTAGTATATAAGCTTTTGTGATTACAGTCCACTTCATAAGATGCATGGTGGTCTCCAGCTTTGGCAGGTATAAATGTACACACACGCATACAGATCAGATACACACATGCGTAGACACATGGGTATAAGAGAAAAAGAAAAAAAGTAAACAACGGGGTCAGAAATCACCACATTTTACAGAATTAAGCCCTATGGGAAGACACAGCATCCAAGCTCGTGTTAAGTGAGAACATCAGGAACGTGTGTTTTTTTCCACAGTATTTGCCAATTACAAAAAAAAAACCCAAGAGAGAAGACAAAACAAAACAAAAAAGCTAAAGCAGAAGACCGAGGAAAGAGAGAAACAAAGGAAATCCACATTTTTGTAAAGACTCATGCTTCGCTCACATGTGATTTTAAACTAGGATGTGTGAAAAGAATCTTATGGCCCAGTCCTATCCCCCCTCCCCACTGTTGGAACTTTACAGCCATCCCAAAAGGCCTTATGGAAGTGCACGGAAGCTGCGTGCTTCCATCCTGCAGCTGCCAGAGAGGCTGCAGAGGCCTCATGCACAGCAGTGGGGTCAGGAGCAGCCACTGCAGATGGTGAGTCTGTGGTGGGGGTGGACAGGGAGGGGGTGGGCTGGGGCATAACTAGGCAGGTAGGGTAAGGCGAGGAATGGGAGCAGGGGACGGCAGGAGGGGGTGGATCTGGCAACAATGGAGGGGGGCGGACAGCCTGTAGGAGGTAAGTAAAAACATTTTATACTAACCTCCTGGTAAGGGCGGGGAGGTTGGAAAAGGAGGAGATAAGATCCAGCCTGCACCATTGTTGCCTGATCCACCGCTTCCATCTGCTCCTTGCTGCTTCCTCTCTCCTCCCAGCCCAGAAATGCCCTTGATCCACTCCCTCCCTGCCCCTCCCACTGCCTGCCCCCACCTCTTTCTGGCAGATGGCCTCTTTCTGGCAGATTCACCTCTTTCTGGCAGATGAAGGTCTTGCCTGCGCCGGCGTCCTCTTTGTGCTTGTTGGCAGCATCAGCGAGCAGCACGACAACATTGAGTGACGTGTGTCAGGATCCAGGCACCTTCCACTTGGATCCTGGTGCTTCTGCCGGAGGAATGCACATTGATAGGATTGGACTGACAGTTACGTACATACAGAGAACAACGAAGAAAGCCACCATTCCACCTTCCTTTAATCTATTTGTGAACAAAAGCAAAGCTAACTGGTGTGTACATGCATGCAGTGTGGTGCGGTGAATGATGGATTTTGCCTTCAGCCAACATGTTACCAAGTGTAGAGTCAGACAACCAAAACCACACAAAAGCTACTAAAAAGATCGTTCTCTGTGTCTGCAGCCACATGAGGAGGAAGTCATTGGTGCTCCCTGACCACACAGTTAAGCCCAGAATTCTGCCCCTGTGCTTCACAAATACTGCAATGAGCAGCAATGCTGCTAATGGGGAAAAAAAAAACCTTTGTAGTTACAGACACCGCCTGGTACACTTTTAAGCAGCTACCACATTTATTTAAAAGATTTATACTCCACCCTTCCCCTAGTCAATAACAGGGTGGCCAGGTCAGCTTACAATAGTCATTAATATACAATGAAAAGTAAAAAAAGCAATAACAACATCATGCAATATCATTAAAATGCAGAAAATGCAGCAGCAGTATCCAAAGACCAAGCAGTATCCAAAGCAAAACTAAGCTATGATGAAGGAAAAACCCCTACCCCTTGTTGCTGCCATCCTGGCTTCAACTGGAGTGGCACCTGAAGGAGGGCCCCCTTGGATAACCTCAGGGGCACTGTTCCCTGTAAGCTGTGCAGCCGTTTGGCTGTGCAACCCCACAGCTCCAAGCCCAGTTCCACATACCATAGAGCTGTGCTACCCAGAAGTTCAGTGATGATGCATGACATCATCGCCGAGTATCTGGAGACAGCGTTGAGGCGCAGTTGCGATGCTGTACAGCAAAATAAGGGGTCTTTGCACCGGTGTGGACCTCTTACAGGGAACATTGCTCAGGGGACAACAAGCTGGTTCATATGGGAGAAGATGATTCCTCAGATAGCTCAGTCCCAAGCCATAAAGGTGAAAACCAGCACCTTGAATTGTGCCTGGAAATGAACTGGCAGCCAATGCAGTTGCTGCTGCTGCTGCTGCTGCTGCAGCAGCAGCAGCAGCAGCAGCCTAACAGAGTCAAATCACCAAGCTCCCAGGACCACACAGGCATCGTGTTCTGCACTAATTGCAACTTCCAGACAGTCTTTCAGGGCAGCCTCAGCCAGCCTCACACAGACTGTTACAATAGTCAAGCCTTGATGGCATGGACCACTGTGGTCAAGTCTGACCCACTCAAGTATGGACACATGGCTGGCTCTCAGTAGTTTTAATCCCCTTACTCTCTCATCCTCACCTGTCTTACTTATTTAAAAAAGTGTATTTCCCACTTTTCTAAAAGAAATCAAGGCAGTATAAGGTGGCTATGCCAATTAATGGTAATGGAAGAACATAAAATAATTTATTGTTGACAGAATTATCATCCATGAATATGTCTAATCTTCTTTTAAAGTCATCTAAGCCAGTCATCATCACAACACCTTGCGACAGTGAATTCCAAGGGCTGATCATGAGTCCCATGAAGAAAAACCTTTTCCCTGTCCTGAACACAGTGCCAATTAATTTCACAGGTGTCTCCAGGTTCTCATATTCTCATTCTCTCTGTCCCCTTTCTTCACACCATTCATCATTTCATAAACCTCGCCTGATCATATCTTCCCTTTCGCTGTCCTCTTCTTCCTAGGAACTGTCCTGCTATTACTCCCCAGCAACGTGGAGGCAGATGACATTATAATATAGGTGATTTCTCCTCTTCCATGCTTCCTTTGCTTTTGCAAATATTTAATGTGCACTATTAAATAATATAAATAGTATATAATTAAATAAATATTATTATATAAATTAATATATTTCAAATATAAGGAATTATTGAAGAGAAGGTAAATAATACCTTCTAGGTATACGTTCCAGTTTAATAACTTCTAGGGTTCAAGAAGCAAAGGAGGCACAGATTCCTCCAAAGGCGGAGAGAGGGGCAGATCGGCCTGAGAGGAGGGTGGGATCAGCGTCCTCGTCTCAGACGCCATATCCTATCCACCCTCCCAGCTCCAAGGGATTTCTTAGTTCTGCACCGCTGAATTAGGTGCATGGATCCAAGGAACCCCATTGCAGGGGATGGGGCTTTACCTGGGGTAGGACATTTGTCCTCTTACCCCGAGGAGACCTCCAGCCTGCTGTGGCGTGGGGCTCCTATGCCCTATGGCAGTGTTTCCCAAACTTTTTCGACCTGTGGCTCCCTTGTACATTGGTGACCATTGGCCATGACTCCCCATGACATTATGTTGATGCCTGCCAATTGGCATTGCACTGTTTTCTAAGAGGATTCCATGGCACTCCGTGGCTTCCCTGGCTGGTATCCGTGGCTCCCCTGGGAGCCGCACCTCCCAGTTTGGGAACCACTGCCCTATGGTGTCCAGATAAGATTGGGCTGCCCGTGAACGAACGAAGGGACCTGTGTACCTCAAGGAATGCTTGCTCCCTAATCAACCTGCCCATGCGCTAAAATTGTATCCAGCTGCTCCTTTTTGGTGTGGCAGACGGTAACCAGAGTAGATGGCCTTTTCAGTTGTGCTGCCCTGTTTATGGAGCTCATCTCCCCCAGAGAGGGCTGCCTGCCTGATTATCCTTTTAGCACCAGGTGAAGACTTGTTTATTCATCCAGGCCATTTCAGCATTTTAGTTTTTAGCTGCCAATTTCAATTGCAGTAATTGTAAAGTTTGTAATGTTTTTAATTGTAAATCACCCTGGAAATTTTTATGTGGACGGTAGTCTATAAATGCTTAAATACATAAGGAAAAATATAAAGGAAAATGTACTAGAGACAAATGAACTGGCCTATTGTTAGACAGAAAAAGAAAAAAATGGTGGAAAAAGGAACAGAAGATCGAACTTAGTGAAAAATTATTTTCCTTTACAGAAGTGAGGTTATGTTTTTACATACCTGAGAAAATATGATACCTAATGTTTTCTTTAAGTTTAGGTCACACTAAAAAAATGAAATGAAGGAGGAGAGGGATTTGGCAAAGAAGAGAGGGGCTGAAAGAGTTGTTAAGGTCTCAGCCACCCTGTTCGAAAAACGTGATTGTTGATGAGGATGAGTTAACATAGCAGCCCCTGAGAAACGTCCTCCTCTCTCCCTCCCAAGTGTGTGGAAGTGGACGGAGGCGGTCTGCTGCTGCTGCTACTCCTGCTCTGTTTCAGTGAAGCGCCCCCCGTCTCCAGTGGCTGTTGTTGTTTCAGTTTGGGCTGGACAGAGCAGAGCTGAAGTTATCCTGACATTTCTGGGAGGAGATCCAAAAACCCGTGGGGGGGGGGGGAGGAGGAAAAAGGGGTTAGGGAGGGGAGGGACGGAAGATCAGGAAGGCAAAGCAAGGTGAGGAGAACGCTTTTCTTTCCTCAGGATCACATTTTGTGTGAGAGGGTTTGACTTCTGCCAGCCTGGAAAATGTATTAGCCTGGATGCTTTGGCTCTCTGGAGACAAAGGAGCTCCACTCCTCCTCCACTGAGGAGGACGGGACTGATGGGGAGGATCGGCGAACTTTGAAAAGAGACGGACGGAGAGCGCTGAGCGCCCGCAGCAGCAGCCTCTGCTCGGACTTCTCCAAGAAATGTGCCTCTCTCTGGCTGCTCCTCCTGGAAGAAGGCAGAGCTGCGGCTAGATGGGGAGAAGCAGCAAAGCAGGTCCTTTAGGAAAGTCCCTTTCAGTGTACTACCCGGCGTGGTGGTGAAGAGGGTGAAAGGGGGGCGGGGAAGGAGCCATAGTGACTGACCGGGCGCTCCCTGGAGTCTGTTTCGGAGCAGAACTGCCGAGCTGCTTGCAGCGGACCTACATGGCCAAGGTCTCCGCCTGAAGGCAGGAAAACACTTCTGGAAGAAGGGCAGCTTTGCTGGGAGGGGGTAAGTGTTGCCACTGACTGTGGTAAGGCACGAACTGCACTTCAGTGTGTGTGTGTGTGTGTGTGTGTGTGTGTGTGAGAGAGAGAGAGAGAGAGAGAGAGAGATGCGTGTGATGCTTGCTTGCTGATGCAGACTGCGTAGCGCTTCTTGACTTTTCTGGATCAGCAGATCTCAGTTGCCCGCGGATCACGATCTCGGGTGTGCGCGTCCTGAGACGAGATTTCCACACTCACCCCCACCCACCCACGCGATATTGCATGAAATAATCCGTCCCCTTCCCCTATATGGCTAGACGTGTTTGTTTTTGTTGATAACGGAATAAACACAAAACACCATAATATGGCAAGCTAAACAAAACACCATAATACGTGTTTTTAAAAGCATTGAAGACTGCAGTGGAATGATATTAAACAAACCTGATATTGATGATGCTTAAGAATTCGCACCTGTGAATAAAAACACAAAACACCACATTTCATTTTAATTCAACACATTTTCAAAAGAATAACACCATTTTCAAACATCTCTACCTATAGGCAATAGTAGCCAACCCTAGGCAGCCTCTCTTGTCCTTAGTGCTGCTGCTGCTCTGGTATCTGCCTATATTCTAGTTGGATTTCATCTTAAGAAACAAGTGAGGCACATTTCCGGGGCGGAATCAGGTGAAACCTGTAGAAATGTTGAAGGAAGTTGAAAGCATTTTGCCATCAGCCTTATCTTATGCATGTCTACTCAGATGTAAGTCCCATTATAGTCAATAGGGCTTACTCCCAGGTAAGCATGGATGGGGTTGTAGCCTAAGTTTACAGCACAGTCTTGTGCAGGATACGGTGGCCGGCCTAAAGGGCCGTCCGCCATATCCTATCGAGTTCCCAGGTTGCCCCGACAACTCAGGAGAAGGGGACAATTGTCCCCTTCCCCCAGTGTCAGCGGCGGTAGGCCCAATGGGCCTACTCACATGTGCATGAGCTTTAGAGCTTGCGCACAGTAATGCCGACATGGCCGGCGTATCTGGGGCCTTGAGGGAGCGTTGGATAACGGGGATCTCGGCCACCAGTATCCCCGCCCCCTCCAGGCCACGGGCGGCCAATGGCCGTCCTCCCTCGCCACCCGGTCTACCCTCCCCCAACCCCTGCCCTGACTGGTGTAGGGCTGGCACTGGGCCGGGGAGACGGTGGAGCTAGCAGCGCCGGCCGCAGCACCGGCGCTCCTTGCTCACCAGGTGTCGCGTAAGTGCCTTACGGCACTTTTGCGAAACTCTACGCCGGGGCGGCGCAGCCATTACACAGGATTGTGCCGTTGCTCAAGTTTATTTTATGGTAGCGGCAGGATGCGGGTGTTGCACATATAGACCATAGATGAATATCTGGTATTGTCATTAATGCACTAACCCCTCCCTGTTTTTTTTTAAAGTCAATCTCACAATGAACTGGACACCAGTTGTGAGCTTAACTGTGTTGTGGGCAACATGGTTAGTGTGTGGCTCTGAAAAGTCACTGAGACAAGCAGAACGAGGGAGCCATGGAGTCAGAAAAATGCCGTTGGCCTACAGGGGCAGCAGCAGGTCATCCTCACAGCTGAAGAGAGCTGAGGTGTCTCACAGACTTTTAAACCCGTCTGGAAGGTTTCGTCCACGCCCCCTTGTCAAAAGGGATTCTTTGGAGCCAAAACAATCACATGCAGCCCCACTGGAAGACGAGGCTCGTGCTCAGGTGATGAATGGCGGGACCAGAGTACGGCGGACACAGAGACGTCAGCCGGAAATGATAAAGGATGAGGGTACATCCACCGTGTATCGATCACGCACAGTACGCTTCCCATCTGGGTCCAGTTCTCCCAATATTCTGGCTAGCTTTGCTGGAAAGAACAGAGTCTGGATCATCTCTGCTCCTCATGCCTCTGATGGTTACTATCGACTTATGATGAGCCTGCTGAAGAACGACGTTTATTGTGAACTGGCTGAGAGGCACGTCCAGCAGATTATCTTGTTCCACGAGGAACGTGAAGAGGGAGGGAAAATCAGGAAGATAACCACTGAAGGGAAAATCTTAGAGCAGCCTCTAGATCCCAGCCTGATTCCCAAGCTCATGACCTTTCTGAAGCTAGAGAAGGGGAAATTTGGCATGGTGCTGCTGAAGAAGACATTGCAGGTAGAGGAAAGATACCCCTACCCAGTCAGGTTGGAGGCTCTGTACGAAGTAATTGACCAGAGCCCCATCAGGAAAATTGAGAAGATCAGGCAAAAGGGCTTCATCCAGAAATGCAAAGCAGCTGGAGTAGAGGGCCAAGTGGTTGAAGAAGGCAACAATGGCGGGAGCAGCACCAGAGCAACTCCAAGTGGTGGGCATGTCCAGTCATCGCCCAGGAAAGAAGAAACCCGGAAAAGCAGCGTTCAGCCAACAAGGGTTAAAACTGTGAAGAAAATTTCAACAACCACAATACCACCTCCTCCTCCCCCTACAACTAGAACCACTACTTTCCCGCCTACAACCACAACTCCCAGGCCAGTCACCAGAATCCCAACAGTAGCAAGCAGGCCTACAACCACCACCACGACTGTTCCTACCACACAAAGACCTTGGACCACAAAGTCACACACGTCGCCTCCCACAGCACCTGAGGCAACTGCCGCTCGGGCAACAGAGGGTTTCTACTCCCCTGCATGGAAGGAGAACCGCAGAGAAAAACATCCAAGCCACCCACACAAACAAACAACCGCGACTAGGAGGCCTAGCAAAGCTGTTCATTATGACACTTTCACAGAGATCCCAACTGCCACCTCGGAGCCCTACACAAGGGCAGGTAGATACAGAGACAACCGCACGGACAGGAAGGACTATAACAGCAGGGATCCCAGCGTCACAGCTGGCCAACACAAACCTGCTAAAGCCAAACCACCTAAAAAGAAAGCCCAGGACAAAATATTGAGCAATGAATATGAGGATAAATACGACTTGGGGCAGCCTGCCGTGACGCGTTTAGGGGAAGATGTTCCAGTGGGAAATGTCCCGCTGAAGAAAGGGAAAGACCCAAAGAAACATGACCGTTTCGATAAACCTGAAAAGAAGAAGAAAGAAAGATCAGAGAAGAAAAGCGAGAAGCAGGCCAAAAAGGACAAAGCTGACAAGAAAAGTAAGCAAGAAAAAGAGCGCGGCAAAAAGAAGAAAGGCAGCAAAACCGATCACGACGGAATCTCCAAATCCAACGCCAAGTCTTTCTCGCAAACCTCCAGGAAATCCGTGACAAATCTTTTGGATTTCTTTGAAGGCAAAAGGCGACTCCTGGTAAGTAAGTAAATGTTCGCCATCGTCTGTCACTTCACTTTGGTTCACATGTTAGCCTTTTAACTGAGCCCCATACAGCGCAATCCGACTTAACTTTTGTGCCATTTTAACCAGTGGCGCAGCGAGAACAGGAGGCCCCAGAACAGAAAGGGGATTCAAATCCCCTTTGAATTCCTCTTTTTGAGGGGAATCTTTTGAATCCCTTTTCCGTTCTGGGGCCTCCCGTTCTCGCTGCGCCACTGGTTAAAATGGCACAAACGAAACGTTAAGTTGGATTGCGCTAATAGTTTCAGAACTCCCTCTCTAACTGCACCAGCCCCCCCCCCCCCAAGGCAACCATTGTGTGATTCTGGCTTCTAGCTACTCCTGGTTCTGTCTTTATACCATTTTCTTTCTTGAAAATATTTGGCTTATTATCTGTTAGCATCTGTTTTCCCCTCAGAGCTCTCAGGGGAAAGCAGATGCCACCAGAGCAAACATATTTGTGTTGGGGGGGGGGAGTGGAGGTACGAGCTGCATGTCATTGTGATGGGCTTGTACACCTTAAAAGCAGCACAGCCTGGCTTTGCCTCTCCCAGGATAAAGATTGTATAACAGCACGTATCTTAGCGTGCGCTTTGTTGAAATCATTTTACAAAAGACACAAGGCAATATACTCAGACGTTTCCCTTGGCAAATGGGATTCATCTTAAAGGCATGTTGTGACAATTCAAGCCCTCTTCAGGGGTTACATTTTCCTGTGCAGCGTAATCTCCATGTAGGAAAAAGTGCCCGCATTGTACCCCCCCCCCCTTAACAGTAGAATGAATAGTTATTTTTTTGCCCCAAGGGACACAGGTCAGGAAGCCATGCAATGGTGTGTGGCCCATACTCTTTGTAAAAGGAAAGGAATTCCTTCTTCATTTTCATGAAGCACAATCTTATGCATGTACATGATTACTCAGAAGTAAGTCCTCTCACTGCCCTATGAGTACAAGGGAGCCCCAGCAATGAAGCTACAAGACATCAAGGTAAACAGGAAGCAACCAGGCAAATTAAGCATCTGTTCAAGGAGGAGGTAAATATTAGCATTTGTTCATTTAACTATTTCATTAATCGGCTAAGAGCCCAACCCTATCCTTCCCCTTCCTGCTGGTGCAGACATGCCAAAAATGGGTGCACTGTATCCAGCAGGAGGGGGGCGGATCGGGAACACCTCTGTAAGACCTGCAATGGGTCTCCTCAGACCTGTACTAGCCAGTGGCGTAGGAATGGGGGCGGGAGGAGGTCCGACCCCAGGCGGCTCGTGGGGTGGTGCACAAGCCACCACATTGGCTGCAGGGCGGCTTCGGAAAAAAGGGCCTTTTTTGGTGTGGCGGGGGGAAGGAGTTGCCCCGCCCGCCTGCCCGCCCGCCCGCCTGCCCGTCCAGGCCCCTAGCTCCCTTTTCCTGGTGAAAAAATGCAGGGGGGGGGGTTTGCCAGAAAAGATGCCAGAGGAGCGGGACTTGTGACATCACGTGGGGACGGGGCTTGTGACATCACAGGATGTCACGGGCTACCGCCCCCCGCAGAAGCTAGCTACACAACTGGTACTAGCGATTTTGCTAGTGCAAGTTTTAGGAGAAAAAGGGGACAGGGAGGCTGCAAAAATGAGGGATAGGACCCGGCACGTGCCTTTGCCGCCGTATCCATCCCCTCTTGCCCCCGTCACACCCCTCTCAGCCCCCTGTCCACTCTCCCCAGCCCCCTCCTGCCTCTCCTTCTGACTTACCTGTTCCAGTGGGTGGCAAGAGAGCCAACGGCGCAGGCAGAAAGGCGCCAGCCTTCCCGCTGGTGTCCCAGCAGCATGCTACTCAGTGTGCTGCTGGAAAGCGTTTTCCGGTGCTTTTTCAGCAGTGGCCAGCAGCGGAACGCGTGTTCCGCGGCCAGCCGAAGCCCATAGGATTGGGCAGTGTCTTGGTTTCAACCAGGGCACAGCAAAGAAAGGCAGGAGCTGAACCCTAGAGAGTTAATACTGTAGCAACATACAGCTTTTCAGCTCTGCTGTAGCAGCTAAGGAAGGATTGGTGAGCTGCAGGTCAGCTCAACTAGACACCCAGACTAATTCCAAACTTGAAGAGGGGAAAGTTAGTATATAGATATAAATTGAGCAGGGTCACAGTGCAGACCTAGCTACAGGAAAGTCTGTTTATAAAGCACCCTGGCAAGAAAGCACTGAGGTAAAGGGGAAGTTAAGTATCTGTGCAAGGTGAGCATCAGAGTGGTGAAGGCAGAACCCTAACGTCCTCTGTTCTCAAAATAAAGTACAGAAATAAAATACAAAGTAAGACTTTGCTTTCCAAGTAAACAAGCCCTAAAAAAAAACTAAACAAACAAGCAAACGGCTAGTTATGAAGGTAGAAAGCCAGCAGGGTACTTTCCAGTGTATTGCATAAAGTGCAAAATGTATGATGATGCGTGCTGGGCATTTGTGGGTGTGTGCTTCTGCTCTTTGGCAGCAGCACTGGAATTCATCATCCTGGGTTGATTAACAGGTATTGTAGCCAATGAGAGCCATGCATTCTGCCCATTCTCGCTCTCGCACCCTCTCCTTGCTTGCTCTTCAGAGAGAGTGAGTAAGAAGAGGAGGGGCGGAGGCCGGGTGGAGCAAGCAGGTGCAGGGTGACACTGCTAATTCACTGCCTCCCCCAGACTGCTACTCGAAGTGGGCAATTCAGTCCACCTCAGGAGTGGGCCGTCCTGAGAGAGACGTATGCAGATGAGACCTTCAGGGATATGATGACAGAGGCATCTCACTTCTGAACTGACAGCTGGGCTGCTGTTACAGAGAATGAGACCCTCATGAAAAGAGGACGTCATTCTGAGGAAGAGGGAAATGATCCTTTGGAAGGGACGGATCTATTCCTTGGATAATGCATCCATATCTTCTTGTGCTGAGAAGAGTCCTCCAGGGGTGGGGGTGGTTTGATCATTAGCAACATAGAGAGATGGGTTTGTGACAGGCATGTAGAGCACATGGTGACTTGCCTGCCTGGTGCAAAGTTTGCGGACATCATAGTAGGCAGTGCTGGGGAGGATACAGCCGCTGTGGTACACATTGGCCCCAGTGCTTTGATCATTTTGGTTGCCCTCTTTTGCATCCTTCTTGAGGTGTGGCAACCAGAACTGTGTAATCCAATGTGGCCACACCATACAGTTGTATGTGGACATTATGATATTAGCAATCTTATTCTCAATCTCTTTCCAAGTATCCACCAGAACCCCAAGGTCTTTCAGGGTTTGTTGCCAACAGCTCAGACCCCATCAGTGTACAGTAATACCTCCAATAATGCCATTCCTTTTAGTGCTGTTTTGCTACAGCATTCATCATCCTGGGTTGATTGACAGGTATTGTAGCCAATGGGAGTCATGCATTCTGCCCATTCATTGCCAGGATCTCTGGCACTAATGGAGCTCTCTCTCTCTCTCTCTCTCTCTCTCTCTCTCTCTCTCTCTCTCTCTCTCTCTCTCTCTGTGAGGTGATTAAGGGGGGCGTGATTGAGTCTTCTGAAATTATGCATGATATTTCTCCCTCTCTTACAATACTAGAACTAGACAGGTGTCACCCAATGAAAGGAGGTACTACTTCATGCAATGCATGTCTGTGTAATTGCCGCAAGATGTAGTGATGGCCACTAGCTTGGATGGTTTTAAAAAGATTGGACACGTTCATTGAGGATAGGTTTATCTCGGACACAGCTGGTGGGTCCTATAGGAAATGGGATGCTGAGCTTTTCATATGTTCACTGTTTTCAGTGGGACTTATTCCTTGGAAAATGTGCATAGGCTGAGACCCTATATTCTCTTACATGGGAGAAAGTTCCATTGAAACTGGGAGTTGTCTGAGTAACCATGCATGGGCTTGTTCTGCTAGCTCCGCAAGCTCCGTTACAGAGTTCACGCATGCGCATAGCAAACAGCCATCACGCATGCGTGAACTCTGTGAACTCTGTGAAGTTCATGCATGCGTGATGGCTGTTTGCTATGCGCATGCGTGAACTCTGTAACGGAGCTTGCGGAGCTTGCAGAGTTCGCGCTAGGGGCGGCAGCAGAGGAGCCCTGAAGAGATCGTCGGAGGAGATCGTCGCTGGAGGCCCTAGATACACAAGATAAGTAAAGCAAAGCAAACATATACACCTAGAAGCCCCGTTACCCCTAAAAAACCTTTTAAAAAAGCGGAAAAAAAACGGAAAAAAGCAAAAACAAAAACGAAACCTAGGATGTCTCCTGCCCCCCCAGAGGCCCTCCGCCCCTTGCGCCCTGGGGCCCACCGCCCCAGGGCACCACATCAGGGCACGGCCCTGCTGCTAGTCTGATTTTCCTATTGCCTCCCTGCATACTGGCCTCTGCTTCCTAGTCTGAAGGAGGAGATCAGTAGTGTAGACAGGTGGGGGGGGGAGGGTTGCTCGCGAGAAGGAGCCGCGGCTGCAGTTTTTTGCTCCACAGCTGCTTTTTTACAGCCAGAGTGGCTGTGTTTGGGAGCATTTTTGTGCCGTTTCCCCCCCCCCCCCGCCCCGGGTCCTAGAAGTCTTGAAATGAAGCCTTCCCAGAGTGCAGGGGGTGGGGTGATGAAGCAAAATACGCCGTTGCCCCACCCCCCTGGGTGCACTAGCTACACCACTGGAGGTGGTTGCCAAGATCCTTTAGAGCAGAAGATTTTTGCAAGACCAGGCACAATGTCTGCAAACAAGAAAGAAGTAAAATGTTTATTGAATAGGTAGGTACACATACCTTTTATGACAAAAATTCTCACCTGACCTGCTCATGTCAGCCAATCAAGATGCTGCCAATCACAGGAGCAGGGGCCAATGAAAAAGTTGGCAATATCAATACTGAGACCAGCTCTGAAATCTGGATTCATTATTGGCTTTGAACGCCTGGCCTCTGCTTACTGTTTATTATGTCTGTGGTTTTGCTTCAGGCCCAACTAGTTTCAGGTTTAGTTACATTGCTTTTGTTTGCTATTCTGTGGTGGTGAAGGACAGACTGAAGCCTTGTGTGTGCTGCTATCCCATTGACTTTGTAGCCTGAATCTATGTTTAGACCCACAAATTCAGATCCCATTTAGCTTGAAACAGCTATAGCAATATGAAGCTGTATGGTGGGGTGTGATGCAACGGGAGTTTGGGATTTAGCTTATGGGACCAAAAATAGGTCTGAGACACAACCACTTCAAATGTTTATACTGTACCTCTGTGTGGCTAGTATGTAGCAGAAAAAGAGAACCAGACTTCTCACACTCTCTGATGTACAGTATTCAGGCACAATGAATTAGCCGTACATTGTTCTTGTAAGCATAACCCAACCTCTAGGTTTCTCCTCCCTCTTTTCCTTTGAATGAAAATAAATCCTGCTGCAGGCCTGTGTTAAGAGCTGTGCAAGGGAGTAGTTTATAACTCTGTTAAGCACCTGAATGGAGCCTGTATGAGTAATCCAACTTCAATAGCCAACACACTCAGCCTAGCCTAATTTGAGAGTAAAATGGATAACTGCCATGTAAATGCCCTGAGCTCCTTGGAGAGAGGGCAAGACACAAATTTGATAAATATAAAAGTGCTAAAGCACTTTTATTAGACTCATAGTCATAAATAGTGTATTGCTTTTTCCACTTGCCTGAGCACTTGGGAGTTGTGGGCTAGCCAATAGGGCCCACAGGCCAACAGGGTCGGTTTCCTTGTGAGGTGGGAGTACTGGAGACCAGGTATCTTTTTTTAATAAACTATTTGTTTACAGATGTATAGGTGGGAAACAAGCTGGCAATGCGAGTGTTCAAGCAACACCAGTCTAGCTGACCAGTATCTTGCTGATTCTGAGAGTCCAAAGCACCTTTGCCAGACCTTTTCCAGCAAAACCCAGACTCAGACGATGTTCTCTTCGCCCATATTCAAACTGCAGAACTGTTACTTTGGGGCGTATGACACACATTCCAGAAAATGATCATCACTACCAACCATCAAATGCCATTAATCAGGATCTTATTGTACAACCTGGCACTTGAGGGTGTACAAGGCAAAACAAACAAACAAAAACCTGGCAATTTTCCCTAACCGAACACAGTATTTTCTTATAGTAGCAATGAAATGGTAAAAGTGCTGCAGACAGCTAACAACTGTGCATTGTCTTCATGGCAAACATATTATGTAGGCCAAGCCTTGGTATACAGTCAAGAAGCTAATGTTGAAGTTCTGAGAAGAATATCTGGATTGTAGCCTTTCAAAGTTATTAGTATACCTAATTCCATTTACCTTCATAGTACAGTTATTGGTTTCGGTTGTGTTTAGCTATGCCTGACTGTCCTAGGGTACAACCCTCTGTGTTTTACTTCTGATATTAACGCAACTATTACGCAAACTATCTTGTTCTCTGTTATCTACTAGCTGATCACAACTCCCAAGGTTGACAACACCATGTATGTGCAACAGAGAGACGAGTATCTGGAGAGCTTTTGCAAAATGGCAACTAGAAAAATCTCTGTCATCACCATCTTTGGCACCATGAACAACAGCCACATGAAGATCGACCACTTCCAGCTAGGTTGATTCTTTTTTTAAAAAAACGTTTTTTTCTTTTGTTGCTTTTTTGGGAAATGGGGCCATACAACGAGGGTTACAAAATCTACTTGAATTCACTTTGTTGTGGTACCGTAGTTCCTTTGTATTTGCATAGCTGGCTCCAGTATTTCCCCTGTTTTTTCAAGGCAACATGGTCAGATATATACAGTAGCATTTTTCTGTACTAGTTAATCTCAGAAAGCAGAAAATGTGACTGGGTCAGGCCATTTATGAGGCCAACTAAGTCAGTCACCTCAGGCAACAGATTGGTGGGTGATGCCCGTATCCATCCACCTACTTACCTCCACTGCCGCTCCTCTTCTTCCCACTCCCTGGATTGAAAAGGAAGAGGTGGGTGACACTCTATTCCACCATTCTTCTCTCCTCCACACTTTCTCTTCTGCTCCATCCCCCTCTTCCTTTTCTAATCCAGGAAGTGGGAGGGTCAGAGACTGGCACATCACCAGGTGAGGGGGGCAGCATTTGGCATGCTGCCTCAGGTGCCAGGAGGTCTTGGGCTGGCCCTGGCTAAGTCAAAAGGAAATTTAGTTTGGGGTGAGAAACCTCTCCTACATCCATGGCAAGAAGCTTCCCCCACATTTGGCATTTGCCACTGTAGACCAGGGGTCGGCAACTTGCAGCAAGCAGAGGGGCCATGTCATCGCCAAACTTCCGGGTTGCCGAGCTCCCAGAAGCGGCTGTGTGGCGCTTGACTTGGAAGGCTTTGCCTCCCACGCAATTTGCTGTGTGCCAGACAGGGAACGGCAGAGCCACCTGCCCAGGCTCGTGGGGTCATTCTCTGTCTGGTGCATGGCAAATTGGGCGGGAGGCAAAGCCTCCCAAGCTGAGCTCCGTGAGGGCGGGATGACCTCGGGTGGCAGGCCGGATCCCTGCTGTCGACAAATGCGGAACACAGAAAAGGTAGAGTGGGGCTCCGTGTGCTCATCATGGGCTGGGGCTGACGGTAGCACAGTATATTCATGGGAAGCCCTTCTCATGTTTGCCGTCTGTGGGTTTGTGTGGTTATACTTACGTAATTTGTTTTTAGCTTATTCTGCAAACCTTTAGCTGCAGGCTGCTAGCTTCTAACACCTTTCCCTCCCACCCCGAAATGACTGGCAAGTGCTAAACAAAAAGCAACTTAGCCTTGTTTCTCACTTTCACAATAACCATATTATTTGGGGTGAATATTCAAATCAAGAGTGATCTGGTGTCTAGAACGTTGGATTTGGACTGTGGTTAACCCTTGTGGGTTCTGCGCAGCTTTAGACCTTCTGCTTTCTCACAGCCCAGAGGTAGCTTGTCTATTAGGCAAGTCTAGAGACCTCCTGATGCCTGAGGCTGCATGCCAAATGCTGCCCCCCTACCCAATGATGTGCCAGCCTCTGCTCTTCCCACTCTTCAATGTTTTAGAGCAGTACACTCCTCTCCCCTCCATATTTCCTGTTCCTCTGGGTCTCCCTCTTCCTTTTCTGATACAAGGAATAGAAGGAGGAGAAGGAGCAGTAGAGGCCAGAAGGTGAACAGAGAAGAGTGTCTCCCCACCAATCTTCTGCCTGAGGCCTCAGTTGACCTGATGGATGGGCCGGCCCTGGCCACCCCTCCCAATTGTGCCTCCCTCTGCCACTACCTTTGTTTCCTTGACATTGTTTCCTTGACTTCTCCAGAATCCTCCTGGGATCAGCAAGCTCTTCAGTTTGCTGCCGCTACCCTACAGTAGCTTACAATCCAGTAAGGTCTCTTGGGATTGCTAACCAGCCCAAACTTTACAAACCCAACCAGATCTTTACCTGCTTGGCTGAATACCCAATTTGGAGGATGCAAAGCTTGACATTGTTTTAGCTGAGCAATTTTTGTGGTTAATATATTGCATGTGTTGTCATAACAGTAACATTTCCATCCTTCCTCTGCTTGGCCCTGGTATTTCAGAATCAACACCCCCAATGAGAGAGAGAGAGAGAGAGAGAGAGAGAGAGAGAGAGAGAGAGAGAGAGAGAGAGAGAATTTCCTTGCTAGTTTCATACTCAGCAGCAGTGGAGGTCTAGAGTCATTTTTAAAAGTTGCAAACAACAGCCAAGCTATTCCCCCTCTTCAGCCCTCCACTATGTGGGGATGAGATATGCTACTAGAGCACTATCAGGGCTTGTGGACATTTTGCACTAAGTATAAAGGGGCAAAAGAGGAGCATGCCTTCACTGATCCTGGTGAATTGCCTCGTAGAAAAGAAATGGAATGAATGCAGGCAATAAGATAGAGGTGAGGGGTAAGAGGACCATATGGATGAGGTGGGGCCTGCAGAGTCTTGAACCTGAGAGTTAGAGCCATAAGGAGAAAGGGCGGTATTTTGGTTACATCAGTCAACTAAAGCTAGCCCTGTCTCAGCCTGTTTCCCGCTTTAAAAATGAAAATTAATCATAACCTGGAGCCAAAGTATCGCACAAGTAAGAGAGCTTATGTTCTTGAATGACAGCCTTTCAAGCTATAAGACCTGAAACTGCTTTTGAAACCAAGGAGTTTTTCAAAAGCTGTTCATAGTATAGCACAGGGGGTCTGCTGTTCAAACTCAAGAATCTCAGTGGACATGTTGAAAGTGGCCCTTTAAATTCTGACCAACCACACAGGTTTGTTGTAGTAGATGTAGGAAATGGATTGCAAAAGCTTTGTGCCTTAGGAAGACTAAATATTTGTTGGCTTTTTATATATATGTATACCAAAATTTAACAGCTCCTTTGGTAGAAAAAAGTGATTGTTAACTTTTAGAAACAAAGTAATACCGGTAATAAGTCTAGAGATGATACACAGATTTAGTAACTGCTTGCAAGGCCTGTTCAGTGCGACATTAATTCAGCTGTCGTTGAAACATTGGAAATGTTATAATTTAATTGTAGTACAACCTCATTTATCTGTCTAGATAATGCAAATATTCACATTGTCGGAAATTGTGCTATTTACATAAGATTACATGGTATGGTAGGGAAGAATTGAAAAAAGGAGAATTGAAGGTGTTTACCTGCCTTTGTTAAGAAAGAAAAAGGTGATTTGGGTTTGCTTGGCACTATCCTCATTTTCTTTCCCTTTAAGACAATGAGAAGCCGATGAAGGTTATAGAGGATGAAGATCTTGTGGACCAGCATCTCGTCAATGAGCTGAGGAGAGAATATGGAATGACATACAATGATTTCTTCATGGTGCTGACAGACACCGATATGAGGGCCAAGGTGGGGAGATGTATATTAGCACAAATACTGGAATAAGGAACTACACTGTGTATAAGAATGGAGATGGGAGCAGAAAAGAGGGTTACATATGAGTACAGTACAGTATATGTGAGGATTGCTCAGGACAGAGTGGACCAAAAAACTATGCTAATGCTTGAAGTAGCAGCAATTGGGAAGCCTGAGAAATATATACCATATTGGTCTGAGTATAAGACTCACTTTTTTCTCCTAATTTAAGTTTTTAAACTAGGGATGCGTCTTATAATCAGGCTGTTGCAATAATGCCAGTGATTTAATTAGAAATTTTTAATAGCACCAAACTTTAAGGGTGCGTCTTATAATCAGATGCGTCTTATACTCGGGACAATATGGTATATTGCAAGATAAGGGATTTCAGTGGAAGATAGTTGTATACAGGGAAGGTGCACTCTTAGTTTTACTTACATCACAGAACTATCCTACAAAATGGCCGAAGAAACTTGTGACATTATCTTCAGTATCATGACCACAACTTTATTTGTTACTGGTATCTTGCTTTTCTTCCATGATGGAACATGGACTGTGGGATTTTCAGGCAGTCTCTCATCCAGGCACTGACCACATCTAGATCTGCTTTGCATCAGCAATGTTGCTGCCGCACATGCTTTCAGATCATACCCTGGGGCAAACCGGTGCTTAACTGGGGTGAATAGAGAGAGCCAGTATAGTGTGGCAGTTGTGATAGATCAGGACCAGGGAGACTAGTCTTCAGCTAACCGCCTAGCCATGAACTGCATCATTACCTCAGGTAATGAGCCATTACCTCAGGCAAGTCACTTTCTCTCTAACTGGAGGATTGTTGTGAGAATAAAGTGGTGGGAGAAAGAGGCCCCAACCTTCATGGAGGAAGGATAAAAATGTAATAAAGTATGCATTACTGTTAAGTTGCAGTGGAAATGTGGATGTCAAGGGATTTATTTATAACTTAAACACCTTCTGAATACTTCTTTTTACAGCAATACTATGAAGTGCCCATAGCAATGAAATCCGTGTTTGATCTGATCGATACCTTCCAGTCACGTATCAAGGATATGGAAAAGCAGAAACGGGATGGCATTGTCTGCAAAGACGACAAGAAACAGTCCCTGGAAAACTTTTTATCCAGGTATTTCCTGGAGCTCCTTTTCATTTCACCGGATCATGGAAATTGGTTTAAAAGTTGGTATTCGTTGAGTATTCTGGCCCCAAAATTGCAACCATCTCAGTAGTTAATTCCTTTAAAAAAGAGGTGTCGGTGTTGCAAGAGGTGTCAGTGTTGACACTGTCTTGAAAGTAGACCCTCAGGCACAGAAATCCTGACCCCCATGTCTTAACATCCAAGGATGGTCCTGCCAGACTCTACTTTTCCCAGGTTTGGAGCATGTCCAAGGAGAGCCAGAGGACAATGTGTGTTAGAAAGAATAAGATTTATTGATACACAGAAGCAAGAGAGAGCTTATATACAGAAGATGCAATAGGTAAAGGTATACCTATAGAATAGGAATTGGGCAAACAAAAGCTTACAACAACATCCCTTCCGTTTTCTGGAGATTCCAGACATCAGCAAATGGGCTCAAGGGGGGGGGGGCCTGTGGGACTTGCACAATTCCTTGTCCATGGGTAAAATTCAAGGGGGCACTGGAATTTATATACCCACTCCCAGAGTAGCTACTAGAAGCAGCTAGGAACTGTTAAAAGCAGCCCTAAGGTAAGGAAACAAATGTTCCCTCACCTTGAAGAGGCCTCCATGACTGCCCCTGCACTACAAAATGCAGTGTGCGCCCTGTTGGCATGGCTACACTGGAACATTGGTTAGGATTGTACTGTAAATGTTTGACCCCGGCGGGCCAGGGTGGTGGGGGTGGGGGTGATTAGCTGGCCAGGCCAGGGAAGGTTTGTGTGCTCCACCGATATCCTAACCCCTGTCCCAAGCCTGGTTGGCCTCACATGGCCTCCCTGGATGTGCGCTAGCAAGATAGCAGGCACACATCTGAGGAGGCCCATTGGGGCCACTGGGGCTTACACCAGGGGAAAGGGACAAGTGTCCCTTTCCCCCTAGGTGTGCCCCAGCTCTGCCTGCGTGGCCACATCCTGCTTAGGATGCAGCAGCCGGCCGATGAGGGCATCTGGTGCATCCTACACAGGATTGCACTGTTAAGCTTGTAAAAGGAAGAACACGTAGTAGTTTGCCTCTAAAAAGGCAAGCAAACTGCTCTTAAACTTTTAAAAATGCTTTACAATGGACCCCCGTATCTGTGTTGAGACAAATTCACAGATACGGGATCCACGCAGGGGTCCACTGTATTCTTCCATCTAAAAAAACTCCCTGCCAGGGAAGAAAACTCTCTAATATTAAATTAGAGGCTTCTCCTCCCTAATACGCTTCTTCTGTACATGAAAATTACTACAATTCTGAGAACTATGATGAGAAGATAGCAAGCAAGAGGTCACGTGCACAGAGCAGCACAATTTGCTATTGTATAAAACTCAAGCAAAGTTACTGCTGCTCTAATTGAGGCATTCAACGGCTGCAGTAACAGTATGGTAAACACAGTCCTGCTCTTGGTGCGACTGTTGATTTCTTCTGAAACTTCATACAAAAAGGTTCCTCATATAGATACCTGGGCGGATGGGCCACTGATTGATCAAGGAATGGTGTTGTGCTAGGGCACCTTCCTGATGCAGAGATCCTTTTAAAATTTGCAGCACAGTTTTTACCGCTTGCGGGAAGGTAAACAGCGCTCCGTGTTCCAGCCGCATGCTACGCGCTGCGGCAAGGAGAGTCATGCCGGCCACATGACCACGGAGGTGTCTTCGGACAACGCTGGCTCTTCGGCTTTGAAATGGGGATGAGCACCACACCCTAGAGTCGGACACGACTGGACTTAATTGTCAGGGGTCACCTTTACCTTTTGCTCGTACTTCCTGCCATCAGACTAATCTTTACTAGACCATGAGGAAGAGTCATAATTGGGAAACAGATGTCCAACCAAGACAATAAGGACTCTGTGTTTCTGCAAAGGGAAAACTGCACAATGTTATTGGATTTTAGGTAACCCTAATAATTAAAATAAAGCCTAGAGTGAAGGGAACACAGAAATAGAAATATGTATAAGTGGAAATGTCTCCAAATATAATTTTATTTTCTCCAAAGAGAAAATAGTGGGATTATATGTAATGGAGAGACCTCCCTCATCTCTGAATGTTGGCAGTACTAATTTGTTTTCCATAATTACCTATCCCCTTGAATGAAACAGCAGGAAGCAGCAGCATCTCTCTGCCATTGCTCCTCTGAGCAGGGCAGTCAAAAGAATGATGTGGATTGTTCTTAATTTGTATGTAGAGTTCTAGCAAAGGGAACAGTGTTGAGAACAATCCAGACTTATGTAGGGCGAGGCTGCTAATTTGTCTCCAGTTTGAGAATCCCAGACTAAATGTTATCAAGGGCTACAGTGTTGTCTACTTTGACCACAAGCTCCCTTCCTGAGACGTAACTGTCTGTGCTTTGAGTGTTATTATTAACTAGTGTCTATTGAATCAGCTATCAGATTCGGGGGGGGGGGGGTAGGGAAAGGGCTGGAAAGTTCCTGTATTTTTCTCAACCCTACCGGCCTCACCCCATGCACCTACTTACCCTACTCAATTCCAAAGTGGAGAAGCTGCCCTTATCTCAGCCCTCCCCCTTGCAGTGTTCTGTAAGGCTGTTAATAGAGGCTAGTCAAGCGCCCTTCATTTTCATTTATGTATAATTATTACATTCATTTAAAAAGCTTGTGTCCCTTTTGTACATCAGTCACCCAAAGCAGCTCCCAAAGAAGTCTCTAAAAGAAAATCAGCATAATAATTTACAACAAAGAAAGGACAGCAAACACTAACCCGCAGAATCCAAAGCCAGAAGGTAGATAGCACCCAATACAAACAGCCCAAAAAACCTTCTTTAAAAACTAGGTCTTTACTTAGTGCCTGGACATCATACAATGTATGAACCAGGAGAACCTCCAAAGAAGGAGCATTCAACAAATGCAGGATTAAGCGATCGTACAAGCTCCATGGCAGGAGGGGGAGAACTCTGAATGAGGGTGCTGTTTTCCATGGAATATGTATTCTGGGCTCTGCATGCCCAAAGGTGCTTACCGATATTTTCCCCTTTAAACAGTAAAGTACAGGTCTCACTGGAAGACATGCAGTAGACAAAATGCAAATGTATCTGCCACATAAAATGTGAATCAGCCCCTCAGTTGGTCCTCAGTGAAAGCACTAAAAAGAGAAGGTTCTGGAAGATCAATACAGACAGGAGTGCTGAGGCACCAGCTGTAAGACAGCAACATCTGCTGTCATTTAAAAGATCATTTCCTGCTACAAAAATGCCCATGTAACTCTGTACATTCCTCTAAACCTAGTTAGACTAGGTGCTTCTATGGAAATAGAATATTGCTTTGCAAGTATAAAATAGTGCTTCATTGAGGCTTTCCAAGTTCATTGCTACATGCATCACCCCCACCCTGAAAAAAGCAACAG
Organism: Plestiodon gilberti rubricaudatus; assembly: GCA_026170595.1. Lineage (NCBI taxonomy): Eukaryota > Metazoa > Chordata > Lepidosauria > Squamata > Scincidae > Plestiodon > Plestiodon gilberti. The sequence continues at coordinate 199,338,010 of JANXHW010000003.1, read as the reverse complement.
AAGGTGGTCTCCAAAGAAAAGGGGGGGGGGAATGGGGACTGGAAAAAGTATATTTCATTCACATTAGGTCTGCTGGTCTAGAGAAACTTACACTTTTTAATAGCAAAACAGGATAGCCTGAAACCTCAAATGGTATTTTAAAGCATTTGTGTCATATTGCTTCCTCATGTTCGCATTTAGCCTGATCAACAACCCAGTTAAACTGAGAAACTTATATCCAACTTTATTCCCACTAGAACCAATGGCACTAAAATCAGTTTAAATGTTTTTCCTTCAAGCTAGTTGGACGTTGGATTGGACTGAATATTTTGCACAGTTCTGAGCTCTGTTATAGCAGCTGCATATGGCAATAAGTACAGATCAGACGATTAGAAATATTTAAAATAAATTCTGGACCCAGGCCAGACTATAATATGTTTAGGGAGTTCAGATCTAGGCCTCCAATGCTGAATTGTGCTTCTAAGTCTCTAAACATAGATATTATTTTCTAGCGAGAGCTGAATGGTGCCTTTGCTGATGGTTAACTTGCCAGATGTTCGTTCTTTTGGATCATCAGCAGATGAACTGCAGTGAGTGTACTTAGCTCCTTGAAGTAAGAAGTGGTTGTGGTTAAAAAAAAAAAAAGAGTTTTCATATTTCTAAGAGGAAACAGCAGCTAAATGGTACCTTCTTCTCTCCTTTGTAGCCCACCCACCTACCAGTATTCCTCAAACAGCGGTTGGTTTTCTCAGATTCCAAAGTGGGTTTGTCAAGTGAGTGGGGTTACAAAGGAGTGAAGCAGGGCTATCAGTTACAGACATGTAGGGGCAGCTTCTCCAAAAACCCTGTTTGCCTTCCCAACTTTCTCCCTCTTCCCCCCCCCCTTTATTCTCTTGTACTAAATGTCTCTAATATTCACTGTCAGCAGTCTAATGAGCTAAGGCTATAATTTAGTGGTAGAGTTCTGGATGCAGAAGGTCTCAGATTCAATCTCAAGGCAGGACTTGAAAAGACCCCATGTGAAATGGAGAGCCGCTGCCAGCCATTGTAAACAATATAGATGGATCATTGGTCTGACTCAGTTTGCAGCAGCTTCATGTGCTTCTCAAAGAAATAATGACTCATAAATGGGTACCAACACTTAATTTGGGGAAAACATGGTCTTTGCTTTCTTTTAATTCCAGATTCCGATGGAGGAGGAGGCTGTTGGTGATATCTGCTCCCAATGATGAAGACTGGGCCTACTCACAGCAGCTTGCTGCCCTCACAGGCCAAGCCTGTAATTTTGGTAATTAACGACACAATTCCTTTGCCTTCTAGCTATTAGGTACTGCTTAAGTAAAATTCCACTACATCAGAATGGGAAATCTCAAGCCTGTGGGCCAGATCTAGCCCTCTAATTGCCATACTCCTATAGTATACAGTAAAAGCATTGCCATTGCTCTCAGGGGACATGAACTAAGGGAGCAGACAGCCACTTACAGCAGGCACATGGAGACTGCTAAAAAAGCTTTGCATGCTCCATGCAAAGGCTGTATTGTATGCTACTACTTAGCAGTTGTGTCAAGTTCTTTGAGTGTGCAGTGCATTTCACATGTATTATCTTGATGTAATTCTTACAACAGTCCTGCATGGTAAGCATTATTATCCTATATTTCAGGTGGAGGGCAGGGGGCTGAAGGTGAGAGGGAATGACTTGCCCAGTGCATTCATGGCAGTGGCAAGCTTCAAACCAGGGACCTCCTGATTTGCAGTTCAGCTTCCTAGGGTCTAGGCAGACAAGCACTACACATTACACCAGTTCTCATGCCAGCAATAATGTGCAGTGTCATGATAACATGGAAACCACCTGTGTGATTGTACCAGTGCATACAGTAAGCAGCTTACAAACATTTTGACCCCCCATAAGAAGCGCTGCCATGCAGAACTGGTTTTCAACAGCTTCAATGTTCTCTGTTATCTATACCACTAACAGCGTAATCCGACTTAACTTTTGTGCCGGTTTAACCAGCGGTGCAGCGAGAACGGGAGGCCCCAGAACAGAAAAGGGATTCAAATCCCCTTTGAATTCCTCTTTTGGAGGGGATTTGAATCCCTTTTCTGTTCTGGGGCCTCCTGTTCTCACTGCGCCGCTGGTTACACAGGCAAAAAAGTTAAGTCGGATTGCACTGCCAGAAATACTAGCAAGTGAAAAAGACCAGACCATCCTTTTCCCCATTCAAGTCTTTGTGAATAGATTGAATCAAGTGGTGGATATCTAAGTGCCTTATCTTCAATCCTTGCAAAATAACAGTTTCCACCCTTTGCATACAATTTGATCCCATGCTGAATGGTCCACATAGCATATTCACTCACAGTCTAGAATGGTAATCTGACCCAAACCTCCTATGCAGAACTCCTAAAGAAATTGCCTATTGACCTTATGGAATTCAAGCCTTTTGAGTGTGTGTTTTTCTTTTGCATTGCCCTTTTGCTAGTGGAAACTTCTGCATTTGACTCCCGTATTCCTTTACAGGTCTGCGTCACATAACTATCCTCAAGCTGTTAGGCCTAGGGGATGAGATTGGCGGAGTGCTCGAATTGTATCCAATCAATGGTGAGAAATGATTTCCAGTTTTTAATTGCTAATCATGGAAGATACTTGTGTATGACACTTTCTTTATTAAGGTGTGTTCCTGAAAGATGTATCACCTTTTTTTTTTTAAAGTGGCATGAACACTTATTTTATATATCTGGTGCTTTTCTACCCCCAAAGAGACCCCCAAAGCAGTTTCTATTCTGAAACAGTAGGCCCTAGCTGGTCTTTAGCTATGACCATAGAACATGCACAATAGCTGCACATGTGGCCACATTCATGGAGCAAAACATAGCAGCAGCCACATTTGAGGAATGGTATTCTAAGGGACTGTCCACCATGGTCCTGATTTGATGCCTGAGTTGAAATAAAAAGCAGAAATAAAAAACAAGCAGAAATATGAGGAGCATTACCTAACCAGGTACGACATGGTAAGTGAGATTGCACATGCCCCACTGCTTCCCCTTTGTGGCCTGAATGATCCATGCACAGTCCAGAATTCTCTGCATTCGAGAGCTATTTCAGATGGAGGAAAAACGTCAAGTGCATGAACCAAGATTGACACATGGACAAGCAGAGGATCTATGTTGGCCATACACTGGTGGCTGCATCTCACAAAGTCCCAGTTACATGTTTTAATTCAGATACTCTTGCTAGAACACCAGTGATTCCAAAAGGTGCAGGGTGGCCTTAGTACACCTCCTCAGACTTACTCTTGTATGCTCTTGTATTAGTACTTTCTGGTCTTTTAAACCTCCTCCATTTATCCTGAAGGTATTCCCCTCACTTAAGACATAACGTTATAAATCATATCCTGTAGTTCCCCTTTGATTCACATGGTAAGGGACAACATTGATCAATATCTCCTTACCACTAGGAGTAATATAGTACACTTCAAAAATGATTTACCTGTGTACGTTAATGCTGACAGCCTTCCTGATTTTCCCTTCCCAGGAAGTTCCACTGTGGACAGAGAAGATCTCCCTGCTCATTTGGTGAAAGACATCCGCAATTATTTCCAGATCAGCCCTGAATATTTCTCCATGCTTCTGGTTGGAAAAGACGGAAACGTCAAATCCTGGTACCCTTCTCCGATGTGGTCCATGGTGATAGTCTATGATTTAATTGACTCTATGCAACTTCGACGACAGGAGATGGCCATTCAGCAGTCACTTGGCATGCGATGTCCTGAAGATGAATATGCAGGCTATGGATACCATGGTTATCACCAAGAGTATCACCAGGAAGGTTATCAAGATGACTACCGTCACCATGAAGGCTACCACCATGGATACCCTTACTGAAAGCTAGCAACTTAATCTTTGACTGCACCCTGCTTGCATCATAACAGCTGTTCAGACCACAAGGCGCCAGACATGGAAATTATTTCACAGCTGCCTGAACGCTTTTCTTTCTTCCTGTGTTCAGTCAAGGGGACTACACGAGTATTGGACTTTTGCCTTTTTTTTTTAACAACACTCATGTCCATGAAGTGAAATAGGTCAAACCAATATCATTGATGCCTTATGGAATAAAGACTTCTTTGTATTTCCAAGCCCTCACAATTTGAGGGTACTACAAAGGTGCTATGTATGCATATAACACTCCCTTCCCCTTCTCCAGCCATGGACATTGTACTGTAGGCAGAATGCAAACTGTACAACAGACACTAACTCTCATATAACTTCTCTCCCCATGTGCACCCCCCCCCATCCCCAGCAAGGGGATTGAATATTTATTGGAAAGTGTTGTGAATTTATGCTGAAGAATGGTGAATCATATTTCAAAAAAAAAAAGGTAGTTTTTGATAAAGGAATACAGAATGGATTCTTTTAGAATAAATGAATGCTAAAGAAATGTCTTTTAAAACTTTTTTTTTCAACCAAAAGGACTTCTCTTCTGTAATAAGACAGCTCTGTAACCTGTTGGTTTCACCATCAATGACCAATATGGAAGGCTGAGATTGCTTCAGGTCTCAAACACCACAGTGGAAGACCACAGTGGAAGCCTTGCATCCTGCTCCTTTTGGCTGCATGCTCTTGTCTTGCAGATGTTTTTTCTCCCTTTGTAGGCAGGAAGGCATTGAACTCAAGGTGAAAGACAGCAAGTAGGGCTAACAAGCCATTCCCAAGGAGGCAGGACACCCTTCCTAGATCATTCTGCCTTGGTTAGGAAATGCAGAACTTCGCTCTCATATGCACACATATGAGAAATGCACATAAAGAGCAGAAGATTAGCAAGAGAACAGAAGGGCTTTAAGACTCATCTCAGCTGCATTACCAGGCCACTCCTGTATACCAGGAGAGTAGCATTGTTGAAGATCAGCACCTTCTAGAAATTTTGTCCTTTACAAAAGCAAGCTGTCCCCCCATCAGTGGAAACAAGCATCTGGAATCTTCATTGGAAAGTAACTTCCTGTTACTTTCTGCATCAGCTAAAGAAAGCAGAATTCTCTCTCTCAAGGGGCAGAACTACACATTATCCCAGCAAAGATGCACTTCCTATACATGTGTCTGCTAGTTCATGGGAATGCAAGGGAGGGAGGCATTTATAGGAGAGAATCAGCATGGCTTCATGCCATTCTCAGGTCGTTTTTCCCCACAGCTTGATTCTTCCAGTCTAACTTGGGTGATAGAAAAGCAGGTAGACACATGCAAAACTGCTGTGTAGGCACTTGCAGGGGAAAATTGATGGGCACGGGAAGGATTAAGCAGCCTGCCTTCACCTGCAAATGCCTCTGCTCCTAACATTAGTATGTGAGAGAAAAATGCTTGCCTTTTAATCGTGTAGTTCCTTTAAAATAGAGAATAAATGTAAATAGGTGAACAGATTAGCTGAACTCAGAATTTTAAATGTGGCTTCTCTGGGACATCTTGAACTGAAACATAAGGAGGAATTTGTTGGAGTGACAACATTATGACAGGCTTCATTTTTCTTTTGCCTCAAGATAATCCACAGTATCCAAGCTATTAATACAGGAATTGGAGTAGATGCTGCCAGGATTGCAAGTTGCACATGGCTTGTATGGAACAGCGTTAACACCGTTCATAAGACTCCACTAATAGTACAGTCCAAAGTCAAGCATTATTATTAATTGTTAAGAATATTTATACATAGGGGTATTTGTGGTTTTATTTTTTCACAGATTTCAGTGTTTAACCAAAATGAAATAGCAGGAAGTGGTGTTATGAGTACAAAGATGGCTTTTAATCCCGTTTTTAAGCAATGTAAAAATACAGTATTTTTACATACTTTTAATCAATACTTTAATCCCGTTTTAATCAATCTTTGTACATAATGGCTGGCCATGACAGTTTCAGATCTTATCAGTGTTATGTGCTTTTATTCAAAAAATTCCCCACTTTAACCACTTTAAAAGTGTAGTAGATAGGTAGCATAAGTTGTATAGTGTCCGTAGATGAAGAATGACACAAAATTACATGGTTTTATTTTTTTAGCAGAAAGCGGCGTTTTGCGTTTTTATGTGGTTAAACAAAAAACCCACCCCTAGTTATACAGTATATCGCTTTTCAACAAGAATAGTTCACAAAACGGTTTACATAGTAAAATAAATCAAATGGTTACTCACAGAATACACAACAGTTTGTCTGTACCATTTTTTTTTTAAATAGACCTTTTATTTCTACCTTTTCTTTGCAGCTTTGGAAAGCATATTAATCACTAAAAACGTTCCTTATACCTCTTCCAGCTCTATGAAAAAAAGAATCCAAAATTAAGTTGATTCTGTTAGTATACTAACAGTCCAATCCTGTGTAAGTTGGATACCGGCAGAGCGCTGCTCTGGGTAAAGAAAATATTTCTTTACCCAGCGTGTAATTCATCTGTGGAACTCCTTGCCACAGGATATGGGGATGGCACCTGGCCTGGATGCCTTTAAAAGGGGATTGGACAGATTTATGGAGGAAAGGTCCATCACAGCTTACAAGCCATGATGGGGAAAAGCAACCTCCTGGTTGTAGGAGTAGGTTTTCTCTGTGCCAGGTGCAGGGGAGTGGCGACAGGATACAAGTATCTTGTTGTCTTGTGTGCTCCCTGAGGCATCTGGTGGGGCCACTGTGCGATACAGGAAGCTGGACTAGATGGGCCTTTGGCCTGATCCAGCAGGGCTCTTCTTATGTTCTTATGCTCCAACAGTCTTGGGTGTCGCAAATGTGCCATAAGCCACATTTGCGTCACCCAGCAAGGAGGCCGTGCCGGTGAAGAGGCCAACGCTGCTCTCCCTACTCCAGATACTTCTGAGCACCCGCCAAGGAAGGAGAGTTTCCCGTCGGGCAGCAGAGGGGCAGGAAAGGGCGGAACGGGAAATTCTGGGGGGTGGGATTGGTTGGCCAGGCCCAGGAAGGGGGAGGGATTATTGGCAAAGGCTACACCGAAATCCTATCCCCCTTCCCAGGTCTGGCTGCTGCTACACGGGGCTCTCGGACTAGCACCAGCAAAATAGCTGGCACACATCTGAGTAGCCCCATTGGGGCGGCTGGGGCTTTACCCAGGGGAAGGGAACAAAAGTTCATCTCCCCCCCCCCCCGAGGTGACCTCCTGGGCAGCCTTTTTGTGCCCTGGATGCAGTACAGGTTGGACCACCATTGCTGCATTGCAGGGCTCCAAGTTAGGTTTATTTGGCCTCCTGGGATAGAAGTCTGGACTGTAAAACAACTCAAAACAAACGAGTCCCACATTAACCCCCAGGCACTATTAGGTAGCCAGGCAAAGTCCCTCAAAGGAGGGACTTGAAACTTGAAATTAAAAAGCTGCTGCTATCAGGGAGCCCATATCCTCAGTGATACTGGCAAACATTGGAATGGATTCAGTCAGAAGCCAGCAAGGCTAGTACAACAGTAAAACAAGAGCCAGAGCAGAATTCTGCCCACTGTCAGTATAAACCACACCTGCTCCAACGCTGTTCTTACATAAGAATCAAGGCATCAAATGGCATCTCTGAAGAAACCCTGTCAAGTCAAATACCAGGTTCAAAGGGAGGCACCATTAAGACATTTCTCAAGATATTTTGCACTGTAGGAATGTCATGAAAAAAAAAAACCACCCAAGGCTACCCAATGACATTAGTCCCTTCCATCAACATATGACAAGAACATAGTCACATTAGTAATTAGTAGCTGCTTATATTGTCACAAGACCACTCCGTGCAGTCCCACTCTGTCTAGCACCTGCATGCATTCCAGCGGACAATACTTCTGCCTCTTTCTAACAAGCAAGAACTTTGGCTGAAAGTGCAAAACTGAGTAGTAAAAGGTCCACACACCAATTCAAGTGTTGTCGAGAATAATCACAGAATGCTACTGTGCAAAATTATTAAGAATATTTACATACCGCTTTTCAACAAAACAAGTTCACAAGGTGGTTTACAGAAAAAAATCCGAACAACTAAATGGCTCCCTGTCCCAAAGGGGCTCACAATCCAAATGGAATCTCAAGTACAAAAAACAATCAAATGTAATGCAAAGAGCAATCTGACATTCAACTTAAAGAAAAAAATAATCATGTCTCTTTACTGAACTTTTATAAGACCTATCTTCCCAGAGACAAATATCCCTCGCTTCACAATCACGCCTTATTAATGTCATCGCTTTTTGGCAGCACCTACATTTGTGAGCAACTATTTTCAGGGATGAAGCAAGCACACGAAGAGTAACACAATAAACAAAATACTGTATCTGATGAGCACCTTGAGAACTCACTGAGAATTGCAACTACTTCCATCGAATCAGATACTGATGCATTAGTTTTTCAAAAATAATGTCAAATCTCTTACTAGTTTTATGTTCCCCTCTTTTTACTTTTATAAAAAAAATTAATGAAGTTTTATTACTTAGATATGTACATTTTCTATATCAGTGACCGCAACCTTGGGACCTACTCGACGATTTTAAAAGACCCTCTGAACGGGGTGGCGCATAATTAGGATTATTATGCGAGGACCTTTTTGCTTATCTGTGGTGATGGATATCACAAAAATTATGTACGGACTTTTTTTTTTTTAAAGCTCATCAGCTATCGTTAGTATTAGTGTATTTTATGTGTGGCCCAAGACAATTCTTCTTACAATGTGGCCCAGGGAAGCCAAAATATTGGACACCCCTGATTTAAATGATCTGAGTGGAGAAAGAGCAGTACAAGCACACATATTGCTTCCCATGAAAAAATCCACACAAGGGAGAAACCAGACAGAGATAAGAAAAAAAATGCTTATCAGGGTGGAGATTTGAGCGTCTTCCCCATCGATCCAGAAAAACGATAACGGAAAGTGGAAGAAAAAAAAATGCTAGTGCACCTATTCCCAAACAGATTCAGCCATGGAGGGGCATGCCAGCTTGGCATTTCAACTGACAAGCTAAGAGGACGATGTTCTTTGTGATACCTCCCCCTTGGGTCATGTGACAAAATTTGCAGGCAAGCGAGTATCAATGCAATAAACAATGTTAGTACCTAGGAGGAGATCACCTAATCAGGACACTACTCAGAATGAAGTAAGGCCTGCATTGGCTGTTCTAAGTAATATCTCTGACATCGCGAAAAAAGGGGGTGGTCTGCATTCATTGGGTATGCAACATCTCGGTTTAAAATATTCTTGACCAGCCTGCTATTAGTCACTTGCCCAGGAAAAGTAGCAATTCATTCTGGATGTGTAGCTTGCCATCACTTCACAAAGCTGCTGACTTGCATTCTTTTGCATCAGAGATTTGTGTGCTGAAGTGTTTTGTGGAGTATTTTATACTAAGCTGCACAGATGGACTTTGATGACAGTGCACTTTCCAACACAGAACATTGAGAACTTTGGGTTTAAAGACATGGGGGAATGCACTATGATAATACATCTATCTTTATATAACAATGAAATTAGAATCCTAGTGGCACAGGTGTCATTTGTTTGCTGTTCATATCTTCCATCTTGGAATCCGATTCTCGAGCTTTCACCACTGCTGCATTAAAATATATATTAGACATAACATTTCCATCAGCTGAATGGCTCTTTCAGTTTGTGATTATGGGAAGAAAATTATTTTGCACTTTTGCAGGAGGCACTAGACACAAATGGCGAGTCTTCTGCTCACAGATACAACAATACAACACACTCAATTGCAGGAGATGCGAGCAACCGGCAAGGTTCATGCAGAGCCTTACTATATTGTGCATCCACCCCAGAAGGCTGCTTCACACATCACATTTTTAAGCTGTTCCTGTAGAATACTTTACATGGAAGTCTAAAAAACATAACTGTGCATGTCACAAATGCACATTTTCAACACTTTATCACAGATGTATCAGGAATCATGAATAGCTATGGCTCCCTGCAGTACATACACAGACATTTACTAAAGCTTAATGTATAAAACACATTTGACACATGAGGAAAGTCAGTGGTGCATCGCCACAGAACTGCAGCATACAATAATCTCAAGTACAGTCTGTGGACACACAAAATGTACCTTTGGAATGTTCCAAGATGGGCAGCTTCTATGGCTCCATCCAGAGTCTGATTCAACCCCCAACTGCCAATCTGCTTTGTACAGCGGAACCTTGCTCAGCTTCACCTCATTTTGTAACGCAGGGAAAGAATCAGCAGTCTTTACATGGGCCAGAAGTGATGCTTCCAATATTTTCCATCTGCAGCCACACAGTCTCTTGGGCTCTGTGCCACCCTTACTGCTCTACTGCTGCAAAGTCTTCACTTTGGTGGTATCAAGTCATTCATATATTTTCTTGCACAGGTTGGTGACACGCACATAATTCAAATTCCTCCTTCATGAAAAAAACAGAAGACCTTACCACACATTTCTCATGAACAAGGCTCTCCCCCTGCCATACTGTAAAATTCCATTCTCTTGAGAAGAAGTGCCTGGAATTCAATGAACCAAACCCATCCTATAAGGTCTCTTCCTCTGAATCATGATCGCTGTCTGGCTTGGTAAGTCTCTCAAGTTCTTCTCCATCCTATAGAAAACGAGAGTAAAAAGGCAGCACTTGAACACAGAAATCTTGACCACGCCCCTGGCTTCTCCAGGCAGGGTTGGGAAAGACCCCACTCTGAAACCCTGGCAGTCACGTGTAGACAACACCAAGCTAGATGGATGTATCTGTTCACAGTAGACATGTACACCCTACCTTTGAATCATAAAATAATGTCCGCTGCGGCTGACAACAAAACAAGAAAAGCCACTGACACTATATGGTCCGACACCATATAAGGCAGCTTCAAAAGGTACCTAAAAACCAGACATCACCTCCTTTATACTGGTGCCAACACATTTGAAATATATATATTTTTCAGCCTGATCTATCATTTCTTGTAAAAATGTATTAAGGAATATTAGAATAACTTCATCGTGTCTTCACAGCAAATAATTATTGTAAAGATCGTACAAATGTTCTGCTTGGTCATAACAAATGGTTACTTTGAGACAACTCAGCCAAAATTATACAACTGAGAAGCTACATTTTAATTCTCTTTTGGATGCTTTGTAAGGCACAGGTATACAGCCTGGGTGACTCAGATAGATCCCATGCTATTTACCATTTGTCCTCACTGCTCTATTGTAAACCTAACTTTGAAGTGAGTTGGTGGGACCATCAATTCCTCTCTTTTGGGTATGCATATGGTCAGTATGCTACTGCTGATTATTTCCTTTCTCTGACAGATGCAGACATTGATTTCAACAACAGGGCAAGATAATCCATTTAATCTTTGTTGCACATCTGTTTGCAATGGCAGAAGTGCATAGAAATGAAAAAAGCAATCAGGGCAACTTCTGAGACTGTACACTGACAGGAGTTGCCAAGGAAATGTTATGCCAGTTGTGCAACTTTGAGAGCTGCATCTGGGAGCTAGATATGACAGAAATTAAGTCCCTCCTCATGGATGCTTGTGAAAAATACTACAATTCCTCCCATCCACCCCCTTCTGGCATTGATGTGATCATTTTAAGGGTCTGTCCGCAAGAACCAATATATTTCTGAGGAGCAATTCTAATTGTGGACAGCACCCTCTGCTGTCCATTACCTACAGCAGCAACCACAATTCAGCAGAATTAAGTGCACTTTTAAGCTGATTTCGTGTGGCAATCAGAGGACCAAACTAGACATGACAAAGAATCTGTGATTAGCATTTTTTTTTTAAAAAGGGCAACAGCTGTAGAGAGCCAAAACTGGATTTGGACCCATAGTGACCAGTTTAAACTATTCCAACAATACAAAAATGCAAGTGTTTTGTGAATGTTTAATAAGACAATCAAGACACGATTCCATCACATCACCAGAACATATGGCTATTTGGGACAATGTCACACAATCTAGAATAGGCACATTGTCCAAACCGCAAAGAAGCACAATACCAAAGTAGACCATGAAAAGGAGGGAAGGGGCTCGTACTGGTGGGGACGTAGGAGGACAAGGTGGAAAGTTCCCAGCACTGGCCCAAGGGAATTTGACCCTTTTCTCTACTGTTGTAAGCTAGATTTATTCCCTGCAATGAAGCAAGAGCCACCACCATTATCACGGTTGGGCCAGTATTCCATCCAGAAAGCAGCTATGTGGTATGGCTACACTTCACTCCACAGAGTTAACAGCACAGGGGACTTTTTCAAGGCAGGAGGAGGGTGCAGGGAGTTGTACCACATCATAACAGGGTGCAGCACAAGCAAACCCAAGCAACTGCGTTATCAGGGTCTTACAAAGATGTTTCTGAAGTGAAGAGGTTGAAAGAGTTTGCAGAGCAGAAGCATACATTTGCCAGGGATAAGATGCTACTTTAGGCATTGCAGCAAAAGGTTTGGCTTAAGTTGCAGCAGCTGCAGCGGTGAGACAAGGTCAGATGGCCAATTCAAGGGTCTTACAGGGGAACAGTTCAAAGCCTTACCCCGCTGGAGCGCTCCCATGCACCTCCGCCGAGTTTGCTCCTCTCCCATTGGGCAGTGTGTTCCACACTTCCAGGGCTGCTGGAATGGTAGATAAATATGGACAAGAGTACCACTGGAGCTTCCAGGAAGAACTCCAGAGAAGGCTTGAAGTCAAAAACAAAGACAGAAACAGTGGTGATAATCACAGTAGTAACCTGGGCGGTCAGGACGTGAAACATGTTGTCTCGGAACTTCAAGATGAAAGCCACTGAAAGCCCCAGGAAGGCAGTGACAAAAATAAGGGCTACGGAGAACCTGTTGTGGCCATAGAAGAACCCGCAGTATTCTATTTGGCGGCGGTGTTCAGAGCGGAGGCTCAGCATCAGGCCATTAAACACAGCTCCAAAGAGGTACAGCTTGGTGTTCTGTACAAAGATGTTTTCGCTGAACTGGCCTCCTTCTTTCAATATCTTTTCATTGTAGATGTTGGCCAGGGCAGAGATAAAGCACTGAAGTAATATGAGCAGGTGTCCTAGACCAAGCCGAAGGTGTCTCAAGACTCCTGTTGCGCTGGTGGTGACGTTCCACCTGAAGCTGAAGAGCCAGGTGTTTGTGCAGTTCTCCCTTCCCCAGCACTCCTCCTCCGGCTTGGTGTACTGCAGGCAACTGTTTGAATGGGTGAAAAAGGCATCATGGTGAAATCCGTGCACAGTCAAGCTATGTTGGCTGCTTCCCGTCCCTGCGGTGAGGGCAACGATAGACAGGAACAAAATCAGCAGAGATGCCCACTGTACCCAGGAGAGCTGCCGTCTACATGGAGACAAGAAAAACTCTTGAAACATACTCTGACAGGCATGAATCCACTCAACGCATGAATCTCAGAGAGCAAAGTGTAAGGTGCTTGGTGCGCATGTCTTGAACTAAGCTCCCTGGTTCTAGCACTTTACTTCCTGCAGCGCTGGCACTCTGTTTTCACTGCAAGCCCACCAGACTAAGCTCTGTACTTCAAGACGGCCATATATCCTCCAGTACCAGCCTGGACAATATGCTCAATGATTCATGCTACAATACATAAAAGTCAAAGACAGAACACGATGCATATAAGGAGTCAATAGTTGGACTGGGAGGGCTTACCTCTCTCCCTTAGCATTCAGTTGCCTTGCTGCTATCGTCACCACCTCCTCCTCTTCCAATAGCTGGCGGCCTTGGCATCCACCACCACTGCTGCCTTCTCCCCCAATGGCTACTGGAGGGAATGCTGGGAGTCCAGCACTCCCTCCACAGTCATTAGAAGATTAGTGGTGGCACTGAACACCGAGAGAACTGAAACAGGCAGAGATCGGGGTGGGGGGTGGGGTGTCACTCTCCCTGTTACTCCAATTAATTACCACAATGCCAAAATTGACAATACTGTCATAAATAATGATGTTCCTTTAAAAGCCTGGAGGATGGGGAACAGAGAAAGAGCATACAGGCGCCATGGAGGGTAAATATTTATTTATTTATTATTGAATTTATATCCCGCTTCCCCCCCCCATAGGGTAAATATTTTACCCCCATCCAGGGTAAATATCCAGGGATGTTCCTTTAAGAGCTTGGAAGAAAAAGAAGAGTGTGCAGGGGTGGCTATGGCAGTAAAGGATGTAAGTGCAGGGAATTTTTAAGTTTGGCTCCTCAAAACATTGAGGAATTAAATCCAGAGAAACACATAACAGGGAGACTTATAATGGGGACTCCCTATATTCAGGTCCTTAGAGGGCAGCCAGCAGGCCTTTGCTGAAACTGTACAAAAACTGCTATAAGGATGGGATAGAATTAATCCACATCCATCATTTCATGGACAGGTCGATGAAAGTGTCGACCCAGTGTGCGGCGGCTGTGAAGAAGGCCAATTCCATGCTCGGGATCATTAAAAAGGGGATTGAGAATAAAACGGCCAATATCATTATGCCTTTGTACAAATCGATGGTAAGGCCACATCTGGAGTATTGTGTCCAGTTCTGGTCACCATACCTCAAAAAAGGATATAGTTGAATTGGAAAAGGTGCAGAAAAGAGCGACCAGAATGATTTGTGGGCTGGAGCACCTCCCTTACGAGGAAAGGCTACAGCGTCTGGGGCTTTTCAGCCTAGAAAAAAGGCGCCTGAGGGGGGACATGATTGAGACTTATAAAATTATGCATGGGATGGAGAGAGTGGATAGAGGGAAATTCTTCTCCCTCTCGCACAACACCAGAACCAGGGGACACGCACTAAAATTGAGTGGAGGGAGAGTTAGAACAGACAAAAGAAAATATTTCTTTACCCAGCGTGTGATTCATCTGTGGAACTCCTTGCCACAGGATGTGGTGATGGCACCTGGCCTAGATGCCTTTAAAAGGGGTTTGGACAAATTCATGGAGGAAAAGACCATCACAGGTTACAAGCCATAAGCAACCTCCTGGTTTTAGAAGTGGGTTTTCTCTGTGCCAGGTGCAAGGGAGTGGCGACTGGACACAGGTATCTTGTTGTCTTGTGCTCCCCGAGGCATCTGGTGGGGCCACTGTGTGACACAGGAAGCTGGACTAGATGGGCTTTTGGCCTGATCCAGCAGGGCTCTTCTTATGTTCTTATGTATCGGAGGCTTGGCTAAAGTATCATTTGAGAGGCTCATTTGAAGATTTGGGGGTGGCGGAAGTAAGTCACCACACAAGGGGAGAGTAGCCAAAATACTACAGGAATGCGGGTTGCGGGATCAGGCTGCAGCTCCCTGGCTGAGCACATACTGTGCATGCTGAAAGTCCCATGTTTACTCCCTGGCATCTTCAAGTAGGGCTGGGCAAGACCTCGGTCTAAAACCCTGGAAAGTCACTGCCAGCCAGCACAGGCAACACTGACCTAGGTGGGCCAATAGTCCAAGTCAGTATAAGGCAGCCTCAGGATGTTCAATGGGCTGCGTTCCCAAGGACTGGGTCTTGCAACCTGGGTGGCCGATAACCAGAAACTGAGCAACTGAGACAACCGATGTTCAAGATGCTAAATAAAATAGAATACATTGGGAGGGAGGGCTTATCAGTGCACAACTCTGAATTCATCTGCAATGTTGGTGGCAGATTCTGCCTCCCCCTGCATCGGCTTATTTGCAACCTGATCCTATGCATGTTGATTCACACAAAGTTCCAGAAGGTTCAGTGGGACTTACACCCATGTTTGTTTAGACTGCGGCCTTAGTCATCAACAGCCAGCACAGCAAAAGAACCAAGATTCATCAGCAGCTGTAGCTTGTTGGCCAGTGCACAAAAGGCTAAAATACTACTGAACTTATTTTAGCTTGCTGCGTTTTTCAAATCCCTTTGAATTCTTGTTTACACGCACTTAAGAGATCCTGGCAAATTTTAATATCAATAGAAGAAACAGAAGTGACAATAAGAATATTTTTCCATAGCTACTTACTTTAGCACTATTCTGAAGAGGAGAGCTGTTGTTATGATGACAAAATTTGAGAAGAGCACAGCCATGGCCTGGGGGGGAAAGGTAGCGAATACAGTTATAAGCAAAATGCACCCTAGTAACACCAATACCCATCAGCCGAGAGTGCCCTGGTTAACAGGAAGCCCCGATACTCCAGCTAAGCAAATTGTAAAGAGAAGTCCCGCAGTCCTGCCTCCTGATGAAAAAAATGGCTAACAGCGCAATCCTGTCTAGAATGCAGCGACAGCACACCTAAGGTGGCCGCTGCATCCTAGGCAGGATCGGGCCCACACTGGCAGACCTGGAGCGATCCTTGGGAGCGCTGCTCCCCTGGGGAGGGCCCCAGCAGGCCCAATGGGCCTCCTCGGATGTGTGCCGGCAAAATGGCTGGCGCAAATTAAAGGAGCCAGACAGCCAGTGTAAGGCCAGCCAGGCCTGGGATGTGGGAATAGGAATCGGTGGAGCGTGCCACCAAGGATCCCTCCCGGGTCTGGCGAGCCAATTCAGCCTCCCAGAGCACCCCATTCCCCCCTGCCCCGAGCAGGAGAAAACACACTTTCCTCGGTAGGCACAGTTCCAGGTCTAGCGGAGAGCAAGTGGTGCCGGCCTCTCCACCGGCACCGCTTACTCTGCAGGTGTCAAAAATGTGCCTTACGGCATGTTTACGATACCCAGTGCCAGCAAAGTCATCACTCTGCTGGCACTACTTTAGGCAGAATTGCGCCATAAGTACTGGACACCATTGCACTGATTTCCTGAAAAGGCCCTAAGAAACTAATATTCATCCATTCCCCCCCCCAAAAAAAACAGAACAAGGATAGAAGAAACAGAAGTTGACAGCTCTCCTTTTCTCATTTCTAATACTGCAATGTCCAAAGCAGAACTCATGGCTTTTAGCCATGCTGCTTTCCCCAAGCTTCAGAAGTCATCTAAGGGTCATGAGCAAGGTCTGTAAGTTACCTATAAACTTTGCTATGATTGTAAGTGCACTAACTTGGAAATCAATGGAAAATCATTTCCCAATTAACAGAATTAAATAGAATCAGGGTGCTGGTGCAAGAGGAACTCTTAGGGGATTCAAACAGTGCCTAACACCTTGCAAAATCTTAGGTCCAACTACAATGTCATTAAAATGTAAGAAGAGCCCATTGGATCAGCCACAAGTCCATCAAGGGGAGTGTTGCGCTTCCCACAGTGGCCAATCAGATGCCCCTGGGAAGTTCACAAACAGGGAATACATGCAACAGTGCTCCCCTTCTGTTGCCCCCACCCCTGTAACTGGTATTCAGAGGTGTACTACAACTAAACATGAATTCCACATAGCCATCATGACCAATAGCCATAACAGACCTATTCTCCATCAATTTGTCTAATCCCCCTTTAAAGCCAATGAGGCTAGCAGCCCTCACCACATCCCACAGGATACATTTCATAAAGTAATGCTGCATTGTGTGAAGAAGTACTTGCCCCTTCAATGACTTTTTCCAAGTCAGTGGAAGAACATACACCGATGAAAGGATAGAACTGTCCGTGCAGAG
Organism: Plestiodon gilberti rubricaudatus; assembly: GCA_026170595.1. NCBI lineage: Eukaryota > Metazoa > Chordata > Lepidosauria > Squamata > Scincidae > Plestiodon > Plestiodon gilberti. Next base: position 199,320,597 of record JANXHW010000003.1, on the reverse strand, counting down.
TATCTCCCTTTCTCTGCCATAGAATGGCTTTAGAGTTAGGTTCAATAAGATTTACTCCAAGGTTTTCCAACACCATCACAAATAAAATGTATACCCCTCTTCACCCCAATTTGGTTAGTGGTCAGTTGCCACTTCTTGCAATTGAAAATAAATAAAATAGACAGTAAGAGCTACATCGTCTCTGGCCCGTCTCTTTCACTGCAGAATATGGGCAACTGGATCACCATTTGGGAAAAATCTGTGTTCAAAGCACCACAGGCTCTGTAAAAGTATTTACCTTTACCAACACAGCACAAAAAAAGAGTGCCCCTGCCCCTTGCACAGTCCCTCCACTGTGTTCCCACTTGTGATTAGCTTACTGTTCCTTGTACAAAAAGAGAGGAAGAGGCAAAAAGCTTTACACAGCTAAACCTAATCATTCTAGATTCTAGTCAAACCTGAACCTCAGCCCGGTAGCAACATTCTGGACCGACCCTGCCAGATGCTTATCCAGTTCTTCTCGGGAACCTCCCTCTGGAATGTGTCCAAAAAGAGAGATGCCACATCTTTACCAGAATTATAGTTCAATTGCTCATTTCAGCTCTTACTCTCAAGAACCTGCTCCTAATATTTAGCCTGACTCACCTTCATTATACATCTATTCATACAATCTTTAGGAATATAGATTTTTTTTTAGGAATATAGATTTTTTATTTTAAAATTAAGGTAAAGGTAAAGGTGACCCCTGACAATTAAGTCCAGTCGTGTCCGACTCTAGGGTGTGGTGCTCATCCCCATTTCAAAGCCGAAGAGCCAGCGTTGTCCGAAGACGCCTCCGTGGTCATGTGGCCGGCGTGACTCTCCTTGCCGCAGTGCATAGTATGTGGCTGGAACACGGAGCGCTGTTTACCTTCCCGCAAGCGGTACCTATTTATCTACTCACATTAACATGCTTTGGAACTGCTAGGTTGGCAGGAGCTGGCCAAGCAACGAGAGCTCACCCCGTCGCAGATTCGAACTGCCGACCTTTCGATCGACAGCTCATGGTTCAGCGGTTTAACTCACTGCGCCACCCGCTGGCCTGTTATTTTAAAATTACCCACTACCAATTACTTTACACACCCGTGCGCAAAAACGCGTACGGTAACTTCTCGCTTTACACTTGTAATACTGTCCAATACAATTGCAAACTCTCCACTACACTGTCTCTAATACAAAGTTTGAAGTTCTATATGTTTTTACGTAATTGCTGGCAATCTTTAGGGGTAAGAGAAGTCCCAAATTCCCTATTGCCCTTTATCTAGGCCAGGGATACTCAACTACTATATTCTCCAAGGCCATATTGTTCTCTAGACAGCACTCAGGGCTGGGTCACACAAAGAGACCACTAGTGCACTTGGATATAGCATACATACCAATATTTATATGTATACAAAATCAAGCGGAGAGGTGCAATGTTACAATGTGGCACATATCTCTGCTTCTTACAATTTGCAAACAATGTTCGTATCCTTATGAGTTAAACTGTGTGCAAGTTATTATGCTTCTATTCAAACTAGGGAGGGTGGCCACGGGCCAGAGACGATGACCAACTTTGTTCTGGATTTCTAGGGATTTGAACACACATGCTGTGGTTCACATTGTTGTTGTTGTTGTTTTAAAAAAGGTTGAATTTGTCTTTAACTGTTGATGCAAGCTTGAGAATGTTCTCTCCCTTAGCCGTGTGTACTGGTTAACATCTGCCTGCTGCATAGGGGGTGCTTGATAATGCTCGATATAATTCAAGCAAACATCGCTTCTTATGAGTTTGAGTCCTATTTTAAACTTATCTTTTTATCTCAGCTTTTAACATGTGTGTTTTTTGGTGTCTTTTCTAATAGCTGAAAATAGCATTTTTACACATTGTCTAGCCTAGTGCTCTTGAGTTTTTTTAATATTGGTTTTACATAATTTTCAGCTTTATTTCTCATGGCATTTTACCCATCAAATCCAAAACTATCGAGAATTAGTTGAATTTGCTCTCTGAACCTTCTCCAATTTGCCATATATAGAATTGGCCCATAATTGAACATAATATGATTGAAGTCATATCATCCAGCTACCTTTTGTTCTGTTTATTTGGATACTCAATTCTGGTTTGTTTCACTCTGCTTGTCTGCCCAGTTTGGTATCTAAATGATATCTAAATGGCTTATTAAACCAAGCCAAATTATTATACTGAAGCTTGTGTCTATTATTCCAAGTCAGTGGAAGAAACATACACAGATGTTCTCAACATATTTGTTGTTGTACAGTCGTTAAGTCGTGTCCGACCCTTCGTGATCCCATGAACCATATCCCGCCAGGCCTTCCTGTCCTCCACTATCTTCCTGAGTTTGCTCATTTTCATGTCCATTGCATCGGTGATGCTGTCTAACCATCTCATCCTTTGCCTTCCCCTTCTCCTTTTGCCTTCAATCTTTCCCAGCATCAGGGTCTCTTTCTCCAGAGAGTCCTCTCTTCGCATTAGGTGGACAAAATATTTGAGCTTCAGCCTCAGTACCTGTCCTTCCAGGGAACAGTCAGGGTTGATTTCATTTAGGATTGACTGATTTGATCTCCTAGCAGTCCAAGGGACTCTCAGGAGTCTTCTCCAGCACCACAGTTCGAAAGCATCTATTCTTCGGCGCTCAGCCTTCCTTATAGTCCAACTCTCGCAACCATACATTGCTACTGGGAACACCATCGCCCTGACTATGCGAACTTTTGTTGGCATGGTGATATCTCTGCTTTTTATTATGCTGTCTAAGTTTGCCATAGCTTTCCTTCCAAGGAGTAAGCGTCTTTTAATTTCATGGCTGCTGCCTCCGTCTGCAGTGATCTTGAAGCCCAGAAAAGCAAAATCTGTTACTGCTTCCATTTCTGCCCTTTCTATTTGCCAGGAATTGATGGGACCAGATGCCATGATCTTAGTTTTATTAATGTTGAGTTTCAAGCCAACTTTTGCACTCTCCTCTTTCACCCTCATCAAGAGGCTCTTTAGTTCTTCACTTTCTGCCATTAGGGTGGTATCGTCTGCATATCTGAGGTTGTTGATGTTTCTCCCAGCAATCTTGATTCCGGCTTGCGATTCATTCAGCCCTGCATTTCTCATAATGTACTCTGCATATAAGTTAAATAAGCAGGGTGACAATATACAGCCTTGCCGTACTCCCTTCCCAATTTTGAACCAGTCGGTTGTACCATGGCCGGTCCGAACTGTTGCTTCTTGACCCGCATACAGGTTTCTCAGGAGACAGGTAAGGTGGTCTGGTACCCCCATCTCTTTAAGAATTTGCCACAGTTTGTTGTGATCCACACAATCAAAGGCTTTTGTGTAGTCAATGAAGCAGAAGTAGATTTTTTTTGGAACTCTTGTGCTTTCTCCATGATCCAGCGCATGTTGGCAATTTGATCTCTAGTTCCTCTGCCTCTTCGAAACCCAGCTTGTACGTCCGGTAGTTCTCGGTCCACGTACTGCTGAAGCCTAGCTTTTAGGATTTTGAGCATAACCTTGCTAGCATGTGAAATGAGTGCGATTGTACGGTAGTTTGAACACTCTTTGGCACTGCCCTTCTTTGGAATTGGAACGTAAACTGACCTTTTCCAATCCTTTGGCCACTGCTGAATTTTCCAACATATATTGAACTGAACATATACTGAACGTATAGTGATGTGTTTTTATCCTATTTGTTATTTTATTTTATGATGATGTTTCAATGTACAAGTGTCCCCCGGATGATGTTTCAATGTACAAGTGTCCCCCGCTTAACAACGGGGATGCATTCCCCAAACCCTGTCATTAAGTGGGCCTGTCATTAAGTGACGCTATTCCTACCCTTTGAAGTTTGGAAGTTCCTGTTCGTGTCATTCGCCACTCCAGGGGCCTGTTCCTGGTCTCCGCAGGTCTCAGAATGGCCCGCAGAGGCCTCCGTAAGGAACATCTGGTTTAAGGGAGCAACTTTCGATTTGTGCTTTGCAATCTCTCCCATAAATCAATAAACCATTTGATGTGTTTCAGTAACAATTTGGAGTTTGCAATATTTTCCACTGGTTCATCTTACACATTGGGTGTAAAAGAATCAGACTTTCAATCATGAGCGTCATTTGACAGAATGGTGGCACATAGCTCTTTTAAATAAGATACTCCAGATGAAGCTTCTTAGTTCCTTTACTGCCAAGTATGTCTTGCACAATGTCTGTTGAAATAATTTTTTAAAAGCACCTTGGCCTTACCCATCCCCTAGCAGTTGCAATATTGCTCTGGCCAAAGTATCCAATTTAGCAGCTTGTGACATTGCTCTTGTGACATCTGAACAGCTAAATAAGTGGGAAAGCTGACACATCTAGGGTTTCTTGGCTTCATGTAAGTATAAAACACCTTCAACGTGTGTCTAGAACCAAAACATGCATGAGACCCCCGAGGAAAAGAAAGCCTCCTGTATTTCTGAAGCATTACTTACTGGCTGGAGGTAGGAAAGCACATAGAAGACAATCAAGTTATCCAGAAAATATAGAAAGGCAGGAATTGACCACTTAATGTAGCTACAGAATTGCCTCCATGAGCTACAGCCAAATCCACTATAAGAATATCCTCCTAAGAAAGGAAACAAATAAATTGGGGAAAGAAGGCAAAAAGTTAGTTAAAGGCGCTTAATTACCAACATATATGTACAGTTTTCTTACAGCCCAATCCTATCCTCCCGTACGTAGGTGCTTCAGTGTGAGCTGCGCAGTCCACGCTCAATCCTATATGGGGAAGGGACAGGCTGGAGGTCTACATTTTCCCGCATACCCTGGGTAAACCCCCAGCTGCTACAATGGGGCTACTCAGTTCTCCGGTAGCTCTGTAGCTGGTAGAGAATCAAGCAGTCTCGTGTCAGGGCTTGTGGCCTGGGAGGGAGGCTAGGATATGATGTCAGCCCCTGTTCCAATATGGACAACGGTCCCTCCCCGCTCCAGGCCCAACCAGCCCACCCCCTCCCCCAGGCCCTGTGCCGCTCGGAGCGGCACTTACCAGCTCCATAGCGCAGGTTCTTCTGTCAGGTTCTACTCGCCAGATGCCACAAACGTTAGTTTGTGACAACCTTGGCCGCTGCAGCACCGCATAGTTGGAGGATAGGATAGCACCATTAATGGATGCAATTATTGTAGGTTTTAAAGAAATGCAAAGCACCAGAGATACCATTCTTGAATCCCTAATAAATTTACAGTTCAAGAATCTCTTGGGCAGGCTCAAATAGGAAATTCTACCATATTTTCTGGAACGATGTTTCAGTTACAAACTTGGAGCCATGATCTCTGAAAGTTGATCTCCAGAGTTACTACCTAGGTTGTTGGCCTTCCCATTCATATCAATTTAAACTTTCTTCCTGATGAGTTAAAAGGTGCTTATGTGGCAACTTCCCCATGACTTTTTTGCATGTTGAGGCATTTGTGTAAAATGCCTAGGTGGGAAGAGTGAAAGCCAACACGTCAGAGGAAGAGCTTGTTTTCAAACATTCTCTATTGTGGTGACCTCAATTTTACTAACTGGAGTCTGAGACAAAAAACATTATTGCATGAAAAGGTCACCGTAAAGTCAGTGTAAGGACTTCTGTCATGTGAAGGAGGATGAAACGGGGACCTGCAAAGCAAGTGGTTGCTTTGAATGATGCATGGCTTTAAAAGGGGATTAGACAAATTCATGGAGGTTATCAATGGTTATTTGTGATGGCTGCTATATGGAACCTCCAGCATCAGAGGCACTGAAGTTCTGAATACCAGGGGGAGGGTAACAGCCTTCACGCCGTGCTTCCAGTCGCGTCACCAGGACGCGCGTCACCCCAGAGCGGGGGCGCGCGTCACCTTTAAGGGAGAGGCTCCACCCCCGCGCGTGACGTCACGCGCAGGAGCAGAGCACCCTCCCCGCTCAGTTTTTGGCTCATTTTGGAGCCAAACGGACGCGAGGGCGGGCGGGCCCAACTTAAACATCAAAAATGTAAGTACCGGGGGGGGCGCGCGTCACCCTTGTGCGCGCGTCGCCCACGGGAGGCCCGCCTCACACGCTTCCCTCCGTCGACACCCATGCGTGCTTCCTAGAGGCATCTGTTTTGGAAACGTGGGAAGCAACATGCTGGATCAGATGGACCTTTGGTCTGATCCAGCAGGGCTTGTCTTATGTTCTTAGGCTCACTGAACAATTTTTACTGGCTTAAATTACCTATTTATTTATACCCCACCTTCCTATCATAAAATGATGCCCAAGGTACCTTACAATAAATATATAAAACCACAGAATCATATACAAACAACATAAAAAACTAACAAGCAATAAAGGAGTAATGACGCCACAATAAAAAGCAGAGCATAATGAAAAGAAAGGATTAAAAGCTGGTAAAATGTTGCATCTAGAAGTTAATAGCTAGCCCAAATTAAAAAATAAAAAGTCTGCTCGGTTATAAAAGATTACTAAAATGTTATAGTGACTTCTAAGCATGGGCATATTTAACACAATAAGCTGGTGCTATTTCTAAAGTATAGTTACCCCAGACAAGGAGGAATGGGTTCAAAATAGCAAGGAAAAAGAGGTGGCAAGTAAACACACAAAGGTGAAGAACTAAAGGAAGAATTGGGATAAACAACTCCAGCTTTGTTTCTTCCTCTCTTGGGCCTCCCTGCATTTGAAGAAAGAGACTTAATGCACACTTGGCATTTCCCCCCTAATAGCACAAATAGGCGAGGATCCAAATAGCTACTTTACGCTACCCCGCGGATCTGTATTCACCCAGTAGGATTTTTGAGAGTTTTCCCCCCCTTTGAGCAGCTGATCCTCATGTCTTACCACAAATGGCTTTTGCAACTGTCCCATTTTGCCATGCCTCCTGAGAGGCTGTTGATCAAGAAATGCATGCCATGAAGCTTTCTCGGATGCATGGAACTAGCCGCATAATTATTTGGATTCTGACCAGTTTTAGGAAAACAGTTCGCTCGTACAGTACCTGATTTATGAAATAGCAAAACTGACACCAGATGCTCAAAGGAACAAAAAGCATCCATATGATCTTCTTTAATGCCACTATGAATCTATTGACCGTTCTTCATAAGCATTAAAAGATCTGAAGGAATCATTAATCGTGTTTTATTGACTAAAAAACCGAGACAGGAACCATTTTCTCAAAGAGCTTCGCTAATGCACATCTACTTGGAATCAGAGTGGCCCAGATAAACGTAAGCAGCTGAACCAAAAGCAGAAAGAGAAGTCCCAGCATTTTCACCTACACCAACTTAGCACAGGACAGCTGAGCCCTCTTTTCTTAGATGACCCATCTTACAGTACAGGTATACTGTGAATAAGCTGACAAGAGCCACTAAACAGGCAGGTTGGCATTGTAGTGGAAAATGCGGAAGATTTCTCCGAGGAGATAGGTTGTGGTGTCTACAGTGGCCCCTTGCTCTGGCAAAACTGGGTAATTAAGGGTTAAAGCCTAGGCTTAGCAGTAGGTATGCTGCACAGCTGCAGCCACTAGAGGCAGCCAGGTCCTCAAGTATAAAAGCAGCACCTGGAGACAGGAAGAGTGTGGGTTGCAAAAAGGAGGAAAGCTTTGAAGGAGGAAGAGTGACCTGGCTGTGCTGACTTATGGACTTACTCCTGACTGACCTCTGGACTGGCCTGACTGCTTTTGCTTCAACCTTGGACTGGCTTACTAACCCTGCTTGGGCTTTGAACTTGGCTCACAAACTTGGACTGGCTTTTCAAACTTGGACTGCCTGAGCTGTGAGTGCAAAAGAAGAAACTAAAACAAGCCTAGGCCTCTTAAAGGGACAGAGGGAATTTTCTGGGACAGGCATTATTAATATTTATATACCACTTTAACAAGTGTAGTTCACAAAGCGGTTTACATACAACATAGCAATTACTATAAAGGTCATTGTAACATGACAGTATTGGTGGCGTGGCTAGATGAAGACAGAGGCAGAATTAAGTATTTTAGGGGCACACGACATTTAAGAGGCATAACGATGAAGAAAATCAAATAGATGGCTACATTCTTCACTGGATTATTTATCTGAATTTGTCCAGTTGTATAAAGTGGATATTTTAAAAGCTACAAGAGACTTTTAGCCCGGGGAGAATAGACAAGGACCACAAACAGAATGTACAATTAGTGGAATTTCTTCAGAGCCCATAGTTTCATGAAGCACAGCATGCTGCTGGAGAGAAACGTGTCTCTCTTCATGCCACTATTTTCAATGTAGTAATGCCACCTCCCATATTTTGCTGCTGCAGATAATGCAAGCTAGATGCCCCAAACTGAACTGTCATATAGTGAACAGCCAGAGAAGACATGCCCTTAGCCAATATGGAAGAGTCTAACCATAACAACTTACCTTTCCTGGTTACCCAGAGAGCCATTATCAGACAGAGGACCAACTTAACTAATTCTGAGCACACATTCACAGTTGCAGGTAGATAATCGTACTTGTTATCTGAGAAAAGATATACAGAACTGTTGCAACTATTCATGCTGATAAGCAAAAATGTACAATAGGTGGGTCATGGCCTAGCCTGTGCACTCATGTATATACACAGCACAGGTGGAAATGTGGGATTCTGACCACCAACAAACTCTGCTTTCCTTTTTTGTAAATAGAAAAGCAAGTTTCTAGTCCAAAATGTGCTGTTTCTGTAGAAATCTCAGCAGAAGAGATCTCAAGCAGCTCTCAGAATTCAAAAGTTGAGACTTCTACAACTATCCCTATGTTCCCCACATGTTACTCTTAGACATGTGTAAGAGTGTACATAAATGTAAATAAATAAGAGCATCTTATGCTCCATCACCCTCACTCCCTCATTAGCAATATGATTTGTATTTTACCGTAGATGGCACTTTGAATATAGTTTTCTATCAAAGTAGAATAGAAATTACAGAAACTAAGAGGTTGTGGTTGTGCTTGATGCCACAAAAGATTTTCCAGTCACCCAGAGGATTTATTTCAACTTTTTTTAAAAAATGAAAAGTTACTCTGGGAAAGGAATCCAGACTGCTATGCAGCTCTTAGAAAATCAAAATCACACTATTTCATCCTCACATCACACACTGGATGAACTTGAAAAGAGACAGTATTCTGATAATCCGTGTGGTTAATTCTAACATACCTTCATTGGCAGAGTATTTCATCAGGAGGATACGACTTGATCCCAAGGTAACAAAGGTACCTCCTAGAAGGAATGTGTATATTGCTGACTTGGAACATCGGACAGGCGGACTGCAGCACTTGGACTCCATTTTGTTGGCTTGTTGTCAGTGATCTTTGAACAGCAAAGCAAAAGTGAACCAGGCAGGTCCTTTTAGAAAAACATAGGTTTTATTACTGTCTGGAGTACTCAATAGGCTACTAGTGATTTTCCCTAGTTGCACAAAACTGTACTTTGCTATACAGTACATGTTTCACTGAAACACAGCACACTGTTTAGATTAAGATCCTCCAATCTTCTTGCAGTGCTATCCTAATAGAACCATTAAGAGGTACTACCAACATAATAAAATGTACGTCCATTTCAAACTTAGGCAACTTTAAGAGGATTAGTAAGAAATATCCGTGCTACTGGTGTTTAGTCTCAGCTGTAAGGTTTATTCTCTCTGGAGAACTTTTGGACATGTTGTTCAATCATAAAGTAAAGTGCTGTTTTGCACAGAATTAAAGGCATAGAGTTTTTCCCTCCCCCATATAAGCATAAATGTGTTTTGGTATGTCCAAGTATTAGTAAAAAATTCAAAATAGCACACAAACAAAGTCTCCTCAAGTATTTGCTAATGACAATAGCTAATCATTTGCAAATAAATTGAATTAGACAAAACATGACAATAGCTAATCATTTGCAAATAAATTGAATTAGACAAAACACAGAACAAACAGAAAACTGTATGCAACCTCTGGGTTTTAGAAGTAGCCTATATCTGAATACCAGATGCAAGGGAGTGGCAACAGGATTACAGGTATCTTGTTGTCTTATGTGCTCTCAGAGGTATATGTGGGCCACTGCGAGGTACAGGAGATACAGGAAGCTGGACTAGATGCCCTAGGATCCAGCAAGATTCTTCTTAAAAGCAGACATCAACAAGGTTAAAAAACCAAACCGTGGGGCTTGCTTCTGAGTAGACATGCCTAGGATTGTGCTCTAAGGGTTTAACAAGCTACACCTGCCCACATTCCTTCTCCTAAAGGTCTAGCACTCTGTCTTGGTATGGATCTGGTAAGTCTGTTTAAAAAGCCATACTATCACGTAGTGTCAGTCCCATGACTTCATGAAACGACATACACTGATAAATCCCTTGCAAGCATACACTGATAAGCACTTGCGAGCGCTTGCAAAGCTGACAAAACTGTTAAAAAACAGATATTAAAACAGACAAATCTTGTGGGCGTGCCTGAATGAGACTTTTCTTGGGACTTGCGTGTACTGATCCAACACACCCCACACAGCAGGCTACAGGAACTGCAAGATTAGCATGGGATAGATCCAGCCACGAAGAGGAATGTCCTCAATGAGAGAGTTAAAATTCTTTAGGTGTGCCGAAATGAGTATGGCTCTTCATTTTTTTAAGACAAGGAAAATGCACATTATGCATTCTTTAAACTTTTACAAGTATCCACTCCCTGCCCAAATACTTTCAACGAAGTTTTGAGTGTTTAAGCCACATTGAATGTGCTTTTATTAATTTCCTAATAAAATATTTCAGTTCAAATGCTTGTGGCTATTAAGATGTCTGAGATAGTTATAAAGCACATAAAATTAAACATGGAAGACTCATTTTAGTTTTATTCTCTCAACTTACAACCCTAACTGTAATTCTATGCATGTCTACTCAGAACTAAGTCACACTGTGTTCAATGGGTCTTACTCCCAGGTAAGCATGTTTAAGATTGCAGCCAAAAAAACCCATACCAAACCAGATCAACATCTATTTAGGGCACTGGAAGATTTTCTGATTCATAATTTTTCCAGAAACCCACAACTACAGTAGCTGCTCTTGACCACATACTCTATCAGCAGTAGTATTGACTGCACTTGGGGTGCGACAGGGGATCATCAGGTTTTATCAGCAACAACAAACTGAATGCTGATAAAATCAGAAACTGCAGCAACCCAGTACAGCCTGAAGGAAAGACATCAAAATCCCTCCACAGTTACAGGATGACGTGATGCAGTTAACGGTATTTCAGTACAAATCTTTAGAATTTATGGGAGAGAAAAGAGAAGTAGAGAGAAACTCAGCAATTAGTAATTACTACTAAAATGTTGTTCTGAATACCTCATGCTGATATACTGGTGAAACAGCGCAAGTGGCAACATAGAAAGGATCAAAACAGAACACTTTTGTCTCAGTATAAATGTATAATTTTCTGCATGCAGTCTATGCCTACCTATGCATTTACATTCATACATACTTATAACAGTTATAATTCACAATTCAGATGTTCAAAACATGCCACATACCTAATCCTGCATTTTTAGATTGTCCCAAAAGGGCTCACATGGAACTATTTATTTTGCGATGTAAACCTCATTCTGAACTTTTGTTGCAAAGCAGGATACAAATATTATTTACTAATCATAACAATACTATCCCATTTATCCTTACAACACCTACAAATGTAGGTCAATATTGTTAACATAGTGCAGCCAGAGTTTGGGCTCCTACCTTTTTACTAGTCCTGCTTGGAGGCTTTTAGAAGCAACCCCCTGACTCAGCTTCTTCTATCATTTCATAGCCACAAAGGAAAAGCTTTTTCTGTTATATTGTTCTGTGTCTTGTACTCCTGTTAAAGCCACAGCAATCAAGTTAACAGAAGACAAATGAGGTGACAATCCCTTAATAAGCAAGTTGAGGGAACTGTGGCTGGTCTGGAGTCACCTGATGGAATTTATGGTTTTGGCGATATTTGAACCCCGGGCTCTCCCGCTCAGGTCAGGATCCTTAATCATTAGCAGATCAGTGTCCCTCCTCCAGGCCCATGAACTGAGCTATTAATGGGAGAATCACCCAAACATACCCACTTCCTTCTCTGCTGGGGATCATTTATTCCAAAATATACAGCTTAAGAAGCGAGGGCGGTAGGTTACTTTTGTACTCCTCTCTCATACGGTACATCCACAGCGCAATCCTATGCCTTGTCTACTCAGAGTCAGAAGGGAGCTCAATAGGGTTCTTACTTCCAGGTAACTGTGTTTAGGATTACAGCCTCATTCTCCCCAAGGTGTGTGGGGAAAGGTGGAAATTATGAGGAAGCCTCGATTACCTGAGAACTTCTGCTTTCTCTCTATTCATTGCCGGTTTTCCCCATCTGCCTGTCAGACTGGCAGTCACTGAGTCACTTCTACTTCGCATACACGCAGCCACGAACAGGCAGCTTCGGAGTCACATGATCCTGGTCTGCTCTATGCACCAAAAAACCGGATTTCCGAGTTCTTTCGAAAAGACGCGACTCTTATCTAGAGATACGGAAGGCCATACAGATTATAAACTTTCGGCAAATATTGAAAGACTACGTATTGGTCGTCGTGGTTCTCTTTGAATACCAGAGAGGCGTCGCTCCAGAACCCATCATCTCCACGGTGAAAAAATCATATACGGTTTGACTCTTTTTTTATTAATCATAGAGAGATATTATAGCGCCCAGAAGATCTGTTAAAGTGTAGGCCGGAAGTGCAAATCAGGACAGCGATGAAATGTGACTCTAGTCCCTTTCTGCCTCTATCATGTGGAGAACAGCGAGAAGGGGGAAGCTGGAGAAGGGGAGGAGCTTTGCGGCTGCCGGCGGCTGTGTGGGCGGGTCCGTCTGGTCACGTGCCAGGGGCAGCTCATGTGATTTCCCCACCCATCCCATTGGAGGTGGTGGGGGTGGTCGTGATCTTCCGGAAGGAAGGGAGAAAAGGGGAAGCGGTTGGGTTGCTCTGGGGTGGTTCGTGCTAGGGAGAGGAGTTGCTCCCCGATCCCCGCCGCCCACAGCGAGGCAGGATGCAGAACGTCATCAACACCGTGAAAGGGAAGGCGCTGGAGGTGGCCGAATACCTGACCCCGGTGCTTAAGGTGAGGCCCCGCCCTCGAGCCCCGGGGGGCGGCGCGACGGCTGCTACAGAGAGGCGAGCGGAGCGGTCCCTGCCGTGTGGGGTAGATTCGCTACCCACAGGAACCGCCGCTTCTCTTTCCCCCTCACGTAAAACTCTGCTGGGCGGGAAATGAAGAGAGAGCCTGCAAAAGGTCCAGTGGAAAGCGCCTCTCGACTCCTCCGTTGTCATGCCCCCTAGGACAAATGGGCCTGTGTGCCCCCCGGGGAGTTCTCTTCAGTCAGCTCACCCCGCACTGTCACTTCACGAAGGTCCCTAGGAAAGGTGGTGCACCTAGACTTCCCTAGAAACACGTAAGAGGGTGGCATTACCTTTGACACAACAACCTTGCTCCATATGTCAGAGGCTGCCCCTCCATGGCCTTGTGGCACTGCTGTTTTAAAATCTTTTTCCCATGTGTGTAGGCACTTCCATGTGCTGTACCAGCTAATACCACTTCATGCAACTGATAAAATGAGTTCTAATCCCAGAAATCTCATGCTGTGATACGTCTGTTTAGTTAGTCTGAGACTAAAGTGTCCCTAGACCCTTGGGGGTGTGCATGAACAGATTAATGTGGTTGCCTTGCTAGAATTTACTCTGTATAGATCTTCACTTGCTCATCACACCTCCCATGACTATCGCTGCTGTGCCCCATAGCGCTTTTGCCTTGGTCTGTCTTAACTGCTTCAGAGTTTTATAGGAGGCACGTAAGTTGTGCACTCTAAAGTTATGCAGAATGGATGCTTCCCTGCACAAATAGCATGGTATATGTACAGACTCTCTTATTGAGCTGTATGGTATAAGTATGCTGCTGTACCACACGGATGTATTTAGCTGGGCACACCTCATTTATTAGGAGAGGCATCATCCTGATAGGTGCTAATAAAGTAGGCATGGCATAGAATCTGTTCCACAGGGAGCTATTCTGTTCTCCTACCCCGCAAGATTCCCTTGGCTCCATTATGCCCTCTTGGATCACAGTCATTTAAGAGCCATAGGAGTTGTAAAAAAAAGTGTGTGTGCATATGTATATGTACTATACAGAACATGTTTGTAGCCCTGTCTACAGCTGACAGTTTTAAAACTATCATGTGTACTTCTGGATTCTAAGAACTTTGAAATATTTTGCCAGCCCTGAACATCATATGTATATGATGTATAACAGAATGTTATGATTAGGGTATAATCTAGAATGCATGAAATAACTTGTTTACAATCTCAGAGAATGAACACCATCGCCTCTTTAGTGCTGCTACTTTTTGACGATTTTGCAGAGACATGTGGCCGTGATAGTGTAGGTGGAAAAAAATGTGCAGGGCTAGGCAAAGTTGAAGAATTAGAGATAGTGGTGGACTTAGTTGTGGAATGTTGTGTAGGGTGGAATTGAATGACTGGCCTGTGTGGTGATGAGGTGATTTCTTGTAGTATTTGGAGCTGAGTTGAGCCAAACCAATATCTGAAGGTGAGGGGGAAATAAAGAGGCAGGAAGTTGATCCCTGACTAGGAAAAGGATGGAGAAAACTGAGCTGGAAGGCAAGTGGTTCCATTGCTGTGTGAAGACTTTGTAGTTCTGAATCTTATCCTGGAGCTATTTCATTATTTTTATCAGAATGTGTGATAAGACAGACAGTTACGAATCCAGAGTGGATTTATGACATGGCATACATACGTATGGTAACTTAATGTGATCTTTAAATTACTATGTCAAGCCCATTTATTTTAAAATATTAATATTCAGCTTTATCCTATGCTTGAGGCAGCTTACAATCCTATTTCAAATTGCAGCATCCCTTAGTAATGAAAACAATAAAATAAAACACACAAACAAATGAAGAATCCAAAAACCTAACCCAGCTAATAATTAGGATATAAGGTAGTTTTGATTTGCAGGCCTCGGATGATCCATAGTATCGTTTATAAGTTGAATAATTACCATTGATTTTTTTTAAAATTTTGAGTTTCATACTGAATATATTTCTAAAAATCTACTTTCTGATCTTCCATCTTTTCCTTGTCTTCTGAAGCTCCTCCCCTTTCCCAAATGATTGGTGTGTTTCAGAGATGGGGAGGGGTAGTCTCATGCCTCATGTCACGTGTTAAAAATAGACTATGCCTCTCCCATAGAAATGTCCAAGAATTTTCTAAAATCAAGAACTTCTAATTGCCAAGTGGGAAGCAATACTGTAATTTCAAAGCTCAAACGGTGTATAAATAGATTGTATTCCTCCAGAAACTAGTGTTCCTACACGTGTTTTGAAACTGACTATACCAGACATTACAAGTCTACAGAACTTACCAACTCCTATAGACTGCAAATGTGTTGTAATGTTTTAAAACAATATAATACAGTAAAGATGCATCAGACCAGAAAGATTGAAACTAATATAATCTATTTTTTATCCTGAGACTCTTAATTTCAAAATATTTGCAGGTATCCTAATGTGTGAATTTTCTTTGCAGGAATCAAAATTTAAAGAAACTGGAGTTATTACACCTGAAGAAGTATGTATGCAATTGTTCACTTGCTTTTTCAAAGTAATATTTGAAAGTAGTAAAAATGTATTTATTATTGCAAACCAGAATTGAGCACCAATCTCAAGCAATACTTAAGCACTCCTCTACCATGTTGTAGTTGTTCTTAGTATGTTGGTTCTCACTTCCCTGCTGCCTCCCACATGAATAAGGGATGATGGTGTGTGTCTCCCTATTAGCCTAGCTGTGGTCTTTTTTCCCTAAATACACATGTGTTCCCAGTTTTGTGTTCTACTGCTGACACAGACTTCAGATTGTCTTCAAGGTCTATAATATTACCTTGTGACTCTCCTTGTTTGAAGGTTCTCTTGGAAATGGATATCCAAGACCCTGGGAACAGGTGATAGGAAGGGAGGATGAAAGAGGTCATGACAAATTCAGGCAAATGTATTGATGGCTATAATCTAGGATGGTTCAAGTGCAAATATTAGTAAAGACATTAAAAATCAGGATTGAGATGTTCAACTGTCCCTCTGCCTTTATCTGTTACTTCCTCCAACCCTTCTTTTTTTTTTTTTAGGAAACTTTTCAATTTCTACATATAATTTGTGTTTGTGTTGTTCAGAGGAATATCCAACACATGGTACTTTTTGAAGAATAAGCACCAATGAGGAAATGTAATTTCTGCTAGAACTGGCACCAGCAGAAATCAACTTAAAACTTTCTTTTTGGAGAACTGGAGTTTCTTAAGCAAGGTGTTGCATAAGTAAAATAGTTAATAGTGCTAGATTGAAATGAGCAACTATCTTGCTCCTTGCAAAAGGAATCCCTCTTCTTGGCAATTTTTTCCCCAATGCATCGTCAAAGGTGTTAACCTGTTCACAACGGGATAGATGTCGGGAGAAGAGAGAACTGGTCCCCATTGCCAAGGCAAGTCTCACATGAGACGCATATTCCAATGCAAGGAAGCCAGCCTGGCTTCCTTGGCAGCAAGCCCTAGTTCTCTTCTCCCACCCCTTTCAGGAGAAGATTTGGGTAACGATGATCAGGTACAGGTGCAACAAGTTTGAAAAGTTTTCACAAATATTTTTGTCGCCCTGAAAAGCAACTTTTGTACCAAAACCCAAATACACCATGACTAGATCTGATGTTGATTCCTAACAGCCAAAAGAGCTACAGAGCTGCATAATATTCACAAACAAGAATTTAATAATTGATGGCAGTGAATGCACATAGTTTCTGTCTAATCTGTCTGCAAGTGGCTTTTCTGGAGCCAACAGAACACTTAACGTTTCTACTTTGTTCTTTTTCTAGTCAGCAATTTTTTTTGATTTGTCAACTTCTCCTCCATCATTACTTGTTTGCCTTTTCTTTCCTTTCATCCTTGAAACTTAAACCTTAGTTTATATACAGAATTTGGTAGTCTGGTTTGCTTGCTTGCTGTGGTTTTTTGCTTTCAGAAATAGCAAGATCTTACATTTCTTCTGGCCTACATAGTAGATTTAGCAAGGGAGACCAAATATCCCTTTTCACCCCAGCATGGCATCTTTTCCAGTGACTGTTGCTGGTGTCACATCTGCGCGCAGGCATCGCCAGGTGCCCCCTGACATGGGGCTGCCCCCCCGGAGCCCCCCAATAAAAGTGTCAAAATTTTTAGGTTTCGTTTTCGAAACCTATTTTTGACAGTTTTTTGGGGTTTTTTTCTGTTTTGCGGCGATTCAAAGTGTTAAAACATGCGTTAAAGTGTATGTATGCTTTCACGGGACTTATCTGTGTAATATGGGGCGTTCCAGGACGTTCCATCGGCGATCTTCCTCCTGCGCCCAGGCGCGGACTCCGTACCTCCCCCAGCAGCAGTTTCCGGAGTTTGCGCATGCGCAGACCCACGGAGTGTCCAGGGACGATCTAGGCATGCGCAAACTCCAGAAACCGCTGCTGGGGGCGGTACAGAGTCCGCGCCCGGGAGCAGGAGGAAGATCGCCGATGGAACGTCCTGGAACGCCCCATATTACAAAGATAAGTCCCGCGAAAGCACACATACACTTTAACACTTTAACGCATATGTTTTAACACTTTAAAAAGGCTGAAAAAAAGAAAAAAAGGCTGAAAAATTTAAAATTTCAGGAGGCTCCCGCCCCACCCCCGAGCCTCAATGCCCCTACGCCCTGGGGCCCACCGCACCACCGCACCATATCAGCCGACGCCATTGCATCTGCGTCTTTTTTTTTTTTTTTTTAAGATTGTGATCCCTTTTGGGGGCAGGGAACCATTTACAGTGTATTGCTTTATTTTGCTGTGCAAACCACTTTGTGAACTACGTTTTGTTAGAAAGCAATATATAAATACTCGTAATAAGAATCTAAACAGAGATAGTTGTTGTTTTGGAACAGAAACAAGTTGACACACCTCACTTTATACAAGATGGTTGACACTGAGTGAGGTGAAAAAGTGGAAACGTTTTTTAAAAAATGCTTTTTCTTCAATAAGGGGGACAAAGAAAAGACCCTGAGTAGAAGTGGCAATGTTTATGGGTGGTTTTTCGAACAAATCCTTCACTGTACTATGGAAACTTTCATGGCTTGGTACAATTTGTAATGAAGCAGGCATTATGGGTTTTCTAGCCATGTTTATTATTTGAGAAATAAAACTAAAATCGTACTGTCTTCTTAAGAGATTTATCTCACACACACACTCTGGAGATGTGCGTAGAGGCGAAGATGAGTCTTTATTTCTCCTACCAACGTTTCATCCCACACGAGGGACCTTGTCAAGGTAATTCAGCATAACACTGCTGGATGACACTGAGAACATGGAGCTCTTGCTAGCATATGCCAGTAAAAGCCATGGCAACCGTTAACTGACAACGGAATCATCAACCTCTGCTCTATTCCTCCTAGGCTGCAAATATGCTCTTTTCAGGATAGGTAGCCAGATTTTATTGGCAAATGACAGCTCTTGCTGTCTATTCAGAAGACTTGCAGGTTTCCTTTGGGAGATTGAAATAGCCTCCAGATTTAGTCTTCGTTTTAGACTGGCTTCCGAAAACAACGAACGGACCTGCTCAAAAGCAATTTGGTGGCCAGATTCCAGGGCGTGCGCTGCCACAGCAGATTTTTCTCCTTGTGACAATTTTACCGCTCTCTGGTGTTCTTGTACTCTTACTTTAATAGGTCTCATTGTATTTCCAATGTAAGCACGACCACAACCGCATTTTATTTCATAGACTCCTGGGTTCATTAACGTAGGTCTTTGATCTTTGGGATTTCTTAGTATTTGCTCTATCTTAGTTGTAGGAGCAAATAAAGTCCTGATCCCATATTTTCTCATCACTCTCGCTATTTTGTCCGTGGTTCCTTGTAGGAAAGGCAATGATAACCATAGTTTCTCGTTGTCAGCTTCCTCCTCTTTTTCTTTTTTTTTTTTTTTTTTTTTTTTTTCCCTGAAAAGAGCATATTTGCAGCCTAGGAGGAATAGAGCAGAGGTTGATGATTCCGTTGTCAGTTAACGGTTGCCATGGCTTTTACTGGCATATGCTAGCAAGAGCTCCATGTTCTCAGTGTCATCCAGCAGTGTTATGCTGAATTACCTTGACAAGGTCCCTCGTGTGGGATGAAACGTTGGTAGGAGAAATAAAGACTCATCTTCGCCTCTACGCACATCTCCAGAGTGTGTGTGTGAGATAAATCTCT
Organism: Plestiodon gilberti rubricaudatus; assembly: GCA_026170595.1. Taxonomy (NCBI): domain Eukaryota; kingdom Metazoa; phylum Chordata; class Lepidosauria; order Squamata; family Scincidae; genus Plestiodon; species Plestiodon gilberti. The sequence goes on along the minus strand of JANXHW010000003.1, from coordinate 199,301,343 downwards.
TAAGAAGACAGTACGATTTTAGTTTTATTTCTCAAATAATAAACATGGCTAGAAAACCCATAATGCCTGCTTCATTACAAATCCTTCACTCTTTGAAAATGTTTGGTGTGCATAGACCACTTTTATAACTTAGCTTATAGGTGATCCCATTAATGCAGAGGCGTCGGCTGATATGGGGTGATGGGGTGGAGGGCCCCAGGGCGTAGGGGCGCAGCGGCTCTGGGGGGGGCGCGTGCCTGCTTAACTTTCGTTTTTTATTTTAAGAAGTTTCCGTTTTTTTAAAGGTTTTTAGGGGTTTTGTAGCTAACGGGGCTTCTGTGTATGCTTTGTCCCACTTACCTTTGGTCTAGGAGCCTGCAGCGATGATCTCCAGGGGTGACGATCTCTTCCGGGGGAGCAGATAGTTGCTCTGCTGCCCCGGGCGCGAATTCTTTAAAGCGCCTCCGCTTTACAGAGTTCACGCATGCGCAGAGCGATGATGTTTCCAATCGATGCTCTGCGCATGCGTGAACTCTGTACAGTGCTGCTGCGCACTTTAGAGTTCGCGTCCGGGACAGGCAGAGCAGAGGAAAGATCTGCGCCCCCGGAAGAGATCGTCGCCCCTGGAGATCGTCGCTGGAGGCTCCTAGACCAAAGATAAGTGGGACAAAGCATACACAGAAGCCCCGTCAGCGCTAAAAAAAACCCCTAAAAAGCTTTAAAAAAACTGGAAAAATTTAAAATAAAAAACGAAACTTAATTTATGCAAATTAGTTTTGGGGGTGTTGGGGGGACCGCCCTCCATCGGCCCCCACCTGGCGACGCCTCTGCATTAATGGCATCTATCCAGGAATCAAGCAGGTCACAGAATCATGTGTAAGCCAATTTTGTGGATATCTTCTTCAGGCATATGCACGTCTTATGTGCATATATATCTGCAGGAATCATTCCAGAAGCCATTCTCTGTGAGCTGGATTAGATAAAGTACTGAATCAGCACCAAGAGAACACCATAGTTTTGTATGAAATCTATATAGAAACAAATAGTGATGTAAAAGTTGCTCCTGTTGGTGAAAAGCTGTATGTTAGAGATATGGCAACATTCTACTCTTTTGCTCCTGTTGGTGAAAAGCTGTATGTTAGAGATGGCAACATTCTACTCTTTTGCTTTTGACAGTTTGTGGCAGCTGGAGATCATTTAGTTCACCACTGTCCTACTTGGCAATGGTAAGTAAAATTCTACAGGAAATGCATCTTAACAACAGTAAGGGATAGCAACTACTTTTACCATTTGCAGATACTAGGCATAGTGGGAAACGTGCATTGAAGTCTCCCACAATATGTATGAAGTCATGTGGTCAGGATGGTTGCACAACTGACTTGTATGATTTCCCCCCTTTTTAAAACAAGGGGGAAGAATATCACAGAACAGGCTTCTGCATGTAGAGAGGTGCACATGTACCACAAATCGCGCATTACTACTTGAGCACAGTGTGAGATGCTGGCACCTGCTCCTCTACATTAAACATAGTAATCGTGGCTAGTGTGTTGAGTGACTAGGTAGAGAGGGCCAGTACAATAGACTTACCTATGCTGACATGACATGTAATAGTCTTGGCCTAATTAAACTCTACCAGTTTTGCATCTTGGCAAGCAATCTAACAGGCCTCCTAGGCTAATTGGTCAGTGAAATGTTGTGCTCGTTACAGTTTGGCATTATGATGAAGACATTTGATTTGCACAGATGCCCTGGGCACTTGAAATGGTTCATTTTTCAACTATTTGCCATGTTGCATGGGAGCTTGAATTGGCTTCATTGATATTAGTTATGATAGAGGGAGAGATGTCCAGATACTAAGCATCTTCAGAGTAACTGCTGTTATGAAATGTATGTACAGTGGGGGCTCAGTATCCACAGGGGTTCCATTCCAGACCCCCCATGGATACTGAGAATCTGCGTATACTGGGGTCCACCTTTCTAATGCTTTTAATAGTAAAAAAGGCCCCCCAATTCCGGTTTCTACCTTAACAACCCACTTTCGGGTCATGCGAAGGCTCCGATCTCCTCCCAGCCTTGCCCCCCAGGATGCATTCTGGGGTGAGCCTGGGAAGAGAGAAGAGCCTTCGCGTGATCCGAAAGTGGGTCATTCAGCTTGCAGAAGCCCTGCAGAGGCTCTGAAACAGCGTGGTTTGGCCACTTAAAGGTAGAAATGGGGATCGGGGGGCTTTTTTTAAAAAAAAACTTTCTAAAGCATTAAAAAGGTGGACCCCGCGGATCTGGGATCCGCAGAAAGGGTCCACTGTATTTAGAAGCTACTGAAATAGATCCATTGCTGCTTTGTACTCGGAGCTTCAGTAAGCAATTTTTTTCCATTTGCAAATATAGCAACAAGCATTCAAAATCAAATATTAAATGTATCTAAAGAAAATGTTGAGAAAAGGGCAGGCTAACAATATTGGGTACCTCTTGGACATTGATTCTCTAACCTGTCTTGAGAATTTTTTGGATTATGATAGGATTGAAAAGTGCCAAGATTTGCTCATACCTTTTGAGCTGTTCTTTTTGCTGCCAGCTCACAAGTCCCGACCTCCACGTTATGCTCCAGATTTAGTTGCCGATTGTGCTGTGGGTAGTCAAAGAGAATTTAAAGCCCAGAAGAAAAACATTCTGAGCACATAACATGCTGTTGTGGTTAAAGGGAAGTGAAAATGCAAGCTGGATCCAAAGCATTCACACAACTAGTTCTGTGTGGCCAAAGTGGGACTTACGTGGTGGTGTGTTTTGAGAGCAGTCCTCCATGCTACATGACAAACCACTCTTGAACCCGACGGGAGTTTTAAAAGCCAATTGTGCCATAGCGGCAGGGGGGAGGGGGAGTCTGCTGTTCTAAGAAAGGACCCAGTGGGCATGCCAGCCCTTTGGGTAGAACTATGTAGCTCTTTGAATCCAGGCTGCAGTATTTTTGTTTCACCTTATTGATAGTATTGCTGTAGAGGAAGTAGAATTCATCTCTTGCCTTTAGAGTCTCACAGACTTGCTTTGTATCTTTAAGGGCAACAGGAGAAGAATTAAAAGTCAAGGCTTATCTCCCAACAGACAAACAGTTTTTGGTCACTAAAAATGGTAAGTTTGTCACTAGTGATTGAATGTATACCGGCCACAAGTCTGCACAAGTGTTCTTTCAAGTTCAAACTAATCACTGAACAAACTTGCTTCTTGTTGTTGTTGTCTACGTTGATCTGGGATGGGATATGTATTCCTCTTCCAAGAAGGAAATTGGATCCAAGTCTTTTGGATCCCTTCTAACTTCCTTCTGGATTTTTTTCATAACGAACCTGAGAAATATGTACTTTGTGCAAAAGTAAGAAAAGGGGGGGGGGGGGAATGTATCCGCTATCCATGGATTCACTTATCTGTGGTTTGCTGGGTGCCCCCCACACCCATTACCTTGTCTCTAGCGCTGGCTCCAAGCAGGCACATCTCTTCCTTAAACAAAATGCTATAAGCCAGCATGCTGGCATATGTAGCACAGAGCAGGCAAGCAGCCTGCGTACTAGGAAGGTTCCCGAATGTTAAGCAGGAAGTTAACTGCTTCCTGTTAGCGTTTGGGAGCCTCTCTAGTATACAGCCTGCTTGCCTGCTCTGTGCTATATATGCCAGCATGCTGGCTTATAGCATTTTGTTTAAGGAAGATACACGATTGCTTGGCGCCAGCGCTAGACACATAACTAATGTAATGGGTGGGGGGATAGCGTTCCCCCCCATCCACAGTTTCCGATATCCATGAGAAGGTCCCAGGAACCTATCCCCCATGAATACTGGGGTCATACTATATTCTTTAATTTTATTTTTTTTCCACATTTTTATACCGCCCTTCCTCCAAGGAGCTCAGAGTGGTGTACATATTTCCTCCCCTCCTTTTTGTCCTCACAACAGCCCTGTGAGGTAGGTGGGGCTGAGAGATAGTGACTGGCCCAAGGTCACCCAGGAAGCTTCGTGGCTGAGCGGGGATTTGAACCTGGATCTTCCAGGTCTAAGTCTGACTCCCAAACCACTACTCCATCCTGGCTCACCATCCATACTGTACAAAGACCAAAGCTTATATAAAGCATTGGTCTGGATTTGTAAATAAAAGAAGTGCTCCAATCTGCTGCACTTGCTATCCTAGTCATTCATAACATCATTCTATACTTGTGTGTGTTTGCGTGCGTGTGCGCGCCATCTAGTTACTGCCATTTGATTTTGTCCAGCTCAGTTTCATCCTCCTTGAACATGGATGATAGGTGTGGTCTCTTTGCTCTTTATACAAGAATGATAATAGTTCCTAGCCTTACCAGACATACCTTGCCCTGGGTGAAATATATTCAGAAGTTAATGACCTTCTTAGCAGACATATTACATTGGCACCTTGTGATTGAACAACCAACGTAGATCTTGCCTTCTCTATTTTTTCAGCTGGTTTGCACCTAGCTTAGTAACAAATGTTTTGTCCTCAAATGCTGCCTTTTGTACTATCAAATTGTATTTCCTTTTCATATTTACTTCAGTTCATGAGATCATCAAGTTCACAGAACTTCCCAATCCTTTTGTCTTAACAGTGTTGTCTAACTTGGTGTAGTCTGTAAAATTAAACTAAGTGAAAATTTCAACTAAAATTTTCCAACAGTAGTCCTTGAGGAAGTCGTGAGTTGCCTCTCTCCAACGTTCACCTTTGCATCTTCCTGCTAACCAGTGCTTTATCCATCCTGCAATGGCATGTGATGTGTTATATTTTCTGCTTTAAGTAGCCATTCCTTCATGGCACTGAATGATATTCTTTACCGACTTGCAAATAGACATGTGCCCTTTGGTACTGAGTGACCTATGCAAACACAACTTCCAGTGACATCTACGCAGAATCCTAGATGCTTTCAGTAGGCTTTAATCAGTGGCTGCCTAAATTAATTTCAATTCTGCACTTATCAGTGTCTGATTCAAATGTAGGAAACATCTCATGTCCCCAAAGCAGTAAGCTTCACTTGTTTAAGACCAAATATGCACTGCAAAAAATACGTACACAATTTTTAAGTATATACAGTATATCAGCACAAAAACATCCAGTTGCAAACATGGAGAAATTTTCCTCTGTTGATTGTGCCACAAATTCTCTGCTTCTCTTTGCAGTGCCATGCTACAAGCGATGTAAACAGATGGAATACTCGGATGAACTGGAAGCCATTATAGAAGAAGATGATGGTGATGGAGGATGGGTAGACACATTTCACAATGCAGGTACTTAACTCTTTTCTAGTACTGTGTTTCTCTTAATCCTGAATTTAAATGCTCAACATTTTGGTTCCTATCTTTTTTAAGTAAGGAACCTTTATTGGCATAAAAACAAACAAACATTACATAACACTTAACACATAATATTTATATTACAAAATCTACAAGCACAACAAAATTACAGCTTAAACATCAGAGGGAATACTATCAGCTTTGCGTGCTATAATGATCGTATCAACAAAGGCTGCCGATCTTTCCATTACGCCATCCATCTCTGTCAATAAAAGGTAACGTACTACCTCCTGATCTGCCCAGCCCTGGAGCTGACAACGTGTTGACCAATTTGGAAAACATCACTTTGCAACTAGAAAAGTCCCTGGCTGCTTGGAACAGAAGTTCAGAAGCTCAAAACCTGAGTGTAACTAGGAGTCCTGACATGAGCATTTCTGATGACTGTCTTCAATGTCAAACTATAAAGGAACATCAAGAGGAGGCTGAAGAGGAGGTGATACCTCACAGCCTTTTAAAGGCAAGTAATAGCAACACAGTTTCCAAGTCTAACGACGATCCAGTAAAGCCTACCACCACAGAATTAATAATGCAGTTGGAACTGGAGGGAGATGAGATTGTGAATGGAGCCATGAATGCCTTCAAGGAGCTACCAGTGGAAGACCAACGGAACATTTTAAAGAGTTTGGATAAAGCCCGAGCCGAATTGCTTCAGAACTTAGAAGCGAATGAAATAAATTGCCCTCCTACTGAAGTGATACAGGCAATAGTACATCATTCAGCATCTAGTGGAAGACAGGGAGAAATACAGATGTCCCAAGAGCTTATTCCCTTATCTGATCCTGATGCAACTTTGATTCAGGAAGATCATATCGTGCAAGTCCCCTCGGATGCAGGAAATCAATTACTGGAGGTAGAATGACTCTCATCGTCAGATGTAGGAAGCCACCCTACCACCTCCCTCCGAATTCTCTCCTGGAACATCGCCGGTTGGAGAAATAAAGAGAAGGACAAACAATTTTTAGAGTATTTATCAGCATGTTGATATTATCTTATTACAAGAAACGTGGGCTCAGGATCAAATTCATTTAGATGGATTTAAGGTTTTTCAGTTGCCAGCACTCAAATCCAACGTAATGGGGCGTCCATCGGGGGGCTTAGCTACAATGATTGCTACATTGATAAAATCGACTAAGCTGGATGTTACATCTGGCTGTAATATTCTACAAGCTACTAAGATCTATCTGGATAATTTAGCCTATATTTTTGTGAATGTTTATATTCCACTCTCCCTCAACAGTCTCCAAAGGTCCCAATTTTGGAGTAATTTAGCATCTGGTCTAGATGATCTTGAGAGGAACTATCCACTAGTGGAAATTATCATTTGTAGGGACTTAAATGGGAGGGTGGGCTCATCAGAACAAATTTTTGTTAAAGCTTTAGAAGTTGAGGATAGGTCATTTCTCCATCCGTTATATTCCATGACCAGGATGTCCAAGGACACCATTTGCAACGCCATTGGTGTTGCCTTAGCTAAACTTTGTGTTAAGTTTCATATGCTTTGGTTAAATGGGCTAGCAGAATATCGAGAAGCATCTGAATTTACATGTGTGTCCCCTCACGGCTCGAGTGTGGTGGATTATGCCCAGGTATCTCTAGCAATGAAACCTCGGGTGAGGGAATTTGTAATTGGAGATTATATTCTCAGTGACCATCTGCCACTGATATTGGTACTTGATTTAAACCATCCTAGACCACTGACGATCCCCTCTTCTGAGATGTCCTGTGACCGCATGAGTAAGATCTTGTGCAACAAAGAGCTTATTCCAAGGTTCTATAAGTTAATTTAATTACTGGGGGGAAGTGCAAGGAGCTGATAAGATCTATTTTAACAGAGGCTGACTCCTCTGTCCAAATCCAGCACTATGGAAGTTTGATAAAATATCTACAAGTGGAGCTGGGTGATAAATCTCCAAGGGCACATGATGTCCCTCCCAACATGAGAAGTTGGTTTGATTGTGATTGTAGGGAACTTAAAATATTAATTCGAAAGTCCTATTTAGAGTTTAGGAATATCAACAGTTTCAGAGCATTGGCTAATTATTTTGTACTTAAGAAGCAGCTAAAAGTATTGATGGTGAATAAGAAGCAGAAAGCCGCATTAGAACAATGGAATAAATTGCTATTAGCAATATCCCAGAGAAATAATAAACTCTTCTGGGCATGTGTTTCAGGCTCTTTCAGGAAAGATGCCTTCAATCTAGCTTTGATTTCTCCATCTAGATGGGCAAAATATTTTTCTGATCTCTTTTATGATTTAAATAGTTCTCAGCAAACTCTTCTGGAACCCATATCCACCGATCTTCCAGCTTGGCCCCCAGTTTCTGTAGAGGAGGTGAAACAGTTTGGTTCCTATCAAAACTCCCCACTCATGGACTTTTAAAATGCTCCAAAGTATTTAATGCTCAAGTCCATTTTCAAACGTTAGCTTTCTTTCAATGACACTGATCCTTAACCATTTTAAAAAGTAGCTACTGAAAATGCAGAGTCTCACTTGCATTAAAAGGAGAGTGTATGTGTTGAGCAACTGTCTGTACGGTCATAAAGTGCTGTCAAATTTCTTTCTAGTTCTTACTATATCTGTGCTGTCTTCGTAGGTGTTATGGGAGTGACAGAATCCATTAAGGAGATCACCTTGGAGAGTAAGGTATTATATGTTTTGTGAGTAGTGCCTAGAAGACTAGTGGCATAGATACCTAACAACTTACTGTGCTTCTTGGGCTTGCCTTTCTCCTTAAAGACCAAGAGTGTATCTTTTTGTTTGGGTTTATGGATTGGGACAGTAGGTAAATGTCTTCCGTGAGCTACAGTATTAAATCCACAGCATGCCTATGAACTGAGGAAAGACTCTTATTAATGCATGTGAGTCTGCAGCTGATAAATCAGGGAGAAGGTTAGGAGGATGTTTGGTGCCAGGGGGTTGTCTAGCTGGAGTTCTTCTGTTCATTGTCTACCCAGGTATGCTGTATCCATTGCAGCATGATGGAAGAAGTCTTAATTTTTTTAAAGCACATGGATACAGGGATATGATTTTTAGAGAGTTCTAAGGGTGCTCTGAGGTCCAAAGTATAGTTTTGGTCTATGTTTTGGTGGTATAGTGACATTCCCCTGGCTTATGTAAGTCATAGTAGAACTTGTGTTTAGGCTGCTGTCCCAAACTGCTGATTACCCAGAGCTCTCCTCAGAGGGGGTTGTTTGTAGTTAACCTTGTAACAATTTGTGTTGCTTGTTCAGTCTTGTCCTATACTAAAATGGCTAATCTTCAAGAAGATGCTAGAAATGTACTTAAGAATGGGAATGCATGCATACTTAGTGGTTGCTGCTTTCAATGGATAGCTTCAGTGATGAAATATAGAAGTATTATAAATGCCACACAGTTAAGCAGGGTGGTACTATTGGAACTTCCAGTGGCAAATAATTCAGAAAAAGGATGGCTTAAATTCTGTTTGGAAGGTGACCAATATTGCCAGTTTTATTACGTGAAGTCGAATTTCACTTTTGAAGTAACATGGGTATCTTGAGCCAGTTGAGTAAAAAAAAGGTTACTAGATGCCTGCAGCTTGGATGTTAGAATGTCTAGCTGTAAAGTAGTCTAGAGCAGCGCAGAGGTCCTCTTTGTTTTAGAGCTACAGTGAATGGCTGGGTTAGTTCATTCCAATACTTCAGTTTCCTCATTGGTTTATATGTAGCACGTTACATAGTTATGTGCTCTTCAAGTTTGGTGCATGATCACCCCCTGGCTTAGAATTTCTGTTCAACATTGAAGACTGACTTTTCTTGTATCGAAAGGACAATACAAAGTTGCCAGATTGCTCAGGATCTTGTGAAGATGATGACGATGAAGAAGGAGAGGCAGCTGATATGGAAGGTAATAAACACTTGTTTGGACAAGCCACCCTTTGCTAGATCTCTTTGTTGTGGGCTATGTCTTGAAAAGAAAACACTTTTGCTTCCTTTTGTCACTGAACCTTTTAAAAGTGGATACTAGGTCTGTTTTGTTCAAGGGTATCCTGAGAGAGAGGCCAGTGGGTGGCGCAGCGGGTTAAACCGCTGAACCATAAGCTGTTGATCGAAAGGTCGGCAGTTCGATTCCCGCGACGGGGTGAGCGCTCGTTGCTTGGCCATCTCCTGCCAACCTAGCAGTTCCAAAGCATGTCAATGCGAGTAGATAAATAGGTACCGCTTGCGGGAAGGTAAACAGCGCTCCGTGTTCCAGCTGCATGCTACGCGCTGCGGCAAGGAGAGTCATGCCGGCCAGATGACCACGGAGGTGTCTTCGGACAACGCTGGCTCTTCGGCTTTGAAATGGAGATGAGCACCACACCCTAGAGTCGGACACGACTGGACTTAATTGTCAGGGGATACCTTTACCCTTATCCTGAGAGAGACACCGCACAAACCTTGCTGCTTCACCTCACAAACCGTGCTGCAGTTATTCAAAAAGTCAGCTTGGTTCCTGCCTCCCTCACCCATTCCTTCCTCAGGCTCCTCCATCTCAGTCTATGTTGTCCCTTGTCTTTCATCTCCCTTAACATCCTTTGTCCCTTGGTCTCTCTTCTCATCCCTTTGCTCAGACCTTTTCCTACCATCACCACAACAGAATGTTTAAACAATCTGGCACCTTGTACAAGGGCTGAGAATGGATACTCAGGGTGTTGTCTTTTGGAACTCAAGTGGTTTGTTCTTAAACATTGCTGCATGTCCTGAGTATTCTGGGAAGATGCAGGTTAACAAAAATGTTAAATAGTGAAATGGTATATTTTTTTTGTTCTCTTAGAATATGAAGAGAGTGGGCTGTTGGAGACAGATGACGTGAGTACATTGTGTTCATTCTTTCCTTGGTAGCAATCATAGTGCATTTTATTTTGATCCAGGTTCAGTAGAAAACTCTTTAAAATAGTATATGGATGAAGTTTAAATAGTGATCTTAATGCCTGGACATTGAACTCGCTAGGGAGGTTGGTATAGGTGCCTGATGACAATTTGAAGCTACTAACTTGCTTCTTTCATCTTGAGCAGGCAACGTTGGATACAAGAAAAATAGTTGAAGCTGCCAAGGCTAAAGTAGATGTTGGCGGAGGAGAAGAAGCTATTCTACAGACCAGAACTTATGACCTGTACATCACATATGACAAATACTACCAAACACCAAGACTTTGGCTATTTGGCTATGATGAGGTACAACACTCTTCTTTAAAACTTTAAAAAGCCAATTATGTTTTTTAATTACATCTTTCTATATTCCACTTTTTTCGATCATGAAAACCAAAGTAGTATGTATTGGGTTTCTGGATCTCTTATCCAGGCACTGACCAGACCTAGACCTGCTTAACTTCAGCAGGGTTACTGCATCATGTGCCTTCAGACTATTCTAGGGACCTGGGAATTGGCAGTGTTGTAGTAAGGAGCCTTGGGTAACAGGCCAAGATGGTTTGTAGCAACAGTCATGTATAGACTGCTGGAAATGTGCCTTCTGTAACTCCATGGCACTTGCCATGGATGTAACTGAATGACACTTACCTTTGTGGCAAGTTCAACAATCAACATAGATATAATGGATCCTGTTTCTTCTACACTGCTTCCTGTTGACTTTAGAGTACTTCTCATTTCTGTTCTAGCAGAGTAGTTTTTGGCATACATACTGGGAGTGCTCTCCTATACATACTATACGACTGCTCTTTAATGACTTCTTACCTTGTGCCCTAATGGGAATGAGGGCTTTAGTTGCGCATTCATTTATCTGATGGTGAAGCAAATGGCTGCAGATGTCTTGAGTGAATGTCTACAGTTATGCTTAGAGCTGATTGATGCATGTATCAGAAATCTGCTTTCCCAGCCTGTGCAAGGGATTTTTGTATCTTCTCTGGTCATGTACAAAGCATACATTCCAGCAACTTGCTCCAGCATGGTGAGATCTGTGAGTTTCAAATTCCATCTGTGAGACCACCTACACGTTATAACGAAAGCACTTTCTGCTTTCAGCATTTCTTTGAGGTATAAATGGGTGTTTACCTTGCCACTGCAGTGAGCATACACTAGGCAATTCACATACAATTGGTTATCTTGCATCATTTTGCTTCTCATGGGGGAAATGCAAGGAGGCACTGAAGGCCTAGATGCTTACTATCTTTTCTCTGTGTCCAGTCTTCTCTTGTGATCTTATGGAGCTTTGTCCATACACTTTCGAACCAAACTTCTCAGTCTTCATGACTAGAAGCTTGCTCCCATTCTCGCACCCATGAAAGTTTAGGTCTTGGGATACTGACTTCCATGCCCAAAGCCAAATACTTGCATGGAGTCATGGGTTACACATAGCCCTAAGTGTGGCCTGCTAGGCTGGATGGGGAAGGGGGCAGTGCACTTAAGAGCCTGGATTGAAATCCTCGATCTGCAGTGAACTTAGAGTGATCTTGGGCACATCAGCATCCCTTCTGTAAAACAAGTTGGAATGAATCTGTCTGCTGTATAAAAAAAAAGTATGAGGCTTGCACTGCAAGGTCTGTATAAATGCTTTTGCTGACACTTTTGTTTAAAGCAGAGAGAAAAATGTGCTATCATGTTTTCACTGGCTTCTCTCCTTTCAGCAACGGCAGCCATTAACCGTAGATCACATGTATGAAGATATTAGTCAAGATCATGTTAAAAAAACTGTGACAATTGAAAACCACCCCAATCTTCCTCCTCCTCCAATGTGTTCTGTTCATCCATGCAGGTATTTTTAAGTCTGTATGCTTTAAAAAAAATTACCTCCAGTTTATGAAGTTCATGAAAAATGCTTGGTTGGGCTGTTTGTCTAGATGAGAGATTGGAGTGTATGTTGTAACTTGTTAGCAACCAGATCAGCTTTGCAACTTTGCATTCTCCATAGCAAGACTTGTCCCTGAAAATCTTTCTTTCAGCATCTAATGCAAGCTGCTTTGATTTGATTTATTTCAGAAAAACCAAAACCTTGTCTAAAGGCAAGAGAGTGACACTTTCAAAACCCTTAACACTGATTATTGTATTTTGAATGCCTCTGTGAGGTTAGGTCTCTGGGAATCTTTACCAACCAAATTCATTTTTTCTGGTTTTCTTCCACTTTTTAAATTCTCCAGAAGGTGGCAGTCACCTGTCCTGGAAGTGGGAACAACTGTCCTGTTCAGACTGCTGTAAGAGCAAAGGTTCCAGCTCTTTTAAATAGTTCTCTTACACTCTAGTCTTTCCAAATAGTGTGTTGCAATTTGTCACGACAGTACGTGTGTTTGTCTTCATTCTACAATCCTGTACGTTCTACAGTCTACGCACGCTGATGCTTTTCTGAGAAAGTTAAATGCTTTAAGTACAATGCTTTAACATATCAGCATTACATATTGTCTGAATAATTGAACGTTGTGCTTAAGACAGACTGTTTAACTCTGTTTTGCCCTTTGGCATTCTTGTTAAAGGTCTGAGAGATTCCAGGTTTTGTCTACCTTTTTTTTTTAAGCAGCAGAAGGCCTAGCTAGGATCAAACTTTCATGACCAGCAATAATCTTATGCGATTTGGGATATACAGGTAAAGATGCCATGTTGGGTAAAGCCACACAAACGATTAAAAACAATATCTAACACTGTACGCAGTTCCCACAAGATAGTAGCTGCGGACAGGAAAAAATCTCATTTAAAATCAGGGCTTTTTTAAAAGCTAGCACTTTTTCAGGCTGCATGCGAACTCCTAGCACATCACCTTGGTAGCTTTTTCTGATTTTAACTTTGCACAATCCGTATGCGCACATCACCTTGGTAGCTTTTTCTGATTTTAACTTTGCACAATCCGTATGCGCTTGGTAGCAATCTTGAGAGACTATCTGTCATGGCTACGTAGTCTCAACTATTTTGACCAACATTTCCAATTCCTACTCTAAAGCTTGTTTGGCTTCTTGACTGTCAGAACTCGCCTCAAACCTGGAAACTGCAGTGCTCTGAACTTGTGCCCTAAGTTTGACGAAGCCCGGGGAGTAGCAATGAGTGCCACTACAACATTCGAGTTGGCACTGCCCCCTGACCATTCTGGGCCATAAAAGGAGAGAGAGCAAGGAAGCCAGTTATGTACGTGCTGCCTGCTTCTTGTTTTTGACTTTGTGTTATCAAAGTTTGTCTTCCTTGACTGAATCTTCAATGATCCTTGGAACCATCTGAGGTTTAACTCTTTTTCAGGAGCATTTTTATGTACTTTGCCCTGGAAAACATTAGTTCTTAGAGTCTCTTCTCTTTCTCTCCCCCCTCTGTTAGATTGTACTAACAGATCAGTCCTAAGCATGGTTGCTCAGAAATAGGTGGCATTGAACTCACTGCAATAATATTGATAGGTTTGGCGTTAAAATGATAATTGAGCATCTCTTGTCAAGGTGATCAGAATATGATAAACAGAACTATAGCAGTAATAAAAAAAAAACCCTCAACACTCTTGTAGGCAACTGTTGGACACCAGCAGGCCAAATCCAAAGTGGCTACTGAAGGGTATTGTCTTTTAGACACCCTTTTTTTCTATTCTTCCCTTGACTAAGTTAAATTGAAGGCAATATATCTCTAACAGCGCAATCCGACTTAACTTTTTTGCAGGTGTAACCAGCGGCGCAGCGAGAATGGGATGCCCCAGAACGGAAAAGGGATTCAAATCCCCTCCAAAAGAGGAATTCAAAGGGGATTTGAATCCCTTTTCCGTTCTGGGGCCTCCCATTCTCACTGCGCCGCTGGTTAGGTAAAGGTAAAGGTATCCCTTGACAATTAAGTCCAGTCGTGTCCGACTCTAGGGAGCGGTGCTCATCTCCGTTTCAAAGCCGAAGAGCCAGCACCGTCCGAAGACGTTTCCATGGTCATGTGGCCGGCATGACTCAACACCGAGGCACATGGAACGCTTTTACCATCCCGCTGACGCGGTACCTATTAATCTACTTGCAATTTCTTGCTTTCGAACTGCTAGGTTGGCAGGAGCCGTCACACAGGTTCGAACTGCCGACCTTTCGATTGACAGCTCATGGTTCAGTGGTTTAACCCACTGCGCCACCCGCTGGCTCGCGCGCCGCTGGTTACACTGGCACAAAAGTTAAGTCGGATTGCGCTATAATGCACATACGAATATCTATATTGTTCCAGTATTATATGTACCATGGATTTGTCATATAGTGGTAATGGACAATGGCAGCCCAGTAAGGTCACAAGGCTATGGAAAAAAGTTTGCTCAGAGTTGCACAACATTGAGTTTTGTTTTGTTATGTTTACTCATTCTACCACACAATGTCAGTTGCCCAAAAAATGGCAGGGTTAATAAACAACCAGAGATTGCGCCAGTCTAACTTGAAATCTGGTGGCTGTCTGGATTCTTATGCTATCTTCTGAATACGTTTTTTTTAATTCCTCTGGCAGTAGAGCAGTTTTCATTTTCTGCTGCTTTTGTGCATTTACTAATGTAGTCTGGCATCTTGATGAAAAGTCCAGGGCTCTTCTACCCAATTTTCAGTTAGTAGTTTTACAGTAAGCTACAAATGGTTATTGACCTTAACACTTCAGTCTACTTGTATTGCAGACTGTTTATCGGCTTCTTGTACTTTTCCAGCTTCAAAAGTTGGAAGATGCAGGAATGTTCTAAGAAACAATTAAAGCTTATTGGGAGTACACATCATTTGGGACTCTTGTCTGTTTAGGCAAACTTTATCCAGCTTTTTGGCCTTCGACTTGGGCCCCCAAGATGGTTCACCTCAATTAAAAAGCACACACAATGATGAAAGCACACACAACCTCCTTTCTCCTCATACAACAGTACTTCATGGCCACTATGGAACACGTGCTGGCTGGAGTAAGACTGTTGTATCTGAGCATGTAGAGAGGTTACTTTGTCATATTTAAGAGAAAAGGACAGTAAGCTGATCATATTGAAATAGTAGTAAAATGTGAGTGAGTGAAATGCTGAATGCAGTGGCCTGGTCCTTCTATTCCCTTTAGTAGTGTGTTACAGGGTGGGGTGTTCCACCTTGAGAGTTGAATTCCCAGAGAGTTTTGTGTGGCTGCTGGGTTTGCTCGAGAAGCTACTTGAATTCTTCTGATGCAGAATGACTGTACCTTTAATCCTGGATCTATCTGAAGTGAATTGTGTAAATTGTGACATGCAGGTAGTGATGTCTGCTTTGGGCACACTGTGTGTGTGTGTGTGTGTGTGTGTGTGTGTGTGTGTGTGTGTGTGTGTGTGTGTGTGTGTGTGAGGAGTACAAACTTGCATCAGATGGCAGATAACCCTCTTCCATCATGCAGTGCCAAATATTAGTACACACTGGTCTTGTTTCTGACTGCCCTACCAAGTGGAGTGGTTGTAATAGAAGCCTGGTGAGGGCAGTCTGCAAGTGACAGAAATCATATTGGCCTGGGATTCTTAATTACTGTCACATTATTTCTGATTTATCACAGTCCTGCTTCTTATGATAAAACAGGAGCAGAGAAAGCATTGGGGCAGGTTTAGCTTGAAATAACTAAAGCTGACTTGAAGCAACAGTTGAAACTTCTGGGGCTAGTTTCTGTTGCTAGGAAGGTATCTAGTACTTGTCACAATGTCGTATATAATGTCGTATATAAGTAACAGTCTTACGGACATATAGAATGCTTACGTTGATTTAAAGATGTGCACAATTTGCTTTCAGGCATGCTGAAGTGATGAAGAAAATAATTGAAACTGTGGCAGAAGGTGGGGGAGAACTTGGAGTCCATATGTATCCTTTGAATTAGCAATTTGTTATTATAAAGAGCTTAAGGGCTCTACTATACTTTCTTGTCTTCACCCCTTCTTATTCAAGTAAAGGGAGAACATGGGTCATGTCCATTCTTCTCTTCCTTTCCTACAGATGGACAGGTGAGACTAAAAGTATGTGCGTTTGGGGTGGCAGGGTACAGTATGTGCTTTTTAGCTTCACTTTTCCTGCTCTTCAAAACTGATTTGTGGTTGTGGGTTGGTTTTTCCTTAATTAAATATTCAGGTACCTTCTAATTTTTTTGAAATTTGTACAGGCAGTCATTCCAACAATAGAATACGACTACACAAGACACTTTACGATGTAATTAGAAGAGAGAATGTTTATGCTAATTATTGATCCTGATTTTTAAAAAGAATAACCCGTACATGTGACCGACTTGTTTATCCACCATTGTATACAATTTCTGTAATGTACCACTTCTATCAAGTTTATGCATCAAAATAAAATTCCACTACCAGCCTTACTTTTTAATAAAGACCTTTATGTGTAAAAACAAAAAAAAAAGTGTTCCTTTTCTGTGCTGTGGGTACATACTGTAGCGGTTTGTGTTTGTCTTTGCAATAGTCCAAGGAAAATCTTATTGTCATTAAAATCCATTTTTACTAGTAACTAGACATCAGTATTTACATTTCAGATATTGAAAAATATTGCCATGTAACTTGGTTGCATTTGTACATGTATATAAAAGTAAAGGTATTCCTGCAAAAGCCAGTCATGTCCAACTACGGTATGGTGCTCATCCCTGTTCCTAAGGCCGAAGAGCCAGTGCTGTCTGAAGATGCTTCCTTGATCATGTGGCTGGCATGACTAATGAAACGCTGTTACCTTCCCACCGCAGCGGTACCCATTTATCTACTTGCAATTTCTTGCTTTTGAACCGCTAGTTTGGCAGGAGCTAGGACAAAAGACAGGAGCTCAGTCCGTCACGTGGCACTCAGGCCTTGAACTGCTGTCCTACTGACTTTCTGTTCTGCAGTTCAGCGTCTTAACCACTAAGCCACCGTGGCCCTAACATGTATAAAAGTACATGTATAAAATAACTAGAATGAATCTAATCCCTATTTACTTTGTAGTCAGATATAAATCTGATGTATATCTAATCACAGTGCATGTTGCCCTTGGTCTGTTTTGATCACCCCCATCGTATTGAACCTGTATATTTGATGGAAATGAAATCAAGATTTCTGTGTATACTGTAGATAAGTATACAAGCATCGTTTTCTTGCTAGTGCACTGAGGAAGAGCATAGGAAGTCTGTGTAAAGATGCAGTCAGCTTTCTCTAAACTAGGAAATGAAATTGCCTAAAGGAATGTTGTGGAGTGCTGAGAAGATTTCAGGAAACTGCCACTTTCTCCCCATTCTTACAGCTGGAAGGAAGAGGAAACAGCTGTCTTCTACCCTGTATCCAACTTGCGTCGTCAGAATGTATATTGTCAATTAGTGGAAATCTGATCACTTTTGGAAGTCTTCTGTTACTGGGAAAACCTATTCCTACTATGGAATGAAAATATGAGCATCATAAATTGGAAGCAGTAACTAAAGTTTTTTTAATTCTCCATGTTGATTCAAATCTTTCTGTGCAAGTTTGCTTGCATCCCTTGTGCTGACAGAATTTTGCTATAGAAGATAAACATGTGATTTATGAACTAGTACAGTATTAACACTAGTAGGTGAATACTGGATATAATTAAAGACACACTAGCATATAATTGGCTGAAAGAATACTATGGGAAAAGGTTACCAGTAATTCTGCTTCAGGGAACCTCAGGCTTCCAGAAGTATACCTTAAATAGGGCCAAGGTTAGAATAAGATTTTTAATCAACTGGTTTTTTAATAAAAGTAACTTATTCAGTTCTTGATTTGTTTAGAAGGGAATTCATTTACCCTACCTTATTTTTTTATAGTGAGTTCCTGAACCATTAACCAGAGAAATTAAAACACTTTTTTTTGCACAAGTCAAAGGGTAATGTCAATTGGTAGACATGACAGTGAATATGCCACTATAGAATCTAATGCTCTGTAGACATGGTTACTTGATAGACTTAGGGCACAATACTGCCCAACAATCCGGCAGGGGAGCAAGTGCTCCGCCGTCGCAAATGTGCCATAAAGCATGTTTGCGGCAACTTACGAGTAAGGGCGGCCCTCACTCCACTGCCGGATCACCCGTGCGGCCGCCAGAGAAGATAAGTGCAACTGTGGCGGGCAAGGGGGCAGTCCAGGCAGCGAGGGAGGCCAGGGGTTGGCGGATCCAGCCCCAGGGGAGGGGATGGTGGCCACCATATCCCCTTCCTGGGCCGGATCCGCCATTACACAGACTCCTCATACTTGTGCCAGCTAAATAGCTGGCAGAAATCGAACGTCCCCTTCCCCTGAGGAAACCTTGGGGAACGGGGACAGGATCTGGAGGGTGGCCAGGGATTGAGAGTAAGCAGTGCTAGTGTGGAGGCCTGCGCCACTCACTCCACCGTTCCCTGGACTCCATGCCACCGAATGTGGGGAAGGGGATGAACATCCCCTTCCCCTGAGGTCACCCCCAGCTGTACGAGCCATATCCTGCCTAGGATGCAGCGACCAACCATTGCAACCAGCCGCCGCATCTTAGGCAGGATCGGGCTGCCTGTGAGAGAAATAGCCAAAGTCTTCTATACAGGTATATTCTATGATGTTGGGAAGCATATGCTGTTGTGCCTTTTTAACCTATAAGACCTAAAGAAGCTTTTGCCACTGCTTTTAATACCCTCCTGTCCTGGTGGGCAATAGCCCAAATAAATCACCGGTTTCCTAATGCTTGGCCCTCACCAGAGAAGGTGCTGTAGGAAGAGGAAGCGAATGAGGCAAATTCAGTAGTTGATCGAATCTATAATCCTAACAGTACGAGGAGGTGGAGGAGGAAAAGAGCAATGACCTAGGCGTCACTAACACCCCTTTCCCTTGCAACACCAGCCACAGAGAATGTATTTTCCTGGGGAAGTTGCAAAGCACAGAAGCAAGAATTATCTATGCCTCATGTGTCTCCCAGCACATCGGTATCAATGGGAGTTTGTACCGTGGCCTTTACCTGCAGATGTCTTCTCTTGCTGCTCCTGGACTTGAAGGGACCTGGCCTGGGGAATCCCATCGTGAAAGCAGCTCGGCTCAGAGAACATTTCATTGTGGCTCAGGTCACTAGCTGGAACTACAGAGCCCAGCCTCCAAACCCATCCAGGTAACAAAATCTTTTGAAGGGGGATTGTTACATGGTTGCCTTCAGGGATTATGATGACGATGACGACAACTGCCTTTCACCCCAAAATGAGACAAGGCATTTTACAGAAAATTCAAACAATCCAAGCAAAACCAAAAACAAGGAGAGGGAGAAGGAACAAGCTACTTAGTTAATCAAAAGTCTTATGTTAACTTCAGTAGGAATGAGCAATGATCTTAAATCACAATGATTTTGAATATTTTCAGCTGATTTTATTTTCTTAATTCTATTTGCTTACACATTTTGTTGGTTTGGCTTTTTCATTTCCTGCTGGCTCATTTTTTCCCTTGTAGTACCATGAAATTGAGTCACACAGGGTTCCTTCTTTCTGATATGTTAGTCTTGTGTGTGCAAAGCTTTGTTTTAATGGGCATTCAAATGACCAGTTCAAATCTCCCAACAATGAAACCCTACAATGTTCCTCGACCGTGCCGTTCTTTGAATTTGTAGCTTGGTTGTATATTATATTTTGTTTTATGACTTCTAATGTGTGAGATTTAAGATGCAATCCTCCGGAACTTTAAAGCGGCAGAGCGCACGCTCCGCCATTCTAAAATGTCGCAAACGTGCCCTAAAGCATGTTCGTGACTACTTTTGAGTAAGGGCTGTCAGCGCGAGGCCAGCAGCCCTTAGTCCGCCGCCGGGACGTCCCCACAGCCACCAGAGGAGGGTAAGGGATCCCCAGGCGGAGTCAGGGGCAGTCTGGGCAGTGAGGGACGAGGGCCATTGTCCGAGCTGGGAGGGGTCGGGGATGGCGTCCGCCATATCTCTACCGCCCGCCAGGCCAGCTCGGCCAATACACGGCCTCCTCTTTTGCAGGAAATCCGAGGAGGCCCTCGGGCTTTCCCTGGTTTACATCAGGGGAGGGGAACGAACGTCCCCTTTTCCCCGGAACGCAAATAGGATCCGGCTGGCGGCCCTGGGCCGCCGGCTGGATTGCTACGCAGGATCGTGCTGCCCGGGTAACATGGTTACAGTGATGGGAAGAAAAGATTAACATAGCAGAGATGTTCAAAATCAACTGGAGAGGTGAACCTCCAGCAAGGAGCGTATAGGTGCATGGTGACAGTGAATGAGGTGTCAGCAGTCAGTGCAAAGAGTAAAGGGCAGATGTTGGAAAAACAAAAAGTAGAGGTTTTTTGGGAACAACTGGGATGCAGTTATTCCACATTGGGCATTTATACTGGATGGTGATGGAAAAAAAGTATTTTAAATCAATAAAGTGGTTCAGTCCAGGAAAACATTATCCCTTGATTTTCTTGGCAGTCAGGCATTCAACCCAAGTCATCTTTGAGTCCTCCTTGCCTGCTCTTCCCTTATCTAAACTGTTGCCAAAAACCTCTCACTTTTTGTTTTCGGTTTCTCCAACATTTGCCCTTGACTCTCTGTATTAACTGCTGACACATCATTCTCTGTGCTGGACACTTCACACCTACAAGCTCCTTGCTGGAGGTTCACCTCTCCCCTCGCCAATAGATTCTGAACATCTCTGCTATGCTAATCGTTTCCTCCCATCACTATTATCATGTCACCCCTTTCCTTAATTCCCTGCACTGGTGCACTTTTGCTTTCAAGGCTCTAGTCTTCACTTTTAAAGCTCCACACTTTTTGGTCTGTCATCTCCCCTCATACCTTTCCTTGCTTCCTCCATTCCATTCATACTCATCCCCTACTTTGTTGCCTCCTATTTCTCTCTCCTTTCCATCGGTCATACTGCTCTCAACTTGAGTTGCCAACTTTTTTCCAGACCAGGCTCCTGTGCCTTTAGCATTTTGTATGACAGACAGTAAGCTACATCTTCATGCTGGGAAAAACGTATGTTTAATTCCTGCTTACTACAGTACATCGATGTATAAGAAGCTTATCAGAAAAACGCATTGGCCATCCTACCCCTTATGCTTATGATTGACTTCCCTCTCCTCCCTCCACCTCCAGATTTATTGCTTCAACAATGAACCAGTATTTTCTTACCAAGCTTCCCTGTACTTGCTCCCTTCTTTGCCACTTTGAAGCTCTCCCTTCCTCTTCTCCCCTCAGTGCTTTATCTCATCCCCCACCTCCCATTCTTGTGTCATTCTTGTTATTTGTACAGAGCCTAGCACTCAAATATAAAACTTACTTTGGCGAGAACATTCATTCTTGTCCCCATTACAGCAACAAATGGAGAGACTGACTTACTAGCATCTTGTATAAAAAAAACAACCACACCTTCCTTTGACTGAAAATCTTCAAAAACCAACCCCCCCCCCCCAAGCATGTTTCATATGCTTTCTAGGCATCATGTGTAACAATTGTTCTTACAGTTAGGAAGTTTTGCTTAATATTTAACCTAAATCTACTTTCCGGTAGTTTACACCCACTGATTCATTCTGTCTTCAGAACAGATGGTAAACAAAGGTTTCCTCTGGCCTCTGATGTCCTTGCAAATATTTGCAGCCCTCAGCCTTGATTCTCCACTCTGTAGACTAAACGAAGCAGAGTCTCGTCCTGTAACTTGCCTTGTAGTCTATTCTCCTGATCCAGAACATCATAAGCATTCAGATGCACATGTGAAGCCTCTGCAGAGGTTGGGCTCATTCTTTGGTGGTTCTGGTTCTATGTACTGTACTCAGAGTTGGAAGTGGCAAGGCAAGCTCAGATTCTGAGGGTCTCTCCTGAGATGTTCCGCAGAAGTCAATATTTTTATTTTCCCCTTGAAGGTGCTGGATGAGATCGGCTAGCGCTTTGGAACGAAGGGTCAATATGTGGAACTCCCTGTCATGGGAGATAAGAGTAGTTTCCTCCTAGTCAGGTTCTATCACCATTTAAAAATGTTTCTATTCTAGCAACTTCTTAAATCCTTCTGCTACAGAAGGAGTTATTTCTCAACCTGTTCCATATGTGCCATTTTTCGTTGTTTTATTGCTTCTTATTGGTTTAATTTGTTCTATTTTGTTAAAATTATTAGCTGCTTTGAACATCTCCAACTATGGAGTGGAAGAGCAGGACAACAATTTTAATATGAATAAAATGTAAGTAAGTAAGATGCTGATGGCACCCAGCACTATATTTCATTCACCAAGCAGCCAGGAGCTCCTGTCTTGGCACTAAATCACCATTTAAAAGCAGTTTATAAATGGATTAGGTTGAAAAGGCTGAGCTTGAATCCAGACAAGATTAGTGATTCTGGTGGAGAGGGCAGAAGATAATCTAGGAGGGGCAATTTTATCTGTGGCTGATAAGCCTATACCGGTAGTTAGACCATCAGAGTAGATTCTTCACCTTGGGGTGCTCCTGGACCCAATGCTGTTTTTGGAGGCACAGGTAATGGCTGTGACCAGGGACACTTTATATTGGTTACAGCTATTGTGTAGGCTACAGCCCTTCCTAGCGTAGAAGTACTACCAGTGATGTAGACTTGAGTCTATTGATTCGAACTTGAGTCGGACTCAAGTCACGTCAATGTCTTGACTCGGAGATTGTAAAAGACTCGACTCGAGACTTGGAGCCTTTTACGACAAGTCCTATTTCATTTAGGTTTAAACCCACTTTCCCATTAAATAGATAGAAGCTCGCAACTTGCAACCAAAGACTCAAGACTTGGGGGCAAAGACTTGAGACTTGGACCCAGAGACTTGGGACTTGAATTGAGACTTGGAGTCAGAGACTTGATCCACAACCCTGAATACTACTACCAGGATCAATCTAAGACCTAGCATGTGAGGCCCTAACCCTACCCCCCCCCCCTCTTTCCAAGGGGTTGTGTCAGTCTCTGCTCTTCCCACTTCTAGGACTGAAAAAGGAAGAAGGGGGCAGAACAGAAGAGGAAGTGTGGAGGAGAGAAGACTGGTGGACTAGAGTATCATGCTCTATCCCACCACTCTCCTCACCTTCATACTTTTTCTGCTTTGTTCCCCCTCTCTCTTTCAGTTCAGGGAATGGGAGGAGCAGTGGAGGCAAGTGGCCAGACAGAGGTGGGCAGTTTCCACGAATCTGTTGCCTGAGGAGTTGATCTCATAGATAGGCCGGCCCTGGGAACTACCACCTCTATGAATTGATGGCTATTGCAAGGCATCCTGCATGGGGGCTGTTCTTGAAGACACTTGGGAAGCTTCACCTGATGCAAAACAGTTCTGCCAGCTTTCTGCAGGTGAGGAAAATGCAACCAATTCCACAATGGTTGCACTGATGGCCAGTTAGTGTCCAAGGTGTCTAACAGCGCAATCCGACTTAACTTTTGTGCCAGTTTAACCAGCAGCGCAGCGAAAACGGGAGGTCCCAGAACGGAAAAGGGATTCAAATCCCCTCCCAAAGAGGAATTCAAAGGGGATTTGAATCCTTTTTCCATTCTGGGGCCTCCCGTTCTCGCTGCGCCACTGGTTAAACCGGCACAAAAGTTAAGTCGGATTGCGCTGTAAGATCTTCAGACCACAAAGTGTGCAGATGATCTTAATTTGCATTCATCTCTTTCTCCACTATACAGTTATTTTATATGATGTTTACACTTATTTCTATTCTAGCTCTCCAAATTCAAAACCTCTGTTTAAGAAAATTGTCTACAGAGAGTATGAAGCAGATTTCAGAAATGAAAAACCAACCAATGCTTTACCAGGTAGGCAGAGCATTATTTTCAAAAGGTAATAATGTTTTTTTCCCCCTAGGATAATCTCCACGTGCTAATGAATTTGCAATAGCTGAACTAACACATTTATTTAGCTGTTTACTCATTTTTGTATTTGATCCCACTTTTTACACAAAAATGGTCTCCCAAATGATGACTCACAGTAATTCAAATTAAATACCCAGTGCAGGTAGTGGGGTTTACAGGGCCAGAATAGGCATTTACATCTGGTTGGGGCTGTTTCTCTTCCCCTTGCTGTTGTGCTCTTATTTGGAGGGAGGGAATTCATCCTGCCCAATGGTCCACTGCATTCCATTTAAGAAGAGCTTCATCCATGGTTGCTACCACAGGTCAGATACTCCCCAAACCTGAGATTTCTGAGGAAGATGATGTCACAAGATTGCCAACCCTGGAAAACTGGGAGAGAAAATATGGTATGGAACAGAGCTCTGTGTCAACCCCCAAATGGCC
Organism: Plestiodon gilberti rubricaudatus; assembly: GCA_026170595.1. NCBI lineage: Eukaryota > Metazoa > Chordata > Lepidosauria > Squamata > Scincidae > Plestiodon > Plestiodon gilberti. The sequence goes on along the minus strand of JANXHW010000003.1, from coordinate 199,276,950 downwards.
CAAGATTAACTGTTGTCACCCGTCGGCCTGAGAACAAAAGGAAAAAGCTGGAGAAATAGGGTCATTTTAGGCAGCGTGGTGGGGACAGGATGGGGGCACTTTTTCATAAACATTTTTTTGTTAGTATGTAACCAATCAGTTTGGCAAAAAAAAAAAATCTGCATAATAACTCTACATGGGCGGAAACATGACTGGTCAAATTATATTAAGGATGTTTTTGCTTATGCACTGCCTCAAGATGTACAGTATTTTCTCCATATGAAGATGGTTTTACATACAGTATTGCCAAACAAACTGAGCTTTGGCTTCCTCTTTTCACTTCTACTTTGTTCCAGAATTTCCTGCATGCACGATCTCCTTGAAATTTCATAGTGGCATGTGAATGCAGAGGAGTATTTGCGTGTGCTTTTGTAAAAAATCATCACATCCCATTTGTTGCAAGGATGAGGGTGCGAGTAAGAAGTGGCAGTATCTTTTGCAACTCAACTCCCACTGAAACAGCAGTTTCATAGAGTACAATTTCAGTGGGGAAAAGGGAGTTGCAAAACACATAACCCTGTTACATCCCAGTGTGTCTTTTCTTTTTAAGTTTCATTTCATTAACCTTTATTAGGCATTAGAGATACAATAAGAATTTAAAGAAGAAAATCAAGCAAGATAAAATAATTTACAGTCAACATCCCAGTGTGTCTTTTCTTTTTAAGTTTCATTTCATTAACCTTTATTAGGCATTAGAGATACAATAAGAATTTAAAGAAGAAAATCAAGCAAGATAAAATAATTTACAGTCAACAAACAAACAAAAATCTTCACTCTAAGAAACAGCAAGTTTAACCCTGCGTCTTAAAAGAACAGAGTGTAGAGAAATTGCCAGTTGTATGATAGTTGGTTTATCTTGGGAAGATAAAAGAGAATGCAGAATTTCGTCCTCTTGTAATCCTGCATAATAATACAATAACGGGTTCAAAAAGTCTGTACACAAGTCTTCATACCAGGGACAATGGTAAACAATATGGGCCAAAGATTCTATGACCCCGCCCCTCCTCACAATTGCAACTGTTATTAGGGATCAGTCGCCGACAGAATCTATCAGACAGCTCCTTGGATGGGAATATGTAGCAACGAGCCAATGTAAAGGCTCGATGAGCTTGAGGATCTTCTATTAAAGAGAGATAGCTAGGGCAGAGACCAAAAGTAGTGGGGAGCTGCAAAGAAAGGGGGGAACAGGTCTTGGCTGCGGCTGCATAAATTACTTATCATTCAACATCCTGTAGTCTAAGCATAGTACTTTTAAACTCAATATTTTGGGTTACTGTACTGATATAGTACAACAGAATGAATAATGACAGGTCATAATGGTAGCTTTTAACAGTTGAAAAAATGTTTTGCAGTTCAATCCTATATGTGTCTACTCAGAAGTAAGTTTCATTGAGTTAAATGGGACTTACTCAGGAACAGCCCAATCCTATCCTCCGGCATAGGCGATTCGGCCCATGCTGAATCCTATCCGGGGAAGAGAGAGGCTGGAGGTCTACTTGGGGTAAGAGGGCATTTGCCTGCTTACCCCAGGTAAACACCCAGCTGCCACAATGGGGCTACTTGGAGAATCAAACAGCCCTGTGTCGGGGCTTGTGGCCTGGGAGGGGGATAGGATATGGTGTCTGACATGGACGCTGGTCCCTCCCTTCCCCCAGAACCGATCCACTCACCCCCTGCCCTCCCCTACCCATTATTATGCCCCCTCCTTCCACCCTTCCTCAGGCCCTGCTCTGCTTGGAGTGGCACTTAACCGCTCCATAGTGCAGGGTCTTCTGTCACTTGGCGGACAGGTTGTGCAGGCCTCAGCACCAGCGCCGCCTACTTGCCAGGTGCCGCAGCAGTGCTGCACCAGCCTAAGACAGCAATGGGATTGCGCTATAAGTCTGTATAGGATTGCAGCCTTATGGCCCAATCCAATGCTGACCTTTATGGTGGTGGAATTTGTGATCCGCCACCATACAGTAAGTCCCAGGACAACACTGCGAAAGGTGCTCCACTGTTTGGTGGGCTGCAGCCGCCAGCGCAACTTTCCGCTGTGGTAAGTCGGATGGATTGGGGTGGGGAGCAGACTGTGCCAGGGGCGGGGGAGGATCTCTGCGGCAGCTGCACACACTGAGATCCTATCCCTCACTTCGGCCATTTGAATGAATGTGTATGGGGCAGGGTCAGAGTCTAATGTCACTATGCTTACCCCCCCCCCCATTCATTCTACATGGTTAGGACATCTGTCTGGGGCTTTTGTCAACCCAGTTAATGGGTTTGGAACACTCAGGATTGCCATTTTCAGGCACCCAACTGGGTTGGGGAATCTGCTGAAGAATCGGAGCTTGCTGCTGCACTACCAACCACTGGTTTGTTGTACTTCTTAAGGATGTTGTTTAAAATACCGGTATCTATCAGTCACACAATAAATATTTAGTGGCTGAACAAGATCCCAATTCCATCCATCCTACTTGATGCAGTGACTATAGTGTTGTGCTTGACTGTGTGAGTCCCAGGTGGAAATGCTGACTCTGCATGAGGTTTGTTGTTGTTGTTCAGTTGTGTCCGACCCTTCGTGATCCCATGAACTACATCCTGCCAGACCTTCCTGTACTCCACTATCTTCCTGAGTTCGCTCATTTTCATGTTCGTTGCATCGGTGATGCTGTCTAACCATCTCATCCTTTGCCTTCCCCTTCTCCTTTTGCCTTCAATCTTTCCCAGCATCCGAGTCTTCTCCAGAGAGTCCTCTCTTCGCATTAGGTGGCCAAAATATTTGAGCTTCAGCCTCAGTACCTGTCCTTCCAGGGAACAGTCAGGGTTGATTTCATTTAGGATTGACTGATTTGATCTCCTAGCAGTCCAAGGGACTCTCAGGAGTCTTCTCCAGCACCACAGTTCAAAAGCATCTATTCTTCGGTGCTCAGCCTTCCTTATGGTCCAACTCTCGCAACCATACATTGCTACTGGGAACACCATCGCCCTGACTATGCGAACTTTTGTTGGCATGGTGATATCTCTGCTTTTTATTATGCTGTCTAAGTTTGCCATAGCTTTCCTTCCAAGGAGTAAGCGTCTTTTAATTTCATGGCTGCTGTCTGTCTCCGTCTGCAGTGATCTTGGAACCCAAAAAAGTAAAATCTGTTACTGCTTCCATTTCTGCCACTTCTATTTGCCAGGAATTGATGGGACCAGATGCCATGATCTTAGTTTTATTAATGTTGAGTTTCAAGCCAACTTTTGCACTCTCCTCTTTCACCCTCATCAAGAGGCTCTTTAGTTCTTCTTCACTTTCTGCCATTAGGGTGGTATCGTCTGCATATCTGAGGTTGTTGATGTTTCTCCCGGCAATCTTGATTCCGGCTTGCGATTCATTCAGCCCTGCATTTCTCATAATGTACTCTGCATATAAGTTAAATAGGCAGGGTGACAATATACAGCCTTGCTGTACTCCCTTCCCAATTTTGAACCAGTCGGTTGTTCCATCGCCAGTCGGAACTGTTGCTTCTTGACCCGCATACAGGTTTCTCAGGAGACAGGTAAGGTGGTCTAGTACCCCCATCTCTTTAAGAATTTGCCATGAATTCTGCATGAGGTGGTCTTGTGTAAATCACTGCTTTCCTCCTACTGCCTAATTTATTTCATAGCATTAAAATTCCAGTTCCCGCTTGATGGAGGAAGGGTAGTACTAGTATGTTTGTATGTATGTGTATATAGGTAGCAAATAAAGCTCTATTCTGAAGAATGGTGGTGTATCGTAATAGCGACGGGTTCCTCCCATGTATACATTTGAAAGTTTGTCCTTTCTTTTTGATACCTATATTATAATCTTAGCCCCAGTTCCTTTGCAAAAAATGTGCCATTTTGTACAGTATATTCGAGTTTTCTCCTTTAAAAAAAAATAATGAATTTTGCAGGGCTTCTCGGGCCAACACTACGTGCTGAAGTAGGAGACAAACTCGTCGTTCATTTTAAGAACTTGGCAAACAAACCACTGAGTATTCATCCGCAAGGCATAGCATATAACAAACAGTCAGAGGGTAAGTGCTGTGAAAATGTTTAATTAGATATCCTGGTCATTTTCCACTTCAGTAGATCTAAAGTTTCATACATGGCACTAACGGTGTTTGTTTGAGCCTGTAATTCAAACAAAGTACCGATTTTGGCTAGAATGTATATTCAGTTCTTAAATGGCACTTGTTTGTTACGTGTTTTCTGTGCTACATGAGACAATGTGAGAGCCTCGTGTGAGAAAAAGAAGAAAAATACTGGCGGCTATATAAGTCATATGCAGCTCCAACCCCCAACTCAGTACAACTTCTGGAGCAACAAAGTACATGTCGCATTCAAGTGTGATATGGATGTCATCCCTGCCTGCCTGCCTGCCTGACTTCCTAGGTACAGTTTAATCTTGCAAGGGGCTAAGGGATGCTGTGGTGCTACCTGCTTCAAGAAATGTTTGGGTCCTTCCAAACGATGGGTCTTGATGCAGAACTAAGCATCCTTTTTGAGTAGGTGTAGCTGCAGGAGTAAGTGCAGGTGGGGTGAAAGCTGAAGCGAATTTTGAATCACCAGAAGCACAGCTAGAGGATCACCACAGCTACCTAATTTCACATAGTTTAGGATCACATGGTGACTCTGGTGATGCAATCCAACTCAGGCAAACAGCAAAGAACTCAGGTAAGTGCCTCAGCATTGTAAGCAGCCCACACCCTGACAAGACCATGAATCGGCTCTTAGTCAATTCATATTTTCCAGTAATGGGAGGATAAAATGTCTTTAGCCACCATCCATCCCCATCCTCAAAAGCTAAAGGGGGAATTGAGACTGGAGGAGTGAAAGGGCCGGAACTCTTTCTCTGCTCTACATTAGCCCCCCCCCCCCTACAGCTTTTCCTCTGCAGCAGGGTTCAAGGAGTGCATTTTCTCCTTGGAACCCTGTAGGGTAGGAAAAGCCATTTGGGGATGATCTGGACCTGAGGAATTTTAGGCCAAGAAAAGGGCCCCAGCCATTTCTCCACTCTCAGTTCCCTCCTGCTGAAGCAGCCTTGCATTATGGGGGGGAAAAGGCACTGGGCATATCTTATGTGATGTTTGTTTATCAGTAATATGGCAGATTCTCAGTTTTCTCTCTTCTGATTTCTGCCACTGAAGGTTCCTCATATCCTGACAGGACATCGCCTGTGGAAAAACTGGATGATGCTGTGCCTTCGGGCCAAATGTACACATACGTGTGGGAGATCATTGCAGAAAGTGGGCCTAGAAAGGCTGATCCTCCCTGTCTCACCTATGCCTACTACTCACATGTAAATATGGTGCAGGACTTTAATTCTGGCCTTATTGGTGCCTTGCTGATATGTAAAGAAGGTAATTCAATATTTTAAGATGAGTATATCAAAAATTCCAGCCATGCAACATTCTGTATATTCCTTTGTTGACTTTTAACCACAACAGCTCCTTGGCCTCTTTGATAGAATGGGCTCTTTTGGACTGTATAACATACCTTCTAGCAGGTCATTAGACAGTGGTAGGATATCATCTACTGCAATGCTTTATTGGAACCTGGGATTCAGTATCAAATACTGAAATATATTTCAGAAGTGTGTATCATATCTTGGAACTTGACTATTCCATATCAGATATTATCAAGGTCTTTTTTCTCTGCACTGGGAGCGACGGAGAGTTCTTCAACTCTGAGTTATTATTTACACGCAGATATGTTTATAAAATATATAGCCCTTTCTACTGAAAATAACAACTGAAGAGGGCTCACAAATGCAATTTTTTAAAAAATCCATGAACAAAAACGTCACAATTAAACAACTCATCATCATCAAAACAGTTCATTAATAAAAACATCACAATTAGTTTTGCAGCATCTGGGATTTGGGGACATGGCTTCTGCTCTTGTGAACATAGCTTGACCTTTGTCTCTACTATACTTCACCTTTGCCAATTAGGCAATGGATAAATGGTATGCTTATTTAAAAAATAAATTATCCAAACAGCTTACAGTAAACCCCATGGCCTCATTTTCAAGTGTGGAATTTATTGAGTTCTCAAACTTTAATTAGGGTTGCCCGGCCAGATGCCTCCGCAAATCTGAGATTTCTGAGGCAGGGCCTGGTGATGTTATAAGGCTGCCCCCCATTTTTTTTTTTGGGGGGGGTGATCTGGTACTAGGATGGGCCTCAGCAGTAAAGGGACAATGTCCAGTGGTAAACTGGCAGTCTCTGAGTAGTATCCCTCAGTCTTTGCTGTTAAGGGCAAAGTATATCTCTCTGAATTAAAAACATGCATCTTGCCAGGAATTTCCATCGTTTAATAAAATATATTAAAATGTTAATACATGAAAATGTCCACAGTTCTTTACATTTCACCACCAATATTTGTGGCATCCTCAGGAAAAAAAAGTTAAAAATCTATTTTTTTTTTCTGAGGATGCCACAAATATTGGTGGCAAAACATAAAGAACAACTGTGGACATTTTCATGTATTAACATTTTAATATATTTTATTAAACGACGGAGATTCCCAGCAGGATGCATGTTTTAAATTCTAAAATCTGGACGAGTCGGGAAAACTTGAGAAGAATATATCCCTCTGATTTTTTTTCATAGATTCTGTTTAGTAATCTGGCAGTGCAATCCTATGCATGTTTATTCAGAATTAAATCCTACTGTGTTAAATGGGAATTTCTCCAAGGTAAAGTCTGCATAAGAATGTTAGACACAGGAAATCTTCTGAAGATGCCTGATGCAGCACCATTTCTGTTGCTAGATCAGGAAAGATTTCTGGAAAGATTTGCATGGCGAAGATTTGGATGGGAAACTGCCACTTGAGCTCCTTGGAGGAAGGCAGTGAAACAAATGTAATAAATGAATAAAGAAATTAAAAGGGAAATTTCCTTAAATAAGCTTATAGAAAAGACATTAGACATTGAAAACCTGAAATACGTTTCCAAGCAGATGAACTTACTGGAGTCCTTATCCATGTCTTTTTTGATTAACAATTTTATTTTTTGCTGATGTCTGAAATAGCCTGTTCTTCTTTTCTAGGAAGCTTGAATGAAGATGGGACACAGACATTGTTTGACAGGGAATATGTGTTGATGTTTGCTGTGTTTGATGAAAGCAAAAGCTGGCAAAAAGATACCTCCCTCATGTACACAATTAATGGTTATGCTAATGGAACACTGCCAGGTACTGTGTGTGCTTGTGCAACATGTATACCAAGAACAAATCCCTATAGTTACAGACTCATATATGTCTGCATTCTCTGCTTCTGCTAACATGTGCAAAATGAGATTTATGCATCTTCATGAGCTCCAATGATCATGGTATTCAAAGATCTTGCCATAGACAGGATCCACAAGTCCCTGCTTTGCACATGGAGCAGAAACTCAAATTACACTCCTTCCCTTGCTTTCATGTAATAATTGAACCACAAGCACCACCATACACAGAACTGGGCTACTGCTGTGCAAACCACACTATGTGGGTAATCATGGTGGTGTGTGTATTTATGTTTTTCACATTTTTATACTGCCCTTCCTCCAAGGAGTTCAGGGTGGTGTACATACGCCCTTCCCTCCTTTTGTTCTCATAACAACCCTGTGAGGTAGGTTCGGCTGAGAGAGAGTAACTGGCCCAAGCTCACCCAGGAATCTTCATGGCTAAGCGGAGATTTGAACCTGGATCTTGCAGGTCTAAGTCCAGCTCTAGAACCACTATACCATCCTGGCGCTCAGGATGTATTTACATATTTCTTGTGAGTTCCTGTGCATAGTAGCACCTGCACGGAACTGACAGAAGAGCATAGAGCCACCGTATGTAGCAGTCTGAAGTGGCATCCATGAGCCCAGATAGTTGTGAATATGTGCCATCGGAGCACCTTAATACTAGACTTCCAAGGACTTCCTTAATACTAGACTTCCAAGGGCTAGACTACCAAGGATTTGGATGACCTCAAAGCAGGCAATGAGGACACTATTGCTTCACCCATTTCACAACATTCCCCTGATGTTCATAAGATGTCCCCATCATAAGAAGTGGTAGAAGTGAATTAAGTTATCTTGATATTCTACGTCCTTTCCTGTCCTCCTCTTTTCCTCTTGTAAACTGAAAGATAAAATTCCATCTTTGATCACCTAATCCACTGTAAGAACCTATTCTTACAATGTTCTGTAATTCATGTTCTGGATAGCCAGAGTCAAATCACAGGGCCAAACTGACATGTTGAATATGTGGGTTGTGGGGAACTGAGCTGAATTTGACATGTCAAAGATAGTCGGGATTTTCTTTACCATGAACCCAGTTTGCAGCTTAGTTTGCATTACTCATGCCAATGCAAAATTGCCAACTTAAAATTTAAATTATTTAAGAACATGAGATTGCCTTGCTGGATCTGCTCAAGATCTATTATTTATTTATTATTATTATTATTATTATTAACAACAGTATTTATATACCGCTTTTCAACAAAGTTCACAAAGCGGTTTACAGACAAAACCAAATGATTAAATGGCTCCCTGTCCCAAAAGGGCTCACAATCTAAAAAAGATGCAGAAGACCACCAGCAAACAGCCACCAGAAAAGAGACTGTGCTGGGGTGAAAGGGGGGCAGTTACTCTCCCCCTGCTAAATATAAGAGGAGCACCCATTGAAAAAGTGCCTCTTGCCCAGTTAGCAGGGGTTAACTCAGCATTCTGTTTCTAGCATGTGCTAGCCAGATGGAAATTCACAAGCAAGCATGAGAGACATCATAATTCAATGTTGTTTATCTCTAGCATCTAGTAATCATATTGTCTCTAAAAAAAACATTTAGCTGTAGAGATTTCATTTAGCTAACATGGCTAATGGCCGTTACTAGATCTCTCCTGCTTGACATATACATACTGTATCTCCTGAGATTAATGTAATTGTAGTTACTGTATTTTGGGGATTGAGGGATGAGGTTGTAAATATTAGTTGAGCTGGATACCTGGTGAAGCAAAACAGAATGGTTTTACCACCTGCCCTGCACCACTGATCCCTTTCATCTGCATTTTCAGAACACCAATTTGCTTCTGTCAATTGGCCCTGATGATTTAGAATTGTAAATTTCATTTTGGTGAGGTCGGTACCCATCCCTGGGGAACTGAATCTCAAGGCAAGTACCAGTGACAATAATTACCCATTTTAGAAAATAATAGGTAATTGCTGTAGGCCAGCGGTTCTCAAACTTGCCTGCAGCCCCCTCTGTGGGCCTCCCCGTGCTGTAGATTGCCGCTCCGTCTTATTTGCGACCACTTCCGGGTTTTGGATGAAAACTGGAAGTGGTCGCAATCGCATTGAGCAGCGATCTACAGCGCGGGGAGGCCTGCAGAGGGGGCCACAGGCCTCCCCTCACCCTCCAGAGGGCCACCAGGACCCCCGGTAGGTTAAAAAAGATCACTTTTCCCCGTCGCAATCCTAGGGACCGCCGCCGCTGCTGTCCCCGCCCCCGCAAAGACTCAAAGTTCTCCCCTACTCATGGGGAGAACTTTGAGAAACCTTGCTGGAGGCCATCTGTTAAGGAAAAGAGAGACTCCATCATCCTGACACTCCTTGAATAAGGTCCTTCTACCTCATTCCACCTTGGGTGATTTTTAAAAAGGAATCATATTTGTCTTGTGACTGCATTGCTTGGCTTGACCAACGTTTCGTGATTTTTAAGACGGCTCAACAACCCTCTGATCTCTGCTATTCTTTTTTTGTTTCAGATGTTCAGGCCTGTGCTTATGAACGCATAAGCTGGCATTTGATAGGGATGAGCTCTACACCAGAGATCTTCTCCATTCATTTCAATGGGCAAACTCTGGAGCAAAACTGCCAGAGAATATCAACTGTCAGCCTTGTGGGAGGTGCATCAGCAACAGCAAACATGACCGTGAGCCAGATGGGAAAGTGGCTGATATCTTCTCTGGTCCAAAAGCACCTGCAAGGCAAGGCAATCTTTATTCAGCAAGCAGTTGTGCAGTCAAAGCCTTTTATTTTATGGGGACCCTTCAGAATTCCTAAAATCATCTTAGCTGTGGAAGAAGCACTAGAAAAAGAATTACCATATTGTCCCGAGTATAAGACGCACCTGATTATAAGACGCACCCTTAAAGTTTGGTGCTATTAAAAAAATTTAATTAAATCACTGGCATTAAATTGCAACAGCCTGATTATAAGACGCACCCCTAGTTTAAAAACTTAAATTAGGAGAAAAAAATGAGTCTTATACTCAGACCAATACGGTATAGATAGATTAGAACTGCAGTTTGCCAAGTGACCACAGAGCAACAAGAATTATGTCTGCAACTACAATCATGTTCTATGTGGGTTAGTGGCAGTGTGCCAACCCAAAGCAGGATCCTGTGTGTGCTGGTGCCTACCCACAACATCAGCAGCAGGGAACCCTTGTGTGACATGATTTCTGGTGGTCATCATTTGGCTTACATAATCATGTGATTCATCCCTCCTTTTGAACTCTTGGATGTGGTGTTACTTATTGCTGACCCACAGGGTTATGGAGGGAGACCAAGAGATATTAGTGACAAATGTTAATAGGGTTGCAATCTTTAATGCATTTAGTAGCTGACTTGATTAACTAAAACTTCAGTTAATTATTTTGCCAATTTGAATGTGTGCAGACAAATAACTTGCTGGGACTGTGAGTTAAGGGAGCACTTGCTCATTTGTTGTGGCTGTTTTGGTCCTGATATGTTCCTCTGATAGAGAATGGGGAATAAAATACTAAAGATGTCTTTTCCTTCCAACAATGAGAAGTGTTGTTTATTAAATTGTAATTTATCTTCAATTTTCTTCTGTATCTCAAAAAGGCAAATACTGTGGAAATTTGCACAACCCTGCAAAGACTTGTTTACATTACTGAAATGAGGAATGGTATGGTAAATAGTGATAAATAAGAATATAAGAAGAACATAGCTGGACCAGATCAAGGGCAGAAGCGTCGTCGGGGGGGGGGGGGGATTGGTGCCCTGGGCCCCAGGCACCACTTCAGGGGAGGGGCGCAATTTTGCGTGTTGCTCATCTTTTCCCTGTCGTTTCTTCGCAGCCATCCCGGCTGCATTTCGGCCCTCCCACCCACCCTGGTGCCGTTTGGCTCCGACCCACATTTCGGAGCCAAACGGCAGGGGGGACGACGATCGCAGCTGTTCGCTGACATCACGGCCCCGTGTCACGTGGGTGCCGTCACATCGGTGGCCCCCACCACATGGGGATGCAAACACACCTCTGATCAAGGGCCGGTCTGGTCCAGCATCCCATTCCTCACAATGGCAAATCAGATACCTCTGGGAGGCCCACAACCAGGAGAAAAAGGCAACACCCCATACTATTCTTTCCCAGCACCTGGAACCTTAAATGACTTGGAAATAAGATCATGCCAAAACGAATTAGTATACAAGATACAGCACAGATGTGCAATTCACTAGATGCTAACACTGTTGTGTGCAACCTAGAACCAGGGCCGGCCCATCCATGAGGCCACCTGAAGTAGTTGCCTCAGGCAGCAGATTGGTGAGGGTTGCCCATCTCTCTTCACCTCCTTACCTCCACTGCTGCTCCTCTTTCCACTCCCTGCATTGGAAAAGGAAGAGGGGGGCAGAGAAGAAGAGATGTGGAAAGGAGGAGAGTGCTAAGCTAGAACACTGGAGAGTGGGAGGAGTAGAGGCACATCATTGGGTAATGGGGAGGAGCTTTTGCCACCTCAGGCGTCAGGAAGTCTTGGCCCTGCCTTGAACAGTGGCAAATGCTTCATGGATTACTTTTTTGTGGACTTGAGGGAAGGACTGTGACCATAACATGTACTGAAGAAAGATTGACATCTTTTGTTGACTTCTTTTGCATATTATACATTTTAAATGAACATCTTAATTTTAATCTGGCCAGTCTGAAGATAACATAACAGTTTGTCATATAGTTGTTGGTTGTTTTTTTTTTTAACAGTCATTGCATTTCTTCTGTCTTGTCTTTCAAATTAGCTGGAATGTATGGTTACCTCAACATAGAAGACTGTGGAAATGCAGACACCTTAACAAGGAAATTAACCCTAAAAGAAATGCGGATGATTAATAACTGGGATTATTTCATAGCTGCAGAAGAAATTGTCTGGGACTATGCGCCAGAAATTCCTGAGAACATTGATAGGTAAGATTGTGGAGTACATTGGCTGAAGGGTATAGCGAGCCTGGTTCCCAAGATTTTGTGCCCACTTACTTGGAATTAAGTTCTATTGAGCTTGGCGGGACTTACTTTTGAGTAAAGATGCACAGGAGTGGGCTGTTAAAACACTGCAGCTCTGCCCTGTTTGGCTAATTTAAATGCCTAGATTCTGTCACAGTCTGCCATCAGGCCATGGTTCTGCATTCGAAACATGGTCTGTAGTCCCCCTGCCTCCAGAAGCAAGCAGTCTACATTCTTGGTCCTTTAAATCACCATCTCTCTATGGAAAGGAAAAATGCTCCTTCTCTGTGTGACAGGAAGAACAAAATAGGGACAGAAGAAGTACTGGATACTTAAGAAATGTACCATGTATGGCAGAACTGCATATAAAACTTCTTGGTATTAACATTTGTTCAAAATACCGACATTCACTTTATTTCATTTCATTTCAAACTCTATCAGTTCAGTGTCTCCATAAATGCTGTGGTTATGCTGTGCTGCTAGATGAGTGCAGTATGTTTTGAGTTTGGTAGTTTCCATAGTTTTGTTATGAGCAGGGGTGACACACGACCCAGAATACCGTCTGAAGCTGTCTCCGGTCTGCCACCTCTGTGCCTCCCCCCCCCTTACTTTGCTCCTTGAGTACGGCCTTGAAACGCAGAAGTGTGGGACTTCCCTTTGATTTACAGGGACAGTGCAAACACTTGTGCTTTCTCTGCAAATGAAACTGGAAGTCCTGCACTTCTTGGTTCCATAGCAGCACCATGGTAAGGAGGGAAATGATCTGCTTTGTGCTCGTGTGAGTGCGAAGCAGATTAGTAGAGCTTGGATTGGTGGCAGGTTGGAGGAAAGCGGTGGCAACACGTTTGCTCCCTCGTACCCCTTGCAATCTGCTGCAGATGCAACCTGCTTCAGGTGACTGGATGGATAGAGGGGCAGCACTGTGCTTGTGAGTTTCTTTGGGACTCACTTGAAGCAAAGTAGCTTTTAAACAAACAAATCCGTTTGCAGAAATAGATTTCTGCATATAGGTTGGCTGCACTTAATACATAAGTTCACAAGGGGATGATGACACATGACAGGTTGGCCAGATTGGCCACTGGCTAATAGCCTGTGGGCCCACCCAGCCAACATCTGAAGCCCCCAGGATCCATCTTTATGTGGAGCATCGAGCATGTTTTATGTTGTTGTTGCCTTCTCCTGCTCTTCACTGAGTATGGTGAAAGGGGGCACAAATGGATGATCTTTTCTCTTAGTGCTGCTGTAGGAAAGGAGAATTCATCCACTCTTCCTTTCCTTTCTTGGCAGCCAAGAACGTGGAGAGGAGAATGGGTGCACCCATTTTTCTCTCAATGGTGCTGAAGGAACAATATCTATCTGCAGGATTATGTAAAAGCAGGAGTGGATCAAAATGGATCTTTAATAAACAGATGCAAAAATAATGGAAGACACACAAGGCAATATTTTAGTCCTGAAAAGGATCTAATATGCTTTTATTAACCCCTTCCCAGATAAAATTAATCTGGAACAGGCGAGAACAGATATCTGATAACTCAGAATTGCAAATAATAATGAGAAGTGTTAGAGACGCAGGAGAACAATATTTTGGAAATACTTGTGCAGTATTGCAATGTTGTTAAACCTTTCCCAGCCAAAGTGTTTAACAGATAATAGATGAGGATGACCAGTTGTAAGGCGTCAAAGACACACTCCCACACAAGAACACACTAGGTGGAAGTGATGGAATGAGCCACAAAACTTACCCAAATCCCCCAATTTGAGACCCATTCCAAACTAAAAATGGTTTTCCAGAAAAAGGGGCTGGGATGCCACCTTCCCAGTAGCTTGGAAACACGTACAGAATAACTCCTTTTGCTACTTGCATGAAAGGTTTTATACAACCTTGTCTTTGTGGTTTCTTCAAATTACCATATTTGTATATAAATTATTTGTTTTATATAGTAAAAATGTTCAGCTACAGAGACTTTTATTTCTTTTGGGACACATCTCCCTTCAGAGTAGATTTTACTATTTTATGTTTCCTTTCCCCATCTTTAAAGACAATATAAAGTTCAACATTTGGACAATTTTTCAAATATCATTGGCAAGAAGTATAAAAAAGCTGTCTTCAGGCAGTATAAAGATGCCACCTTCAGCAAACGTGTAGAAATCACTCGTCCCATAGAACATGGAATTCTGGGACCTGTTATCAGAGCTGAGGTCAAGGACACAGTTACGGTAAGTGCTGAGGATCAAATTAAGCGACTGTATGTAGTACATATTGCAACATTTCTGCTACTGATTTCAGGCACATTAGTAGGACTTCCATTTTATATTCTTTTGGGCATCCAGAATTACTCATTCATATTTACTATACTATGTCTGTCTGGTGTAATTAGTACAAACAATACTGCTATCTTATATGATCTGACCGATTCAGTTCCAAAAACCAAGACAGAAGCTGTCTTTTTTTTTTTTTACTATAAATAATTTGCAGGGGATAACAACTACATTCTGGGCTAAGTGCTCAAGATGCCCTACCCTCTGCCACAGTTTTGGGCTGTTTTTGTATGCTCCACCCATGCTATTTGTTAAGGAAAAAAGGGTCTCCCTCACACACATTAATCATAACATGTAATTTGGCCCAAAACCTCAGACAAGCTTTTGTTCTCCAGAACTTGCATCAGGCTGGATGTTAAAGCCAACTGTGAGGAGGGGGGGAGGTCCAAAAGTTTGCAGCTGAAAATTAAGTTTAGGAAGAGTTTTACAACATAATTATATTAACTTCACAAAGTGGTACACACTGACTCAGGATGCATGCATACTAAGCTTCTCCAACAAAGAATAACGGCTGTTCCCAATTTTTAGAAAATATACAATTAGCAGGTACGCTATTCGTTCCCAGCGGTAATTGAGTCTCTCCAAGAGCAATGAAGGTCTTTTACAGAAACAAATGTGATAGCAGCATTGGAGTTTTCCTTGATAACAGTCTGCTTGTGTTTAAAGTGCTTCAACATAATTCCAAAAACTTTTATAAAAACTAGCATTATTGTTGAGCTCATGTCCACATGCATTTTAAACAGATCACCTTCAAAAATATGGCCAGTCGACCCTACAGTATTTATGTGCATGGAGTAACACTTTCAAAGGCGGCAGAAGGCGCAGTTTATCCTTCAGATTCCAAAGGTCAGTTATTAATATTTCCTATCTAGATTCTTTTTCTGCTGTTCTTAGTGTGGCATATTTATCTTTCTTGCTGTGGCTTTAATAAAACGACAATTCTTCTAGGGAGAATTTCTAGGTTGACTCAGTAAAAAATGTTACCTCATCCTCATGACCATGAGCCCTAAGTTACTGCATCCATTTTTGGGAACCCTGCACCACACACTTGGGAGGGTCTCCAACGTGCCCCCAATCTGATTTTAGTCTTGGTGGCAGCAGCAACTATTACCATTTTGTTCTAGAAAGATGCTTAGTTGGGGGGAGGAAAGAGGGAGCTGGATGTGGGCCCCTATCCTCTTGAGTATCACCAAGTGGATGGAATTCTTCCAGAAAAGGTGTGTTTCAGATGGATCAGAAAAAGAGCACAACAACTTGGAGTCTGAAGGCTCAATCCTACCCGTGTGCTAAGCTGGCGGAATGCACTCCACCAGCAGAGCACGCTTTGCAGCTGTTGCAAATGTGACTCTGCTTGAGAGTGTGACCTGGCCGCTGGTGGAAGTGACAAGTGGCTGGGTCCGCATGGCAACGGACACCAGATGCCCGCTGCCTCAGGTAAGGCTGCGCAGGGGGTGGGCAGAACAGGGTGGCGACAGGGGTGGGTAGGAGAGTGGATGAGACCTGGGAAGAGGATAGGTTTGATGGCAGAAGCAACGATATCGTAGGCACAGGTCCGAGTTGACCCACCAGGCCAGCATGGGCTTACTCCGGGGAAAGGAAATGTTCAGTTGCGGTGGGTTGGGCTACGAATTATATTCATGGAAAATGTTTTCACTATACAGAGTAACTATCTTCCATTTTCTGTATGATCTTGTTTCTTTCACGTTGACTTCAGAGAACAGTACTCACGGTAAAGCAGTCCAACCAGGAGAAACCTACACATACAAGTGGTCTGTACTTGACACTGATGAACCCACAACAGAGGATGCCCAGTGTGTCACCAGATCATATCATAGTGCTGTGGATGTTACAAGGGATATTGCCTCAGGACTGATTGGACCCCTTCTGATTTGTAAGCGCAAGGCACTCAACAAGAAGGGGATACAGGTACTATCAATAATTCAAAAACCACTGTCTGGTAATACCTTTATTAGAACCAACCAAAATGACACAGTTTAGAACAGCAAGCTTTCAAATGTTCCAGAATTCTTTGTCAGGCTGGATATTAAGCAAAGCAAAAGTATGTGGGGGGGGGGGGGGAGTTGGCCATGGTGTTATAATCTGGTCTGTAGCTTAGAACAGCCTTAAGATGGAGTGCAGAAGGTGCTACACATGCAGACTGAAACTGCTTAGTCTCACTAGATGCTAGACACTGATTTCAGGATGCATGTAGGGCTTCTGGGACAAAAAAAGCCCAAGGCCGGCCCATTTATGAGGATTATTAGCCTTGGGTGGTTGGCTTGGGGGAGCATGAAAGTGCTGGTGGTGGGGCACCTGTCTACCTCCCACTGCTTGCGCTTTGTGGCTAGCGCCATTCACTCTTCTCCACAGAAGAAGGTTCCGTCTTTCGAAGTCAAAAGTATCTGTGATGAACTTCCTTGGCAATTTCCCACTTACATACGTGTTGAATTGAATAATGCTATCATCGCTGTTCTCTGTTGGTTCAGTAACATCTATATCTTGCACCAGGTTCTGGGCACCACATAGGATTAAGTCCTAGTACACGTTGTTGCCTGAAAGTAAACTAATGCCCCTTTCTTCCCTTTCCTTTCTTTCTGTTAAAATCACACTGCCATTGTTTTCTTTCAGATCTCTCCTGTTTCACTTTCCATTATTAAATCATTGCCCTACAAAATTAAGGCTTTCCATTTGATTCCTTTATATACATGCATAAGAATACAACGCAATTTGTATGTAAGCAAGTAGAACTGCCCCTAGTACTGGGCATGGGGTGGGAAACTGCAGAAAAAAAGTTACTCAGAAACCAAGGTGGGTGAACAACAAGAATAAATTTTTACTAGTTAGTTTAAATTAAAGGTAAAGGTAAAGGTATCCCCTGACAATTAAGTCCAGTCGTGTCCGACTCTAGGGTGTGGTGCTCATCTCCATTTCAAAGCCGAAGAGCCAGCGTTGTCCGAAGACGCCTCCGTGGTCATGTGGCCGGCATGACTCTCCTTGCCGCAGCGCGTAGCATGCAGCTGGAACACGGAGCGCTGTTTACCTTCCCACAAGCGGTACCTATTTATCTACTCGCATTGACATGCTTTGGAACTGCTAGGTTGGCAGGAGCTGGCCAAGCAACAAGCACTCATTCCGTTGCGGGAATCGAACTGCCGACCTTTCGATCGACAGCTTATGGTTCAGTGGTTTAACCCGCTGCGCCACCCGCTGGCTTAGTTTAAATTAGGATCCAATAAACAAAGAAAGCACAGTTCAACTAGGGGGAAAAACCCTAAGAGAACATAAGCGTACAGAAGTCAAACAAGGACAATCTCATCCAGTTGGCCCTAACTAGACTTGTATCCCTACCAGCCAAGATTCAGATTGAGGCAAAGTCCATTCAGCTCTGAGTCCAGTTACTTAGGATCTCTCTCCAGGCAGCATCAG
Organism: Plestiodon gilberti rubricaudatus; assembly: GCA_026170595.1. Lineage (NCBI taxonomy): Eukaryota > Metazoa > Chordata > Lepidosauria > Squamata > Scincidae > Plestiodon > Plestiodon gilberti. The sequence continues at coordinate 199,258,973 of JANXHW010000003.1, read as the reverse complement.
TTCTCGCTGATTATTCCGCTCCTCTCTTCCCAATGCTGCAGCTGCTGCTGCAAGTTGCAGTAGCAGCGCTGAAGGAGGAAGAAAGGGCTGCTACAAAGCAGGAGAGCAAGAGGATTGTCGCCTCGCTGCCTCCTCTACCACCCAGCGCTTCTTTGAAATAGGCTGGGTACACACTGTACACTTAGTAAATGCACCGTCAAAAATTTATTTCGAAGTGTTTATAACCAAGTAACAAGGTAGTGAACTTATTTAAAAATAAGGGCTTGTCTGTCCCAAAAAACCCTATCTCATATCTTGCTGATTGAGCCCCTGATTGATCTGAGCATATCTGAGCCCCTGATTGATCCAGCCCCTCACAGCTCATTTAGCTACAGAGTGTCCCTGATCTTTTGGCTGAAAGCATGCAGATCCAGCAGCCCACCAGCTCCCTTCTCTGTTTCCACCTAGGGTGACCTACAACCAATGGGCTTGGGGAGAACCCTACCTTCTTAAAGTTGGAATGGCCAATCACTAGGTATGCCCATGGTTGGTTTGTCTGTTGCTGGATAGATTCATCAACCTGAAGCCATTCATTAGTAATTTTTCACCCAATGACACGCAAGTTAATGGAGAGTGCACTGCCCATCTGGGAGTTAACTAGCTGCCCAATATTTGTCAATTTTATTGTGTAAATGTTTGTGCTGAAACATCCCAGAGGAGAGCTTCTCCTTGGAATGTTTTGCTTTCACAACTTGCAAAAATGTAAGAGTGTGAGATTCTCCCCCCCCCTTTTCTCTCTTTTCCCATGTCCCCGCCACTGAAAATGGCCTCACTCTTGTTGTAGTCGCCATAATTGGAAGTGTGTGGTAAAAACATAGGGGAACGCTTGGTCAACGGCCATTTGGATTCACAGAATTATTCCTTTTGTTGCGTTGCATGTAATCAGATGGCTCCCTTCCCTGGCTCTAGCCAAGGTTGGTTGGTTGCCCTCGGTGACTGGAATCAATTGGTGGTGCTGTCAACCAATCTTCCCTGTTGGAGCTGGGAAGGGGAGCCAACATTTTTGGAGAGTGGTGGTTCCCAGCTTGGGGGAACCCTGTTATCATGGTTAAAAGGCAGAACATAAGAATGGGGGGGGGGATGTCCTGGTGAACTTTGGGAGCAGTGAATCATATGATGCGTCTGAGCCAGGAAATTTTCTGCCCTCAAAAGGGCAAGCCCTCAGGGGGAAGCTCCCGTCCCACCTCTTTAGGCAGGCAAGTGCTGCTGCTGGGATACATGCAGGCACAGGAAGTCTGCTGAAGGATGATTGGCAGCATGCAAGGAAGGACTAACACAGCTTTTACCATGAAGAAACCCCCGGATTGTAGTGAGCGTATGAAATCCCACGTGAAGTAACTCTCACAGATGTCACTCACAAATGTGTTTTGACACAGAACAACTGAACGTCTGGTGCAGGCCTTAGTTCTCGTTTTCCGCCCCCACCCCTGACTATTTAGAATGCAACTTATAAAATATTTAAAATACTGAACAAAGAAATGGGAGAAAGCAAGTGCATTCCTTTACACACGCCTTGATGTTTTGCAGAATAAGGCTGATGTAGAGCAGCATGCAGTCTTTGCAGTGTTTGATGAGAACAAGAGCTGGTACTTGGAGGATAACATCAAGGAGTACTGCAGCAATCCCTCTGCTGTTAAGAGAGAGGACACCAAATTCTACAAGTCTAACATCATGCACAGTGAGTTGGAAATTTGAGCCAATGTTTTGCAAGAGCCCAACATTTGGAAATTTGAGCCAATGTGTTGTGAGAGCCCAACATAGCAGTGCTCAGTAAATAGTGCAACACTTATTTTTAAGGATAGTTTTTCCATAACACTTGTAAGCTTGATGATGTTGTCACTACATCTTAGACAGGGATCAAAATCACTCTACCAGTTTCATAGAATGAGTTGGTAGAATTCTGGACTGAACCTTTCGGACTGCAGCAGGGATCACATGTTTGAATGCTTCCTCCCCAGTAAAAAAAAAAATGAATGTAGTGAGTTAGCAAATTAGAGAGAAAGTTTTAGCATAGCCCTCTCCTTGATGTGCTAGTTTACTACATGCAGGGAATATTTTGCGTATGGCAACATTTAGAAACATGACCTTCTGTGCACAGTCCCTAAAGTGGCACAGTATATACAGGTGGGCCCCCATATCCACTGATTCGCTATCCACGGTTTCAGTTATCCACGGATTGTGGGGACCCCCCCCCAGGCTTTTACTTTTTTCCCAGTAAGCTTTGTTTCTTCCTTAAAGAAACAGGAGAAGCAGCCTCTGGCTGCTTATTACAGGCAAGTAGAACGAGACTAAGTACTAGAGAGGCTCTGCAAGGTTAACAGAAACCTTGCAGAGCCTCTCTAGGACTTAGTCTTGTTCTACTTGCCTGCAATGGAGGCTGCTTCTCTGTTTGTTTTAAGGAAGAAACAAAGCTTGCTGAAAGAAAAATAAGAGCTGGGAGGGCAAGCATGCCTGCCTGCAGGGGAGGCAGGGTGGGGGGGCCCTCAGGAAACCATGGAGGGGGTGTTCGCTCTTATCCACAGTTTCAAGTATCCACGGACGGGCCTGGAACATATCCCCAGCGGATATGGGGGCCCACCTGTATAGTAGTCAATATGTGTACAGTAATATGCTCCTTGTGGTGCCAATGAATGTATTTTTTATTTTATTTTTTAACTTCAGCTCTCAATGGCTTTGTATCTGAAAGAACACAAATCTTGGGATTTTGTCAAGAAGAAATTGTTGAATGGCACCTCACCAGTGTAGGCGCACAGGACGAGATCATGCCTGTACATATTTCTGGCCACACTTTTCTGAACAGAGGAAAACATCAAGATATCTTAAATCTTTTTCCCATGAGTGGTGAATCAGCTACTGTAACCATGGACAATATTGGTAAGTGAAATTTACCTTTACCTATAAAGACATCTTGTACTGACACCATGGGTGATTGCCTAATAAGTTGCCTATCCCTGTTGCTAGGGTAGAATAGAAAGGGAAAGCAGCTTGATCTGGCTATTTCTGTCTTCGTAAAAAAGAAAGGCATTGTGCTTCAAGAATAAAAGCCAAGAATAAAACCCTCCCATAGCTCTCCCTCAACTACTGTACACCTCTACTGCCACCATTTGTGAGCCATGGAATTTACACTTCAGGTGTTGGACAAAGACAAACCCTGTCTGTACAAGTAGTATATAATATGCATTGTTCTGCAATTACAGGAACTTGGCTTCTAGGCACCTGGGACTCCCGTGAGATGAGCAACGGCATGAGACTGAGGTTTAGAGATGCCAAATGCGATCATGATTACCAATACGATGATGGGGACTATGGTGATGTACTTTACGATACTGTCAGGTTTCCCTCTGAGAAACCTAAAGTTGTGCCAACAAAAGCAGTGCAACAGAAAAAAGAGAGAGGCTCGAGCCCAGACAATGCAATGGAAGACGATGATTATCAAGAATCCTTGGCAACAGATTTGGGATTACATGATGGAGCAGGTAGCAAAGGTGTCACAAAGAATGAGGATGACGATTACCAAAATGCTATGGCTACAATGCTGGGACTCCGAACATTTCATGGGTCAGTTGCGGAGGAAGAAGAGCAAAATCTCACTGCTCTTGCCATACAAGATATTTATAACATAAGCTCCATGAGCAACATTGATGTAACGGTGACCTCAGATTTGGAGTTCACAAATGACAGTGATACCTTGCATAATGTTCCAGTGCTGGAAACTCAAACTACTGCTTCGCTCCCCACTGCAGCTGTTTCGCTCCTTCCCAATTACACATCTTTGAAAGGAGAGCTTGCCTTTTCAGATATCACTGCAGCAGTTCCTACGTTGTCATCTGAACAAGGCCAAAGTGACTATGAAGAGAATGTTACTTATAGTGTTCCAGTGCTGGAAACTCAAACTACTGCTTCACTCCCCACTGCAGCTGTTTCGCTCCTTCCCAATTACACATCTTTGAAAGGAGAGCTTGCCTTTTCAGATATCACTGCAGCAGTTCCTACGTTGTCCTCTGAACAAGGCCAAAGTGACCATGAAGAGAATGCTACTTATATCTCAGATAATTATAACCAAACACTTGAGACTAAACCTCTGAGAACTGATGAGGGAAGACAGAGCAAAGGTACACCACAATTGTTGGGTGCCAGAGTGAAAAAGGCCACTTCTACAGCAACTTATTCAGAGAAAGAGCAAGCAGAAAATGCAATTGGGGAAGAAACTTCGGATGGAAAAAGTGAACGTCTACTTCTATTGGAGGCAAAATTACATGCCCTTAGAAAGATGCGTGCCCTTTTGTTTCATGTACAGCAAAAGAGAAATCTTTCTTCTCTAGGCAACACCACTTCAGATCTCTCATTTCTTGCCGTTCCTAGTGCCATCTCCGTCTTAGAAACTGATATATTTTCATATTACTATGATGAGATAGAAGAGGAAGCAAGTACTGAGCTTCCCATGCTTTCAACAAATTTAACTTTGACAGTGGGAGAGACAGCAGAAAACAATGGATCTGAACAACTGCATGCTTCTGAACTAGAGTCATCAGAAGTTCGGCAAAATGACAATTTGACTTTGAATGGTGTTTTAGTATCTACTCTCATTCCAAAGACAGAAAAAAAGACTCGTAAATATTCACTTCACAAGAGACAAAAATGTCTCTCTGAAAAAACCGATCATGAATGGAATGTTGTCTCTGAGGACAGGGGAGCCGATCTCTCTTGGGCTGTTGACAATAACTTACAGAACAACTCCCAAAATGCCACAATGTATCCAGAAAATACCATGCTCCCTAGTAAAAGAAAGCACAAAACATATAAAGGTGACTCCCAGCTTGAGCTTGACAAACCAGAAATAAGAAACAACCAAGAAGCCCTAAATGAAATGAGGCGTGAGAATTGCACTATTGGTTCATCTGGAACGTTCTTGACAATCAGGCGTAAGAAAAAAACGGGTGTCTTGACACCCAGAACTCATAGGCCTTTAGAAACACCTAAAGAACTCAAACCTACCGAAGGCTCCATTAAAGCCAACCACACAATGCTGCTGAATAAGACCAGTCACAGTCTGACACAAAACCAGGCTAAACCATTTGTCCGGATAGGTCTTCCCAGCGAAGACGGGGACTACCATGAATATGACATAGAAAACTTTGACAACGAACAAAGTTCCAGTGGTTCATTTGAATATCAGACAGTGCACTATGACAACCCATACACAACAGATTCCCGACTTGATATTACTACAGTGCGTAACCCTGATGACATTGCTGTGCGCTACCTACGCACTTTCAGCAAAGGAAACTTAAGGAGATACTATATTGCAGCCGAAGAAGTTTCGTGGGACTATGCAGCACTTCGAAAAAGGTTTGATTGCATTATTTCTCTTATTTATTATTCAGTGTTCATGTATTTCGATACCATTTAAACAAAAGAATGGGGAGTTCTGGTGGATATAGAGGGGTTTCCATGGGGTCTCGATGTAAAGTCCAAACATGGAGATTAACAACAGAATCCAATTCATATTTACTCAAAAAGAAAGTTCCACTGTGTTCAACGAAGCTTACTCCAAGGAAAGTATTATAGGATGGCAAGTCTGGTGGCCCAGTCCTATCCCCCTCCCCCACCAGCGTAACTAGGGTGTCGCAAGCATGCCATAAAACACATTCGCAACACCCTGTGAGTAGTGGTGCCGGCGGGAAGGCCTGCACTGTCCCTCTGGTACCTAGTTCAGGAGCTCCGCGCACTAGAGCAGGCAAGGTCGCTTTGAGTGGCGTGGGGGCTGGGGACGGGGGTGGGCAGATCGGGCCCAGGAGGGGGAAGGGATCGGAGGCCTCAGCACCGTATCATATCCCCTTTCCAGGCTTGAAAGCCCAACACAGGGTTTCCAGTTCTGCACCAGGGATTGAGCTGGAGCAGATCCGAGTAGCCCCATTGCTAGGCTTACCAGATCTCCAACCGGGACAGAATGCTAGACCTTTAGGAGAAGGAATGTGGGCAGGTGTAGCTTGTTATGTCCTAGAGTACAATCCTAGGCATGTCTACTCAGAAGCAAGCCCCACTGAACACAATGGGGCTTGCTTTCTGAGTAGACATGCCTTGGATTGTGCTCTAAGGTTTAACAAGCTACACCTGCCCACATTCCTTCTCCTAAAGGTCTAGCACTCTGTCCCGGTTGGAGATCTGGTAAGCCTACCCATTGCGTGGGCTGGGCGTTTACCCGGGGTAAGGGGAAAATCGTCCACTTACCCCAATGAGACCTCCAGCCTGCTCCTAGCCAGCGCTGGATACAGCGTGGGCCTCATGGCCCTGCTGCATCAGCACTGGATAGGATCGGGCTATCAATTTAATATGAAAATAATGATTCCATATATTTTAGTTTTCCCCAAAATTTCCATTAAAAATACCCTGGGAAAAATTAGTTTTTTTCCCCCATGGCTTCAAAATTTCCAGAAATGTTACATCTGTAGGTACACTGAAAGTAGCTTTCTGGATCCTACTCTCTAAACACAGAAGGTCCAAACTAGACATGACATTAATCATGTTTTTGAATAGCCTCCTTGGCACCGGCCACATCTGTTTCTGTACAAAGAGCAGTCATAGGGAGCCCAATCTGAGTTGGGATCATGGTGCAGGGGAGAGGGATTTTTTAAACCTTTTCCTCTATGCCATTTTCATGCTGACAATCCCTCCCCCAACTTGAATTTGCAGCAATAAAAAAAGGAAATTTTGTATTATTTTTTAACATTGGGATGAATAATAGCTTTAGAGGGCAATTTTCAGTAGGAAAATGTTTGGGAAAGGGTTCATCTGTCTCCCCCGTGCTACTGTAAAAATGTCACTCCTACAGAAAATAACTTCATTTACAGTTTGTTTGTTTTTTCACTACTTCCATCCTCTCAGTACAACGAGAAGTGATTCACGCTACAGAAAAGTGATTTTCCGAAGTTATCAAGATGAAACTTTCAGGACACCTAAAGTTGGAGGAGAATATGAAGAACATTTTGGCATCCTAGGTCCTGTCATTAGAGCAGAGGTAGATGATGTCATCCAGGTAAATTCACATTCCCAATGTTTGAATAATGGGAATTGGGGATTTTTAAATAAGGTGAAAATGTGTCCACTTTTAAAGATGGATTTGTTTTGGTTTGAGTATGCAGCAAATAATGAGTGTCCTTAAAAGGTTCTGTGTTGTAATTAAATTCTAGAATAGAATTAGAGAGAGATATCATAGTTCTCAGTGGTGTTTGAAAACAATCTGGACAACCCCCACTAGCATGCTTTGAATGAAACCATCTTTTATGAGCCTCTAACAGGGAGTTAGAGCCTTCATGGATCCATGCACCCTTCATGGATCATTGCCTCCCCTTCATGGATCATTGCCTTGTCGTGGCGAAGGGGCTTGCGTAAATCAATGAAGCCATGAGCTATGCCGTGCAGGGACACCCAAGACGGACAGGTCGTAGTAGAGAGTTCTGACTAAAAGTGATCCACTGGAGAAGGAAATGGCAACCCACTCCAGTAACCTTGCCAAGAAAATCCCATGAACAGTACCAAAAGGCTAAAAGATATGACGCCGGAAGATGAGACCCTCAGGTCGGAAGGTGTCCAATATGCTACTGAGGAAGAGCGGAGGACTATTCCAAGTAGACCCAGAAAGAATGAAGCGGTTGGGCCAAAGCCAATAGGACGTCCAGCTGTGGATGTGTCTGAGGTTGAAAAGAAAATCCAATGCTGCAAGGAGCAATACTGCTTAGGAACATGGAATGTGAGGTCTATGAATCAAGGCAAGCTGGATGTGGTCAAAAATGAGATGATAAGATTGAACATTGACATCTTGGGAATCAGCGAACTAAAATGGACGGGAATGGGCGAATTTAATTCAGGTGACCATCATATCTACTACTGTGGGCATGAATCCCTTAGAAGAAATGGAGTAGCCCTCATAGTCAATAAAAGAGTGGGAAAGGCAGTACTGGGGTGCAACCTCAAAAACGACAGAATGATTTCAGTTCGAATCCAAGGCAAACCATACAACATTACAGTAATCCAAGTGTATGCCCCAACCACTGATGCCGAAGAAGATGAAGTTGACTGGTTTTATGAAGATCTACAACACCTTCTAGAACTAGCACCCAAAAAAGATGTCCTTTACATCATAGGAGACTGGAATGCTAAAATAGGAAATCAAGAAATAAACGGAACAACAGGCAAGTTTGGCCTTGGAGCGCAAAACGAAGCAGGGGAAAGACTAATGGAGTTCTGTCAAGAGAACACGCTGGTCATAGCAAACACTCTTTTCCAACAACATAAGAGGCGACTCTACACATGGACATCACCAGATGGTCAATACCGAAACCAGATAGATTATGTGCTTTGCAGCCAAAGATGGAGAAGCTCTATACAATCAGTAAAAACAAGACCTGGAGCTGACTGTGGCTCAGATCATGAGCTTCTTATTGCAAAATTCAGGCTTAAATTGAAGAATGTAGGGAACACCACTAGACCAGTCAGATATGACCTAAACCATATCCCTTATGAGTATACAGTGGAGGTGAAAATAGATTTAGGGCATTAGACCTGGTAGACAGAGTGTCTGAAGAACTATAGATGGAAGTTCGTAACATTGTACAGGAGGCAGCAACGAAAACCATCCCAAAGAAAAAGAAATGCAAGAAAGCAAAGTGGCTGGCAGATGAGGCTTTACAAATAGCTGTGAAAAGAAGGAATGCAAAAAGCAAGGGCGAAAGGGAAAGATATAAACAACTGAATGCAAATTTCCAGAGAATAGCAAGGAGAGATAAGAAGGCCTTCTTAAATTAACAATGCAAGGAAATCGAGGAAAACAACAAAATGGGGAGGACTAGAGATCTCTTCAAGAAAATTGGAAATATCAAGGAAACGTTTTGTGCAAAGATGGGCATGATAAAGGACAAAAAAGGCAGAGACCTAACAGAAGCAGAAGAGATGGCAAGAATACACAGAAGAACTATACAAGAAAGATCTGAATGTTCCTGATGACCACGCTGGTGTGGTCAATGACCCAGAGCCGGACATCCTAGAGAGTGAAGTCAAGTGGGCCTTAGGTAGCATTACTAACAACAAAGCTAGCGGAGATGATAATATCCCAGCTGAGCTACTTAAAATCCTAAATGATGATGCTGTTAAAGTGCTGCACTCAGTATGCCAACAAATTTGGAAAACTCAGCAGTGGCCAAAGGATTGGAAAAGGTCAGTTTACGTTCCAATTCCAAAGAAGGGCAGTGCCAAAGAGTGCTCAAACTATTGCACAATTGCACTCATTTCACATGCTAGCAAGGTTATGCTCAAAATCCTACAAGCTAGGCTTCAGCAGTACGTGGACCGAGAACTACCGGAAGTACAAGCTGGGTTTCGAAGAGGCAGAGGAACTAGAGATCAAATTGCCAACATGCGCTGGATCATGGAGAAAGCATGAGAGTTCAAAAAAAACACCTACTTCTGCTTCATTGACTACGCAAAAGCCTTTGATTGTGTGGATCACAACAAACTCTGGCAAATTCTTAAAGAGATGTGGGTACCAGACCATCTTACCTGTCTCCTGAGAAACCTGTATGCGGGTCAAGAAGCAACAGTTCAAACGAGCCATGGAACAACTGATTGGTTCAAAATTGGGAAGGGAGTACGGCAAGGCTGTATATTGTCACCCTGCTTATTTAACTTATATGCAGAGTACATTATGAGAAATGCAGGGCTGAATGAATCGCAAGCTGGAATCAAGATTGCTGGGAGAAACATCAACAACCTCAGATATGCAGACGATACCACCCTAATGGCAGAAAGTGAAGAAGAACTAAAGGGCCTCTTGATGAGAGTGAAAGAGGTGAGTGCCAAAGTTGGCTTGAAACTCAACATTAATAAAACAATGGCATCTGGTCCCATCAATTCCTGGCAAATAGAAGGGGCAGAAATGGAAGCAGTAACAGATTTTACTTTTTTGGGTTCCAAGATCACTGCAGACGGAGACAGAAGCCATGAAATTAAAAGACGCTTACTCCTTGGAAGGAAAGCTATGGCAAATTTAGACAGCATAATAAAAAGCAGAGATATCACCATACCAACAAAAGTTCGTATAGTCAGGGCGATGGTGTTTCCAGTAGCAATGTATGGTTGCGAGAGTTGGACCATAAGGAAGGCTGAGCGCTGAAGAATAGATGCTTTTGAACTGTGGTGCTGGAGAAGACTCCTGAGAGTCCCTTGGACTGCTAGGAGATCAAATCAGTCAATCCTAAATGAAATCAACCCTGACTGTTCCCTGGAAGGACAGGTACTAAGGCTGAAACTCAAATATTTTGGCCACCTAATGCGAAGAGAGGACTCTCTGGAGAAGACTCTGATGCTGGGAAAGATTGAAGGCAAAAGGAGAAGGGGAAGGCAAAGGATGAGATGGTTAGACAGCATCACCGATGCAACGAACATGAAAATGAGTGAACTCAGGAAGATAGTGGAGGATAGGAAGGCCTGGCGGGATATGGTTCATGGGATCACGAAGGGTTGGACACGACTTAACGACTGAACAACAACAACAACAGGGAGTCAAACTAAACCTGAACTCAAACTCAAAAACCAGTTCAGGGAAGATTTTTTTTTTCAATGAAGCAGAGCTGAACTTGAATGGAAAAGTTAACTTGAACACAAGTTCAAGAATATAGAAGTTCTTCAAAATTTATAGGAACCTTATACTGTACATCTTAAGAATTTGGGTACTATCAAAATATAGGTATACTGTACTAGGTGCTATCGTTTATAAATGTATATAGTAGCTTAAACCATGAACTATATCCAGTAATAATACTTGGCATTTGTGTAACATTTTTTAAGTGTTCAAGGTACTTCATGTGACTTATTTTCTTGCAGTCCATACAACAACCCCATAAGGTAAGAAAGTAGTATTATCCCCATATTGCAGCTGGGGAGCTGGGAGGGGAATGGCTTACGTAAGGCCACCTTGTGGGCTCATGGCAGAAGTGAGATTCGAACCAGAGAAGTCTTGATTCACAGCTCATTGTGTTATCCACTCTGTTCAGCCAGCCAGCTGTGCACAAATGAGTGCATCTGAAAATGGCATTTCAAGAATTACACTCTGCCCTCGTTTTCTGCTTCAGAATAATATGTGAAGATTCCTTATGACAAAGGTCTGTTCCTTTGAGTCTCCAGCGTCTGACAAATTAGGCTACAAAATGTGAACCCAAGGGAACGTCACAGATCTTTTAGCTGTTTTTGGGAAGGGTGTTTCTTCATCCCTATCACCATCTGTTTAACTTTCTAGGTTCAGTTTAAAAACAAGGCCTCTAGGCCATATTCTCTCCATGCCCACGGACTTTCTTATGAGAAATCTTCTGAAGGTAGAAGCTATGATGATCAGTCTCCAGAATGGTTCAAAACGGATGATGCAATCAAGCCAAATAGCAGCTATACATATGTGTGGCATGCAACCAAACGGTCGGGACCTAGTGTGCAAGATGGGAGAATATGTAGGTTGTGGGCTTATTACTCAGCCGTAAACCCGGTAAGGCAATCTAATAATAGTAATAAGTAATTCTGTGGCCTTCTCTGAATGGGAGGGAAAACTGATTCTTGCTTCAGCCTCAATGAAGAAAGTGTTTGCTAATTTGTCTCCCTATTTCATATGCATTCAGCTTTATGGCTATATCTTGAATTTGAGATTTCCTGCATGCTCATCAATGAACACGCTGTAACTTTCGTGAATTTTACTGATGAATCTTTGCATCAGAATAAATCAGACCAGTCACCTTTTACGCTTAGCAGTTTGTTTCTCGAAAACACTAATTTTGAGAGCCTCCTTTCTGTCATACACTGTTTTTCAGGAAAAAGACATACACTCTGGCTTGATTGGGCCAATCTTGGTTTGTCAAAAAGGAATGCTTGACATGTTCAACAGACCAATAGATATGCGTGCATTTGTCTTGCTTTTTATGGTCTTTGATGAGGAGAAAAGCTGGTACTTTGATAAACATGCCAAGAAGACTCGTGCTCAGAAAATCTCAGGACCCCAAAGACGCCATACATATCCTGGTATAGATGAATTCCTTCCTTCCTTTATGACCCTTATATCATAAAGGGTGTGTGCTAGTGGTGAAAAATATCTAGTTTTAATGAGACAACGGCAGGCATGTTTGCTGAATGCTAACCACTAGGTGCAATGTCCATTCTCCCTTCCATCCCCTTCTTTCAGAGATGCAATCTTAAATGCTAAAGGCTATGAAGTATTTAGCCATTTCAGACAATTGTAGTGAAACTTTCTGCATTTGATTACTAAAGGACATGCTGTGTTTCTCTCTGATAGTTTGTGCTTTTCCCTTTCAGCTATTAATGGGATCCCATATGACTTGCCGGGATTGTTGATGTATAAGAATGAGAAGGTTCATTGGCATATGCTGAACATGGGGGGGCCAAAAGATATTCATGCCATTAATTTTCATGGACAGACATTTGTGGAGCAGGAAATGGAAGAACATCAGCTTGGCATCTACCCTCTTTTCCCTGGTAAATATTACTAGATCAATGCCTTGTTGTTAGACTGTTAATAATAATAATAATAATAATAAATAATAATAATAGACAATTACATGCTCTTCTCTACAATGCTGAAGTGACTTCAAGATAATTCTACTGTATTTGCCTTACTATGAAAAATAAAAAGAATCCGACTGGTGTGTAGGTATTGTTCACAAATCTCAGTGTACTTTGGGCTATACTGTATATAGCACTGACACTGAACAGACCTGCTTAACTTCAGCACGTTTGCTGTATCATGTACCTTTCAACCATGCCTATAGTCCATGCTAACCAGCACTTTCCATTAGGATGTTTGGATCATGGTATCTGATATCTAATTCCTACTAGCAAAGGATAGTAGCAACAGAGTCTTGTAGTATTTTAAAGGCCAACCAATTAACTTTATCCCCATGTGTGTATATGCTGAAGTAATCTAACACAGCTACTCCTGGAAGACAGTAACAATAGTTAGATTAGGCTTTGTTTAAGCTACTTCACTCATGTAGCCACATAATTCAATCCTTTGCCATTTAAATACAGGCACCTCTCAATTTATGTGGGGGTTGTGTTCTTGGAAATTAGTTGCATATATTAACGTAAATTTTTAAAATTCCATAGGAACCTATGTAAATGGTATAGGTTAAGGGAAAAGTAATTGAACACTTATGCTGAGTGGCAATTTCTGCACAAATTAGCATAGGGGGAGGGTTGAGGAAGGAGGCTTCTGGGAGTGGGAGTGGCTACTGATGTTGATGGCTGAGAAAGCAAGGATGAAAACAAAGATGCTGGTAAGGAAACTGAGAAAGTGGCATTAATGCATTTTATTGCTCTCTTTTTTTTTTAATTCTTCTGGCTTTAGAGGAGATTCCCCCAACCACAGGAATCTGCCAGCATCTAATGGAGTTGCTCATTAGCAGCTAATTGACCGCATTATTTCAAAAATTGCCAGCATAAAATTAGACTTCCAGTATTAATTTGCAAATCGTGATATTTTGAAAACACATATACCGAGAGGTGCATGTATGCCAACCTGTTACTGTATGCCAAACAAAAAGCACACTTATAGTGCCTCTTTGCTTTTCAAGGTTCATTCCGTACTGTTGAAATGAAACCACCAAAGGCTGGTGTGTGGCTTGTGGGTACAGAAGTTGGTGAATATCAAGAAGCAGGAATGCAGGCCTCCTTTACTGTTATAGATACAGGTAACACAAGACATGTGAACCTCATTGCACGGTTGGTAAGCACTCGGTTACTCCAGGGTTACTATGTCCACTTCACCCCAAAACCTGCAAATGATGGGTACCGTACCTTCCAAAGAAAGTTGGTCATGACTAAGCACCACCGAGACTAACTTGTCTCAATGGGTCATGACTAGCTAGCTTTGGATACAACCTGATGCATTCAGAAAAAAACACTCACATGTAGGTAAATATGTATGTACATGCATGATTTATACTCCAACCAGCATTTACATTTTTTTAAAAAAATCTAGAGTTTGGGGCAAGTATTGAAGTGGCAAAAGACAAGGAGGGACTAGTACGTTTCAATAACTCTGTCGAAATGGATAAACCATAAATAAAATATCTGTTTTCCATTTGTATCATGTACCTTTTTACTAAAATTCATGACAACTATTGGTAAAATATAAAATCATGGCAGCAATTTAGAATACATTGAAAACAAATTAATAAAAACTAATCGGGCAGCAAAACAAGCAAAAACTCCAACAGCAGACACAAGCCACTCTCAGCCCACTTTCAGTGCCTGCCCCCCTGGCTTAATGGAGTCTTAAAGGCCTTTTAAAAAATTAAGCGAAGCATAATGTGAGATTTTGAAGAAGTCCAGGCTTTAGTTTGAGGGCACTTAGCAGAGTGCTGCTTGCAAGAGTATGACAGTCTCAGGGCCAAACTACACTTTACTCTAAAGCAGGACTTCTCAAACTGTGGGTCATGACCCACTTGGTGGGTCGCAGCCTGATGCTGAGGTGGGTTGTGAATTGGGCCCTCCTGCCCACCCTTGCCTCAATTTGGCTCAAAATTGGAGCCAAACAGAAGAAACTGGAGGCCACACCCAGGTCGCAACCTATGTCCTGCAGCTGCTCTTGGCCCTGGATGGCCTCAGCAGGCCTCAGAAGACCTTCGGAAGTGACTTCTGGGTCACTTCCAGTTTCGCCGACGCAACTTCCGGCCACCTCGGGAGGCCTCTGGAGGCCAGGGCCGGGAGCAGCTGCAGGAAGTGGATTGTGATGCCACCACTGGAAGACAAGGTGTGTCGCGGCCATGCCAGGATTGAGAACCCCTGCTCTATATTAGCACAGGGATGGATCCACAGACAGCTTGAACTTGAGATGCTGCTGCAGCACATTAGACTGTGGGAATTCTTAGAAGGAATGAAATCAAGAATTCTAGAATGTTTTTCAAAGGAAAAAAAAGAAAAACCTAGTTCTGTAGCTAGAAATCCCATATTTTGGAATGAATTCATGATGTGCACAGATTTATATTGGTTCATTTGCAATGGAATTGGATAAAAGAGAGGGAGAAATTAGCTGCTTGGGAGAATGATTAGCAATTAAGAGCTTGTGGGAAAGAGAAACAAGGATTGGCAGCAATGGGAACGGCCATGTAATTGTGAGACTAAGAAGTCCCTCCTTCCGACCACTGGAAATCTGTTAGACCTCCTCTGTTTTATTCATCAGAAATTGACATACAGTATACGGTACCTGGCTACAGAACAGCTCCTGTACAGACTCCACAGGATGTGTGTATGAGTGCATTTGGCATGCCAGTTTGGGAACAGTCTGGCAGGAATGTTTCCCATTTAGGCCACACTGAGAAAACACAGGGAGCTATGGAAGAGTACAAATGTGCACAGCTCACAGGTGACCTTTTCTGTGGACTATGCTCAATAGATTCTGTTTACATTCCAGATGTGCACATCACTTTGTGTGGAGGCTGTACAAGAGACGTTCCCAGTAGACTTGTGTGTTCAGAGCTGTTGGAAGACAGGTTGAGATGGTCCTCTTATTACAAAAGAAAAAAGATGCAATTCCCAGGCCCTAAGTTGCTTGGCCAGCTCCTGCCAACCTAGCAGTTCCAAAGCATGTTAATGCAAGTAGATAAATAAAATACCGCTTGCGGGAAGGTAAACAGCGCTCCGTGTTCCAGCCGCATGCTACGCGCTGCGGCAAGGAGAGTCATGCCGGCCACATGACCACGGAGGCGTCTTCAGACAACGCTGGCTCTTCGGCTTTGAAATGGGGATAAGCACCACACCCTAGAGTCGGACATGACTGGACTTAATTGTCAGGGGTCACCTTTACCTTTTTAAGTGTATGTCTAATGAAATGTTTCTGATCCCCTCTGCAGTGTGCAATCTACCCATGGGTTTGGAAAGTGGCATTATACAAGATTCACAAATCAGTGCTTCTGGTCACGTATGTAAGTTGAATTTCACAGCTTAAGGGACCATAAGAGGTGGTGACTTGTGTCTTGTCATTTGGCAAGAGACAACTTAATTCTAGCCTCTAGCATGGGGCTTAAACCTGCAGGGAGGGAGATTTTGGTTGGATATCAGGAAGAAATTCTTAATGGTAAGAGCAGTTCAAAAATGGAATCGGTTACCAAAGGAAGTGGTGGGTTCTCCGTCGCTGGAGGTCTTCAAGCAGAGGCTTGACACACACCTTTTGGAGATGCTCTAGAGAAGATTTTCCTGCTTTTAGGAGGGGACTAGACTGGATGGCCTTGAAGGCACCTTCCAACTCTGTTACTACACCATGTACCCTTACTTTAGTGAGCATCTACTTTCTACAGTGTGAGCTAAATGTGGTCCAATATTTCCACTGAGGTATGTGTGAGCTCTCTTCCATAGTGCCAGCTGACAGCACACAGGTGTTATCTGTGTGATGCCAGACATCAATTACTAGATCTGCAGTCTAGCATACAGAATTCAAGATGATAAGCACATTTGAATGTGTTCTCAGTTGCACCCAAGAACAGTTTTTCCTATTCACTATTGGTTTATAATTGGCAATTGTTTATAATCTAATGTTTAATGTACCAAAATATAATCCATTATTCTTGTTGGGAAAGAATAAGCAATGCCAAGCTCTTTTTTTTCTTAAAAACTGAAGGAAGAATGCAAAAAGATCTTAGCTTTTCGATTTTCTTTTACAAGCAATCTTCATTTTGCTCCTAATTAGCTTATTGGGAACCTAAACTAGCAAGATTAAACAATGCTGGAAAATATAATGCTTGGAGCATTGAGAAGAAGGAAAATGAACTTCCCTGGATTCAGGTATGGCGCGTGATCACAGAAACGGAACACTTATTTTATGAGCATATATTGTATTTGAAAAGTAACTTGTCTCTTTCTGGTGTAGAAAAAGGAATATTGAGAAGGTGATATGACAGGCTGTGGATACAAAAACTAATGACTACAAAGTGGGGCAGCTAACAAATTCCAGCAGCTAACATCCATCTCCAACACTGAACGCTTAAGAAAAATCCCTGCATCCCAGCATAGCGTCCCTCCCAGTTGCTGTTGGCTGGTGTTTCTCTTGTATATTCTAGAGATTGGGGGGGAGGCCTTTGGGACAAGGAACCTTGTTCTTATGCCCCTGCTAAACCACCTTGAGAACTTTCATTTGATTGAAAAGTGGTATATAAATATTCTGAATAAAATTAAAATAACATTGGAAACTCAGGGACTTTCTAAGTGTCTTTAACTTTGTCTTACACTCTCTGTCCTTTGTCTTACACCCTCTATCTTGCTTCTGTCTTCTTTTATGAGAAAGGAAAAAATAAGTAGTACAAAGATTTAGGTTCTGTACCTGATTTGGTCAATATATTTGTCCAGTTCTACACCTGGTCATTCACATTTAATGTATAGTGTTACCATTCTAGGTTTCTTGGATTCTTCACCTTGGCCTTTTGTTTTACCCGATGTTTCCCCATCTTGTCTTTACAAGTAGCCTGTAAAGTTGGCCCAGTCACAACATATGAGTATAAAAGGCACCATGGTAGTCAATTCTGCACTGAGTTTTCATATCCGGATGTGTCAGTCACAGCAGCCTTTTCTTATCCTGCCATTAGAGATTGAAATTGGGTTTATATGGATTCATTATTGTGCTGTATAGGTGGACCTACAAAGACAAGCTGTAATAACAGGCATTCAGACTCAGGGAGCCATGCAGTTAATGAAAGCCTTGTATACGAAGGAGTATTTTATTACCTACAGCAAAGATGGGAGAAAATGGCATGCTTTCAAAGGGAACCACACAGGGACACAGAAGGTGAGTATGCTTGAGAATTTGCCCTTGTTTTCTGCTTAAAATAACCCAGCAGGACAAAAATAAAGAAATACAGGCAGGCATTGAAAGTTTTGGTTCAAGAGATAATGCTTTGAAGAGAAGGAAATCTTCCAAGTGTGGGGTTCCCACAGCTCTCATAAGCAATCTGCAGTACGCAAGTGCAGGATGTGTATTTATTGCAGTATTTGGCATCTAGTCCCAGGTAATCTCAGGAATAAAAAAGGAAGAAATAGAGGTGGAAAAACTGGAACATATCTAATTGTGACAGAGAAAAATGTACAGAAACACCAGGTGTCCTCCTCTCCCCAGGCTCTCTTTACTTGTTTTTAAAGTATGTTCTGTGCTCATAAAAAGCCATCCAAGATGACTTGCATCCATTTAAAGCAGCAATGGCCAACAATAAATTTGGTTTTACTGCAGCAGATAATCAATTGCTATAGACCAGAAGCAACAATAAAATTCAACTGTCCAGTGGGCAAAATGCCAGTTGGCACAAAAGGGTCTTCCTAAGTTGACAGGAGGTCGTTACTTAGCATCTAAGCAATTCTAGAAGGAGAAAGGAAATCCTGTGCCAAAGTGGGGAACAGCACCCTTCAACGTAAGGCTGCCTGGTTCTCATGTTGTGGCTGAAGTTTTGTGGTGCCCATATGGATTGATCCTTTCCAGAGTTAATGTGGATTTGAACTTCCATACAGGTAAGTAGCTACCCTGTATACAACAGTTCATCTTCCTACTCCCCCCCCCCCCCAATCAAGCACTTGGATACTTCATCCAAACCCTTCTATGGGATGACATAAATAGGTAACGTAGATTCTGATCATCCTCTAGCTTTGGGTTAGCACTAATGTAGATCTAATCTAAACTATAAGCCCTAATTAATCAGGGGGACCTGTATATGAAAGCAGCTTTCTGTGAACGTGGATGTCAGACATGCATCCCCATCCACATTGTGACGCTCATCACCATCTCCATTGAACTAACTTGATACATCTGCTGATACACCTCCTCATTCAGAGCCACCAGTTGGTACACATACAGCTTGTTGCCTTTGATGGATCAAGGCTAATAATGTTAACCTCTTCATGTCAGTAATTGAACAGAAATTGGCAGAATTTACATAAAGTATATGCATCTACTTGTAAAAAGTGTGCATGATGGTTATTTGAAAGGTTATCCTTATAACAAAAATGGACAAATAATTGTTTACAGAGCGCTTTCTTTTTTCCTTAGCTTTTTAAAGGAAATTCAGATGCTCATGGAGTGAAAGAAAATTACCTCGATCCTCCTATCATTGCCAGATATATTAGGGTATATCCAACCAAATTCTTGTACAGGCCTATTCTTCGTATGGAACTCCTTGGTTGTGAAATAGAAGGTAAGATATGAAAATACATGACACTTGCTTATCACCAGATGAGGAAAATCAGTTGACTATGCTGTAGACGAAACCATTACTCTGACAAACGAATATGGATATTCAAATTTTTTGAGACGGGCAGCCCAATCCTATCCCGCAGCGGGAACTCACGGCCCACGCTGTATCCAGGGGGGAAAGGGGAGGGGCCGGAGGTCTCCTTGGGATGTGGACATTTGTCCCCTTACCCTAGGTAAAGGCCAAGGCTGTGCTACGGGCCTCCTCGGATCCACACCAGCTATTTAGCTGGTGCAAGTCCAAGAGGCCTGTGCAGTGTGAACGGGCCTGGGAAAGGGGATAGGATTTGGTGTGCGCTAGTGCTGCCGATCCTGCCCCCTTCCTGGGCCTAGTCCACCCTCCCCCTGTCCTCTCCCTGTGCCGTTTGAAGCAGTCCTTACCTGCTATGGCACATGGACTCTGCGATTCAGCGCCGGCGGGACAGCATGTTTGCGACACCCTATGTCGGCGCAGCAGCGAACAGGATTGTGCTGTCAGTCCCTGCCTCAGTTTGCTCCCTTCTGGTTTATAAGAGGTAGCATAACCTGGCAGTTTTTCTACTTGCCACCAGGTTTTACAACACTTAAACCTAACTTCTCCAACATACTTTTGGGTCATTCCGTGTCAAATCAACCAATAAAAAATACATTTTGGAACTTGATGTCACGGATTTTGCTCATTTTCGGTACATTTGTAGCTTACCATGAGATGTATAAAAATTATTTTTTTTCAGATTTTTTTGTCCATCTGTTTTTGAGATATTGAATGTTCAAAATTGCCAAAAAAGGCCAAAATCCACTTGTCACCATACATTCAAACGCCAGTTACAGGATAATGATGAATGCTACAGACATGGGACAGGTGCCGTTTTAAAGCTTATGAATAGGGCTTTCATGTGATATACAACATGACAAAATTGTAAATTTTCAAGAAATTCAAAAATATTCAAATATTAATTTTGAAATTTTGAAAAATTGAACTTTTTAAAAAATTTCAAAAAAATCACACTTAAAGGTATATGTCTTGTAGTCAATCAGTCAAAATTTCAAGATAGTATCTCAATGGTATCATACAAAAATTAAAATTTCTTGTTGGCAGTGACCAGGAATTAAACCCCTCAAGTCCATTTTTCTACAGTTTACATTGATAAAATTAGGTGGTAAACTGAAATGAATCCAAAAATTTATAACAGGACTTATAGAGATAGATTTATAGAGCATGAATTCACTTTCTATTCATTTACAGGATCAGCTTTTTGGTAAAACTATCAAAATCATGAGCTTTTTACTTCTGTTCGTAGTTTTAAATTTTCCTTTAGTTGCTGAATAATTTCTGAATCAGCACAGTGATATTTTTCCTCATCTAAATCATCTTCAGAAGTAAAAAAAATAATTATTTGTAGGTCCTTTTAATCTTCCCCATCTTTTCTTTGCACTTTAGATACAAAAAATAATTTTTAAACATCTCATGGTAAGCTACAAATGTACCGAAAATGAACAAAATCCATGACATCAAGGATTTTTCATTGGTTGATTTGACACGGAATGACCCTTTTCCAGACTGTTTTTTCCCCCAGTTAATTGCTTCAAAGTTCACCATTCCTAACTGTGTCACATCAGTTCAGACTTGCATTCCAAAGTTAGGCAACAACTGACTTTCTGTTTCCCCTGTCCATGAACTTTTAAACACTTTCTCCCCAACTTGCAAATTCTGGCAATGAATAAGAACTCCTGCTTCAAGAGTTCTTGCTGAACAGGCTCCAAAATGTCACATAAGAACATCTGCAGGAGAATAGATTCTGATGGGTACTACACCTGCTTCTCCTTTCACCTGCCTGCCCACACTATGCATGCCGCTTTCCTATGTCCATTGTCTGAAACCTCTATTTGGAATAAGTGGTGGAGAGAAAAAAGGAAATTCCAGACATGTTGGTCTGCTATCCAGGAACACAAGTCGAGGTTTCACATAGTATAATGGACCTACAGTTCCTTCTGTTCCTTTCCTCTTGCCAGAAAACACCAGGGTGAAGGGAAGGTATTTTACAAGACAGAGGAAAAGAAATCAAAAGCACTTGAAATCAACAGCAAAAATGTAACTCCCAATTTGGAACTTGTTCCATTCCGCTGCTTAGGGGATTTAATGAGGATGTGCTACTGTTTTCTTGACAGGCTGCTTTATGCCGCTGGGAATGGAAAGTGGAGCTATCAAGAATGCACAGATAACGGCGTCTTCCTATAAGAAGAATTGGGTCAGTTCATGGGAGCCATCCCTTGCCCGCCTGAATCAAAAAGGGAGAGTCAATGCCTGGCAAGCAAAGGTAAAAAAAGATACAAACCTGAAGCTTTTGCTACTGATAGCGAATTAGCTCCTTTTTAAATGATTCTATAACTTCAGTTGAAGTCAGCAGGCTTGCTCCAGAGTAAGTGAGAACTGCAGCTTATGAACGAACTGTTGCCTATATAGCATTTAATACTACCCTCTTGAGATGTTTGAAACCAGAGGACCAAACGTACTAAGGCTGCAATCCTAAGAGTATGCCCCATTGATTTCAGTGGGATTTAATTTTCAGTAAATATGCATAGGATTGCACTGTAAATGCAGACAATACAGGTAGTCTCCAACTTACGCATAGGTTCCATTCCAGATGTTTGTCTGGAAGTCGGAACCAATGTGAGCCTGAACGACACTAAGCACAAGACTGGACAGACCACATCTGTGCAAAACGGCAGACATGGCTGTCCATAACTCGGGACATCCTTAATATTTTAACAGTGCAATCCTATCCAACTTACACCACCGGAGTAACCAGCGGGGGAGGGTAGGGCGGGAGGCTTTGGAGGGGAGGGGAAATTTAAATCCTCTTTGAATTCCCCTTTGGAGGGGATTTGAATCCCCTTTCCATTCTGGGGGGTCTCCTGTTCTCGCTGCACCGCTGGTTACACCGGTGGTGTAAGTTGGATAGGATTGCGCTGTAAGTCAGGGACTACTTGCATTTATTGATGGATGTCATTTCCCAACCTTGCGTGCTAGCTCCTTGTTCATGACACTTGTGTAGAATTTCAAGGATTATTTGCATGTTTTAGATGCATGTTCTAAATGTTTACCAGATCAGCTGTTAAAACTGCACTTGTTGATTCCTACAGTCAAACAACAACAATCAGTGGCTTCAGATTGATCTCCTTCAGCCTAAAAAGATATCAGCCATCGCAACCCAAGGTGCTAAATCATTGTCTACTGAAATGTATGTGAAGTCATTTTCCGTTGTTTACAGTGATGATGGCTCTATATGGAAGTCTTATTTAGATGACTCAACTTCTATGGACAAGGTATCAATTTTTTTCTTAATGGTTTTAGTTTAACCTCGGGAACATACTGTATTAAGCCTCCAACATGTTGCCTCTCCCGTAATAGATATCAGTCTGTCAGCTGGGGGCCAGTAACTATATACTTCCTGTTCCTCATAGATTTGTTCAACCTTGGATCTAACTGATCCCTGTATCAGGATCAGTGAACATTAATTATGGCTCCTCTAATGTGGACTAAAACAAGGCATCTGAACACTTGAGCTAAATCTCTGAGCAGTGTTTTGACGGTATGGATCAATAGTTAGAAACTTCAGCACTGGAAGCAGGGGTGTCACTGGGGTGTGTGTGTGACACCAAAATGACTTTCTATTGCTGCTGCGACTCCTGCAGGGATCACATATCCCAGGAGGTCCATGGGGGTGACACCATGAGATCTTGCCCTGGGTGTCACCAACCCTAGTGACGCCCCTGACTGGGTGGCCCCCAGTTGTTGATTCAGAGGGGTGATTCAGAAGATAAATGTGTGAGGGAAACTGTGGATGTGGGAATGAGGCAGGCTGGTATGCAGTCACTTTAGGGATTGGCACCTGGGAAAGATCTCTACCCAAGACCTTGGAGAACTATTGCCAATTGGAGAAGGCAGTACTGGATCAAAGGGACATAAGGGAACTGAACATAAGGGAACTTCATACGCTTATATGAACAGAGAAAGCAGATATTGCATGCAAATCAGAGGTATCTACTGCAAGGATTCTTAGGCACTCGACTAAAATACATGCGTACATCTATCATGCTGTTTCATAAACTAAATGCTTTTATGTTTGTTTCTAGATATTCACAGGGAACATCAACACCAGCAGTCAAGCCAAGCAATTCTTCAGCCCACCCATATTGTCAAGATTCATCCGTGTCATACCTAAAACATGGAATCAGAGAATTGTTCTTCGGATAGAACTATTTGGCTGTGATGTTATCTAGGAGCTGGATAGCTGGATCCCCAAACCTTTAAGCCTGTTCCTCAAACCAGCTCTGTTTTAAAGCCGTCGGGAGGGGGGGGAAGAGCTTTTTAGCATGATTGTGTTGTATATATCTGTTACAGTAAAAACTTAAAATCCATTATTACTAGTGAAATCTAGAAGCTCCGGATGGTGTTGGAGGCTTCTAGTATTGCCTAATAAAAACTTGGAACTACTGTGCCTGGCAGGAAAAACTAGTTCACCCCAGCACAGTGTCTTTCTGGTGGTTGTTGCTGGTGGTGTGCATCTTTTTTTAGATTGTGAGCTCTTTTGGGACAGGGAGCCATTTAATGATTTTGTCTGTAAACCGCTTTCTGGACGTTTGGTTGAAAAGCGGTATATAAATACTGTTAGTCATAAATAATAATAACTAGGTGCAGAAGAGTGACCAAAATGATTAGTGGGCTAGGACACCTCCCTTACGAGGAAAGGCTAAAGCATTTGGGGCTCTTCAGTCTAGAAAGACGGCACTTGAGGAGGAACATGATTGAGACGTATAAAATTATGCATGGGATGGATAGAGTGGATAGCGAGAAGTTCCTTTCCCTCTTGCACAACACCAGAATCACATACACTAAAACTGAGCGGTGGGAGAGCTAGAACAGACAAAAGGAAATATTTCTTCATCCAGCACATAATTAATCTGTGGAACTCCTTGTCACAGGATGTGATGATGGTGTCTTGCCTAGGTGTCTTAAAAAGGGAATTTGATAGATCTATAGAAGAAAAGTCCATCACAGATTACAAGCTATGATGACTACTGTATATGCAACCTTTGGGTTTTAGAGTTGTCCTATCTCTGAATGCCAGATGCAAGGGAGTGGCAACACGGTACAGGTATCATGTTGTCTTAAGTGCTCCCTGAGGCATCTGGTGGGGCCACTGTGAGATACAGGAAGCTGGACTAGATGGGCCCTTGGCCTGATCCAGCAGGGCTCTTTTTATGTTCTTAGGAAAAACCCATTTTCACTCCCTTGAAAACATCTGGAGAATCTCGTTCTTCCTAGTTGGAACTAGGTGTTCCTATTGGACAGGATAGTTTCTAGTTCTGACTAGGTGAAATTCAAAACCTTGAACATTGCTTGGTCCTTTTTAGTTCTGACTAGTTAAAACTAGTTTCTCCCAACAGACATGGTACTTTCTACCGTAGTTCTTCCTAGTCACATTAGAAACCTCCAACACTGTCCGGAGCTTCTAGGTTTTTTTTTACTGTAACTTATCCAAGGCACTTTCAGCTGTGGATTGGACATAGCTTGTAAATATCAGTTAAAAGACATTTCACAACTATTTATGTGATTATGTAAGAAAGAGAAAAATAAATTCTGTACTATTTTCTTGAAAAACATATGCCTTAATATGTTAATATCCTAGCTTTATCTATTGCTGGATTTTCCTTCCAATTCAAATTACCAGCTGGATTTTATACTTTTGTTAGATTGCCTATGGATCTATATATAGTTGACCTTATGAAAGAGAGGGATCTCAACTAGATTGGGGACATGAAACCTGATGCCATGGGTCTTGTACTTTAATCTTAGAGTGAATCACTATGACTTGTGTAATCTATCATCTTGCCCTCCGTCATACACCTCCTGAAGCATCTAATTTGACCACTGTGGACCTCTAGGCTACACTGTTCCCTGTTGTGTGCGAAGCCCAAAACTGAAATGCCAACATATGCCAAGAATATGACCTGCATTAATGCAACCAGCGAATTTTTTTTAAAAAAATTGTATGTGTTTACTACACTTGGATATTTAGACCAGAATTAAACCCTTCCGTGGTGCTTATGTTGAAAAGTGAGAGAGATTGGAATTGTCACTAACTTGAACCACTTTATGTATCCATTTAATATATTAACTCAGTAAGAAACAGACTGCAGAGATCATAATAGTGCTCAAGATTATCTTGATATTTCCAGTACATGATGAATATGCTTCACCTTTCAACGGTTTATCATCAGATTGATTTCCTTCCTTAACATGTAGGAAATCAATGAGGTTTTTCCATAGAGGCAACAGCCCAGACTCTGAGGAGCCATTTCTTCAATGAAAGTGGATCAGCCATATCTTTGTTGTTGTTCAGTCGTTAAGTCGGGCCCGACCCTTCGTGATCCCATGAACCATATCCCGCCAAGCCTTCCTGTCCTCCACTATCTTCCTGAGTTTGCTCATTTTCATGTTCGTTGCATCGGTGATGCTGTCTAACCATCTCATCCTTTGCCTTCCCCTTCTCCTTTTGCCTTCAATCTTTCCCAGCATCAGAGTCTTCTCCAGAGTGTCCTCTTTGCATTAGGTGGCCAAAATATTTGAGTTTCAGCCTCCGTACCTGTCCTTCCCTGGAATAGTCAGGGTTGATTTCATTTAGGATTGACTGATTTGACCTCCTAGCAGTCCAAGGGACTCTCAGGAGTCTTCTCCAGCACCACAGTTCGAATCTACATACACACCACATATCTAGTTCTTACCAATAGCCATTCTTGCTGCTGATAACAAATGAATATACTGGTAATCTTTTTCAGTGACCAGATCTAAATAAACTAATACAACACCATGCGTGACATTTCAGATGGGCTTTAATGGGCAATAGACAAGGCAGACATAGTTTTATGGATGACACATTTGAGAGTGCCTGCAGCAACACTGAAACAGGTTTACTCTCTTGTGAACTACACAATTCAGTCCATTTCTGAGGTGATCTCATTCTGCTTTTATACTTCATGCAAAATATTCAGCTGGCAGAGGGATCTATATTGCATAGGTGAGATGATGAAGATACGCATGAATCTCTGAACCTTCAGATGGGAAACTCCCTACATGATCAAGGCTGGTTCAGTTCTCTATAATCTAAATTCTTGTTATAGTAGGGGAGATTGGAGCATCTATGTTTATTGGATCCTTTTCACCCCATCTGAGAGTCTATTACATGACATTGCTTCAGTTTTCCTTTGTATTTACCCCATTGCCTTGTCCACCTGTAGCTTTGAGGTCCCCGTTACCGCCACACATACTTCTCTCTGGTCCTTATTCTGCTGTGTATCCTGTCCCTTTTTCTCCCAACCATCCGGTCTCTGGACCCTTCCAACCCTCAGGCTGCAATCCTAAACACATTTATTAGGGGGCATACCCCATTGAATTCAGTGAGGTCTACTTGGAGGAAACATGTATAACATTGCCTTGCATGTCTCCTTTCTTGTCTAGCATCACTGCCTCTGTTACTGTCCCTCGGTCAACAGCATAAGAAGCTCCACTTGTCACCAACTCCTCATATGTTTTTCCTAGTTCAATTGCCCTTTAATTTCATTCATAGGCATTGCAATGTCTGTCATTAACTTAAAGCTGAGAGTCCCCCCTCCCAGAACGTTCATGAACATTCCACGACATCACATCCATTCATTTTCATCATATCATATATAGTGGGAAGGTGCTCCCAGCTGATTTTAAAGATTGCAGCTGGACATATGGAAATGAAATAGTGGTCTTGAGGTCTTCAAGGTTTAAAACAATATATGAAAAAAAAAAAATCCCTATTTGGTGATATAAAATCCAGTGCAAAGAATTAGACTATCTTGCAATCTCTTCTGAGCTTCTAAAAGTACAGCAAATTCTCACTTAACATCGTAGATAGGTTCCTGGAAACTGCAACGTTAAATGAATCAATGTACAGTATAACGAACCCATTTTCACGGGTGGGCTCAGTGATGCTCCGGGGGGCTCTGGCAGGCTCGCTGCACATTGCAAAGCCACTTCTGGGTTGCACGGGACTGTGACCCACTTCCTTGGCTTTGTTCTTGCCTCGGAATGCCTTGCAGAAGCTTCTGGGATGCGAATAGTACCTAGAAGTGGGTCATGAACCCGGCCTGACCCAGAAGCAGCTGCAGTCACGTAGGACAATGCTAAAATAAAACAACAGATGGCTTGGGACCTCCTTCCTCTAGCTTTGTCTCTTTGGAATGTGTTCAATCTAAGTTCCTAAGATCCATATTTCAAGTGTCCAGCTATGTTTCAAATGCAAGTTTGCGCCTGGATTCTGGTTTGATAAAAGTCGAGGCTAGGGTTCCCCTTGCCTCTATTAACTTTTGGCTCAACCTAAATCTTAATGCCCAGGGCTTAACATCTTTGATCTTACAAGACAACTTTCAAATGTCCTGGCTTAAGGCCGTGCATAGGAAGTTGAGGCACTTGGGGTTTTCCCCAGAGGCCATTTTGGCAATGGATTTGGTCGTGCAAAGACGATTACAAGGCAGAGGCTATTAGACACTGAGTGGCAGGGGGACATTGGTAGAACTCCAAATTTCCTTGCTGCAGAGGATGTTAGATATATAGTTGCACCAGTCACCTATCTTGCACTACTTGAGTTTCCGAGGCATAGGAGGGCTTTTTTCTTAGCCAGGTGGAGAGCACTCCCCTTGGCATTTGTCGAGGGTTGCTATAGGAGGATCCCTACCCCTAAAAGGGTATGCCGTTGTGGCTCAGGTGAAGTGGAAACAATTGAACATGTCTTGTTTCGATGTTCATTCTATCAGAGTATCCATGCTAAGTTCATTTCTCCCCTGACTAGAGACTTTCCCTGACGTACTAGTGATGACTAACAAACTTCTTATGGGAACTAATCCACGACTTACAATTTAGAGCGCAAGCTTCCTGGCAGCTGCTTGCAATATATGCAAGGGCATTGTCGACAATGAGGAAATTTTTTAACATCTATTCGTGTCTGTTTCCCTGTTTCTTGCATCTATATGTGTTTATCTGTTAAATTTTAGCTTCGACAATTAGTGTTATATGTAATGCTTGCTTTTGTTTTTAATTCGGTTTGTATTTTATTCTTGCTGGTCTTTGACTGTATTAATAAATGATGATGATGGTGCTGAAGTTCAACTAAAGTCCCATTAAAAAAGTTAATAAGATGTCTTTGTTGAGCATTGCTAACAGGCCTTGTGACTGTTAGCCTCAACAAAAGTAGTATGTCAGTTAACTCCCCTTGTTTTTCTGATGAGTACACAGAAACTATACAAGAAAGATCTTAATGTTCCTGATGACCACGCTGGTGTGGTCACTGACCCAGAGCCGGACATCCTAGAGAGCGAAGTCAAGTGGGCCTTAGATAGCATTACTAACAACAAAGCTAGCGGAGATGATAATATCCCAGCTGAGCTACTTAAAATCCTAAATGATGATGCTGTGAAAGTGCTGCACTCAATATGCCAACAAATTTGGAAAACTCAGCAGTGGCCAAAGGATTGGAAAAGGTCAGTTTACGTTCCAATTCCAAAGAAGGGCAGTGCCAAAGAGTGTTCAAACTATCGCACAATTGCACTCATTTCACATGCTAGCAAGGTTATGCTCAAAATTCTACAAGCTAGGCTTCAGCAGTACGTGGACCGAGAACTACCGGACGTACAAGCTGGGTTTCGAAGAGGCAGAGGAACTAGAGATCAAATTGCCAACATGCGCTGGATCATGGAGAAAGCACGAGAGTTCCAAAAAAACACCTACTTCTGCTTCATTGACTACGCAAAAGCCTTTGATTGTGTGGATCACAACAAACTGTGGCAAGTTCTTAAAGAGATGGGGATACCAGACCACCTTACCTGTCTCCTGAGAAACCTGTATGCGGGTCAAGAAGCAACAGTTCGAACCGGCCATGGAACAACTGATTGGTTCAAAATTGGGAAGGGAGTACGGCAAGGCTGTATATTGTCACCCTGCCTATTTAACTTATATGCAGAGTACATTATGAGAAATGCAGGGCTGAATGAATCGCAAGCCGGAATCAAGATTGCCGGGAGAAACATCAACAACCTCAGATATGCAGACGATACCACTCTAATGGCAGAAAGTGAAGAAGAACTAAAGAGCCTCTTGATGAGAGTGAAAGAGGAGAGTGCAAAAGTTGGCTTGAAACTCAACATTAATAAAACTAAGATCATGGCATCTGGTCCCATCAATTCCTGGCAAATAGAAGGGGCAGAAATGGAAGCAGTAACAGATTTTACTTTTTTGGGTTCCAAGATCACTGCAGACGGAGACAGCAGCCATGAAATTAAAAGACGCTTACTCCTTGGAAGGAAAGCTATGGCAAATTTAGATAGCATAATAAAAAGCAAAGATATCACCATACCAACAAAAGTTCGTATAGTCAGGGCGATGGTGTTCCCAGTAGCAATGTATGGTTGCGAGAGCTGGACCATAAGGAAGGCTGAGCGCCGAAGAATAGATGCTTTTGAACTGTGGTGCTGGAGAAGACTCCTGAGAGTCCCTTGGACTGCTAGGAGATCAAATCAGTCAATCCTAAATGAAGTCAACCCTGACTGTTCCCTGGAAGGACAGGTACTAAGGCTGAAACTCAAATATTTTGGCCACCTAATGCGAAAAGAGGACTCTCTGGAGAAGACTCTGATGCTGGGAAAGACTGAAGGCAAAAGGAGAAGGGGAAGGCCAAGGATGAGATGGTTAGACAGCATCACCGATGCAACGAACATGAAAATGAGCGAACTCAGGAAGATAGTGGAGGATAGGAAGGCCTGGCGGGATATGGTTCATGGGATCACGAAGGGTCGGACACGACTTAACGACTGAACAACAACAACAACACAGAAACATCTGTGACAACACAGATTCAGAGACAGTGAGTCAGGCAGGCTCCAAACACTCACCAAATGGGAAGGGGTAAAACAGTCATGAGATTTGGGAGGAAAACATCCACTCTGGCACTATCTTTTAAAAGTCACTTTATTGAAGTTCCAGAGAAAGCATACAAAAATACAGGTGGGCCCCCATATCCACTGATTCACTATCCATGGTTTCAGTTATCCACGGATCGTGGGGACCCCCCCAGGCTTTTACTTTTTTTCCCAGTAAGCTTTGTTTCTTCCTTAAAGAAACAGGAGAAGCAGCCTCTGGCTGCTTATTACAGGCAAGTAGAACGAGACTAAGTACTAGAGAGGCTCTGCAAGATTAACAGAAACCTTGCAGAGCCTCTCCAGGACTCAGTCTCATTCTACTTGCCTGCAATGGAGGCTGCTTCTCTGTTTGTTTTAAGGAAGAAACAAAGCTTGCTGAAAGAAAAATAAGAGCTGGGGGGCAAGCATGCCTGCCTGCAGGGGAGGCAGGGTGGGGGCCCCTCAGGAAACCATGGAGGGGGTGTTTGCTGTTATCCACGGTTTCAAGTATCCACGGAGGGGCCTGGAACATATCCCCAGTGGATATGGGGGCCCACCTGTAGTTGCTCTGCTGCCACTTAAAGACACCAAAAGGCTATAAAAAGAACATAGCTGCCAAAACACCACCTTAAGGCTGCAATCCTATACACTCTTGAGAATAAGTTACATTGAATAGAATAGGACTTACTTCTGAGTAAACATTTTAAATTTTCCCACCTTTGTTTTTGTTGGTTTTTCTTTCTGCTGTCATTGGTGGCTTTTAATGTTTTATTTATTGAACTTTTATGTAATTTCTTAATGCTGATTTTTAGTGCAATTTGTTTCTATGTATTTTATGGTTGTAAGCTGCCATGGATGCCCTGATATTCAAGGGGAAGGGTGGAATAGAAATCTTTTAATTAGACAAACATGCATAGGATTATGCTGCAAGCCTTTTAAATATGTATTTTGAATCATTACGTCAGTCTTGTGATTTTGGACAATTGTGATAGGATATGCCCTAGATCAGGAGGCATAATATAAACAGTGCGTGCATACACACAACTATCATGCTAGATCCCTGTATCTAGCATCCCCGTCAGTATAGCAAAGGGTTTGCTACTTTACTCCAAGCTATGCCTGCTAACTGGGCAAAGAGGCACCTTTTCAAGTGATATCCACTTATATTTCGCAGGGGGAGAGCAACTTCCCCTCTTCACCCCAGCATGGGGTCTTTTCCTGTTGCTGGTGTCTCTTCTGCATCTTTTTTAATACTGTGAGCCCATTGAGGATAGGGAGCCACATTCATTTATTTTGCTACGTAAACCACTTTGTGAACTACTCTTGTTGAAAAGTGGTATATAATATAAATATTCTTAATATTTGAAGAAATGCATGACCAACTCAGGAACTGAACCCACGAAGTGTTAAGAAACTCCAAGGGACTTGCTCCCCCGCTGACAATGGGGATATTTGAGACTTTCCTTTCCTAGCTCCCCCCTCGCCTTCCTTTTGTAGAGAATGCAAAGTAGCTCACCCAGTCATCTGAGAATCACTTTTCTTTCTTTAACCAGACACAGCACCACCAACCCAAGCTATGAAAGGTAAGAGGCACAAATATTTGTATGCAAGGCCCAAATGAACAGAAATCTTCTATAACAAACGGGCAGCCCAATCCTGCCTAAGATGCAGCAGCTAGACTAAAGGGCCGGCTGCTGCATCCTAGGCCCATTGCGGACTGCGCCGACATGGCCCGAGCTCATCTCGGGCCTGACATCCCCCTCCCGCTCCCTCCCAGCCCAGGCCAGCCAATAGCCCCCTCCCTTGCCGCCCCTGCCCGCCCTCTCCCCACCCCTGCGCTGGCCGGCACAGGAACTACCTGCAGCAGCCGACGCAGGTCTGGGTCCGCAGTTGAGTGAGCGGCACTGGCCTCCGCCGCTTACTTGCAAGGAGCTTCAAACTTGCTTTATGGCATGTTTGCAACTCCTTAGGCCAGCGGAGCGCTAGCTCCGCTAGCCTAACTTTAGGCAGGATCTTTAGGTAAGGTTCCAATCCTATATGCACTTAGCTGAGAGCAAGTCTCACTGAACTCAATGACAGCCCAATCCTATCCTTCCCCGGTGTGGGCTGTGCGGCCCACACTGTATCCAATCTGGGGGAAGAGGAGGTCTACTTGGGGGTAAGCGGACATTTGCCTGCTTACTCCAGGTAAACTCCCAGCCACCACAATGGGGCTACTTGGATCCCTGCTGGCTCTTTAGCCAGCATACAACTGAGCAGGCCTGTGTCGGGGGAAGACGTCCGGGGGGGATAGGATATGGCGCATGGCAGTGTTGCCGATCCCGCCCACCTCCCTGCATGGCCCACACAGGGGAAGGATCAGCGAGACTTGCTCTCAGCTAAGTGCGTATAGAATTTTTGAGAGGGCAGGTGGTCTGGCTCAGTTGGTAGAGTGGCCGCCTCATATGCCTGAAGATCTGAGGATGGCAGTTCGAGACCGGTCGAGAGTTGTTGACTAGCAGCTGCAGAAGCCTCGGTGGGAGAGAGAATCCTGCAGCTGGCACACTGAGTGGGAGGCAGTGTTGCTGTCAAGTCGATGCATGGGAGGCGAATGCCAGGGAGAGGTCAGACTGTGAAGGAAACCACCTGAAATGAGGATTCTATGCAAGATTATAACATTTGTAATATGTAAAAACCGCTTCGGTTTAGATAGCCTGCCTATGTAAACTGCTTTGAATTAAAGTCAGAGGAGAAATCCGATGACCAGAGAAAGGTGGTTTATAAATACTGGTATTATTATTATGCAATCCTCTTGCCTGACTCCTGACAGTACGAAATGCCAAGAGTGGTCACAAGGCAGTTGTTTTCCTGCTCACATGTTAGAATTGCAATGTTCTAACTATGCTTTTATTTAAAATCTAAGAAACTAAATAAACACTTGTTTTTCCCAAAAGAAATCAGTTAAAACTCCAATTATACACATGATTAAAGGGCTAGTTCAATAGTTCAAAATACTTCCCAAAGTCAAGGTACGAAGGGGAAATAGATCCCTTTGGTCTTTAGGCCCAACACACAAGTTCACGAGAGGTCAGGATGCTGAGGACACCCCAACTGGAAAATATTGCCCCAGGAGAGTGTCTGTTGAAATGCGGTGCATCTGAAGCTTGTCTTTCACCAGGGATTCTGGGGACCAGCTGTACAGTGATTTCAGCAAGGGAAATTTCAGATTTGGGACAGGGAGTCCACACCAGAATACTGACAACACCTTCACAGGTGTGATCCCATCCCAACGCCTCCTATAGGAGAGCTGATCATATAGGAGGAACCCTTTCTCCCCAGACTATTTTCCTAAATATTCCAATTGCCACCCACCCCAAAGCTGCTGTTAGGTACTCATACCAGTCTTCCCCCCCCCCCCCCGTGCTAACAGCAGTTTTGGGTGGGGGGATTTTAATCATGAATAATGGTATGGGGAAAGGACTAAAAATCCCTCTCCAAGCACTACACTCTGATCAAATTCAGTGCCCAGCTACAGCAGCTTTAAAGAAAAAACAAAAATGTTAGGAATTCCAGCCATGGATCTTTTTAGTTTACACATAATGTAGTTTGACTCTCAGGAAAAGCTGATAGTTCACTCTTCTAGAAGGAGCTACATAAGCCTATTACTCTCTTATTGTTAGGCAACAGCTCACAAAGATTTTCCACACAATTCTCTTTCCCCACCTCGAGCTTGCAGCATTCGCACCTCTGTCATTTACGAAAGACCTCATGTCAAGGAGAAGGTTAAAATAGACAGGGGGTGGTGGCTTGTGACACAGTCCACTATTACTATCTCTCTATTGGAGTTTGGGGAGGAGGGGGTTACAAACCATGTGTCAATGCAATCCTAGGAATGTCAACTCAGGAATAAGCATAAGCCCATTGAAGTTCCAGGTAAATACAGTATGTCTACGACTGCATCTTGTATTTATTTTAAAACGCAATTACTGCAGTCATTTTACTAAAATGCCCCAAAGCAACTTACAGCAAACAGATCAAAATAGTTAAAATACCAAACTTTTGAAAAACAATGTCACTACAATATATAAATACAGAGAGAGATAAAAATATTACTACAGTATTATACACTTTGGCTGAGGGTGGAGGATGATATTGATAGCAGTTTATAGCCGCTAATATAAAGGCTTTTAAAATAAAAGCTTTTAAAAACTTCCACTGATGCAATCTTTTGGGGGCAAAAAGCAATGGCACAGGTACAGGCCTGCGTTGCACTACTACACAGGATACACATGTAGTTGTCATGAAGATGAAGGGGGCAGCAGAACTGTGACCTTGTTGGACATGACCAGCCCATGCCCATCCATGAGGCCAACTGAGGAAGTACCTTGGGCAGCAGATTGATTGATTGATTGATTGATTGATTGAGTGTGTGTGTGCGTGCGTGCGCGCGCCCATCTCTGTCTCCCAAATTGCCTCCTCCACTACTTCTCCTCCTCCTCCTTCCACTCCCTGGATTGAAAAAGGAAGAGGGACTGGAGC
Source organism: Plestiodon gilberti rubricaudatus (assembly GCA_026170595.1). Lineage (NCBI taxonomy): Eukaryota > Metazoa > Chordata > Lepidosauria > Squamata > Scincidae > Plestiodon > Plestiodon gilberti. The sequence goes on along the minus strand of JANXHW010000003.1, from coordinate 199,224,175 downwards.
CAGAGAGAAAAGGGAAATGTGGACGGAAGAGACTACCGATCTAGAACATTGGAGAGCAGGAAGAACAAAGGCTGGCACAGGATCGAGTAAGGGGGGGCCGCATTTGGCATGCCACCTCAGGCTCCAAGAGGACTTGGGCTGCCCCCCCCCCTGACTTTGGATAACATACACCCCTCATTTCGCCAACAGTGCAATGCTATTCATGCATTCATTAGAAGGGAGCCCCACAATGCCCAACACAGGCCCACTTCTTCCTCCCACGGAAGCACGGTACAGGACTGCATCGCGCAGCCGGTGCCAAATAAAGGCAGCGCAGCAAAAGTGACGCCTAGTAAACACATCTCGGGTTGCAGCAAAGCAAAGGGAGGTCTTTGATTACCGTCGCCCTATCACGGACTGCAGACGCTCCTTCCCCAGCTCCACTCGCCCGCCGGGACGCCCACAACCCCGCTCAGACAGCAACCAAGGCAGATGCCAATTGAAGCCGGAAGTCGGGGGGCGGGCGGCCGGGCACTAAGCTCCGCCCAGCGCGCAGGGCAAGGTGCCTTTGGCTGTCAACGGCGCGTGCTGCTGCTGCTGCTGTATATGCGCGCCTGCCTGCCTGCCTGCAGCTGAGCGGACCGGTTTGTAGGTAGGCGCTGCTGAGTGAGGCAGAGAGACTCCGACAGAGACGCCCCATTCCGGGGCTCGTCGGATGGAAGAACCGGATGTCCTGAGCGGACTTCGGTCCCGGGTGTTGCCTGGCCGCCCGAGGCGAGCTCCCAACGGCTTGGGCTGGCTGCTGCCCACTGCCGTGCTCTGCACTTACGGTTTCTTCTTAAGCTTGCGGCCATCGGAGCCCTTCCTCACGGTTTTCCTATTGGGGCCGGACAAGAACCTCACAAAGACCCAGGTTGGTAATCCTGACCTCGCGAATGGATGGAGGCTAAAATCGGGGTGGGGGGTGGCGAAGGCGTCTCCTCGCGGTGCTCCCCTACTAGCGGAGCCTGTTCTTAATGCAAAGACTTGGCTGTAGATTTGTGAAGTAGTAAGAATGGAGAGCCGAGCGTGCTTTCGAAGGTGAGCAGAGCGCATTTTTCTTATTACGGAGTGGACACGGGCCTAAAACGAAGCATGTTTTCAAGTTTGAGGTCAGGTTTCGGTCGGCATCTCTGGTTTTTCGAATGTAATCCCGAGACTCCGCATGGTCGGGTAGGGTCGCTCCTAGAGCGTGGTGCGTTATGAAATTTAGCCAAGAAGTTTGGAGTGCCTGTTGTTGAGCCTCCTCATAAACCTCGGAGTGTTGGATGAGGACATCACATGATGCTGGTTGTAGGAAAAGAAAGAGGGAAGAAAAGAGTGTGATGTAAGGGACCGCTGCCTGCACATACTGGTAGCTGGAGGGGAGGGGAGCTTGGGAACTCTTCTTACAGCAGGAGAGGTGCTGTCATCAGCAGGAATGCTCTCGTGCTCCCTTTAAAAAACTTTTTTCAAAGGACCTACCAAGTCAGACTTGGCAGAACTGGAGGCAAGCTGAGAAATTTGCCTGGGGTGATACCTTGGTTGTCATCTTCCCAGTACAGTATATATTGTAGCTCATGTTACATTTGGGCTACAATTCTATGCTAATTTATCTGGGAGTAAGTCCAGTTGAACACATTAGGACTTACTTCAGAGTAAACATGCATAGGCTAGCAATCTACAAACATTTTATATTTATCTGAGATTTTAAATTCCAGTTTTCCAGTGTTATGTCTGTGTTAAACTGTTGCAGCCCACTCAAAGAGCTTGAGGTGAAATAAGCTAGATCTGTAAAATTTCAAAGTAGGAATAAGTAACGGGAGACAAAAAAATAGTTTAATGTTTAAACTATTTAAAGTTGATTTTTGTTGTTGTTGTATAGCTTAATGCAGTGGTGGCCAACCTTTCAACATGAATGCTGGCCCTTTAAATGGTTGCATAGGTGAGGACATTTCAGCAGGTGCAGCTGCTTTAGCAACACCATCAGCACTTACAGCTGCCAAGATTCTGTCTTTTACACAACTCTTAAGAACACAGTAGCCCTAATGGTGGAAGGTTGGCCACCCCTGGCTTAATGGAATGGGGTGGTGGTGACATCTTGCATTTCAAAATTTACCACTACACCACTGGCAGTAACAGGTAGGTCTGTGGATTTCTACTTGTCGGACTACTCCTAAAAGTACGGGAACCTTTCTTAAGTCTGCAGCGTTATTAACAGTGCCATATTGCAATTTACTCTGGGTTCAGTGCAACCTAGGTTAAGGTTATTTCCATGGTAGCTTTCAGTCATTCAGTATGGAGGATCCAATTGCTGTTATGCATTTTAGTGTGTGGTTGTCCTGAAGACCGGGTTTGTGAGGGGTGTGTGAGTGTACCACTATAAATACAGTTGCAGCACCCATGTGAAGTGTCAAAGCACTAGCTTTGTTTTTTTTTTTTTAAATCATTTTCATGTCCGGTTTTCCTCGCATGCTGAGGAAATGAAGGGATTTGAATTCAGGAAACCACTAATTTAAGGTGAATCTTGATGGCTAGGAGGAAACCAGTTGAGGAAACAATTAAAGGGCCAATTTCAATACTGCTGGGGGGGGGGAATAGGAACCTGTTGGGCAGCCCAGTCCTGCCTTAGTATCCGGCGGGTGGCCCAGGCTGCCCGCTGCATGCTATCCCCGTTTCTTGGGGTCTCCTAGGGTGTAGGGGGATGTTTGTCCCCTTCCCCCGGGTATAGGGGAACGTTTGTTCCCTTCCCCCCAATGGGCCTCCTCAGATTTCTGCCAGCTATTTTGCTGGCGGAAGTCGGAGGAGGCTGTGTAATGGAGAACGGCCTGGGCAGGGGACGGGGATATGGTGGCTGTCCCCCGGGCTGCCTCGGCCAATGGCCTCCCTCCCGGACCGCCCCTGCGCCCACCGGGGGATCGCTTGCCTGTGGGGGTATTGCCTATGGGGGTGAGCCTTGCAATTATTATAGAGAATAATTGCCATGCTGGAACTCCAGTGATAGATTTTCTTCCAGCTGATGCATTTCTCTTGTGCAATGCTAAGGGTCTCTAGTGTGGGAAGGAGTTCTGTCCATATGAGTGGTTCAGTGATAGCTGCTTGGGGAAGGTTGTGGTATGAGGCATATTTATAAATAACTGTGCCTGTCTTTCAAACGAAGTTTGAGTAGGAATCTGTCCAGGAATCTGTCCAGAAAGCAAATAAGATATTTGGTCCTGCGCTTGAACTAGTTAATCCACTGGATCCCTTTGAACAATAAGTCTACATGGTAATATTACCGGTATTTGAATAGCAACCATGCTGAAGTGGTTAATGAGTTGGACTTGGGCTAGAGAGACCTGGGTCTAAATTCTCTTTTGGACATGAAATTCTCTGAGTGACCTTGGCCCAATCATGGTCTCTCAGCATAATGGGAGAAAAGCAGTAGTTGTGGGGCCACCAATCTAGATTGGTATTGTGGTGGGTTATTACAGCCCTGTTGCAGTCCCAATCTGGACTAGTAAAGAAGAATTAAGCTGTGGTGGCATGCTTCATATAACGTATAGCTTGGCCATCAGAGATGTTTGTTAAGTAGAGATGCAGAACTTAAGCAGTTCCCACGGCTTGAGTCATTCTTGAGTTGGATAATGTTTACCTTTCATAAATATTGATAGTGAAATATGTGACCTGCTGTCTTTAAGTAACTGTTCGCTACGTGGATGAAGTCTACAAGAACAATCTTATCTTAGCTGGTAGTACAGATTGCAGCAAAATTTAGTGGAGATTTGTGGTAACATCCTGTCGCATCCAGTCCTACAAGCTTTTCAGTCTGTTCACTGCTTCTTTTTTTATGCATGTTCTTGATCTTTCAAATACGCAAACATCTAGGAAGACTGAGAATTAAAACACTCATCTGCTGTGACTGTAGCCCTTGACTTAATCATCTGTGAATGATCTCATATTCTAGTTCTTCCAGATGTGTGCTTGCTTTCTGGAGTGAAGTCTGTTCTAAAAATCCTTTTAGTGTTAACCAGGTTTGCAAATAGTAATGTTCAGGATACTGTGAGTAACTGCCCCCTCTCCCAATGCTTTGTGGAGCTCTATCCTGGTATCTTATTGGGGGCATACTAAGACAAATGACAAAGAATGGCCATTGAAATGCATTGGTTCCTCCTGGGGCTATAGCAGTGCTCCTCAATTATTTTCTGTCATGCCCCCCCTAGGAAGAAGAAAAAATTTCGCGCCCCCCCGCGCGACTGTAAATATCTCCCGCATGGGGGGCATGACAGAAAATAGTGTATGCTTGTGTAGACAGTGTATGCTTTGCGCCACTTATCTTGATTGTAGGAGCCTCCAGCGACGATCTACTTCAACGACGATCTCTTCCGGGGAGCAGATCGTTCCTCTGCTCCCTGGCGCGAACTCTGTAACGCGCCTAGGAGCGCTCTGCAGAGTTCACGCTGCGAATCACGCATGCGCAAGACGACGATTGGCAACATCGTCGTCTTGCGCATGCGTGAACTCTGCAAAGCGCTCCTAGGCGAGTTACAGAGTTCACGCCGGGGAGCAGAGGAACGATCTGCTCCCCGGAAGAGATCGTCGTTGAAGTAGATCGTCGCTGGAGGCTCCTACAATCAAGATAAGTGGCGCAAAGCACACACTAACACAGCATCACACGAGCCCCCCTTTACGGAGCCTCGCCCCACTATTTGAGAACCGCTGGGCTATAGGAATGCATTGAATTTTCAAATGACTCGTGGAAAGCATTAAACCCATGGTGATTTGTTACCTTTGTTTTTAGGGACTGTCTACAACAGACACACAGACACACACAAATAAAAAGCTGCTATTAGGGAGCAATGCATTTCATTGGCTATTCTTAAAAGCCTTTTCACTCAAATGACCATTGAAATGCACTGGGATGGGTTGGATCCTGCTAAATGCCACCTTGAGTGAGTTGGTCTTTGAACTAGAAAGACAGAATTTATGCGCACGCACCACTGCAGTCTCTAAATGGGCAGTGCTAGCGCAGCCAGCCAACCCTTTAAGACTGTGTTTCCCAAGCACTTTGAACTTCACTTTCTGGATCCCCCCAATCCAGCACCAATTATCTCATCTACAAGTGAACATGCAAAGATCCTTGATCCCAGCTGTCTACTGCTGATGCGTACAAGGGTCTGTGGGTTGATGGGACACTAATCCGAACACCAGCATTAGAAGGTACATAGCATTACATCTCTGTAACTCCCTCCTAAACCATGCAGAGGGGAACAGTGCAAGGATTAAGCAGGAGCTCTTTTTGAGCTTCTCAGATTGTGTTAGGGTGATGGGGCAGTCGAGGTACAGCCACCTTCTTCCCCCCCCCCCCAGATTTTGGTTGGAGCAAAGGCGGAATGCATCACTTGCCTTAGGATTTTAGATGCTCTCGGAGGCATCTGGTGGGGCCACTGTGAGATACAGGAGGCTGGACTGGATGGGCCTTTGGCCTGATCCAGCAAGGCTCTTCTTATGTTCTTATGATTTTATCTCTCCGTGGTACTTTAGCGCCCCCCCCCCCCGATCCTCCCATACCCTTCACAGGCTGTGAAATAGCCTCCCTAGAAATATTTGCTAGGCACTAGTCTTTATTCCAACTTATTGGCAAGTCAAAGCTATTGTGTTTGAAAGAACTTTTAATGTTGGGTAGCTTGAGGATTTTCCTGCTGCTGTTTTACAAAGAGTACTGTTTAATTGCTGCCGTATTTAGTATTATTAGTTATATAAGCACACATCAAGATAAAATATAAATCCATTGGCTGCCTTGTGTACCCTATTGTGGAAAGGTGTGAGATATATAAAATTGATTTTCAACTGACACAACTTGCAACTAGTCAAAGTGCCACTAATCAAATTAGTCATTGGAGTTCCATTTCTGGGATCAAAATGTGGGATAAAAAAATGAATGAATGAATATCTGGTTCAGAATGCTGATTTTTCAGTTTTAAAAAAGTTCATGGCCTCTTCCTTTTTCAGGTCTTCAATGAAATTTATCCAGTATGGACTTACTCTTACTTTGTGATGCTGTTGCCTGTCTTCCTGCTAACGGACTACCTCCGCTACAAGCCAATAATCCTCCTACAAGGACTGACTCTTATAGTGACATGGTTTATGCTGCTTTATGCCAAAGAACTGCTGGCTATTCAGTTCCTAGAATTCTTCTGTGGATTGGTGACTGCAACTGAAATAGCCTATTATTCCTACCTTTATAGTGTTGTGGATCTGACCTTATACCAAAAAGTCACAAGCTACTGTCGAAGTGCTACCCTTGTGGGTTATACTGTGGGCTCCATCACTGGACAAATCTTGGTGTCTGTTGCAGACTGGCCTGTGTTTAACTTGAATGTGGTGTCTCTCACCTCCTCATCAATTGCCTTTGCTGTGGCCTGGTTTCTGCCCATGCCAAAGAAAAGCCTTTTCTTTCACCACATCTCGAGCACCCAGGTCAGTAAGGAAAAGAATGTTGTAGATTGTAAAAATGGACCAGTCATCCAGGATGGCCCTGCCTTAAAGAGGGTTCCTGGGTGGGAAGATGTTGAATTGAAGGTTCCTCTAAATGTAGAAGAAGAGCATCCTGAATTGAAGGTTCCTCTAAATGTAGAAGAAGAGCATCCTGAATTGAAGGTTCCTCTAAATGTAGAAGAAGAGCATCCTGAATTGAAGGTTCCTCTAAATGTAGAAGAGCATCCTGAAGTGCATCAGGTAAGCATTATGCTGTTTCTGGGGGAATGAAAGGTACAGGCATAGAGAACTGTCTGTTAGGTTAGTTAACAATGGCAACCTGCTGTGCCTGTGTTGCTTGTGGGCAATTCTGGGGATTATCGGGTATGTCATTGGAGTCTGAGGAGTCCCACTGCATGCAGAAATTTCTTCTTAATACTTACATTTCTATACCATCCTTCCTTTAAGGGCCACAGTGTGGTGCAGTGGCGTTCTTTAATGGGGGGAGCTGGTGTGCTCCACCCCAGGCGCCAAGTGGGCGCGGGGGTGCGGCAGCCGGGCTCGGGGCTGCGCAGAGCGGCGCGGCACCGGAGCCTGGCTGGCGCGACCCCCGGAGCAGTGCGCCCACTTGGCGCATCCCCGGCCTCCGGAGGCTCCGCTCCGAAGGCAGGGGACAAGCCCTCCTCAAAACGACCGCCCAGTTTGGTGGTTGAGGGCTTTATGAGAAAGCCGAACGCGTCGCCGGCTTTTATATGTTTTTTATATGCATGCGCAAAAACTGCGGCTTTTATGCGGCTTTTATATGCATGCGCTAAACCTTTCTGAGGGCAGACAGGCAGCCCGTTTGCCCTCAGAATGGTTTTGCGCATGTGCAAAACATATAAAAGCCGGCGACGCATCTGGCTTTCTCATAAAGCCCTCAACCACCGAACTGGGCGGTCGTTTTGAGGAGGGCTTGTCCCCTGCCTTCGGAGCAGAGCCTCCGGAGCCTCCGGAGGCCGGGGACGCGCCGAGTGGGCGCTCAGCCCCGAGCCCGGCTGCTTGGGGGGGCGCTCCAACCCCTGCCCCCCCAGGCGCCGGGAGGGCTGGGAACGCCACTGGTGTGGTGTATGAGGTTCACCAACATCCCCTGCAAAGTGTGTTAGACCTAGAGTGGCTTAAAGTTGCAGAGTGGCCATTTGAGCTCTGATTTCCTTGCTCCTAGTCAAAATGCTCTACCCACGGCACCATACTGGCTTTCAGTACCTTTTTAGGAGAAAAAAAAAGTCTGAGCAAATGGGATATGCCACGGAATATGCCAATCGATTTACTACAGACTTCCATCTCTTTAAGAAATTTGATTGTCAATGAATATCAAGGAGAATTGCTGTCACGAATGGCAGTTCCAAGAGCAGGTGATTGTTGTAGGCATCCGAAAGCTGAGTTGTAGCCATCTAACAATAGGAGATGGTTACGAAGTGTAGACCTCCTTCTCAGGTAGTGGTGTAAGGAGAGCTATAGTGAAGCTATGGATACTTATTGTCAATCCTGGCTCAAAGGATGTCAGCCAGTGAAGCTAAGAGCAGGTCACAAAAAAGGAATAGTGAAACGCATCTTCACAGGAATCCTCTGTTAGGGTAGCAAAGAAAACCAGTGTGCGTTGACAGGAGCAGCTTGTTCTTCGGTCCTTCTGCATAGATGTGAACTGACACTTCAACAACCTAGCCATGCTTAGGCAAAGGCTGCTTCCCTTTCTCCCTACCCTTTCCCTGTACATCTGTTGAGCTGTGCAACACTTGATTGGTGGGAACCGGTTAATCCATGTTTGTTATCCTTTTGGTGTTGCATCTGTCAGTCTACTCAGTCCCTTAATTTCCAGTGTGGGGAGGGGGAGAAAAAGCAAACTGTCCTATTCTGTAATTGCAAACTCTGGGAATGTCCCTTATCTCCTGACGCTATGCTAGTATAGGGACATATAAGATTTTGTTGGTCTGTCAAATAAGGGGTTCTGGCCTAAGCACATTTTGACCAAGATTCCACAATATAGATACCTGGTGGTGCCTTTGAGGGTGAAGAAACATTCATGTATCTCACTAGCAGTTTTCCAAATTCTGTCACTTGTAAGAGTGGTGAGCATGGTTATTCTTTCCCCTATTCTGACTGAAAAGGGGGTGTGTTTTTCCCTTTAGCTGACACAAGCAATAATGGAGGCTTGGCACCTCTCTGGTGCTCTTGCGTGGAGCCAGCTTAGGTGCTTGACTCCATGTGCGTTTTGAATTTGGAGTGGAATGGAAACAAAGCATAGCCATCAGTGTCAGCCCAAGCCCCCACTGTGGCTGAAGTAGCATGCCCTCTTCTTTTTTCGAGGTGTTTGTTAGCATGCACAGGCTCTTACATTCTCTGACTCCATCCTCCTCTTCCTTCTCCTCCTGATGCCACCACAGGGCTCCTCATTGTTTCCTGATTTTCAAAAAGGGGGAAGGAGCAAAAGAGAGTGTATAGAGGAGAGCGTCCAAGGAGACGCTCTCATCTAGGCCATTGCTGCCACTCTCCATGCACTTCAACTGGCAGAGGGAGGAGGTAGCTGTGGCTGTTGCTGGCTGGACCACTTGCTTGCCTAGTCAAGAGAGAGGGCGAGCACCTGTCCTGGAGGGCAAACCAGCTGTGCACTGTCTCTTGGCTGAGCAGCCTGACAAAATTGGAAACCAGCTACCTGAGGCAGTTGCTTTACCCACATCCTGAATGGCCTGGCCCTGGTAGCCATCGGACTGTTCCTTCCAACTTAGGGCTCCGTGCAATCACTTGTGTGGGAAAATAATTTGGAATCATTGGTGAGTTTCTCTTCTCATCTTGTAGGTGTTGGTATAAGCGTGATTTGTACACCTACTAGAATGGAATGTTTCTTGTGTCTCATTTATGGAATTGCAAACTACTATAGCTTTTGCTTTCTAAAAAGAGTGTGATTGCTCTTAATTCACACTTTAAAAATTCAGTGAATTTGGGGTAGGTGCGTGACACTACAACTTCTTCATGACAGAAGAGACTTCCTCTAAGTTGCCAATGAGTTCTGTGTGTGGTGGGGAGGGGAAGAGTTGTGTCCCTTCTCTGCTCAGAAACCACATTTTGTTCTGTTTGGAAAGTTCCATTCACTTGGACCTGATGCTTAAATTTTGCAATGAAATTACTAGGGAAAATCCATACCACTTACAAATGTCTCCAGGGCTGCCTAGGGCAGTTATGGTGGCTTTGTAGGTGCAAGCCTTGGCTATATAATTCCTTGGTCAGAGGAGGAATTGGGTACAAGGAGACCGTCTAAAATAAGAAGGAACTATGCCTCTGTCAGAGGTGAAATGAAGGACCTTTCTACATAACCAGTTTCTTGCACCAGTTTCTTGCACAACTATAATTGCATGTGTGTTTCTTACTTGTTCCATGAAGTCCTCGCATTTTCATCTGGGAAAAAAAACACATTTTGGTATGAGGGAAAATCCTTTTCTTACTTGCTGAGAGTGAACGGGAAGAGGATTGCGGCTGTGGCAGCCTGCCTTTTCCTCCAGCACCATTGCTGCAAGGAATACCTGCAGAGCTGCAAGAAGATGCAGTACGGTGATCCAAGCACGGTGATCCAAGCAATCAGGACACAGTAGCATGACTCCACCCCCTTCTTGCCTACCAAGCAGGCAAGAACAAGGTGGAGCCCCCTCCTCACTTCAGGCAAGAGGTGGTGGGACAGACCTGAAGATAAGGAGGCAGAGGAGAAGGCTCTGGATTGCTGCTCAGTGCCCTGCCCGCCCTGTCCCTTCTCCTTGTGCATCTGGCTGGTTTTCTAAGTAGCTAGCCAAGTGAGGCGGAGGAGGCAGCAACAACAGTGGTGATAGTGGGGCATACACATTAACACGCATGCAAGCAAGGTGGTTGTTGTTGTTGTTGTTGTTCAGTCGTTAAGTCATGTCCGACCCTTCGTGATCCCATGAACCATATCCCGCCAGGCCTTCCTGTCCTCCACTATCTTCCTGAGTTTGCTCATTTTCATGTTCGTTGCATCGGTGATGCTGTCTAACCATCTCATCCTTTGCCTTCCCCTTCTCCTTTTGCCTTCAATCTTTCCCAGCATCAGAGTCTTCTCCAGAGAGTCCTCTCTTCACAGTAGGTGGCCAAAATATTTGAGCTTCAGCCTCAGTACCTGTCCTTCCAGGGAACAGTCAGGGTTGATTTCATTTAGGATTGACTGATTTGATCTCCTAGCAGTCCAAGGGACTTTCAGGAGTCTTCTCCAGCACCACAGTTCGAAAGCATCTATTCTTCGGCGCTCAGCCTTCCGTATGGTCCAACTCTCGCAACCATACATTGCTACTGGGAACACCATCGCCCTGACTATGCGAACTTTTGTTGGCATGGTGATATCTCTGCTTTTTATTATGCTGTCTACATTTGCCATAGCTTTCCTTCCAAGGAGTAAGTGTCTTTTAATTTCATGGCTGCTGTCTGTCTCCGTCTGCAGTGATCTTGGGACCCAAAAAAGTAAAATCTGTTACTGCTTCCATTTCTGCCCCTTCTATTTGCCAGGAATTGATGGGACCAGATGCCATGATCTTAGTTTTATGAATGTTGAGTTTCAAGCCAACTTTTGCACTCTCCTCTTTCACTCTCATCAAGAGGCTCTTTAGTTCTTCTTCACTTTCTGTCATTAGGGTGGTATCATCTGCATATCTGAGGTTGTTGATATTTCTCCCAGCAATCTTGATTCCGGTTTGCGATTCATTCAGCCCTGCATTTCTCATAATGTACTCTGCATATAAGTTAAATAAGCAGCGTGACTAGGGGGAGGGAGTTCAAACTGGCTGGGATGGCAAATGAGCCTCAATCTAGGCAGCAGATCCTTTTGGAGTGCTCCTGGCTAAGAGACTGAACTCTAAATTGAAACTTCTCCAATTTGAATTTCCTCTTTTGTCATAAACTCACTCAGTGGCCTTAGACAAACCACTTCTTCTCGGCTTTAGCTCCCAACCTGCAATATGGGGATTATAGGGTTGTTAATATAACATCAAGATAGTACATGTGAAGTGCTTTGAACACTTCAAAAAGCACTATACAGCTTCTAAGTAATCTGGTAAATAAATGTTAGTAAACTGCCCTCTGGTTGTCTCCCATCTAGGAAGGACACACACACACGTTGCATGCAATTTTGTCGTCATGGGGGTACTGTGCAAGGACTGAATTGTGGCAGAGCAGAAGTTCTTGAACTTGGAATATCCTGCTGTAGCCAAGCTTTCCTGCTGCTCTTCATGAAGTATAGTTGCAACGTCTTGGTTGGACTCGCTTTGCACAGCTGGAGAGAAGTCTGTCTCTCCCAGTCTGAAGCAAAATCTGAACAGAGTGCAAAGGGATTGGGAGGGAGAGTGTTTCTTCCTTTGCAGGCAAAGGAAGATGGCAAGGCAATATTAAAAGTTTTCCTATGGTAGTAGAGTCCTCCATCTGAGTGAACAAAGGCATTGTCCTCTTCCTGTTGTGTGTGCGTGTGTGTGTGTGTACACATGTACTTTTGCTGCTGTTGAAAGCTTTCATGGCAAATGCCCCATGCAGTTGAAGTATTTTGTTAAGAATATTTATATCCTGCCTTTTCAACCAAGATGGCAACTCAAAGATGGCTGACATCAGAAAAAGCAAACACACGAAAGAACCAGTAACTCAAAGAAAAGCACAGCACCATTTCCTAGAGGGTCTGCAGAGCATCAACCAAAGGCTTCACAAAATAAAAGCACTTTGATTCCATTTTGAAAAGTCAGTAAAGAAGGAGCAGTTGAATCTTGACTGGGAGTGAATTCCTTAAGGCAGGTGCCACAGAAGAACAGACCTTACTGTATCACACCAACCATATAGTCATTGGTGATGGTGCCTGTAACGCCAGGGCCATTGGTGGTGACCTCACAGGATAGGCAGTCTTATATGAGGAGAAATGATCCCTTGGCTAACTCAGCCCCAAACCATTAAGAGCTTTATAGGCCACATCACCAGCACTTTGAATTGTATTCTGAAACATACAGGCAGCCAAAGCAGATGAATTCACAAGGGTATGAGATTTTCATGACCCCTGGCTCCAATCAAGACCCTAGTGCCTGCGTTCTATATTGAATGATGATTTCCAAACTGTCCTCGGAGGCAGTCCCAAGCAGAAAATGTTACAGTAGTCCAACCCAGGTGTCACTAGTGTGTGGGTAAACATAACCAGGTCCACCCAATCCAAGAAAGGATGTCGGTGGGTTAGCCAAAACTGGTTGAAGGTGGTCTGGGTCACAGCCATCACTTGGGCATCTAGATTCAAGGTCAAGTTCAGGAGCACCCCTAAACTGTGAACCTGATTCGTCAAGTTGGAAGTGCAGCCCCATCCAGAATGGGGTGACAATCCAGTTCCTGGGTTGCAAATCTCTTCCACTAGGAGCATCTCTATCTTGTCCAGTTCTAATTTCAGCTGGTTCACCCTAATCTAGGCCATTAACTGCTTGAGACAGTGATTCAGGACTTTCACAGCCTCCTTGACTGGTGATGGAAATAAGATATAGAGCTGAGTGTTCTGAAGACACCCAACTCTATATCCTGAATATGCTGAAGACACACAACTCTATCTATATCCCCAGGATATTTATATCAACTCCCAGTGGTTTCATTTATATGCTAAACAACATGGGGGGACAGAATTGATGTGATTAGAAAATTGCTAACCAGTAGCTAGCAAGCACTTTTTTCTTCTGTAGTAACACACAGTATCTAGCATTTAGCCTTGGAATAATAGAGGATTACCGGTATTTTAATCTCAAAAAACCAGTATTGTGTAGATTACCAGTATTTATCTGAGATGCCATTTAGCACTTATTTGGCAATGCTCATGGTATAAAAGAGAAATTAATTGTATACTGTACCAAGCAATGAAGTCCAAGAAACTCCTTGCTCTGCAGACAATCTTAAGTATAGCACATGATTCTGGATATTTGCTAGAGAAGGAACTTAAACAAATATATGAATAAACACTTAGCAGAATGATGTCCATTTAATAACATAGCAACCGTTTTGCTATCCCTGATTCATGGTGACTCATGCATCATGATTCATCCTATCCAGTGGGAAAAAAGTACATCTGATTGTTATCGGCTCTTGAAATAATTGATTTGGTAACTTTGTGTGATGTCTGTATTTGTTTACTGGTTTCTAAGACTTGATGTAAGAGCTACTGAAATCATTGTCACATTTTCAAGCCTTAGGTCTGTTTGAAGCAGTATTTTGGCCAAAGTTGCTCTGTGGTAGCTAGTTGAGAGGGAATATTAACTTTTCTCCCTCTTCTTTTAGAATGTAAGAGCCATTCATTATGCAGCCCCTAACATCTATGAGAATAGTTCTGCCTTTCTGATCTACCGTTTGTCTAAAGCAGTGGTGGCCAACCCGTGGCACGCCATGTGCCACATTTTATGTAGACAATCTTGAGCGTGCCACATAAATAAATAAATCTAAGGTAATGAAAATATTTAAAGCACAGTGATAGCGCAAGAAGAATAAGGCGCAGTGGGGTGCAGAGACCTCCTCATAAGAAGAGCCCTGCTGGATCAGGCCGAAGGCCCATCTAGTCCAGCTTCCTGTATCACACAGTGGCCCCACCAGGTGCCTCAGGGAGCACACAGCCAACAAGATAACCTGTATCCTGTCGCCACTCCCTTGCACCTGGCACAAAGAAAACCTACTCCTACAACCAGGAGGTTGCTTATCCCCATCATGGCTTGTAAGCTGTGATGGACTTTTCCTCCATAAATCTGTCTAATCCCCTTTTAAAGGCATCCAGTCCAGGTGCCATCACCACATACTGTGACAAGGAGTTCCACAGACCAATTACATGCTGGGTAAATAAATATTTTCTTTTGTCTGTTTTAATACTCCCTCCACTCAATTTGAGTGGATGTCCCCTAGTTCTAGTGTTGTGTGAGAGGGAAAAGAACTTCTCTCTATCCACTCTCAATCTCATGCATAATTGTATACGTCTCAATCATGTCCCCCTCAACCGCCTTTTTTCTAGACTGAAGAGCCCCAAATGCTGTAGCCTTTTCTCATAAGGGAGATGCCCCAGCCCACTAATCATTTTGGTTGCTCTCTTTTGCACCTTTTCCAGTTCCACTATATCCTTTTTGAGATGCGGCGACCAGAACTGGACGCAATACTCCAGATGCGGACTTACCATCGATTTGTACAACGGCATAATAATATTGGCCGTTTTATTCTCAATCCCTTTTTTAATGATCCCAAGCATGGAATTGGCCTTCTTCACAGTCGCCGCACACTGGGTCGATACTTTCATCGACCTGTCCACCAGTACCCCAAGATCTCTCTCCTGATCCGTCACAGACAGCTCAGAACCCATGAGCGTGTATGTGAAGTTTTGATTTCTTGCCCCAATATGCATCACTTTACACTTACTTACATTGAAGCGCATCTGCCATTTTGCTGCCCATTCTCCCAGTTTGGAGAGATCCTTCTGGAGCTCTTCACAATCCCTGCTGGTCTTCACCACCTGGAAACGTTTAGTGTCATCTGCAAACTTGGCCACCTCGCTGCTTATCCCCAACTCCAGGTCATTTATGAACAAGTTGAAAAGCACCGGTCCCAAGACCGATCCTTGGGGCACACCGCTTTTCACCTCTCGCCATTGTGAAAATTGCCCATTGATACCCACTCTCTGTTTCCTGATCTTCAACCAGTTCCTAATCCATAGGAGGACCTGCCCCCTTATTCCCTGACTATGGAGTTTTTTCAGGAGCCTTTGATGAGGGACCATGTCAAATGCCTTCTGAAAATCCAGATATATAATATCCACGGGTTCTCCCGCATCCACATGCCTGTTGGCTTTTTCAAAGAATTCTAAAAGGTTTGTGAGGCAAGACTTCCCCTTGCAGAAGCCATGCTGAGTCTCCCTCAGCAAAGCTTGTTCTTCTATATGTTTTCCGATTTTATCCTTGATGAGGCTTTCCACCATCTTCCCTGGAACAGATGTTAGGATGACCGGCCTGTAGTTTCCTGGGTCCCCTCTTTCCTTTTTTAAAGATTGGCGTGACATTAGCTATCCTCCAATCCTCTGGCACAGTGGCCGTTTTAAGGGACAAGTCGCATATTTTTGTCAAGATATCAGCAACTTCATTTTTGAGTTCCTTCAGAACTCTTGGGTGAATGCCATCTGTGCCTGGTGACTTACGAAAGAGAGAGGGACTTCAGCGCTCGGCTCCAGCAGGAACAGCAGTGTGTGCCACTTCAAAAGGCTTGGCGTGCCACTAAGTAGCAACCATGCCGTGGGTTGGCCACCTATGGTCTAAAGCAAACTTTAGCATGTTTAATACTGTTGGATTTTTCTCTTTGGTGTTGTGGAATGTGAAATTGCTATTTGGTATAGAAAATTCCTATTGCTGGCTCAATATGTGAGAAAATTACTGATCTTGGAACTTGCTTTAATTCTCGAGTATTTAGATTAGCCTATCTTGTCTGTTCTCTGACAGCATAAGAGGTGTTGGGTGACCCAATTTCCCCAGGTGATGGCCTTTTTTTATCTTGTTGGATGGTGGGGAGGATTATGGAGGATTATGTGGATGGATAGTAGGAACTACTGTTGTCTGTCTTCACACTAGAGACACACATTTCTATAAGGAATTCTGTTTCCTCCACCCTGCCACGCCAGCAAAATTGAAAGGAGTGTAGGTATGTTAAAAAACTTTGGGGACTGGAGACTCTTCTAAACAGGAATATGAATCTGATTTTTCTTTCCTCCACCCTGCCACGCCAGCAAAATTGAAAGGAGTGTAGGTATGTTAAAAAACTTTGGGGACTGGAGACTCTTCTAAACAGGAATATGAATCTGATTTTTCTTAGGCTGGGTTAAGTGTATACTGTAATATAGCAAACAAATTGAGTACTTGGGTTTTGTAGTAGAGAGACTTGGGGTGACAATTCATACAATTGCTTTGTGGCCTGCTGTGTTGTATTTGTTGTCAAGACCTTACCATGCAGAAGGCTACTCTGAATCTTCCAGTTAGCAAAAACTGTGGGTTTTGCAGATCATCTATAAAAAGCATCAAAAAGAATTGTGGTGTCATGCATAACAGTGGTTTGTACATATGATCAGTGAATCGGGCAGTCCATTTGCTATAGGAATGATGCTGTATGTATACTTTCAGTATGAAATATTGTCCCTGAATTTAGCTTGTTGTCTGTTTGGTCCAACTTTCTAATGAAGAAAATTAGAGGCGTTGTTGTATGATGGTGCTTACTCCTCCTGAAGATTTCTTTCTTCAGGTTTATTTGGATTTATACACATCCACTAACACCGTTGTAGCTGCAAGTGACTGTTGGATAGAAGATTAGTTGAATGCTTGTGTTTCTAATCTATACAGGAGCCAAAAGTGGATATTGTGAAGGTAATCAAAGAACTCTGGTTGGACTTCTTGCAATGTTATTCTTCCCGGCCTCTGCTGACCTGGTCTGTGTGGTGGGCACTGTCAACATGTGGCTACTTCCAGATCTTAAACTATGTTCAAGGCTTATGGGAAATGGTGCTACCGTCTCAGAGCTCTGACATCTACAATGGTGGTGTGGAGGCTGCTTCAACGCTATTGGGTAAGTCACCTCTTTAACTTCATTTTTGGAGAGATACATGTCATGGGGCTCTTAAGCAGTTCAAAGGGACTGGTATATTGTACAGTTGTTAGAACTCGTGTTTTGTAATGCAGGGGAGAAATCCTGTTGCCTAAACACCTCTCTATCAAATTGTTGTCAGGGGAGTTTCATTTGATGTGCTGATGACTCAGTTGTTGCTTCTGCTTCCAGCTGTTTTGAAATTCTGTCTGGAGATGATGTTTACAGGAGCTTCCTGGAGAAGCCATACAAGCAAACATGCTCAGCATATGTGGAAATGTTTAAGTCCATGAATATGTCTAATGTAATGTCAGTTGGAACAATATGGCTCTGGTTACACATCCCTTACTGCACAACCATAATTGAGTAATGTTCCTAATGTCTTGATTGAGAAACATTCTACATATCCTGAGAAACGTATCCTTCCTTCCTGTTTTCTTCCCATCCCCCAAATCCTCAAGACCCCAAATCTTCAAGGCCTACTTTGTGCCATCTAATTGTAGAAACCCTAAAGACTAGCTACAAGTGATGCTTTAGTAGGCAAGGCCATAGGTGTGAGTGGAAGACTAGTATTTTCCAAAGTCTTAGGAAACCCATAATGACTTGCCTGCCAAGAACCCCCCCCCCCCGACAAGTCTGTCCCCAAACTCTTGTGCATTGTCAATTGTTCTGGGGTAGAGTTGTTTGTTTTTGTTGATAACCGAATAAAAACACAAAACACCATATGGCAATAAAAACACAAAAACCATAATATGGTACTTTTTTTAAAAAAAGCATTGAAGCCTGCAATGTAATGATATTAAACCTGCTATTGATACTTAAGAATTTGTACCTGTGAATAAAAACGCAAAACACCACATTTTGGATTTTAATTCAACAAATTTTCAAGAAAACAAAAACGCTGTTTTCAAACACCTCTATTCTGGGGCCATGTTCTGCAGAGTTGATTTACATCAGTTGCTCAAGCCTATTGGACCTCGTTGTTGACCTACATGAACTTTGAATGTATGTTAGAACACACTCTGTGCTGTCTTGTGGCTGTGAATGGTAATCAGACTGCCTTTCAGGAATGCTTGTCCTGATCTATTTATAGAGAAACTTCCAAGGAACCCCTGGCCTTCCCCCCCCCCCCCCCAATACAGTTATACACCACTGTGGTTGATTCTTCCATCATCACTGCTGTAAATAGATTTTTCTTTTTAATTGCCCTAGAAGTGCTCATAAATTTGTATTATCTTGAGATCCTAAGCTGGACACTTAAGCTGGACCAATCCTTTCCACAAAACAAGACTGATATCTAACCCCCACTTGACCCTCCCTGGATGAAGCTGAGCAGTCTGAACTACTATACTGTGCCTGAAGCAGACAGCACGTGAGCCGCCACTTACATTGCATGGCGGTAGCACAGGCAAATGCATGATTGATCCATTCACAAACCGAAGCTCTCCTTGAGAATCTCCTTTCTAAATCCACTTAGAGACTGAATTATCAATAAACCTGAGTGAAGTACACCAGTTTAGAATGACTACATTCACTTGACTCTGTGTTACTTCAGATGCTGATATAAGTTGCAGTTAAAGTGGATGGAAAGAGCTGCCTACTCTTTGGAAAAATTCTAAGACATTCTGAGGAGTCCTTTTGATTATGTAGACCCATATCTGAGATGGGCTGTATTGAGGCCTCTCAGTAGCTTTTGCTATGGTGGACCATCAAATCCTCCTGGGTCATCTGAGGGGTTTGGGAATTGGGCATTGCTTTGCTGTGGTTTCACTCTTATCTGTCCAGCTGGTTTCAAAGGATGGTGCTGGATGACTGCTGTTCTACCCCATAGAAGCTATCCTATATAGGATATTGAAGGGATCTTCTTTGTCCCCAGCATTTTCAATATAATGGATGGCATCCTGACTAGTGCTTCCTCCATTGAGAGCTCTGTTGGTAGAAGCTTCCTCTGTGAACGGAAGGGACATTCTGTTTGTGCAAGGGTGCTTTCACAATCGGAAAGTTCCTCTGGTCGTGGAGGAAGCTCCCAATGATAGAAGCTCTAGTTGGGAATGCCACCTTATATATGGGGGTGGTAATTGGGCAACTTGAAGTGCCATTAACATGTTGATGATGCGCAGCTCTATATTTCTTTTTCATCAGATCCAGGAGTTGCAGCTAGTTCCTTGAGCTAGTGTGTCTGGACGCTGTTAATTCAGGGTTCTTCATTTCCACTCACTGCCCTCATTGTGGTGTTGTGTTCCATTGCTCTCTCATGAGGGTTATGAGAGAAGCCCCAGCCTCTCTTTCCAGGTTGGAGATAGAAAGGCAATGAGATCATCCCTGCAGTTGCACTGACCATCGGAGAAACTACAGTATAGGGAAGATCCCCACTCAGTTCTCCAGTTCCGAGCAGAGAGGAAGGCTGTGGATGGCGGTTTTAGTGCTTTACAGTTAAGGGGGCCCCAAGCACCTTGTCAACCCAGCACCAAAAGAATCGCCAGAATTTCCCTTTAGCTGTAGAGAAGCAGATTGAGGCTTATCATTCTGGAGTTGAGCCCTGCTTCCTCTGTGCTGGCCTACTTAATACCAAAGCAATCTCCTGCTTCCTTTTCCAGCTCCAAGTTTGGAGCTGAAGAGGGTGGGGATGGTACCCACAGTTCTGGTGCGCTTATGCTGGTTTTAAACTTTAAAGCCTGAGGTATTCAGAACATTTAGAAGGGTGTGTTGATGCCCATTTTCCTCCCTCTTCACTGAGGTCAGCTGGAGAGGCTGTACTTAGATACTGTCCTCCCAAGACGTTGGACTAATGAAGCTTGAAACAGGGCCTTCTTAACTGTTAATGTGGAACTCCCTCCCCAGGGACAACTGTTTGGCTATCCATCTCTCTGTTCTTATTTGCTGGGAAGCAAACATTTGGCTTTTTTAGCAGGCTTTTACAGTGTCTTGGGCTGAACTGGAAACTTCATGATTTCTTAAAAAAATATTTGTAATGTTTTCTGAGTTTTGTTTGGAGTTTTGCCTTGTTGTACAATACTTTGAGTACCATGACAGGAAAGCATTCTTAAACTAAACGTTAAAAAGTTAGATAATTGGAAAATAACTTGTGAATGGCTTAATATGTGGGCATCAAGTTTCCTGTCTTGGAAATACCAGTGTAGGGTTTGCAGAAGTGCTAATCCTCTGTCTCTTTCTTTCTGGTCCCTCTGAACTCTATGAAAATCAAGCTATTACTGGTTTGTCTGTCCAAATTGTTTGTGGCTAGCAGATTTCTTCTAAAAATATCTTAAAAATATGTGCTGAAGATTTCGGATACTAACTCTTTGGGTCTTGTACTTATAGGAGCTGTGGCTGTGTTTGTTGTGGGCCACATAAAAATATCTTGGGCTACTTGGGGCGAGATAGTCTTAGCCCTGTTTTCCCTCCTCATTGCTGCGGCTTTGTTTGTCATGGACACTGTTCGTAACATCTGGGTGTGCTACGCATCCTATGTTGTATTCCGAATCGTCTATATGCTGCTCATCACAGTTGCAACGTAAGTATTTCTTCATAATCATTGACAGTTACAGGTGCCCTAATTACATTATTTATTTTCTTGTTATTTGAAGCACTGTACTATGGAAAATGAGCCTATAAGTGAAATTAAATTAACTGAAACTGGCATTGGGGACATGTAGGCTATGCCTGATGTCTGAAGACTTCAGTCTCTTCACAGATGTAGCCATGAAACAGCCACAGGTTAAAGCATAATAAAAGAGATTACCTTCTTGGGAAGAAGCTTTTTGGGCAGAGCATTTTAGCTGACTGGTTCAAACTCGGTACTGATATTTAGCATGTTTTATAAATGAGAATAGCACAGACATATTTAAATTGCTGGGAGGAAAATGATATTCTCAAGAGGTTCCCATTCATTCATCTACGGAGCAGGTGACTTCCTTCACCTTGAATCTTTTGCTTGTAGAATTGGAGTTGGAAGTTGAGTCAAACTGATTGAAATGCCAGAATTATCTATACTTAAATCAAACTTGACTGATGTATTCCCCCCCCCCCAAAAAAAAAACCTTGGAAGTGTACCTCTGCCCTAAAAGTAATGCGATCTCCTCTGTGCTCATCTTCTATGTCTTCTGTTTTTCTGTGAAGGTTTCAGATTGCTTCCAATTTAAGTGTAGAGCGCTATGCCCTCGTGTTTGGTGTCAATACTTTCATTGCCCTGGGATTGCAGACTTTGCTCACGTTCATCGTTGTTGATGCAAAAGGGCTCAAACTGGACATATTCACACAGGTAAGGCTTGTGCTTTATCTCTAGTAGGGAAAAGAAAGGGTGTTCTGTTTGCCTTCAAGGTGTGAGGTAGTGATTTCAACATATTGAATTTTTAGGAGGGCAATACTGGGACACCCTTTGTTAGCAGAGAGGAAAAGAACTTTGCCTAATCGACAGTGGGGATGCTTATCCTAGACTGAGTTGCTACCTGGGGCCAGGTGTGAAAGAAATTTGGTGCTGCTGCTTACTATCATACATTTTTTGTATGGAAGTGAACTTCCTGTTTTGGTCTGAACATGCCTAATGAATGTGCTGACAAAAGTGGATGGTGTAGCTCAAATGCGACTTGTATCATACATCATTATACAGTCCGGTACAAAACATCCTGGTGCCTGTGGCAGAAACTCAAAATGGCAACACACAATAAATGTAATAGACTAAATATTGACAATTTGCTGCCCTTTAATGGGAGCCCAAACTGCAGTATTTGAGGGGTCAATCCCTTCTGCCTAATTGTAGGATTGGTCCTGAAGAAGCTTAACAAGCTTCACCATCTTGGTTTTACCACACTCTTTCTCCCCTTTCCCTTCTCTTTTCTGCAGTTCATGATCTATGCTGGGTACTTTGCTGCTATCTCAGTAGTATTCTTCGTCAGCAGTACATGCAAGATTATCCAGAATTACCAGAAGAGGAAGGAGAGGAGAAATGACACTACAGCAAACGTTGCTTAGAATGCAGAATATAGACTTGTTCAGCATTTGTGCTGGGGAAGGGGGATCTATTTTAAATGTGTTGGCTTCTATTTATTATGTATTCAGATGGTGATCTCTCACGACTGTTACCTGAATTGTATTTGATCTATATTTTTACTATATTAGTTGAATAAGTTAGAACAGACTGTATCTTACATAAGTAAGAATATGTACTGTATAGTTGAAAATATGCCTTTTTGATCAGAGTTGCATATCTTAGGAAAGCGAAAAGTATGCTGCAGGCTTGTTTAGCCTGTTGCCCTCCTGAAACCAACTAGCTCAGTCTTTGCTGTTACAGTGCAGTTGGAAGGCTAGTCCTTGGGTGCATTGGAGGAACATAGGGTGGTAAGCCAAGAAATTGAATCAGTGATAGACCTGCAAAGCAGTGTTCCCTCTAAGATGTGCAGTGGCGCGATTGTGCACCTCTCTGCAGAGGTCTGCACAGCACAGAGCTTGGCAACCTGGAGATTTGAGGATGATGTGATTGACATTGCCAAGTGTCTGGAGGTGGCATCGCAACTCGTTGTGACGCCTTGCAACTGCTGAAGGGATCTGCAGACCCATTAGAGGGAGCACTGCCTGCAAGTCAAATTTCCACATGGCAATGGAAGAACACTTCTCAGGGCTGGTAGACAATTACAAAAACTAAATATACTCATATGCGCACAAACATTTTCCACATTGTTACTACATGTCCTGTCTTGTCTGCGTTTTGCTGTCTATAAAAACGTAGCATTTTTTTGTTACTGCTAGCCATCACATTGAAGCAGATGGATTAATCTGCTAACCTTGTAAAACATCAATAGTATACCTTAAATCATAGAGTATATGACACAAGAAGAAATACTGTCTGTTTGGATTTGGCGTGTTGTCCTGAGAATGTCAGTTGTCCCTTCTACTCTTCTTTCAGTCCCTCAAAGAGATCTGCCACTTTGAGGTCCAGGAAATGAAATTAAGCTGTTTACAGGAGTGATTTTCACATTCTCTGGGAGAATGAAGTAACACCAATATTGTCTTGCGTCGTTTGTTCAAATAACATCGTAACAAGACCTTATCTGCCAGTAGCTGTATTGTTTTTTCAACTGAAACACTAATGTATTTGATAATATTGGATAGAAGCTCAGTGTCATGATTGTTTCTGATTTTTCTTCCAAGAATTGGGTCGTTTTAGTTTTAGTATGAACTACCTACAGCTTTCCTACTCTTTCTAAGAAAGACAGCACAGAAGCATATGTGTTTAATCCAATGATTCTCAAACGTTTTAGCACCAGGACCCACTTTTTAAAATGACACTCTATCGGGACCCACCTAACTTTACGAGACTTTAAAAAAGGTGATCTAGAAAGAAATACCGTATTTTTCGCTCCATAGGACGCATCGGACCATAGGACGCATGCATCCTATGGAGCTAAAAATAGGGGAAATTTTTTTACCGGGAAAATACTTACCGGGGCTTCGGGGAGGCCTGTGCGAAGCCCCGGTAAGTATTTTTTTTTACTTTTGGGGGGGATTCGCTCCATAAGACACACACTAATTTCCCCCTATTTTTTGGGGGGTGCATCTTATGGAGCGAAAAATACGGTAATACATTATTTATTTACAAGTAATATTTATCTGCAAAATCCTCAATCCATTTCTCGTAATGAGGCAGCCCTGAATAGCCTCAGGGCTTGAGGGGCTTAATTATGTGACCCAGTCTTCATTTGCCCCCACGTGTCATTGACAGACTTGGAAAAAAAACACCAGAAAAAAGATGCTCAAACATTTATCTCCCTATATTTACACAAGCTTGCAAACTGCAGGAGCTCAGCTGTTTGCAGGGCGATTAGCAGCTATCTGAATTTTTAATAGTCTCAGGGGTTCAGGGGTTGACCCACCAGAAATCGGGTCGTGACCCACTAAGTGGGTCCTGACCCACAGTTTGAGAAACACTGGTTTAATCTATAGAAAAAGTGTCTAAGAATGGTAGCCATTCCATCCATCCCTGCATTGTGGAGCAAGGAGCAGATTTCATACTGTTGCATAGTTTATGTGTGAAGGCATCTTGGAAATAGGGAAGCTGCTGCTAAAGTACATGTCTTGCTTCCCTTCTCTTCCACATCTAGTTACTTTGACTACATTTATTTCCTGTGACTTGCAAAATAATTGCAAATTAGGGTTGAATAAATTTGCCTCAGGCTTGCAGTAGTGTCTGCTGGCTTGTTGCTGAGGATATTAAACTTGCCTCCATGATGGGACTGTGTCAGATTATACACCCTTAACATGGAGAAGCACTTCTGTGTGGCTGAGAATTGTGTTTAGGTCATCGCATGGTGGTGATGGGGAACTTATACACATTGGGAAACCATTGCCATTTGTGCTTTCCAGTTTATGTGCATGTAGCTAAATAAGCCCATGCACATGTATGTGGTGGTTGCATGTAATCTACATATGCATTTCATATAGAAATATTTTCCATGCAGGAAAAGCTGAATGTGTGAAGAATGTTGTATCCTGTGAAGAAACCCTTACAAGTCCTGTTTGTACTGGGCATGTGAGATGTGTCTGCCCGGTGCTCCCCTTGCTACACAGTGCAGTGAGGAAAGTGGGAAGAACAAAGGAGTTATAGTGACCTCTGTCTCAGTGGACAAAACCAGTGCAAGGAAACTTGCTATTAGCTAAAGAGAGCTTAAAACAACATTTTAGTATGAATGCCTTCAGAGGGTTTGGAGACGGAGGAATAAATACCTTGAAATTGGTTTCTTAGAGAAGCTCACACAATTTCTTCACATAAGATTTTTTGCAGTTGCATATGTTAAGATCACCTTGGAAGTCCACCTTTGCAAATAGGTTCAACAGACATTGAGTGCTTGGATATAAGCCGCCAGGCAGGCCCGTTCCTTGGGGAAGGCAAATGGGGCGGCTGCCCTGGGCCATGGGCTTGGAGTGCGTTTTTTTTCCTGAGTTGCTATTTCCCCTTTAAAGAGCTCAGTGAAGAGCTCTGAATCACCCTACCTGGCAAATGGAGCAGCTAGCCAAAGACCTTCATTTCACATGCTGGGAGGCACGGGCGCCAACTTGTTCCTTCCCATGTGCAGCAGGAAATTTGGCAATGAAGCAGCTGAGCTGAACCTAGTGCCAAGGAGCCCCACATCCATCCCCTCCCCCCATGAGCATGGAGACAAGAGAAGACCGCAAGACAGCGGAGCCAGCAGCACCTTCCAGCCGCGTGGAGTGGCGAGGCTCCACATGCGACACCCCCCCTGGACTTTTACATGCGTGCACATGCACACACATGGCCATAAGAGGGGGTCATGGTTGAGGGGATAAGCTAGACCTAGTCACAAGCAGCCTTCCCAGTAAGTTGCACAGCTGTTATCAAAGCCCTGTGCAGCTTCTTTCAAGGTGCGCTGGAGCTTGGCGATGACATCATCAGTCTAGATGGCCACAGCTGCCCCCACGCAGCCACCGTAGGGCTCCATGCACTCTAACTAAAAATTAGAGGGAATATTGGCGTTTACAATTGTCTTGTGAGGAATAAGGAGCTGTGTCAATCTATCTTCAACGTTTTCTATAGAGAACCCAGAAACACTGTTAAAAAGAAAAGGCAAGAACCTGTATGTATTTGCAAGCCCTAAATGACTACTAGTAAAGAATATTTCTTTCCTATGTGTTTCTTCTGTGAGGAGAATTAACTATAACTAACCTTTAGAAACAAACACCTCGAATATGGACAAATATTGTTACTAGGAGGTGGACAGATCAAGATGTATTCCTTGCCCAAGACTTGCCTTATAGTTTATATAGCTGGTATAATCACTTAATCAGGGATGGGGACTGGAGTCAAATGACTCGACTTGCAAGTGCGACTGAGTCACTTTTTCCCTAACTCGTACTTGTGACCCACTGACTTGCACTCAGACTTGCGACCCACGGGACTCGTACTCGTGGGGGTAACTACTTGCCATTTCCGAGTCATTTTCCTTTAATGGCCAACATCAACGCAGGCAGGCAGGTGCAGTGGAGACCTTGGAGGAGGAGGGTGACGGGGAGGGAGGGTTTTCGAGGGGGTGGGAAAGTAAACCTGGCTCAGAGTTTTTCCCCTTTTTTGCCGTCTATTTGCCATTGGCCACAACTCGGAGTGCGAGGGGTGAGGGAAGGCGAAGCTGCCACAGCGGTTCCTCCTCATTGGCCAGAACTCTGAGCCCAAAGGATGCTCGGCTCAGCAAGGGGAGTAACCCCATTTTCAGGGGGAAAAGCCATTTCCCCCAAACTGACTCGACTCATGGTTTTTGGCCTTACTCGCACTCGAGTAACGCAAAAATGACTTGCACTTGACTCGTACTTGCCTAAAATTTTTGGCACTGACTCGCACTTGTGCAAAAATGACTCGCACTCGCGACCTAGTGACTTAGATACATCCCTGCACCTAACTAATCTAATGTAATGAATGTGTGCCTGAATACAGTTTCAGAATATTTTGCATGCTAGAATAACTTGTCAGGAAAATGGTTTGCAGAATCAAAAGCAAAAATGTGCAGACAAGATGATTGTGGGTCAGAGCATTTTATTCTGTCCAAGTTATAAAACTATTTTTAATCAAATAAAAGTATTTTTTTATATTCCTACAGGCTTGTTCTGTTTTGATGATGTAATACTAAGCATTTTTTTTTGTTAACAGTCTTAAATTATCTTAGCAGCAGTGCCAGGGCTGTGTATATCCCACCCTTTGAGAAGAAAATCTGAGTTGCCATCTGCATCAATGAGCCCCAAACTTTACTAATAGAAATGTACATGACACAAATTAAGTACACCTGTTCATACTTTTTAGTTAAAAAAAATGTGCTACACTTGAGAGAGCTAATCAGATTGCCTGATGAAGAATTTTGCCTAGTGTCCTATGGCCAGGGTGTCAAACTTGTTTCATACAGCAGGCTGAATAGTATTCATGGCTCCTGCTAAGGGCTGGAACAGACATCATTAAACAGGAAGTGATGTCATTAAGCGGATGATGGCCAGAAATAAGCACTTTGTTCTCATATAGGAATTCATTAGCTGCAAATGTTAGAAGAGAAAATATGCACATCTTGATCATATTTTCAAGATCTGGGAATTATCACGTGGGTCGCCCATTCAGCAGCACCACTTCTGCCAAGGCATCACTTTGCAGCTCAGCAGCTGAGAGGTGCTCTGTGTAGTGATGCCTCTGCAGAGGCAGCATTGCTGAAAGGGAGGCTTGTGTGATATTTGGGCCAGTGGCATTGCTGAAGGTGGGGCGGAACGCTAAGTTCTGCACCACTCTGACCCTCCGTTACGCACCAGCACAAGGTGGCCCCGCGCCCTTGCCTTCGGAGCCATTCAGTGGGGCGAAGGCAATGCGCAGCGCGGGGGTGGGGCTGCCTCGTGCTGGTGCGTAACGGAGGGTCAGAGTGGTGTGGAACTTAGCATTCCGCCCCACCTTCAGCGATGCCACTGAATTGGGCTCTCCCAGCACCTCAGCAGGGTCTCCCTCTCTCATCCCTCTTGGTCTGCCCCTTCCCCTGTAGTGTTCCTGCCTTCTGAGGCCTCCTTCCATCTCTCTCAGAGCCTCCACATAAGTGGCACTGCTGAAAGGTGGCACTGGGAGAGTCCAGTTATCATGTGGGCAGGATTAAGAGTTTTCAGGAGTTGCATCTGGCCTTATGTTTGACACCCCTGTCCTATGGTAAGAAAAAACTGGTTCAAATAAATAAAATGCATCATAATGGGTATATGTTTTGGCATACACATGAGTGACCTGCAAATGTGGCATCAGAAGGAATTTGTAGCTTCCACGTCTGTTTCTAGGGTTTGGCCAAGACATTGTGCTGACCCACACGGATGCACTGGTAATTTGAGAGGAGTGTCCCAGGATGGCTTGTAGTGTTGCATAGGATGCTGGCATGCCACTGCAGGGTTGTTCTGCTCAAGCATCCTCTTGTGGTATGAAGACATGCTTCTCAGATGATGCACTAGAATGTTCTTAAAATTTTTGCCACTCCAGTGACCACATAGGTTACTTGTGCTGTTCAGCAAGTCCTGACTAGGTTTTTTCCTTTGTATGAGTTTTGTGGGCACCAGAAATGCATCATACTTGGTGCAAGGTAAAGTGAGTGGCCTTCTAAACGTGAAGGTGTTTGCTTGTTGATGCTTGGAGCATGAGGCATCTGATTTCAGCCTCACTAACTCTGATTAATGGGGTTGCTTTGTGGTTTTTAATTTTACACAGCAACAATTGTAATTTTGAAATCTTAACTATACATTCATTGCACAACTATTTCAGGTGCAGAAAAGTGTAGCATGTTAAACAGGGTTTAAATGATGCTACTACAACTTTGATCAGAATCCATGGTAGTGATCTACTGGCTGTAGCTTAGCAATGCTACCATTTGATACAAACCATGATATACATGAGGCTGAAATTGGCTTTTGGTTTCCAATTTCTTATTCAACTCAGAACTATAAATGTAGCCTACATAAGGTACTGATATCTAAATGACTCTGCTGCTATTAAGTCAGCTGTGTCTAAAAATAACTGTTGGGATCAGCCAATAACCCAATAACATGTTGGGATCAGCCACTGACATAAATGAGATATGAGGGTAACTCCAGGGCAATCCCCACCTGCTTAGGATGGTTCTTCTCCAGTTTATTCAAAACCAGGACAGATGCTTACTGTAGGGTGATACTTGGAGATACATTAATTTAAAATGTTTAAAAACAGAACTAATAAAAACCAAACAAACATATTTTATTTTTAAAAACACCCCCTGGAGTGATGCCACTTGGGCCCCGGGTGCACCACAATCCTTTGTGATGTCATTTCCGGTCGTGCCAGTCAGACATGCCCCCTGTGACATCACCTGCCCACATCCATGGACACGCCCCCTGCATGGCCCACTTCTGGTGGACGCGCCCACTTCAGGTGGAAGTGACATCATGGTTCCTTGACCCGCCTCCCGTGATGTTACTTCCGCCCCCCTCGGGGTTCTGGAAAATTTGGTATGCCTAATCATAGGTGCAAATAAAGAATTTCTAGTATGTAAACTCTTGAGTAGTCAGAAATCTAAGGTCTCTAGAAAACTTGTGGACATTTTGGGGTTATTACTGGCAACTAGGTGGTTTCTTAGTGAAAAGTCATGCTGAGTTCAAAAGTCAGGTTGCCAATTTTTATAACTGGCTGCTTGTCTACCCTTTTCATAAACTGCTATTGAAGGTGCCGATACTTGGAGGTTAATTGGAAGTAATTTGGTTTTTTTCCCCATGAAAAAAAATGCTGAATTCAAAAAACAAGCTTCAAAAAAGCTTGCCAGAAACAAAATGGCATTCACATTCACAAAAAAACAAAACCATTCACAAAATTGCTTAGCTTAGCCAATATGTTGTCAGGAGTGCCAAATATCCACTAACCACTTGCAGACTGCTTGTCTTCCTATTGTGTTTTAGTTTCCTGTGAATTTCTTTCATGATGTGGAATTCTGAAAGAACTGCCGAAAAGATTACTGAAGATGTTCTAATCTTAGAGAAACACGAAGCACAAGCAATACAGTACGTAATACTGTAATATAAACCACAAGGGCAGGCCATCTCACAACCTAGATTTTTGAATTCAGCACACTTTTCATTTAGAAGAACCTGGCTGCCGCTAATTCCCTCCAAATACCTTTGCCCTCCCCTCCACATTTTCCAGAAATCTTACTAGTCTAACAAAAAAGGAGGTAGAAACCTGGTTGTTGTTTTTAAACCACCGTGGTTGTTCTGTACATGTTTATTCTCAGTTGGTCCCACCGTGTTTTGGAAACTCACTTTCACGTACACGATGGCAGCCTAAAAGCATCGTAAGAACTAGTTAAATCAGCCTCGTTAAATTACCGGTATTTTGATTGTAGCCAGTGACTGAGTGACATAATTTCTGCCGGGTACTAACACAATCTCTGCTTACAAGATCAGCAGCTACTTCCCTTCCGTAAGCTTTCCCCAAAACGTTTTATCACGTGGAACCTGCATATGCAAATCTGCCTGAGTCATACCGACCAATAAAAACATCTCCTGCGCGGTGTTTCAAGCGTATCCATGGTCCAGCAATGACAAAAAGCCGAGGAAGTCTCGCGTTTGTCCTCTCGCGAGATCGCCGTGCATCTAGTTGCTATGGGGACCAGGAGCGTCGCGCGGGAGTTTGGTCCTTTACAGCTGCCGTCCTCTGCCTGGTGAGTGTGGGGGTAAACGCAGAGGCATGACACGAGGAGGCCGGTGGGTGCAGCGGTTACCATGACAACGCGATGGCGGGCGGGTCGCTGCCCGGCGCTGTCCACAGGTGGATATATAACAGGAGGGAGGAAAAGGAGAGCGTGTGCGAATGGGCTGAGGGGGAGAAGGCGCAGTCAAACTGAGGCGAGTGCGTGGGATGTGGGTTATCCCGAGGATGACCTGGTCGTGTGTGTGTGTATCGAGGCGGGCTGGTGAGCCAAAGCCTTGGTGCGGTAGAACTGCAGCCACCACGGGGAAGAGGAGAATGGCCTGTCATTGAGGTCCCAAAGGGCAGCAGCGTGGAGAACGCGAGGGCGGCGGCGACACAGCATGTGCTCTGTGCCGCGGGGTGTTCCTGAGGTTGGAGTGGGGTCCCTGAAGCCCAGGCGCGCAATTATTCTCCCGGGAGCAGGAGAAGCTTCTGGCCTGAGATACGGAGGAGTCACCGGCGGCTGCCATGGTGACGTGGTGTGTTAAGGCTTCGCCCGCCTCTTGGGCCAGACGCTTCCAAGGGATTTAGTGAGCCTTGACGTAAAAGTAAGCAGCTTTCATGTCGATGGAGAGAGGCCGTGACGCTGCTGTCCTCGGAGGACTGCAGGTTGATCTGCAGGTTGTTTTGTTTTGAATGGACAAGGCACTGGATCGGAGACTGACTGCAGGAGAGCGTCATCGTCTGCTTCCTCCCCCCGCTCGCCACATCCCTAGCAAATTGACACTTGTAAGAATGTATGGCGGTAGGGGCCGTAGGTAGAGCACACACTTTGCCTGCAAAGGTCTCGCATTCAGTCCCAGACCCTCCAAGACAGGACTGGCAAAGATCCTTGGCTGAAACCCTGAAGAGTTGCTGTCATTCAGAGTTACTAGACAATACTGAGCTAGATGGGCCCCAGAACCTGAAAGGTGTAAAGGCAGCTTCATATGCATCCTCTCAAAGCCCTGTCATAGGGCACTTGCTTGAGAGAAAGAGATGGAGCACACCTCTCTCTGGGAGCAAGAAATAGCAGATCTGTCTACTTGATCTGATTGGTCAAATCCTTGAATTCTACTCTACTTCAATCTTTCTTTTTTTTTAAATACATGTGACACCCTATCCAGACTTAGTTAGAAGTCAGTCATATTGAACAAACTGGGGTTTACCATTTAGTGAATATGCTTACAATTGACATGTAACTGTGTAAGCAAGGTGATGGAGTGTAATTTGCTAAAGGTTCTTGAGCTGTGCAGTGTTAACATCCAGTCCATATGTGTTATGCATTTTACACTAGGTTACTTATAGGAATACTATTCCAAAGGTGACTGCACCTTGTGTGTGTGAGTGAGAGAGAGAGAGAGAGAGAGAGAGAGAGAGAGAGAGAGAGAGAGAGTGAGAGTCAAATATTAACTGAACTGATTTTGTATGTAATATGTTTTCCAAATCTCTGGTTTTCCTACTTTAAGGAGATTCTTAACCTTGATAATTTGCTGCTTGAAAAGGTTTTGTGAAACATCAGTGTACAAGAGTTAGAAAGTGTGTTTTGGTCACTTTCTCCACCTTCTGTATATTTTAATACTTTATGTCTTTCTTAAGTAAAGCTTAACTGCTTGTAATCTGATTAATGTAGCTGCTTCATCCAAGCAATGAGTCTGTAACACTTACTGTATTTTGTTGTAAATATCTATGCCTGACTAAAAAAGGAAAATCTATGTGTTGCTTTGTCATTATGCATGATTGTTTGTGCAGTGTCAACACTCTTGACATTCTCCAGTCAACATTCATTATCCACCACAATGTAATAAAAGTGAATCAGTTTTTAATGGAAAAAGTGATTAGTACGGTAGCTGTAGTGTCGCTAGGCCGGGGTGCTGTGCCCCTGGGTGCTGCCTGTGGTCTCCTCGTGAGGAGTGGTTGCTGCAGCAGCTTTCACGACCACTTTTGCAGCTGCAGTGGCTGCGGAGGCCCTTCGGGCCGTTTTCGGGCAGGAGTATGGCCCTCCCTAGTTCCTGTAAGGCTTGAAATGGAGACTTTCTGGGAGGGTGATGAGGGGGCGGGGTGATGATGCAAAACACATCATCGCCCCACCTGTGCCCCCCCTCCAGCAATGCCACTGGTACACTGCAGGAATTCAGACAGTATTTCTTGTCTTAGTTTCCATGGTCTTTATAGCAATTTCCATCTATTATCCTTTATGCTACTGAAATGATTTCTTACTGCTTGTGTTCTTGCTTAATTGAGCTTTTATCCCCTTCTGCTATTAGCCTGTTTGTGGTTGTTTTTTAAACTGTACATTTTTGTCATTCTGATTCCACAAATGAGAAACCAGGTATAAAATTGCCTTTTTTCCAAGCTAAAAATCTCCAAACGCTGTTGCTTTACCTCATAAGGAAGGTGTACCAGACCTCTGATCATTTTGGTTGTCCTCCCTTGCACCTTTTCCAGCTCTAAATAGCCTTCTTACGGTGTGGCGACCAGAACTGCCCACCCCATTCCAAATATGGTACACTGTATATAGGGGCAATATAATATTAGCAGTCTTATTCTCAATCCCTTTCCTAATGACTTCTAGCATGGAATTTGCTTTCTTCAATGTTGCTACACTTTGGATTGATATTGAGCTATCTACTTCTACCACTGAATAATTCTGTCCTAGATTCGAACTCTGTCTGATAGCTTAGACCCCATCAGTGTATAGAACAGTACGTGAAGTTGGGATGTTCTGACTCAATGTGCATCCCTTTACACTTGTTGACATTGAACCCTATTTGCCATTTGATTGTGTCCATTCACTCAGTTTGGGGAGATCCTTTTAGAGCTCTTAATAATTTGCTTTTGTTTTAGCCACCCTGAATAGGTTGGTGTTGTCGGCAAACTTGGTTATCTCGCTGTTTACTCCTAACTCCAGAACTTTTCAAACAAGTTAAAAGCATCCGTCCCAAGATAGATCCTTGAAGGACTCCACTTCTTACTTCCCTCCATTGTGAGAATTGCCCATTTATTTCTACTTCCTGTTCTGTAACCATTTACCAATCCATAAAAAGACCCCTAAGTTTACGCAAATAGCTTTGGTGAGGGACTTTGTCAAAAGATTTTAGAAAGTCCAAGTATACAACATCATCGCCTGGATCACCTCTATCCACATGCCTGTTGACACTTTCAACTCTAGAAGGTTAGTGAGGCAGGACTTCGCTTTGCAGAAACAATGCTGATTCTCCTTCAGCAAGGCTCATTCTAGATGCTTCATAATTTTATTTTTAATTATGCTTTCCAACAATTTACCTGGAACAGATGTTAAGCTGACCGGCCTATAATTTCGCTGATTCTACCAGATCTGTTTTTAAATATCGGTGTTACATTGGCTACCTTTCAGTCCTCTGGAATGGAGGCCAATTTAAAGGATGGGTTACATATTTTTTTAGAAGTTCCACAATTTCACATTTGAGTTCCTTAAGAACTCTTGAGTAGATGTCATCTGGACCCAGTGGTTTGTTAATGCTTAATATGTCAATATGCTCTGGAACCACTGGTTTGTTTGTTTATTTTTCACATTTTCATACCACCCTTTCTCCAAGGAGCTCAGGGTGGTGTACATAGCTCCTTTCCTCCTTTTGTCCTCACAACAACCCTGTGAGGTAGATTAGTGACTGGCCCCAGGTCACCCAGGAAGCTTCATGGCTGAGCAGGGATTTGAACCTGGATCATGCAGGTTTAATAAACCTTTGCTTTTCTGCATTTGCTTTTTTTTTTTACCTCATTCTCCAATTTGCTGAAGGGCAGGATATAAGTATTTTAAAAATACTCTGCAATCAGATAGAGCTATATAAATAAATAAAAATAAGCCACAATTTGAAGCAGTGTTCCTAAACAAAGTACAGTATAGAGCAGGAGAATTCTGGACATTCCATTGTATGGATTGCCTGGTTCCTGACTGCAGTCCAGATGGGCAAGGGACCTGCACCAAAAAAGGCCTATTATGCATAGGCTGAATGTGCACCACCTGACCCCTCTCCATCCTATAGACACATCTGTGCAGATCCAAACAATTGTATAGTGAAGCAGTTTCCGATAAGATGGCTGAAAAAAAGTGCCTTTTGTGATCATGAAAATTTATTGTTGGTCACGTCCATGATGCCCCAGTTTGCTTGTGAAGTTTGCCCACATGAGCACATGCCTATGTGGGGATTTTTGTGTGTGTACTGTTTGAGCAAACTCTTAATGCACTAGTGTGGGGCTTTTCCACCTTTTGCAGCTAACCCTTTTGTGATTATCTCCACTGACACCAAAGATGGCACTGGCAGCTGACCACAGGAGAGTGAGTGTCACTCTTCATCTTCCTTTCCCAACTGTGCCTCTTTCGAAGGGCTGAGCAGTTCATAGCCACATCTTGCCCACTGGTGCACAACCGTCCCAGGCATCTCAACTTCAAATGAGGTTGAACCCAGGCAGGCCAGTGATACATGATCACCATGGCAGTGGGGCCAAGTACAGTACTACTGTATTTCATTGAATCTAAGATGCACCGTTATTTTATGTACCACTAAGAAAGAAAAAAATGC
Source organism: Plestiodon gilberti rubricaudatus (assembly GCA_026170595.1). Lineage (NCBI taxonomy): Eukaryota > Metazoa > Chordata > Lepidosauria > Squamata > Scincidae > Plestiodon > Plestiodon gilberti. The sequence continues at coordinate 199,189,318 of JANXHW010000003.1, read as the reverse complement.
TGCCAATTAAATTAATCTTCGCATTCAGAGTCTGGTTCTTCTGAATCACTTTTCGATTCGGAGTCATCAGTGTCCGTGTTTTTCCACACAATATCATCCTCTGTGTCGTCAAGAGCATTGGTGATGCAGCATTTCTTAAAAGAGTGTTCCACTATTGTCTCCGGGATTTTCGTCTAAGCTGCTGACACCCATTCTGCAAGTTTTGATGCTGGCGCTTTCTTGATCTTACCAGAAGGTGTCAACAGAAAATTTTCAGACAACAATCAGGACTCATATTTCTTAAGGACTCAGATGGTCTGTTGACTGAAACTTAAAGGGGTTGTAGTTGTCCAGTCATGCCACCAGGAATAACAAATCATTACACTTTTCGGAAAGCTTATCCTTTAACTGTTCAGATACATGTCCATGAAATGCATCAAGAACTAACATACTTGGTTACATAGGACTCCTGGACATCTATTCCAAACGACTTTTAGCCAGTCCTCCATCAGCTCTGCTGATATCCATCCATTTTTTGTGTGTGGATGCACAGTCTTTGGGGAAGATCTCATTCACAGGTATTATTTTGGAGTTTAAAATTGCATATGGCAGCTGGCAGTTATGCATAGCATCACAGTTATATGCAGCTTTTCATATCCCATGGTTATGATCTTGATCTCTTTAGCACCTTTAGCATTAACAGTATACTTTCAACTCAAGGCATATCGAAGAATGCGGGGGTTTCGCCAGCATCTCCTATTTGACTAAACTCATAGTTTTGTTTTTTCCTCAGTTTGCTCACATGTTGCTGGAAGTTAAGCAGCTTCTGATCAATGTCAGCAGGAATCTTCTGGCAAATTAATGTTCAATGCCTTAATGCTAGTCCTGCATGATGCTTGAATCGGTCACACCAGCCTCTCTTTGCTTTGAAATTCCTTTCATCTAATATTCTGAAGGATTCAGCAGTTTCTCCTGCCTTTAGTTGCATTGCTTGGTGTGTGTTAGGCAGTTTTGCCTGTATCTCAGTAACAAAATGTAACACAGTTTCATCTACTTGTGGATATTTTTTTTCTTAGGTCCCATAAAGCACTTGGTTGTTGCTTTGCAAGAAAATATGGAATTGCGGTCATTCCTCCAATGACGAATATTTGCTTCTCTAACATCGTACACTCTGCTGCTCCATTTTCCATGCTTTTCTGGATACACAATACACAATAACTTTTCATTTCAATGCTGCATCATAGTGTAAGGTTTTTGAAGACATTTTAAGCGGCAGTTAAACTCAACACATGTCGCCAAGTTTGCGCGTGTGCAGGCAATAACTACATCACAACTTCCATGTGGCTGCCATCGACTGTAAGATGCATCCTCATTTCAGAAATGTTAAAATGTGAAAAAATGTGTATCTTAGAATCAATGAAATACGGTATTACCCTAGATAAGCACTGCATTAGTGCTCGGAGGGTACTTTGAATAATTGGATGCAGATCTTATATATTATCTATTTATTCACCAGATTTGTATCCTGTTTTTTGAAAGTTACCCAAGCAGTTTACAGAGTATAAAAAGATAACAAAATAATAACAGTTTACATCCTAAAAACAAATAATAAAGATAGGTATAGTACAATAAAATAAAATAAAAACAAATACTGTTGTTAAAGCTGCTTTTTTATCACAAGTTCATGTCAGGACAGAATTAAAAGCTATATAACATAAAAACATCTTAATACTCAGTGTATATGTATAACGAAATTTTGTTTCCCCCCCATTTTTTTAGCTTTTCTTTAAGGAACATCCACAATGAGTGACAAGAAAGACAGTAGTGAATCTGCAGACACCGGAGGTTCCATAGAAAGTGGAGACTATGATGATGATTTTGAAAAAGACCTTGAGTGGCTAATTAATGAAGAGGAAAAAGAAATATCTGGTGATCCACAGGTGGTAATGAAGTACTACATTATCGTCTTGTGCCAGTATCCTAAATAGTATACAAAATGAATTGATTGGAAAATAGTTTGATTATTAGAGAGTACTTGCATAGTTTTACTGAGCATATAGAGGTAGGGGGAGATCCAGAGGGCCTTCAGAATCCATCCACCCTATGCTTCCAGACAATGAGTGAATGACCTTTGACAAAACACAGGCAGCGTGAGTCTGCATTAAGGAATTCTTTTGTTTGGGCTTCAAAGAATTGCTGTCATTACATAGGAAATCTTGTATTTCCTTGGGATAATGTTTTAATTTATAAGGTGCACAAGACAACATTAATGGGATTTGCTTGTTCAGGATCCTGTGAGGACAGAAATATGAAGGGGGCAAGATGGGGCAGGAGAAGAGAGAAAATTTTAGGTCAAAATTTAAGCCAGATCATTTATTGGTGAAAAACGTCCTAAACAATTTGTCTCAGTCAAGGAACTATATGCATTGGTTGTATAATTGTGCAGATTGGATGAAATTGAAACATTTGCTGTTACATATCCATACTGGCTTTTATCTTCTAACATCACAATCCTATGCATGTCTATTTGGAAGTAAGCCCCATTGAGTTCAGTGGGATGTACTACAGGATTACTGCCTAAGGCTAGTAGAAGCCACTATTCAGAAGCATAAGCAGGGTGCTGTGCATTCCATGCATGTTGAACATTCTATGCTGAACCTTTCTGAATTGTGCAGATGAGAATTTCAAGAAGTCATATGAAGCTTTGGCTAGAATTTCATGTTTCTGAGGGCAATGACAATGTTTCGTTGCCCTGTCAAACTCCTAACTTTTCTCATGGCTACTTTTCTTTCAGCGCAATCCTGTGTAACCTTGCACCGGTGTAACAGTAGATGCACCGGTGTAACAGCAGATGCACCGGTGTAAGTGCAATTACACTGGCATAAGTGCACTTACACCGCTGCATCTACTGTTACACCGGTGCAAGGTTACACAGGATTGCGCTGTTTATCTTCTTACCTCTCCTGACCACAGGTCTTATTCTTTTTTCCTCCCTAGTTCTTGCCAAAATGTTCTAAATTCTCCAAAAATTGAAGTCAGAATGAATTCTACACACTTATACAAATTTAGTAGTTTCTGAACACAAATATGTAATTAACACTTGACACAGAATCTGTATTGTTAGGTGTATGCATAAATGCATATCGTACCGCAGGTATGGATGTTTGTTATTTTTCTATCATACCCTTCCTCTGAAGAGCTCAGTGTGTGTTTTTTAGCCTCCCAGCAATGCTGTGAAGTGTATTTGGTTGACACATAGTAATTTGCCCAACATCATCCAGCAACCATCACAGGGACGGATGGAGATTTGAACCTGAGTTTCCCACATCCAAGTCCAACTTTCTAGTCATTGTATCTTACTGGCCATTCCTCTAGATTTAGAACAGAGGTTCTCAACCCCTTCAGTCTGATGTACCATCTCTGTGGCTGCTGCCGCGCCGAATACCACTGGAAATAAGTGGCAATGACATCATCGCAACTTCCGGGTTTTTGGCCGTGCTGGAGGCCTGAAAGCAAGGGTAAGGGGCTAGGGCGGGCGGGCCTTTTTCAGCTCTGGAAACCTGCGCCCTTGAGCTCTGCCAGCTCTGCAGAGCTCGTGCCACCGTTTCCAGGGCTCTGGTGTGGTGCTGTGTGGCCGCCCTGGTGGCCACCATCTTGTATAGAACTATTACACATCTAGAGTAAAATGAAAAGATGTACCTGTTGACTACTAGATGGAGCAATTAACCACCTCGGCCGGCTTGCTGGTGTGGCGAGGAAGGCCCATTTGCAGCCCACCCGCGTCCGGCTGAGACTGGAAGCTTCCTGATGCTCCACCACCTCAGCTGGTTTGCTGGTGCGGTGGCGGTGGTGGGGTGAGGAAGGCCCATCGGTCCAGTTGAGGCCAGAAGCTGCTGGAGGCACCTGTGGAGTTGTGCCCAGCAGACCTTGCCCCTCCAGAGCCACTGGAGGGCCAGTAGGAGTAGCTCAGGGCCAGGTGAGTGGTGCGAGGTTAAATTGTTACTATTTCGTGAAATAAGAGACATTTTGCTTTTTAAAACATAAATCACTTTATTTTGTTTTATTTGAAACAATAGCTTTATTTCGCGTTTTTTGCAAATAACAAACACTTCTAGTTATAATGAATTTTGGGTTTTCACTCTTAACATATACATTTCTTCTTGTGATATAGATATGTCTAATTTCTTTGTAGAATCATAGTGAAAGTGAAGAGGATGTCGAAACAACTATTTACAAAGTACTAGAAGATAGAGGAAGAAATTCTCGACAAGAGCCTCTCAAATATGAGGAAGTATTGAAGGATGGGAGAAGAAATTCTTCACGAGAGCCTCCTGAGCCTGAGAAAGTTCTGAAGGATGAGAGGCCTCAAAATAAAGTCCATTCTGTACTTGAACATGATCCTCAGCAGTTGAAGCAGGCATCTGATACTGACAGTGAAGAGGAATCAAAGCTAGAAGACCAGGAGGACTTGGAGGATGAGGATGATGAAGCTATAAAGCGTTACATCTTGGAAAAAATTGAAGAAGCCAACAAGCTGCTGCTGTGTCAGGAACCTTTGGATGAAACCAAGGAAAGGAAACTAAAATTCAAAGATGATCTAGTAGATCTTGAAGTTCCCCCTCTGAAAACTATAGAAGGTGATAAAAATTATCCTTTTGGGGAAAGGGACATTTCAGGTAGGCTTTCTCAGTTGCGCCTTTCTAATAGATCAGAAGATCTCTCTCTTTCTATTAATGGTGGCACAGATGATGAGCACAAGGATGGCAAGATTCTAGTAGAAAGAGATGGGAAGTTCGAACTCTTGAGTATCCATGACATTGAAAGCCAAGGCTTCTTCCCTCCACTAAGTGTTTCTTTTACTGACATTGAAACTCAACACATTTCTCCTAAAACTTCCTACACTAGTGCTTTTGGCACTGTTTGTCTACCAGATGAAGAGAACAAGATACAACCGTCTTGCTCTTCTTCTAGAGAAGGAAGTTTTCTTTTCCCTCAGCCACCAACTATTCGACCAAGCTCTGCCATCAACATTACAAGGAACATGGAAAGAGGGAAAAGTCCACGCAGGGTGCAGTCGGCAAACATGGGTTTAAGAAGCTCTACATACTGTCTATCACCCAGGCAGAAAGAACTGCAAAAACAAATGGAGCAAAGGAAGGAGAAATTAAAGAAAGAGGTGAGAGTGCAAAGGCAAATCACTGCACTCAAATTGAGACTAGCACCCGCATATATTGGATTGTCTCTTCATGTTGAATCCCCTTTCTTGTTACCCATTTGGCTCCAATAAGTTTTTCGAGCAACTCCTGAAAGAAAATAGTTTAAAAAAAGGGCTTCCCCCAATTTTTCAGGAATTTTTTTTGTGGAAATTAGACAGGTGAAACTATTTTTTAAAACAAGTTTCAGAGTTCTAGGGTCACCCCACTGACCCCCCCCCCCCCGAAGAGCAAAGATCACTGTTTTTAGGGAAAATGAGGTGCAGGAATTGGTTGCAGGGTACCCCCTCCTCACTGAAATTAGAAATGAAACTTTGGCTTTTTTTCATGGCCAGGGCCCTGGCTTTTGAATCCAAGTTGTTTGGAGCACCTCAGGTGCAGGTGATCAGCTATACACAGCTGTAATCGGGAGCAACACCAGGCGTTGATCAAAGCACTCATTGGAGTTATATTGCTAACAGAATAGACCTAATGCAGTCATTTTCATCACATTGCATCAATTCCTATAGTTTGTGAGTGGATTTCTGCCCCCCCCCAAAAAAAATACCACTTCTTTAGAACATAATGTAAACACAGCTAAAATTTCAGGCAGTGCCTGGTGTAATTTGTAAGGTTTTATGACCTGTTTTGAGCCAGTGGGTGGCGCAGTGGGTTAAACCACTGAACCATGAGCTGTCGATCGAAAGGTCGGCAGTTCGAATCCATGCGACGGCTCCTGCCAACCTAGCAGTTCGAAAGCAAGAAATTGCAAGTAGATTAATAGGTACCGCATCAGCGGGACGGTAACAGCGTTCCATGCGCCTCGGTGTTGAGTCATGCCAGCCACATGACCATGGAAACGTCTTCGGACAGTGCTGGCTCTTCGGCTTTGAAACGGAGATGAGCACCGCTCCCTAGAGTCGGACACGACTGGACTTAATTGTCAAGGGATACCATGACCTGTTTTATGGCTATTGACCTAATGTGATCACAACTATCTAAATTGCTGTCATTTGCAAGACTTTAGGGCTCCCAGACTTCCTGAGTTGTTTTTGTCCCCCCCCCCCAGCTTTTCTTTGGGCATGCTGAGGGGGGCAGAGGTGAAGATTGGGGTACTAATAATTCTGTCTCCAGCCTCAAACTGACTGTTTGCAGGGATCTGACAGGTTGCTGTGTTATACTGACTTTCAGCAGGATTTTTGCAGGCAGCTCAATGTACATGTTTATTTCTAGGGGTTTTTTCTTTCCCCCTCATCAGGCTGAGCCTATCAGGACAGGGTTGAAGGCTGGGCTACTCAGAACTATGTCTCCAGCCTCAACTGAGTGATTTCAAGAACCTGGAAGGTATCTGTCATTATATACTGATTTTTAGCTGGATTGTTGAAGGGAGCTCAGTTCAGCTGTTTATTTCTGGGGGGGGGGGTTTCCTCCCCCCCCCCCCGGCTGAGCCCACCCTGGTGACATGGTATTTTTCCAGGAACAAGTGCATTCAAGGGTCAGGAACTAGCCTCCAGCTATGTGGGGGTGGGTGGAGTAACAGCCTTTGTTATAAGGCTGGCTGAAAGACGTTTGCTTTGCTGAGCAGGTATTTAATTTTTAAAGACCACATCAGAAACTATCTTTGCAAGACAATGTTGCAAAAAACGAACTGTCAAGAGCTATAAAAAAAACCTCTTGCACTCAGGAACTTGTAACTTCGTACACACTGTGCTGAAACATGCCCCTAAAGACCCCTAAAGCACAGAAGCTGTGTTTACAACACAACTATTTTTTTGAGCATTTTTATGCTGAACTCACAACTAAAGCTGCAGCACTTACAGGGTTTGAAGGGTCATAAAAACAAAACTGTTGTACTCAGGAACTTATAACTTGGGGTGCACTGTGCTGAAACATGGCCCTACACAACCCTAAAGCACAGAAGTTGTGTGTAAAACACAAATATGTTTTTTGTGCATTTTTGTGCTGAACTCACAACTAAAGCTGCAACATTTCAAGGATTTGAAGGGTAATAAAAAAAACCCTGGGAGGAAGGGACTTGAAACTTGGGGTACACTTTGCAGAAATACCCCTAAAGTCCCCTAAAGCACAGACGTGGTGTGTACAACACAACTATGTTTTTTGGAGCGTTTTTGTGCTGAACTCACAACTAAAGCTGCAGTATTTCAAGGATTTGAAGGGTCATAAAAAAACCCTGGCAGGCAGGGACTAGCAACTTGGGGTACACTGTGCTGAGACATACCCCTACAGACCCCTAAAGCACAGAAGCTGTGTGCACAACACAACTATGTGTTTGTTTGAGATCTTGTGTTGTCAGGTCTATGCTTTACATAGGAATGAATGGACAAATTTGTTATGCCTTAAAACCAAATGAGTGGTGAATGCAACGCCTCTGCTACAGGTATCTGGAACACCTGGGATTTTTTTTGCAGGTGGTTATATCTCTTTGGGGGTCCCTTAAACATGTTGAACACACTGACATTTGGGAATTCTGGGGAAATCTGACCTCTGGGACAAAGGCAAATCAGTGCACTCAAATTGAGACTAGCACCCGCATATATTGGATTATCTCTTCATGTTGAATCCCCTTTCTTGTTAAAGTTGGTAAGCAAGATCTTGTGCCAAGTCCCATAGTTAAGCACAAGGACAGAATTTAAATAGATCCAGATAAGCAAGGTTTAGAAATACAAACACACATACACCACATTAAGAGGATAGTGTGGTTTCAGATAGGAGTAAGGCCTTTCAGTAGGGCTTTTCAGCCTAGCAAAAAGGTGCCTGAGGGGGGACATGATTGAGACGTATAAAATTATGCATGGGATGGAGATTGTGGATAGAGGGAAATTCTTCTCCCTCTCACACAACACCAGGACCAGGGGACATGCACTAAAATTGAGTGGAGGGAGAGTTAGAACAGACAAAAGAAAATATTTCTTTACCCAGTGTGTAATTCATCTGTGGAACTCCTTGCCACAGGATGTGGTGATGGCACCTGGCCTAGATGTCTTTAAAAGGGGTTTGGACAGATTCATGGAGGAAAAGACCATCACAGGTTACAAGCCATAAGCAACCTCCTGGCTTTAAAAGTAGGTTTTCTCTGTGCCAGGTGCAGGGGAGTGGCAACAGGAAACAGGTTATCTTGTTGGCTGTGTGCTCCCTGAGGCATCTGGTGGGGCCACTGTGTGACACAGGAAGCTGGACTAGATGGGCTTTTGGCCTGATCCAGCAGGGCTCTTCTTATGTTCTTTTGCACCTGAGTCCTTAAACTTTGGCATGAGCTGCCTGGCAATACAGTGGACCCTTTTTATTAGCAGATGTCCAATTTAAAAACATGCTAAAAAAGTAAAGAAAAAAGCCACCAAAAGGTTTTACCTTTTAAAAGCCAAACCGCTGCGTTTTCAAGACCTATCCTCCAGGAACTTGTCGAATCCCCTTTTACTTCCATTTAGGTCACTGACAGCACGTTCCATAATTACTGATGTGTGTTGTGCAGTTTTTATTTGTTTCTGTTGTTTTTATTGTAAGATTTCATTTATTTATAGAATATTGTTCAAATTTCTATAAGGCACCTCAAACACTGGAAAGAAGTTGTGGTTAGAAACCCATCAATAGAACTACCTGTTATGTATTTTAAAAGCATTTTAAGACAGACATGTATGACATGGGGAGAAACCTTAAGCAGATGTTGTCTGCGTATGTATCCAGGATCAGACAGTCTGGAGCCTGTGCACCCCTCCTTCCCTTTCCTGTTGTGGAGTTTGGTGCACACTCTTTCTCTTCTGTGCTGGGCCTGTTTTGAATGAAGAAAGGATGTGTGCTGAGCTCCAGGGAAGGGGTGGGGGTGCCTCTTCCTCCTTATGGATTGGTGTTTTTTTTTGCATGCTTACCTCTCTTTATTCATTGGTGGGCTGGCAGGCACTGCATAATTGGGGGAGGATAAAGGTGGTGGGAAAGCATGGACTGCCCCTTTTAGGTAACTATATTCATACTCTGATTCTTTACAGAAAAGGCTAGTATAATATCATAACATTAAATTACTTTTTACTTTGAAACATATAACTCTGCAAAATTTTTGAATAGGACTTATTCTCATTATTTGCTAAAAATTTTAATGTAAGGAAGAAGTACGGAAGAGAATACAAGAGGAGGAGAAAAAGAGAGAGAATGAGTTGGTATTCAGAGCTTGGCTGCAGAAGAAAAAAGGACAAATGCAAGAAGAGAAACGGATTCAGCGTGCAAAAGAGCTTGAAGACTTCAATACCAGAGTAAGTTGAAGTTTCCATACTGTCATCCTGCTGTGTTAGTAGCTTGTTTAATTTCAAAAAGTGGAGATTTTCCTAATTTTGAAAACGAAGTAGATTTGTGTGTATGTACATTTTAGCAGGAGAGCAGAGATCCAGATGAAGCTTTCAGGTCATGGCTTAGAAGGAAACAAGAGGAACAGGTGAAAGAAAAACTAGTGCAAGACCTGAAAGAGCGGGAAGAGTGCACATTCTTCCTTCCAAGAACAGTGGAAAATGATAAAGCTTATAAACAGTAAGTGATCTTAAATAGAGAAATTCCACCTCAACCTTTAGCCTATTGGGAATATTGTCATGGGTAACAAGATGGAAGCTTTTTTCTCCATCCAGAATGTTCCACATCTTTGTCATCCTTTGTAGTCCACATGTGAGGATGTATGATGTTGCAGCAGGGAGCAATGTACAGGTCTCTCAAATCCACATTTTAGAGGTTCAGACACTCTGGATCCAGTGAGGGGGCAACTATTTAGAACAGGGGCATTCCAAAATGAAGCACCCCTGCTCAAATTATCAGGGCAACCCTAGTTCAAGGCTGGCATGCTCCTTTGAGTTTGCTCCTACTTGAATTGGGGCTCACATCTCATCTCCACCATTTTGTACCTGGAGATTGTGGGACTTGTAAGTGGCCACAGTCTTGGGCTACAAATGACAATTGTGCTCTCCATAGCCTCCCTCCGGTAAGGATTTTACTCAACTGTTCAAATTGAATAGCCCTTGGCTTATCAAGCTGGTGGTTATGTATCCTTACTTTAGCAATACTTGGCCTGTGCATTCTTCTTCATAGGTTGAAATTGCTAGAAATTTATCTCTTCCCTCCCCCCACCCCAACAGCTGATAGAGGCCAAGTTGCGCGAGTAAAACATTTACAGTGCAATCCTAACCAACTTTCCAGTGCTGGTGCAGCCGCAATGCAGTCCTGAGGTAAGGGAATAAATGTTCCTTCACCTGGAAGAGGCCTCCAAGACTGCCCCTGCACTGCAAAATTCAGTGTGCGCCCTGTTGACATGGCTACACTGGCACTGGAATGTTGGTTAGGATTGCGTTGTTAGTATAATACAATCATGTCTTCTCTCTGCATTCCTTAGTGTAAATAACTCCAATTAAAGAGCCTTTGTTCAAGGGGTTCATTCTTTGACAAGTTTCTCTTCTGCTTGGTGTATAGGGTAACATGATAGTCCACAATCCACTTCAGTAAGAACAGGTTCATTCTTATACCAGAAACTTTAAAGATATATATTGTCCTCAGATACTACTAATCACAAGTCACTCCTGCCCAACCTAGTAAACATTGCTATATGTCTCTGTACATCAGTTCTAGAATGGAGCATGTTAATACCAATAAGATGGTTTAATTTACTACATACATGTATGCTGGAAGTGGGTCACTGAAGAACTGAACAAGGGGCCAAAATGTGGTTAATTTATTTGCAGATGGCTAAGAAGGAAGAGACGAGAGAGGCGAGCAGAGCAATTGGCTGCTAAAGAACGAACGAAGCAGTTGAGGCAGGAAGCCAGAAGAGCGAAACAAATAGAGAATATCCTCTGTTCTATTTCTGAACCCAAATCTCTTCGATTCACAGACCACTACAGCTGAGGTTTAAGGTCACCAGATGCCTGGAATATGTCCCACACACTACCTTGTGTTGTAGCTGCCTCTTGGAAAGTTTCTCTAGTGGTATGTTCTACAATCCTTCAATAATGGCTTAAATTTTCTTCAGTGATTTCACTAACATTTTCCTCCCTAAACTTGAAATAACTCTCTTTGTATATGGGTTGGGGAGTTCTTAGACCTACAAAGCATAAAATAAAAGACTCTGTGGCAATTGCTGTGTAAATCATTTATCTTAAGATACAGTCATATTCAAGCCAAGCATTTTGTGGAAAAGGTTCAGGTATTAAATATAGTTGAACTGGAAAAGGTGCAGAAAAGAGCAACCAGAATGATTTGTGGGCTGGCACCTCCCTTATGAGGAAAGGCTACAGCATTTGGGGCTCTTCAGTCTAGAAAAAAGGCACCTGAGGGGGGACATGATTGAGATGTATAAAATTATGCATGGGATGGAGAGAGTGGATAGAGGGAAATTCTTCTCCCTCTCGCACAACACCAGAACCAGGGGACATGCACTAAAATTGAGTGGAGGGAGAGTTAAGACAAAAGAATATTTCTTTACCCAGCGTGTAATTTATCTGTGGAACTCCTTGCCACAGGATGTGGTGATGGCACCTGGCCTAGATGCCTTTAAAAGGGGTTTGGACAGATTCATGGAGGAAAAGACCATCACAGGTTACAAGCCATAAGCAACCTCCTGGCTTTAAAAGTAGGTTCTCTGTGCCAGGTGCAGGGGAGTGGCAACAGGAAACAGGTTATCTTGTTGGCTGTGTGCTCCCTGAGGCATCTGGTGGGGCCACTGTGCGATACAGGAAGCTGGACTAGATGGGCCTTTGGCCTGATCCAGCAGGGCTCTTCTTATGTTCTTATTGGAGGCAGCCTTTTATTAAGACATGTAAACAAGAAATGCTTATTTCTCAAGGAGTACAGAATAAAAAGGTACTTGTTTTTCTACTCAGATTTACTAAGACAGCAAAGTGAGAGACATTGGTAATTAACTCCACATGTTTCTAGAATGTCCTCACTTGGACAAGAGGATTTTTTAACATGAGTTAGTTGACTATCACAGTGTTTTTGAAATATGGAAGACTTAGGCCAGTGATCTTCAACCTTTACCCAAAGGTAAAGGTCGCTGTAAGTCTTTGAGATTTGGCAGTGATGGCACTAAAAAAGGGGGCATTTGGACCTATCTGGTGGTGGTGGCTGGAAACGCCACACAACCCGAGTTCTTGCTGCTGCCGGATAAGTCCAACCCTCCCTTTTATACTTAGTCTGTGACAGCATGAACCCAGCAGTGCCGTCGCCGCCGAGTCACCACTCCCCTTAAGGAGAAAGATGTCTCCCTCTGGACCTTGAGGTCACGACCCCCAAGGTTGAAGATCACTTAGTGTAATTTAGGCCACAAGATTTAGGCCACAATGGGACTTACGTCTGAGTAGACATGCAAAGGATTCGGCTGTTAATGACATACAAGCATTTCTAAGTTTTTAGTTACTTAGCAAGGGAAGGATGTTCAAGCTTACCAAGTCTGGAAGAGATACAACTACTGAGGTATGCAGCTAACATTTATTGTAAAATTGTCAATGAATAAAGTAGAGTAGGTCTACATCACAGCACATTTCAATCCACACACAATATGAAACAAAGCTAGGTAGTTGTGCATACAGTGTAGGTCAGTCTGCTAAGGATATTTCAATACCAAAAAACTTTAGAAATATCACTGATTGTCCTAGAAATGGAGACTGTTTAAAGGAAAAAGCTTCTTCCTGTGCATCTGGCAACGGACTCAACTTTTATTTTGTAACTTATTTTGGAGAGGAAATCACATGCCAAGGTCCTTGGAGGAACAGGTGGAAGAGTAGGCTTTCCACATTTAATAGCACCAGTGAAAAGTTTCCATATACAGGTCCACCAGATAAATTTATTGAAGAGCTGCTAAAGTCTGTGCTGTAGAGGTGCAAAATCAGTTGAGAATTACCACTAAACAGTTTGTCAGTCTTCGCTTATGTTGCTACTCTTTGGCTTCAATGCTGTGTACACACAGCTGTAAACATCTAATGCCCTCTACAGTTCATTTAGCCTCGGTCACAATTTCCAAATTCATTCAAGATCTTTGAAAACAGTTTCTATCAAAGTATTCTGACCTCTCGTCTTAAACACTTACACCTGCCCGTTTAAGAACTTTTAGAACACTGGGAAAAGATTCAAAGAACACTTCTAGTCCTGCACTCATGCTAAACTGAAATATTTTAGCTGTCAGAAATAAGCATCTGACCCTCTTCAGGGAAGTACAATTCAAAAGGGGTTATGCTCATGGATTTTCTTATTCTGCCTTCCCTTTACCAGAAAAAGAAAAAACCCACAATAGTTTGTGAGAATTCTACCTTTAGAGGCCTTATGCACACCATAGAGTGTATTATAGTAACATTTTCTTGATTGCCTAGGAAAGCAAATTATGCTGCTTCTTACTATTGTTGTGATCCCAGCCTGATAAAAACCACCTGAATGAGGAGTATTATTCTAGTATAGCCCATTTGAAAAAGCATGAAAATATCAGTCACAGAGAAAATAAGCATACTGAGATACAACTGCTTTAAGAAGCAAGTCATTTTTAAAGAGCTATCAGTTCTCCCTGGCAGTGATTGCAGCAGTTGAAAGTGATGTTTTCATATCTGGTATATGGGTGAAACCGTCCAATATTCTTCTTTGGGGAAAGGTAAGAGGATGAGGAAGGTTCAGAAAAAGGAAGTTCTGGTGATGGTTCTGTACACTTGCCAGGATCGAGCATCCTTAGTACCTGAAAGAGGATAACCATGATGGTGAAAAGTCTTAAGGCATTTCATATCCAGAGCTTGCTCGGCGTCTATCCTGAAGGATGGATAAGAGGTCTGCTCATAGCAACAGCATTTGATATGGGAGAGAACAGAAACAGTGATCTTATCCGCAGCACATACTGGGTTGGAGGGGGAGATACTGTAATCCCACTCCTATCAGCAAAGCTGCCCCAGCCAACTCACCCAAGGCTGCAGATTCTTTTGCAAAGGGACAAGAGAAAGCTTATGCTCTGCCAAGCTACATAGTAGCCTACTGAGCTATGGATACGGGCAGGAGAAAATGGTGATAAAATAAAAACACAACACTGCTATCTGCAAAAAAATACAATAAAACAGTGTAATTTTATGTCATTTTTCATCTGCTGACACTGTACAACCTATACCAAATACCTAATTCACTTTTAAAGCAGTTACAATTGATAAAAATGGGACAAAAAAATCGAGTAACAGCCTTCTCTTATCCCATAAAAGGTACCCTTGTAAAACCATTAATGGTGGTTTTATTGTTCAAAAGAAAGGGAAAGTAGATCAAGGGTTTTTACCATTTCAGCCATTTTCTCAGCAGGAGTGTTGCAGAGTTCTGTAGGTGAAGAACCCTTTTTGGGGCGGTTGGTGCTATCAGTGTTTCCAAGAAGGTGCGAGGTCACTGCTCTAGCCAGTTTAAGATTCACAGCTGCTAGCTCTGCTGTACTGTGAGGCTGTGCACTAGGATAGTAAGTCTGCTGCCTCCCCCACTGCAAAGAAACCATCAGCTGCTCCAGCAACCTGTACAGGAAATTATATCAAACACAATTGATGTTGAACATTCTGGTAAGAAGATTTACTACATCAGAGGTGGTAAAACAGAAGATGGTCAGCATTCATAGGCTATAATCTTGTTGATGCAAGGAGACAGCATTTTGTGTGTGCGCTTCTGGATTGGAAACTTGGTGAGAGAATAAGAGTTCTAGTGTGACCTACAGAGCCTCTACTATTATTGAGTGAAAAGGAGAGATCATGGAGGAGGCCAGAAGAGCCAAGCCTACCGTGGAATTTTCAAAAGGGGATCAACTTAGTGGATGATGTCACCTGTTGCATGTAATGTCACAAGCACGCATCATGCAAGTAGAGTAAGAACACGCAACAAATATGGGTAGGCCTGCTCTCCTTTTCAACGACATAGAATGACAGCACAATCATTTCCAGCGCCGGTGTTGCTGTGCCAACACTGCATTTTGCAGTGCAGTGGCTGTCATGGAGGCCTCTTCAAGGTGATGGAACATTTGTTCCTTTACCTCGGAGCTACACTGCGACTGCATTGGCACTGGAAAGTTGATTAGGACTGTGCTGTTAACACTGATAATCCAACAGAACATACAAGGATACAAGCTATGAAAAATTAGTTTGCCAAAAGATCAGATAACACATTTATGGTGGTTTTATATGAATTTGGGGGCATCAATTCCAAAACTAGTATTGGTTTTATCCTATCACATCTAGTTTTGGGGGTACAGCATCACCACCTCATATAATAAAAGTCAAGCAGCTTCCTCATGAGGAAGCTGCTTGACTCGCATTATGAGGTGGTGATGTCGTACCCTCAAAACTAGACATGATAGGGCAAAAAACCTTATGCCATTTTTTGGAATTAGCACCCCAAATATACCCAAGAATAGGTCTCACTTTTAAGAAAGCAAAATGTGCACAGGCCTGTGTAATTAACCCAATAATATGTCAGAATTTGGCAAAAACTCCTTGTCTCCTTGATTGCCCTTGTTATTAAAGACTAATTCTTTAAATTAAATAAATTAAATAAATAAATTAAATGAGAACCTAAAAACTAATTCCAATGGCAGAAGAGCTAGTTGGGATGCCACCCTCTATTTTCTCAGCAACAGGCTAACAGATTAATTAGTGATCACTACGTGATCAAGACAACATTTCCTGCATCTGATGCATCTCTGGACCATGAAAGCTTATGCCACAGTAAGCCTCATTAGTCTTTAAGGTGCTACAAAACTGTCCTTAGTTAAGAACTAATGATCCACAGGTGCTAATGGAATTGCCACAGTGGGAATGGGGCACAAACTGCCACATTAAGAGGCCTGGAAACAGCACACATGAGCATTCATACTTTTGCGTGGCAATCATTTCTTGGCGGAACTGGTCACGTTCACTTAATAGATCCTGAATTGCACTTTGTGCATCCCTTGACTGACGCTGGAGAATTGCCCTGGAGTTGGTCAGTTCATCACTCATGACTCTGTAAAAGAAGAAATTCCAGATTTCAGTGAGATATGGCAATTCTATCTACTTAAAATTATACTTCATGTGGAACATCAAAAGCTAACTTGCTGTTTACAACCATGTTAACACTTATTGGAGGCACCTTAAACTGATGCTGATCATTGAAAATTAAGGACAGGCTAATTTTACGTCCCAAATAGACAAACTTTGGTCCTAAATACATTACATTGATTACTGCACCCTTATTCCATTTTTCTCCCCTAAGGAGCTCAGTCAGGGCAGCATACAGGGAGTTATCCAATTTTACATTCAACTACCACTCTTTGAGGCAGCTCAAGTTGAGAGATGAAAGCTGTAGGCCAGTTATGCAATTATCATGACTAAGTGGGGGATCTGAACTAGTGTCACCCCAGTTTGACATCCAATCCAACACAACGTATTCACTTTCCTATTGTGGAATGGCTACAATCCAGCAAAGTGCAGATTAGCACATTTTGATCAATTTCTTTTTCAGGGGACCTTGGGCCATATTGCAGCTATAGTGGCAATACTGATCAAGAAATAAACTCTAGTGTGTAACCATTTCCATATCATAGCTGGTATTTATCACTACAAAACAAACTAATACAAGTCTATGAGAGCCTCGCTAATGCCCAACCTGTCAGGAATGAGGAATGTGAATCAGTTGCACAGAACATACTGTCTGTTCAGCTTCATAAGCAAGTGAAAAAGGGAAGTACTGGGAAACAGCCTGATGTCATCAGGGTGTACCCAGGCTGCAAGACACTCTACCATAAGGCCCCTGACTAGGGTGCCCATATCCAAAAAAGGGACAGGGTGCCTATACCTTTAACCATTGGAATTTGGGCAGGTGCAGCTCATCATGGAAGGGTGCAACAAGCTACACCTGCCCAAATGCGTTCTTCTTACAATAATTAAAGGCATAGGCACCCTGTTCCTTTTTGGATATGGGCACCCTATTCCTAACTCAACTGTTGGGAGGCAGTGCTCCAGCAAACACGGGCAGCAGTCCTCAGGGGCAATAGGGGAACCTCTCCCGCCTGGCTGGAAAGAACCTCTCTTGCCTGGCTGGCTTCCACTGTCAGAGGCATATTTAGCTACAGTGCCACACACCACTTATACTGTTGGTAAAAGTCTACACCCCAAAATTCTCTTTTCATTCAAAGAGCAATCTTAACGATCCACTAATTTCAAGTAACAGCCTTCTGTTATTCCATAAAAGGTACCCTTGTAAATTCTAAGAGATTGGAACTTGGTGATAACTTTGTGCTAAACTCAAGATTCCTTCTCAGGGCTCAGATTAACAGTTACTCCTGCTATAGGAGGTCAACAAGGGTCACACTATGAACTGCCTCCCGCCTCCTTGTCCAACACAAAATCCATCAGAGAATTTGCCAGGAAAAATGTAACTGACATTAAGTACATTTCAATTTATGTACATTTCACATAGATGTGAACAATGAAAATGAAATTGTGGCTAAAAGACTAAGCTGCAAATCAGGTCTTCACTTCGGCCTTCAAATCTCACCTCTGCCATGAACTCAACTAGGTGCCCTCAGATAAGCAACTCCTTCTCAGCTTCAGCTCCCCAGCTGAAATGTGGGGAAAAGAATACTTCCCTACCCGATAGAGTTACTGCAAGGATAACATTAATACGTGTGCTCAATATTATTATCAGACTGACAACCTTGAAGGTTGAAAGAACCATGGTAAATTGAGAAGAATAATTTCTAAAGCAGACAGCCCTGACTTTGTGAAGATATATTCATGGTCACTTATTTATAGGCAGCTTTTCCACCAAAAGTGCATAGTCTTTATGTAGGTGCACAATGCTTTGTTAAGGTATTCTTTTAAGAGTCACACCAATGCGCAACACCATAATACCTGCTCGCTAGGAACTTGCTCCGCCAAACATCACACTGTATCGACATCCGCTCTAACTGTTCAGACAACTGAGACACATTCCGCCCCAGGGCCTCATTTTCAAGGATCAGCTGATTTTTTTCACGTGCCATGCGCTCAAAGTGATATTGCAGGTCATCTCCAACTGAAGCAACAAGCAATTTCTTCAACTCCCGATTGACCTAAGCCAAAATAATTACTTAAGCAATCAAATCACAACATCAACAAGAAATATGATCAGCCTGATTCTCAGTGTAGTTAGCTAATTCAAGGTTATCAAACATTAATAGTAAAATATTTCCAGGACACATCAAAAAGAGGATGAAGCAGACAGCTGTGAATTCTGAAGATACCCAGCACATGCTTAATATGCCCATAGTATTGGATATCATCATATGGCAACTGAACAAACAAATATCCACTTAGGCATAGTTTGCCAAAGAATAAAAACCACCACAAATGCTTAGCGCTGCATACAGCATGACAGTTGGTAGTTTCAACATGCTGAAAGCAAGAGCTGTCATGTTCCCATTCTCCATGAAATGCATCCAAAATGGTATATAGTCAATAAGTGAGCATCTCTCCCACAGCCATGCCTCATGTAAGCTGCAATACCTCAGAAAGACAGATGGCTCCACAGCACAATCACACAGAATCATTCAGACGTAAGTAGCACACACATTTGTGCAAGTTCTCATTTATGGGACAAACAGCTGGTGCAAGTTTTTAAATTAGGAAAAAAGCAAAAGGGAGGAATGGGGTCAATCTGTCACCCCCCTCTTCGAGCTTTGCAGTGCAATCCTAAACAACTTTCCAGTGCCAGTGAAGCAGCAATGCAGCCCTGAGGTAAGGGAACAAATGTTCTCTCACCTTGAAGAGGCCTCCATGACTGAACCTGCACGGCAAAATGCAGTGTGTGCCCTGTTGGCACGGCTACAGCGGCACTAGAAAGTTGGTTAGGATTGCGCTGTTAGTCTGATTCCTCCCACCCCAAAAGACTGAAGTGTCCTATTTGCAACATATGTGAACAAAATGTGTGTCAGGAGTACAACACATCAAACTGGCATTATAAATTCAATAAATTGTCTGAGTTTAGTTTTAAATAGTTTAACAGCGCAATCCTACTTAACGTTTGTGCCGGTGTAACCAGCGATGCAGTGAGAACGGGAGGTCCCAGAACGGAAAAGGGATTCAAATCCCCTCCAAAAGAGGAATTCAAAGGGGATCCCTTTTCCATTCTGGGGCCTCCCGTTCTCGCTGTGCCGCTGGTTACACCGGCACAAACGTTAAGTCGGATTGCACTGTAAATTTGGCGGATTTGCTACTCTTAATTGTTTAGCTGTTTATGGCTATATTTTAAAGTTGTGGTTTTAATGTTTTGTTACATGTTTTAAAAATATCTTAATGTTTAAAATATGGGGTAAGGGAACCAAAAAAGACCTATTGAACAACTAGCTGGCAGAACTGGTCCTTAATATCGATTAGCAATATGAGGAATTATTAATAATCCTTACCAACCGGCAGAACAAAAGTAATCCAATACCTTTTTCTAGACCTACACACTGTGTTGCATTCTGTATGCATAATTCAAAACCACCATGCTGTGAATTACTGCAAGAGAAACTAGTCTAGTAAAAACCACCATCCTATCTGCTTTATAAATAAATCTATTAGATTAACATGGCTGCAACCAACCCAATAAGATATTACACAGGGCCAATTTAGATGCAACTGACTGCATTCACCACTTGCCGGCTTGGTCAGCATGATATCCGGATCAGTGGTTCTCATGTTTCATGGCACAGTGACTCGAGGATGGAAGAAACTGTTCCCTGTAAATACTGTAAGTTACTGAATAGGGTTTTTCTTCAATCTTTCCATGAAGTCACACAGTTGTCGTCAAGACAATACAGTTCTTGAAAGGAACATTAAATCTTAGTTAGAAAAGGCTGCTTTTAGTTGTTTCCACAAAATCTTGCAGATCCAGAAAGAAACAAAAAAGAACTTCCCCATGGACAATGGTCGGTTATTTATACTGCAGTTGTTTTCTACACACCGGACACAGAGAGATCTGTAAGAAAACAGAGCAATGGATCAAACCCACTTCTTAGTCCCCTACCTCTGTTTGCACATGGAGCTGGTTGGAAAGACCTTCTTTATCCTGTAGCAGCCGCCTCTCTGAATTCTTAAGTTTTCCTATTTCACTTTTTAGCTCCACGAGTTCTTTCTTTGTATCTGAAATGCCGTCTGATAGAGTGAGTGTGTCTCTTTGGTGCCCTAGAGATTTGGATGGCTTTCCACTTTTGGCAGGAAGCACGTGGCTTATAGCAGCTTTGGGAATCAGTATTCGTACAGCTTCAATTTCCACTGCCTTATCACTGTGTATCTTCCCTAGCTGAAGGACTCCAGGACTCAGTGAAGGAAGAGCTTTCTTGTGTGGGCTGCGATGGGCATGACTGGTTGAGGTACGGACCACTTCCACCGATTTAGGCGGGTACTCCGTTTCCATGCCATCTCCTGGTCCACGGATGGGTGAGGTGACATAGTCAGTTGAAGCTTAGAGACAAATAGAAAAAGATGAACACAAAAGATATGCGAGTGAGAAAAGCATCATTGTGTCTCCCTAAAAGAAAGGCTACAAAATTTTGGAAGGGTCCTAGTTTCTCATGGGGTTGTATTCTCCAAGTGTCTGCAACCAATTTGGAGAAATCCCCACTGCAGCCTTGCGCCTCATCCCTGAGGGTCCTCTGACTCACAGAAGTGGCTTTTTGTGTAACTGAGGCTGCAATCCTATACACACTTACCTGGGAGTAAGTTCCATTGAAGTCAATGGTACTTACTTCTAAGTAGACATGCATAGGATTGCACTGTCAGAGAGCTGTTGGTGGGTGCAAGGAGAGTCATGCCAGCCACATAACCACGGAGGCGTCTTCGGACAACGCTGGCTCCTCGGCTTTGAAATGGGGATGAGCACCACACCCTAGAGTCGGACACGACTGGACTTAATTGTCAGGGGTCACCTTTACCTTTCTGGTTTGCTAAGCAATATTAAATTCATTCATACATGTGTGCTCAACACTACCAGAAAATAATATGTACTCAATTTAGGTTCCGTTTACACTTACAGAATAACTAAATCCCGCCTCTCTCACTCAACTTCCTCTTTGTCTAGGACACCTTCAAGACATTTTTACCAGCTTGCAATGCATCCTTCCCTTCATCTGCAGGAAATTTCTTTCAATGTAACACTCCATTTCCTCCCCCCCCCCCCGAAGGACGAACACTTACTGCTTTCCGTAGTCTGTAGCATGGCCTTCATTTTGCTGATGGAGCTGCGCACAAGACAGAAACGCTATACCTAAAAAAGAAAAATGCATCACATTTTACATTTGTTGCTCATTTTCTGGTATAGTATGCAGACACAAGAGTGCATAATGTATGGTATCTTATGTATTTTGCTAATCTAGGAAGGGACATTCCCCAATGCAAGCAACCTCCCTTAAGCATAGTTATGCTGTTAAACCAGGAGCCATTGGAACACATCTACTGATGTGGGTATGCATCCCCAACCAAGGTCAACAGCATATTTCAAATGTTTATACCACTTTTCCAAAAATATATCCAGAGAAGTTTACAAAACAATTTCACTAACAATGGACTGGATTCACAAAATGCAAGTGGAAGGAAACCTGCTGAAGGGGAATGCGTCTTCCCCTTCCCACTGCAGCAGCCCCCCCCCCCACGCCACTGCTGAGTCAGAGACCTTTGGGAACAGGATGGCATATGGTACAGGGGAGCTCTCAAAAAATTCAAAGTTTTCTGCCTGATTTTGGCGGATACCCCCTGTGCCCTCCCCATGAGAGCTTGACAGACCACTCTGGGTCTTTCTACCTAGGTCTTGGACCAATACTTTGCTTAAGGTAGGCAAAGTTCCTACTCGCCTGAAACAGGCTTGCAAGACCCCTCCTGAAAAAAGATCACCTTTTGATCCAGACTATATCTATATTTTCTTTGAAAATTATATAAATAATCACTACTCAGTGTCAAATTTGTCTCATTTGAATAAGGTGTTCAAGAATATGGTGCCATCTCAACTCCAGGTATTTTTGAATGAAAACGGATTATCTAAAGCCATTCAAGTCTGGCTTTTGGCTGAGTTTAGGAGTGGAAACTGCTTTGCTCGCTCTGGTGGATCAATCTGCACAAGGAGATGGATGGGGGAGTGTGTCCTTGGACTATGGGGCGTTGTGCTCTAGTACAGCAGTTCCCAAACTTTTTGAATCGTGGGGCACCTTTCGGGAGAGACATTTGTCATGGAGCACTATTGTCACTCTTATGCCAAAGGCACCTATGCTATCTACACTGCTTCACAGCACGCTGCAGGAGCTAAATAATTTCTACCCAATACATACACAGTTCATGGCTGCACAAATTCACAATTTTGAGATCTTGTCACATTTTTTTTTTCCAAACTCTTTGCTTTGCGGAGCATCAAGTGCTCAGCGGAGCACAGTTTGGGAACTGCTGCTCTAGTAGTTTCAGTCATTCCTGGAGGATTGGTTCCAAAAGAGAGTGCTGCACGCCTACCCTTCCACCCCATGGCCTTTTGCTTGTGGGATGCCATAAGGCTTCATATTTTCTATGCTTCTTAATGTCTACATAAAAAAACCAGTTGGTGAGTTCACCCAGAGGTTTGGGCTAAACTGCCATCAGTATGTGGATGACAAAAAGCTCGATCTCTTGTTTCCAACAACTAATCCTAGGGAAGTAGTTGATTAGATGATCGTCTACATTCGGGACTCGGTGGGGGTAAACAAACATAAACGTAATCCAGACTAAACACAAGTGTTGTTGGTTAGGGGTTCTGGTGAAATAGGAGATCCTGTACAAGATGAGGTTACCCTAGTCCCAAAGGAGCAAGTATACAGCTTGGAGGCGCTCCATGGTCTTTTGCTCGCTAGGCAGGTAGTGAGAAGTGCCTTTTACCAGCTTGACTGGTTTGCCAGATGTGGCATTTCCTGGAAAACGTGGATCTGGTTACAGCTATCCAAATCTAAATAATCCCTTCATTGTTCTCCACACATGACTGCCTTTGAAAACAGCCTGGAAACTTCAAGTAGTCCTACATGCAGCTGCCAATATTTGTCTGGGACTCAAAGATCAGAATATGTGGCGCTGATCTTGGACCGTCTATCAGCTGCCTTCTATGTGCTGGTTTTAATCTTCAAAATCCTAAACCGCTTGGGGCTCAGAAACTTCAGGAACTAGCTGCTCCATGTGAACCTGCCTGACCATCAGGATTGGTGAGAACTTGCTCTCTGCCCCACCCTTGTGAGACACCAGATTGACAAGTACACAAGGCAGAACCTTCTCAGTAGTGGTGCCAAGATTATGGAATGCCTCCATGGATATCTGCCTGGCCCATCTCTGGGCATTTTTAGACTTTTTAAAAAAAAGATTTTTGTAAGCCACTCCACAAGTTTTTACAGAAAGCAGAACAGAACAAACAAAAACAAAGTGGTTGCTTGCACTCATCACAGAATCAGCTCCACACTGACCCGTGAGATGCAAAACCCAAAGAACACAAACTTATTCTGAAATAGGAAGTTAAACAGCACAAATCCAGGAATGTCTACTCAGACGTAAACTCCAAGTTTAATGGAGCTTAGCCCCAGGTAAGTGTGCACAGGATTGCAGTCTAACTCCCTTAGTAATGATATTTAAACAGTAACACCAACTGAATTCAGTGGAGCTCAAATGTAATTTGAACTGATGTGTTAAGGATTAAGTTATGCACTAGGTTGCTTCCAATTTTTCCTACATCTTTACCACCCCACCTCATAACAATTCATACTCCCATCTCTTACTCATCAGGAAACTAGTTACCTTGATGTTCTCTGGAGAATTACACTTAAGACATGTCAACTACTGGCCAACCCAAACCACCATAAATTAACCTACGAATAGCCAGAAACCAAGCTAAAAACCAAACAAGCAATCTGCAGAGGGGCAAGGGGGATATCCTTCCGCCGTATTTACATATACATCTATCCACGTACACACACTTTACAAAGAATGATGGCCGCCCTGCCCCCAAAGGGCCTACAATCTGAACACTCGCACAAGGGAGACAACAGATGAAGAGGTAAACGTAGGAATATGCAGAACCATGGTCCGCTATATAAGCGCCGAGAGCTACAGTGAACGCTTCGGCCTCCTCGCGCAAGCTACAAGCCAACGCACGCTTGCCTGGCTGAATTCAGCGCCCCTGAATTCAGTAGGACTTCTTTCCGAATAAAGTAGGACTTCCGAATAAACGTCCATAGGCTCGAACTGCGTAGCATACAATGGCATAGTCCCCCCCTTCCTTACCCCCAAGCTAGACAAACAGACAATCCGATCCCAGCTACGTAGATTCCACAGTACTACTCGTTTAGGTGGGACTTGCTTCTCTCAGTAAGTACGTTCCCTTTAGGGCCGCAGCTCAGCTGGCGACTTCGCTACAGGGCATCTCGATGACACGTAGCCAGCAACGACCCACAGCCCCTCCACTCACCAGCGGCTCGTGTCGCTCCCTCCGGGCAGGCGGCAGCTGCTCCTCGCTCCCCCCCACCTCTTCTTCCGCTTTCTCTGAACAACATCCGGTCTACCACACTTCTCTCTCTCACCAATAA
Source organism: Plestiodon gilberti rubricaudatus (assembly GCA_026170595.1). Lineage (NCBI taxonomy): Eukaryota > Metazoa > Chordata > Lepidosauria > Squamata > Scincidae > Plestiodon > Plestiodon gilberti. The sequence continues at coordinate 199,164,583 of JANXHW010000003.1, read as the reverse complement.
TGACGTTGGCCTTTACTACTCGCTCTCCCACAGGAGCAAAGCCCGGAAATCCTGGTCTTACATGGAAGCGGTTCCCCCATAGAGGTAACACAAAGCTAGAGTACCTAGCGCACAACCTCAGTGGACGGTGAAGAGTGAAAACCGCCGCTGGCCATGATTGTCTGTAGGCGCCACAGACGTAATTTTAAGAATTAGATTTCTTTCCCAAATGAATTAAGACCTGCTTTAGAAAGAGCGTGAACCCCTATCTTTGCTAATATGTTCCGTTTTCTGGGGAAAGAGACGTTGCTGTCCCGTCACAGCGACGCTAAAATCCTATCCCTCCATGGATCACGAAGGGCAACTGTCACTTCCGCCTTGGGAAACAAAAACATGGCCACCAAAGTACAACCCGGAACTTTAAAGACACACGTTTTCTACGCTCTGAGGCGTTTCCGCCCTCCCTGTCCGCGAAAAGCATAGAGGGATTTTTCGCCATAGAGCTGCCAAGACCTAGAGCGAAGCCACGCTGCGCCCCTACAGGAATAGGGCTGGTGGAAGTTTTTCGCCTCTGTCACTCTAGGCTTTATATATATCTTTCTCGGTGCAGAAACGGGAAGGAGGCGTGGCTTCGGTTGCTAAGGTGCCGCTTGGCGGCCGGCGTGGTTAATTAAGTTGGTCGGTTGTGTTGTTTCGGAGAGTGGCTGACGTGGTGTTCGCCGTTCGAAAAAGGCGGCTGCGGCTTGCATTGGCATCATGGTAAGTGCAGGTGTGTCCCTAATATTAGAGCGCAAAGAGTCGCTCCTTGTCCGTCACTAGTGATTCTCCCAACAACCCCTCTAGCAGGGTTGGAGGGGAGCAGAACTAAGACCTATGGGTGCCTGAAGCAGTGTGCCACATTCTACATTCTTTCTCTTCCCCCCCCCCCCCCGCTGCTGGTGGTGTATCAGCTGATGCTTTTCCTACTCCCTGGATTGGCAAGAATGCTCTTGGGGTTGGCAAGAATGCCCACCACTCCCCTCCCCTCCATGCTTCTTTTTCCCTTCCCCATTTCCCTTTCTAAGGAGGAGGAGGAAGACAAGAGGAAGAGCAGGCAAGCAAGCTGAGGCAAGTGGATGAATGTGGAGGCAGATACCCTTCACTATTTGTTGCCTGAGGCAACTATCTCAGTTGACCTCATTTATGGGCCAGCTCTGGGGAAGAAACTCTGTCTTTCTCCAGCAGTTGCCTAAGATGCTTTGCATCATTTTTGTCATGAAATTAGTAGGACAGAACAGACCAGATTTCACTCTCACCATGCTTGTTACAGTACCAGAAACCCTTTCGCTTTCTAGGATATTCCCTTCCTAGGCACCCTGAGTGAAAAAAGGGCCTTTTATTAGGAAATGCCGAGCCAAATGTGCTTGCATCTAGCAGAGTGCAGCGGCACGCTTGCTTTAAGGTCGTTCTCTGTAAAAAGAAAAACACAGACAAGGCAGATGTCCACCACTAAGAAGACTGTGTATTCAAAATATGTACAGATAAGCAGCTTCAGCAAAGTAATACCTTGTATATACAAAACTCCAGTTCTCTCAAAACTCCACACAACAACCCACGCAGGTAGGCTCTGCCAGCCTCCTTATATAGTACCTTTACACCAATCACGGTGGAGATTGATGCATCTCATTATCTATTGCATCAGCTCTTTCTTACAGGTGCATTGTCACAGTGATTCAGCATTTTCCATTTCTATTTCACTTTCACTTTTCATTGCATCACTTTACATTACCGTACATAGAGAGAGATACCTACACAGAGTTCTTGGTTGCTATGCCTGCCCAAACATCAGGACCCTGCACTATTCAGAGTGGACATTTATTTTGATTATTTAGTGAGCTAACCCTGACACCTTTGTCTCCCTGCTTTATTTGGACTCAAGCAGAAAAGTCAAGTTCCCTCTCTGACCCTCCTCTCTCCCCCTGCCACCCATCATTTCTTTGTTGGGTGGGGATTGCTGGCATAATTTATTTTGCCAGCATGGTGGTTGATTGTTTCTGTTTTGTGAGAAGTCGTGACAGGCGGTGGCTTCCTGATAGCTGAGAATCTCTTGTCAGCATTTGAAATGGAATATCCATTCAAGCTTGGAGAAGACAACAGCCCAGCAGCTGAAGGAAAGAGGGAGAGGCAAACCAAAAATACAGCTATTTGCTGCCTCAATAGAAAGAACCATCCAGCACGGAGAGTTTTCTAGCCTGATATTGATGTAACTGGTGGTGGGGCCACACAAATTGCTTTCTGGGGGGATCTGCTGCCAATGTCAAGTGTGCCTGCTTGCCTCCACTATGGTCTGCTTTGTATGTGTAAATAAAGTAACTCTTAGAAAGAGAAGGTAAAACACCAGTGCTGTCTCATCCAAAAGAAACTAGGCCCTTTTGTGCTGCCCCTGGTACTCCCTGTTGCTTGGAAGTGGGAAGTGCATAACAGTACTGTGTCTTTATTACTATATAGCATTTTACATACATGATCATGCCACTTTGTGTATTGATTAGTATTTTCATTGTATTAGGATAATTTCTGTTACGCGTTTAAGTCCTGCACCTCCCAAGTGGTAAGTTCCAGGAGCTGCCGCTCAACCCTCAAACATGGCCCAGGAAGATTTTTCGATCGTGCCGGAAATCGGGAGACCGCTCGCTTCCGCTGTGGTAACCAGACACCCCAGCACGCCTCGACTAAGCTCCTCAGGCGTTCGGGACGAGTCGAGATTCGTGCGGTCTGCAGCGGCCTTTATTTTGAAAGAGAAATCATTGGAGGCTTATGATGTCTTTGTAATATTCGCATCTTCTTTTTAAACAAATACAGTATACAGTTTTATTAGTGGTATCGTTCAGCTATTTTTACTTGCTTTTCCAAACCCAATGGGCAACTCAAAGCAACTTAAAACATAAGCAATAAAAATATACAAAAGTAAAAAGGAATGAAAGGTAAATAAGAAAGATAAATAAATTGGGAGTCTGGGGCCCCAATCCTATCCAACTTTCTAGCACCGATGCAGCCGCAATGCAGCCCTGGGGTAAGGGAACAAACGTGATTGCCTCCTCACTGCAGGATGCAGCAGACACCCTGTTGGCATGGCTGCATCAGCACTGGAAATTTGGCTAGGAAATTTGGCTAGGGCCCTGGGAAAGCTCTTTCTGGGCTATTTCATTCAGTGTTTTGTAGGTATTCAGCACGATTCTTGGTGCTAAACAAATCTTTAATAGTAATATTATGCATCAGTCCTTTAAATTTATGGGCATTATCTGGTCAAACAGTTATGACAATAAAAATGAAACGGGAAGTGTTAGCTATATTGGTTACTTTTACGTCTGTCTTTTACTTTTTATGTCTATTTACCGTATTGCCCCGAGTATAGGACACTCCTGATTATAAGCTGCACCCTTAAATTTTGGTGCTATTTTTTAAAAAATACATTTTAAACTTTTTTTTAACTTAAAGAAAATATACACATTAGTACAGTTAAAGGCACCCTAGTATAAGTAGCATCTGAGCACCCTAGTATAAGTAGCCTTTCCAGATCCAAAGGGGGACAGAGTGCCTAGCTTTAACCTTTTGGAATTTGGGCAGGTGCAGCTTGTTGCACCCTTCCATGATGATGAGCTGCACCTGCCCAAATTTCAATGGTTAACAGCACAATCCTATGCATGTCTACTCAGAAGTAAGTCCCATTGCATTCAATGGGGCTTACTCCCAGGAAAGTGTGCATAGGATTGCAGCCTAAAGGTTGGCACTATGTCCCCCTTTGGATATGGTAAGCCTATGCAGAAGCTCTTGCTCTCAACTTTCAAACTGCAGGATCAATAAATATCTTAGTTTCCACAGAGTCCTGGGGCTGGAACTTAAGGGTTAATTCTTTCAAATGCTTCCTGAGGCTAGAGCCTGTTAGAGAGATCCTGACCATTTAGCAAGTGATTAAGAGCTGAAAACACAGCCCTTTGCAATTTAAAAAAAGAAAAAGCTTTTTACCTTTGAAAGAGACTTGGAGAGGCTTGAAAAACTGCAGAAAACTCTAGGCAATGCTAGACTTTGATTGTAGGCCGCATCCCTACTTTAAAGACTTGCCTTAGGGCAAAAAAGTGAGTCTTATACTCAGGTCAATACGGTATTTAAAATGTTTATATCCCACCTTTCTTGCCTGTAGGCAAATCAAAGTGGTTTACAATAAATTAAAAACGTATTAAGTTTTCCTCCTTGGGCTATTAAGTATAAGGAAGTGGGTAGAGTACTAGACTAAGATCAGGGAGACCCAGGTTCAAATCGTAACAACCATGAAGCTCAGTGGGTGACCTTGAGAGGCAGCCCGATCCAGTGCAACTTTAAAGAGGCAGAGAGCGCGTGTTGCAAACATGCCGTAAAGTGTGTTTGCGACTATTTTAACTCTGCACCAGCAGGTACAGGGGAGGGCGGACTGGGTGGCGAGGGAGGGTGGCCATTGGACAAACAGGGCGGGAAGAGGACAGGGATATTGGTGGCGTGCTTCACCGATATCCCCAGCCCTTTCTCACCCTTTCCCCAGCCCTTTCTTCAGCCTTATTCCCCTGGCTCAGATGCACGCCAGCTACAGAGCTGGCGTACATCTGAGGAGACCCATTGACCCTGGGCTTGCCTGTACTTGTGGAAGGGGACATACGTCCCCTTTTTCCTGAGGTGCACTTCAGCAGCCCCAGGGCAGCTTGGAACGAGCTCGGGATTCCGCGGCCGGCCCTTTAGACCGGTCGTGGACCGTTACACAGGATTGCACCATCAGTCACTATCTTTCACCTGGACATGCCTTGCAGAGTTGTTGTGAGGCAGGCAGAGCAATGCACTTCACTCTGAGATCCTCAGAAAAGAGGTGAGATAAAAATGTAATTAATAAATTCAGAAAATTCCCTCCAGATTGTGAAGTTGAACATAGTGTGGTGTGGTTTATGCAAAGAAAAGCAAAAGTGAATGTGGCAAATGTTTGTGGTTACATGAGAAAAAGAAAACTGGCGAATCTATGTTACAAGACAGCACCTGCTTCCCTCTAATTGCCAGCCCTAAAAGTGGAAAGAAAATGTGGGTGTATAAGCAGTTTTACAGTAATTGTTCTTAGCAATTGAATGAATAGAATTTCTGACCTGGAATAGGAGCAGGGCTTAATTTCTAAACCTGCTGGATTCGATTGAGTCCAATCAAGACCTGATAAAAGTTGGTGGAAGCCTTGGGAGTTTGTTCATCTCTCTTACTCTTGCTTCTCCTCTCCTTTGCACTGTAACAATGTACTCAACACCAACTGAGTACAGTTCTGATTATACCTATTTCTTCGAGTCTAAGGCGCCATCGATTCTAAGACGCACCTTTACTTTCAGTACCACCAGCAGGGGAAAAAATAATCCATTGATTGTAAGACTCACCTCCCTTCATTGAATCTACCCGCTCAGCACCAACTCTCCCCAGCATGTCTCCTGCAGCTGAGGATGACTGAGTGCATAGCATTCTGAGTGCATAGCTATCCTTTGCATAGCATTTCTGGCCCCGCCAGAAAGTGCCATTTCCTTCATTACCTGGGCTTGGGGGAGCTTCAGGGAGAGGCCTGTGCAACCCTCTGCAGGCCTCCCTGATCTTCAGTTCGGCAAAAAACAGCGATTTTTGGCCATTTCTGGTTTTCGCGAAGACCTTCGATTCTAAGACGCACCCTATTTTTTTGAAATGCTTAATTGGGAAAAAACATGCGTCTTAGAATTGAAGAAATACAGTAAGTGCTACTAACTCTTCAGCGAGTTTCTAGCAGCATTTTAGGAAATGGCTAAGAAATGAAGCAGAAGAAAAAATAATGCAGAAGGACTTCTAGTTTGATTTACAGGGGCAGGCAAATTCCTGAAAGGTTTAAGGAGCACTGTCCGAAAGAGAAATACAGTAGACCAGAGGTGGCCAACCTTTCAACACGAATGCTCCTGGTCCTTTAATGGCTGTAAAGGCGAGGGCATTTCAGTAGGTGCAGCTGCTTTAGCAGCACCATCAGCACTTGCAGCTGCAAAGATTCTGTCTTTGACACAGCTCTTAAGAATGCAGAGGTCCTAATGGTGGAAGGTTGGCCACCCCTGCAGTAGACCCTCAGTATCCACGGGGGTTCCGTTCTTGGAACCCCTGCGGATATGGAAATCTGCGGATAGCAAAGTCTGCTATCGCGGATATGGGGGCCAATGTAAAAAGCTGTAAAAAGTTAAAAAGAGCTTTCCTTACCTAACTTTTTTTCTTTTTCCGAGAATGGAACCCTCACGGATACTGAGGGTCTACTGTATTTCTCTTTCGGATGGTGCTCCTTAATCCTTTCAGGAATTAATACATGAACTGAACTATGGATGGACCCTTTTCATTTGAAAGAAATAGTCAGTGCCCCTCCTAGGTTACGCAGCTTCATGGTGGAAACACACTTCAAAGTTTGAATGTGCCCCTTTTGACGCTTTACATTCCGGATCAGGTTTCAGAGTCTATATTATGTCTGTAAATCTATTTGGTAGTCATTTCTGTCTATTTTTGCCGTAAGAAATAATAAAACAAAAACATTCTTTCTTCTAGATTTTGACCTCCAATTGTATAACAAACTGTAGCTTCAAAGTACATATATCCTACAAATAATAAGTACTTTTCCATTAACGTCATTGTTCCCAACAAGTAGCTACGTAAACTGAGAATTATGACTGTATCTGTTTAAAGTTTAAACATTCATAGAATGTTCTCAGAGGATTTTTTTTACAACCCACAGTATGATCTTAGAGGAGAGCTCTTCATGCCTGTATTGATTTTTATAGCGGTCTTTTATGTGCTGTTGAAATAATCACATTATGTTTATGCTGTGGTAGCAGATTTCCTAGGATTTATATGTGTATACATTGCAGAATTGGGTCTGAATTTGATAGTGGAAAGCAGAAGGTGTTGTAATATATCCCATATACACTATATATATTTTTAATTACTAGAGCACCAGTTACACATCTCTGAGTGAAGGAGAGTACTGAAGATGTTGGCAACTGGATAATAAATTGATTACATTTACAGATTTTACTGGGGCATAGATTGCATTGGTTGCAGAGCCTTTTGTGAATCGATTTTAAAAGACTGAACAGCATGCAATATTTACTCGTTTGTTTACTGTTTTAAAAATAGACTTCACACTTCCATATAATTACACACAAGTGTGATTAGACATATGAAGTACATTATCCAGGTTATTTTTAGGAATTATTTTTATCTTTAGTGATTCTCCAAAGTAGTCTCAACATTATTACATGTTGTAGCTGCCATATAATAGAAAAATCAGTTCTAGCATTATTAGCAGGAGCACATAGAGAATTGCCAGCTGGGCTGTTCAAAAAAACCTCTCTTTCTCCTGGGTCTTTTTTCTTTGGACAGAGAAACAATGTTTATGAGTCTGCATGTCTCTTTTTTCTTTCTTTCCCCCTTGAAGTTCAGCTGCCATGCTGGCCAGTGTGCAGTTTAAACTTGCAGTCACTAAAATGAATTTATGTATGAAAGTGGACAGTGACTGTTCTTCAACCTCTCTCTCCTCTTACTGTCGTCGTCCTCCTCCCTGCAAGATGGTTTTAAAGTATTTTATAGCTGATGAGATTGTAAGCCATGTTCTTCAGATCTCTAGTTGAATTTCTATGGTGTATGCAGCTGTGAGAATGTTCCCTAACTCAGCAAGAGTGAAATTACATTTTGATTGCAGAGCTGTGGTATAGATAAAAATCAGATTAAAAGTGTTTTGTATTGGTTGGTGGAGAAACTGATGATTACTTGGTACATCTTTAGATAAGCAACCAAGATGTGACAGTACAATATAGTCCTTTGCTGTGATAGTATGCTCCCATTCTGTTAAGCTGTTTCCTTTGGGGGCAACCAAGCAATCTTCTTCTTCAGTTAGAAAATAAATTGGCTTCTTGCATCATTATTCGGCTTAAGGCATAAATCTGTAGGAAATGCTTCTGTTCCTTCTGGTATTTTTCTGACCTTCAGCATTTGATACTTCTGTGCTGAAGTATCTGGTGTGCTGGTGTTGCCAAGAGATTAGTATGGGTGGGGTGTCCGTTTTTTGACATGTAAGGGATGACTTTCTCAAGTCTACCCAGCCTTGCAGCTGCAAGGACTAGAAATGTTATTTCTGGAAGAAAACAACAAGAAACGATGCAATTCTGCCATTAAATTAGGAATATGTGAAGCTGCTTCCTACTAAGTTGGGCTGTTGGTCCAACTGGTACAGTATTGCCTACACCCTGAATGGCAGCGGCTCTCAGTTTCAGACAGGGAGGTTTCCTAGCGGCCAAGCCCTACATGGAGACACCAGGGTTGAACCTGGAGCCCTCTGCTTCTGAAGCATCTGCTCAGCTGCTGCACACATCTGTTTAAGTTCTTTGCTTGTGTGGCATCGAAGATGACTCACAGCCCCACGTATTCATATTCAGACTGTTCAGTCTTCTGCAGAAATTGCAACACCTACTTGGACTCATGCAAACGAACCTTGTGCTGGTCCAATAAAATAATCGGCTGTTAGGGGGGAGGCAACAGTTCTATCAAATCACAAACTGCTTATGAAACTCCCCTCAACTAGAAAGGCAGTATCATGAATTACATCCAGAAATGAACTTGCAGCCAGTGCAGCCTCAAGGGCAATGCTGTCTGACACAGCAATCAGGGCAATCAGACAGCTGAGCACCCCACCCTCCGACCACACAGGCAGGCCACCGCATTCTGCACTCATTGCAGTTTCCCAACAGTCTTCAAGGGCAGCTTTGTGAGGGGCACATTACAGTAATCCAGTCTTGATGTCACCAATGCGCGAACCACTGTAGTCAGATTTGAATGACTTAGGTAGGCCAAGGTTGGTGCACCAGCCTAAGATAGACAACTCCCCCCCCCCCCATTGCTGCCACCTGGTTATCCAGGAGCAGCAAAGAATCCAGGAGGAGCCCCAAACTGAGAAGCTCCTGCAGAGGGAGTGTAACCCCATTCCAAACAGGTTGATGGTCTAATACCTGTTTGCTACTCTGTTGTGGACTCGGCCAGTCACTATCTCTCAGCCCCACCTACCTCACAGGGTTGTTGTGAGGACAAAAAGGAGGGGAGGAAATACGTACACCACTCTGAGCTCCTTGGAGGAAGGGCGGTATAAAAATGTGAAAAATAAATAAATAGTAGGATGTATGCTTTGCATGCTACTAGAGACCAGTTAAGGAGTATCTAGTTGCAGAGCTGGAAAGGCTCCTGCATGAGGCCCTGAGGAGCTGCTATCCTCAGGTTTATCCAGATTACTTGATTAGATAGACCAGAAGTTCCCAACCTGTGGTACGCATACCACTGGTGGTATGTGGACCACAGGTTGGTGGTATGCAGGCTGCCGGCGGTCAAGATGGCAGCTGCCATTTCAGCCGTGTGACACCCTGATCCAGTCAGACTGTGACTGCGGCTGTATCTTCAGCATCTCTTCCCCAATTGCGGGGAAGAGATGCTGAAGATACAGCCGCTGGCAGACTGGGGCACCTGCGTCTTCGGCTTCTCTTCCCCGTGATTGGGGAAAATAAGTCGAAGACGTGGCCGCCCCAGTCGCAGCCCAGCTGGATTGCAACACTGTGCGGCCAGGATGTACACTCGTACCACACCAGTGATGTACGGCGTACCACCAGTGGTACACGTACCACAGGTTGGGAACCTCAGGTCTATCTAAACAAGTATTGTCTGCTCTGTGATCGGGGAAGAGAAGCTGAAGATGCGGCCACCAGCAGACTGCCCCCCCCCTCGGAAGAAAGTGCCGATGACGTCAAAGGCCATTTCTTTTGGTGGTACGTGGCCGGCTGGAGGCCCGCGTAGGTGGTATATGAGCCTCCAAAGGTTGGGAACTGCTGAGATAGACCAAATGGGAATAGGGCAGCTTTGTAAGATCATATGTTTAAAAAAAAAAAAAAAAAACAACCCACAGCATCTGGAGAAAAGGCTCATACATTAGAGGCACCAGACCAGGTCTTTCAGCACTTTGGAGGTGAAGTTTTGAGCTCTGCAGAGGTCTCCATGCATCTCTATCATTCTAGATCACTGCTACTTTTTTTTTCTGTTTAAGCCCCATTATTTCTTGCTAAAACATTCCAAGTAAAAAACTTAATAGCCCCAATTCAGACAAACTAAGGTCCCATTGAAATCAATGGGACTATAAGCTGTGACTAATTTATCCCATGGGTTTCAGTGGAACAAGCATTATGAACTTTTGCTGGAATAGGAGCAGTTTGTATAACTTTCTCTGATGGAGTTTTAAGGTTGGGCTTGGTAGGGGAAAAACAGGTTATGGGGAGAGAGAGAGAGAGAGAGAGAGAGAGAATACATTTATTCTGGAGAGACTGCCTCATGCATCTGATGAAGTGGGCTGTGCAGATCACGAAAGCTTATGCCAGAATATATTTGTTGAATGATATATGAATTGAATATACAGTATTTTCCACAGGACTCTGTTGTTTATGCTACCTATAGAACATGGCTCCTGCCAACCTAGCAGTTCCAAAGCATGTTAATGTCAGTAGATAAATAGGTACCACTTGCGGGAAGGTAAACAGCGCTCCGTGTTCCAGCCGCATGCTACGCGCTGCGGCAAGGAGAGTCATGCCGGCTACATGACCACGGAGGCGTCTTTGGACAACGCTGGCTCTTCGGCTTTGAAATGGGGATGAGCACCACACCCTAAAGTCGGACACGACTAGACTTAATTATCAGGGGTCACCTTTACCTCTAGAACATGGCCTCTCTACCTCTCTCTCCCCCTTCCCCAATTTACAATCATTCCAGGAAGACTTCATTTCTAGGATCCCCAAGTAAAAATAGGTTCTTAGTTTGTTGTCCAGTCTCTTATTGGAGAGCAGCGTGCAGAGGACTTCTTCCCAGAAAGGTAACCTGCTGCTGCCCCATCTCCTGCCCATGTCATCCCCTTGTGCTACTTATGCTACTGCTATGGTGGAGCATTGCAGTGTGCCCAGCCATTTTTAAGAAGGTGAAGCTTCCCATGTCTCGCAAGTGCAGAAAAGATTAGCAGTTAGCTCATGCCCCTAATGCTTAAATATCTGCATGCATTTGCTTTTAGAATACGTTTGATAGCATTTTTTGATTGACATTTTTTGGTTGCTTATTGTGTTTGATTGCTATAAAACTTCCTTCTTGTCCACATACTGCCCATAGGTTAACAAAGATGACAGATTTGCAGCACTGGGTTCCATGGGGCATACTCCCAGGTAAGTATCTATGGATTGTACCCTTAGAATGAAATGATCTGACCTCTCGGGAACACTAGGTGGAGCCCTTTAGTTGACAAAGATGCTTCTGGTTCTGTTGATTAAGAGTAGGTGTTCACCAGCTGCTCCTTAGGTTTTCTTCAGGCAAACAGCTTCTACTGTGCTCTCAGCACTGGCAATTGCTATAATGATGGAATTGTGTTTAACATTGATGTAGTTAGTGTGCTATGATGGAGACCTGTAGTGTGAGCCAACGTAAGCACCTGTTCCAGGGCTTCAGTTGCATGACAGGATTACTATTTATATATTGTATAACCCTTCTGCAAAATGAATTGGTATAAATACCACTATTTCAGTATAGGAAAAATTAAGGTATGTGGAGCTTTTTCTTAGAGATAATGGACAATTGCCAATTTAGTTAATGTCAGACAAGAAGAGTAGCTACTTGCAAGTGAGGAGGTTTCCTCATGTGAAAGCCAGGATGGTGTGTAGTGGTTTGAGAGTTAGGACTGAGACCTGGAAGGTCCAGGTTCAAATCCCTGCTCAGCCATGGAGCTTCCTGTGTGACCAGTCGCTATCTCTCAGCCTCACCTGCCTCACAGGGTTGTTGTGAGGACAAAAGTTGGGGAGGAGCTATGTACACCACCCTGAGCTCCTTGGAGGAAGGGCGGTATAGAAATGTGCAAAATAATAAATAAATAAAATATGTGCTTGCTGTAGTGGCTACCGACTTCTACTGGAAAGCCAGCTGTATGCACTTGAGAACTGTTATGTGTTGGCCATGCATGCAAACCTCACCAATGAAATTTAAGCAGCTTGGTTCTGTGCAGTGTCGACCTCTGTTTGCAATTGTATTGTATATAGTTCAGGCAACCATATTGTAACAGAAATTCAAAATATCTGTTTCCATGTACCCGAACTGATTGCACTGTATATCTAAAGTGAAATTAATTAATTTCCCCAAATCACATGTAAGGACTAGGTTAATGAATACAAATAGACATTTCCTTGCTTGGGGAAGTAATTACAGTATAAGTCATGCAGAGCGGTATCTCTGCATGACTAAGCTTTGGTATCCTAAGTTTACAGAAAATTTACTGTACTATGTAATTTTCAACAAACGTTTTAATTTAAATCTAGTTTTAATAGCTGATCTGAATTAGCAAGGATCAATCTTCTTTTTTTACCGATGCATTTCTTTCTGGAATTCATATTGTCCCTTTCATTTGGAACCCCCTTGTTTTATCCTTCTCAGCTCTATTCATTGTATAACAACATGTTACTATATTGGATAAGGATTTTTTTTTTTTAAAAAATCTCTGTTCAATATTAACTCGATATCTGCCTTTATGATAGAAGATTTATGAGTGTGCAATGGAACATAGTCTGGGCTGGTTGAAATCTGTATTCAGCTGAATTGCCCAACAGTTAATATTTTACACAACACGAGGTAAAAGAAGGATTTAAACTTTAATGATGGTCTTGGCAGGAGACTGTTTGGTTAAACGATAGTACACAATGAATGCTAGCTCAAAATGTTCCCAGTAGTGAGTAGGAAAGGGATTGGCTGTGTTCTTTCTGTGTAGCAAGGTAATAAATTTGTAATAGGCCACGATATTCTCAGAATGCTCAAGGTAAATGCCAAGCAGCTGCTCTTTGGAACCGCCTTTCAAACTATTTGGTGCTAACGCACACCGGTGTCAGCTGGCTGAAGGTCACTCGTTGCCTTTGCAGCTCCTGGAGAGGCCATGCGTGTCGGAAAGAAATGCTCTGAAAAGCACTGGGTGTAGCATTGTGTAGTGGCTAGAGTGTCAGGCACGAACCTTGGACTCCTGAGTTCAAATTTCCATTCATGTGCGCTCCATGGACCTTGAGCTCAGTGGAGGAAGGGTGGGAGGCAAATGTGCTTAACGATTATAAATGAGATTATCTGAAGGGGGCAAACATTGTGGAAGGGGGAATAGTATTGAAAGTTATGGGAAGTAATTCATGGGCACTTTCTTTCACACACATGGTGCTCATATGTGCATAAGTACAGTAGATGAACATTCAACCTGTAACTTTTGGTCCTCCAGATCTCTGAGTTCATTTCAATAAACCATTGCCTGGCACTTGTTGAGGTCATCTTCTCTCTGGTTTATTTTTTTTAATGTTTTTTCTGTTGCTCTCCATTTTTCTCTTTGTGAACATTTGAGCCAGTATATCAGCCTGCAATGCCAGCGTGGTTATGTTTTGCACAGGCTAGTTCTACCCTCTGAGGATGTGAGGGCAGTAGAGACTTAATGCTAGCTGGAGCAAAAATATCATTTGTTATTTTTGATAAGGATGCAGAACATTTGTATTTGGGAAAATGGAAGTGACATGATTAAGCAATCCTAGTGATGCCATGGACCAGGGGAATAAGGTGAAGGGCATTGAGAGCTGAAATTTGGTGATGATTTTGTCCAAAGAAGAACAACAGCAATTGATGTTGCTGGAAATCGGGGCCGTCTTTGTCAGTAGGAGTTGGTAAAAAATAACTTTTTGTTTTTTGAATTTCTGCTGTTTAGGTATAGCCAAGGGTGAAAAAAAAAACTGGGCTGACACTCGGGGGATGCAAGAGGAGGTCTGTATAATGAACAAATGAGGGGTTGTGTGTGAGAGGAGATCAATGGGCACACAGTGAGGCATGAAATGTCAGTAGGTAAGCAACCGGCTGTTGGATTGACGGGCTGTAGCTCAGCTCACGGAGAGGACGGAGACAGCTGACAGATGTGTGCAGCTTAGCTAAAGAAATGTTGGGTGGTGACAGAGGCCTTGTTGGTGCCCACAGGGCTATGGAGGAGAGCTGAACAGGTCCTGGAATGCCAGGATTCAAATGGTTGGTTCTCTTTCCTTGAGGGACTGTGTTTTTCAGACTGTACTTTCTGTACAGCTCCAGTGTGTCTTTGTGCGGCTGCGCTGACTTTAGAGCTGCCCACATGTGGAGACAGGATTTTTCCTGCCCGCGTGCCATGGCAGCCTCCTACTAGTAACAAGTTCTACCCCTTTCCCCCCCCCTCCCAAGTTCTAATAATTAGAAGTGCAATGCATTGCTGTATAGGAGATCACTCTGTTCTCATTAAAGGTAACAATTAGAACTTGTTCTGTATTTAGTGAGAGTGAGAAGCCAATTTTAGCATTGCCTCCTTGCCCATAATTACAATATTCTGTGGTTCTGAAGCACAGTTCTGTCATTTCTCTTCTGCAGCCTTGCTGTGCACTTTTCCCGAAGGTGGTCTTTGTCTATAGGGCAAACAGCTTTGTGCAGCTTGTGGAGAAATGTGGCCTTGCTGAGCACGATATTCCATAGCCACATTACGGTACTTGCATTGCTCATGTCTGTGTGGGTTGACTGGGGATATTGCCATTCCATTCCTTTCCCTTACCCCATATCTGTTCTGAGCAGTAGAGCTCTGCTCAGTCAGGCAGGACATGCAAGGATGCTTGCATAATTATTTTCAAGATGACACCAGACTTGCAAAAGAATGGCCACATCTTGGGAAAGGAAAGCATGGTATAAGAACATAAGAAGAGCCTTGCTGGATCAGGCCAAAGGCCCATTTAGTCCAGCTTCCTGTATCTCACAGTGGCCCCACCAGATGCCTCAGGGAGCACACAGCCAACAAGATAACCTGTTTCCTGTTGTCACTCCTTTGCACCTGGCACAGAGAGAACCTACTTCTGAAGCCAGGAGGTTACTTATGGCTTGTAACCTGTGATGGTCTTTTCCTCCATGAATCTATCCAAACCCCTTTTAAAGGCATCTAGGCCAGGTGTCATCACCACATCCTGTGGCAAGGAGTTCCACAGATGAATTACACACTGGGTGAAGAAATATTTTCTTTTGTCCGTTCTAACTCTCCCTCCACTCAATTTTAGTGCATGTCCCCTGGTTCTGGTGTTGTGCAAGAGGGAGAAGAACTTCCCTCTATCCACTCTCTCCATCCCATGCATAATTTTATACGTCTCAATCATGTCCCCCCTCAGGCGCCTTTTTTCTAGACCCGTGATGGCGAACCTATGACACGTGTGTCACAGGTAACACGCGAGGTCATTTTGGGTGACACACCAGCGTTTCCCCCAGGGCCCCAAGACACCTTACATTTTCGCAAACGTTTTACAGGCTTGTCTTGGACATTTAGAGCAGGGATTTTGGCAGACCTCTTTCAAATTATTATCTAGTAAAACTCAGCAACAAAAAAGTTACTAATTGATGTTAAATAAAATGCCATGTGTTCTATAGTTGTTTTCAGTTCAGTTCAATTCAAAATCACTATTAAAAGTAGCAATAGTCAAAGTACTACTAAAAGTTGGGGGGGGGGAAAGTAATTTTGAAACACATCAGCAGAGTCAAGTTAGGCATTTTCAAAAATTTTGACACACCAAGCCCAAATGGTTCGCCATCACTGTTCTAGACTGAAAAGCCCGAAACGCTGTAGCCTTTCCTCATAAGGGAGGGGCTCCAGCCCATGAATAATTTTGGTCGCTCTTTTCTGCACCTTTTCCAATTCAACTACCGGTATATCCTTTTTGAGGTGTGGTGACCAGAACTGGACACAATACTCCAGATGTAGCCCTTACCATCAATTTGTACAAGGGCATAATGATATTGGCCGTTTTATTCTCAATCCCTTTTTTAATCATCCCGAGCATAGAATTGGCCTTCTTCACAGCCGCTGCACGCTGGCCTTCTGTGAAGAATATGTGAAGAATTACAATATTGTGACCCCACTGTTGTGAGAATAATACGACTCCAGTGACCCCAGTGTTGTGAGAATGAGTCCTTCACAGAAAAGATGGATGGAATTTGGGGACTTCCTGGGTACCATTTTCCTCCATCTGGGTCTGGGCACAAGAGGTTAGTGCTGGACAGTGAGTTAGTGCTGGGCAGTGGGTTTGTCTGAAGTGGTCTGAGTATCTATGCTTTCACCAAATGAATTGTCTGGCTCTTATGCCTTTCATTTACGGTATATCTTCTTGTGACCACGTTGTTCAACAGCTCATTGCATTTTAGGTTATCAGCTGGACCTTCATTTGATGCTAAAATCATCATCCTCATGGCTCGACATAGTACAGTACACCAAATAGCTATAGATGGAGGAAATGATGACTTCATAATCTGTCCCTCTTTTCCGTGGATGTGTGGATGAGAAAGCAAGGGCTTACTAGAAATGCCTCCAAGACTGAATTCTTGGCAGAATGCAGCTGCTTCTAAGATGTTCCTCCTTCCATCCTGATGTTTGCAGATCATCATCCTGACCCTCCGTTCATATGGTTTCTGAACTTTACAACGTAGTTTGGCCATGGAGGCGAGATATAGCTTTCCTTAGAATCTTGTTTATTTCAATTTTCTCCGTTTGGTTTTGAAGCTGCTGCTTTTGCAGTTGCTAAGTGAAGCAGTACTGAAGAGGATTACACTCCCAAGGGTGCCACGTTCTCTGCCTTTCCCCTGTACCTTTCTGGAAAGTACAAGGCCATCATTTTAATGTTGGGGTCCTCGTGGCATGTAGGTGGCTGGTCTGTTTTGTCCACAATTACACAGCATGCCAAGAACAAAGCTAGGAACACTACTTGGGAGTACTGGTGCTCTGCCTTGCTCTGCTGCCTTTCAGTCACCTTTTTGCTTGGCAGGAAGAGCCTTATGCAGTTTTTCTTTTTAGTTCTGAAAATGTATTGTATGGGGTACAAGAGAAAGGCTTAATCCCATGGTGTTAATGAACGTGGTTTAATGTGGCAGTTGGTTTCCTTTATTTTTATTGTCGTCTGTAACATTTTGTATAAATGCCATTTTATGTTTTGAGAAAGAATGATGAGGAAAAAAATATGTTTTTCATCCTTGAACATTAAGCCAGTAGGGGTATGATCTTTCTCTTAGAGTGCAGTGCCTGGACACAGAGGGATCTGAATTGAGCTCAACAGATCTCTGTTTCTCTTCTACCCACGCTGTGGTGTATGTGTATGAACTGACGCACAGGCATTGAAATGAGGAATGGGAGGTCAGTTCGCACCTCCCATGACACCATCCATCCATTCCCTTCTGTTCAGTCAACGTATGTGTGATCCAGAGCCCACATAACTTGCCCTAGAGAAGGCCAAGAACTGAATGGGCTGGGAGGTAAGCCCACTAACTGGGCTGGTGTGCTGCCTGCAGACATGCCAAGGAGGGAAAATAGTGATCACTGTTGAGCCATATGGCCATTGTTGTGCCTAGCAAAGAAAGATTGTATCCCTTGGAATTGGGATATTATTATTATTAATCAACCTGTGTGTGTGTGTGTGTGTGTGTGTGTGTGTGTGTGTGTGAGAGAGAGAGAGAGAGAGAGAGAGAGAGAGAGAGAACCTATAGTAGTGGGTTTGTCATGGATCATTAGCTGATGAAAGTTGGACTTTCAGTGTTCTCAGCGGATCAGTTAGAATGGTCTACCTCATCACAGTAACGAATTCAGATGGCCATGGGGCATATTTGACGTTTCCAGGTATTCAGTTGAAACCCTTGTGGACATCTAGTATAGGGACATTGGTTGAGTTGCTGACATGGAAGTCCCTAGGTGCTCTCTTCCACTAGCCAGTACTTGGGCTCTTCATAGAATATTGGGAAGCTGCAGGTAATGAGGCAGCTTGGGTGGTGGTTGAAGCCTGAGTGGAGAAACTCTCATAAGACGTTCAACTGAACATGACACAGAGAGCATATGAAGACTTATTCCATGATGATGGTGGTTAAAGCTTTTTAGAATGACAAGATAACTGTTTCAGTTCAGTCCCCATTCTTTTGGGTTGTTGGGGCCCTTGGAAACATTCTATGACAGAAACAAATAGCTAACATCTGTTCCAAATTGAAATGCCATGTTGAATACAGTCTTTTGCTGAGGTATTGAGAGCTTCTTGTTGTATGAGATGAATTCGTTCTTGACACTTATGGATTTGGACAAAGTGCTTGGTCTGTTGTCCATTATGGCTGTTGTACTGGGATATTACTGTATTGAGTTGATATCTGATAAGCAATACAAGTATGAGAAAAGTGTTGCCTGTCACTGTAATAGAAGCAATTGTTAAGGCCATTGTTGGAAAAACAAACCCTATTCTTGAACCCCTTGTGCTGAATAATTACAGGCCTGTTTTAGATTTTTTTGTTTTTAAAGACAAGGTGTTAAGTTGGGCAATGACTTAAGAGCTCCTGGAACTTTTGGATGCAGTGGATGGGACTCTAGATCCATTTCAGTCTGGCTTCTGGCTAAGATTTAAAATGGAGTCTGCTTTGAGAGAGTGTGGGGGGGCTATTTTTAGATCTTTCAGTGACTTTTGATACCACTTCATTTGACATAACACAGATTTAAATAAATTGGCAATATGCAGTGGTTTTCCTGCCGCTTTGGTTGAAGTAGCAATCTTAAATACTAGTTGCTAAGTGATGAACCCAAGTAACTTGCTTTCTTTTCAGCTTGATTGCAGGCCTAATGCCTCGCAATATGTCTTTTTGCACACTATTTTACAAAAACAAAAAGCCAAGATCAATACAAAGGTAAATAATGTGGGTAGTTAATTAAAGCAACTACAGGGTATTTTTCTATCTGTATTCATTGTGTGTTGTTCATTAAGGATTATTTGAGGAGCTTGCCCTGTCCATTATTTTTCTCAAGTTAATGATTACCGGTATTTCTTCTTAAGAGATGGTTTTCCCTTATCTGACAACTGAACCTGAGAATTCTGTTTTGCTTTCCGAATTTTGGATTAATTCTTTTCATTCTGACTAATTTTAATCTTTTAAAGCTCTCCTTAACAAAAATTCAGTGTGCAGATAGTCACAGATCCCTTATCTCAGATAAGGGACTCTGTGACTTCTACAGAAAATAGGAAATATTCTACAGAAAATAGGAAATATTTTATTATTTATATTTATAAATAATAAGACTTTTATTAATAATAAGACTTCTACAGAAAATAGGAAATATTCAAAGATAATGCCCTTAACTCCTGAAATAGCAAGTTGGTGGCACAAAGGAGTAGGAGCCAACTTTGCTGAATGGCAGCTTTGAAAATTGAATTGATCTTCCCCAGAAAATAGATTGCTGACAAGGGTAGCAAAATCTTCATGGGTTAACACTGCATTTCCACCTGATCTTGAGCAGATGATAAAAATGATGATTTTCCATTTTCTGACATCTTTCCTGGAGACTTCTGCAATTTCAGGTGGTAATTAACTTGTTGCCTTTTAAAAAAAAGTGTTCTTGGCAGCAGTTAGTCACAATGGTGTTACAACAGTATTGTTATGAAGCCTGGGGAAATGACAGCCCCAGGATTGTTTTCTTTGAATGCCATCAACTGTTTTGGAATGCGGACTGTTTACAGGACGTCTTTGACTAACCCCCAACACTGAAATCTCTTGGGTGGGTGGGGGTGGAGGGAGGGTGGGGAGCTCAACTGTTGGGTGGATATGCAAACTGATGTCAGCTCTGGGAAATGCAGCAGCAAAAACCTCTTCAGTAGTGTTGTGAGTTCAGCTGCCTCAGTCATTATGAATGGGTGCTGTGTGTGCCAGGTGTTTTAACAAAAGGAACGTAATATTCCCGTAATGCAGTGTTTCCCAAACTTTTTCGACCTGCGGCTCCCTTGACCATTGGCCGCGGCTCTCCATTACATTATGTTTATGCCTGACAATTGGCATTGCACTGTTTTCCGAGAGGATTCCTTGGCACTCCGTTGCTCCCCTGGCTGGTTTCCGCAGCTCCCCTGGGAACAGCGCCTCCCAGTTTGTTATAAGATTGTTATGAGATTATTATTGAATTCCTACGTTTCTGTTTTTCAGAGTCAGGATGAAAGATTTGTTTTCATTGCTGAGTGGTACGATCCAAACGCTTCACTTTTTCGACGTTATGAACTTCTGTATTACCCCAAAGATGGGTCAATAGAGATGGTAAGACTCTCTTGTTATTATAAAAATACTTTGCAAATTATTTTGCTTGAGAGCAACAAGAAGCAACCCTTGGTTGGCATTATGTGTTTAATGTCCCTGGAAGGGTAAATAAAAAAAAAGTAGGTTTCTTTTTTAGGGTTAAATCCATAAGGCACAATTTCCTCTTTCCATTAACCCACATTAGAATCCTGACCACTGTTTCTAATTATAAAAGGAATGTGGCTGGGAACATCAATAAGAACTTTTCTAGGGTATCCTGATGGTGTTATATAGCACTGGGGGGGGAGGGGCGAGAGGCGCCAATCTCCCTGGACCTCACCTGTTCTCTGGGCAGATGGAAGACTTATTTTGAGCATATCCTGTGTGCCCTGAAGTTGCTTGGTGGTGCAGAACTGGGGCTGGTAGGGGAGGGGGGTAGTAGGAATACAAGTAGCACCAATTGCAGGGAAAATATGAGATAGGAGTGTTGTATGTAGTGGCTCAATGGCTCAGGTTATCTACAAGGCTGAGACAAGGTGGTGGTTTGCTTTGTACAGCCCTGGTCATGCAGTCTAGAAAATGAATAAGGTGGCCTTTTGAACTCTGTGCTTTTCTTCATATTTTCCATCAATGAGTTTGATGATTGCTGCAATTACCTATGGAGTCAGAAGCAAAAACCAAAGGTAGATTCTATCTATGAGAAAATGGCTGCTTGGTTCAGCAAAGTATAGCATCTATTTATGATCTCTCATTCTCTAAGGCCAGCATGGTAATGCCTATCTGTACCAAGCAACTAAGGAAGATAACAAATACACCGGGTCCTCAAGTTAGAAACAGTCTTGTGTCAGCGCTTTTGCTCAGACACAGTCTGTCCATTGTGGTGCTTTTGCACAGGTACGATAGCACTGGACCAGCAAGAGCCAGCTGTTTCAATTTCTGTATGTTCCAACTTCCATACAAACCTCTGGAACGCAATGAGAATATAATTTGGGGACTTATATGAAGACAGCTCATCCTTCAATGTATGGTTGGCTAATTTATAATATTTTTACTGAAAAAACCAACAATCTTTAAAATAACAGTAAAGAATCCTAACCTGCTTCCTAGGTTACCAATTCTGATGTTTCATGGCTAGTAGACAATATCTGGAGCCCACAGAGTTATTTAGGGAGCTCCACGTTCAAAGCTGGGGATTGGGAGGCTCCCCATTCAACTGTGGACAAGCTAGTACTGAAACTGGGGGAAATTTAGGTAGATGCTTCACATTCAACATCAGCTGCCATCTGAAGAAAAGAGACGTTCTAGTCTGCCTGCAGAGTTGCAGGCATGTGGCTAAGGGGCAATTTGGCTCCAAGCCATCCTGCTTCATTTACTTGTGGTTATAAAGAGTGCAACAGGGAGAAGAATAAATCTGCAAGCTGTATTTACCAAAAAGAATGTTGATTTTTCCTGTTGTTTACCCACTTTGTTGTACACCTGCCTCTTTGTTTTAATTGGAATTATAATTAACTCAAGGTGTATAAAGCACACAAAATCTCAAAGGGTGGGAAATTGATTTTTCTCTTTCATTTTGTCACAGAGGAAAAAATATTTGCAGTAAATATCGGTAGATTTGGTAAATATTGTTGGAAGAAACCGGGAGTCGGTGTGTTGAAGATTCCTCAGCAAGCCCCCAAGGGAATATGATTATTTTATTATTTAACCACAGTGGGAAACCTATGCATCATGAATATTAAGTGCCAAAGAAACTACAGAAAAGAGAAGCTTTCGGCTCTATACTGATGGGGGACACACAGAATTTTGGTTCCACTGTCCTGGTCCCTGAAACTTGGGTTGGCTCTTGGAAGTACTGTATTTATTTATTTGAAATAAGTAGCATTGGGATGAAAATCTTAACTAAACTGTCACGAGTGACTTCTCAAGCTAAACATGGGTGCTGACACAGTACCCTGCTTTGGGTCTTTTGAGAAGAGGTGGGATATAAATAATTTAAAATAAATAAACCTCTAAAATTATGTTCTGTCCCATCTTCTTTCCTGTCATCCCCATTTGTCATTTATCCTGTATGTAAAGATGGAATGGAATGGGTGTATAACAATTCTGAAGAGCTGACTAGTTTTTATCATGATTTAATAGCATTTTATACATTGCATTTTAAGTCTGCATATAGATGATTTAGTCTCCTCCCCCCCCCCCCGCAGTATGATATGAAAAACCGTTGCAAATTCTTGAATCGCACCAAATACGAAGACCTGCACTTTAAAGATCTGTTCGTGGGCAACAAAATTACGATCTTTTCACGCCATCTTAATTTGGTTGATTATGGAGATCAATATACCTCCCGCATGTTGGGCAGTTGCAAAGAAAGGTGAGATGATGTTTCCAACTTCATAAACACACTGACAACTGTTTTCCACCAGAGGAATATGAAAGAGTATCTTTACTTCATTATACAAGGCAAGTGGAAATGTATTAGTTTGCATGACTGATGTGTGTGCGCTTGTGCATTTATGCATAGATAGTTACGTGACTGAAGAATGTTGACTCATTGGTCCCAGAAAGTAAGGCTGATAGAAGCAGGAAAGGAAAAGAAAAAGTTAGCTTTTGAATGCTGACTTACAGGCAGTCCTTGTAGTGAACATTTGGTAGTTTGGCTGCATTCCTACAGCCCTCCCTACTATCGTAACATATACTGTACTTGTATGGGAGACCTGCGTATGCCCCTTTGAAAGCAGCACTGTATTTTTTATTTTATTTTTACAACCTGGCTTCTTCATTGCTGTCCAAAAAGCTTTTAGAAAGGATTTAGGTGGAGAAGAAACAGTGACTTCTTTGTCAGGGTTTTTGCTCAGTTCCACATTTGGGGACTTGCATAGATTGAGCAACCCTGAAAATTTCACTGTGCCCCTAGGAGCCTTTCTGTTTGGACTTTCTGTGGTGGCATTGTGAATATACACAATACAAGTTGTGAGACCATGCATGCAAATTGTTCACCATAAGATAACTGATGCCACAGAGCAATTTTCTGTGGTAACAAGGTGGAAGCTACAACGTGAAAATTAGTCCTTAGTCTTCTTACAGGCACAGACATATCTAGAGCTGCCACAATATCTGCTGTGACTCAGTGACTGGAATCGCATGGCTTTCTCAGACACAAACACACCTCTCAAAGTGATTGCAATTTTTTGATTTGAATTGCTCCATTGCATGTGAAGGATGTGAACGACAGTTGTAAATATTTATGTTAATATAATCTGCCTGCTTATAATTTCTTGCCCTGGTACTTGTAAGTGGTAGAGGTTTGCTTAAGCTTGCATTTCAATACCTTATTCCTACCTTTCTTGCAATCTTGTTGGCTTTCTTCCCCCCTAGAACCTTGGCTTTATTAAAACCTGATGCAGCACTCAAGCTTGGGGAAATCATTGATATGATTATTAATGCCGGTTTTACAATAACTAAAGCCAAAATGATGTCACTTTCCAGGTAAGACTCTGATAATAGAGTTGTTAAAAAGTGTCTAAAATTGTCAATTAGTAAATGGCTTTATGTGATGATAGTATTTGGTATTGATGTAATACTTCTGGAAAGTCCACAGTGCTTCACATACATTATTTCAGCACAACAGCTCTTGAAGACAGAGAGGTCTTATTCCCATATTGCAGATGGAGGTGGGCAGGGAGTGCTGTCGCCAAGAAAAGAGAGAGTTGACCACCAAAT
The DNA here is from genome assembly GCA_026170595.1 of Plestiodon gilberti rubricaudatus. Lineage (NCBI taxonomy): Eukaryota > Metazoa > Chordata > Lepidosauria > Squamata > Scincidae > Plestiodon > Plestiodon gilberti. The sequence goes on along the minus strand of JANXHW010000003.1, from coordinate 199,140,706 downwards.
ACTGGTGGGTTTTTTTTGGTGGGGGGGGGACGACGACAAGATTTGAACGGGTGACATTCTGGTTCGTGACACCACCCAGAGATGGAGAGAGAGTGAGCTGCTACTTCTGCCTGCCTACTTGCCCATGCTCTCTGGGTGGGGTTGCAGGGAGGATTGGACCACAGCACACGGAGGAAGAGCACAGGTGGGCAGATTTGACTGCTTGTGCAAGGAGCAGCTGCCTTCTCATATTGCTCACTCACCTGCTCTCTCTGGCTGGAAGCAGTGGTAGCTGTTCCTTGCAGCCAGCACTTACCTTTTCCTCCCTGCCACACCATCCTGAAGAAGGTGAATGAGCAATGCAACGTGTAGTTTGGCCCTAAGGGAATTGCATAGGTGGCGAGTGGTTTCTGTCAGCGGTTGCTTCAGCTGCTTTTCTGTCACAAAGAGGCTGGGTTCCAGAACTGATGGAGCAGCTCTGGCCCTAGGCAGGTGCATGTAGGCAGCAGATCCTAGGAGAGTAAAGAGGCAGGATCCTGAGAGGGAAAGCAAACCTGGTAGGATTGGGCAAGGGACAGCAGTGGGAAGGGAGTGTGGGAAAGCCCCATTGCATGAGCACAACTAAGCCATCGTTACCAGACTATAAAATATTTTTTCACAGAAACCTTAAAAGGTTTTCTTTCTTTAATAGGAAAGAAGCAATGGATTTCCATGCAGACCACCAGGCTAAAGCTTATTACAAGTAGGTTTATGTTTCATTGTACAGCAAGATCTCTTCCTATATACAGTACTTGCCAGTGTATAGCATGATTCCCACCTGGTCAAAATGCTGATGGTGATCTTGGATTGGAGAAAGAAACCAGGGATCCATCCCAGGGTGAAAGAGTTGTAATAGGTGACTTATACTCACATAGGCAGGTGAATTCATGCTCGGCTTCACAAATACTGTACAGTGATGGTTTCTGAGGTGATAGTGACTAACCAGGAAAGAGATCTTGGGGTCAGCATGGGTTGCTCCATGAAAATGTTGTTGCTCCATGAAAATGTTGCTGCATGAAAATAACTCCATGGCAGTTATGAAGTTTATTTTCATGCTAGGAGTAATTAGAAAAGGAATTTTATTAAGAGAACAAGGGGTTGTCCTGTTTCGCTCCTAAACCATGAGGAGCATTATCAAAGGTGCAGCAACTTGCTGTCTGCTCTAGTTCTTCTTAGCACTAGTTGCTAACAGTTGAAAGAAGGCAGCAGTTAATCTTCTAATTGTTAACCACTTGTGCTAAGAAGAACTAGAGCAGACAGCAAGTTGCTGCACTTTTGATAATGCTCCTCATGGTTTAGGAGCAAAACGTTAGGACAACCCCTTGTTCTCTTGTTAACTTAACTTAGACCAGAACAACCTGGAAAATGCTTCCTTTTATTAACTCAAAGATATGTACTGGTTGCGAAAAACCTCAGAACATACAGAAAGAAGTTTGTTTTCCCCTCCCTCTCGTACAACACTAGAACCAGGGATCATCATAGGAAATTGATTGGCAGGAGATTCAAGACTGAGAAAAAGAAGTACCTCACAAGCAGATGCTCAGATGCTTATCTGGCAGCATATGATCTCTCATGACTGTTTGGCGAAGCTTGTTGCTGCCTGAGTAGGTTCATGAGCTCACCCCCCCCCCCATAGTTCTAGCCACCCACCTGTGGCTCCTGATGCAGCAGTACACCCAGTACTGATCTTTTCTTGCTGTGCATGTACATTCATGTGCAGTATTTGCATTTTGTTTTTTTCAGAAAGGGCATCACTGCAGCTAAATGATGGCTCGTATATGAGCAGTAACAATAGGTGGGGATTTACTGAGGGAGAGGCTTGTCCAGATGTCCAAGTAGTCTTGCGATGCCGTGTGTGGCCTATAGGCAATTGACAAGGAATTGGGAGTCTGATATGTCTAACTACTTAATTTCAAATGAACATTGGTAGGATGTTGAGTATCTTGCATGTCTGTTTTCCTTGTTTTGAGCTCATTTCAGTTCTGACTTAGCAATATTTTCGGATATTATTGCTTCAGAATAACAGAGTCACGCTGGAGGCTCCAATACTAAAGATAAGTGCCCGAAAGCATACACAATACACTTTGAAGCCCCGTTACTCCTAAAAAACCTTTAAAAAACCCGGGAAAAAAGCAAAAAAACCCCACGAAATTAATTATGCTAATTAGCAATTATGCTAATTAGTTTGGGGGCATCGAGGGGTGGGCCCCAGCCTGTTCTGGGGCTAGCTACGCCTCTGACAGAGTGAGATAGCTAGATCATTTGGAGGCACCAATGTCCTACATGGAAATATGGTTTTGTACCTGATTCCTGTTTACACAATATAATTGCTAAAATATATGACTTCTGTGACCATCTTAGATTGGGGTGGTTTATTTTTATTTGTTTAAAGCGTTTATAAGCTGCCTTTCAGCTGACCAGGCTCCCAGAGTAGCTTACATAAAACCAAACTATGGGAAATCATTACAACAGAAGATAGTTGGGGCAGGGGAAATACGTCTTGCTTTCTTCTTTTCTCCTCCTTTTTACAGGACAGTTGGTGCTTCTATGGCCCCTGTGAAAGGGGAGAGTTCAAGCATAAAGAGGCATCAGCAGGTAGAGGTGGTGATGACAGTTCTTTGCCTGTTTCGAAGAGTTGAATCTAGTCAAGCTTTTTTGTTCCCTGTGAATTCTGACTGCTGTATTTTTTGCTTGCAGTGATCTTCTTGAGTTTATTACAAGTGGCCCTGTTGTTGCCATGGAGATCTTGGGAGACGATGCCATATCTAGATGGAAAAATTTTCTAGGCCCTGCAAACTCCGCTGTGGCCAAAACTGACGCTCCAGAAAGCATTAGAGCGCATTTTGGAAGCGACGGCATAAGAAATGTGGCTCATGGCCCTGATTCCTTTGCCTCTGCTGCTAGAGTAAGTTGATGTTTTAAAATCAGTAGTTGATATTCTGAATCTTTCTGCACTTGGGTGACTCAGTTTCCATCTGCTTATACATAGTAAAAATTGTGTTCTGAATTTGTGTAGCGGTTAGAATGTTGGACTTGGACCAGGAAGACCTGGGTTCAAGTCCTCATTTGTCCATGGAGCTTACTGGGTGACCATGGACTAGTCAATATCTCTCAACCTAGCCTACCTCAGCATGTTGTTCTGGATAAAAGGAGGAAAAGTGGAATATAAATGTAATAAATAAATACATTCCAGTGACATGTTTATGAACGAAATAGCCACATTACTCTTTGTATCACCATACAGGTATCCCCCACTTAATGATGGGGATACGCTCTCTGATCCCCGTCGTTAACAATCTTGTCATTAAGCAATCTTGTCGTTATTCAAATCCTCACTTTCTGTTGGTTGTGCCTCATTAGGAAGCCCCAGAGGTCTCTTGCAGGGCCTGCAACCCACTCTATTGCCTCCACAGACCTCAGAATGGCCTGCAGAAGGTTCTAGAACAGGGGTTCTCAACCAGTGGTACTAGTACCACCAGTGGTACTTCGGCCAACTGCTGGTGGTACTCAGGTCGCCGTACCACTGGAACCACGCTCCAACGTGACACGTTTGGTGGTGCATTTTTGCTCCCAAGAGGCTCCTGCCCCAGGAGGCCGAGCCTCTTGGGAACACTGAGAAGGGCCCTCCCACCCACACAGAGCCTCCTGCATGTATTTTCTGTCTCTAAAACCCTTAAAACCTGGAAGTAACTGGCAATGATGTCATTGCCAGTCACTTCTGGTGGTACGCAGCAGGAGAGTGGTGCCATAGGTGGTACTGGCCAGGAAGGGGTTGAGAACCTGTGCTCTAGAAGCTACTTCCAGTTTTTGGGAATTACTTCTGGTTTGCTTTCAAAAACCAGAAGTAGCTTCCAGAGGCTTCTGCAGGTCATTCTGAGGCCCACAGAAGCCAATAGAGTGGGTCACAGGCTGGCGCGTCCCTGGAAGAGGCCTCTGGGGCATCCCAATGATATTTTGCATGGTAAGATTTTTTTTTAAAAACTTTTAACTTTTATGGGACCGACCAGTTGTATATCTGGTTGGTCATTAGGCATACTGTCATTAACTGGGCGATACCTGTATATCACTTTTAAATTGTGATTATAAAATATTTGCATCTGTCTTTACAGAAAGACTGGATAAGATAATTATTCTAATGGGCTAGCAGGGGATCATTCATGATAGGGTATTGATTTATAAAGTTCAAAAGGTGATGAATTCAACTGGAAGTAGGTAAAAATCAGTGTCTGCATCCATCAATGCTGAAAAAGCTTCTGATCGAGTTGAATGGTCCTGTATGTTTCAGGTGTAGTATTGGTACAGTCTTCATTCAGTAGAGCAGGTTTATATGCTTTGAACCCTGTACTAAGGTGGTTGTTAATGGGCTACTTTCTTCATGTTTTAGGCTAAGAGCAACAAGAGAAGGGTGTCACCTTTCCCTTTGTTTAGTCTTTGTGATTGGAGACAATCCTAGGATTGAAGGTTTTAGCAGTGGGGATTATGAAATTAAGAGCGCAATCCTACGTAGGTTTAGAGCAGCGGAGCGTTTGCTTCGCCGTTCTAAACTGTCACAAACGTGCCGTAAAGCATGTTTTCAACTACGTTCGAGTAAGGGCCGCCGGCGCGGAGGCCAGCAGCCCTCACTCCATCACTGAAGTGACCCAGCCGCCACTGGGGAAGGTAAGTCTCCCGCCAGCGGGTGCAAGGGCGGGCTGGGCAGCGAGGGAGGGCGGCGGATGTCGGCCCGGGTGGGGGCGGGGATGTCGGTCGCAGCATTCCTGTCCCATTCCCTGGCTTGGAGGCCATTACACGGCCGCCTCCTCGGAAATCCGAGGAGGCCCATTGGGACCTCCCAGCTCTATGCCGGGGGGATAAACATTTCCTTCCCCTGAGGAGACCTCTGGGCTGCTCCTGAGCATCATGGAATGAGCATAGGATCCTGCGGGCGGCCCTAGGGCTGCCCACAGATATTTAGACAGGATTGCGGCTATAAAGCTGCAATTCTATAAGCACTTTCCTGGAAGTAAGTCTTACGGAACACAGTGGGACTTACTTCTGAGAAAACATGCATAGAATTCTGCTGTGAATTAGGTATGTACACAGATTATGTGGCCTTGATTATCTCTGAACCAAATAAAGGTTTATAAATAAGTTGTTATTATTATGAACACTTATTTTGTTTGCACATTAAAGTTTGCATAAGCTACATGATACAAGAGAAATATTATTAGAACTATTGTTCTTTGCATTATCTAAAGAGGAAATTACTAATTTAGAAACTTTATACTAATTTTTCAACTAAGATTTGATTGTATGCTATTGGGGATTACTTTCTTCAGTCTCAGCAAGGATTTGAATACACTCAGTTTTGGTACAGTGGCAGGGAAACCCCAGATAGAACTTACGACTCCTTTAGCCTTTTGTTGTCTGGAAAAAATGCATCTCTAAAAATTAAATATTCCTAAAATTAACTTTCTGCTACAAAACATTCCTGATGGTACTTTAAAAGAAGAAATGAGAGAATGGCAAGATATGATCACAAAATCTTCTTATTCTTATTAATTTCTTTATATAGTAGAAGATGGGATGAAGAGTTACTTTTCCAACACTACACGGGGGCAAGGAGTTTTTATATGTTTTATTGCTAATTAGTTCCTAATTTTTAATTCATATTAAATTCCAAGGTGGGCAGATTGTTGCTGTAATGCTGCTTATTAAGTAGTTTATAGAAGAAAGTTTCCTCATACAAACAATAATGCTGTAGTACTTGCCAAATTCAAGAATACGATGTAGTTCATAAATTCAGCATATTTCCTTCAGTTCTTCTTCACATTCTTCTCTTGTTGTTGTTCTGAGAGAGCAAGGATCTTCTGATCTTGCAGATGGGTAGTAGAGGTAGTTAATGGAGTGCTACCAAGGTGACTTTTCCCCCTTTACAAAACCTTCCACTTCCCACCTCTTACATGGGAAGAACCCAGAGGTCTTTCCCCAGCCACAGTGTGTTGTCCAGTCCAGTTCCAGTTTTGGGGGTGGCTGATGGAGTGCCTCCATCCCACAAGCTGTCTCCCCCCCCCCCCCCCCACACACACTATATGGAACTTACTCGCTGGGTGTGCAGAAGAAATAAAAGTGAAAAAATGACAAAAACATGGCAGCCTGATATAGATCAAGCATGTTCAGTGGTGGCAATTGGGGTAAAAACCCAGCAGCCGAACTGGGTGTTGGGGGAAGGGAATTAGCCTGCTTGAATCTAACAGCTGTAGGTGGGAATTAGAGTGGAGAGATGCATCGTTTTGTTTCAGATCCCTTTTGTGTTTCTTCAATTTTCTATAAATGCTATTGAATTGATAAAATTAGTACTGTATCAGTTCACATGAATGGTAATATGAGAGCTCCATTTTCATATACTGTATGTTAGATATTGCTTTTAAAAAAAAGTAGTTTGCAAAGTGGTTTACATAGCTAAACAAATAAATAAATGAACATATTCAAAGTCTCACAGTCACTAGTATCAGCCATTGGTTTTTCAGGAACAGACTGTGTAAATAAGTTGAAAGCTAAAGCTAAAGTTTTAGCTTTTGTTTTTGCTTTAGCTTTCAACTTATTTACACAGTCTGTTCCCAATGGCTCAAATAAATAAATGGTTCCCTGTCCCTAAAGGGCTCACAATCTAAAAAGGATGCAGCAGAAACACCAGCAGCCGCCACTGGAAAATACTCTGTTGCTCTCCCCCTGATAAATATAAGAGGACACCACTTTACAAGGTGCCTCTTTTATACTGTGCAAGTTAGCGCTGCACATTGTAAAGTTACACTAAAAATAGTTGTGGTTTTGTGTGTGTTTATATATAAAATCTTTCCAAACCATAAGAAAACAGGCTGAACAAAAGCACTTGTGCATTTTACTTTTTTTGATACCTGTGCTTTGTTTTCCTTTCCATGGAAACATGTGTTTTATGCCTGACACGAATAGCTAAGAATAGTGCTCACGGCACCTTCATTACTCACTCTTTGTTCTCCATGAAATAGCAACGTTTTAGAAGCTCTAATATTTTTCAGGGCCCTCTTTTCCTGCTTCCGCCAATGTACCCCTCCCCACAGTATGTGGCTTTTAAAATAAATGTATGTGGTATACAACTATGAATAAATATTAACACAGAGAAATCAACATTGAGAACAACATAGAGGAATTGACATTTTGTATTTCATATTTGTTGTATTACATGTCTATACAATTGTAAGTTATTGTATAGACATGTAATACAACAAATATTAAGGGGCTGCGCATAAGGGACTGCAAAGTATGGTGGCAGAAGAAAGCTGGGCCTGCCCCAGGTGCTTCAATGCATTTTTTTTGTTTGCATTTATTCTAGAGAGGACTTCTTCCTCCTTTTTTCTGATCTATACTTCCTGTCCTTTCTTCCTTCTTATTTTCTTAGGCTGAACTGAAGCAGGAAAGTAGTCTGAGGGCCCATTCCTATCCAACTTTGCAGCGCTGATGCAGCCATGCCAATGGGGCGTGTGCTGTATCCTGTGTGTGTGTGTGTGGGGGGGGAGTCACAGAGGCCTCCTTAAGGTAAGGGAACGGGAGACCCAAGAACGGAAAGGGGATTCAAATCCCCTCTAAAGGGGGATTCAAAGGGGATTTAAATCCCCCCTCCCCTCCAAAGCCTCCCGCCCTACACTCCCCTGCTGGTTACACCGGTGGAGAAAGTTGGATAGGATTACACTGTCAGAGTTGTAATTTTTAATACAGTACATAGTCCTAGATGTTAACGCTCTACTTCTTCCCAAAGTTGTCTTTCTCTTCCAGAACCACGTATTTTCCCCATTGCTTTATGCTCAAGCATCTTTCAAATGCAGTCCCCTTTCCCCATACATATCACTTTCATTTCAGATACCTTACTTTCTCCCATGGCTGGCCTGCCCACTGGACAGAGGACACTGGACCAAAACATCAGGCCTGCAAGGACACAGACTATCCCCTACCTCCTGTGCTGTTTCCCAGTTGTGCAACTGCCTGGATTCAGCCCTGGCAGCAATTATTTTTCCCCATCAGCAAGCGGAAGAACAATACTGCTGTCTAGCAATACAGTTACCTCAAGGTCTTCTGAAAATGGCTGTATACAGTACATGACCTGGGTTACTCAGGGCCCAATCCTATCCAACTTTCCAGCACCGATGCAACCACAATGCAGTCCTGAGGTAAGAGAACAAACATTCTCACTGCACTGCTGGTTGCACCGGTGGGGGAAGTTGGATAGGATTGAGCTGCGAGAGAAGTACCGTATTTATCGGCGTATAAAACGCACCGGCGTATAAGACGTACCTTCCTTTTGGCCCTGGGTTTCAAGAAAAAAAGATTTAAAGCATTTTTGGGCCACTTGGCCACTAGCTAATTTAGATAAATTGCACAAAAATACCAGGATCTCTTTTAAAACACACAGCAATAAGACACATGAACAAAATGCACCAGAACATAAATCCCAAGTACAAAAAAACCCCAGACTCAACTCTTTTTCCCCCAACCCACCCATGCACAGTTTCCAAAGTAAACATAAATCCCAAATACAAAACCCCCAGACTCAACTCTTTTCCCCTACCCCACCTATGCAGTTTCCAAAGCCTCCCGAACTAGGCCCAGTTCAGAAGCTTACCCTTCTGAGGAGAGCTGGGAAGACTAGGCCCTCGGCAGCTCAGCTGAACTGAACTGAGCACAGCGCCCTCTGCTGGCTGCTGAGAAGCTCAACTCATGCACGTGCATAAATTAAACCCGACAAACAGCTGTAGATCGGATAGATTAGTCAGGGAAGAAAGCACAAGGGAGCTCTCTGGCTCAGGAAAAACGCGGTAATCCCGAAAATGCTTTAAAACGGGCAAGGGGGAAAAGAGATTTTTTAGTATTGGCGTATAAAACGCACCCTACTATTTTGGGTCACAAATGTAGACAAAAAAGTGCGTCTTATACGCCAATAAATACGGTAATTGTAAATTTAAGAGTCGAGAGTTTCTTTGCTCTGACGTACAAAAGGAATAGTTGCATGTAAGCTGTGAAAGAATGAAATGTTGTTTAGGGGTCTCTAACCACACTCTGCAAATGAAAGATGTGTCTTCTGTTAATTATATTTAGGGAAGAATAATCTTGAAAGGACTATTTGGAAGGGCTGCAGCAATTCCTTTTTAAAGTATAATTCATCCTTACTCCTATAACAGATATTTAGCTGCACAGTTGCATTAGATTTACAAACAGATGTCACTATGCTAATGTTCTTATTTTACTTTGTAACTACTAGTGTTTGACAGAGTAGTTGCAACTGTGTGTTGAATGGGCAGGTAGCATAAATTGCTATGTAGCCTCATACCAGTTGCCAAGGAAACTTGTAGGATGTAGTATCTACAGCTTTTCCTGGGAAGAAAGAAATGGCTGTTAAAGTAGATTTGAAGTATTCACTTACCCACGGTTCCCCACACCCATTATCTTCATCTCCTGCGTATACGGGGACCCTACTGTAATTCCTTTGTAATTTATACAGATGCTGGGATCATCTGATAGCTATTTGGGTTTGTATAATTAAAGGCTGATTTGTCTCTTTCTGCAAATACAGGCACCTCTCATTTTATGCGGAGGTTATGTTTTTGAAAAGCAGTGTGCATCTCAAAAATGCGTAAATTAAGAATAGTTTTACCATAAGAATGTATGTTGGTTAGAGCCATAACCATAAGAATGGCTCAGTTGGTTAGAGCATTTGTTTCACAAATGCCTGAAGATCTGCAGGACAGCAGTTCAAGACGGCCGGAAGTCTGTTGGAGAGCTGCTGGCACACCGAGCTGATAAGCTGAAGAGCCTTGTGGGGGAGTGGAGCAACTGAAGCTGAAGTGTGCTGAGGCGAACGCCAGAGAGAGAGAGAGAGAGAGAGAGAGAGAGAGAGAGAGAGAGAGAGAGAGAGAGAGAGAGCTGGACTGTGAAAGTAACATCTCGAATGAAGGGTTCTATGAAAGATTAGAACATTATATTGTAAAAACCCTTTGAGGTTTAGAACAGCCTGCCCATGTACACCGCCTTGAATAAAGTTGGAGGAGAAATCCAATGACCAGAAAGGCGGTATATAAATACTGTTTATTATTATTATTATTATTATTATTAAATAGTACAGGTTAGGGGAACATCAATGCTATTCTTGCATTGAATCAGTGGAAGGGGAAAGGGACCATCTCAGAGTCTGACCGAGGGAAGCGAGTCAGGCTGGCTGCTTGCTGGTTAGCTAGAAGCAGCCCCTTCCCTAGCCCTCCCTCTAACAAGCTGGGAGGACGAAGAAGCCTCCCTTTCTCTAGCTGCTACTTCTTATTTACCTCCCCTGCTTCCTCTTCTTTGGTTTAGGCAGCTGCTGCTTGCCACTGGCTCTTTGCCTCCCGCTACTCTTGGAGATGCTTCCCCAAAGGTGGGCGATTGGACAGGTGTACTTGCCATGCTTCCCTTCACCTTGTTTCTGTCCCTTGCCCACAAGGCTGGCACAGCCATTTGCACCCACTGCTCTATCCCTCTCTTAACCTGTCTGATTAGACTGCCTTCCTTGGGCTCCGCCTCGACACTTGCCCACTTGCCCTTAAGCCTCGTCTTCTCTCGAACATACGGGAGCGCACTGGAAGTTTGACCACGTTATTCCCAAAATTTGCAAGCATAATTTAGATTTTGGTATTGATTAAACAAGCGTGTTATTCCAAGACGTCTAAATCAAACGTGTAGAACAAGAGGCACCTGTAGTCCAATTTGTCATTGACTGAATTATGCACAGTAAAATCTTCACCAGTATAAGAGGAGCCATAAGCATCACTTCTCCTGTTCTATTATTTTGTAATCATGAGCGTACATGTCCATATCTCAGAGCAGCGATTTTCAAACTCTCTAATTTCAGGGAAACGTGGGCAACAGTTTGTCGTACAACAAAGTCCTGTACGTTACAGAGGAGTCTAAAATATTTTATGATGCGTACCGTTTACATGTGTTGCTGACCTTTGGGGCCTCATTGTTATCCTGTATGAACTGAAAATACACTCTAGAGCAGTCCTTGGTGGCTGCATATTGTAGGGGACAGTGATGAACAGCTGCTTTTCAGGAAAGTGTACCTACCATTACTGATTGAGGATATCAAGGATTCCCTTGATAAGGAATCTCAGAGTTCCCCAGAACCAAGCTTGAAACCCTCTGTTTTAAGGTCACTGTAATGCCAGTCTACGGGGTTGGACTGAATTTTTAGGTCTGGTGTTCAGTGTCTGAAAGCCTTTTCCACAACAAATGTAACTCTTGCTTTTTTCTTGGCTGTTGGATTTTATTTCTGTTTCTTCTGATAGGGAGAGGAAGGTCACAGAATCAGTATGGGACAAGAACATTGAATCCAGTCAAACCATTGAATCCAGTTTAAACCATTCAACTGTGTTACTAAGAGAATTCAAGTGACAATAAATGACTTCTCTAAACCAAGAAATTCTTCCTTTTTATAGTGTATGAATCAGTGTTCTTGGTGGTTTTGCTTGTGCTTCTTGGTGCACTTGATGACTTGACAGGAATCCTATAAAAAGAAAATATAATTTTTCCACTTCATTTTTGAATTTTTACTTTGCTTCCCAAGCCAGGATCATAAAGGTGTCCTATATAATAATATTTCAGTATAACATTGCAATCATAACATAAAAGCAACAGATAGCAAAGAAACTTGAGTACAATGTGGTGTTCTAATATCTAAGAGTTCATAAGGCAGATATGGAAGTTCTGTTTTGATTCTCCCTTGTGCTGGCAGAAGTGGTAGGTTCCATTGGCTTCAATACCCATGGGCTAATAAATTTAAACATGGATGTGACAAAGACAAGAGATGAGCTTAAAAAAGCAACCCTGGAATTCAGTCTGCGATAGCCTTATGGCAGTGGTACCCTAACTGGGGCGTCGCGACGCCCCAGCCGGGAAGAAAGGGTTGCTATGCCCTTAAGGGGCATGGCAACCAGCGTTGACGACAGCGGCGTGCCTGGGATCGCGCTGCCGCCGCCACCGCTGCGCCCGGGATCGCCGTTTTTACCGTCATTGGTGGGCAGTGGGTGTCCCTCGGGGGTTGCGGGGAGCCTGCGGACCCCTCCGCAGGCCTCCCCAAGCATCGGAGCAGCGCTCCAACGCGATCGCAACTGACTTCCAGTTTTACCCGTGGATATTATATATCTGGATTTTCAGAAGGCGTTTGACACGGTCACTCATGAAAGGCTCCTGAGAAAACTCCACAGTCAGGGAATAAGAGGGCAGGTCCTCTTGTGGATTAGGAACTGGTTGAAGACCAGGAAACAGCGAGTGGGAGTCAATGGGCAATTTTCACAATGGCGAGAGGTGAAAAGCGGTGTGCCCCAAGGATCGGTCTTGGGACCGGTGCTTTTCAACTTATTCATAAATGACCTGGAGTCGGGGATAGGCAGTGAGGTGGCCCAGTTTGCAGATGACACTAAACTTTTCCGGGTGGTGAAGACCAGCAGGGATTGTGAAGAGCTCCAGAAGGATCTCTCCAAACTGGGAGAATGTGCAGCAAAATGGCAGATGCGCTTCAATGTAAGTAAGTGCAAAGTGATGCACATTGGGGCAAGAAACCAAAATTTCACATATACGCTAATGGGTTCTGAGTTGTCTGTGACGGATCAAGAGAGAGATCTTGGGGTGCTGGTGGATAGGTCGATGAAAGTGTCGACCCAGTGTGCGGCGGCTGTGAAGAAGGCCAATTCCATGCTGGGGATAATTAAAAAAGGGATTGAGAATAAAACGGCCAATATCATTCTGCCTTTGTACAAATCGATGGTAAGGCCACATCTGGAGTATTGTGTCCAGTTCTGGTCACCACACCTCAAAAAGGATATACCGGTAGTTGAATTGGAAAAGGTGCAGAAAAGAGCGACCAGAATGATTCGTGGGCTGGAGCACCTCCCTTATGAGGAAAGGCTACAGCGTCTGGGGCTTTTCAGCCTAGAAAAAAGGCGCCTGAGGGGGGACATGATTGAGACTTATAAAATTATGCATGGGATGGAGAGAGTGGATAGAGGGAAATTCTTCTCCCTCTCGCACAACACCAGAACCAGGGGACATGTACTAAAATTGAGTGGAGGGAGAGTTAGAACAGACAAAAGAAAATATTTCTTTACCCAGCGTGTAATTCATGTGTGGAACTCCTTGCCACAGGATGTGGTGATGGCATCTGGCCTAGATGCCTTTAAAAGGGGTTTGGACAGATTCATGGAGGAAAAGACCATCACAGGTTACAAGCCATAAGCAACCTCCTGGTTTTTAGAAGTGGGTTTTCTCTGTGCCAGGTGCAAGGGAGTGTCAACGGGAAACAGGTTATCTTGTTGTCTTGTGCTCCCTGAGGCATCTGCCACTGTGTGACACAGGAAGCTGGACTAGATGGGCTTTTGGCCTGATCCAGCAGGGCTCTTCTTATGTTCTTATGAAAGAGATAGAGAGCACCTTGAAGGAATGGCAGAGCACCTAGAAATAAAGAAAACCAGTGCAGGGGTAAAAGTTAAATTTCTGGGGGAAAACCAAGTACGTCATTCTTATGACTGTGACCATCACAGATATAATGGCCTGGTTCAGATGCAACAGGAAACCATGGTTTCTCACTATAAGGATCAGGAGGTATGAGCCTTGGGCTCATGTGCTCTCTCCTCCCCCCCCCCCTTCATCTGTCATTGAAAGCTTCCACTTCGGTTTGTAATAAGCACAGTTCTGTATTACATACTCAGAACTGTGATTTGTTGAAAAGGTAAAACAAACCTGGATCAAATGATGGTGTCAGATCCTGGTTTGTTACCCAGAGATGGTTTGAAGAAACCACCGTTCCCTGGATAAACTGAAAGAGGACGCTTTAATCATGCAGAAAAGATGAGAAGAAAGTGGAAGCATGCACACCCAAGGCTCGCTCACACCGTCTGTTTCTCATAGTAGAAAACCATGGGTTCCTGTTACATTTGAACCAGACCCATGACTGTATTATCTGTGCATGCCTCAGAGCTATAACATATTAAATATCTATAATTGCAATTTCTTTCAGGAGCTGGAGTTGTTCTTTCCCTCCAGTGGAGGCCGTGGACCTGCCAACACTGCAAAATATACGCACTGCACCTGTTGCATTATTAAGCCTCATGCAATTAAAGAAGGTGAGTGGCCTCAATCCCTGCAGAAAGTGCTTTCTGGCATCTCTTGTCAGTTGGACAATTTGTGCTGAATATATTTGTTTATTTTGTGCATCGTAGGCAGCAAGAAATATGTATCCCTTTTTTTGTTTTGAATGTTACCTCTTGACTGACCCATTATCTTATCTTATTATTGTTCACATTTTTATACTGCCCTTCTTCCAAGAAATTCAGGGTGGTGTCCATAGTTACTTCCCTCCTTTTGTCCTCACAACAACCCTATTAGTTAGGCTAGGCTGAGAGATAGTGACTGGCCCAAGGTCACCCAGGAAGCTTCATGGCTGAGCGGGGATTTGATCCTGGATCTTCCAGGTCTAATTCCAACTCCAGAACCACTGCACCATCCTGGCTCTCCATTATCTTGAAATGAATGCAGTTTAGGATGGATTTAGATCAGGGGTGTCAAACCCATTTCATATAGTGGGCAGAATAGCATTCCTGGTGCCTGCTGAGGGCCAGAAGTGACATCATTAAGCAGGAAGTGATGTCATGAAGCAGATGATGGTCAGAAATAAGCACTTTGTTCTCATGTACAAAATTCATTATCTGCAATTGACAGAAGAGGAAATGTGCAAATCTTGATCATGTCTTCAGAATATGGGAGAACCTAATTATCATACGGCTGCCCTTCCCGCAGTGCCACTTCTGCTGAGGCGTCAATTGCAGCAACAGCTGAGAGGATGTCTGTGAAGTGACACCTCAGCAAAAGCAATGCTGCTGAAAGGGCGGCTCACATGATAGTTGGGCTCTCCCAGCACCTTGCCATCGTCTCCCTCTCTCACCCCTCTTGGTCTGCACCTTTCCCCATAGCGTTCCTTGCCTTCTAAGGCCCCCTTCTATCTCTCCCTCCCAGAACTTTGGCAGAAGCAGCGCTGCTAAAAGAGCAGCTCTTGGAGAGCCCAATTATTACATGGGGTGGATAAAGAGCTTCCATGGGCCGTATCAGGTCCGCAGGCCTTATGTTTGGCACCCCTGGTTTAGATTATATTTTAATAATCTCTTCATGGTCTGATGAAGTCCTCATCTTTAGGTTTTCCTGCATTGACAGGCATGACTTGCAAATTTTTTAAATGCTGTGGTGGAAAAAGCTAACGGGGTAGAACATTTCAACTAACCACACTAGTGCAATAATTGCAGCTGTCCTATGAAAAGCATACTTAAAAGCAATTTCAGCACATCAATTTCCACTTCAACTTAGCTTTTATTTGAGGTGACTATAAATCAAAGTTAAAACAAACGAAAATGACACATCCTCACACTTCAACACTATCCTCACACTTCCTTTCCCCCTGACTTGGTAAGATCAAGTAGGTCCAAATAAGTAGATCCCCCCCCAAATAAAATAAAATAAAATAAAGGAACCACAGATTTCAGGGGCTGGGGGTGAATCCAGTTCCTTTCCAGGTCATCTGAGCACCTAGAAGTGTTAACCACCCTTTGGCCTAAAAATTACATGTGAAATGCCGAAGTCTACAGGTTTCACTTCAGAATATGAAATGAAAAGCCATAATTGTATGTGACAAGATAATATCTATTCTTTGTGGTTTATTGAAAACGCCTTATGTTACTTTTGGTAGGGAGCTTTGCATCATTTCTTCATCTCATTAGGTGAAACAGTTGATGTCCAAACATAACCTTGTATAGATAACTACGGTACATTTCCTTAGCATCAGGAAGATAAGATCGGAGTGTTTACAGTATGATTATATGTTTTGGTTCAGCTGTCTACATTTTCTCAGACAAATTTGTATGGAAAGTAAATACTAATCAAAACTCTATTGTGATGGTTACCTAAGCAACCTTCAGGGCACTGTGATTTTTAAAAAGTTGAAATGGGAGTAGAAGGGATGTCTTCAGTAGTAATCTTCCAGCATCTCCATTAGAAGCTTCCTTGTGATAGACATCCACATATCATTGACTCAGCACACACACACCAACAAGGTTTAAACATCAAGGTTACCTAGCATTTGGTGACAAGGCAGCTGGGAGAAGATCTCTACCACTAGGCGATAGTCATAAATCATCTTGTGATGGGATGAGGGTGAAAGCTGCCATGGAGTGGGGTTTCCAAACTGGGGGCCCAAACACAGTGTTTCCAGCTGTGTTTCCAGCGCCGATGAAGCTGTGCCAATGGGGCACGAGCTGCATCCTGCAGTGCGTGTGTGTGTGTGTGTGTGTGTGTGTGTGTGTGTGTGTGTGTGTGACAATCACAGAGGCCTCCTCAAGGTAAGAGAATGTTTGTTCCCTTACCTTGCATTATGATTGCATCAGCGCTGGAAAGTTGGATAGGATTGGGCCCTGGGTCTCCTAGTAGTCTAGCTCCAGTGCCTTCTCTTCTGCACCACAAGCCTGACAGACTGAACTGTGTTTGGAGGGTGCCATCTAGGCTCCAGCAGCAGCTGTGATTGCTACACTGGTACTTGACACCTGCCTCTTTTGGACCATGCACCCACTGCTGACCCACTTGGACTGACAGTCAGCTCTACCCAGGTCTGAAATCCTGTCTGGAGTTTGTCCCTTGCCAAGACCTAGCAGAACGTCATGGGAATTTATTCTTGTCCGATAGATCAGCATTCAATATCCTTATAAATATATACAGTTTCTTATGACTAAATGATTCTCATGGCACTGAACTATCAATTTGAGATGATACCTATCCTATTCCTATGCCCATAGGCCTCACATAGTCAAAGGCTTTCCTGTTCCTATGGCTGATCATTCCCCCCCCCCCCTTGATATCCTGCACAGGTTGCTGTCAGCATAGTAAGATCTGAACAGTTTCCATCTGAGCTGCTTTCAGAATTGGAAAGAGATCTTTGGGGTGCTTGATTATTAAAAAAAATTCTATTGCACACATTCCTCTCCTGCTAGGGAGGTGCTCAGGGTGACTTATGGATTAAAATACAATGAAAAAAAATGCTAAAATCAAAAAGAAAAATAAATTAATGAAAACCACAAAAACATAACCAGAACATAATTGTGAGAGCAGCATGAAAAAACAAACAATAATTCGCAATTAATCAACAGGGAAAGGCCAAAATGAAACAGAAACGTTTTCAGCCAGTGCTGGAATTGAAGTAGTGAAGGCGTAGAGCTTGTTTCTTGAGGAAAGGGGTTTCACAGCGTGGGCACTACCACAGAGAAGGCCCTTTCACCTCTGTGGGTAGTGGGACATGTAAAAGAGCTCTGCCCGATGATCTTGGGGGACAGGCAGTTTTGTGGAGTGAATTTATTTATTTACGCAACCTGTTGAATGCACATTGGACAAGCCATGCAGAGACTGTGCTGATCCCTGCTAGTTCACACGGCAGAGCTAGGGGTTAGCAGGGTTGGCACAAATGGTGTAGTTCAAGTAAGGGATTGGCAAAGGATCATTGCATGAAACACTGCACCACTTTGACCTTCACTTTTTGGAGCCACTTCTGGAGTTCTTCACAAGACACCATACTTATGACTAGAAATATGACAGTTGTACAGACAGACAGACAGACAGACAGACAGACAGACAGACACATGTACTGTCAGTTGATGTAAAAGGTGACACTAGATAGAATGATGCAATAGCAGGTGCTTTTAGTCTATCTACAGGGAAAGAGCTGTTTATTGTTTTTATTTAACTTGCATAGCTTTTTAACATCTTAAACACACAAACCATCCCGCTTCTTCCTTTGCTTCTGTGCATTAAAATGAATCTGATTCTTGCCAATATGATCAGCTTATTACATTATGGGAAATAGTTCTCAGACACTTAAATGCTTTGCTTCTTAGAGCATTTTACCATCTTACCTGAAACTTTTGTTTGTATTTATTATTTAAAATTGCTTTGCTCCTGTCGGTTCCGATTTGCTACAAATCTCTGCAGGAACTGACCTGTGCGGCGATCAAACTCCTGAATCTGATCTTTTAGAAGATAACACTAATTTTGGGACAAAGTCCTTTCAGAAGCTTACTTAGAATTGCACTAGATTTATTTATTTATTTATTTATTTACAATATTTCTATCCCGCCTTTCTCCCCAAAGGGACCCAAGGCGGCTTACACAAAAATAAAATACAAAAATACAAAAAAATACAAATAGATAATTACTTTTTAAACAGCAAAAAAAGTTTTAGTTCATTTATAGATCACTAGATCATTTATAGCAGCACTTCTCAAACTGTGAGTTGCGACCCACTTGGTGAGTTGCGGACCAGTGCTGAGTGGGTCATGAGTTGGTCCCACCTGCCTGCCCTTGCCTTCATTTGGCTCCAAATTGGAGCCCAACCAGAAGCTGTGACTCGCCTTGTCCTGCCGCTCCTGCCTTGTGCCAGACCTGGGATGGCTTCCGGAGGCCTTTGCAGGCCTCAGAAGGCCTCCAGAACTAGAAGCAACAGGAAAGGGACTTCTGGTTTACTTCTGGGTTCACTGAAGTCACTTCTGGTTGCTTTCTGAAGAGGCCCACCAGTGACCCACGCTGGGGGGACGAGGTGGGTCACAGGGCTCTCCACTGGGGTCGCGGCAGGGGAGGGTTTGAGAACCGCTGATTTATAGGATTCCTATCTAATAATAAAGCAGTGGGAAAGTCACTGTTGCTTTTATCTCTGGGCTTGCTGATCCACTCCTGAGTGGAATAAAGAAATATCTGTTGCTAGGGAGCAAAAGCACCAGAACCTAGCAACCATAGTATTTGTCAGAGGAACATGACGCAGCCATCAAAGACATTTGATATGGAGCACAAGTGAGAACTCTGTTCACCTCTGCCAGGATGCAGGGAAATCCTAGTAGCCAGATAAAGTGTTGAATCTGGCTTAAATTTCATCCATCAAAAGTGCAACACTGGTTGAAGAGGCTGGAAGAGGGAGAGCTTATCAAGACGTTTGGTTGGAAAGAAATGTGTTTTGGGCGGTTTAGTAGCAAAATGCTATCCCAGGGGATCTTAGCTTTGAGTCCTGGATTTTGGAAAAAGGCATGGGCAGGATATTCTGCGTGTAGAGAATAAGAAAGGGCCTTGAATTCTTTGCACTCCCGTTTGGCTGATACAGAAAATTGCATTAGAAAAACTGGCTGAACTATTTGATCAGTGGTGCTTGGGCTTTGATATTGAAGGGGAAGGTAGATTGTTCTAGAATTCCTTTGCATCCTTTTGACTGGCTAGTGGAGTAAGGAGAAAAGTAGGTAAGTAGTAGGGAAAGGAGTGTGCTATGTGCTTGTGGGGCAGCGGTGGTAGATATGCTACAAAGCAGTGATTTTCAGAGACAACTGCTGGGTTGAACTCCAGAGTATGGTTTAAAGTTGAGATTAAATGCCCTTCCTTTTCCCCTGTCCATGTTGTCCTGTGGATTTCTGGATTCGATTTGAGAATGGAAAAGGGAGAGGCTGACTCTATTCCTAGTCTCTTAGTTGAAAGCTCCTGGTGTCATGGAATATGAATCCATCCCTGACAAAACTGATGCAAGATTTGCCTTTTGAGGCTCTTAGTACTCCTGGGGATCTCACGTTTCCTGTGGTACGCTGATTTCAGATACTGTAGCTGTGAAGTATTCTAATAGATTTAGCTCCGTTGTCTGCTGTCATCTTGTATAGAAATAATGTTTTAGGTCTATTGGCTTGGTTGATCTTGTTGCCTCAGGTAGACATTTTTTAAATTTTAATCTGGTAGTGTGTTTCCCCCATGTTTCATTTCTATCACTTTGTGTAGCTCTTATGGCTAACCTACTAGCTGGATATATTCACCTGAATATGCCACCCTACTACCCAAGAGGTCTCAGGTTCAAAAATCTCAGGTAGCAGGGCTTGGAATGATCTCTACCTGAGTTCTTGCAGTGTTCTTGTCAGTCAGTCAGAATAGACCACACTGGACTTGATGCATCAAGGGCCTGACTTAGTAGAAATCGGCTTCATAATGTTCATCTGCAAATAAAATAAAATAAAATGCTAGGGAGATCTGCCCAAATTCAGTCTCGTGTAGTACAGAAGCAAAAGTAGATATTATGGGTTAAACCAGGGGTGGCCAACCTTCCACCATTAGGGTTACTGTGTTCTTAAGAGTTGTGTAGAAGACAGAATCTTGGCAGCTGCAGGTGCTGATGGTGCTGCTAAAGGAGCTGCACCTGCTGAAATGCCCTCACCTATACAACCATTTAAAGGGCCAGCATTCATGTTGAAAGGTTGGCCACCACTGGGTTAAACCCTGTAACTTGTGAAAGTTGTCAGATAATTCCTGTGAGCATGCTCTGAATGTGTTTCTGCACTTAATCAGACAGTTATCTCTCTTCCTCCCACCCCCACAGCCTGTGCTCTACTTCTCCTGCTCCTCCTCAGAATTTAATCACAGGGTGAGACAGTTCATTATCCAGATCCATCAACTGTGCCAGATTTGTCTAGCATGTATCTTTTTGTGCTTTGAAGGCAATTGTAGAGCAATGTAATTGAGAACAGGTAGAGTGTCAAGGGCAAAATACAAGATGATGTTTTGGGAGAGGGGGGGAGAGGGGGAGGGGGAGGGAGATCATTGAAGCATTTCACAAGGAAGTCAGTAATCAAAAGTGCAGCTATCATTTTACCCACACTGAAATGTAAGGGTTCAAAGTCCACAAGGTATGTATGAATTATTATTTATCAGCATAGTTGGAATGCAAGGCTTTTTACAGTCCTTATCTCAAGAATCCAAGAACAGCCTCAGGATGCATGTCATAATAATCAGGCCTTGTGCCAGGTAGATAGAGGTAGATAGAGGCAAAGGAACTCTGGGATTTACCAGGGACTCTTTCCCCTCCCACCCCAGCAGTCGATGGAGGGGACCTTTCTACTTCTTTTTCACCCCATCTCCCTCCCTCCAGCTGTCCTTTTCCCCTCATGCATGGATTTTTGTATTGGAGCTCAAGAAAAAGAAACAGTTGCCTAAGAAAGATATTAGTATCACAGACCATAGAGAGGAAAGTTTACATTTCAACACAAATGAGTGAAGCAAAACACAAGGAGTGATGTTCAAACAACTGCTTCCGCTGTTAGAAGCACACTCCGTTCACACTAGTCAGGATGCCACCCAATGGCTCTGTGATTGTACTATGAAAGCCTAATAAAACAGTTATAAAGTACAGTTATCCTCTAAAAGTACTGTATACAGTATGATGACCTCAAAATCAAACCCCCATTCATGATGTCCTTATTGGATGAACTTCCTGTATCTCTTTCTCTATTTTCCTCTCAACATGTTGCCAAGCCAGAGGTATGTTCTCCCGCACCTGTCTCAGGTGGTCCTTTGGGCCACTTCACATTACAGGAAAGATCCAACCCAGCTTTGTCCATTCTCTGGCTCTGCAGTGGCTGCTGTAGCATGCAGAGGAGAGTCAAATCTCTGCAAATACACAGCGATGTGCTCCTTGAACCCTCGGCTTAGTCAAGGCTTCCAACCAACTGTGCATTTTCAGTCATGTCTCACACCCAAAGTTCCACAAGTGTTGACTAGCTCTAGTGGCTGGCCCTGCCCTTGAGCACAGTCTTGTGCAAGTTTACTTGGAAGAAAGTTCTGCTGTGTACAATGGGGCCTGCTCTGCCTTGGTTTGCCTTGGCTGGACAATAACATTATTCAGTGATTTGCTGATAAAAGTGGGTCAGCATCTTTGGGGGATGGGTGAGTGGAAAGCCCTTCCACCACGTGGATATGTGTATTGGTGACTTTTTTTTTTTTTTTTTTTACTTCTGGCGACTTCTCATGTGGAACTGAATCCTTCTCTAGAGGATCCCCTGGATAGAAATAGAACACAACATCTCGGGATTTAGGGTTATAAAATTTTTCAATTTATAATTATCAACTTGTAAAAATATGCCAGCAAAATCAGTAAAAACACACAAAATCTCATGTAAAAATTGCTAAAAAACACAAGATCCAGGTAAAATCACTTAAAATCACCAGATAAAATTACAAAGGAGACTTTTAAAAACTGTAGGCATGACGTTTCGTTTACTATTCCGTAAACTTTATCAAATGCAGGAAGCCCAAGTAGGCAAGAAGAAGCCATCTTCTACCTACTTGCCTACTTGGGCTTCTTGCCTACTTGGGCTTCCTGCATTTGATAAAGTTTACGGAATAGTAAACGAAACGTCATGCCTACAGTTTTTAAAAGTCTCCTTTGTAATTTTATCTGGTGATTTTAAGTGATTTTACCTGGATCTTGTGTTTTTTAGCAATTTTTACATGAGATTTTGTGTGTTTTTACTGATTTTGCTGGCATATTTTTACAAGTTGATAATTATAAATTGAAAAATTTTATAACCCTAAATCCCGAGATGTTGTGTTCTATTTCTATTGTTGCGGGTTATAGCAGTCTACGTTCTCTTCGATCCCCTGGATGCCAGAAGCGATTTTCAGGAGGTGTAATGGACTGCAATGGGCAGGGAGACTAGAAAAATGCCAGCGTATTCTTAACCCTTTGGATTCTAGGCAGGAAAGAGAGGAAACGGAAGAAGGAGCAAAAGAAAACCTAATCTAGCAATGCTTATTCTGAGTCCAGTAACTGATTCTGACATGCATATACTGGCGATTCAAATTAACCTCTGGATCTCATAAAATGTGCATAGTATTCCAACCCACAGCTTTACATGCATGTTCAATTCTTGCCAAGCCCAGCACACTGTTTGCTTTAAGTTTTCAGATCTGCTTTCTGTAAAGTGTCACAAGGCAGTGAATTGTTAAAGTGAAAAGTAGATGTTGTACCTTATCACTTTATCTGATTAAAATGTGCTTGAAGATTATCTGTCCTGTGTTAGTGCCTAGTAACCTAATGCTGTCTTGGATACATAAAACCTTCCCTCTCTCTTTTTTTTTTTATACCCAAAGTTATTTGTTATGCATTTTTGCTAGGATTAGTATTACATTCCTTCAGTTGTATTTAGTAATGCCTGTGATTTCTTTTGTACTTTGTCACTAAAAATTAAATCCTAACCTAACACCTAATCTGCTGCTCTGCTTTGGCTTCTTAGCATAATCACATTTTAAAAGATGTACTCTTCCTGGTTTTAGAAGTTCTTAAATAGCCAATTTCCTTATTTAGTGAGATCTGAATGTTTTAAAATTGGTAAAAACATCTTAGCTGAAGTTTGTTGTAGGCCACTGAAATGTCCTTATAGCCAGTTAGTTTTCTGCCTCTCCCAAATATAGGTATAAGCATAAGGTCGGCTGCTGCATCCTAGGCAGGATGTGGCCAGTGCCGCCGTAGCCGGGGCTCACCTCAGGGGAAGGGGACATTCCAGTGGACCTCCTTGGATGCGTGCCAGCTCCTTAGCTCTTGGTGTACATCTGGGGAGGCCATGTAAGGCTGGCCTGGGCTGGGAAGGAGCTTGGGATATTGGCACAACCCAGCGCCGATATCCCCTCCCCCTCCCAGGGCCTGGCCAATGGTCCCATCCCCTACCACCCCAGCCTGCCCTCCCGCAGCCCTTATCTGGGTCGGCCGGCGCGAATGGTGGAGTGAGCGGTACTTGCCTCTGTGCTGGCGCCGCTTACTTTACTGGTGCTGCAAAAGTGCCTTACGGCACTTTTGCGACACCTCAGGCTGGTGGAGCACTCGCTCTGCCGGTCTACAGTTATGTGGGATTGGGCCATGAATGTGGATGATTAGGGATGTGGGGCAAGTGGTTTGCAGAATTTGGTTTTCTTTTAGTTGATACACTCATGGCCTCCAATGTGAAAAGTCAGTTTTACACTATGATCCTAGCTGCATTTATTTGGAAGTAAGTCCCATTTATTTCAATGGAATTTATTTCTGTGTATACATAGTTAGCATTGGGCTTCATGAACTTCAAACATGCAAGAAAGAATGCTTTGTATTCCCTCCTTTAACTGGGAAAGCAACAGAAATGTTCATAAAAATAAGTGTATAAATGTTTGAAGTACTTTGATAAATATTTAGAGCTCAATTTAGGCTCAAAACGTCTTTCCCTTTATTCTCTTAAAAATTCACAGGTCTAACCGGGAAGATTATAAGAGCAATATTGGATGGAGGATTTGAAATCTCAGCCTTGCAGATGGTACATTTTTTATTCATGTTTTTCTATTCAGAACTCTGAACAAAGTCATGGATGTGGGGGGTGGAGGAGAGAAACTCCAACCTGCGGTAGTACCTTAATCCACTTCACTTACAGCCCAATCCTGCGTAAAGATCTGTGGCCAGCCCATAGGGCCGGCCACAGGATCTTACACCCTTCCCGGACTGCTTCGGTGTGGCCTGGGGTCTCCTCAGGGGAAGGGGACGTTCATCCCCTTCCGCTGGTGTAGGGCTGAAAGGCACCGATGGGCCTCCTCAGATATCTGCTGGCTCTCGAGCCGGTGGACATCCGAGACAGCTGTGTGCCCAGGGATGGGGAATGGGGATATCGCGGTAATGGGGACGGGGTTATGTCCCCAGGAATGGGGACGGGGATATTGCGGCTGACATCCCCGCCCCTCCTGGGCCAGCTTGGCCAACTGCCGCCCTCCCTCGCTGCCTGGCCTGCCCCTGCTCCCACCAGAGGAACAGTTACCTTGCTCCGTTGGCTGCAGCAGGTTTCCACCACAGAGTGAAGCCTACCTACCTGCGTGCCAGTGGGCCTTACTTCCTGGGTGCCGAAAACGTGCTTTACGGCACGTTTACAGCACCCTCCGCCTGCGGAGCACACGCTCTGCAAGTGGATAGTTACTCTGGATTGTGGCATTAGAAACTTTTCAGTGATTTCCCCCCCTCACCTCACTCAACAGCATCCCAAACACATTGTATGCCTCTCACACCTAACTCAATTTTTAAAGGGATGTAGGATTATCCCTTCTTTACTCTCTCCCCTCCTCTTCTTTACTCTCCCCCCACTGGCGTCGCCCTAGGTGGGGCGGAACGCTAAGTGCCGCCCCACTCTGAACCTCCGTTACAGCTCCGCAAGAGGCGGCCCCGCCCCCTCGCCTTCGGAGCCACTCGAGGCAGCGAAAACAATGCGCAGGCTGCGCGTTGTTTTCGCTGCCTCGAGTGGCTCCGAAGGCGAGGGGGTGGGGCTGCCGCTTGCGGA
Organism: Plestiodon gilberti rubricaudatus; assembly: GCA_026170595.1. NCBI lineage: Eukaryota > Metazoa > Chordata > Lepidosauria > Squamata > Scincidae > Plestiodon > Plestiodon gilberti. The sequence continues at coordinate 199,115,480 of JANXHW010000003.1, read as the reverse complement.
GCTGTAACGGAGGTTCAGAGTGGGGCGGCACTTAGTGTTCCGCCCCACCTAGGGTGACGCCAGTGCCCCCCCCAATCTTCTTTCTTGCAAAAGAAACAATCTCAACCTTTTCAACTCAATTCCAAGCATGGTTACTTTCTCCTGTTTCTTTGTGGTGTTAGTATTTTTTGCATTATTATGCATTGTTGTGATCCGCCTTGAGCGGTATATTGCAGAGTAAAACATCTGATTAAAGACATGCAGCAATGCCATATGAGCTCTTACTCTCTAGTTGCTATTTGTATCAGCTTCTTTGGCAAGATGTGTACTCCTAATAGCCTGGGAGGGACTAATTGAGAAATAATATGAAGCTTATCCAGATTGTATATGTGTAGGAAAGGGCAAGTATAAAGCTTGAGGAGTTCTTTCTTGTTCACTCCACAATCATAGACACATTTCTTCTTCATTCTTTCTTGCATGCAGTTCTACATGGACCGTGCAAATGCAGAAGAATTCTATGCCATTTACAAGGGTGTTGTTGCTGAATATTCTGTAAGTATAGAATGTGTTCAATTGTTTCTTAGATGATAAAACTCCACAAGGTCTTTCCTTTTTCTTTCTCTCTCTTTGGGTTCCTTTTTTGATTATATCCTAACTTGACACATGTTAAATGTTTTTAGGTACCATGAGAAAGTCACAGAGAATGTAATTTCACTTGTTTGTATTGATTTTTGTCCAGAGTGCAAAGGTCAGCCTAGTAATATTTTTGAACTGATCAAGTAAACTGCGCAAGTGATAATTATACTCAATGTTATGAGATATGTAAAATGTGTCCGTTTTTCAAAACTTTTGATGGGAAATGCATTCTTAAATATTGCTGCAGTGATAGAGCGAGTTTTTTCCAGCCAAAATATCTGTTTCCAAGAGGAAACTATGAGGGTCTAGACCAGGGGTCTCCAAAGTTTTCTGGCTGCAGGCCTGACGGGCATGATTGACAGGCGCAAACAAGTCATATTTCCAGCTCCCCACTGTCACCTTTTTGAGTTGTAATGATTTCCCGTTGATTTCTTTTATATAAACTGCTCTGGGAACTTTGTTGGATGAAGGGCGGGCAAAAATGCTTTAAATGAACACAGCTAAATAATAGCGCCCTATTAGGAAGTAGGAAATATTGACTGGAAGCTAAGTTTTGTTTCTTCTTGGGCACTCCTGGGGAATCCTGAATTATATCTTAACTGTAGTAAGAATTGGTTGTGTGTGATGTGCCTTGTTTTAGGTTTTTCCTCTCACAGCAATAGCTTGTCTGTTTAACAGAAGAATTGTGAAATATTGTTGCCGGAATATTTCCATTCTAGAGTTGAGGGAGACTGAAAATGATCAAGCATGGTGGTGGCGCCAGTGTCAGAGAAAAGAAGGGAATTCTTTCTTGCAATTTTTATCATTTGTCTCCTGTGATTTTGGTGCATGAAACTACATTTGACATTTGAGAGTTTTCCTGAGTCCTTATTAGTCAGATGTGAAAGAATTCTAGGTATGATGTCAAAGCTGAAGAAAGCAGATCAGCCCCAGGTTGTATGAAAGAGAAAAAAAATAATAATGGACACATTTCATAAGGGATTTCTCTATTGGAATTAATAGAACTACCGTCAAAAGCTGTCAGAAATTACCTAGATTTCTTTAAAAATGCAAGCAGTGTAAAGGGATATACAATGTTTATATTTACTAAATCTCTTTAAAATCTGTTGTTGTTGTTTTCTGTTACAGGAAATGGTTGTAGAACTCTGCTCAGGTCCTTGTATAGCTCTAGAGATTAGACAGATGGATCCTGAAAAACCGTTCCGAGACTTCTGTGGGCCTTCTGATCCTGTAAGTAACTTTCTTGAGAAGTCCACATGAGGGCTAAACAGAGGTGATGTGACAGATCTGAGACTGGACTTCCTGACCTCTTACAAAAAACCTATGAGGCAGCACCATTTTTTCATCATAGGAATGACTCTGGGAAAGGAAGTGTTTGAACCTCCCCTGCCACTGTTTTCCTTCTCTAAATCTTTCCCCCTTTTTACATATTCCATGAATCAGAGCCTCAGGTTTAGGTGCTGGCATCACATTGTTGCTTTTCTGTGTCTTGACAATTGAATGTTAACAGAATTTCTGGTAGGTAATCGCATTAAGTCAGCACGGTTCCATTTAATAAGATGGTGAAATTTTAAACTCTCCATTAATTATCTGTGCAGACTTGCAGCCCTTCTATCCAAAATAATAAAGATGTTGCAACAGGAGAATTCAAATTGGCTTTGACTTCTGAGTTCTAGTTCTGACTTGTTTGAAGGAGTTGGTCATGCATATGAAAGCCAACAACATCTTTCATACATGGACTGCTCTTAATTATATACTAATTAATGCACTTGGACAAATGTGCATAATATGCACCAGAAGACACTTAACAAAAGAACCAAATGGGTTTCTTTAGGGGAGGAATTCCAAAGTGTGGTGCCAGTGGCGTAGGGGGCTGGGGGCGGACCACCCCTGGGTGGCATGTGGGGGGGTGAGGTTGCACAAGCCGCCGCATTAGCGGCAATTTAGTGACGCAGTGGCGGAAAAAAGGGGCCTTTTGTGACACAGCGTCGGCAAAAGGAGTCACCTGCCCGGGTCCCTAGTGGCCTTTTTCCGATGAAAACACACCCCTAGTGTTTTTTTGGCGTGACGCATCCAGGGTGGGGCTTCTGACGTCAGGGCTGGTGACATCATGGCGGGTGTCACGGGGGGGGGGGCTAGTTATGCCTCTGTGTGGTGCCACCACAGAAATTGCTTCTTGTAGTCACCTGCCAAACTTCATGTGGTAGAGGACTATGGTCTCAGATGTTGAGCAGTGTATGTGGGGGTAATATACAGAGGAAGGCCCTTAAGGTACCCAGGCCCTTAGGTAACCACTAGCAACTTAAACTGAGCACAGAAAAAAAAATTTGGCTGCTGATTCAAGCACTTCAGCTGCTATAACTGTGTTGCCTAAAATTGTGGTATAAAATCATAGTTATAATAACAGTACATAATAGTCTTTATATTAGTTGATAACTAATATAAAGTCGTTAACATATAATATATAATAGTTAATAGCAATAGGGGAAAAAAGAGTATCTGCATGTTCTTGGGTATCCCAAAGGATTCAATTATGATTTTTTTTTTACCTCAGACTGCCGTTGTGCCCTGTCCCCATAACACTTCTTTCAAAATGCTTCTCTTTGGAAGCCAAATTTGAAAAATATTCAGATTCCCTGCTAACGTGGGTATTGAGGAACCAAGCATCCTGCATTGCATAGCAAAAGGGGCAGCTAGGTCTTGACATTTATCCTTTTTGCTGCTGTTTTGAACATTGGTGGTTGACTGTGCAGCCATGACCCATCCCAGGCCTCCTTTCCATTAAATACTAAATTGCAGTGTTACTGGAATACTATTTACTTTAATCCATCATGCCCCAGTCTATGCCAATTCAATACTTGTTTCTCAAAGGGCAGCACTTTAGGGGGTTTGTTTGCCTCTTGCCATTGCACCAAGTGTCCACATTGCAGTTCATACTGAGCAGCAGTTCCACTGCGAAGACTTTTGTGAGAGATGTTTTGGTAGGTCATTACCGGTATCTCCTTTGCTCTTTATCTTGCTACTGCTGCTGGCATGCTGAACTGACAGGCTTTACTTCATTCTTTTCCCCAAAGTCAGCAGAGAATAGGCAGACTATTATTTATTTATTTATTTAAAGAATTTATATCCCGCCTTTCTCCCAGCAAGGGCACTCAAGGCAGCTTACAAAAAACATTAAAATACGTATATACATTAAAATAATTAAAAACAAATAATTAAAACAATTAAAACAAACAACCCCAGTGGGTCACCTATATTTACATTTGTTAAAAGCCATTTGTTAAAAAGCCAGCTATGATGGCAACAGCAAGGTATACAAGGAGTCTTCTTTTACACATACTTGCTTGACTTTTGAATATCTGAGAAAGGAGAAATATGGATCAGGTGGTGGAAGAGGAGCAAAATTGTTAGCATTCCTTTTTAAAAAATTGCAACAGCAGACACTTTGAGAAGTGCTGCTCTAACAGACATATCATCCAGATCACCTTTAAGGGATAATTTTTGCAGATTGATGGTGTTACAACCTGTCCCTTTGTTAATTACCTGGGTCAATAGGTGTGGTATGTAGTATATTTCAATATGCAAGTTCACTGTGACCATTACTCTCCACAGTTCTAATTCAGGCAGAATATGGGAATAAATCCATCCAGTAGGGCAGTGGTTCCCAAACTGGGAGGCGTGGCTCCCAGGGGAGCTGCGGATACCAGCCAGGGGAGCCGCGGAGTGCCATGGAATCCTCTTGGAATACATTGCAATGTCAATTGGCAGGCATCAACATAATGTAATGGGGAGTCACGGCCAATGGTCGCCAATGGTCAAGGGAGTCACAGGTTGAAAAAGTTTGGAAAACATTGCAGTAGGGTATGGGCACTCATGCGACGTAGCAAAACATTCTTGCCCTGAAAAGATCTTTCAAAAGGCAAGACAACCACCCAAATAAAACCTACAAGAGGTTAATAATCACATGGGCGTGGTTTGCAGGGAATGTAATTTATCCTTCATTATCAGAGGTGCAACTGTTGCAGTATTATAGAGCCCAGAGCCTGTGACCATAGTACAATCGCCTTAACACATGCTGATTTCTTGGTAATGTAAATACTAGCTGGAAGGAAATTTCTGTTAAACCAGGGACTTTGAATCCCTGTCTGATTGAGGTGAACTAGCTACAGCGGAGCCACCTGTACCAGCTGTTCCACCTGTACAAACTTGTTGGGGCACCCTAATCACCTAATTCCCCCTGCAGCTGCGCCAGCGGGGCATGCGCTGCAACCCATGAGGGAGTTCCGGGTTCCAGAGGCCTCCTCAAGGTAAGGGAACATTTGTTCCCTTGCCCTGGAGCAATTTTCCACTTCCCTCATGGGTTTACTCAGGCCTGTGCCTACTACTGTGCAAGTCTGAGATCGAGGCCAGGAAGTGGGATAGGAGGGATGCCAATACTGCCCCCTTCCAGGCCCCAAATGCCCACCTCCCTGTCTCCTTGTTCCTTCCGCTCCCTGCCCTGTTCTCCCCACCCCTGCCTCCCTGATGCTGACTTACTGATGCCAGGACTTGTTGGCAGCCTGCTGGCACGTGGCCCAGGCCACTCGCCACTTGTGGTGGTGACCAGGCCATGTAGTATGGCGTGTCACCTTTTGCAACAACCATAAAGCACACTATGCTGCCGGAACATGAGTTTTGGCAGCGCAGCGGGCCATTTGGATTGAGCCCTTTGTTAATTTGTTCCCAAGCTTCCTCTAAGGAGCCCAGAACAATATGTAGCACAATATGATGTAGCTTAGCTACATCTATGAAGATATCCATAGTGTATTGGAAGGGAGAAAACAAGCTGAAGCTGGAAGGCAAAGCACAGTTTAGTGAAAAGATATCTCAACTGAATACATTACAGAAGGAAGCAACTTGTACATTGCTGTTTGCAATTATTGTGCAGATAAGCAGTAAAAAGGAAGGAATAGGTTTTTGGTTCTTGTTTTTTTATTTAAACGTATAATTGTGAACTAAGGAGATGTGTCTGTTTTCAGCTTTGTCATTGATTGTCTGAGGCAAGTTGTGGGCTGTAGGCTGTAAATCACTTAAAGAGAACTTCCTTGAAAGTCACTATAGTCAGTAACAAAACTGCACTACCATAAATGTAAGAACCGGATTTTGGCGGTCTATGGATGACTATCCTAGTCCTGCTTTCTTTCAGTTGTTGGGAGGGCAGTGTCATCCCTCTCCTTGAAGGAGCTGTTGCAAACTTGAGTCCCTGCTTACTCTCCAAGAGGAGGGGAGAGGCAGTCTCAAAGAGTCTGGAATAAGGATCTAGAATGCCCTCTGGGAGTCTTGAAGAACCGTAAGAATTAAGGACGATAAAATGTTTATATCGGGATTAAAAGCCATGACTTTAAAAGCTTTTATTGCACTAAAAGATGTTTAGAAGTGTAATACAGATATTAGTTTGAACAACGTTTCGATCGTCTTTTTACAATCCTCCTCAGGTTCTAGGTGCAACGACCTCGGTGAGGTCCATCTCGCTACCATCTCGAACCTTCTTTTTACGAACCTGATGAGGATCGTAAAAAGACTATCGAAACGTTGTTCAAACTAATATCTGTATAACGCTTCTAAACATCTTTTAGTGCACCGGTGGGGAACCGGCGGCCCAAGGGCTGGATCCGGCCACCGGAGCGATCCAGTCCAGCCCGCGCGAGCCTGGACGCGATTCCATCCTGTCCGGCCCACAGCGCTCAGACCGGAGGCCCCGCTTGCGCTCGCTCACCTCGCGCGACTCCTCAACCTAGCTGTTTCTGTGCATGTCCATAACAGCCGGGTTGAGAAGGAGTCGGGCGAGGTGAGCGTGGCGGCGGCAGCCTGGAGGCTGAAGAAGGTAAGGAGGAGAGCGATGGGGGGTGGGGGGAGGAGAGCGATGGCCGGGTGGGCAGGCGCACCGGGGGTAGGTGCATGCGTGCGCGTGCCGGGGTGGGTGCCCGTTTGCGGTGGAGGGGCGCATGGCCCGCGACACATTTCCCCCATGGGGAAATGGCCCTCCACCGCAAATAGGTTCCCCACCCTTGTTTTAGTGTAACAAAAGCTTTTAAGTTATGGCTTCTAATCCCGATATAAACATTTTATCGTCCTGAATTATCGCTGGCCATGAAAATCTTACTTCTTAACAGTAAGACTGTCCACGATCTGTCTTACAGGGTTGTTGCAAGTGTTGCTGAAATAATGTAAAACACTTTTAACACTTGTCAACAATATACAAGCTAAGCAGTGTTATTACTACTGCATAGCATGCAGCATGTTGAAAAGTGTAAAAATCATACAGAATAATTCAAGATACAGTTAGGTTTACAATAATGCAAACATTTAGTTTTTTCTGCAATTCTCTGAGGAGCAAAGAATTAATATAGCTTCGCTAACTGCTACAGTGAAACAAATATAGCATATTTAATGGCAGATTCGTTATTTATGATTACAAATAATTATGTGGCTTTTCCCATAGCACTAAGTCTGCAGTTCTATAGACACACTTTCTTGGGGAGTAAATGCTATTAAGCACAATGGGACTTACTTCTGAGTAGACAAGCATAGAATTGCACTGTAAGTCCAGCAAAGAGAGAGAAAAACGGATTTTCATTCAATGACAGACCATTATCGGCTAGAGTAGAAAACAGATCAATAAGAGGCTGCAATTAGTATGTCATGCTGTCTGCGGATGTCTCTAGTGGAAAGGACATGATTGAATTGTTTTAAATGTTATTTAGGGTCAAACATCTGATTCTAGCATTTCATGTTTTAAAAATATAGTACTAGCTGTTGCAGATCTAATGGAAAGTATGGCTTTGAGAATTTCACCAGATACTGCTGATGCACTGCCAAGCCTGTTATCTGCAGCCACAAGGGTTAATGTTTTTAAAATATGAATGCTAACATTCTCAGGATGCTAAATACTGCATTCAGTACCGCACTCCATGCATTTCCTACACTTGCATGGATTTGTGGTATATGCACAACCCTGGTAATAAAGCCCCATAGCTGCTCAACTGCCTGCAGGCCCAATATGCTGTCCTGTTGTCTTCATCCTTGGTGGGCATATGTAGGTATTCATGAGCTCAGTCCATATATGTCTTAAAGGATTTTTTGAGGATTTATTTGTTCAACAAAGTGGCCTGTATTTTTTATTCCCTCTTATGCTATGGGTGCATCTGCAAAGCTCTTCTTTATGGAACTAGATGTGTTGTCAAGAATTTAGAGTTAAATGCATTCAGCATTTACATTTGGGAACATTCTGTTGCATCCGCTTCAGAAGTGCACGTCACATCTGGCTTAATTTCTAGTTTGAGATGTTGATTATTTAAAGTTATTTTAATGGGTGTTGGGAAGAATGGGTTCTGTGTATAAGGGCATGGTATTTATGAAAGCAATAATTGAGTTGGCCACAGACCCTGAAAAAGGAGCATTTTGTCAAAACAATATGAAAAAAAGTCTTCTTGCTTCAGTCATCAAGAAAAGAAAGTTGCACTGTGCATAAGATGAAGAAAATGCTAATATCACTGAGCTGTGAGTTATTTGTTTCTGTCTTTAATTCCTCAGGCATTAAAGATTTTTTTTATTTCACACCTTGAGTTGGTAAGATATGTACAAACCTTAATTGATTTGAAGATTTTAATTTAGAGAGGAATGGTTTTGTCTGTTGAAGAAATAAATAGGACTCTGAGGCTGCATATGATTAGCTACAGATGGCCATTTACCAAATAGTCATGGTTGTTTGTGCAACCATGTGAGAAATTGGTCATCTATACACTCTGCCTACGTGCTGAGGTGAATTTAACTTCTTCCCCAGATTTCTGCTTAGGGGTGCACATATGTGGTGAATATTCTCCCACTGGATAACTTGAAATTATCACATCAGTTATAACAATCTTTCAAACTTTTTCTCTCTGGTGGTGGTGGTGTTTTTTCACAGAGCTTTTTTTTCACATGATCACCTTTCCACATGGAATCGGATTGGTCAAGTTACTGGCTGTGGACCACCACCACCTTGGAAACATATGTATGAACTGGGACATAGAGATCTGGTGTTGAAAACCAAACCATGAAAACTTCTCAAGACGATCTCTGGAGTTTCCAGGATTCTATCATGTTTTGCAGCAATTATCTCTTCACCTAACCTGTAAATGATGCTTGGATTATAGCAAGGCAGAAGCTTTTAAAAACACAATGTTTGATTTTTCAACAACAGTTTAGAAGATTTAGAAGAGGATAGGTCTAGATTTAGAAGATTTGACAGATCTATTATTTGACAGTCTATTATTAGCCATAGTTGGAAGTTCCATTTTAAGAAGTAAAACAAAGCTAAGCTGTGAGTACTGAATGCTTGAGCATTCATCATATTGTACTGGGCTGAATGGGCCTTTGGGATTTTATGGAATTTTCTCTGTTGAAGAATCAGGTTAGCTTGTGCATTCCTTTTACATCTCTGCTGAACCTACATTGTCAGAGGTCTTTAAAGGGCAAATGTATGCCATGGATTCTGTGCTAGAGAAAACATTGTTGAACTCCTTTGCAATAGCTGACAGTAGCTAGAACAGCTGCAACATGAAGCTTTACTCTTCAGCTCGAGTCTCATTGTCTTAGGAACCATTAATTAAACAAAGGCTGTTTTTTTAAAACAAAAAAAAAAGTGAGATGTGGGTGACTAAATGAATGTTTGGTGGATGAATAATTTAAGGTTTGCTCACTGGTCTGTTCAGCATGCTTCTTTTTTCTACTGCAGGGCAACCTGAGCAGAATTTTGATGAGTTTATTTCCTTGCAGTATTGCAAACATCACTGACTAACTTAAATATAGTATTTTTTAAAGAAAAAAAAGCAAACAGTGTTAATTTTCCTTTCTCTTGCCATTTTGTTTCAAATGTACAAGAATAAACACACACTGATCTAGTGTAAACTGGAAAAGGAAGGGAGTAGCAATTCCAGACTGAGATTAGGAAGAAGCCAGCACTGAGTTAGGGGTGAACAGACAGCACGCGCGCGCGCACGTATTCTCTCTCTGCTATTTTGCTGGGCTTTATGTAACCGCAGTGGGTATGAGGGCTTTTGCTTCTCCATCACATCTGACTGGTTTGGAGGTTGCCAGCTGCAACATCTCTTTCAGCCTGTGTGGCTGGAAAGAGGAATGGACTTTATCCATCACCCTAAAGCCCTTGGATGTTCAGAACTCTGTGAGAATGTTAGCCCCCCCCCCACACACACACACAAACACACACTTATCTATCCAGGCAGCATAGATAGGATTTGTTCTCCAGGATTGTGCAATGAGATTGAAGGAGCTACAAAATTTTATTGCACTTCTAATATATTTTGATAGAAATAGAAGAACATTTTAGCTACTTGGGTCAAGCTGCAGGGATTGAGGAGATGTTTGCAAAATTCAAAATATTGCCCACTGTTGAAGCTCCTCTGATTTGAGAAGAACGTATCTTAATGGGGCAAACCCTTAATGCTGGCTGGCATTTATCTGATGTTTATGAGGCATGTTGATGTCTTGCTTGTTCTTGTGAATGTAAAGTGTCAGGCATATCTTACTCCTGCTCACAACAGATAAATGGAGCGTATATACTCTTCTGCCATTTTCCTTAAGCCCCCCCTCCCTTTGTCCCTTTGATCACTTTCCATCCTCATCCTAGCATACCAAGCTACTCCTGTCTCTTGGGCTTATGTGAGGTTTAAATCCCAGTCAAGCCAACATTTTTCCCCCCTTCCCTCACGGATACTGGGCTGCAGACATTCCATCAGCTTTGTTTCCTGAGCAGTTGGAATGTTGTGCCACCACACCAGTTCAACCAGTGTTGGAGGCTTCATTGCCACAAGTTTAGTTCAATATACATGCTGGGCAATGGATTTGTAATCCAGCCGGAAAGGGTGCCCCATCCTCCACTGCCTGAGCAGAGTTGCCACGTTTTTAAAATTGACTCTGCTTCTGTGCCAGCAACCTGATACAGAAATGTAGTAGGTGGAACTTTCACAGCCACTCCGCCATTCCAATAAATCTTCACCTGTTAACTTTCTAAGTGTGAGGCTGCAGCTAAAGTCACAAGCCTAGTGAAAATAGTTCCAACCATAAGTGTGAGGAAGAGTTCAACTTCTGGGTAACTCCTGGACAGCATTTTGAACACTGATTGGTCGTAATGTACGTGATCGTTTACTGTCCTTGAATTTTGATCTAATGGGGGGACATGGCTAGTTTTGGTCTGCTAATTTAAAAACATACACCCACAATGAATATATAATTTAAATAAATGATGGTCTCTTTGGTTGTATTCCATAGTGGCAAACGGACTTTGTACCATGCAGTCATGCACAAAAACATTTCCCCTATCGTGTTTGTCTTTAACATGCCCCTAAAATTAGGTCACACAGATACCAGATAACCCGCAGACGACAAATGAGTGTGAAGAACAAACAACCCTTAACATTTGTAGGAAATCTGCTGTTCCATGCACTTTTCATTTGATCCTTCATCCTGATAGTCCCACCTTACTTTATGATGTATGATCCTTGATAACAAAGAATACATATTTCTGTATAGTGGCTCTTCTGCTATTGGAGAGATCGGATTAGATTACTTTAGGTATTTTCCTGTCATATGATTCCAGTTAAAAAGCAAGAGTTTACTATTACCCCATTCACTCTCTTCAGTTCTCACCCACTCCCTGCACACATATATATTCTTAATAATTCCTCAACAGCCATGTGATTTTATTATTTCCACTGTTTTTTCAGTTAATATAGAACTGGTTAATTGATCCACTAATTAAATGCTCTTTTGCATTGGATAATTAATTTTGTTTACATTGATTAATAACTGGATCAGCTCATCCATTCCACCATCTCCTGTCAGGGCATATTCAGGTTAGTCACATCAGGTTACCTCTTGTGCTGCTGGATTCATTAAGCTGACCCTAACTCTTCAATTTTATACTCCCGAGAGTATTTTGTATAATTCTGTATTTTGTATAATTCTGTAGAACTACAGTAAATGAAAATGTGTGGCTGTCTGTGAGAGGGGATAATTTGACAATAGTGTGCTGCTAAAAAACTAGATATGATGCGAGAGATGTGGGGATGCATCTCCCAACATTTTGCTAAAAGCAGCCATAGCAGGAGCTTGATTTGAACTTGACCATGTTGCTGAGGGAGAGGAATCTTTTTCCATTACCTCTCGAGCCATAAATCATATCCAGATTAACTCACTGAAGTTGCATGTAGCCGCAGAGAGGAAAACATGCAGGCACAATACAACGGTCTACAGCAGGGCTGACCAACCTCTCAACATGAATGCTGGCCCTTTAATGGTTGTATAGGTGAGGGCATTTCAGCAGGTGCAGCTGCTTTAGCAGCACCATCAGCAACTGCAGCTGTCAAGATTCTGACTTCAACACAACTCTTAAGAATGCAGAGGCCCTAATGGTGGAAGGTTGGCCACCCCTGGCCTACAGTATATGCTTTCCCCTCCACAGCTAATAGCAGCTTCTGGTGAGTGATTTAAGTTGGGTAAACCACCCCTCCCCCAGCACCATGACCCCTTTCCAAATTACATACATTCTCCAACTGCAGCTGCTTTTAGCAAAATGTCAGGAGATAGGTTAGGAGCTCTACTCAGGTGCCTCTGTTAGAGGTGTCTTCATCCAATTTTCAGCAATTCCCCATCCCCTGGACCTTCTGTGAATTTTCTGTTCGCACAACTCTGGATACAACCCATAGTTCTCAAAAGCAAGATCCAAAGCAAACTTTTTATAATATTGTTTTTCTGTAGTAATAGAGAAAACAAATACTGGCGGTCAGGGATGGAAATTATTTTTATTGATCTATTCAATATTAGGTGAAAATCCAGCTCCTTCACTTGGAAAAGTCAGCTGCATAACACAAAGCAGCTAAGGTCTGCCTCTGTCCTGGGCTGAGTGAATTCCACCTGCTCATCCCCACTACTACTCCCTGCTCAGCCCCACTCTCTTGCCTGAGAGGTCCTCAGTGGGAGCTGCTGCCTGGCAACTGCCCGCGAGGGAAGATCTGCCTCCTCCGGTCTCTTGCCCAAGAGACCTTCCATGGGAACTGCTGTCTTGTTCTGCTAACACGTTGTCTGGAGGGGGAGGGGAGGAATCAGGATGAGGGCAAACTTTTGGGGGGAGTTCAGGTGTGGGGAAGTCACGGGGCAGTTTTCAGGTGGGAGGAAATTATTGGTGAACTCTGCATGTCCCCATGAGGAGGGGAAAACCATGTGAGTGGGATATGCTCTGTGTGCCTGAAGTGGGGGAGCAGCGTATTGTCACCCTGCCTCAGGGCGCTACCCTATCTGGCTGCTAGGCCAGCATAGGACTTCTCTACCAGCCCAGGACTGTCGCAGCCCAGGACTGTCACCATAAAGCAGTTCTTAGCAGTTCCCTGTGGGCCGTATCCGAATGGTGTGTGCCAAGCTGCGACTGGGCCACATGGCATAGGGGTGGGGGGAGGGCATTCTGGGGCAGATCGGGCCCAGGAGGGGGGGCAGGATTGGTGGCAGCAGTGCACGCCTTATCCTATCCTCCTTCCAGGCCTGTTTCTCCTGACACAGGTCTTCCATACTTACTGTATACCAGCTCAATAGTTGACATGAATCCGAGGAGATCCATTTGGGAGGCTGGGGTATGGGGAAAAAAGTACTCATACCTTGAGGAGACCGCCAACCCTGCCTACTCTGCTCAGAATCCAGCATTGCTAGCACCGGCATAGCTGGATCGCTGAGCAGAGCATAGGATAGGATTGGGCTTTCAGTCATTGACTGGGCTTGGGCCATGCCTGATGCAGCCTCTACAGCCATGGTTGCACAAGATTATATTCTCTGGGAGATTGTCAGTGTACTGAAATTTGTTCGGGAAGTCTGTGGTGTGCTGCAAATACAGTAGCTAGAAGTACTGGTAGCATGAGACCTGAGAATGGAGTCCTTATTGACACCCCTCTTCTGCCAGTGCTCAAAACAATGGACTGCCCAGAGTAAATGCTATGTATGTAGTAATCCTTGCACAAATAACACTTCATGCTATAAATGACTTCTCTGTGTGTATTTATATTATTTTTGTGTGTCACAGGAAATAGCCCGTCACCTCCGCCCTGGCACACTCCGTGCAAGCTATGGTAAGAACAAGATCCAGAATGCTGTTCATTGCACCGATCTTCCAGAGGATGGTCTTTTGGAGGTGAGGCTGGACATTTAGGTTATAAAACTTTAAAAAAAATAGAGTGGTAAATAGGTGGTAAATTGATTTTGAGTAGAATCTGATTTGAATATTCAAAACAAAGGTTATCAAGTGATGCATGTGAAGAGTGGTGTTTTTCTTTTTTAATTATGTGTGTTGTGTTGCCTGGGAACATCTAAGAAATGCTAGTTGAAATTGGCACCTTATACATTTCACCTGTACAATTTTTGCTATATTTTATTGGACAGAAAACAGAATTGAAGCCAGTTGAAAATACTGTAATTCTGAATACTGACAATTTCTAGAGATCTTCTCCAGCAACAATTTTATTACCAAGATATTACTTAAGATGTACTAGAGCTTCAAAGTAAATTATTTCTTAGTTGACACCATCGGTACCTATTTCTGTGATTACTGTGTGGTGGGTTGGCCACTTTCCCCTCATCTGTCCAAGTTTTGCTTTGCATGTATCCGATGGGTTCTCTGGATGGGTCATCCCAAGCAAAATGTTGCACTGTAAACCTTTCTAATGTGAGTAGAGTGATGGCACTCAAGCACTTGCAGACAGCCTGTGCCTTTGCCTTAAAGGTAAAGGTGACCCCTGACAATTAAGTCCAGTCGTGTCCGACTCTAGGGTGTGGTGCTCATCCCCATTTCAAAGCCGAAGAGCCAGCGTTGTCCGAAGACGCCTCCGGGGTCATGTGGCCGGCATGACTCTCCTTGTCGCAGTGCGTAGCATGTGGCTGGAACACGGAGCGCTGTTTACCTTCCCGCAAGCGGTACCTATTTATCTACTCGCATTAACATGCTTTGGAACTGCTAGGTTAGCAGGAGCTGGCCAAGCAATGAGAGCTCACCCCGTCACGGATTCGAACTGCTGACCTTTCGATCGACAGCTCATGGTTCAGCAGTTTAACCCACTGCGCCACCCGCTGGCCTACGTTCTTTTAATAATGTAGGCATATTGTGGTGTTGAGTGATGGCACTCAATGTTGAGTGTTCCCCTCATGGATCATTGCCTTGTCGTGGCGAAGGGGCTTGCGTAACTCAATGAAGCCATGAGCTATGCCGTGCAGGGACACCCAAGACGGACAGGTCGTAGCAGAGAGTTCTGACTAAAAGTGATCCACTGGAGAAGGAAATGGCAACCCACTCCAGTAACCTTGCCAAGAAAATCCCATGAACAGTACCAAAAGGCTAAAAGATATGACGCCGGAAGATGAGCCCCTCAGGTCGGAAGGTGTCCAATATGCTACTGAGGAAGAGCGGAGGACTATTCCAAGTAGACCCAGAAAGAGTGAAGCGGCTGGGCCAAAGCCAATAGGACGTCCAGCTGTGGATGTGTCTGAGGTTGAAAGGAAAATCCAATGCTGCAAGGAGCAATACTGCTTAGGAACATGGAATGTGAGGTCTATGAACCAAGGCAAGCTGGATGTGGTCAAAAATGAGATGATAAGATTGAACATTGACATCTTGGGAATCAGCGAACTAAAATGGACGGGCATGGGCGAATTTAAGTCAGGTGACCATCATATCTACTACTGTGGGCATGAATCCCTTAGAAGAAATGGAGTAGCCCTCATAGTCAATAAAAGAGTGGGAAAGGCAGTACTCGGGTGCAACCTCAAAAACGACAGAATGATTTCAGTTCGAATCCAAGGCAAACCATTCAACATTACAGTAATCCAAGTGTATGCCCCAACCACTGATGCCGAAGAAGATGAAGTTGACCGGTTCTATGAAGACCTACAACACCTTCTAGAACTAGCACCCAAAAAAGATGTCCTTTACATCATAGGAGACTGGAATGCTAAAGTCGGAAATCAAGAAATAAACGGAACAACAGGCAAGTTTGGCCTTGGAGCGCAAAATGAAGCAGGGCAAAGGCTAACGGAGTTCTGTCAAGAGAACACGCTGGTCATAGCAAACACTCTTTTCCAACAACACAAGAGGCGACTCTACACATGGACATCACCAGATGGTCAATACCGAAACCAGATAGATTATGTGCTTTGCAGCCAAAGATGGAGAAGCTCTATACAATCAGTAAAAACAAGACCTGGAGCTGACTGTGGCTCAGATCATGAGCTTCTTATTGCAAAATTCAGACTTAAACTGAAGAATGTAGGGAACACCACTAGACCAGTCAGATATGACCTAAACCATATCCCTTATGAGTATACAGTGGAGGTGAAGAATAGATTTAGGGCATTAGACCTGGTAGACAGAGTGCCTGAAGAACTATGGACGGAAGTTCGTAACATTGTACAGGAGGCAGCAACTAAAACCATCCCAAAGAAAAAGAAATGCAAGAAAGCAAAGTGGCTGTCAGATGAGGCTTTACAAATAGCTGTGGAAAGAAGGAATGCAAAAAGCAAGGGTGAAAGGGAAAGATATAAACAACTGAATGCAGAGTTCCAGAGAATAGCAAGGAGAGATAAGAAGGCCTTCTTAAATGAACAATGCAAGGAAATCGAGGAAAACAACAGAATGGGGAGGACTAGAGATCTCTTCAAGAAAATTGGAGATATCAAGGGAACGTTTTGTGCAAAGATGGGCATGATAAAGGACAAAAAAGGCAAGGACCTAACAGAAGCAGACGAGATTAAGAAGAGATGGCAAGAATACACAGAAGAACTATACAAGAAAGATCTTAATGTTCATGATGACCACGCTGGTGTGGTCACTGACCCAGAGCCGGACATCCTAGAGAGTGAAGTCAAGTGGGCCTTAGGTAGCATTACTAACAACAAAGCTAGTGGAGATGATAATATCCCAGCTGAGCTACTTAAAATCCTAAATGATGATGCTGTGAAAGTGCTGCACTCAATATGCCAACAAATTTGGAAAACTCAGCAGTGGCCAAAGGATTGGAAAAGGTCAGTTTACGTTCCAATTCCAAAGAAGGGCAGTGCCAAAGAGTGTTCAAACTACCGTACAATTGCACTCATTTCACATGCTAGCAAGGTTATGCTCAAAATCCTACAAGCTAGGCTTCAGCAGTACGTGGACCGAGAACTACCGGACGTACAAGCTGGGTTTCAAAGAGGCAGAGGAACTAGAGATCAAATTGCCAACATGCGCTGGATCATGGAGAAAGCACGAGAGTTCCAAAAAAACACCTACTTCTGCTTCATTGACTACGCAAAAGCCTTTGATTGTGTGGATCACAACAAACTGTGGCAAATTCTTAAAGAGATGGGGGTACCAGACCACCTTACCTGTCTCCTGAGAAACCTGTATGCGGGTCAAGAAGCAACAGTTCGAACCGGCCATGGAACAACTGATTGGTTCAAAATTGGGAAGGGAGTACGGCAAGGCTGTATATTGTCACCCTGCTTATTTAACTTATATGCAGAGTACATTATGAGAAATGCAGGGCTGAATGAATCACAAGCCGGAATCAAGATTGCCGGGAGAAATATCAACAACCTCAGATATGCAGACGATACCACCCTAATGGCAGAAAGTGAAGAAGAACTAAAGAGCCTCTTGATGAGAGTGAAAGAAGAGAGTGCAAAAGTTGGCTTGAAACTCAACATTAATAAAACTAAGATCATGGCATCGGGTCCCATCAATTCTTGGCAAATAGAAGGGGCAGAAATGGAAGCAGTAACAGATTTTACTTTTCTGGGTTCCAAGATCACTGCAGACGGAGACAGCAGCCATGAAATTAAAAGACGCTTACTCCTTGGAAGGAAAGCTATGGCAAACTTAGACAGCATAATAAAAAGCAGAGATATCACCATGCCAACAAAAGTTCGTATAGTCAGGGCGATGGTGTTCCCAGTAGCAATGTATGGTTGCGAGAGTTGGACCATAAGGAAGGCTGAGCGCCGAAGAATAGATGCTTTTGAACTGTGGTGCTGGAGAAGACTCCTGAGAGTCCCTTGGACTGCTAGGAGATCAAATCAGTCAATTCTAAATGAAATCAAGCCTGACTGTTCCCTGGAAGGACAGGTACTAAGGCTGAAACTCAAATATTTTGGCCACCTAATGCGAAGAGAGGACTCTCTGGAGAAGACTCTGATGCCTGGAAAGATTGAAGGCAAAAGGAGAAGGGGAAGGCCAAGGATGAGATGGTTAGACAGCATCACCGATGCAACAAACATGAAAATGAGCGAACTCAGGAAGATAGTGGAGGACAGGAAGGCCTGGCGGGATATGGTTCATGGGATCACGAAGGGTCGGACACGACTTAACGACTGAACAACAACAACAATTGTGGTGTTGCCTTTCTGAAGTTAATTCACTCATAGATTTAGCTTTAATGCCAACAGAACGCTTTAAGTGCTGGTTACTTCTCATTTAGCGGTTGGAACTCACCCAGCACTGGCAACGGATGTCTTATCAGTGTCACATTAATAATGTAATGAAGCACTGAATACTGTCTTCAAGTTCCTTGGCAAGCACAGTATATTCCTTGAGACCCTTTGCCACAATGTACATCCAGGGCTCTCCACCTATCTCAAGCTTCTGGCAATATAGTGAATGCCACTGATGTATTTTTGAAGGGTTGGTATGGACAATTCTGTCTTAGCAATATTATTACGGGTATTGGCTTCAACAGTAAAATGCTCTTGTTAGTTCTATCCAAGCAAAAATGGGTTGCCAGTTGCCTCAGGGAATTGCTGCAGCCTCGCATCTCCTTGCCTTCCTCTCTTCCCCAGTAACATCCATTAGTGCACGATATATGATGCGGTGTCACAGCACTTTGAGTCTCCGTACCCCCACAAGTGGCGGTCAATGAAATGGGATGGAAAACTTGCATTGTAATGATGTGGCTCCCATAATATTTAACGTCAGCTTCATTTGGATAGTTCTAAAGCTACACACAGCTCATCTCTTTTATGTGAGGCATAATGAACTCACACACATATGTGTCACGTGTAAGAGGAAGCAATATTCTATTAATTCAGTTAAGTTAGTGGCTACGTTTGATTAAGAAACACACACTGCTGACCAAATTCAAGAGACTTTGGAGGAATTAGTGGTCCAACTAGATATGAAAGCTAGATGGTCAATATCATCAACACACTGTTGATCTTTGGGAAGTACTGTACAGGATAATTTATTGGTGCTTTTTGGAGATTTAGAATATTTCCGCATAAGTAAGACTTGAAGTTACAGCTCTTGTACTAATGCCACTGAAATTGCCCCTGACAGTTTGTATTGTACAGTATTCTACAGGCCTCTAGAAACTACTATTTCAGAATGCAGGTGAGTGTTTCATCCTTACATGCTTTCCCATGACACACGCACACGCACACACATACATCCAGGAGTTCTAGCCTATGCAGGGGATTTTCGTTTATAGCAGTCAAATATGTGTACCGAACTAGTACAGACCTGTATCAGGTGTGGGGTTTTTTTTAACTTTATATACAGTAATATAGTCAGACAAAGGAGGTCGCTGCCTTTTTCTTTTAAAAGTTCATTGTCACTTACTCATAGTTTGACCCTGAACTCTTTGGCTCCCCCCCCTTGCAAATGACTTCACCAAGCACAGTGAAGTTAATATATAACCCTCACATGACTGATTTGAGCCAGGAAGGACTGAGAGAGGAATTTAAAATGCCATTGGCCATAACATGAATAAGTCCATTTTCATTCATAAAATGTGAAGTACTGCCGTATTTCTGTTGCCTTAGGGAAGAGTAAGTGGGTATTATGCCAGTTGCAAAGTCCTCTTCACCTAATTGAATTGAAGGCTATAATTGTACATCAGAAAATGTCAGTGCCTGTAATAATATTTTTGAGCCATTCCTTTCTGTGATTTTTTTTGAAGCATTTAACTGAACTCTGAGCTCAGTGCAGTCTATCAGTTATTCTTCTGTGGCTTTAGCAGACAGACTAGCTTCATAGGTGAAAGCTATAATTAATTAAGTACATTCTAGGTGGAGGTGATAAAAAAATTAAGTATTCAGTAGTACACTAATATTGAGTTGATGGCAACTTTGATTAAATATATATATAGATATCTTTAAAAGTGTACACACAGTAATTAACAGCACAATCCTGTCTAGGACAGAACCGACGGAACTATTGTTCTGCCGGTGCTGGGTGTTGCAAACGTGCTGTAAGGCCCGTTTTTGACACCCAGAGAGTAAGCGGCGTCTGCACCGAGGCTGGCGCTGCTTGCTTTGCCCTGGACCCAGGCCGCTGCCAGCATACACGGGTAAGGACTGCTCCGGGCAGCGTGGGGACGGTGGAATGAGAGGGGGAGATTGGCCCACTGGGCCCGGGATGGTGGAGGGATCGTTGGTGGCGTGCTCCACCAAATCCTATCCCCCTTCCTGGGCCTGTTGGGCCTTACATGGACCTCCTGGATTTGCGCCGGCTATTTTGCTGGCGCACATCCAATGTGACCCATTGGGGCGGCTAGGCCGTTACCCGGGGTAAAAGGACAAATGTTGAAAGGAACTAACGTCCCTTTATCCTGAGGAGGCCTCCGTCCGTGCCAGCATTGGCCTGATCCTGGATAGGATCTGGCGCAACGTGCTTTAGCACACTGCGGCAGTTCTAGACAGGATTGGGCTGCCTGTCTGAGCAAAACAAATAGTGTCTTCACTTAGCCATCGCATCCGGCTTCTACCACTAAAGGAGACAATGCTAGTATTTTTTTGTTTCTTTAGAACATAAGTATACTGGGGCAGCCGCTGCCCTTATGCTATGCCTGATACCTAGGGGGTCCACGCTACAGAGTGATGTAGTAACTTTAGGACCAGGGAGATCTGGATTCAAATCCTCACTCAGCCATGAAACTCACTTTGTGTCTTTGTGCCAGTTGCTGTCTTTCAGTTTAACCTACCTCAGAGGGTTGTAGCGGTGATAAAATAGGGCAGGGGATTTACCTTGTACATAATCCTGAGCTCCTTGAAGGAAGGATGGGGTATGATTGCCAGCTCAGTAAACATAATTATAAGAAAGTAAGAACATCTAAGTCGTAGAAGGTCTAATTTGGGTAACATATAGTACTCTTCAGGTTTTAATTTTTGTCAGGAAGTCAGCAGTATATATTTCTGCAAACTCTTCTCAAGGGAAGAACTGTATGATTGAATTTCAAATTGTTCACGTCCCAGGGGTGTGAAACAAAGTCATTGAAAACCTGTGATTATTGTAAGGGCAGTAGTGGTGACAAATAATCTGTGAGGTTGGATTTCATGGTTTGCTAGTAAAAAATCAATGAAATGGAAAACTACTTTCCCTATTCTTAAAAAAATCATGGTGAGATTTAAATAATCCATGGTGGGATTTAAATAATCTCATACAGTTTCATAGGGTGGGTGATGTCATTAGGATGCCTTCAGCAAGACTGTACATATAGCGTTTTTTCATCCCACCTGCTCCAAACAACTGCTCTGTGACAGCTGGAGTGTGGTTCAAGGCTTTTGTTGCGTAACTGTGTCAAGGTAGGTTTTTGTTGAAGGGTGGCAGGTTGTCTCCAAGATATATAGAACAGAGAGAGAAGTTTGCCATCCCTGAACTAGCACTTGAAACTGCTGATATCTCAGCACAGCTGTTGTGGCACAGGGACAGATAGTTGTAATATAGTTGTGTGGATTGTGTGGGCTGATGGTGGTGGGAGAGAGAGCAGTGTGTGCTCTTGAATATTTGTGCTCCATGCCAAAAGCTCTGCAGTAGATGTGACTCAGCCACATTTAAGAGGAAGCAAGGTTTTGAAAGACTGTTCAGGGCATGAGACCCATTTAAGTGGCAGCGTCCTACAGTGAGAGCTGGTGTAGGGGCATGGCTAACTGTGCATGTTTTCTCAGAAGTTATGTTAAATGGGATTTACTCCAAGGTAGATCTGCCTAGGATTGCAGCCTAAGAGACTGACAGAGGTTTGAATCAGGCCTTTGTCATGTACTCACTAGGTGACCATAGGCAAGCCGCTCACTCGCAGCCCCTGCTCCCCAGCTGCAATATGGGGATGATGAAATACAGTGCTTACTTGCCTTATAGGGTTGTTGTATATGAGAAGCTTTTTACATACTCACACTGCTATATAAACACTAAGTATGATGGTGTCAGTGTAACCACATGGTAAGCTAGTTGTTTGTTTGTACATGAGCCACCATCCTGCCCAATGATGAGGAGACTTTAACTGCACACCTGCACTTGATCAGAAACCTGGGGAAGGAAGTGGTTATGTTCAGGTGACATGTTTACCAAGTGGTTACATTCACCACACAGTAAGTAGCTATTGTACGTAGGAAATGGTTGTCTGTATTCACTCCTGAAGAAAATATTGGGGAGAAATGTCCTTTTTATGCAAGTAAGAAGACGAGGCTTGTAAATTGCCTTGAATATTTTTAGTAGCAAAGCAGCTCATCAATGTACAAATCAATGACTCCAATTGTCCCTGCATATAGTTCCATGAGGTGTTGGAATATTAACCATAAAGGTTCTACTGCAGTTGGTGCCCTTTTCCCCTTTGACTTTCAGCACTGTAGCGGCTGCACCTTTTGGCAGTGTTAACGGATTCTAATCAGGTTGGTTCAGCAAAAAATGTTTCTAGGAGATTGCTGTTATCAAGGTTCCCCATTGACAAGTTATATCTAAAAAAGGTTCATTGCTCACATAAGGGATACATATTGGCTTCTCTACGCCTTTTTTCACATTCATTCTTCCTTTCTCCCAGTTCTCCTGTACCTTCCACACAGCTCTTTGGGACTGTATTCTAATCCCCCTCTTATAAAGAGAGATTATTTTTGGTGGACCTGAAATTAGGTGATGCCAAGACTGCAATTATATGTACATTGTACTGCATAAATAGTCCAAGCACAGGTGGTTGGGAGCAAGGCTGCAAATGACATTTCAGTGTCCCAACGAAAATATTAGTCTGCATTGAAGCAGGATCCAAAAAACCTTGTCTTTGTTCCTCCTTTTTATTTCTGAATAAGTGAATTTGTATAATTTCTGCTGATCTTTAGGGGCCACTTCACAAGTTTTAATTTTAGAAAGTATATGTTACGGATCCAGATGAATCTGTGAGATGGATAGTAGAACTTATTTTGCCACATGTGTACTACACTTAGCAATGACACCTTGCAGTCTTCTTTTTTTTCTGGTGCACATGTAGTAAAATAATGTATTTAATTCACCGGTTTGGGAATTTGGCTTGCTGTATGCACACTGAACCCATGTTCTTGGCAAGTATTACTTGCTAGAACTGTCATGTGTGAAATTGTCCTAAGTGACTTGGCTTCATACTGGTATGCACTTTTCACTTTAGCTGAACAGCAAGGAGCGATGCTGCGGGACTTAAACTTCCAGAGGAGTAACCATGTTAGTCTATTGAAGCAAACGTAGCAAACTATCTTGTGGCACTTTAAAGACTAACAGTGCAATCCTAGTATCCTAAAAGGAGTCAGCTAGAGAGATAACATCTTCTAGACAGCTGTCAGAGGGTGAACTGTGAAGCTTGAAAGTGCAGAGCACAAGCCAGAAGGAGGGCTGCAGTTGGAAGGGAAAACATCTCGAGTGTGGAAGGTTCTATATATGAATAGAACAGTATTGTAAAGACCCTTATCAGGTCTAGGATAGCCTGCCTATGTAAACCGCCTTGAATAAATCTGATGAGAAATCTGATGATGAGAAAAGGCGGTATATAAATACACAAATCCTAGGCATGTTTATTCAGAAGTCCCATGGAGCTTGATGGGGCTTACTCCTTTGTAAATGTGCACAGCGCAAGATTTACTGGGGCATAAGCTTTCATGTGTTAGAGTCTGCTTTGTCAGATACATGAAGTACTGTATTCTCTTTAGGTGATTGTCATATCCACATAGATATAAAAGGGAAAAAATGTAAACAGTGAGACCAAATCACCATGAAGTACAAGAGATATAATCAGCTGTTAAACAGGAAATGCATACCAGATAAGCAGAGTGACAATTCACAGCAGCAGAAATAGGTGATAAACAGCGCAATCCGACTTAACTTTTTTCCTGTGTAACCAGCGGCGCAGCGAGAACGGTAGGCCCCAGAACGGAAAAGGGATTCAAATCCCCTCCAAACGAGGAATTCAAAGGGGATTTGAATCCCTTTTCTACATAAGAGCATAAGAAGAGCCCTGCTGGATCAGGCCAAAAGCCCATCTAGTCCAGCTTCCTGTGTCACACAGTGGCCCCACCAGATGCCTCAGGGAGCACACAAGACAACAAGATACCTGTGTCCAGTCGCCACTCCCTTGCACCTGGCACAGAGAAAACCCACTTCTAAAACCAGGAGGTTGCTTATGGCTTGTAACCTGTGATGGTCTTTTCCTCCATGAATCTGTCCAAACCCCTTTTAAAGGCATCTAGGCCAGATGCCATCACCACATCCTGTGGCAAGGAGTTCCACACATGAATTACACGCTGGGTAAAGAAATATTTTCTTTTGTCTGTTCTAACTCTCCCTCCACTCAATTTTAGTGCATGTCCCCTGGTTCTGGTGTTGTGCGAGAGGGAGAAGAATTTCCCTCTATCCACTCTCTCCATCCCATGCATAATTTTATAAGTCTCAATCATGTCCCCCCTCAGGCGCCTTTTTTCTAGGCTGAAAAGCCACAGACGCTGTAGCCTTTCCTCATAAGGGAGGTGCTCCAGCCCACGAATCATTCTGGTCGCTCTTTTCTGCACCTTTTCCAATTCAACTATATCCTTTTTGAGGTGTGGTGACCAGAACTGGACACAATACTCCAGATGTGGCCTTACCATCGATTTGTACAAAGGCAGAATGATATTGGCCGTTTTATTCTCAATCCCTTTTTTAATTATCCCCAGCATGGAATTGGCCTTCTTCACAGCCGCCGCACACTGGGTCGACACTTTCATCGACCTGTCCACCAGCACCCCAAGATCTCTCTCTTCATCCGTCACAGACAACTCAGAACCCATTAGCGTATATGTGAAATTTTGGTTTCTTGCCCCAATGTGCATCACTTTGCACTTACTTACATTGAAGCGCATCTGCCATTTTGCTGCCCATTCTCCCAGTTTGGAGAGGTCCTTCTGGAGCTCTTCACAATCCCTGCTGGTCTTCACCACCCAGAAAAGTTTAGTGTCATCTGCAAACTTGGCCACCTCACTGCCTATCCCCGACTCCAGGTCATTTATGAATAAGTTGAAAAGCACCGGTCCCAAGACCGATCCTTGGGGCACACCGCTTTTCACCTCTTGCCATTGTGAAAATTGCCCATTGACTCCCACTCGCTGTTTCCTGATCTTCAACCAGTTCCTAATCCACAAGAGGACCTGCCCTCTTATTCCCTGACTGTGGAGTTTTCTCAGGAGCCTTTCATGAGGGACCGTGTCAAACGCCTTCTGAAAATCCAGATATATAATATCCACGGGTTCGCTCGCATCCACATGCCTGTTGAACTTTTCAAAAAATTCTAACAGGTTTGTGAGGCAAGACTTCCCCTTGCAGAAGCCATGCTGACTCTCCCTCAGCAGAGCTTGTTCTTCTATGTATTTTAAGATTTTATCCTTAATGAGACTTTCCACCATCTTCCCTGGAACAGATGTTAGGCTGACCGGCCTGTAGTTTCCCGGGTCCCCCCTCCTTCCTTTTTTAAAGATTGGCGTGACATTAGCTATCCTCCAATCCTCTGGCACAGTGGCCGTTTTAAGGGACAAGTTGCATATTTGGGTCAAGAGGTCAGCAACTTTATTCTTGAGTTCCTTCAGAACTCTTGGGTGGATGCCATCCGGGCCTGGTGATTTATTGATCTTTATTTTGTCAATTAAGTCTGAGACGTCTTCGCTTTTAACCTCTATTTGACTTAATTCTTTATTCAGGGGAGACCGTTCCGGCAGCGGTATTTGCCCGAGGTCTTCTGCCGTGAAGACAGATGCAAAGAACTCATTTAATTTCTCTGCAGTCTCCAAGTCCCCTTTTATCACCCCTTTCTCTCCCTCACCATCCAGCGGACCAACCGTTTCCCTGGCAGGTTTCCTGCTTCTAACATATTTGAAGAAGCTTTTATTATTCCCTTTTATGTTGCCTGCCGTACGTTCCTCAAAGTCTTTCTTGGCCTCCCGTATCATCTTTTTACATTTCTTTTGCCACAGTTTGTGCTCCTGTTTATTTTTCTGACTAGGGCAAGACTTCCATTTATGGAAGGAAGCTTCCTTGCCTTTTATAGCCTCCTTAACTGTGCTTGTTAGCCATGCCGGCACCCTCCTGGACTTGGTCGAGCCCTTCCTCCTTTGTGGGATACACTCCTGCTGGGCCTCTATGACTGTTGTTTTAAACAGCCTCCATGCACTCTGGAGTGATTGGACTCTTTTTACCTTCCCTTTCAGCTTTTTTTTAACTAGTCTCCTCATTTTGGGGAAGTCTGCCCTTCGGAAGTCAAGGGTTTTCGTGTCAGATTTGCTCGGCACTCTCCCTCCAACATGCATGGCGAAACAGATCGCAGCATGGTCACTATTCCCCAACGGTTCAGTAACATTTACCTCCCTGACCAGATCTTGAGTGCCACACAATATCAAGTCCAGAGTCACCTGTCCTCTGGTCGGTTCCGTGACAAGCTGCTCTAAGGCACAGTCATTTAACATATCCAGAAATCCAGTCTCTCTTTCATGACCTGAGCATGAATTGACCCAGTCGATGTGAGGATAATTGAAGTCCCCCATGACTACAACCCTGTCTCTCATTGACACCTCCCTGATTTGCTTCCTCATTTCAAGATCCCCTTCAGGTTTTTGATCTGGAGGACGGTAGCATGCCCCTACTATTACATCAGTCTTTGAGCCTGGTAATCTAACCCACAGTGATTCTACGGAGGAGTCAGAGCCCCCCTCCAGCTCTACTCTGGTGGATTCTACCCCCTCTTTGACATAGATGGCCACCCCACCTCCAACACGCCCCTCTCTGTCCCTCCTATAGAGTTTATATCCGCATTCCACCAGGTTTCTGTTATACCTACTATGTCAATGTTTTCCCTAGCCACCAAACATTCCAGTTCTCCCATCTTTGCCCGTAGACTTCGTGCATTTGCATAAAAGCACTTATATACCTGGTCCCCCAAGAAGGGCTGCATGTTTGCACCTTTATTCCTGCAGCCTTCTGTCCTGCTAGACTGGCTGTCATGTCCCATCACGCTACCACTCCCAATTTTTACTCTGCTATTACTTGACTGTTCCCCATCCTCTGCACCCTCATTCCCTAGGGATGAGGAGTCCCGAACTGGACGCCCCTCGGCTCCTGTCGGCTTTCCCCCAGGAGTCAGTTTAAAAGCTGCTCTGCCACCTTCTTAATGTTACGCGCCAGCAGTCTGGTTCTGTTTTGGTTCAAGTGAAGTCCGTCCCTCTTGTACAGGCCCGGCTTGTCCCAAAACGTTCCCCAGTGCCTAACAAACTTAAACCCCTCCTCCTGACACCAGTGTCTCATCCACGCATTGAGACCCCTGAGCTCCGCCTGCCTAGCTGGCCCTGCGCGTGGAACAGGTAGCACTTCTGAGAACGCTACCTTTGGGGTCCTGGATTTGAGCTTCCTACCTAGCAAACTAAATTTGGCCCCCAGGACCGCCCGGCTACATTTCCCCACGTCGTTGGTGCCAACATGCACCACAACCGCTACCTCCTCCCCAGCACTCTCTACCAGCCTATCTAGACGAGAGGTGATGTCCGCAACCTTCGCACCAGGTAGGCAAGTCACCATGCGGTCCTCACATCCGTCACAGACCCCCCCTCTCTATGTTCCTGACTATAGAGTCACCCACGACAAGAAGCCCCCTTCGCCCCCTCCCCAGAGGAGTATCCATAGTGCGACTGGATACAGGCCCATCACCTGAAGAAGGGGTCCCCACTGTGGGATTGTTTCCCTCTTTTCCAGAGCGACGTCCTCCAGCCCTGAGACTCCCTTTCCTGGCAGCTGAGGAGCTGGCCAACTGAGGGTGGGACGCTGCCTCCACGTCCCTAGAAGTCTTCTGTTCTGGGGCCTCCTGTTCTCGCTGCGCCGCTGGTTACAATGGCAAAAAAGTTAAGTCGGATTGCGCTGAAAGTCTTCCTAGCTTTGCTGTGCTGGAAAGGAAACAATTGTCGTGTTCAAGCCTAAAGAATAGAATCACTTACGGTATATATCCTAGTTCATTTTCAAACTGAAGTTCCTTTGGAGTTCCTGCGTTGAATTTCAGCAACTTGAATTCAACAGCTTGACTGAAGAATTGAATTTAAGAATTCAAATCAAGATGCGAGAATTTAGGCTTTCATAGCCGGCAAATACTTTATTGTTAAAGTTTTCAATGGGTCTTCTGGCCATTCTTTTATCTAACAAGAGAAAAACAAAATCTTACGTTTCACCCCAATCACATAGGGCTTCCTCAGAGAATGCCCGTGCTAGGGCCAAAGATGAAACAAAAAGCTCAAATCAAGATCTTTGTTGAAAAATACTTTGTCTGCAATTTAGTGGTTTTATATGTCTATGAATCTCCAAGTGCTTGTAACAGTACAATCTTCCTTCTTGAGTATTCTGAGAAAGTGAAAGCTCTTATTTTATTGGAATGGTCTCTGGATACCCCAGATAAGGGGCTCTGTAGTAATTTTGTTTGATACCTTCTCTGAAGTCATACTAAATACCTTAAAGAGGTGGCCCAGCAAGGAGCATGGTACCATTTTCCAAATGGTTTACAGTTGATTGAAATATATACGAGGCATCTGGTGGAATCATAGCAAAACTTCGAGCCTAGAAGCTTGGGTATGCTCATTTTCATATTATTGCTCAGGTGAAGTTGCATGACGAACTGATGCCGTCTACACCTCATCTTATTCTTAGTCACTAATGGTCCCTGAGTAACGCCACATATTTGCAGTGGTGTTGCTAGGGGGGCGGAAGATGCAATGCCCCCAGGTGACAACTGCGATCTCCTCGCGAGGAGGAGCCGTGGCAGGGTTTTTTCACTCCGCGGCTGCTTTTTTACAGCCGGAGGGCTGCGTATGCAACCACAGACCTGAAATGCGTCAAAACCGGCGCAATTTCTGGGCCCTCCTACCTGCCCTGGGTCCTAGAAGGCTTCAAATGAAGCCTTCCGGAAGTGGAGGGGGCGGGGCAAAGATGTGAAATGCATCATCACCCCTCCCCATGTGTCCTGCTAGTGACGCACGCAACTGCATATTTGGGGGTTGCATGAGGATTAGAGGGCCACTGAAAAGAAACGTAAAAGGGCACTGGTGCCTAAACAAATCAATATCCCACTTAATTGAAATGGGAAATGCTGTTTATTGGCATCTCTGCTGTAGAGCAGACCAGCATCGGCCTGCATGTGTCTCAGCACTTGATGTTCTTGACGTTATCACACTTGCATTTCCAAGGAGGAATGCCCCACCCCATTTATAATGTACTGGAAGTGCTCTGTTTTAGGCAAGCTCTAAGCTTGTTCAGTGATGAGTGTAGTTGTTAAGGTTCTGTTTTCTGAGTACTGAATGTGTAGTTTTTACAGCTCGTCATGAAGAAACATATGCTTTGCTCTCTCACAGGAACTTCTTGTTCTTGTTTGGTATTTGCTTTCAATTTAAAATAAGTAATTTAGAATAAAAGCGTGCTCAGTTGCATTTGGCATAAGCATTTTGCAAAGGAGAGGGTGCATGGCCCAGTGCCAACTCGGTTATATTTCACCTCTCTAAATATCAGAGGTGTACTAGTAGATCGAGATGATGTATTTTACTGGACCTGTCAAGCTTTCAGGGACACATGCGAAGAGGAAGAGGGAGGGGAGGAAAGAAACACTTGCTGTGGGAAAGGTGGCTGTGCATGGTGTTAAGTTCATTACTATTTTAAATGTCACAACCTGATGCACAGGAGTTGTAAACGTTCAAGGCTTTAAATGGCGTAATTCAGGGGTTCTCAACCTGTGGTACGGGTACCCCTAGGGGTACGCGGACCAATGGCAGGGGGTACGCCAGAGCCTGCCCCTTATCAGCATCAATCGGTAGTTAATTACTTATTAATTAGAACTTAAATGCAATCCTCCCTGTCTGTCTGTGTCTCTCTCTCACGCGCACACACAGAGTTAGGTAAGACATATTTAAAATTGTTTTAGTACTTTTTATTTAACAATTAATTAGCTAATTAATTAATTGATTAATCCAATTAATTAGCATTTAATTAGCAGGGGGTATTTCAAAAAATTGGGCCATGATAGGGGTACCCTGGCCTCCAAAGGTTGAGAACCCCTGGCGTAATTAAAGGTAGTGCTTAGAACAGAGGTGTGCTACCCTTTAGAATTTGGCTGCGGGCAGCAAAAAAATTTTGATTTTTTTTTCTTTGTACCAAACTTTATACTATGATTTGATACTGGAAACTATAAAGCCTGTAAATGAATAACTCTATTCTGTACAACAGTGTCAAATTTCTAAAAACAGACACTTTCTTTGCCCAGCACTCACGTGTGTCACATTCTGAACAAAGGTCTCTTGCAGTGTTACAAATTAACTTCCAAGCTACCATTCAACCAGTCTTTGAGCAGTTTGGAATTTAACTCAGGACATTCTGGGTTGTAAAATGTTTGATAGGAGAATCAATTATCAAAGGCAGCAGCACTGACCCTGTTTGCGGCTGGGCTGTTCCTTCACGCTGCATTCGGTTGCATTTAAATAATTAATAAAGGGGCCATTGTGTCTCCCAGTCATATGGCGACTTTGCAATGCTGCTTTTCATTAGGGGCCCACCCCAAGTGACATAATCCCATATAAGATGCTTTGAAGGCTCAATGAAAAGGGAAAACATTTTGAACTCCAGTGAAGGCTAGAGACAAAAGGCAAAATCTCCTATCTCTGTTCCAATTGATTTTGAAAGATATTCCTGTTGTGATCCTGTTCTCATTGTATTTATTTTCTAGATTTTTTTTTAATTTGTAAAACGATGTTGGCTTGCAGAACTGCTAGGCAAACGAATTTTTTATTGATTTGTTATTCTCTTGCTGTTAACTCTTGCAACTTCCGTTGATTTCTGCTGGTGTTTGTTTTTTTGGTTTTTTTGCTGTTTCCCCTTTATATTCTGTGAATTTATTGTTTTATGTGGATTTTTGTTTTATTTTTGTAAAACTTTGAATTTTTTGAATTTGGGGATATATATATCCCCAAATTATATATATGGCTACACTATTTTTATTTATTTATATATATACATACTTGTGTAGTGTAGTGTAGTGTAGCGTAGAACATGAATTTATGTTCCTAAGAGAATGTTAATGTAGGAATTTTTTCTTTGCATTTTGCCAAATTGCTGTAGTAGTTAGAGCATACAGTGCTGAAAAGCCTCTTTTTCACAAGCTGTACAAAATAGAATTTTTAAAAATATGACTTATTTGTAAATATTACAGTTTGATTTATTCTTGCAAACTAAAGCCTCAAGCCTCCTGTATAGTCTCTCTGAGGACTTTACCCAAACCTCTGATCGAATTCATGCAACCCATGAGATGCATTTCTGCAGTTCCTGCACTCTTGTTAGAATCCTATCCCTCTGTTTCTCTTAGAAAATGAATTTCTTCCCCTTATGGCTACAAAGATGAACTTAAATGAACTTAAACATAGAATAACAAATCTTTTCCTAAATGCTGAAAGTAATTCTTAGTAATCCTTATATTAGCTCTTTATTATAATCCCCTATATTACAGATGAAAACTTGAGTGTGGCTAGCCTAAGGCCATCTAGTACATTTCCAACTAAACTGAAACTTACAGCCCAATCCTACGTAACTATCTGGCGAGTGGCCCAGGGCTGCCCACCAGATCCAGGGCGCTCTGCAGCGGCCCAGAGGTCTACTCGGGGAAAGGGGACATTCGTCCCCTTCCCCGGTGTAGAGCTGGGACGGCCCAATGGGCCTTCTTGGATTTCTGCCAGCTAAATAGCTGGCGGAAGTAAGAGGAGGCTGTGTAATGGCCAAGCCAGCCCTGCGGGAGACGGAGATATGGCGGACACCATCCCGGCCCCCCGGCCCAGCTCGGCCAATGGCCCCCCTCCTTTGTTGCCCAGACCACCCCTGCGCCCGCTGGGGGATCTCTTACTTGCCTCCGGCGGCTGTGGGGATGTCCCAGCGGTGGAGTGAGGGCACTTGCGCCGGCTGCCCTTGCTCCCAAGTTGTTGCAAAGGTGCTTTACAGCACATTCACGACGGCTTCCGGTGGCAGAGCGCTTGCTCCACTGCCGGATTACTCTGCAGGATTGCGCTGTAAGTTCCTGACTTCCTGCTCAGAGCTCATGTTTTTAACCACCCAATAAATGAGAGAATTTATTAAAGAATTTTTCTGGGCTGGGTGATGATTGGACGTCTGCTGAAGATAACGACCTGTGTGGGTAGGTTTTCTACTGTATGGTGAACTGTATTTCAGGGTACCAGCTGTTAAGATGCTTCAAAAATCCTAATAATTTGTCTTCACCATAATCCCACACACAAATGACATCATCGACATAGCGGAGTCACACTTTTGGGCGGCATTTTGCTGTTTTTAAAACCTGCACGGATAGATAAGAATTGGGATAAACAGTACAAGAAAATCAATACTATAAGACCACCCAGGGAGCAGGAAGAGGAGACAATTAAAGAAGAGAACAAATGGGTTATTCTGCCATTCATTAAAGGGGTCACAGACAAAATCTCCCGGACCTTTGGATGTTTTAACCTCAAAACAATCTTTAAACCCACTATCAAAATAGAGCAATTGCTCCGGAATCCAAAGGATCCTAGACCTCCATTGTCTAATCCTGGAATTTACAGCATACCCTGTACCTGTGGCAGAAATACATCGGAACTACGAGGAGAATGATTTCGACAAGGGTGTTAGAACATGAAAGAGCAGTTCGTTTGCATCATAAAGACGTTTCCGCCCTTGCTGAACATTCGCTGGCAACCAACCATGATATTTTGTTTGGGAGCACCAGATGCTTAGTGAACAATTCAAACAACAGAACGCGTCTGAATCTGGAAGCGATCGAAATCACTAAAAGAAGATCTCAGAATTTATTGAACCGTCAGCAAGAGTTATCGTTTGTGGATAAAATATGGTTCCCCATCCTACATAGATTGGCAGCTAAAAATATTGTGTAACCTTGTTTCCTTGCAGGATTATGACGACCTGGTCATGTCTTAATTAGATCTCAACCGTCTTTTTGACTCCCGGTTGAACTGTGCGTGTTTTTTCAAACGGAACCCTTCCTTTTAAACTCAGGTTTCCGTTGCAGCTGTTATTGTCATCTTGACAGCCCTGCTGTTTTACCTTGAGAATGACCTCGGCTTAGAGGTTGAAACGCCAGAGGCAAAACATAAAAACAATACATATTTCATAAAGTTATAGCAAGCACGAAGCAATACATCCTACTAGCATACTATTCACTATTTTCTACATATAATATCCAACTAAGCCAAAATAATACCCACATTCTATTCATTAAATCCGCATATCATCACATAGTTCTTCTCTCTCTCTCTCTTAAAAAATCGATAAATGGTTTCCAGTTATTCACGAAAAGGTTAACTGACTTTTCCTTAATTAAAATTGTAAGTTTATCCATTTCAGCATAGTCCAAAACTTTCAGCCACCAATCTTCCAGTGAAGGTATCTCCAAATTCTTCCATGGAGAGAAGATGGAGTACAGTCTTAAGCCTTGATAACAGACAGATGACAGATAATTCAGACCATGGATTTTTGTAATGGGGGTGGCACATAAACTAGAAATAACCCCCAAAATTTGGGGGTTGGGTCAAATTCTTTAATTCTTTGGGTCAAATTCTTTAATTTCCACTATTGGTGACCCACCCATCCTTTTTGTTTTAAGCATGCACATTAGTGGAGTACATTTGCTCCTCTTACTTGTGCAGGCACTCCCCATCTTACGTAAGGGTTCTGTCTGGACACCCTTATGTAAGTTGGCCTCTAGGGGAGTTGTATCCTTCCCACAGCTGTAGACCCTAATATCCCCAGGATCCAGGGACAAAGTATGTCTCCAGGGTTTCCAGATTGCAACCGTACGCCACCTATAAGTCAGTGGAGCAGGGGATGGTGGAAGTGGGACAATGGTCTCTAGGATCCTTGATACTTGGGTACTTCTCTGTTAGGGCAAAGGAAAGAGCATAGGCAGGACTACTTGAAACCTCAGACTTAAAACCTCAGAGTGAACAAGTGATGATGGGGTATATGGTGGCAATGGGAGATGGATCTGCCATCAGCTGCCTGATAGGTGGCTAGGAAGGCCTGAAAGAATATGGGAATTGAGAGGGCTGTTTGAGACAGTGTGATCAACATGTATGGAAAAAGAGGACAGCATCATGCAGAACTCCTGTAGATCATTTATTTAATGAATAAAGCACAAGACACCAGATAGCAGAATACAAATGGCTTGAGGCAAGAATGTAGTCTGAGGCAAGTGCTTCCTAAAGGCATTTATGGAGGAAAAATCCATCACAGGTTACAAGTCATGATGACTATGTGCGACTACTGGGTATTAGAGGTAGATTATCTCTGAATGCCAGATGCAAGGGAGTGGCATCAGGATACAGATATCTATCTTGTTGTTTTGATTGCTCTCAGAGGCATCTGGTGGGGCCACTGTGAGATACAGGAAGCTGGACTAGATGGGCCTTGGCCTTATCCAGCAGGGTTCTTCTTATATTTGTTTAAAAGTTCTGTTCTAGATAGGCTTCAGCATCTGCTCCTTACCTGAATTTTTCGCAGGCGTTTTCACTCTTGGGAAGAATTGCTAATAGTGAAATTTCCCCACTTCAGTTTCAACATCACTTTGTAATGCTTCCTGGATTAATCACATACTTCCCTAAGACACTGTTTCCACTTCTCCTAAGTGTTTGCTTTGCTTTGAGTCCTTCATCTGACCTCTCATTGCTTTCAGAGCATGTGCTGTTCAAAAGATAATTCTCCACACAAATGGTAGGTTTAGGACTTTTGTAATAGCTCTTATCATGGGTTGCACAAGTATGTAAACTCCCTATGATTAGGGCTGCAGTCCCTATACACACAGCACACTTACATGAGAGTAAGCCTCACTGAATTCAGTGGAACTTACACCTGAGGAGATGTACATTAATTGCACTGTAGGAAGTAACACTAACGCTACTGCCACATTCTGCAGTGGAATGCCTGTCAAGTAACTTTGTTCTTTCAAATGAGATAATATAAGAAGGTTAATAATCCCCTCTTTGATATGGCGAGCAAAGGGAAGCAAGGACTTGTGTCTGTATTACAAGATTTGAGAGCAAACAGGACATGGATTTTTGGATGGTGGAGACTGTATTCTGTGGAATTTCCAGAATTCAGCTCCTTTTAACATTCCTAATTGTTAAGCAGGGACCTGTTTTGCTTTTTTCCCTAGAGCCGAGATGGCGAACCTATGACACATGTGTCACCAGTGACACACGAGGTCATTTTGGGTGACACACCTTACATTTTTGCAAAAGTTTTACAGGCTTGTCTTGAACATTTAGGGC
This sequence comes from Plestiodon gilberti rubricaudatus, assembly GCA_026170595.1. Taxonomy (NCBI): domain Eukaryota; kingdom Metazoa; phylum Chordata; class Lepidosauria; order Squamata; family Scincidae; genus Plestiodon; species Plestiodon gilberti. The sequence goes on along the minus strand of JANXHW010000003.1, from coordinate 199,080,224 downwards.
AGGGATTTTGGCAGACCTCTTTCAAATTATTAAATCTCAGCAACAAAAAAGTTACTAATTGATGTTAAATAAAATGCAATGTGTTCTATAGTTGTTTTCAGTTCAGTTCAATTCAAAATTACTATTAAATGTAGCAATAATCAAAGTACTATTAAAAGTTCGGGGGGTGGGTGACACACCAGCAGAGTCAAGTTAGGCATTTTAAAAAATGTTGACACACCAAGCCCAAATGGTCCGCCATCACTGCCCTAGAGTAAGAATCCATAAACTGGGCTTCGGAGTGTGTCTGTGAACCAGGTGCAAAAACAAAATTGTGCATGTGTGTTTTTATGTGCATTTTTCTAAGGAGGGGATCCTACGTTTCATGAGATTTTTTTCAAAGGGGTCTGTGACCCAAAAGAGGTAAAGAACCACTGCCCTAAGGGGAATTATTTGGCTGTATAGGGGAGCTATTATAAATAGGGGGAGCTATTTGGGAGCAAGTCAGCACAAGAGTTGCACATTTAGAGTTTGGGGCTGGCTTACAGTTAGCCTCTTTCTACATTTTGGGAGGTTACCAATCAGGCTTCATGGTATAAGAAGACTGGAAAGTCTCTACTGAATCCAGTTTCAAGTTCTAGTCAGGTGGTTCATATTGAGAGCAGGACTTGCTGATCAGCATTGGAAAAATCCCAGGACTAAATCTAACTAGCCCTTAAATGTTGAAATAAAGTATGGTAGTTTCTCTGCCCAGTGGAAGATTGACAAGTGCCAGATTCCATCACCTTTGAACTTCCATCTCTAGACTTGACCAGTGCTGGGATGGGAGATCGTCTGGGCCCACTCTGGATGGTGCGCTGAGCTTTTTGGAGGCAAGGCAGATTAAGAAATGTTATATGGACTACTGGTAGGCGATACACAGCTTTTATCATTGTAGTACCTGACCAATCAGTTCTTACTGCTTGAAAATACAGTCCTGGAAAGGGAAGAGTCCTCCTTCCTGCCTTGTAGGTGTTAATTCTTTAAAAAGGCTGTGTGCACAAGTAGCTGTACATGAAGAAAAAAAACACTTAACAGTTTTGTGCATTTTAAAATCCTTTCTTGATTTGGTCTTTGAGGTTTCTTGACACGTTTGTGATGGACTTTGGACAGTGCAATTAAGAAATCAGCTTTAAAGCTAGACCACTGGAATGCAGCGTTTGGCCATATTTCTTTTCCAGAGGAACGCTGCTGGTGGGAGGTTTGTAACTTGTGCCATAGTCCTGTCCCAACAGAACGTTTGTATTTACCGCACGCTTAGGTTTGATTTGTGAGCGCCAACAACATCCATAAGCCATACAAAGATTGCTGAGAGATTACTTGTAAGCTGGGCATCCTTGAATGGGCTGGAAGTAATTAAATGAATGATTAGATATAGTGATCTTCAACTTTCTCAGTTGCAGGACCCAATGCCTGGTGGGTTGTCAGTTCAGCCTGCCCGCACCTTTGTTTGGCTCCAAATTGGAGCCAAATGGAAGCAACCAGAAGCCACTTCTGGGTGCGACTCACCTTGTCTTGTTGCTCCTGTGTCATGGTGGGCCTCCAGAGGCCTCCAGAAGCAATTGGAAAGTGACTTCCAGGTTCGCAAGAGTCGCTTCAGGAGGCCTACTGCCAGAGAACAAGGTGGGTTGCCGCACCCACCGCAGGGGGACAGTTGGGTCGTGGGTGGTGGTGGTGGTGAACCACTGCACTAAGGCAACTACAACAAGCTTTAAACCCAGTCACCCTGTCAACAGTGTGTAACTAAAGTCACAGTAACTTGTTTTCAATAAAAAGTCCTGCTGCGATATTTCACCTTTACCTTTTTAGAGTCTCAATATAAGGTTGCATCAGCAGTGAAGTCATTCTTCTGGCGGTCTCATCGGAATAGGTTTCTCAAGGGATGGGTGTGACGATGGATGCTAGCCTGTGCAGTGTGCACTGTATGGAATTTACAACTCAGAGTCAATAGTTCCCTGCAGTGGAGGAAGAGTATAAACTGGCTACCATAGGCCACCTACCCTAGCTAAGGTGAGAGATGATAGCAGGGAATACTTGCTGCTGCTGTTCCAGTTAAGGAATGATTGGGCCCAACACTTGAAGCAGGAGCCAGAAGGAATGTTACTTCAGATGGACGCTGCCTCTTCACGTTGCAAGGAAAAGGCATCCCGAAAGTCTACAAATTATCTCATGGGAATTAGGTTTAATGGCTGTCATTTAGGCTGCAATTTTATATGCTTTCCTAGGAGTAAACCCCACTGACCACAATGGCTTACTTCTCAGTAGACATGCATAGGATTGCACTGTTAAGGAACTAGGATTCCTGGCTGATTAGAATTCTACAGAAGCAAGGCATTTACCAAAACTCCACCCACTTGTGAAAGATCCAAAATGACGGCTTTTCAACAATGATTCAATGAATAAAAATATCGCCTTTTCCTTGCAATGTGAAGAGGCAGCGTCCATCTGAAGTAACATTCCTTCTGGCTCCTGCTTCAAGTGTTGGGCCCAATCATTCCTTAACTGGAACAGCAGCAGCAAGTATTGAGAGCCGCCAGAAGAATGACTTCACTGTTGATGCAACCTTATATTGAGACTCTAAAAAGGTAAAGGTGACCCCTGACAATTAAGTCCAGTCATGTCCAACTCTCTAGGGTGTGGTGCTCATCCCCATTTCAAAGCCGAAGAGCCAGCGTTGTCCAAAGACGCCTCCATGGTCATGTGGCCGGCGTGACTCTCCTTGCCGCAGCGCGTAGCATGCGGCTGGAACACGGAGTGCTGTTTACCTTCCCGCAAGAGGTACCTATTTATTTACTCACATTAACATGCTTTGGAACTGCTAGGTTGGCAGGAGCTGGCCAAGCAACGAGAGCTCACCCCGTCGTGGATTCGAACTGCCGACCTTTCGATCGACAGCTCATGGTTCAGCAGTTTAACCCACTGCGCCACCCGCTGGCCTTCTTGAGACTCTACTGAGATGCAATTGCACTCTCCTGGGATTGTAGGAGAAACTGCTGGAGAGGTTTCACTGCTGTGTCCCAGCCTGAGACCATCACCCCCAGCAGTCCTAGTAGAGTCATGGCTCTGAATGTTGATCTGTCAACTCTTCTGAAATCAGAGCTTGAGATTTTGCTTCTCTGTCAGGAGCATTAGGTCCCTGAAAGTATCTGAGGTAATAAGGGAGCAGTGGTAGGGAAAATTGGTTGGAAGGATAATAAACCTCTCCTGTCAACTGCCAATTCTCTCCTGTAAATTACATCCATCTGTTCTCTTTCCCCCCCCCCCCGTCATTTCCCCCAGACATGCTTCTAGTTTAAAAGCATAGCTGGTGAAAAATATAGCTTTAAATAGTGGCATTTGCAAAGTAAAAGTTAAGAACCCATCCCTTCCTATCAGCTTTGTTTTGCGTGTGCCTTACCAGGGGAAAAAGCAGGTTGGAACACCATTTTTTTTTTCCTTGCAATGTATTGTTTCGTCTTAACATTATGCAAAATTGCAGATCAGGCCATAGTTGATATTGATAGATTGAATCAGGCACAGCATACAAGATTGTGGGTTTCTTCCTCCACCCCCCATGGCCTGCACCCAATTAAGAATATACTAGTCAAAAGCTAAACAGCTGGTTGGTCTGATCTGACACGCAACAATACCAAACCATGTTGATTCTACAAGGAAGAAAAATGGAGCAAGGCATAGTTACCCTTGCTCCATTTTTCTTCCTTATAGAATCAACATGGTTACTTAAGTGCAGGCCTAGATTGTAATGGGCTCATGGCCAACCAGTTCTCCCAAACAAACTTCCCTTTGCAAAGAGATGGGGGAAATCAGTATAGCAAAGTCTGGGTAGTGATGGAGGTTCTATAGGCCTCATCCTTAGGTATGCTGAAGAGTGTCCATTGCCACTGACAACTGTAGTTTCTATGCATCGGAGCTGCAATGGAAACTCCTTAAGCATCCAGGCTTTAAAAAGAGGAGACCTACAAGGCCTCTGTCATAACCAACAATTGGTTTTAATCCCTTTGCAAAGGTTAATTTGTTTGGGAAAGAGGTAGCCGCAGGAAAGCCCTGGAGGGAGCTCACAAGGTGTGTCAAGAGTCTAAATCTTCAGCAAAAATCTCAGTTTTTCTAAGTACTCTCAGGAAAGGTTGAAAAATAATTATGAGGTGAACTCTCTCTGTGTGTATGTGGGGTGTGTGTTGCCCAGCAATTAGCCTAAGTCACTACTTATAAGATGCTTTTGTGGGAAACAAAGGGAGTATGCAGCTAGGCAGAGACTAACCCAGTCCAGCCAGAATGTATGTGTGTTCTGAAGGTGGCCTTGATAGACACAAGCCACATTTTATCTGGCTTCACAACTCTGTGCCTGATGTACTGGGGATGTTTGAACAGGTCCTTCAGATTACAATGCTACTAAAGTTGCATGTAACTAAAAGTTGCTCTGTAACAAGTTTGTTTCTTTTGCAGGTCCAGTACTTTTTCAATATCTTGGACATGTAGCAGGAGAACATTTGACTACGGGGCATCAACCACATACAAAAAAGCAGGCCACAGGATGGGAGATGTGTGTTTATTCATTTATTGTCCAATGTTTTAACCTGACTGAAATACAAGATCAACAAGAGCACTGTACTCCTGGCTATTACATATGTTAGAACATAGAGTTTTGCACTTTAGACAACATTTAACACCAGTTGATGGGGTAACTGCATTGCTTTTCATAAAGTTCAAAATAAAGATTTATTTTCAAACATGTGGCTTTGGTTTATTTTTATACATTACACTTTTTTCTTGCAGAAAAAAATAAAATTGTACAACTGCATAAATATAAAATTCTTCCACCATGAAAATGGTTAAAAACATTCAATAAAGACAGCACCACAGCAAATGATGCCTCTAGCAGGAAAAGAAGAAAATATACAAAGCAAAATAATTATTCCCATCACTTATGAGAGTGATAGGCTGACTCACGTCTCTCACACAACTTCAGAACATACTGGAGGAAATGAGGGGCAGAAAGACAGCAGTCGCTACAAAGCACAGTACACAATCACCTAGTCTCTTCAACTTTGCTTCAAAGTCAAGTTAATTTCCCCTGCCGCCACCACACTAAATAAAGTCCTAAGACCACAGAAGTAAAAGGCTCTATGGAGTGCTGTTGGATAATCTCATAGTTGGGCCTTTTTGAAAAAGGAACAAAAACAATAATTAAAAGTACCATGCCAGTTTTAGTCCCACTGAGTATTTACACCTTGGACAGCAAATCTTTGCTCACAGAAAGTAGAAAACTGGTACAATAATACATGGCTTGAAAAATGACCAGAGTAATGCACCTATAGTACTGTACACTAAATAAAATTCACAAGGCAGCAATACTTAGGGGGCAGAAACACTGCTTACTACAAGTCAGTTATGGAATCATAATTTACAGTAGAAATGGGCATGTCCCAAGGCTCAATTCTGTTTTTTGTCATTTACAGTAGAATAAATATCTTTGTTGCTATTGCTACACTTTTAAGTTTACATTCTAACCTATTTAAATGCAGAAAGCTAGTGTAAAGCATATAGATTACGTGTAGGTCCCATACGTATGACAGATTTGTTCAAGACTATTAGGTTTTGTCTTTTTTAATATACTTTTTAAATGGCTAGGAGGAAAGAAGAAAAACTGTGCTTGTGATCAGCTGCTTTTAATGTCAAATTTCATATCAAAACGTCCCTGGAACCGATCTTTGTCACTGTAATAGATGTTCTCACCATAGGCCTTGCACTCAACACGCACCTCCATGTCATAGGTCAGGTTGGTGAACTGCACTGCCAGAAGGGGCTGAAGGTATTGGGGCTGAAGGAGCTTGCCATAATACGGGTAGTATTGTAGAGGAAAGCCAGCGAAGCCACCCATGCCATAGTATTCCACAATGCCAATTTTGTCAACATCTTCTTCTTTCTGAAGGAATGAATGAGACAAACCACTTGCACATATTGCATTTTGGAAGCTTGTTTTCCTCATTCCCTATTGTCATTACAGTATTTAAACCTTAAAATTGCCACACAGAGCTGTCTCCTTCAAAAGATACTCCACTGATCTATGTGCCTGCCCAGCTAACTGCTAGAGTTAAATTGCTTTGCATTTTGTAGGTTTCATGAGATATGCTGTTTCCACTCCCAAACTCCACTCAATCAGCTGAATGCATGGCCCCCACTAGCATACAGCTCTATACGTTCTGCACAGTCGAGAACCCAATATGCCTACATTCTATGCAGATGTTCAGCTCAACGCGTAAAGGTTGGCCACGGACTATGGCCACATGTCCACGGACTATGAATATGTTGTTTGAAAAGGACAAGAGGGCTTCAAAAAAAAAAAAAAAGGACTTGGATAAATTCATGGAAGATAAATCTCTTAGAAGCTATTAGCCATGAAAGCTAAATAGAACCTCCAGCTTCAGGGGTCATATGCCTCTAATACAAGGTTTGGGGCAATGTGTGGAAGGCTGTTGCCTTCATGCCCTCCTTGTAAGCCTCCTGGAGGCATCTGCCTCTCTGCAATTGGCAACTGGATCCTAGACTAGATCCAGCACGGCTCTTGAGTTCAGCATTCCATTCCTTTCCAATGGAATTCATCACTCATACCCACACGAGGGACATCGAGTCTAGTTCTAAGAGTGGATTGGGAGTTTTCAGCGGCGATCGTTTTGCTGCTTTTAGCCAATATGTTCAAAATGGATCAAGTCTACAATTCCCTCTCCCCCTGCCTCACAATTCCTCCCTTACTTTGCCCAGGCTGGATATGACTAGGCTTTGTTTAGTGAACTCCATCAATCACTACTGTATATGGAAAAAATAGTCATTGTTGGTTCGGCTTCCACTGAAGGTCATTCTCTCATGACAGCAACTGGCACCACTTTCTAGTATCATGTCTCAGCCTCCAAAAGGACCCCTTCCCGCAAAGGACAGAGTTCTCTCTTGGGTGCTTGAGACTCTAAAATGCTGTGTTACCTTGGTGCAGAGTGACATTGCACTGCTGGGTCACTCAAAGTGGGTAAATTCTAGAATCCAAGATGGCGACACCGAGAAAAGGTAGGATGCAGGCCTGTAATGCAGGGGACAGTGAAGGCCTGTAGCCTTCTTTTCGGATTGCGGTGCAGACGGGCGGGTCCTCCTGCTCACGCCGCAACCTGGAGGGAAAGGCTACAGCCCTGCCAAATCGGCAGGGATGTAGCCTTCTTTTCCGGGTTGCGGCACGGGTGGGAGGACCCACCCACGCCGCAACCCGGAAAAAATCAGCTGTCCCTTAGCTGCTAATTGCAGGGGTTTTTCCAGGGGGTTTTCCCAGCCATACCTGGAGATGCTGCCAGGGATAGAACTAGGAATGGAAGTGTAGCTTACCACTGAGTTACAGTCCCACCCTCACCGGCTCCCTCTCTCACCACAGGGCAAAGGTTATTGGGGGCCAGCAGGAGTTTCTGTGTTTGAATGCAAGGTCTCCTTGAGGCTGCAAAACAGACCCTTGTTCAAAAAACAGGTGCTATCTACTAGGGTCAGAGAAACCTTGCATTTAAACACAGGAACTCCTGTTGTAGTCATTACCTTTGTCCCACAGTGAGGGAAGCAGGTATGTGTAGAGGACGGACTGAGTAAACTCAAGGTCTGCTTCCATTCTTATGCTGGGTTGAATCCCAGGTGCCAGGTAACAGTTGAACATGACCTTTTAGTTTTATAGGACAAATAATAATAATAATGCAGGCATATTTATCACTTGTGAACATCACGAAAGGCTATACATCAGCTTTCTGCCCCCCCCCCGAAAACCTTGAACTACTTTACCTTAGCATAGCAGTGAACAGGAATGATATTAGGGTTATATTTTGCCAGCACCTCAGGTGGAATGCCATTGGTGATATTTTGTGGAGGCTAAAAAGGAAAATAAACACATTACAAACTGTTTAAACAGCCGTCAATCTTTAGAGATGAAATCCATTTCCAAGAAGTATATTTCGTAAATATGCTCTTCCCAAAACTGTTTTATACCCACAGAAGAGAGAGGAGATGAAATAGATTTGAGAGAAACAGCTGGAGTTACAGTCTCAAATCAGCTAGCATCAGTGTGGTTTTCAGACAATGCTCTCAGCAGCCGTATACCAGTTCCCAGATGTCACTTGGAGCAAACGAGGAAATGTCTACAGAAACGTTGTGAGAGCCCTTCTACTCTACATGGTCAAGCTGCTAACAGCTGCTTGCCTGGTCACTTAGCCAAGAAAAAGTACATCTAGGCAAAGAGGTCCAGAAGCAGTACAAATGTTGGCTCTCTCGCTCTTTTGGTCCGTAAATAACTGTGCCATATGATGCATGTTTATTCAGAAGCAAGTATTGCTAGGTTCAGTGGGGCTTACTCCCAGGTAAGTGTACATAGGATTGCATTGCAGCCAGAGGTCTAAAACGTTTCTGGGCTAGAGACATTAGTGGACACATTTGCAAGGCTGAAGAAAGTCCCTTTACCAACAGGAGGAGTGATACAGGACAAGAAAAGCAATATCGAAACCATCAGCCATTGACACAACACCCTCTGAACTAACAGTGCAATCCTCTCTAAGCCTAGAGGGGTGAAGCGCATGCTCGTCCGCTCTAAGCCATCGCAAACGTGCCGTAAAGCACGTTTACAATGACTCTAGAGCAGGGGTTCTCAACCTTTGGAGGCCTGGGTACCCCCTACCACGGTCCAATTTTCTGAAGTACCCCCTGCTAATTATCTGGATTAATCAATTAATTAGGTAATTAATTGTTAAATAAAAAGTATTAAAACAATTTTAAATGTGAAAAAATGTCTTATTTAACTCTGTGTGTGTGTGTGTGTGTGTGTGTGTGTGTGTGTGTGTGTGTGTGTGTGTGTGTGTGTGTGTGTGTGTCAGACAGACAGACAGACAGACATGCAAGGATCTCTTTTTTTTCCTCCGTCACACTTCCCAAAATCAGCTCCTCCCTCCCCCACCCCACCAAAGTACATTTTCCAAAGTACAAAAATAAAACCAAAATCAGAGACAGAAGGGCTCAAAAAATAATTAAAATTTAAAATCCATGTTAATTAACACTTAATTAGCTGCTGATGGGGCAGATAAGGAGCAGGGTTTGGCATACCCCCAGCAAGAGGTCCGCGTACCCCTAGGGGTACCCGTACCACAGGTTGAGAACCGCTGCTCCAGAGTAAGGGCCACTGGCGTGGAGGCCAGTAGCCCTCACTCCGAAGCCCTCTGGACCCGGCACCCACCAGTGTTGGTAGGTCCTGCACTGGTTGGTGTAGGGGCGGGGGGAGGACGGAACTAGGCAGCCAGGGTGGGTGACCATTGGCCGGCCCAGGCTGGGGGAGGGCAGGGATATTGGCGGTGAACTCTGCCGATATACTAGGCCTGTTTCCGGGCCTGGCTGGCCTTACTCCCCCACCTCGGATGTATGTCAGCTTCATAGCTGGTGTACATCCGAGGCCCATAGGGCCCCAGCCAGCTTGCACCCGGGGAAGGGGACAAATGTCCTTTTCTCCCAAAGGTGCTCCCAGGCTGCCCTGGGGCAGCCCAGGAACTGCACAGGATGCGGTGGCTGGTCCTTTAGGCTGGCCACCGCATATTACACAGGATTGCGCCATAAGTCTTTTCTTGTGTGTAGGCTAGTTGAATACTATCTTAATACTGGAGCTATTTCAGTCACAAACAAGGTTTGGTGCTCTCAAATAGATATGAAAACATCCTCCTAGACTCACCTGAACACGCTAATCACACTTATCTGCCATTATTCCATCCCTCCCCTAATGAGCTGGTCCGTAATAGTTCATGGGATCATGAAGGGTCGGATACGACTTAACGACTGAACAACAAACTCCAGATCCCCTGTGCCAATGCTGCCTGACATATTTTGTGTACATGTGTATGTAGCGCTGGGTGTATGATCCAGACCAGACTTGTCGTATTTTGCCTGGGCTGCTGGCAAGGAACTATCAGGCCTGACATGCAATAGATTTTTCTCGTGTAAGCATGTTACATGTGTCTTAGGCTAAGCATGCCCAGTAATACCAGGTTTGTGTTGCATCAAACCAACCATTACACTTGTAGGCAAATTCAAGATGCAGCCAAAAACAGGGATGCAATTGCTTCCAGTTATGCTTGCCTGCTCTTCTATTACTAGATGGGCAGTCCAATCTTATCAAACGCTGGTGCAGCGGGGCCGTGTGACCCACACTATCCAGCACTGGCTAGGAGCAGGCTGGAGATCTCCTCGGGGTAAGGGGATGATTTTCCCCTTACCCCAGCTAAACCCCCAGCCTGTGCAATGGGACTACTTGGATCTCTGCCAGCTCAATCACTGGCGCAGATTTGAGAAGCCCCATGTTGGGCTTTCTAGCCCGGGAGGGGGCATAGGAGCCAATCCCACCCCCTCCAGGACCTAATCCGCCCCCATCTCCACCCTCCCCCACGCCGCTTGGAGCAGTACTCACCCGCTCCGCAGCGCAGTCCAGTGGTGGCTCTGGCTACTCTGTGGGTGTCGCAATGTGCTTTATGGCACGTTTGCGGCACCCAGAGCCAGTGCTGTCAGCATAGGATTGTGCCATGAGGCAAGTATCACCACCACCACCACCACTCTACTTCCCTGGATTTCCAGGTAGTTACAGCAGAATGCTAATGGTCACCTCACTGTGACCAGAGGATGAAGAGTAGAGCTTCCCCCTACTAAGAATTCTGCATTCAAGCAGCCATCCATGTTTGATATCAGCCACAGAGATGAGAACACCGTGTGTTCAAGGCGAGACATCCAGACCCTCCACTTCATAGGAAGCCATGCTAGCTCTTCCCACCTTCACTCTTCTGCATACCTAGATAGGAAAAGCAGCACTTGCCTTTGGTACGAAGCCCAGAACTCTGTTCATCTTGATGATGACGCATGGCTTGCCATCTTTGTAACCATAGGTATTATCGATTAACCCAGAGCAGTTTTCCAGCCAGTTGCGATAGAACTTGCAAACAGACAGCCGGCCTCGGCTGTTGTCATAAGGACCTCTGTCTTTGGGGCTGCCAGGGGTGGCTGGAGGTGAAGAGAAAAGGGGGAGGGAGAAGACATATGCATTTTGATCAATTTGCACAAATGCGTTTGAAATGCTTTAAGGCAGGGGTGGCCAACCTTTGAACATGAATGGTCCTGGACCTTTTAATGGTGAGGTTAGGTGAGGTTATTTCAGCAGGTGCAGCTGCTTTAGCAGCACCATCAGCCATTGCAGCTGCCAAGATTCTGTCTTCTACACAACTCTTAAGAACGCAGAGGCCCTAATGGTGGAAGGTTGGCCACCCTGCTTTAAGGTTCCCATTGCCTTATTGTTGTGGGGGGGTTGCTTTCAGCCTACAGAATGGCTTCTAGTAGTCTCAAAGAGACTGGAATACACCAGGGGCAGACAGAAAGTATATCAGGATCTACTGCCAGATCCATTGGTGCAGAGGCATCATGACGGTGGGGGTGGTAGGCCCCAAGCAGCGGGTCGCGGGGTGGTGGTGTTGTACCTGGCTCCGGATCCATGGCTTGTTCCGCCACTCGCTCCTCTTCGTGCAGCCATTCCTGGCTGCAAGTTTGGCCCGCCCTCCTGGGCACCTTTCGACTCCAAAAAAAAGAGTCGAAATGGATGGTGCTGTTCCCTTCCTTTGGGGACAGCGGTGTACCCTTTGTTAACCCTACTGAAAGCTTCTCTGCTGTTGAGCACGTGTAAGCAACAATCAGCCAATTTCACACTTGCCCTTTTTGAGCAAGGGCCTGGAGTAGGCCATGGCCTCTCAACTCCAGGAGGTTCTGGTTGAGATAAGAGTGTTTAGATCCTTTCCAGCTGGTTTCCAACCCTTTCCAGCCTTGGCCCCCCTAGTGGATATCCTTCACTGAGAGACAGAAGGGGGAGTGTGAACCTGTTGATTCTTCTGGATCTCTCAGTGCCATCAACCATGGTACCGTTCTGGCCTCTCTTGCAGGAATGGGCTTGGGAGAAACTATTGGGGATCAGAATCCCTAATCAGTATGTAGGTTTAGCCTTCTATGTGCAGGACATCCTAGTGTATGACTCATGGGGTGCAATAGGTAATTGGCTCTGCTTCCTGAGCCACCATTTTATGTTACACTTTGCTCCCCACCACTATTTTACACCTGACTTCAGTTGGTGGACAAGTGAAAATATATTAGATCCTGCCAGCCTGAATCCTGCTCACAACTGAGCATGTAATTATGTACAAATAAGAATTTTGAAACCCTTTCATAATTTGGAGCATTTATCCAATAATTTTGAGCTGGCAGGACATATCTAAATTAAAGGAAAACTTTTGATTGTGAAAAATAGGCTCTTGCGTTCTCTTTACATTTATTTTCCTATTCTACTCTACTTCCTTATGTCTAGCAGGTCCCCAAACACACAGTCCTACAGACTGATCCCTTAGATGGGCACCAGGTCTATCTGTGACATGTGCAATATTGATCATACCATTTTTTCTAGATCATGTGTATTTAAAAATCATTGCATGCATGAACTAGCAGCCTTTGGGGCACAAGAGCTCATCTCCCTTAGAAGATGTGTCACATGTCCCTCTTAGTACTGCCACTCCTATACAGACCAGAGTTCCTTTGCCTTTTCTACCAAAATTCTCTCTTCTGCTTATTTGACACACAATTCCTTCCATGCATTCCTGAGAGACCTTGTCCTAGATGTTAGCTAATGTCATCATATAAAGAAGATGCAACAAGCAAAATTCATGTCCCTCAGACATTGAGTCCCTTTTACTGGCCAACATCACCACCTTACCCCCCCCAATATCAATGCAAAATAAACATGATGTGCAGACAAAGTCAGGTCTACTCACTTAAACAATTCTCAAAATCCATATCTGTTTCTTTCTGCATCTCTGCATCATAACGCTTCAGGAAGTTGTTGAGAAGATTGATGTACTTCTGGTATGAGTTTGGATCAGCAATGCTGAAGGAAATCTCCATTTTAAGTACCTGGGGAACGTTTGTCAGTCCTGAAACATGAAAAAAGCAATAATCTATCCATGGACTTTATGCTGTATCATGTCTGTGGCAGTGAAGTATTGCTGTGAACAATGCATATGTCAGGAGAGAGAGAGAGAGAGAGAGATATTAATGGCTCACAAACCTCTTGGTAGGTAAGACAGCATGGATTGTGTATGTGTTAGTATTGTGGATCATATTTAAATCTCCACAATCATGAACAGAAGCACTTTCCCCCCACATATTCCATAACTCATCCTGGTTACTGAAACAAGTTCAAAGACAGATTTTTGGTGAACCTTAGCACAATGATGTTCTGGGAAAGTACACTGTTTTCTTATGGTTTGGATTTGTCACAAAATTATAGACATTGCCCTGTCCTAAGCCATTGTGGTTTGTTGAATCATCATGCTTTGTCCAGCCCATGGCTCACATAGAGATCACGTCTGAACACTCCTTGTGTTCAAGTAGTAGTCCAAGCAGTCCAGCAGTAGTCCAAGAAAAACTGGAAACAGCCAATTAAAATTTTTGTTGTACAAGCCTTATGGCGCAATCCTGACCCAAAATAGGGCGGCGGAACAAGCGTTCTGCCACCCTATGCCATCGCAAAAGTGCTGTAAAGCACTTTCGCAACAACTCGCGAGCAAGGAAGGCCGGCACAAGGGCGGTCTGCCTTGCTCCGCCGCTCGGACAGTCTCCCACCTGCCGCCCAAACCAGGTGAAGATCCAGTGGAGGGGGGCGGTCCGGGAACAAACAGTGGGGGCTGATAGGCCCAGTCGATTGGGGAGGGGGCGGGGATCAGCCTCGGCCGAATCCTGACCCCCGCCGATCAGCTGAGCTCCCTCAGCCTCCTCCTTTGCCAGCAAAATAGCTGGCGGAAATTTGAGGAGGCCTATCGGCCCCAGCCGTAGTTACACTCGGGGAAGGGGACGAGCATCCCCTTCCTCGAGTAGACTTTCCGCTGCGGGGTGCCTGCTGCAGGCTGCCCACAGTTGAGATCAGGATCAGCCACACCATATTTATTGCATTTATATTCCACTTTTCTTCCATCAGGGAACTCAAGGTGGTGTACACTGCATTCCAAGACAGTCTCCTATCCAGGCACCAAACAGGCCCAAACAGTTGTCTAGCATCAGTGCAAGTAGCTCTCCACACCAATAAGCAGAAAAGGCTGGAGGGAATAGAAATCCTACACCATCAAGGAAGAGCTGCTGGCTGTCCTTCTCTGTCCCTACTATTTATCTCCCTTTATTTCTCTTCTTACTGGTGGGGTGCAAGGAGGAGCAGGGAACATTAGCCAATAGGAAGAGAGCTCGGGAGAGATAAATGATGGTTGGAGGAAGACAGGTAGTGGCTCCTCCTTCACTGTGCCCTCATTTCTAGCTCCCTCAGCTTTCTCTGCTCTTGGGGCGGGGAGCCTGCAGAATTCTCATATGATGCAATAGGTCTCATATGGCGAGTATCACATGTTGCCAGCTTCTAAGAGATCACTGCATGCCCCAAACCTCCCTTCTTTGATCCTGTACCTCTGGGCAAGGATGAGGGAGAAAGAGTGTGTCCATGTGATGGCAACTCTGTTGAGACCCTTGTGCATGTGTTCTTTAATTGCAGATTATATAACGATTTATGCCATCAACTTCTGCCCTCGATTCCCATAACCATGCTAAGGTCAAACTTAGACTCGCTAAGATTTTTTTGAGACCCGGGGGGGGGGGGGGAGAAACAAGAATGAACATGCACAGTTGCAAAGTATTTGCATTCAGTTTTTAATAGGCAAAGAGAAATTCAAGGTTTAGAAAACAATCAACTCACAGATATTTAGTTATTTTATTGCTGGGACACGAATTTTAAATGTTGAAATACTTGAAATTGTTTTTATGTTATATGTCTATTTCGTTGATGCCAATAAAGGCTTATTTGACTTGACTTGATCTATACCTGTCTCAGCTGCATAATAATGCTTCTTGCTGTCCTATCTGTGCCACACTCAGTGCTCTGAAGGGGTTGAATGACTTCAGTCTTGCAGGGTCTGCTTGTTATTTACTGGAAACCCTGAAGTCCACAAACATGTCTGAAATTTACAGAGCAAAACTGCATACTCGGGATTCCTTAATAGCTGGCATAACTAATCTTAAACAAAAGGGCATATGCAGGATTGCTTAACAAGACTGGTTACCCAAGAAGGTCACTAATACTGTGTTAGATATTAGATAGATATTCTCCTGCCTAGTCTAACATTCTTTGCAAGAATCCCAGCAGCCAGCGAGCATGTGATGATCCACCAGAAGTTGACCAATGGGCCACAGATGGACAACAATCTGCTTTCTGCCACAGCTATTGGAAAAGCATTGCAACTTGCTCAATTTGTTCTTCTTGTCTGGAATGAGGAAGGAGCATTCTCATAGGAACAGAGTGTGCCCCAGAATTCCCTGCACATGCCCTGCTGTTGCAGAGAACCAGCCATGTTGTAATCAGCACAATGGGCTGGAGTGGTGCACTTCTGGCATGGTAGGTGACCCTGAACAGTAAATTCATATGGGAGCATTATTATTATTTAGAGTACTTTTTTATATAGTTTTTCAACAACAACAAAAGTTCTCAAAGAGGTTGACCTAACCAAAGGACGAAGACGACAGTTCCCTGGTCCAAACGGCTCACAATTTACAGACAGGCACAAGGGAGACATGAGCAAATAGCCACTGGGAGAAACACTATGCTTTCCCCTTACAGGGGAAACAAACACTATATAGGGACTGTTGCTTTCCCCTTGCTGAACAGAAGAGAGCTGCCACTGTGAACGTGCCTCTTTGCCCAGCATCCCACTCTGATAGGGAGGGGCCCTGTGTGGTTTGTGAGGCGGGTCAGGGTTTTGCATGCCGAGGGCTGCACCTGTGCAGAAAATAAAAATTCCATTTACATGCTGAGCCCAGGCAACACACATCTTTGTTAGTGTGGATAGCAGCCAAACATAAAAGAGTAGTGCCTTTTGCCCATGGCAGGCCATCTATCACAGTTCACTGGACACACAATTGTCTGGTGCAGAGTATGGATTTCCAAGGCTCAGCTCCCAGTTTGAAAAAAACAAACACAGAAGGCTCCAGTATTCAAGAGCAAAGCAACTATGTCCTGTCCCGACACTCTTATTTTCCTCCATTTCTCTTTTGCAGAATAGTTCAGAAACTCAACACTTGCTCGCTTGCGCACGCACGCACACACTTCAAGATACAACCTGTTGACTCAGCCCCCTGATGAATCGGTCACATATATTGCATTGGTTTACATAAGGTGCCCACACCAGTGGGGCCCTTGAGCACCAGCAGGAGCGCCTGTGGGCACAGCTTTGCCACTAGCCAGGAGTGGGGAGGCTACCAAGGGCAACTGGATCAGGCCCAAATTATTTGAAGGCAAAGTGTTGAGCTACCGTAGCACAATCTTTTGTTGTTTTGCCTTAATAGCCCTCTACATGCCTCATGGTTGAGAAGTTTTTTATAATCAGAGTGGGGTGAGGGGAGCCTAGTCCAAGAGTAGCAATAATAACTGAACACGGCACACTTTTGTCTAATTCCTAAACTAGCTCTGCCTTTTTGGCCAGAGACAAGGAGTACTGGAAGGTGATTTCAGGAGGAGACGGATACAGGAAAGTATTGCATGCAAACGAAAGAGAAACGCGTCCCACAGTCGCCGCAACTAGGCATTCCTCGTGTTTCCTCTCCCATGAGTTTCAGGTCACATTTTAATTGAATTACTTGATGCGTGATTAACATTGACATGGAAAGTAATGGGAGACGAAATTCATGCTGTTGTTGCTGTGATCGTTTCTGCCACACAGCATGTTTATTAAGGCCCACAGTCTTCAAGCAGACAGGCAAAGAAGGAGACTCCACAATAGAAGAGGCTGCTGTTCTACAAGGAGTCATCTCAGATGCGGTTGTGCAAAAAACACCTGTTGGCTGCTGCTGTCTGATCAGCAACACCTAGGTAGAGTTATGCCTCCCCATTTTTTCTCTCTCTACAGGCTATGTTCTGTATCCAAATATGCATTGCTGTGTAGGCTGCAGACAAACATCAATCAATGAGTAACTACAATGATGCTATTTTGCCAGGCCCGCTATCCTCCGTAAGCCTCTGAGCAAGCTCTGACTTTTATTCATCATCTGGAAAGTTTAAACAAAGCAATGTCATGGTATTGTGATAACCATGAATAGATTACAAGATATTTGATGATAATCTTGCAACTGTGCCCAGGTTACATCTGGGGCAGGTGCACCTGTCAAATCACCTACCTACAGCACAAGCCTATAAACATTTACAGTACTCAAAAGGAAGTTCTATGTTGTTCAATGGAGCTTATTCCCAGATACGTGTGTTTAGGATTGCAGCCTTAGCTGCACTACTATTTTTTTTTCCAATAAGCCCACAAGCACCTTTTTGTCCCATGCAAAATGTAGGATGCTCAGATGATCGTGCCCATTTTCAGGGGACTTACACATTACGGGAGATGCATGGCTTGCACTGACCCACTCCCCCCCACCTGCTGCACATACATGTGCGCACGTGTGCGCGCACACACACACACCTTCCTCATAACGTTTGGTAAAAGAAACACGTGATGCAATATCATTTTGTTTTGCCCCCCTGCAAACAGCCATTGAAGTGGAGCAGGAACATAGAACACAGTGACATCGCATCACATGTTTTTCACTGGCCAATAACAGTGTGAGGCACGGAGAAGAATGCGAGTCAGCAGCAGCTCCTGTGATGTATAGCTGGGCCTTGTGACAACAGCTGATCTTTTTGAACATAGGGTGTCACCACATTCTGCCCAGCTCTTGCTGCGCCCCCCCCCCCCATCTCCCAGATTGCCTGCTATGGCAGTCCAAGGCAAAGTTCTCCTTTATTCCCCCATCAGTTCTCAATAGCCAGATAAGCCAAACACACAAGTATTGTTCCTAGAACATGCTCTTATTTCCCCCCTCTCAGGACTCTTTATTCATTGGCAAGTTTGGCGTTTGTTATTTAGACTGGCACAGCAGTCACTCAAACCTAGAACAAATGTTACTCACAATTAACATTTTATATTCTCAGTGAAGCTACAAAATGTCCCACGGTCACAAAAACCTTAACACAAAGCTAAAATATTACCAGTGGATCCAAAACCTCTCCCTCTTACTCATCCCCCTAGAGCAGGGGTTCTCAATCCCTTCCCAGCCAAATACCACCTCCGGAACCACTCTCCTGCTGCGTACCACCAGAAGTGACTGGCAATGACATCATTGTTGGTTACTTCTGGGTTTTCAGAGGCCAGAACACACAGGTAGGAGGCTCTGGGCAGGTGGGGTGGGGGCCCTTCTCAGCATTCCTGAGAGGCTTGGCCAAAGTCAGGAGCCTTTCGGGAACAAAAATACGCCACCGAAAGTGCCGTGCTGGAGCGGGGTTCTAGTGGTCTGGCAGTCCAAGTACCATTAGCAGTCATTTGAAGTACCGCTGGTGGTACTAATACCACTGGTTGAGAACCCCTGCCCTAGAGGACTATGAGTTAAGTTCCTTTTTAAGGTGGCGAGGGAGAATGTAGGAATTCATAATTGGGTTAAATGCCTCTGTTCAGCTTGTTTAAATTATTTCTTCATCAGGAAAGCCACTACAACACACACGACACACACACTAATTTCTAGTGACTTTACATTGAGGGCCACTAGGTTGTGGGTTCTCCCACCTTCATCCCTTGCAGATGGCTGGGTGAGGTGGCAAACTGGTGGGGGCACCACCTGTTCAGCCACACCAACCATCCTCTGCCCCATCCTCTTTTTCACTCACTCTCCTTAGAAAACAAAGAAGATGGGAGGGGTCACTTACTCTCTCCTCCAACGCCACTGCCAAGAATCATGACCACATGTCTGGAGGAGAAGGTAGAGGACTGCTGCTGAGCCATCAGCACGATTTGCCCCCTGCCCTTGCTGAAGTTTCTTTAAAACAGGTCAGCGCAAGGAGGATATTTCCCAAGATTAGAAGTACCACCTGGTCAGAAGTACCACCAGTGGGAGAGGAGGTAAGGAGGGGGGCAGTGGGGCCCACCTTAAAAACACACACAGGCAGCCTCAGGCAGCCATTATGCTTTGGCTAGAGCTGTAGCCAAGGAGCTGCAACAGAAAATAGGTGCATAATATTCTTAGCTAAGCCTGTCATTCACAGCTGCTGCACTTCACACATGACATTTTTTCTTCACCCGAGATTGACACATGGCATGGGCACCATAATGCCCATGGCATGGTACAGCTGCCTCTTCCTGGCACTCAAAACATGTAAGCCACTTGCACCACACTTCAGACATTACGGTCACACGCGTTTCCCTACACACAGATTGGTTCTGTGAAGGGACGTCGTAATACATGAAGAGTCCCTCACATTAGTGTGGAACAAGAAAGTCACTAATGCCTTATTTTATTATTCTGAAAACAGAATATTTGTCTCTGCGGGTTATTTGAAGATTAAAAACAGATAACTCTTAAAATACAGTCCAACATGCAAAGCTGTGCTTGTTTCCACCTCTGCCCTCCCCAGCTTTGCATTATATGTCTATCCCTCCAAACTAAATAAATGAATTCCTGGCTCTTCCTAGAGGGCAAACAAGAATAACTCCTGCCAGCAGCCCTACCCTTTTCAGAAATCTTAGACCAACAAAGCAATGTGGGCATGTGGGACAAGTACTAAGACGAGAAAGGCACTCAAATGCTGTGAAACAAGTCAAGAAATCAATGCTATGCCAGAAACCAACAGCCTTAAAGGCTTCTTAGGCTCCCCCTGGGCACTGCAGCCCTCCTCCCTTCCCCAATGATAAAAGCAGATTGCCTGGTTATTCTGAGAGTAATAAGTATTCTTATTCCATTTAGGCATGTGGTACAGTCCTCCCTGGATTTGTATAACTTCAGACATCAGATCAGAAGGAATCCTACAGTAACAGCAATGCTCTCCCATTTCAAAGGCTTCCTGCAGAGGAGATAAGGGGTTCTAGAGTTTGGGAGGAGGTTTCTAGCCTAATCTTGACCCTGATGTGATGGCTTTGTGTTGGATGCATGTGTTGGAACAAGGACCCTGTGGACTGTCACTGGGTTTCCCCTTTAGGTTCAAAGTACAGTATGTCCCTACTTCCCAGTGTACCAGTTGATCCAACACAGCAGAAAGTCCCATGCTTCCTATGAGCAGATTACAACAACTCAAAGCATTAAATGATTGGTTACAAATAACATACTGCAAAGCAAGCCTATGAATGAAATTAATCTAAGAGCCCAATCCTATTCCCTGCCAGTGGGGCTATAGCATGCAGCCACGCCAAAAAGGTGTGTGCTGCATGCTATGGTAGCAGGGAGATCAGATAGTCGGCAGGATGCAAGTAAAAATACTTTACTTACCTCCTGGTAGGCTGCCCGAACACTTATGGGTCTTCTTGGACATACACCACCTATTTTGGTGATGTATGTCCACAGAGGGAAAAGGGGCAGTGAGGTTTCCAAAAGAGGGGATAAGAACTCTGTTCTGCTGTACAGAATAGGATTGAGCTGTAAGACTAGTTTACCCTGACAATAGTAAGATGAGCAGAGTTCCTAGCTAGGATGAGCAGAGAGTACGAATTCCTATCAACCTGGTAAAGATTGTTCATTATTCAATGCAAAGCCAGTGTTGATGGTATCCTGAAGTGGTCATCTTTTGGGTGAGTTTAGAAGTGACTGATCATACTCTGCTCTACTGTTTTAACTAATGAAAACTGCAAATTAAGGATTCAATATTGCGAAGAAGATTCATCTAGTTCTGAATGTGGAGTTACTCTAACTGGCTTCAACTAGTGTTGTGGATTTGGCGATACCTGCAGCTGCAACCATTAATAGGTGTTGCCCCAAAACAGACAGGAAGGCCTCTTTTCCAGTCGTTTGATGGTCAACCTTATCCTTGGTGTGCTCTTCGCACACATTTGTGAATTGCCTCCACATTCAGTGATGAACTCAGGCTAAAGGATTGTTGAACTTCTTACCTCCTGATTATTTTCACTCTTGTGTTGTACCGAACTGGAAATATGAAAGTTTCTCTGGGAAAGGTGGTTACTTTGTGCAAGTAGGGAACCTTGTGTCTACTGTAGGACTGCACAACCCAGGTGGTCCCCATACTGGTTCCAGTTAGCTATATGAAGTATCTAGCATATGTGGATTAGAGGAGATCAAAACACTGAAATAATTCACCCAACCTCCAATATGTGAGTGACCAAGACGTGCCCTAGCTGGATCATACCGACACTGTTCCATTGAGCAGAATGGAGTTTGCCATGCAGCAGAAGGTCAGCTTGGCAGACTTCAACATAAGGTGATGCAACTGAAGACAACCCACTTTGTCCTCTAACAAAGCTTGCTTTAAGACAACACATTGATAAAGTGATGCATTAGAGAAGGAAAAGGAGGTTTTAGTGAAATCAGCTAGGACCCCAAAAGCTACTTTCTAGTCCAGGGTGGTCCAACGTTTCGTACCTTGAGGGCCGCATGCGAACTTCGACATGAAACCCGGGGGCCGCACAATTAATTAATTAATTAATTAATTAAATTAATTAATAATGACCGATGCATGCCCCGCCTCGCTGTCTAGCATGCCCCGCCCACGCTCCCCTGAAGATCGAAAAGGCGGTCGGCTTCCGACCGCCTTTCCGATCACCAGGGGAGCGTGGATGACTGCGGGGGAGGGGAGCTCCAAGAGCAGCCGGGGGCCGCAGCAGAGGCCTTCTGGGGCCACATGCGGCCTGTGGGCCACGCGTTGGACCACCATGTTCTAGTCATTCTAGCACAGTGATTCTATAACTGAATCATCAGAGGCCAGTTACTTCTTTGTGAACAACTCCCATGGGAATTTGAGAATTACAGGGGTTCAGTGCCACTGACCTAAAATGGATTTACATGTGCATTATAACAGCAACTGTATGGCCCATATCAAGTCACATTGTCTAGAGACCCTCAGGACACATGAAATTACAAAATATGGTCACCACTGATACATATTGACCCTGATCCTGCTAAAGTTTGTTGTGACTAAATCCCACCGAAAACCAATGGAGTCATGACTGACACAAGTCTTTAGCTGGACTGAGGACAATGTGTCTAGCATGAAGGTATCATCTTGTGGGGCTGTAATTTGGAGCCTCATATACATGGCCATTTATAATAAAAATTAACACTCATGTCTTCAGTTATGAACTCCTCTGATCAGCTACAGGATCAGATGCTATCACATAACTACTGTGGCACATATGAGTGCATTTCCATGATCAAAGGTACATTGATAGCTCCAATGGTAGCACTGATAGCTCTAGCTTCCATTGTATCACCACTGGTATTAACATCTGGATGCATATATCAATGACTGCGTTATCTTGTTGCTGTTTCCAATAAAACAATGGCGGGATATCTGTGATGATGTCGGGGGGCAAACTCACGACACAGTACCCACAGAAGTAAGGGAATGGCAGGCACGAGTAGTCTTTTTATTGATTCCTTACATGCTTCCAAAGTCAGCGAGGAATTTATGACTCATCTGAAACACAGCTGAAAGGTTACTACTGTTTGCATATATCAATGATAATGAAGAACAGCTGGTTATGGATGCATCTCCTTATAGGTCACATTGTTTACAGTATTGGAATAATATCAGCAGTACTGGTTATGCACATGCTATCAGCATCTTCCACATGTAGTGTGCATACATTGTCCCTTTCACCAGCTTAATTATTACTGCTAATAACTATTGGGGCAATTAGCTACGTAGACACTAGGAGCAGCAGTTCCAAGCATTTGGGGAATCAACGTTAGAGACACAGTGCAAAAAGTTGTGAGATTCAGAACAACCACTCCTCTCTTCCTGGACAGCAACAGATGGACTACATATTTTAAAATGTAGACTCCCTTATCTGTTGCAAATAGGGCTCAGTATTCCAAATGGCAGCTTTGAGGCAGCTCACATTTTAAAAATTCTAGTCCCTCGGCTTTGACCTGTTGGGGATGGGAGGAGGTTCTGTACTGGGTCTGAGTGCAGATGCAGGGTTTAATTTCTGTTTAATTAATTATAATACAACTAAGAAAAACCAGGCTCATGCACCCCTTCCTGCCCAGCAGATGGAGCTGGGATGCTACTCAAGAGCAAAGCACACAAAGCCCCAAACCCTAACTGGTAACGTTTTCAGACTGGCTTGGAATGAAAAGGGCAAATGAAACAAAATGTATTCCCTGTAAGTATCTAGCTAGGATTACAATCCATTTTGCTAGCTACTTACATTGTCCCAAGAAGCCTGGTCTCTGTACCTATGGAAGAGTAAAGCCAGAGCTACACCGCACGTGTCCGCGTTCCGTATGCGTTGGTAGTGCAAACTGCCAGGGAGGGCATCCAAAGACTGAGAATACACTGCTGCCTGAATCCTTTAAACTCCCTTGGCTGCTAAAGCATGTGCCCCTACCATGTGCCTGGGGAGTAGTGGCCAGAGTCCCAGTTGTGGGACATTTACAATGTTGGCAGTCTGCACAACATACGAAGACCATTGGTCCCTCTGTTTCACTACTGTCTACACTGACAAGGGTCTTTTCCAGGCCTACCTGAAGATGTTGGCAACTGGCCCTTGGACTTGCAAAGTCCATGGGGCTCTATCACTGAGCTTCAGACCCATCCTATCAAAAGAAGGGAATAAAATCTTGCACAATATGTACTGCATGCGGGAGTGGTGCGGTGCAGTCAGCCTCAGGAAAGTTACAAAATGTGCCAAGAAGCAGACACAAAAGTGCCCTCTCTGTAAGAAGCAGTGGAAATGTCCCAAAAAGGAACAAAGTCTATCATCTGGAAGGGAGATGTGCAAGTTCCCTTTTTAGATATTAATTACAACATCCAGCAGGAAATAATAACGGGCATCCACTTCAGCAGCCTTCTATTGCCACAAATTGTAATGTCCAGTAAGGTGCAAATAGGTTTGAATGCATCTTGGATCTGGAGCTCCAAAACCGCTCATGCAATAGATCCAGATCCCTCTTGACCTTTGCCCATAGCTGATTTACCCAAGTCCTATCAGGTGTTACCATGTCACCATTATGCACCAATATCTTTTAAACGACAGCCAACTGGAAAGATCACCTACAGCATAATCCTATGCATGTCTACTCAGAAACAAGTCTCACTGAGTTGAATGGGGATTACACCCAAGTAAGTATATACTGTACAATAGTATTACTGGTACAGTATATAGTATATTACTCTATACTTGGGAGAATTATTCCCAAGTATATAGGCCAGCGGGTGGTGCAGTGGGTTAAACCGCTGAACCATGAGCTGTCGATCGAAAGGTCGGCAGTTCGAATCCGCGACGGGGTGAGCTCTCGTTGCTTGGCCAGCTCCTGCCAACCTAGCAGTTCCAAAGCATGTTAATGCAAGTAGATAAATAGGTACCACTTGCGGGAAGGTACACAGCGCTCCGTGTTCCAGCTGCATGCTACGCTCTGCAGCAAGGAGAGTCATGCCGGCCACATGACCACGGAGACGTCTTTGGACAACGCTGGCTCTTCGGCTTTGAAATGGGGATGAGCACCACACCCTAGAGTCGGACACAACTGGACTCAATTGTCAGGGGTCACCTTTACCTTTTTTTATATAGTATTGCAGCCCTAGAGAATACAGGACTTCCTGGTTCACAACCCTTAGTGTGCAACTGCTTGTGCATGGAAGTACTAGTAACTAGGAAGGGATGTGGTCCCCATGGCCAAATGAGAAGCACAACCAACAAGTAGGGTTTACTACTTATGTACTTTAACTCAGCACAGTTCTGATTATGAACACTTTATAGCAGACGTTACCACTGTGTTATGACATATTACATCATTCAACAACTAATCCTTCAATGAGTGGAAAATTCTCTTGCACCATTCTGCACTATTCTTGCACCATATTTAAATAAAAAGAAGTTCTTTGCAAGGGCAAAGTAAGCCTTCCCTTTTTTGTTAGGTTGAGCAATGTCCAGTGATTTCATAATGCTGACATTCAACAAAATACTGTGTCCCCTAAGAAATGCTACATGAGGTATCAATCTAGCACTTACTGATGGCACGAGTTTCTGGCATCTTGTACTTTGAAGAGTCACACGACTCCTCGAAATGTCACTATTTGTAAGTGCCCCCCTACTAGCTATTTAAGGAGTAGGAGCCAGTCAACTCTAGTTCTAAATTTGAGGGTGGACCATGGGGAAAAAATTGAGGAACTAGAGTCATAAGAATTGTGTATATGGGCAAAAGTAATGACATGAGGATGCTTTGGATTTTACATTCTGGCTCAAGTTCATAGACCTTGATGCTTCTGCCTATAATAGAGGTGTCTACATATAATCAAAGTCACTTCAGATCACAAGAGAAGTGAATGTTCATTCTGTTGAGATTGGAAGAATTGCGATTAAATTGAATCAAAACTTGTTTTGCCAAATCAAAGTTTTAAACATGAGGAGAAACAGCCAAGTGGAGGGGTTTGTAGAATTTTGTGAAATTCAACGAAGCTATAGTACTCTCATAACATGAGGTATCCATTCCAGAAAGAGGAACACTGTATGAAACAGTGCTCTAGAATACATCAATTTAATAGGCAGGAAACAGGAGCCGATTGGCCCAGAATGCATTGCTCCCATTGGCAAGAACAACTACCAATCATGCTACGATAAAGGATGCTGTAATGAATCAGTGCTAAAAGAAGTAGCATTATGGGAGATATTACTGTAAAAGGAAACTATGCTATTTCATGGATCTATAATAATTTGGGATAAAATGGCTTCTTAGTCTGTTAAAATAAAGAATGTTTGGCAGTGATATAGACTTGAGTCTATTGATTTGGACTTGAGTCAGACTCAAGTCGTGTCGATGATTAGACTCGGACGTAACTCGACGGTTGTAAAAGATTCGACTTGAGACTTGGAGCCTTTTACAAAAAGTCAAATTTGATTCAGGTTTAAACCAGTTTCCAAACAAAACAGTTAGGAACTCGCAACCAGAGACTCAGGACTTGGGGGCAAAGACTTGGGACTTGACTTGAGACTTGGACCCAGAGACTTGGGGCTTGACTCGAGACTGGGAGTCAGAGACTTGATCCACATCCCTGATGTTTGGTGACCTGAACTGGCAAATCTAGCAGTGTGACTTGTGGCACCAGCATACTGGACCTTTGCCTAACATTTGGTTCTTGCCAAATCAAATTTAAGCCCATATTCTGTGTCTCACAGTTCCATGAAAATTTGTTCCATAGTATGTTCAAACACTGTAGCCCATTGGCTATCTATCCAAATGTTCATATTATGTGCTAGCAAAATGCCTACTGTCTGTATGGAGGAATGTATATTGCCAAGACTCCTACCTGCTATCCCTGTCAACTGGGGCTGAGCCACACACGTAGGGGAGAGGGCTAGATTTGCTTTCACTGCAACAGTGTTCAGTGACAGATAAGTAGATAGGCCAACAGTAAGCAGTGGATAAAGTGCACGTCTCCTTGCAAACACTAGGCAATTAATAGCCCAATCCTAACTGGACTTTACAAAAGTGGAACAGCACGCCACTGGCAGCCATTCTGGAGCTGCCACCGCAAACAGTGACAGTGTCAGAGGCCCCTGCATCTGGCTATATGCGGAACCACAGGTAAGCCAACGAGGGGGGTAGATGGTAGGAGGAACGGGGCGGGGAAGGGGAGGAATGGGGGAGTGTCTTGGTTGGGAGGAGGACAGGTGGGAGGCGGGAGGGAGGGGGTGAAACCTGGTAGCACTGGTGTGCACCAAGGTCTTATGCTCGTCCCTCTCTCCTACTCTCCTTGGTTCTGTGCCAACAAAATGGCTGGCACAGATCAGAGGAGGTCCTTCGAGGAAGAGGAGATTTGCCCCAGGATAAGGGAACAAATGTTCCCTCGCCTAGAGGAGGTCTCCATGACTTCCCCTCCCCCCCAGGATGCAGCACACACTCTGTTGGCACAGCTGCAAGAGGAGGATTTAGTTAGGATGGGACCGTTAAACATGTACGGTACTTATAAGAGCAATTTGCTCTCTGCTGCAGCTACAGCAGCACAAAAAAACATTTGTAGCACTTGTTCCAAGCTTTATCCCTGACTAACACCATCGTTTTAAATGGAGGCAGCCAGCACAGAAATGTAGTGGCTCACCTGGCCATCCACACAGCTGTCTAGGCTTGCTCTGAATATAGTAAGCTGGCAGAGGAGCTGCATCTTGTTTTGCTTCCAGAATGCTGCTCATCCAGCAGCAATCTGGAAGCATTGCTACTGCCATTTGGATACTACACTGTGATCGAAAGCTTCTGAACTCTTCCAGTGAGCAAGAGAGACGTAAATCATTCATGACCATCCACGGCACATGGTTGCTTCAGGGTCATCTGCAATGGGGGAAAGCGGGACTCCTGCAAGACTCCTCCTCCCCTGCTTGCTTCCTACCAGCTGCTCGGACCAGGCAACAAAATAGAAGCTATTGGAGACTGGAAGCAATTAGAAAGTTTTCTAGGAAGTCCAACACAGCCACATTTGACTTCAAAAAGCTTTTGACAAAATTCCTCAAAGGTTCTTGAGTAAACTTAGCAGGTATTCCATGGTCAGGTCGTTTGGTAACCAATTAAAGAATAGGAAGCAGACAGTAGGAATAAGTGGACAATTTTCACAGTGGAGGGAAATAAGAAGGGTTCCCTCAAGGAGCTGTTATCGAGACCGGTGGTTTTTAACTTGTTCATAAATGATCTGGAGTAAAGGGGCAAACAGCAAGGTAGCCACCTACTTCCTCCCAACCAAATGATCAGAGGGCTAGAGCACCATCCTTACAGGTATAATGTTTGGGGCTTTTTAACTTGGGAAAAAAGTTATTAAGGGGGACATGATGGAGACTTATAAAATAATGCATGATTTGTAGTGGATCGAGATAAAGTTTCCTCCCTCTCTCACGGCAGTATAACCAGGAGTCATCCAATGAAACTGACTGACTAGATAGGCATCACAAAGCACATCATTAGTCAGTTGCCACAAGATGGTCCACTTGCTTGGATGGTTTTAAAGGGAGAATTCGACAAATTTATGGAGGACAGGTTTACCAATAGCTACTAATCATGATGACTATGCACTACCTCCAGGTTCAGCAGTAATGTACCTCTGAATACCAGTTGCACGGGAGCAATACAAGAAAAATGCTTGTGGGCTTCCCAGAGGCAGCTGGGGAGTCACCGTAGGAAACAGAATGCTGGACTAGATGAGCCTTTGGCCTGATCCAGCAGGGTCTGGAACAAAGAGGGGAGCAGGGCAGCTGCTTTGCCAAATCATTCTGCATATCCACCATATAAGGCAGGCGAACTCACAGACGCTGGGTAAGTGATCATCTTGTCTTTATATTGTGGTCACATAATGTCTCATAGGGACAAGCTTCAGTGGAACTAAAATACTAAGATGAAAGTCACCTAACCAAAACCACCAGTAACTACATGATCTTTCATACACACCACAGGCTAACAATGCAAGTACACTGCAAGACACTCTCGATTCTAATATTACCCCGACATATCACAGATTATTCCCATAACACACTGGCATCCCAACCCTAAACACATTTACATGGAATAAAATCTTCTTGGTTTCAGTAGACCTGACTTCCAAGTAAGCATCTTAGGGATTATAGTGCAAGTTAGAAAAGGAAGCTGTTACTGGAACAACGGAAAGTGCCCTTTGCTGCATGAGACCATTGATCTATCTAGGTTAATACTGCCTGCTCTAATTGACAGAGTTGTTGTAGGGTTTCAGACAGGGATATAACATAAGGACATAAGAAGAGCCCTGCTGGATCAGGCCAAAGGCCCATCTAGTCCAGCTTCCTGTATCACACAGTGGCCCCACCAGATGCCTCAGGGAGCACACAAGACAACAAGATAGCCTGTGTCCAGTCGCCACTCCCTTGCACCTGGCACAGAGAAAACCCACTTCTAAAACCAGGAGGTTTCTTATGGCTTGTAACCTGTGATGGTCTTTTCTTCCATGAATCTGTCCAAACCACTTTTAAAGGCATCTAGGCCAGGTGCCATCACCACATCCTGTGGCAAGGAGTTCCACAGATGAATTACATGCTGGGTAAAGAAATATTTTCTTTTGTCCGTTCTAACTCTCCCTCCACTCAATTTTAGTGCATGTCCCCTGGTTCTGGTGTTGTGCAAGAGGGAGAATTTCAAGGACAAGGACCTTTCCTTGTCCTACCTGGGGATGCCAGAGATTGAGCTGGGGACCTTCTGCAAATGCTGGCGGCGATGGGGCTGGGGGGTCAGGGGAGGAAGGGGTTGTGTTTCTGGGCAGGAAGGGGGGTGGGGAGGGAGGTGAACCAGGTAAGGGGCAGGATCAGTGGCACACGTGTCCCCCTTATGCTCCTCGGTTCTGCGCCAGCTAAATAGCAGATGCAGAACCAAGGAGACCCATAAGGAAAGTGGAGGCTTTCCCCAGGGTAAGGAAACAAAAGTTCCCTTAGACCACTGCAACTGCCTCCCCCACCTAAGGATGCAGCACATGCCTCCTTGGTGCACATGCACTGGCGGGGGAGGTCAGGTAGGATTGGGGCCAAAATCTTGTACCCCAAGACATATCCAGGGCTGGTCCCATGTCCTGTGACATCCTCATTTTTGTGCAGCTAGGCATGACTCTAAAATAAGGATTTGAGGAGTTCCCTGGGGACCCTTGGCCACCACGCTGACATCTTTCACCCTCTTGGGAGGAGGCAGCTTCACTTATTCGGGCTGCTTTTGAATAACAAACCTTTGTGTCATATGCAGGCATTGGTCGTGGCAATGTCCTCAGGCCTTAATAATGCGACACGTTTCACCCACCTTCCCCCCACCTCCTAACATTTACTCTTAGGGTGTGTGCAGACAGATTTTGTTCCTTGTTTTTGTATGAACAAATAATTCCTCAATTTAGCTCTAGGTAGATGTTTATTTAACAACAAAGCCTTTCTGAACTATGCTAATCTTCGGGTCAAACTACACAAACTGGATCAGGACCACAGGGCAGAGTAGAGGGTATTTCACTCTGTTGTTGTTGTTGAGTCATTAAGTCGTGTCCGACCCTTCGTGATCCCATGAACCATATCCCGCCAGGCCTTCCTATCCTCCACAATCTTCCTGAGTTCACTCATTTTCATGTTCGTTGCATCAGTGATTTCACTCTGTACCTCTGCACTATTTTCCTGCTGAAAATGACCTTTCTAGGAGGTTATTTAGCCTTCCAAATATATAGCCATTGACACTTTTAAGGTTGAATAGCTTCTTCAGAGAGGCAGTTTTCAGTGGGGAAAGCAGCATGGAGATAAAGAGTTAAAATACACTCTACTTCCTCCAGTAGCGTAGCCAGAGGGGTGGCGAGTCCATGGCAGTGCAAAGTGGCCCCTCCCACTCGCCGTCAGAGCCATTCCAGCAGCGAAGGCAGCATTGTCTTCGCTGTCGGAATGGTTCTGACAGTGAGTGGGAGGGGCCACTTTGCCTGCCGTGTAGTGCTGTGCAGCACCGCGCCGCCACCCCTCTGGCTACGCTACTGACCTCCACAGCAGTCTTTATGCAAATTGTGGTCCTGCATGGCTGCTAGACATGAGTAAGTTTAAGTCTGCAACTACACACCTATGTGTACACGCTGCAACACAAGCTAACCATCATGTGTAGCTTGGCCCTTATCTGCCCCTCCATTAATCGAGACTCTGCTCTTCATCTTCATCAGTGTTCTTTGCCTAACGTAGACTGTAAACACTCTGAGCAAGGACTGTGCCATTCTGTACATTATCTAGCACACAGATCTCACAAATGAATGAATGTCAGCATTGCAGTAACAGAATAGTAACTGCCAGTCTAATATGGTATACTGATGGCTATTGCCTTGTGGCAAAACCAATTTGCCCTGCAATAAGTGACATTTAAGTGTGCAGCATCTCCTAGTGGTAACTGCCCAGACATGTAAAGATAGTAATAATTACAGTTGCCCTTGTCAGATGTTATGGACCACAAAGAGTAACATAAACAAGTCTCATGAGTTACAACTAGAACAGTAGCCTTCAGCCTTGTCAAACAAAGGACTCACCTTTAATCCCAACCTGAAGCACAAGACCTGGTTTAAATTATTTTCTGCATATGTCCATTTTTCTCCTAGATTGGTCACTTGCAAAGGAGAAATCCTGAATGTTTGTGCAGAAGGGGGAATTTTAGCCAGTCCAGCTCGCCAGGAGCAGCTGCATCTCCTAAAATCACCTCTAGGAGCAAAACGGTGAACCGAGGGAAGTTCAATATGAGAACCTTCCTGCTGTTTGAAAAAGAACTGCAATCCATTTCAGGTGAATCCAGATTCATGTCTGGATCAAAAATATCATTTCTTGCCATGATCATGGGAATTCTAGACCGTCATCCTAGCAGGAAATAATGTTTTGTGTATGTTCAGAAATATCATTTCCATTTCAGCAGTCAGAATGGAGCAGTAGTGCAGAGGGGAAGTGGCGCAGTAAGTGCTGCATGGCATTAAACAGAGGTGCAAAGTGGCCCCTCCCACTCACCATCAGAGCCAGTCCATGCAGCACTTACTGCGCCGCCACCCCTCTGGCTACGCTACTGGAATGGAGGAAGCCTGCTTTGCTAGAAAAAGCTCATTACAGAAGCCCTTGTCCTACTTTATATTTGGCAATTCTCGTTCTCTCCTGGTTTTATAAAAAGTTTAAAAAACCCAACAAAATTAAAATGTGGTGGTGGTGTGGTGCCATTGGTGAAACCTACCTAAGGGCAAGGTGTGATACTATTGGTTCCCAACCCACTGGCTGAAGACCAACAGACTAGGGCTGCACTCCTATACACACTTACTGGGGAATAAGCTCCATTGAACTTAATGGAACTTACTTTTGAATCTGCTGGTTCAAATCTGCTGAATCCCCCGTGTTAGAGGGAAGCTGGTTTTGATGCTCAGGCTCAAGTCCCTACTAAGTTAAGAAGGTTACTGAATAGTTTTGAGCAAGGCTATCTCAGACTAACCTAGGTCACAGGGGTTATTGATCCAAGCTCCTTGAGAGGAAGAATGGGGTAACAATGTCACGAATGACAACATAAAGAACAAGAGGTATTTCTTTACTTATGGTGTAACAAGCAACAAATCATCTTGCTACCATTGACTAATAAATTGCCTGCTGACCTTAAAAGATTTGAGGAAGTAAAAGCCAGACAACTTTTGAAAGAAGCAGGCAAATGTTGATTGCTGTAACTCTAGAACCCATCACAGCCCAAGAGGCTACACATGTCACTCTTGCTCCAGTGGGGCTTGGTCATTCCCTCAGTCATCAATGTTACCTGGGGGTGCTACTCGGTCCTGATACTTGGGCTGGAATTCACTGACGGTGAGCAGCATGACTTGGATGGTCCCGATGAAGATACCTGCCAGGCAGCCGTAGAAGATCAAATAGAAGAGGAGGATCTTAACTGTTGACAAGAGAACAAACACAACCATCGACTATAAGTTGCTGATTATGCAAGAGGTCATCTGGGTGCATAGTCGCTTCTCAGGGTTACAAGCACAGATTGCATCAAGCCAGAAATGGAAGCCACTTGCAATGGAGAAGGAAAAATTATGCTCAAAGGGTTACCCTCTACCCCAAATAAGCAGAACAAATCTGCAAATAGCAATAAATGTAATAAATGGCAGTAAGGAGAGCTTGTCACATATTTTATTATGATGAATATTTATACACTACTTTTCAGCCAAAAAAAGTTCACAAAGCAGTTTACATAGCAAAAGGAATGAGAAAATCTAGAAAGGGAGACACTAGCAACAGCCCAGTGTGTGTGTGTGTGTGTGTGTGTGTGTGTGTGTGTGTGTGTGTGTGTGTGTGTGTGTGTGTGTGTGTGTGTGTGTGTGTGTGTGTGTGCGTGCTAGATCTCCCCCTGCTACATACAAGACAGCCCCCACTGTAAAGATGCATCTTTGCTCAGTAAGCTGTAACCTCACTGTAGACTAGAGGTTACAATCCTAAGCATATTTACATAGAAGTAAACTTCTATTGAAATGTATGCCTTCTTTCCTTATAAAAGGGGTTGACAATCATGGAGAACAGGTCTATCAGTGACTATTAGCTGTGATTTATACATGAAACCTCCAAGTTGAGAGGCTTTATATCTCTACATACTAGGAGCTGAAAGGAGGGGGGGGGGGGAAGGCAGCACATAATTGAGGAAGACCATAGACTTCATGCCTTGATTGTAAGCTTCCCACAGTATCCAGCTGGAAAGAAAATGCTGGACCAATAGACCTTTGGCCTAATCCAGCAGGGCCAGTTTCTTAGGATCTTAGTGGGATTCAGGGCCACTTCATCCTTTGTCCCAGCATATAATCTCTAAATACAGAAGTGAGCATTGGATTTCTATATCTGCCCCATCCCCCTCTTTGGGTATAGATTAGCACATGTGACCCACAACCTACACACACTTGAATTTACATGCCCGTCACATGCAACCCTTCTGCATAGAAAGAGAGATGGATGGGGAGTGCAGGTGTATGCACATACTCCTGAGTCTCCAGTGATGTTCTTCTATACAGGGTGATGAATAGAAGCTCTTGCACCACATGCAGCGTTTATGCGTGGGTGTGAGTTGATCCTCACCATCAAGTAAATGTGCTTACAACTGGGGTGAGAGACACATAGGGGAGCTCTTGGGAATTGCACCCACATCTCAAGATGCATGAAAGAATAATACTGTAGGTGTAATCCCTACTCAAAGTCCCACGCTACAATCCAGTGGCACCAGGGCAGGCTCCGCTGTATCCAGCATGGGGCTGGATGTCTCCTTGAGGTAAGGGGACATTCGTCCCCTTACCCCATGTTGAGCCCCAGCAGCCTCTATGGGGCTACTCGGATCTGTGCCAGTTAAGTGGCCAGCGCAAATCCAAGCAGCTCCGTGTCAAGCTTTCAAGACCAGGAAGGGGGATAGGATTCAGCAGATGCCTCTGCTGAGCCCACCCCGCTCCCGGGCCTGATCTGACCTCCTCTCTGCCCTCCTCTGCCCTGAAACAACACCCCATCCCCATTCTGCCCTCCCCCACCTCCCGGTGTGGAGCTCACCTGCCCCGGCAGGCACTGCTCCTGCATCAGCGGAGGCCTGCCGGTGTTGGCGTCTTCGCCAGCGGGACTGACCTCCATGCCAGCGCAATGTGCTTTATGGCATGTTTGCGACAGCGTGAAGCCTAGTACCGCTGGCAGAGGCCAGCTCAGGATTGGGCTGTGTAATACATCTCAGAGGAAACATTCTGTATTGCACAACTCCAGAGTTTCAGTGCATATATTTGAATTCTGGCACTTAGCTCCTATTGGCATAGTTTCCAAGAACACACTTCCTTCTCTGAAGAACTCCAGCATAGGCTGCACTGGCTACATTCAGCTGAAATCAATCAGGTTATTAATATACAAATTGTTATCACTATTATGACGTTACAATTTACATACACAGCGCTGTCTATTTGTTTAAAGGAGGGGAAGGAAGGAAAAAATAATCAAGGCGTTTGTTTCTAGCTAGACTTGCTCCAAAGAACTGCACACTCTTTGAAATCTGGCCGTATCACTTACTGGCTTGCAGGGAAATCTCTCTGCTGATTAGCTGCTTTGTAACATGCTCTCCTAGCCATCACAGGAAGGAAGCTCCACCCAGCTCCTCTATGTTAAGGAAGTCACAGCAACATAGTGTCTTTTAAAGGAGTTGAGAGACCAAGTGCAAAACTACCCATGAAGTCTAAAGGTCTCATAGTGACCTTTTAGAACAAATATTGACGGAGACCCGGGGGGGGGGGGGCGCAAGCCAAGTGCATCATGCTGTGGAGTTTTTTCCCATTGGTGATGTGTCAGTGAAAGAGCAAACCCTATTCAAATAAGGCTCGTTTTCCCCAGAGGGGAAAAGAGGACCAGCAGCTTGACAGTTTTGCACTCTCAGGGTTAACACATTCTTTGGTAACCAGGCAGCGGTAGGCAAAGAGCTGTGTGACGTCACAGAGATTTGGACATTTTTTCCAGAGTACAGTCATACGCGGTGCTGTTGTAATGAGCAACTGACAGCAAGTTGCTGCAGGGTTTGAAGAAAAATAAAGAGGGGAACTCCAAAGAGCCCTGGTTTGTAAGCGAACCCCATGTATTGGCCAAAGGTTTAACCCGGACAACCTCAAAGTACACAGCTTTGCCTATACTACGGAAGGCATCCAGCACATGGCGACTTTAAAAAACAAAAACACACTGAACAAGTTGCTCTGAAGTCGCCTTGTGAGTGGCTGGGGTTTTTTTTTTGTGTGTGTGTGTTTGTCTTAAAAAGGTGGGCAATATATCCATAAAATAATAAGCAAATCGTACAGCTGCTGCAGCTGTTCTGAAAAAAAAGAAATCAATGCTCTTCCACTGCCCTTCCAGCAATGAGATGTCTCATCTAGGAGATTTTAGATGAGCTTCTGCCAGTCAGCGTAGTAGCAAGCGATGAGCTACAGCAGCCAAATATCTGACTCAGTACAAGCTTCCCAGACTCTTGTCTCTTCCACCCATTTGCCCTGTGACAACTCTCTCCATAGGGTCTAGTTCATATCACAGCCATGATCTGTCGGGGAAGCATTTCCCTTGCATCTGCCCTTGATGCAGACGCCAGGCAAGGATCTAAACCAGGACGCTCCGGATGTGGCACCTCCAACAGGACATTGGCTGGCGAGGGTGCCGGGTTGGCAGCTGCAG
This sequence comes from Plestiodon gilberti rubricaudatus, assembly GCA_026170595.1. NCBI lineage: Eukaryota > Metazoa > Chordata > Lepidosauria > Squamata > Scincidae > Plestiodon > Plestiodon gilberti. Next base: position 199,044,429 of record JANXHW010000003.1, on the reverse strand, counting down.
TTGGCAGCAGCTCTAAGGCCCTGTCCCAAAATGTGAGTCATTTTAAATACACCTCAACTTTTCCTCTCCCTTCACCACCCCTGGATATACTATTTAGAAACTAGCCCTTCCCAACTAAGTCCATTCTCATTTGTGAAAGTCCATGTTTCTAGGAGTCATTTGCTACTCTGACCTTGGGTATCATTGATGTTTCTAAATTTGCACAAAGAGTTTCCAAAGGAATGGAAAGTTCCAGATAACAGGCAAGCTTGTCTGATGCAGGGAATGACAGAGACGCTCAGGTCTGTCTGTTCAAGCCCCAGCAGAGGTAGGAGGAGGAAACTCAGGGGCACCCTACCCTTCCCTTCAAGGGCAGCCATATCCAATGCATCAGTGCGAAAGGCCCTGGGCATACGCCACACTCGGCCACCCCATGAGTTCGGTCAGACTTTTCCCTCCATTATCAAAGAGACTGTAACAGTTGGTGTTAAGTTCTTGTTGGCTGGCACAAAAGGAGCCCCTGCAAAGTAACACAACCCCTCAGGCAGGCTAGGAGACAGGGACCAATGGCCACCTGCGCTAGAGCCCACATAACATTGTAGGGGGCCGTGTTAAAAACCAAAAGTGAGCTGTTTTTGCTGCTCATACACCATGGTCAATGACCTCTCTCTTCTGGACACAGAAGCCAGAGCCAACATGAAAGGAGGACCCAGTGGACTGCAGGTGCCTGAAAATCTTCTTGTGGACTTGAGCTGACTTGTGCAATGCAGAGTGTGATGAATCCAGTCAAGGGCCTCTGCCTTGGGGTGGGGGTGGATGCCAAGACCAGGGAGGAAAGGTGGGGGGGGGAAGGTAGCAACGAGAACCTTCATTCACCGCCTTCCAAACCTCAATCTCCTTCAACGTAGGTTTAGTTGCTAGGAGACAGCCTTCAAGGACTTTGTTATTCCTAAATCTCGCTTGGGCTGATTTCCCCCCCCCCACCTCCTACCTGACCTTTCTCTCTCTACCCCTGCAGCTCAGGCCTCCCTCAATTAAAGGAAGGTGTATGTGGAAAATGAAGAAATCAAGCCTCCCGGCCATTGGTAGTCCATTCAAAAAAAGACGCAGGAGGGCGAGCTATGTTCCTCCTTGATGGTGCACCCCTGCTTCCCCAGGGATCCAACAGTCTCCCATTACCTCTTGCTTGGAAGGTGTCACCTTGACTAACCTTGAGCTGTGATGCATTATTAACCCTTTGGAGGTGGCAGACGGGAAAGGAACCCTCAGTCTCTCTTACTCCTTCCTGTTCGTGTTGACCATTTTCGGGATCACTCACACACACACCTCCACGCTCAGGGAGAGGATGCCCTTTTCCCGGCGTGGTGTCCTTCTTCCTGAACGACATTAAGGCAGCCGCAGTGGCGGCTGCTCCGCTGATGAAGAGCATGGGGGCGGCGGGGGGAGGAGTAAGGGGTGTGGAGGGCTCCCCCTCTCTCCATCGCACCCACCCCACTCCACCCAGCCCGCAGTCACGACTCGATTTTGGACTACATCAATGCCCTTCAGCACACGACCTTTGCGGGCGGCGGAAAAAAAACCAAACCAACAAAAAGCCCAGCCACTCTTTCTAGCGCAGAGGCAACAGGCTGCGGCCAACCTCTTCTTCCATCTCTAGGCAAGCCGAGCCGCCCGGGAAAGCCAGGAAACACACACAAGCCAAGCCGGGCAGCCAGCCTGGGCAACTCCAAACGATTTATTCCAATTACAGTAGTAAACATACATACAAAACCGCCCAAAATATACGAGCCACCCATTTCGGATGCGGGGGGGGGGGTAGGATTAGAAGTCTTATTATGGTTGAGAGCCACTACATGATTTGTCTCACAGCCGAGCCGGGACAAGATCGTTTAACGTTTGGGGCTCTCGTCTCGCCCAACGCCTAGCATTTGATTGCCGACAGCTGCCAAGGAGGCTTGGCGTGTATTTTTAACCCTGGCAGGAGCAAATAAAATAAAAATAAAAAAGCTAACCAGTGGAGTGGAGGAAGAACGCGTGACCACCAAGATTTACGCGGGACGACCAGATCTGTACCTTGTATTGAAAAGTCGTTATCGGCAGCAAGGTCACCAAGGGACCGTTCTGCATTACAAGGCATCAAGGACGGGAGACCTTCGCTTCCCACCCACCACCTTCTCACACACGCGCGAATCCTCTTTCTTGCGTGGACACACTGCAGTGCAAATCACCTCGTGCGGTTTCCCCCCCCCCCCTTCCTTTTGCTTGTTCGTTTCAAAGAGCGGGGCAGAAGGTAACAAGAGAAAACAAGGCAGATACTTACACCAACTGCCTCCGGTCCTCCCTAGAAATTCCTTCTTCTCTGAATTCCAGATAAATTTCTTCCAGTTGCCATCCCCTTCCTTCGCTTTCCCTCGAGCCATGATGAGTGAGGATCGGCCTTGCTGTTGCCTAGCAGGCGGGCGATGCAGAAAAGTCCTTCTTCCCCTTCAAAGATCACAGCCGTCGGAGCGTCCGCCGCTAGTCCTGCCCGCAAGACGCTCAGGATTTCCAAAGTGCCGGCAGAGAAGGAAGGTCTTTGTGTGTCCGGCGGGTGCTTGTGTCCCACCCTGTCAAGGGTATGTGTCAAATAATCCTTGCCAGGACAGCTTAATATATATATACACACAGGCTTGCTGGACCTGATCCCAGCAGCCAGGAAGATGCTGATGAAGAAAAAGAAACAGGGGAATAGTAGTACGCCAAGGGTGGGAAGAAAGAAAAACCCAGACCAGCCCAAGGAGAAAAATTAGCTCTATCCCCTCCCACTCGTGCTGGATATATCGCCCAACTCCTGGGGCGAGCCCCGCCCACCAAAAAGCCGGTAGCCAATGAGAGCGCAGGCTAGTGGAGAAGGGAGCGTGGCCTTGGAGAGGCGGGGAGAGGACAAGTGCACGCGCCGCAGGAGGTGCAGCAACCGGGAGCTTTTGCGGCTCTCCCGCTCGCTCAGCCTCGGCACCTGCCCTCTCTGCTTCTTGCAATCCAGTCGCGCGCGTGCAGGGACAGGAAAGAGACGCGAACCCACCTGTAATTCTCTTTGATCAAAGCGGGAGGCAGAGCTGAGCCCTGCAGATAAAGGGGAGGAGGAGGGAGGGAGGCGAAATGGATGGAGGCGAGGGAACGGGAGCCGAAGCAGGCTGTCGCCACCAGGACTAGCTCCAGCATTTGAGCCCTGCAGCTGAAAACGGCGGGTTAGCAAGGTAGATAGGGGAGGGCAGCAGGCGGTGGTTGCAGATCTGAGCCCTGCAGATAGCAAGGAAAGGCAGCCGGCCTGAGATAAGGTGGTCTCTCGATGGCGGGAAATTCGCAAAGAAGCAGCGAGCGGCACCCACCCGATTCCGCGCAGAGAGACAACAACAGCATACACCACGCCTGGACCCAGTCAAAAAACAGCGGGAGCGGGGAATCGTGCTTAGTATGAACAAGCGGGCAGCTTGATGCTAGGCAGAGGTCCTAGCACGGTTGTCTTCCGATTCAGTGTCTATTGTTGTTGCTGTTGTGTTGGCTGCACAGTGAAGCACAGGCACGCCTCAGACAAAGACAAGATCGTAGCGACTCGGCTCAGGTACTGATCGAAGGTGGGCATAATAATAACACATGTCAGATGTCCCTTGTATTGCCAGAAGCTACTACAGCCCCTTGACCTTCCTTTCTGCCCGCTGTTACTTGGACAGATGGGCTAATGGTTAGATACGGAGAAGGGACTTGCCTGGAGACGTCCTTCAGGCCCAGATAGAGAGGCCATCCTTTCGAGTCCCCGCCCCTCACTCCTCGTTTTCCCCAGCCCGCCCCTCCCTCTCTCCTGTTCACAGATGCTGCTGCCCACGGAAGGTGGAGCTTGCTTGCCTGTCTGCCCGCAACGTCATCCCTGCAGCTTTCTGCTCTGGGAATGCCCTTCCCTAGATCAACTCTCTACTGGTGCTGCTGCTTGCTTCATACCTGCTGCAGCCACCTTTCCATTTCAGAGAGTCCTTTCCTGCTCCGCTATGAGGACTAGACCTGAAGGAATGAAGAATTCCAGATGCTAGATACAAAACTCCAGCTCTTGAGCAGGACATGTAAGATGCCCACGGATCGCACCCTGGAATGCAGCATTTTGCATTAACACACACACCCAGTATCCCCAGCTTGTAGAATCTAAACACTGGCACAGGCATGAAAATGAAGGGTGGCAGGTTTAGAAGGCATTGAGTCAGGACAACCACCCACCCATTCTCAGAGGCTAAGACTCAATAGGCTCCCTGAATGTGCTTCCTGAAAGCCAGGTCATTTGCCCTTTGCTTTCTCCCTTCTCATGCCCATTTGCCTGCAGAGTCCTTGAAAGAACGGTGTAGCCAGGGGAGCAGTATCTGAAGAGGACACCTCTCTGAGTGCACTGCTCTTTCCCACACAGCCTTTCTGATTTCCACTGTACTCCACCTTGGTCACATGTCCAGATGACAATGGAACACTTCATGGCAAGAGTACATCCCAACCCGTGCCAGCTCAGCCCTCTTCAGTGTTTGCGTTGGAGCACCTGCAAGTATTTGAAGGCAAACAATCTGGCAGTGGGAAAGCGATAGATAGGCAGCAGTTCTGAAATCTCTGCAAGAGATCAGTGCGCAGTAATTCAGGCTACAGAGATCTAGCAAGACAGGGATCATAGGGGGAGGAGCAGCAGGAAAATGGATAACCAACGGGGGGGGGGAGATCAAGGTGTAAGGAGTAGGATTTACTCCTCCGTTTGACCTTGAAGAATGCGTGCATCATCTCACTACTCCAAGAGGCCTGCAGCGACACAGACGGAGCACACTGGTCAAACTAAGGGCAGTGAGAAAATGCTGCCGGCAGCTACTGATTCTAATTAGGGGGTTTCTTTCTTTTTCTAAATCATGGGCCTGAGATCTCTGGGCCAGACAGTTCACCTTATGGAGGAAGAAGCCATTTACTATAGGAGCATTCAGGCACTGCATGGCCTCTCATACAAGAATAGACACACACACAGAACTCTTTGCACTCATCTAGACCCTAGTCTGATTCAACTTTTCGAACGATCAAAGATGTATACCTCCAGGCTGCCGGTATTTTGTGACTTCCTTACACTATAGCATCTTCTTTGTAATGATATTCCAGGTGCTCTGCAAGTATACCTGTGAGAAGTTGCTTTGACTTTCTGAACTGGTTCACTGGCATGAGCAGGAGACAGAAGGAAAGGGATGTCATCGCCGCTTACTTCTGGGATTTCAGCCCGATTTTTGGCGGAGAAGGATTCAGGAGGCCAGTAAGAGGCTTCGGGGGGGTGGGGGTTGGACTGTTTTCTGCGCTCCCAAGAGGCTCAACCAAAGGCAGGAGCCTCTCGGGAGCAAAAACGCAGTGCTGAAGTGCCATGTTTTGTGGGGTTTCACGGGTCCTGGAGGGGTTTGGGGGTTCCCGGTGGTCTGAGTACCACCAGAGGTACCCCAAAGTACCACTGGTGGTACACGTACCAGCCGTTGAGAACCCCTGCTCTAACCCATCACTCTCCTCTCCTCCATGTTTCTTCTTCTGCTCCCCTCCCCTCTTTCTTTTCCAATCCAGGGAGTGGCAGGCTGGAGCAACTCCAGGAAGGGGCCACATTTGACACAGTGCCTCAGGCACCAGGAGTTCTTGAGCCAGCCCTGCCTATTTTGGGAAGCTGCAGGCAACTGCAGTTTCATAGAGCACATATCTCCAAACAGGATTGCAATCTGAAGAATTTGCAAGAACAGGGAACCTTTGGGTCAATTACCCAAGGTATTACTCCTTGTGTGCTAGTGGTCTGGCGGTCCGAGTACCACCAGCAGTCAGCCAAAGTACCACTGGTTGAGAACCCCTGTGCTTGACTATTTCCTTGTGTGCTAGTCTAGTATACTAGTCTATGGCTGAAAATCACTATCAACATTCAAACTGAGATGGTAACATATTTTGCAATTCTGATCCTTCATCATTCACTCTCAAGGGCATGTGTGTGTGTGGACACAGGTATCTTGTTGTCTTGTGTGCTCCCTGAGGCATCTGGTGGGGCCACTGTGTGATACAGGAAGCTGGACTAGATGGGCCTTTGGCCTGATCCAGCAGGGCTCTTCTTACGTGCGTGTGCGTGCGTGCGTGTGTGTGTGTATGTGTGCGTGTGTGTGTGTGTATGTGTATGTGTTCCCTTACACTGAATTTTGACAAAAAGGTGCACTTTTATAAAATTGGGGAGATGTCATTTAGGATATTGTACAGGTAACAGAATTTACCAGAATATGAACTTTAGCATATAAAGAGACAAACATTATTATTATTGTTGTTGTTGTTGTTGTTGTTGTTGTTGTTGTTGTTGTTGTTGTTATTATTAACAGTATTTATATACCGCTTTTCAACAAAAGTTCACAAAGCGGTTTACAGACAAAATCAAATGATGAAATCGCTCCTGTCCCAAAAGGGCTCACAATCTAAAAAGATGCAGAAGAATACCCGCAAACAGCCACCAGAAAAGACACTGTGCTGGGGTGAAAGGGGGGCAGTTACTCTCCCCCTCCTAAATATAAGAGGAGCACCAATTGAAAAAGTGCCTCTTGCCCAGTTAGCAGGGATCCTTACCACCTCCCACATGCGAGTTGTTAAATGGGGGAACTTGCATTCAAAAGGAGCACATTTTCCCCAAATACATGAGGAACGTGCTGCATTTTTTCTTCCTCACAATAGTCTAGCCAGGTGTCATCCAATGAAACTGACTGGCGAGAGATTTAGTACAGACAAAAGGAGGTGTGTCACTTCCACAGATGTTTTCTGTGAATTCATTGCCACAGGGTGTGGTGGTGATGGCCACTAGCTTGGGTGGCAAAGAAAAGGCTTGGAATGGCTACCACAGTCATGACGGCCATGTGCTACCTCCAGGTTCAGTAGTAGTTGCGGGGGGGGGGGGGATAGCAGAACAGGAGAGAAGCCTGCCTTTCTCTCCTGCTTGTGGGCTTCCCAGAAGCCGTTGGTGGATCACTGGGAACAGGGTGCTAGACTAGATGAGCCTTTGAATTCCAGATACAGTACATTTCTGAAATCCAACAGGGCTTTTCTTATGGAAACAGCACTATTTTCTTACATCAGCTGCACTGATTATGTATTTGAACTCACAGCCCCAAATGTCATGTTGTGTTAAATGTGAGGTTTGGCCCTAGCATGCTGCTTTGTGGTGTTTTTTTTTAATCAGCTGCAGGACCTGATCCAGACTGGGACCATGACAGGAGTGGAGGGAAGTTTTAATACTTACCTTTCTATATAGATTGGGGCCCCACAGCTGTTACTTCCCCCTGGGATGGAAGCTCCTGTTGAACATGAACATAAGAAGAGCTAATGAACATTTTATCAGAATTCCAGTTTACCCTCCCAGTTCTGATATATGTATATTTACTCAGTTACAGCCCAATCCTGTCTTCTCTGAAGTCAGTCCCATTGAGTTCAATGAGACTTATTCCCAGGTAAGTGGCATAAAATTGCAACCTTATGGCCCAATCGTACCCAACTCCCTGCACAGCAATGCAGTGGCAGCATTCAGTGCAGCCTCCACTGTATCCTGTGGGGGAGTTCTGGCAGCTGGAGGTCTCGGGATAAGGGGACATTTGTCCCTTGCCCCAGGGTAAGGCCCAGTACCTGCTATGGGTCAACTTGGATCTGTGCCAGCTCCATAGCTGGCACAAGTCCAAGTTGATCCATGTAGGCAGATCAGACCTGGGGAGGGGGTTTGGATTAGGTGTGTGCTGCCACCGCCAAACGCACTCCCCACCCAGGCCCAATCCATCCCCCGCCCAATCTCCTCGTTCCACCTGCGCTTACCTGCTCCAGCAGGCCTTCTAAGGTCCACTGGCACATGTGGGAAGGCTCCGACCTTCCTGCCGGCGTGCCAGCAGCTTGCACTGGCATCCAGCACTTTACAGCTGCTTTTCAGCAGCTGGCACAGGCAGAACACACATTCCGCCAGCACAGCAGCTCACTAGGATTATGCTGTTAGTATAGGATTTTAAATTGTGGGGCTGTAGTGGAAGATGTTTTGCATGCAGGAGATGCAGCTTCAAACCAGGCAACTTCCTACGTGTGTATCATTGAACAAATATTTTACCAGAAATTACAGAAGCAACTTCAGTTACTCCCCCCCCCCCGGCTTTTAGAATTTAAAAACCATTTTTTTTATCCAAGAGAACTTCTAGCTCTTGCTTTGTGAACGTTGGGAGATTTGCTAGACAGAAGGTGTGCTTTAATCAGGCCTGTTAACTGGTTTTTTTCCATTGTTCCTGCAACATTTGACCTACTAAGCTATTATGCCGAAGTTTTCACAGCCTCCCTGATAAGTCCAGAGAGGCTACTCGGTTGCCCATGTGCCACTTCTTTCCAGTGAGACTGTTTAGTGCCAGTGTTTGACAACAGCCTATCAGTCCAGATGAGCTCTGAAGGGTCAATCACTTGAGCTGGCTTCAAGACACCTGAAAGTGACCTACTTGTCGGCCAAGAAGAACCCACATGCCAGCTTAGGGACTGCCAGCATCTAGTTACCAGATAGCAGAATCCTACAACACCCTGTTTCATTGATATATTTCAGCAGCTTGCATGCATTTAGCACATTATTTTTATTTATTTATTTATTTATTTTGCACATTTTTATACCACCCTTCCTCCAAGGAGCTCAGGGTGGTGTACATGGTTCCTTCCCTCCTTTCGTCCTCACAACAACCCTGTTAGGTAGGTGGGGCTGAGAGATAGTGACTGGCCCAAGGTCACCCATTAAAGGCATATAAGTGGACAGGCTGAGAGACTGAATCTGCACCTGTCATTTGAACATACAGCATAAAATACTGCATACAGTGGTATTCACAAAGACACATTCCATAATATAAAAGGCATTCTTGCCATCACTTCTGGAAGTGCCCTGAGGATACAGCAACCACTTTGCTCATGTATATACTATGCCAAATGGATCTCAAGCTTCACTTGTGGGCTTGCAGTCTCATTGCAAGTTTGCCACATTTACCATGTATCAGCCCAGGGTACTCTCATATTGGGCCAAACAGACAGATTTTGAGGTGAAAGTGCATTCCTATATTCTTAATATGAACAGCTCCACGTTTGAATGATTGCTACAAATCAATATAACCACAAAGATTTTCTTTTTTAAAGTTTCATAACAAATGGAAGTATAATCATACATTTATATCACAAACTGCTATCAAACCTATGGCAGAATTAAATTGTGTCTCAGTGCTGGCGGAGTGTGTGCTCCATCGGTGCTAGCCGTCGCAAAACTGCCATAAAGCAGTTTCTGACGGCATGCCAGAAAGCAGAGCTGACAGGAAGGCCTGCGCCTTCCTGCTGGTGCCGGCAGAAGGAGCAGCGCCCGCCGGAGCAGGTACGTTTTGCGCCAAGCGGCTCTGGGGGAGGGTGGGGAGAGGACGGTGATGGGGCAGAGGTGGGTGGATCAGGTCCGGGAGGGACTGGGATCAGTGGCGCTGGCACGTGCCATATCATAACCCCCTTCTCAGGCCTGATCCACTGACATGGGTGCACATGGACGTGCGCCAGCCATATGACTGGCGCAAGTCCAAATAGACCCATTGTGCAGGCTGGGGACAAATATCCCCTTACTTTGAGGAAACCTCCCACATGCTAAATTCCCCTGCAGGATGCAGCATAGCCCATGCTGGCGCCGCTGCAACGGTGTTGGGGAACGTAGGTTGGATTGAACTGCCCACCAGGAGAGTTGGCGTAGTGTAGTGGTTGAGAGCCTGAGCTCTTTCCCTGGTTCAGATCTCATCTCTACCATGAACTCACCAAGGTGGCTTTAGGCAACCCTCTTTGCCTCAGCTATACTATGGGGATGATAATACAGTAATAATAATACTTACCTTGCAGAGTTGTACGAGTTCCATCTAGATAATACAGGGGAAGCTCAATGAGACATCCTTCCGAGTAGACATGCCTAGGATTGTGCTCTTTACCTCCTAAAGACAGTGGCTAAGGAAGCTGGCACAAAAAGGGGGCCAAGCCCCCCTGCCCCCACACAATTCAAGCACAGAATTTAGGAAGAAGGCATTTCTAAAATAAATACGTAAATATTTCACCGGTAAGACCAATGTCCATAATGGGTAAGAATCCCTAGTAGTATCCGATCCACATTTTCCTACGATATGATGACCACAACACAGCACATAATTGCTGGAATGTGCTGGCTCAGGAGTAGGAGGCTGACAGAGGACTATCTTTGATGGCTTTAAAAGGGAATTAGACAAACTCATATCACCTACGAGCCATGATAGCTAAATGGAATCTCTAGCGTCTCTGAATGCCAGTTGCTGAAAGGGGGATTACAGTGGGGAAGGGTCTTGTCCCCCCAGTGGAGCTTCTAGAAGCATCTGGCTGGCCAGGTGGAAAACAGGATGCTGGACTAGGTAAACTCATGGTCACATCCAGCTGCCTCTTCTTATGTTCTTAACTTTCCTTGACTGTATTGGGGAGCAAATACCAAGCCAATAGTGTGCTTTTCAATATTTCTGGAAGAAAGATGAATCATCTGGTAAATATTTAGCAAGTTAAGCAGCAGAGGATTACATTGCTGTAACAAATTGCAGGCTGCACTATTTCCCACGTAAATTTGAGTTAAGGACTGGGCATGTGGTTTTCTCAGTGAGCTTTCGAGATCATTAGTCTTTTGAAAATTGCATAGTGAAGTGGTTCCTTTGTAACTGTATTCTAATTCTGCTGGGCCATGCAGGGCTTAAAACAAACAGGCATGAGAACTTTACACGGCACGGTGGCAGCAAGGCAACTTCCCTGTTCTGCTTCCAACTTAGCAAATAGTCTTTTGGAGGTGTGTTAATTAAATTCTTTGGTGCTTGTGTTGCAGGAAGGCTGCCCTTGAATCTCTGCAGGTGGACTGCACGGGTCCGGGATGATGGCAGGTCTGTGTCTTTGAACACGGACTGCCACTGAACAGCAGTAAAGCCATGGCAGGAGTGGAGGAGCAGAGAAATGATGTGAGAGAAAGGGAGGGGGCTGAACTGAACCCTTCTCCTCCCGCTGCTTTCTCCCTGCAGCTGCTTGTCTTCCAGCTGGGCTCCAGGACCTGAAATGAGTCTGGCCAGAGAGAGGAGGAAACTGGCAGATGGAGGAAGGGTTCTGCAAACACACACACACACACCGACACATCTCTACTAGATATATCCCTTCACCCCCTACCTTACCAACATTTGCTGGTGACCCATATTCAAAAACCCTGCTGCCATCACATGCAATTCTACCCTTAGCACCTGCACAGTAGTGAAATGATAAAGCAAGCCTGCAAGTTTCAGCACTCCTTAGTTCTCTGAACAAAGCATACAGACTGATAACACGAGCACAGAGAGCGATAAGGGGAGTACGCATTCAGGAGCATAGTTATTTTCCACTGCAGTCAAAGAAATAGCTACACTGAAAAACAAGAAAACTTGTACCTTCAGTGGAATAACACCAGCCACAAACTGGAGCTCAGTTGGGTATCACTGATGATGTCAATGATTCTTGCAAGTGTGATGGCAATGCTATGCTGTATTATTGATGTGTTTAAAATATGTCTACCCAATCAAAATATGTCCACTGGGATCCATAAGATGACTTAACAGCAATATTAAAAAGTTCAATTAAAAAATAGAGCAGTGGCAATTAAAAAGCACAAAGCAACTAGAATGACTGAACTGAAGGATTGTCTACTTCCTGCAAATGTCATCTGAAATAGCAGCATCTTACACTGCCACCTGGACACCATTACTGAGAGGTCTCCCAATAGAGAATCAGTTTCACAATTTAGGTGCTAATGCTGGAAAAGGCCCTGTCATGTGTAGCTCCTCACTGAACCTCAGAAGACGGGGAATACGGAGCTGGAAACTGAGTTTCCAAGTGAGTGGGTAGACTACAGAGTCGTATGGGTGAGGGTAGTCCTTGAGGTACCCTAGCCCCATATGTAACTACTGTTCAAAATGACAGGGGATCTGGGTCTTTGAAAGAGAGTTTAAAGGAACCCAGAAGGGTTAGACTTGCAGCTTCTCCCCAGGAGATATTGCAAAGGCAAGAAAAGCTGTGTTTTTTAATGTTATCCTGATTCACAGCTTTTCACAGGAGAAATGCTCTGTGCTACAAATTGGCACAAGCACCCATAGTGGTGGGGTGACCCTAGATGTGTGTTTGTACCTTTGGTCAAGGCCAGATCAAAGCCTGTGAGCCAGTCTCCTGTTTGCCTCTAAGATTCCTCCTCTCCTTATTATGAGGAAAGTCTGAATAGGAGCCAGTATGCTAATTTCTCCAAAGTGGTTGTAAGGTCCAGAACACACCCAGAGTGCCTGGTCAACTGTTAAGGATGCTGAAACTCTGTGCAAGTCAAAAGTAAGGCCCTTTCGTGCCATAATGGAGCAATGGATGGACTTGGACTGACAATCTGCCTTCCCAACCCCCTGACTAATGGTGCAATCCTATGCTCTGTGTAGGCCAGTGCAGCGTGCGCTGTGTCGGCCTAGGGTGTTGCAAATATGCTGTGAAGTGTGTTGTGACACCCTGGAGTAGCGAGCATTAGTGGGAAGGTCCGAGTGGCGTGGGTGCTAGGGGAGGGGCATATCGGGGTGGGGGTGGGCAGATTGGGCCAGGGACAGGCTTACCAGATCCTCGCCGGGACGGGAGCAGTCTACCCTTAAGGGGGAGGGGTGTGGGGGTGGCCAGAACGCGATGCGTTCTGGCCCCCCATGCCCCTCCCCCTTAAGGGTAGACTGCTCCTGTCCCGGCGAGGATCTGGTAAGCCAGACTGCTCTCGTCCCGGCGAGGATCTGGTAAGCCTGGCCAGGGAGAGGGTAGGATCAGCAATGCTGCCGCGTGCTATATCCTATCCCACCTCCCAGGCCTCTTCCCTTCCCCCGGGCCTGCTTGGACGGTTCTCCGTCGGCTAAAGAGGTGGTGAGGATTCAAGTAGCCCCATTGTGGCAGCTGGGGGTTTACCCGGGGTAAGCAGACAAATGTTCTGCTTACCCCAAGTTACTTAGACCTCCAGCCCCTTCCTTTCCCAGATAGGCTACAGTGTGGGCCAAGCGGCCCACGCTGCATTGCCTATGCCGGGGAAGGATAGGATCGGGCTTCCTGTTTGACCTTCTTTTGCCATGAACAAGGGCATTGCTCTGGATAACTGTTGTATCTGAAGGAGAAAAAGGCCATCCCTCGGAGGCATCAGGAAGTTAGTTAAGAGGCCTTGTGGAGAGTAAGTGCCCGCACTAAGGGCAGACTAAAATCCCAGACATCTGGGTGTAAATCCCATTGAAAGCATTGAGATTTACTTCTGAGTAGACATGCATAGGATTGGGCTGTAAGGAGGCACATTGAACAACTCTAGACCCTGCCTCCTCCCTGTTCATCTCAGTTTGTTCATCTCAATAAGTTAGACAGTGATGATAGACACACCCTTGTGCTTTGGCCACAGTCTTCATTCCTTTGCGCCTCAAAGCTCTCTCTCTCTCTCTCTCTCTCTCTCTCTCTCTCTCTCTCTCTCTCTCTCTCTCTCTCACACACACACACACACACACACACACAGGGGGGGGGGATGAAGTCCGCACCCAAATATGATTGGATGGGACAGACTTAGGGCAGGAAGTTGGAGTGGAGGGGTTGGCATGGTGCAGCTTTGGGCAGATCCAGAAGCTAGTGAGCTCATGCAGACTGCGTGGGGGTGGGAGTCTTGTCCCATCTAATCATATTTGGGTGCGAGCCCCAGCTGAGTTCTACACCTAGAAACCTGGGTGTAAACAAAGGGGGCTTCCTAAGATAGGCCCCCATTGTGAGATACACAGAGAGAGAGAGAGAGAGAGAGAGAGAGAGAGAGAGAGAGAGAGAGAGAGAGAGCTAGATTTGCTTGTTTATTTGCCTCTCATTTGTAATATCATTTTGCCTCTCACACCGTATTTATTATTTTGCCTCTCTCACTGTATTTATGTTCATTTCCCCTCCTATCATTGCAAAACAGTCCTTAATAAACTGTGTATTGTGATTTGAATCTTTTCGACTCTCTTTCTTTACTTCACCCTCTAAAACACCAATTGCCCCGAAATGCATCATGTCTGACAGATCTTTTAATGCACTTGTTTGGGGTACACGTGTAGGTCCATTCCTACATGTTCCTGAGCAGGTGTGGACGGTAACACTTGCCCCTGGTGGAATATTGTTGTTGTTGTTCAATCGTTAAGTCGTGTCCAACCCTTTGTGATCCCATGATGAACCATATCCCGCCAGGCCTTCCTGTCCTCCACCATCTTCCTGAGTTCGCTCATTTTCATGTTCGTTGCATCGGTGATGCTGTCTAACCATCTCATCCTTTGCCTTCCCCTTCTCCTTTTGCCTTCAATCTTTCCCAACATCAGAATCTTCTCCAGAGAGTCCTCTCTTCGCATTAGGTGGCCAAAATATTTGAGCTTCAGCCTCAGTACCTGTCCTTCCAGGGAACCGTCAGGGTTGATTTCATTTAGGATTGACTGATTTGATCTCCTAGCAGTCCAAGGGACTCTCAGGAGTCCTTTCCAGCACCACAGTTCGAAAGCATCTATTCTTTGGCGCTCAGCCTTCCTTATGGTCCAACTCTTGCAACCATACATTGCTACTGGGAACACCATCGCCCTGACTATGCGAACTTTTGTTGGCATGGTGATATCTCTGCTTTTTATTATGCTGTCTAAGTTTGCCATAGCTTTCCTTCCAAGGAGTAAGTGTCTTTTAATTTCATAGCTGCTGTCTCCGTCTGCAGTGATCTTGGAACCCAAAAAAGTAAAATCTGTTACTGCTTCCATTTCTGCCCCTTCTATTTGCCAGGAATTGATGGGACCAGATGCCATGATCTTAGTTTTATTAATGTTGAGTTTCAAGCCAACTTTTGCACTCTCCTCTTTCACTCTCATCAAGAGGCTCTTTAGTTCTTCTTCACTTTCTGCCATTAGTGGTATTGTCTGCATATCTGAGGTTGTTGATATTTCTCCCCGCAATCTTCATTCAGGCTTGCGATTCATTCAGCCCTGCATTTCTCACAATGTACTCTGCATATAAGTTAAATAAGCAGGGTGACAATATACAGCCTTGCTATATATAGTCAGCTTGCTTGATATAGTCAGCCTCATCTCTTTCACAGCCTTCAAAGTTAAGTATCATAGCTAAACTTAAAGACTTTGTTTTAATAGGACAATGAGTACTGTACCACAAGGGCAGGTACTTATATATACGGTATAAGTACAACTGTGGATAATCAGAACGTTGGAAAACTAGAGGTGCCATTTGCAGAAATTATATTGTTCTGCACATGAGATAGGAGATGCACAGTGAATTGCACAAGTAATTTCATCTGGCTCTTCCTGCGTGGCTTTTTTCCAACTTCTCGGATATATGATGTACCGCCGGTATATTCTTGTCTGTTCCTGGTTCTTCGTTACTGACGATTGCTTCCTATTTTTGTGATTGTTGGCTTTTATTTCTCTTTTAGCAATTGTTTTTAGAAAGTCTGGTCTTTTGCAAGCCACCTTATTTGGATGTTTGGGCAGAGGAATCTGTTCTATGTTTTATTTTACTAATAGTGAAACTCAACACAAACTGGGATGAAAGCAGAAGCACACAGTAGGCCAATTATGCAACCTGATGTTGTGCATCATGGCTAAGGAGCAAGTCCTATGGAATTCAGTAGGGATTACTTCTGAGTAAGTGGGCTTAAGATTGCAGTTTTACAACACAATCCTCTCTAGTCTTTGACCGTTGGAGCAACTGCTCCACTGGTCCAGGGTGTCGCAAACATCACCCTAAGGGTAAGCAGCGTGGCGGAGAGGCTTGCGCCACTCCTCCGACACCACAAAACGGTGGAGCGCTGTGGCGGAGAGGTGAGTCCCCACTGGACGACAGAGGGACATGGGGAGGGCGGAATGGGGCGTTCCGGGGGTGGGTGGGATTGGTTGGCTGGGAAGGAGGAGGGATCAGTGACAGCCTCCTCCACCGAATCTTATTCCCCTTCCCGGGCCTGGCTGCTGTTACATGGCCAGCTCGAATGTGCGCCAGCAAAATAGCTGCACATCGGGACGGCTGGGACTCTACTCTGGTTAAGGGGATGCATGTCCCCTTCCTTCCCCCAAAGTGGCACTGGGTCCTATCTGAATAGGGTGCAGTGTAGACTCTTCCTAGCTAGACAGGATTGGCTATTAAATATCACAGCAATAGGTCCAGTAACTGAACTCAATAGGATCGATTTCCATTTCAAATTGCCAACTCTTATGCACGCTTACTTGGGAGCAGTCCCCTGCAAATTGGACTAAGAGGCACCTTTTAAAGTGGCATCATGTGTCTTGTATTTAGCAGAGGGAGAGCAGCTGTCCTTTCCCATCTCAGCATAGCATCCCTACTAGTAGCTGTGTGCTGGTGTCTTCTTTGTGTCTTGTTTTGTTCCCAGATTGTAAGCTTCTTTGGGACAGCCGGACAGTTTTTCATTCCTTTAGCTACATAAACTGCTTTGAGAACTTTCTTGTTCCATTGTGATATATAAATATTCTAGATAACAATTATAACAAACAAACAACTGCTTTTCTCGCAGGGATCTTGTTCAACAGCTGAACCTTAGCCTGGTATAAAAAGGTAAAGATATCCCCTGATAGAGATGTAATAATGAAAATTGCTCCTCTGGCTGAATTTTTATCTAGTATGCAGGTGTTAAAAGTGCAGGAGTTTTATATGAAAAAGCAGGTAATAAGCATCCTAAGGGTCATGGCTTTATTTATTTATCTATTTATTTATTATGTCCTCCAAGGACACAGCCAGAGACTAGTCTTTTAAGGTTTCCCACATTTATGGGCTGCTCAAGACTGTGGCAAAGCTACCAGAAATGTCATGCTGTTTTCACATAGAGCACAGATTCTTCTTGTACAAATTGTGCTATGCAAGGAAGTTGTAGTGATCAACCCCAACTGCTATCTCTCAGGGGGAGTTATTTGCTTCCTCATCATGACAATATCAGAGCCTGGTGAACTTTCAGATATTAAACATTTGCAGTGTGTGTAGTGTGTTGAGTGTGGGCACCTTCACAGGGAAGAGCATGGGCACTGCAGTGCAAGGGAGGGAGCATGGACTATGCATGCAGTAGTGCACACAGTTGTTGTTGTTGTTCAGTCGTTAAGTCGTGTCCGACCCTTCGTGATCCCATGAACCATATCCCGCCAGGCCTTCCTGTCCTCCACTATCTTCCTGAGTTCGCTCATTTTCATGTTTGTTACCAAGCATTATTTTAAGAATTATTTTTGATTCAGTAAAAACCTTTCCACCAAAAGGTGAAAGTCAAACTGGTTGCCTACTGAGCAAAAGGACTCAGATCATTGTGAAGGGCTATAAGCCATCATTAGCCATGCCCTGGAAAGAAAGGAACAGTGATCTGTGTGTTTCCTGTCATTGGTTGTATGGATGAGGCAATGGAAACAAGCCACATTATGAATAGCCTGGTGCCTGGCCAGTCATGTCTTTGAATGTATTACCCAACTGTTTTACATGTACCTCCCAGATACACTCATCAGGCAGCTGGGACTGGCTGTAGTGCAACCATCAGTAAGCCTATGGTTGCTACCATGCAATGTGTGAAATAGCCCTCAGTCACAATACCCAGTCCTTAGCACCATTGCAATCAGGCAAGAGCAATTTCAGAGCTAATTCACCCATTCCGTGTTTAAATGCTTTGCAGATCCAGGAGTCACCTGTGCTCTGGATGTATATCTAAGAAGAGGGGGAAAAAAAGGTGAAACTTTAGTCACACAGAAAAACCTTGGTAGCCCTGAATTTAAGTTTAGTTCATGGATCCATCTGCTTTGCACATTAGCCAGACTCCAACCCAGATTTACAGCGCAATCCTATCCAACTTACACCACCGGTGTAACCAGCGGTGCAGCAAGAATGGGAGGCCCCAGAATGGAAAGGGGATTCAAATCCCCCCCCCAAAGGGAAATTCAAAGGGGATTTAAATCTCCCCTCCTCTCCAAAGCCTCCTGCCCTGCCTTGCCCCGCTGGTTACACCAGTGGTGTAAGTTGGATAGGATTGCGCTGTCAGGTGCATTTAAGCCCATTGATTTTGATGAGCTAAATGTACTCAACTTCAAGGAGGATTGTGTGCCCATTATGCTTTCCTGCATATGCAGGTACACAAATAACTCCACACAACCTGCAACGATGTAACTGCTATGCTTCAGCCCTCCAGGTGCGTATGGAGACTGCCTTGTTCTCTTCTGCTTCAATGCTGCATAAATAGAGCATTCCTTGATACAGAGAATGAGAGCCTTTGCATGTCTTGAACTCCCTGTGCACACTGAAACTTTGTGGGGCTCTAGATCCATACCATGGATCTTTCCTAAGATCAAATAGGACTATGGCATTTTTAAATCAACTTGCATTGTGGCACAGGGGTAATTACCTATGTTTTCCTTTGTCTGTTCTCAGCCTGCCCGCTTTGGGTCAAGTTCAAACTTTCGCCTAACCTAGGGTGCCCATATCCAAAAAGGCACAGGGTGCCTATCCCTTTAACCATTGGAATTTGGGCAGGTGCAGCTCATCATAGAAGGGTGTAACAAGCTACACCTGCCCAAATTCCCTCTTCTTACAATGGTTAAAGGCATAGGCACCCTGTCCCTTTTTGGATATGGGCACCCTAGCCAAACCAAATTTTCTAGATCTGGTAGAGCAGTAGATTCATATACATGTCCCCATCACATGTACATTGTCCTCTGTGCCATCAGCTCATCCCTACTTTTTGTTTGAAGGGTTAAGAGTAATAGAATGTGAGCATATGCATGTACTGTACAGTTGTACGCCCCAGATCAAATGTAAAAGCAGAAGCACATAGGGCTAGCACACACAGTCCCAATGCCCCACCATCTGTAGATGGTCAGCCTCATGGTGGTGGTGACATTAGCACCTAACCGATCCTTTATATTGGCCATCTCCTTGGCAAGGTATTGTCGCTTGTCATCAGTAATAGTAGCAGTAGCATCATCGGACAAAATGTTTTAGAAAAGGCCTGCAACTTCCCACATTGGCCTATGTACATCTTATGTCTAACAGGAATACATCACAGAGGTTGAGAAGAAGGCGTCTTACCCTTCCATTGTCTCCTTATGCAGGCCCCACATCTTCCAAAGGCCATCCCTGGCTGCAGTGTAATTCCAGAATTATTTTTGTGCTTGCCTTCTCTATACAGTGTAAACTCTGTTGAATAAATGACCCCCTTTTTCTTGTCTTTTTCCTTGCAAAGGCAGACTCCACTATGTAAACAGATGTGTTGCCGCCTAGCTAAATCAGCTTTGTGGAGAGCTGTCTGTAGAAGCTATAAACAAAAACAGAAGGGGTGAAAGCCTTTCTGCTGTGCAATGAGGTCGTAACATATGAAATCCCTGAATGAATGAGAAGCCTACCCCAAAGGCAGACACTTCGATCCACCCCTATCACCAGGGCCCTTGATCTAGAATGACTTTGTCTGACTTTGAAGTCTTGCTGTCCACAGGACAATGCAGCCACTCAACAGCAGTGTAACAATAAGAAAATCTATGGCTCCAGTGGAATTGAATGAGCAATAAGTTGGAGCCTTTTCTTCTCAGTACAGGGAGTTCAGGGCCCCCTGGGGAGAAGGGCCTATTCCTAAAAGAATGTACATTATAAGAAAGTTTCAAAGGGGGAAAGTCCCCACGTTAGAGCACAATCCTAGGCTCAGGAGTACGTCCAATTGTGTTTAGTGAGGCTTACTCCTCAGAAAATGCATACAGGTAGGTAGTCCCTGACTTAAGGCTGACACACACCGCACGATTTCCAGCGCGGAGGCGAGCGAGCGTAGGTGCGGGGCCGCTCGCCTCCGCGCGCTGAACTCGTCTCCAACAGCGATTAGTCCCTCCTGTTGTTCCGCCTTCTTAAGAAAGCGCAGCTGTGATTGGTTGAACAGAAGTGCGCTCCGATTGGCCGAGACAGAGAGGGGCAGAACGGAGCTGGGGAGAAACGGGGCAGGAAGAAACCTTCGTGCGTCCCCTGAGCTGGACCCCTTCCTTCTCCAAGCCGGCAGCCTTTTCCTGTCCTCAGTTTGCTTCTACAAAGGGGGAGTCTATCGAAAGACGGGAAAGGAAACGTGACGCTGCCGAGTTGTTGTTGCAGCGAGCCTTCCTTCTGTCCCGCCCAGCGACTGCTTGAGCACTATTATAAAATAAAATTATATATTAATAAAATTAATTAGCATTATTGTAATTAGCATTATTAATAAAATAAAATCTGGACTCCAGCTACTATTAGAGTAATGCTAGTTTTACTGTTTTTAAAGTGCTTTTTTATTTTACAGCAAACGTTTGAAGCATTACCGTATTGTCCCGAGTATAAGACGCACCTGATTATAAGACGCACCCTTAAAGTTTGGTGCTATTAAAAAAATTTAATTAAATCACTGGCATTAAATTGCAACAGCCTGATTATAAGATGCACCCCTAGTTTAAAAACTTAAATTAGAAGAAAAAAGTGAGTCTTATACTCAGACCAATACGGTATATGACACATTGGTGCATTTTAAAAGACTTAAACCTCCACAGTGATTGGCTAAGACTTACTCATCTGATTGGTGGCTGCAGTAGCTCCGCGAACCCGCCCCCTCAAAAGGTGGGCAAACAACATTCTGCACGCGCCAGAACTCGGGAGAGCACAGCTCTCCCGCGTTCAGCTGCAGACTTCCAGAATGGTGACCAGACAGCTCCGCACAGCTCCGCGCGCATCTGGGATGCGCCGGAAATTGTGCGGTGTGGGTCGGCCTTTAAGGACATCTGACTTACAGCCCAATCCTGTGTAACTCTTGCACCAGTGCAGCAGTAGATCTACAGGTATAAGTGCACTTATGCCAGTGTAACTTGCCGTATGCTGACGAACGCAGGACAGACACTGGCGTAACCCCCTCAGACGCCGCACATGTGCAGTTTGGATGCTGGATGGAAGCCAGCACAACTCCGCCACTGCAGGGGGCATTCTGGGGGTGTCGGAATGCCCCCTGCACTGGCGGAGTTGCAGCAGCATCAGTCCCGCGTCCGAACTGCGTGTGTACAGCGTCTGAGGGGGGTTACGCCAGTGTCCGTCCTGCATCCGTCGGCGTACGGCAAGTTACACTGGCATAAGTGCACTTAAACCGGTGGATCTACTGTTACATAACACTGGTGCAAGAGTTACACAGGATTGGGCTGTTACAGACATCCGAACTTAAAGATGTGTTGTGCTTTTGTGCAGGCTCAGACTGTCTGCTCCAAAGTTTTCACGCAGGCGCAATAGTGCTGGTTTTGTAGATGGAAAGAGATGTTGTGTTTTGGAAACACAGAAATGGTGGGTTAAGGAGAGCCAGTACAGTTCTTACTTATACTTACTTACTGTATGTTCCTACACTTACGTTCCTCTCCAACCAATACAAATGCAAATGGTAACTTCTTGTAAAATGCAGCAGCCCCCTCCCCATCTAAGCTGCTCTAAGGCCCATTTTGTACATTGCACAACAAAAAAGCAGGGTTATCACAGAGTGTACATTTTCACTGGGAAGTGAATTGTTATCTATGTTATAGATTTATAGAAATATTTCTATTCTGTTTCTCAACCACTACAGAATGTTGTTCACAATTTTGCTCATGTTGCATAAATATATAAAGTTTCAACTTAAATACAGACTTCCAGACTTCCAGAACCTAACCTGTACTTAGGTAGGGGACTACCTGTATAGGACTGCAGCCTTAGGAAAGGAATTCCAAGAGATCTTTATCCAGTTTGTTTGCTTACAGTTGGTCGACTTTATTTTTAAAAGTGTATATCCTGAGCTTTCCCCTCTCAGTCAGGAGGTGCTCAAGGCAGCTAACAATATAAAAATTAAACACACCGCTGCCACCACCAAGTACTGCCAGAACATAATGGATAGCAGCAATGAATACACCAAAACAGAGCCACCATCAGCAAATTAGAAGAAGGCCAACTGAAATAGAGAAATCTTCATCCAGCGCCGAAACAAAATTTGTGATGGCGCTGACCTCACTTCTTGCAAGTTACAACTCCTGAAAACTGCATTTATTTATTTTTATTAAAATATTTGGTCCTTAAAACTAAAGATTTTCTTAAAAGCGACTCACTGCATTCAGCTGCAAGCAGCAACTTAAAAATCTCTAAGATCTTGAGCCAAGACTTGGACATTTTCGGAGTGCTTCTAGCCTCGCGCAGGCATGCGAGACTGGGACAAAGATGCAGCACATTAGTGCTGCAGCGGGGGTTGAAGAGGAGACCGGCCGGGAGCCTGAGAGGACAACGCCAGATCCGGGATTGTCCCAGCCAGATCCGGGACTATGGTAAGCCTAATTATTATGCTACAATACATTTCTTAAAAAGCCCAATCCTATCCAACTTTCCAGCACTGATGCAGCCGTATCAATGGGGCGTGTGCTGCATTATGGGGGGGGGGGGAGACATGGAGGCCTCCTCGAGGTAAGGGAAGTTTGTTCCCTTACCTCGTGGTTGCATTGAGGCTGCATCGGTGCTGGAGTTTGTTAGGATGGGCTGTTAGTCTTTAAAGTGTCATAGGACTCTTAAGTTATTTTTGCTGCAACGAAACAGCAAGGCTACCCCTCCGGACAACATAGTGGTTGGTCCTTGAGGCCATCCTCAAAGGGGAGGTTATCCTCCAGGTTCAATGCAGTTGTGTTGGGCTAGCTGAAGGCAGTAAAGAGCTTTCCTAGACACCACCTAAACATCAAATGACAAGAGTTGGTCCAGGCTAGACTCCCAGACTACTCCTGATTAAGTAGGAAGTAGGAGGAAGACAAGCCCTCAATGACTGTGGCTCTTTTCTCCATCTCAGTTCCATCAGTTCCCACTGGATGACACAAGTTCTGAACTGATGTCAAGATTTTATTCACCCTAAAGGCCCTTAGTGTGCATGAGTATGCCAAGAACAGGTACCTTTTATCAGTTGTTGTAAACTATTTTATCTACATTTTATGAATGGGAAGAGGGAGCAAAATCCTCTGTTGGGTTTTACCAACACTGCTTCCTCTTTAGCTCCAGGCTTGGGAAATTGAGAAGTTAGAATAAGCCAACACTGTCATACTCTGATTGTATAGTTCCCCTGTTTCAGTTTAGACTGTCTCAGAGCTGTCATTAAAGTGTGTCTGGCACACCAGCCTCCTCCCTTCCAGCCCTTCCCAGAGCGAGAATGAGAAAAGACAAGACAAAATAAACACCTTCGTGGAAAAGTGGAAAAGCACTAGAGCACATGAAGAATCTACACCACAAGAAACAGTTGACTGTTCTCTGAAGAGCGTTTTGCCTGTACTTTCAGAGAACGAAGCATCCTGCGTCAGCAAAGTACAAGTATGTTCCCGAGATGCATGATTATTCCTTGAGTTGTGTTTCTGGGACTCAGAAGGACCATGCTAGTCCAAAGGCATGTGCAATGTCATCTGCTGCACACTGGTAAATGACTTTTGTGTAGAGTTGGTGTGCGTGCGTGCATGAAACTTGTAGATTGTTCCCTAAACTTCTGTCTCAGTGTTCCTAAATGGGCGTGCTTAGATTTGCATCTTCTAAACCCAACATATGGTTGTAGGTCTGTTCTTCTGTCATGCAAAATAATCTGTTCTCTCCCTAGGTTTCCATATGACTTGAAA
This sequence comes from Plestiodon gilberti rubricaudatus, assembly GCA_026170595.1. Lineage (NCBI taxonomy): Eukaryota > Metazoa > Chordata > Lepidosauria > Squamata > Scincidae > Plestiodon > Plestiodon gilberti. The sequence continues at coordinate 199,020,724 of JANXHW010000003.1, read as the reverse complement.
TGTGATAGTAACCAACATGGGGCTCAATTAGTGGGCCCGGATGAGCTTCTGGAATGCGTCACAGTCTGTGAGTAGGGATGAGAGGCAGAAGGCAAACAAAGAAAGAGAAATCTGATCCAGGTGCCGTTGTTGCTTTGGGCGTTTGGTTTAATTTGATTTATAAGCTCCTCGGGGCCAAACTAGGTGTGTCTTTAATCACATCATTGACCCTGGCAGGTCTGCTTGTGTCCTCAACTATGAATCACTTGCACAGGAATGACACATGCTCATCTGGATTGGGACCATGGCAGGGGTAATTCGATAGTGTTAAGCCTCCTGCACGCCATGGAATTGATCCAGTTCTCTCTCTCTCTCTCTCTCTCTCTCTCTCTCTCTCTCTCTCTCTCTCTCTCTCTCTCTCTCTCTCTCTCTCACACACACACACACACACACACACACACACACACCCTCATGCAGAGGCATCGCTGTGGCGTGGCGTGGCGTGCGGGGGGCCCCAGGTGACGCGCGCACATGCCGCGCAGAAAGGTGACGCGCGTACAAGCGCACGTTGCCTTCGCTGCGCACGCGCACGCGTGCGTCGCCTGGGGGCCTCCCGCCCGCCTCGCCAGGCCGGGCACCCCCTCAATCGGGAGAGCCGGCTCGGGGACGTCTTCCCCGGCCGGCTTCCCGGGCCTTCTGAGGAAGGCCCGCTGCGCGAACGTTATTTCTAACGTTCGTTTGCGCATGGGCAGATTGTTACTGAGGGAAAAGGGCTGTTAGAAATAACGTTTGCGCAGCGGGCCTTCCTCAGAAGGCCCCGGGAAGCCGGCCGGGGAAGATGTCCCCGAGCCGGCTCTCCCAATTGAGGGGGCGCCTGGAGCGGCGACCCGTCGCGCTCCCCCCATCTCGAGATTAAGAGAGGGGGTGTGTCAGGGGGGAGTGCTCACTAGGGTGTCGCGCGCCCCCGCCCTGGGGCAGCGCGCGCCCTAGTGATGCCTCTGCCCTCATGTGCTGAGCTGGTTCAGGTTCACCTTTCTAAGCGATTAGGTAAAGGTATCCCTTGACAGCGCTCCGTGTTCCAGCTGCATGCTACGCGCTGCGGCAAGGAGAGTCATGCCGGCCACATGACCACGGAGGCGTCTTCGGACAACGCTGGCTCTTCGGCTTTGAAATGGAGATGAGCACCACACCCTAGAGTTGGACACGACTGGACTTAATTGTCAGGGGATACCTTTACCTTTTTATCCCTTGACAATTAAGTCCAGTCGTGTCCGACTCTAGGGAGCGGTGCTCATCTCTGTTTCAAAGCCGAAGAGCCAGCGCTGTCCGAAGACGTTTCCATGGTCATGTGGCTGGCATGACTCAACACCGAGGCGCATGGAATGCTGTTACTGTCCCGCTGATGCAGTACCTATTAATCTACTTGCAATTTCTTGCTTTCAAACTGCTAGGTTGGCAGGAGCCGTCGCGCGGATTCGAACTGCCGACCTTTCGATCGACAGCTCATGGTTCAGTGGTTTAACCCACTGCGCCACCCGCTGGCTCCTCTAAGCGATTAGTACCCAGTAAATGATCCAATCTTTTAAAAAAGGTACTGGGTAAAATCTGATTCTTTACCAGACCATTTCAAGACTTGGAAAGTGCCTTTGTCAGCTCTCCAGGGCAGCTGTTTTCCGGAAGTACATAGGTCTTCGGTTTTTGCACACCCACATGCTTCAATATATGGGTGTGTATGCGCGTATGTAACACATCTACTTCCCTGCTCACGGAAGACAACAAGCAGAACATCACTACAAAAGGATCATCTCATTCACGACTTCTGCCAAGTAGGCCGTCTCCACCTCTTTCCACTTCAAAATGCTGCTGGAATTCAAGCGTGAAGAGCAGAAGGATACGTTATATACCTTTGTACTTTAGAAAGCATATAGTTTAGAAAGCATAGCCATTTCTGTCTTCGTTATGCACTGTTTAGAAAGTTATATAGAGACTGTGTAGTATAGTCGTGGAAGTGTTGATCTTATCCTAGAGAGACTCAGGTTTATCACAATCTAGGTGATGCTAGATCTGTTTCTCAGTCTAGTCTACCCTCAAAGGGTTGTTGTGAAGATAAAATGCGGGCAGGGAAGAGGAATGCATAGTGATGGTTTGTGTTGGACGTAATAGGTCACCAACTATGCAGCCCTGATCTAAGCTAGTGATGCTTCCAATCATAGAACATGCATTTTATTTGATGGCAATTATGGGGCCTCGGAAGAGTTGGAGAGAGACTCTATTGCAAAAGCTTTCTAAACCAGGAATCAAGTTTGACGCATGCTGTGTCAGCATTTGCCCACACCATTCCAGGTGACCTATTTAGCACACTGCATTATTGGGTATGGTATGCTAGGGACCAATTCCATCCTGTGCCTTCAACACTTGTATAAAGGAGGGAAATTCAGCTGCTGTAGCTTATTATGCAGGGATTAAACAAGCTGCACCTGCTGAGATTCCCTGTACAACTCAACAGTTAAAGGTACAGGAGACCCATGTAGGTGAGCATGCCTAGTCAGAGGGGTTGCTGGTGGGAACAGTGTAGGTGAAACCAGTCTTATTCTTAAATTTGCTCATATAGAAAAGATGAAATATACATAGACAAGAACAGCCTGTCCCCCTGGGTAAATAGAAGCAGGATGATGACCAACCTTCTGCTGACCTCCCTGGCTTAATCCTCAGAGAGAAAACCTGTGCAACAAGTTGCCTTTAAAAGGTGTGTCTGAGAATGAAAAGACTAGTGGAATGCAGAGGCCAACCTGTGGATTGCAGCGTTTCTTTTGTAATACAATATGTTACTCCTAGCTGGACAATGCCTTACTGCGGGGGTAGACAAAGTAATTCTGTTAGGCCACTTTCTGCATGCATTAGGACATTAACAATATTTGCATTTGATTTGTTACATTTACATCTTTTTCTTCCTCCCAGGAGTTTAGGGCAGTGCTTCCCTCCTTGCCATTTTATTTATAACGGTTGTATCTTACTTTTTTCCCATCATGGGGCTCGGGGTGCCGTACATGGGATTTCCAGCTGGTCTCTCATTCAGGTATTGACCAGGTTAAGATCTGCTTAGCCTTAGGAAGTGGTTGTAGCATCATTCTCATAATCATAATCAACATTATTAAGAATACAGTCATCCATTGGCGTCGTTAGGGGGGCGGGGGGCCCTGGGTGCAGGGTACGCCAAGCTGGGTGTGTGCAAAAATGTCTAGGTTTTTCCTTTTTACACCCAGCTGCCACCGCTTTTGTGCACCCGCAGGCACGAAAGCAGCAGCAGCTTCTCCGTGTGCAACCCCCCCCAGGCACGGGGGGCACGGGGGGCACGGCACGGGGGCAACTTAACTTTACGTCCTCCTCGGTCCTCCTACTTCTTCAGCATGGCAGCCATGAGGACGAGCAGCGAGAGACTAGGTGCCGGACGGAGCCTCTCTAGCACGCACGTGTACCTAGTCTCACTGGTCGGTCCTCCAGAGTCCTCTCTAGGCTCTGGAGGACCGACCAGCGAGGCTAGGTGTGTGCATGCTAGAGAGGCTCCGCCCAGCACCTAGTCTCTCGCTGCTCACCCTCATGGCTGCCGTGCCGAAGAAGTAGGAGGACCGAGGACGTAAAGTTAAGTTGCCCCCTCCATGGTGCACCCCCAGCAGTGCTGCTGTGCCCGCTTTCGTGTCTGGGGTTAAGTGGCAGCAGCTGGGTTAAAAAAGCTCATGCACCCCCCAACCCGCACTCGTGGAGGACGCAAAAAACGGACTAAAAGAGGCTTTTTAAAACCTCTTTTTAGGCCGTTTTTTTGCAGGTTCATTTTTGTGCTGCCACCTTCGCAGAACTTATAAAATGGGCAGATTGTTTTGCTGAAATGTGTAAAAGTAGGAAGCATTTTAAATCCATCATAAGAAAGGAAAAAGGCAGCGGCTCGCCTTGCTGGGTCGTCGCTAATTGCCCATCTTCTCCCTCCCTCGCCTGACAGAGGCGTGAAAATCCGGACAGCCAATTGGCTGCCTGGCTTCCAAGGTGGGGCTGAGGGGGGTTGGACGAACGTGTGCTGTTCGTTCCCTCAGTCCTGGCCGTTTGTTTTTGAGCGCGGAGCAGCCTCATTGCTGCATTGGAAAATCTATTTTTTTTGTTGTTAATTTGACTTTCAGCACAATCCTTATTCATGTTTCTCAGAAGCAAATCTCTCTCTGTTCAGTGGAACTTGCTCCCAGAAAAGTGTGCATAGGATTGCAGGCTTTGTTTGTGGTAGCGCTTAGGACTGGTCCTGGCAATATATTCATATATGTAGCACCATCTGTATATGTCCCATTATTCCCCCCCACCCCCTTTTCTGTATGGAAATGTATTTGTCCAGTGGAAATATCAATGCTGTGTGCTAAAATCATGTATGTTGGGGGAAGGAGCTGATCAGATACATGGCAAGGAATGACTGTTTTACCTGCCTAGCTGTGGCAATGGTGATCTAACCAGTTTTCCACATAGTGGCTTCTGTGGCTGCTTTTCTGATGTAACATTCTTTCTGGGAAGCATCCAGAGTGATAATGAGAGCTTGTAATACAGGTGGGCAGTGGAAAAACACTGTTGTGAGGTGCAGAAAGGTGTGCACGGTATTCCTCCTACAACAGAAATGTGCCAGAGAAATCGACATGTCCTCCTGCCTTAAGGACTTCCATTCCGGAGGCATTGGCAGCAACAATGACCATGTATTGTACAAAACGATGCAAGTACAATCTGTGCCTACCATTGGAATGTGTTCCAGCCATGGGAATTATTTGAAAAAGATGCTCTTCTATGCCGTAAACTGGAGCACTGATGCTAAAGGTCCCCACCTGAGCTCTTGTATTCAGATTCAATGTATGTATATGAAATGAAATGTACATATTCATACATAAATAGATATTGGGGGGAAAGGAAAGGAAATGTACATATGTTCTCTCTCTCTCTCTCTCTCTCTCTCTCTCTCTCTCTCTCTCTCTCTCTCTCTCTCTCTCTCTCTCTGTGTGTGTGTGTGTGTGTGTGTGTGTGTGTGTGTTCTGCAGTAAAAACTGCTGAATTTAGCAATCTGAATACATGATGCAAGTCCAGGAATTTGCAGAAGAACTTAAGAGCCCGGATGGATCAGGCCAAGGGGTCATCTAGTCCAGCTTCCTATATCTCACAGGGGCTAACCAAATACCTCTGGGAGTGCACAAGACACCTGTATCTTGTTGCCACTCCCTTTCATCTGGCATTCAGAGATAGCCTATTTATAAAACCAGGAGGTTGCATACAGTCATCATGACTTGTTACCTGTGATGGACTTTTCCTCCACAAATATGTCCAGGTGCCCTGTTAAAGGCACCTTGGCCAGGTGCCTGCCTTCACAACACCCTATGGCAATATTTACACATGAAACTGAATTGGACCATTGGTCCATCTATCCCAGTAAAGGGGGAGTGAACATAGTACAACAACACCAGACCAAACACTGTATGTCCCCCTGCTTTAACTTTCCCAGCAACTGAGCTCCATGTGGGCTGCATGCTATTTCCTGCATGCAAGTGCCTTCTGTGAAGGAATTCTGTAACATGAGAAGTAGGTCTTGCTTTCCAATAGAGGTGGTTCGGATCAGGGCATAAGCGACTTCATTTCTTGCTTAGGAGCACATAGTGTATATTGCTTGCTGCCTGGGGTTTGTGGGACTATTTTGCATCATTCATCCACCAGGTCTTTCTTGCTAGTAATTATCAAGGTACTCCTGTCTCCAGGGCTTGGCACAAGCTGAAAACTACACCCCCTCCTCTGTAGCACTGTAGCCACCCAAGAGAATCCAAGCTAGCTACACCTATAAAGGAGGAAGCAATTGGTTCCAAGTGGATCTTTCTGTAGAGAACAATCCACTTTTGTGTCTTTCCTCCAAGGGCATATCTAAGCACTTAATAGACATTAATTGGCACAACCCTCTTGGCAGGTCAGTATTATCTCACCATAACAGATGGGTAAACAGTCAGACAATGGCAGGGTTGTGAAAGGAATTCCAAGCTCTTGTCATCCCATTTTGGCCATGAAAAGATTCCCTCTCCAGGTATCTCATGATAAAAGTCCTGCTCTTTTTTTTTGCTGAATTATAGAACTGCCAGTGTAAAAATGAGAGGCACTAGGGAGCTGTGGAATTCTGGGATGAGTGGGGAGAGTCCCAGGAATCTCATGAGGAACATGTGCTTGTGCTGTCCAGTTGCTGAATTGCAGAAGAGACACCGTGGATGACGTGAGCTGCCACCACCTGAAGTGACTGGGGGGGGGGGGGGGAATTAACGTTGTTCTTTACAAAAAAAAGAGACGTATGTCAATTTGAGACCTGGAACAGCACTGAACTGTGACTGGTCAATTTGGCTTTGGCTGTATGTGGCTATAAGCACACCATGCATCTCTAGAGCTCAGCTAGTTGTGCTGCCAATTGGTTTAAAGTTCTCTTTGTAGCTTCAAGTAGATAGACTATGACATTTGTTTAGCATTTTATTGGCTAATTAGCACAATTAAGTATGTGTAGTCTGCAAAACAAAAAAGGGAGCTGGGAATGGCAGCAAAAAAGGGTCCCATTCTCTTTGTGCCCTTCCAGAAACGGAGACTTTCCTTTGTCCGCTTTTCATAATCAAGGACCTTTTTCCACAGTGACTCTGATCATTGCCCTGTTCTTGCAATGGGCTCCCAGATGGACAGCCTTCCTTCACATTCTCCATGTAGACCCCAGTCCTTCTTTCCTATGTGTGATTTTCCTTTCCCATTGGGAGAGCAGGAACAATCTTTTTGGCATTCCTTATTCTGCTCATCTCTGGGCTCATTCGCATACACTCATTTCATGCACAGCTAGGATCCTTGTGGAGGAAAAGCACATGTGTTCCCTGTCATATGTGACATGCGTGAACATAAGAAGAGCCCTGCTGGATCAGGCCAAAGGCCCATCTAGTCCAGCTTCCTGTATCGCACAGTGGCCCCACCAGATGCCTCAGGAAGCACACAGCCAACAAGATACCTGTATCCTGTCGCCACTCCCTTGCACCTGGCACAGAGAAAACCTACTCCTACAACCAGGAGATTGCTTATCCCCATCATGGCTTGTAAGCTGTGATGGACTTTTCCTCCATAAATCTGTCCAATCCCCTTTTAAAGGCATCCAGGCCAGGTGCCATCACCACCTCCTGTGGCAAGGAGTTCCACAAACCAATTACACACTGGGTAAAGAAATATTTTCTTTTATCCGTTCTAACTGTCCCTCCACTCAATTTTAGTGCATGTCCCCTGATTCTGGTGTTGTGCGAGAGGGAAAAGAACTTCTCTCTATCCACTCTCTCCATTCCATGCATAATTTTATACGTCTCAATCATGTCCCCCCTCAACCGCCTTTTTTCTAGACTGAAGATCCCTAAACGCTGTAGCCTTTCCTCATAAGGGAGATGCCCCAGGCCACGAATCATTTTGGTCGCTCTCTTCTGCACCTTTTCCAGTTCCACTATATCCTTTTTGAGATGCGGCGACTAGAACTAGACGCAATACTCCAGATGCGGCCTTACCATCGATTTGTACAACGGCATAATAATATTGGCCGTTTTATTTTCAATCCCTTTTTTAATGATCCCAAGCATGGAAGCGGCCTTCTTCACAGCCGTCGCACACTGGGTCAACACTTTCATCGACCTGTCCACCAGCACCCCAACATCTCTCTCCTGATCTGTCACAGACAGCTCAGAACCCATGAGCGTGTATGTGAACTTTTGATTTCTTGCCCCAATGTGCATCACTTTGCACTTACTTACACTGAAGCGCATCTGCCATTTTGCTGCCCATTCTCCCAGTTTGGAGAGATCCTTCTGGAGCTCTTCACAATCCCTGCTGGTCTTCACCACCTGGAAACGTTTAGTGTCGTCTACAAACTTGGCCACCTCACTGCTTATCCCCAACTCCAGGTCATTTATGAACAAGTTGAAAAGCACCGGTCCCATGACTGATCCTTGGGGCACACCGCTTTTCACCTCTCACCATTGTGAAAATTGCCCATTGATACCCACTCTCTGTTTCCTAGTCTTCAACCAGTTCCTAATCCATAGGAGGACATGCCCCCTTATTCCCTGACTATGGAGTTTTTTCAGGAGACTTTGATGAGGGACCGTGTCAAACGCCTTCTGAAAATCCAGATATATAATATCCACGGGTTCGCTCGCATCCACATGCCTGTTGACCTTTTCAAAAAATTCTAACAGGTTTGTGAGGCAAGACTTCCCCTTGCAGAAGCCATGCTGACTCTCCCTCAGCAAAGCTTGTTCTTCTATATGCTTTCATGCAGCAGAACAGACGCTTCTGCATACAGTCTATATGTGTATTTCTTACATGGAAGTGACATCCATGTGGGTGTGTGAATGTGTGCATATGTGTTGAGAATGGGCTTTAATGGAAGAGGGGAAAGGTGGGCTTTTATCACTGTTGTCCTCTCCATTTATTTCTTGTCTAGTTGGCAGCCCAAACCTACCTATGTGGATTGTCCACTGTATCCACCAGGGAGCTTCGGCATGTTGAGACGTCCTCGGAAGAAGCCCCCACTGCCACCATGGGTCAACTTGGACCTGTGCCAGTGATATCGCTGATGTACGTCCACGTTGACCATGAAGGCAGGTTGGCCGCAGGAACGGTTAGGATTTGGTGGGTGCCACTGCCGCTGAACCTGCCCCCTTCCTGGGTCCGATCTGCCCTCCTCCCCACTCCCCCTCCCCCTTCTGCCCCCTTCCCTGTTCCACCCCTCTCCACCTTCCTCCTGACCCCTGCAAAATCTTACTGGTGGTGGCGGGCATCCGCTGCCTGTCGTTGTGTGGACCCAGCGGCTCGCCGCTTGTGGTGGTGGCCAGCCTGCGCTCGCTGGTGCTGTCATGTTTGTGACGGCTGTAAAGCTGTTTATGCCACTGCTCATTCTGGTGGTGTAAATGGCCCATAGGACTGGGCCGTGAGACTTTGACCACAGACAGCAAATTTACCTCTTAAGCTTAGGTATGCAAAGTACATAGGTGCAAGTAGCCACCAATAGTGAATGGCACCTGCATTTTAAATGAGCAGGTTCACCTGCATTAAGCATGGAAGCAATATTCAGAAAGAATTGAGTTTGGTTTCCCTGTATTTATTGCAGGAAAAACCTATCAGTTTAAACACATGGGTGCTATTCACAACAGACTGTGTTGTGCACACATTTTGCCATATGAGAGTCATCATACGTGGCATATGAATCGGCCTTAGAAGAGATACTTTAGCTAGATTAGAGTCCTAATGCTTAGACACAATTGATGTGTGTATTTTGAAGCATTTGAATCCCGAGTAGACCTCTGGGCCGCAGCAGCATGGAACGGGGATAGGATCCAGCAGGCAGCCCTGGGCCGCTGGCCGGGTCCTTACAGTGGATTGCGCTGTGAGAGATCATTACAACTCCTTTAGAAAAATGAATTAAAGGTGAGCTAAAACTCATCCAGCATGTTCATGGATGAGCTTATTGTAGGGTTGCCAACTCTCTGTGATTGCCTGGACTGGAGTCCTTAGGAATCAACATCAATTACAAGGAGACTACTACAAGCAATCCTGGAGATTTTAACAGGGCCTCCTTCAACAAAGTCCAAGCCTATACATGTCTACTCAGAAGTAAGGCTGATTATAGCCAATGAGGCTTACTCCCAGGTAAGCGAGGATAGGATTGCAACCATAATGAAATATGGGGGGGGGGAGAATCTTGAGGAATAGCGCTGCTATTCCTCAAAAAAAAAAAAGGGATGGCAGTCCTAGCTTATACAGGAATCCTGCTGACCTCAAATTCCATTTGGTCAAACTAGCTGACAAGGAGAACATGCTTGCTTGGGCAGATGTCTACTGTTATGGTAGGCCAGTGATGATGAACCATTTGGGCTAGGTGTGTCAAAATTTTTGAAAATGCCTAACTTGACTCTGCTGGTGTGTGTCCCCCCCCATAACTTTTAATAGTTCTTTGACTATTGCTACTTTAAATAGTAATTTTGAATTGAACTGAACTGAAAACAACCATAGAACACATTGCATTTTATTTAACATCAATTAGTGACTTTTTTGTTGCTGAGTTTTATTAGATAATAATTTGAAAGAGGTCTCCCAAAATCCCTGCCCTAAATATTCAGGACAAGCCTGTAAAACCTGCGAAAATGTAAGGTGTGTTGGGGCCTTGTGGGAAACGCTGGCGTGTCACCCAAAATGACCTTGAGTGTCACCACCTGTGACACGCGTGTCATAGGTTCGCCATCATGGGGGTAGGCCCTTCTTTTCCAGTTGGACTCCCCCACCTTTGAGAACAAGATGACAGACTGACAGAAATTCAACAAGTGCAGCTCTTCCCATCTCCATGTTGCCATGTTGGGAAAAAATAACATTAAATCCACTCTGAAAATAGTATTGGAAACCTTTCCCTCCCATTCTGTTTCTGTAAAGTAATCCAGCTAGCCGATCAGCTGCAAATGCTCTAGTAAGAGACACAATCTACAATACAGAAAATGTAGAGGGAGGGTGGGGTAGAGTTGCTAAGCAAACATGCACCATGCTCACTGCTACAACAGCCCTTTATTGTGTTTTATAGAGAAAGGTACAGAAATGGTCAAGGACATAATTACAGGGTACTGATCAGCTTTCACTGTGATATAACCAGGCATTTTAATCCACAGAAACGATGGACATATAAATTAGGTATGTAGGTGGCGGTTACACAGCTCAAAATATTTTCCCCAAAGACTAGTGTAGACATGGATTACCAGCAACGAAGCCCTAAAGATTGCATTCTGTTACCAACAGGTGTTGATTTAATGAAATGTTATCACTTTACTTGCTTTGTGCCTGTCAGGAGGAAAACGTGGGGAAAATGAAACCTTTGTGTTATATTAACTAAAGGGAAGTGGAAGCCAATGGTTGGGTTCTTTGGTGAGGTATGGAGCTCTCCTCTCCCTGCTCATGGAAACAGTGTGTGCCTCCTTTTTTTGGAATAAAAGAACGAAACTTAAGTTGCAGCTGGGATATCTTTTCTCCAGCGGAAACTTGTGCCTCTAAAAACTGGGAGCGCTAAAGTTCCACCTAAATTGCCAAACCAAACTCACCAATAGGGCTTGGCTGGACCAAAGACAAGAAGTGGACCCTGCTTGTCAAGGGCCAAGAGGTGGTGCCTGGAGGGGGAGCAGGTAGTCTATACCTGCTGCCACTTTGGATCCCCCTATGGGGGGAAAAGCAGGGTATAAATCTAATAAATAATAATAATATACCAAGCACTCTGCTCATTAAAAGTATATGGTTATTGCACATGCTTGTAAGTTTGCAGTCATCAAGCAGTGTACATGAGATTGTCCCTCCACAGATCAACCTAATATAGTCCAGACTACAACTGTGTCACAATCAGAAAAAAAGGAAATCGCAGAACCTTCTTTTCTCATGAACAGGGCGCGCATATATTCAAATATAACACACTGAACATGACAATGGCTCAGGGAAGATTGGCTCAAAATAATGTCTAAAAAGATTTTTTTAAAAGCCGCTTGTGTGTATGTGAGTTGATTTCAAGGAGGGGTTGTGGTGTTTTTTTGTTTGTTTGTTTGTTTGTTTGTTTTCCCTTTTCAAAAATTTGATCTTGGCCGATCTTGGCACATTGTACAACCTGAATGATGAGTCACAGATGCCTTTTTCTCATTGCTGTCAGAATAGAGGAAGTGAAACAATGATTCAAAGTGTATCTGCAGTGGGTGATCTAATCTAGATTGGATAGCATTCTTCTTTACTTTGCTGACGGTGAATTTTCATCTGTTCCTCTCCGATATACTTTATTCAGCTGCTTAAAGCAGGTGAAGTTTTCAAGTCGACATTAGTAGGAATTAAAAAAAAAACTCAATCTACACAAATGGAAAGCCATCTTGTTCCATTTTTAGTCAAGCAGAGATTCCCCTATGGATCACAGTGTTCTTACGTAAATAGATTTACACTCTAATTTCCCTGTAGGAAAAATTTCACATCAGCTGTTTTCAGATGCAGCACAAATTCACTTGCTATGCCTGACTTAGGTCATATCACTTGAGCAGCTTTCTGAAACCATCACTACCACGGAGGCTGGTTGGCTTGCCTGCTTGTTTTTACAGTGCCTACTACATTGAGTAGGCTCTGTATACAAATCCAGATAAGACCCAGGTCCTGCCCTCAGGCTTGCCGTTCAGGAGACAAGACATACAAGTAGAGGGAAAAGGGAGAGGAGGGGGAATGAGTAGCCAATGGCAGAATAAAGGGGTGAATTAATAGGCATTGATTTACATTGTCATGATGATCCTCCTCAACAGTGACAACATTGCCCACCATATGCTCATATTCTGCTCATTTGATTTCCTCCTCCTTGCAATTCATGCTTAGAAATCAAAGCATGACACTGCCAAAGTCTTCTTCTCTCCCCTGGGAAACGTCTGCTGCCTGGGTGCTCCTCCTTGAAGTTGTACGCCGGTAAGATCTACAAAATGTGTCAAATGCCCTGCAAATGAGTTCAGAGTTTGTCCTTATAGCGTTTCTGCATGCAAGCAAAGGAGAATAAAACTCTGTAAGTTCAAAGGTTTATTCAAAGGAAGATATGCTGCCCTTGCTTCTTGTGACAGAGATTAATGAGGTCTGCAGAACTCTGTCAGAATTTCATTTCTGAAATTCCAGCAGAAATCACCTTCTGCTCCAGCGGTAAATACAATGTCAGTGGCTTATTTTTCACTACTACAGTATTTGCATTTGTGCAATCGCATTTGTCTCCCTGGAACTTCAAGAGCAGCATGTGTTATGTGTGGACCTTAGCTGGAGGACTGAAACACCAGGGTGGGAACAGCTCCTTGGATGCAGAGAAGGAGCAGGGCAAGGCACCAGTTAAGAAGGGCAGTAGCAGGGCATTGCTTCCCCCTCTTGTCACCAAGTGTTCGGCCAGATGAGATTATTCCTCAGGATGGAGCATCTATATCTCTGGTCAGTTCACTAGTTCTACATGTTAAACAACACTTATTAATAAACAATTACTGTACAAGGGATTGATGAGCCTAAGGACTACATTTCCAGTGCTGTTGCCCCTAAGGCTGCAATCCTTACCTGAGAGTAAGTTCCATTAACTTAGTGGAGTTTACTTCTGAGTAGACATGCATAGGGTTGTGCTGTAGTCTTTCTTACCAAGCCCCTTTCTTTGATGGTTGCATTTTGTAAATGTGACTTTGGGCCCAATCCTATCCAACATTCCAGCACCGATGGAACTGCAACACAGTCCTGAGGTAAGGGAATAAATGTTACCTTATGATGGCCTCTGTGACTCCCCCCCCCCCCACCGCAGGATGTAGTGCATGCCCCATTGGCACGGCTGCATCAGTGCTGGAAAGTTGGATAGGACTGGGCCCTTTTCTCATTCTTTCTATCATTTGGGGGCTGCATAGTTCTGTGGCTGTTTTCAGTTTGTTGACAGCACACACGGCACTGCTCTGATGTGTTCAATCAACTGCTGGAGGTTTGAGTCCCATGTCTTCCCTGTATGTATGTACAGGGTGGCCATAAAGTCCCTGTGCAATCTTAAGTGGCTTCAATCTCAAATGGCTTCAATCCAAAATCCACACAATATCATACATAGGGACTTTGTGGCCACCCTGTATGTATTTATTTAATGAATGAATGTTTATCCAACCTTTCCTTCACAAGATGAATGCCCAAGGCAGTTAACATCATTCATAACACAAGAACATGCATATAATAAAAATGGAATAAAACATTACACAATAAAAATCTACAGCATAAAAACCCCCACATTCATCAGCAGTAAAACAATAGACACACAATAAAAAAGACTCCAGTGAGTGGCATAAAACATAATGAAATCCTGAAAAGCATAAGCAGCAACTGTGAAAAATTACAATAGTGCAAATTAAAAAGGCATAGTATAGTGCACAATAAAATGGCAGCAGGGAGGCATTAGAGCCAAGGGACATAAAACAAACAGTGGTAAACAAACAAAATAACCCTCCCACCAACCCTAACTACCAAAAAGTCAACCAAAACAATGTTTTTCTGTCCCCATTGAAATACATCAAGGGAGGGAGCAGTCCTCAAATCTCCAGGGAGGAAGTTCCACAGCTATAGTGACACCACTGAGAAGGCCCTGCCTGTTATTGCTAGGCTTACCATCCATCCTGGAAAACCCGGGACCGTCCCGGTATCCAGGCTCCGGTCCCAGGCTTTCCGGGCCCGATGAAGCCTCCTCCTCCGCCACTGCCGCTTGCAAAGTGCAAAAAGGCACTTTTTTTCCCGGTGGCGCCATCTTGGATCTTGCACCTGCGCGAGCCTGGCCAGCTGTGTCCTGGGCCGGAATGCAGTCGGCCAGGCTCACGCAGGTGCACAAGGAGCCTGTGCCTAAGACTTGTTGAGAAGAGCTGCGCTGAATCAGCCAAGAGGTCCGTCTAGTCCAGTGTCCTGTTCACAATAGTGGCCACCAAGATGCCTCTGGAAGAGGCGAAGAGGCAATGGCCCCCATTGATTGTCCCATCCCCAGTACCTGGCATTCAAAGGTACACTGCCTCTGAATCTGGAGGTTCCATTCAAAAAATTTTTTAGGCACAGGCGCCTTGTGCGCCTATGTGAGCTTGGCTGGCTGCGTTCTGACTTAGGATGGCTCTTAGTCTTTAACTGCCTTCCCAAGTGCAATTCTAATTGATTCTTGCTTACAGTTGTTGGAAGTAAACAGATTTGCACATTTTGCAAGCGAGCATGCACAGAGCAGGAGGAGGGTGACTGGGGATGGATATGACAGCCCTGCAGTGTAGTCAACTGTTACTATTACAGGCTGGAGATTGTTATGCATCTCCACTCAAAAAGGCCCTCCAAAGCACAGAATCCAGAAGTCACGTGGTATTTATTCCATTGCAGCTCATGTTTACATAAATAAATACATGAGTACATACATTAAGCTGGATGTATAATATTGTAATTTAAAGGTGTAATTTTGATGGTGCAGGGGCGTTGCCCTGCCTACTGCATGGGAGGAGGTCCATCATGGGGGTGACGCACTGACCTCCCGCACCGAGTGACGCAAACCCTAGGAACGCCCCTGCTAAACGACTCCCCTTTCTCTTGCCCTTGGTTACTGAAAGCAGCTTTATTCCATTCTGTTTCTGTTCTGTCCGGTGATTGCTGTAAGGCATCCCTGACTGGCGTGTAGGTTCCCTGAACCCCTTGTGTACACTCTGGTTACTGGATTTGTCCATTTCTGTCTATTACACAGTCGTTTGGCAGTGTACAAGTCTGGAATCCCACCTCTCCCACCAGTGGAACGTGTGGAAAAACCAGTAGCATGCCCGTGCATGCACAAGGAGGCAAGTACTAAAGGCACTTCCAGCATGAGCAGCTGCTACACAAACAGTGGTGGCTTTCAGCAATCACTGACACCTGGCTAATAACAGAGGGTTTAAACCTTAGAGCAGAATCTTGTTAAACCTTGTTTGTATGAGCACTGTGTTAACAAGCTTGTTAATCCTTAGAGCACAATCCTAGGCATGTCTACTCAGGTAGGCATGTCATAGGTAGGCGTACCAGATCTCCAACCCCTTCTCCCAGACCCCCTTCCTTTTTGAATCTGGTAAGACAAGGAAACTTGCAGTCTCCAGAGAGTGGAATATGAAAACAGGATCCCTGAGGAGTGATAAACAAAGCCTTCAACTCTGTGACTGCCAGTTCAGTAGTAGTCCCCTGAACCCCCTCCCACAGTTACCTATCTAAGTGCCCAACCCTGGGAGACCGGGACAGCCTGCTTGCCCGGGCGGCGTGAGCCTCCGGCAGGCTCGCACAATGCGGGCAAGTAGGCTGTGCTTCTCCCGGTGCCGCTGCGAGACCAGCCTGATCTCACAGCGGCACCGGGAGAATCACAGCCTGCTTGCCCGTGTTGCGCGAGCCTGCCGGAGGCTCGCACAGCCCGGGCAAGCAGGCTGTGTTTCGCCCGGTCTCCCAGCGGTTCCGTTTCTCCCGGTGCCGCTGCGAGACCAGGCTGCAAAAAAAGCCTGCTTGCCGCGGCCCCAGCAGCAGTCCGGAGCAGCGCGAGGACGACCAGCCACCAGGTAAGCATTTTTTTAATATATTTTTTAATATAAAAATTAATTATTTAATTACAAATTTGGGCGCGCTTTGCGCGGCAAGAGGGGGCGCTTTGCGCCCCCTTTAGTTAATTAATTATTTAATTGAAAATTTCAAGCGCACTACGCGCGGCAAGAGGGGGCACTTCGTGCCCCCTTTAGTTAATTAATTGGTTAATAAAAAAATTCCGGTCGCGCTTCGCGCTTCGCTTTCTTACTTACTTAATTAATTAAAAACTTCTGGTTTCTGGACTTTTGATTTTTCGTTGTGGTTTGTGGTTTCTGCTTGATTTTTGTGGTTGTTTTTTCGTTGTGGTTTGTAGTTTGTGGTTGGTTTTTGTGGTTGATTTTTCCTTGTGGTTTATGGTTGATTTTTGTTGTTTGTGGTTGATTTTTCGTTGCTTTTACATTAATTAATTATTTACCTTGCCGGGGGGGGGGGGCTGTTATGGGTGTGTGTGTCCCGGTTTGAGGTTTGTAAAATATGGTAAGCCTAGCTATAGGGGACCTTGGGCTGGCCACAGGGCCACTGAGGGTGTTTTTGCTTGAGGGCCCTCCAAAACCTGGTGCCAAAACTGTGCAGCATCAGTTGCACTGAGCTGTCTCAACTTCAGACAACCTCTGATGCTCAGGGATCTCATGATAGTGTAATACATGAGTCCGACTTCACACCTTATAGGATAAACAGGGAAAGAAGTGAGAGTTAACTGCAGATCTTTCACTCCCTGCTTCTGTGGAATCGATGAACCAACTCTAATTTTTGGTCAGGCTTCAAGCAAGCAAGCACAGATACAGCCATATGTTCCAGGCCCTGGAGTCTGCGTCTACACACTTATCACCCCTGTTGCGTCAAACTTCAAAACTGCATGTGTAACTGTGCCCTAATGTTTTCTCTTTTCAGTTTGAATTAATCACAATTTATCACTCCAAAATCCAGAAAGTCTTTTAAAATATGATTGCTTTTTACAACTGTCCTAAAATATTTTTTCTGTAAAAGTTCCAATGCACACAGAAAACACCCCATGAAAGGATTTTTGACACTCATTTTGTAGGTCCTGCATTTATATCTGTATCACCTATGAAGGATGAAGCCACATGTGCACACTTTTGCATGCGTGCATATGCACACGCACACACACAACGCTACCCAAGTGAAAATACTGTATATAAACCAGCTTTTATTTAAATCCATTTTTGGATGGCTGGATAAGAATCATAAAGAAAAATATTTTTCCCTCCTGCCCTGAATATTCTAAATGTGCGTGATCTGAAGTTGGAAAGTTTGCAAGAATAAGTTGTTGCTTGATTTTTGCTCTAGTACTGCCTGTTTTGGTCAGGTTACGGTACTTTGTAGGTCAAATATTCTGCAAAAGTGCTGGAAGTATGAAAACTGGTATTTTATTTAAACACACACACACACACACACACACACACACACACACACACACACACACACACACACACACACACACAGTGTTTTTTTTCCTTCAAAATGTTTAAGGTGGACATGCAATTTTTCGGCTATAGAGTGCAATAGGTGCCCTCTATAGCTGAAAAATGTATGTCCACCTTAAATAGTGTAAATGCTATCACCAACCTATACCCTTCTGAATCCTACAACATATATGTACTCTTTCTTTCTTTCTTTCTTTCTTTCTTTCTTTCTTTCTTTCTTTCTTTCTTTCTTTCTTTCTTTCTTTCGACAGGCAGGCAGGCAGGCAGGCAGGCAGGCAGGCAGGCAGGCAGGTAGGTAGGTAAGTAGGCAGGCAGACCTCCTGAATGATGAGACAAGGAGCAAGACTAGCAGGGCAACCTATCCAACTTATACCAGCGGTGTAGCCAACGGGGGAGGGCAGGGCGGGAGGCTTTGGAGGGGAGGGGAGATTTAAATCCCCTTTGAATCCCCCTTTGGAGGGGATTTGAATCCCCTTTCCATTCTGGGGTCTCCCGTTCTCGCTGCACCGCTGATGTAAGTTGGATAGGAGTTGGGTCCACATGGTGAGTAAAGAATCTGCTGTGGCTGCTCTATAAACAAAACATTACATCTGTGCCCACCAGAATCCACTTGGGAATGCAGGTGAGAGAAGCGTCCCGTGGCCATGTTCATTTTACACCTGTGAATAGTTTGGTCCAGATTTTTGTTGCTGTTCTGTTGTACTTTTTCATGTGCAAAGTGCTTTATAATTCTTAATTTTTTTAAGGGTCCCATTTTTCTATCTAGGAAAACTCTCAAAAACAGCTAACAGGCCAATAATTTTAAAAACCATATCAACACATAATAGAATAGCAAATAAACATGCGTAATAACAAAATAGCACCAATAAAACCCACTCTCATCTCATTTACACAGAGTCCCCCAAACTCTCTCAGGCTGAATGCCAGAGCAGAGGAAGGAATGGGTAGAGGAATCTGCTTAAGTTAACACCTTCCCTCCAGTGACTCCCCTACATATACCGGTAATTCTTTCTGTGAGTAAAAAAAATCCTCTTGGAGGCAATGATTTTGAGCTGAAAAATGACTGGAGGAGAAATGGTTAAGGCGTTTATCATTCTCCACCTGCCTTTCCTTCCTCCCCTTTCACAGCTTGTCCCGGCTGATTTTGGTTTAAAAAAGAGGGGGGGGGAATGCAAGGAACCCTATGAAAGGTGAAGTAGCCTTCTGAAATGTATCACCTGAAGCAGTGATTTGCAAATTGCTATTCAGAAAACTTTATAGCTAAGTGAGGCCTTTAACTTTGACCTGACCTTCCAGATCATGAACTCAGTCCATTGCACTGAACTGTCTGAATAAATATCACATATAAAGAGTTTGAGGCTGCAATTCTATACACACTCACCTGGGAGGAAGCCCCATTGAACTCAATGGGACTGACTTGACATGCAGGATTGTGCTAAGTCAATGGACCATAATAATTTAAATATCTTGGATACGTATGTCCCTTGGGTCTGAATGTTGGCTCTAATTTAACACTTGCAAAAAGAATATTATTTCTCCAGAGATATAGGATGTCAGACCTTGGAAATTTCCACACTAGAAACAGAAAGGACATTATTTCACTGAAATAACCTGATATGAAATATCACTCTTCTCGATCATGTTTTAAACCCAGACAGGACAGAAGAGTACAGCTAACTACATGAATTAATGAAAATAGTGGTTAAGTTAATCAATAACTTGATATATACACCCGCAACAGTTGCCAACTGGTCTGGAAAGTTTTCCCCCCCTGTTGTGTAAGAGTTAAACTCTTGCTCAAGGGGATAATGACTTTTCTCTTTAAGTCTTACCTTTCATTCCAACACTAATGATTGAGCTTTCAGAGATGTTAACCCTTCTGTGGACATTAAGTTTTTGTCTTTGGTGAAAAAAGGAAAGATGAGAATACAATCAAGAGAGAGGAAAAGACAATGAAACAGAGTTTTAAACTCTGGCATGGCCGGGGAAAGTGTTGTACGATGTATTCTGAAACAATAGAGCCTTAGACAACTTTTCCCAAAGATAACTAAAATCGCTCTCACAATTTTGAAGCACCATCAGTCATTAGAAAAGGGATGGAGAATAACTGCCCACTCCTATCCCCCACCATTGGTACTGAGCTGATGCAGCTGCGCTGAAGAAGTGCACACTGCATCCAATGGTGCTGGGGTGGTTTTACAGCCAGCAGGAGGTATTTTTTTACTCTCCCTCCCCCCCCCCCCCAGTATGCTGCCTGATGTCCTATGGTCTCCTCGGACCTACGCCAGCCATTTTGCTAGTGTAGGTCCAAGGAGAGAAAAGAGGCAGGACAGCCTGGGAAAGAGGAGATAGGATCTGGTGTATGCTGGTGCCACCAAGAAATATAGGTGGGCCCCCATATCCGCTGGGGATATGTTCCAGGCCCCTCCGTGGATACTTGAAACCGTGGATAAGAGCGAACACCCCCTCCATGGTTTCCTGAGGGCCCCCCACCTTGCCTCCCCTGCAGGCAGGCATGCTTGCCCCCCCCCAGCTCTTATTTTTCTTTCAGCAAGCTTTGTTTCTTCCTTAAAACAAACAGAGAAGCAGCCTCCATTGCAGGCAAGTAGAACGAGACTAAGTCCTAGAGAGGCTCTGCAAGGTTTCTGTTAACCTTGCAGAGCCTCTCTAGTACTTAGTTTCGTTCTACTTGCCTGTAATAAGCAGCCAGAGGCTGCTTCTCCTGTTTCTTTAAGGAAGAAATGAAGCTTACTGGGAAAAAAGTAAAAGCCTGGGGTGTCCCCACGATCCGTGGATAACTGAAACCGTGGATAGCGAATGAGTGGATATGGGGGCCCACCTGTATATTGAAATATAATCCCTGCTAACTGGGCAAAGAGGCACTTTTTAAAGTGATGCTCCTCTTAGCAGTGGGACAGCAATCGTTCCTCTTCATCGCAGCATAGCATCTCTTCCAGTGGCTATTGCTGGTGTCTCTTCTGCATCTTTTTTTAAATAGTGGGATTTTTTGTTGTTCAGTCGTTAAGTTGTGACCGACCCTTCGTGATCCCATGAACCATATCCCGCCAGGCCTTCCTGTCCTCCACTATCTTCCTGAGTTCGCCCATTTTCATGTTCGTTGCATCGGTGATGCTGTCTAACCATCTCATCCTTGGCCTTCCCCTTCTCCTTTTGCCTTCAGTCTTTCCCAGCATCAGAGTCTTTTCCAGAGAGTCCTCTCTTCGCATTAGGTGGCCAAAATATTTGAGTTTCAGTTAACGCTTTAGTTATCTTTTTGGCCTTGTAAAATGCTTTATGATTTTTTGTTGTTGTTGAAAAGCAGTATATAAATATTCTTTTCATAATAACCTATATGTGGATTAAAATATTACTTATTAAAAGTGGTGTAAGTTGCCTTGGTGTGAGGCCCACAAACAAACCTTATCAAAAGTAACTGATGACTTTTATGTCATGAGTGTATTAATTCTTCCACACTGATCTGCCCCCATCTATCCAGGCGATTGCCAAATCTTTCTGCATCTCCTTTCTCAATTCTTCTATAATTTTTGTTTTGAGTTCTGATAGCTATTCCTTAAAACCTCTTCCATGTGCCCTAGTAAGTATTCTTTGACTGACCTGCTAGCACTTCTGCTGCTTCGGCACAGAAAGAGCAAATTTTCAAATTGTAAGGCTGATCTTTCACCCACTTTAAGAATTGACTTGCTCCTTTAGGGCATAGCTTTAGGGCACCATAAATATACATAGGCTGTATACCCAGGGGTGTATTATCCATAATAAGCCTGACTGGGCTTCAGCCTAGGGGCCCCGCAGGGACAGAGGCCCGCGTCGCCTGTCAATGTCCCGGAATGTCCCAGTTATGGATCACAGTCAGCGACATAATAATCAGTAAATGTCCTTTCACTGTATGTTGTTAAATTTTCTATTTGATAATAATTTGTGGTCAGCTGTTGTAGGGTGAAAGATTGAAGTGCTGGACCCCCCCCTGAAAGCTTAAGGGCCCAGCCATGGGTTAATACACCCCTATGTACACCAGGTCAACTGCCAGGGCTTCACACACACACACACACACTAGAAAAAAATGTAGTTTTGGGAGAAAAGATCCTTAGTTAACACTTCTCAGAACTAATTCCCAGAGTTCCTTAGAGGAGCCACTAATTATTAAGCCAGTTTAATTCAGAATTTCAGACAACTCCTTTGCCATTTCAGGCCAGTTTAACTCTGTTGTAGTTTCCTGGGCAACATTTTTGCCAATTAAGGTCTGTTGACTAAGATCTGGAATGAATTTGCACATGGACAGGTAGGCATAGGCATAGGCTAAGTATTGGATCTGTGTTTGGGTGACCCAGATGCAATTCCCTTCCTAGCTAGGAAGCTCCTTGGGTAGCAAATCACCATCTCTCAGTCTAGCCTATGTTTCAGTACCCTTCTAAACATAAAACACCAATATGAGCTTCTTAGAGGGTAACTAACAGCTCAATGCTTTCCTATTCTAGGCTCACAGTGGTAGATCACGAGATGGGAGGATAACTTCTGAAGAGATCTACTGAGAACTTGGGAAGGTAATAGTGTGAACATACATGGGTTCTCCCCATGGTCAGGATCAGGAAGCCAACAAGGCTGTTAAGAAGTCCAAGTGCTGAGTTGAACATTGACTTTTCTATAATAACCATAGGAACTGAGGTCCATCTACCAAGACTGCTTTAAAAATAATTAACAAAGGAAGTGATCCTGAGCCAGTTCTCTTCCAAATGTAGACTTTAGCCCAACCAAGCATAGGCATTTCTTTACTGGAAGTGCTTCACTAACTTGGTTATCTATGAAATCAAAGGCAAGAATTTTTATTGCATCACAAGATCTCTCTGGTGAAGTCCAGTAACTGTAAAGTAATTACACTCTTTCTTAAGTGTCTGAGAAAGCAGATTGTCAGCTACAAAAGTACTTACCACAATATACCAGCCCTATAGGACATTTTTCTTAAAACTGCAATCGGGTTGGTAATATGAATGACAAACCTACATTGGTCAGAATGCTCATGTGCAATACAAATGCCTCTCCCAGCTTTAGGATTAAATGCTCACAACTAATAGGAAAACAGAGGATTAAAAGTGATTTAAGCCTTGTCTGTGAAATAAAACACTCTTGGTCTCCCCAGTGGCCAAATCATCTGAACTCCTTTGCTAAAGAAACAATTCATAGTGCTGGTGCTAGAATCTTAGGAGTGTGTCATCTCCTGGAATCTCAACTTCCATTCATGGTTCTTTGTTGCAAATCAACTTCAATTTTGCATGATGACATAACGTTTTTGGTGTATATTCTTCCATGGTGTTTTGTTTTGTTTTTCCAGTGGAGGAAAAAAACAACCCTACATTATTTCAGAATAGGCTTTTCAGAAAGCAAACTTGGTGAAGATATTCTGAAGTAAGGCTGGGGACAGAAATGAGAAACGAAGAGGGCACACAGCCCCCCTTCAGCCATGCTGGGACCCCCGTGTCACAATGAACGGTTAGAGGATTGTACCAGCTCCAGGTCTGAAAGGAACCTCAGCAAGGTGGACCTCCTTGAGCACCACAGTGGCAAAGGTGGCTTTCTTCCATTCGGTGCTGATAGCAGCAGCAGCAGCGACATGATGCTACATGGGACAGTGTCGGGGAAATAAATAGCATTCTAGCCTCTGGCTCGAATGCTGCTGCTGCTGCTGCTGCTTCTAGCCCACCAAGAATGGAAGAAACTCACATTTGCTGTCATGGTGGTGGTGGTGGAGGCAGACAGACAGCCGCCACTGCTTGTTGGCTGGGGGCAAGTCTCCTTATGGGAGCAGCAGAGCAAGTGTCACAAGTGGGCCCCCACTATGCTGGCTCCTTTACAACTGCCCAAGGGTGTCTTGCACTGATGCCAGCCCTGACGGGGTCAAACTCCTCAGGCTTGCCCTTCTTCACTCACTTCTTTGCCGGCTACAGCCTCTTCCCCTTTTGCCCGTAGCAGGTTTTCTCTTTTGCTGCCGAGAGCAGCTACAAGGTGTGTGAGATATAAGTCAGGGAATTGACAGGCAGGTGGGCAAAGGATTCTCTCCTGAACAATGACCCCAATCCAAATTGTCCCCCCCACTGCTTTTGAAAAAGTTGTCAGGAGTTCCAATCCTAGACCCCCATGTCACATCTAGTTTGGCCACGAGAGTGGCCTTTGCCTAAGGCCACTCAGTCAGGACTGAGGAGAGATTTTAAACAGGCTCTCCTATGCTGAAGCCCCAAATTCAAGCCAAGGCACCACACTGACTCTTGGAAGGGTGTGCTGTCGACTGTATGAATGAATGGGCTTGTTGTACTACTCTAGTTCATTGAGCAGGGCAGTGATGTAGACTTGAGTCTATTGACTCGGACTCGAGTTGGACTCAAGTCACATCAGTGACTTGACTCGGACTTGACTTGGTGATTGACTCGAGGCTTGGAGCCTTTTACGACAAGTTGAATTTTATTCAAGTTTAAACCCATTTTCCCCATTAAGTAGATAGGGACTCGCAACTCACAACCAAAGACACGGGACTTGGGGGCAAAGACCTGGGACTTGACTTGACACTTGGAGTCAGAGACTTGATCCACATCCCTGCAGCAGGGTAGCTCCCACCTTCTAAGTCCAAGCAAATATCCTGGGAGGTTAGAGCAGTGCTGGGCAGTGCCAGGTTGCTTTGGGCAAGCCTTGCACTGGGTCCCCATGGCACACCCTGCCTGGTGCATTGGGTGCTACTTCTACCACAGATAGTATGAATTTAAGGATTCACCTGGCCAGGTCAGGTGGGCATTCTGATGGGTGTGAGTCCTTGGTCACTGCCCAACCTGGCTGACCCCAGATGCCACCCTTGGGTTTATTTATTTATTTATTTATTTAAAAAATTTATATCCCGCCTTATCCCATGCCGAGGCAAATGCCCAAGGCGGCTTACAACAAAAATTAAAAACAGTTTAAAATACAAACAGTTTAAATACATAATTTAAAAACAATAAAAACAATAATATCAATAAAAACCACTGGGGGGCAACAGTAGGGAGCACAAAAGCAACATGGCAGAGCATCTTGAGACACAGGAGGCAGGCTACAACCCATCACCCAAACGCAAGACGAAACAAAAATGTTTTGAGCCCTCGCCGAAAAGTCATGAGGGAGGGGGTGGTTCTCAAATCCCCTGGCAGGGAGTTCCACAGTTGTGGCGCCACAGCAGAGAAAGCTCGCCCACGTGTTGCCACTCCCCTAACTTGCGATAGAGGTGGTACACGCAGGAGAGCCCCCTCAGATGACCTAAGAGAGCGGGCCGGAATGTATGGGAGAAGGCGGTCCCTCAGATATCCTGGACCCAAACCGTGAAGGGCTTTAAAGGTCATTACCAGCACCTTGAATTGGGCTCGGAACCGAATGGGCAGCCAGTGCAGCTGCTGAAGCAGCGGCTCAACAGAGTCAAACCGCCTAGCTCCAGCAACCACCCGGGCCGCCGCATTCTGCACTAATTGCAGCTTCCGAACCGTCTTCAAGGGCAGCCCCACGTAGAGCGCGTTGCAGTAATCCAGTCTTGAAGTCACTAAGGCGTGGACCACCGTGGTCAGGTCCGATCGACTCAAGTACGGCCGCAGCTGGCGCACCAGCCGAAGCTGGGCAAACGCACCCCTGGCCACAGCCGCCACCTGGCTTTCCAGGGAGAGCTGTGAATCCAGAAGTACTCCCAAGCTGCGCACCTGTTCCTGCAGGGGGAGTGCAACCCCATTCAGAACGGGCAGATGACTCAGTACCTGCATCGAAGCTTTCCTGACCAGTAGGACCTCTGTCTTTTCTGGATTCAATCTCAACCTATTAGCCCTCATCCAGACCCCAACCGCCTCCAGGCAGCGCTCTAGGACTTCCACAGCCTCCCTGGAGCGAGATGGCAAGGAGAGGTAGAGTTGGGTGTCGTCAGCATATTGGTGACACCCAACTCCGAATCCCCGGATGATCTCTCCCAACGGTTTCATGTAGATGTTGAAAAGCGTGGGAGACAGAATAGAACCCTGTGGCACCCCACACTGTAAAGGGCAGGGTGCCGAACAGGCATCTCCCAGCATCACCATCTGGGACCTGTCAGCCAAGTAGGAATGGAACCACTGCAAAGCAGTGCCCCCTAGTCCCAACTCAGCCAATCGGCCCAGAAGGATACCATGGTCGATGGTATCGAAAGCCGCCGAGAGGTCCAAAAGGACCAGCAGGGATGCACTCCCCCTGTCCAGTCCTCGGCGAAGATCATCCAGCAGGGCGACCAAGGCTGTCTCCGTCCCAAAGCCCCGCCTGAAGCCAGACTGAAAAGGGTCCAGATACTCCGTTTCATCTAGTATCCCCTGGAGCTGAGACGCTACCACCCGCTCAATCACCTTACCCAAAAAAGGCAGATTGGAAACTGGCCGATAGTTATTTAAATTGGAGGAATCCAGAGATGGTTTTTTCAGGAGGGGACGCACAATTGCAGTCTTCAGGATGCTAGGCATCACTCCCTCCCGCAATGATGAATTCACAATAGGTTCCACCCAGTCGGCCAGCCCAACCCGCGCAGATCGTAATAGCCAAGCTGGGCAAGGGTCAAGCGGGCACGAAGACGATCTCAAACTACAGAGGACCCTATCCACATCCTCAGGCTGTATGAGGTGAAAAGAATCCAAAACGATGGAATTGACAGATGCCGTAGGGACAACTTCTGGAACTGTTAAACCAGAGTCCAAGTCGTGGCGAATCTGAGCGATTTTATCTGCGAAGTGCCGTGCGATCTCATTGCAGCGGTCCGTTGAACACTCCAACTCACTTGCTACAGGAGCCGAGTGGAGCAGATCCCGGACAACTCGGAAGAGCTCCGCTGGCCGGCTACTCGCAGACGCAATGGTGGCAGAGAAAAACGCCTTCTTCGCTGCCATCACCGCCACGGAGTAGGCCCTAAAATGGGCTCTAGCCCGTGTTCGGTCAGATTCATCACAAGTTTTCCTCCACCGTCGCTCTAGGCGTCGGCCCAGTCGTTTCATTGCCTGCAGCTCCTCAGTAAACCAAGGAGCCGCCTTGGCTCGACGACAAGGCCGTGGCCGTTCGGGAGCGATCTGATCCAAGGCTCTAGCTGCCTCCCCATACCACAGGGCAGCCAGAGCATCAGATGAATCACTGACCCGGGAAGCTGGGAATTCCCCCAGAGCCCTCAGGAAACCATCCGGATCCATCAGTCTCCGAGGGCGGACCATACAATTCGGTCTCCCAGCTCTGCA
Organism: Plestiodon gilberti rubricaudatus; assembly: GCA_026170595.1. NCBI lineage: Eukaryota > Metazoa > Chordata > Lepidosauria > Squamata > Scincidae > Plestiodon > Plestiodon gilberti. Next base: position 198,993,873 of record JANXHW010000003.1, on the reverse strand, counting down.
GGGGTGATTAAACGTTGCCAGTCTAAAACTCACCAGATAGTGATCCGTCCAAGACAGAGGAGTGATCTTAATCTCCTCCATGGGCAGATCACCATCCCCATACCCACCAGTGAATACCAAGTCCAATGTGTGCCCCGCACCATGCGTTGGGTCCTTAATCCATTGAGACAGGCCCATGGTCGCCATGGCGGCCATGAAGTCCTGAGCCGCCGCTGTCACAGGGGCCTCGGCATGAACATTGAAGTCCCCCAGCACTAACAGGCGGGGGGACTCCAGTGCCACCGCCGAGATCACCCTGGTCAGCTCAGGTAGGGAAGCCGATGGGCAACCAGGTGGACGGTACACCAACAGCAATCCCATCCTGTCTCGCCCCTGTAGCACGATGCGGAGACACTCAAACCCGGCACACTGTGGGACAGGGTATCCGGTGAGGGAGATGTAATCCCGATAGACCACAGCAACACCACCCCCTCGCCCCTGTAGCCGCGGCTGCTGCATCACCCGGTATCCCGGCGGACACAGCTGGGAAAGGTTCACACCCCCAGCCGCATCCAACCAGGTCTCCGTGATGCAAGCCAGGTCGGCACCCTCCTCCAGGATTAAATCCCGAATGGAGGGTTGGAGGGTGCTGCCAAAAGTACAAAGGTACAGTTGGGTGGACAACAAGCCTAAAGGGCGACTGGAACGCTGAGAATGTCAGTGACAGAGCGATGATAACTGGAAAAATGTTTCCCTGTTCAGCATGATCTGTGGCGTCCTGCGGAGAGCTCGAGGCTTGTGTTCAGCAGCTAGTGAAGATGACTACACCATGGAGGAAACCAGCTGGAATTGTAGGGTTCTATACAGAACAATATTGTAAAGATCCTTATCGGATCTAGATAAGCCTGCCTATGTAAACTGCCTTGAATAACATCTGAAGAGCAATCTGAGGATAAGAAAGGCGGTATATAAATACAGAAATAATAAATAATAATAATATTCAGGTTCAAGCCCTTGCACTATCCACTTCTGTAAAAAAGGAGGGGTTAAAAAAAAAAGCTATTTTCATCCGCAAAATGTCTCTAATGTTTCCTGGCATGTGAGCCTCCATGCATTTAGCACCTGAGAGTCCTTGATATTGTTGTGAGATTGGGATTCGACGTTGTGAGTGAGCATGGCTCTAAAGCCAGCACCTTAGCACTGCCCAGAGCCAGGCAGTGCTTAGCCTGGAGTAGACAAAAGAGGGTTAACAATCAATAGCCCAAGAGACTCCTGGAATGGGAATCTCTATCAGGGGCCCTCAAGTACATCTACCCGAGAAGAGGAGCTAGCTAGGGTGTAAGATGACTTCTCCCCTAGGCCCTCAACCAGCTCCTGGGAAAAATAAAGGGGCAGAGTGAGCTAGCAAATTTGGGAAGAGGCAAAGAGAGGGTTACGATTTGATCTGGGAGAGAACACAGTGGAAGCCAAAAGGAAGAGCTGGCATCTCACACATGCTTAGAACACCCATGCAGCTTGCATGATGTAGCTTGCAGGAGCATGCTACGTACTCCAATCAGTGCTCAAACCTGGATACCTGTATCTGTAAATAAAGCCAATCTTACAATGATATCACAAGCCTCCAGCGATTTCTCCTCCAAAGGTCACCCGGACCTGGGTTGTGCTGTCTCATGGCTTGAAGAAGTCAGGTAAAGAGGTCAGCCATGTGCATCTCATGGCTTGAAGAGGTCAGCTGGGCCATGATGAGCATGAAACTATACAAATCTCTCCAACCATTACTGATTCGAAGGAAGGCACTCCCTCCCCAATGCTCAGCTCCCTTATCTGCTTGACTGTATTTGTCTGTTATTCCAGCTATCCTTTTTAATTTTTGACAATGCAATTTGTGGAAAATGCCTGGAGGGGTAAAAACATGTATTTCTCTTTAAAAAGTAATTCTGTTTACTGAGAACTCCTATCTTTCTATGAACAACATTCCCTATACACAGTTCTGACACAAGGAACAAAGGAAATGCAGATAAATGAACAATATGGTGGTGGAAACAAAAGGCAATGCAAAACCAAAGGGCATTTTTTTTTTTACAAAAAGGCAAACCCCCCCCCCAGCCTGGTGTTTAAAGCGGTGCCAAACACATAAAACACAATTCAAATGGATTCAAGAGCTCCAGAGAATTGAACTGGCAGCATGCCGGAAAGGAAACCAGTCAGGCGACCAGCCAGCCTGGGGTGGTGATAGTATGAGCAAATAATGTGAATTAAAGGGACATGGCTCTGCAACCTTTCTATCCTACAGGCCTCACTCACTGGGCTGGCTCACTCACATGCTGGCTCACTGTTAACTGTTTACAAATCAGGACCCAGCTTTGAGAAGATGCTCTCTCTTCTTACAGCCCCAGTTGTGACTTAAGCAGATTCTACCCCTGCCCTTTGCTGTGGTATTGCTGGGCCCCTCACAGTTAAAGACATGCATGCTCACAAATTGTGCACATCCTGACCCCTTCCCTTGTGGGGAAATTTGAGGCATTTTGTTTAACTGTGTGGTGCAAAAGAAGGCAACCAAAATGATCAGAGGGCTGGAGCATCTTCCTTACGAGGCAAAATGACAACATTTGGGGCTTGCTAGGAGATCAAATCAGTCAATTCTAAATGAAATCAACCCTGACTGTTCCCTGGAAGGGCAGGTACTGAGGCTGAAGCTCAAATATTTTGGCCACTAATGCAAAGAGTGGACTCTCTGGAGAAGACTCTGATGCTGGGAAAGACTGAAGGCAAAAGGAGAAGGGGAAGGCAAAGGATGAGATGGTTAGACAGCATCACCAATGCAACGAACATGAAAATGAGCGAACTCAGGAAGATAGTGGAGGACAGGAAGGCCTGGCGGGATATGGTTCATGGGATCACGAAGGGTCAGACACGACTTAACGACTGAACAACAACAACAAAAGCTGGAAAAAAGGTGATTAAGGGGACACACACATGATTGAGACCTATAAAATTATGCATGCAGTGGAGAGAGTGGATAGTTTTTCTCCCCCTCTTACAACCCTCCCTAGAACTAGGATTCATTTGATGAAACTTATTAACGGGAGACTTAGAATGGACAAAAGGAGGTACTTCACACAGTGCATATTTAGTCTGTGGAATTCATTGCCACAGGGTGTGGTAATGGTCAGTAGATTAGATGGCTTTAAAAGGGGATTGGACAAATTCATGGAGGACAGGTCTGCCAATGGCGACAAGTCATGATGGCTATGTACTGCCCCCAGATCCAGTGGTAGTCTGCCTCTGAATACCAGTTGTAGGGGAGCAATGGTGGGAGAGAAGTATGCCTTCTCTCTCTCCAGCTTGTGAATATGGCTTCTCAGAAGGGGCGAGAGCAGCGGTTTTCAACAGCAGGTGTGCCATGGGAGAATGGTCCGCAGGTGTGCCGCGGGAGTTTGGGGGAGGGTCATTTATTGGTAGGGCTATTGCGGAGGTTTGAAGGAGGTCAGAACCTGTCTCATTCTTCAGTGAGTTGTTGTTCAGATGGGGTGTGTTATTCCATGTAAGCTTGCATAAATGCACAAGATATTTCTATATCCTAATACTTGTTTTTAAAATGATAAAATATATCAACGATTTTCAACCAGCGTGCTGCGGCACATTGGTGTGCCGCGAATGGCCTGCAGGTGTGCCGCAGGAGTTTGGGGTAGGATCATTTATTAGTAGGGCCATTGGGAGATGTGAGCCCCCCCCCCACTAGCAGCATGGTGTGCCTTGTCAAAAAACGATGGTGTGCCTTGACAATTTTAGCGCCTTGTCAGTGTGCCATGAGATGAAAAAAGTTGAAAATCACTGGGCTAGAGGGTCACTGTGGGAAACAGAATGCGGAACTACATGAACTTTTGGCCTAATCCAGCAGAGTTTTTCTTATGGAATTAAATGGCACTGTGCCTCTTCACATAATGATAAACCTACAAGTGGCTCTGGTGTACCATTCTCTCCATGTGGTTAAAGAAAATGCCTCAAATTCCCTTGGTCACAAGGGGCGGCAGGGTATGTTCATTCTGTGAATGTGCATATCTTTTTACCAAGTGGACCACCCTTCCTTTAAAGTGACCTTTAAAGTATCACCCATATCAACCTATTATGCGTTTTATGCAAGAATTTCAAAGCATTTTGTGAAAGAAGGTATTTTTATATATTATTATAATTATTATTTTATACATAACTTGTACAATTCCTAAAATGCATAAATAATCATTGAGTATCTTTGGGTTAAACCGCTGAACCATGAGCTGTCGATCGAAAGGTCGGCAGTTCAAATCCGCGGCGGGGTGAGCGCTCGTTGCTTGGCCAGCTCCTGCCAACCTAGCAGTTCCAAAGCATGTTAATGCGAGTAGATAAATAGGTACCGCTTGCGGGAAGGTAAACAGCACTCCGTGTTCCAGCCGCATGCTACGCGCTGCGGCAAGGAGAGTCATGCCGGCCACATGACCACGGAGGCGTCTTTGGACAATGCTGGCTCTTCGGCTTTGAAATGGGGATGAGCACCACACCCTAGAGTCGGACACGACTGGACTTAATTGTCAGGGGATACCTTTACCTTTATCTTTTTCAGAGTGTGGATCTTTAGATTTTGCTGATCCCTCATGCAGACAAATTCTAAAGTGTCTCAGGGCAATACATAGAAGGTAAGACAGTGAATTTACTGTTTGTATCAATAGTTGCTTTTCTATTCTCACTATCTCCCTTATCTGTGCTTTGAATTACTGACGACAGTTGTGGGAACAGGTGGGTCAGCCTGAAGTCACTCTTATTTATGGACTGGAAGAAGGGGTCAAATCCGTGCATATTCAAGGAAGGGCATTCAACCCCATTCAGACTTTCCTGATGCAGATGCTCTGAATTGCCATCATATCCAATCAGATTGCTAGTAAATATGAGGTGCCCTGCTTGGTTGGTTGGGTGGCTTGTCCCTACAGTTGCCAGATACCCCTTATTTTAAAAGAAGAAGACAGATATAATATGTACAGAGGAGTGGACCTGAGCTGGAAGCAGCCTCTCTGTGTTTAGTTTAAGAGTACCCATTCTCTTCCAGAGTCAAACTGTGGGGAACCACCTGTAAGTGTGCAGAAACCTTCTGTGCACGACACTGACTAGTTGATGCCTGTACTGTGAATGTGACCTCTCAAATCTTTGGAAGAGTTTTGCAATGAAAGAAAAGTTTTGGTTTTTTTTTTAAAAGAATACAGTGACAAATGAATGGATAAATGTTGATATAGGACTTTTCACAATAAAGGAGACAGTCTGTCCAAAGCATGGAGTGGAACCAAGGGTGCAAATGGACAGTCGAGTCAGTGTTCAATTCTCTGGGATGCAACCTGTCATTTCAGACAAAGCTGGGCTCGCCCCAGGATGGCTGAGGGACATGCTGCAAACTCTCTTTTCTTCTTGCCTCTATATCTTCACCCAAGGCACATCTCCTAATTTTAAAGTGTTGTTGTTTCTGTCCTAGCCCCAGCATGCTGTTTTCACTAGCTAATCCTTGATGGGCCACAAACAGTAAAAATGAATCAGTTCTCTGTGGCATCAAAGAAGTCGTTGTAAGAGGTCTGAGTTGGTTCAGTGTTGTAGATTGTAAACACAGTCTTGCTTGACAGGTTGCTCATGTACATTCTCTCTGCACTTTCCTCCTTTGTTATTTCCTTTGGCTGCTGTAACAAACTAATTTACAGGATCAGAGGCACAGGCAGAAAAAAAAATAACTAGCAGTCATGTCTCTTTTTCTTCCCTGGAAAAAAATAACTTCCAAATAATATGTCCCTGCACACTTTAAGTTGTACTTGGAGCTACGTATGTTTCAATCATGCTGGATGTTTCTGAAAAGCAGCTGTCAAACTGCTTTTTGAATCAGCACCATTTATTTAATCTATCAGTCACATTTGTATTTTGCCCTTCCTCCAAGGAACATTAGATATTTCCAATTTTAGCCTTCTATCAACTGTGTGATGTAGATTAGGCGGACTCCTTTCATTTAGATCAGATTTATAGCTGATACCACCCCCCCCCCCCGCTTCAGGGACGTCATATGCTTAGTAGTCTATAGATTTATAAAACATCTGCCATAATAGGGAGACTTTTTCACAGTTTAATCTACAGCAGAAAACCTGGGATGAGAACTGTGAAATCCTGACTCATTTTTGTTACTAAACAATAAAAAAGGTAAAGGTGACCCCTGACAATTAAGTCCAGTCGTGTGCGACTCTAGGGTGTGGTGCTCATCCCCATTTCAAAGCCGAAGAGCCAGCGTTGTCCGAAGACGCCTCCGTGGTCATGTGGCCGGCATGACTCTCCTTGCCGCAGCGCGTAACATGCGGCTGGAACACGGAGCGCTGTTTATCTTCCCGCAAGCGGTACCTATTTATCTACTCGCATTAACATGCTTTGGAACTGCTAGGTTGGTAGGAGCTGGCCAAGCAACGAGCACTCACCCCGTCGCGGGAATCGAACTGCTGACCTTTTGATCGACATGAAGATAAAAAGAAAACTGAGCTCCTTGGAAGTGTGGGGCTTCCACCTGCCATTTAACAAGAAATCTCTTAACCTTTGTATAGTCAGGAGATTGAACTTTTGAGAAGTTTGTAAATTGGTTGAAGACACACTTTTTTTAAATAATGGCTCCCTGTGAAATAGTGGAATGAATGAAATTGGTCAAGGAAGGTTTACTCTGAAAGGGCTACCGGGAAAATATGTCAGACCCTTTCAATGAAACTGAAAGTGGAGGTAGGAGTGCACAAGGCTGCAGGAAGTGGGTATTATTTTATTTGAACCTGTGAAGTTTGCAGAATGGGCAGCCCTAAGGGGTCCTTTGCCAAAGCTTTGTATGCATATGTGGTGACTATAGATTGACTGTAAGTAGAGCAGGGATGTATCTAAGTAACTAGGTCACGAGTGCGAGTGCGAGTACGAGTAATTTTTGCACGAGTGCGAGTCCGAGTGCGAGTCAGTGTCAAAATTTTTGGGCAAGTACGAGTCAAGTGCGAGTCATTTTTGCACGAGTGTGAGTCGAGTACGAGTAAGGCCAAAAACCACAAGTCACAAGTCACGAGTCGAGTCACTTTGGGGAAAATGGCTTTTTTCCCTGAAAATGGGGTGGGTGGGTGTCTGTGTGTGGGGTGTGTGTGTGGACCTCTGAGACTTTTAAAGAACCCACTTGGCTCCCCCTATGCCCTTTCCCTCACCTCTCAGTCTTGTCGCCACCCATCTGATTTGGGAAAAACAAGCGTGTCTACATTCAAACCATTTATTATTCCCTCCCTGCCCCTTCCCCTTGCTGAGCCGAGCATCCCTTGGGCTCGGAGTTTTGGTCAATGAGGAGGAACTGCTGCGGCAGCTTCGCCTTCCCTCACTCCTCCCCACCCCTTGCGCTCGGAGTTGTGGCCAATGGCAAACAGATAGCAACAAAAGGGGGGGACTCGGAGCCAGGCTTGCTTTCCCACCCCCTTGAAAACCCTTCCTCCCTGCTGCCCTCCTCCTCCGAGGTCTCCACTGCGCCTGCCTGCCTGCCTGCCTGCCTGCCTGTCTGTGTTGATGCCGGCCATTAAAGGAAAATGACTTGGAAATGGCGTCGTTACACCCACGAGTGCGAGTCAAGTGCAAGTCCCGTGGTTCATGAGTGCGAGTGCGAGTCAGTGGGTCACGAGTATGAGTACAAGTACGAGTCAGGGAAAAAGTGGCTAAGTCACACTTGCGAGTCGAGTCATTTGACTCAAGTCCCCATCCCTGAAGTAGAGTATCACAACTGGATCAGTACAGTACTCTCTCCCAGCAATTGAGAATTATTTTGCAGCATTTGCAGGAGGATTAGTGATTTCACAAAGTAGGACATGAGTCATGCCTGCCAACAGCTTATGTTGGATGAAGATCTCAAGCAGTATGTTACCATCAACACATACAGAATCTTATTAAAATCGACTTGTTTACCTTTTGGAGTGTCCTCTGTGTACCTGCTTTTTTCCATACTACACCCTGAGCTGGACAAAATAAAAGCAGTTCCAGAACACCCTAGGATACCTAAGAATGCCTCTGAGCTGAAAGCCTGTCTAAGATTATTACTATTACAGCAATTCCGGCTACCCCCAAGACTTTCTCCACCCTTCTCTGGCCACTATACAACTTGCTAAAGAAAAAGGTGGCATTGGGGGGGGGGGGATTCTGCTACTTCATTCTGGGCCCTAAACTGTCTCCATCTTTGGCACTGATGTCATAATCATTGTCCCCAATTTGCAGTGGTTTGCCTAAGGATAAGACCACCTACTCATGGCAAAGGCAAGATTCAAACCTAGGAAGTCCTGGTTCACAGCCTCTCAGCCACTACCCTACAGACGACACCAGCTGGCAATTCATCCACTATGTAATTGAATCTCAGTGAGTGGAAAGTGAAGCACTAAAGTTTAAAGACGCAATTTGGCTCCTTCTGCTGCTTCTTATTAATTTGTTGAATGACAAAAGGTAAAAAAAAATTGCCTGGGATGCTGAGTGCCGAGGCTAAAGATTAGGGAGAAAAAATTATATGAGATTAAAGGAATTTCCCGGTAGGAATTCTTCACAAAAGAGGCCCTGTTTTCACTGACTTGTTACTGCCAACATTCTGCTTCGTTGTTGGAGAAGCGAAGGCAATAGTGTCTTAGGCAACTTTGTTCTATGACAGAGCAGATGCCTTTAGATAACAACTAAAGGAACAGAAGCAGCAGTCCTGCAATGGGCATTTGTAGAAGCAGTGGAGAGAATTCGATAGAAAGATATAAAGGAACAGAAAACAATGCTCAGGAAAAGATTATGGCACATTATTATAACACATCCTAATATACTTAATTACATCATAATCATAGCTGGCTGGTGTCCTGCACTACAGCTGCTCTTCTTATCGGCTCAGATGATCTGTACGATTGAGAGGGCACTCACACAAATGATGGCGCACAGCTCCAAGTCCAGGGAGTTTCCCGAGCAAATCTCTGCTGATTTTTTCTACTGCCCCACATTATATAAAATAAGGATGTATTGAATGTTCACCCGCCGATGTTTTCAAGGCAAAAGGAAGGCTGAGGGGGGGGGGTCTGAATTGTCCCCCTAACCCCCTCCCTTAATGGAACTTATCTTGCAGCTGTTTATTGTTTCTGCTTTCTGCTGCTGCTTTGGCACAATCCGTGTCCCCCAGTTTCTTCTTCCTCAAGTGATGTCTGGCAATAGGTGCTGCGCAGCCAATTGCACTGGGCTACATGATGATGCCATGAAGCCAGTTCAGAGTGAGGACAATGCTTCTTCCACTCCTCATTTTGAATAGGTGAACCCTGTTGCCCCCTTTGAACAGCACCCTCCCAAAATCACCACAAGGGGGCACTTTGCAGAGCAGCTGAAAGTTTATGTGAAAAGTGCTCTTGTCCTTTGGCTCAGCCCTAATATCAAGTAAGCAAAAAGTTAATATAAATACCTTATGAATAGGGCTTACTGGAGAGGTAATGACGAGATGAACCTCTACAGTCATGACCAAAAGTGGCAGGACTTCACATCTTGCTTTAAAAGAGGAAGCCAACTTGCTTTGATTAGAAGTCCACACTTGTATGACCACCATATTCCAGGGACAAGAATAATGTCACGTTCTGCCTCCGTTTCACCATGAAATTACAGAGATCCATCTCCACAAAAGTCATTAGCCCACCTGCCCACATTAAAATATTAATGATGATAATAAATCATTGGCAGGAAGCTAGAGATCATGCTCACTCACCACAGATGACCTTGTGAATGGCTAATACTTTGCAGGCTTGTAAATAGCAAATCATACTTTTTGAATGTTAATCTAGTAAAGTTGCCCAGATAATTAGACTTTCTTTGTGTACAATTGATGAATAAAGGAGATAACTCAAAGTCTCCAAAGAAAAGTGGTTTTAATCAATCCGCACTGTGAATAATGCCGTTAAGGAAATGGTTGGCAAAGCTAAGAAGGCAATTCCTTAATACTTTTTGTTTCTTTTAAGGCCTGCATCTGCATCTAAAACTAGCACTACAACAGATAAAATGAAGATTCCAAGCGCTCTGCTGCACTTTACACTGAAATGATACAGTAAAAGTTACTGAATAAGTACAGTCTAGTAAGAAACTATAATTGCATTATTTACAAGTCTAGCAGATATTTCCCTTGTTTATGCACCAGGCCAAAAAGAGGAAGATGTTTCAAATCCTGCACAGGCATTGTGCTGCATGCTGGGACCCTAATGCCATCTTCTCATTTCCTCCTTTATTGGTATTGGTAAATAAGAAAACAATAAGACAATTGCTGAACACAATAAACAAATGTAAAAATAAAAAATAAAGGGGGGAAAGGGGAAAAAAGAGATAAAAATTATATAAAATCAGTAAACGTTCAAATAAACATGGCCGTATATAAAATAGATATTAATAAAGTCTATACATACACTTCTAAAAAGGGCTTCCAACTACAGTATCCAAAATACAGTATATAAATACAGTATACAGTTGTCTTCTATAAACCATAGCTTCAAATACTGATAGAGTTAAAAAGTCCTCATTCCGTTGAAAAATAGTGGGAAGGCACTGGCCTTTCCAAAATTTCATTATCCAGCAGGGAAGGGGAGGGGCCGGACATTTGTCCCCTTATCCCTGGTAAAGCCCCAGGCAGTGCTATGGGTTTCCTTGGATCCGCACCAGCTATTTAGCTGGCGCACGTCAGGGAGGCCTGTGTAAAGAAAAAAGGACCAGGAAGGGAGATAAGGTTCTGGAACTGCCTCTATTTACTGCACTCCCATCTAGACACACCAGTTTCACAAAAATGAGTTGACAAGTTAGTACTAGTCAAAATGGATCTAACATGGATGGATGCTACTAAGTAGTGGCGCGATCCTGTGTAATCTTCTGCCTGTGGAGCATGTGCAGTGCTCCACAGGCGCCGGGTGTTGCAAGCGTGCCGTAAAGCGTGTTTTTGGCCCCCGGGGAGTAAGGGCTGCTGGTGTGGAGGCCAGCAGCTCTTACTCTGCCTCCTTCCAAGGACCCTGCAGCTGCCGGTGCAGATAAGAGATGCACTGGTTGGTGCAGTGGTGGGGGAGGGCGGGTTGGATGGCGGCCGTTAGGCGAGCTGGGCTGGGAGGGGATATCGGCGACGAGCTCCGCTGATATCCTGCACCCATTTCTGGCCTCGGTGGCCCTTACCCCATTGCCCCGAGTGTACGGTGGCTCAAGAGCCAATGTACATTCAAGGAGGCCCATTGCGGCCTGGGCCCTTCACTGGGAGAAGGGGCACCTCCATTGGGCGCCCATTGGGCCCTTCACCGGGGGAAGGGGATGAACGTCCCCTTCTCCCAAGGTGTTCCTGGGCCGTGTCGACGCGACCCGGGAAGGGCACAGGATACTGCGGCCGGCATATCATTACGCAGGATTGGGCTGTAGGCCATTATAATTGGATTGGAGCACATGAGCTAATGCCCCTTTGGGTTTGTCAATTAAGGATTTGTACAGTATTCTTCTGGACCTGCTACTTCATATCAGTTAGTTGTTCACTTTTCAATTCAAGACCTTTCAGGATTCTTATTCTAACCAATGTTTAAATTATCTGAACTGCACAATAGTGTTGCCACGGCAAGCCCCAGAGGTTGTGGCTAGATAAATGATGCTTTTTCTAGGATGATTCAAATAGGGAAAGAAATGCATTTGAGCATTTGTCTTAAAACAAAACAAGAATTTGAAGGAGGCCCAGGGACAGAAGCTACATTTTCTTATCTAGTGTTTTTCAGTCTCTTTTTTTCCTCCCTTGCACTCCTAAGTGTGCCTGTGATGCCGTCCAATTTGCAAGATTTTTTTCAAACTCTAACCCCTAGCCAAAATCCAAGCATGAATCAATTCTTTCTTCTCCTCCCTGAGGTTTAATACCAGCCAGAGGTTTAACAATGCCTTTCCATTTGAGGAGTTGCTAAGCTTTGCAAAATGACTTCTAAGGACCTGTTCATGCGAGGCAAAAATATTATGGTGGAGTAATTTATGCTGGAGGCTACAAATGGTCCCATCAGTTGGCTCTATTCTCAACGCCAATGGGATTTTTTTTTCTGGGTTCATTTATAAAGGGCTGCCTCATATCCAGATTGCTGTGTGAACAGGACTGTTCACGAGGCAAGACATTATCTCTACAATTTTACATTTCTGCTTTTGCTGCTGGATACAGTCACAAGGTATCATTATAGCCTGTGGATAAACTAATAAGCACTATGTCTTTTTTTTAAAAAGTGTATATACTAATATGCACTACAATCCCCCCCCCCCTCCACCTGTGGGTAGTGGATCAGAGAGTCGATTCAAGTGGCTCATCAGTGACAGGGTGCAGGGATGGTGGAAAGTTGCGGGGTGGAGGCACTCTGTCAATTTGCTGCTCCTGTCCAACTTGCTGCTCAATGCAACATTTTCAAGTCATCTCCATGCTGCCCTGCTTGGGGAGGGCATTGTCATGCTGCCCCCCAACATCGTTGCTACTGCTAGGAGACAACTGACAGCAATGGAGTCTTGAGATGACCAGGATGCCAGCCATGCCCCCCCCCCCTTGGAGGGAACAACAATATCCAGCCATTGCAGCCACCTCTAGAGGCGAACGGCTATTTATTTTGCAGTCCCCTGTAGGATCCAAGGATGAAAGACAGCCTATAATTTTTATAAATAAAAAAATCCTGTGACGTTGGTCAGGCTGAGATAAGGCACTTCTCAGTCGTAACGAGGTCATTTGGCGCCTGGTTCAGGGGGGAATTTGGCGCCCCTAGGGAACGTCCTGTATATAGTGAATATCGGCACGGCCAGTAGGCCGCGCCGCGCTCCGGGGGTGGGGGCGCCGCGCTCCGGGGGGGCGACCCGGTGGGACCCTGCACTGGGCACCCCCTCCAAGCGCGGACCCGGCCGGCTTACCTCCTTTCAGCGTGCATTCAGTTCCGCGTTCAGTTCAAGCAGCGCGTCAGGCAGGCGCATAGGAAGTGACGTGACTCAGTGACTGTGTGTGCCCCCTCCTTCAATTCCCCACCTCTCGGACTCCTTTTCCCCGCGCACCGCAGCCGGAAGACAAGTTAAGGAACTGGAAGTGACTACAGTGAAGTGAGTGTGTGTGCCGCCTGTGTGCGCACTGCCCCCTCCTTCAGTTTCCCCGCCTCGAGTCGGACTCGAGTCCGAGTCTCCGAGTCGGACTCGAGTCTGGCGCCGGCACTGCAGCTTCGCCGCGGTGCCTCCACAGCAGGTGGCACCTGGTTCGGCGGAACCACGCGAACCACCCTAGTTACGCCACTGACGCACTTTGGGAACATGCATCATAAATTTGGGCAGCAGACCCTGGGTGTATTAGTTCCTGGGCCACCACGGCAACCGGCAGGTCAAAGGAATTGCTGGGCTGATTTCTCCTGAGCTGCAGTGTCACACCAGTACTGGCCGGAGATGTTACTGCTCTTCAGGATCAGGTGACTTAAGGAACCGGGATTGTGAATAAAGTCCTTGCCATTTGCTGTCTCATGTAATATACAGTTACTGTGAAGTGTCATGGGTGCTGAAGATTGCCAGAGTCTCATTGCCTGCGAGTCAGAAGGATGAAACTGGAAGATGATTTAAGATTTAAGGCTAACACATACATGGGAGGAGTGGTGGGAGGAGCTACTCCCAGGAGTATGAGCCTGGTTGTGACTTATCCTTGGAAACTACAGGCTTTTTTTTAAAGAAGGCACCTAGGGTAGATTGCCTTACCTGCAGTTTCCTCCCATTTCCTGGTAGCAAGCAATTGGCCCTGCGCTAACCAGAACACACTTCTCTCATTGGCGCAGCAGTAGTCCGAGTATGTAGGTTCCCATAGCTGGAATAACAGCGCAGAGAGCTGTACTTTTCTGCATTCAACTTTTTAATGGTTTAATGGATTTTAACCTCTTTCTTTTTCATAGTACTGTAAAGGTTACATTCAGAACAAGAGTGCTTATAATGAATCAGCATTATAGGAAGCAGCGTCATCGTAGGAGGTATTGCTGTACTTGAAATCTGGTCATCTGCCTGTGTAGTGTAGTGCCTTGAGTGTTGGATGTCGATCTGGGAGACCAAGGTTCAAAGTCCCACTGAGCCATGAAGCTGACCTTGAGTCAGTCCTCATCCCTCAGCCTAACCTACCTAACAAAGTTGTTGTGAAACTGGGGCAGGCATGTACACTGCCCTGAGCTCTTTGGAGGAAGGGCAGGATTGAAAGAAAGAATGAGAGGGAAAAACAGAGTCGTTCCTTCTGCTCGCTGCACTCTCACCTCCGGCCTCAGAACTTCCCATGTACATCCAAACAGATTCAGGTATGGGCACTGAAGAGCTAGCATGAAACTGATAGTATATCTAGAGCTGCATGATGGTATAGATCAGGGGTTCTCAACCGCTTGGTGCCGCATACCATCTCTCGGGCTGCCGTCGCACCGAGTACCACTGGAAGTACGTGGCGACGTCATCGCCGCGTACTTCTGGGTTTTCGTTGCGTCAGAGCCCAGAAATCAAATGGTAAGGGTGGGCAGGAGGGCCCTTCCCAGCATCAGAAATCCGCTCACTTGAGGTCTGCTGACTTGGCAAAGCTCGAGACGCTGTTTTCAGGGTTCCACTGCAGCATAGTGCAGCCACCGTGGTGGCAGCCATCTTGCCAGCCAGGAGCTTGAATACCACCAAATGGCGGTATGCGTACCACTAGTGGTACGCGAACCACTGTTTGAGAACCCCTGGTATAAATGCCTAAAACAAAAGGCCTGGTGATTTAATGCATGATCCACAGCTGGTCCATCCATGAGGCCACCTGATGCAAGTTGCATCAACGACAGCTTGCGAGAGGTCCAAGGGGTAGTGGATTTGGGGTGCTTTTTACCCCAGGACTGCCACTGCCACTGTTTCCCTCCAACCTGCCACCAATGCAAGCTGCAATGGTCTGCTTCCCGCTCACTCAAGCAATAAGCAGATCCCTCCCCTCCTTACCTTGGTCCTTGAGCACTGCCGTCAAACCTGGAAGCATGGGACTTCCAGGTGTGAGGGCAGCACACGAGGGATATGGTAAGGGTTTGGGGGCTTTTTTTGTAGCATAGAGGCAGCAGGCCCAAGACAGTATAAGGTGGTGTGCTGGGTTGCACCACTCTGATGCACTGGATTAGCTAAGGTGAGGTCAGAGGTACAGGGCCCCAGGTGCCAAGCCTGGGGGGTGCCACAGCCCCCTGCGACCAGGCAGCGGAGGAAGAGGAAGGGGGCGGCAAGTGGCCACTTCGCCAAATCCGCAAAAAGAAAAAGAAAGTGGCGGCGGCGAAAAAGCTGGGGAGCGACTGGTGGGGGCTAGAGGGGTGACTGAGGGGGTGACCAGGCAGTGGCAGAGGAGCAAGAGGCGGCGAGTGGCCTACCTTTTTCACCACCACCACCTCCAGTGAAAAAGGGTCGAAAAGTGCTTTTTACTGCTTTTTTTCCACTGGAGACTGGAGGCGGCAGTGGCGAAAAAGGTATGCTGCTTGCCACCCTCTTGCTCCTCTGCTGCTGCCTGGTCGCCCCCCCTCCGTTGCCTCCCAGCCCTCACTGGTCCACCCCCAGCTTTTTTGTCATGGTGGCAGTGGTGTAACTGGAGTGGAGTGGAGGCAAGTAGT
The DNA here is from genome assembly GCA_026170595.1 of Plestiodon gilberti rubricaudatus. Classification (NCBI taxonomy): domain Eukaryota; kingdom Metazoa; phylum Chordata; class Lepidosauria; order Squamata; family Scincidae; genus Plestiodon; species Plestiodon gilberti. The sequence goes on along the minus strand of JANXHW010000003.1, from coordinate 198,978,241 downwards.
TCTGCAAGACTCCGTTACACCGGAGTCAGCGGCCCCTCCCCCTTGCTGTTGGAGCCATTCTGGCAGCAACAGCAACACACAGGACACTCCCCTGTTGCTGCTGGAATGGCTCCAACAGCAAGGGGGAGGGGCCGCTGACTCCAGTGTAACGGAGTCTTGCAGAACTACTTGCCTTCACTCCACCCTTGTTTCACCACTGCACGGTGGCTTTCTTTTTCTTTTTGCCGCTTTTCTTTTTTAAAAAACCCTGAGGGGGTGACATCACTTCTGGTGTGTGTGTGTGTGTGTGTGTGTGTGTGTGTGTGTGTGTGTGTGTGTGTGTGTGTCACTTCCGGGTGCCAACTGACCCAGAGCCCCATGTACCAACTGACCCATCTATGCCACTGCCCTGATGTGATCAAATGCAGTTTCTTGTAGTTAACGTCGTTGCATATGACAACAGGGACAACATATGACTTCTCAGGGACAACATTTGGAAAATTCTTGTCATATATATTTTGCTGTGAATGCTGTGATATACAGAAGAAAAAAAAACCTGGAATATCAAAATAAGCCACATAATTAACTAACAAAGGTGAACATGTCTTTAAGATGAAAAATACCTGAAAGACAATTTCATACGATTCCTTGCTGAGAATTTAAAGGAGGAGGCCAGAGTGACTGGCAGAATGCTGTACTGTAGTGTGTTGCTTTTCATGACTGAATGTCTGTTGTCTCTTGCTCAGATCTGTAAGAGTCTTGCAGGGCCACCTAAGAATCCCTCCTGCTCCTAACAACTGCCAAGGTTGTACTTTGCCATCTGTGCTGGCAGGACGTCTTTGACTTTTTTTTTTTTTTTTGGCTGCCGACTTGGCTAATGACACTCATGTCTTTGTCATATCCAGAGACAAATCCAGACGGACAAACGTATGGAAGATTTTGCAGAACAATAAACCGCAACTATATACAGAGAGCAAAAACGCAGATCAGGAATTTTACCAAATTCAGCAATTTTTCCTGTCTCCAAGTAAGCTGACATGAATCAGAAAATATTGCTCAAGGGATTTGTTGTTGTTGGTTTTCCTTATCATAAATGACTGGCAATGTGCAAATCATTTCAAAGTGACTTACATGAGCCATGCTTTGAGTATGTTGCCTCTCTGCTACCACACTGATAAGGCTAAAGCAGAGTGAATGATGGTCGTACCTTTATTTCTTATCTCTGCCATGGGCAGAGAGGCCCATCATGAGGGGCAAGTCAGTTCAGTAGCCAAAGGAGGCCAGGGTAGTTCTGCCTTGAAGAAGCTGCATGACCATGTGGCTGGAGTGAGGTGATGCTTTCCTCCAGCCCATCTGTGCATGAATGGTGCACCAAAATGTTTAGTCCTTTTCAGCTACCGTTAGTGACTCCACAATGACTCCCTTCAATTTAAAAACCAATTGGGGAGTTGGATGTGAGAGCATTTTAAAGGGAAACTAGAGGGGGGAAAATAATGTGTGCACAGACATTGACCCAGTGGCGTCACTGCAGGGGGGGCGGAGCTCTTAGTTCCGCCGCGGCTCCGACCCTCCGTTACACCGGAGAACGAAGCAGTGCTTTCACAGTCTTGAATGGTTCCAAAGGCGAGGGGGTGGGGCCACTTCGTGCTCCGGTGTAACGGAGGGTCGGAGCCACAGCGGAACTTAGAGCTCAGTCCCCCTGCAGTGACGCCAGTGCATTGATCCCACTCCTGCTGTGGATACAATTGTCTCCAACATGTATGTCTATGTAGACAGCTCTCTAGCAGTGAAGCTTAACTAGACAAAGGGCCTGCCGAATCCTCCTGACCCCCTTCCCCTGGGCCTGATCCACCTTCATGGGTCAACATGGACTTGCAGCCGCGATATCTCTGGCACAGGTGCGAGTTGACCCACCAGGCTCCTTCGGTGGATTGGGCTGCCCAAATACCTTTCCTTTTAGTGCTTTTAAATTGCAGGTTTCCCTCAACATTTTATCCAAAAACTGAAGAGAAGAATGCCTAATCATTGTTTACATTATTTATACCAAATCCATTAAAATGATGACCGCTTAGTTTTATATATTCATACAGTCATGTCCTTTGATCTTTTGATCATGGCTCTGATTTTACATTAAGAAACATTAGTTGATTATATTAGTTTTCTATGTATAGATAAATGGTCCTGGATATAGAAAATGGGAACAGAGACGTAGCAATTATATCCTCCAAAATAACCAATAAAGACTTTAAGTGGAAGTCCTGCTCCAGCCAGCAATGGACCCAGTGCTTCAGAATCAAATAGGTAGGTATCCTATTCTTGTTTGACCTTTGTTTGTGAGTACCAAAGATAGAATACCACATTAAAAAAAAAAGTATGTGTGCAAAAGACAAATATTCAATCTCTCAGGGCCCACTCCTATTGAGCCACTGTGCTGCCGGAACACATGTTCCGGTGGCGCAGTGTGGTTTATGGCGGTTGCAAAACGTGACCCATCATTCTGCACAGGCTGGCTGCCTCTGCAAGCAGCCGCTGTGCAGCCTCTGGAGAAACCCTGGCACTGGTACGTCAGCGCGGGGTGGGTGGTGGGCAGGGGCTGGGAGAAATGTGGAGGGGAGGAACAGGGCAGAGACTGGAGCGGGGAGGGGGGTGTCAGTCAAGGCCAGGAAAGGAGCCGTATCTGTGGTAGCAGCTCCGCGGATATCTTATCGTTCTTCCTGGCCTTGATTCACCAACCCGCCATTTGGACATGGCGCAGGTCCAAGGAGACCCAGCAGGACAGCAAAGGCTTACCTCAGGGCATGGGAACACTGAGCTAAGCACTCTGGAAGCAAACTATACAAGACATTTCTATACAAGGAGCTGGGGTAAGGTCCGCCGACCGCTGCGCCGGCGGTCCTAGCCGTGAAAGTGCTTTACGGCACTTTCACAACACCCTGCGCCAGGGGAGCACGTGTTCTACACTGGATTGCACCATTATTCAGGAATCTGCCTCTCTGCTTCTGCATTAACAAAAATATTCAATTGGGGTACCTTGGCTTATGATCCTCAAAATCATTGGTTCCATCATCAGTAAGATTATAAAGTAGAAGCCTCTGTGCTGCCATGATATGATCCAGTAACAGTAAGCTTTAGCAGAAAATTGGTAAAAGGGTGATCACCGTGATTAAGAGGCAAAGAAGAAAATAAATCTAATATCCTCTTTGAGATAAGCAGTATTAAATAATGCTGCCAAGCCCTGCTTTGACTTGGATTGCCTTAGCAGATCCTGAAGAAACCAACACAGCACCATTATCTGAGGTTTGAGTTTAGGTTTATCTACACTTAGCAAACCAGTTTATTTTTCATTGGAAGTAATTACTTCTAAGTAAACATGCAGTGAAAACAGGACATAACCGGCTCCACCTTAAAACTAGGAAGGCAAGGGAAACCACAGCTGAGAGACACAGTTGGCTGTTTGCTTTTGTCATTAGCATCACCTTTCTCTTGTCCCCATCTTTATATGTAGACAACCTTTAGATTGTCCAGGTAAGAGTCCAAATACAGTAATAATGCTGACTTTTGATTCGCTACAGAGCTCTTCATCTTGTCAACCATTGTAGCCAATGGGAGCAGTGCATTCTGCATAGGGCAGGGCCAATCAGCTCCCATTTCCTCCAGTGGCATCTGTTATAGTGCTGTTTCAGACGGTCAGCTCAAATTTCCGGGAACTTATTCCCCAGTGTTAATGGAGGTATTACTGAGTATTACTGTATTGGTATGCAGGACCTCTAGAGGGGGGGGGGAGGGTTAAGGTGGTACAATCGAACCTGGGCCCAGGGCCAAAAATGGGTCAAAAAGGGGGACCCAGAGGAAAAAAGGGGGGCCCAGGAACCAAATTCACATGAAGGGAAGGGGCCCAAAAGAAACTTTGTGCCCCTGATAAAATTCCTCTGAGTGGTCCTGTTGGTATGAGAAGCACATTTTGGAAGCATACTACAATGCTGGCACCAGGTTGCCGAGAGCCCTGGAGCAAAGCCCTGCGCTAGGTTCCCCCATGGCACCACTCTCTCCTGTCCCTGACAGTGCATTTAGTTACTTCCCTGCTACTGGTACCAGTGGGAATGCCGGGGTGTGGGCTGCAGCGGGTGCAACCCTCAGGAGGGGTGCCACCCCGCAGCGCCTGAGCCCCACTCTGCAATCTTCGGCTCTCTTCGGGCGCATCTGCCTCCCGCTCTCACCGAACAGCGTGTTTTCGCCATGCTTTGGCGAGAGCGAAAGACAGCTGTGCCTGGAGAGGGCCGAAGTTTGCCAAGTGGAGCGGTCCAGAGGCGGGCTTTTGCATAAAAGCAGTGCAGAAGCCGGAATGGTTGCAGGTGATGTGATTACGTAATTATGTCACCTCTGGACTTTTGGAACACTGGGCTCCACAAGGTAAGCGCTGCACCAGGCAGCACTCCCCACCCCGCTGCTCAGGGGTCAATCCAGCCAGGTGGGCACTCTGATGGCCATAGGCCCTTTGTTAGTGCCCAATCTGGCCAACCTCTGCTGCCATGGCTGGTAGCTTAAAGATGAGCATGGCATGAGGACAGTATCTAAGGGTTTGCATTTCTGCTCATGCTGCTGGATGCACTACAAGACTACATCCAACAAACCCCCCCCCCCCCCTGAAAAAGTTACTTCAGGAGTTATATATTTTGGTCTTGGTATACCAGATTATCCAGCACTAGTGTGGAAGATGTGTTCCTGTTTCACATGTTCATAGTCTAAAGGACTTCAATCTCTCGTCATCTAAGCCCCTGATCTAAGACTATGAAGTCAAGATGCAACTGGCACAGATCAATATTTGATTTTGTTGTTAGGACCTGAGAGGGAATTGCCCGCCACTTGGTTCATGTGTCGCCTATTTTAATACAGTAGTACGTCGGTCAAGAACTTCATTCCTTGCTTAGGCATTAGCCTAATGTATTTGTAGGAGAGAGATAGGTTGCAGCAACGTTATTTGTTGCAAGGTGCGCTGTGTTCAGAACACTAATATATCTTTTATTGTCAAATTGTTTTAATTCAGTTATGACTACTTTTACATTGTAATTTCCACCTGGATTTCCACCTGGCAGAAGGGTTTGGCTCAGTTGGGAGAGCTGCCATCTTTGTAAGCCCGGAGACCGGTGAACTTCACAAGTTCGAGACACACCACCGACAAAAAGCTGTGAAAGCCTCCAGGAGGAGATATAAGAGCTCCCAGCTGTGTCGGTTGAGTGTTGGAGGCGCCAGCCAGCAGAAAAAGCCAGGCTGCAAAAGGATACCACCTGGAATGTAGCTGTTCATGAAAGATTGGACATTTATATATATTGTAAAAAAAAAACCCAAGGGGGTTAGGACAGCCTGCCCATGTACATCGCCTTGGATTAAAGTCGGAGGAGAAATCCAATGACCAAGAAAGGTGGTATATACCGTATTTTTCGCTCCATAGGACTCATCGGACCATAGGACGCATGCATCCTATGGAGCTAAAAACAGGGAAATTTTTTTTTACTTACCTGGGCTTGTGGGGGCTTCGGGGAGGCCTGCAGAGGGTCGCGCAGGCCTCCCCGATCTTCAGTTCGGCGATAAATGTCTCTTTTCGGCCATTTCCGGTTTTCAAAAACCGGAAATGGCCGAAAAGAGACATTTATTGCCGAACTGAAGATCGGGGAGGCCTGCAGAGGGTTGCGCAGGCCTCCCCGAAGCCCTCACAAGCCTAGGTAAGATTGCTATTGAAACATTCGCTCCATAAGACACACGCTTATTTCCCCCTATTTTTTTTGGAGGGGGAGTGCATCTTATGGAGCAAAAAATATGGTATATCTTGGTTGTGTACAGTATCTGTATATACACAGAGGTCACTTCTTTTTTCCCTTTGTGTTGTAACTGTAACTCCATGAAAACCACCCTGATGTCCCTGAAGGTGGGACACACTTGATTAAATCATCATCATCATCATCATCATCAACAACAACAACACCAAGCATATTAGTCTTAATGAAGATGTGAGAATTCCTAGTTTGGCAGAAGCAGCAGAGTGGACTTTTGCTGCCTGTCTTGTATCTGTCCTTTGGCTAAATCAGGGGTGGCCAACCTTCCACCATTAGGGCCTCTGTGTTCTTAAGAGTTGTGTAGAAGACAGAATCTTGGCAGCTGCAAGTGCTGATGGTGCTGCTAAAGCAGCTGCACCTGCTGAAATGCCCTCATCTAAGCAACCATTTAAAGGGCCAGCATTCATGTTGAAAGGTTGGCCACCACTGGGCTAAATAGAGACCTCCAGTTCCCTGATCTGTCAGTGTGTAGTGTGCTGTGAATTTACATCTCTCACCAGCTTTCAGAAGTACTGCAGTTTCTTAGCTGGGTGGACAGAAACAAACCAAATTCAAAACAAGAATTAAAAACTACATAATGGGAGCGAATAAACACCAACAAGAGGTCCTTGCAACTCTAGGAAAAAAAAGTTGGGTTACAAAATTTGACAAAGTAGATGTTTTTCAACATCACATTATTAACAAAAATAAAATGGTGTGGATGTTTTTCTGGCAGATGGACAGGGTTGAAATAGTGTCAATGCCAGATCAGTGACACCAGAGATGTTTCAGGGTAGCAGCTCCGGGAGTAACAGATATGGCTTACAGGGTCAGTGTTACATTGTTTTCCCTCCCAGTTCATCAAATGCTTGTTTCTATCAGTTGCCCAGTAACTAGAGCCACTATCTCTTGATTTTATTTAGTCTAAAATAGTTCAGAGGGAAATATATGCCTTCTCTGCTGGACAGTGGTTTCAGGTCTTGGGAAAGGCAGGGTTCCCTGACTGTTTACCTCCATCCATTTTACCTTTCCTCCTATCTCCCAGCCCCCTGCACGAAGCTGGATTGGCAGAGTGCCCCAATTTCCCACCACCCTTTTTAAAATGGAGCACATGCTCCAACCCTCCCTTACTGTGTCGACCTCCTTCTACTTCCCTTGCTCAGTGAGTTCCTCAAACCAGGCAGGCATGAGAAGATGCTGAGAGTGAAATTCTCTTCCGCTCCCTCTCAGTATCCTCCCACATGGCCTGGGGAAGGAGGTAGTAAGCGTGGTGGTGGTGGTGTGCAACGTTGTTCTAATTAGGGGAGCTATCAGAACAGGGTCACAGAGGTCCCTCATCAACTTCTCCAGCACCTCTACCACAGTCACTCACAGCAGCAGCACTAGTATGCCAACCTAATGCTCTTCTTGCTTGAATAAGAAGAGGAGTGTGGTGGCAGCAGGTTGACGTGGTTGGTTGGCCAGTGGTGGTGACAGGAAGGCATGGGAGGGAGGCACTCCCCTCTCAAGGCTGGTTTGTCCCTACCTCAGTTCTCCAAAGCAGCCACTTCATGGCTGAACCTTGCTCTGCATTGGTTTCTTCAAGGGAGGATTATAAATGCTGCACAACTGTACCTCAGGGCAAACAAAGTGAGGCTACAATACCAGGCTGGTGAGGATCACAGACGTCTCTCCTCATCTTCTCATGAATGGTGCAAATGCCCACCTTGCAGTGTTCCCATGAAGGAAGCTTTATGGTTTCAGGAAGGCACCAGATTAGCAAAAGGGTGATAACAGGCCATCTCAAACTGGTTTGTGTGAGTGGCACAATGATAAAGGGCAAACAAGCAAAACTTTTCCTTTTCAAAGTAAGTACATGAAAACCTCTGTGGTCTTGTTTAAATATTTGCAGTCAGATCAGGACAGGCTTCAATTATGTTGTGGTGCTTAGTTTAATCAGGTCATTTCCTCTTGTACTCTGAAAGATGATAACTCATGAAGTAACATAGATATTATTGTAGTTCTTCCTACTTCCACAAGCAGTGAGACAGTAGTAGCCAGCTTGGGCTTTCTTTTGGAGTAGAGATCCACAGCAAGAGATCCTGCACCCCTAAGTGCCTGCAACGCCCCGCTCTCTCATTCCAAGCTGTCTATTCCAAACTACTGCTTCCTCATATCCTCACATCTAGTGGGCAGAGGGGTAGTGGGCAGAGGGGTCTGGCTCAGTCGGTAGAGCCACCGCCTTGCAAGTCCAAAGATCAGCAAATGGCAAGTTCGAGACATGCCGCCGACAAAATGCTGTGAAAACCTCCATGAGGAGAGATAAGAGCTCCAAACTGTGTCTGTCGAGTGTGGGAGGCGACGGCCAGCGGAAAAAAGCCAGACTGCAAAAGGATACCACCTGGAATGTAGTTGTTCACCAAAGATTGTACATTTATATATTGTAAAAAAAAAACCATTAGGGGGGTTAGGAAAGCCTGCCCATGTACACCACCTTGGATTAAAGTCAGAGTAGAAATCCAATGTCTAAGAAAGGCAGTATATAAATACTGTATATTACCGGTATGCATATTATTCTCTTACATCAGCCCCTCTCCTCCTTAGTGGGGGGGGGGGGTTGGACTGATAGCACACCAAGCTCCTGGAAGCCAAATTTAAGTTGCTAGGTAGGAAACTGAAGGCCAGGACCTTCAGGGTTACCTGAAATGTTACCTGTTCCACACACAGAGCCAACTAGACAGATGGAGCCAAAGGGTCTCAATGTGTGGATGAGACTGTGGCATTGAGGGGAGGAGTTTGCATCTTTTTGGCACTGGGGAACATTTTGGGACAAGCTGAGTCTGTACAAACAGGGCAGGCTCAACGTGAACCAAAATGAAACCAGACTGCTGGCGTGTAACATCAAAAAGGTGGCATATCAGCTTTTACACTGACTCCCCTGGGGGGAAGCCAACAGGAGCTGGGCAGCAGCATCTGGTTCAGGCTAAAGTTGTAAAGTATCCCTAATGGATGAGGGTGTTAATGTTTTAATTTAGATGATTTAGAATAGGGAAGGGTATAGTTAGGAAGTGAGCATGAGGTAGAGTAAGACAGCAGGCCAAAAACAGTTAAAGGCTGCAAAGAAAAAGACACACTCCAAAACTTTCAAAAGAGAACACATTGTATAGCTGTTTAATTGTGAATGCTAGACACCTTCAAGCCAAGATGGGGGAGCTGGAGTGTTGAGTCACAACAAATGAGAACATACCGAGCATAACAGAAACCTGAAGGAATGCAGAGAAGCAATGAGATACTATTACTACAGGTTACAAACTTTATAGAAAGGACAGGGAGGGGCATATTGGGAGTTGTGTAGTTCTTTATTTCAAAGAGGGTATAGAATCCCACAAACGAGAAAACGTAGGGGTAACAGACTCCACTACAGAATCAGAGCAGGTAGAAATACCAGGCTCCCAAAATAATGTTGTACTGGGGACATGTTATTGCTAGGCTTGCCATCCGTCCCGGAAAACCCAGGATTGCCCCGGTTTCCAGGTTACGGTCCCGGGCTTTCTGGGCCCGGTGAAGCCACCGCCGCTGCCACCGCCGCTTTTAAAATTTTAAAAACTTACCTTTTTTCCTGTCGGCCATCTTGGATCTTGCGAGATCCAAGGTGCCTTTTTAAAAGGTGCCTTTTTAAAAGCGGCAGCGGCGGAGGCTACAGCACCGGAGGCAGGAGTCCTGTCCGGCTCGGATGCAACTGGCCAGGCTCCAGAAGTGGCGGCGGTGGCGGTAGCGGCTGAAGAAGACAACGACGAAGAAGAAAATGACGACGAAGAAAAAGACATGGCGGCGAAGACGATGAGAATCGCTGTGGTGGCAGGACAGGTAAGTAAAATAATTAATTGATTGGTAAATAAATAAATAAATAAATAATTTTGGATGCCCTTCGGGCAGCAAATGGGCACTTTTCACCCCAAATGTATTTATTTTATTTAATCAATTAATGGGCCATTAGATGGGTCATTAGCTTGATCTAGCATGGCTTTTCTTATTAGGCTTACCAGATCTCCAACCGGGACAGAGTGCTAGACACTTAGGAGAAGGAATGTGGGCAGGTGTAGCTTGTTAAACCTTAGAGCACAATCCTAGGCATGTCTACTCAGAAGTAAGCCCCACTGAACACAATGATTAGCCACTTTAAAATAAATGTTACAGTATCTCAGTACAAATGACTTTAAAGGGATACTTAGTAAACAGAACTCTTTCCATTCTCTAAGAAGCCCAAGCAATTGCACTGCATAACAGTCAACGTGTTGCTGCAGGGATAGCAACTTCCCTCCCTGTTCACCTTGACATGGTGTTCTAGGGCATTCCTGCCCACTTCTTTCCTTGCCATCACTGCAGTGCTGCAATGGTTCAGTCAACATCCTTTTCTCAGCCACCAGTGTCAATTCTAAGCATCAGCCAGGAAAGGGGGGCAGGGCACACTTCCTGTCTTGCAGGTGCTGCAGTGCTCTGTTGGCCTCAGGATTCGGGGCACTGTGTGCTAGGGTAGCTATACGTGAACAACTCCCATGAGTTTCCTATGGTGGAATTTATGCTGGGATCTGATTACTTTGCAATGCACGTACTTCCTGAAGGATATGCATGAAATTACCCTCATTCTTCATTTGTAAAATACATTCTTAATGCTTAGAGTTAAGAAGTTGACATAGAATAGTAGAGATAAATTAAAAACCAAGGTTATATGTAGATACTTTTTTTTTAAAGGACAGGCTTGGTTGTTAAGCCAAGGGTGGCCAACCTTTCAGCATGAATGCTCCTGGCCCTTTAATGGTTGTCTTGGTGAGGGCATTTCAGCAGGTGCAGCTGCTTTAGCAGCACCATCAGCAATTGCAGCTGCCAAGATTCTGTCTTCTACACAACTCTTAAGAACGCAGAGGCCCTAATGGTGGAAGGCTGGCCACCTTGGTTTAAGCCATCTTTATGTTTGTGGGGTTGGACTTTTAATTTCTGAAACATTAAATGTTGATAAAATTGTATCAAAAAATGCCAGTACCAATTATTTCCCCTAACTGGGTGACATTTGATCCCGGACCCGGAACCTACAAGTGAAAGGCACAGCCCCTGCTAACTGAGCAAAGAGGCACCTTTCGAAGTGGCATCCTCTTACATTTAGTAGGAGAAGAGCAACTTTCTCTCTTCACCTCAGCATGGTGTCTTTTCCTGTTGCTGGTGTCTCTTTTTTAGATTGTAAGCACTTTGGGAACAGAGAGCCATTTATTGATTGATTTTGCTATGTAAACTGCTTCGTAAACTACTTTTTCTTGAAATGCCATGTACAGTATAAATATTCTTAACAACAGCAACAACGGTTGGAAATGGGATCAGTTTGGGAATTTAACAGAGTTAAAGCCTTTTGATAATCCTAGAATTATTTTCTAGCCAGGAGGATATTATACTGCTGATACAACACCAATGTGCCTGCAAAAGATAAGACAAAATAAATCCACACAGTTATGGCAAAGAAAACCTAAGAAAGATGATAGAAGAGTTTTATTATCCAATCCATATACTATCTACCCTTATTACACTAGGATCAGTGCAGCAGGAAGTTTCATTTTTCAGTTAAAAAGGTGGTGATTTAGTGAAAAAGTGGAAAATCTTCCTATCACATCAGCTTCTGTAACAATACAGTCTTTCATTTCTGCATGCTGAACTGGGAGGATATGATGCAAATTTTACAAGCCGTGTGCTGTATGGAGTGAGAGCTCTACTAATTCATACGATTTAATGAGTACGGTTTCATTTATTTTGCAATAATGAGATTGTCCTAACATGGTTTGATTATTGATTTTCACTCCGCAGTATACGTACTTCTCCTACCATGTGGAACAGAAGCACTACTGTTAAAGTTGTGCTTAAGTGGTGCTTTTATGCCGGTCTCCTTAACTGTGATTTTCTGTTTTCTTCATTTGAGGACAAGACATTAATTCTGCCAGCTTCACACTCATTTCCTCAGCGCATTCAGGCAGCTGCAGAGCATCAGATGCACATAAGAGGAGTTGGAAAGAACTTCCTGCCTCTTTATCCTCACAAGGTAAAATGTAGATATTACTATTATGTTCTCACACTTCTAGGACATTGTTAGCAAGGATTTTTTTTCTTCCTTGTGTCAAACATGATACTGACCTCCCTACCAGCAATTTAGCATCCTGGAAAATCTTTACCACTTGATTCTGCTGTAGCATATAAGACCTTTTCATATGTAAGTTAGTTAGGGGGACAGAGTTCATTGCTCTGATGTTACTGTGCCTGGTAGAACACAGGGGCGTTGACAAAGGGAAGCACGCGGGGCGGGCCGCCCGGGGGTGACGCGTGACCCCCCGGTACTTACATTTTGATGTGGAAGTTGGGCCCGCCCGCCCGCCCTCGCGTCCGTTTGGCTCCAAAATGAGCCGAAAACGGCGCGGGGAGGGTGCTCTGCTCCTGCGCGTGACGTCACGCGTGGGGGCGGAGCCACTTCCTTAAAGGTGACGCGTGCCCCCGCTCTGGGGTGACGCGCGTCCTAGCGACGTGACTGGTAGAACAATTGCAGCACAATCCTATGCATGTCTACTCAGAAGTAAGTCCCATTGTGTTCAATGGGAAAGTGTGCCCAGGAAAGTCCCAGGAAAGTGTGCACAGGATTGTAGCCTAACACAATATAGAACAATGGGGGGGGGACCTATAAACTATCAGGGCTGGCCTGTTAGGCAGCACCTAGCTAAAGCAGACCTTAGCTAGGGTGACCACCACCTATACGGCCACCCTGTTCATGCCACTACTACTGCCGGCCTCCTCCTGGGTCCCTGCTTGAATTTTAAAAAGGCAGAGGCACTGGCGTCACTGCAGGGGGGGCGGAGCTCTAAGTTCCGCCGTGGCTCCGACCCTCCGTGACACCGGAGCGTGAAGCGGCCCCGCCCCCTCGCCTTCGGAACCATTCAAGGTGGTGAAAGGGAGGGTCGGAGCTGCGGCGGAACTTAGAGCTCCGCCCCCCCTGCAGTGACGCCAGTGGGTGGAGGGGAGGAAAAGAGGAAGTAAAAGAGGAGCCACTGTAGATCTGAAGTCCCATCTTCTCCCTCATTTCCTCTCTTTGCCTTTTAAAATGGCAGGGGGGCAGGAAGGAGGACGAGAAAGAGAATGGCAGTGACAGCAAAGATGCAAGCTTGGGTGGGACACAGGGGAAAAAGGTGGTGGTGACAACAGGAAGTGGAGGAGATGCAGAGGGATGGACATGGGTGCAGGCAACCCTAGTCTAAAACCCTGTGACACATTCAGCAGAGGTGGCCAACCTTCCACCATTAAGGCCTCTGTGTTCTTAAGAGTTGTATAGAAGACAGAATCTTGGCAGCTGCAAGTGCTGATGGTGCTGCTAAAGCAGCTGCACCTGCTGAAATGCCCTCAGCTATACAACCATTAAAGGGCCAGGAGCATTCATGTTGAAAGGTTGGCGGCCACTAGGCTAACCAAACCACCTTGTTGATGGACTCTGAACTTCTGAAGGCTACCTTATTTTTTTCATTTGAGGCTGACTAGTGCTATACTACACAGAATGATTAAAAAAACTCTAGAATGGTGGTTCTCAAAGTTCTCCCCACTTCCTCCCCCTCGAAACACAAGCATGTCAGTCAAGCTGCGTTTCAAGAAGCAACACACTGGGCATCCCTTCTTAGAATTCCTGCGATACCCATGAGTCCCACATGATTGGGGACTCACTTTTTTGTTCATCAGTTTCATGTTGGCATTTCCTTCTGAAGGTCTTTTGTTGAAAAATGGTGACAGCAGAATAAATCAGCAGCAGAGAGAGTAACATGCTAACATTCTGAGGTTATCGGTTCACACAATGTAGGTCAAGTGTGGGCCTCAGAATGGCTTAAAATCAGTGTTATCTCTTCTAGGTAAACAACTACTGCAGACATGTCCTTTAGGTCAGGACATTTTTTTAAAAGGGACTAGATTTTATAGGAATTCTAAGAGGGGAAAACTTTCACATTGATAAGATGTTCACATATACAGTAAAGCAGGGGTTCTCAACCCATGGTACGCTTACCGCCAGTGGTACTTTGGGGTACCTCTGGTGGTACTTGGACAGACTGGACCCCTGAACCCCACAGGGACCCTCAAACCCCCACAAAAATGCGGCAATTTTGGTGCTGCGTTTTCACTCCCGGGAGGCTCCTGCCTTTGGCCGAGTCTCTTGGAAGCACAGAAGACAACCCACCCGGAGCCTCTGCGTAGCCTCCTGCGTAGCCTCCTGCATCGTTCTCTGCCAAAAACTGGGCTGAAAACCCAGAAGTATTGCCGCTTCCTTCTGGTGGTACTCGGCACGGCGGCGGCCATGTAGGTGGTACGCCACGCCGTTGATAACCCCTGCTGTAAAGCATAAGCTCCCACATACAAAAATAACCATACTGATCTGTGGTTGCTTGATCCTCATTTGACTGATTCTTTTCAAGCTCCCCTGTTTATTGAAAAGTTGCCCCTTAAAAACTATACAAGGGTGGGAAAAGGGCAGCAATTGTTTATTGAACCAGCCCAAATAAGTTCGCAAGACCTATAATTATTCTTCCCTCATTGGCCAGGAAACCATATTTACAAAAAAATTAACTTCAAGAAAATGGAAAAAAGATAAATAAAAGCAGAGAAGAAGTAGAATGATTTCCTGTGCAGTTCCAAGTTTAGCTGAAGACTGTATGTGCTACGTGCTCCTGATTGTCATGCTAATAACTTTGTGGATATCCTTAAATAAGAACTGACCATTATTTTCATGAGAAGTTTGTTGTTGTTGTTCAGTCGTTAAGTCGTGTCCGACCCTTCGTGATCCCATGAACCATATCCCTCCAGGCCTTCCTGTCCTCCACTATCTTCCTGAGTTCGCTCATTTTCATGTTCGTTGCATCGGTGATGCTGTCTAACCATCTCTCATCCTTTGCCTTCCCCTTCTCCTTTTGCCTTCAATCTTTCCCAGCATCAGAGTCTTCTCCAGAGAGTCCTCTCTTCGCATTAGGTGGCCAAAATATTTGAGCTTCAGCCTCAGTACCTGTCCTTCCAGGGAACAGTCAGGGTTGATTTCATTTAGGATTGACTGATTTGATCTCCTAGCAGTCCAAGGGACTCTCAGGAGTCTTCTCCAGCACCACAGTTCAAAAGCATCTATTCTTCGGCGCTCAGCCTTCCTTATGGTCCAACTCTCGCAACCATACATTGCTACTGGGAACACCATCGCCCTGACTATGCGAACTTTTGTTGGCATGGTGATATCTCTGCTTTTTATTATGCTGTCTAAGTTTGCCATAGCTTTCCTTCCAAGGAGTAAGCGTCTTTAAATTTCATGGCTGCTGTTTCCGTCTGCAGTGATCTTGGAGCCCAAAAAAGTAAAATCTGTTACTGCTTCCATTTCTGCCCCTTCTATTTGCCAGGAATTGATGGGACCAGATGCCATAATCTTAGTTTTATTAATGTTGAGTTTCAAGCCAACTTTTGCACTCTCCTCTTTCACCCTCATCAAGAGGCTCTTTAGTTCTTCTTGCCACTATAATACACTCAGATTATCCAGTTTCTGTGCAATAAATGCCTGGTTGAGCTGTGCACTAGATGTGCAGTTGTTATTCTTTTGTTGCAAGGGAAGCCGGTCTCTTCTTCTGGGGATTCAGTACTTCTGCTGGGGGGTTATCACCTTTCCCCAGGACTTAAGCAAAAATATTCTGTTGCTGGGGAAATACAATTGATGTTACTGTGATCAGGGCTGGCCCAAGAACTCCCAGCAACAAAGCACCAATGCCTTATAGGGCAATACGCCAACCACAGGTACTCCTACTCCTTGTATCTTTTTTGAAAAGGAAGAGGGGTTGAAGTGGAAGAGGAAGTGTGGTGGAGAAGAAGAGCGTGGTGGGCCAGAGCGTCAGAAACAAGAACTGCCTACAATTCTCGTTTTATCGTCTGGAGTTGACCTCTTTCAACAACAACAACAAAGGAAGGAGAAGGATTTTTTGGGAGTGGGGGAAATCTGTCTTTGGAGGCCAACTTGGATAGTGGATTTTTATTTGACTGTCCTGCTCTCCAGTCTTTTTCAGTCTTGTGTCTTTCCTCCAGCCACTGGTGATCTTGTTGTCGCGCCCTGTGTCAGCTATAGTTAATTGACTAATAACTGGGGGGGGGGGGGAGCCACATGTAAAATCAGAGAGGAATCCTACACACATACAGTAAGCACATGTACAAATACCTTCACCACTGTCTTCCTTGAGGAGTGCTATCCTATTTCCATACGTGTGTCCTGCAAGGCTGGAGCTATGGTAGAGCTCAACTACAGCAGAAAAATCTAAGGAGTAGGCAAGAGTTGTTGTTTGGTCTAGACCAGGGATTCTCAACCAGTGGTACTAGTAGTACCACCAGTGGTACTTCGGCCAACTGCTGGTTCGGTACTTGGACCACCGAACCTCGCTTTGACACGGTATTTTCTGTGGCACATTTTTGCTCCCGAGAGGCTCCTGCCTTTGGCCAAGCCTCTCGGGAACCCTGAGAAGGGCCATCCCACCTCCCCACCCCCAGAACCTCCTACCTGCATTTTCTGGCCTCCAAAAACCTGAAAACCTGGAAATAAACTGGTGATGATGTCATCGCCAGTCACTTCCGGTGGTACGCAGCAGGAAAGTGGTGCCAGAGGTGGTACTCGGCCGGGAAGGGGTTGAGAGCCCCTGGTCTAGACTGTATGAAATGCAGACTCTGGGGATCCGTTTAGAGGCCATCCTGCATAGGGCCTCCTCTGATTCAGTTTGCTTTCTCTTCAAGGAGATTCATCATGTAAGCATTGCAGCCCTCAAATTTGTTCTGACTTAAGGGCCTCCTTGTGTTGTCATTTTGACACCATTGATTTTTATGAAGTTATATGCTGTGAGATCAGACTTGGCATAAGAAGGGACGTGTCACATTCACGGTGTCTCCAACACGTGACAAACAACTCTTGGAAGGAAAGACCTAAAAGATGAGTTTCCAACTCCAGTTTACGTCCCATACCAACTTGAAATCGCTGGTGCTTTCTTTGTGCTGCCAAATTGAGGGAAGTGTTAATCAAAAATCCGCTTGGCAATGTCTAGTAACAGGCTTTACAGAGGCCTATGTTGTTCTATAGCTGCTGGCTTTCAAGAAGAGTGTAATCTTTTGTTTTGATTTGACTAAGGGTTGGGTGGGTGGAAGCTCTGAGATCCCATATGGATCCCTTTAATTACTTTAGTCATACAGCCAGCCTTTAGTTTATACAGTATACAAATATTTCTTACATTTCTCCCCTTTTCATAATAGAGCATCTTAAAATGAATTTGTTCTTTATATTAAATTTATTTTTAATCAATTTTATTCTAGTCTCTGCCTTTTTCAGCTTGCATGATGTTTACTCTTTCATCTTTATTTGCAACATCAGCCCATAATCAGCTGCACCAGCATATGCTCCATAGAAATTAATGATGCTTTGCTGGTGAAGCCTTTAGGGGTCATGATCTATTAATAATGGTGAGGTTTTTGGGGTTGTTGGTTTTTTTTTTAGTTTAAGTGTCTGAAACTGATCTTGTGCCATATGAGCAAGAGTATAATGATGACTCACTTGTTGTGGAGTCCTATGGGCAAGGGGGGGGGGGAGCTGGCCTATGAAGAAAAGCAGAAAGCCAAATTCCTTAACTCTTTCAACCAATGAATGAAGCCTGATCTGGACATTCTTACAGAGGAAAGGTGTGTCACATGACTTGCTGCAGCTTTTCAATGGCTCTTGCAGGTCTGTTTGCTTTCCTACAATCTCCTCCTAACTGAGTTTCTGCTTGGTTTTCATAGTGCAACGCTTCTCAAATATCGCTGTGGTCAATTTAATACGTCCAAGCCTTCTTTATGCATGCCAGGGCAAGAGATATGAACCTGGCATTTGAAAGTAATAGGAATGACCTGTAAAGCTGTTGTGATGTCTTATAAGACAGTTCTGTCCAGGTCTTTAGGATGACAACCTTTGTGAATCTTGAGTGCTGCTGTGAATAATTCTCAGCTCCCTATCTTGATTAGTCATTCTGTAGTCCTTACTCAGGGCAGATCTAAGACATTTTGTTACCTGTGATGAAGAATGAGATTGTCACTGCCTTCCAACCAGCATCAGGTTGCTAGGGGCCAGGGTTATTGTCAATTCCTAAAAAGATCCAGGGCTCCAGCCTATTTCATTTTTATCCTACTCATCCTCTGAGTGTGGTTTATACTGTATAACTCTTTCCCTCAACGCCGAATGTAATGCTTATTCCATGACGATAAGCAGACAAATATGCATACTGCATGATGCTAATAGATGGAAAGAAAGGACCACATTATGGAAGCCAGTAAGACAAGAGAGCAGGAGATTAGATAGGTAGGAAGTACTGTATCTTGGACCAACTACAAGGCAGAGCAATAAATGAGAATCGTGTTGGCCTTCAGTGATAGTGCTGCTGGATTACTTCTTCCCACTCTCCAGATTAATGCGTTATTGTTCCCAGTGAGAGAGAATGAAGAGAGCAATGAAATCAGAACCAAGTGGGAGTTGGGCTGCCCAATCTTACCCCCTTCCCAGCCTGCGAGATGCAATGGTGCTGACGGAGTGCATGCTGCATGCTATGGTGGTGGGGGGCAACCAGACAGCCTGGGAGTGGTAACTAAAGTATTGACCACCTGGGCCACCAATGGGCCTCCTCAGACCTATGCCAGCTATTTACCTCCACATCTGGGAAATCAGTTCTATAAACTCTGTAAGTATATAAGTACAGTAAGTTCCTCTTCATGCAGCCCCCACTCAAAACTCAGACTCCTTAAGAAGGGTGAATCTAGACCTCCTGGGCACCACAGCAGTTCTTCCTTCTGAAATGCATGATGGACTAGATCTGGGATGGTGGTTACAGAAGCATATGGACTGGGCCCTCCCCATGACATTGAGAAGTTGTCATTTTTTTCTTGCATTACAGTATATGCCCCTCAAATCCTCATATGGGGGGGGGGGGGTTAAGACTCTCTTGAAAGGTATTTCAAGCTTTGTTCTAGATTTTCACTGGGCAACTTTGGAGTGAAATCATAGAACTATGCCAGGACTGGGAAGCTTGGAATATTTTAGTTACGTGAAAGTAAGCTCATTTGTGTATGATTTATAAGCACATGGCAGATGCCAAATTAAAATTGGCAGGCATGCTGCATTTATCCTAAAACTGCCTTCCTCAAATGTGAAAAACATGAATCCACTCTTGAAAAATCTCAACACATGGACTTAGAAATTGTGAATGCAGAAAAAACACAATGAATTTAGGGCCGTTTAAAGCTTACTTCCTTAAATTATGCAGAGCTACTTTTTCATTACATTTTCAAACCTACCTCCGTAAACATGAGGACTAGAAGATTACTTTTAAATAATGAAACCAGGGGACATGCACTCAAATTGAGTGGAGGGAGGATTAAAACAGACAAAAGAAAATATTTCTTTACCCAGCGTGTAATTCATCTGTGGAACTCCTTGCCACAGGATGTGGTGATGGCACCTGGCCTAGATGCCTTTAAAAGGGGTTTGGATAGATTCATGGAGGAAAAGACCATCACAGGTTACAAACCATAAGCAACCTCCTGGTTTTAGAAGTAGGTTTTCTCTGTGCCAGGTGCAAGGGAGTGACAACGGAAAACAGGTTATCTTGTTGTCTTGTGCTCCCTGAGGCATCTGGTGGGGCCACTGTGTGATACAGGAAGCTGGACTAGATGGGCTTTTGGCCTGATCCAGCAGGGCTCTTCTTATGTTCTTATGAAACACGCGTTCAACCTAGATGTGCGTGCAAACCTGCTTTTAAGAGATGTGCTTCCAACCAAAAGCTCCTCTTCTCCCCCCCCCCCCCAATAACTACAGGGCCTCGATCCTCATTGAGACTGCGGTGCATGAGGAGGGGGAGATGAGTTCTTCCCTTGCACACTGTTTTCCCATTGAAATTCCACCTCTTCAAAGCTATTTTTGGTACTGAAGTGGCTATTTGGGTTCTTGAGAATTTAGTGAAACTTTGCAAGTACAGTGCCTTTCGTGTTGCAGATTCTCCACAGGTTCCTCCAAGGTCTGTTTCATTCTAGCCTAACTTCAAGAAAGACTCACACAGCACTGAGCTACGTTTCCCAGGCCTTTTATAGCAGTGCAAATGAAGGGCCTGGAGTCAATAACTTAGCTGTGGCACAGGGTCAGGGATAGGGAAGCGTTTTCTCCTGTAGCTTATTGTATTACACAGTCATTTACTTTGTAGATTGTGTCTTTTGTATTTTTAGAAATGGGTGTTGCTAAGGCAACAAAAGTAGCTGAACATTATGTTTCCCTAAGAACAATACACATTTAAATATTCAGGCAATTTTCCATTGTTCAACAAAATGGCAAGATCAAGCAGATTATGCAGACCAGATGATGAGGGAAGTTTAGGTTGGCCTTTAAAAACAAAAGTGCACTTCAGTGTACTGAGGCTGCTGACAGCTATTCAATTGGCTCTAGCCGAATTCAGGACAAATGTATGGCAGACGTATAGCAACCAAGGCATGGAATGAGAGCAAAAAATGTTCATGTCAGTTTCTTTCTATTACTTATCTGGTACATAGAGTCTATCACACCTACCTAATTAAGCCTTGTTTGTGAATGTGTGTGAGAAACATTCTTTATAGCGCAATCCTATCCAATTTACACCACCAGTGTAGGGCGGGAGGCTTTGGAGGGGAGATTTAAATCCCATTTGAATTCCCCTTTGGAGGGGATTTGAATCCCCTTTCCATTCTGGGGCCTCCCGTTCTTGCTGCATCGCTGGTTACATTGGTGGTGTGAGTTGGATAGGATAGGATTGCACTGTTAGACTGATTTCTAACAATGTGTGGTTATTGCTGAAGGCACAATCATTTTAGCTAATGATGAGAAACTGGCTCAAAGTAGATGCTACTTAAGCATATCCTTGGGACTAGCATGCTTGTTTTTCTAAAGTAAATGGTAGCTAGATCCAGTGGCGTCGCTAAGGGCCCCCTCGGGAGGATGCAGTACCCCTGAGTGACAACTGCGGTCTCCTCATAAGGAGTCACATGCTGAAATTGGCGTGTTTTTGGGGTCCCTCCTGCCTACCCTGTGTCCTGGAAGGCTTGAAATGAAGCCTTCCGGGAGTGCAGGGTCGGCGCGATGACACGAACCGTGTCATCGCCCCCCTCCAGCTGATGCTAGCAACGCATCATCATGGCTGGATGGGGCCCCTGTAGATCAGGCCATGATGTGAGGAAGGGGTTTTCTCCTCTGACTGTGCCACGGTCCTAATGTGGACTGGGTTGCCGGCAGTCGCTATTCGCCTGGCCTGAGGAACAATGTTCTTCGAGGTGCCAGAGCCAATGGTAGTCTGGCTGTAGCTGTTTCCTCCTCCTGCACTTTTTCTGAGCTGGGGTTTTATAATCATGTTGGACAGATCTCATGATGCGACTGTGAAAAATATCCTTTGGTCCTCATTGTATGTATTCTTTTGCAGCATTTGCTATTGCTGCAGCTAACGTGTGAATGCCCGCAGTCTGTGATAATGGTGTCCTTAGGAGTGGGCCTGAGGTGAGGAGTTGTGAGGTTTTGGTTATCCCTACACCACAGGGTTAAACCAATGTGATAGGCAACACATATTACCTCATGAAGTTATTATTCATTTTCCACATGCATGTCTACAATGTGCCTGAAATGGAGGCGAAATATTTTTCAAATGTAAACAAGTGCCATTTTGAGCAAGTTTTATTATCAAGGTTATTTCTTCCCATTTCAGTCGAAAGTAAACAATGTCTTATGGAGTTATGCATTGGTAAGGTTTTGTTTTTTTTAATAAAAGTGATCCAAATCCTAGGTCTTATGGTGGGTTGCATCGATCCTACAGATTTGAAATGAGAAGAGAAAAATAAAAAAATGGATGGCATATGTAATAAATTTGACACTATAACGTGTGTGTACATATTCTTGAGATGCCCTATAAAAAGGTGTCATTTAGGCTTGCAATTTTTCTTTGTTAAAATTGCAGTCACCGGGGGGGGGCACTCAGGATTGAGACTGTAGTTCTCCCTCACACTGAGGTCCCAGCAAAAATGTGTGTCCCCCCCGCCCCAGGCTGTTGTAAACTCTCCCAGGGCTAACAACAGCAGTTTCAGGGCTTGTCAGGAAAGGATTAAATAACCCCTGTCTACATGCCACAGTTCCTATCTGATCAGGGCCACATGTCATGACTGCTATTTAATGAAGAAAAAAATCTCCTGAAAGCATAAATGACACAATTAGCATCATGTCTGCTTTCTTTGACCCTTGCAGTCCTATTCTGATGTTTTGCTGAATGTCTGACTAGCCGGGCTCGTAACTGTGAGTTACTGGAGCAAAAGGGTCTGCATTGCAACTCAGCATTATCAGGTCCCTTCAAATTTCTTTTCCTGCCAGGTGGTATCTATGGATTATTCATGCCTCTCATAACACAACACATCCCCTCCCCCCACCTGTAGCAAAGGATGTGGCACACACTAACTACTCCCAGAAGGGTCATTTTAAATTGATGAGATTTTCCTGCTTTGAAAGGAGAAGGATCATTTCCTCAGCAATAACTATCCTCTGGAAGAAGAAATAACAGAACCAACAATGCCACTGTGAGAGCACATGGACAGCGAGCATAAAAGCCTTCTGCTGCCTTAGAGCATTCACAAAGTACTGTTCTTCTGGGACTAAAGGGGTTCTAAGTGGACATGCTGTGCTGCTTCATGACCAGCTTTCAGTCTCAGATTCTTCACCTGTTAAAAGGGATAGTTTGAGATGGGAAAATAATGATGCTGAGATACACTGGGCTGTCCTATGTTATATTTATTATTCTTGTCCTATGCAGTAGCGTAAAGCTGCCTTCGCTGCCGGAATGACTCCGCTGGCGAATGGGAGGAGCCACTTTGCACCACTGTATAGCGCCCTCTACCTACACTACCGGTCCTTTGTAAAGTTTATTGGCTAGTGTCATGAGTAAGCACCCCTCTTCTGAGGGATTCCCCCTTTCCCCCCTCTAAATGCATCTTAGTGTACACGTTCTGTTTAGCGCAAATCCTATCCAACTACCATCAAATACTTCTGGGTGGGCAGCTTTCAGCCCACTTTGGGCCAAATTGCCTCCCTTTGGGTTCTTGTAAACCCGAAGTTTGGTGATTTGGCCTGAAACAGACAGAAGGCCTCGCAAGGAAGGGTGAGTCTTCCAGCCCGGGGCCTTTCCTCAGATGCAGCGTGACTCACACTGTGGCTGAGGAAAGGCCCCAGGCTGGCAAAGCCGGCCCAGATGAGCAAGGATGTTACCCCTCCTGCAGGAGGGTGACACTCCGAGCCACCACAAAGCAGAGGCTCAGAGCAACACCCCCACACTGTGCGTCACCCAGTGTGGCCTGCACACCCTAGTGATGCCAGTGCTCCAGAGCCTGAAACGCCCCAGCAGGATACAGCGCACACCACATTGGCACAGCTGCATTGCTGCGCAAAGAGTTGCATTGGATTGGGCTACTAATAATAACCAAAGCCCTGAAATGGGGCCAAATAAAGAAGAATAGATGCTTTCGAACTGTGGTGCTGGAGAAGACTCCTGAGAGTCCCTTGGACTGCTAGGAGATCAAATCAGTCAATCCTAAATGAAATCAACCCTGACTGTTCCCTGGAAGGACAGGTACTGAGGCTGAAACTCAAATATTTTGGCCACCTAATGCGAAGAGAGAGAAGACTCTGATGCTGGGAAAGATTGAAGGCAAAAGGAGAAGGGGAAGGCAAAGGATGAGATGCTTAGACAGCATCACCGATGCAACGAACATGAAAATGAGCGAACTCAGGAAGATAGTGGAGGACAGGAAGGCCTGGCGGGATATGGCTCATGGGATCACGAAGGGTCGGACACATCTGAACAACAACAAAAAAGGCCAGTGCCAGTTTGAACCTTCCACACCCTCTTTCCTTGCACCCCCAAACCTTCCCTTTCTTCTCCCAGGTTCCTCTGGGAAGCCCACCTAATCTATCTACATCCCTTCTCCCCTGACGTTTCCCCCTGCTTTGCTGCACCCCTTTTCCTTATCAGGAGTTCCACTCTCCTCCTCCCTCCTCTGCTTCCTCTTCTAACAGCTTTCCTTAGGGCTCAATTGCATGTGACTGTTAGTACATTCCTCCTGTGTAGCGTAAAAGTGAATGAGCTAATTCAGATTGTCCCAGTTCAAACCCCCTGATTTTGGTTCTTGGAGCACTCTGCAGTAAAAGTTAGTGCACCTTCACCTTTGCTTTAGTGTTCCTTTCGCTGCTGAATTACATAGTCCTGCCATTGACCAATACCCTGGGTCCCTGCACACAACTGTTTTGCCTGATGTGCACATGTTACTCGTGTTGTAAAAAGCACTTCTGGTAACACAAAACACTGCTATAAACGTGTGCAGCATGGTTCAAAGTTGCTAGGACCCATGGGAAATGGTTCCCATGTTTTACAACGTTGCTGCATGCTGTAGCACACACTCGTGGTAATATTTCAGAATGTACCTTGAATGCTGCCATGAATACTTGTGACAGTGTCTAAGAGCAAGAGGCCCTACTGTGGTGCCTGCTGTGTGGTCTCTCCGCTGCTTTGCCCAGGTAAGGAGAGAAATGGGGACAGCTGCAGAGTGGACACATGTTGGAGGTGCTGAACCTGACCCAGTTTGGATCAGCCTGGACTCCACAGGGAACCGTGCCCTATTTGAATGGATCCCAGGGGTGGGCACATCAAAGCCACTGTCCAACCCCTCCTTTCATTCTTTGTCCTATTACTACTTGGAAGTGAACCATAGTCCATTGTGGTTGAAGAAAATGAGGAAAGCTGAACAAGTGCAGAGCCTAGGAGTTAGTGGTGGCCCTTTCTCTTTTGCTCCCCCCACTACTCCCACTGGCCAAACTGGGAGTTAATGTTCTGAAGGGGTTCCTATTTAAAACCAAACAGTGGATAGGAAATATCCACTGGATATCCAGTGGATAGGAAATATTAAATAGGAACATAAGGTCATAAGAAGAGCCCTGCTGGATCAGGTCAAAGGCCCATTCAGTCCAGCTTCCTGTATCTCACAGTGGCCCCACCAGATGCCTCAGGGAGCACACAAGACAACAAGATACATGTATAGGAAGGGGTTCCTATTTAAAACCAACAGTGAGGGCTGAGCGATCTGTGAGAACATGGCCAACCCGATGTCTGAGACTAGCAGGCATTAAGGAACAAGAACATGAGTTTATTAAGAGGGTTGAGGAATACAATAGGGGGTAGGGAAACACAAACAGGCACAGCAATAGTGTAGCCAGGCCGGGGTGCTATGCCCCGGGTGACAGCTGTGGTCTCCTCACAAGGAGGAGCAACGGTGGCAGCTTTCTGCGCCGCAGCTGCTTTTTTGCATCAGGAGTGGCTGCGTCTGCAGCTGTGGCGGTTCTTTGTATTGTTTTCAGCGCTTTGGATGGCCCCACCTGCCCGCCCTGGCTCCTAGAAGGCTTCAAATGAAGCCTTCCAAGAGTGCAGGGGGCGGGGTGATGACGCGAAACATATCATCACCCCCCCCCCCACTGGGGCACTCTAGCAATGCCACTGAGGCACAGTTCAAACAGCAACCAGGAAATGAAAACGGGGAAAGTAGGTTGCTGGTTCCAAAAAATAGGCAACCAAAACAAATGTAAAATCTTGATGAGAATTCAGAGTATTTTGCCCTATTCTTTCAACTCATGTTTTTCCAGGAATCCGTATCGAACATTCACAATGCAGCGAAAGTGAATAGGTGCACTTTCTGAAGCTGAATAAGCCCTATTATATGTTACATCTCCTTTTTCCAATTGCTGCACCCAGGTAAAGTGACTTTAGGGTGCAACAGTGGGAAGCCCATCTTGAAAATGGATATTCTTGTAGAGCAGCTAATTAGACATCCATGACATCCACCTGCCACCTATTTTGACTTTTAAAATGTGAAAGGGAAACACTAAAAATAGGGTAATAATTGGAACTAATCTATGTTGAGGGAGTTGTTTGTATGGCAACATGAGCATGGGAACATATTAAAATGTTAAATGGACTCAGCTCTGCTTCCATCTATATACAGCACAATTTTGCCAGTCTTTTTTGCTAACTGCACTACACAACCTCTGGATGTGAGGTTCAGGACCACCTCAGAAGAGGTGAAGACACAGAGTGATAATCTGCTGGACATAGTGAGCGGCACACCAGCCATATCGAAGTGTGCTGAATAGGCACCATACGAAAAGCTCTGCTTCAGTTTCCAAAGTGTAATAACTTTTGGTCTCCCTATGCTTATCAAAATGACAGCCTGGAGCTCAGCTGACATGGTGCTCTCCTCAAAATCAAATTACCCCAAAGGTCAGAATCATTAACATGCATTTGAAAGAGCTGCAAACACCAATAAGAAACTTACAAGAACTGACTGCTGTACTATAAAACCGATGCTGGTACAAACCGTCTGTCCCCCCACATTAGCCCTCTTCTCATGAACGTTTTCAGCCTTCTGTAAATGTGGGAAGGAAGACTGTGCCTGCTGGCTCTGGTCTGCCATTGTATTGACAGTGTCTCTCCCCCCCGCCCCCGACATAATCTTGATCATTCAGGTTCCTACCAGCATGGTGAATGTCAGTATGAGCCTTTTCTCAAGAATGTCAAATACTTAGCGCCTGGGAGACATGGGCACTTGCTCCGCTGTCGTGGACTTGCCCAGGATTGCGCTCGAAATTAACCCTGTAATGTGAGAGGAAACCATTGACTTGCTTCAAGCCTGAACTAATCATAGGTAAAGGTAAAGGTGACCCCTGACAATTAAGTCCAGTCGTGTCCGGCTCTAGGGTGTGGTGCTCATCCCCATTTCAAAGCCGAAGAGCCAGCGTTGTCCGAAGACGCCTCCGTGGTCATGTGGCCGGCATGACTCTCCTTGCTGCAGTGCGTAGCATGCGGCTGGAACACGGAGCGCTGTTTACCTTCCCGCAAGTGGTACCTATTTATCTACTCACATTAACATGCTTTGGAACTGCTAGGTTGGCAGGAGCTGGCCAAGCAACGAGAGCTCACCCCGTCGCGGATTCGAACTGCCAACCTTTCGATTGACAGCTCTACCTCATAAGTTTCATGCTGGAAACTTCGTAAAATATTTTGGCGCAGGGGCGTCCCCTGACGTGGTGCCCTGGGGCGGTGGGCCCCAGGGCGCAAGGGCGGGAGGTGGTGCGGGGGGGCGGGAGGCTCCGGAGGAGAGCGGGAAAAATCCCGCTTTTTTCGGCGATTTTTAAGGGGTATTTTTAAAGTATGTCTGCTTTGCGGCACTTAACTTTGTTATAGGAGCCTCCAGCGAAGCGATCGGCTCTCTCCAGCGACGTTTTCCAGGGGCGCAGCAGATCGGCGATCTGAGATCGCTCCTCTGCAGCCCCTGACCCGAACTGCTCATTGTAAGCTCATCGTTTGAGTTCGCGCATGCGCATAGCAAACAGCCATTCACGCATGCGCGAACTCAAACGATGAGCTTACGATGAGCAGTTCGGGTCAGGGGCTGCAGAGGAGCGATCTCAGATCGCCGATCTGCTGCGCCCCTGGAAGAGAACGTCGCTGGAGAGAGCCGATCGCTTCGCTGGAGGCTCCTATAACAAAGTTAAGTGCCGCAAAGCAGACATACTTTAAAAATACCCCTTAAAAATCGCTGGAGGCTCCTATACCAAAGTTAAGTGCCGCAAAGCATACACACTTTAAAAATACCCGAAAAAAAAATCGCCCGAAAAATTAGCATAATTTATGCTAATTAGTTTTAGGGGCGGGGCCGAGGACCGGGCCCCACCCGCAAAATCGGCTGGGTACGGCACTGTTTTGGCGAAAGACATATTCAGTCGTTGTGAAGGTGTCTTTTCTACATCCCAGACAATCAGAGCATCAATTTCTACTAGGCCAGTAATTCAAAAATGACTATCCTCTCCATGTTGGGGTTGGCACTACAGCAAGTCCTCACTTAAAGTTGTTGATAGGTTCTTGGAAACTGCAACTTTAAGCGAAACGACTTATAATGAAACCAATATTACCGTAGGCTAATTGATATACATAAAGAAGAGTTTACGGCATATTTCTGGTAACAATAACATCATCAAACTTCTAAATAAAGACTCAAAACACTTCTAATATTAAACACTGAAATAAATGTAAGCTTTCCAGGCCAGAGAAAACCCACGCAGACATGGAGAGAATGTTCAAACTCCAAACAGACAGTGGCACCGCCCGGGAATCGATTTTTCCCCTCAACAACTTTGAAATGAAACGACTTATAACAAAAGAACTTTAAGTGAGGACTTGCTGTATACAGGTGGGCCCCCATATCCACTGATTCGCTATCCATGGTTTCAGTTATCCACGGATTGTGGGGACCCCCCCCCCCCAGGCTTTTACTTTTTTCCCAGTAAGCTTCATTTCTTCCTTAAAGAAACAGGAGAAGCAGCCTCTGGCTGCTTATTACAGGGAAGTAGAACGAGACTAAGTACTAGAGAAGCTCTGCAAGGTTAACAGAAACCTTGCAGAGCCTCTCTAGGACTTAGTCTTGTTCTACTTGCCTGCAATGGAGGCTGCTTCTCTGTTTTAAGGAAGAAACAAAGCTTGCTGAAAGAAAAATAAGAGCTGGGGGGGGGGGGCCAAGCATGCCTGCCTGCAGGGGAGGCAGGGTGGGGTGGGGCTCAGGAAACCATGGAGGGGGTGTTCGCTCTTATCCACGGTTTCAAGTATCCACGGAGGGGCCTGGAACATATCCCCAGCGGATATGGGGGCCCACCTGTACTGGAATTTTTAATACAAATAACAATGCTCTTACAACAATTTATCCCTAGTCATATTGTGAAGTCACATGTTCACAACCTTGCCCTTGCCATTGAGAATCTTATGGCTGCTATGCAACCTATGTCATAAGGCAACTCAAATGCTACTATTAATCCATTCTTGCTGTGAACACGATCTCAAGCTACAGCATTAAACAAATAAACAACTTTGCCCAGAGGCACAGTCTGGTAAACTAGCGGTCGGGTAGACTAGTTTGGAAAGCTCAGAAGAGAGCATGATTTATCATTACAATTCTTTCACTCGTGGGAATCACAGAGGACATCAATCTTGATGAGCAGTCATGAACAAATGCAGGATGCTGGCTTGTTAAAAAAAGAACTGTGATAGAAATTGCTACTGGAAGTCATGAAGAAGGATATGAATGAAGCTTAATCAGGGCGGCTAAATAATATTACACAAAGCCAGAATGTGAGATCAAGGCCAAAACCGGCAAAATTCTGTATTCCAGCAATTATTTTCTTCCATAATGCCTTTTAAAAGAAGAGAAACTTTGGACTCACATGCTTTAAACTTATCAGAGAAATGTCAGTCATTGGCATGCATTGTAAAAGTTTGAAGTTTGATGGCATCTGAGAACAATGAATGACTTACACATACATGAATCCTTAGGTCTATTTTTTTTTAATGAAACAAGCCAATGTTTTAAAACTAGCTAACAGCCCAATCCTGTGTAGGATGCGGCCCGCGCCAGCAGAGTTGGGGCACACCTCGGGAGAAGGTCCAACGCATCGATGCACCTTTTATTCCTTTTTCCCACATGCGCAGAACCTTTCTGAGGGCAAATGGGCGGTCACTCGGAGGAGGGCTTGTCCCGGCCTTGGAGCGGAGCCTCCAGAAGCCGGTGACGCGCCGAGTGGGCGCGCTGCTTCCAGGGGCTCCGGTCTGGTGCCGCGCCGCTCAGCCCCGACCCCGGCTGCTTGGGGGGGCACGGAGCCGGCCTCGGCGATGCGGGCGCTCCAACCCCCGCCCCCCAGGCGCCGGGAGGGCTGGGAATGCCACTGCCCAGGAAGGGGGGTAGGATAACGGTGGAACAGACTGCCGATATCCCCACCCACCTCCCTGACCTGGCCAGTCAATTGCCCCCCTCCCTCCCACCCCAGCCCTCCCTCCCGCTGTCTGGCGCAGGTCTTACCTGTGTCTGGTGGCGTGGACTGGGCCCAACAGCAGAGTGAGTGGCGCCGGCCTCGGCGCTGGTGCCACTTACTCCCAGGGTGCCACAAAAGTGCTTTACAGCAATTTCACAACACCCTACGCTGGCCAGCCTCTACATGTGCAGGATCGCACTGTTATACTATACATTTTGATGCAAACCTAAATTGGGTGATATACACACAGCAGAAGACTTGGATGCACACATCTCCAAATGAGGACTGCCTGCATGGTGCCTGGGAATGAAAAGCAGCGACTCAAATTGCTGGCACTAGCCCAGATCATCTGTTTGGGAAAAGGGCTGAGTCTAGTCCTCTACTATCCTTCTTATCCATGTCCCAAACATTTAGAAGCAGGAATCCTGTCCAAAGCTATCCTTATCAAATGGTGATGTCTTCATGTCTCTACGGATGGCCATCTTTGGGATATGACTCAAAAAAGTTATTTCAAAATGTCCTTCAGTTCACAAGTTGTATTTGTCCACATGAGAGTGTTCCCAGGGATAGCCTAGATTGCATTTATTGTGTGAACAAGCCCAAGTTGTCAGAATATCCCTGTATCAGACAGAAGCTGAATTGATTCAAATTTTGGACTTTGATATTGCATTGCTGTGTCGTCGGCTGCTACAGGATTCACCTTCATACGCTGGGGACAGCCTTTCCAAGGAAACGTAGCCCTTGCAAAACATCCTCCTAATCCCCCCGAGGATGCCAAGTGTATTAACTGTAGCTTCAGTGGCTGTCCTCTTCAGGGTGTTCAGTTGCATGAATGTAATAACTGAAGGAACACATGGGAAGGCACTTATACTGTACGCCCTTTAAATTTATTGCCCTTTGTCGGTGACAGTTCTGTTTTCTTTAGGAATTCACCTTTACAGTACGGCAATTATGTCCCACATTTATTTTTTAAATAAATCATCTACAGTGTCTATCTGTCAGAAGTCTCGCCGCTAGGCAGGAATACACCTAAGGGTGGGTCTGAAACTAGCATTTGAGTCAGGCTGGAATAGCTCTTTGCAAAAATGTCAAGATTTTACACAAGTTAGCACAGTCAGATGTGTCCAACAAGAATCAGTATGGAAAGAAGCAATCTGGAGTACAGGTGGCAAGGACAGCAAGGCCAGGGACCATATCCAGCAGCAGGAAAAGGTTCCTTAGTTTAAGCAAAAGGCTTCAAGGTTATGGTCACAATGAGCAGCACAGAGGACTTGTCTGTGGCAGGAAGGAAGTTATTGCAGTTCTTCATCCAAGAAGTCCAAGATGAAATCAAGTCAGGATCTGTTGCCACATTATGAGACTTTCAGCCCAATCCTATTGGGCTAGTTATAACAACGGAATAGAGTTCCACTCCTGTAACAGGCCATACAGCAGCACATGTGGTGCGCCACCAGTGGCCATTTCGGAGCCACCACTACAAATGGCAGTGGCCTATTGCTTCAGCTGGCGGCCAGCTCCAGAGCAGGTAAGCTGACATGAGGGGCAGGCTGTGGGCTGGGAGGGGGTGGAACTGGGTGTTCCAGGGGAGGAACCAGGGGACAGGGTGGAGGCAGGAGTGGGTGGATCCAGTGGCAATGGCGAACTCTAGATCGTATCCCCTCTTTCAAAAACCTCCCCACCACTTTCCCCTCCTTGGACATATGCCACCAAAATAGGTGGCGTATGTCCAAGGAGACACATTGGCAGCCCCAGGGCTTATGCGGAAGTAAGAATTTTTTTTTTCCATGAGAATCTTAAATCTTATTTAAAAATATGTGTACTTACCTCCCATTTGCCTTCTGGTCATCCCCCACCATAGGATGCAGTGTGCTCCTTTTTGGCATGGCTCCCTCAGCGCTGGTGGCGAGGGATAGGATGAGGCCTTTGAATTATAGAATTATCTATAGCTTCCAGTGGGTGGCGCAGTGGGTTAAACCGCTGAACCATGAGCTGTCGATCGAAAGGTCAGCAGTTCGAATCCGCGACGGGGTGAGCTCTCGTTGCTTGGCCAGCTCCTGCCAACCTAGCAGTTCCAAAGCATGTTAATGTGAGTAGATAAATAGGTACCGCTTGTGGGAAGGTAAACAGCGCTCCCTGTTCCAGCCGCGTGCTACGCGCTGCGGCAAGGAGAGTCATGCCGGCCACATGACCACGGAGGCGTCTTCGGACAACGCTGGCTCTTCGGCTTTGAAATGGGGATGAGCACCACACCCTAGAGTCAGATACGACTGGACTTAATTGTCAGGGGTCACCTTTACCTTTTTATAGCTTCCTTCACCTCCTAAGTTCAGTGCTGGTGCCAAGTTGTTGGGGGCCTTGGGGCAAACTTAAGCCCTGCACTGTGCCCCCACCCACCCATTGGTGCATCGAGTGCTACTACTGCCACCAGTTCAGAAGGTGATCATAGATGGGCCCTCAGACAGAGGCCTTATGCAATGCCCAACCTGGCCGACCCCAGACACAGCGGCAGAGGATTTTGCTTCTTAGCTCCTGGATTCTGTGATCCTTTTGTATCTATTTTGAACTGTACTTGCTTGCTATTATATGTCACTGTCTTCTGTCAGATTCTGTCTGCTGTCAGATTCTCAGTTGTTGGTCTTCATCCTACCCCAAGGCTCCGGTGAGCTGGGTTATGCAGGAGTTTCATGTTCTGTTGGCATGACAGTGACACTTCAAGGGCATTAGTGGCCTTATGTTGCCAATACATACATGCAGATTATGCAAGGCGAATGAGTGTCAGCATAGACCAGAGAGATCTCATAGGCATCACAGATAAATAAAACAAATTATAGATGCCTCAAATCAGCTGTGTTACATACTAAGAGAATACGCCCTTTGAATTTTATTGTGCTCCTTCTCACCAAAAAGAGAGCTGGACACCTTGACGGCACCAGAGAAGACAGCAATTCTTCCTTCTTGATTGCCTTCCAATTCTCAACTGTTCCTTTTAGAGAAGTTACTTTCAGGGTTTGGCCAATTTTTCATCTATATCAAAGACACCACAGTTTATTTGAGCATATATAAATGAAATACTGTATTGTCCCGAGTATAAGATGCACCTGATTATAAGATGCACCCTTAAAGTTTGGTGCTATTAAAAATTTTTAATTAAATCACTGGCATTAAATGTCAACAGCCTGATTATAAGACGCACCCCTAGTTTAAAAACTTAAATTAGGAGAAAAAAGTGAGTCTTATACTCAGACCAATACGGTATTTATATATGCTCAAATATATGCTTGAAATGTTTTTCTTAAGACAGTGATCTTCAACCTTTACCCGAAGGTAAAGGTCACTGTAAGTCTTTGCAATTTGGTGGGAATGGCGTGGCAGCGACAGCACTTCCGGGATCATGCCACCACACTGCCGGGGGAAAAAAGTGGTTTTTCAGCCCTACCTGGGAGTCTTTCCGGGCCTCCAGGGTGTGTGGGGAGCCTGCGGACCCCTCCATGTGCAAACAAATGTATGAATAATAAAATGCAAATAAAAAGCTTGTCAAAAACAACAAAAACTAATTTTTCTGAGAAATGAACTGAGCCTTGGATTAATCTCCAGAAAGATTAGAGTTTAATATCATGATGTTCTCACAGCAATGATGATGATGATGATGAAGATGTAATTTGGAATAAACTTCCTTCAGAATGCTATCTTTCCTAAGCAAGTTTCAGAATGACAGGAATAGCCATAGTCATTTGGAGAGCCTTAGACCCTGCATGAAGTTTCTGCTTAAAAGTTTCTGCTTCTTTGTCTGCAAACAATATTTTCCCACTGATTTCTTTGTGCATTATCCGATGACCTTGACATGCTGCTAAATTTGGTAAGTATAATTCATAAATATCCCAACATTTTAAAGTTGTGTCAGAAAATGAAAGGTATAAAGAATTGATGGAGAGTTTATTTCTCCCCATGGGAAGCCAGGATAGCTTCTTCTTTTGCCTTATCAATCAAAAGATACAGGTAGCCAAAACAAACAAGAAACCAAAACCAAGTAGGCATCCTGGTCCATTAGGAAAAAAAATCTTAAAAGTTACACACTCATGTAAGCAAACCAAAACTTATCTTCAGGTGGGATGTCAACCAAAACACCCCATAAAACTTCTCCTTTAGGTTGTAGCTATTTTTTGCATAGGCCAGCGGGTGGCGCAGTGGGTTAAACCGCTGAACCATGAGCTGTCAATCGAAAGGTCGGCAGTTCGAATCCGTGACGGGGTGAGTTCTAGTTGCTTGGCCAGCTCCTGCCAAGCTAGCAGTTCCAAAGCATGTCAATGCGAGTAGATAAATAGGTACCGCTTGTGGGAAGGTAAACATCGCTCCATGTTCCAGCTGCATGCTATGCGCTGCAGCAAGGAGAGTCATGCCGGCCACATGAACACGGAGGTGTCTTCGGACAACGCTGGCTCTTTTGGCTTTGAAATGGGGATGAGCACCACACCCTAGAGTCGGACACGACTGGACTTAATTGTCAGGGGTCACCTTTACCTATTTTTTGCATAATTTCCAGCCTGAATAAAAGTTGTGTGTCCTGGTGAACACTAAAACCAGCTCACTACTTTATGACATTTTAGTTGGTGCCTAATAAAGATGGCATGCTACTATCAGTTGCTTGGATTCTTTTAGCCTGGACTACTATATTTATTTATTTATTTATTTTAGGAATTTGTAGCCCGCCTTTCTCCCGAGGGCACTCAAGGCGGCTTACAACATATATAAAGGTGATCATAGTGTTACCTTTGCTGGCAGACCAGCCAGGATGTTTTCTTAGGCAGATCATCAGTTAATGGTGCAGTCTGGTTGACTGATGTCTCCTTTATGGGAACTAATGGTTGGAAGTTTATTTGCGGTTCAATAAACTGTGGCAGATTCTTAAAGAGATGGGGGTACCAGACCACCTTACCTGTCTCCTGAGAAACCTGTATGCGGGTCAAGTTCGAACCGGCCATGGAACAACCGATTGGTTCAAAATTGGGAAGGGAGTACGGCAAGGCTGTATATTGTCACCCTGCTTATTTAACTTATATGCAGAGTACATCAAGAGAAATGCAGGGCTGAATGAATCGCAAGCCGGAATCAAGATTGCCGGGAGAAATATCAACAACCTCAGATATGCAGACGATACCACCCTAAAGTGAAGAAGAACTAAAGAAAGTGAAGAAGAACTAAAGAGCCTCTTGATGAGAGTGAAAGAGGAGAGTGCAAAAGTTGACTTGAAACTCAACATTAATAAAACTAAGATCATGGCCATCTGGTCCCATCAATTCCTGGCAAATAGAAGGGGCAGAAATGGAAGCAGTAACAGATTTTACTTTTTTGGGTTCCAAGATCACTGCAGACGGAGACAGCAGCTATGAAATTAAAAGACGCTTACTCCTTGGAAGGAAAGCTATGGCAAATTTAGATAGCATAATAAAAAGCAGAGATATCACCATGCCAACAAAAGTTCGTATAGTCAGGGCGATGGTGTTCCCAGTAGCAATGTATGGTTGCGAGAGTTGGACCATAAGGAAGGCTGAGCACCGAATAATAGAATTAATTGTTTAATTAATTATTTTAATGTGTTTAATGTGTTTATATGTATTTTATGTATTTTAATATGTTGTAAGCCGCCTTGAGTGCCCTCGGGAGAAAGGCGGGCTACAAATTCCTTAAATAAATAAATAAATAAATAAATAAATAAATAATAGGTGCTTTTGAATTGTGGTGCTGGAGAAGACTCCTGAGAGTCCCTTGGACTGCTAGGAGATCAAATCAGTCAATCCTAAATGAAATCAACCCTGACTGTTCCCTGGAAGGACAGGTACTGAGGCTGAAGCTCAAATATTTTGGCCACCTAATGCGAAGAAAGGACTCATTGGAAAAGACTCTGATGCTGGGAAAGATTGAAGGCAAAAGGAGAAGGGGAAGGCAAAGGATGAGATGGGTAGATAGTATCACTGATGCAATGAACATGAATTTGAGCAAACTCTGGGAGGTAGTGGAGGACAGGAAGGCCTGGCGTGATATGGTTCATGGGGTCACGAAGGGTCGGTCACCACTTAACGACTGAACAACAACAACAAAACGGTTGGGAGGTGGTTGGTAATGGTTCTGAGCATTTGGAATGGGATAGCTGTCAGAACATGGTGAAGGTGACAAACTCCACCCCACCCCACCCCACCTAAGGCTCATGTCAGAGGTGTACGGGATGGAACAACAGAAGCAGTTTTTAAAATAGGCAGAGGAGAGGCAGTAGCAGAGAGTTGAAGGCACCTTGCAGTGCAAGAGCACCTCTCTTTAGGTAAAGGTATCCCCTACTCGAAAGCCAGTTGTGTCCGACTCTAGGGTGCAGTGCTCATCTCCATAAGGCTGAAGAGCCAGCGCTGTCCGAAGATGCTTCTGTGGTCATGTGGCAGGCATGACTAATGGAATGCAGTTACCTTCCAGCTGCAGCGGTCCCTTTTTATCTACTTGCAATTTCTTGCTTTTGAAGTGCTAGGTTGGCAGGAGCTGGGAGCTCACTCTATCACGAGGCACTCAGGTCTCAAAGTGCTGTCCTACCAACCTTCTGGTCTGCAGTTCAGCGTCTTAACCACTAAGCCACCGCGGCCCTTTAGGGATCTGATTTAAGGTATTTACTGTCTGTAGGATTGTGCAGGCTCCTTGCTTCTACTTATGCTCTCCTTGTATATTTATAAATAAAGCAAATTCTACAAGAAAGCCAAAAGTTTCCAATACTGTACTCCGTCCTACAAATGAAGCCAGATCCCAAGTAGCATGCAACAACAGTAAGTGGCTGTGATCACACAGAGACAATAAAGAGACGATCTCTTTCCCCATTGTAATATGATTGAGATATATGTGCACAGCTGAATGACAGCCTAATAATTCAGATATATGCCTTTTAGCCTACTAAGAGTGGCAAAGAAACAAGAGGACAGTGTTTTGAAATGTATCTGTGATGAGTCACTGACTAGCATGGCGGAGAGGAGGACTGTGTATTGTCAGTGATACTGCAATTTCACTCTCACACTCTGCTGTTCTTTCAGCATCACCCTACACACACACACACACACACACACACACACACACACACACACACACACACACACACACACACACACACAGACAAGAGGGCTCTAGTTCAGCATAGCAAGCAAGCATGTGAGTCGCTGTAGCTACAAAAACTAAGCTGGTAGCCTCTGCTGTAATAAGCATTGTGGTGTTGTCTATAACTTCAGCAGCAGCAGCAGCAGCAGCAAAACTGATTAGCCCATTTGCTATGACTAATTATTATCTGCAGGTCCCTTGAGAGAAACGTTGGGCCCTATGGAAGATAAAAACGCAGGCATCTCACCTTGCATTGCCAGCTGAGCTCCCACCTTTGCCTTTGGCAAGGGAAACCTGCTGTGCTTCCGGTTCACCGGATTTGGGATTCCGATGGTCTAGTCTGGCATCTAGGAATGGCTCTGTGTGTGTGTGTGTGTGTGTGTGTGTGTGTGTGTGTGTTTGTGCGCACGTGCGTGTGCGCGCACATATGTGTGTGTATGTATGTGTGTGTGTGCGTGCATCCTGATAAAACCCGTTGCTCTCAAGTAATCACTTATTGTCTTCCCATAAGGCCTCTGATGTAAACACGATATTTGAACACAATGATCTTGAGTTACATTTTATCTTGGTCTTTTGCGGTTCAATAACACCAAAATGCACTCATCTTATTTTCTGGAAATGTAACGTTCCTGTGAAATGATAATCCGACTGAATGGAAAGTACTTTCGAAGGCACTCCTGCGAAAAGTATGCTTGTTAGATTTTATATGTACATGAAATAATTGCACAGTCTTTCCTGTCTTCCCTGGCACTATTTCCCTCCCTTCCTCTACTCTCTCCTTTGTGTCCATTTTAGATTGTGAGCCCCTTAAATCAGGGGCCTGTATTCTCTTCTATAGTATAGTGCCATGCACACTGAAGGCGATATACTTTATTATTATTTAGGAAGAGGAATAGTGGGTGTGTGGGGGAGTCAGATGCAAAACGGTGGCTTTAGGGCACAGCCAATTACTCACTGTTCCCCAGTGAGATGTACACAGGGATGACCTTCAGGTACAGGTAAGAATCTACATTTTTTTCCCCTGCTTTATAAATATTGAAGAAGGAAGTACAAATATATGCAGTAGTTAAAGGGTCTCTTACAAAAGGGGCTTGAGATAGAATAGACATAGGCAAAGGATGAGATGGTTAGACAGCATCACCGATGCAACGAACATGAAAATGAGCGAACTCAGGAAGATAGTGGAGGACAGGAAGGCCTGGCTGGATATGGTTCATGGGATCACGAAGGGTCGGACACGACTTAATGACTGAACAACAAGATGTAGGGTTTAAGGTTTAGATTCCTTCTCTGCATACAGCATCGGACAGCACGGTGCTGTCAACACTGACCGGGCGGCAGCTGTTCTCCAAGGTCTCAGGTGGGATTTTTTCTCTGCCCTACCTAGAGGTGCCAAGGATTGAACCAGGGATGTTCTTTCTCTGCCTCTTCCATCAATTGCACCCTGGAAGAAGTGGTAGTCGTGTGAAGTCCTTCGGGGTCCTGCTCTCTGCTTTTACTGTGGAAGAACCAAGCCACCCTCTGAACGTTGCATCGTGTTGATTAAACCATAGTAAAGTGAGAGCAAAAAAGAAATGGAACTACAGGCAAACCTGTTGTGGTCACTCTTCCCTGTCTGATATGGTTCTAGACCAAGGGTTCTCAACCCCTTCCTGGCCTAGTACCACCTCCAGCACCACTCTCCTGCTGTGTACCACTGGAAGTGACAGGTAATGATGACATCGTTGCCAGTTATGTCTGGGTTTTTAGGTTTTCGGAGGCCAGAAAATGCAGGCAGGAGGCTCTGGGTGGGAGGGCCCTTCTCAGCATTCCCGAGAGGCTTGGCCAAAGGCAGAAGCCTCTCAGGAGCGAAAGCACACTGCCGAAAGCGCCACGTTGGAATGGGTTCCAGTGGTCTGGCGATCCGTGTTCCACCAACAGTCGGCCGAAGTACCACTGGTGGTACTAGTACCACTGGTTGAGAACCCCTGTTCTAGACTATGGGTAGGCATAAGATAAATCAAGACCTTTTGGTTGTGATGATTTGCAGTAGAGGGGTTTCTGGCTCCCAACAGTTTGTTAATTTTTGTTATTGTTTAATAATAGGAACAACAAAAGGTTGTGCCACCTATCCTATACTCCACCAACAAAAGGTCTCCACAATCAGAATATTAGAATCCCTGAACGGTAGTCATTCAAAGGGAAACCATGCTGTTTGTGACTATTACATTTCTTGACCCAAGGCAGCATAATCACAGGTTACTCCATCCCAGGGCATACACTGGACCAGGAAGAGAAGGGGATTCCAGAAAGGAGAATAGTTGCTTGATTGATGATGCCTGCAGAGAAGGAATCAAAATCTCAAACTCTCCAAACATTAAAGACACAATGTTGTATAACTCTTGCACTGGTGTAACAGTAGTAGATCCCCCGGTGTAAGAGCACTTATTCCAGTGTAACTTGTCGTACGCCGATGGACGCAGGACGGACACCAGTTTAACCCCCCCTTGGACACCTCACATGTGCAGTTCGGATGCGGAATGTACACCGGGGCAACTCTGCAGGCACAAGAGGAATTCTGGGGGCATTCAGATGCCCCCAGAATGCCCTCTGTGCCAGCAGAATTGTGCCGGCATCTGTTACACTGGAGTAACAGATGCTTTTACACCGGGGGATCTACTGTTACACCGGAGCAAGAGTTACACAGGATTGGGCTGTAAGACTATTCTATCCCAAGCCT
This sequence comes from Plestiodon gilberti rubricaudatus, assembly GCA_026170595.1. Taxonomy (NCBI): domain Eukaryota; kingdom Metazoa; phylum Chordata; class Lepidosauria; order Squamata; family Scincidae; genus Plestiodon; species Plestiodon gilberti. The sequence continues at coordinate 198,938,640 of JANXHW010000003.1, read as the reverse complement.
CATTTGTCAGGGTCCTAAAAGGTTAACAGCACAATCCTATGCATGTCTACTCAGAAGCAAGACCCACTATGTGCAATAGGACTTACTCCCAGGAAAGTGTGCATAGGATTGCAACCTAAGTAACATATTTGCCAAGGAATTTGAGTTTTTAAAGAAAGGGTTACTACCTTTAAAACAAAAGTATCTGACACAACCAAACTTTATAAGAACAAAACAGGAAACACAGGCGAATTTCTATGATAATTTGAGTAAGTCATTCGCAAATATTAGCATCATGGTCTTATCTGGCACTGAAACACATGAACCTCTTCTACCGCACTTGTGATGTTAGCTGAATAAGCACTACAGCCACTAGGTGGCACTAGGCAAAGAAAGCAGTGTTGCAGATGTCCAGACCCTTTGTCAACTCAGGGTGATGTGAGAGTGGAGTCAAATCAGTTTTCTAGGGGTACAGAAAACCTGACAGAGGAAGAAGGATAAAAGCACAAGGAATCCCTGAAGGCTAAGCTGCTGCAGCACCAGACAAAGAAGAGGCCTAGACATGAAAGAGCTCTGCAGGCACAGAATTAAAGGAGAGTCCAAACAAGTGTTAAATACTTTGCAGTGAGGCCCTGGCCGCCTCACTCAAGTAACACCCTCAGCAAAACATGGTTTCCAGCAGTTTGAAAGCTGTTCTTGATAAGCAGATTCTAAAGGTTCTCACAAACGTTTGGCCTGGATCGGCAGCCAGAGGAAATGTAAGTGAATAAATATCTAAGGCATCACAGGAGTTCAGATGAAACAGTTCAAAACAGTCAAAGTGGAACTAGACAAACATTTCTTACTTTGCTGCACTGTAATTTTTGCGTGGACCCAATTTCACTCTTGCAGGTAAGAGCAAGAGGAGTCAGTATCTGACTATTATATAGCCCCTTATGCTTGGCTTAAACCAATATTGTGGACCTGGAGAAATGACTGAGGAGCTCACCAGGCAAGTGGAAGGGTTCAAGATAGCTGCATATCTGAAACAGCAAAATAGATGACCCTAATTTCATACTAGGCCAGTGGGTGGCGCAGTGGGTTAAACCGCTGAACCATGAGCTGCCGGTCGAAAGGTTGGCAGTTCGAATCCGCAACGGGGTGAGCTCTCGTTGCTTGGCCAGCTCCTACCAACCTAGCAGTTCCAAAGCATGTTAGTGTGAGTAGATAAATAGATACCGCTTGCGGGAAGGTAAACAGCGCTCCGTGTTCCAGCTGCATGCTACGCGCTGCGGCAAGGAGAGTCATGCCGGCAACATGAACACGGAGGCGTCTTCGGACAACGCTGGCTCTTCGGTTTTGAAATGGGGATGAGCACCACACCCTAGAGTCAGACACGACTGGACTTAATTGTCAGGGGTCACCTTTACCTTTACATACCATAGAGACAGTCTAATAAGTGCATATAGGTCAGGTGTGGGACTTGCTCCTGGGGTCTTACTCCTCCCCTACATCTCCACTGTATACATGATTGTTGCACGAAAAAGGTTTTCTAAAAAATAAAATTGACAATGACTTCCACATTATAAACTGCACTAGCTGACAACTACCTGTATGTCTGACTTTGCATGCTCTAGTAGTAACTACATACTATTAATGTACTTTGCATCACATCTGCATCATCCTGAAAGACAGCTGGCCATGGCTGCTGCCCATGTTACAGTTTTTCGGTGAGAATCTTCCTTCAATGGTAGCTTTCCCATCTGAATCATGCATCTTTGATTCTGTGACTTGTGGAACATTGCATTATTGGAAACAATCTTTGGTATGTTGGGAAATGTGACAAGTCCCCTCTCATTAGCTGAATATCCTAGCAGCTGGAGTGAACAAAATATGATTTGCCAAACCACAAATTTCTAAACTTATGAGTAAATCCTGAACACTGAGATGGGTTTAGAGTTCAAAAGAAACACCAAACACCTCAATAAATATACTGTAATCCAGGTTCTTACCATTGTTTTTGGATCTTGGATACAAATTCTTATTACTTTGTCTTATTACTTTCTTTATATTAAGAAAGCTAGTCTCTTACTACTTCTTAAAATGTGTTTTGACTCCTCACGGTTCTTAGGTCAAATATTATTTCACAAAACTCCTGTCACCATCATAGAATGTCACTGTGAAAAAGTGTTATGGAGTACAGTTGGACCTCCATATCTGCAGGGGTTCCGTTCCGAACCCCCCCCCCCCGCGCAGATACTGAAATATGCATAAAGTGAAATTGCTGTAGTGCAGATATGGGGGTCAATGTAAAAACCTAAAAAAAAGAAAAAATTAAAAATAGCATTCCTTACCTTTTCGCTGGCAAACAGCTCCATTTGCAGGGCTGTAGACAGTGAAATTGCATTCCTACAGGGCTGGAGAGTGCAAACAGAAGGTAGCCTGGTAGGACAGAGAACCCCAACAGCCAGGGGCTCCAGACTGTAGTGGAACAGGGTGGTCTGGGAGATGTGGCAACCTACTCCCCTCCCAAGAGAACTGAGCCTAGACATGATGGAACAGAGACTCCCTGCCCATTGCCTTCGCGACACAGAATGGCTCCGACGGCGAGGGGGCGGGGCCACCTCGTCCCGGATTGTAAATGGGGACTAGGATGGGGCACAACTTACAGTACCGCCCCTACCGTAGAAACACATCTGTGATGGAAAGGTCCAAAAGCAGGAGAAAAATTGCCCCAAAAGGAGGACATCAGGAATATTCACTACATGAATGCATATTATTGCCTGTTAGCATTACTGTATTTGAATGTCTATGTGTGATACAGAAATATGCTGTACAGGATTAGATATAGATTTTTGCTTGAGTTGTATTCTGTAAGTCAAACTGTTTCTATATTGTTGGTGTGTCTCCTCTTGCCTCGAAGTCACGTGCACATTTTATTGATGGATGTGTATTAAGAGGCTTAGCTAAAAGCATAGTGGAGGAAAGAGACACCAATAGGGACATTTGTGATGGAGAAAAACCCTGGTCAGAGAACCAGTGAGGCTCACTAGAACGTTTGTATCTGGCCACTGAGCTGGTTTCCCTGGCTATCTTGAAATGTACCCCATTTCAAAGAGACTTGGGAGGCAGTTGGGTGATATTTGTCCAAGTAGAAAAACTGCCTCTTTTGAAGAGACACAAGGCACGAGTACAAAGGACTGAGGACCACTGTAAGCTTTGACATGATCTTATATGAGCTACGTTTTCCATGTCTCTAATGCAACAACAGAAGTGGCGAACATGTTTAATGTGGCAGCAATCCAGAGGACAAAGCAAGCCAAAGTAAATGTAAGCAGCCCTCCAACAGAATGATTTGGAGTCAAAAGTTAATGCTGCGTCCTAAAACTTTAAGGGGGAACAAGAAAAAAAGAGTTCACAAATTATTTACCAAGGAATCACTGTGGCCTTGTTCTCACAGATGGGAGGTTAAATCTGTGTCGGTACTTCAGATTGCTAGATGGGGCTTCACATGCTGAAATGCTCCCCCATTGAAAAAATAGTCCCACATATAGAAAAATGGCATGTCAGAGAGAAGGCTTGGCTAACCATGCCATCTAGTTTTCATTCAGTGTGCATGATTATTCTTTTTGTTCATGGAGAAGCATTCATCACGTGTGCCTTTGAAGTGCTGTAGTCAGTCCAGATTTGGTTTGCCACCTCTGAGAGCAAGTTAGTTTGTTGCAGAATATAAATAATCTGAAATGATGCCTATTATTGATTTCTAATTTAAACTAGACTTTTTACACTTACAAAATTTGCAACAGATAAATGGTTATCCCCCTTCCCCGCTGGCATACCTAGCATTGCTCTGGTGAAGGCTGCTTTACAGCAGTCGCAAGGCAGCCGCTGCCAACATACGCTGCAGGCCCGCTGACGGGGAGGCCGAGTGGCTTTCCATGTGGCGGAGGATCCACAGAGACCCTCCAGAGCAGGTAAGCCCATGCAGGGGGTTGGAGGGAGGAGGGAGGGGGTTGAATGTGGTGGGCTGAACGGGGATTGGATAGGTGGATCGGAGTGGTGGGTGGATCAGACCTAGAAGGGGGGCAGGATCAGCGGTGGCATGTACTGAATCCCGACCCTCTTCCTGGGCCTGATCCGCCTTCCCAGATCAACACAGACTTGCACCAGTGAGTGAGCTGGCGCAGGTCCGCGTTAACCCATAGCAGAGTCGTAGAGGAAACGGTGGGTCCGCTGGATGGTGAGGGAGAGAAAGGGGTGATAAAAGGGGACTTGGAGACTGCAGAGAAATTAAATGAGTTCTTTGCATCTGTCTTCACGGCAGAAGACCTCGGGCAAATACCGCTGCCGGAACGGTCTCCCCTGACTAAAGAATTAAGTCAAATAGAGGTTAAAAGAGAAGACGTCTCAGACTTAATTGACAAAATAAAGATCAATAAATCACCAGGCCCGGATGGCATCCACCCAAGAGTTCTGAAGGAACTCAAGAATGAAGTTGCTGACCTCTTGACCAAAATATGCAACTTGTCCCTTAAAACGGCCACTGTGCCAGAGGATTGGAGGATAGCTAATGTCACGCCAATCTTTAAAAAAGGAAGGAGGGGGGACCCGGGGAACTACAGGCCGGTCAGCCTAACATCTGTTCCAGGGAAGATGGTGGAAAGTCTCATTAAGGATAAAATCTTAAAATACATAGAAGAACAAGCTCTGCTGAGGGAGAGTCAGCATGGCTTCTGCAAGGGGAAGTCTTGCCTCACAAACCTGTTAGAATTTTTTGAAAAGGTCAACAGGCATGTGGATGCGAGCGAACCCGTGGATATTATATATCTGGATTTTCAGAAGGCGTTTGACACGGTCCCTCATGAAAGGCTCCTGAGAAAACTCCACAGTCAGGGAATAAGAGGGCAGGTCCTCTTGTGGATTAGGAACTGGTTGAAGACCAGGAAACAGCGAGTGGGAGTCAATGGGCAATTTTCACAATGGCGAGAGGTGAAAAGCGGTGTGCCCCAAGGATCGGTCTTGGGACCGGTGCTTTTCAACTTATTCATAAATGACCTGGACTTGGGGATAGGCAGTGAGGTGGCCAAGTTTGCGGATGACACTAAACTTTTCCGGGTGGTAAAGACCAGCAGGGATTGTGAAGAGCTCCAGAAGGATCTCTCCAAACTGGGAGAATGGGCAGCAAAATGGCAGATGCGCTTCAATGTAAGTAAGTGCAAAGTGATGCACATTGGGGCAAGAAACCAAAATTTCACATATACGCTAATGGGTTCTGAGTTGTCTGTGACGGATCAAGAGAGAGATCTTGGGGTCCTGGTGGACAGGTCGATGAAAGTGTCGACCCAGTGTGCGGCGGCTGTGAAGAAGGCCAATTCCATGCTCGGGATCATTAAAAAGGGGATTGAGAATAAAACGGCCAATATCATTATGCCTTTGTACAAATCGATGGTAAGGCCACATCTGGAGTATTGTGTCCAGTTCTGGTCACCATACCTCAAAAAGGATATAGCTGAATTGGAAAAGGTGCAGAAAAGAGCGACCAGAATGATTAGTGGGCTGGAGCACCTCCCTTACGAGGAAAGGCTACAGCGTCTGGGGCTTTTCAGCCTAGAAAAAAGGCGCCTGAGGGGGGACATGATTGAGACTTATAAAATTATGCATGGGATGGAGAGAGTGGATAGAGGGAAATTCTTCTCCCTCTCGCACAACACCAGAACCAGGGGACACGCACTAAAATTGAGTGGAGGGAGAGTTAGAACAGACAAAAGAAAATATTTCTTTACCCAGCGTGTGATTCATCTGTGGAACTCCTTGCCACAGGATGTGGTGATGGCACCTGGCCTAGATGCCTTTAAAAGGGGTTTGGACAAATTCATGGAGGAAAAGACCATCACAGGTTACAAGCCATAAGCAACCTCCTGGTTTTAGAAGTGGGTTTTCTCTGTGCCAGGTGCAAGGGAGTGGCGACTGGACACAGGTATCTTGTTGTCTCGTGTGCTCCCTGAGGCATCTGGTGGGGCCACTGTGTGACACAGGAAGCTGGACTAGATGGGCTTTTGGCCTGATCCAGCAGGGCTCTTCTTATGTTCTTATGTTCTTATGTTCTTATAGCGGCTGCTGGGGAAAGGGGACAAATGTCCCCTTATCCTGAGGAGACCTCCAGCAGCCGCAACATCCCCTGTGGGATATAGCAGTAGCTGCGCCGGCACTGCTGCATCACCGTGTGGGGATTTAGGTAGGATTGGGCTGTATGTCAGTTTAAAAGGCAGTTTGGCATGAAAAGGAGATAAGACCCTAACCTAACTTAGTTGTCATGGTTGCTATGGGTGGGCAAAGCTGATTTTTGTCTCCTGTGTGCTCTATCAGATCTGTGTACCCTATTCTTGCCTTTCTGACTCAAGCAATTTTATGGATTCCTCCTGGCACAAAAGATAATTTGGTATTATTTTCCATCTGTTTCACATTTCTATTGGTTTCTTTAGTGCTGAGGTTGTTTTGTACAATTCTGCATTTCTCTGTGTAGTTTTTGTTATATCTTTAAAATGTATAAAGGTTAGCTGCAGCATCCAGAATCTGATCTAGGAATGGCTATTTTGCTGGAAACTGACATGGTATTTAAAAGCAACAATGATAATCTGGAGCTTTCCGTTGATGGTAAAATCTGCAAAGCTTGGGCAAGGGGGAAAACGGGAAAGGGTCAAAACAGATTGTCTAATGGCCCAGTCTTAGGTTGATCTGCTGGCATTCCACCAGCAGGCACTGCCTTATGGCAGTCATAAAAGCCACTCCAGCAGCACATGAAGCTGAGCACTGCCAGAGCGCCAGTGGGGAGGCCGCAGAGGCCCACTCTGCACTGGATGACGATGGAGCACGTCCCCCCCCATTGGGAGGGGGTGGCAACTGGCGCAGGCGACTTGTGCCAGATGCTATCCCCTTCCTTGCCTCCTGACATGCCACCTTTCACTCCTTGGACTTGCGCCAGCTAAAGAGCTGGTGCAGGTCCGAGGAGACTCACTGGCGAGCAGGAGGCTTATGGGGAGGTATGGAGAAATATGTTCCTTTATCTCCCCCAAGCCCTCCCACCCGCAGGATGCAGCACAAGTCTTTTTGGCACGGCTGCATCGGGGGTGGGAGGAGGAAAGGATAGGATTGGGCTGTAAGAAGAGTTCTGCCTTTTCTCTCCTTAGTGCCTCACTTCCATCTCCTCTGCACCATTCCAATCATGGCTCCCTCTTTCTGGTTAATGTCCCAAATGCCCTAGCTTGTAACATGTTATGGAGAGCTAGTGTATGGTGTACTAGATGAGTGTCCATTTGGATTGAGAAGACCCAGATTCAAATCCCCACCTAGTCGTGGAGCTTATTGAGTGACTGTGGGTCAGTCATATACTCTCCTCCCTGTTGAACTGAGAAGGCAGCCTATACACTTCTGAAATAAATAAAACAAATCTATGCTGCCCTGAGCTCCTTGGACGAAGGGTCGGATGCAAATGTAATAAATAGATGTTCTAACAAAACTGAGCTCAGCAGATTACTCCCATATGTACAAAAACATACCCAAGCATAATGGGTGACTTGGGTTTGATTTTATTTAAAAAATGAACTGTAATGAAGATGTAAAAAGCACCAAAGATCTCATGCCCCAGTACAAAAGATAGCATGTGGAAGAACAGGCTGATGACAGCAGCTCAATGGAGCAGTGAAGCGAAATGCTTATAGAAGCTGAATTTTCCCTGGTAAATGATAAACTCCTGCCATCCTGTACAAGTGATGTTTGCAATATCACCTGCATGGCAACCAGGTTAGCCCTGAGACACTGTGGACAGAGGGGAGATCTGAGGACTACTCCATGCGGGTCAATTGCTCTGTGCAAATTTCATTTGCTGTCATAAACACAGAAGGCAGGGCACAGAACCGTAAACAACTACTGTACTCTGGCTCGTCCCTCCTCACTCATAGTGGCTCGTGTCTAATGCAGCTGGTTTTTTTCAAGGGAGTGGTGATTTTGAGTGAAAAAGCAGAAGAGGAACAATGGGGCTATTTATCTCCATCTCTGTTGCCCGTGAGCCCTGAGGTCTGACTCCTGAAGTCCCCCAATACCCACCTTTATGTGGGGCAGCCAGTGGAACGACACACTCACATTTCTCTGTTGCTGCCTGCTTCCCCCCTCTCCATCTGCAAACAGACAGAAAATCCATTTGCAGATGGCAGTGGAAAGCAGGAGAAGATGATGATGGAGAGACTCACTCAGCTGAGTGTTTTGTTCTATCATATCTGGAGTGTTGGTGGATGGATTCTCTCATCCCTCAGTGGTGCAAACAAGGAACCATTATGCATCCAGAAGACAAGTCCTTAAATGCAGTGATGATGGGGGAGTAGCCAGACACATGTCCTCTGCTCTTGGATTCCTCAAGGGCAGGCCATGAGAACCTGTCCTGGTTGTTGTTGCCTTGTCCCAGCTTAGCTCCAGGGAGCAGATTCACTGGTACCACAGAGGAGTTTTGTAAAGACTTCCTCTCAATCCTTTTCTCCAGCCTGGAGGAAAAGCCCATTTTAACCTCTCAGCACTGAAGCTGGTTGAGAGAGGATAAAAAAGGAATCACAACTAGACTAACCTCAGCTCCTCTGCACACTCACACCCACAAAAGACCTTGTACTATTTAGCCTTGAATAGTCTGCTGGGGAGTGAGGAGGGCACCAGATCTAAGCTCTTGTCAAAATGAGACATGGGAAATACATTATTTTCACTGGGACATAATTCCTCGTTGCCAGTAGCGACCAGGTATTTAAATGCAAGGCTTGCGTAGTAAGATTATAAACTCAAATAAGTAAGTAAACACAAACTGTTTTGCATTCTGTCAGTGTTGTAGATTCTTGACATTGAGAAGAACACTCACTATTGTGGGGGTTTTTATTGTGTAATGTTTTATTAATATTTATTATGTGGATTTTACTGTTTACATACTATTATGTGGATTTTACTAATGAATGTTAGCCAGCTTGGGCATTCACCATTGAAGGTAAGATGGGATCAAAATGCATTAAATCAATAAATAAAACAAAACCTGTGAATTGTCTAATAGGCCATATTGCTCCTCCCCTAAAACAATATTTTTTGCCTAAAGCATCTCCAATAGCTCCCTTGGAACCTTCAAAAACAGCCATCCTGTTGCCTTCCTTCATAGTCTATTCCCGAAGAGCTGAACTCCCCCTTATTATTTCTGAGAGTGCAAAAGCTTAGGGACTAATTGAGATGAAGGTTAGTAATTCAATGAGAATTTCAGAGATAGGAGAATGTTCTGATTGGTGTTCTCAGTACTATTAGTGCAACATACAATTCATATGATGGAGTTACACTGTAATGCATTTTAATTCTCCGCAGCTACTGCCCGAGCTCTCAGGAATGCAAATGGACAGGATATGCTAGCACATGTGCCACGTACATTACAGAAGCAGCTCCTGGCCTTTTATTGCATATACAGTACTGGGTACCTCCATGTGCTACTAAATAGCTTATTGGCAGCCAGGCTGAGCACGTCTGCAGAACTGCTGAACAGTGGTGAAACAAGGGTGGAGCGAAGGCAAGTAGTTCTGCAAGACTCCGTTACACTGGAGTCAGCGGCCCCTCCCCCTTGCTGTTGGAGCCATTCCAGCAGCAACAGGGGAGTGACCTGCGTGTTGCCTTTGCTGCCAGAATGGCTCCAACAGCAAGGGGGAGGGGCCGCTGACTCCAGTGTAACGGAGTCTTGCAGAACTACTTGCCTTCGCTCCACCCTTGTTACGCCTCTGCTGCTGAACATACAATGCTGACTCTGAAACTGATTTTAGTGGAATTTTCATTTTTGTTCTGCATATATAAGATATATGCATATCTCACCCTCCACTCATATATTTTTGCTCACTATAGAATGGAGTCAAAGGTATGTCTCCGTTACACCTTACTTCATCCTGGTGCAGTTTTGGTACATGCAGTTACCAGTGCTTTTACTTTCATTCATCTGTTCATCCAGTGCTCTCAAATAGAATGCTCATCAACTTTTTATACTTCTTCAAGCAACACTGGAGAAAGCTGAGTTGTCCTCGGGGATTCATAGATGATGTGTATTTGCTTACCTGGCAACTCTCTCTCTCTCTCTCTCTCTCTCTCTCTCTCTCTCTCTCTCTCTCTCTCTCTCTCTCTCTCACACACACACACACACACACACACACACACACCTTTTGGGCAGAATGAATAATTTCACACTCCTACCATAATTTCACAACTTACAATGCACGTACGCTGAAAATCTGCCAAGTTATGCAAGGAATAAGCTCCTGCTTTACCTTTGGGAACAAATACTGAGGTGAGAGGGAAAATACCATTACCTAGGACAATTCATCACCACTTGGATCTGGGAGGCAAAGGTAGTAGGAAGACAGGTAATAGAAGGCACAATGAGAAGACAGTTCCACCTATATGCAACAACCTGGGCCAAACCTGGGCCAATGTCCAGATGTTTTCAGCGGAAATGTTGCATGGAGACATTCGCTAAAGTTATGATTACCTGGCATCAACCCCATTGTTAGTTGCAAGTGCATACTAGTCCTGAGGTCAATCATATCTCACAATAGGCATATTTGCACGACAGAATATATTCAAAGCACAAATGTTTTGCTCCCAGGTACAGTTCATGGTTCAGGTACAGTTCAGGTCTGCTGGAGTCTGTGTGGAGCTAATGTCTAACTGACTTACAGATTTGCACTCACGCAGAGAGGCCCTCAGAACACTGGGTGGTTGCTTTATTACCTAATTTATAATGTTCCATTATAGCTCATATCTGTCCCCTGGAAACATAATATGAAAGAGATTCTACAGCCCTACCCAGCCAGCTTATTCCATTACTAACCTCAGGGCCAATGTCAGCACATGGCAGCCAAGGGCAACTGACAAGGCCCAAGTGATCGGGGCTGGGGGGCTGGGGGGGGGAGGCTGGGGCCTGGGATGTGCTGGATGCTGCTGTTGTCAGACAATGCTATTTTCATGGCTACTGGCCCACTGCCTTCAGAGGGGGCAATGAGAAGAAACCTCTCCCCCCCCTGCATTCACCTCCTGTCAGCCAAGATGCAGAGACAGGGATACAATGATGCAGGAGGGGGTCCTGACTGAAAATCCTTATAGTTGGGATTTCCTCCCCCCCCTAATGTTTAAGCTGTATCTTCTGCTTTGTCATTTAACTCTATGTTGTTGTTGTTCAGTCGTTAAGTCGTGTCCGACCCTTCGTGATCCCATGAACCATATCCCGCCAGGCCTTCCTGTCCTCCACTATCTTCCTGAGTTCGCTCATTTTCATGTTTGTTGCATCGGTGATGCTGTCTAACCATCTCATCCTTGGCCTTCCCCTTCTCCTTTTGCCTTCAATTTTTCCCAGCATCAGAGTCTTCTCCAGAGAGTCCTCTCTTCGCATTAGGTGGCCAAAATATTTGAGTTTCAGCCTTAGTACCTGTCCTTCCAGGGAACAGTCAGGCTTGATTTCATTTAGAATTGACTGATTTGATCTCCTAGCAGTCCAAGGGACTCTCAGGAGTCTTCTCCAGCACCACAGTTCAAAAGCATCTATTCTTCGGCGCTCAGCCTTCCTTATGGTCCAACTCTCGCAACCATACATTGCTACTGGGAACACCATCGCCCTGACTATATGAACTTTTGTTGGCATGGTGATATCTCTGCTTTTTATTATGCTGTCTAAGTTTGCCATAGCTTTCCTTCCAAGGAGTAAGCGTCTTTTAATTTCATGGCTGCTGTCTCCGTCTGCAGTGATCTTGGAACCCAGAAAAGTAAAATCTGTTACTGCTTCCATTTCTGCCCCTTCTATTTGCCAGGAATTGATGGGACCAGATGCCATGATCTTAGTTTTATTAATGTTGAGTTTCAAGCCAACTTTTGCACTCTCCTCTTTCACTCTCATCAAGAGGCTCTTTAGTTCTTCTTCACTTTCTGCCATTAGGGTGGTATCGTCTGCATATCTGAGGTTGTTGATATTTCTCCCGGCAATCTTGATTCCGGCTTGTGATTCATTCAGCCCTGCATTTCTCATAATGTACTCTGCATATAAGTTAAATAAGCAGGGTGACAATATACAGCCTTGCCGTACTCCCTTCCCAATTTTGAACCAATCAGTTGTTCCATGACCGGTTCGAACTGTTGCTTCTTGACCCGCATACAGGTTTCTCAGGAGACAGGTAAGGTGGTCTGGTACCCCCATCTCTTTAAGAATTTGCCACAGTTTGTTGTGATCCACACAATCAAAGGCTTTTGCGTAGTCAATGAAGCAGAAGTAGGTGTTTTTTTGGAACTCTCGTGCTTTCTCCATGATCCACCGCATGTTGGCAATTTGATCTCTAGTTCCTCTGCCTCTTCGAAACCCAGCTTGTACGTCCGGTAGTTCTCGGTCCACATACTGCTGAAGCCTAGCTTGTAGGATTTTGAGCATAACCTTGCTAGCATGTGAAATGAGTGCAATTGTACGGTAGTTTGAACACTCTTTGGCACTGCCCTTCTTTGGAATTGGAACGTAAACTGACCTTTTCCAATCCTTTGGCCACTGCTGAGTTTTCCAAATTTGTTGGCATATTGAATGCAGCACTTTCACAGCATCATCATTTAGGATTTTAAGTAGCTCAGCTGGGATATTATCATCTCCACTAGCTTTGTTGTTAGTAATGCTACCTAAGGCCCACTTGACTTCACTCTCTAGGATGTCCGGCTCTGGGTCAGTGACCACACCAGCGTGGTCATCCAGAACATTCAGATCTTTCTTGTATAGTTCTTCTGTGTATTCTTGCCATCTCTTCTTAATCTCTTCTGCTTCTGTTAGGTCCTTGCCTTTTTTATCCTTTATCATGCCCATCTTTGCACAAAACGTTCCCTTGATATCTCCAATTTTCTTGAAGAGATCTCTAGTCCTCCCCATTCTGTTGTTTTCCTCGATTTCCTTGCATTGTTCATTTAAGAAGGCCTTCTTATCTCTCCTTGCTATTCTCTGGAACTCTGCATTCAGTTGTTTATATCTTTCCCTTTCACCCTTGCTTTTTGCATCCCTTCTTTCCACAGCTATTTGTAAAGCCTCATCTGACAGCCACTTTGCTTTCTTGCATTTCTTTTTCTTTGGGATGGTTTTAGTTGCTGCCTCCTGTACAATGTTACGAACTTCCGTCCATAGTTCTTCAGGCACTCTGTCTACCAGGTCTAATGCCCTAAATCTATTCTTCACCTCCACTGTATACTCATAAGGGATATGGTTTAGGTCATATCTGACTGGTCTAGTGGTGTTCCCTACATTCTTCAGTTTAAGTCTGAATTTTGCAATAAGAAGCTCATGATCTGAGCCACAGTCAGCTCCAGGTCTTGTTTTTACTGATTGTATAGAGCTTCTCCATCTTTGGTTGCAAAGCACATAATCTATCTGGTTTCGGTATTGACCATCTGGTGATGTCCATGTGTAGAGTCGCCTCTTGTGTTGTTGGAAAAGAGTGTTTGCTATGACCAGCGTGTTCTCTTGACAGAACTCCGTTAGCCTTTGCCCTGCTTCATTTTGCGCTCCAAGGCCAAACTTGCCTGTTATTCCGTTTATTTCTTGATTTCCTACTTTAGCATTCCAGTCTCCTATAATGTAAAGGACATCTTTTTTTAACTCTATGCTTCTATGGAAAGTGCAAACAGTTGTTCTCCCTTTAAGACTGTTGTTTCTCTTCTCCATAGATCTTCTGCCCATGAAAACAAGAAGTAAAATAAGACCATTACTGCCTGGGAATTGGTTAATCATCTGGTGCAGTGTTCCACAGAGGCTCTGACTTTAAAGCATAGGGTTATGACAAATGCTTATATACTGTAGTTTGAAGTTCAACTTCAAACATGAGGCACATGAACCCTTTTGTTAATTTTTGAACTCCCAGCTAAATTATTGAGCCCCACTAAAGAAACTCTGTTGACATCAAGGGCTGAAGCTAGTGTGACACTAATATCCACACAATAACTTCTTGAAGTGCTCCTCTAAGCACATATGTGGAAAAGGTAGATCAGAATGGGTTGTCCACATAACCTTCCTGGGAGGAGTCCTTCGGCTCAATCCTACCTTCTCCAGCCATCGTTGCAGCACCTCTTCCACTGGGTCTGACTGCCATACAGCAGTCAACGCCAGTTGTAAAAGGCATTCTGGCAGTGCACTATTCAGTGGAGTGGAGGAATGGGGAGGCGGGGTGGGGGATGGGCAGGGGTGGGCTCAGTGGCAGCAGCAACCACCGAATCCGAACTACCTTCCCAACCAGACCCAATCCCACAGTGTGGATCCATGTGGACCTGTGCCAGCTATTTAGGTAGTGCAGGTGTGAGTAGACCCCCCCCATGCTGCAAAAGCTTACCCCCGAGTAAGGGAACAATTTTCTCTTACCCAGAGGAGACCTCTGCAACTCCCCCCCCCCCAGCAGGATGCAGTGGTAGCCATTTTGGCACCGCTGCATCAGCGGAGAACGACGACAATAGGTTTGGGCTCCTTGAGTATCAAGAAACAATACTGAGACAAAGTCTCTTCATTAATATGCCGACAATGATCCTTTGATGAACTTAATGATTGTCTGTTTTCAGGTTCCACAAACTGTCACTGGGTGTAAATGGCTGTTCTGCTGTGACATAAATGTATTTGCCATAATGAATTAAGTTATTTTTGTAGTTCTGAACTGGCAATCACTACCATTTTACTTGGCTATCCTGATGTGTGACCAAGGACTGAACAAAAGAAGGGAGCGGGTGGTGGTCTTTCATTGACTAGAATCTCTACCCGGCCTTTGAAACGCACTACATATCAGAGTGTAGGAGAGAGGCAGGACAGCTAGAAGGGGTTTTTTGCAATTTAAATTTGAGTTGTCTGAAGGTGCAGAGGCGTTGCTACGGTGGGGGTGGTACCATAAGTTTTGCACCGCGCTAATCCCTGCTAACTCTCCGGTATGAGGTGGCCCTGCCCCCTCGCCATCGCAGCCATTCAGGGCAGCGAAGGCAATGGGCAGGGGTCTGAAACTTGTGGTACCCCCCCCCCCACCGTAGCAATGCCTCTGTGAAGATGAAGCATCTTGGGTGCAGTTGCTATCTTTGAGAACCTGATGCAAGATTAGCGGCTGTCCTACCTGATTTTAGGAGTTTATTTGCTTCCAAAATAGACCCTGCCTGCCTATTTGTAAATGAACACATATTATACATACACCATATGTCTCAACTGCTCTCTCTCTCTCTCTCTCTCTCTCTCTCTCTCTCTCTCTCTCTCTCTCTCCATCTGCCAGAAACCAAACCCCATAGCACTACATTTATCCCAAGGCACTGGCTTCAGAACGTGTGTAACAAGTTGGTTCATTATTATTCATTTTCACTGTGGCTGATATAAATATGTGTTTATTGATTGTACAAACACTGATGGTAAGAACATAAGAAGAGCCCTATTGGATCAGACTAAAGTCCCATCCAGTCCAACATCCTGTTGCTCACAGTGGCCAGTCAGATGCATCTGTGTATCTCAGAAGCAGGACATGAAGACAAAAGCCCTTTGCACTGCTACCCTCCATTTACTGATATCCAGGTGCATACTGGATCTGGAGATAGTACAAAGCCATCATGACTAGTAGCCATCAATGGATTTGTCCTCCATGAATTTGTCCAACTCCTTTTTAAAGCCATCTAAACTAGTGGCCATCATCACCACATCTTGTGGCAACGAATTCTACAGATAGTTAGGGAGTGTGTGAACAAGTACTTCCCTTAGTCTGTCCTAAATCTCCCACCAGTTACTTTCATTGGATGACCCCTGGTTCTAGTGTTGTGTGTGAAAGGGAAAAATGTCTCTCTCTACACTTTTTCCATACCATGCATAATTTTATCTGTCTCACAGCCCAATCCTGCCTAAGATGCGACTGCCGGCCGTACATCCCTTTCCCCTGGTGTAAGCGGCATGGGCCCCAATGGGCCTCCTCAGAAGCATGCCACCTCTGGAGCTGGCATGCATCTGGGGAGGCTGTGTAAGGCTGGGCCAGCCTGGGAAAGGACGTAGGATATTGGTGCAACCCAGCGCCAATATCCCTTCCTCCTCCCAGGTCGGCCCGGCCAATGGCCCCCCTTCCTCACCATGCCTACCCTCCCCCCACTCCTGCGCTGACCAGTGCGGGCCTTACCTGTGTTGGCTGGCACAGGTCCAGGTAGGTGGCGGAGTAAGTGGTGCTGGCCTCTGCGCTGGTGCCGCTTACTCCAAAAGAGCCGCAAACGTGTTTTTTACGGCATGTTTCTGACTCCTTAGGCTGATGGAGTGCTTGCTCAGCCGGCCTAGTTTTAGGCAGGATTGCGTCCTCAATCACGTTCTCCCTTTAATTGCCTTTTCCAAGCTAAAATGTTTCAAACATTGTAATATCTTCTAGTAAGGAAAGCATTCCACTTCCCCAGAACATGGTTTCCCTTTTTGTAACCTTTTCCAACTTTGCACTAAACTACTTTACCATAAGACCGACCTTGGCTTTGGCAAGTTTTTATATTGGGCATGTAAGAACAAGATGAGAGGTAGGTCATTGAATGTGCTTCAGAGTTTGCCAGAGTGGGTTTTCTGACCTGTCATGTATTAGAGCTCTAAATTAAATGCTCCACTTTTACTGATTTGGCTTCTGGTGTTCTAACCAAGGCTGATGTTGTGGTTTCTAGATGCACTGGAGGGGGGGGGGAGGTGAGAAGCAAGAGAAAGACCGGAAAATACACAATTAATGAGCTGCAGGAACTTTGCCCACTTTAGGCAGATGGAGCTAATTTGGTGGGGGTTTGTAGAACCACGTTTGCCATCTGCCTGCACAAACCAAAGGAATGTAAGCCCAGTTATGCTCATCAATTATGTTTTTCCTTCTCACAGAAGCCAAACAGGATGCTTGGAGATGTGCACAAGGAACAACAGCAGTAACTGATAGGAAATGGGAAGAACAAAACAGGAAAGGGCAGAGTATTGAGCTATGCAAATGGGGAATATGTCATGAGGATTTCCATATCTCTATCGAAAAGTTGCTACTTTGGCGCTGGTTGTACCAGGCATGGTAGCAATACCCTTGTGGCATTTTGTCAAGGTTTTGAAGAAGACATTTGAGCACATTATTATTATTATTATTATTATTATTATTATTATTATTATTATTATTATTGTGGTTGTGGTTGTGGTTGTGGTTGTGGTTGTGGTTGTTGTAGTTGATGACAGTACTAATATAACAACAACAATATATCACTTTTCTACACAAAGAAGTTCTCAAACTAGTTTACATAGCAAGGGAATAAGAAGATGGTTCTCTGTCCCAAAGGGGCACACAGTCTAAACACACACACACACAAGGGAAACACCGCCAAACAGCCACTGGAAAGGGCGCTATGCTGGGATGGATGGGGATAGTTGTTCACCCGGCCCTGCTAAATATAATGGCTAATAACAGTGTTGCCATGTAGGTCAGCAATGTAATCCCCATTTCGCAGAGATGGGAAGCTGAGAGTGACAGGAAGTGGCTTGCCTAAGGTTCTTCGGTGAGCGTATAGCAGAGGCAAGACTTCCCTACTCACTCTTTTTTATTCGCTACTTCGCTCATTCTAGGCCTCTTTTCTCTGCATACCATTTTAAGGGATTCCCCATTCCTGTCATCACAAGTGATTTCTCCTTTGCTGTTTTAGGCCCCCCTATTATTAACTGGGCAAGGAGGTACCTTTTATTATTGGAACATTATGCTAAACAGTTACAAGAGAATTAAAGCCTTTACTGTCAACACAATCCTAAGGTTCACCAGCGCCGGCACTGTGACCGCCTGCGCTGTTGCAAAAGCACCATAAAGTACTTTGAGATGACCTGGGAGTAAGTGGCACTAGCAGAAAGGCTGGCGCCATCCCACCGCAGCCACATCCAGGAGTGCCCAACGGTGCCAGTAAGCTACCGCTGGGCAGCGGAGAAGCAGACGGAACAGGGGCGGGGATGGGGTTAATAGGGCTGGGGGAGGGCGGGGATGGGAGTGGATCAGGCCCAGGAGGGGGACGGGATCGGTGGCATTGGTGCACACCGAATCCTATTCCCCCTCCCAAGCTTGGAAGCCAGAAACAAGGCTTCTCCATTCTGCGTGAGCTACTTAACTTGCGCAGATCGAAGTAGCCCTGTTGCGCAGGCTGGGGCTTTACCCCTTAAGGGTAAGGGGGCTGCATCGCACCTGGTTAGGATTGGGCTGTGTGTACGTCGTGTATTTTAAACCTTGACTTTTCAGCAAGTCAAAGCGACATTTTCTCAGAAAAAACGTCAGCTAAACGAGGAATGAACTTTCGCTCCTCAGCAGCATAAATACGCTTGCAGATCAAACAGGCTCACTCTGTGTTCGCTTTGCAACAGCATAAATAACCACTACCAAAAGAATGAGTCCCTTCAGCAATGCTTTCAAAAACTGAAGTAATGATGGTCTTCCCTGAGAAACGCTCAGCGCATGGGCTTGACTCAATCTCATTCCCATGACCAGCAGCCTGAGCATTACAGTCAGCTACTGACGTTTTCACTTTGAAGATCAATCACGTCCTGACCTCTGCTTTACCCCATGGATTTGTGGAGAGTTATTAAGAGTGATTACTTCAGAATTACCCCACAGCACAGTGCAGTGATATTATGATCTTTCCATCATGGCATATACTGGAGAGAACAATGTGAAACCACTTATGCTGGAAACAACCTACCGTATTGTCCCGAGTATAAGACGCACCTGATTATAAGACACACCCTTAAAGTTTAGTGCTATTAAAAAAATTTAACTAAATCACTGGCATTAAATTTCAACAGCCTGATTATAAGACGCACCCCTAGTTTAAAAACTTAAATTAGGAGAAAAAAGTGAGTCTTATACTCAGACCAATACGGTAATTCAGTGGACAGTCTCCGTAGATTTGTTCCTGCGACAAGCATCAGAGTTTGTTCACATATGAATACTATTGGTATTAGACTATAACGGGTCTGGTTAATACTCCAAAGGGCATAGATATTGAAAATGAGTGAAATGCTCATCATAATGGCAGGAGAACTGCTTCTAAACTTGCTCCCCACTTCTGCTGATCTAGGGTGTCACAAACGTGCCCTAAGATCCTACTAGACAGGATGGGGCTGTTAAAGCTGTATCAGACCGCACGCGTCTCGCTTCGTCGCGTCCCGGAGTAGATTCTGATTGGCCCGAGGCATTGCTCCATGTCCTGCCCCCACAACACTGAATGTGGTCTCTCATTGGCCGAAGGTCGTTCTGATGTGTTCCAAGTTGAATAAATCCAGCTTCGGTCAATGAGAGGCCACGTTCGGTGTTGTGGGGGCGGGACATGGAGCAATGCCTCGGGCCAATCAGAATCTACTCCGGGACGCGACGAAGCAAGACACCTGTGGTGTGAGGCTGGCTTTAGTTCCCAACAATGACACGTAACTGAGAAAATGTACTTTGCTGTGCCGGACATCTGATACCTTAATTGTGATTTTCTACCAACGTAGTCTTTCTTCTTCACTAAGAACAAACCAGTGACACCTATAACTCCAAAGAGCTTTTAATGCGTTAGCCTCACAAGATATTGAGGTATGGCAGCTTTTATAGCCTGTGATGTGGCATTTGCATTGCTGCTCATACAAAAAAAAAGTCATTGCTATGGTAATTGTTACTAGGTCCTCCAGGATGCAAAAAACCTCTTGAGTATGATGATATCATCTTTATTATTGGAGCTGAGCAAGAAGCTCTCACTTCATGTTTGGCCTTTTTTGTGTTGTGAGTAACTCACAAGGACATAACGAAAGCCTAGAATGTGTTCACAGTAGGGATGGTTAAGCATGATGGTGCTGTTAGCAGCATGGAGAATTCATATTATCAGAAAAACTATTGCATGATTGTTATTGCCGAGTAACATTGTGGGAATCTAAATGGCCCAATTCTATCACCGGACCGTGCTGCCAGAACTCACATTCTGGCAGTGCAGCTTGACTACAGGCGCCGCAAAACGTGACACGCTGTCATGTGCTACCTAGCCGCTGCCAGAAATGAGGAGTGGCACCGGCCGCACAGCAGTGGCCCTCCCGGATCTCCTAGTACTGGTAAGTCAGTGGTGGTATCAGGCTGTGGGCAGAGAGGGGGAGGGAACAGGCATTTTGTTGCGAGGAACCAGGGGCAGAAAGGGAGGGGTGGATCTGGCAGCAGTTGCACAGTACTGGATCTTATCCCCTCTTTTTAAAACCTCCCCACCCCTTTTCCCTCTTCAGACATACACCACCAAAATGGGTGGCATATGTCCGAGGAGACCCATAGGCAGCCTGAGGGCTTATATGGAGGTCAGTAGCATCCTGTTTGCCTCCAGTTTGCCCCCGACCACAGCATGCAGCACACACCTTTTTGACCCGACTATTTGCTATAGCATGGTGGGGGATAGAATTGGGCTCTCCTCTTTGTCTAACTCAGGGGTTCTCAACCCCTTCCCGGCCAAGTACCACCTCCAGTGCCACTCTCCTACTGTGTACCACCAGAAATGACTGCCGATGACATCATCGCCAGTTACTTCTGGGATTTCAGGTTTTTGAAGACCAGAAAATGCAGGTAGGAGGCTCTGGGCAGGTGGGAGGGTCCATCTCAGCATTTCCGAGAGGCTCAGCCAAAGGCAGGAGCCACTGGCGTCACTGCAGGGGGGGCGGAGCTCCAGGTTCCGCCAGGCTCTGACCCTCCGTTACATGATGGGAGAAGGCGGCCCCGCCCCCTCATCTTTGGAGCCATTCCGGCCGACGAAAGCAAGTGCTTTCGTCGGCCGGAATGGCTCCAAAGGCGAGGGGGCGGGGCCGCCTTCTCCCGTCATGTAACGGAGGGTCAGAGCCTGGCGGAACTTGGAGCTCCGCCTCCCCTGCAGTGACGCTAGTGGCAGGAGCCTCTCGGGAGCAAAAACGTGCCTCCAAAAGCGCCGTGTCGGAGCAGAGTTCTGGTGGTCTGGCATTCCAAGTACCACCAGCAGTTGGCCGAAGTACCACTGTTGGTACTAGTACCACTGGTTGAAAACCCCTGGTCTAACTCCTTCTATGGTCACCAGATCTCAGGTTTTTGGCCTGACACTCAGGTTTTGGAGGACTATGTTTGGCCTCCAGTTGCCCACCACTTCTGCTACCTCCTTCTCCATTCAGCGGACTGCATGCTACTGGTACACTGCTCCACCTCTTCCAATTTCCCTGACAGAAAATGAGGCAGGATACATGTGTCAATCAGAGAATGACCCTGGTTGAGACTGGGATGTATGCTGCAGGGGTTCATTTTTCCCTTACACCCTTTTAAAGACGAAAATCACTTGCCTGAAACAGTGACTTGCCTCTGAAGCAGCACGGGGGCAGAGGGAGAATGAACTTCCCCATGTATCCTAGCCCAAATAGGATTGGCCGGGTTTAACAAGCTAAAAGAGCCCCTGGCAAGAAGCATACTATAATAACATGCACACAATGGTCTAACTGAAAGAAGGATGACTATTCATGGTGTGGTTAGCATCCTAGTGTCATGTTTTGTAAATATGTTTGGTGGTTGGTATTATTTCAAAACTCAGCAAAACCTGCTTGACCAGATAGGACAGTGGGACAAAAGACATGTGTGCATTCATCAGGGGAAGTGGTGCCTTCTCTCGCGACTCTTTCAGTCCTCAAAACGTCTACTGTTTGTTTCCAGCCTCAGAAATCTAAAATGAAAACACTTCATACTAATGCAGAATTTAAACTCTTGGCAGTCTTAAGGATGGACAAAAACTGGCATTTCCTCTCCCTACCCCAACAAACACAGAATGTTTGGTTATTGTGAGAGTCAGAAATACAACACGCACGCACGCATGCACGCACGCACACACACACACACACACTTTTTCTGTACCCTTTTCATCTAAGCATCACCCTTAAAATGGATAGCATTGGGCTAAGGTGCTAAGACAGTGAGAGGTAACAATATTCTAGCTATTTTGAAGAACTCCAGTCAATGTGTAGTACTAATGCAGTGCAGTTTATGGGATTGACAGAGCTGTGCCATCAGGGCCTGTCCAAAACCTCCTGATGCCTGAGGCAACATACCAAATGCCAAATTGGGTAAGAAGGACCCGATGATGTGCCAGCCCCTGCTCCTCCCCCCCCCCCACTCTCCAATGTTCTAACTCAGCACTCCCCTCCTCTCCACATTTCTTCTTCCTCTCTGGCCTCCTCTTCATTTTCCATTCCAGGAAGTGAAAGGAGGAGAGGCAGTGGAGGCATGTAGGCAGACAGAGATGGAGGCCCCCCACTAATCTGTCGCCTGAGGCAACTGCTTCAGTTTGCCTCATGGATGGGCCTACCCTGAGTGCCATTAAACTCCATAATGTGATATGTTTTAAAGAGAGAATTAACATACTACAACTACACAAAACTAGCAAACAAATAGTTCTGTTGTTAGTACGAGACCATGTGGGAACCAACATATGTTTAGGAATGCAAAATAAAAAGGCACCACATTTCAAAAGGACCTTTTGTTATAAACACACGAAGTTACCTTGAAGTCATGGAACACCTGAAGTCCGACCACTGGTCTGTTTCACTTGGTATTACTGCCTGTTCTCACTGTCTCTCTCAGGCAAAATTCTTTCCAAACCTTTCTGTCTCAGCTTCATTTCAAAGGAGCTCCTAGAAACTGGGATCTTTTTAAGGCAAAGGATGTACTCTGCTACTGACAGCGCAATCCTATCCAACTTACCCCACCAGTGTAACCAGCGGTGCAGCGAGAACAGGAGGCCCCAGAACGGAAAGGGGATTCAAATCCCCTCCAAAGGGTGATTCAAAGGGGATTTAAATCTCCCACCCCCTCCAAAGCCTCCTGCCCTGCCCTCCCCTGCTGGTTACACCAGTGGTGTAAGTTGGATAGGATTGTGCTCTGAGTCTGCTAGCTATTTTGAGGTAAATGTTAATGAATTCAAATTAAAGACCTTAACATTTTCCTTTCTGACTTCATAGCTAGTAATTTAGTTAGGCTAATTACGTAGAAGAGTGAAGGCATTTTAGTCAGGGATATATCATGTGAATGTTGTTTACAGAGAATAGAGAATACAAGAGAGTGGAACTGATATATGGTGTAGATGCTGGCTAGTAATTTATGATAATCTTATCCCCTTTTTTTCCCCCTCAGGGCAGCATTTGTGACATCCTGTTTTACCCTTACAACAACTCTGTCAAGTAGGTTGGGCGGTTGGACTGTGACTGGCCTAAGGTCACCCACCAAGCTTCATGGATGAGTAGGATTTGAACACAGAGTTTTCTGATCTTAGACCAGGGATGGTGTCAGAGGTTTGTTAAGTCAGACACTGGCCAAGGGTCCACTTGGCCAGGCAAACCCTGAACCCTCAGTACTGGCGGCAGTAGTGACACCCAGTGTGCCATCAGGGGCCAGGTGAGGGGCACCATAGACAGCCAAGAGCAGGACTGTACTGGCTCTGAAGAGTTCTAACCAGTGGTCTTCTTCGTAGAGCTACATATAGAAAACAAATAGGTGGACCTTACTTTAAAGACTGAAAACATGATGCCTTGTTGGACAAATACTCTTGTAGTAAGTTCAGAGGCAGAGTCTATTTCCATTCTGGAGGAGATACACCCCTGTATGAGGGTATTTGTTCAAGGATACCCTAAGTACTTGACTTCAATGAGGGCTGGTAGGGGGCAGTATTGGTGGCAGCAGTGCCGCCGATATCCGCCTATACCCCTTCCAGACCCCAGTCTGGATTTTGTTTCTAGGGTGTGACACATTATTGGACCTAATTTCTACGGAGAATAACAACCACTACCAGATGAATGAGGAGGGTCTAGGAAACATTTAGAGCCCAATCCTATGCATGTCTACTCAGAAGTAAGTCTCATTATAGTAAATGGGACTTACTCCCAGGTAAGTGTGGATAGGATTGCAGCCTGAATATAAGTGGATTTTAAGGAGGGATTTAAAGAAAGTGGAAGTTAGTTTGATCAAGGCAGAAGGGCAAACTCCTGCAAACCTAGGAAACAGCTTGAGAGAAGGCACAACAAATGCAGGGAGGGAGAATGGAACAAATGTGCCCAATACCAGATGAGGTTATGCAGAATAAAGGGACAAGGAAGGGAGATAGGGAGAGACAGGGAATGAGATATCGAATCATGGAAGGAGATATGGGTAGTGGCAGAACCTTAAAAGGGAAGCAGTAAGAGCATGAAGCACATGTGGGAAGTGGCAGACAACACAGACACTTCAAAGACAGGTGTGACATGATTGTAGCAACAGAAGAGAAACATTATATTAGTGGAAACATTCAACAGATGGAAGAGGAGGCAAATTACAGGAGGGGAGAGTACCGGTAGTAAGCAGGAGGTTGTAAAAGGAAGGTAAGTGATGGCTGGGGCATGCAAAAGGATGTCAGCGGTTCTCACAGAATTATTTGAAAGCAACCTCACTTATGATTCATTCTTGTTTCTACCTTTTTACATAGGTCTGCAAGAGAAGCTCATAACTAAGCACTCTTGCTTTCTCTTGAGTGTACGTCTGAGTGCCAAGTTACATGTGACAGGAGATCTGTGATAAGATCTCCTGATATTTTAATGTTTACTTTATAGCAACCATGGGATAGCCACAGGCAATGTGGAGAGTCACCACATGGAAGCCGGTGACCAGAAAAAATCCCAAAGGAAAAAAGCCCACAGGACATTAAAATATACCATGTGGTTGTTATTAACATATACCATGGTCACCACATGACAGAAAAGGTGTATTTAGGGTCAGGGTCAAAAACGTTTGGGAACTACTGCAATACCTCCTCATTATATGTGTGCATTTGTCCTTGTGGGCTTTTTTCCCTTTGGGCTTTTTTCCTAGAACCCTTCTGCCGCATGGATAAGATAACGTGTGAGCTGATCCATAGCCAGGAATGCACCAAATATTCTCAACTAAGTGTCTTCTAAATTCTTTGTACAAGTCCTTGGGCTCCGGCCACATCTATTGTATAAATATCGCCTACTAGCATTTTCCCTTAAACGTTTCTTTCCCCCTTGACATGTTGGAATCCAGTAGCCTATCACACATCCAAATACACTGTGTGGCTTTCAGCAGCCAAAGACCAGGCAGGGTAATCCAGTATCTACTGCAGCCTACACCGTATACAGATTCCTTTTCTGCATAGTTATACTTTTGCACAATAAATATGCATTTGTTTTTTATTCATTTCTCAACAGTCTGTGCATCTTCCTTTATTAGGCTGCTCTTGCTGCAAGGACCTCACATTTTCCAAGTTCTCATAGCACTATTTTGTACCTTAAGAATTGCAATACTTTCCCCAGACAGCACACTTTTTGCTATTATGTGTGCGGCTCATGGACACCTACTACTGGATGATGAGTAACTTCACAGAAAAAGGAGTGAAAAGGACAATACAGTAAGAAACGTGAGCCTGGAGCAGCAAGATGGAGCATCATCAAGCATTCCTGGGAACACAGCTATATGAAGTAATGCATGAAGAAGTCATGTTTACATTTGTACAATAAGACAAAGCCAAGCTTTCCAGCAGTCACTTCTGCGAGCACAGTTGCCGGAAAGTTTACCATCAAGTTAATTAACACAAAACACTGTTGGAAAATGGCAGTTATATGATCCATAAATGCACAAGACCAGATATTTATTCCAGCTGTATTGTTGGGGCAGCTGGGCCCATTTCATGTGGAGGACATCTCAGCCAGCTCCATTTTCTTAGGTTGTCCTTCCTCCCAGTTCCTTCTTTCTGGATCCAGTTGTATTGTCATCATGACACCTTTCCAAACCTTCATTTACCACTTAGCCCTCCAGCCTTTTCATTGCTCTCTTCCTTTCAACCTCTAGACAAAACGTCTTCATATGAATGTATTCATGACCTCTTTTTCCTGTATGTCACGTATAGCACTCTTCCTCCCCTTATTTATGCTTACGGCACATGTTCTGTCCTTTGAACCCAGTACTGTATTGGCATATTAGCCAGACTCTGCATCCATTGAGAGTGTGATGAATGTCCTGTTCCCCCCCCCTTTTGCCCATTTTCCCTGTATTTAGAGATACTTTTAACTTCCTCCTAGAAGCTCCTGTGTAAGTTCAGCAGCTAAAAGCTGCTGAGGCCTCATTTTGCAGGCAGGCTTTGTCTGTGTGAAACTCCATTACTAGAGGGAGAGCACATGGATGTGTGGACAGAGGTGTCGCTACAGTGGGGGCGGTATTGTAAGTTTCGCACCGTGCTAATCCCCGCTAACTCTCTGGTATTAGGTGGCCCCACCCCCTCGCCGTTGCAGCCATTCAGTGCGGTGAAGGCAACGGGAAGGAGACTCCCTGCCCATTGCCTTCACCGTACGGAATGGCTGTGATGGTGAGGGGGCAGGGCCACCTCGTACCGGAGTGTTAGCGGGGATTAGCATGGTGCGAAACTTACAATACCGCCCCCACCGTAGTGACGCCTCTGTGTGTGGACTGGTCTTCTCTTCCTTTCTTGAATGGCTACCCCCCTCCAGGATTGGCATGCACTTAGCGATTGAGCAGCCAAACTTGTCCATCTAGGTCAAGGGTCAGAAACCTTTTTCTTTAATGGGGCCCAATGTTCAGCGGTGAGGTCATCATTCCCACATTACACTGATTGTATCAACTGCAGCAACGTTTTCACAGAACCAACCTCTATAGTTCTGCTGTCAAGAATACTGGCATTGTGAGGATATAGAACAAACAGGTATGGTGTTTATAGAGCCCTACTTAAAGTGCATATTTTATTTTTCAGTAAAAACTAGGTAATTATCAGCGCAGCCTCCGCCACTTCCAGTGTGCAAAGCAGGCAGGCGAGAGGTCACCTCAGGGGAAGGGAATGTTTGTTCCCTTCCCCCAGGTAAAGCCCCAGCCACCCTGATGGGGCTACTCGGATGTGCACCACCTACTGTATTTAGCTGGCACAAGTCCAAGAGTCCCCATGTATCGGCGGCCAGGCCTGGTAAGGGGAATAGGATTTCGGCGTAGCCTTCACCACCGATTCCTCCCCCTTAGGTGGGACCTCAAATTCCTGCAGCACTGATTGGACTGTTATTTTATTGTTTTTGTCCACCAGCATATAAAAAACCTTCAAAGGAGCTATGAAATGCATTTAAAAATGATCAAACATTCAAAAAAGTTAGCACTGTGCACGAATAGTGCTATCCGCAGGATTGCTTCTTTGATCCAGTCAGTGAGGCTGCTTGCCGTCTTGATTAGAACACATGCACACATCAGCAGTTGCACCAATCAGCTGCTCAACAGGGGCAGCTACATTTATACGCATCATTCAACTCCCTTCTCCCCACTGAACAGCTGATTTTGTAACAGGGCTACACACAGGCAGCCAGGTAGCTCCATATGCACACAGTTGTTTCAGGGCTGGTATATTGGGTAGCCCAATCCTACTTAACACCCACACACACACCAATGCAGGTGCATCAATGGAGCATCCTAGGGTGGGGGAGAGCAGTTGCAGAGGTCTCCTCAGGGTAGGGGTACTTTTGTTCCCTTGCCATGGGAAAAGCCTCTGCTTTCCCTATAGGTCCCCTCAGTCCTGTGCCAACTATTTTGCTGGCACAGAACTGAGGAGTGTTACAGTGGCAAAAAGGGAAAGAGAGAGGGATAGGATCTGGCCACAAATGAGCGTGTAGTGGTTTGGGAGTCGGACCTAGACCTGGAAGATCCAGGTTCAAATCCCCGCTCAGCCACGAAGCTTCCTGGGTGACCTTGGGCCAGTCACTATCTCTCAGTCCCACCTACCTCACAGGGTTGTTGTGAGGACAAAAAGGAGGGGAAGAAATATGTACACCACTCTGAGCTCCTTGGAGGAAGGGTGGTATAAAAATGTGAAAAATAAATAAATAAATAAACCAATCCTACCCCTTCCTCCCCCATTCTGTCTCCCTCCCCACCCAGAAACTCCCCCATTTCTCCCCCTCCCACCCCTGTTCCTCCCACCGCCCGCCTCCACCATAATTCATTTTGCACCAGTGGATCAAGTCTTCTCTGCCAGTCAGCGTGCCCGGCTGCCAGTGATTGCACTGGCGCCCTTGCTGCACATTCTGGTGGAATGCGTGATCCGTTGGTGGCAGGGGGTGATAGGATTGGGCTGTTAGTCTATTAAATATTCTTTTTCCAATAAAGATAGGCAAAAAGAATGTTCATCTCTTTTATAAAAAGATAAATAAAAACTTCAGGGTATTGGCAATTAATTGCAACTTTATATTATTTCCATGAGATTCTTGGAATTCCAGTTCTTTCATGAAATTGCAATTGCCTGGAGCAGCAGTGCTTTGAAATTGAAAAAATAAATGTTCCCCCTCCCAGTTTATTACTGTGTACACATCTGTGATGTATGTCCTCTTTTATATACAGTAGGAACTCTAGAGATCATAAATAGTTTACAGTCCTATAAAGTCCCAGTTCTGACAATGTGAAGAATGAATGTGCTTGTAAAATAATT
Source organism: Plestiodon gilberti rubricaudatus (assembly GCA_026170595.1). NCBI lineage: Eukaryota > Metazoa > Chordata > Lepidosauria > Squamata > Scincidae > Plestiodon > Plestiodon gilberti. The sequence goes on along the minus strand of JANXHW010000003.1, from coordinate 198,910,158 downwards.
CCACCTTAAAACTAATTGAATGTCTGCTGCTGGTTCTCTGGTGCCGAGACGTTTTGCTAAACAGTGACACATCGCATTTGGAGCAAGATGTTCCACATCTGGAATCCAAATGTTAGATGTGATATAAAAAAGCCAGCACAACAACCCAGTGGGGCGTTTTATAGCCAGAAAGACAAGCAACATGGACCTTGTTCTTCTCTGCTTGTTTCTGCCACTGCTGACGGTGGCTTGGGGCCAATACGGGGACTATTACTACTCACACAGTGACTACGGGGGCGATGATGCCTGGGTCAATGTGTATCGGCAGGGGTTCAACTACCAGTGCCCCCATGGACAAGTGATAGTGGCAGTGAGGAGCACTTTCAGCAAAAAAGAAGGCTCTGACAGACTATGGAATTATGCCTGCATGCCAACCCCACATACCCTGGGCGAGCCAACCGAGTGCTGGTGGGAAGAGATCAACAGAGCTGGACTGGCATGGTAGGACGCCGAGCTTAAACTCTTTTTGGGAGCTGATCTGTTATGCATTGTCAGGCTGATATAATGGTTAACAATAGCAATGTGTGTTGTAATAATAGAGGTGTGTGTAATGATATAACAATCCGTTTAAACTACTATAGACTCTCTGTGGAGATGCAGTGACAATACCGCTACTAATTTTCATGAATGATGACGCAACGGTAGCGTTGTCTCATTTCTTCAGAGGGCTTCGTACACACTGTGGGCATTTTTCTGAATTTGCCTTCACTTCTGAGTTGACCCCCACCACACTCACCCTTTTGTTCAAGTCTAGCTCCACAACGTTGACTGGAGACAATTGGTGTTTGCATTTTTTGAAACATAATTGACAACATGCTAAGATAGAGCTCTCATTGCAAAAGAAACACTCATTTCTTTTGCCCACTGCTGGCTCGGGCCAAGCAGCTTTTGAAGCATTCAGAAAAACGTGTAAGATCTGATTAACCAGAAAAAAAATACTAGGGCAGAACAAAATAAGTGTGCAAGAGCAACTGCAGCTCTGTCATATAATAACCTTCAACTCTCGGAAGAAAGTTTTGTCACTCTCCAGCCAGCCTTTCAGCAGTTAGAGTGGTTTGTCCAGTGCAAGATGACTTTCACAATGGAGACCGCTTGTTTCAAATCAGACAGGAATTTTAATCATTCTAATCTAATCCATCACCTCAAAGGCCAGGAGCAATTACTCTTTTTCCATATTCTCAATTCCCTGCTTTTCTTCATATTATGTATACAGAACACTTTGTCATATATACTCACTGTACTCCATATATTTTTGGGCAGAGTAAATATAAACATGTCTGCTAAGCATTCTGTGTTAATGCACTGCCTCATTTCCTTGCTTATGATTCAAGTAGTGTATATTTGTACTGGATTATGAGTTCTCTTGTATTTGACTCCTTGTCAAGCAAACTCCACCACCCGCTCCTAGTCACATAGGCCTAATTCTTAATTAAGTGGTAAGCCTATGTCTGGACTGTTCCACTTCACACCGCAGGTGGGGAATCTCATGGCTGAATGCTCCTCAGTACAAAAGATGCCCTCCAGATAGAACATGATTCATCAGGGAGAAGGATTCTAGTCCTTTTCCATTCATTCATTCATTCATTCATTCACAGCGCAATCCTGCCATGTTCTGGGATCGGCCGGGAGGTTTACTCAGGTTTACTCCCTCGCTGCCCGGACCGTCCCTGCCCGCCGGTGCTTCACTTACCTTCTCCGGAGGCCGCAGGGATGATCCAACGGTGGAGTGAAGGTGGCCAGTCTACGCACCGACCACCCTTACTCTGAAGTCGTTGCAAACGTGCTTTATGGCACATTTGCAACGGTTTGGAACAGCGGAACACTCGCTCCGCTGTTTTAACGTTAGACTGGATTGTTCTCTCATTTACTTACTTACTTGTTTGTTTGTTTTTTGTTTGTTTGTTTATATCCTGCTTCTCACTTTGTGGAGCCCAAGGTGGCGTACAAACATTCCACATATAAATACAGTGAAATACAATATATATATATTTAAAAAAAACACCATTAACAATAGACACCATAAAAGCAGCAGGTAAAAAACGTAACTGAGCAGCATAGCCATAAAAGTGGTATTAAGCAGAAAGAACAAAAGAGCAAAGGAACCCCCAGCAAAAAATTAACTGAATATAAGTTGGAATAAAAATGTTTTTACACCCCACCAGAAGGCAGACAGAGAGGGCAAAGTTCTCAATTCCAAGAGGAGGGAGTTCCATTATTGTGGTGCCACCACAGAGAAGGCCCTAGTTGTTGCTGCCAGCCTAGCTTCAGTCAGCAGCAGCAGCAGCACCCAAAGAAGGGCCCTCCCAGCTGATCTCAGGGGTGGACCATCTCATAAACAAGAAGGTGGTCCCTCCCAGATACCCCAGTCCTGAGCTGTCAAGGGCTTTATTAAAAATCAATACCTTGAATTGCACCTGGAGTCAGACCAGCAGCCAGTGCAGCAATCAGATTGAGTCAAACTGCCAAGCTTCCATGATCACAAGGGCTACCACATGCTGAAACCATTTGCAACTTCTGAACAGTCTTCAAAGGCAACTCCAGATAAAGCACAATGCAATAATTGAGTCTTGATGTCACCAATGCATGTGTCACTATGGTAGGCTTACCAGATGAGGTGCCCAAACCGGGGCACACACCCCTACTTTTTTCCCCGCCAGAATTTTTTTTTAATGTTTAGACAACTTTGCCTTTGTTCCTTTTTTTTGTGGGCGCAGAGTGCCTGCTTGCCACCCATGATGAGGGCAGCCAAAATGTTTTCAATTATTTAATTATTTTTTGCCACTTTTTCGGCACATTTCCCTGCCATTTTTCCTTGCCTATTTTTCCTCCTTCCTGCTCCTGCCACGCTGCCGCCACTACCGCTTTTATTTTCCTCTGATTCCTCCAATTATTTTCCTCCGATTCCTGGCCAGCCAACTGTCGGGCTAGTCAGGACTCCTCGCACGGGTCGACTGCCGTTGCTGCCCATTTCTCACAGAATCTTTCGTGAGATCCAAGATGGCGGTGCCCAGGAGAACGAAGGAACCCCAGAAGAGTCATGGAAGCGGGGGCGGGGGCGGGAGGGGGCAGACCTAGAAAACCGGGACAGACCCGGTATTTCTGGGACAGATGGTAAGTCTATACTATGGTCAGGTCTAATCCACTCAGGTGTAGCTGTATCTGGTGCACCAACTAAACTGGGCAAAGTTTCCCCTGGCCACCACCACCACCTTGCCATCCAGGAGTAGTAAAGTGAAGAGTGCAGGAACACCCCCAAGCTGCAAACCTGCTCTTGCAGAGGGTGTTGAAACAGGTTGATGATCCAGTCCCCGACATCATCGATCTCCGAATCAAAAGCACCTCCATCATGTCCAGTTTTAATTTCAGTTTGTTAGCACCTCATCTAGTCCCCAATCCCTCAGGCACCATTCAAAGACTTCTACAGCTGGGATTAGAGAATAAAGAGAGAGATTGCTGGGTGTTATCAGCATATTGATACCACCCAACTCCCAATTCCCAAATGATTCATGTAGATGTTGAATAACATGGGGAACAAGATAGATCCTTGCAGTACACCATAGACCAAGGGTCAGGATGCCAAGCAGGATTCTGCCAATACCACCTTCTGAGATCTATCAGCCAGAAAGGACCAGAACCAAAGCAAAACAGTATCACCAAGGCCCGACCCAGTGGTCAAAGACCAGAGGATCAACAGGGTCACACTCCCCCTGTCTAGTCCCTGGTGTAAATCATCCACCAAGGTGATCAAGGTGGTTTCTGCCCCAAAACCAGGACTGAAGCCAGACTGAAAGGGGTCGAGAAAACCCGCTTCATCCATGAAACTCTGGAGTTGGGGTGCCATTGCCTACTTGATCATCTTGTCCAAAAACAGGCGTTAGAAACTAGGTAGTAATTTTCTAGTATGGTGGAATTCAGGGGAGAGGCTTTTCAAGAGGGGGTGAACAATCACCAGCTTCAAAGCCATTGGCACCACCCCTCTCTCTCTCTCACAGCTAAATCCTATCCCCCCCCCCAGTCCATAGTATGCAGCGCTAATGACAGAGCATGCACTGCATGCTATGGGGGGGGGCAACCATACAGCCTGGGAGAGGTAAGTAAAAATATTTTATACTTACCTCTCTGTAGGTTTGAAACACTCAAGGTGCTTAACCAGGACACTTCATACATCCCTGGAAGAATATGCTAATACCTGCAAGAATGAGCAATGCACAGGGAATAGTCTTCCAAAATACATAGCTGGGCAAGAAAGCATTGTCTGCCCCTTGGCACTTTGGGCAAAGGCGAAAATATCAACTGAACTCCAGAAAACATTTTCACATCTGTTAATAATGATGAGGCACATCTCTGCATATGTCTCTTGGCTTTGCTCATAGTGAATATGCTTTTTGGCACAAGAGGAGAGTTTGCATGAGGCAGGGACTGCCAGTTTCTTTGCTGAAAAGAGATCTGGAGTTTGTTTCTTTAAAATAGGAAACAAGGCAATACAGTTAATCTGGTAAAAAGATTAAGAACACATTAATATTGATTTTAAAATACTTTATAGGTAGGAAATAATGGTGCAGCTCCCTCCATCAATACACAGGCACAGGTGGCAATCCTATACATACGTTCCTGGGAGTAAGCCCCATTGAACACAATGGGGCTTACTTCTGAGTAGATGTGGATAGGATTGCGTTCACAATAAGAACACAAGAAGAGCCCTGCTGAATCATGCCAAAGGCCCATCTAGTCCAGCCTCCTGTATCACATAGTGGCCCCACCAGATGCCTCAGGGAGCACAAGACAACAAGATAACCTGTTTGCAGCGAAATCGGAAATAAGGGTGATTCAGCCATGTATCGTTTTGTTGAGAAATAAAGTTTACTTGTTTAACCAAATGCCTGGCGAAATTCCTGTAGCGTAAAAAGTCCTCAGAGTAACTGAAGAGAAAAAAAGGCTCAGGACTAACGAACAGACATAAAAGATAAAATAATAAACCTCCAGTCCTCCTGCGACGTTTCTCCCCGCACCAGGGGTTTTTTCAAGCAAACTGGTAGATGTTCCGATGGGGAGAAACGTCGCAGGAGGACTGGAGGTTTATTATTTTATCTTTTATGTCTGTTCGTTAGTCCTGAGCCTTTTTTTTCTCTTCAGTTACTCTGAGGACTTTTTATGCTACAGGAATTTCGCCAGGCATTTGGTTAAACAAGTAAACTTTATTTCTCAACAAAACGATACATGGCTGAATCACCCTTATTTCCAATTTCGTTGCAAGTAACGACAAGCCATGAGAATTTCCACACCACGTTAAGATAACCTGTTTCCTGCTGCCACTCCCCTGCACCTGGCACAGAGAAAACCTACTTCTAAAACCATACATAAATACTGTACCTGGGGAGAAATTCTCCCTATGATTGGGAACAAATGTACAGTACTTGTTGGGGTGGGGCTTGCCAGCATGCTCTCCCTGCCCCCCCCCCGCCCACACATTTATCCCCCACTGGATGTGAACAACTGAACAAGGCTGCAAATCTTTTCCATTTTTGCTGACAGGATGGAAAGCAGGTGCAAAGAGGTGTCGGAACATATCTGGTCTGAGCTCTAAAAATGCAAATTCAAATTTTCACGTGAATGTCTTACAGCGTTTCCCTCCCCTCACCTTTGTACCATTGTATGATAACAGCTGCCTTGATGGAGGTACGAAGTGTCAAATAAAATAATTAGCCCCAACCATTATTTTATGAATGTATTACACACAATAAGCATATCAGTTTTTGAGATAGGAAAAGCAAACAAAACATTTTGCGTCAACGAGTCTCATGGCTTTGATAGGGATAGTTGGATAAAGCAGCACTTGTAATATACTGTATGCTCTGCTTTGAAAGACAGAGTACTGTACAGGGGCATTTGCATTCATTTAATGGTACCAATAGTCTCACAGCGAAATAGCTGCCAGAATGGTCACTCAGTTATACCATGCAATAGATTTCGTTTCCATCACAGGCTTGTAAAAACATTCATTTCTGGTCTAGTCTACAGGAGCCGATTCGTAGTTCTGGAAGAGGCTCTGCACCATTGCCAAAGGCAGCTGGAATGCCGCTAATTTCCTTAGTGCAGACACATTAGTTAGGCTGTCACAAGGAAAAAAAAAACAAGGAACAAAAAAAGGAATGAGTAAAGGGCACTATACAAGCAGGTATCGTGCCACAGTTTTAGAATATAAAATAGACAGGACCTGATTCCAAACTTACTGCGCAATCCTGCACAATGTGGCACCAGTGGAGTGCGCACTCTGCCAGCGCCGGGTGTTGTTAATGCACCATAAAGCGTGTTTACAGCACCTGGAGAGTAAGGGCTGCCGGCGTGGGGGGGGGGAAGGCAGGGCAGGTGGCGAGGGAGGGGTGTCGTTGGGTGAACTGGGCCAGGAGGGGGTGAAGATATCGGTGGCGCACTCCCCCAGTATCCTGAGCCCATTTCTGGTCTGGGCTGCCCTTACCTCACTGCCCCGGATGTATGCTTGCTCCAGAGTCGATGTACATTCGAGGAAGCCCATGGGCCTGGGCAGCCCTACACCTGGGGAAAGGGACGAACGTCCCCTTCTCCCGAGGTGTTCCCGTGTCCAGGAAGGGCGTTGGATACGGCGGCCGGTCCTTTAGGTCTGCCGCATATCTTTATGCAGGTTTGGGCTGCCCACTAAGGGACTGGAGTACAGACATAGTACTGGTACAGCAAATGGTCAGACAATAATTGGCCAGATATAATCTAACAGACCAAACCTATGGGCCCATGACACTGGTCTCGTCTCAGGCAGCAGTGTGTGTGTGTGTGTGTGTGTGTGTGTGTGTGTGTGTGTGTGTGTGTGTGTGTGTGTGTGTGTTCCCATCTCTGCCTGCCAACGTGCCTCCACTGTTTCTCCTCCTCCTTCCACTCCCTGGATTGGAAAAGGAAGAGGGGGACAGAGAGGAAGAGGAAATGTGGAGAGGAGGATAGGGCTGAGCTAGAGCATTGGAGAGTGGAAGGAGCAGAGGCTGGCACATCATTGGGTAAGGGGGCCAGGATATGGCATGCAGACAGGCATTAGGACGGAGGTATTGGGCTATCCCTGATAATGGGTGATACATTTTTTTCTGGGGGGGTGGGGTGCACCTGGGTCAGAAATTCTTGGTATGAGATGCTGCAAGCATGTTCCTAATTTTATCTATGAAATGTTGGGGTTGTGAGATCCTTGTCCTGCTGCCCAGCCTGGGGTGCCAACCTAGTAGTGGCAGAGTGGCAATGTTGTCTGGTAGTTGAGTCACTACCTCAGCTCTCCAAATATACAGTACTTAACTTTTTCTGTTTTCTTTTAACTTCCTCTGTTTTGTTTCTTATCTTTCTATTGATCTGACTGAAAACAGAAGACTGGATTTTCAATAACTCTGCAGAGGCTCAAGATTAAGACAATGAGGACAGAATGTAATTATTTAAAAAAAAAACCTCTTTTCTTCCCAGTAGTTTTGTAGCATCCAAAAAGATGGTATCTGCTTTTCAAAACTTTCAAGGTGTTCCAATTTTAGTTATAACTATTTTCCTTCGTTACTATTATTATATATTATTGTTATAGATAACGAACAAACTGTAATACATTGCTGATAGGAAACAAAGATAAAACAAAGAAGACCATCCTTGTCCTGGGGTGAAATGGCACAGAAGGGAGAGACCAAAAAAGGCCCTTGTGGAATCTCCAGGATTGCTTTCTGTAGTCTTCTGGAGATTGATGATGAGTCATGGATGACTGGGTGATCTACTTGTACATTGTACTAATTGAGATGGAGGAAGGAGGTGGGCTGGTACTTTGCTTCCTCGAAAAATGAAATCACAGTCTTTTGGAGAAGAGGAATGGAAACAGGGAGAGAGGAGATGGTTGCCCCAATCCTAATCCCCACCATGCCTATGAGAAGCAGTGGCACCAATGGAGCATTGCATCCTATGGTCAGGGATGGATGGGCAACCAGATGGTCAAGGAGAGGCAAGTAAAAATATTTTTTACTTACCTCTCTGTAAGCCACCTGGTCGCCAATGGGTCACCAGCTATTTAACATGCAAGTCTGAGGAGCCTCAGGGGGCATATCAGCCTAGGAAAAGAGGAATAGGATTGTGGCATGTGCAACTGCCATCAAGATCCGTCCCCTCCCACCCTCAAACTGCCCCCTATCCACTCTGCTCCTCGCCCAATCCTCCCTCAAATTGCCCATCACACACACACTATGTGTGCCCTACATGCACCAATCAACACACACCGTCTCCTTACCTGCTCTGGTGCAGCCTGGGTGAGCCATTGGTGCATGTGGGGCATCCAGACATTTGCGCCAGTGGTCCTGCAACAAAGGACAGTGGCGTGCCTTTTGCGATGCTGGGACCGGACCTAGGGCGGCGGATTGCAAGATCCACCACTGTAAACCCCGGATTGGATCAAGCTGTAAGTCTCCCATCAAATTATTGGTGGCAATGTCTCCTTAGACGACTATCTCACACTGACAACACTTTGAGCAGCAAACACTTTTAAGTCAAGAGCACTTGAAAGCCAAGCCCCTCCTTATGGATCTGCAAACACATGATAGAAAATGAGGGCATGGCTGGCTACTGACCTCCAACTGGGGTCCCAAAGTAGCCTAGAGCTCACTGGTTTTTAATAATCTTCAAGGAAGTGCTTGCAATTATTACATTTTATTTTATATTGTTTCTCAGGTATCAGACCTGTTCAAATAATGGATTGGTCGCAGGGTTCCAGAGCCAGTATTTTCCATCAGTGCTTGATCGGGAGTGGCAGTTTTATTGTTGCCGTTACAGTCGGAGATGCCCATACTCATGCTGGTGAGTTCACGAGACCACACTCGATTTCTACTGTATTGAATTCATGATCACTGCATAGTTTGGTTGCCAGATGTGTAGAATCCAGAGCAGATCAGCAAGTACAATGCTGGCGAAAATGCAAATGAGGCGCCTGCAAATCCCACTGTAAGGAATCAACATAATTCTGGAAATTATATTGTTTAAAATGCATAGAATATATAGGGCATGTAAGAAACTTTTACCTTTCAGGCATCTCTTTCATGTTTTTCTCATATTATATTATATTATATTATATTATTCTCTGGCAGTCACTGGGTGGTGTTTGTGAAAAGCTTATCAAAATGTTTTACATTTCCTCCTGAATTTGGGTTCTTTTTCCATTGAAACTGTACCCAGGCATACTGGTTTTATTTAAGGTCAAGAGATTTGAAGATTTTTTTAAAAATGCCTTTCTTACATTCTTGCACTTGGAAGAGGAAATGGAAATGGAAGAGGTCCATTTCGTTCCATGCTCCATTATCACAGAAACAGATAGGAAGCAATTGTTGTTGTTGTTCAGTCATTAAGTCGTGTCCGACCCTTTGTGATCCCATGAACCATATCCCGCCAGGCCTTCCTGTCCTCCACTATCTTCCTGAGTTTGCTCATTTTCATGCTCGTTGCATCGGTGATGCTGTCTAACCATCTCATCCTTGGCCTTCCCCTTCTCCTTTTGCCTTCAATTTTTCCCAGCATCAGAGTCTTCTCCAGAGAGTCCTCTCTTTGCATTAGGTGGCCAAAATATTTGAGTTTCAGCCTTAGTATCTGTCCTTCCAGGGAACAGTCAGGGTTGATTTCATTTAGGATTGACTGATTTGATCTCCTAGCAGTCCAAGGGACTCTCAGGAGTCTTCTCCAGCACCACAGTTCAAAAGTATCTATTCTTCGGCGCTCAGCCTTCCTTATGGTCCAACTCTCGCAACCATACATTGTGTCACAAAGAAAAGAATCCCTGGGCATGTACAGAGTGCTTTCCCTTCATCATTGAACTGCCGCCAATCTCAACACATCTGGATAAAGCACACTGCCTTAATTCTAAAGACAAATGGCACAATTCCTATGGAAATTTGGCCTCTTGAACCTCTCCTCTTCAGAAATAATGACTGCTCCCACCTCTCTTGATGTCTCTCAAGAACACAGTTCCAAAAATGTTCCCTGAGGAGCAAGAGATGAGAAAGGCATGGTTTTTTTACACCAGCGCAGTTCAGCCCCATGTCCTTGCATTTGTCCCCCTCCTGCATACACTGGGTAGTGCAACTGGAATACTACTTGTTACTGCAGGCAGGGAATAATTGGACAAAAAGACCACCAAATGTAGAATGGATGGGAGATACTGCAGCTTCCCATTCCACTGGGGAATTTCAAGTGGCAGCACAGATCTCCGGGTTGCAACCTGGCACTGGCATTCTTATTTGGTTTTTACAATGGCTCTACATAAATTGCTTGGATTTTGTAAGTAGCAGACACGGTCATGCTCCCATTTTCTTCAGTTGGGTTAATTGGACTTTTCAACAAGATCTGTACTGGGGGCAGCTCTAACCAAGACCAGAATAGCTGAAATTAGTGTATCATGAATCAAACGTTTAGATGACTTGTTTAGGCCTTGAGGAAGCTGCCCTAATTAGAAACCGGGGTGCCCACACACCTGCTTTTGGCACCTGTGTCAGCGTGGCTGAGGTGAGCCCTGGTGAGTTTGTTCCTTAAATAGGTTGAACAAACCCAGCCCAATGTATCTTATGCAAACAGTGCTGAACAGGATGTGAAGGTTTCAATTACTGTGTATGCTCTTGAGATGCTTATTTGCCTTTTGTCTGGCCAGCCGCTGACCTAAATGCAATAACAATGCATATGCAGCATACAGAGTGAAAATGGCCTGGCAGACAGAAGAGCAAGGAATCTCCGACTTCCCATAATAAAACCTTCAAAGCTCCTTCCTAGTGTATGTCTGTAGATGTTCTGCACCTGCACTTAAGTTAACGATCTTGCCAAAAGTATGTCTTATGAAGGAGGTGCTGGTGAAAGGCTGTTGTTAAGGCCTTTGCTTCCAGCCTTGAGGAAACTTACTTTGCATTTAACAGCATTATTTGAGCTGTCATATGGAAGCCTCTGTTTGCTATGCTGATCTCCAGTTCTCATTTTCCGCGAATGGTTCCCAACCTGGGGGTCCCGACCAGGGTGACCAGATACAATGGAGGACAAAGTGCCTATACCTTTAACCATTGTATAAAAGAGGGAATTTTGGCAGGTGCAGCTCATCATGGAAGGGTGCAAAAAGTCAGGTGTTGTCAGGGGAAGGGGCGGGGTGTGTGGGCCCCAGGGCGGGGGCGGACGTGGCGGCGTACTTGCCTCCGGGATGCGTCTCCTCCGCCTGGCTTGTCTTGGTGTTGGGCCCTCCTGCCCGCCCTGGAGCCTGTTCGGCTCCAAAATAGTAAGCAAAACGGCAAGGGGGCGTGATTGGAGCCGTGCCCCGCACACATGTGAAGCTGACATCACGCCCGGGTCACGTGGGGGTGTCGCGCCGGCGCCCCCCCCCGAATCACCACTGCAAAAAGCTGCACCTGCCAAAATGCCTCAGACGGATTCTTTCATCTTGGTTTTAAAAATTATTTTAAAAAGTCATTCTAAGGCTACATACTTACCTGGAAGCAAGTCCCATTGAAGTCAACTGGACTTACTTCAGAGTAGATGCTTTAATAGTCATTCCTTAAGTAGACTTTTTGACATGGGCCAGAACAAAAAATATCCTCAGTTGCAATAACATTTGTGTGTATTGCCATTTATTTATTTTAGACATTACATCCTACCTTTCTGTCATTAAAATGACACTCAACATAGCTTACAACAAGAAAAGATAAATACAATAATAAAGTACAATAATATCAATCAAACTATGATAAAAGCAGCACTAAATCACTAAGAACACAGTGTCACAATAAAACAGCAGGATAGAACTCACACCTACACATTAAAGGCATGTTGGAATAACAGAGTTATCATGGCCCTGTAATATGTAAAAATTAAACAATATAATATTTTAAAAAAAATCCCTATGGAACTTTTTGATAATAGCAATACCGGCTTTCAACATCACATTGTAAGTTTAAACCATTATTATTTCCATTTTATACATGGAAAATGGGCAGCCCAACTGTGTGTAAGGATACCCAGCTGGCCTAAAGGGTCGGCCATAGTATCCTATCCAGGTCCAGGGTTGCCCCTATTTGGATGTATGCCAGCTCTGGAGCTGGCATACTTCTGAGGCCTGGGTGTTGGGGCTGGGGATATTGGCGGAACTCGCTGCCGATATCCCCGCCCTCGCCCTGCCTGGTCTGCCCTCCCTCCGCCCCTGCACCGGCCGGTGCAAGACTTACTTGGTCTGGCGGGCGCAGGGATGGTCCCCCGGCTGGTCAAGGGCTGCCAGCCTTTGCCTCGGTGGCCCTTACTCACTGGATGTCGTGCAAGTGCTTTATGGCACTTTTGCAACACCCAGTGCCGGGGGAATGCAAGCTCCCTGGCACTCAAATTACACAGGATTGTGCCGTAAGTTTGAGAGCTAGCAGCCTGTTCAAACAAGTGCATGGGTTTTCCAAAATTAGAAACTAGGGTTCCCCCAAATGCACATCCAACACACTGACCACTGCACTACACTGGCACTGTATAAAGCCAAGCAAACTTCATGGACAGAATCCTGTTGGCAAGTCCTTTGATTTGCCTGATCTTGCTTACAAACAAAGTGAAAATTTGCTTTTATTTCCTTGCCACCTTTATGCTACTAGGAACCTGTGAGTTCTCATCACTGCTGTGTCTGGTTGAACTGGGCCTTGTTCTTCTGTGGCATATTTTATTATGCTAGCATAAGAAGATCTTGAAAGGCAATGTAAAGTATTTCCCCGGGGAAAGGCTATAGCAACCATCCAAATAGTCTTTATGGTTTTGTGATGACGGGCCAGGTGTCCTTTGCTTTCAGTATTTGTCTTGAAAGAATACAAAAGAAATGTAAATACAAAAATGGCAAATTCTTTGCAGATGCAAATGTGTCCTTACTAAATAATCCTATTGTATTCATAAATATAAAAAGAGCTCAAGCTCTCAAACATAAACAGATGTCCCTGCGGCATTGGACAGTCTGCACAAACAATGTTTAGAATGGTTTCCCCTCTCCAGACAACCAGGGCTGCTGAGTTTGAGAAGGTTTGGCTGACTCTGCAGCTGCTTTCTGTCACTATTGCCTTTCCAAGCAATGGCTTTGCTAACGGTCCATCCACAGCACATGGGCCCTAGTGGAGGAAACTGCCTTCCTTTACAGTTTGTCCTTTGAAAAGTCTTGACCTTCCCGGGATCTTTCACTGGCTAAGCCAGTCAGCACCAGGAAAGCATGTCAGCTCCTGCTGCTGCTACACTCCTTGTCCTTAAGCATGAGACTGCCTCATGTGCCCTCACAAGATTTGGCCGCCGCCATCTTGAATCTCGTGAGATTTACGCGAGATTCAAGATGGAGGCGGCCGGGAGACAAGGTAAGGGCAGCTACTGGGGACATCGGGAGGGCTGTAGTCATTTTTCCCGGTTTTTCCCGGGTTGCCACTGGGGGTACGCGAACCACAGGTTGCTCAATTGTTAATGTTTATTGAATGCTGTTTGTAATGCTCTTACTTTATATTGTTATAACTTATGGGTCCACAATAAAAAACATGACTTCTACTACACTAACAATATTTTAATAATGCATCGGGGGGGGGGGAGAAATTGAAGTACTGTACTATTTTCCCCATTTTTGCTCCAGAAGGTAGATATGTTGGCTTTTTTTTCCTGTTTAAAAGGTTGACAACAGAATATCCAGGACACTATGGGGAAGATATGGACATGATGATGTATACCTATGACTATTATATTCGTGGCGCCCAAACAACATTCTCTGGTGTGGAAAGGTCAGTTTCAAAAATTCTCTTGAAAGCCTCACATGCGCCCCAGGGCTAAGAAATAGCTTAGTACAGGGGTTCTCAACCTTTGGAGGCCCGGGTACCCCCTATCACAGTCTAATTTTTCTGAAGTACCCCCTGTTAATTAACTGCTAATTAATTGGATTAATCAATCAATTAATTAGGTAATTAATCATTAAATAAAAATTACTAAAACAATTTTAAATGTGAAAAATGTCTTATTTAACTGAGTGTGAGCGTGTGTGTGTGTGTGTGAGAGAGAGAGAGAGAGAGATGCAAGGATCTCTTTTTTCTCCAAGTCACGCTTCCAAAAATCAGCTCCTCCCTCCCCCACTTCACCAAAGTACATTTTCCAAAGTACAAAAATAAGACCAAAACCAAAATCAGAGACACAGAAGGGCTTTGAAAATAATTAAAATTTAAAATCCATGTTAATTAACACTTAATTAGCTGCTGATGGGGCAGATAAGGGGCAGGGCTTGGCGTACCCCCAGCAAGGGGTCCGCATACCCCTAGGGGTACCCGTACCACAGGTTGAGAACCTCTGGCTTAGTATATCTTGATTCATTTTTCTGAAGCAAGACAGAGTAACAAGCCATAGTGACATCACTCAATTAGAGCAGTATAGGATCTTTATACTCCTAATACTTTTTCTCTAGATCCTCTTCTAGGGATCCTAAATCATGTGGTAAGCTCAGCAGTCCTTGACCATGCTTGACCTTTGGCTGAAGAAAGGAGTACTGTAAGTGCTCCCAAGTAAACTGCAGTCTTGATTTTGCTTTTAGCTGTGATTGAAGCACCTTTAATTTGAAATTAATTCAATTAAGACCAATGCTGTCCTTAAGCATTTTTGCATCTGAAGCAAAAAGTCAAAATAATATTCTCTCCTACTTGCTATTAATGACACATGGTGGTACGAAAATGGTCCAGCCCCAATTTGGATGCCCAAAGCATCTGTTTCACTTTGCTTCAAGAGAACATCATTTCTTCAAGCTCCATGGTCACCAGAGAAAGCTGATCTCCAGAAGCACCCTATGGGTGCTATACTTCACAACACCAAAAGGTACCAGCAACAGTCAGAAGGCTGGCATTTCAGATCAAAGTCCTGATTTTTATGAAAGTTGCTAGCCCCAAATGTTTTTCAGTCATGAGAATAGTGAGAGGTGGGCAAGTGAAAAGAAAGAAAATAAATCTTTGTATTACTGTACTTTTTTTTTTTTTGCAAGTTTCACATAGCTCATCCATATAGATCACAAGAACAGGTAATAAAGTCTGCAAACCAGAACATTCCCCCCCCCCCCAGTATTGGACAGTGTTAATATCTAAGATCACTCCCAACACATTACGCTTGTTTCTTTTTTCTCTTCCCTTGCAGAGATCGTCAGTGGAAGTTCATTGTCTGCAGAATGACAGATTTTGACTGTCAGTTTGACAATCTGTAGTAGCACTGAATATATGCCACACTCTGGGGGTGGAGGGAGAGGTTGGGGTGAAAAGAAAATGATAGGAAGACAATACTGTATATCAGACATGCTGCAGCTTCTTTGCCAAGCTGTCGCTCCTCTTCAGTGAAACGGGCTGACAAGTGCAATACTGAGTCCAACTTCACTGTTCATTCTTCAGGATAGACCTTGAGGAAGCGATTTCCTTGCTATCTCGCTCTTCTGTACGCACGTGGCTTAGTTTTGTATAATATCTTTGTTTCCCCTACACCTCATTGTCACCCTAGAAAAAGGAGCAAAGAAGCTCCCTTATTTGTGTTTTGCTGACTTTCCAGAGCTACTGCTTTGCACACACTGTGTATCTTCTTCGCAATAATCGACAGCTGTGATTACCGAGTAGCAGAGAGATCCTCTGCGCCACAACTCTGCAAGCCAGGCAAATCCGCTGGCTGGCGGAATTGACACCAGAGATTGCTTATCAAAAAGATTGCAAGCAGGATATTCGATTCCCCGATCACTTCTGTGGTCTAAAATCCGAGTAGACTGCTGCAGTAACCTCGAATGGCCTTAATGTCTTCATTTTGAAATGAGAGCGGATCATTTTTGTAAATGTCAGACGTCTATGTTTTGTCTGCCATCTCTTGTAATCAGAGGTCCAAAATGAATCATGATGCCACATTTCTAAACTCTTCCTAAAAATGGTGTTTGTAGTTGTATGCCTGAATCTAGGAGCCGATGACTTTTGCTAGGTAGGTCAAATGTGAAATATAATTGTACTGAACCATATTTGAGGCTTGACTATGAATCCAAAATCAGTGACAACTTTTTCTGTCAAAGGGAGGGGATCAAATCCAAAATGGGAGATATTTAAGTTTTAGGACAACAGTGTAGAAAAAAAAATATCTGCAATTTACTCCAAATGCTTGCGTTAGGACATCTTTACTCTGTTTAGTATTTACAAGCGCACTATGAATTGTTATCCAAATTAAATGAAGAAATAAAATGATTTGGTGATGCAATTGCTTTTTGCACATTGTTTGTAATTATTTTGTGCATCCACTCATTGCCAGAAAAGAAGCCCTATTGATTGTGTTCCCAATTATTTCAAAGAAAGAAGCAAGAATCTATTTCTATTATAATTCAGTGGCAACAACCAGGCAAATAGGATTGCTGGCAAATGGCATCACGTCTACCTGTTGTGCTCCATGATGCAATGAAGGGAGAGTGGGGAAAAAACCCAGCACAGCACACATATAATTTCCAAAATAAGTTGTACAAAAGACCATTGAAATCCATCATATCCTATCCACTCAGTATTCAAAATGACGGGATGTCTTGTGTCCAGTTGGTTGTGCAAAAGCTGTAGCTGTTAATGATAAAAGTGCCAACATGCACATACTATGTTTACTAAGGTCATCTTCACACATTAGATTTTTAGTTGTACTCTTTAGATTTTTCAAGTACGCACCTGAAAATATAAAGTGTAAATGTGACAAACAGGTGCATAGAGTTTCAGTAGCAGATCCAGGTTTGTTGCTGTATGATGTGTGAAACAGCCTCTAAGCCAACAGATGTAAACTTTCACCAAGTGTGTGCATTCATACAGTTGTCGTCCCACCCACCCTGCCACACACACACATTGCACATGAACTTTGCAAGACCAGTGAACTTGTCATGTTCTAGGTCAGAGAATGGGACATCTAGTCAGGCTCAAACCTTGATACCTCTCACTTTAGGAAATAAATAACTGTTGGGGTCACTTGCACACTGCACATTGATTAGGTAAGCAGCCAGTCCTACAGTTGTATCCTGCAGGTCACTGGTTATAACCGTAAAGATGCAGAAACAGATCCATAGTGTCAGAACTGGTCCTAGATTTTGTCTGTTCAATGATACCTAATACAATGAGACCCTCATTTTATGGAGCTTGGGCACTAGGCTTACCCTGTCCATAGTGATACACTGAACAAGCACATATTTATGGAAAGGACAGAGGCTGCATGAATTTGCAGGCGATAGGATTACAGAAGCCTCTGTGAGGGGCAAATGAGTCAGTATGATACTGCCTAAGATCTGTCGTTTGTTCACAAAAGTGTCCTTGTTTTAGAAGAGCCTCTACGGATTTGTTCTAGCCTGTTTCAGAGACTTTATCTCACTCTAGTCCCCTGCCAGTTCCTGCTGCTTGCCTTGCATTTGGCTCCTCTCTGTCTCTTTGAACAGTTGCGCCTTGTCCTTTGTAGTGCCTGCGAGTCTGGGGCAGTCGAAAAGGCACATAATATTATAGGCACTCTTTCTGTCTTGTTTGACTCGAGTTGTCTTGAGTCACTTGCAGAAAGCATGTGAGATATTGCTGCACTGATGTTCTTCTTCCCATTACCATCTAGGTGATTTCTGAATTGGCCCATAGAAGTAGCACTATAAAGTGGAATGTGTTGACCAATGGTGTTGATGTGTCATGAAAATGTATTGCACATATTCTGATCTGTTGCTTTAGTAACAAGATCAGTTTCTCCCCATTGTGCACTGTAGCTGGCAAATCTTTCTCCCCTCTCTCAGAGAACTACTGGAAAATCATGTTTATAAGAATGTGCAGATTCTACTAAGTCTGAATACCTGCATTGTAAAGGGTGAGGTCATAATTCAAAATTATTTCAACAACCTGGAAAAACTTGCAGAAATGAATAGGATGAAAGCATAAAGGCAAGATCCTGCACTTGAGGAAGAATAATTGATCATAATTACCACTTGGGGAATGTCTATCTAGCAAGGACCCATCTAGAAAATAATTTGAGAGAGTCACAGTTGACAGGATGGAAATGACTGAGCAAGGCCATATGTAATTCCAAGGTAGCTAACACCATACTGAGTTGGTTGAATTGAGGATTTATAAGTGAATTACCGGAGGAAATTCTTGCACTCTATTTGGCATTTTCTTTACCCAGCACATAATTAATCTGTGGAACTCCTTACCACAGGATGCTGTGATGACACCTGCCCTAGATGCCTCTAAAAGGAGATTAGAAGTTAGAGATTAGACAGATTTATGAATGAAAAGTCCATCACAGGTTACAAGTCATGATGACTACATGCAACCTCCAGGTTTTAGAGGTAGCCTATTTCTGAATGCTAGATGCAAAGGAGTGGCAACAGGATACTGGTATCTAGTTGTTTTGAGTGCTCCCAGAGGCATCTGGTGCAGGTTCATTGCTGAAGGGGGTGCATTACGGTAATTGGTGCAAGGCACTGCACCATGCCTTGCAAACTGGTGTAACGCGGCCCCTCCCACCCCTAGAGCCATTCCGGTAGCCTTCACCACCGGAATGGCTCCGGGGGTGAGTGGGAGGGGCTGCATCACACCAGTTTGCAAGGCGCAGTTCAGCGCCTTGCACCACTTATGGTGCTGCACCCCCTCCAGAAATGCCACTGATCTGATGGGTCACTGTGAGATACAGGAAGCTGGACTAGATAGGCCCTTGGCCTAATCTAGCAAAGCTTTTCTTATGTTCTTATGGCATTGCTGGAATATTGAATGTAGTTTTGCTTGCTAACTTTAAGAAAGACATAAAAGAGCATGAAAATAATCCAAAGAAGAGAAGAAATTCTTAGCACTCTAGAGAATATATGAGGAAAGAGGTTTAAGAGGAAAGAGTAAACTTTGGTTATCTTGAGGATCACACAAGTCTATGACTGAGTGGGCTGTAAAACCAGGTTACCAGTGTTGACTGATGTCTGGATAGAAACTGAATGGATGCTGCTAACTGAATTGCAAGATGTCAATGTACTTATTAAAAGGTTTTTTATTCCAGTGTTTTGGTCAAAAAGCCCACGAACACCTTGCAACACAAAGCAGTGTGCAACTGTTGCAGCATGTGTTGATTGCGAGCAATAACAGGTACGTCGTTCAAGAGCCGTGGCCAGTGCAGCAAGCAGGCTATTGCAGGTCTGGCCCGAGGTCCACCTAGCACCTTACGTGGCACACCTAATACTATTACCCCCTCTTAGCCGGCAGCACTGCAGCTATGGCCTCCATGCTTCCTCCTTCTGCTCCTTCTTGAAAAGAAAGAGGGGGAACAGAGTGGAAGAGGAACTGTGGAGAAGAAGAAAAATGGTGGGCTCCACCAGTCTTGCCCATCACGCTCCTCTCCTCCATGCGTTTTCTTCCCTTCCCTTTTTTTGTGGAGGAGTGGGGAAAGGAAGTACAACAGAGGAGCCCCACCACCACCACCACCAATATGCTCCCTGGGCAGAGGTGTAGCTAGCCTCTCCGGCACCCCCCGTACGTAATGGCACAAGCCCCACCCCCACCCTTGCGGTGAGAAACAACCCCAGTGTTTTTTCATGTGAATACAGCTCCTAGCAGCACGGGCGGGCGGGCGGGCCAAACAGGCAAGCCGCGCAGCCGTTTTGCGGATGCTGCCACAACGTGCCTTTCACACACCCTGCTTGCCACCCCGGGTCTCACCACCACCCTGCCCCAGGCAGCCCTCCGCTGCTATCCCTGGGGCAACTACCCCAGTTAGTTCCTGCATGGACCATCCCTGGCCTATTGAGTTTGACTATGTGAAAACTAGGATTGCCAACCCTCCAGGGCCTCCAGGAATCAGCATCGCTCTTCAGGTGACTGACTACTAGTGAAAGCAATCCCCAAGATTTTAACAGGGCCTCCAGGAATTTCCAACATTCAATAATGTTGAGGGGAAAAATATCCAGGGATAACTTCAGTCAGAGGGGCAACCCTTGTAAAAACCATGGCCACTCCTCAAGGCTTAATCTTTCTCTTGCAGGGGCATTTTGAAATCAATGAGGTCACAATGATTAGAAAGATTCACTATAGGGCTATGCAAATGGTATATAGCAAGACAGAGAAAAAGAGAGCAAAAAATAGCATCCAGCATATATATTACTCTTTCAAGTGTTCAATGCATTTCATATATACATATTGTGCCGTAATCCTTACAAAATCCCTGAAAGTTGTTATTATTCCCATGTTGCAGGTGTGGGGTGAAGGTGAAATGATAATGGTTTGCTGAAGGCCACCTAGTGAATTCATGGCAGAGGAGAGATGTGAATCAGAGACATTCATAGCTCTTAATCGCTCTAGCAATCCTCTGGCATGTGCTGATTTTGCAATGGGGACTCATCTCCTAGTGCAGGGACATTCGCTTGTTTTCTTGCTCACAGGTGAAGATGAAGATATATGAAGAGGCATAGACAATGCTTTGCTGATCTGAATTTCCTTGTAATTGCTACATTCCAATCTTTATCAAACCTTTGCTTAGCTTGGAAATGCTAGGAATGTACAGAGAGAGATGCCTCCTACGAAAAAATCTCTGCAACGGCCAGGGTCTCGTTTCTGGAGGGCAAGCATGTCCTAACTCTAAGAAGGGTCGGCTCTAGGGCATGTTCTTGTGAAAGAAAGAAACAAACGCAGATAGGATTGAGCAGTAAAGTACGTCTATAATTTCACTTGGAACTTACCATCTTGTAGCACAGCAATGTCCATGCAACAATGGAGCAGGGGAGAGAGGGGGAATACTGAGTTTGAAAGCTTAAAAGAGGCGTCTCTCATGACACACTGCTCTGCATTGATCCTCTGCACGGTATATTGAGTACAAAGAGCAACGGAACAGCTGCTCATCCTACCTTTTGTGCCTCTTTACTGTTAATGCCCTTTCTCCCATCTCCATGTTTTGAATGCTACTGAGATCTTTTCATCCGTAACAGCCCAACCCTATCAACACCCCCCCCCCCGCTGATGCAGCTGCGCCACAGGAGTGCACACTGCATCCTGCCAGGGATTGTGGGAGGCGGCCTGTTGTCGTCAACAGAAAAGAGCCGCAGCCTAACCCTGAGATTGTGCTGCATGTTGCATGCTTTCACCCGAGAAAACCCACTTTCTTGGGTGAAAGTGGGTGGTGCATGTGTGCAATCTCAGGGTTAGGCTGCGGCTCTTTTCCGTGGACAATGACAGGGCAGTTCTGCCTCACCTGCTGCCCTTGCACCGCATGTCCCTGCATCCTGTGGGTGGGGGGCAGTCAGGGAGGTCTCCTCCAGGAAAGGGAACTTTTGTTCCCTTGCACTGGGGCAAGACTCTGCTGCCCCGATGGACCTACTTGGACCAGCGCCAGCGATTTTGCTGGCACAAGTCTGAGTGGATCCAGGTAGGTGGATCGAGTGGATCCAGGAAGGGGGATAAGATATTGGAGGAACTGCTGCCACCAACAACAACCCCCTTCCTGCCCTTGACACACCTCCATCCCCGCCCATTCGGCTCACTCCCGTCATGTTCCACCCACTAAATGCCCCCACGCCAACCTACCAGTGCTGCAGCTCCTGCAGAGGCTGCTGTCACCCAGTGGCTTCTGCTCACCATTTGCGGCAGTGGTGGCCAAGCAGTGCTCTATGACGCGTTGCATTTTGTGACAGCTGTAAATTGCCCTGCGGCACTAGGACACACGTTCCAGTGACACAGCAGCCCCATAGGATTGGGCTGTAAGTCTCCCAAATTTTAAAACTGGAGATTCAAGCAATTACCAAAGACAATGGGGCATTGTTGATGGTGCCTGGTTGTGGAAAAATGTCCTTGATGGAATTCTATTGGTACGTTATGCTGAAGCAGGAAGAAATGATGTGATTGAACACAACGATCTAAATCAATCCTCTTTACATCTCATCTTCTAAGGGTCCCACAAAAAAAGGAATGGATGTGCTCTTTCCTGATATGTTTGTGTCCTCATAAGGAGAGCTACAGAAGACTTCCCTTAAGTGTTTTAGAAAGGAAGGGTGTGAAGCAGGAATAGATGAGAGCATGAGATCTGAGCAGAAAAGGTCTCCTGCCCCTTCTTTGAAGAAAAAGATATGCTGTACTTCACAAAAAACAAAAGTGCTTCTGAGAATGTACAGAAGGTCTTTCCTTCACCTCTGAACAATTGGTGGCTGTCCCCACACACTAAGGGACCAGGCTTCATTGGAGGGCATAGTCAAGGCTCCAATATAGACTTGAACCTCCAAATGAAGCACTGCTCCTTTGGCAGAATTCTGAGTACACACATCAACCCCCCATCCCCCCAAAAAATCTTAAATATCATTTATAGGGGTACTCCTGTACCACCACAAAACCTTATTCCGGTCCTCTATACCTGGTGATATCTGCTCATTATCACTGCTAGTGATTCTCTGTGTTGAATTTCTTGGATCTGTTGCATCTCATCTACTTACCTGGAGGCACCAAACCGAGGTACACTTGAAGGGGTTCAACACATTTCTGATCAGAAATCTGAATGGGTTCAACACATTTCTGATCAGAAATCTGAAGTGCTCCTCTCCTTCCTCCCTGTACAGGGAATGTTTACATGACAACCAATGAGTCAACATACCATTGTTTCATCAGTGTTAGTATTCCCAGAACCACTGGACTGAATATGAGAATGCTGTTGTTGACTAGCCTATTAGGATGGTCAGAGAAGCTGAAACCCTAAAATAGTGCATTGGCTGTTTAATGGAGCAGGAAGTGCATTCAGTATGCAGCTGATCCATATGGTCTACACTGTACACTTGAGTTGGGTGATCACAGGATCAACCCTAAGGTTGGAGCTTGCACTCTTTGGCAAGTTATATGGGGGCAACGTTTTCCTGGGCAAGGAGCTCCCCATCTGGATGCGTCTAGAATTTACAAGTCTCTGACTTGGTAACAAGAAGGCAATACATGGATCAAATGGAAAAAAAGACCCTGCTATGAAATCCAGACACTGAGATAGAAGGCTTGCAGATCACAAGCTGGTGAAGGCTCAGAGGAACCCGTCACATAAGCACCTGATGTTTAAAGAAACGTTATCAGGACTTCATGGAGCTCTTGCAGTTGTGCCTGGAAATAGCTTGTGAGCCTCTTTTCTCTAGAGAGATTGCAGCAGTTCTAGGACTGTGTGGCACTTGAGAGGGCACAGTGACATGCAAATTGGTTTTTAAAAATAGCAACATAATGCAAGAGTGGATCAGGATCACTTTGTAGTCTGGGCCACTTATGAGATGAGAGGATATGGTTGAGCCGGAGTCCAGATGCCCACTTTTATCAGATAAATAGAAACTGATTGTCCTGTTAGTAGGACTACAAATGGAAACTAGGCGCAATTTTGCTGATGGAGTTAAATTAATCTGAAATTAATGACACATAATTCCATTCAGGGTAGTTAACCTAGTGTAAAATTAGTACTAATGAGATCAGAATTGGAATCAGGTCCACAGCAGGAGTCAATGATTATGATATGGGCTAGAGACTTAAGGCCTATTATCCATCCAACTCAAACCCACCAATTTATTATATATTTTAAGTGGTAAACAGACTTACTATCTCACTACCAAAGTCAAATCTTGCTCCACATAAATATGTCAAAGTTAATGCAGAATTGAATGGTTCTGATTGGGTAATGATAAAAAGGGACTTTCAGGAAAATTACTGATGTAGCCTCAATTAAATCAGTTGTGCGACTCTAGCTCACAGCTGACGATGGATCTATGTCAAAGAATTTGATGCAACATGAAAATTCTAGGGAGTACTGGAGAGCTGCAAGATATGTGTGTATAAGGGGAGCAATAGCCAATTCTTTTTATATGCTATCAGGGACGCTAAATCAGGACAATGACAATCAATGATGATATAAGAGCCATGTTCTTTCTACGGCTTCCACCACCTCCAGTACCACTGCCCTTTTTCCCAGTCTGAAGTGCAAATGTCTTTGTTCAGGGCACAGTTAGTAGCACCAGTAGCTGAGCAGAAGACTAATTAACAGCCCAATCCTGTGTAAGATCCAATAATAATAATACTGTTAATAATAAGATGCGGCAGCTGGCTTAAAGGGCCGGTTGCTGTATCATATCCTGTTCTCGGGCTGCCCTGGGGCAGCCCAGGAGCACCACGGGGGAAGGGGACATGTGTCCCCTTCCCTGGGTGCAAGCCGACCTATGCCCTATGGGCCTACTTGAATGAATAAATGAATGAATGAAACCTTTATTGGCATAAAGACAAACATACATAAAATATAAACAACAACAAGCAAACAATATCATAAAGCACAGACTAATCCAACACGCAGAACAATATCTAAGGCAGACAAAATAAGTGGATACAACAACAACTGCAAAGGACCATCTAGATATTAAAATATATTAAGGATTCCAACCGCCATCTATAACCAAATGAATCTGCGTCATATGAAGGTGAGATCACTTCGACGTTTGCTATTAGTTCACTATTTGATTGGTGCGTAATTCATAATCACCAGCCAATAGGTAATATATGACTTCCAAATCAGAAAATCCTGTGTATTTAATCAAAATCAGACCTAAATAGGATAAACGCAAGTCTTGGTAAAGATCACAATATAATAACATATTAGGCAAGGTTTCAATAGCTGTGTTATTACAGGGGCATAGCCGTGCTTCACATGGCACAGATTTATATCTGCCAGTTGTAACATTAGACGGGAGCACATTGCATCTCGCTAATGTAAAGGCACGTCGTTCCTGTGGATATGGGCCTACTTGAATGTACGCCAGCTCTGGAGCTGGCATACATTCAAGCCGGGGGTGTACCGCCAAACCGGGCCGGGAAAGGGCTTGGGATATCAGCGGAGCTTGCCACCGATATCCCTGCGCTCCCCCAGCCCAGTTCAGCCAATGGCCACCACTCCGGGGCTGCCCCGTTCCGCCCTCCCCCTGCACCGGTCAGTGCAGGGCTTACCTGCTCCAGATGGTGCAGGGACGGTCCGCCGGGGGAGAGAGGGCCGCTGGCCTCAGCACCGGCAGCCCTTACTCCCCGGGTCATGTAAACGCGCTTTACGGCACGTTTATGGCACCCAGCGCCAGGGGAGCGTGAACTCCCCCGGCGCTTTTCTACACAGGATTGTGCCGTAAAATGCTTCTACCCAAAAAAGGAGACATATTGTCTTTTCTCAAGAATAAACGCTGGTGCAAACTGGCTTAGGACCTCCTCTAGTTCAGCATTTGAAATTTCGTAATATGAGATAACCCTGCCAGGGAGTCACAGCAGTGAGACTCCAAACTGGCTAAAAGGAAGCTAGTACCTGGCACAAGAAGACTTTGGCATAACATCAACTGGCTCTCAGGAGAAGTCTTTAGATTTCAAGAGACTGGCCCTCAGCTCTCCGTTGGCTCTAAATAAACAAATCTATTTCTGTTTTCTAATATTTATCACATCAGTGGGAGGTTCCAGTTGATCTTTTCCAAGCAGCTTTTCATGTACTATGAGATTCTTTGATGGAATTTGAATCAAGAATTGCAGACACATGCAATAGGCAAAAAGAGCTCCATTTGTTGCACAAATGAAGCTCTTTCCATTCTACATACAATGCTTTCTTTTCAACAGAACAATCCCATTAAATAGCATTAAATCATTTTGATCTTCACTGGGTCTAGAGCATGTATACTTCACTTCACTGGGACTAGAGCATGGGTTGCAGATTAGGCACAAAAGTGGTAAAAAAAGATCCTGAATGCGGTTCATGGGGTGGGTGTATCCATGTAGACTTGTTCTTGTAAATCCATAAGATGCATCTTTACTGGGTCACATCATCCCCTAAGATACTGCTAAACAGTCAGTGGTCGGAAAAAATGTTCTGCTGGAAAGCTGATTCACTTTTTCATATGAAATCAGGCTTTTCCTCATCCACCACAACCCTTCCTTGATCAGCCATTTGATGATTGTGTTGGAACTGATGTTGAAGCCACAAATTTATAATCAATGCTGCAAAGCTACAATTTAATACTTTAATAGAGGAGGTTGCTTCAGAGTCTATATATGTTGGCCAAGTCTCATAGGTTATACTAGGGTTGTGTTCAGATTATTATTTTTATGGAACAACAGAAGGGACTGTCAAACTCTAGGAGGCCATCTCCTTCATGAATTTTCCTGAGTAATACAGATCACCTTCACAGGCTTTTCCAGGGCCAGCAGCAAAGGTTGGCCAGGTCAGTCCAGGCTGGCCAGGTCAGTCCAGGCCTCCCTGAGGGCCCACCCTGCTGACTCTTGGTCCTTACAAAAGAACATAAGAGCCCTGCTGGATCAGGCCAAAGGCCCATCTAGTCCAGCTTCCTGTATCTCACAGTGCCCCCACCAGATGCCTCAGGGAGCACATGAGGTAACAAGATACCTGTATCCTGTTGCCACTCCCTTGCACCTGGCACAGAGAGAACCTACTTCTAAAACTAGGAGGTTGCTTATGGCTTGTAACCTGTGATGGTCTTTTCCTCCATGAATCTATCCAACCCGCTTTTAAAGGCATCTAGGCCAGGACATCACCACATCCTGTGGCAAGGAGTTCCACAGATGAATTACACACTGGGTGAAAAAAATATATTCTTTTGTCCGTTTTAACTCTCCCTCTGCTCAATTTTAGTGCATGTCCCCTGGTTCTGGTGTTGTGCGAGAGGGAGAAGAACTTCCCTCTATCCACTCTCTGTCCCATGCATAATTTTATACGTCTCAATCATGTCCCCCCTCAGACGCCTTTTTTCTAGACTGAAAAGTCCCAAACGCTGTAGCCTTGTACCTACCTGGGGCACAGGCAGCACAAAGGAGAACCCTCTTCCTCTGCCTAGTGTCTGGGCAACAGATGGAGGAGAGCTCTCCTTCACACCACAATTAAGGTTGGCTGCAGTTGCTACTTTCCCTTCTTCCATTGCCCAATAAGCATCCCCATAGCTTAATACTGGGTGATAGAGGGGAAAACCTGCAGGCAGTTGCTGCCGTCCATCATTCAGTGGGACTCTGTATTAAAATTCTGAATACTCTACCCCCTTTTGTAAGGGTTAGGGAGTACTACATGGCCCACTCTGAAGTTTCTGAACTCTTGCTGTTGAGAAACAGGCTTCCTTCCTGATCTGGCTAATTTTTCCCGTACAGTAGTCCTTTTCTCTGTCCAGCAGTGACATACAGGCTAAAATCTTTGCTTAAAACTGCAGGACCAAACTTCACATCTTGCAGCTCCACAACTGGATAAGAATTCCCCCCTGATTGGTGCCTTGGATGCAGTCCTGATCCAGTATCAGTTGTTTGGTAATCCTATAAAGCCAAAGGGAGGATAGAAATTCACTGTCAGGGATGACCCCTGGGCAGCAATCATGAGAGTCAGGGCCAAGGGAAAAGGCAGGAATCCGGACGGCAGAGTCAACAACAAAGCCAGAAGCCACAGAAGGGAAACGAGCAGAGTTCAGGAGACACTGTTGCTCAAGCAAAGGCGTCCTAGCCCAAACAGGAAGCCCTTTATAGCCCTTCCTGTTTGGAAAAAGTAAGACCCAATTGTCAGCCTGGGTAGGCGGGCTAGTCTACAGCCTGAAAGCCATTTACTCTTGTGATAGACTGTAGTTTTCTAGTACAGTACTGTAGTTAGCTTGCCACAGAGAACCCCATGGCTCTCAGCTCCAGCCAGACAGCTCTCCTGATACTGTGGAGGAAAAAACCTGCCTGTTTTTGAACCATTTTTCCTTTTTTTTTTTTTTGGTAGGAGTTGCTTTCTCCTGTTCTGTACAGTTCAATAGAATCTTGACATTTTCCAGACTGGTTGGCAAATAGCTTCTGGCCTAACTCAGTTTCATGTCTCAGGGAACTTAAAAAAAACACAAACCACTGAATACGTTTCTTAATAGTGGGGCATGCTGAGAGGAAGAGGTCGTCTTGTGCTTGTGATTTCTTTTGTTTTCTAGAGCTGCATGAGTCCGCATGAAAATGTGGAGAAGCACTCATCCCGGCCGTTACATACTAAAAAAGGGGAAAACAGTTCCAAATCTGCTTCAGATATGAGGAGTGGGCTATCCACTGGGCACCCATGATGACCAAGTTACATTAAAATATACATAGCAGTGCAGGCTCTGCTACAGAAAGCTAACTGGTTTTTTCCACGGGCCTGTTCAGACAGTTAGAAATCCCTGAAAAACTGGCCTGACCAGACACAATGTCAGCCAGGACACACACAAAAAAGAACATGTGTTCCAGAAGCAATGACAGCTCACGGCAATGTTGCCTTCTAATCCCAAAACATACAGCCTATGTAGGTTTGCTCTTTGAAGAAAACAATATGTATTGCACCATCATTACTTGGGAGTGCCCTGAAACGTTATTTAATTGACAAAGAACAACATTTTGTCTGGCTCCTCTAGCTGAAATGTTGAATGTTATATGCATTATTAACTTTATCTAGTGTGTGCGTGCGTGCGTACATGCGTTCTTCAATGAGATGTTTCTGTTATGCTGCTCAACGTGCGATAAGGGTGCTAGTGGAATTTTGATTTTAATTTCCTAGGACTGCAAAAATCTTGGGCCAGTCCTGGCTTGATGCTGTACATTGTTAGGAATCCCTTTGGAAACAGCCCATTAAGATTTAGGAAAACTCCTTTCCTCCATTGTCTTAAATCACTTCTTAGCATGACAGCTAGAATACAACTACAAGAAATTGAGAACCCCTGGAAGAGTGGGGTAAAACGAGGTGATAATACGGTATTAAAGTCAAAATCTAACCCTAAGGATTTTGACTATACAGATCTAACCAATGGAATTAGGGTTCATTCCTACCTGGCAGCTAGAACTGGTGCATCTGGAAAACTAGAGGGACAGAGGCTGAGGAAGGCACATTACAGTGGTCATGACTGTGCTTGGTGAATGCCAAGGATAAATGAGGTGGAGTGGAATGCAGGAGCCATGAGAGAAAGGGATTCCTCACACCATGTTTTGAATGGTGCCCTGTGAAATTCTATAGAAGAGAGCCACCCTGTTCCTGTACAATCAGAAGTGTACAAGACTGGGATGTGCACATCACAAACAGACATGACGCATGGAGTAATTTCCAAATCAATAAACAATTAGATATGTCCGAGAGAACCTTCCAAGTGACTTTACAATTAAAATGCTAACCCGAGATATCAAATACCTGCCCTGAAAGAAGCAGGATGTGCCAAGTGAAATGAAGCCAAATGCTAATGTTGATTTATCTTCTGGAGTCTCTGCTCAGAGGCCCAGGTCAGAAAAAAAATATGGGTAGAAACATGAACAAAAGGACAATGAAGTAATAGACATGCAGGCAGCGGGAATAATAAATATGATTCAGACAGGAAGAGAAGAAAGCCGGTAGCTGGCAGGGCCATATTTAAAAATTTGATTTGTGGATTTGAGCCAAAAGTGGAATACTAATATGCAACCACTCTCAAATGAGTCGAGCCTTCGACGCACTTTGCCACCCACATGATCACAGAAATCCTGACAACAACCCTGTAGGTTAGGTCAATATCAACCCCTGCTGTCCGAGCTAAGAGACATCTTAAGTGGTGAGTCTCTGATAGCAACTGTCATAAAGAACATAAGAACATAAGAAGAGCCCTGCTGGATCAGGCCGAAGGCCCATCTAGTCCAGCTTCCTGTATCACACAGTGGCCCCACCAGATGCCTCAGGGAGCACACAGCTAACAAGATAACCTGTTTCCTGCTGCCACTCCCCTGCACCTGGCACAGAGAAAACCTACTTCTAAAACCAGGAGGTTGCTTATGGCTTGAAACCTGTGATGGTCTTTTCCTCCATGAATCTGTCCAAACCCCTTTTAAAGGCATCTAGGCCAGGTGCCATCACCACATCCTGTGGCAAGGAGTTCCACAGATGAATTACATGCTGGGTAAAGAAATATTTTCTTTTGTCTGTTCTAACTCTCCCTCCACTCAATTTTAGTGCATGTCCCCTAGTTCTGGTGTTGTACGAGAGGGAGAAGAATTTCCCAATATCCACTCTCTCCATCCCATGCATAATTTTATACATCTCAATCATGTCCCCCCTCAGGCGCCTTTTTTCTAGACTGAAAAGCCCCAAATGCTGTAACCTTTCCTCATAACTGTCCCTATTCTTCCCAGCATGGCATGTTTTTCTTTAGCTGTTTGCGGGTGTCTCTTTTGTATCTTTCTTTTTGATTGTGAGACCGTTTGTGACAATAACCGATCTTTTCATTTATTTTGCTATGCAAACCACGCAAACCATTTTGTGAACTTTCTTTGCTGAAAAGTGGTATTTAAATATTTATATCAACATATCCACATTGCAGATATTGGGCGGAGGACGCCTGAGTCAGAGTGCTGGGTTTGTGATTGAGTCATTGCATGGTCCAGGCCAGTACACTATTTCGAGTGCCCTGAGTTGGTCATAGACTAGCCATCACAGGCGTGTCACCGTAGCGTGGCGGGCCGCCGGGGGTGATGCACGCGCACCCACGCGCGTCGCCCCCATTCCGCGCAGCATTTCTGCTCAGAATCATACCTCCTAAAGATGCCATTCATTTTTTTTTAATTTTAAAGACTACTGGGACTTTGTTACAGAAATCTGTATGTGTGTGATATGCAGCTTGCCTCTCAGTAATCTTTACCAACAGCCTTGTAAGGTAGATCAGGGAAGTTATCCCCAGATCACAGATTTTGAGATAAGCTGAGACTAAGAACATTGTGACCATCATGTTACTTAAGCATGTGCTTTGCAAGCTTATGCTTGTTTAATGTCAAATGTCAATCATTTCACCTCAACAAAATATGTGGTTTGACATTATATGACAGAGTTCATGACTGAGGTAAAACTCGAACAAGGGACTTCACAGTATTCTATGCTACACCAGCTATCTTATCAGTCCAGCATCTTGGGCAAAGATAATGAAATAGGTCCATTTAAGAATGCTGCATGACGTTTACCATAGTTTTCACTAACAGCAAAGTTCGAGAGACTCACACTAGTTCGGTTTTAGCTTTTCTGTCTCAGGCAAGGCTCAAAATAGAGCCATATCTTCATTGCCTGGTGTGCAAGACACAAATTGCATCTCAAACATTTATGAGAGCAAGAGCTCTTGAGAATAATGTGTTCCTTCAGCAAAAAAGTACAAATTGCCAATGATATGTTAGAGCAGTAAAAAAAATGCAATATGTAAGAGGGACCAGGCACCAGATTTTCCTTGCTGACGTTTCTTATTTTCACTGATACTGTTTTGGAGGCATTCATCAACATCTATCCAAAAGCTCATCACAGCTCCAGCTCCAGATAATGAATGCTTTACCGACAGAACTCAAAATAATTAAGCATCTAATCTTGCAACTGAATTTTAAATGGAGATTTCATACTCAATATGCAAGCCATGTAAAGAAATGAAAACATTTTTGTTTCATCTTATTTTCTTCCTTCAAGTTCTGCAGCCCATTATACTCAACTTGTTTCATGGTGCATTCTCCATGGTCTCCTCTCCTCGCCATATATTCTGCTGTCAGCTTGGTCCTATGCAGGTCTCCTCAGGGGCTGGCTCTGTTGCAACCAAAGGAGCTTGATCCCAGCCAGGTGTGAGTGGGATTGTGGTGCATGGCCTGTCCTCAGAGGCGGTGTGGCTTGGCTGGCTGGTGGGCCATTGTACGCGTGCTTCCATGGGGGTGGGACTGGTGTCTAGGTATGGGTTTGGCAGGTCGCTTTGCGGTCTGGAGGGCATGTCTCAGGCAACACTGTGTGGCATCACTGTGTGGTGCATGCACGGTTCAGTCACTAGGCCATCATGGTGATGGCATTTGGGTGATGCCATGGTTGCTGGGGTGTGTTGCTGGGCTGGCTGCACCAGTGGGACATGGCTTGGGCTCCACTGTCTCCCCTCCTTCCTCCACCCTTCCTGACTTGGCTTAGGATATGACAAACGTTGTGTCGGCATCCATGTGACATTGGCATGGCGTCCGAATAGGACTGGGCCTTTAGGCTCCTACAGTGCTTGTGTTTGAATAGGGAAAACTTGAGTTAAAATCATAACTTTGTCTTGAAGCCTTGGGCAAGTCACAGGGCTCTTGTCTGGATCAACTGTGATCAAGTTAGATTATAACTATCATTGAATCCTTGTTATAAGATGGACAAGAAATCTAAACAAGCTGGCAAAGGGGCCCCTTGGAACAAGACGTAATGGGGGTCATCATCTCCTGCCTGAGCCTCAATGGCACTCAACTCTTCTCATTTTGGCTTTCTTCTCCTCAACCTCTATGCTCCTTGATGGTCTCTTGCCCTTTGATTCTGCTGACTGATCTGTTTGATGTCATAAAAGGCAAGTACTATTGGCAAGAGGGTCACGACTCTTCTGGCTGCCATTGGCATTGGCAGACATGTGTCTGATGTCACAAAGGTCTTGGACACAACAGTTAAAAGAAATTCCAATCTGAATAATCTATGGCAACATGCCTTGTTTACATTCTGTGCTTCCAGTTCAGCATATGAAAGGACTATTATGCAAAAGTGCCACAGAAGGTAGTACCGGTATTTAAATATTTTTACCATGGTATTTTTACCAGCAAGGCGAGCCAACGAGTGGCGCAGTGGGTTAAACCACTGAACCATGAGCTGTCGATAGAAAGGTCGGCACTTCGAATCCGTGCGATAGCTCCTGCCAACCTAGCAGTTCGAAAGCAAGAAATTGCAAGTAGATTAATAGGTACCGCGTCAGCGGGACGGTAACAGCGTTCTATGCGCCTTGGTGTTGAGTCATGCCGGCCACATGACCATGGAAATGTCTTTGGACAGCGCTGGCTCTTCAGCTTTGAAACGGAGACGAGCACCACTCCCTAGAGTCGGACACGACTGGACTTAATTGTCAAGGGATACCTTTACTACACAGCAAGGCAATCCTCTGCAGTGGACTTGACTCTTACAACATGGTGTCTTAGTGCTCTTATTTAAAAACAAGAAAACAAACAAACAAACCACCAGCTGCTCAGGGCAGGGCAAGGGTCAGATTGGCTAAGGGATTTGCATAATAGCACTTTCCTTCATCCCGCACCAGGCACTGCAGTTCCTAAGGCTGCAAACTCTTCTTCCCAAATATACTTTTGGACATCAGACTGGGTAGTTACAGGTTGTTGGTTTTGCTTGGTAAAGTTTCCTTTAGCAGGTTAGACATCATTACCAGCGTAATCCTGTGTAACTCTTGCACTGGTGTAACTTACACCAGTAGATCCACTGGTGTAAGTGAACTTATGCCAATGTAACTTGCCGTACGTCGATGAACGCAGGACAGACACCAGCGTAACCCCTCTCAGACGCAGCTCAGACGCAGGACAGATGCCAGCGCAACTCTGCTGGTGCAGGGGGCATTCTAGGGGCGTTCGGACACCCCCGGAATGCCCCCTGCAGTGGCGGAGTTGTGCTGGCGTCCATCCAGCATCCAAACTGCACATGTGCGACGTCTGAGGGGGTTACACCAGTGTCTGTCCTGCGTCCGTCAGCGTACAGCAAGTTACACTGACATGTGCACTTACACCAGTGGATCTACTGTTACACCGGTGCAAGAGTTACACAGGATTGCACTGTACATCTCTGAAACCTACTGTAAAGTCTATTCCAATTTCACTGAAATCCCAATAGCAGAGGATTGCTGACAACTGCACTCTGACCAGCTCCAAATGGAGTCACTTTTTCTTGCTTTTAGTAAGAGCGATCAGCAGTGTATTTTTTAATGATGCCCATTTTCCCCTGACTGCTTATTATCAAACAGGCTGCTGATGCTGCCAAACAGAGATGGTACAGCTGCTGAGTCACTTTTCATGTGTTGAAAAGCCTGCCAAAGCTCTCGGGGATTCTGCTGAGTCATGGACCATGTAGAAAGGATGCTTATAGCAAAAGGAGTAGCGAATATCAAGAGAATCAAAAACAAAACAGAACAAGCTTTTAGCTCGAGTTCATTCTTCCAAGGGTTGAAGGGGCGGTCCCAGAACAGCATTCTTATTTACACAAGTGAAATAACTTCATTCTCATCCTCAACAACAGAATTACACTCACTTCCAGGATTGTGTTATTCCTCTTGCAACTGCTGTAGCCAGAGATGTGAATTGTTATTGGCAACCTCAAATTGGTGTGACTTCTCTTTTAAGATAGGCCATAGCTGAGGAAGCCAGTCCAGGGAGGGATGTGTTTTTTTCTTCCTGTTTTGTCTGTTCCTCTTGAAAAATCTCACAAATGACCTTCTACAGTAGGCGACTATTTTAATGCCATGATGCTTACTTCAGAACTACTCAAAGTAGTCCTTTCCTTTTCCAATTACATGAGTGGTTGATGCGGGGGAGGGTATTTGTGCTGCAGAACCATGTTGTTTGTTAGCTTAGATTAAACCCTAAGGCCTGCTTACCAGGGATGTGGATCAAGTCTCTGACTCCAAATTTCAAGTCAAGTCTCAAGTCTTTGCCCCCAAGTCCTGAGTCTTTGGTTGCAAGTTGCAAGTCCCTATCTATTTAATGGGGAAAACTAAAACGGGTTTAAACCTGAATAAAATTTGACTTGTAAAAGGCTCCAAGTTTCGAGTCGAGTCTTTCACAATTGCAAAGTCAAGTCCGAGTCAAGTCATTGACGCAACTTGAGTCCGACTTGAGACCAAGTCAATAGACTCAAGTCTACATCACTGCTGCTTACTCTATAAACTTTGATCAGTTTCATACAGTTAAACTGTCATGGCTTTCCCAAACGTTTTTGACCTGCGGCTCCCTTGACCATTGGCGACCATTGGCCGCGGCTCCCCATTACATTATGTTGATGCCAGCCAATTGGCATTGCACTGTTTTCTGAGAGGATTCCGTGGCACTCCACGGCTCCCCTGGCTGTTTCCTGCCTCCCAGTTTGTGTTTCACTGGCTTTGTCCAATGAATCCTGGTCATTGTAATTAGGTGAAGATGATGAGAATTCTCTTAGTGAACCCTAACCGCACCGGCGCACCCCACTCTGAACCAGCAACAGCAGCCCCCTGAACCTCTGCTATCCTCCGCTGCTGCTGCTGCTAAATTGGCAGCGGTGGTGGTCTGGGGGAGGATCATGGGTGGTTTGGGGTGGGAGGTGGGCCAAGTGGGGGCAGGAGGGGAGTATCTCAGTGGCAGTGGTGCACGCTGAGATCTTAACCCCCTTCCTGCCTCCAGGAGTCTCCACAGACGTACACCAGCAAAAAGTTGGTGTAAGTCCAAGGAGACCCATTGGAGGCCAGGCAGCCTGCAGGACCTCATGAGCCATCTGATCACCCCCATCCATAGCAAGCAGTGGACACTCCGTCAGTAGCGTTGCATGCTATGGGCTGGCAGGGGAGAGGCCTGGGCTGCCAGTCTGGGGATGGTGGCAGTGGATAGATCTACCAGCTCCCACCATTCAGCTACTGACCTCGTAAATCTGGGAAGTGGAGAGCAGGAGGGGGCTGCATTGAGCACTAACCACTAGGAGCCACTTCCCTCAGTCAGTCTCCAAGTATTCCTTGATATTATCCCAATTTGCATTTAATATCTCCTGCCATTTTTGTGGTCTGATGCAAAGCACAATGAATGCAATCATCCTGTCAGCATCAATATGTTTTTTGAACTAAAAATCCTTGGAAACCTGCCTGAATGACAGATTGTGTTTAGAAAA
Source organism: Plestiodon gilberti rubricaudatus (assembly GCA_026170595.1). Taxonomy (NCBI): domain Eukaryota; kingdom Metazoa; phylum Chordata; class Lepidosauria; order Squamata; family Scincidae; genus Plestiodon; species Plestiodon gilberti. The sequence goes on along the minus strand of JANXHW010000003.1, from coordinate 198,874,461 downwards.
TCAACACTCTGAAAATCTACTCAGCTCATCCCTTAAAAATGCAAGTAAATTCAAGTGACTGTAATAAGAGTGCAGATTTTTTTTTAAAGCAATAGGATATTATTTAAAGGCACACAAAATCTGTCAAAATAGCTATATTAGAATATCATAAGAAACTTTTTGATTGCCTTGAATTCTGATCAGCAATAACAAGATTCTAGTTTGTAGTATAATGTGGCATCTTATCAAGTCCCACTCCCCACTTTGTAAACCTTACTAATGTACCAACAAAACAGTGTTGTGCACCATTTTTAACCAGCACTTCAAAGAATCTCCTATACATTTTAATTTACTTGATAGTTCAGTTCTAGCTATAACATAATAATAATCTATTTATAAAGTGCCTTGAATTGCCTAGGTGCTGTACATAGATTAAAAACAACACAGGCCCTGCCTGCAGGTTAATAATCCAGCAGACAAAGTACAAAAGGGAAGGGGGAGGGAAGAGAAAAAACCAAGCTACTACAGGTACCAAAGCTTACGGCACAATCCTATCCTTGACTATGCCAGCGCAGTGGTGCTGCGCCGGCAAGGGTGTCACAAACGTGTCATAAGGCACATTTGCGTCACCTGGCAAGTAGGCTGTGCTGGTTCCGAGGCCTGCTTCACCTGCCCGCCAAGTGGCAGAAGACCCTGTGTTGTGGAGTCGGTAACTGCCGCTCTGAGCAGTGCAGGGCCTGGGGGAGGGCGGGGGGGACAGGGAGGGGTGTAATGGGGCATGGATGGGGGCCATAGGAACATAAGAAGAGCCCTGCTGGATCAGGCCAAAGGCCCATCTAGTCCAGCTTCCTGTATCACACAGTGGCCCCACCAGATGCCTCAGGGAGCACACAGCCAACAAGATAACCTGTTTCCTGCTGCCACTCCCCTGAGATTCTCTTCCCTGGCAGTTGAGGAGCTGGCCAACTGAGGGTGGGACGACACCTCCACGTCCCTAGAAGTCTCACCCTGGTCCCTCTCTTCCTGTCTCTACTTCTCCAGGTCAGCAACCATGGCTTCAAGGGAGCGAACCCGCTCCCTGAGAGCCTGGAGCTCTTTGCACCGAGCACACACCCATGACTTATGCCCAAGAGGCAGATAATCATACATGTGACACTCAATGCAAAACACTGGATAGCCCCCACCCCTCTGCTGGCTGTCTGACTGCATAGCTTTTGTGTGTAAGGTATGTGTTTATCTAAGTTTGGGTACCTTAATGTTGTTGGAGCTCTCCTCTCTTCAAGGGAAGTGCCAGGTAGTGTGTAGGGCCTGGCTTCCTTGCCCCGCTGCTGAACTCGCACAGCTGCTTAACTCACTGTGTCTTCTTTAACCTTGGCACTTTGTCCCAGTGAGGCACTGCATCCCAGTGAGGCCACTCACTGCTCCTGAAAAGGCCCACTCACAAACCAGCCCCAGATTTAAACTGTTATGTAGCTCCTCCCCCTGCCTACCTGAAAGTTTGAAAAGGCTGGCCTCTAAGGGCAGGGCCTGATGGGGTTTACTGGCAGGAATTTGTTGCTATGGTTCCTGCCTGCTCAATTTCCATTTGGTCTCTTCAATTTACACTTGGCCCAAGTTTTAAATTCTGCTTAAGTTTAACTTTGCTTAAGGTGTAGTTTAAATTCTGCTTAAGATTAACTCTGCTTAAGGTTAAGTTTAGCCTGTTTTTTTCCCTTCTTTTATCCTCCTCCTGTTTTGTTTTGGATTCCTACTCTAAAGTAGACTCTAGTCTCTGCCCTGGGCTCTTACTCTTGAGTAAACTCTGGCCCTACTCAGAGTAAACCTGTTTAAATTTGGGCTGCAATTCTCTTTAGAATCAGCTCCCAGGCTTGTCCAGTTTCTGCCCCTTCTCCTCGCACAGCTGCTTAACTCGCTGTCAGATCGGGCCTGGGAGGGACCGGCGTCTGTGTCAGATGCCATATCCTATCCTCCCTCCCAGGTCACGAGCCCCATCACGGGGCAGCTTGATTCTCTGCTAGCTACAGAGCTGGCGGAGAACTGAGTAGCCCCACTGCAAATGCCTGCTTACCTCAAGTAGACCTCCAGCCTGTCCCTTTCCCGGGGATTCAGCCCACGGTGAATCTTATGCTGGGGAAGGATAGGATTGTGCTGCACGTTACGCAGTGACCAAGTGGGATGGCCATTGAAGAGACAGTTCTGGGAGAGAAGGAGCCCAAGTAGACATTAACTACTATCACTGTCAAGTAAGCCTTTATTGGCATCAATTCCCCCCCCCCCCCACTGATATTAACTAGCTCTGGGTACCTCTCATGATGGCTGCAATCCTGTACATTGAAGTCAATAGGATTTAAGCAGGCCACAGGATTGCAACTAGTTTTTTTTTTTTAATCAGTGGAAGGGGACAAGGTCGTTATGGACATGCAAAGTTGTCTCTGTGCAAACTTATAGTGACACACAACAGTCAGAGTAGGCATATTTGATATTTCCAGTGACATCAAACATTGGCATCAGATAACAGTGAGTATGTATGGGTCCAAAATAAGCCATTTACTCTTTGCTGAACCTATGTGAGGTTAGGTATCCAGTCCAACTCAATTACAAATGGGGGGAACTGTGTGGCACTTCTCAGTAAATTGACATGGCCTGTGCTATATATTAAACCCATTCTAGACTTATAGATCAGTATAACCTAATACAAATGTCTCCTGCTTTGGGACACCTTCTCTGCTCCTGCTGTTTGAGGGTACCTTCAGCTTTTTACAGAGGGCACCCAGAATCATTGATAAAGGAACAGAAAGTTACTTTGCCTGCATTCAGCATATGTAAAATCCTTGGAGATATTTAAATACGTTTGTTGTTGGAAAAAGAAATACTAAGAATCCAGGCACAAATTTGCTACAAAAATTGTCTGCTACCCAATTCCTGAAACCAGTATTGGTGCCAGGCTTCTGGGGGCCCTGGAAAAACCCAGCACTGGGCTCCTCCATGGGGCCCCTGCTTGTTTCCTGATGGCACAATAGGTCCTGCCACTGTCACCAGAAATGAGGGCTCAGCAGTTGGCTGAGCCAGGTGGGTTCTCTGAATCAGAGGCATCGCTCCGGTAGGGGCGGGGCTGTAAGTTTCTCTCCGTCTGAGTCCCTTTACCGAGTGAGCAGGAGGCAGCCCCGCCCCCTCACTGTCGGAGCCTTTTCCCCTGCGGAGAAAGCAGCAGGCAGGGTCTCTTGCCTGCTGCTTTCTCCGCAGGGGAAAGGCTCCGACAGTGAGGGGGCTGGGCTGCCTCCTGCTCGCTCGGTAAAGGGACTTGGACGGAGCGAAACTTACAGCTCTGCCCCTACCGGAGCGACGCCTCTGTCTCTGATGGCTGTGGGCCCTCAGGAAGTGGCCCACCTTGTCCACCCCTGACACCACTCCTGCCTGTAGCATCCCCATGAAATATCAGTATACACCAGTCGTGTTTCTAATGGGCATCAGTAGGGTTTCCACAGGTAGAACGGAGTACCGAACTGTCCCTTTACACCAGAAAAAAATTAGAGCGCTGATGGAATCCTGAATCTCAAGGAAATCCAATGTACTCATTTAACAGGGCTGTACAAGATATCTGAACATCTTCAACACATTATAGTGGAAGAGGCCTTAAGGGTGTCAGCAGGGGAGTCCGAGGTAATATATACTGGGAATAAATGGCTATGACTAATTAGTTAAACGGCACTTCTAGACATAATTATGTGGCACTGAAAACTAACTGCAGATATAAAGAACTCCTTACTGTGAAGAAGAGTGTGAAAAAATGCGCAGCTCCCTTCATTTCCATGGTTACCCAGGTGCACATTAAGTCAGTGCTATGTCAAAAACATGGGGGCTAGTTTCACATGCCTTCTGTGCTCTTCTGTGCATGGGTTGAATGGGTAGAAAGAAACCATTACCCCCCAAAAAATCAACAATGCTTTCCACCTGAAGATGGAGAGTCACATGGGATGGTTCTAGAGGCGTGGAAAGACTGGAGCGAGCGGAGCAGCGGCTCCGGGTGGCACCGCGGCACCGGGCGGTGCTGCTCCGCTCGCTCCAGTCTTTCCATGGAGCGCGCGCCCGCGGGCGCTCCGAGGCCTTCTCCCCCGGCCTCGGAGTAGGAGAAAGCCCCGGAGCGTCCACCACAACCGGTGGCCAGGGCTTTCTGAAGGCGGCCGACTGCGGCACCGCGCTATTTATCCTTTTTTTGCACATGCACAGAACGTTTACGTAACGCACCCCAGGCAGCATCCGCTCCTGATACACCTCTGGATGGTTCCAAATTTCAATTCCTGGGTTAACATTTTTGAAAAGTACAAGGGTTAATTCTATCAACAACTGCAATGAAATATTGCAACAAAAATGCAAAATCTGTTAACATTTCAAAAGTTGAAAGCAAATGTTCAAATGTGAGTGCCGAATCCAAGTCTTAACTGTGCAATTGTATCTTAAAAATTCAAAACTGTGAGTGCTCTAAATTTCTTGACATTTTTTTTAAAATGCATTGTTGTCAAATATGAAACTTTACAAGCTTCTGGTTATCAAATGCTATAAATGCTAGTCAAGTTTATTTTCAGTGGCTATTGACAACTATTTGTGCCTCGGGGCAAAGGGTAGCTGGTGCTCACAAAGTTAAAAAAAAATGCTCATAACATGGCATGCTCATAACAGATTACAGCAAGGAGTCTTTCAGCCTCCCAAACATTGAGTTCTTTTTCCTCTTAATTAATTTTATGCATTTATACCCCAACTTTGAAAATATAATTTTCCCAAAGTGGCTTGAGATAAATACGAACGTTTATCAGTTTAAAAACAAATAACTAAAACAGATCAGTGTAAAAAATCCAACTGGATATAATTACTGATCTAAGAGCCAGGGTTAATAAAAATCAATCATAAAATGCTTTTTGGAACAGAAAGATTTCCCGAGTCCATTGAAAAATAGAGAGTGAGAGTGAGGGTTGTTGGTTGATTTCCCTAGTTAAGAATAGGTACAGGAGTGAAGCCAGAAGGGGACCTTGATCTGGTTACTTGAGGGGTGTCATTCAGCATATGCCCCTCACCACCAGTTCTGACCAAGGGAGGGGACTACAGGGAAGCCAGCACCACCAGTCAAGGAAGGCTCCTTCTGCCAACAAGCCAGAAAGGCCAAGTGATGCTCCTTTGCCACTGTATCAGCTTCTGGGTCGAGCTAGCGGGTGGCACAATGGGTTAAACCACTGAACCATGAGCTGCCGATCGAAAGGTCGGCAGTTCGAATCTGTGCGATAGCTCCTGCCAACCCAGCAGTTCGAAAGCAAGAGATTGCAAGTAGATTAATAGGTACTGCGTCAGCGGGACGGTAACAGCGTTCCATGCGCCTCGGTGTTGAGTCATGCCGGCCACATGACTATGGAAACGTCTTCGGACAGCGCTGGCTCTTTGGCTTTGAAACGGAGATGAGCACTGCTCCCTAGAGTCGGACACGACTGGACTTAATTGTCAAGGGATACCTTTACCTTTACCTAAGCTTCTGGGTCAGGGTTGCTTGCAGGTCTGAGGAGGTTGTAGATGTGTGGCTGCACCTTCTAGAAGCAGGCTTGACAGGCAGGAATGGTGCTGAGGTGGTGGGAAATGTTGCCACATCACTGGTTATGTCACAAACATCCAATCAGTGCCTACGATGACATTTGCTGTTCTGCACAGTGATGTAATCACAGCAGAATATGCTACGTGGGAAGAACAACATTTTTCCAGAGACACGTTCCATGCTGAGACAATGCTGTGTATACCCTCAGCAGAAGTGCAGACTAAGAGGAAGACATATGGATGCAAACGGGGGGGGGGGGGGGGAGAGAGAGAGAGAGAGAGAGAGAGAGAGAGAGAGAGAGATGCAGGAGTGTTTTTTTCTGCTGTAAACTGTCTGGAAGGCCGGTGACGGGTGCTCACCCCGTCGCCGCTCATTACCCGGCCCCCTCCCCCGCGCGCTGGTCAGAGGCTCGACGGGGGAGTGCAGCAATTGGCTGCAGGGCCTGTTGGGGGCGTGGCTCAGCGGGGAGACGGGAGCTCGTTCGCTCCGTCTCCTCAGTCCGAGCCGATTTTGCGAGGAGAGCTGTCACGTTGCTCTTACCTCGTGGCTAGGGCCTAGTTGGGGGGGGCGAATCTTCCTGGCTGCAGGGTCGCTTTCGTCGAGGGTCATCTGGCAAAGGAGCAGGCGGCAGGCTCTGTCAGAAGGGCTGCGTTCGCCTTGTTGCTTAGCAGCAGGGAGCTGCTGCTGTCCTAGGACCTTCGCTGGATCGTCGCTGGAGCTTGGCTGGCAGTGTCGGAGAGGGCTGCAGGGACCTGTATCTTATTTTGCTCCTTTCGGAGCGGTATCTTTGTTTGCAAAGCACCTCATTTGTTTAATTATTACCCCTGCCTTTCACACGGCCCCTCCCCAGTTCCTCTTTTGTCTCTTTTGTTTGCCACGCGCCAATTTAGCTTAATTCAGTCCCTGCCTTTTCATGAGCCCCTTCCCTTCTCCTTTTGAATTGTTTTTCTTGAGTTACGGCTTCTTCCCTGTAGCACTTGAGTGCTGGTTGTCAATCACCGCAGGTGGCCGTTTGTCCGTTGGGAGCATACGCTCCTGTTGCTAGCCCCGCCCCTGTGGTTTCAGGCAGCTTTCGCCACAAGCTGTGTCTCTGGCGTTCGTTGGAGCTGACAGTTGGCTGCCTCAGGCAGCAGAGTAAGAAATCACTGTTTTTAGGAAATCACTGCAGGGCACTTCACGTCACTTTGCGTTGCTTTTTGTGCTTCCCTCATTGCATTTCATAGGGATACTTTTACTGAGGCTGTACACTTGATCTCTTGGGGGCAACGCATTTTATTTCACTTAATCCCTACCTTTCTTGGCCTTAGTGCTGTTTTGCTTTCGTCCTTTTTGATCACTGGGGGCAAAGCGTATTATTTTAATTAACCCCTCCCTTTCTTGGCCTTCGTGCTGTTTTGCTTTCGTCCTTTTTGATCTCTGGGGGCAAAGCGTATTCTTTTAATTAACCCCTCCCTTTTTTTTTTTTGGCCTTAGTGCTGTTTTGCTTTCGTCACTTTTGTTCTCTGGGGGCGAAGTGTATCATTTAGGTCATCCCTCTTTCCTGGCCTCAGTTCTGTTTTTTGCTTTCATCCTTTTCGCCTGTGACCTCACAAGGCCAATATGTCCAAGAAAGCCCAAAAGAAAGGGGGTAAGGCTCCCAAGCGCCCGCCACCGCCTCCTCAGGATTCCTCCTCTGAAGTAGAGGAGGAGCAGGCAGTTGATTACAGGTCGCTGATAGCCCGCATCGAAGCTCTGGAGAGGGAGAAGGCGGAGCGTGCTTTGGGCCAAGGGGATGGAGGGGAAACATCAGGGGCAGCACCGGTTAGACGTTCAACTCGCAAGGGTCGCGGAAATAAAATGTTTTTGTCCACTTCTCCCAAAGGCATCCATTCAACTGACGTAGGGTCGACCCATGCCGCATCAGACTCTCTCCCTGTCATCAATCTGGATCCGTGCGCCGCAGGTGAGGCGCAGCAGTTACCTGGCATTGGAGATGTATGGGGCGAAAGTGGGGGAGGATGGAACGCGGCCCAGGTCAATGCGTTCCTGAGAGCCACGTGTGGAGGTGCACCTCAGTCAGGCGGTTGGCAGGGACTGGGTTTTGTTCATCCAGGCACTGCTTTTGCAGCTGGTCCGCAGCTGGCTTTAGGTCAGGGGGAACCTCCTTTTCCGGGTGTTTTACCGCAAGTGCCGCCACATCTGCACTCATGGGCCGGGTTTAATCCAGTCATGGCCCAGCCCTGGGCGGGTTCTGGTCCATGGGGTTGGGATGTTGAGGATCGTCCACGGCGGCCTTATGGGGACCTTGCTCTCCCACTTGGTGGCCACTTGGCCTTATCAGTGAAGGAGAAAATTTGGAGAGGCGAGTTTGTGGACATTTTCAGCCTCCTCCACATGGAGCCGGAGCCTGTCAAGCGGGTGGGGGAGCCCGTCCAGGATCAAGATACTGTCAAGCGAAGGAAAATTGACAGGAACTGGGCCAACTGGCTGAGTGGCTACTGCATTTTTATGTCGGTGGTCATTCAGATGCAGCCCAAGAGGGCCTTGGCTATGATAAAGTATCTTGACATCATACACAGGGCGTACAGGGAATACGCTGGTCCTGCTTGGATGGGGTACGATGAACATTTTCGCCTTCGAGCATCACATGACCCCGCCCTAGATTGGCGCACGCCGCAGATGGAGTTGTGGACGCAGTTGGTGGTTCCGTCCCGATCCATTTCTGGTGACAGGTCTGACAGTGGGCACTTGATCGCCCGTAATCAACAAGGCCCTGGGCGCATTGCCTCCGGGGGGCAGGGGGTTCAACACCCTCCCCGCACTTGTTACGAGTATAATGCCTCAGGGAAGTGTAACAGGCCCAGCTGCCCTTACACACACGCCTGCCCCGTGTGTACAGGAAAACACCCCATTTCCGGCTGTCCCAGGATTGGGGGAGGAAAAGCAGGAGGTAGGGGAAACATTAGACGGGGAGGCGGAGGGGGCGGTGGCTCCCATGGCAAGGGGCCCAACCCCAATTAAAGTGCCGCAGTTGTTGTCGCTACTCCGCGGGTACCCAGACAGGAAGGCGGCTGTGTTACTTGCGGAGGGTTTTCAATTTGGTTTTCGCGTTTTGAGCCCCACCCCGGTTAAATCGTCTTGGGCAAGAAATCTGAAATCAGTTTTGGGAATGGAGGAGGTGGTTAGGAAAAAGTTGGGTAAGGAGTTGGCAGCTGGCCGAGTTGCCGGTCCTTTCAGGACCCTTCCTTTCCACAATCTCCGTATTTCTCCGCTTGGGGTGGTCCCTAAAAAGACCCCCGGTGAGTTCCGCTTAATACACCATCTGTCCTATCCCAGAGGGGATTCAGTCAACGACGGAATCCCCCCGGAGCTCTGCTCGGTTAAGTATACGACCCTGGATGAGGCCATAGGGCGGGTGCGGGCGTGTGGCCCGGGCGCTCTTATGGCCAAGGCTGACATTGAGTCAGCCTTCAGGCTCTTGCCAATTCATCCACAGGATTTCTGTCTGCTGGGCTTCCAGTTTGAAGGTGCTTACTACTACGACAAGAATCTCCCGATGGGCTGTGCAATTTCCTGTGCCCATTTTGAGGCGTTCAGCACCTTTCTGGAATGGGCCCTTAGGGATAGGACAGGCAGGAACGCTATTGCCCATTATCTGGACGATTTTTTATTTGCAGGCAGGGCTGGGACCCTAGAATGTCAAGTTATTCTGCAGGCATTCTTTGACCTGTGCCAGGAGCTAGGGGTTCCTTTAGCACAGGACAAAACGGAGGGCCCGGCTACCACCCTAACGTTTTTGGGGATTGAGTTGGACACTTTTGCGGCCTCTAGCCGTTTGCCCCAGCCTAAAATTGACAGGTTGATTGAACTACTGGACGCGTCCATGGCGTCACGTAAACTCACCCTGCGTGATTTGCAGGTTTTGGTTGGCCACCTAAACTTTGCCTGTAGGGTGGTGGCGCCGGGGCGGGCATTTTTGCGCCGCCTCTGTGATGCGTTGGCTGGCCTGCAGTTGCCGCAGCATCGGATTCGTATATCCGGTGCTATGCGCAGTGATATGCGCATTTGGTTGGAGTTCCTGCGGAACTTTAACGGCGTGTCTTTCTGGCGAGCGGACCTCTTGCTGGAGGCGGAGCTGGAAGTACACTCCGATGCGGCAGGCGGGGCAGGTTTTGGAATCTATTTCAGGGGTCGATGGTGTGCTGCACCATGGCCTCAGGATTGGATTTCAGCAGGTATTACTTCTGATTTGACCTTTCTCGAGTTTTTCCCTATTCTAGTGGCCACTCACATCTGGGCGGAGGAGTTTCGTGACTCGACGGTGCGTTTCTGGTGTGACAACCAAGCAGTTGTTTTTGTTGTCAACCAGCTAACGTCCCGTTCCCACAGAGTCATGCGCCTGGTGCGTGCCTTCGTGTTGCAGTGCCTTAGCACCAACACTTTGTTCGTATCAAGGCACATTCCGGGACTTCAGAACGAGCTAGCCGACGCTTTATCTCGGTTTCAGGTGGAGCGTTTCCGTCGGCTGGCCCCTTCTGCTCGCCCGGACCCAGATCCCATGCCAGCATGGCTCTGGAGGCTGGGCTTTCCAGATCCAGGGAGCTGATGTGGGCGGCTTTGGCGCCTGCCACTCGTGCCAGTTATGCAGGCAAGGTGCGTGGATTTACACTCTTTAGAATGTCTTTTCCCCTCCCAGATGAGTGGCCTGTCCCTGTAGACCATTTGATTTGCTTTATATTACATCTGTGTGACCAGGGCCTGGCTGTTAGGTCGATTGCAGTCAGCCTGGCCGCTATTTCGTTTGTTTCTAAAGCTCGGGGACTTCCGGACTACACGGGGGACTTTCGGGTGAGGAAAACCCTTGAGGGTCTCAAGAGGGCAGTGCCTGCCACTCCTGACTGGAGAAAGCCCATCACTCCTGAGATTTTGCAGGGCTTGTGGCGGGTCTTTGCGCTTTTGTGTTCCTCAACCTATGAGGCTGCCCTCTTTAAGGCGGCCTCAGCTACATTGTTCTTTGGCGCTTTTCGCCCCAGTGAGGTGCTGGCCAGTTCCAGGAGGGATGGGTCCGGCACTGCGTTGCAGCATGGGGATTTTGTTTTTTCCCCCCAAGGGGTTACCATCACCTTGAGGAGGTCTAAAACAGACCAGTTTGGCCGGGGTCACAGGGTTTTCCTACGGAGGGTGGAGGGTCTTCCCCTCTGCCCTGTTAAAGTTTTGTTGGATTTTTACAGGGTTAGGTTGAGGGCTGCTCCATATTTTTTCTGCCATGCAGACGGTTCTCCCCTCACCTTGTTTCAGTTTCGATCCGTGTTACATCGGGGATTGGCCCGGCTGGGTCTCCCTTATTTTGAATTTGGCCTACATTCCTTTAGGGTTGGGGCGGCCACGACTGCAGCCAATTTGGGTCTGTGCTCGACGGACATTCAACGGATCGGGCGTTGGCGCTCAAGTGCCTTTCGCACTTATGTGCGAAAATGAAAGGTTCTTTGGAGCCCATGCTTGTTTACTTCTTAGCCCCTTAGCAGGCGTTTTCGGCCAGTTTAGGCAAGTTTTGAGTTGGTATCCCCACTTTCTATTTTAGAGGGGCGCTCAGTGTAGAGCACATGCTCGGTGCGGATAGCTGCTCAAAGTTTAAACGGCCTGTGTTGGGTATTAACTTCCTCACCTTCCTGTTGGATGGGCGCTCAGTGTAGAGCATTGGCCTGGTGGGGGAGTTTGCTCATTTGTTCGTTCGGCCAGTTTAGGCGGGTTTTGAGTTAGTATCCCCACTTTCTTTTTTAGAGGGGCGCTCAGTGTAGAGCACATGCCCGGTGCGGATAGCTGCTCAAAGTTTAAACGGCCCGTGTTGGGTATTAACTTCCTCACCTTCCTGTTGGATGGGCGCTCAGTGTAGAGCATATGCCTGGTGAGGGAGTTTGCCCAGTTGCCCGGAGTTGGGCTTTCCCAGTTGGGAACTGTTATTCTTGTGATTGTTGCCTTTGATCTCGTATTTCATTTTGTTTTTCTCGGCAGGTCGCCCACGCTGCAGCCCTGTCCGCATTGTCATCTGCGGACATTCCATCGTTTTCTGGGCCTGCAAGAGGGCGGTTTCCAGTCGCTTCGGGTCCCAGCTGGGCCTGGGTGGCCTTGCCGATGTTTGCTGGCTCGCAAGACGGGGTATGCTCAGCGGCCAGCTGCTTCCGCTCCTGCAGGAATTCCTAGACGGACACCCCCCTCCCCAGGTGTTAGTGCTGCATTTGGGTGAGAATGATCTGTGCCAGAGGACAGGTTTGTCCTTGAGGCACCAGATTCGTAGGGATCTGATAACAATAAGGCAGTGGATCCCGGGGATTTATTTCATCTGGTCCCACATGCTTCCCCGTAGGTGCTGGCGTAGTGCTAGAGACCCGCGTCTGGTGGATTTGGCCAGACGCAAAGCCAATGCCTACCTGGGGGGGGTGGTATACCGTATGGGGGGTGACGTGGTTAGGCATCCTGGTATAACGTATAATGCCCCAAGCCTATTTAGAGGCGATGGTGTGCACCTTTCCTCGCAGGGAGCGGATATTTTTCTTTCAGACCTGCAGCAGGCGCTTCGGCGTCTTTTTGGCCTGTGGGGCGGTGGGGGTTAAGCGCGAGGCTAACCCCCCCGTGTGGCAGGTGGCGTGCGGGCCGGGTAGCCAGGAAACTGGGATCCGGCGTCAGCCTGAGGTTAGCAAGGTCAAGGGGTAACCCAGGACCGCTCTAGTGACACCGCCCGGGTCCATGAGGCTGGCTGGCAAGCCCCTTGGCTGGAATGCGTTAACCCATATCACGGCACGGCCGCTGGGGTTGATGCGTCCAGCTGCCTCGACCCTGCGGGGTTGACCATGATAGCTCACGTGGTCTTTGACCACTGGGAGGCTTGAGTCAGGTTGTCACGCCCTGGGGGGATTAACGGGGGAGGAAGACGGCTAGGCCCGTTTCCCCCATTTAGGGCCCGCACGCTCTAAGGGTCTAGTTAAAGTATTATGTTATGCTGCAGGTTCTGTTATGTTTAATAAAATTTGGCCCTTTAACCCAAGCCTCTGTCTAGCGTGATTATTTGGGGGGTGCACGGGTAAGGCCGGTGACGGGTGCTCACCCCGTCGCCGCTCATTACCCGGCCCCCTCCCCCGCGCGCTGGTCAGAGGCTCGACGGGGGAGTGCAGCAATTGGCTGCAGGGCCTGTTGGGGGCGTGGCTCAGCGGGGAGACGGGAGCTCGTTCGCTCCGTCTCCTCAGTCCGAGCCGATTTTGCGTACCCCGCCCGCCCTCCCTTATTACAGTCTGAGTCTAGCTGGTCGCTCTTTTGAGGGCCGGGTAGGAATTTTTGGCTGCCACCCTGATTGGCTTTGGGTTGGCAGTTTTTTCGCCTACCCCAGACTGGGTTGGGGTGGGGTGTGTGGCACTATTGCTTCCGTTTTAATTTTGTTGTTTTTTGTGGCAGGTGGCGTGCGGGCCGGGTAGCCAGGAAACTGGGATCCGGCGTCAGCCTGAGGTTAGCAAGGTCAAGGGGTAACCCAGGACCGCTCTAGTGACACCGCCCGGGTCCATGAGGCTGGCTGGCAAGCCCCTTGGCTGGAATGCGTTAACCCATATCACGGCACGGCCGCTGGGGTTGATGCGTCCAGCTGCCTCGACCCTGCGGGGTTGACCATGATAGCTCACGTGGTCTTTGACCACTGGGAGGCTTGAGTCAGGTTGTCACGCCCTGGGGGGATTAACGGGGGAGGAAGACGGCTAGGCCCGTTTCCCCCATTTAGGGCCCGCACGCTCTAAGGGTCTAGTTAAAGTATTATGTTATGCTGCAGGTTCTGTTATGTTTAATAAAATTTGGCCCTTTAACCCAAGCCTCTGTCTAGCGTGATTATTTGGGGGGTGCACGGGTAAAGGCTCTCGGTGGCTCTAACTGAATTAGTGGGTGTATCAGTTTTTATCGCAGGAGTGGGAGAAAATGAAGGCAGATGTCAGACTGTTTATAAGAGAGCTGCGTGACATGATATGCAACAGCTGTTCTGTTGGCCACTTTCTCGCTCTTTATGGTCAGGCATCCAATCTTTGAACAGCAGATGGCGAAAAAGAAACTCATCAAGAAATGCAAGGTTTCTATATTCTCATCCAGTTTCTACAGGTTTTTGTTCACCATAATGCAAGCTATAGCTAAAATCATTTTTTAAATCACACATTGTAATGATAATGCTATTTTTAATCCAATGTTCCTGCAATTATCTGCCCTATGTCCTTGAATTCTGTGGGACTTGGTCCCTGTGCTCACAAACAGCAGATGAAGTGGTAATTCTATATTTGACTATATCACTGCAGACCAGCTTGCGGAGGGCTCATAAGATTAATGCTCCGACATATTAAAAAACAAACAAACCTACATGCAGAAAACTAGCATGTCAGGGGAAAGGTTAAGCTAGAACTCTACTCCCTGACATCCAGTTTTCTTTCTGGAGAGAATATTTTATATACAGTAAAGGAGCCCTGCATGGTTAGCCCAACCATGAGGCCAACTGAAGCTGTGTTTCCTACATGCTTAGAACCTTGAAAGAAACCTGTGTTTACTACGGAATGATTAATGTCTTGATCATATAATGCACATGTATAATTTCACCTGTGGAATGACTACATACTTCAATTTCTGCTCTACATGTGATTTGAGTTCTCTGCCATGGAATCACTGATTATCCTGGGACTAGTCTCAGCCTCAGTGTTTCTTGCCTATAAAATATGTAAATGATTTGTAGATGCTTAATTCATTGGCCATGTACTGCAAATGCATGACTTAACCAGGGGTTCTCAACCTGTACCCCCATGGGTATGCAGACCACAGGCTGGGGGTACGCGAAGCCCTGCCCGTTATCAGCTGCTGCGATCAGCAGCTGATAACGGGCAGCTGTAGCCAGAGGGAAAAGCTACAGTCCTGCCGAATCGGACCCGCCCGCCCGCAGCCCGGGATAATTTCAATTTAAGGGGGGTACACGGGGGGTACACAGTATGTATTTGAGGGTACACAGGGGTATGCGGGGGGTTAAGACTGGGGGTACACGAAAGATCGGAGGCCCACCTAGGGAGGTACACGGGCCTCCCAACGTTGAGAACCCCTGACTTAACCTATAGTCTTCAGCGTGGCTTGCTTTCTTATCTACTCTGTATACGGCTTATTTCCTACTTTCTGATTGTGGCATAAGGGAAGTTTATATTGCATTGCAATCTATGGGGGCCTGATGTGTAGCGCTGACCATTAAAAAAAACCTTTCCTTCGGCAGTACTGCATGTCCAACATGGTTACAGTGACAAACAGCACTGTTACAGCACTGATTTAAATCCCCTTACCCTCCCAAAGCCTCCCATTCTTCCCCCACCACTGCTGCACCACTGCTGCACCAGTGGAGGAGCTGGGTAGGATTGCACTGAATGAAACATATGATCATAGACTCATAAAGTTGTAAGGGACCTTCAAGGCCATCTAGTCCAACCCCCGCTTGAAACATGGGTCGAGTCCTAATTGGGGGGGCGGGGCTGTGTCGGCACAGCATGGTCCCAATATATTATTAAAGAGGAAGTTGGAAGTAATGAAAAGCTACGTCTTCAATATGTGTTTCTTCTCCCAAAGCCAAAATGTATGAATTAGTTATCAATGGAACAAGAAAAGGTCAGTTCTGTAGAACTCCTTTCTCAGGCAAGAGCCTTTCCTAGTCCTGCTTGACCATATTAGGGACTGAACCTGGGCCCTTCTTCATGCAAAACATGTGTGCTACCACTGAACTAATGCCTATTCCCACCTCTGCATCATTTGCTTGCCATTGCATATAGCCCTGACTTTCCTTCTGTTCTTCCCCATTCAACTTCTCCGTACTCTCTAGTGTTCCTTTCTGCCAGATTACTTAGCAGCAGTTTACACAATTACTATACTCATTGGGAATACCATTTCTTTAACTTGTATCTTTTTTTCCCAGCTCCCCAGAAGAAAAAATGCAGATTTTACAAGCCATATCACCAATAGAGGTTTTCTGTACAATGCAGAAATGCATTGGACAACGAGCAACCATTATTATCTTCACTTTGCTCAGTAGTGTTAGTTACAATAAACATCCCAGAAGTCAGTGGGCTGGTTGGCTTCCTATTAATCACATGCCAACTCCTCATGAGTCAATCCACGCAGCAGATATTTCCATTCATCTTTGTAGACAGGTACCCTCTGTGCTTGAGCCATAATTAGATGAGCATTGGGGAAACCACCTGCTGAACGGTCTCTCATTCACATGGGCTGTTGCAAGTTTTGTTTTGATTCATTCAGCAGCTGAAAAGAGATATGCTTTATAGGACAACTGTTGTTCCTATGTTGGTTGCTAATATAGTGCTGGCTGATGTTCTTTGTATTATACAATGGCAAACACCCAAGAAATACTGGACAGCGCACCAGCAGTTTGTGTCTTTTTCCATTCTCTTTTTTAAAGCAAAAATGTAAACATTAGTTGTTTTTAAGAACACTCCCTATACTGTTTTTCAACAGAGTAGTTCACAAAGCAGTATACATAGCAAAATAAATGGTTCCCTGTTCCCAAAGGGTTCACAATCTTAAAAAGATGCCAAAAGAGACACTAGCAACAGCCACTGGAAAAGGGGTCATGCTGGGTTGCAGAGACAGTTGCTCTCCCCCCGCTAAATAAGGGGGCACCACCTTAAAAGGTGCCTCTTTGCCCAGGTAGAAGTGGACCGTAGTCCATGAAAACATATGCTGAAATCGTTAGTCTTTAAGGTGTTACATCACCACAGAAAGGACCTTCTTGTGGAAAGGCCCATGGAACACTGGTATAAAAAAACTAATAATAAATATTGATATAAATAACTGTCTTATACTGAGTCAGAGCAGTAGCTCATTGTCACTTTTAATGGCCATGGCTCTTCAGATAGCTTTCCTGGGCTTGCAAATGAACCTTCGATGTTTTATGTGCAAAGTACATGTTCTAATAGTGTGCTATGATTGTTGCTTGCAGAGCTGAAGGTTACCTTCATGGTTTACTTCATAGGACCCAGTTCTACCAACGCTTTTGTCTTCCTCTGTCCAGAAACTGTTTGTCCTCAGACCTCAGGAACTATCTTCTCAGCTCTTTCTGCTCTACTAATTTCCCACTGTCTTTGATTTCACTGTAAATGTCTTGTCTCCAATTAACTTCACCTCCATACTAACATGGTCTTTCTTCCCCTTCAGACCTCTTGTGCTAAACTTCTTGGCCCAACCTTCCATTCCCACATTCTTCAGTTCCACCTTCACATGAGGTTTCCCTGCTCCTCCATCACGCTCCAATACTGGAAAGCTGATGGGCTCTAGGTTTCATTCAGGCTGACCTATAAAGACTTTGGCACCTATGTTATTATGAGAAACAACAGCTGCAAAATCCAAAACATGGGAGGGGATGTGTGTGTTGACCTTGATCCAGAAGGACTTTTAAGATTTCCTGTCCCACAGGCCCTGGATTCCAACTGAAATCAAAACCTCAGGAACAGAAAGGGCATGTAGAGAAGTAAGGGGGGGGGGTTATATATTAAAAATAAATAGCAGACTGCAATTGGAGCAAAGCCATTGTAGCAGAGAGATTAGCTTATGGTTGTTATTGTGCTGCATCTAAACAAAGTGCAATTTTTATGTCCCATAAACATTTATATTGGTATCTGCCAATTAAGGGGCTGAAAACTAGGAAAGTAGCAGCTCTGTCTTGTTTCCACGACCTCATAAGAACATAAGAACATAAGAAGAGCCCTGCTGGATCAGGCCAAAAGCCCATCCAGTCCAGCTTCCTGTGTCACACAGTGGCCCCACCAGATGCCTCAGGGAGCACACAAGACAACAAGATACCTGTGTCCAGTCGCCACTCCCTTGCACTTGGCACAGAGAGAACCCACTTCTAAAACCAGGAGGTTGCTTATGGCTTGTAACCTGTGATGGTCTTTTCCTCCATGAATCTGTCCAAACCCCTTTTAATGGCATCTAGGCCAGATGCCATCACCACATCCTGTGGCAAGGAGTTCCACAGATGAATTACACACTGGGTAAAGAA
The DNA here is from genome assembly GCA_026170595.1 of Plestiodon gilberti rubricaudatus. NCBI lineage: Eukaryota > Metazoa > Chordata > Lepidosauria > Squamata > Scincidae > Plestiodon > Plestiodon gilberti. The sequence goes on along the minus strand of JANXHW010000003.1, from coordinate 198,856,864 downwards.
ATATTTTCTTTTGTCTGTTCTAACTCTCCCTCCACTCAATTTTAGTGCATGTCCCCTGGTTCTGGTGTTGTGCGAGAGGGAGAAGAATTTCCCTCTATCCACTCTCTCCATCCAGACAAAGACCTCTTTGTCTTTCACCCTGGTACCTTCAGATGCACTTGCCAGCTACATTGTAGTTACTGTTCTGTGATGCATTTCCACATGGCTGATGAATATATGAGATTGGCTTTCCCTGTGTGGAATCAGTATCCCACAAATTCTGTGGGGACGTTCTACGGCAGGGGTCAGCAACCTTTTTTTTAAAGGGACCGGATGTTCAGCGATAATGTCATCATGTCAGTGCCAAACTTCCGGGTTGCCGAGCACCCTGAAGCGGCCTGTGCCGGTGCATCTGTTAGTGTGGCTTGCGCTGTTGATGTAGAAAATTGTACACCCCTCTCTACTTCAAGTCAGGATTCTTCTGGCATTGTGTGCAGTCTGTTCATATACTGTTATACTCCACAGTGCAAGACTCCCTGTTAATCTAATGCCATGAAATCTGCTGGCAGAGTGATACTGTAAGTGCCCAGTACAGTATGGGGTGCTAAATGTGAAGAAACAAATGACGTTTATACCAAAGCAAAGAGTTGGAGCTATCACTTCCAAACCTAGGCAAGCATCTCCTCTGAAACCCCAAGCGTCACCATATCACCCATTGTGATTTTTCCTGCACCCCAGATTCCTCCACCTTTTTTCTTAGACAGCTTCTGTTGAGTAACCATGCAGCCACAAAAAAAAGAGGAATATATATGGGTAAGAAACAGTTTTCATTCGATCCAGCAGTAAATAAATTGAATTTCACATCATATTAAAAATCAAGAATTACTCTATGATTGCACTATTTATTTTCCTGCTTGTTCAGTAAGGAAACTGTTCCATGTCTGAATTTATCCAGCATTATATAAATTGCTGCATAAAAATGAATTTGCATTGGATTCTGGGTTCATTTCCTGAATGTTCGGGAACACGAAAAATCTAAAAACAGGACTATTTTTTTGCAAATAAGAAGCAAACAATTGTGTATCAAACACTAAGTGTTGTCAAGAAATGATTAGTAGAACTGAGTACTCATATATTCATATTATGTATGCTGATGGTCAGATGACCAATAAATTTTAGTTGTAAAAAGGACGCAAGGTGAACCCAAACAAAAAACTGGAAAATAACTCTGTTTTCAGTCATTCATTTAAATTCTCTCTCTCTCTCTCTCTCTCTCTCTCTCTCTCTCTGAATCCTGAATCCTGAATCAATGATTTATCTTTTTCTCTTCAGACTGGAACAGAATTTGAACCATTGTTTGAGCATCTCTGTTGAATCAGAACCAGAACAATACCAAAAAAGTCACATTCAGGCTACCCATTTAGAATAAGGGCTCAGCAATAACAAAAATATTGAATGGGATGGTACCCTCAATGGCTCCAACCTGAATGAATTATGATGCCCAGAAAAAAGATGGGAGAATTCTAATGTCAAGCTTCTCTGCTCTCTTCAAAGGCTGGGAAGCAGCAAGCAGTATTGAGATCTGGGTTTTCAGGATGCAACCTATTATAGACTAGATTGCTGAAAATGTGAGAATACCCATGGCCCAGTTGGGATTGGTCAAGAGTAAAATACATTATGAATGCTGGGGAAAAAAACTTCCTACCTCATTTCCAGCCCCAAACTGGACCCCGTTGACCTGACATTGTCAAGGAGACGTCACATCTGGTTAGGCCCCATGTTTGAATGTGTTCATTCCCGGTCATTGGAGGGCACTTGAGATCTTTGCTTCATGGGAATCCTCTTCCCGTGTGGGTCAGTTTTGTCATTTGTCACAGGACCATAGATGTAAAAAGATTTTTGTGGTTTAATATTTGGCTCAGATTTTCTTTGGAGAGACTCCATTCAGAATCTTGACTGCAGAAGAATATAACTGACACATTATTCCATGGGTTGTGAATTAGGCAAGTATGAAACATGTTATGAAGCTGCTCAGCTCCACTTTCTGCAGCATTATCTCCTCTGCAGCGGTGTCGCTGGAGGGGGTGCAGAGCAGTAAGTAGTGCAAGACGCTGCGACACTGGGTAAGCGACCTAAGCCCCTTAGGTCGGAGACGTTCCTAAGGTGTCCTAAGACCAGTCGGAGACGTTCCCGGCAGCGATGGCAATGCACCGGCACTCACAGAACCAAATAGAGCCTCCTACGTATTAGCCGTTGCCACCCGGAATGGCTCCAACTGGCAAGGGGGTGGGGCCACTTATCCTCGCGTAGTGACGTCTTGCGCCACTTACTGCTCCACACCCCTTACAGTGACACCATTGTTCCGCTGTGATCTAGCGCCACTGACAAGCAGCTTGCTACAAGAGTGTTCAAGGATAGCCACTGTAACAAACTTTTTTTTAAAAAAAAATTATCCTTTATTCATATATGACAAAGCAAACAACAATGCAACCTTTATAAAAAGCAAGCAATCCTGGAGGCCAGGGCTCCATTGCCCAGCATGCCCTCAGAGAGACCACCCCAAGGTTCCTTCTTGCCAACCAGCTGCCAACCGTCTCCTTCACCGGGCTACAGTCAAACCGCCAAGCTATGCCTCTCCAGCCCCCACACTAATACAGGTGGGCCCCCATATCCGCTGGGGATATGTTCCAGGCCCCTCCGTGGATACTTGAAACCATGGATAAGAGCGAACACCCCCTCCATGGTTTCCTGAGGGGCCCCCCACCCTGCCTCCCCTGCAGGCAGACATGCACGCCCCCCAGCTCTTATTTTTCTTTCAGCAAGCTTTGTTTCTTCCTTAAAACAAACAGAGAAGCAGCCTCCATTGCAGGCAAGTAGAACAAGACTAAGTCCTAGAGAGGCTCTGCAAGGTTTCTGTTAACCTTGCAGAGCTTCTCTAGGACTTAGTTTCATTCTACTTGCCTGCAATAAGCAGCCTCCTGTTTGTTTAAGGAAGAAACGAAGCTTACTGGGAAAAAAGTAAAAGCCTGCGGGGGTCCCCACAATCCGTGGATAACTGAAACCGTGGATAGCGAATCAGTGGATATGGGGGCCCACCTGTACCTCCTCCAGCTATCGGTTTTTAGCTAACAGCCACCAGCCATCCAGCACCATCAATGCTCATTTAAGTAGGTTAACTGCAAGCAACAATTAAAGAAATAGCTATTAAAGGGAGAAAACTTTAGAGAAAACAAGGGCAATCTGACTTGACAGGCGTGACAGCAACTAAAATGCAGTAGATTTGTTTACAAGGTATTTAAGTGCCTTGAAATCTTAGATGATAGTAGGGGAGAACTCAGCACTTACTTTACTCATAGAACTGTGCAGAGACCAAGAAGATGCTTGTTGTTCTGTAGTGCTTTGGTTCAGCAAAAAGAGGATGGTGACACTTTCCAACTTCATGACCATAGCAGAAGGAAAACGTGTCCCCACAATAACATCATTCAAATTAAATGCTTGTATTTCTAAGGGGAATTACTAGAATGATATATGATTGTTTCCTGCATTCTGCACTGCAGTGCTACATGCCACATTTGTCATATTTTCACACACACAAAAAGAAGTACCAGCATTCTTAGCATCACTTCTGTCACTCACAGATTGACAGCCGAAACCTCTAACTTTAGAAATGATTCTGATTAACAGTGTAAGATGAGCCATACCCGGATGATGCTTATACTAGTTCAGAAATGTGGGATGCTGGCCCCCTCCTGCGCCAGAGACCTAGAGAGAGATTAATTATGTCTTCTTGTATATTTGCAGAAAGTGTGCCTGTTGTTTACCGCTCTCCTTTCAAATTTAGAAACAGGGACTTTTCTCATCTTGCTTGCTTCGGGCTACAAAGGTCTTCAGCTGTTTCAGGCCATTGCAGAGATGCCAAGAGACACAGGACTTTTGGCAGCCTCTGGAGCATTTGGCACCAAGAGCACTATAAGTGTTCAGTTCTTTAGATGTTCAGCTTCATGCATCACCAAATGGAACCCCTCCACCTTCTCCTGGACAGTGTTAGCTAAGGATAGGGAAAGTATCCAGCAATTTGTGTTCAGGGACTTATTTGATTTTCTGCTTGTCTTTTAAGCTCTGTGCCCATTTTTTTTATGCACTTGCTCTTTGATCCTCAGCGTCCCCTCCCCATTTCTTTTTTATTTGCTTTCTTCATTGAGTCTTTTAATCAACTCTTTTTTAATTGTTCTTAGTTATCTGTTTGGTCTCGGTTCCTAAGGGACAAGTTGGCCATGCATGCTTCCCTGAACCGCCCTGTTTTCACTACTTTGGCTTTTGTATCAGTAGGAATTCCCTGATTTGGGGAACCCCTTTCAGATCAGAGAGAGTTATTTCAAGGTGGCCTCTCTCTGTCTGGCTTCCCAGGCTTAGTGGTGGCAGCGGAGACCCACCATGGGAGAGGGGAGGGGAACAGCAAGAATGGGAAGGCAGTCACTAACTGCTCGGTATTGCACCTGTTTGACTTTTCACCCACACTCCCCACACCTGCCCCTCTTTAACCACATTGGTGAAAGAGGGCATGACATTGGGAGGGGTCATCACTCAGGATTAAACTCTATGCAACATGAGGGATCCATGAATAGGGCCTCTCGTGATTGTTAAGGTATTAATTGAGGCCACAAGCTGCTCAGTTTTAACTGAGACCACAGCATTGATGGAGGGGGTTAACCCTTTTCCCCTTCCGCCATTTTCTTGCCATTTGTTACACTGGGCAAATCATACAAGTATCTGCAGGGAAGAGAGTAACTTGTGCACGTGTGCATGCATGTTTAGTTGGGAAAATGGCACAGGAGGAAGGCTCAAACCCTTTCCCTCAGCTCCATGGTCCCAATTCAAATTCCCCTCCCAGCAACTCCCATTAACACTTTAAAAAAAACCACAAGAGCTTCTATGCTTGGGTCTGTCATATCTATGCTGGCCCTCAGTAACGAAGCACCTGCAAAGGGCCAGGTTTCCATCCCTGGCGTTTCCAGTTACTAGGTTTCCAGACAGCAGAGCTGGAAAAGACCTTTGTCTGAGTCCTTGCAAGGCTGCTGCCAGTGAGGAGAGCCGGTACCCAGGCTAGATGGCCTGACTCTGAAGAATGGCAGTGGTGTCATCAGCGGTGGGGGCCTTGGGATTGGGTCCCAGGCAGCAGGTGGGCAGGGGGTGCAACGGTGGCCGGTGGCAGCGCGGATCATCCCGTTTGCCGGGGCGAGCGAGGAGAGCATTTGGCATGTTTGGCCCTCCCTCCCGCCCTGCACCTCTGAGTGAGCGATAACAGCTGCTGCCATTATGTCACTTCCGGCACGGGGGGGGGGGTCATAGGAACACCACTGAAGAATGCAGCTTGTTCTTATGTCATTGGGTCCGAGAGAAAGTAAGACTGTGGGTGTCTGGCAGAACAGCCCTGGCCTTCCTGTGTATATTTATACCCCCCCAAGAAGAGACTCCCTTAACCCCCCCCCTCCCGTTTCCAGTGCAACCTGGTCTATTTCAGACGCTGACTGCAAATGTGAGTCACCGCCATCCCAGTGATGAATCATGGCCCCTCCTTCCCTCTCAGTTTACAGAGAGTGAAAGTGCCGAAGAAGAGGAAGGTCAGGCCGAGGACAGCACAGCGAGTCACTTGGTGCTGTCAGGGAATTTCTCGGCCGCTCCGCGTGTCAACACTCAAATCATGAATCTTTCACGTTCAGCAGTTGGCATATGGTGAAGAGAGCAGTGAGCCAGGGAGGTAACAGAGAGGCCTTTTTTTTTTTCTCCTCTCCCCTTCCTGCCCTTCCTGATCAGTTGTTGCCATGCCCTTCCCAGAAAATAAGGAGACACAAAATAGGAAAGCTGATATCTTTTCTTGGAGCAATGTGGAAAAACTGTTAGGACGAGAACAGCTGGCTCATCATAAGCTGGCGGCATTCTTGCCCACAGGACTTGCTGCCTATCTCTGGGTCCTTGTCCTAAAATGAAATGTTGGCAAGATCTCAAAAAGATGTGTGTGCGAATGCAAATCCGCAACCTTCTCCAACTAGGATTGTTCCTAGGCTCACTCTCAGTGACAGAAAGTGGCATCAGAGGTCGGGCTCTGGCCAAGGACACACACCCATCAGAGCCCCCCCCCCGCTACTCTGATGCCTGAGCCCTTAGTACTAGTGGCAATAGTGCCCAAGACACTATCTGGTGGGGAAACCAGGGGGGGCCCAGTGTAGAGCTGTGCCCCAGAGCCCACAGCTACCTGGCACTGCCTAATTGTGTTGTTTACACAGTTAAGTGCTAGAAGAACAAGAATTGTCACTGTAACGTTCATAGTTTTCATGAAAATGCACTTCAAAGTGTGTTTGATAATTGGAGAGACTCAAAAAGCCATTTCATCTTGCCCCAAATATCCCCTTGCCTAATATGTATCCCTTCCTGAGTAAATCAATCTCTGAAGACAACAACCTCCATTCTCTTCTGTGTTGAAGTTACAGCCCAATCCTAATCAACTTTTTAGCACCGCTGCAGCCACAATGTAGCTCTGAGTTAAGGGAAGAAATGTTCCCTTACTTTGAAGAGGCCTCCATGACTGCCCCCCCGCCCCCATCACAGGATGCAGCCCACACCCCACTGGCATGACTGCATCGGTACTGCAAAGTTAGTTAGGATTGGGCTGTTAGAGACAAGACTCAGTGCTGCCTTCCACACTATGTAGTCACACACCTGCAAAGTGGGTGTTTCAGAAGGGTACTGCTGGTGCCAGTGAAGAATCCTGATTGTGGGCAGTATTTATAACCCACTTCATAGCAGCAGAAATGATGGCAAGAGGCAGAGGTAGCACTGGAAAACCTGAAGCAAGAGTTGTGGCTGGGTGTGCTGGGAGGGAAAACCCCAGTCAAACTGGTCGGAAGGATTGTGGGAGTTAAGACTCATACTTGTAAATTCAGTTTGCCGTGGGGTTTTGACAGGTTAGTTATAAATAACTGTAAAAAAAGACACTTGCACAATAGCAACTGTGCATAAAAAGGGAGTTGAAAAATCTACCCATTGTACAGATTGGCCTGCCAACCATTTTTCATGTGTTATGGCCTATGAAGTACAAGGTGTTCTTCTGTTCGTATTGGCAATGGTTTACAGAGATCTACATCACACTCCATAACTTTCATCCAATGATAACAAAATGCTTTGGAAAATTAATGAATTGGCCTTGCTACAGACCAAATTGCGCCAGTCAGAATTGGCTCTGAGCATGTGGCAAATTTAAAACTCATTACAGCCAGCCGCGCAGCCAAGTAGCCATCTGATTGCTCTGCCTCATGGCCAGATCGATTTTCAATTCATGATGAAAGCAGTAGGGAAAGATTACAATCATCATTGTGCATTAAACATTGTACCGGATGCAAGCTGAAGCAATCAGACAGCAACAATCAGACAACTATTTTGCCATGCAGCCAACTGTAATATGCTTGAGGCCAACGTTGGGCACTATTTTTGTATGCGATAGACAAGCAAGTATCTAATTCCATTGGGAGTGCTACAATGTTCTAGCTGATCTGTCTGAGTCTGTGGGCAAGCACAGGACTCTTAATTCCTAGGGCCACCAAATTAGATGTGACATGAGTGTTCCATGACATTTTTTTCCAAAAAGCAGACATGGGAGAGGATCTATTGGGGTCAGGGCCACAATACCACGGCACCAAGTTGAATCATTTCCTCAGAGCTTCCAGGTCATGGCATCTGAGCCCCATCTGCAAGCTAGTCCACAGGACGCTGCCTTTATATTATCAGCCTCTTGGTCCAACCAACTGAGCATTGTAGGTTTTGTCTGGCTGCATCTCTCCAGGGTTTCAGACAGAGCTCTTGCCCAGCCTAACCAAGAGATGCCCAGGAGTGAAACTTGGACCTGCACTCTAATGCATGTGCTCTATCACTGGGCTACAGTCTCTCTCCAAAGTATTCAACATTCATGGTGCTGAGACACTCACTTTAGAGGTTGTCTGAGACTTCTGGCCCTATAGATGTTGTTATCGTTCTGTTGATTGTTTTCTGTCCCTTCAAACTTCAGGTGGGAACTGCAAGTGATTAATACGTAAGGATCTTCTGGAAATCATGTGAACCCTTGTTGTTCAAGCACGTATTTCATGATCTTTTGATCCTGTTTACAGTTCTCCCCTCTATACCTGTGTTTTTGTGTGTGTGTGTGTGTGTGTGTGTGTGTGTGTGTGTGTGCGCGCGCACATGCGCGCGCGTGTTCACAGTTGGTGTCAATCTATCAACTGATAACACTTTATGCATCTGATGAAATAGCCTCTAATCCATGTATATAAATGGCACAATCTGTTTGCTTTTAAGCTTTTGCAAGATTTATTTTCTGAGTTGTTTTTTTTAATACTGCAAAACACCATGGTTAGGAATATAAGAGGTTTTTTTATTATTATTTCCACATCTTCTTTAGTCAGAGCACAATCTTAAGAGCTTAGACTTGTCAGGAGACACACGTTCACATTGCATCTATCCCATGTCCAACACACTCTGGTATTTATACCACTGCTGCTCTGATGTATCTTGTTGTCTTCTGTGCTCCCTGAGGCATCTGGTGGGGCCACTGTGAGATACAGGAAACTGGACTAGATGGGCCTTTGGCCTGACCCAGCAGGGCTCTTCTTATGATGCTACAGACTGGAACATCCTAAATGTTTGGCTCGGATGGTCAGCAAGCTTAGGAAGAGGTTGCCCATGTACATTGTCATACATTTTCAACTCTGAAGCACATTAGCTTGGTTGCATCAGAATAGTCATAACTTTATATATTAAGTGCATTAGAGCCCTTGACAGCATCTCACAAATTCAGCAAGATACTGTATAACCAGGATTAATTTTTCCCCTAAATCCCTGAAATTCAACATTTGCTTTGTTTGTATAGATAAGGATTATATATACTCTCAGAACTCTTGCCTTGTCAATTAAGAGTGTTGAGTCAGGCTTTTCTTTTTCTGACAAACTGCTCAGCGTTTTTCTCACAATGGAGTTAATCTGGATTGACCTTTGAATCCACCCCCTAATTACCAGGCACATGATTTTAATTTGGATTATTTTCCCCATTAAGCCATATAAACAAGGTTGTTTTGGAAACAGATTAAGGCTGCAATCCCAAACAGTTACTGGGGAGTAAATCCTATGAATTTAGTGGGGCATACTTCAATGTAAGCATGCATTGGATTGCACTGTGTGCCCTAACCTGATTTCAGGAGGAATAACCCACGCCAGTTAAATGACAATGCTGAGGGAACGTCACAGTATGGTGATCATTTAACTATTCTTCTGTATTCTTTCTCAGAAAATAAATCATGAATGTTCCTAGAATTAGCTAGTAGACTACACCACATGTGGCATTAGATGGCATTGATAAAGGCCCCTGTTTAGATGCTGTAAATCAGTGGTTCCCAAACCTTTTTGACCTGCGGCTCCCTTGGCGACCATTGGCCGCAGCTCCCCATTACATTATATTGATGTCTGCCAATTGACATTGCACTGTTTTCCAAGAGGATTCCGTGGCATTCCGTGGCTCCCCTGGCTGGTTTCCCTCCCAGTTTGGTAACCACTGCTGTAAGCTGCTAGCTTTGCTTGCAGTGGTGCCTGCTAACATTTCATCTTCTGATTGCCATCCCTCCATTTGTGGCAGAGGAATGACAGATGACCCTCTGAGATCAGCAGTTCAAGTGCTGGGGCTTCATTACATAAGAACATATCCTTGATCTGCTGGCATAGACCTAATGCACCATCAGGTCTAGCATCTTATGTCCAATGGTAGCCAGACAGATGCTCCTGGGAAGCCCACAGCAGGGACTTCTTTCACGTATGGGAGCACTGAAACATGTGATCTTTCACCTGCAGTCTGAGGTGGTACAGTTCATTCTATGACCTCAGCAGTCCATTCTATGACCTCATATCCACTTCATTCTGCTGTATGTGTTGACCAGGCCATAGACTGGCTCCTCAACCTCTAGCACAGCTGGATGAAGACATCAAGGTTAGCTTTCTCAGTGGGTGTTCAGCTCCTCTGCTCCTCTGAAGCAGCTCTTCTATACAGGAAATCAGTTTCTGGGACATTTCTCAATATAAGTAGACATGACAGGAGCCCTTTTCATACATTCACTCTGCTCAATGAACACATATGGTATGAGGCTGACATTGTGGTGGCACACTGTGCCCCCACAACATATGCATTCATTGGATGTCTGCAACATGTCTATGCATGTGAGTTTATGTGCCTGTAGACATACCTAGTTGTGCCAATGAATGCATGTGCAAAAGAAGACAACCAAAATGATCAAAGGGCTAGAGTTTCTTCCTTACGAGAAAAAGCAGTGAAGGTCTACTGTTGTTCTCCATCACCGCCCAGTAAGCCAAGGCCTATGAAGATGCTTATCAGGTGAGTGTGGGGAATAGCAGCAGCAGCAATGGATCTTCCTCCCCTAGTGCCATTTTACAATTCCCAGATGTCCTGCCCCCCAGTGCTCTGTCAGGGGTTCGAAATTGTTAAATAGCATTAGGGAAAGAAAGAGGATGGCTCAATGCTGCCTATTTCCCACTGCCCCCAGTAAGTCTCTCCATTGGGCCCTGGGCTCCTGCCTGGTTTACTGGGAGGCAGTGATGTAGACTTGAGTCTACTGATTCGGACTTGAGTCGGACTCAAGTTGCGTCAATGACTTGACTTGACTTGATTCGGCGGTTGTAAAAGACTCGAAAGACTCAAGACTTGGAGCCTTTTACGACAAGTCGAATTTCATTCAGGTTTAACCCATTTTCCCCATTAAATAGATAGGGACTCACAACCAAAGACTTGGGATTTGGGGGCAAAGACTTGGGACTTGACTTGAGACTTGGACCCAGAGACTTGGGACTTGACTCAGTGGCGTCACAAGCCGGCACATCACCCCGTGCGCTCCGCCCCCCGCCACACCCCAGTGACGCCACTGACTTGACTCAAGACCAGTGGCGTTTCCACGGTAGGGGCGGCACCATAAGTCACGCCGCGTCGAGTACCGTGTTTAGGAACCGAAACGAGGAGGCGCCGCTCCCTCGCTGTTGCAACCATTCCGCGCGAAGAACGCGACTGGGCAGGAGACACTGCCCGGTTGCGTTCTTCGCGCAGAATGGTTGCAACAGCGAGGGGGGCGGCGCCTCCTCGTTTCGGTTCCTAAACACGGTACTCGACACGGCGTGACTTACGGTGCCGCCCCTACCGTGGAAACGCCACTGCTCAAGACTTCGAGTCAGAGACTTGATCCACATCCCTGCTGGGAGACAGTCGGAAGCAGTGGCAGACCATTCTCTTCTTCCCCCGTGCAATTTTCCCATTGCCAGCCAAGGGCCCAAAGCCAAATGGGGATACTTGCCAGGAGGCATTGGGGAGCAGGGGCAGCAACAGCTTTGAGTGTGTGCACTGGAACCCATAACTATAACATTAACAGTGAAGGACAACTGTCAGCCGTTCACGGCTTGGTTCCATAAATAAATCATACTTGCTATGCTGTTGCTCTTTGCCGCCCTCAGAAGCTCCGTTTTTCTGAACCCCTCTTTGAAAGTGAAGGCCGGTCAGATGGAAGTTGGTCCAGAATGCAATTTTCCCTCCACAAAATATGGACAAACTGTGCCCCTGATGACAAGTTTCTGGATTATTATGCATGGACTCCTGTCCTATTATGCAGGTTTGTTGGCGGCTAGAACCCTTTGCACATACAGCTGTGCATGCTGGAGCTCTCCAGATCTTCTAATGAATGTGTGTTCTAATGAATGCATTATATTTCTTATAGTGAAATATGAACACTTTGCACATGCACAAGCACTCACACAAAACCAAATTATGAACAAGTGGTAACCCTTGCTCACAACCATGAAGTTAGCATAATAATTAACCAACCATCTCTGATTTTAAAAGGGAGGGCCTTGGGTTTTTCATGCCCTGAATTCCTTCCATTCCATTCTGCTATTGTGCGAAGGCCTTAGGACTTCTTCAAGGTCTGTTTCTTGTGGTGTAGCTCAAGTTCAGCATATATAACCATATCAGTGGACATTCAAAATGGAGTCAGGAGGTGGGAGAAGCAGTACGGAGTGATACCTGTAATTAGCCTAGCAAATCAGAGCAACCAGTCTCACTGAATGTATTTTACTGGTTGCCTCTCTCTCTCTCTCTCTCTCTCTCTCTCTCTCTCTCTCTCTCTCTCTCTCTCTCTCTCGTGTGTGTGTGTGTGTGTGTGCGTTGCAGTCAAGTTTTGAATCTCTGGCAACTTGACAGAATGTGCTGTGAGAACTGGGAATCCCCTCATATCAGTAAAACATTTTACTGAACTCTACCAGACCATGTTGAGAGATGCCCTAGATGGGGAAAAGGGGGACAGAAGCCAGGCCTAGAGACACCCTTCCATTGTCAATGTTCCGTTCATTAGCAGTGTCACTTCTTAGCTATAGATTCCCATAGCTAACCCCTGAATCATGAAATCGTTAAAGGTTTGACGGAGTTAACATGCTTACCTCTGACTTTTGAAGCTCTATCTATAGAAGGGACGCACTCTGCAGGGTTTATATTTAGCTTTGCTGCACTAGCAAGGGAACCATTGCAAAATGACTGCAGTCCAGGAAGCAGCATTTGACTGGAGTCTTGTCTAGCCGGGGAGGAACAGCCTGAAAGTCAGCAGCTTCCTCTCCGAGCTGCTGAGCTGTATTTGCAGTTCAAAGCTATCAGCCACTCTCCTGCAATACAGAGATGATGATAGATGATTGGTAAATGATTTGAGAGTGCTGCCTGGTTGAATGAAAAAGCTGAGAACGATATTGATTGGAATGCTGGTCCATAGGGAAGCAGCCTCACCAGCTCTGGAAAAGAAATGTATCTATCCAAGCCTAGAGAAGGGCTTTGTTAGATATATTTTGCTCCGGTGTGCATAAACTGCCACATGAGCACTGGAATGACTCACGCAAATGCCTTGGGAGTGTGCAGTGCAGTGCGGTTGCCAGGCTCACAGCCAGACACGGGGTACTCATGCAACTGTATACATGAATCTCTCCACACAGTCATCATAAGTTGAACTATCATCACAGTGGCTCTCTTTTGAGTGGAGGGAGGATTAAAACAGACAAAAGAAAATATTTCTTTACCCAGCGTGTAATTGGTTTGTGGAACTCCTTGCCACAGGAGGTGGTGATGGCACCTGGCCTGGATGCCTTTAAAAGGGGATTGGACAGATTTATGGAGGAAAAGCATCACAGCTTACAAGCCATGATGGGGATAAGCAACCTCCTGGTTGTAGGAGTAGGTTTTCTTTGTGCCAGGTGCAAGGGAGTGGCGACAGGATACAGGTATCTTGTTGTCTTGTGCTCCCTGAGGCATCTGGTGGGGCCACTGTATGATACAGGAAGCTGGACTAGATGGGCCTTTGGCATGATCCAGCAGGGCTCTTCTTATGTTCTTATATTTTTTGACCGGCTCCTACAACTTTGCACATTTCAGCAACCAGCCAGTCCATTCACATATGAAGGGATTGACTATGATTAGCATTAGTATTCGCAGTTTTATTATTATATGATTATTAGTTTTATTTGTTTATTAGTTTTATTTATTTATCAATGAGCTACTTTTCAATCTCACTATTCATCCCAGGAGCTCAAGGAAGCATACAAGTTTCCCACCTCATTTTTCCCCCCTCACAACAATATTGTAGGTTAGGGGAGAGATAACTAAGGTCACCCAGTGGCTGCAGTCACGAGCTTCATGGCTGAGAGTCTGAGGGGGGATTTCCAAGAACTAGTCCAACACTCTTCCACACTGGCTCTAGCCAAGTAGAAGCCCATGCGAGGAGGATGACAACTGCTGATTAATGTGAACCTGCCCCTTGTGTAGCACTCTGGGCAGAGACGATGCTGCGCCCCCAAGTGGGAGGGGCCGCCGACACTACGCGTGACGTCAAGCGGCTCCGACCACGCCCCCCCGCACCGTTTTCCAGGCCATTTCGGAGCCGTTTGGAGCCAGGGCAGGCGGGAGGGCCCAACCTCCGCTCGGCGAAAGCGGCGGAGGCAGCGATGGATGAACGCAAGGTAAGTCCTACGCCTTGGGGCCTACCGCACCTCTGCACCAACCCCCGCGACGCTTCTGACTCTGGGTCTATTCTAGTGCCTCACAATCTTTATCTCATTTAGGGCGAAATCTTATCTAAATTTCTGGTGCCGTAGCGAGTGCTCCGGTGCCAGAAGCAGTCGCAAACATGCCATAAGGCACGTTTGTGCCTACTTTGGAGTAAGGGAGGGCCTCCCTCACTCCGCTGCTGGGACAAACATGAGGCTGCTAGGCAGTAAGGTAAGGCTCCCGCCAGCGGCCGCATGGGCAGTCTGGATGGCGAGGGAGGGGGGCCATTGTGCGAGCCAGCCCGGGAGGGGGCAGGGATGGCGTCTGCGATATCCCCATCCCCACAGGGCCGGCTCAGCCATTACACGGCCTCCTTCTACTTCTGAAATCCGAGGATGCCGATAGGGCCGGCCCCGGTTTACACCCAGAGAAGGGGACAAATGTCCCCTTCCCCGAGTAGATCTCTGGCCCGCATGGTGGTTCGGAGTGGGCATGGGATCTGGACAGATCTTTAGTTAGGATTTCGCTGTTATACATGTTTTTCTTTCAAGTCATTTTAGATCAGCAGTTCTTACATCAGTCCTGTAAGGTAGGGCAGCCTTATTTTCCCCATATTGCGGTGGCTCCCGTACAGTCACCTAGTGATGTCATGTCTGTGATGTGATTGGAATTGTACTGTATGCCACACTTTCTAAACAGAGTCCAGGTTTGTGATGAATGTCCTGTTCCCCCCCCCCAATGTTTTGCATCTTTTTTTCTGTATTTTTGGACACTTTTCCCTCCCCAAATGCTCAAATACACATTCTGCACTGTTAGCTAGAAAATACTCCCACAGCATTCGTGTTTGAAAACTTCATTATTCCCCAGCCATGTGCTAGTTGTGGATTCAGGGTTCATCTTCCTATCTGGGGCAACTATTCTGCTTAGCAACAGAGTTGCCTTGACCATTGGGTAGCAAACCTGTCTGTCTAGGTCCAAGAGTGAGATGGAGTGACCACAGCGGCGGAACTACGGCGGAGCGCGTGGAGCAGGAGCTCCAGGCACTCGGCAGGGCGGGGGGCGCGCGCGGAGCACTCACCGTCGGAAGCGCCGTGCTGGATCGGCCCTCCCTCCCTCCCTGGAGCCCGTTCGGCTCCAAAATGAGTCGAAAATGGGCAGGGGGCAAATTGGGTGGGGTGGGGTGGGGCGCGTCGACGTAACGCTACACAGGCCTCGCCCCCACGCGCCCGGGCGCTGGGAGGGCGCCCGTCATTTCTGAGTGACCAGGTGGGTTCCATTCCTCCAATCAAGTAACTTGACACCATCTCAGCAAGGTACTGTATTAAATTTGCCAACGTCCAAGAAGTTGTCCTTGTTCTCTGCCAGTTGCTGAGCAGACCCATTTGTTGGGAACTCAGAGAACACTCACTTGTCCCCCTCTTTAAGTGCAAGGTCTGGGGAATACTTGGACGAATGTAAGTTGCTAGGGCTAAGGACTGTTCCTAGGTAGACTGCAGTCAGGGACTTTATTTTTGCTTTTTTTCTGCTCTTTTCTATCCAACCACTTTGTATCCCCAGGGTTTAACAGAGCCAGGTATGGGCAGGGGGGATGGGGACATGACTGTGGGCTGTCTTCTTTAGCATCCTACCTCCATCTGCTAGGCATTACTGATTACTGCTTCCAATTGCTCAAACCTTTTCATTGTGCTTTCCAGCCAAGCTCAGGCATTTTCCATAAGCCTGCTTGTACTTTTACTTTCCTTCCCCATTTTGTTTCCCCTTTCTTTTGAAATTTTAATAAACTAATTACATTTTGACCCTTTGTCTGTCCACGTTCACTATAATTCACTGGATTGTTTTAATCAGAACCCCTGGGATTCAGCGCTATTCTCAGGGTGTGTGTGTGTGTGTGTGTGTCTTTGCCCAGGATTCGCTCTTCCCTTTTCCTGACAAGCTTGATATAGAAAAAGTGTACCAATAAAATCTTCCCTTCAATGATCCTACTTAATAGATTAAAGCCAAATATAGTTAGAATATTAATTCTGCATAAGAACTATGGGGTTCCTGTTTTTGTTTAGAATTTTCCATGCAACTAAATGGTATGCTGAAGGCATGGGGGGATGATTTCCCACCTCCACACATTCACCTGCTCTTTTGCACAGAGTCTACATACAGCATAATACAAGTTGTGTGTTTGTAGCATCTCTGCATGATTTTTTGCAGTCCTGCCCCTTAACTTCCACAAAGAGAATACCTTTAACTTTTTCCCCCTTCGCACATTAGATAAACTCGCTGCTTGATGGGAATTCATCAACCGAAGGAATTACGTACACAAGGTTATATTAGAACATTTTAATCTGAAACGAGACACCAAAATGCTGGACTCTGCAGCCTCTTGTGTACCTGGTAAATCAGTAGTAGTGTGCCCCCTGGTGGCCAAAGAACTCGCTTTGTCCCCTTCTTTCCTAGCAAATTTGGTCAGAGCAGAAAAATGGTGCTCCCATTTGAGGCTGTTGGCCTCCTCGAGGAGCTTCTCTGTGCCTTTCAATCCACAGTAGAGGATTGAAACTTTAATCCATATGATACAGCCTCTTTTCTGGCTTTTTCCAGAGCCTTCTGTGTTGCTCACTGTCACCTGTACATCAATGCCATGTGAGCATGTGCCTCAAAATGTGAGGATTCTTTCTTGCTTGTTCGGATTAGCTACTAGTAATTTGCACTTTGGAATCCTTGGCAATAAATCTTATCTACTTGCAACACAGGGTTAGCACTGGGCATGCTGGTTTGCCACAGTACGAGCCCTCACCCTCTAGTGTCCAAGCAAAGGACACCTAACAATCATTGTTCAGCCAGAAACATTAACCGAAGTGTCCTTTTCCAGTAAGAGAGGCTGTGTGTTGTAGACCAAGGACATTCTGTGTATGTGTGTGTGTGTGTGTGTGTGTGTGTGTGTGTGTGTGTGTGTGTGTGTGTGTGTGTGTGTGTGCGTGCGTGCGCAAAGGACTTGGGGGAAAATGTAAAGCCCAGTCACTGCAGTGAAGCATTACTAATATGCTCAAGAGTTTAAACGTTAATTGTATGACTGCCAAAAAAAAAAAGGCAAAGAACACTCAGGCAAAGTGCAACTGATAGGTACAAGCCTGTGTAAGTCAGATTCCGAACTAAGTCATGACTTCTCGAACTGTATTTATCCCCTTGTACTGTATAATCATTTTATGTAAGTAGCTTCTTATTCTACCAACACTGTGAAGATGTAACAATGGGGATCTTTACTTGCAGTGATTAATTAATTGCTTAAGGAAAGATTTGTGGACTGAAAGGTACCGTCCCGTGAGTCAATGACCTCTTAGTGTTCCTTAAACTCAGGTCTATATTGGTAAACTGCTACTTAGTGGTAGCTAAGAAGCTCTGCTCAGAAGCACTCTCCTTTTATTAAGTGATATGCTCCAGGGCACTGAAACAACAAGCCTTTTAGGACTTATTTACACATGTTGAATGCACGTTGGAGAATGATACATTCTGCCCTGACTGACTTGCATTCATCAGAAGACCTGGACAGAGCACCTGCATGTACATCTGCATGCACAAAGAGCTCTAGCCACCAACAAACCTGTAGAGTAGGACAGGCAAGTGCTCAAATCAATATTAGCAAGAGGTCTGGCTCAGTTGGTAGAGCTGCCGCCTCATAAGCCTGAAGATCGGTGAATGACCGAGACACACCGCTGACAAAAAGTGTGAAAGCCTCTCAGAGGAGAGATAAGAGCCGATGCAGCTGGCAGCTCTTAATAAGAGCTGCCAGCTGCATCGGCAGAGCGTGGGAGGTGACGGCCAGGGAGAGGCCAGACTGCAAAGGATACCATCTGGAATGCAGTTGTTCATGAAAGATTGAACATTTATATATATATGACTGTTAAAAAAAAGAAAAAACATTAGGGGGGTTGAGAAAGCCTGTCCATGTAAACCGCTTGGGATTAAAGTCCGGGTGATGAAGACCAGCAGGGATTGTAAAGAGCTCCAAAAGGATCTCTCCAAACTGGGAGACTGGGCAGCAAAATGGCAGATGCACTTCAATGTAAGTAAGTGTAAAGTGCAAGAAATCAAAACTTCACATATACACTTATTTATTTAATTTATTTATTTAAAGAATTTATACCCCTCTTTTCTCCCAGCAAGGGCACTCAAGGCGGCTTATGGGTTCTGAGCTGTCTGTGACGGATCAGGAAAGAGATATTGGGGCGATGAAAGTGTCGACCCAGTGTGCGGCGACCGTGAAGAAGGCCAATTCCATGCTTGGGATAATTAAAAAAGGGATTGAGAATAAAATGGCCAATATCATTATGCCCTTGTACAAATCAATGATAAGGCCATATCTGGAGTATTGTGTACAGTTCTGGTCACCACACCTCAAAAAAGATATAGTTGAATTGGAAAAGGTGCAGAAAAGAGCGACCAGAATGATTTGTGGGCTGGAGCATCTCCCTTATGAGGAAAGGCTACAGTGTTTGGGGCTCTTCAGTCTAGAAAAAAAGGCAGCTGAGGGGGGACATGATCAAGACGTATAAAATTATGCATGGGATGGAGAGAGTGGATAGAGCGAAGTTCTTCTCCCTCTCGCACAACACCAGAACCAGGGGACATGCACTAAATTGAGTAGAGGGAGAGTTAGAACAGACAAAAGAAAATATTTCTTCACTCAGCGTGTAATTCATCTGTGGAACTCCTTGCCACAGGATGTGGTGATGGCACCTGGCCTAGATGCCTTTAAAAGGGGTTTGGATAGATTCATGGAGGAAAAGACCATCACAGGTTACAAGCCATGAGCAACCTCCTGACTTTAGAAGTAGGTTTTCTCTGTGCCAGGTGCAAGGGAGTGGCAGCAGGAAACAGGTTAGCTGTGTTAGCTATCTTGTTAGCTGTGTGCTCCCTGAGGCACCTGGTGGGGCCACTGTGAGATACAGGAAGCTGGACTAGATGGGCCTTTGGCCTGATCCAGCAGGGTTCTTCTTATGTTCTTAAAGTCAGAGGAGAAATCCTCTGTGTTTGTGTGTGCGCGCGTCAGTTTGCCTCCTGCTGAGCCTAATGCTTAGGTAAGGTCCGTTTTCAGTTGGACTTCTGAATTTCAGACACACCTGAGTATTCCTGCTGCTGATGTCATCCTTCCTGCCATAGACGTTCTGGAGCTCTGATTCCCCCTTGACTACACTCCTGGCACTGGCACAGGGGCAAGGCTTGTTGGCGTGCTTTTGCTTTTCCAATCCCCACATGCATGAGAATTCATTGCAGTAACATAAGGCCTGAACAGGGATTCTGTGTCTCACACTTGCACACACACACGCATACATACCGGTACACATGAACACTAGCTGGTTTGTAAGCCAGCTAACATTAACTATAAATTAATGTTACATTAATTTGTAACATTCTCTGTTACATTAATGATGTAACATTCTTTGTTTGGTCCCCACTTATTGGTTCTACTACCTGACCTGGAAGTGGAATGCACTTACAGCCTATTCTCACGATCATTTCAACCCATGCAGGCTGCAGGATATGGCCTGCCCTTGCTGACTTCGACATTCGGGCTGATTTGCCAAAAGTTGAATCCTGTGAATGAAGGTGGATACATACCACAGGCTCACCACTGGTGGGCTTCTTCCCGAGGCAACGGCTGCCATTCACAAGAATAGTCTCTTTGTTTTGCAGTACAGGTGGACCCCCATATCCACTGATTCGCTATCCACGGTTTCAGTTATCTACGGATTGCGGGGACCCCCCCCCCCCAGGCTTTTACTTTTTTCCCAGTAAGCTTTGTTTCTTCCTTAAACAAACAGGAGAAGCAGCCTATGGCTGCTTATTGCAGGCAAGTAGAATGAGACTAAGTCCTAGAGAGGCTCTGCAAGGTTAACAAAAACCTTGCAGAGCCTCTCTAGGACTTAGCCTCGTTCTACTTGCCTGCAATGGAGGCTGCGTCTCTGTTTTAAAGAACATAAGAACATAAGAACATAAGAAGAGCCCTGCTGGATCAGGCCAAAAGCCCATCTAGTCCAGCTTCCTGTGTCACACAGTGGCCCCACCAGATGCCTCAGGGAGCACACAAGACAACAAGATACCTGTGTCCAGTCGCCACTCCCTTGCACCTGGCACAGAGAAAACCCACTTCTAAAACCAGGAGGTTGCTTATGGCTTGTAACCTGTGATAGTCTTTTCCTCCATGAATCTGTCCAAACCCCTTTTAAAGGCATCTAGGCCAGATGCCATCACCACATCCTGTGGCAAGGAGTTCCACAGATGAATTACACGCTGGGTAAAGAAATATTTACTTTTGTCTGTTCTAACTCTCCCTCCACTCAATTTTAGTGCATGTCCCCTGGTTCTGGTGTTGTGCGAGAGGGAGAAGAATTTCCCTCTATCCACTCTCTCCATCCCATGCATAATTTTATAAGTCTCAATCATGTCCCCCCTCAGGCGCCTTTTTTCTAGGCTGAAAAGCCCCAGACGCTGTAGCCTTTCCTCATAAGGGAGGTGCCCCAGCCCACGAATCATTCTGGTCGCTCTTTTCTGCACCTTTTCCAATTCAACTATATCCTTTTTGAGGTGTGGTGACCAGAACTGTACACAATACTCCAGATGTGGCCTTACCATCGATTTGTACAAAGGCAGAATGATATTGGCCGTTTTATTCTCAATCCCTTTTTTAATGATCCCGAGCATGGAATTGGCCGCCTTCACAGCCGCCGCACACTGGGTCGACACTTTCATTGACCTTTCCAACAGCACCCCAAGATCTCTCTCTTGATCCGTCACAGACAACTCAGAACCCATTAGCGTATATGTGAAATTTTGGTTTCTTGCCCCAATGTGCATCACTTTGCACTTACTTACATTGAAGCGCATCTGCCATTTTGCTGCCCATTCTCCCAGTTTGGAGAGATCCTTCTGGAGCTCTTCACAATCCCTGCTGGTCTTCACCACCCGGAAAAGTTTAGTGTCATCTGCAAACTTGGCCACCTCACTGCCTATCCTCGACTCCAGGTCATTTATGAATAAGTTGAAAAGCACCAGTCCCAAGACCGATCCTTGGGGCACACCGCTTTTCACCTCTCGCCATTGTGAAAATTGCCCATTGACTCCCACTCGCTGTTTCCTGGTCTTCAACCAGTTCCTAATCCACAAGAGGACCTGCCCTCTTATTCCCTGACTGTGGAGTTTTCTCAGGAGCCTTTCATGAGGGACCGTGTCAAATGCCTTCTGAAAATCCAGATATATAATATCCACAGGTTCGCTCGCATCCACATGCCTGTTGACCTTTTCAAAAAATTCTAACAGGTTTGTGAGGCAAGACTTCCCTTTGCAGAAGCCATGCTGACTCTCCCTCAGCAGAGCTTGTTCTTCTATGTATTTTAAGATTTTATCCTTAATGAGACTTTCCACCATCTTCCCTGGAACAGATGTTAGGCTGACCGGCCTGTAGTTTCCCGGGTCCCCCCTCCTTCCTTTTTTAAAGATTGGCGTGACATTAGCTATCCTCCAATCCTCTGGCACAGTGGCCGTTTTAAGGGACAAGTTGCATATTTTGGTCAAGAGGTCAGCAACTTCATTCTTGAGTTCCTTCAGAACTCTTGGGTGGATGCCATCCGGGCCTGGTGATTTATTGATCTTTATTTTGTCAATTAAGTCTGAGATGTCTTCTCTTTTAACCTCTATTTGACTTAATTCTTTAGTCAGGGGAGACCGTTCCGGCAGCGGTATTTGCCCGAGGTCTTCTGCCGTGAAGACAGATGCAAAGAACTCATTTAATTTCTCTGCAGTCTCCAAGTCCCCTTTTATCACCCCTTTCTCTCCCTCACCATCCAGCGGACCAACCGTTTCCCTGGCACGTTTCCTGCTTCTAACATATTTGAAGAAGCTTTTATTATTCCCTTTTATGTTGCCTGCCATACGTTCCTCAAAGTCTTGCTTGGCCTCCCGTATCATCTTTTTACATTTCTTTTGCCACAGTTTGTGCTCCTGTTTATTTTCCTCACTAGGGCAAGACTTCCATTTACGGAAGGAAGCTTCCTTGCCTTTTATAGCCTCCTTAACTGTGCTTGTTAGCCATGCCAGCACCCTCCTGGACTTGGTCGAGCCCTTCCTCCTTTGTGGGATACACTCCCGCTGGGCCTCTATGACTGTTGTTTTAAACAGCCTCCATGCACTCTGGAGCGATTGGACTCTTTTTACCTTCCCTTTCAGCTTTTTTTTAACTAGTCTCCTCATTTTGGGGAAGTCTGCCCTTCGGAAGTCAAGGGTTTTCGTGTCAGATTTGCTCGGCACTCTCCCTCCAACATGCATGGTGAAACAGATCGCAGCATGGTCACTATTCCCCAACGGTTCGGTAACATTTACCTCCCTGACCAGATCTTGAGTGCCACACAATATCAAGTCCAGAGTCACCTGTCCTCTGGTCGGTTCCGTGACAAGCTGCTCTAAGGCACAGTCATTTAACATATCCAGAAATCCAGTCTCTCTTTCATGACCTGAGCATGAATTGACCCAGTCGATGTGAGGATAATTGAAGTCCCCCATGACTACAACCCTGTCTCTCATTGACACCTCCCTGATTTGCTTCCTCATTTCAAGATCCCCTTCAGGTTTTTGATCTGGAGGACGGTAGCATGCCCCTACTATTACATCACTCTTTGAGCCTGGTAATCTAACCCACAGTGATTCTACGGAGGAGTCAGAGCCCCCCTCCAGCTCTACTCTGGTGGATTCTACCCCGTCTTTGACATAGATGGCCACCCCACCTCCAACACGCCCCTCTCTGTCCCTCCTATAGAGTTTATATCCTGGAATTGCAGTATCCCACTGGTTCTCCGCATTCCACCAGGTTTCTGTTATACCCACTATGTCAATGTTTTCCCTAGCCGCCAAACATTCCAGTTCTCCCATCTTAGCCCGTAGACTTCGGGCATTTGCATAAAAGCACTTATATACCTGATCCCCCAAGAAGGGCTGCATGTTTGCACCTTTATCCCTGCAGCTTTCTGTCCTGCTAGACTGGCTGTCATGTCCCATCACGCTACCACTCCCAATTTTTACTCTGCTATTACTTGACTGTTCCCCATCCTCTGCACCCTCATTCCCTAGGGATGAGGAGTCCCGAACCGGATGCCCCTCGGCTCCTGTCAGCTTTCCCCCAGGAGTCAGTTTAAAAGCTGCTCTGCCACATTCTTAATGTTACGCGCCAGCAATCTGGTTCCGTTTTGGTTCAAGTGAAGCCCGTCCCTCTTGTACAGGCCCAGCTTGTCCCAAAATGTTCCCCAGTGCCTAACAAACTTAAACCCCTCCTCCTGACACCAGTGTCTCATCCACGCATTGAGACCCCTGAGCTCCGCCTGCCTAGCTGGCCCTGCGCGTGGAACAGGTAGCACTTCTGAGAACGCTACCTTTGGGGTCCTGGATTTGAGCTTCCTACCTAGCAACCTAAATTTGGCCTCCAGGACTGCCCGGCTACATTTCCCCACGTCGTTGGTGCCAACATGCACCACAACCGCTACCTCCTCCCCAGCACTCTCTACCAGCCTATCTAGACGAGAGGTGATGTCCGCAACCTTTGCACCAGGTAGGCAAGTCACCGTGCGGTCCTCACATCCGTCACAGACCCCCCTCTCTATGTTCCTGACTATAGAGTCACCCACGACAAGAAGCCCCCTTCGCCCCCTCCCCAGAGGAGTATCCATAGTGCGACTGGATACAGGCCCATCACCTGAAGAAGGGGTCCCCACTGTGGGATTGTTTCCCTCTTTTCCAGAGCGACGTCCTCCAGCCCTGAGACTCCCTCTCCTGGCAGCTGAGGAGCTGGCCAACTGAGGTTGGGACGATGCCTCCACGTCCCTAGAAGTCTCACCCTGGTTCCTCTCTACCTGTCTCTGCTTCTCCAGGTCAGCAACCGTGGCTTCAAGGGAGCGAACCCGTTCCCTGAGAGCCTGGAGCTCTTTGCACCGAGCACACACCCATGACTTGTGCCCAAGAGGCAGATAGTCATACATGTGACACTCAGTGCAAAACACTGGATACCCCCCACCCTTCTGCTGGCTGTCTGACTGCATAGCTTTTGAGTGTAAGTTATGGATTTATCAAAGTTTGGGTACCTTAATGTTGTTGGAGCTCTCCTCTCTTCAAGGTTGTTGGAGCTCTCCTCTCTTCCTCTCTCCTCTCCACAGAGGAGACATGCCGGGCAGTGTGTGGGGCCTGGCTTCCTCACCCCGCTGCTGAACTCGCCCAGCTGCTTAACTCACTGTGTCTTTTTTACCTTGCCACTTGGTCCCAGTGAGGCCACTCGCTGCTCCTCAAGAAGAAACAAAGCTTGCTGAAATAAAAAAATAAGAGCTGGGGGGGCGCGCGCGCTTGCCTTCAGGCAGAGGGGGACCCAGGCTCCCCAGCAACTGGGGCGGAAAAGCCCGCCGCCCCATTATGCAAATTAAGTAAGTAATTTGCATAATGAGCTTTCGGGTTTTTTTTAAAGTTTTTTCGCGGTTTTTCCGCAAATTTAAAGTGTAAAAACAGGGATTTTCAAAGTGTGTGTGTGCTTTGCGGCCACTCAAAGTGTGTGTGTGCTTTGCGGCCACTTATCTGATCTCCAGGACATTCCTCCAGCAGGCTGGCAGCAGCAGCGACGATCGCAAACCTGCCGGACTCGGAGTTTGCTTGCGCATGCCCAGTCCGTCCTTGCTAACTCCCTGGGTTTGCGCATGCGTAAACTCCGGAAACTCCTGCGCCAGGGCACACAGCCTCTCCCTGCTCCGGGCGCAGGAGTTTCCGGAGTTTACGCATGCGCAAACTCAGGGAGTTAGCAAGGACGGACTAGGCATGCGCAAGCAAACTCGGCAGGTTTGCGATCGTCGCTGCTGCTGCCAGCCTGCTGGAGGAATGTCCTGGAGATCAGATAAGTGGCCGCAAAGCACACACACACTTTGAGTGGCCGCAAAGCACACACACACTTTGAAAATCCCTGTTTTTACACTTTAAATTTGCGGAAAAACCGCAAATAAATATTCAAATTAAAGGATTCCCGCGCCCCACTCCCGAGCCTCTCCGCCCCTCCCAGAGCCTCTCCGCCCTGACGCCCTGGGGCCCACCGCCCCACCGCACCATGTCAGCGGACGCCTCTGCCTGCAGGGGAGGCAGGGCGGGGGGCCCTTAGGAAACCATGGAGGGGGTGTTCGCTCCTATCCACGGTTTCAAGTATCCACGGAGGGGCCTGGAACATATCCCCAGCAGATATGGGGGGAGTACTGTGATCTCAATGGCATCCATAGTTAGCACCTGACTCCAATGAATGACCTCTTGTGGCAGCAGACGTAGAGAGCTGCTTTACAATCACTACTTGGGATTCTACAAATTAACATAAAACAAATTGTATGAGTTAACATGAAATGTGTGCGCAGCTTGTGATAGTCATATGCATTCATGGTTTTGCTGCATAAAACATCTGTGTGTAAATTGGCATGTGTGGTGGTTGATAGGTTTCATATTACATTTCTGGATGGGATTACCTTCCATGTAGGAATTACATAATGTGTACCATAGCTCTTTCTTCGCATAACCAATGATTATATTCTGCTTGCTCTAAAAATGCACTACAATTGACATGGAATATTTTGGTGAAATTGCTGCAAACTGAATTGTAATCATACAAACTAGAAATAACAGTGGATTCACTATACTATATAAGTGAATTTGAAATGGCATACAGCCCAACCCTAATTGGACCTTGTGTTGCCGGAACACTCGTTCTGGTGGTGTAAGCCCTTTTATGGCTTTTGCAAAAGGTGACAAGCCATTCAGAGCAGCCGGGTTAACGTATGCCATTTCTTGCCAGTGAACCAGGGAAGCCCACTGGTGCAGTTGGTGCAGGGGTTGGAGGGAAGCAGGGAGGGGGCAGAATGGGGAGGGACAGGGTGGCAATGGGGGTGGGGAGGAGGGTGGATCAAGGCCGGGAAGGGGGCAGTATTGGTGGCAGCAGCACGCGCTAATATCCTGACCCCTTTCCTGACCTCAATCTCCTGACCCAGATACACGTGGACTTGCAAAAGCTATAGAGCTGTTGCAGGTCTGAGTAGACTCCTTGGGCCAACATGGACCTACCCTGAAGAAAGGGGACAAATGTCCCCTTATCTCAAGGAGGCCCCAGATACCGAAACTCCCCTGTGGGATTCAGGTGCTCCACATTGGCGCTGCTGCATCGCCGCGTGGGGAGTTAAATCGGATTGGGCTGATTTCTCAATCCAAATATTGCAGATTTAAGTTTTATTTAGATGTTGCTTGCAGTGCTGCTATCTACCACAATAAAGCATGTTTCTCTTTAAAAAGAATTTAGCTAGTATATTTCACTGGAACCGACTCTTTCGTGACTGACTGACTGTTCATATGCATGCATCCTATAATAAACAGTTGCAGTAATAGCCGCTTAATCTGGGCAGATAGTTCCTTACATTGGTCTTCTGACACCTTGTTTGCTAACCTTGGAAGAGGAGGATTTACCTACACTTTGTACTGAGGTTTAATTTTCTACTAGACTGACTGAAAATTATGACGTGCTCATGTCTGAAGATGCTATCCCATTACTCTAGCAGGCGCACACCAGAAAGACGTAACCACTTCTTTGCTGGTTCAGTTGTTCCCTGTTCAGCCTGAACTAACCGCACACAGGCACCAGAAGAATGTGCATGGGCTTACCAGATCCTCGCCGGGACGGGAGCAGTCTACCCTTAAGGGGGAGGGGCGTGGGAGGGTCAGAACGCGACGCGCTCTGACCCCCCCCACGCCCCTCTCCCTTAAGGGTAGACTGCTCCCGTCCCGGCGAGGATCTGGTAAGCCTGTGCATGAGCCTCTGAGGCGTAATTTTAAAGAGTACCATCCAGGCACAGGATTTCGGCGTCCTGCTTGTTTGAACTCAATTCTCCTTCCCTCCTTCCTTAAAAGAAAGTACTTAGTTAAGGTCAATGAAACCAGTTTGAAGGCGGATGAAACTGGCGCGGCGTGTTGACAGTTCATACGCTGGTGCTTTCACATAGAAATCTGAGATTCCAAGGCTGGAAAGGACTGAGGTGACTATCAAGTTAGAATTACTGCAGAAGTACAAGCTGTTGAATTTCAGCTATTTGTGGGTGTTGAACTGAGATAATTAAACCCTCAGCAAAGTCGACAGAGGCTACTTTTAAAGCAAAGGCTTCTCATTTGATTGCTGTGTCACACTAATTTGAATTACGAAAGCTAAGGATAAAATGAAACCTGTTATCCATCCATCTAGTTTCAAACATTTCATCACATTCTCCCTTGCATCCTGTCACACTGTAGCGGGAGCGGGACTAAAGCTGCAATCCTATACACACCTTCCTGGGAGTAAGCCCCGTTGAACACAATAGAACTTCCTTCTTAGCAGACTTACCTAGGGTTGCATTTTAATAAACAAACTTTTGAAAAGCAGACATGGCTTGGTCCTGCTGTTGTCCTTTGCCTTTCCTGGTCTGCCTGGGCCCCCCCCCCTCAAACTTGATGGGTCTTTTGCCAGTCTGTGTAGTACTGTATGTCATTCCTTCCAAAGGCTGAATGGGGTTTGAGTCTTTGCAGTGGTAGCTGGCTGAGCAAGGGGTGCGGTCAGAAGGAGGTTCTTGTTAGGAGGAGGAGTGAGTGAGGGGTGGAGTGAAGTTGGGGAAAAGGGCAGAACAGCCATCCCTTCCCCTCCTCTCATTTGTGCATCTTTAAACAGCCATTTTGCTAGTCATGTAGTAAACAATCCAGGATGTTATATCTTGGGAAATATCTGTTCTGGGTAGGCTTACCAGATCTCCAACCGGGACAGAGTGCTAGACCTTTAGGAGAAGGAATGTGGGCAGGTGTAGCTTGTTAAGCCTTAGAGCACAATCCTAGGCTTGTCTACTCAGAAGCAAGCCCCACTGAACACAATGGGGCTTGCTTCTGAGTAAAAATGCCTAGGATTGTGCTGTAAGGTTTAACAAGCTACACTTGCCCACATTCCTTCTCCTAAAGGTCTAGCACTCTGTCCCGGTTGGAGATCTGGTAAGCCTAGTTCTGGGCAATTGTGAATGTAGTGATGTGTTATCGACGGAGTGTGCCACCAATATCCCTGCCCCTCTCTCGGGCCTGTTAGCCCAATTACCCCCTCCCCCGCAACCCTGGCCCACCATCCCCACGCCCTCCCTCCACCCGGCACAGGACTTACCTGCATACAATGGTGTGGTCCGTGGCCGGCAGCGGAGTGAGCGGTGCGGGCTTGGTGCCGGTGCCGCTTACTCCACGGGTGCCGCAAACGTGTCTTATGGCATGTCTGCAACACTCTGCGCCGGCAGAGCGCTCACACCATTGGCTTAAGGTTGCGCAAGATTGCGCTGTTAATAAGCATCAGATATAATAGCATATAGATCAAAGTACATGTAAAGTGATGGATTTATTAAATGCATAATAAACGCACTGTAAAGGTAATTTTATCTTAAATGTTGTAAAACCAACAATGGAATGAAAAAACTAAATTCACATTAAATCTCTTCGATTTATACTCAGCATATAGATATCTCCCTTCACTGAGTCAAGACGTTGAAGACAGCTTTGCTTGGTCAAAAATAACCTGCTGTCTTCATTAAATAGCCTCGCTGTATCATCTGTATCAAATCATTGTAGCAATTGCTTAAGCAACTGACCTGTTAGAGGATAAGAAGTCAGTTAATCCATATTTTAAAAGTTTATTTTTAAGTAGATGACAGTCATACTTTAAACACCTGAAAACATTTAGAAAACCCCTGCTGGATACAGTTAGGCAGAAAAGTGCATGGCAATAAGACAGTATCATACATTAATTAATGAAAACCTTTCTAGTGGTCTTGTACAAAAGAATGAGGGGAATGGAGAACAACTGTGACTTTGAAGTATAAGTGTAAGATGGTCCTATACATGACCATCCACCCATGTTACTGAACAGACGCTGCCATTAGGCAGTGATCATTCTGCTCTCTTGCTGAACGTCTGCTTTAATAACTGGAAGCCTAGAGAAAGATCCGTACTCTTTACA
Source organism: Plestiodon gilberti rubricaudatus (assembly GCA_026170595.1). Classification (NCBI taxonomy): domain Eukaryota; kingdom Metazoa; phylum Chordata; class Lepidosauria; order Squamata; family Scincidae; genus Plestiodon; species Plestiodon gilberti. The sequence goes on along the minus strand of JANXHW010000003.1, from coordinate 198,827,720 downwards.
TAAACATACATGGGGCTCTTTACATGAAATTAGATGGGATATATTGTGAATCAGAATGCATGTTGGGTTTTTTTTTAACACACGATGCTGATGGTGGCGGCCATGGAAATCTACTCCGCACTCAGTACAAAAAAGCGGTGTATTTCAGTTTAAAATTCCTATGTAGCTTTAACAATTATGCAGTCACAGTATCCTTGGGCCTTTCCTCCTTGTTCTTTGATCTGAGTGTCAAATTGTTTTGGTTTCTAAGGCTCTTTCCCCTCTAAAACAAAGTTTACGTTCACAACTTATTCATTTCCCACAGGCAGCCTTCTGCAACTCTAACCACGGAACAATAAATTGTGTATAAAATAACAGAACATACTACTAGATTAATCTGTTTGAAGGCTACTGGAAAACTAGGTACTATAATAAGAACATGATCAATTGTAAAGGGAAACACTTAATAAATACTCCCCCAAGACAGTTAAAACAGCTACCACTGAAAATATTGGATAAGCTGGCTTCATATCATAAATATTAATAAAGAAAGCCTCAGATAATTAAGGCTAAAGGAAGTGCTAAAAGCATAATTCAAGCAGCTCTAGCTTAATGGAGGAATGCAGTCCAGTGAAACTACATTAGCTCAGAAACATTTATTTCTAGTCAACAACTAGCAACAGTTTTCAGTAGCTACTGATGGTTTGACATGTGACAATTTAGCTGGTCGTGGCCTTTGGTTTCAGTGTAGTTTTGGTTCTGTTCAGCTTCCCTCTTGTTCTTTGCTTCTTTTGGTCCAGGTTCCGGATGGTGTTCTGCACCCATGGGAGATCTTGTGGCACGCAGATCCTAACCCCACGTCTGGTGATGAATCTACAAAGGAAGAAAAGAGGAGTCACTCAATTTACTTACTTTAAATTAAAGACATTGTGTGGTTCGTATTTCACACAGCGAATTGCTGTGTGTAATATGAAACATGTTGAGACATGGTGTTTTAAAATCTTATTGGCATCCAATGGGATACTACTACCACTAATGAATGGAAAGGGAAAACAATGGGTTGAAATGGGGAATCCTATTCATCATCCCTTTTATATGAATTGGTGCATATGAAAGCTAAACTTCATTCTTATTTCTTGAAACTAGATGTTTGGCAGCAGACTCGGGTCTGGGAAATGAAATTGTTGTAAAGTCATGGGGGAAATGTAGGAAGCTGCCTTATATTGAATCAGACCATTGGTCCATGTTGGTAAGTACTGCACTGTATTGTCAGCCCAGACTGCAGTGCCAGCAGCTCCCCATGGTTTCAGGAAGGAATTTTTCTTTGTCCTACCTGGAGATGCCAAGAATTGAACCTGGAACCTCCTATACGCAAAGCATCTACTCTACCACTAAGCTACAGTCTCAAACCTGTGACTTAGGAAATGTTCCACATGGCACTCTGTTCCACATGGCACTTCTCTGTTTGGTCAACTGGTGTTCATGCATGTGTGAATCATCCCTTCATTGCTACAGTATAAACAGAAGCATGTGGCAGCATAGCTAAAGCACCACCAGCTTGCAGAGTTGCTCCCAAAATCTGGAATCTCAAAACCAGAACGTGAGTTTTTAATTCCTTGTTGATATCAGGAGGAAGCGTCCAGGCATCTAAAATTCGCCCTAGGGTCTCCGTACATTCGGCTTCTCTTCTTTGACTGGCCCCTTCCTACCACCCACCCACTTATTTTGCGCTTCTTACCAAGGACAGGGAGCAGTGGCGAGGACTGCATCTACACTGGGAAAGTGTCGACTAGTGCTTGTCAAGCACTAGTACATTAATCTCCATGGCCAAGTACCACCTGCCATGCTGTGATGGACAACCAGTGGTGCAAGTACACTTGTATTAATTATAATGACCATGATGCCCAACCACTACATCTGCATGGCATATCACAGAAACAACCGAGCCTCCCTTCACCTTCTGTATCACGGGGCAATGAATCACCCTCTTGCAGCAAATTGGGTCCTCTATGCCTAGGCCAGTTCTATGACCTCCTTTCACTTTTGCTGGTCGAGTAAAGCATTTGTTTTTCTGGATTTCTGGATTTACTTTGCAAATGAAGATGAGACAAGATACTCACATCACAGCTTGTACTGGTCTGTGTTGCATTTCATAATGAGAAATTTTTCGGATGTTTATTTCTGTTGGATCCAAGTCAATACAGGAGCTTCGTGGCATAAATTGAACGCCAAGGCTTCCTAAAAGAATAAATACATATAAAATATGATTGACCAACAGCAAATAATAGGAACTTTCACTGTTGAAAGTCTTTTGTTATTGTTAAATTAGAACACTAGTTCTTAAATGTCTACAAGTGGCTTTATATTTCCTGAAGGTCTTTCCAGCTATTCAGTTTATAGTACAATAAATCTCAATTGTTACTCATTTGGTGCAGGCTTCCAGACATCTTTCCTCTAGGCTGCACTTCTACTGTAGGAATATTAAATTTCTCAGCTCTCACCCTTGCTTCTGTTCAATTAGGGGGCACTGAGTGTGCACTGAGTGTGCAATTAGTGTGCACTGAGATAGGCTTCCATGTACATATCCCTAACTGGATGAAGAACCACCTGCACACATTTTAACAGGCAATATATTCAGGATCTCATCTATCCAGGTGTTGGAGCTGTGGAATGCAGGTATAACCCTGTCAGAAAATTGGCAATAGCACTGATCAGTGGTTTGGAAGGCGGAACAGGGGCTGGAGTTAGTTCCCTTGCTTTCCTGTCTCTGTCTTGAGAGACACCTCTGAAGCCTAGTTAGTGTGTACAGACATGTGCACTCTGATGGCGAATGTTCTCCTTCATGTGAACAAATGAAGTTGCCTTCTGCAGAATCAGTCTCTCCATCCAGATGGATGGTGATGACCAGTAGTCAAGTGGCTTTTTAAAGGGAATTAGACATATTTATGAAGGACAAGTCAGACAATGGCTACTAGTTACGATGGCTCTGTGCTACCTCCTGGGCTATTCTTACATTCTTAAGCATTGTCTATGCTAACAGATGGTGGCTCTCCAGAGCTCAGATAGGGATCCCTATTGATGCAAGGGATTCAATCTGGGACTTTTTCCAGGCAAAACACATGTTCTATCACTAAGCCCTGGCCACATTCCCTTCAGGGAAATATTAAAGACACAGCATACCCCAGGGCTGACAACTCTAGTTGTAATGCAGCAAAAGACACAAGACTTCTAGGAAAAGTTGGTTATCCCAAATGCAGCATATTTACATTACTATACAGCTACTTGAAGCACATGTGTGCATACTAACAAAACCTTCAAACAGCCTCAAGGAGCTGCCTAGTCTTACTGGGTGCTGATAGCAAGCATGAAGTGTTCCGCCCCCCACTCTTGCAACAGCAATGTCTTGCCATTTCTGGAACATTTTGCTTAATGGGCAGCGCAATCCTGCACAAACATACACCGCGCTGGGTGTCACAAACGTGCCATGAGGCACATTTTTGACATCTGGTGAATAAGAGGCACTGATGGAGAGGCAGGCGCCGCTCACTCCACCCAGGGCCAGAGGCCACCCACTGGACAAAGGTTAGTCCTGGACCAGGTGACCTCCAGTCCCACTGGTGCTGGCCCATCCAGGCTGGGATCCGGCACAGCGCGTTTAGTGTGCTACGGCAGATCTTAGACAGGATTGCGCTGTAAAAAAAATGTATTTCTAGCACTTAATGGCTGCATTTTGTGCCAGTTAGGCAGTTTCAGACAGTTTTCAGACTGTGTGCTCTCTCTCTCTCTCTCTCTGACACTGCAGCGCATACCTCTCTGATCTTTTTGTGGCAAACATGGTAAGGCTGTGGCGCACAGCATGCAAGGCTTTCCCCCAGATCCACTGTGCATCGTAATATAAGCACTGAATTGGAGCTAGTACAATTATAACCTCAAAGATAAGACACAGAGTGGTTTTTTTAAAAAAAAATTCTGAAAAGACCTTTAGTTGATTAGGCTCCTGTATCTTTAAAATGAAATGTGTGGTTATCGTTTGCCTTGGAATTGTTTCACAAAATTAAAGTCAACATATTGGAGATGTTAAAAATTGAAATTCTTTTCACACAATTGACTAATACAATTGTCAAAAAGAACTCAGAGACCCCAAATGTTTCACATTTGTTTTATGCTCCGCTCTTGACTTACTGGATGGCTAATTTGGTCTCTGTATCCCATGTATAACACAGGAATTATAAGGATTTTGCTCACATTGTTGTAAAGAACAAAAAGCCATCCCAATCCAGTGATCTTCTTCTGCATGCACTAGGGATGCCGTACATAAGAAAGTATGCATGCATGCAGCACCTTATAGGTTTCTTTTATACATGAAAAATAAGTGGTGACCCACTGTTACATCTTCTGCAATGAAGAAATCCCATGCCAATTGACACAGCAGATCTGCAGATCCTTTTTTCACATCTCTTTAAAGATGTGTAATGGGCACAATAGCAATGCGCTGCAGTCTGCAGGTAGTCTGGAAAGGCAGATTACTTGTCTGCAGACATATGAACATCAGAGTGCGTTTTACAGTACTCATGGTGCCCAGCAGTCTTTTGCACATGAGGTACCTGTGGACCCATACCAACAGACATTGCTTTCCAAAGCACTTCTAAGAGTCATTAGACAACAACAATAACAAACATAACCATCATCTAACACGACTGGACTGGACTTAATAGTATGGGATCACCTTTACCTTTAACACCTGTTAATACAGGATCAAATCCTCCTAAGAGATTTAGGGGGTACAATAAGAGAATCACCAGCTAGTTTCCCCCCCCCCCTCCCATAATAAAAAGAAGTTCCTGAATTTTATATTAACTGTTGCAGGAAAACTGGAAACAGGATACAAATGGACCAGAGATCTTGAGAGAAGTTCAGACTCCAGTTTCAGCACTGGCAAAAAGTATGGATTTGATCCCGAATTAGGAATAGTAATCTGGATTTGAAAACATACCTTTGAAAATGTACACATTGAAGAGCTCAAGACAAGAAATGGCCAGAAAGGCTGCCAAGATTTTCATTGTTGATCCTTTTGCTGGGTAATGGAGGAGAACAAGATAATCCAAGATAACCCTCACTGAACTTATATAGCACACTGGACACTTCCTGAACACTTCCGGGAGGTGTAATGGTGAGGGTGAGAGAGGTGGAAAGTCTGAGAAACCATCAGTTCATTTTCTAAAGGTGAAGGGGGAAAAACACCCCCCTCTTTTGCACTAGCCCCTCACTGAAAGCTTTTTCCTGCCACAATGTGGTTACTTCTTCAGCAGTGCATGTTAGTTTTATTTTAGGCTCTACAAAAGAAAGTTATTTCTCTTCAGTGGAAACCAAAATGGTTTCATCGATAGGCTGTGAGTTTGTGGAGCCACAATACATTACTCAAATCAGTGTGCAAATGCTCATAAGGTTGAAACTTGGAACATATAACCAGAGGGCCTGAGAGAACCTCAGAGGGCATCCATTCTAACCCCATACACTGAGAAAGAATGTGGTACTATTAGTTTTGACAGACAGACATCCAGCCACTCTCTTCCAGTGAATTAGATTCCATATTTTATGTGGGCAATGTGCTATTTTAATGTCATGGCTTGGATCCCAAGAGCTGCTTGGGCATTCCTTTTGAATGGCAGATCCTCGAGCTATATCACAAACCATTCTTCAAACTTTTCTCAGAGTCTGAAAAGCAGTTGGAGATATAGCATGAGGATCAGCCACTCAAAAGGAAGAAGTCAAAAATTCCAGTGGCCATAGCCAAGCTGCTCTCCCTACATCCAAATCGATGCCTTCTACAAACAGAATACTGAGTCGGTCACAAGTTAAACACAGATATCTTGCCTTTGATTGTAGTGCCACATACAGTATATGAACCATGAGCTGTCGATCGAAAGGTCGGCAGTTCAAATCCGCTACGGGGTGAGCTCTCGTTGCTTGGCCAGCTCCTGCCAACCTAGCAGTTCCAAAGCATGTTAATGCAAGTAGATAAATAGGTACCACTTGTGGGAAGGTAAACAGCGCTCCGTGTTCCAGCTGCATGCTACGCGCTGCGGCAAGGAGAGTCATGCCGGCCACATGACCACGGAGGTGTCTTTGGACAACGCTGGCTCTTCGGCTTTGAAATGGGGATGAGCACCACACCTAGAATGTGTCCTTAAAACACGCTATGTGGGCTCTTGTCACATTTCTAATATTTATGTTCAGCTAACAGCAAGAGTAGATGTCCCATTATTTGATAAAATCCATTTCACAAGAGTTCTCTGGGCACCGTATAGAGGTTACTTAATGGCTCCCTGTGGCAATGCTCCCAGTGGGGCAAGCCATTAAATGCAGCAATTTACCACAAAGAATAAGGCAGGGATGGCCAACCTTCCACCATTAGGCCCTCTGCGTTTTTAAGAGTTGTGTAGAAGACAGAATCTAGGCAGCTGCGAACCATGAGCTGTCGATCGAAAGGTCGGCAGTTCGAATCCGCGATGGGGCGAGCTCTCATTGCTTGGCCAGCTCCTGCCAACCTAGCAGTTCCAAAGCATGTTAATGCAAGTAGGTAAATAGGTACCGCTTGCGGGAAGGTAAACAGCGCTCCGTGTTCCAGCTGCATGCTACGTGCTGTGGCAAGGAGAGTCATGCCGGCCACATGACCACGGAGGCGTCTTCGGACAATGCTGGCTCTTCGGCTTTGAAATGGGGATGAGCACGACACCCTAGAGTCGGACACGACTGGACTTAATTGTCAGGGGTCACCTTTACCTTTATCCACAACTTGCCTATCACTGACTTTCGTCATTACCTGTTCCCAGCGTGACAGAGTGATGGACTGAAGAGACAGTGGTTCAAATCCTTGATCAGCTTTTAAGCTCATTGGGCAGCCTTGAGCCAGTCACTGTGTCAAACTAATCCACCTCACAAAGTTATTGTGAAGATAAATATGGGATCGCCCCATGGATGCTGCCCTGAGCTCCTTGCAGCAAAGGTGGAATGTAATGTCAATCATCACCATAGTGATTGTGAGAATACATAACCCTCTATGTCAGTTTCGAGGAAGCTGACCAGACACCAAAGAGACTCCAGTCCGTTTAGCAAGTGCAGCTTTTATTCCCCGGCATGACAAGCAGCACCTGGCCCAAATCCCTCTTCTACACAATTATGGAAGGTACACAAGCTCCTTTGTGTCTGGTCAGCTTTTCTTCTGGAGCCTTTATCATTGTACATTGGGTCTACATTGGGTCACCAGGGGTTCTCAACCTGTGGTATGGGTACCCCTAGGGGTACGCGGACCTCTTGCTGGGGGTACGCCAAGTCCTGTCCCTTATCTGACCCATCAACATCTAATTAAGTGTTAATTAACATGGATTTTACATTGTAATTATTTTCGGAGCCCTTCTGTCTCTCTGATTTTGGTTTTGGGCTTATTTTTGTACTTTGGAAAATGTACTTTTGTGGGGTGGGGGAGGAAGGAGCCAGGGGCGTCGTGACGACGCGCGACACCCCTGAGCGGGGACGCGCGTCACCCTTAAGCGCCCTCCCCGCTCCGTTTTTGGCTCATTTTAGAGCCAAACAGACCCAGGGGAGGGCGGGCGGGCCCACCTCCACCACAAAAATGTAAGTGAGGGGCGTCGCGCGTCACCCCCATACGCGCGACGCCCCCCGGCGGCCCGCCCCCCCCGCTTCCCCCTGTTGACGCTAGTGGAAGGAGCTGATTTTGGGAAGTGTGAGTTGGAGAAAAAAAGAGATCCTTGCATGTGTGTCTCTCTCTCCCTCACACACACACACACACACACAGAGTTACTAAGACATTTTTTCACATTTAAAATTGTTTTAGTACTTTTTATTTAACGATTAATTACCTAATTAATTAATTGATTAATCCAATTAATTAGCAGTTAATTAGCAGGGGGTACTTCAGAAAATTGGACCCTGATAGGGGTACATGGGCCTCCAAAGGTTGAGAACCCCTGGTCTACACATTAAAGATGACTCTTTGAAATTACTGCCATTGTATTCTGCTTTATCTTCATCGAAATGGGTGCCATTGTCCCCGCAGACTGTTCTCACCACCATGTTTAATTCAAAACATGCTGAAGCGTACATGGTCCTTCCCTCACTAGGAACCTTCAGGCGCTGCTGATGAGGCATTGCTCTTCAGCAACCAGCTAGAAGCAGAATTAAATCTTAGGGTGCCCCAGCATTTAATGTAGCCCTATATGCCTCATTGAAAAATCCCTCTGTTCCCATCCTCACAAAGAAGAGCCAAAGTATCTTGACTGAACAACCATTTGATTCTAAATCAGCAAAGATCATCTGTAAGGATGTAAGGACCTGTAAGGAGCCATTTCTTATTCTCTACTGGACACTAGCTCTGGAATCGTTAGGTATTAAAACAGGGGTGGGGAACCTATTTGCCGTGGAGGACCATTTTCCCATGGGGAAAATTTGTTGCAGGCCGCCCCCCCGGCATGAATTTGGGGCCCCTCACCTCTTTCCCGTGTGCGCACACGCCCCCCATCAATCTCCTTACCTCCGAGGCCGCCGGCGGCAGCTTCGCGCGTCGTTCCTCCGACCTAGGCCAGCAGTTCGGAATGGGCCGAGCTGCTGGCCTAGTCACCTCCGAGGCTGGTGCCGCCGCTGGCTCCACGCATCACTCCTCCTTGGCTGGCTGGTCGACCCCTCTGAAAATGCACATGCGCAGAACGCCGCTCAGGCCTCAGCAGAGTTCTGCGCATGTGCGCTTTCAGAAGGGGTCGACCAGCCGGCCAAGGAGGAGTGACTGCCAGCAGCGGTTCGAGGTGAGCACGGAGCCTCTGGTCTGGGTCTCGCGCAGGCCGGACCTGATGCACTCAGGTCTGGTCTCGCGCGGGTCGGACAGGATGGCCTGGGGGTCCGTAAACAGCCCGCGGGCCGGAGGTTCCCCACACCTGTATTAAAGCATCTTATGGGACCAAGGCCACCCAACCCGGAGAACTTTTGTTTTAATAATACTAGCTCTGGAATCATTCATTTCCTCATTGCATCAAGAACAATCCTTCGATATATATTTTCAGTATTACTGTTTATTAATGCAGTTGCACTTTAGTGAACAAATAAGTGTCCGAGACTACTGTGGCTGGTACCCTGGCAGCCTGATACAGCACATCTTCCTTCTGACAGGGACATTAATGTGGGGACCGCCGCTGCCCCCCCAACAGCTGAAGAAATGTCATCGAACCAAGGCAACAACCAATGAGTGATTTGGGGCTACTTGTGTGGAGCAAGCTTTCATACTTCTGCTCCTCCCAAGTTGCTGGGACAACTAGGAGAGAGAAAGAAGAGTCAGTAAGACATAGCTAAACATCAGAGAAACATCAGAAACATCAGAGAATACGTCAGAGAATTTGTCTAATTCTTTTTTAAAAGACAGTTGAGCTAGTGGTCATTGCTACAGCCTACATCTTGTGGCAATTAATTCCATATGTTATGCAGGAGAGTGCCGATACTTTCTTTTCATCCGTCTTGAATGAATCCATTTCATTGAGTACCCCTAAATAATAATAGGATGAGAGAGAGAGAGAGAGAGAGAGAGAGAGAGAGAGAGAGAGAGAGAGAGAGAGAGAGAGTAACATTTTCTATCTATATAAACGTCTAGTGTGTCCTCACTCTGTTGTCGGTTTTTCTAAACTAAGAAGTCCCAACCATTTTGGCTTCTATTTGTGGTGTCCCCACCTCAGGATTTCTTCCGTTGCTCTTTTCTCTAACTTTTCCAGCTCTGCAATATGAGAGTCAAACTAGGTGTGACACACAGGAGAGCCATATATAAACATTTGTATGAATTTTCATTCAGTTTCCCTTTCATTCACTGCAAAATGAATGGCAGAGACCTTAACAAAATGGCATATATGAATAATTTGGATCCCCATTTATTTTTGCAACATGGGACTACTACTAGGGTTCTAACCTGTAGTGCATCAGAATGGAGGTGTTGTTCTTTTTAAACTGGTTTTTAAAGTTGAAAAGGAGTAGCAAAACTCCCAGCAGCAGGGGCAGTGCAACCTGGAACACTGCCCCACACCGATGCTGTGGCTGCCACCTCTGCCACGGCACTCTAGAAAGAAAAGAGAAGCTCCTTACTGTACTTCTTGTGTGGTTTTGTCAAACCTGGAAGTACAAGACTCCCAGTTCCTTTTAAAGGGACAGCACAAACAAAGGCACTCCATTTCTGCTGCCCCTGTAAATAAAGCTTGAGGTCCTGTAAGGAAACAAGGTAAGGGGGGGGGGGGTTGATCCTCTTCTTGCTCAGGCAAGCAGGAACAGGATCCGATCACTGCAGCTTGCGTCAGTGGTGGGTTGGAGGGGCATGGTGACTGACTTGGGGTGAAGCACGCACACCCCAAATCTGCCACCACCACCCTCAGATTCCGCACAATCTGTCACTGATGCAACCACTTCAAATTGCCTCATGGTTGGGTCAGCAGTACCCTGGACTAGTAGCCCCCACCGGGAGCCACCATGTTTTTCTCACAATGCCCTGGATTGATGTCACTTCCAAGGCATTATGAGGAACATGGTGGCCACTAGGAGTTCTGCCAGTCTTTTTCAACCTTAAAAGGAGATTAAAGAATGGAAAGAAGCCCACTTTTCTGCTGAACTACAGCTGTGCCCTCCAGTCCCCAATAAGAAATTAAATGGGGGTAATGAAAATCAGAGGATTAATTACAAAGTGAATGAGAGCACAAACAAAGCAGTAACAAATTATACCAGATTTTTTTTAAAAAAAGAAAATGAATAGAATTTTTAAAAAAACAATCTTTTCTTGCATACCCCTATAGCAGGGGTCTATATGGCAACTTGTGTGTAATGAAAGTTACTCTCTCCCTGGCCTTACCTCACTGTATTATTTTCCTTCAAACCATTTTCTCCCAGTCTAACTCCAATACCAAAAGTGAGCCAAGCTAAGGGGGGAAATGCTTGAAGCAACAAAGCACAGTGAGTGTGAGGGGATGGGATGTGAGGGAGTGATTAGGTAGGCTTACCAGATCTCCAACCGGCCAGAGTGCTAGACCTTTAGGAGAAGGAATGTGGGCAGGTATAGCTTGTTAAACCTTAGAGCACAATCCTAGGCATGTCCAGTGGCGTTCTTTGGGGGGGGGCCCGAGACCACAGGGCCCCCAGGCGCCATCTTCTGGGGGCGCCATCTTCAGCCCACCACTCTCCTTACCTTCTTCAGCCTCCTCGCCGCCGCCCCCGCGCTCACCTCGGCGCAGCTGTTTAAAAGTCGCGCCGCGGTGAGTGCGGGGACGGCGGCGGCGGCAGTGGCGGTGGCGAGGAGGCTGAAGAAGGGAGGGAGGGAGTGCGATGGGGGTGGGAGCTCGGGGGCCTCCTACCTCCTTCTTCGGCCTCCGCCTCCGCCTTCATCACCGCCGACCCCGTGCTCACCTCGGCGCGAGTCGGCTCCTTTTCAAATGGGCTGTTCTGCACATGCGCAGAACAGCCAATTTGAAAAGGAGCCGACTCGCGCCGAGGTGAGCGTGGCGGCTGCTGCTGCTGCTGCTGCTGCTGAAGAAGAAGAAGGAGGAGGAGGAGGAGGTAGGAGGCCCCCGAGCGCCCACCCCCATTGCTCTCCCTCCCTCCCTTCTTCAGCCTCCTCGCCGCCGGCGCCCCCGCACTCACCGCGGCGCGACTTTTAAACAGCCGCGCCGAGGTGAGCGCGGGGGCGGAGGCGAGGAGGCTGAAGAAGGTAAGGAGAGTGGTGGGGGTGGGCGCAGGGGCCGGGTGGGAGCGCTCTTCTGGGGGGAGCACTCTTCTGGGGGGGTGGGGGTGCTCGGGCCCTTCTGGGGGGCGCTCGGGGAACCCGTGACCCGGGCGCCCGGAGGGCCAGCGACGCCACTGGGCATGTCTACTCAGAAGCAAGCCCCATTGTGTTCAGTGGGGCTTGCTTCTGAGTAGACATTCCTAGGTTTGTGCTCTAAGGTTTAACAAGCTATACCTGCCCACATTCCTTCTCCTAAAGGTCTAGCACTCTGTCCCGGTTGGAGATCTGGTAAGCCTATGATTAGGATGGAATCCATTTCCTTTATTTCCACAGTATAATACAGCTCTCTTTGTTTCCTCTGATAAAGACCCAAGCATCTTCATTCTCTAGCAGTTTTTGCCCCTGTTGGCCTTTGTGTGTTCATCATCATGGAGTATTTTCATTTCCCAGGTGCCGTTTTGAAATGTGTACTACAGGCGTCCTGGCCTGACAGAACTAAGAGGAATGTCAGATTGTGGCCACACAACCCTTGAGGGCAGGAACAAATTTGCATGAGGCCATGCTAATACAGGCCTTGACAGAGTGGAGAATGCTACTAACCAAGTCAAGCTTTTAAAATTAATCTGCACTTGCAACTAACCTCCCTCCCTCCCTCTACAATGATTTACCAACTGAGCAGCTGACACACATTCTAACCACACCACTGATGATGCATCTAGCCTGTCTCCACACTTGCTACTACGTCCTGGGCATTTACAGCCCACATCCTGCTTGGTCAATTGCATATGTGTTAAGTCAAAACCAAAGAACTATTTCACAGTGTAACCTAACTTGATATATGTCACACCTTGCATTGCAGAGCAAAGAGGAACAAATGTTTTCCTATCAGTGGGCTTTTTCTTTTCCTCGGACATTTACCTTGTATAACTATGGGGGAAGTCTCCACATCAAGGAAAACTTTAAGCTCATGGTACAGAGAACAGTTCCCCCACTGTGGTTAGCACACACCCACTGTCCCCAAAACTTCCACTCTTGTTAGCGTTCGTTCAAATGAACGTTTATGAGTCTAATCTCATGAGTGGTGAAGCATTATTATAGGTTCAGGAAAAGCATGCACTGTCCTCCTGGAACCTTAGCACAGGACAGAATTTGGGGAGAAGGGGGAGTCACATTTCTGAATATTCGTTCTCAAGGCAAAGTCTCTGCAAATGGAAAGTTAGTGAGTCAGGAAGAAGGGTTCTTCTATCCAGGGCTGGCGCATCCATGAGACCAACTGAAGCAGTTGCCTTGTTGCCGCTAGGCAGCTTTTTCTCCTAGGGGCTGAGTGAATACCCGAAAGGATTGAATAAGACATAGAGAGGAGATCCAAGGATATTTGTTTAATATCAATTTTACATGCATGGACCCAGCCCTTGCGAATAGATAGGCTGGGCAACCAACAAAGGACTGAGCATGGTCTTATACCTATACATTTTACATATTCATGAAGGGTGGTACAATCCAAAATTACAATAGGACAAACAGCTTACGTGCCATTAGAGACAAAACCCAAGCAAAATCCCTCTTCCCCTTGGAATGCATCCTTTGTCTTTAGCTAACCCTAACAAACAGGACGAGGGTCTGTGTGATGTTCCTGTAACAGGATTTCTCAGGCAAAGCCAAAGCGTGCCCCCTTATGACATGAGTTATGGATGTTTTCACATAGGGGCCTGTTATCTGGGTACACACTCTTCCTGCATCCATCTCCTTTGTCCTTTTCACCAACAGGAAAGGGGGAGTCAAGAATGCACTTTCAGCAAACTTGTAATTCCAAATGGAAAGGGTTCACCCATAAGTCAAAAAATGGAGCCAGGCCTAGCTTGACTAGAAGCCTGTTAAAAGAAGAAAAAAAGGGAAAAGTTTCCACTTTAAAAACTGGATGGGAACAGCCTCAGGCAGCACACTGGCAGGGGCACCCACTTCCATCTACCTACTTGGAACCACTGATCCTCTTCCTCCCACTCCTTGGATTGGAAAAGGTAAAACCGCCTTATTGTAAGCCGCCTTGGTTGCCCTTGTGGGAGAAAGGCGGGGTAGAAATTCTATAAATAAATAAATAAAGAGGGATCAAAGTGGAAGAGTGGGGCAGAAGAGAGCAGCACACGTTCACTACAGTAAACATGGCTACTCCCATGATCTTTCCAACCTTGCTATTAGCACATATGTTTTTCCTAATGAGACAAATGAGGGTGTGTGTGTGTGCGTGTGTTAAATTAAATTAAATACATTGAATACATTCTTAAGTTAAATAAACTTTCTTTTGAATTGAACATTCTACATTGAATTGAACATAGGAAATGTACTTATCTTGAGTCAGATCATTGGAAGTCCAGTATCTTCTCCATGGACTTGCAGTGGTTCTCCAAGGTTTCAGGGAGGAATCTTTCCCAGTCTTACCTGGAGATACCTGCGACTAACAGCACAATCCTGCCCATCTTTGGACCAGTGGAGTGCACGCTCCACCAGCCTAAGGAGTCGCAAACATGCCGTAAACGTAAAGCACATTTGTGGCTCCTTTGGAGTAAGCAGCGCCGGTGCAAAGGTTGGCGCCGCTCACTCCGGCAACTACCTGGACCTGCGCTGGCCAATGCAGGTAAGGTCTACGCCGGTTGGCGCAGGGGCATGGGGAGGGTGGGCAGGGATGGTGAGGAAGGGGGTTCATTGTCCGGCCCAGCCTGGGAGGGGGCAGTGATATCGGTGCTGAGTTGCCTATGCCCTTTCTCAGGTTGGGCCGGTCTACAAGGAAGCATACATGCTTTGTATTCAGAGAGTTCCAGGATCAATCCTGGACATCTCCAGGCAGGATATAGAAGGAGCCCTTTCTGAAACCTCGGAGAGTTGTTGCCACTCATCGTAGACAGAATTGCGCAGTGGTCTGCCTTGGTATAAGGCAGCTTCCTATGTTTCAATTCAAAAAGGCAGAGAATGATGGTGCAGTAGGCTGACTCTCAGGGTGGTCTTAGGAAAGAAAGCATGTGGGACTCGGACTCCAGTTCCATCCCAGAGCACAGAAGGAAGTTGAGCCACGCAGCAGTGGGAGGAGCAGAAGCAGCCATCAGTAGAGAAAAGATAGCTTCTTCAGACTGCAAGCCGAACACTCTGGGAACAACTGAGCCACTTCAGTTTGAAAGAAGAGTGAGAACTGGCTTTTTAGTTTGACTATTGCCTCCTTCATGGTAATGTATGAAGATCTTGTGCAAAGGATCCAGAAGTGGGACTTTTGGCGTGGAGAGAAAAGCAGGTCAAGTGTTTATAAACAAGCAAATGCTGCTCTGCGGCAAGCCCGAATTTCCCCCATCAGTTATGAAGGGTAGTGTGCACAGTTGCCAGGTTGGAAGCACTCCAAATCTGAGACTGAAGAGGTGGAATTTGGTTATGTTACAAGATGAGGCCTTGTTATGTCACATAGATGCCAACTAGTTGATGACCTATGCTGGAAACTGGACGGGGAGAGTACATCCCTATTGGTTCTGCTGGACATCTGAGCAGCTTTCGATATTATCAACTATGGTAAACCTTTGGAACATCTGACCGGGATGGGACATGAGGGCACTTGTTGCAATGGCTCTGGTCCTTCCTGGAAGGTAGATTTCAGAAGGTGCTGCAGGAGCACTCCTGTTTGACACCATGGTCATTGGTCTTTGGTGTCCTGCAGGATTCAGTTTGGTGCCCCATGTTATTTAACATCTTCATGAAATCATTGGGGGAGGTTACTGGGATGTTGGGGTAGGGTGCCACCAGTATGAGGATGACACCCAACTCTATATCTCCATTCCATCTGATACTAGGGAGGCTGAGCCTGAGGAGACTTCAAGCGGCTGTCTGGAGCCAGTACAGGGTTGGATGAGGGCAAACAAATTGAAAGACAGTACTGCCATTCATTAGGAAATCTGCTACCCAGGTTAAGGATTGTTAGTCTGTGCTAAATAAGACTGTGCTCCTCTTGAGGAAGCAGGTTCATAGTTTAGGAGTGCTCTTGGACCCAGTCTAGCAGCAGGATGCCCAGGTGTTGATTGCGGTCCAGGGTGCTCTTGTTTTAGACTGGTTTGCCAGCTGTGTCCTGCTTGAGTCAGTAAGTGGACAGAGTGGACAACCTAACCATGGCTGTTCACTCACTGGTTACGTTGCATTTGGATTACTGTAACATACCCTGTGTGAGTGTGTGGGGCTGCCCTTGAAGACAATTCAGAAACTTCAATTAGTGCAGAATGTTGTGTTGCCCAATTGCTGGCCGTCACAAAGCACATCATGCCTCTGCTTTTGCAGCTACAGGGGTTGTCAGTCTGTTTCCAAGTGCAATTCAAAGTGCTGCTTAGGACCTTTAAAGCCCCAAACAGCGTGGACCTGAATACTTGAAGGACCACTTCCCCCTCTTGGAAGGATCAACTAACTGAGCTTTCTTATATCAATTAACTGAGCTTTCTTATATATCCCACTCTGGCAGACATAAATTTGATGGTGATACATGACGGAGCCTTTTCTGCAGTGGCACCAAGGTTATGGAACTCCTTGTCCCTGGGTGCAAAAGCTGGTGTTCAAAATCATCACTTCTACTGTTCTGATGGTGATGGAAAACATTTCTGTTCCTTTTAGTCTTTGGGATCTAAGTTTATGTTGATCTGTTATTTTTATTTTTATTTTCCCCCACACACACATACTGTTTGTTTTGAGTTGTATTATTGTTGTTCATTCTTAATTTTATTTTCATTGCATTTTTTAAGATATTGCCTTCATAAGATAAGATCTTGAACCCCTCTGTTATGGTGGAGGGTGGGAAGCAGGAGACAAATATTTTTAATAAAATACCTAAACTTTTGATTAACCCCCTCCCCCCAAAAATCTGCCATCACAACTTCTTTTAAGCCAATTGTCAGAGGCATCTGTCACCTCCCTGAGGCATCTGGTGGGGCCACTGTGTGATACAGGAAGCTGGACTAGATGGGCCTTTGGCCTGATCCAGCAGGGCTCTTCTTATGTTCTTATGTTCTTATGCAGAGTGGTGTGCCAGCAACACAAACTCAGTTCTTCGTGGAAGAGAGGAGGGGAGAGGCAGCAGAGGTGATAGACAGCTAGAGATTGGGTTGCTCACCCAGATGGCCTTCCAGAACCTGACTCTCAGGCCCCAAACCTGAAAGCTGGCAACCCTATGAGTAGTGCAGGAGGCACAATGAAAGTTTAAGGAGACCTCCTCTGTTGCAACTCTTGGAAGTCCAACTCTTGAATTCTGCATTGCTTTTCCTTTTAGTTATTGTGTCCTCTTTTTAGTTATTGTGACCAGAGAAGACACAATAACTAAAAGGACAAGCAGACTCTGGATGATCAGACGACAGAATAGTTAATACAATACTGTATGACATTAACTGCCCAATCCGATGCATACTTTCCTGGAAGTAAGCCCCACTGAACACAGTGGAACTTACTTCTGAGTAGACATGCATAGGATTGTACTGCTAATTCCTCAGAGAAGCAACTGAGGCTGCATCATCATTAACAAAATGTGCCCAAAAAAAACCATCTGGAGCTGGCTGAAGAAAGAGTTGGAACTAGCAGACTTTTCGCCCCTACACAGTTCCGGGTACATCCCCCTCCTTCTCTTCATATTTCTTTTCACAAAACAGCGAGGAATAATTGGGCAATGAACAGCAGTTCAGTCCATCCATGTCACTTGGTGGATGTGCTGTGGCAGAAACCCAACAAGCCTAACTGGTTTGTTCAGATTTGCTCCATAGATAGGCTTTTGTTTCTGAATTTACACTTTGGCACTGTGTCTGGCAATTACAGACTTGAATGAAGGACATTTTAATCCACCCTCTTCTTTGTGTGGGGCTGGAACGCTCTGCATCGCACTCTACAGTGCACCGAGCAAGAGCCTATGTGGGTCTCTCCCGCCTCTCATTGGCTAGAATCCAAAGATCCCGGGACATGTTTTCTGAGCTCAAGGGGGGTTTAGGCTTCTTCTGCTTCTCAAGTGGAAACTCCACATACTACATAGTAAACTGCTTTTGAAACTGAGGGGACTTTCACAAACAACTTGCAAAATGACATGCTGTTTAATGAGGGGGAAAAGGCAAACATTCCACTGACTGGAGGCATGCAAACTCTTGGGTGAGCCTTATGTAACTTTTCGGCACCCTGCCCTCTTTAGCAATGCCCGTGTGTCGGGTTCCCAAGGGACTAGGGACAAAGCTCCCTGCCCTCCCCCTGATGGCGCATGCTACCGCTGCCACCAGTTCTGAAGCTTCAGAGGTTGGCCTTACCAGGTGAGCCCTTTTGGCATAGGATCTCAACCAGACCCTACCTGGCCAACCTCAGACATCATCCCTGATTTTTAGGTTATAATTTTTATATTTTGTGAGCGTCGCGCAGTGCACAATGCCTCTCTCCAAGGCATTGGGTGCTGCGCGACGCTTGCGCAGGCGCGCGAGGAGCCCTTGGTCAGGCGGAATGCACCAGCCAGGCTCAGAAGAGTCCAGGCCCGCTGTGATGCAGCCAGCAGACCGGGAAAGGCCAGGACAGTCAGGCCCAGTCAGACTCCGCAGGGATGGCGGCCGCCAAACCGGGACTGTCCTGGCGAATTCTGGGACTCTGGTAAGCCTATAGAACACAACCCTCCCAGGACCTCAGTGCAGAATAGCATAGCCAACAACACTGAAGTTATTCCTGGAGAAGTTCCTCCCTACTCTCCAAGCATTTTTTTACACAATACTAAGCTATTAAGATCTCCAGGGTTGCTTTCAATAAGCTCCTGGAGGTGAATGCTTAATCCTGGAGATGAGTGGGAACCATAGGACACAACTGCACACATTTATACATTTATACTTTAAGAACTCATATGTTTTATCTATAACATGAAAATGAGCGAACTCAGGAAGATAGTGGAGGACAGGAAGGCCTGTCGGGATATGGTTCATGGGATCACGAAGGGTCGGACACGACTTAACGACTGAACAACAACAACAATATTGAACACTTCAGATGTAGCTGCATCATGTAGGCCAGTCACTTCTCACAGCTTAACCACAGGGTTTTTGTGAGGGTAAATGCGGGTTGAGAGAATGACATCTCTGGCACTTCCTTGGTGGGAGGGAGGGTGCACTGAGGAGAAATTTGAACGTAAAAGACTACTAGGCCACATGGGGGAAAGTGGTCGAGTGTGTGTATTCTTTGCCTTGTACAGGCACACGAGGCCGAGACACCGCTCAGGAACCTTTGGTTCGGTCCGGAGTCTTCTGAGCTCAGAGCCTTGGCCTCATGTGCCTGCACAAGGTGAATAATACACTCAGGCCTCGCAGCTTGGATGCTAAGTTACAGGCCCACTATGGGCCGTGCATCACCCATTCCCGCGCATCACCTGGTGCGGTCCGCACCCCCCCCCCACACACACACACCTCCCTAGTGATGCCACTGAAACGTTCAGCCAATTGGTGCTGAGAAGAAGGGCTGAAACAATTGGCACAAGTAAATTGGCCCTCCCTGCACTGAGAAGACTGTTGTAAAGGCGTCTTGTTGTGTGAGCCCTTAGTCTGCAGGCCCCTCCCTCTTGCCCTGCCAGCCTCAGAGAGGCCTGAATGAAATGCCAGTTTGAAACCAGAGACTCAGACATGAGAGAGACGCAATGGGATTGGACAAGCAGAAGTGTTAACTGATGGTGTTAACACATAAATTAATAAACCAGACTCGGGAGGATCGGAGCAAGTTCTTTATTTCTCATGAGAAGGCTTATCTCAGAGCTTAGTAGCTGAAAAGCTGAGAAAAAGCAAAGAGTGGTCTCTACTCTTTGGTTTTATTACAGTTGGCGAGAGGGTGGTACTTTCTCACATTACAGACAAGTCAACCTTACAAACATCCTTCCTTTTCCTAGCTATTTCTGCTAAATCTCATTGTCTCTTGTTTTGACAATCTTCCTGAGATTTATTACTTGGGTCTGGGGTCCTCTGATAAGGCTAAAATTCGCTGGCCTCTTTATGACCTTTCAGCCAGCTTCAAGAAAGGATTTATTACTCTGTGCTTGCCTTTTGCTTATCTAAATATTCACACAGATTTGATACTGATATAATAAAATATACTTTTTGGTTACACGATAGAAATGCGTAATTACATAAAAAGTTACATTGGGAGATATATGTGTGTAGAAGGCATGTTTACATGATTACATGAAAGGATTTTACATAAAGTAACTACATTCTGCTATTTGCTAAGCAAGCTAGTTACTGTGTCATAAGCTTATGCAGTTTAATAAGATATTAATTGTTTAATATCTTATTATCATCATATTACATTCCTCCCTTTAAAACCTGTTCTTCAGGTTTTACCTTTCTGAGTTTCATTTTATTTATCTGGGATGCCCCCCCCCTTAGTCTATATTACTAGGGCCCAGTTGTTCAATTTTTTTTTCCTTTGAATTCTTGCGGTGTACGTAGAACATTGGTTTTCCTGGTTCGCCGTCTTCTTACGATGTGCCTGACGTTGCTGCCCTGAAGTCCTGGTGGGGCAGATGTCTTAGGCCTGGAGTTCTCTTCTTGCTCTTCTTTGGCTCTTCTTGGGGTACCCTCCATCATGACACTTGTATATTTTTAGCCTTACTATTGTTGAATAGGGAGGCAGGCATCATTTTCTGACCAATGAACTATACTTTCCTGTAAAGCCTCTTTTATTCTTTAACTGATGCCAATATTTTCTATTATGCTTATTAATTACTGGGTGACACATTTCCTATCGCAGGGGCTGACTAAACTAACTAGGAGCTAAAGAATTATACAGATATTAATACAGAACTGAAATTGCTTATCATTATACAAAAGTCTCAAATACAGAAGCTAAAAAGATTGGTTAATATACCTTCATTTTTTTATTTATTTTTTTAGGTTATGTCATGTCTGCTCCTATGGTGGGCATGGTAGTTTGTCTTGTACACTAGAATAACAACCAGGACATAACCATAGGGACCAAGCCCATTCCCATTCATGGCCTAAATAGTCCAACAGGTCTGGACTAAACCGTGCTCGTTCTTCGTCTGAATCTACCAAGTAAATTTCACTTAATCTTTGCTCCCAAGACATTCGTGCAAACATTATTAACTTCCAGGATGTTCCTGGATGATGCCCTCGGTTCCACCATAATATATAATTTGGCCACTCACGAGTTAATTTCCACTGGTAGTGGCTACACTCAGTGTGAATACCCCTGTCGTTCTGTGTATTCGACTCTAGCTGTGATTTAATTACATAGTGATAGGATCGTTGCTCTTCATCCATCTTGTCTCCTACTGTGTCAGGTGCTAGCCCTTGTGATCCTGGCTGCAGCTGTCTTTTTGTCTGCAGATGTTTAGGATCTCCACACGAGGTCTTATCTGTTTCGAGATTTAAGAAAACATTTTTGCAGCCTGCTGTCTTAACATCAACCGATATAAACCAAACCAATTTGGCTGCTGTAGATCTAACTTTTTGAACCTTATTCCCTAGTTTCATCTTAACTTCATTTACTTATAGGCAGTAAGCCTGATTAACCATTTCTACAAGCTTCTTTGCCCAAGGCAAAACCTTCCTTAAAGCATTGTACCCCTAGGCCGAAATGACCTCCACAAATATGGAGACTTGCCCATGCATTACCTCAAAAAGAAAGGTAGTTTGGGCTTACCAGTATAGGTATTCCCAATTCTGAACAATACCTAGTTTATGAACTTATTTGGTCCAGTTTGTTTTCCAAAATCTTTTTGAGTCCTTTTTCGTTAATATCTATTGGCTTCATACTTTGCTTTCCTTTCCATGTAAATGGATCTTCATTTCATACTCTGGTATATTTTCCTGTGTGGGAGGGCAGCTTGCTCTAGCATGAATGTAGTTGCTCTCTTCTGGCCAGTGCAATAGATTTCTTAGATTCCAATCGGGTAGATGTATTTAACTCCAATACTTCAGGATACCTATGTACATGTCTTGCATATTACTGTATAATAAAGTTTGAGTTTTACTGTATTTATCTGATTAGTAAGACTCTATGGGGCACATGCAGGCGCCTCCCTTTTATTCATTTTAATTTGCAAACCAATTGCTTAAAGAGAACATGATACAAACTTTCCATTTGTCCAACTTAGTCTGTCTGATAGTTCATCAGTTGGCAACCTTCTGGGCTGCTGTGCTTCCAAAACAATAGAATTTGCTGCCAAACCTAGGGAATGTTACTCCTTTCCTTTAAGCACTTAATGATCTGCCTGGTGTGGATTTTTGCTGCTTTTTTTCCTCCTTCACAACAATGTTCTTAGATTCAATAATGCTCTGCATAAGAATTAGCTCTTTGCCTTTAATGTTCAGCTGGTGTTGTAGGCTTTGGCTTTAGGTAAGGAATTACTACCATAGCACAATGTCTTTAGTTTTTCCAGGTGAGCTAAGTTTAACCTGGCTTAGTGCTTGTGCTCAGTCTCTCTGGCCTTTGGAGCTTATTACAAGTACTTCTGGCTCCAGCTTCTCACTTAGCTTTGTATGGGCACAAAAATACAAACAAGACTTGTGACTGTTCAATGCTGCTTGTTGTCTGTTTACTCTCCTTTACTGCATGGTTCTTCAGCTTGTTAGTAACTACGTTACTGTAATCCTTGTGAGGTAAACAGCCACAAGAGATTAGTTGTAATAACAGGGACCTTGTGCTGGTTGCTGGGGTTCCTGGGGGCCCTTTTTGCCTCATCACTCTTGTCCACAACATCTCACGTTGGCCTATACCCATCAGAAGGGACCTTTCTCCCTGTTGTTTATCAACGTGCCGTTTATGGTGATTGTGATATTTTCTGCATATCTTCGTCCCCCGTCCCCCTTTTTCCTACTCAGCACTCAGCATTACTTTGATACAGGTCTATGGTCCCTGATATTTTGTAGCTTCTTAATCAAGTCTATATAGATTTTGGGTTGGGTATCCCACTACTGACACCAAATTTGACTTGTAGTTTTTCCATATTATTACATTTATTTTGCCCGTTTTCTGTGGGTCAACTGTTTTTGCTGGCGGTGTTCACACTTCAGGGCAAAGTTTTCCCAAAACGATTACTTTAAGATTAGTTGCTGACAGTTCATATGTGCTCTGTCCTGATTCAGAGACTTGCTTCACTAATGGAACATTGGTAGTTGACACTATTGTTCCATGGTCAATCATGAATACCAAAGTTTTTACTTTTGCATCTTTACTAATGGGCTCTGGGGCAATCATGAACTCGGGGCCCCTTCTTCTGTATATGCAGCTCCTTGTATGAAGTAAAGGGTGCCACAGTCCTCTTTAGCCTATTGGGGAACTGGGTTGTTCTCTGCCTCATCCATATTTCCAAAAGGTGAAACCCTTTTCCTGGGTGGAAGATGATACTTTCTCTTTGGTGGCCAATTTAACTATTGCCACATTGGTCTGACCTCAGCTGTGGCCTGTTCCCTTGCGCCTTTCCCTCTTCCTGGTTAGGGCTTCTGTGGGTTTCTGGCTACTAGCCTTGTTGCATTATGGTAGCCGGTTTAACAGTCTTTCTCTGGGGGGTGGGCAGGCCTGTTTTGCACACATCTCTCATGTCCTGCCATATAGGTTGTATGATGTTAAACATAGCTCCTTTCACACACTGTAGTCTGTTACTCTTAGTTAAAAACAAAATGCCAGTTCTGATACAGCTAAATTCACTGGATTCTGTTGGGTGGGGGGTGGGCACATTCCCATGGTCCCC
Organism: Plestiodon gilberti rubricaudatus; assembly: GCA_026170595.1. Classification (NCBI taxonomy): domain Eukaryota; kingdom Metazoa; phylum Chordata; class Lepidosauria; order Squamata; family Scincidae; genus Plestiodon; species Plestiodon gilberti. Next base: position 198,804,258 of record JANXHW010000003.1, on the reverse strand, counting down.
TCTTGTGCTTTTTCTCTCTAAAATGCTTCTTCATGTTCGTTACTTCTTCTGCATTAGCTTCCTGGTAACAAGGATCTGTGGTAATAGCCCATAAATCACTGCTGAGCTGGCTCTGTTCAAGATCTCAGGTGCCTGTATACATGAGGGGAGTTTCATTCCTGTAGCCCCTCCTTTTACTGTTATGAGCTAGAGCTCCAAATGATTTCATGTCTGTATATCTGTCCTGCACCAGTTTTCTTAAAACTTACAAAATACTTCTTTTAGTGTTCGCACAATTTCAAATAAGGCTTTTCTTATAATGAAGTCCCTTTGACTGCCCTTTTTCTTGTCTCCAGCCCAAGCTTATTCAGAGTTGAATGTGAAAACTCTGCTTTGCTCCTTATGTTGCTTCATGTGCGTATACTTGCTGGGGCTTTTTACTCTTCTAGCTTAAGCTCTTTAGTCATTTCCTGGGTACATTACTTTACTCTCCTGCTGCTTTGCATAAACTTCTAGGCAATGGCTTTATCTTGGTGACTCTTTATATAAAAAAACAACTTCTGCTTGTTTTGATCTTTTGGATCTCCTCTCTATTACATACGCTGTTCTGCCAATTCTTCCTTTCTTCATCTTAACTTGCCCAACCTCTCGTCTTTCTCTTCATTTTCCTCGTTGCCTCCAAGGTTCCCTGCACCCCATCTTTCATTCCCTTTCCTTTCTTTCCAACATCCTTCTTCCCTGCTCCACCTTCCACATCGCTCTCCGTCTCTCTCTCTGGTCCTCCATCTTCCCATCACATACACTGTTCCTCCTATCTTTAACTTCCAGCAACCCCCTTTTCGCTTCTGTCTTTTTATCCTTTTCATAAAAGCTCCTGGATTTTTAATCTCTGGATGGTTACTGCCCTTGACGTTACTTGCTCTGAGTGTCCTAATGTCCTAAGCCAGGGATTGTGTGTTTCCTTTCAGATTCTTACATGCGTTATAGTCTGCTTCTGGATTCCCAGTGGCATTTCGCTCACGAGCTTCCCTCATTGTCTTTTCCTATTTGCTTCTAGTTACAACCAATTAAATAGCGGGTGCGTATTATGCCTTTTCAACCTTCTCAGGGTCCTCAGTTAGTGTGCTGCTCTCTGTATATTACGTCTGTGGTGTTAATAAAGTTGTACATCTCTCTGGGTCTCAGAATGTTGCATAGTCTATTCGTTTGCATCGGAAAAATCTACAACAATCTCTCTCTCCTGTCTTAAATTCCAGTGCTCTTCTTCATGCTGTCTCAGAGTGGGGGTGGAACCGTGCTGGGAACTCCTCAGCTGTTGTTGAAAGGGAGGGGTGATAGGGAGGCTGCCTGAATTCCTCACGCTGTTTTCATCCGTCTTTCCCTTCACCTCCCTTTTCCACACATTCTTTGTTTATTGATACTTCTTCCTGTAGTTACAATCTTCTTTTACTATTTCACTTTATTCCCTTTCATTTATTGGTCAGATTAGGAATACCACTGGTTTATTTTTGTTCTACCATTAAAACAGAACTTTCCTTGCAAGCAAATCCCACCCCCTCTTCATCTTAAAGCATGAACTGGAAACCATTCTCTTGCTCCTTGCTCATTCCCTGGATCTTTACCCAATTAGTCACAGCAACAGGTAATAAGATTGTTCATAGACTGTGCTGCTCTAGTTAAAATCCTTTGCTCTCTGTAAAAAAGCGGAAAACCAACTCCCTCTCCCATGCCATATAAGGGACATACAAACATTTCTCTTTAACAGAAACAAAAAACTTAAAGAGGGGAACGGAGATTTAAGACTGCTTGCATGTCTGTATCTCCGTAAATGCATTACCATACAACCAATGGGGGAGAGGGGAACTCTTGCAGCTGACTCAGACCTTTCCTTCCCCCCCCTCTCCCTGCATTGATTGAATAGGGGAAGAAAGCTACACGAAATCTACTGTTCCTCTAGAGTGGTGGAGGAAAGTCGGGAGAGAATAGGGGAAGCTGCCAGCTGTTTTTCTCTCTTGACAAGGCTCTTCCCTTCACTTTTTACACCATGTTAGAATCCCTTTCCCCATTATCCACCACAAACGACACTCATTCCAGACAAACAATTTGGACAACAGATAGGGTGGGGAACAGACTGAAGGTGTTGGGGTCCTTCAGTTAGACACAGTAGGATTTTAAACATACAACTTTCGCTTTCTTCTTTTCACAGCCTCGCCCTTCGCAGGATCGGAGGAAACGTGTTACTCAGAAGTCCCATTCGCGTAGGTTTCCCCTAAAGGGTCTCCGTCACATCCACTCGTCTACATCCACTCTCTCATACAAACCAACCCTTCCCCATCCCATTTTTAGTGATAAACAACCAATACTCCATTGGTGGAGGTCAGTCAGGTCTTTGAGCTTTGCCCCGTTCCTCCCTTTATCACTGACCACTGGCGGGGTGACTTTAGTCCCCACCTCCACCACCCCCTAGAATTCCAAACGTATATAAAATTTCCATTTCCATCCATAAGGCTGGATCGCTTAATAGTGCTTGGCCTGCAACTGCGATCGCCTTTTGCCTGGGTTTGCCAGTCCCGACACCCTTTGCCTTGCAAGGTCTTACCTGTCTTCTGTGATCACACAATTTCTCAAACTTGGTCCGTGAGCCCCGTATGGTTGTGAAACCAGTCGGCCCTATGCCTCATGGGTGTTCAGAGTCCCTCCTCAACAAAAGATTGAGGGTGCGCACTAAGAGAATCTGGGCAGCCAAAAAACAATGACCAACTGGCATTACAACCGGAGGGAGGTAATTAAAATGCCAGCTTCTACCTTCCCGGGTTTCGGCACCAATATGTTAACTGATGGTGTTAACACATAAATTAATAAACCAGACTCGGGAGGATCGGAGCAAGTTCTTTATTTCTCATGAGAAGGCTTATCTCAGAGCTTAGTAGCTGAAAAGCTGAGAAAAAGCAAAGAGTGGTCTCTACTCTTTGGTTTTATTACAGTTGGCGAGAGGGTGGTACTTTCTCACATTACAGACAAGTCAACCTTACAAACATCCTTCCTTTTCCTAGCTATTTCTGCTAAATCTCATTGTCTCTTGTTTTGACAATCTTCCTGAGATTTATTACTTGGGTCTGGGGTCCTCTGATAAGGCTAAAATTCGCTGGCCTCTTTATGACCTTTCAGCCAGCTTCAAGAAAGGATTTATTACTCTGTGCTTGCCTTTTGCTTATCTAAATATTCACACAGATTTGATACTGATATAATAAAATATACTTTTTGGTTACACGATAGAAATGCGTAATTACATAAAAAGTTACATTGGGAGATATATGTGTGTAGAAGGCATGTTTACATGATTACATGAAAGGATTTTACATAAAGTAACTACATTCTGCTATTTGCTAAGCAAGCTAGTTACTGTGTCATAAGCTTATGCAGTTTAATAAGATATTAATTGTTTAATATCTTATTATCATCATATTACATTAGCAAACCAGGATTAGTCAGTAACTTTGCCTAGAAATCTTTAATTGATTAATTTAATGTGATTAAGGCTTTGAATGCATTTTTCCTGTCTTTTTTTTTCTTGGAGGGGACAAGTCCTGCTTGGCCCAATGGAGCAGCAGCCTCCACTGGGCAGAGGTGATATTCCAACTGGGAAAGGTCTTCCTGGTGGTTCACAGCTCAGGCTCAGGCTCTTTAGTCACCAAGCTCCTACACCAACTCTCTACATAGCCCTATACAGTGGTCCCTCGCCATCCACGGTCTCACCATCCATGGATTTGACCATCCATGGATCCACAGATGGTGAAATCCACTTTAAAAACCTGTTAAAAAGTTTTTAAAAAGTTTTTTTAAAAAACCACCATTTTTATCTTCATGCAGCAAACCGTGCTGGCTGCAGGGCTGGAGGGCAGTCTCTGGCACTCCCAGAAGCCACTTCTAGGTCATGCCAAGGCCTGCAAACCCCCTCCCTTGGCCCTGGATTGCCCCACAATGCATCATGTGGACGTTCGCGCGACCTGGAAATGGTTTCCGGCAGCACCATCGACTGCCCTGCAGCCAACGCAGTTTACCACGCGGTTTAAAAAAAAAACACTTTTTAACAGGTTTTTAAAGCGGACTTCACCATCCATGGACTCTTGGTATCTGCGGAGGGGGGGCCTTGCAAACCCCGCCTTGCGGATAACAAGGAATGACCTGTATTCAGGGGCAGCCCAGCACTCTATATTTTAGGGGCAGTGAGAAGATGCAGGTTGCATCAGCAGCAGATTGCGGATTCAAGGTGCACACTTCACCCCATGCCTGCCGCCCCCAGCACCTCCCTCCAGCTTGCCACGGATGCAACCCTCAGGTCCACTTTCCTCTCACTAAAAGCAAGTGGAACATGGATCACCTGCCTCCTTATCTTGCTCCCAGTGTGGTTTCTTCAAACACAGGACTTCCAGTTTGCTTTACAGGGTCATGCAAACAAAGGAGCTCCTTCATTTGCACAGTCCCTTTAAATTAAACCAGAAGTCCTGAACTTTTGCAACTGAAGAAACTATGCAAGGAGCACAGTAAGTAGCTACCTTGTTTTTTCTAATTGTGCGGCTTTCCAGGTTATGCCACTGCTGCCTACATATGTGCAACAACTGCAATGTTGGTCAACTAAAAAACAACTGATATGTGAAGCTTTTGGCAGCTGTGTGACTCTGTTGTAGCAAAAACAACAACGAGGAACCTTAAAGATGAACACATTTATTTTGAACTTATGCTAAACAAAGGTGTCAGCCTTTAAGGTGCCACAAGACACTGATGAAATAATGAGAAAATGAAGACAGTTATGGAAACTGTTTCGGGTTGAAGGAAGACTAAGAAAGTTAAATTAAAAGAGAAGTGAAATAGTGACATAAATACTGCATATGCTAAGAAGGAATTGGCTTGATCAGCTCCTGTTTCTCTACTTTACATGAGCTTGGTCATCAGATGTTAGCAGGTGACGATGCTTATCTCCATGCCATGAAAAATGTCACCAGCTGAGCTTATTTCTACACATCAAGTTGTGTTAAAGGCCTGGGTGTGGCCTTTTAATGTAACAACAATGCATTTGTAAATACCCTGTAGATATGATACTTCCCACAGTTTAAGGCTATGCTGAATCTATGACCAGGGATGTGGATCAAGTCTCTGACTCCAAGTCTCGAGTCAAGTCCCAAGTCTCTGGGTCCAAGTCTCAAGTCAAGTCCCAAGTCTTTGGTTGCGAGTTGCAAGTTCCTATCTATTTAATGGGGGAAACAGGTTTAAACTGAATAAAATTCAACTTGTCATAAAGGCTCCAAGTCCCGAGTCGAGTCTTTCGAATCTTTTACAATCGCTGAGTCAAGTCATTGATTCGACTTGAGTCCAACTCGAGTCTGAGTCAATAGACTCGAGTCTACATCACTGTCTATGACTGATCTTTGAGAAAACAAAACCACAAGACATAGAAAACCTTCAGCCCCTTCTCCAGTCCTTTTTATACCTGATCACCCTAGCAACTTTATTTCAAAATGCTCTATGTGTGTGTGTGTGTGTGCGTGTGCGTGTGCGTGTGCGCGCACGCTTTCTTATCTAATTCTTCCTTTTGCAGAAAGCTCTTGTGTGGTTTTCTGTTTTCCAAGAACAGGACTTAGAAAGCTGCTGACAGTGTTTTGCTTACCTCCTGCACTTGTCAGTTGCAACAGAACAGTACAAGCCCTTAGTAATGTTTTTAAAGTGCAGCTGTGACTTGATTACCACATTGCTTCATGCATCTGTATAACATCTATATAAACCAGGAAAAAGGCAACAAACGTTTGCCAAATTACATGTTTAATGTAATCTGTATCTTAGCCATTTTTGTTTTGCTTTTCTTCCTTAAATAGCCCCTCCACGGTTTCATTCCGGATCTTGTCACCAACTGCCCACACCCAGCTCACTGTTTCTAGCAGGAAAAGGCCTCCATTGACTTTAGTGTGCAGGCTCTTCCCCACAGTGAGTTACCCTATGTTAGTATCTCACTTATTTGCACAGCAACCCTGCAAGGCAGTACATATCTCATACCATTAAGCTGTACATACCAATATTCACAATCTATACCTCTTTGCATTTCAGTGTTTAGGTCTCACAGTCTACATTTCCTCCCTCTATATTTGTGTGTGTATAATAAGCACTTGCGCGCGCGCACACACACACACACACACACACACACACACACACTACACTAGGGAAAAAACATACAGTAATTTACATTTTATCTAATACTGAATAGAATTTACAGCCATTATGCTTGTTAAAGTGGGACACAAAAGCTTCTGCATATGAAGAGGCTCTCTTTTTCACAGATGGGTGTTTTGTTGTTTGCTGAAAGCAACAATGGTGACTACTAAATGATTATTCAGAGTTGAGTTAAAATGAAGTGTGTCATTTCAATGAAACACTATACATAACTCAGGGAGTTTCAAATCTTAGAATTAGCTTCCAAAAAATTTCAGGCTTCTGTTTTCTATATTAGGATGTTCCTACTCAGCTGTAACTAAAACATTTTTAATGGCAGTTTTAAATGTTGCCCATCTGGATATGTTCTTTATATAAAACATGTTCAGTTCCATGGATGTCAGTGGGAGTGAACTGAGTGACTCTTGGAAAGCTCTGTTTGAAAAACTTTGTTAAAAGTACTGTAGCTGTTTATTTTTGGTCTTAAGAAAACCGGGTTTACAAGACCTCGATAGTGTGTGTGCATTATTTTACCAGACATTTTGATCTATTAAGCCATCGCCTTTCCAAGCTTGTAACTCCCACAGGGCGTGTTAAAAGGTTCATCTGAAAAATTAGAAACTCAGACTTACCAGGAGAACAACATATTCCTCTGCTAACTGGGCAAGAGGCACTTTTTCCGTTGGTGCTCCTATTCTATTTAGCAGGGGGGGGGGGAGTCACTGCCCCCCTTTCACCCCAGCACAGTGTCTTTTCTGGTGACTATTTGCTGGTGGTGTTCTGCATCTTTTTTAGATTGTGAGCCCTTTTGGGACAGGGAGCCATTGAATCATTTGGTTTTGTCTGTAAACCGCTTTGTGAACTTTTTTGTTGAAAAGCGGTATATAAATACTGTAATTATTGTTATTGTAGTAGTAGTAGTAGTAGTAGTAGTAGTAGTAGTAGTAGTAGTAGTAGTAGTAGTAGTAATAATAAGAAGAAGAAGAAGAAGAAGAAGAAGAAGAAGAAGTCGGGGTCAGTCCAGCCAGGAGGCGAGGTGCCTCAGACGGTGAATGAGCCCAGGAGGAACACTGCATCCATCCGCCACCTCTGTGGCCATCTCACCTGCCCCCCATGTGTCCCTTACCTCATCCTCTTGCCATTCTATGGTTTGACACAGAGCAGCAGAGCCGGGGGGGGGAGAAAAAAGCTGGGAGATGCACTGACCCACTTCCACTTCTCTCAGCATCCTTGTTATGCTGTGCTACTTCAAAACAGCATGGCAGAGTCAGGAGGAGGAAGCAGGTGAACTGGGAAAGATGGGGGACGGAGGTAGTGGTGGCAATGGCAGCAGTGCATGATTGAGGTGCTGGCTCACGCACTGCTGCTGCTGCTTCTCCTCCTCCTCACTAACAGAGGAAGAGGAGGCAGCAGGACGGGCTAAGAGTGCCACTGCTGCCATCACCATCATCATTCATCATCACTGTTGTCTCCTCTTCCTCACTCATGGCATGGACAAGGTGACAAGCTAAGGCGGCTGTTGCCATCGCCGTCGCCTCTCCTACAGAGAGAAATGGAGTGGCGGCAGCAGCGATGGGGGGGGGCAGTTTCAGGGTCCCTTTCCCCTTAGGCCAAGCCTGGGAATGATATCACCAAAGCTACATGCAATTTTCATTCAGGTTTCCTAACTTTCCTGGAAATATTGTAATGGCAGAAGAAACATTATGTGCCCTGGCTAGAGTTGCCATGTTGTTTCCCGCAAATGGAGCCTGTGTGCCTTTAACAGTGGTGTGTGGCTGGCAGACGTTCAACAAGTGCTTTCTCCAACATAAAGATGCATCATTGGGAAAGCCTCACCTGTTGAATTTCTGCTTGTCATACAGCTGCTTAAAAACACAGGAGATCTGCCAGAAAAAAAGTAATGTACAGTATTTGCACTAGCTTAAACTCTGTGAATGATGAATGAATCTGAATTTTTCAGAGGAAGTGATCTCCACCAGAGTTCTGGGATTCCTTTTCTGATGAAAGCTCCTGTGCTTTAGCAGAGGATAGGAAATTAGAACTGTAGCCCTTGTAGCAACTCTTTTGAACGGAGACAGCAGTGATCAGAAAGAGGAGCACATGTTGATTTTCTCCCATGAGGCAGCTGTTAAAGTCATAGAAGCCTCTATTAGGAAAAAAAAATGGCAACCTTAGGTAAGAATAATTGTGCGGTTTCAGACACCTCCTGCAATACAGGCCAGAGAACTCTAGGGTTACTGAAAAATTCTGGGAAGTAAATGAAACCATGCTTAAACATGAATGTATTTGTAGAGTGCTGGGAAATCTAAATATTGTTCTAATTATATTGATCTGTTGGCTTTGGCATGACTTGTTCACTAACAATGAATGTTGGTTAATGGACAATAACCATTTGTAGGGTCAGGTTAGATCCATCCACAGGGTGGAAAGAGGTTGTGGCCTTGGTTTGTGCAGTCTGAGTGAAAGGTGTGGGGCAAGAGACCTGGAAAGCAGATTAGGAAATTAGGAAAGTGGCCAGAAAAAGGAAAATACCTCATAAGTTTGTTTTTAACTTAGCAGGCAGAAGCTGCAGGGAAGAGCTGCTTCTGTAAATCATAAGAACATAAGAAGAGCCCTGCTGGATCAGGCCAAAGGCCCATCTAGTCCAGCTTCCTGTATCTCACAGTGGCCCCACCAGATGCCTCAGGAGCACACAAGACAACAAGATACCTGTTTCCTGTCGCCACTTCCTTGCATCTGGCATGGGCAGCCCAATCCTGACTAAGATCCGGTCGGTGGATCCTGACCACTGGCGGCCATCCTGGAGCCCGGCTGGAGGTCTCCTCAGGAAAGGGGATGCTCGTCCCCTTCCCCGAGTGTAATGGCCGCCCACCCGGATCAGCCTCCTCGGATTTCCGCCAGCGGAAGTAAGAGGAGGCCGTGTAGAGGCCCGGTGGCCATCCCGGTGGCCCGGTGCCAACGGCCATCCCCCTCCCGGGCCGCCTGGGCCAATGGCCACTTGCTTCTACAGGTTGAATGGGAATTCTAGGCTGCAATCCTATGCACACGTTCATGGGAGTAAGTCCTACTGAATTCAGTGGGGCTTACTTCTGAGTAGATATGCTTAGGATTCCGCAGTTTATTCAAGGGATTTTACGAGAATAGAATCAACTGCTGGTCCTTATTCTGGATCAATTAACAAGCAACACTAGGGTGTGATTTCTTGTATACAACATTGGTGGCATTCCAACTGTCTTGAACATGCTATTTCATCAAATTAGCAGACTCTATATCCCATATACAGATCTGGTAGTGGTCAATTGTGCATTGATTGGGAGGCTCGCTGCTGGCAAATGCCTTTTGTTTCACATTGTCTATAATGTCTTTCTGGGTATTTTTAGGCTTGCTAATGAGCTCTGTTTAATCAACCAGAGAAAATATCACTAAGAAAGGGTGTCTGCTCAATGGTTCACTTGACTCTCGGCTGTTCTACTGATTGCATGTAAAGGATTGTTATCGCAGGGCTAGAAATAGCTGCTCAGGTGATCATCCTATTGCAAACGTGACCTCCAGTATCAGTCATCTGCAGTTTTTAATGAATTCATGACACGCATAACTAACTGCAGTGCAGTGCCAGGGCTAAAACGTCACAGCAAGTAAACTTACTCATTCTGGTACTCATCTAAATCAATAGGTGAAAAAGCATAGAACTAGGAATTCCAAGTCAATTGTTTTCATCATTTTAGACCAGACCTGATGGATTGTTTCCTGACCTGATGGGTACTTCCTCTCAGGAAGTACATAATGGAACATGAAACCAACACAAAAGAATCCAATCATTTAGCCTTACCAGATCCCCCCCAATGCAGCAGGCCGGGGGCGGGGACTTCCTCCCTCGAGGCTGGGAGCTCTCCGGAACAGCCCGAGTAAACTTGGGCTGTTTCGGAGAGCTCCCAGTCTCGTGCAAATACGCGACGAGGCCAGAGAGCACCTAAAAAAGTCCCAGCTGGCCAGGACAATGAGGAGACCGGCCAGGAGCCCGGGATTGGGCTCCCGAACTGGGATTGTCCCGGTCAGAACCGGGACTATGGTAAGGCTCATGAACCTGCCCACCAGAAGGCCAAGTCTTTGAGCCACATCAGATGTGGTCATGACGTGGGAAGAGCAGGAATCACAAATGTCTTGCGATTCCTGCTTCTACATTCCTCCATCTTGTCCAAAATAGAATGTTTTCATCCCAGTGTTTCTCCCCCAATCATTTCACTGAGGGAGATGTGAGAATTCTTGTTCAGACATGAGAGAAAAGAACAAAAATAGGGAGTGCAAGATGTTTGCTCCTTTGGCTCCATCCATCTGTTTATCTGAGTAAGAAATAATATCTTCCTCATCTGAAGTCCTTCAGCACAGATTGCATCACAACTAAAAGAGGGCACATTTTTCCCCCAGACATGCTGTTCTGTTATGGAAAGAGAAGAGACAGCCCTACAGACGTTTCCACACAGACTGGTTGGGGATGACTGATAATAGGTGCTCACGCGTCAGGCGCCTTCCATGCTTTAGGCTTTTAGTGCTGTTGAGGCATTGCTCTTCCACAGCCGTTGAAAGTGTGATTTGACACAGCATTGGCGATAGGGCTAGATTCCCCATTACAGCCCCACAAACCCAGCCCCTCAGCAAAAGGAGTGGCACATTATTACACCAGCAATAGCAATCTCCAGCCAAAAAATGAAAAAAAAAGTTTTGAATTCATTCTTTTGGGGTTTTATTTGCTACATGTGCATGAGTGCATAAATGAAATGAAAATGTAAAACATTACGAAAAAAAGGCCAATGTGGGCTGTTGAAAACTAATGGGGGGAAGGAACATGGATAAGACTCGCTAATAGACCTGTCTTCCATTCATTTTTCTAATCTAGGGAGCCAAATCCTAACTAAATTTCCCTGTGCCGATGCAGTGGCCCTGACGCAGGCTACGCTGAATCCCGTGGGGCAGTGGTTCCCTAACTGGGGCGTCGCGATGCCCCAGCCGGGAACAAAGGGTTGCTATGCCCTTAAGGGGCATGGCAACCCACGGTGACATCGACGGCGCGCCCGGGATCGCGCCGCCACCGCCGCGCCCGGGATCGCCCTTTTTACCTTCATTGGTGGGCAGTGGGGGTCTGCAGGCTCCCCACAACCCCCGCCGGACACCCACTGCCCACCAATGAAGGTAAAAAGGGCGATCCCGGGCGCGGCGGTGGCGGCGGCGGCGCGATCCCGGGCGCGTCATCGCGATTCCTGGGAAGGTCCCGCTGCTACTTAGAGCAGCGGAGGGCCTTCCCAGGAGTTAGGGAACCTCTGCCGTGGGGGAATTTTGCAGGCTGGAGGTCTCCTCAAGGTAAGGGGACACCTTACCTCGAGGAGATTTGTCCCCTTGCCCCGTGTAATTTGTCCCCTTGCCCGGGGTAAGCACCAGCCAGCGCAATGGGGTAAATTCGGACCCGCACCAGCTATATAGCTGGCGCAAGTTCTCATTGACCCATGTCGCCAGGTCAGAGCTGGGAAGGGGATATAATACAGCACACACCAGCATCACTGCTCCCGCCCCCCCCCCTCCCGGGCCAGATCCACCCATCCCCATTACCTCCGTGCCCCAGCCCCGTTTCACCCCTCCTCGCCCCATTCCGCCTCCTGCACCAGACTCACCTGCTCCAGTGCATGTTGCTCCATCTGCTGGAGCCAGCAGGAAGGCTCTGGCCTTCCTGCCAGTGCTGCAGGCCTCTGCGCTGTCACAAAGCGATTTACAGCACTTTTGCAACAGTGCACACTGGCAAAATGCGCACTCCGCCAGCACAAAAGATGCGTAGGATTGTGCCATTAGTCCTGTAGTCTACTTCTTGCTAGATTGTATGCACATTCAGGGCTCTCTCAATTGGCTTCATTTGCCTCTAGTGACATTGTCACTTATTCAAATATGATTGGTTATACAGCATTATGACATCATCCCATTCATGATATCATCCCTGATTAGTTGGGAACCCCTCTGTGACTATTCCTAGAAAGAAAACAAACTAGTAATGATAAGAAAAAAAATGCAGCCAAAGCCATAGCAGAGATGAAAACCAATGACAGCAAACAGAATGACAAACATTTGTACAATTTAGTAGTTTTCCAGGAAATATTTCTGCCTTCCAGAAGTACCACATTTCAACCCCCAAATCAAAACGTGCAAACATTCAGTGCAGCCCTAAATTTCATATGTTGTCTGCAGCACTGCCTACTCAAAGATAGTCACTAGTTTCAATGGGACTCACTTCAAAAATAAATATGGATAAGATTGCAGCTTTAGTTGCAGTAAGCTTCCCTGAGCCACAGGAACAGGGTCATCTAGCCATTTAATAATGAGCGAACTCAGGAAGATAGTGGAGGACAGCAAGGCCTGGCGGGATATGGTTCATGGGATCACGAAGGGTCGGACACGACTTAACGACTGAACAACAACAAGCCATTTAATGAATTAGTTATTTGTTAATTTTTTAATTCATTAAGAGCCCAATCCTGTCTAGCAGGATGCAGCAGTGAACACAAGGCACCCGCTGCATCCTATGCAGGATTGGACCTGCCCCAGCACAGCTGGAGGCCTCCTTGGGGTAAGGGGACATTTGGGGTAAGGGGCCACCCCGACGGGCCTCCTTGAATGTACACCAGTAATTTTGCTGTCATACATTTGAGAGGCCGTTGTTGTTGTTGTTGTTCAGTCGTTAAGTCGTGTCCGACCCTTTGTGATCCCATGAACCATATCCTGCCAGGCCTTTCTGTCCTCCACTATCTTCCTGAGTTAATCTGGGAACGGGGATAGGATATGGCAGAGGAGACCTCCGCTGATCCCTCCCCCTTTCTGGGCCCCATCCTCCAATCCCACCCACCCACCCCCAGAACACCCAGTCCACCCCCCCCCGCCCCTCTGCCGCCTGGCAGGGACTTACCTCTCCGTGTGGTGCTGCTGTGGTCTGCGGTGCTGGAGGAGCGGTGCAAGCCTCTCCGCCAGCACCGCTTACTCTCAGCAGTGCAGTGGCTCCACCGGTCTGGACTTAGACAGGATGGTGCTGTATATGTTAGTCAAGTTTTAGAAAGATACAGATTTTGTTTTCTTTTTCTTTTCTTTCTGCAACCAGGTGGCAGATTTTGAGGGGGGGGGGGGGTTATAATTTTTCTGGACAGTTACTTCAACCATGCTCGAGTTCTGCCCATGAGTCATCATCATGGCTCTTAATTGCCACTATCTAGAAGTGGGATAGGAAGTCATCATGGATGTTATCATAGTTGTTTTGAAACACTGTAGACAGAAATCCCCACGTGTCTGTATCTCCTATTTACTTTCATGGGAACACATATACACGGTGGAGTGGTAAGATGGTACTGTACTTGGGAAGGAAGTTGCCATTCCTTGGGAAGGAAGAGCTACGGATACACTCAAAGACACATTTTGCTATGTTCACAGCATATGAGCTCTGGTTGAGAGAGCCTGTAGCATCAAGGGCTAGAGGCTGGGCTACAAACCAAAACACCAAATCTCACCTCTGCCATGAACTCTCTGGCTGGGTCTTTAGAAACTGTTCTCGTATCCTTGGCACCTCCCCCATATCTGCAATACATGGTTAATAATACTGACCTGTCATATGGGGTTGTTACAAGGAGTATGGTATCATCCTGCTCCTCATTCAGTGAATGTGTTCTGAAGGTGTGAGCAGAGCTAGATCTTGACTTTTTTCCTTGCAGTTAGGTAGGAAAACGCTTTGGGGCAAATATATGACAGACCTCCTCAAACTCCTCAAGTTTATTGCTGTCGAAGCTAATAATTAGTTGCACCAGCTTATATTTATCGGCACTCATGGCAGAAATACTGTACTTATGATTTAAAGCCCCCTTTAGAAGATATGCTCAGGATTAAAACTCTCCTCCTTTCGCTTGGGAACAAAAGAATTACAGCCACTGCATCATATCGAGGCCACTTGAGATGTCTTCCCTTGGAAACAGTCTCCATGCAACAAACTATTTGTACACAGAGGCTGTCACTACGAGACTGGGAGATTGTCCTCCACAGCACTACAAACCTCTGCAAAACGGTCCCCAGTGGTAAAGTGGGGAAGAAAACACACCTTAATCCAGGGGTGGCCAACCTTTCAGCATGAATGCTCCTAGCCTTTTAATGGTTGTATAGGTGAAGGATCTTAATTGTTGTTCATGATGTTTCTTTTGGCTCTGTATTGGCTATTTTTATGCTGGTCTGTGACTGCAATAAAGATTATATATGTATAGGTAAAGGTAAAGGTGACCCCTGACAATTAAGTCCAGTCGTGTCTGACTCTAGCGTGTGGTGCTCATCCCCATTTCAAAGCCGAAGAGCCAGCGTTGTCCGAAGATGCCTCCGTGGTCATGTGGCCGGCATGACTCTCCTTGCCGCAGCGCGTAGCATGCGGCTGGAACACGGAGCGTTGTTTACCTTCCCGCAAGCGGTACCTATTTACCTACTTGCATTAACATGCTTTGGAACTGCTAGGTTGGCAGGAGCTGGCCAAGCAATGAGAGCTCGCCCCATCGCGGATTCGAACTGCCGACCTTTCGATCGACAGCTCATGGTTCGCAGCTGCCTAGATTCTGTCTTCTACACAACTCTTAAAAATGCAGAGGGCCTAATGGTGGAAGGTTGGCCATCCCTGCCTTATTCTTTGTGGTAAATTGCTGCATTTAATGGCTTGCCCCACTGGGAGCATTGCCACAGGGAGCCATTAAGTAACCTCTATACGGTGCCCAGAGAACTCTTGTGAAATGGATTTTATCAAATAATGGGACATCTACTCTTGCTGTTAGCTGAACATAAATATTAGAAATGTGACAAGAGCCCACATAGCGTGTTTAGAGGAGTGTTGGTGGTGAGTTTATGACGATATGTTTTTAGGACACTTGGTGGTTCATTATATTTTGCTATGCTGAAGCCTATGGTGAGGAAGTTGTGTTCTGCTCTGCTCTAAAAACCATTGATTAGAACTCCTGACCATGAAACTCTCATGCTAGACACATCACAAATATTACACATCATGCAACTTTTTCAACCCACTTGATTGATCCAAATTGCTACCTTAATTTATTTGAGCCACCCATATGTGGAATCTATACATTTTTTTGGCAAGGTTGGGAAGTGAAGCAAGGAGAGGATAGTTTATATGGGCAGACATAATGAAGACTGAAGCTAGGGGAAAAAATAGACAGGGAGCTGTGCAGAAATTGGTGATTGTGCCCCCATAGCTGGGCTCCCTAGCAGGCTAGAGGATAGCATTTTGGAAGCATTCTTCTCTACCATGAAAGCTACAAACGTAGGTTGTGTCTGCTGTAATTCTCTCTTGTATTATACCAAAGATAGGAATCTACCTTGTAAGGCAGTAAGAGTTTTCCAGATAATGGATTTGATTACAATCATTGTGTAGTTATGTTACTCACTTATTGCACAGGAGCCAGGCATACGGCCCAATCCTCACTAACTCCCTGTATGGTGATGCGGCGGCACAGCCTCCACTGTATCCCATGGGGCAGTTTTGGCTGCTGGAGATCTTCTCGGGTAAGGGGATATTTGTCGCCTTGCCCCGCAGTAAGCCTCAACAGCCGCTATGGGTCAGCCTGGTCCTGCACCCGCTCAATCACTAGTTGACCCGTGAAGGCAGATCAGGCTGGGGAAGGGTGTCAGGCATGTGCCACTGCTGCGGAACCCACCCCCTTCTAAGCCTGATCCACCATCCTCCCTGCCCTATTGCCACCCCATTCTGCCCTCCCCCCACTCCTTTCCACCCACTGTGCAGGCTTACCTGCTGTGGCAGGTCTTGGCAGGTCCACCTGCGCAAGTGGGAAGGCTCCGGCATTCCCACAGGCGGTCTGACCGGAGCACACTTTATGGCTGCTTTGCAGCAGCCTGCGCCAGCAGAACATTCTGCTGACATTCTGCCAGTGGGGCAACCCAATAGGACTGGGCTGCCCAGCCATCAAAGAAGCACTTCTGCTGTAGGTATGATCACCTAAACATCAAATAACAATAGAGCTAGTGATAGATCTAGATTCAGATCCCTGATCTGCCAGAAATACACTGGCACCAGTGAACCCAAAGTAATCCACTGACTCTGCTGCATAAAAAACGCAGAGCCCCCCCCCACCCAGAGTTCTGACTTTTCTAGAAAGATAATAGTAATTAGAAGAACCCCCAAGAGCAAAATATAACACTTCTCCTATCTTGCACATTTGCTTTGGTAACATTGACATTTTATTCTGTTACACATTAATATTCTTCATTTATTTAGCTCACTTACAAAATTATAGCAGCTGGTATCTGACTCTTTATACAATAGGATCCCAGATTTACAACATCTGCGCGTTGTCTTCGCCACACTGAATGGCTCCGACAGCGAGGGGGCGGGGCCGCCTCGTGCTAAGGAGTAAATGGAGGTTAGCACAGTGCGGAACTTACCGTTTTTCCACCCCACCTTGAGCGACGCCAGTGAGTATTTAAGTTAACTTGAAGCAACAAGAGAAACAGTTTTTCTGACTTTTACAACAAGGCTGAGAAAACAACTTGCTGTGCCAGCAATCTTCTACTACAGGATCAGGAATGGTAGTGAGAGAAGCAAGAAACAGACACAAAGTACACTGCACACACAATTTAAATGTCTAACAGCGCAATCCTGTGTAACCTTGCACCGGTGTAACAGTAGATGCACTGGTGTAAGTGCACTTATTTGATTTGTACTTCATCTTCATTTCCTGGCCACAATGGTGTTGCTGAGGGCTTGTTACAGGATTTCAAGAACCAAATTACATTTTATTAAAACAGGCTTCGTTTATTAAACCAGCTTGACTTCTAATTAGGTAGTTGCCCATGTCCTCATATTCTGTTCCCTACCCAGTCAGCTGTTTATTCCTGCCCTTATGCATGCTGGATATCCAAAACAGCCCACTATGAAGTATTGTAACCTTGACATTTTCATGCAGCTCAGGATGCTATCCAGACAGCAGAGGGAGCTCGTGTCAACTTCCTTGCCAAATTGAAAAGGACAAAATAAATAAGCAGAGAGAACACCCTTCCCACGAGCCAGCGTTCTATTAACAATCAGTATCAAACTCTCTCATAGTTACCTCTGGGGGGCAAAGGGGCATAGGGTGGAGACAATGGGTGCAACACCTCACCTTGAACATCGATGCACCCCAACTCAGTGTTGTTGTTGTTTTTAAGAACAAGCTTTTAATTTGTGGTACTTAGAAAATGAGAGCTTATTTTTAGAACAGGAAAATCTGTACTGAGCAAATCATTTATTGATCTATTTTTCATATTTTTATACCACCCTTCCTCCAAGGAGCTCAGGAGGGTGATGTACATGGTTCCTTCCTTCCTTTTGTCCTCACGGCAACCTTGTGAGGTAGGCTAGGCTGAGAGATAGTGACTGACCCAAGGAAGCTCCATGGCTGAGCAGGGATTTGAACCTGGATCTTCCAGGTCTAAGTCCAACATCAGAACCACTACACCATCCTGGCTCAGCCAAGTAGGTATGGCTGGTGCTGCCCAAAAGTGGTAGTGCTCCAAAATCTACCCATCTGACCCACCCCGCTCTACCCATCCAAGATTCCTCCTGACTCCAGGTAGATTGGTCAAGGTCATTATCACTTTAATTACACTTAAGTGATCATGGGAAAAAAGTTCCTTTTCTCTCTGATGACTGGGAGGATGCCAGAAGCATTAAAGAGAGGACATGAGTTGAGGGATAACTTAAGGAAAGGCATCATTGTAAGGAGAGAAGAGGCTTGAGACGCCTCACTGCTCGGGCAGGTTTACCCTCCCCCCCCCCTGAGCATGCAAAGGCAATGCACGGGATTCGAGCCAGCCGATTGGCTGGCCCGAGTCACATGGGCGGGTGCGCGACTGAGGAAACGGCCAGCAGCACTAGGGCAGCAAACCCCTCCCGCCCTCCCTGACACTGGCGTCGCTGGAGCGTGGCGGGGGGCAGGCCGCCAGGGGGGTGACGCGCGTCATCTCCGTGACGCGCGACACCCTCCGGACGTTCCGAGGCCGGCCCAGGAGCCGGCCTTGGAGTGTCCGACCCCGCCAGCGCTCCAGGGCCTTCTGAAAGAAGGCCCATGCAGCGTGTTAATACGGGTATTTTTAGAATTTTCGCGCATGTGCAGACTGTTTTGAAGTCAAGAAGCCCTCAAAACGGTCTCTGCGCATGCGCGAAAATTCTAAAAATACCCATATTAACACGCTGCATGGAGCGCCGGCGGGGTCGGACGGGGTCGGCTCCCGGGCCGGCCTCGGAGTGTCGCTAGGGTGACGTGCGCGCCCCTGCCTCCTAGTGACACTTCTGCTCCCTGACATAGGCTGGGATTAGCCAGCTGCCTTTGGGGGCCAGGTAGGAATTTTTGGCCATCAACTAATTGGCATGTGTTGGTGGTTTTTTCGCCTACTGTACCTCAGTCTGTGCTGGGAGGATCGGGCTTGTAGCCAGTGGGTCACATGGCAGGTGGCGTGTGGATATTGGTAAGTAGGGTGGATGCTTCTCGGCGTACATCCGGTGGCAGCAAAGTCAGGAGGTAAGCCAGGACCGCTCATGATGACGCTTGACCGGGTCGGTGAGGCTGGCTGGCAAACCTCTTGACTGGAGCAAGTGGGGACCATCAATGGTCTTGGGCCACTTTGGGTGCCTTAACTGCTCCGCTATCTCAATCCGCAAGGGTTGGCTGTGATAGGCTCCCTTGGGCAGTGATCGACAGGGCCTGGAGCCGGTATGGTTACGCCAGTTACCAGTTGGGAGGCAGATGGTTAGTACCATTTCCCCCAGTTAACGCCCGCACGCCGTGGGGGGCAGAGTTTTTCCCCAAGTTAGTCCCCTCTGCAGGATTGTTGTAATTTCAATAAAAGTGACCATACATCCATAAAACGTGCATTGTCTGGTGTGCTCGTTTGGGGGGTGTAAGGGTAAAGACCTTTGAGCTTTAAAATAACTGTGCTTATTCAGTGTCTTTGTATTGCTGGTGTCTAATATTCCGTGTATTGGACACCAGCAATTTATAGACACTAAACATTTAAATATGGATGAACACTTGGCTTAGCAAGAGGGTTACAGAAGTTACTATTGGGTATCAAGAAATCACTCAATTTTTTAATTCATTTTTCTATTCTTCATTTCTTTGTAGTCCCACCTGGAAATATGGCAGCCCCACCTAGTAAAGATGGTTATCCACAGCCCTGCTGAGGGGAAACGTTGGCAGGACTGAGGCAGCCGTATTTATTTATTCATTCACGTCTCTGCCCCATAGAGCAAACAGTGAGAGATATCTAGTTATTTTTTTACACCAAAAGGGGCACATGAGTGAGGGGGACTGAACCCTCTTCCTTCTCCACAGTGTGTTGTGTCAAGTACTTGTGTCCCCAGTCCGAATCACTTCTGGGATCAGACCTGGGCAGTGCCAGGATGGGAGAAAAAAAAAGCTAGAAGCGATGGAGCTCAGGAAGGTCAAGCACAAGAGAGGGTTGGATTCAGCCCCCCTCACCCTTGTGTCTCTTTTGATTTAAGAAGGATTCCCCCACACACACACTTTATACACAAACGGGGTTAAGCGCATGAATAAAAAAGATGTGGCTTCTCCATTACATATTGCCTGGCTCCCCCCTCACGTTTCATCCTGCCCAGCCACCCTTAAGCATCCATAAATATTGTGGAGATTGTTGGTCCCAGTACCCCAGGGAGGTGTATGTTAGAAATGTTGACCTTCCAAGGACACATCTGAAGGTGTAAATCTACAAGGTTGGTACAAAGCCCTCTTTGGCATTAGATTTCCCATCCCAGATATGACATTTGCTGGTATTTGCCTGACTTCCAGATAGGTTGTTGTTGTTGTTGTTCAGTCGTTAAGTCGTGTCCGACCCTTCGTGATCCCATGAACCATATCCCGCCAGGCCTTCCTGTCCTCCACTATCTTCCTGAGTTCGCTCATTTTCATGTTCGTCACATCGGTGATGCTGTCTAACCATCTCATCCTTTGCCTTCCCCTTCTCCTTTTGCCTTCAATCTTTCCCAGCATCAGAGTCTTCTCCAGAGAGTCCTCTCTTCGCATTAGGTGGCCAAAATATTTGAGCTTCAGCCTCAGTACCTGTCCTTCCAGGGAACAGTCAGGGTTAATTTCATTTAGGATTGACTGATTTGATCTCCTAGCAGTCCAAGGGACTCTCAGGAGTCTTCTCCAGCACCACAGTTCGAAAGCACCTATTCTTCGGCGCTCAGCCTTCCTTATGGCACTGGATCCCAAATGAACTGGGAAGGCATTTCGAATTGAGGATGGCCTGATCATGAATCCCCCACCTCCGTCAGAAGTCAAGGGAGGGCAATGTTATTGACAAGAGTTTTCCCTTGGGCCCTACCACCGGCTGCACTTCTGCCATGCCACCTCCTTCTCATGCTGTGATTTCAGTGATGGGGCAGGAGGTGGGAATTTCCCAGAGATGGTGCTGGCAGGAGGCTGTGCACATAAATAGTTTGCTCTAAGAGACAAGTGCTTTTGGGAATCAGCGTCACCATGGAGTCCTATTTAATGTGCATCCTCATTTTATTTTATTTTATTAGGAATCAAATGCCTCCGTTTCCTGCACCCAACGCTGCAAAGAAATGTCCCATTCTGAACTCACGTTGATCCCCCTGCTTGTTTGTTGTACAGCTGGCAGGGGCCGCACCACAGCTGCCAGCATAGGATCTGCAGTAGCCAAAGTCTGATGTTGTTGGTACATGTTCTCCTATGTGACACACTTTCCTGAGGAGCTTCTCCCAAACTAGAAAAAGCCCTGTGTCATAACTATTTTTATTCGCAATTATAATGGTGCCTTTTACAGACTGATGGATAGTTGTTGGCGCTGAGTCAGTACACTTTCGATTAGGATCAGAAATACCATGTTTTCTTCCATCTATGAAATGCCTGATTTGTGGGTGGCTCAGAAATTATGGCTGCTCTTACAGTGCTGTGAGGATGCCGTCTGGCATCTATCAAGGGCACCGCAGTAGCCCTGTTCTCTTAGGGCCACTTCACACCAAGCAAATTTCCTGCATGCTTTAGGAAATGGCATGAGTCCCACACATGGAACTTGCCAGTTCACATGATGAACCACAGTTCAGTTCACATGATGAAATGGGGGAGTAAAGCCACGAAAACGATTTGTGTGTCAGAAATGTAATTTTGTGTGATGCCATTCTCATTTGAAAAAAGAAGAAACTGAAAGGAGAGCTTCCTCCAGTCTTTTCCCAGCAAAGTTTAGATTGAAGAACTCTTGTGGGCATCTTCTGACTTGTGTTGATCACAACAGCTCTCTGATGCTCCCCTCAGCAGATACAACAGCAGCAATTCCTTGTGCTTAAACACAGAACTGCCCCAATGACACAGCAACAACAAGAGGATGCATGGATGAGGGGCACTGACTCCTCCCCATACCAACTTGTTACTGTCCCACCGCAGCCCCCCTCTCCAGGCATTTTTCTCCTAGCAGAGGCCACTTCCAGCATCAAAGTCCACACTGAGGAGAAAAGCAATTGGGGAGAGAAGATGCAGGGAGGTGAGCTGTAGCCTGGAAAAGAGTTCTGCACATCTCAACTACATATTTTTGTGTTGCCAAACTCAGACTCACCAATCTCACCCCAACTTTCTATGTGATTGGGGCAGATCTGTGGTTAAACACATGAAATTGTTGCTGTTATATGTAGTTTAGGGATGATGGAGAAGGACTTCGGAGGTTCATAAAGCCCAACTCAAAGGAGAGGGGGTTGTCCTCAGGTTGGCTTAGAAAATGATACGAGTTCTTTCTGACATTATTTTTGGGGAGGTGGGGGGAGAAAATCCAAGCATTTCTCAATTAATCCAAGGCAAATGGGAGACAGTTTGCCCATCCCCCATCTAGTTCGGCGCACAGGAACCACAATTTCTCTTCCTTGGTTTTTCTGGCTGATTATCACCTTGCCTGCATCTGCTGCTTCCAGACATATGGCCCAATCTTATTAGTGATCTCATGTCATGATTCACTACCGTAGAAGCCCAGGATACTGGTACAAAAGCTATGCCAGTGTCCTGTGTGCTGGGACTGCCAGAGCAAATAGCCAGAGCCCCACGCACATGACAGCAGTGCACATAAGAACATAAGAAGAGCCCTGCTGGATCAGGCCAAAGGCCCATCTAGTCCAGCTTCCTGTATCACACAGTGGCCCCACCAGATGCCTCAGGGAGCACACAGCCGACAAGATAACCTGTTTCCTGCTGCCACTCCGCTGCACCTGGCACAGTGACAGAGAAAACCTACTTCTAAAACCAGGAGGTTGCTTATGGCTTGTAACCTGTGATGGTCTTTTCCTCCATGAATCTGTCCAAACCCCTTTTAAAGGCATCTAGGCCAGGTGCCATCACCACATCCTGTGGCAAGGAGTTCCACAGATGAATTACACACTGGGTAAAGAAATATTTTCTTTTGTCCATTCTAACTCTCCCTCCACTCAATTTAGTGCATGTCCCCTGGTTCTGGTGTTGTGCGAGAGGGAGAAGAATTTCCCTCTATCCACTCTCTCCATTCCATGCATAATTTTATACGTCTCAATCATGTCCCCCCTCAGGCGCCTTTTTTCTAGACTGAAAAGCCCCAAATGCTGTAGCCTTTCCTCATAAGGGAGATGCTCCAGCCCACGAATCATTCTGGTCGCTCTTTTCTGCACCTTTTCCAATTCAACTATATCCTTTTTGAGGTGTGGTGACTAGAACGGGACACAATACTCCAGATGTGGCCTTACCATCGATTTGTACAAAGGCAGAATGATATTGGCCGTTTTATTCTCAATCCCTTTTTTAATGATCCTGAGCATGGAATTGGCCTTCTTCACAGCCACCGCACACTGGGTCGACACTTTCGTCGACCTGTCCACCAGCACCCCAAGATCTCTCTCAGATCAGAAGCCCCACCACCAGAGCAGGTAGGTCAACCGGGAGGCAGAACGGGGGGAGGATTGGGGTGGTTCAGGGCTGGGAGCTGGCCAACCAGGGGCTGGGAGGGGTCAGGAGGGGGAAAGAGCTCAGCAGCAGCTGTGCACCTGAAGATCCTATCCCCCTTTTCCCCACCCCAAAATGTCCCCCAAGTTTCCTCAAACTTAAAAATAGCTGCCCTAGATCCAGGCAGACCCATTGGAGGCCAGGAGACCTACAGAGAGGTAAGTAAGAAAACGTTTTACCCCTCTGGGGCCGCCTGGTCCTCCCACCCACCCCCCACATAGAATGCAGCCTGCACCTAGGCAGCAGCGCTGCACGCAATGGGCTGGCAGGGAATAGGATTGGGCTGATAACCTTCCCCAGGAAATGAAGTGGGCGTGGAATATTATCTCAGGCTTGGTCTACTGATGCAGCTGAATGAAGAGGAAGAATGGACCACACCATTCTGGAATGGTGATCGCACGATCCACTGCTTGCCCATGTTAAAAACTCCTTGAAAACAGGAAACCGGCACTGTACACAAAGGACTACTAGGCTAAAATCTTTCTCTCTGATGTACTAGTTTTCTATTTGTAGGTACTTTTTGGTTGAAGAGAGGAACATTAAAAAGTGTTATGGCTATAGTCCATTCCACCACCATCTCATTCCCACTTCTTCCTGCTGCAGGTGTAGACCCAGACCTCACTCACCTGGATGGCAGTTTCAATTTAACCATAGAAAGCGAGGGCTGAGTGGGTGGCTGGGAGGAGTAGAATTCAAAATAAGGTATAATTCTGTTGCTTTCTTTAGAAGGCAGTAAGCCTGATCCTCACATCCACCCCATCAAACTGAATGGAGGTAACCAGGGAGTCAGTGTTAACCTTGTGGACTACATCCTTTGGTGCTGTTCCTGCATAAAGCAGAGATGAACAGCGTCAAAAACATTAGCTAGGCAGATCACACTTCCAGAAATGTTCTTGGGATGACTCATCGCTGCGCAGCTTCATCCCATTAATTATAATCCCCTGACGTCCTCAATAATTTCTCATCTTTTCATTTATCTGAGCCTTGCACGTTTCCTGCATCTCAGCCTCCTTTACAAACTGATCCTCAGGGCCAACCTACACACAACAGTCGGTCACGTATGTTTCCTCCCTCCATGTTTTATTCTTTTGCAAAATGGAGGATGGCTAGTGGAAAAACAGCAGATGGGGAAGAGGTTACCAAGACCACCATTGCTGGGGAAATGTCTTCTTACCCTTTCCCCTCCAGTGTTTTTGCCACTAAGCATAATCCCCTAGCTGTCCCACATTCCCCCATGGCAATTGGAAAGTTTTCTGTCAGTGGCACCCAGTGCATTTTACATCTTGCTAGCACGGTGCTGCTGTACACCAGAAGACGTCCACAGAAGTGGACGAAACGTTGTGTGTTTTGTGTTCTGTTAAATACATTTTCTTACATGGCATCTAAACCCGTGTTCCCTATTTCTTACAAAATTGTTGCTGGCCATGAAAGTTTTCGCTCTTTATTGAGATGCAAAAGGGTTCAGAAGCCACTCCATTCATCACCAGACTTCTTCAAACTTCCGTCTCTGTTACAACATTGTAAGAAAAGAACATGACCGTGGAAATGACACATGACTGAACATCAGGTGTAGGTTATGCATAAGCAGAAACCAAGGAAGCTCAAGCACTACAGGGCCCTGAGGATCAGGCACTAATGCCCTGCTGCTCTCCGCACCACTGATTGAAGGAGGACATCGCAGGCTGTTCAAACCTAGATGTTAACCCCACAGAGCAGGATCCTCCCTGTCCCAGGCACCAGGGACCCAATTCTATGCTGCTGCTTTCTATATAGGCCCAAGATCTGCAGTTCTCTCCCATCTGGGGAACTTGCTACTGATGGAGGCCAGTGGGCTACCTGCCTGCTGGCCACTTACTCTCCTGATGCTTGCCAGCCTCTTGTTCCCTTTTCTCCAGGGACGCTTGCCACCTTTCCAGCCATTGGGCACAGGGTCTTGCCAGCATTGGACCCGAGTGCCTGGCAAGTGTCTCATAAAATCATCCAGCCAGCATAAGTAATCCAAGCCTCAAACGTCAGGGAAGACAAACCAAAGAAAACCCCCAACCATGAAGTGCTTCCAAGATCACTTTTTCTTGGCTTCTTCCACCACAAGCTCATCCCACCCAAATTACCCCCATCTTTAGTTGTGCTAATCTCTGGTATCCAGAGAAGAAAACCCTATACAGTTATTTTCCAAAACGTCAATGGGCCCCAAATGAAGTACCAAGTTTAGTAGTAAAATATGAATAAATATTTTTGAAATATTTTTCACATGTATATACCACTCTTCTTCCAAGAAGCTTAGAATAGTGTACATGGATCCTCCCCCTCCTTTCATCCCCATAACAGCCCTGTGAGGTAGGTTAGGCTTAGGGTTGGTGACTGGCACATGGTCTCCCAGTAAGCTTCATGACTAAGTATGGTAGGGTGAGGTAGCTACCTTAAATGACAAACTTGGGGGCAGATCTCCTCCGAGCCCACAGGTGTACACATTTAACTTCTGTTGCATATATACACCCAAATGGTTTAAGCAAAAGCAAATTGTCAATGTAATGCACTGATATATTTTTAATCTGTATTAAAATATATCAATACATGCATTTAAAATATATCAATTTATTGGCATATTTCTAACATAGTGGGGTGGTGCCATTTGGATTGTTGCTTCAGCAACCAGCCTTTAAACTGAAATAGCCTTCTCTCAGTTTCCAACTGCAGGGTCTCTCTCTCTCTCTCTCTCTCTCTCTCTCTCTCTCTCTCTCTCTCTCTCTGTGTGTGTGTGTGTGTGTGTGTGTGAGAGAGAGAGAGAGAGAGAGAGAGAGAGAGAGAGAGAGAGAGAGAGAGAGACTATGTGGTGTTTTACTTAATTTTCTAGAAGCAATTTCTATTACACTGGGAAGCATGACAAGACCTCTCTGACTAACAGTGGTTAGTGGAAACCACAATATTCAAATGCATATTAAATCACTCTGTCAAGCAATATGAAAAATTTGAGCAGCAAATGCTACCATTTCATTTTGAAGTTTGCTATATCCAAAATGTACATTAAATCAAATTATCTCATAAACAAACCCCACAAAAGCTACATTGGACACCCTTTCTACGTCAGCTATAGTGTGCTGAAATCCCTACGTCTGACTGTGTGTTTTCTAAAACACAACAAATGAATGCCATTTCCTTTGAGCAGGCTCAGTTTGAGTTCTCACTTCTCTCAGTCTAAAGTAAAACCATTTGTCACCTTTTCCATTACAATTTCATTTTGAGCTCTACTGCCCAATCTCATTAACTGTTACACAGCAACAGTTACGCAGGTGATCGCATAGGGCTTGGTAAGGATCCTACCACTGGCACAAAAATACAAGTGGTCTTCGCCCATTGGCATGGGGCCCTCGAGCCCTAGCACTCACAAAACGGTTTCTATCCTGCTCCCCTGCCACTTGCATGGCTATGCTAGGCTAGAGCATTTTATGGCTAAGGTGAAGCAGAGGAAGAGGGAAGAAAAAACTGGAGCACTGCTGAAAACAGCCTGTTACTGTTACATGGCATCTATCCATCAAAGCAGGTCCAACATTGATGCATTCCTACATGTTGGTTTAGGAGCCCAGTCCCACCCACCCACCCCCCAGTCGATGCAACTGCACCAAAAATGAGAGCACTGTATCCAGCGGGGGAGGGGATCAGGAGGCTGTGGAGGGGAAGGGGGAATTACTTCCCCTTACCCCTCCATAAGCCTCCTGCTCCATGGACGCTTATGGGTCTCCTCGGACCTGCACCAGCTCTGTTGCTGGTGCAAGTCCAAGAAGACAAAGGCGGCGGCAAGACTTGCAAAACAGGATAGGATCTGGCATGCGCCATCGCTGCCAGATCCACCCCATGTTCTTCCCCCCTCCCCACCCAGTTTCGCACCCTCCCTGCCCATCCCCCGCCCTCACCGTTGCTTTACCTTCTCCAGCGGGAGCACTAGTGCAGAGGGTCTGGCGGCAGAGGTGGAGTGCTGCCACCTCTTGCGGCAGCACTCCAAAAATGGCCACCTATGGAGCACTCCGCAGTCCAGCCCAATCCTGGATAGGATTGGGCTGCCCGTCAGTTAAGTGAATTTGGGGCAGTGTGTACAGTATTTTAGATAACACCTGGGAAATAATTTGATGATGATGATGACGATGATGAATATATACTGTACTGCTTTTCAACAGGAGTAGTTCACAAAGCAGTTTAAAGCCAAACATGAAAGCCACTCCCTGAACAGGATCTGATTTTTTTTTCTCACAGCACCATGAATCACACTTTCTCTCAGCCCCAGTTTCCCACATATAAAACCATATTAAGAGTGACCTGCCTTATAGGGCTGTTGTTAGTATAACTGAGATGAGACTTGGAATGCACCTTTATAATAGTTAATTCTATGGTGCCATCAGTGTACATGGTCTTTTATAGAGTGACATAAGCAAAAAGAAAAAGAAAAGGTCCCTGCCCTAATGCACTTTCAATCTAGAGTTTGACAGCAGGGAACAAAGAGAGGGAAGGGAAGGGAAATTAATAATATAAATCATCACTGCTGTGTAGTGACAGACAAATCTCAGCTGTTGCATAAGGTCTATTGTGTGGTGTGATCTAGCTATCAGCCATGCTCCATCCCAGCACTGGCAGTTTTCAGTCTGGAGAGATAAATGTGTGCTACATATTGGCTGTAAAGAGTGTTTGGATCTTTTTGACGGAAAGGAATTGCGCAGATGTAAACCATTAACAGCAGAGCATGAACGTGCAGTTACTGTCACGACTCCCGTGGCACCTCTGCATTTCTTTGGCATCTGCAATTTATGTTCTTCAGCTCATTCGTGCATATCAGTGGTGAGGCTGTCATTCTGCAGTCTTTTGCCTGCCATAGTTGCTTTTTCTGGCGGGGGGGGGTGTACTCCCACAATGTCCTTTTTTCCAGTTTATAGCAGAGAGATCATAATTCCTAGGAGAAAATCAAAGAGCCGTCTCCCTCCCCTGATTTCCATCTGTCTAGAAGCTTCTGCCACAGCTAGCTATGGCAGCAGAGATAGCAATTAAGAACTTTAAGCACATCGAATCTAATACTGAGCAATAGCCCTAGAGGGTCTTGACAAATGTGATATGGCTAGAGCAATATGCCTGAGTCACAAGACAGCCATGCCATGATAAATATCCCTGAAAAGGATATAGTCATACCCACTTGTCTCATTATCCCACTTTGCAGCCTCAAGATATGCCTATCTCCACATACACCAGGGCAACAATGGCCCCGCAGAAATCCGCCTGCCAGCAGATGCTCCCCAGACATCAAAAATGCCAGCAATGCCATGTGCAGGTGTGTGTGTGTGTGTGTGTGTGTGTGTGTGTGTGTGTGTGTGGCTAGGTGGGTGGGCCACTGCAGTAGGTGCCCCATGTCACATGCCAGCCCAATGATTGGCCCATGCCATGATAGGTCCATGTGCAATGCCCTCCCAGCTAGGCGTGCCTGTTTGCATTGCTGCAAGGTGTTAAATGCAGGATGAGGTGGTGTTTACCTGTCTCCTGCTGAGGTTGGGTGGTTAGAAAGCAGCTTTGTGGGGTAGCTGAAGTAGGTTCTAGACCTCCCCCCCCCCCCGCCCCCTTCTTTTGTTGGATTGAAATCTGATGGCTCTGGAATGTGAAAATGAGATGGGACAATACCTTCAAAATCTTCCTGCAGAAGGCAGTTCTGCAGTGTGTAGGAAAGGGGCTGGGTGCCTTAATAGAACGACTTCCAGCATTTTATCCTAGGACATTCTATTTTACATATCTGCTTTCACCTTGAAGAATTCTGCAATGCTATGGTTTACAGACTATACAGAAAAGGAAAGAGAAAATTAGAAACAAAACAGAGATAGAGGCAGAGAAAACAATAGTGTCATGGCCGGGGGGGGGGGGGGGGAGAAGAGAAATGCAGCGGAAGACAGATCACCAGGCCTGTCACCAACAACACCTTTGAAGAGCAAGATTGGAATGAAAGAGCAAAGCAAGCAAGGAAAACAAACAACTAAGCCAGCACAAGGACTTGGAGAGTCAGTGAAAACAGGGGAGTATACTGAGCACTTGAAGAGCCTGGAGGCAAGGAAGCAGAACAAAAGACAAAGAAGGAAAGAGGCCTTGTCAACATTTCCCTTATGTGACAAACAAAACTTAATGGTGATATATAGGAGGGTCAGTTTGCTATTGGGGTTAGTTCAGAGGTTCTCAACCCTTTCCCGGTCGAGTACCACCTCCAGCACAACTCTCCTGCTGCGTACCACTGGAAGTGAAAAAACCTGGAAAACGTCTGGGTTTTCAGGTTTTCGGAGGCCAGAAAACACAGGTAGAAGACTCTGGGTGGGAGGGAGGGCCCTTCTCAGTGTTCCTGAGAGACTCAGCCAAAGGCAGGAGCCTCTCGGGAGCGAAAACGTGCCCCCAAAAGCGCCACATCAGAGCAGGGTTCCGACAGTCCTAGTACCACCAGCAGTAGGCTGAAGTACCACTGGTAGTACTAGTAACACTGGTGGTACTAGTACTACTGGCTGAGAACCCCAGGGTTAGTTGATCTTGATATTGGCCCAACTAACCACAGTGACACAAAAAAACACCCTCCCAATATACTCCCAGTATATTCAAACTTGAGACATGCAATGGAATATGTCCCAGATTATCCAAGTCTAGGGAAGGAATGATCTGCCTATGCATCCAGGATTACAGTTTCTGAATCACATTTGCATCCTGTGCTTTCTCCAAGGTGGTCAGAACAGCACGTATAGGTTATATCAGTGGTTCTCAAACTTTTTAGTGCCAGGACACACTTTTTAAAAGGACACTGTACGCCACCTAGCTTTATGAAACTTTAAAAAAGGTGATCTAGAAATAAATACATAAATTTATGTATTTATTTATTTACAAGTAAAGAGTTCAGCTGTTTCCAGGGTAATTAGCAGCTATCTTGCAAACTGCAGAGGCTCAGTTCTTTGAAGGGCAATTAGTAGCTATCTGATTTTTGAATAGCCTCAGGGCTTGTGGCAATTACTTATCTGATTTTTCCATCACCTGGGACTCAACAGAAATCAGGTTGCGACCCACACCAAGTGGGTCCTGACCCACAGTTTGAGAAACACTGGGTTATATAATTACTGTATATCCTCACAACAACCTTGTGAGGAAGGTTAGGCTGAGAAATAGTTACTGCCCTGAAGTTACAGGCAGCCCAATCCCACTAGCCTGCATGATGCAGCAGTGCCGATAGAGCACGCACTGCATACCATGGGGGGGGGGGGGCATGGTCAGGTGGCCTGGGAGAGGTAAGTAAAACTCATTTTTACTTACCTCCCTGTAAGCCGCCTGGCCACCAATGGGTCTCCTTGGACCTACACCAGTATTTTGCTGGCATAGGTCCAAGGAGCCTCTGGGGCATGTTGAGCTAGGAAAAGGGGGATAGGATCTTGGCATGTGCCACTACCGAGATCCTTCCCCTCCTGTTCCAAGTTCTGCCCTCTCCCTACCCTGATCCTCATCCAAACCACCCCCGCCGCCACGTTACCTGCACCAGTGCAGGCTGGGTGAGCCAGTGGCAAGTGCACAAGGTCTCCGGCCATTTGCACAGGTGGCTCCAAAGTACATGACAGCGGCGTGACTTTTGTGGCACCAGACTGGGGCTTATGGCAGTGGATCACAAGATCTGCCTCCATAGGCCCTGGATAGGATTGGGCCACCAGTGTGGGGAGTCCAACCCAGATCTCTCCAGTCCAACTACACATAGTGGTTTTTCTTACGTACTTATTCATTTTTTTTACCAAGAAATCTCACCACAAGACAAAAAAACATCCTAGTCTTCATTGGTTACTGAAAAATGCTTCCGTTACTACAGCTTTTAAAAAAACCCATCATACACTATCTTAGCACAATTTAGTTTCCTGTTTCGCACCTTCTTCAAGAGGTTACCTTTTGTTCCCAGAGGAATCGCAGCTCTTTTCTGACAGAGATATGCTTGCATGTAGATATGGAAATATCCTTCATATTGTACTAGCAAGACTGTAGCCATTTTGAACATCAGTAGCAGCTTGGATGCAAACCTGAAGCCAGGTCTAAAGGTTTCGAATTATAGGCTGAAGTCTGATGTTTGTTTAAACCATTTAAGACCCTTGTCTCTCTCCTACTTGTTGTGACCTAGTTAAAGCTTGGCTTTCCTTTGCAGAAGCAGAGCAAAAAACTGAAAAATGAGCTGCCCTTTGGTGTGATGGTGCTTTTGTCCCTCTCGGTTATAATTTTCTAATTACTTTGGGCTGGGAGAGTTTTCTTCATGTTAGAAGCCTCTTATCTGCTGATTTAGCAAGAATTCCTTGATGCTCCAACTTTGCGCGATCAGCACCCTGACCAGATGTTCTTTCAAGAAGAGCGTGCAACTGCTGTTTGCCCTAAATTACAACTCCAGCACTAAGGCACTGATAATGCCCTAGAACATTCTGCTTGCTTGCAGACTCAAAATGAAGGTTTTTTTTCTTTCAATGGGAGCACTGTGACGGCCTACTGATCCCAAATGCAGTTCCCATTTCTCTCCTGTTTACTGCATCCCTGATTTGCAGAACATCATTTTCTAGTACTGGCTTATTTCATCCTTTGCTAGCTCAGTGGTGTAGCTACCGTGAAGTGGCTAGTGCAGTCCACCCCAGGCTCCACTGCCCGAGGGAGAGCTCGCGCCAGCTGCTTCACGGTGGCAGGGGTAGCGGGGACCCACAATCAGCTGCCCTTCTCCCTCAAAAGGAGAAAGGCCACTGATCATGGATCCCCTGCCACTCTTCGTGGTCCAGATCGTGTGGAGAAGGTGGCAGTGGCCACTGTCTGATTGCCCTTCTCCTTTGGTGGCCTCCAAGGGAGAAGGGCAGCCAATTGCGGGTCCGCCACCATTGCCTTTCGCAAACCAGAAGTAATCAGCAGTGATGTCATCACCGCCAATTACTTCTGGGTCTTCTGGCACGGGGGGGGGGGCTCATCAGGAGTCACCGCCCTATGCACAAGATTAAGACCCAGCTACACCACTGTCCTAACCCTGTTCCGTCATTCATTCACACAGAATGTGTCATTCATTCAAACAGAACCTCACAGCAGCAGGTTCGGTCCCTAACCTCTGCACATTCATTAGATTTGTAGTGAAGGTTCCTGATCATGTGTAGAGAGTTCTTCTGCCATGATGCTGCCCCCCCATATTTGTTTTTTATTTATTTACAATATTTTTATCCTGCCTTTCTCCCCAAAGTGACCCGAGGTGGCTTACAAAAACAGGAAAACACAATTACAAAAAACAACCACCTTTAAAAGCAATAAAACAGTTAACTCATAAACACAATCTAAAAACAATAAAAAGACCATTGTTACATTTTAAAAGGCAAGAGTATAAGAACAACAGCACCACACCTGTAACCACTGGGTGTTAAAAAAAGGCCAGGACTCAGAAGGCTTCTTTGAACAAGAAGGTTTCCAGGCCTCGCCAGAAAGTCTCCAAGAAGGGAGCAGTTTGTAGGTCAAAAGGAATTCCATAAGGTTGGTGCCACTACTGAGAAGGCCCTATTGTATGAGCATATACTGTATGCTCATTCTGAATGGAATGAGTGACTGGGCAAGGCTATTGTATTCAATCATGAGGCAGCTCAAATCCTGAAGCCTATTAAGTAATAAAGAAGGCAGTGTTTTTATATATTTGCATAAAGTCTTTCTCATATCAAATATCTAACCAACCTGCCCATATCTGGGAGGGGTGGTTGCTTATTGATTTCCATTGTTTTTAATATAACAATGTTCAGCTGTACAGCAATCAGAAGAACTGCCTTGTCAAAGGTCCATCTTAGTCTAACATTCTGGTGATGGGTTCTCTTGTTGTTTGTTCCCAATATTTTTTGTCTGTCCAGTAGCACAAAATACCCCTAAATCCACCAATTCATCTCCACAGTCAACCATGAAGAAGCATGTCAAACGAGATGGGAGTCAATTTGCCTGAGTTGGTGTCTCTTCAACAGAAAAAAAACTTGCTGTTAATGCAGTACATGTTCGTAAGACATTGTAATATGAAGATTACAATTGTAACCGAAGTGTACACACTTCCTATCTCCAAAGGTGGTAAGTAAACGTGTATCAATGTGCAATGTGCATCCTAACTATGTTTATTCAAAGGTAAGTCCCACTGAGTTTAAGGGTGCTTACTCCCCAGTTAGTGTACATTGGGTTGCAACATTAATTTAAACCTGATTATGCAGAAACTCGACAGCTACCAGAGAAAACAGAGGCCTGTTCTGACAAAAGCACTATTTAGGTGAGCATGGGGAATGGAACTTTTCTGTGGTGTGGAATTCAGGGGGGCTTCAACCATTACTAGCCCCAGTGAAGGCACATTGCTCAGACTGAGGAAACAAGCCTGGAGGAACTGCTAAATAGGACTGCTTATTGTGACTTTATTGATGCCTTAGGTCACATGAGCTGAAGACCTGCACTGGAAGTTGTTGTTGTTGTTGTTGTTAACAGTATTTATATACCGCTTTTCAACAAAAAGTTCACAAAGTGGTTTACAGCCAAAATCAAATGATTAAATGGCTGCTCCCTGTCCCAAAAGGACTCACAATCTGACCATTATGGGGGTAATTGCTGCACTTCAGCAGAAAACTGCTTGCTAACTCCCTCAATTTGGGAGTGTTTATGGTTACACAGAAGTCAGATGTGTGAACCCCGCTGAGTCCCTGGTTTAAGATCCCTAGTGCCTTAACTTTAGCTAGAATAGCTAAGGTGATTGCATTTGAGAATATCACACACTGATTACTTCCACACATTTCTTTATGCTAGCTAGCCTACTTGCTTATGACTTAATATAGAGAACTGGCAGCCCAGTGGTGGATATAGTCGTTTGGTGGGGTTTCTGAAAAGGCGACTATCTATATCCTATAAAGCCCAGAAATCTTATTTTCACAAGTAAGCTGTGAAGGTTTCATGGCCCGTGGTAATGGATACAGATTGCAAAATTACGGGGATTAAAAGCCATGTAAAATATATATTTAAAAAACAGTTTAAAAAGCAATTTTAAAATCAATAAAAACAAGTTAAAACGTTTCATTCGTATCCACGAACATCATCAGGTGAGAAGCAAGCACATAGGCTGCAAGATGTTGAAGCAACCAGATCCATGGCTAGGAATATAAAGGGGAAGATAGATAGATAGATAGATAGATAGATAGATAGATAGATAGATAGATAGATAGATAGATAGATAGATATTCTTAGCTGCGGATCCGGTTGCTTCAACATCTTGCAGCCTATGTGCTTGCTTCTCACCTAATGATGTTGGTGGATACGAATGAAATATTTTCACTTGTTTTTATTGTTTTTGTTTTAAACTTTTTAAAAATATTTTTACATGGCTTTTAATCCCGTAATTTTGCAATCTGTGTCCTTATTTTCACACTTGTCCCAGTGCAAAGGTTCTAAACAGGATGATGAGAAAACATGACGACACTAGAACTATTAAAACAGCAGAACTCTAGTTCTGTGCCAACAACATGGAGGCCAAGGTTTACGTGCTTAGAGTCTGGGCTCTCGGATCATACTGCTTTGTTCAGATTGCCTCAGAACAGGGAATTGCTATCATTCCACACCAGAAGAGTTTGTCCTTAGCCGGCACAATGCGTAGCTGTAGTGCTCAAAGCTTTCAGTGATCTAGGAATGGGTTAAACGTAGCCTTTGAAACAAACACTCAGCAACTCAGAAGAGGTGACTGAGTGGGTTGTGTTCTTCCTTTTGTGGTTTCCTAAAATAGGCTTGCAACTTTTCAGAGGTGTAACACCTTTGATGTTTTTGTTGTAAACGTTTCTTGGCCAACATCGTGCCTGAGGGTCAGGTAGATGGTACTGTTGTTGTGTGTTTTCACACTGCTGTGGCCACAAACAAAGACAGCTTCATTTCTCATCAGAGGTCCATTTTACAATAGTTTATTGGGGGGGGGGAATTAGATGTGACTTGTCATGGGAGATCCTGTTCGGAATGCCCAACATTTTTTTCTTCTTCAAAAAGTAGCCGACAGACAGAGGCCAGATTTGCTGTAGGGGGAACGAGGTTTAACCCTTTCTCCTTCCCCATTTTCCTGACCTAACTCTCCCCCCAAGCTGCTATTAGTCATGGAGGGAAACACTTATAAGCACTAATTGTGCCTGTGAGTTCCCCCCTCTGTAGCTAGTAGAAGCTTTGGAAAGATCTGGATCAGGATCAAAAAACAGGGGAAAGACCTGCATCAAGGCTCCAATCCAACCACCCCATTTGGAAAAAAGAAAAATATGTGTAGAAGAGTACTGCAATTGTAGAGTTTCAGATCACAAATGTTCCCTTACCTCATGGAGGCCTCCAGGACCGCCTCCCCACAGACTGCAGCACACACTCCATTGGCGCGGCTGCACCTGGGGAGTTTTGTTTGGACTGGGCTGATAATCGGTTTACAGTTCTGGTGGTCGGTGATGGCCAAGCTGCAGCATAGGAATGACTAGTGGCACTTGTGGTCAGGAACAGGAGAGTCTATGGGCCTGGATATTGCAAAAAAATAAATAAAAAATCAGGGTCACATTGCTGTTTGCCTCACCTGGGCTGTTACCTATTCCTTGGCTCATTATATTAGAGGCTAAACCAGTGCCATATTGCCAGGGACCTGGGACAAAGCCTGGGCCCATGCACCCACCGAAATTGGGCACTACCACTGCCAGCAAAATGGAGGGTTTGACCTGGTCAGCCTCTGATCCCCCCCCCCCGAGCAAAATCATGCCAAGGCTCAGGTAGAATGGCATGTGTACCATAAATTGGAGGTGTCCCATAGCGGGACACTTCCCAAAAAGGATTTGATGATTTCTTCCACCCCTACGATGCTTTCATTCTGTTTGTGAACACCTACATGTTTTATGCAGTGCAGTTTCTAAAAACCTAAATCTTTGGTGCTTGGTACAGCAGGGACTGACATGTCAGATTTTGTTTTCAGTGACCAGCAAAGAAATCAGCAAACATAAAATGTCCATTCAACATATTCTGGTGAATCCACTGTTTTTCTGCAAGTGTGTCAGCAGGTCTAATGAATTACTGTTGGGCAGCAACAAACAACAACCACCTTGTTTCATTTGAAATTCTCTCCAGTTCTACATGGATTAATCAATGCCAAGTTTTAAAGGACTTGGATGGGGGAAAAAATAGCATCTTAAAACATCCTTTCTGTGTGCTCACTTTTTATGAGCTTCAGTTTGGGGATAAATAGATATCAGGCACACAGCCATTGTTCCCTTGTAATCAAAAACCTGGTCCTGCTTGCAGTGACTGATGAACTCAGTTCTTGCCACGCTCTGGCCTGGGGACTTGGGCATTTGCTTATCATGTATTGTCCTTGAATAGCACTGTGTTCCCAAGGGAATGAATGGATTTTCTTTTGTTATCTACAAAGGCATATCTGATCTCAGTAGTTTCTCATGAGGTGAATAATAACAGAACCTATTGAAGATTATAAAAAAAATTTTAAGCTGGAATTCTTAACTTACACTAAACAGTTAGTGAACCTGTGACATTGCATTCACTGATAAGTGATAGGCCACTAACAAAACAATGTGAGAGGCAAGATGTTAAATAGGATTTGAACTGGAAGCTTAAGTAATGTCCACGCAAGACATGGTACAGTTAAGAGATATTTTGCTCATGCATACAAGAGAAGAAGATATTCTTTCATGTCTAGTCATACTCTATGATGCACTTTCCTGATCCTCTGGAATACCCTTTTCTCATGTACTGTATGTTTGGATGTGGCGGATGTTGTCACTATGACCGTTGTATCCATTTTATTTTAGTTGTTTTTCAGTTTTACCCCATTGTTCCCAAGTGGGCCCTCGTTGGCCTTTCCTGTTTATGCAGCCAATTCCAGTAGCCACAGGCAAAAGAGGAGGTTTGGCTTGCTGGTTTACATGCCAGCGATTGTATCACTCGCCTGCAAGCAATGGCGTTGCTCCCGTCAAGTGATGGGAGCGGGCCGCTACGGGGTGACGTGTGCAAGGGGTGACGCACGCACGCGCGTGATGTGTCACCTCTTGCGTGCGTTGCCCCCGAAGACGTCCCCGGAGCCGGCTCCCGGCCTCGGAAGCCGGCTCCGGAGACGTCTTCACCGGCCGACGCGCCAGGGCCTTCTGAGGAAGGCCCGCTGTGCGAACGTTATTTATAACGTTTTTGCACATGCGCAGACTGTCCCTGAGGGAAAAGGGCTGGCCTTTTCCCTCAGGAACAGTCTGCGCATGCACTAAAAAACATTATAAATAACGTTCGTGCAGCGGGCCTTCTTCAGAAGGCCCTGGACAGTCGGCCGGGGAAGACGTCCCCGAGCTGGCTGCAAAAATTAAGGGGGCGCACGGGCCAGCGGCCCGTCAGGTGCCCGGAGCGGCGCCTTGTCGGGTAGCCCCCCTGAAGATTTGTAAGAGGGGGGTATACGGGGAGGCGTCACTAGGGTGACGCGCGCCCCCCGCTATGGGGCTATGCACGCCCTAGTGACTCCACTGCCTGCAAGGACAGCTCTCACCCTAGACAGCTCAAAGTACAAAAATCCAAGATATAAAAAATGAAGCAGCAAATACTTAGTCAATTCCTCAATGTCTATTGCTTGTCTTTCATTCTGTCGTCCTGTATTCAAACAGAAAGGGGCAGCAGTGCAAGGAAGGAAAGGGGAAAACAATACATTGCCATCATCTATCAGGGCTAGACACACATTGTTTCTGCCCAAACAGGATCCAGGTCTCCACCTGCCTTTGTGCCTGGCTTGCGTCCATGGAGACGGCTTAGCTGTGCAAGCAAGGACAAACTACAGTAAGTAATATTGGACAAAGTACAGCAGAGCCCTCTGGGACTACAAGAAAGCATAAGAGGGCAGTCACAGTCACCTGTAGTGCGGTCCTTGTCAGACGGCCCTTCTTGGCTCCCTTTTGGCTTTCTGCACCTGCCATCCTGACAGCAAGTGAAAATGGGAAGGGTAGCATAGACTGCATCAGGTGTGTGGGCCACATTAAGATCTCTTTTTGTGACCAGAAGGAGTGGGTTAGAATGGACAGGGAAGCACCAGGTTCAAATTCCTGCTCAGCCATGAAGCTTCCTGGGAGACCTTGGACCAGTTATCAGTGCAGTCCTATCCAACTTATACCACTGGTGTAACCAGCGGAGGAGGGCAGGGCAGGAGGCTTTGGAGGGGAGGGGAGATTTAAATCCCCTGTGAATCCCCCTTTGGAGAGGATTTGAATCCTCTTTCCGTTCTGGGGCCTCCCGTTCTCACTGCACCGCTGGTTGCACCGGCAGCGGCGAAAGTAGGGCGGAGCGTGTGGAGCAGCTGCTCCGGCGGGGGTGCGCGGCCCGTGCCTGCCGCCTCTCGCATCCGCCGCCTCTCCTTACCATCGTCTTCGGCCGTCTTCGTTTCGGCCCTCCCGCCCTCCCTGGAGCCTGAACGGCTCCAAAATGACAAGGAAACTGGCGGGGGGCATTTGGAGCCGCGCTGCGCACGCAGCTCCCTCACTCCGCCCTCCGATTGGCTACACAGGGCGTGGCACTTAGGCCCCGCCCTTGCTCCGGGCGCCCCAGCAAGATGTGGCCTCACTGTGCACCGGTGGTGTAAGTTGGATAGGATTGCGTTGATGATCTCTCAGCCTAACCTACCTCACAGGGTAGGTAGGTTATGAGCCCTGATTCTGCAGCCA
Organism: Plestiodon gilberti rubricaudatus; assembly: GCA_026170595.1. Taxonomy (NCBI): domain Eukaryota; kingdom Metazoa; phylum Chordata; class Lepidosauria; order Squamata; family Scincidae; genus Plestiodon; species Plestiodon gilberti. The sequence continues at coordinate 198,765,302 of JANXHW010000003.1, read as the reverse complement.
TGCACAGACAGAGTAAGCAGCAACTAGAGATTATTTGCAGTTCAGATGGTAACATCAGCCTTCATGGTTTTGTTTTTTCTTGATTTATGTACCACCATTAAAAAAATGTATCAGGGCTGTTTACAACACAGTGAAAAAAGCAAAACACAATAACACTAGCAAACCATTAAGCTTAAATTAACTTTGAGCTTCTCATTCACTTTTTATGTTAATATTGATACAGCATAAAGAGGAGAGGCATCTGTAATTCAAATGCTCGTTCTGGGCAACGTAGGTTTTATGATGGCACTGAAAAGCACTTTTGCCTCTCATGTTAAAACACCCACAGACATTGTGCCCGAAAGTCTCCATTATCAGGAGCAAATTACTTCCTGTATTCTCAAATCTCCACGTTCTCAGCTCTTTTTATAGCTGGACAGCTCCATTCTGCATGCCCCCCACCCCAGTAGCAGCTGGTCCTGTAAAATGTGCCCCTGCATCTATGTTGTTACATAGGGGTGATGTTAAGGAGCTATAATGGGATGGCAGATACGTTTGTTCAATGAAATGCTTTGGCTTTCAGATCCCAGGGGCATTTCAATAATAATACATTCTGCTTAATTTAAAACGTTGCATTTCATAATACATAAAGAATGCATCGATACAGTTTTCCCTGAGAAAATAAAAGAATGCAGAACTTTGTGGTGTGTGTCAAGGGCAGCTAAAAAATAACTACATTCATTGTAACTGCAAAATGCTTTGCCAGCTCCTTCTCACTCAGATGCAAAACCAGCCAGATCCTTAGAAAGTCACCTTCACTAGCGGCCATGATAGATGACAGCTCTGTTCTGGCAGCGGCATCTGACCTGCCAACTGGCTGAAGAGTGGAAGAGGACTTCTGAATTATGCCAGCGCAGCATTCTTCATACATCTCTCACAAGTGCTGTTGTGCTGCCTCTGAAAAGCTTGGATATTAGTAAAAATGGCATTACATTCTGTGTGTGTGTGCGTGCGTGCATGCGTGTGTGCGCACATGTGCACACACACACACACACACACACACACACACACCATACAGTGGCATTATATAAAAAGGTAAAGGTGACCCCTGACAATTAAGTCCAGTCGTGTCCGACTCTAGGGTGTGGTGCTCATCCCCATTTCAAAACCGAAGAGCCAGTGTTGTCCGAAGACCCCTCCGTGGTCATGTGGCCGGCATGACTCTCTTTGCCGTAGCGCATAGCATGCGGCTGGAACACGGAGTGCTGTTTACCTTCCCACAAGCGGTACCTATTTATCTACTCACATTAACATGCTTTGGAACTGCTAGGTTGGCAGGAGCTGGCCAAGCAACGAGAGCTCACCCCCTCGCGGATTCGAACTGCCGACCTTTCGATCGACAGCTCATGGTTCAGCGTATAATATAGTAGCATGGGAAATAATTGTAGCATGGGGAAATACTATTTCAAGCTAGGACTGGGGCAATGGAGAAGACATACATAGTGCAAGTTATCTATTAGCCTAATTAGAAGCATTTTGGGGTTGTTCACTCCGCTCTCCAGTCAACGGCTAAAAAACCCCCAGCCATTTCTGAATTCTGGCCTCTCTTTTCACAAATTCCCACATTTAGTTGAATTCTGGGATGGGCAAAACCGGACCCGAGATTGTGTGTGTTTGCACAAGTATTGGTAGGCACGTGTACGTGTGTATGAGAGCAGTGTTGGCAACATAATTTAAAAAATTGATACCAGTGCCAGCACCAGGTTGCTGAGAACCCTGGACTGGGTCCTCCAGGTATTGGATTGCCACCGGTACTGAGGGTTCTGAGATCAGCCCAGTCAGGTGGTCTCTCTAATGGTGTGAGCCCTGGACCACTGTCCTACCCTGCCGCCACCCTTGACTGACACGTCACCCTTTCGGACAAGCCTTCCTAGGGCACCTAACAACAACCAGATGAAAAGCCCTAAAAATAAATAATAAAAAACAACCATTCTAGGCACTGCCTGACATGTAACATGATTCCGTTTGGTTACCAGACCCCAGTCTAGTTGCTTGAAGACTGCATAGCACTGATCTCAGCTTCACGAAAAGCGGTGTGACAAAGTTGTCAGAAGGAGGATGGGGGTGAACTGCTCTCACAAACGTGCCACAAACCTGGGGAGAATTTGCAGCTTCTCTGGGATGCTCAGATTCTGTTGGGACTGACATTGGAGGACTCCAGCTCTGATCCACCCAATGGATCTTCAGTTTTCTCCTGTGACAATGTCCTGGGTCAGCACCGTGAAGGACTGTTTCCTGCTCTGCATGAGAGAGTGCAGAGTGAATGAGCTTGGAAAAGGAGAGAGAGAGGGAGAGAGAGAGAGAGAGAGAGAGAGAGAGAGAGAGAGAGAGAGAGAGAGAGCTGCAATGGGGAGGGGGAGATTTCTGCCTTTCAAAAAAGAGAGAGTCAAATTAAGCATCTGGAAAATTACTGCAGTCTCTCTGCTCCTGCCACTTGCTATCCAGGATGAGTCATCGGCTGGTTGCCGAGGCAACAGCTATTTTCCTCCTGCTGTTGATCAATTTTGCCTGCACAAAGGTCCTATGGAATTGTGAGCAGTATGGATAATGCTGTCGAGTCACAGAAACTCCTGTCACGTTTGCATTTGAAGCATGCCAGGCTGAGGGCTGCTTCCAATTCTTGCCCGGATTATCCTCCTCGTTTTTATGGAAAGACGACAGCAGCCTCTTGGTGACATCACTAAGGAAGAAAGAACATCAAGGCTGCCGCCGCCGCCATCAGTGGGATGGAATTTGAGTGTTGTGTGTGTGTCAGGCAGCTAGAAATGACATCAGAGAGAATCCAAGTCTGCTGAGACTCTGGGCTTCAGGGCTGCCTCTGAATGCTCCTCCAGCACTGGCTCTTCTATTCACTCTGTGACCTTGGACACATCTCTACATCAGCACTGCAAGGTGCATCGCAAAAAAGAGAATCTACTACCCCAAACCTGTGAAGTATAGCATTCGATCACAACTCCACACGTGGGCACATGTCATGAAGAGTGTTCCTTTGCATCTGCTGTGCCAAGTACACACATGCAGAATGCCTCTATGATTCCCCCCCCCCTACCTACAAGAAGTGCAAAGAATCTCACTGGGGATGGGACATAGCATGGTTGCAAAACACACATTTTGCATATGTAAGTTTCCAGAATAATTCACCGGTATGGATCTCGGGCAGCAAGGCTGCAAAAGACCTCTTCTTTAGACCTGGGAGGGCTACTTCTAATCACTAGGCAGCCCTGGGCTAGATGGGCTAATAATCTGGTCAGTTTGTATGCAAAAGAGCCATCACAACTCAAATACTATAGACCAAAACTTTCATATTTACCTTAAACATGATACATGGAGCCAGCATATATATTCATTTGCACGTTATCGTGTTAAAAAATCAACAGTCCAGTTCTAACTAAACCCCCCACTGATGCAGCCATGCTAACCAAGCATGTGCTGCATCCACTGAGGTCTCCTCGAGGTTTAGGGAACATTTGTTCCCTTGCCCTGGGGTAAGCCTTTGCTGCCCCAATGGGTCTTCCATCATGCATGCTATATGAGAGAAGGGATCACCATGGCTACCAAACTTTTATTCCCTGGGAAGTCGGGTCAGCTCCAGGTTTCAGGGGGGGCTGCACTCTGTGGGCCCTCTCTTACTTCAGTGGGCTCCATCACCACCACCACATGAAAACTACAGGGACAGAGGTGGTCTCGGGGATCAGCAGTGGGACTTTCAGCTCCAGATCTGAGGTGCCCTTCGACATGTGAGCGCAGGTGACCCAAGGGAACCCATTCATGTATGGGAAGGGAAGGTGGGAGAAGATAGTGACAGACACAGGGACTATGGGGGATGCTTCCATTTGGAGATGGGGGGGTTGCTTTGAGAAAGCAGCAATGGAGATACTGTCCCTATCCGGAGCATTGCATTGCCACTGCTGCCATACAAAGGTGGGCACTGAGCAGGGCCTCTGGGCAGGCCAGCTTCTGATGGCTCTCTGGCAAGTGCCCAATTTGGCTGACCCCTGACACAAGGCCAGTGGAGTTTGGTGGTGTTTGTTTTCTAATGATGCTTATTTTTTTTTAAAAAAAATAGTAGTTCAGCTAGGAGTTAACTTATATATACTATGTATTAATGTTCACTTAGAAAATGTGGGCAGGTCTGATAGGTATACGTGTTCTCCAAATAACCTTGGAAATCAAATAGAAGTCAGGAAGCAACTGAAAGGTTAAGATCCTGGCAGCCTCCACGCTTCAAGACAGAGAGCCATCCTGGAGAAAAGAAGCCTGCTCTGAGTGTGTGTTCCCTCTCAGTCGAGCTTTTCCTTCCTTCTCCTTTGTGCCAGAACGCTGAACTGACATTTTAATATACGCAAGTGCTATTCTTAGTGGTTGCTGAAGAACACATCTACCAAATGGAATATATTATCTCATCACTAAAGAGTTGTCATTTCTATAAAGCACATTTCTTAGCATGCATAAATTATGCCCTGGGGTGTCATATCAGACATGCTCAGTTATTAACCTTCCACGCCATTAATCGTTTGTCACAGAGATGCATCAAAACCGAATGTGTAACAGCCAGAACTGGGCTAGAGCACGCCATTTTCCCCACCCACCCCTTCCTGCTATGGTCCCCCACACCCTTCCTGAGAGGGGGGGGCACTTGGCAATGGCATGAGATGCAGCATGCAAGGCAGTGTCTTTACTAATGGTTTCTGGGTACTCCGTCCTCCCAGGGCCTCTGAGTAATTTGTTAATTTGTTAAGGGAGTAATTTGTACCCGGGCCCAGGGCAAAAAATGGCAAAAAATGGGTCGAAAAAGGGGCCCTGGAGCAAAAAAGGGGAGAGCCAAATTCATATGTAGGGAAAGGGCCCAAAAGGAACTTTGTATCCCCTGGTAAAATTCCTCTGAATGGCCCTGCGTCCTCCCCCTGCAGCCCACCATGCTCCACCCCATTTTACTCACAAGGATTCTCTGGCCCTCAGGAAGGACGTTTGGGAAGGAGTTGGGGACTGTAGCAGGGATGAGAAAATGGCTTGTACTAGCCCAGTTCTGGTTGGGCAGTGGTTTTTATGAGTGAATCAGGAAATTTCAGTAAGGAGGAGAGATGGAGGGGAAAAAAACTGTGCTGGGGTTCATTGTACGAGCATGGCTCTAGATGCCACCCAGTGCTTGCTTTCAGACACCCCAGGAAATCTCAGGATAGCAAAAAAAATCCAAACACAAACCTGCATTTTTCTTTGGCCTCCTTCGCATGTACACCAGTGTCCATGGAGGTCAAGTGCATAAATTAAATAAGCACATGTTTTCCACCCAATCAGGACAGAAAACAGTAATTCAATGGGAAAGACCCACATATAATTTGCCATGCCCATGTGGCTGCTGTATGCACACCTATTCTCCAGCAGCATGAAACGGCATCCCAGGAAGATCCATGCCAATGCCAATGAGTGCAAACAGGACCTTTTGGAAGAAGCCTCACTTGATTCATGCCTTAAAACAGGGCTGCATATGGATTAGCTGTGTAAATGAGAGAGCATTTGGGGATCAAAACTGCCTAGAAGGCCTGCCTCTGTCTTTAGAATTCTTACTCCAATCCCAGATGTCCATGGTCTCTGGAGAAGAAGAATTCACAATACAGTGAGTGTCTTATCAGGACTCCATCGCAGGCTGATGGAACATTACGCAAGTTTCCAGAAAGATATATACACCATGCACTCCCATTTATCCTGCATCCATATACTACAGAGCGTATTTACACCAGGAAAATAAGAGTTAGAAAACATATAGTTCAGCGCAATTTGCCTAGTCTTTCCCCTAGCATACACAGGCTGTTTAGTTTCTTCCAACATGCTATTTTTGAAGCAACTCATCTCCTGTCCTGCTGAGCACATACATGCAAGTAAAACACCCTTTACCTTATTTCACTATAATATTAGAACTTGGGGGGGGGGGGGAGAGAGGTGTCATCCAATGAAATTGACTTGCAATAGATTCGGGTCAGACAAAAAATGTATATTGTCACATCACATGTAATTAGATTATATTTCACTATAACACTAGAACTTGGGGGAGGGAGAAAGAGAAGTGTCACCCAATGAAATTGATTGGCAATAGATTTGGGACAGACAAAAGAAGCATATTGTTACATCACATGTAATTAGAGCCAGGATGGTATAGTGATTGTGGTGTCGGACTTAGACCTGGAAGATCCAAGTTCAAATCCCCCCCTCAGCCACGAATACTGTCTGGGTGACCTAGGGACAATCACTATCTCTCAGCCTAAGCAACCTCACAGGGCTGTTCTGAGGACAAAGAGGAGGGGAGGAACCATGTACACCACCCTGAGCTTATTGGAGGAAAAGCGGTATAAGAATCTGAAAAATAAATAATAATTAATTGATGGAATTCACTATCAACAGATGAGGTGATAGCCACTAGCTCAGATGGTTTTAAAAGGGGACTAGACACATTCTTAGAAAATAGATTTGTTGGGGACTATTATAATGATGGCTATGTCGAACCTCCATGTACAGAAGCAGTATGGCATCACTGAATATCCATCACTGGGAACCATAGTGGGAGAGGGCTATTGCCTTCATGCTTCATTTAGAGACTTCCTGGAGACATCTGGCTGGCTACTTAGGATGCAGGATTCTGGTCTAGATGGATCTTTAGTCTGATCAAGCAGGTCTCTTTGTATGTTCTTATGGTCTCAGTTCCTATTTCAATGTCAGGGTCAAGAGAGGGGCTGCCAGCGACTGCATGCTGATCCAGGGCAGTAGACACAGTGGTTAGCATGCTCACTCCCTTCCCGCTCCCTTCTCTCCCCTGTTTGGACATGCAACTTACTGGGGGAAAACCTTGGTAGATTGAATCCGCTGCCACCAGCCCAGGAGATCAGGCTAGCCAGAGGGGCTCCCTGGGAAGAACCCCCCTCCTAGAACAATACTGAACCTCAGGGGTCTCTATCAAAGTCACTCTCACAGCAGTGCCTGCAGAGCAAAGAGATGTGACAATACACTATACTTCCCATATCGGGGACCAGGCAGACTCAAGGTTAAACTGTAAAAGGTTTATTAAAAGTCTAATAAGAAAAGAGATAAACCAAATAGACAAGGAAAAAAAGAGTAAGGAGAATTGAATTTGGCAGGAAAAGGGTAACTTAACCTGCAACCCACAGATATAATACAGACTACCAGCAAATGGTGCTGAGGCACTACAGCAGGGGTGGGGAACCTCCGGCCCGTGGGCCGGGCCGCGGGACGATCCGGTCCGGCCCGCACTGGACCGGCCCAATCCGGCCCGCGACCGGAGGATCCGCCACCACCCGCCGCTGCCGCCGCCTTTCTGCACCACTTCCTTTTAAAATCGCCCTTCCTGGACCTGCGCAGAGTGCGATGCCAGCCAAGAGGGCAATCTTGGCCTCAGCTGCGCTCTGCGCAGGTCCAGGAAGGCCGATTTTAAAAGGAGGAGGCGCCGAGGTGACGCGTCACCTCAGCGCCTACTTCTGAAAGTGGCCTTTCTGTACCTGCGCAGATCGCCGCTGAGTGAGAGAGTGCGAGCGGTGGGTGGGTGGTTGGGCGAGTGAGCGGTGGGTGGGTGCTGTAAATTCGCGGGGGTTCAAATTTGCGGTGGGGGGCCAAAAATTTCGGCCGGCCCGCAGCCAATTTTCCCCATGGGAAAATGGCCCCCCACCCCAAAAAGGTTCCCCACCCCTGCACTACAGAATCTCACACATGCATGAGTTTTGAATGAACTAGAAACACAGTTTTGAATGAACTAGAAACGACAAACCCTAAAATCAACATAAAATGCTTTTCTACTTACACAGTTCCTTATCTGATTTTATCTGGGTGAGAAGCTCACCAACTCTTTACACTCGCATCCAGCAAAGGGCCTCTCCTTCCCGGGATCTCATGGAGTGAGGTTCTCAAGCTGTTGGAACAAGAAGCATCCACTTCCATCGGCTTGGGAGTTTTGTCATTCGGCTGGAATGACATCATCTATCCCTCTGATTGGAGGAGTGCCAGCTGCCTGGCCACTCGTCCCATCCACTTGAAACTGGCGCACAGCACAATCCTATCCAACTTATGCCACCGTTGTAACCAGCGGTGCAGCGAGAACGGGAGGCCCCAGAACGGAAAGGGGATTCAAATCCCCTCCAAAAGGGGATTCAAAGGGGATTTGAATCCCCTTTCCGTTCTGGGGCCTCCCGTTCTCGCTGCACCGCTGGTTACACCGGTGACTTAAGTTGGATAGGATTGGGCCCTAAATCAGTTTTGCTGGTCTTGGCTACTCCGAATCAAATGTTCGTTTCAGCTCCACCCAAGCTGTCTGCAACTTGCATCCCAGCTCTGAATGACACAGACTGGTGCAACTGAGTTTAAGCTTGCTCCCACATAAGGAAATAGACAAAAAAAACCTCCACAGAAATGCACATAAAATATAGACATTTTATGACATCCAATCTCTCAATTCCTCAATAATTCACCTGACAATAAAGGGGATTAAAACAAATCAAAGTGTCTGTTCTAATGCATCCCCACATGTCACCTACCCCACATCAAACGATTGTTCAAAATAGTTTTAGGAGCTGCATAATAATTTAAAATGTCAAATAAGCAATGGGGCAGGTGATCCTATCATCTTTTATTGTGATTGATTGATTGATTGATTGATTGATTGATTGATTGATTGATTGATTGATTGATTGATTGATTGATTGGTCTGATGCTTTTATGCACCTTTCCCCCATGCTGTGAGCGCCCAAGGTGACTAACAAATATAAAAAATATACACTCATAATAAATATTAAAAAATTAAAACAGTATACAATAATTACATCAAAAAAGCAGCAATATGGCGAGCAACACAAACCAGTAGAACAGCAATAAAATAGCAAAAGGCATAAGTAAAAAGCCATAAGAGGCAATAAAAACGGCACTAAGAGGTGCTCAAAAAACATGACATCAAGAAACGGTAGAAGTAAGTAGTGTTAAAAACAACAAAACTTCCACCCAATTACAACCCAAATGCCAATCAAACTGAGAAAGTTTTCACTCCCCACCAGAACACTTCAAGGGAGAGGGGCAGTTCTTAAATCACAAGGGAGGGAGTTTCGCAACTGTGGCACCGCCACCGAGAAGGCCCTACTTCTCTCCACCACCACCTCCCAACTTCTGATGGAGCAGCACATGCAGGAGGACCTTCTCTGAAGATCTCAGTGGGCAGGCCAGCATATATGGGAGGAGGTGCTCCCTCAAGAATTCTGGTCCTAAGCCATAAAGGAATTGCTTGGATAGAGAGTGAAAAAATAGCTCATTTATTTAAAAATATGACGGGAATGCATGAATTTACATTTAGAAATGAACTGCAGCCTTCACGCCTGCCTTTTTGAAATGAAATTGCAAATTACTTTGTGCTAGTTCACTGACAAATGACATTTCTAGTTTTCAAGATGGCACGGGATCAAATGATGAAAATGTTGGAAGACTGGCCTAAGAAAATGTCACCGACTCTTTCTCATCATGTTGTTGCTGCTCTGTAGAGCCGAAAAAGGGGAAACGTTAACACACACACACACACCCAAAAGGGATCAACTTAGGACTGAAGCAGACATGACATGGGAGAAGTATAAGTCTCCTGACACTTTTGTGTAATGAAAAGCAGCCACAGAAGTCTGATAGTTTGAGTGCGGAAAGAATGGGAGCGCAGGGAGGGTCTTCTGCCGCTTAACCCTTTCCCTTCTGCCTATTTTACTGCTCAAAATCAGCCTTCCAAACCTGTTTTTTCCACCTGTGGGAGGAAAGATAGAGGTAAAACATGAATAGCCTCAGGGATGGAAAAAGCAAGTTAGGAGCCTATTAGCAGCAGTAAAAAAAGTCAGAAGGAGAAGGGTTAAGCAGCCTCCCTCCCATACTGTTCCTCTATTCAGACTGGCAGATTCCCTGGGATGCTCTTCATTAAAAAAACAAAACAATACTTGAAAGACTATTGCATGTTTCTTGCACAGAATGTCTAGTTTGTCCCGTATAATGACTCCTCCATCAGCTAAATGGAGCTGATCAGACAAACTGTTCTGGCACTTCAGAAGGCCACAAAGCCAGCGTCCTGCCAGTCCTCACAAAGGAGAGGAACTACAGCGAACTGTGCACATCCTGACATGAATGCTGGGATGCCCAGAGGGTGAAGTACCAGCCTGTTTCTGTGCACTGCCCATGCGGTAAGGCTAAGTCGGTTGTGGGATTTGTGCATAACCAAAAAAGGCAGAATTTGGATTGCATGTGGTGCTTTTGTCAAATTTGTATCCTGATTTGGTGCCTGTTTTGCATTCTTACGAAAGGCCAGATGTTTTTTCACTGAACCCTCTCAGTCCCGCGAGTGCTCGATGGGCTGCGTTCTTGGGATAAGCCTTTAGTTAACCCTTTTATGCCAAACCGTTTGCATCCTTATGAATCAAATCAATGGCAGCCAGTGCCCCTGTGTTGCTCAACCCCCCAAAAAACGCTGTCCCTGTGTGCGCTTGAGTGGGCAGGAGGGGAGCAGGCAAGAGAGTGGGTGGGTGGGTGGGTGGCAGTGATGTAGACTTGAGTCTATTGACTTGAACTCGAGTCGGACTCAAGTCGCATCAATGACTTGACTCGGACTTGAATCGGCAATTGTAAAAGACTCGAAAGACTCGACTCGAGACTTGGAGCCTTTTACGACAAGTCAAATTTTATTCAGGTTTAAACCTGTTTTCCCCCATTAAATAGATAGGGACTCGCAGCTCGCAACCAAAGACTCGGGACTTGGGGGCAAAGACTTGGGACTTGACTTAAGACCTGGAGTCAGAGACTTGATCCACATCCCTGGTGGGTGGGTGCAAGCTGCAGCAGTTCCCCCACCTTTTCTCTCCAGCATTGCTGGAGGGGGAAGAAAAGAAAAGCTGTCACAAGCTGCAGATCACTTCTCCCTGCCCTCTCGGTGCTTTGTAAGCACCGAGTGGGCAGGGAGAGGTGATTTGGAGTCTGCCTGCCTCATTCCCTTCCCTTTACTTACCCAGAGCACGGTATGCAGCCTCCCTCCTCCATGCTGCTTTCACTGAACAAAAGTGGTGCACCCTGGGAACCCAGCATGCATTGTTTCTGATTATTGGCAGAAGTGGCGCAGAGCAGCGAGGCTGCATGATGTGTTTCTAGTAAGTAAAGGAAGGGGAGGGGTGGGCTCCAAATCGCCTCTCCCTGCCTACTTCATGTTTTGTAAGCACCAGGTGGGCAAGGAGAAGTGATTTAGAGCTACTGCAGCTTTTTCTTCTTCTTCTCCACTGCCACATTTTTTTTTCTTCCACCGCTACCACAATCCTCTTCCAACTTGCTCTCGGCAAGTCAGAAGATGATCAGAGCCCCCATTGGAGTGGCAGGTTGGAGAGGACAGTGGACAGATGGGCTGGGGGCTTGCCCATTCGCCGCCACTCCAAGGGTGCCACTCTGTCTCTGTGCTACCATTTCAGGTCATTTCAGGGCTTGCCTGGCTTGCATCTAGAAACAAGTTCCAAGGGCCTGTTATGCTTGCCTCAAAGGAGAATTGAGCATTCAAAGCCCTCAAAGTCCTCTCCAGAATGGATAAAAATCTGAGCTGAATTCCCAGATTATCTCATAGTCCGCCCAAGCCTCTCCCTCTGTAATAGGAAGTGTAACCCTTATGTTGTTATTCCACCTATGGGTTCTGCTGGATCCAGAACTGATAACAGTAGATGGTTCTTTAGAATAAATTGTTCTCTGTCCTGTTACCACCTTGTGGCCCCTTTTCCCTGAATAACCTGCAACCCGATTTCCTTGTTGCACTAACCGGATCAGATCAGAGCAATGTTGACAGTGCTCCTGTCTGACCACAAGAAGAGGAGAGGGAAGATGAAAGATCTTTTCCCTCTCTGGTGCACAGCTAGTGCATCACAGACAGAAAGCCTGCTGGGAAGTGTACACTTAGGAAGTGTAATTTTCCCAAGGATTACTGCCACTGCATTCCACAAGACCATCTGGGCTTTTCTTCCTGTGATCTGCTAGCAATGAGAGAGAGAGAGAGAGAGAGAGAGAGAGAGAGAGAGAGAGAGAGAGAGAGAGAGAGAGAGAGAGAGTCTTTCCTCTTTCAGCAGGCTGGGCATCACTACTGCTGCTCCTGCACCCTGGCCCAGTAAGTGCAAAAGGGAAGGGTTGGGGGATTGGTGGTTTGGCAGGAGGCTTTGAATTGGCTCAGAAAAGTAAGTCAAGCTATTTCTGGAGGGGGGGTAGAGAAACCTGGTGCAGCAGAGTGACTAAGAGACTGCACTGTGAATCAGGACTTCCTGGCCTGAATCTAGCTGGCGTCATGAACTCACTAGGAGTCCCTTGGCAAACCACTCAGCCTCAACTCCCCATCTGCAATATGGGGGTAAAAATACAGTACTTACTCATTTTACAGGGTTGTTTGAAGGACATCAAGATAATACATGTGAAGCACTTTGCACACTCAGAAAGTGTTATATACATGTTAAGTAAGTATCTTACTTAACCATTATGACTTCCAAGCTGATTCAAAGTGAGCGGGGAAAGAGGAGCGGAGGGTGTCTTGCCCGTCTCTGGTATATATGATATGCATGACCGTTGATCAGTACGTAGCTTGAGTTGATTTTGCACGATTGCACCATTTATACTTTCTGTCTGAAGGTCAGATGCCTTTGATTTGTTCTTGCACTGTACCATACCTTTAAAATATATGTTCTTTGCTTTAGTGCCTCTAAACTCATCAAAACACATTGGGCACTGTACAGAAAATAAATTCTTGCATTCTAGCACCGGATTAAAGTCTGACTCCTTCTTCACTCTTCTGGGAGTTTTGTTTGTTTGTCTTTTTTTGGTGGTGGTGCTGCCTTCCCACCAATTTATAATGCATTTATTTATACCCTGTCTTTCCTTTTTAAAAGAGGCATCCAATAATTGCCTCCCAAAGTACAGTCATATGGAAATAGCCATTCAAAATGATCACAGGCACCAATTTATTTAATAATAACTATATACAAATATGCCAGAAACCATCAAGCTGAAGTTCATTGGCTTTTAGCCCAACAAGACTCTTTGAGAACGTGACGTCAGGGGAAAAGGTCCACAAGTTGCAATCCCAAGCATCTGTACTTGAAAGTAAGTCTCATTACAATCATGTTGTATCCAAGTAAAATCCGTATCAGGAAACCTGGTTAGGATGAGGCTGACAGCACAGGAATCCTGACAGCCCCTGCTAATTGGGCAAGAGGCACTTTTTCCATTGGTGCTCCTCTTATATTTAGCAGGGGGAGATTAACTGTTCCCCTTTCACCCCAGCACAGTCTCTTTTCTGCTGGCTGTTTGCTGGTGGTGTTCTGCATCTTCTTTTTTTTTTTAGATTGTGAGCCCTTTTGGGACAGGGAGCCATTTAATCATTTGATTTTGTCTGTAAACCGCTTTGTGAACTTTTTGTTTAAAAGCGGTATATAAATACAGTTATTATTATTATTATTATTATTATTATTATTATTAATAATAATAATAATAATAATAATAATAATAATAATAATAATAATCCCCCTCCTTTGCTTCTTTTTTGTGGAAGGCAGAAGGGTGTTTTGGAGGTGTTCTCGGTGCACAACAGCATATTGATGTCCATAAGAGCAGCCCTGCAGGATCAGTGCAAAAGTCCACTGAGCCCAACGTCCCCCTTCCCCCAGGGGCCAACCAAATTGAAGCCCTCCAGCCAGAGACGAAAGCAACAGCACTCCCCCTGCTGTGATTCCCCAGGAACTGGCATTCAGAGGCAGAATCCCTCCAAACGCAGAGCCATCAGCAGAGAGGAAAAGACTTGCCGTGACTCGGAGTCGAACCGAGGTTGCTGCGACCACAACGCAGAGTACTAACCACTATACGATCACGGCATGCCACCACCAAGCTGACAGGCTTGTCTGCTTTTCTTTCTCTCACAGTCTCGCTCTCCTGCTTTCTCTCTCCATAGCAACTGTGAAAAATTACAAGACGAAGCGTGCAAAAGACTGGGAAGTCGACAAAAAAACATTTACGCCCGAGCTTATACACAACTCTCAGGCATCATAAATGAGGTCAACTAAGAACCCCCAGCCTGCAGCAGAGACAATATCACAAATGGAATCAATGCTCCTGTTAAACACTGAAACGGCCACAGCATTTTCACATGTTGTTGTTGTTGTTGCCGCTGTTGCTGTTGTTAACAACAGTATTTATTATGTTATGGAAACAACTGCAGAGTCCTCATAAACCACCAATAGTAGCAGCTAGCAGACACACAATCACGACGCTCACCTGTGTTTACTGCTTTTAGAGTTTATAGCCTCTGTTGACTGGCCAATCTGGGTCTCATGTTAGGGTCTAAAACGATAGCAAGTCAACATGCAAGTCGCTTGCTTGCATATCCACATATGTGTGTGTGAGATTAACAGAATGGCTGAAGGCTGCATCAGCTCCTGAAATTGATCGGTTTGCATGCCTCATGCCTGTCTTTCAGCTCTGTTGCCAGCATGATGTCTTTTCATCATCAAGCACTGTGTGAGTCATGAAGTTTCCGCCTGACACCATCTGCTGGAGTGTGAAGCAAAATGAGCCAGCCAAGCAAAGCATGGGGATGTCGTGAGGTTTTTGGAAGCAAGGGCCAGAGGATGGTTTGCGTTAAAAGGAGGGGGACAACAAGCATTTAAGCAGTGGGTTTACCTTGTGCTGCCAGATCGATGACTCATGAGGAGGACCTGAAAAAAAGGACACCCACTGTGTTCTGTGAAATGGCGATGACTGGAACTCCCAATGTGTTTGCTGGGGGGTCTTTGTCATGGGAACATGGGATTCCCAGGCGTTTCCCACTGAATTCCAGGTTTTGTCCCTGATTTGAGCTTTGCTTCTGGACCTTTTAACATGGAAGTCAGTCCCTGACTGATGTCTGCTCTTCATGATGTCTGTACAGACATTGTAACAAACGTTGCCCCCAGCAGGCAGGCAGCTTAAAATGGTAGTGTGGCTGCTTAGAACCACACACAGCCAGGCACTCGAGCCTGTTTCAAGATGCCAACTGGGGTGACTACCTGTGAAACTCTTATCATGTGTAGGGGGCATCTGGAGAGTTCCTCTTCTTGAGCAGGCAGGCAGGCAGGCAGGCATATCCATGATGAGCAAGCTGGAGGAGTGCTGAATTCAGCCCCCTCTTATTGCATTTAGCGCACTCACTGTTTCTACTGAGGGTGTCTCAGGAAACCGTTTCTCTTGGAATCACTGGTACGTACGTTTTCCCCTGCATTAATGCACCTGCTGCAGTGCATTCAAATGGGAGTTTTGCCACAGATCCAGGAGCCGGGCGCCCAGTGTGAGGTTTCTTAGAGATCTGTCAAAACGACCACACCCATGGAGGACTTCCTTATAATATACATACTGGTGCTTTGTGTCCATTCTTCATGAGGAATACTCATGATCAAAGCAGATCTGAAACTAGCAGAGCAGACTGGCTCTGAGTGGGGAGGGTACATTTTCCCCCCTTTGAACTTGCCACAAGCATGAAAGGCGCATCGCTGACGGACTGGCATTTTTCATCAAGCCGGACATGAAGCTAATTGTTCCCACTGAATTCTTTAAGCCATCACACTGACCTTTCTTGTGTGTGACAGTTTTATGATCCAATATTTATATCCGTGTGCTAAAGACATGACAAGGCTGTTGGGTTTAAGAGTCCTGCTAAGCAGCAATTTGTCTGGTTTTCCAGTTAGTGACCCCCCAATATCAGAACCAGTTTGGTTTTTCTAGAAATCATGTTTTCTCCTTGGGGGGGGGGGGAATCCCTTCCCTGCCATAAGATTTATTCACAAATAAACAGTTTTATGGCTCAACTGTTGCTCTTTTTTCCCCTCCATATTTTTGGGGGGAAACACCACCAGGAGATGAGTCTGCATAAAATGAACCTTCTGGAGAATCAGGTTGCAATTCTAGTCAGCTCCATTTGTTTGCTGCAAGCACCTCTCTGGGTAGCGATGAGTCATAGTAGCAGTGCAAGGACTGCGCAAGCAAACCAGCAACCATTATTATTCTCTCAGCAGATTGCAACAGAATATTAGACCCAGTGGCGCTGGAAAGTATAAAGACACCCGACGATTTCTCCTCTCTGCCTTATAAAAATGAGCTTTCCCTGGAACCCCTTCCCTTTGCACCTGGAGACTCACAACAAAATACTGGTGAGAGAGAGGAAGGTGTGGGAAGTAAACAAGAAACATCCAGAAGCAATAGGTCCCATGCCAGAGAATGTGCATGATGTCCCTTTACGTTCTGCAGTGAAGCAGGAGATGAGGTAGCCATGGCTGCTCCTAACAGTTCCTCTGCCTGTTACCTGCCCTCTTCTTCCTCATCCAGTGGGTCAAACATGGAAGTCGTGCTTGTATCAGAAAGGTTGACAGGAGGATCAGGGGGAGGAGTAGGAAGAAGGGGCAGCACTACTACCTCAGCTCCTACTGCACTGGGGAATGTAAAGTTACACACACACACACACACACACACACACACACACACACACACACACACCAGGTTGCAACCTGGCAACCCTAAACATTAACACATCCCAGGACTAATTTACATTTCACTTTCAAAACAATTAGGAAGTGTGGATCACTCTGTAGTTCAGGATCAGTTCATAGGTTCAACATATACTGTAAATCTCCTTTATACTAAGTCCCGGTCATTGCTCCATCTAGTCCAGTATTGCTGACACTGGACCACGTCAGTGGTTCTCCTGGGTTTCAGACAGGGGCCCTTCCCTGCACCATCTGGAGTTGCCAAGAAATGATCCTGAGATGCTCTCCATGCAAAGCATGTGTTCTACCACTGGGTTGTGCCCCCTACTACAGTATATGTTACTGCATATGCTCACCTTGCTTCCGCTCACCTGCTGTGACTTCTTCCTTCCAACACTGCTCTGATAATGTCCAGATGCAGGAAGCAAGGAGGTGGGTAAAAGACATACTTCCTTCCCACATGAGTGTCAACCAGCCTGGGCAAAATGTGCGTGCATGCGCACAAGACAGTGGCCAGCATTGATGGATAGATGGATCATGTGTGCCCTGCCAAAATTGGTGGGTACCCTCTGCCAGAGGTATGAAACTTGTCTGTGATGACAAGGTGCATCAAGACTTGGGAGCAATGCCAGCTAATTTGCTTTCAGTCAACTCAAGGAAACTGATCTTGCTGTCCCTGTCTTCAGACAAGTCACTGAAAAGATACACAAGCTCTGAAGACTACAACTCCTTCTGTGAGCAACCTGAAAGCAGTCTTCTGCTGGTTATCCGCAGCTTGAATTGAGACAGATACAGAAAGCACTTTTTACGAAAGACGTTGCTCAATTTGTAATAACCTGGTTCGGAATACAAATTTGGCCAGTTCATAATGCTTGGATGTATTATGAATCGAGCATCATTCCTTCCAGTTCTTCTCCAGTTTGGAATGTAAACAAGATTCTCCATATGCTGATCAATATTCAGGGTGACTGGGCTCCTTTGTCGGTACATGCACAAATGTTGTTTGACGTTAGTGGTTAGTCCCTTATTTTCAATGAAACTCATTGAAATTATTGTGGAGTGCTATAAAATTATATGAACTACAATATCCCTTGCTTTGTAGACACATGCACAGAAGGTTGTTTAGTGCTAACTCTTACTCCCAGTGAACCTTTCATTGATTGCTACAAACTACGTGAGCAGACCACTTGACCAAGCAGCTTTTTGACTGGTGAGTATCTTCACTATGTGCGTCAATCAATTATCTTGGTTATTTCTTGCAAACATTTTATGTGGTTCTTTTCCTCCATCCAGATCTAAAATATTGTCTTACTCCCAGTTGTGTTTGTTTGGAGGGGGAGAGGAGAGGGGTTGAATTTCGTGGCAGCTCTCTTTCATGGCTGGTGCATCGGCACAGGGGCAGGTTAGGTGAAATAAAACTACAATATTGGCGGGGGGAGAACAGTAATGTGCATGTGTGTGGCACTGTTAATATGCATGTGGCAACATTTTGAACAGGAGAGAACACTTAGAAAACAGATGAGCTCTTTCCAAGAAATCTCATAAACACTGAGCTGATTCTGAGTCGAGCCAAAACTCATTTACCTGTCATCACTTTTGATGATGTCCTGACGTAAGCTACAGAACCATATTTTGCAGAAGGTGAGTTCCTTCTCTGTTATTGCCTAGCTTTTATTGGAGGGGCTTTCATTCAAGGGGCACAATGGGAAAGGAAGGGCACACACCAGCCGTACAGCATTAATGCTGTAAGCCTAAGTGGAAGGAAGTGGAAGTACTTCCACATATCTGGAAGTAAACCTCAGTGAAATCAAGGAGATACTTGTCAATAAGCATAGCTAAGTTGAGCTGGACATTTTGCAGGCCTCCCTTTTGCCAGGGGTGGCATCAGGGGTCAAGCTACACCCATAAGACAACCTACCCTGCCACGTTGGCCCTTGCTCCTAATATGTATGGAAGCAGTGGCATGAGCCAACTGAGAGCCTGTGCCATCACTGCTTTGCCCAACACTTCACCCAATCTTCAAATGGGAGCACTTCCCAGAAGTCCATCACAGGATCTTTAGGGGATGCTCAGCTCAGCTGCTCCTCTTTCTGAGGATGATGGGAGGGGGAGGAATTGCACCAAATGTTCTGCCATTTGCCAATGGGGAGGGTGGGAGGAGATGCTTGGAATAAGCTTGGAGTAAGCTCCAGTAAGCTTACCATCTGCCAGTGAGCTTACTATCTGCCAGTGAGCTTAAGGGGGCTTGGGGACCGAACACAGCATGGGCAGCCCAGGGCAGGGCCTTGACCCAGAACTCCCTGCAACCTAGCACTGCCCGTTGCAATTAAGAGAATACTTACATACATAAACAAGGCAGATATACATACTGTGGTTTAAGCTTGAATAGTGATATCTTGGGAACTCACTTCCCAAGGAGTCAAGTGAATTCCCACTTTAATCCTCCAATGTGAGGTTACTGTTTATTAAAAGAGTATGTGTTGCACCTTCCAAGCGAATGTACAATGTGTGATCATGAGAATTCCAATATCAAGGGACACCAGGTGTGGAAAAACTGAATGAAAAAGTGCAAAACATGTTGGGGAAGGGGTCGCACATGTGACATGTACATAGACTCATTGAAGATGTACATGGTGGAAGAATCCATTTAAATATACAGAGCAGCTGGAAATGTGCCCAGGATGGAGTTAGGCAATGTTCTCTTAGATTCTTGTGTGCCATCGCAGGGGTGACTGAGGTAGGAGAAGCTCTGCAGTACTCTGCAGGAGTACTCTGCCTCCTCCCAGAAGAAACATTACAGAGCTTTTTGTTGGTCTCTCTGTTTGATCCCCACCAGCCCCTCTCACCCTTCCACCTACTCCCACCTCATTCCATCATCTTTTCAAGTCTCTATTCCCCTCCCACCTAGATTACCCACTGCTCTCCAGCTACATCTCACTTTTCTGGAGAGTGGTTGACCACATCCTACTCATCTGTCAAGTTTCCATTAGGTCATTCACACTAATGCTTCTGTCTTGAAGAGCAAGCTTCATCCCACATAACCTCTATTAAGATCTACCTCACAGTACTGGGAAACCTAAAACACCATTGTCAAGTCATGATAGTTTGTCATTTGAAAACGCGGATCAGCAGACCATGCATGGTTTCCTCTTTGACCATGTCCAGTATTCCAAATATTTAAAAACCATTCTTTCACATTTTGAATGCAAACATTACACACGTATAGATCATATTTTCTGTCCGTTTGATAGACTCATTAGGACCCTCCTTTAGCATGGTTAAGATATTACTCTTTCACAGCTGCATAACTCCCTATAGCGCTATTACGGTGCTCTATTCCCCATAAAAATCTCCATCGGCAAGTTCTAGTTTGCACAGAATTAGGACCTGCTTGATTTTTAGATCAGCAAAGGCTTCCTATTTGAAACTGGCTCCTTAAATTAGTCATTTCCTGTTCTGCCAGGCAATGACCCTTGAATTATGCTTTTGTTTTGTTTTATTTTGCAGTAAGAGCAATCCCACCATTTCATTCATTTGTTCTATTTTGTGTTTTTTGGTCTTCACACAATTGTGGTTTGTTCAGAACATGATTTCTTTTATTTATAACTTGCACATTAATGTAAGAAGGAATGAGATTATTAAAACAAAAGAGGGCAAAACTCCAGCTTATTATTAAAACAAAAGAGGGCGAAACCCCTGTAGCAGGACATGTCTGCAGTGCTAGGTGGAGATATGGGTAACCCTACCATATCCAAAGGGAGAACGAGTGCCTACTATACCTTTTAAAGGCTTTAACCATTGTAGAGAAGAGGGAATTTGGGCAAGTGCAGCTCACCATGGAAGGGTGCAACAAGCTGCACCTGCCAAAATTCCCTCTTCTATACAATGGTTAAAGGTATAGGCACTTCTTTGTCCTCCATTGTATCTGGTCATCCCGTATACCCTGGCCTAAGTGATAACATCGTCGTTTCTTGACCAAGGATAAATCAGGGGGTATCTGAGGGTAACCAGGGATAAACCATGAGGCCTGCTTATTGGCCAACACAAGTGAATAAATGTTGGTGTTGCACAGCCTTCCTATGAAAATACCAAGAATGTCATGGATGTGAATGTTCCAAGGACGCTGGAAGTGGAAAGACATTTTTGGATCAAGGTTGCCACCTAGTGACTAAGATAGTGTAATACAAGCTGAACAAGATGCAGTGCTGTACAACAGCATCTCTTCCATTGGCACGAATGGCAGCTTCCCTCCCAGGAACAGCAGGTGGAGGGAGAACATTTTCGTCAGGATGGGGGCACAAGTGTCAAATGCCCCCCATGCATTGTGATCCCAATCATGATCACACACCCTGATGCTATATTAATCAAGAAAAGAAAAAAGCAGATGCACCAATGACACATTCTGCTTTGCATCGAGTTTCACCTTCGTAATGGGGAAGGGCAAGGGGCATTTTGGAGGATTTGTGGAAAGGAGAGGTGATTAAACAGGAGTGGCATCAGGGGTCAGGTACTGGCAGGCCCATGCTCATCAGAGGGCCCGTCTGGCCAGGCTTACCCCTGAACTCTCAGTACCACTGGGCAATGCCCAGTGCACCATTCGGGGGGCAGAAGGGGAGTGCCATAGGGGCACAGTGCAGGGCTTTGCTCCAGGGCCTCCAGCAATCTGGCACCAGCATTACCTACCAGTTCTACCATTTTTCCTTCAGTCTGACTTTACTTCCAGTTTCAGAACCAGGCTTAGGTTACTTATTGTTTTTAATGCCAGGGGTAGCATTTTCAGGGGAGAAACTGTGGGCAGTGCACCTTCCTCCCGCCCTCAAAGGGTCCCCCCACATCAGCATTACAAGAGAAGCATGAGGTTAGGCACCCCGTGTTTCCTTTGTAGGGTCCTAAGACTTTGTACGGTCTAGGTAAAGGTAAAGGTGACCCCTGACAATTAAGTCCAGTCGTGTCCGACTCTAGGGTGTGGTGCTCATCCCCATTTCAAAGCCGAAGAGCCAGCGTTGTCCAAAGACGCCTCCGTGGTCATGTGGCCGGCGTGACACTCCTTGCCGCAGCACGTAGCATGAGGCTGGAACACGGAGCGCTGTTTACCTTCCCGCAAGCGGTACCTATTTATCTACTCGCATTAACATGCTTTGGAACTGCTAGGTTGGCAGGAGCTGGCCAAGCAACGAGAGTTCACGCCGTCATGGATTCGAACTGCCCAGGTCGACAGCTCATGGTTCAGCAGTTTAACCCATTGCACCACCCACTGGCCTCCCGCTGTAAGGTCTAGTTCCACCTTATTTGATTGGGGGATTAAGCAAATTGTTCCTTGCTAAGGCCAAGACTAAACAGTTTTGCCACACGGCATTGAATTTACCCCTGCAAGTGTGGGTACTAACAATTACTTTTTAAATATAAAAATAGTAGCATATAAAAACTGCCACACCTGTACCTTTAGCATATGTGTGGCCAGCAGTATTACTGGCATTCAGATGCAGTGATGGGAAAAGCTTTGCTTTGAATGTCTTGTCACATGCAGCTGTTAACCCTGCCAGAAACCTTAATCCCTGGTTTCTCATCAGTTGCCCATTTTTTAAGCCAGGCTCCTGTGCCTTTAGCAGCTGTTTGGAAAGCAAAAAGTGGCCAAGTGAAGCTTTTCGTTGCCTCAAGATGCTTCACGTAGTGATACCGGAAATTAACACTGCTGTCCTGCCCACTTACCCTCTTACCCTTACTCCCACCTTCTCTGGCCCAAATCCTGGCTGCCCTCACCCAGTTGTCCAGTCTCTCTCTTAATTCCCCACACACACCCCTCATGCAGTACAGACTGAAAATTGAAGCCCTACTTATGCAGGGAGCCATGCCAGTACCTGATTGGCTTCTACCTACCTACCTGCATGCTGCCATTTTCAGCACAATCCTAGGCAGGTCTACTCAGAAGTAAGCCCTGTTGTGTTCAGTGGGGCTTACTCCCAGGAAAGTGCAGCCTTTGTTTCACCAACTATGCCCAGTTCTGGTGGTAGACTGCAAATGGTTATATTTAGGGAGCTGTCAACATTCCTGTGCCCACCTCCATTATCTCTACCTATTTGGGTGTTGTAAGCAGAAGCCCTGTAATAATAGCCGGGGTGACTGCCTAGAAACCAACGACTACAGCTTCTCTATCCCTACTTTAAAGGAGGGGCTGTAGCTTGGTGGAAGATCACATGCTCTGCCAAGAAAAACTCCCCAAGGTTCACTCTCCAGGTAGGGCAGAGAAAATCCCTGCCAGAAACCCTGGAGAGCAGCTGCCAGTCAGTGCTGACAATGCTGAGATGGATGGAGCAGTGGTCTGACTCTGTACAGCTTCCTATATTCTGCTGCCCATTTCTCTGAGGAAGAGGGAGAAGGAGGAACCTTTGAAGTATGCTCACCTCACTGAGGAAAACATCTGTGCCCACACACTCCTGCTTCTGCCTGCCCCAGAGTGTGGGGGAGAGAGGCATTGTGTCTGCCTGCCTCACTGACTGGCCATTGTGACCTCATGCTGCTGTTGCTGCTCACCTGAAGGAGAAACTGGACCATGTCCTCCTCCCACTGCTGCTGCTGCTGCTGCTGCTACTGCTGTCCACTTCAAGGCGAGAGCCGCTTGCTGGCCACTTCCATGGGAAAGGTGCCCATTGCCCTGTGGGTTTCTTAGCGCTCTTTCTTACTTCCCCATTCATTCTCCCAAATGCAAGGTTCAACCCTCTTCAGGCAGGCAGGCAGGCAGGCACCATAATGCTTTCTCTCTTAAGACATGGAAGAAGGAGCATCCTCTAAAATCTCCTGCTGACTGCAGGTGAGCATGTCTAGAGAGGCACAAGCATCTCTTTGCTTGGCCAAAAGGACTCCATGACTTGCACGCAGTCCAAGTTTGCCTTGGCAGAAGAAGGGCAATGATGACGGTGCCTCCTCTTCTCCCTGACTCAAGGTCCCTACCAATGTATCTTGGGGGGCCAGAAGAAAGAGAGGTGGCAGAGCTGGACAGCATCAGCTGACAGTGCCAGGTTGTTGGGTGCAAGGGAGTGACAACAGGAAATAAGAACATAAGAACATAAGAAGAGCCCTGCTGGATCAGGCCAAAAGCCCATCTAGTCCAGCTTCCTGTATCACACAGTGGCCCCACCAGATGCCTCAGGGAGCAGCACACAGTCAACAAGATAACCTGTTTCCCGTTGACACTCCCTTGCACCTGGCACAGAGAAAACCCACTTCTAAAACCAGGAGGTTGCTTATAGCTTGTAACCTGTGATGGTCTTTTCCTCCATGAATCTGTCCAAACCCCTTTTAAAGGCATCTAGGCCAGGTGCCATCACCACATCCTGTGGCAAGGAGTTCCACAGATGAATTACATGCTGGGTGAAGAAATATTTTCTTTTGTCCATTCTAATTCTCCCTCCACTCAATTTTAGTGCATGTCCCCTGGTTCTGGTGTTGTAAACACGTTCCTCAAAGTCTTTCTTGGCCTCCCGTATCATCTTTTTACATTTCTTTTGCCACAGTTTGTGCTCCTGTTTATTTTCCTCATTAGGGCAAGACTTCCATTTACGGAAGGAAGCTTCCTTGCCTTTTATAGCCTCCTTAACTGTGCTTGTTAGCCATGCCGGCATCCTCCTGGACTTGGTCGAGCCCTTCCTCCTTTGTGGGATACACTCCCGCTGGGCCTTTATGACTGTTGTTTTAAACAGCCTCCATGCACTCTGGAGCGATTGGACTCTTTATACCTTCCCTTTCAGCTTTTTTTTAACTAGTCTCCTCATTTTGGGGAAGTCTGCCCTTCGGAAGTCAAGGGTTTTCGTGTCAGATTTGCTCGGCACTCTCCCTCCGACATGCATGGCGAAACAGATCGCAGCATGGTCACTGTTCCCCAACGGTTCGGTAACATTTACCTCCCTGACCAGATCTTGAGTGCCACACAATATCAAATCCAGAGTCACCTGTCCTCTGGTCGGTTCCGTGACAAGCTGCTCTAAGGCACAGTCATTTAAACATATCCAGAAATCCAGTCTCTCTTTCATGACCTGAGCATGAATTGACCCAGGCGATGTGAGGATAATTGAAGTCCCCCATGACTACAACCCTGTCTCTCGTTGACACCTCCCTGATTTGCTTCCTCATTTCAAGATCCCCTTTTTTTGATCTGGAGGACGGTAGCATGCCCCTATTATTACATCACTCTTTGAGCCTGGTAATCTAACCCACAGTGAAATAGGTTATCTTGTTGGCTGTGTGCTCTCGGAGACATCTGGTGGGGCCACAGATACAGGAAGCTGGACTAGATGGGGCTTTTGGCCTGATCCAGCAAGGCCCTTCTTATGTTCTTATGTACCTGGCGGCCTGGCCACTGCCTTTGCCATTCATCTCCATTGCTTCCCTTCCTCCTTGCCCCAAGGTAACTGTGTAGGGATCAAGGGGCAGGGAGAAACGGAGGTAGGCAACTTTCAAGACTGGGTCGAGCACAGCTCTGCTCAGCTGGCCCCAGTTTGACCTGATCCTGCTCACAAGCTTGCAGTCAGAGGTGTCTGGTATTCCCAGGCCCCCTGCCCCAAAACTCACGTAATTGTTAACAGCATCTCTCTGAGCTGTGTTTGCTATAGCACCGCCAGTCATTTCTCGAATGAACGACAGACACCGGAGAGTTCACTGTTCTTTCAGAATGAGAAAGCATCAGAGAACCAACTCAAGGCAGGTTGTAGCTGTGCTCACGGAGAACAATGGAAAACTGAAACGACGATTCAGATGAAAGAGAAAATTTAGAAAATGAAAGTAGAAATCCATCTGAAACCAGTCTGAAATTTTACATCTCCTATACAGCTCTGCTGCTGACAGATTGGACTACCAGAGGAAATATTATATTACATTATTATTAACAATAATAATAAGAAGAATATTTATATACTGCTTTTCACCACAAGCTAGATCACAAAGTGGTTTACATAGCAAAATACATCAATAAATGGTTCCCAAAGGGCTCCTAATAATAATAATAATAATAATAATAATAATGCTTAATCATGTCAATTTATATGACACATCACTGCCATCAGCATCCTGTTCTTCTCAGCTGGTTGCATGAATCACCTTGAGACTCTTTGTAAGGAACAGAATACAGCTATTAACTCAGCCATTTGTAGAGCTCTCCTCCTCTTTTTCTGCCCACTAAGCCCACACTACAGCTGGCAGGCAGGCAGGAATAAATTATTCTTCATAAAGAAACACGTTGAATGGTCCTCTGTAAATTGGTGCTATTTTAAATTTAGTTTATGTACGGTTATGTATTGTTTAAATTTATTTTATGTATTATTTTAAATTATGTATTTTAATTTCTGTTGTAAGCCGCCTTGGGCATTTGCCTTCGGCATAGGATAAGGCGGGGTATAATTTTTTTAAATAAATAAATAAATAATCATCATTAGAGGGGTTTGTGTGTGTAGCATGGGGAATAGGAATGTCACAATTTCTCCCCACCCCTGCACGCTTGCTTTTTACAGTAGCCTGCAAACAGGAATGAAGCGGCCAAAGCATTACCCATCACTTTATTCTCATGCCAGGAAAAGTTTTCCCCTGCTTAATTTCTGCGTGGGAGACCTATCATGGGAAGGGTGGCCAGATGCAAAGGATGATGGGGCTCCTGTGCCTCTGACAGCTGGATAAAAAGGAGGACAGCTGAAAAAATCCTGGCAACTCTACTGGCTTCACATCCCTAATCTATTATCTTTAAGTCCATCATTAACAAGAAGATGCCCCCTGAGACTTAAAAAGAGTACTAGAATAGGACAGTTTTCCCCAGAGACCTTCTGCAGGTGAAGGCATAAGCAAGTTTGAAAGTGGTGCAGAGCACTTGTCAAGAGAACTTTGCACTTTATATATTTTCTTTTCTACAGTAATTCGGTCAGAGAAAGATCACATCATGTAGCACAGGAATAGCAGTTCGTGTGGTTTGTAGTCCAGCTGCACACACCTGGGGCAGACACAGTACTGTGGACAGGCTGTGGCTTCACAATTGGTCTATCAGCTTTTGAACTGGCCCCAGAAGCAGTTATACTTTTAGCAGTAGATTGAGCAGTGATAATTTTCTCTTTATGCTAAATATAAATGAAAGTGCATAAATAAAAGTGGAGAGAGCAGAGTTTGTTCCTCTTTCATAATACTACATGTCAGGGGTAGCCATAAGCCTCCCTGCAACTAAAGTGGTGTGCCAAATCACCCTTATCTGGCAGTGCACCAGCTATCACCTCCACCAGCTATCACCTCCACAACTTCTCCTCCTACTACACCTACAGGAACAAAAGAGGAAGTGTGGAGGAGACGAGAGACATTTTAGCCCACCTCTCTCCTGTCCTCCACTTCCCCCTTGGCTTATTTCCCCTTTCTGAATCCAGGGAGCAGGGAGAAAAATGGTGCAAGTGTAGGCTTACCAGATTCATACCCGGACAGAGTGCTAGAGCTAGACCTTTAGGAGAAGGCATGTGGGCAGGTGTAGCTTGTTAAACCCTTAGATCACAATCCTAGGCATGTCTACTCAGAAGTAAGCCTCATTGAGGATTGTGCTCTAAGGATTTAACATGCTACACCTGCCCACATGCCTTCTCCAAGGCCAGGGGTGGCCAACCTTTCAACATGAATGCTCCTGGCCCTTTAATGGTTGCATAGGTGAGGGCATTTCAGCAGGTACAACTGCTTTACAACTGCTTTAGCAGCACCATCAGCAACTCCAGCTTCTGTCTTCTACATAATTCTTAAGAAGGCCCTTAAGGCACTAATGATGGAAGGTTGGCTACCTCTGGTCTAGGCACTCTATCCCGGTTTGGATCTGGTAAGGCTATAATATAAGGGTCTCCTGCCCGTTCGGCTTCGCTGCGCAGAATGGCTCCGACGGCGAGGGGCCTCCTCGCTCCAGTTCGTGAACGCGGTAGTAGGTCGGGCGTGACTTACTGTTGAGCACCTACCACAGGAACGCCACTGGCCATGCCCCAGATTATAAATGCTGCCAGATTACCTATTAGAGGAAAAGCAGGGGTTGGATAGGATTTGCTGAGGTCCACGAAGGGCAGAAAGAGCTTTCGCTGGTTCAATTAGTACATAAGTTGCAAAAGGATTTTTGCTGAGCTCATTTACCTGTATCCATTTGACCTCTTCCCAACCATTTCCACACATCACAGTGTTATCAGTACTAAATCGTTCCCTTTAAGAGTGTTTTCACATGCACCACCAAAAATGCATTTGAGTATCACTTTTTCTCATGTCATTTCTGAATGCTAACTCAGAAGGTAATTTAGAAGACAAATTAAATGCAAAGAATTTGGTACATCAAAACACCAGCGCATGATTAAGTTCACTTTATTTCTGCTAGAACCAGGCAGAAATTCAAGACTGATATTTTCAAAAATATTACATGCAACCAAGATAGTTTCATCCTCAAGAGTATCAGAGCACATCACAAAGTCTCTAGGAGAATGGTGTTGTTGGCCACTGAGACGTACCTCACATTCAATCATGCTGGAACATGATGGGTGGTGTTCTTAACACACAAAAACTACACAGCAATTGTGGAGCAAGAAATAACACCACATTATAGTTAAAATCAGAGAGGAACGGTCATAAGATTGATTCACACAATACATCTCTTGTCCATGCAGGAAATTCTGGCCTTTTCTAAATATGTGTTCACATTGACAAATTATGTGCAATCCAGATGATCATAGATAATAGCTGCTGGTTATATTCCACATAACCATCTCTATTATTTTTTTCCTCTACCAAACCTGGTCACAGAAATTATAATTGTCAGAATCCATGATTATGTTGGCCAATGTGAACATACCCATGGAAGGTCTGGACTGCACACTGAAACGTATTCCTCAGAGAACCAGAAAGTGTTATCTTCTCTACTGGAAAGTAGCATAAAGCATTTACAAAGCACATAAACATTACTTTAGGAACACCAAAGAATTCCAGGCCTGACAATAGATCAAATTCACTTCTATTGGACCAATTTGCTGATGGAAAGGAATCAAAGGATTTTTTTTGGGGGGGGGGGGATATACTATTCCTAAACACTCTAGTGCCAATGGATATGCTAGGTGCTATATAGAACACAAAGAAGAGACTTACAATCTACATTAGATGGATGAGACAGGAATGACAGGGGAGGTCAAGAACTGACACTTAGGAATGAAAATGGGTAGGGCAGATTTACATTTTCACTAACAAATTGTTTCAATTAAAGATAGCTTGACTTACAGCACAATCCTGCACATACATAAGCTGGTGTAATGAGCTCTCCACAGGCCTAAGAAGTTCTCAGAAATAATTCGGCTTCTCAGAAATAAGCGGTGTTGGCGCGGAGGCCAGGATCGTTCACTCTGCCATCGCCCAGGACCTGCACCGGCCAACCCAAGTCCTAGGCTGTTCGGTGGAAGGGCATGGGGAGGGCGGCCCGGGGTGGCGAGGGAGGGGGCCGTTGGCCGGCCCAGCCTTGGAGGGGGAGGGGATATCAGCACTGCGTTGTGCTGATATCCAACGTCCCTTCCCAGGCCGGCCTTACACAGCCTCTCCAGATGCGTGCCAGCTAAAGAGCTGGCGCGCATCTGATGATACCCATTGGGACCTCCGGCGCTTATACTGGGAGCCCGGTCTGTGCTGGCGCGGTCTGCATCTCAACTAGGATGCAGTGGCCAGCCCTTTAGGCCGCCCACTGCATCTTAGGTAGGATCGGGCTGCCCGTTGGTTTCTCTTATTGGTTAGTATCAACAATTTGAAGACACCCAACAATTTCTTTCAAGAAAAGTATTGAGAACAGTTATGTCTTCCAAAAACTAATACGTCCCTGAGCAATCTTCTTACCAACCAGAGTAACAGCCAACAATATCCTGAAATGAGGCTAAAATAAACTAGCAGCTGTCTTCTCACTGAGCCATTTTCCCCCATTTCTTTGACATGCCCAGGAGTCAGGTTTCCTCTCCAGATTCACCTCCTCCTCTGTGCCTGTAGAGCTGAGTAGCACATCAACAGAGAGGTTCTCCTGTACACCTTCCCTCTTTTTTTGTCCCATGACATTTGACTGCATTACAACACAAACAGGAATGTGGAGATGTTAGACAGCGAAACATCACTAACTGTGGTCCTTTCTTTGCTGTGAGAATTGCAGCTTTCAGTTCGGTTCCATTCAGGACGCTACTGGGCAGCTCTTTCTCCCTTAAAATGAATGGGAGGCAACAGATGTCCAGGTGGAATCAGTTAGTCTGGAAAAAGCAGGCTCCAATTGGGTTTCCATGCTGCTGGCAACTGTCCCCAGCAGTGGCACTGAAGCGGACGACGAAGCGGCAGGCAAGGGGATGTTGCTTCTCAAGAACGTGCCTGGCGGCGGGTTGCTGTTTACATCACTTGCAAGGTTGGTAACATTAATGCCATTGTTGCTGACTGTCCATAGGCATGGATAGTGGCTGCAATAAAGCAATGTTACATGTAAAAACACCGTTAACATTTGCAGGGGTGTCTGGGTGCAAAACACGTCTTGCAGTCATCCATTCATTCCATCTGCTTAAGACCATTCAAAAATCCCAGCCAAGAAATGGAGATATTGGAAAACAAGATGCAATAACGTCTTCTCTTTGTGGTAAACAGCTTTTTAGAAGACAAGATGTTGAGCTCCAATAATATAGAACAATCCTTCTATGAAGGCGCAGGGGGAGGGGCTAGCAGGTGCCATCACCTGAACTCAGTACTGTACACTTCCAAAAACAGATCTATTTTTTTTCTAGGCATTCAAGACATGTCCAGATTAAGCAATGTTTGAAATTTGTTTTAAGGAAAGAAAAGACTTGCAGTCCAACACTCTATGTTGGTTGTCACGCACTGGAGAGGGCAATCCACTTTGTCAGATGCCAAAACGGACTGAATAGCCGCAAGCACATAACGGCAGGCATACGGCATTTTAAAAGGAAGTGCATGGGTAGTATTTTCACCGTAAAGCAATTGGCTTTGATTTCTTCCATTAGGATTTAAAATGAAACAGGAATCTATAGGCACCATTGAGATCTTGGTTCATAAGACACTGTTTGTATCAGTTCTTATTCTGCCACCTTATATTCCATTCTTCTAGCTCAACTGATTTGTCTGAGGACAATCACTTGAAGCAATGCCCAGGAAGGTGGAAGTGTTCGTTCATGGATTTGGTAGTATTCTTGTACTTTGTGTCAGATGCTATGTGACCATTCTCCTCTTTCTTAAAGAGGACCTGACTCAGCATACTATGTAGTCTGCTGCTGGACACTGTTGACAGGATATTATTCATACAGTACAGTATATATAATGTCCACTGAGTTGCATCCATAGGAATCTTGGATGCTATAGATTACATTGTTTGGACCTGTAACAATACCTCAATTTGTTTCACGATGTCTTTCCTTGAAATCATTTCAGGTAAAAGGAATGTGCAGTGGCAGAGTCAATTTATGATGAAAGTTCTTCACCAAGAGTGATCCTTTTGACATTCAACTAACTGCCGTTTTTACTACAAATATACCACTTTAAAACAAAGTTCCCAAAAGGATTATTCCCTCTTCCAATGGGACTCACAATCTAGACACAAAAGAAGACGCAAGAGAGACATCAGCAACACTACTAGGAGGGCCCCTATGCTGGGAGAAAGAGGGGCAGGCGGTCTGCTAAATATAAGACAGCCAGCACTTTAAAGTGTTTCTTTGCCCAGTTTGCCTGGGATAATTCCGTACTTGTTGCTTTTCAGTCCCTTTCAGCATCTGACAAACAAAATTAAAGTCTATGAACTCTCGTATACTGTTCAGTTCAATACGTTAGTCTTAAAGGTGCTACAAAGATGGGTAGCCCAATCCTCCTACCTAACTCCCCGCACAGTGATGCAGTGGCACCAATGCAGCATTTGCTGAATCCCACAGAGTAGTTTTGGCCTCGGGAGTCCTCCTCAGGGTAAGGGAACATTTGTTCACTTCCTCCAGGGTAAGCCTCTGCTGGCCTGGTGGGTCAACTTGGACCTGTACCAGTGATATCGCTGGCACAAGTCCATGTTGACCCATGAAGGCGGAAGGGGGTTAGGATTTGGTGGGTGTCGCTGTCACCAAACCCACCACCTTCGTGGACCCAATCTGCCTTCCTCCCCACCCATCTCCTCCCCGTTCCGCCCCCTCCCTGCCTCCCTCCTGGCCCCTGAATGGCCTTACCTGAGGCAGCGGGTGTCCATGGTCCGTCACCACCTGGACCCGGCCACTCGCTACTTCCAGCGGTGGCCAGGCCAACACTCTCCAGTATTGTCGTATTTGCAACAGCTGGAAAGCATGTTAGGCTGGCAGAATGTGTGTTCTGCTGGCATAACATGCACTTAGGTTCAGACTACAAGTCTTTTCTTTTCAATAACCATTGTAGAACAACATGTTTCTGAACCTAAATTTAAAATATGTGGTGACCAGTACCATAGTTTTGACAGAGGTGAAAGAGGAAACCCCTTTGATGGGTTTGGGGAAAGTGTACCAAATGTTATTTACTGGGGTTTCCAAACTGCTATTTGTATGAGACTCCACCACCCATTCACACTCTCAACAATGTTCTGGAAAAAAATATAAATGATGACCTTTCCTCCTCAGATTTGGTAGTAGAATTGGGCAGCCAAGGAAGAACTATGATTTTCTTCACCTTTGGGCAATTACACTTTGTGGAGGCCTTATCATTCCTGGGGGTTCTTCCACAGCTCAAAGGAGTTGTTACACTAGCAACTGCTGAGGTCACTGGGGTGCTCCTGCAGACACAACATGCTCATCTAATGGATGCTGCTTACCTAGGACCTGGAGTGGCTGTACCATTATTGTGCGGCACTGGGAGCAAGTTGGCATGGGGACTGGATGGTATTGAAGTCCAACCTTCATGGCCCGGGGACACCTGGAGATCGTTGGCAGTGTTCTCTATCAAATTCACTTCAGTAAGGTAAACACAACAGATTTAGCAATCGTAGCATGTTTCAAACAAGACTATTTCAGCAAGACTATTCCAAATCAGATTGTGTGGCTTTTTTATTTTTTAATTAGAACAGAAAATAGCCAGGAGGAAAACTGAGATTGAATTGGTCGGCCTCTGTTTTATCACCCAGTCTTGCTCACTCTCTTGGATAATTCACAGGTCATGAATTGCTGGCCCAATCACATATTTGAGAGAATGCCTATGCGGCACTGCATAAGCAATGTTTTATGTCCTTGATGGCGAACCTATGACACGCGTGTCACTGGTGACACACAGGGTCATTTTGGGTGACACGCCAGTGTTTCACCCAGGGCCCCAACACACCTTACGTTTTCACAAACGTTTTACAGGCTTGTCTTGAATGTTTAGGGCAGAGATTTTGGCAGACCTCTTTCAAATTATTATCTAGTAAAACGCAGCAACAAAAAAGTCACTAATTGATGTTAAATAAAATGCAATGTGTTCTATAGTTGTTTTCAGTTCAGTTCAATTCAAAATCATTATTAAAAGTAGCAATAGTCAAAGTACTATTAAACGTTCGGGGGGGGGGGGACACCAGCAGAGCAGTTAAGCATTTTCAAAAATTTTGATACACCAAGCCCAAATGGTTCGCCATCACTGTTTTATGTTGTCTGGTGTACATGTTATGGCCGCCACTTGAAGGCAGGTTAAGTTTAAAGAGGGGCCTAATTAATAAAGACAGCAGAGGGAGCAGTATGACTGAACCCTCCCTCCCCAATTCAGATTATGTGCGATTAATTTTAAAGAATATCTATATTTCCTTTGGAGGGGCACGTGGCTATCTGGGCCCCTCCAGAGTATTCCAGTCCTCTACATGAATTGAGATATAAACGCACTGAGCAAAGGTGAACTCCAAGGTCCTTTTCAACTTTAACATTCTATGAAAAGTTGCATAAGCAGTATTCTCCCCAGCTGCTCACTAAGAAGGGAAGGGAAGCATATTGTAGGAGTATGCTCCTGAATTGTACAAATAACAGCTCTAAGAACATAAGAACATAAGAAGAGCCCTGCTGGATCAGGCCAAAAGCCCATCTAGTCCAGCTTCCTGTGTCACACAGTGGCCCCACCAGATGCCTCAGGGAGCACACAAGACAACAAGATAACCTGTGTCCAGTCGCCACTCCCTTGCACCTGGCACAGAGAAAACCCACTTCTAAAAACCAGGAGGTTGCTTATGGCTTGTAACCTTTGATGGTCTTTTCCTCCATGAATCTGTCCAAACCCCTTTTAAAGGCATCTAGGCCAGATGCCATCACCACATCCTGTGGCAAGGAGTTCCACAGATGAATTACACGCTGGGTAAAGAAATATTTTCTTTTGTCCGTTCTAACTCTCCCTCCACTCAATTTTAGTGCATGTCCCCTGGTTCTGGTGTTGTGCGAGAGGGAGAAGAATTTCCCTCTATCCACTCTCTCCATGCCATGCATAATTTTATAAGTCTCAATCATGTCCCCCCTCAGGCGCCTTTTTTCTAGGCTGAAAAGCCCCAGACGCTGTAGACTTTCCTCGTAAGGGAGGTGCTTAAGCCCACGAATCATTCTGGTCGCTCTTTTCTGCACCTTTTCCAATTCAACTACTGTATATCCTTTTTGAGGTGTGGTGACCAGAACTGGACACAATACTCCAGATGTGGCCTTACCTTAAAAACAATGTTTTTAAAGGATAAATACATCCTTTTAAAAATGATAAATCTCATCTAGTTAGACCCTAAAGTCAGGAGACAGTGTTATAGCTCATTTGCAACACCACAGATTCCTGCAATTTATCAGTTCTCTCTTTTGTTTCATTAGCATTTGGGGATGGAATATTTATTGGTCATGTAAATTGTGCATTTCATGAATTAATAAAATTTAGTCCTTTTTCCCATAAAGAAAAACAAAACAAAGACCGGAACTTGCCTGTTGGGGAGTGGGTTCTCTGCATGTACGCGGCAGGATAGGGAACAGCTCTATGCCCTCGAAGGGCTGAATAGTGTTCACAGCCATGGTGAGAATGTGGCGCAGGCAGAGAAAAACTCCCACCATACTGATAGCTTGAACTTCCTGCTGTGCA
The DNA here is from genome assembly GCA_026170595.1 of Plestiodon gilberti rubricaudatus. Lineage (NCBI taxonomy): Eukaryota > Metazoa > Chordata > Lepidosauria > Squamata > Scincidae > Plestiodon > Plestiodon gilberti. The sequence continues at coordinate 198,730,653 of JANXHW010000003.1, read as the reverse complement.
CATTGCATCTGGATTGGAAATCAACCACCCGCCCACTATGGAGACAGAAGAGAAAGAGAGCTGAATAAGGAAGACAGCAGCAAATGACCATCTTTAATGCATCTAGACAGCAACTAAGAACCAACTGCCCAATTCTCTATCTGTGCTGCTGGAACTTGTGTTCCAACAGTGCAGCATGGCTTGCAACTTGCAAAACATGACATGCTGTTACACGCTACCGGGCTGTTGCCACAAACGGTGCCGGCTGTGTGGCCGCAGTTCATTTGGCTCCCCCAGCGTGGGTAAATTGGTGTGGGGGGTGGGTGGGGGAATGTAGGTGGGGAGGAGGAGGATTGGGTAGAGATCAGGGCCACCGGGAGGCATGCCAGGGGTGGGCAGGGGTGGTTATTACAGCAAAGGCACCACCAATATCCTATGCATTCTCGCCTCGCCATTCCACTCAGAGTCAGACTTGCATCAGCCAAAGACTGGTGCATATCCAAGTAGAGCCATAGGGCAATGGGGGCTTCCCTGGTGGTAAGGAAACAAAAGGTCCCTTACTTGGAGGAGGCCTCCTGATCTCCCACCCATCCACCATAGGATGCAGTACGCACCTCCATGGCACAGCTGCATCAGTGCAAGTGGCTGATAGGATTTGACCTATGATTTATTGGAACCAAGATATTGCAAACTGGGGGAGGGAACTAATAATATCTCTAAGTAGCCATATTGTCTCAAAGTAAAACCATAGGGGTGTGCTAATAAATGAAATGCAACCAGCTCATTAAACCCAAATACTGTAGTTCATTTACCTATATGACAAAAAGAAAAGTTTGGGACAAAAAAATAAACTCTGGAATTGGAGGAGAATTGCCTTTTTTTTTGTTATATACCACCCACCAACAAGTGGGTGATATCCAGCATACAATGTGAAGTAGAAAAAAAACACACAGGAAAAAAATGTTCAGTATCTACTTTGCAAACCACTTGGGGTAGGGACTTGTCGTGTTATTCTTTGTAAAGCACCATTTATGTGGATATAACAATAACTCCCTTTCCACAGCACAAGTCAGGTGGGAATAAAGAACCTTTCCTGATGTTGACATTCAGTTACGCCACCATTGCCTGTAAAAAGAACTCTTGTACCATCTATATAAACCGCTCTGTGAACTAGTTTTTATTGAAAAGAGGTATATCAATATTCTTATCCAAATTTCCCACAATGATGCAGCCATGCCAACAGTGCATGCGCCAGTGGTGTCGTTAAGGGAGGACCAGGGGGATGCTGTGCAGCCATGCACAGCCGCGGTCTCCTCGCAAGGAAGAGCCACAGCAGCATTTTCGTGCTCCGCGGCTGCTTTTTTGCAGCCGTGGAGCATAAACGCACCAAAAACGGCACATTTTTGGGTCCCTCCCGCACACCCTGAGTTCTGGAAGGCTTGAAATGAAGCCTTCTGGGAGTGCAGGGGAGGGGCAATGACGTGAAATGTGTCAACATCACACTCCCATCGGGACAGGCTAGCTATGCAACTGGTGTGTGCTGCATCCTGCGGGGGGGGGGAGGCAGTCACGGAGGCTCCTCAAAGTAAGGGACCATTTGTTCCCGTACCCTGGGGGCTGCATTGCGGCTGCATCAGCACTGGCAAATTGGATAGGATTGGGCCCTTCATCAATCAACCAATCTCTAAAATATCTGCTACAGATCACTGTCAGATCCAAGATGATGGAGTAGCTGGGTCACTGGTCTGAAACATGGTCTAACACTGCCTGTGCAGAGGAATGAAAATACATCATGAAGCCTTACAGTGAGAATATGTCATGGGTTGACTTTCAGAGACAGTATCTGGAGTGTCCTTGGAATGGTTTCTGAAAGATAAGAATACCCAAGTTATTTTGATTCTAACAAAACTATGTTCATGCAGCTACTTCCCCACTCAGCTTTGAAGTTCACTAGGTAGCCTTGGCCCAATCACTCTATCTCAGACTAATCTGCTTCACGAGCTTGTTGTGGTGATAAAAGAGAGAAAAGAACTTATGACACTCTGAGCTCTTTAAAGGAAAGATAGGGCCAAACACACAAAAATATAACAATGACCCATACCCCTGGATAACTGAGCAAAGAGGCACTTTTTCAAGCAGTGCTCCTCTTATATTTAGCAGGGGGAGAGTAACTGTCCCTCTTCACCCCAGCACAGTGTCTTTTCTAGTGGTGTTTCTTCTGCATCTGTTTAGATTGTGAGCCCTTTGGGGACAGGGAACCATTGATTTTGATTTTGATTTGTTATTTGATTTTGTCTGTAAACTGCTTTGTGAACTTTTTGGTTGAAAAGTGGTATATAAATATTCTTCTTCATTAATCATCATAGTGCATATTACAATAATCGCCTAGGGATTTTCCCTGTATTGCAGATAGCAGGTCTGGTGATGAAAGACAGCGGCTTATCTAAGGTTACCCCAACACTGTACATGCAGCAGGTATCATGAGGCTGGTTAGAAATACACTCACCTTTCTTTTGCATCCAGAAAGGCCTTGGCAAAGGGGTTGTACTTGATTTTGAGAGCTGTTATCTTGAGTTTAAAATAAAAGAAGGGTTTATGAAGTCAACTGAAGATGATAGAGGCCAGCCACTTTTGGCATTTTCCAGAATAATGTAAATGGGGTTTTGTTTCCCACAGACAATCAGCACATGCACCATGTTCAACCACATAGCTATACATCAGCTGCATTCACAATACTGAGGGAGCGTACCCTTCAGAAGTGGCACTGTTTATTTTACTGCCCGAGTAGGAGTATCATCATATGTGCAGAATTTCTGCTTCAGCTTGGCAAATCCCGACACCTTATGAATGCCTCCCTCGTATGCGATTATGTGCATACAAAAACGGTGATAGTTCAGCGGTGGAGCAACGGCTTCATTTCCAAAGATCCCAGGTGCCATCCCTGGCTCAAGACCAAGTTGGGAAAGACCCCTGCCTGAAACCCTGGAAAGTCTCTGCCAGTTGATGTAGACAAGACTGGGCTAGATGGACCAATGGTCTGATGCAATACAAGGCAGCCTCCTATGTTCATCATCAGCATCCACACTGCTGCTGCATAAGGTGGAAGAAGACCAGCAGCTCTCAGTATTGCTCCAGACAATCACCCAGAACCTGGGGCTCTAACTCCTTGCCACAGGATGTGGTTATGACACCTGGTTTAGATGTCTTTAAAAGGGGACTGGGCAGATTTATGGAGCTCAAGTCCATCATAGGTTACAAGTCATGATGACTATATATGCAGCCTCTGAGTTCTAGAGCCAGTCTCTCTCTGAATGCCAGATGCAAGGGAGTGGCGACAGGATACAGGTAACTTGTTGTCTTGAATGCTCCCTGAGGCGTCTGGTGGGGCCACTGTGAGATGCAGGAAGCTGGGACTAGATGGGCCTTTGACCTGACCCAGCAGTGCTCTTCTTGTGTTCTTAGGGTCAGGAGCAGTGACTAATCCTTTCTTTGGAAAAATATCACTGAGCTATGTCTTAAATGACAAATCCTACATATAAGATGGAACCCAAAGATCATTTTCATATGAAAGAGAACAAAGCAGTGGCATTAGGTCATCTGTCTGGTGCTGTGGCAGAATGTGTCTATGCATGCAGCAGCAGAATGAGGTGGGAATGAGGTGGTAGAGTTCCAAGGTGGTAGAATGGACTCACTACACCACTTCAGACTGCAGGTAGGTGATACCACTTGTGAATGCTACCACTTATGAATGCTTCCTACATTGAAAACGTCCTGCATGTAAAAAAAAAAAAAAAAACTAGCATATCAGGAAAAACATTTCTAGCCTAGCCCTGCCTGCTGTGTTGGCTTCCTACCTGCAGGGAGTTGTTAGTGAGCATTAAAAATGTGATCCTCCAGCTGTAGCCTGAAATGATGCAGCCTATTCTATGACCACATACTGTTTCTTAAAGACGTAACGATGGGATTAGAAGCCATGACAAAATAAAATCTAGCAATAAAAACAAAAAAGCTCCGTTTTAAAAACTTTATAGATTAAAATTAGGTCTGCAACGTTTTGATCATGATTTGATGATCTTCCTCAGGCAAAAAAGCATAGCAAATGCTAGGTGGTCTTCATTTATCCCTCTCTGTTGCATGTTAAAAAGACGCACCTCCGCTGATCAGCTGGAACTCATCAATGCGGAAGTGATCAGTTCCGGTTAGGCGCTAGTTGAAAAGATCGCAATCCCGGTGCTTTTTTGCCTGAGGAAGATCATTAAATCATGATCGAAACGTTGCAGACCTAATTTTAATCTATAAAGTTTTTAAAAACGGAGCTTTTTTGTTTTTATTGCTAGATTTTATTTTGTCATGGCTTCTAATCCCGTCGTCACGTCTTTAAGAATCATTGCTGGCCATGAAAACCTGAAATCACACATACTGTTTGTTGCATGTGTTAGACAAGGCCTCAGATTCTGGTGTGGGCAGCCCATAGGGGCTGTAAATTAAATTACTGATAATTAAAGAGGGGGAAAGATCACCGTTTTGGTGTGTTCATTTGTAGGCTTTTACAAACAATTACCATGGGTAAGTGACCAAGTTGTTTTGATATCTATAATCACCTACCTCTTCATTTTGGTAAGCTGTCACAGCTACGAACTGAGTTTCAGGAAAGGAACAATTCATTACCATTCTGTGTGGGCCTCCAACTCGAATGATATGAACTTGAGGCTCATATTTATGTAGCGAATTCAACATAATCTGTGGTGAGAAAAAAGGTGACAGAGATTAGTCAAAGATAATGGCCCTGATCCAACTAAAGTTATTTGTGACTAAGTCCCATTGACAGCAGCGATACTACGCTAGTTGAGAGACTAGCTTGTTCCAATGAGGCTCAGTCATGATTTAACTTTATCTGGATTTGGGCCAATATCTTCTTCACTTCCAGATGATTCGCTTGGTAGATACACAAAGGTAGATCATCCGTTCTAAGACAGATTGTAGGATTCAAAAAGCAGCATACATTTAAATATGTCTGAAATAATCTGTTGAACCATTTGTACAAAAAACAAACTGGAAACCCTATATTAAAGAGAAAGGGGGGGAAGGTAGGACTCTGAGATCAAACGGCTACACAGGAGCCAATGATATTCAGGTACGTGAACAGTCAGTAAAACTGCCAGAAACATATCCATGAGCAAATGGAGAAAGGTTGTTCCCCACTAGGAGCACTTGCACTTTTCAGAGCTTTCACAGCTATTGGATGGTGGTCAATCCATCAGAGAAACAGTCTCACATTCAATTGCTCAAAAGTCAGGTCCCAGCATTTATATAACTTTAAGATTGCTCTTTTTTGAAAGTTAGGTCACTTCTGAAGGGGTGTCACTATGATTTGAATCTTTAGGGTACTAAAAGGCTAAATGTTTGGGCCCTTGGTCAACTCAGCTGACTGCAATACTAGGTGATTAAGAAGGGATGTCACAATTCAAAACAAAGGACCCACTGCCCTATTGGCTGGGGAAAATACAGTAGATTAGCTGTGGGTCAGCCAGTCCTGATATGTCCCTTCCTGTGACTTTCATTAGATGATAGTCTTCATACAATCTCTGACTCTGACCAACTCAGCAACTGGATTTATGTCTCTAGGACAGTCGTTCTCAAAGTACTTTGAGTAGTTGCAGGGGCAGGGACAGTGGCGGCGATCCCTGGGATCGTTGCTGGCGCCAGGAAACAAAGGTGATTTTGCACTTAGCGGGGGGTTCGGGGGAGGCCCGTGCTCCCCTCTGTGGGCTTCCCCGAGCTTTAGATCACTGCGGAATGGCGATTATGACCACTTCTGGTTTTCAGACAAAACTGGAAGTGGTCATAAATCACCGTGGAGCAGTGATCTAAAGCTTGGGGAGGCTCGCAGAGGTGAGTGCGGGCCTCCCCAAACCCTCCAGAGGGCTCCAGGACCCCCGGTAAGTGCAAAAATCACCTTTTAAAAACCTTTTCCCCGGTGCCGGTGGCAATCCCTGGGATCGCTGCTGCTGCCACCATACTGTCCCCGCCCCTTATGGTGGCAGGGAATAGCATCCAGTTCTGCTGGTGGGTCGCGACCCACCAGTTTGAGAACTGCTGATCTAGGACATTGTTTTATCAAGAAAAGTAACTGAAATAACTTGGTGCTCAATCTAATACTTAGGATATAGGTCCAGCATTCAGGGGATCCAAGTTCTATTCTCAACTTTGCTGCTCCTCCACTGTAAAACCAGCAACACAGAATCTTCTGTGCCCAGGGGCAGCCCATCCATGAGGCAAAGTGATGTAAGTTGCATCAGTGGCAGATTGAGGGGGCAAGAGGGCAGCACATCTGGGTTGCCCTTCATGCCGAGTCTGCTGCCGTGCCGCTGCCACCTCCCACCAACCCACCACCACAGACACGAGCCATATTGATCCACTTTCTGCATGCTACTGATCCACTTTCAACATGTTAAAAGATCATCTTTAAGCAGATAAGCAGGTATTCTGCCTCCTTACCATGCTCCTTGTGTGGTTTCTGCAAATGCAGAAATGTAGGACTTCCGGTTTTACTTACAGGGACTGTGTGAACAAAAGAGCTCCTTCATTTGCGCAGCCCCTTTAAATAAAACTGGAAGTTCTGCATTTGAAGGAACCATGCAAAGAGCACAGTAAGTGGCTTTGGGGGGGGGGGTAGTGCAGAGGTGGCAGCGGAGGACCCAAGGTGGCACTGGATAGTGTTCTAGGTCACTCCACCCATGTCTGTGCCTCTCCCTTTCCATCTGATGTGTGATACTGAGCATTATATCCAACTTCATATGCTTGGGAAGCCAAGGCTACTTCTATGCTTGTGGCATTCTCTTTGTATGTAGTATGTATCTTCTCCTTGTATTGTGTATGTAGGAACATACACTTACCTGAAAGTAAGTCTCATTAAACTCAATGGGACTTACTTCTGAGTAGGCATGCATAGACATATTCTGCAAATTCATTAAGATCGTACGCATTTATTGCCAGACAAGCATACTAGTGGCTACAAACAGGCCAGAAAAGATGGAGACCAGACATAAGGTTAAAAGTTCGTTCTTGGCTTGCTAATGGGTTTGCTGACAGGTTCATCCCAATACAAGAGTACATAAAACAAGCCAAAGGTAATGGGTCACACTGTAGTCCTAGATACATACATATTAAACAAACAAAGCCAACTTTCCTCTTTCCATTTTTAAGGGCCTCAAAGAGAATGCCACTTATTTTCTTGGACAGGTACATGCTTTTCATTATTATTATTATTATTATTCCAAAGGCCAAAGATAATTCAATAGAATATTGATAATTATCATGAAGCAGAAGCAAGCACAGCAATTATTTCATTTAGGAGCAGCCTTTTATTCCAGTACCCGACTATTGCCAACATTCCACTTACGCACCAAACGGCATGGTGGAGAAAACAAAACCTTAATACCCACAATCATTTCCCCTTCTCTGAAGTCCTGTGTAAAAACCTCAAAACACACAAGGCAAACTATGGGGGGGTTGGAAATCCCTGATGGTTAAACCACAGTGCATTCTGTCCCTCTCAACATCAAGGAGTCCATTAAAATCTGAAAGCTCCAATTAAGACCTGTTTATTCCTGTTTACATTTGGACTCCAGGGAATAATTGGCATCTGTGGGTGAAGAGGCCTCTAAGGGCCCTCCTAATTGCATAAATGCACCCTTGATATTTCTTGATTGGTAGAAGCCTGTGACTGAAGCCAAGAGGCATGCAGGCAACCGGGTGCCGTACCTGCCCATTGCCATTCAACTTATTGGTAAGTTTTACTTTGCTAAAAGATACGGCAGCCTTCATCCAGTGGGCCCCAAAGTTGGGAGAGTCTGGATGGATGTAGACACAGCTGTGATTCGATGGCTCGGGCTTGCCAACTGGTACCCATTCTCCATTCACATACTTCCAGCGGTGGCTGTCAGATGGAGCAAAATCCAGTAGGAAAGAATACATGGCATTAGGATCCAAGCCTGAGACGCTGATCTTTAGAACAGGGAACATCCGCCTGCAAGAGAAACCAGATGCGTAAGACGCTGAGGATGGAGGAATTTTAATGCTAGGAAATACTTTGCTTTCATTACTTTATTCAGTAGCTCCCCTAGAAAACTCAAGGTGCTTATAGAATTCACAACATTCTTGCACTGAAACAGACTGGAGTCGTCAATGCCTCCATTTTGCACAGATGATTCTATGAGCTTGCAAGTCATATGATCAGGGGAGGACTTTCTGTTCCCCCATATATTAACAACACAGGAGCTGGTGCTCAAAGGGGCTATGTATGTATGTAACTTTTGTAATGCCCCCCTTAGCTACTGTTTTAGGAGGCTACAGGGGGCTATGATTTGGCTAAAACTGGAGGGGTTGGGGTTTGTGGGTTTCATTAAGGACTCCCTCCCCCTACATAAAAAAAAACACCTTTATGAATTCACTGGTCAAGATTTGGACTCTGTTTTTGCTTAACTGGTTGTATTGAAGAAGAAACTATATTTCAGGCATGCCAGCACCATAGTAATTATTCTGGAGACTGGGTGTGCCTTATATGGACTACATCACTTCCACTGTTCCAATGGCAATTGAAAACATTTCTGTTCCATTTAGTCTTTGGTGCCTAATTTATGTCAATTTGTTCTGTCACCTCTGAGTAATGCTGCTTTGATATTGCTACTTTCTGGTGCTGCATACTGTTTAATGTGCAGTTGTTCGTTTTATTAAATCATCACATATATTTTTATGGTATTTGATTGTGTTCTTTTAAATACATTGTGAGCTGCCATGAGCACCTCCCTCATGGGCAGGGAAAGGTAGGATACAAAGTTTTAAGTAAATTACTGTAATTTCACTTTCATAATCTAAACTGGTCACCCACCTATTCACATGAGACCATTACAGGGTGGCTTCTCATTGTCAGGGAGTGTCCTCCCCTAAAGATGTTTTAGTTTTAATTTTATTTAAATAAAAAAAAGCCAAAACACAACTGTGGTCTCAGAAGGGACAGTAGTAGACATTTCAGAGGCGCGTACCTGGAGGTCCCAGAATTTTGGAAATGTTGACAATCCTACATGTCTCCCACCTACCAAATGCCACCGATAACCTCATGTCCTTAAAATATGCATGTTTGCAAGTATGTTTGTGCTCTCACAAATAACCGTGCAGTGTTGCTATTCTTTAAAAAAAATCCTGGTTATTCTTGGGCCTCTTTTTATTCCCTTCTCCAACCTCAAATTAGAACCACACACCCTTTTCTCAACTATTCAGCACGTTTCCCACTTAGGCTCTCTCTCCACCCCCAATCCAAAAGCCAAATGTTAAAATAAGTGAAAAATAAAGATGTTTTAGCATTGGCCCCTGTGAACCATGGTATGTGCTAAAGACCACTTCCTGTCCCAGGATTAAAGTTCTTCCAGGGACTTCTAATACAGCAGCAACACGAAGACTAGATAAAACTGGAAGTGTCGGGAATGAATGGCAGCTATGGAGGAAAGGATTTGAGGAGGAGAATGGACTACTATGCAATAATCATCATGTAAATAAACTGTGATATGAGAGTGACCGGAAATGCAGATAAACTAACCAACTCCACTTGGCAACGAAAGTGGGATACTCTACCAGCCTTATTACTGGCCATAATTCAAAAGAGCTCTATTCAGACTTTTGTAACCATGATGATTCTCCATGGTTACAAACATGTCAGAAGTGTGCTCCTGCTGACAACCTCCCAAAGCCCTGCCCCTTGTGCGTACAGTGTCTGACTGCACCATAGACAAACACAGTGCCCAGAGAGATACCCTCCGGTGACTGGATATTCAGCATCCCTAGTCACAAGATACCATGGTGTGTTGGGAACATGGTTACAGAGTGCACTAAGGTGAGGTTTGCCAGTGCATACAAGGATGTGCTTCAAGAACGCTGGAACCCATTTTCAATACACAGACCTAGAAGCCATGAAAGAAGAGAGACCCTTAGGGCATATATGCAGTGGTTCACTACCACTATCTATAGTAGCTCCCCCCCCCCAGCAGCCCCAGGGATATGTCTCAGGGCATTTTGGAAAACAGTTTGGCACAGTCTGAATGGTATCCCTCATTAAGGTTCCACTTCTCTAGAGAAAACCTTCTCTAGGTTTTGTTCTCAGACAATCAGCACCTCACTAGAGAAATGCTGGCTTTTGTGCAATGCTCTTCCTGATGGCTGAACAGACATTGCAAGGAATATTGCCTCTCACTGCTTGAAATGGCAATTTGGAGCTCTTATTCTTAAGAAAATATACAGGGGGAGGAAATATACAATTCTACATCTGTAGAATTGGCACCTGTGGATTCAGTTATCCACAGTTCGAGGGTAGGCCCCCTCCCCCAGTTATCCACGGTTCGAGGGTAGACCCCATCCTTATCAAATGAATCAGAGAAGGTTGCACCAGGCCTTTGGGAGGCCTCCAGGCAGACCTCCGTGGGCCTCTGAAGGCCTCCCAAAGGCATCCGAAATCGACTTCCAGGTTAGAACACAACTTTCGGTTTGACCAGAAGTTGATTTCAGACACCTTTGGGAGGGAGGCCTTCTGAGGCCTGGTGTGACCTTCTCCAGGGCATCTGATAATATAATGTGGGGGTCCCGCTTATCCGTGGTTTCAGTTTTCCGCAGTTTGAGCGGGAATCAACCCACCACGGATAACGGGGCCCACTTGCATTTGCAAATGTGTGTGCACCCTACCTCTACACTCTGCCACAGAGGACAGCTTGCAAAGGCCCTCTGCAAACCTGCCCAGAGGCGTCTGATCCACTACTGCTGGAAATAGAATACTTGACAACCCTTGGCCTTATGCAGCAAAGGAATGCTTTGCTTTACTGAAAGAAGCTCACCTTTACTGAAAGAAGTAAAGTATGCTCACCTTTACTGAAAGAAGATTCAATGAAAGTATCCATGATTACAATGAATCTCTCTCTCTCTCTCTCTTCTCCAATACTTCCCTAGGAAATTTAGGCCTAGTTCTTGCTGAAGCATTTGGACTACATCAATTCAGACTGCACACAGAGGCTCATATCACAGGAACGATCCTCCATACAAAGCACGTCTCTCCACATTGATTTTATTTTAAAATATTTATACCCTGTCTTTCTTTCCCAACAGGAAGCCAAGGCAGCATACATCACTTAAAAACAATATTAAAAGCAATAAAATCAGCAATTTGAACAACTACAAAAAAGATCGCACAATCACAACCAACAACAGATAAGCAGCAAGACACAACCAAGTACATCTGAGCAGATTAAGCTGAAACTGATAGCACAATCCTATGCATGTCTACTCAGAAGTAAGTCTCACTGGGAACTTACTCCCAGGTAAGTGTGTATAGGATTGCACCCTTAGTCAACAAAAGTGCTTTGCAGAACAACACAGAGAGGTGATCCTGATCTCATATGGGAGAGAGTTCCTCAGGCACCACAACAGAAAAAATCCTGCCATGGGTTACCATTAACTGCACTTCCAAGAGTGATGGCTCTTGCAACAGGGGTTCCTGAGGTTTCCTGAAGGGACAGGCAGACTCATATAGGGAGCGATGGAACTTCAAGTATCTGGGTCCCAAGCCATTAAGGTTTCACAGGTCAAAACTAGCACTTTTAATTGTGCCTGAAAATGTACAGGCAGCCCAATGTAGATGATATAACAGGGTTATGACCCCTGGCCCAGTCCACCATCTGGCAGCTGCATTCCATACCAACTGAAGTTTCTGAACAGTCTTCAAAGGCAGCCCCACATAGTGCATACTGCAGCAATCCAACCTAGATGCTACCAATGCATGGATCACCAGATCTGACTGAACCAGGACTGTACACAGCTGGTGCTCCCTCCAAAGCAGAATAAAGGCACTGCTAGCCACAGTTGTCACCCACCTATCCAAGAACAGAGTGGGGTCCAAGAGCATTACCCCTTCCCCAAGCTACAAATCTTTCCTTCAAGGGGAGAGCAAGCATCAGAACAGGCTGGTGCTCCACCATCAAGTCAGCAGGTCCCCAGACCAGTGGTGAAGTGGAAAATTTGAAAATGTAGGAGCTGGTTGTGATAACCCCATAGTCCCACCCAAAAAGACTATTCAGCAACAATAAAAAATCAACTTTAAAATGTATTTGTTAAGGCCGTTTTCTTCTCCTACCACTTATTCCTACTTTGGCACTTGTTATTATATTTCATTTAAAGATGTCACTTGTTTCATCCCAATCTCTTGGAGTGGACTGTAGTCATTTCAAACAAATACTGTATATGCAAAATTGAAACATGGGATAAAAAAAAAATATCCCAGATAAACAGAAAAGATAGAGTGCTAATGTAGCCTATATTACAAAGGCTAACCTATGCACATTTACTCAGAAGTAAATTCCATCATGTTCAATAGGACTTATACCCAAATACATTTGAACAGTATTGTAACCTTAATATGACATGAGCTACATACTGTCTCTCAGGTAGCCCTTGTATAAGAAGATGACCTAGACACTATACTATCCCCCAGGTCAGCGATTCTCAAAGTTCTCGCCACAAGTCGGACGAAAACCGGAAGTGGGTTGCAATCACCGTGGAGAGCCGATGGGCAGCACAGGGAGGCCCGCAGAGTGGGCCACGGGCCTCCCCACACCCTCCGGAGGGCCGGCATGAGTATTGTAAGTTAAAAATAGCCTCTTTTGCCAATAGCGGGGGTGCAATCCCAGGAGTGCCGCTACAATCCCAAGCATGCCGCCACCTCACGGTCGCCACGCCCCTTAAGGGGCTGACGGCTGCTTCCGGTTCTCTTGGTGGGTTACAACCCACCAGTTTGAGAACCACTGGTGTAGAGGATTTTTTTTTTTTAGTATAGAGTAACATTCAAGCCACAGTCATAGGGGCCACGGTGGCTTAGTGGTTAAGATGCTGAACTGCAGACCGGAAAGTCGGTAGGACAGCAGTTCGAGACCTGAGTGCCGCGTGATGGAGTGAGCTCCCGTCTCCTGTCCCAGCTCCTGCCAACCTAGCGGTTCGAAAGCAAGAAATTGCAAGTAGATAAATAGGTACCACTGTGGCAGGAAGGTAACAGCGTTCCATTAGTCATGCTGGCCACATGACCACGGAAGCATCTTCGAACAGTGCTGGCTCTTTAGCCTTAGAAACGGAGATGAGTACTGCACCCTAGAGTCGGACACAACTACCTTTCGAGCAGGGGATACCTTTACCTAACATTCAAGCATGTGAACTTCCATCTGCAATCTGAAGTAGCGCAACCCATTTCATCACTTACCACATCAGTGAGAACAAGACCATGGTCTCATTTCCAACTGGTGATGTGCCAGTCTTTGCTCCTCCCATTCCTTCGATTGGAAAAGGAAGAAGGGGACATTCTAGCCCACTACTCTCCTCTCCTCCATACTTCCTTTTCCACTCTGCTCCTCTCTTATTTTTCCAATCCAGAGAGGAGGAGACAAGTGGGCAAATGAAAGTGAGTCCCACCACCACCAATCTGCTGCCTGAGCGAATGCCTCAGTAGATCTCATGGATGGGTCAGTCCCCACTTAAACTACATATTTTGAATCGTTATGGTTTTTTGTTTTTCAGGCTTCAGTTCCAATTCAGGTTCAAGGCAACAGAGGGATATTAGATTTTGGTTGAGTTCCAGTTCACTGAGAAAGTCTCTTGGAACCCGTTTTGGGCTTCATGTTCAGGCTCCATTCAACTTCTGGGTTCCAATAATGATATTATTTCCATCCTCAAATTTTATGAATTAATCATTAAACAAAAGTTCCAGGTGGCTTTTCACAAAGCTTCCTTTAGTTAAAAAATGTGCATAAAAACCAAGTTTGTGGTTTTTGTGAAACCATAAATTTGTGGTTGGTATTTGTGATTCTGCCCTAATGATCAGCACTGCATCTCAGACTTTTCAAGAACAATTTAGACAGGGCCAGATATACGTAAGACAATGGAGGCAGCTGGCCCATAGGATTTGTCTAAGCACACAGGTAATAATGCCTATCAATTTATATGATCTCAAGACTCAAGTTTTCTTAGGCTGCAATCCTATCCACATTTACCTGAGAGTAAGCCGTATTGACTATAATGAGAATTACTTCTGAGTAGACATGCCTGGGATTGGGCTGTTAATTTCCCAATTGGTGATGTAACAATAAAGATACTAGTCACTGGAAAGTATATAAAGTATATCTTACTGCCACTTGTATCCCAAGTTTCTTTTGCGCAAACAAGACCACTTACACTGATCAGCAATCTCCACTTAACTCTGCAGGTCTCTGCAACTCACACAATCCTGTTCTGGGAGAGGGTTCCTCAGAGCAGGTTTTCAGTGGGCATAGAGGGCTGCTGCACCAAGGAGGCAGTGGAGACATTTGCTTCCATGAATTTCCTTCCCTGGGTGCCCCTTAGGATACAACCCTGTAAGATTGGCAGAGAACAGCCAATACATTCTTGCATTGCATGTGGAACCATCTTTCCTCCAGAGCAGCAGTTCTCAAAGTGGTGGATCGCGACCCACTACTGGAACCAGATGCTGTCCCCTGCCACCTTAAGGGGGGGGGACAGCATGGCAGGGATCCCAGGGATCTCCACTGCGAAAAGAATGTTTAAAAATACATTTTAAAGACTTACCGGGGTCCTGGAGAGCTCCCGAGGGTGCAGGGAGGCCTGCGGAACCCTCCACGGGCCTCCCCGAGCTTTAGTCCAAAAACGTTTTGTGCAAAAACTGGAAGTGGTCATAAACGCCGCAGAGTGGCAATCTAAAGGGGTCTGCAGGCCTCCCTGCACCTCAAATCCATCCAATTCAAATGAATCTCAAATCCATCCAATTCGGGGGGAGTGGCCATCTAGCAGAAGTAGCTTGAAACCATCCAAAGAGGACGAAGCTATATAGAAGTATTCTGACATACTACATACTCCAAATATTTGCAGACTAGCTAAGTTGCTTCAGACACAATACATTTCTATGTACATTTCTTTCAGCGCAATCCTGTGTAACCTTGCACCGGTGTAACAGTAGATGCACCAGTGTAAGTGCACTTATGCCAGTGTAAGTGCACTTACACCGGTGCATCTGCTGTTACATCAGTGCATCTGCTGTTACACCAGTGCAAGGTTACACAGGATTGCACTGTTTGTCACACATGACGCAGCACAAGGACACACATCAGTCTTAGCATGCGTAGGTGCCACGGGAACCCATCACCAGTCGGGACTTCCCGTGAGGTGTTTGTGATCATGTAAATTTGATTTTATAGACTGATTCTATTGGATGTTTATAATACTATTAGTGGCTTTGTGGGTCGTGTTATGGCCTGAAAGGCAGGATTTAGAATAAGCACATAAAAATAAATAAAACAACACATGGACACTTAGCACACATGATCTTAACTACATAGCGTACATAGTGATAGCTATGTAGAAAATTCTTCATCTCTGATGAGGCCCGCACCACATAAGAGACAATCTTTCAAGAAAAGCTTCGTGCATCTGGTAAGCTTGTGTACTACCACTAGTAGATACTGGATCAGAAGAAGATAATCCTTTAAATTACCTGTTATTCAATAGCCTGCATGGACACATGTACTGCATGAATTAGACATGAATTAACCGCATATACACCATTGAGACATTTCATTTTCTTTTAGCCTATCTAAACAGCAGCTCCCAACATCCCCTCAACATTTAAAAGGGTTAACTATTTGCACAAAAATGTATCTGGGCGCATTCCACTGGGAAGATCTCCGGTGCAAGCCCCATCAAAAATGAATGGAGAGTGCTTAAGAGTGCTGCTTTGCTCTTGCAAAGTTCCCATTCATTTAAACTAAGCCCAGCCGGGAGAATTTCCCAATGGATTGGTGATCAAAGGCTCGGTTAGTTGCTGTTCCATAAGCAGTTCTCTTCATCCCTCACTTCTTCTAAGGAGAAGACAATACTCACCTGCCGCTCTTAGTGACAATCATCTCGTTTGTAACTTCTCTGAACCTCTGCCATAATGCAGCATCCTCCAAGACAACCTGGAGCTGTTTTTCAGTGGGGTCCCCTTTGTCTCTTCCAGCCTGAAGCTCGTTCTCCACCACATTGAGCAGCCTGGAAACGGTGCAGTCATTATGTTTCTTGCAGCCCAGATCAGTCATGGTGGCTTTAATGTCAAAAACTTCTCAGATGACTTTTTAAAAAAAAAGAAAAAAAAAAGGCAACAACCCTACAGATCTAAACCCAAGCCAATTAATTAGCCACAGTGGAACAAATGCGCTCACCTCTGGCTTTTGCCATGGACTTGTTCTTCCCCCCACTATGTCCCAACAGGACGATGACACCTGTGTGTGAAGGTTTTAACATGCACACACAACCATTTCCTAATTACTGACTGTCAGGTGGGAGGCAGCCTGATTATGCAATTGGCTGCCTCGGGAAGAAGAATCTTCCATTCAAATCACTTAGCTTTTATTTTTTTGAGGAGGGCCTAATTATTCTGCTTAAGAACTATATTTCCATTAATGAAAAGGGTTTAATGTCTCAACTGAAACAATGAATGGAAAGTGGGTCTGTACAGATGCAAATTCCTGCTGGAAAGGGGAGAAATAACAGCATTCAACAGCAATCGGTGGAGAAATGTTTGTCTTTCGGATAAAATTACAAATTTGCCCCTTTCACTTTATATTTTACAACAGTAGAGCTTCTGCTCTTCAAACCATACTCCTATGGTCTTGAAACCAGTGAACAACCATTGTATGTTTACTATATTCAATTTATCTGGGAGATAAAAGGGCAGTTAAGTGGTGTATGTAGTTTTCTCAAAAGAATTCTAGTACTTTCCGATCATCCCAACGCTCGACACTAAGGGCCTGTTTGCACAACCATTCTGCACATTGCAGAGTGCTTTTTATTTCCTGTCCAGTTTGCACTTTGCACTTTGATCTGGGCAGAGGGATCATCTGAATAGTTCAGGTGACACACACACACACACACACACACACACACACACACACACACACACACACACACACCACAAACACACACTTCACCACACCAGCTGCCACATGCCCGGTACATTGTGTGAGGTGACATTTGCTTGGCACAGAAAAGAGAGAGTGACAGATACCAATTGCAGCCTTATTGAGGAAAGTAGTTGTAATGTCACAAATCTGATAAACGTTCTTCCACCATCAGCAAGTCTCCGTTTTGTAAGTTTATAGTGTCAGTGATGGCTAACTGGCAGGCAGCCCTGTGGTAGTAGGCAGATCGACATGGCATCTAGCATCTAGCACTCACTTCCAGCTCCTCTAATCCGACAAGTGAGTTTTAACTAGGACAGTAGTTCTTGCTGCCACTGCCCAAAGTTAGGGAGTCCAGACAGAAGGAGGTCATCGTGGAAAAGCCTCCCTCCCAAGTTAGCAGAGAACCCTGAAATCTGGGGTCCCTTTAAAATCAGACAGTAGCAGAAGGTAGGTGGTCTGGGAAGATGGGGCAAATCAGCTTCTTCCTAAGTGAACTGAGACCTGGCAGGTAAAACCACAAAATAAAGGAAATGTATGAAAAGGGGGTTCAAATTACAGTAAATGGTGGAAAGAGAACCAGGTACTTGCAAGGATGAAGCAACTGCACACAGGCAATGAAGTGGAAGGGGGTCTCGGCATAAGGTTGGCATGGAGGTTACAAGGCAATGAAACAAAACACTAACAGCCTACTGGTATTTTCCCTACCCTAAGTTCTCACACTGGTACAGAATCTTGGTTCTTACACCCACACCGAGGCAGGTGATTCTTGTCTACGCATCCAATGCTTGGATGCAAGATCAGGACACATGCACAAAAGGGGGTTCATGACCCCCTTTTCCTAACCTGTGGGTGTTGCCCAGGTTTTACCTGTGGGATTGGATACTGGAGGGTCTCCTGAGCCCTTAACTTTCCTGATCTTGGGAATCCGGTGGGCTTTGCAGTCCAATCAGCTCGCTCAAAGCCAACGTTTTTTGTTTCAGGTCAGCTGGAGTAAGAAGGACAAACAATAATGCAAACATGGCTACTATATCTGAATGACTTATTATTATAAGTAGTTATATACAGTAGTTATATTCCGCTTTTCAACAAAAAGTTCACAAAGCGGTTTACAGACAAAATCAAATGATTAAATGGCTTAGCAGACCCTTCAAGATGCTGAGGCATCCCAGAATGCTCCTTAAGATTAGGTAAAGGTAAAGGTGGCCCCTGACAATTAAGTCCAGTCGTGTCCGACTCTAGGGTGTGGTGCTCATCCCCATTTCAAAGCCGAAGAGCCAGTGTTGTCCAAAGACGCCTCCGTGGTCATGTGGCCGGCGTGACTCTCCTTGCCGCAGCGCGTAGCATGCAGCTGGAACACAGAGCACTGTTTACCTTCCCACAAGCGGTACCTATCTATCTACTCGCATTAACATGCTTTGGAACTGCTAGGTTGGCAGGAGCTGGCCAAGCAACGAGAGCTCACCCCGTCGCAGATTCGAACTGCCGACCTTTCAATCGACAGCTCATGGTTCAGCAGTTTAACCCACTGCGCCACCCACTGGCCTTCTCCTTAAGGTTAGGAGGGTCCAAAAAAAGGGCAGGAAAACAGGGATTTTCACTATCACATGCGGGATATGACCCTACACAATATTTCATCCAGGTATAATAAAACAGCTGCACATGGCTTCATTCATAGGGAAAGAAGGTGCTTTCAAACGGTAAGAAACAGTGATATTTGTTTCAGTGTCCCATCTCTCTTTTTAATGTTGTGCATAGCATAAATGTGATGTGCAAATGTGCATATTCTTCTATTATGGCAGACCTGGGTACCTGCACTCCTGTGAATCCTTTACTGTTGGATGGCACCAACTTGATTATGCAGCTCAACTATTTGTGAGGTCCATTTTTGTGCACTAAAATATTCTTTTGGCCCCAAGCATACAGAAGTTGGCTGTCCTTGCATTATAGCAAAGTTCACTTTTAGCCAGAGACAAATTGCTAAGCTCTAGTTTTCCTGGTAAATCCCACAGCTCAGTAGTAGAGCATGTGCATGAACTGCAGAAGGGCCCAGGTTCAATCTGCAGCATCTCCAGGTAGGGCTGGGAAAGACCCCTGCCTGAAATCCCCGAGATCTCAGTCAATGCAGTGGCGTAGCTAAGGGGGGCCCAGGGTCCCGGGTGCCAGGCCTCGGGGGTGTGTGTGCCATTTAATAATAAATTTACTATGTATTGAATTATGTATTGAATTTATATCCCACCTTTCTCCCCCATAGGGGGACTCATTTTTATTAGGGTGTGTACTGTACTGTAAGCATCTGGGGAGGGGGGTGGACAGAGGAGGAGCCAGACCATTTTTGATCCGGGGCCCAAACCCTTGACGCCCCCCCTAAAAACGCGCGGCCGTAATCCTTTACGCCCCACAGCGCAGCCGCGCAGCAATTTTTTGGGATTTTTTGATTTCAGTTTGGAAGCCTCCTTGTCCACTTTGTACCTCCTGTCTCCATTTCCAGCAGCACACATGATGAGGCATTCATAATGATGTGAATTTTGCTCTGCAGAATAAACTTGAAAGTGTTCCAAACATCAATTTTGTGAATTTTGCTCTGCAGAATAAACTTGAAAGTGTATTGCCCCTTAATGCCCTCGGGGGGGGGGGGGTGACTCAGGACTCCTGGGCTGCTAGGCAAGGCTGCAATGCAAGGGGGGGGGAAACTACAAAGCCCCGTTACTTCTAAAAAAAACCTTTAAAAAACCCGGAAAAAAACGGGAAAAAACAAAAGAAAAAACCGAAACCTAGGATGTCTCCCGCCCCTCCAGAGGCCCTCTACGCCCCCCCAGGAGCCTCTCTGCCCTTACGCCCTGGGGCCCAGTGCCCCAGGGCCCCATATCAGCCTACGCCCCTGGGGGTGGAAATGTTTCTGTGAATGTTTTTGATTATTATTATTATTATAATAGTTTATATGTGTTTGGTGCAAAACATTCATGGGCACCAGGTGCACCAGACCCTAGCTCCTCCTTCTGAGACAATACCGAGCCTGGTAGACCAAGGTAGACCAAGAGTTCAGCTTCACATGTTCATACAATTTATGGTACATGCAGGAGCCATAGTATCAGAACCACACTAGACAACCTTTGGCTAAAAGTGGACAACCTTTGGAAATGCAACAAATGTTTTGATGGCTCTTTGATAATTCTCTTAGTTTTACTGAACATAAAAATTGTGGTCTCCTCTTGTGCTGTTAGCAAGCACCTCCTTGGCAATTAGTTGCCGCTGTGCTATACCAGCCTAAACCCCCAGTGTGTGTGCCTATCTCAACCACTAGAAACACATTTAATTGACCCTTCATTGGAAATGATCCTTGTAAAAGTAATGAAAAGACTAATCTTTTCTAAATCACTTAAAAGCCAATAAGCCGCAATGGTGTCAAACTCTGATTAAAAACACCAACCAAGCAGCTGTCTTTTTGTCCTTGGTAATTATGACTTGGCATTGGGTGTCATGGTAAGGTAGAGATTTGGTTTCCCCAGGCTTCTGGAACTGAACGTACAGGGAAGAGAGGGCATTCAAAAGGACACCAGAGAGAAGGAAAGAATGACTTCTCATGGATTTCATTGGATCAAGAGTGCCTTCTTTGCTTTTTTAAAAAAAAAACCAATAGTAAAAAAGTTTGTAAGGAAAAACAGCTATCAAATATCCAGTGAAGAGGAAAAAGACCTTTCAATGTTTTTTTCCTCTTGCACGTCAGCAGCTGTTAGCTCCAGAAGATTTTAGATTAAACTCGATCTACTAATTAGCCAAGAAATAAGCTTTCTGATAGATCTGGCCAAGCAAATGTTCATGCATAATGCATTTGATAGAGCTATGATCCATCTCTCCTATTTCTAAGGACTATTCTAAGCGCCAGACGAGATGTGCCTTTAAACACAGAATGGGTGCAAGTGCATTTGCTTTTTTGTAAATAGTCAGCAAGGGGGGGGGGGGAGGAGAGAATCCAGATCAGGACTGCAGCACAGAGGGAAAGGAGTTTAATTGCCCTGTCATTTGGTCCAAATCTGGACCACAGTCTCCTGTGGCTGCTGTTTGTCCGGGAAGGGACGCTACCATAGAACTACCTTGACATCCAGTTTAAGTTGCTGTGTTTTGAATATTATGCTAACAGTGTAAACGGTAATTAGTAAATATGCTGGTCTTAGTAAATAAAGCAGGTCTGTGACTAGTGTAGTATTTCACTACGGTCATTTGATTTGCAGGTGCAAACTTTATACTATTTCTTATTCATCCATGAACATATCTAAAGTACATTATGATCATCAGTTTCCATAATTCATATTGACAGTAAGTCACTAAAAGAAGCTCATGTGTTCAATGGATGCTTATTAAATGACGATTCTCATCTACGTTTGCGAGAGTGGGAAAGTAGTAGCAGGCAGTTATTGCAGGGTAACTATTTCAGAAGGTTTTAAACCGCCCGATGTGGTCCATGCAGCAGTGCTTTCAAACCCAGGAAATAGTTAGCTGCTAGGCACTAACAAAGCAGCTTTAGTACTAGGCACTAACCTATGGTCAGTAGGTTAGTACTAGGCACGTTTGCTAGGCACTACCCAAGCAGCTTTCGATAAGCTAACAGAATTGGATGACAAAATGCTCTGCAGAAGACATGCTCAAGTGTTGCTTATCATGTGCTTCACATTAACAAGAATATGCTAAGCTGATTTTATAGACAGGAACGGCTGCTTACACAAATTACTGGAAGTTTTGCTCATCAGGTAGTTGGCAGCTAATTCGATACAGTTTTATCTTGTATGGCTCACTATTTTGTTTTATCTGTACCTGTTAGTGTTACAGTCAAACCCTGCTATATCCAATTCACTTGACTTGAAGAATACCAACATCCACAGATTTACCTTAAAAACAATTAGTCTGAAGTTGTTGTTTTTTACATGGGATGGCTGTGTCAGTCTTTATTAGCAAAAACAAAGATGTTTTGTTGTTGCTGAAGATATGGGGCTTTTAGGTAGGGGTTACACACACACACACACACACACACACACACACACACACACACACACACAGAACTTCTAGCCCTACAAGTCAGGGGTCTCACACTCATGTTCTTTTAAAAAGCTTTTTACAGAAATTCAGATAGTTACTCCAAAGTCTTTTTCCTGCATTGACAGCCATCTACACAAAATCAGCAAGTTAAGAGCACTCCAGATTTTTGCTGACAGTTTCGGATCACTTGTCCAAGGATGAATAAAAGGCAAATCAAAAATCTTCCATCTTACCAGGAACAGCAAGCTCAATTCACTTCAAGTCCTGACTAACCCTCAAGAGCTTGCATGTATGTAGAGCTTACATAATGAATTATGGCTTTATTTCAGGTTTCACATCTGCAAAATGATTTTTTTAAAAGATGTTTTTAAAAATCGCAGCACAAAAGAATTAGAGCTTACGTAGAAATAGCAATGGAGCATTATAAGCCTGTCTACACTCAGTTTTCTTCCCTGCTACATTCAAGAGTGCTTCATTTTGTATTTAAGCAGGAGTTCTCTCCCTACTCAAACTTATAGCACCAAGAGTTTTCTTTTTAGGCTTATTTTCAGGGTAAAGCCCTGCCAATAAAAAATATGAAGAATTAAGTAATCCCTGTATGCTGCACATACTATATACTCTATGAAATAAGTCTTTGGATAATAGGTTTTTATAGCCTTAGCATCTACCACAAGTTTCAGTATTCTTGAGATTTTTTGCAATGTCAACTTTATTGAAAAATGTTTACACATGTCTTCAGAAACCAGTTTTATTACAGAAGGGACAGCGTAGCAAAGAATTTGCTCAAAGCAGTCAAAGCAACCAATATATACAAAAAGGTATAACAGCCAGCGTGAAAAACAGTGTACAAAACCAGAATGTTCATTCAAGTTGGAAAAAAAATTACAAAAATCCCTGTTAATGCGAGTGCATTAATCCATTATACAAGTGAGGCACTTTTCTTGGAGAGGTCACCTATGCTCAGTTGCTGAAAAACCTGGACTGCAAATATGTCAATGTCATAGCTTAAGGCAGAGACTGGTTTTAACTAAATAGTGCTGCGACAACATAGAAACAAGTGACCATAATTTAGAGTAATTAGAACATGGAGCAAGAAAAGATTATACAACTGACAGCGCAATCCGACTTAACTTTTTTGCCTGTGTAACCAGCGGCCCAGCGAGAACGGGAGGCCCCAGAACGGAAAAGGGGATTCAAATCCCCTCCAAAAGAGGAATTCAAAGGGGATTTGAATCCCTTTTCTGTTTTGGGGCCTCCCGTTCTCGCTGGGCCGCTGGTTACAACAGCAAAAAAGTTAAGTCGGATTGCGCTGTTAGTCTGTGGTGCCACCACACAAAACAAAGAACAAGGCTGAAGTGCAAAGACAGCGTCAGGGCTTCAGAAACTTATGCCATGCAGTTGTATCCAGATGACGACATGCCTGTGCCCTGCTCCTTTAACATATACAGACAGGGCCTGTCTGGACGGATCTGCCACCATGGAACCCACAAACAAACAAGAAACCCTCATGTGCAGCCTCTACCACTGCTGCCGCCGCCACCTTTTTGCGGGCAAGGAGATGGGGGGGCAAGACGAAGCACCGGCAGTGATCTGGTGCCTGTCCGCCGCCTCACCTTCAGCGCCGGCGTTGTGGTGAAATTTCAAGCAGGACCAAAAGGAAGAAAGACAGTGCCAGACCTGAAAGGGCAGGGGCGGGCTTTAAATCGCTGTGCTCGGCCTTTTCTTGTCCGCCCCGCTGCTAACTTAAGCTGCACACCCTGCTATCAGGCAGCGACAGCAGCAGCTTCCCCTCCCCACTAGAGGAAGACGTGGGTTGCCACTGCACCAATGCTCTTCCCCTCTTGCTAACAGTGAGCAGAAGAGGATTGAAGAGCCGTTTGAAGCAGCTTAGTGGGTAGCAAGCAGGCATGGGGGGGGCAGGCCTACCATCAGTTTGCTTGCTGCTTCCACCCCGCCCTCCTCTTGAAGCTAGCCTTTCAGTCAGCCCCTTTGCTAGGCCAGCCCGGCACACTGAGCATAGCAATAAACTATTAAGAAAAACAAATGAATCAAAGTGAAGTTCGTTTACAGGCACTCAGTACCATTAACAAAACTGTGATATTAAGTCTGGCTTCAAAATCTGAAGTGAAAGGAAAGGTCACATCTTTCATTTTATAAAACGTAGCATTGTTACATTTGAAAAGTTGCTCAAGCTCAAGGCAAATTTTAAGCAGAAAACCACTTTTAGGTAAGCATCAGTGTAAACATTTGAAGCACATATCACGATGTATTACAATATTAAGAATCATCATTTTAGAAAGAAACGGCACCATAGGTTTAGTGTCTCAATGTGCTAGATGTACAAGGGTGAACTATTTGATCCTGCAGCTTCACATTCTGTAAACAAATACATAAATTAACAATTCTGAAACTAAGATCCTTCTCCTCTACTAAAGTGACTATAACTGCTACAGAAGACAATGTTAAACAAGTCTGCCATTCTCCCCCCACCCTGTCCATGATTTCCAAGTTCTATGCTAGAATGGCACTCTAAGGCCTATTTTTAGAATTTGCTCCTATTTGATGTTCTGCAACATCAACAAAGGCAGAAAGATGCAGAAGTTTGACAGAGTTGAAGTTGGATTGAGACGCACATCACTTTCCATGGTGCGTACGAACATTTTAGAAGGATTTTGACGCTTCAATTGTAGGAAAAGCTTTAAGCTTTTACCAAAACCGCTCATCACTTCACTCAAGACATCTCCAGAAAGTACAGGGACCATGATTTAAGTTCTCCCTCCCCAGTACGCAGCAATGATTCACCTCTGTTTCTACAATACAAGTAAAGTTTCCATGTCCTGGTCCTGAGCAGGTTCCTACATCTAAGAAAATTCAACCTGTATTCTTCCATCATTGTGATGGGAACAGCCACACCAGATGAACCTCAAATTTCTGTGCTTTTAATGCCAAGATAGCCTTATCGGGTCTGACTGGCAACCCTATAGAAATCCACTGTACTTGATATCTCACCTATATTTTCTGTTCCGTCTTAGTCATTGCACTAAAGTAGAATACCTCATGATAAAAGATACATGTACTGTATATGGTGATATTTCACACATGTGAATATTGAGGGCATGCTAACTTCCCACAGACAAATGCTCTGATCTTCAGTACTCTCATTGTGCATCTCTAGACAGTTCAATAAGTAACTACAGAGAAGTGGCAGCAATCCAGAAGTCGGCAGATGTGGGAAGCTAGTAAAACCGATTTGGAGCGGCAGTGTGCTTAGAATGTCTTTGAAGAGAGGGACTGTCCTTCAACTTTACTACTGTATAGCAGAGGGTTGACTTTCCTGTCCTTTTTCATTTATCCTCAGTGCATGATTTATAGATCAAGGCTGCAGTCTCCCAAAGCTTACTGTAAAATTGGTTGAGAATTGCAAGCGGGATTTCACAAAAACACAATTTTTGTAGCTTATTTTTTTATCAGAGCTGTACTGGAATTCTCCTTAAATTCTCATAAACGTCTAATTTCAAAAACTCTGCTTGCTTGGCAAACTACCATAGCACAGTTAAGCTTTACAAATAGCTTACAAATATACAAAGAAAAAGTTGCAGTTAGCCAATTAGATACAAAAGTTATATCCAGTGTGTACAAAATCAGGTTTAATTCTGGTCCCCTAATTGCTCAGGAAGTTGTGTCTGTTCACATACACACCACCACCCTGGTCCAGTTCAGACCAAGTTAGAGACGAAGTATAAAAACAAAATGGTCTCACACGCCACTACAAACAGAGCCTACTGCGATTGGTTAGTGGCCCTGTTCTTTTAGAAGTGAATGCCTGCAGCTTATGAATTTCCCAAGATACCTCAGAACAAAGGCAGTTCTAACATACAAGTATCAAAAAAGCATTTGAACTATATATTTTTTTTAAAAAAAATCAATGACAAATACTCCCAAGGAATTGTAGTATCTCTTGACAAAAGTAGTACTTCAATACTGTACTCAGTTACACAGAGACAAAAGATTAAATATGACATCTAAACTGGAGGAATGTAGCAATGAATTATCAACTCCTGAATGCCTGCTCCTATCAATAAAGCAGATTCTCTGATTGGAAAATCAGAAAAGTGAAACAAGTCACCAGGGGCGTCGCGACGACGCGCGACACCCCTGAGCGGGGGCGCGCGTCACCCTTAAGGGGGAGGCTCCGCCCCCGCGCGCGACGTCACACGCAGGAGCGGAGCGCCCTCCCCGCTCCATTTTTGGCTCATTTTGGAGCCAAACGGACCCAGGGGAGGGCGGGCAGGCCCACCTCCACCACAAAAATGTAAGTGAGGGGCATCGCGCGTCACCCCTCGACGCGCGACGCCCCCCGGCGGCCCGCCCCCCCCGTCGACGCTAGTGCAAGTCACACAAACCCCTCCAGGTAGTCATCAGCTCTGCCATTAGCATGAACAGTAATCGAGCATTAAGAGGTGAAATGGGGGAAAAAGGTTTACAAATCCAAGATGTTCCTTTTCATGCTTGAACCATGCTTTCAAGCTGTATAAAGTCACATTCCACCAACTATAAGAGCAACATGATACTCTCATGCGAATGTGTGTGTGTGGGGGGGAAGAATCTGGTACACAACAGGAGTAGGCAGACAATTCATGAGACAACATTAGCACCAAGGCAGAGATCTTAACATTACCTCAGGCTGCAAAATGAATATATGGAGAAATGGAAGGGAAGGGGACTTTGTAGTGAGTCATCAGGTCAGCAACAGGACCAGTGATGGAGGGCTTCCTAAACAATGTCTTGTTTGTACTCAGTAAGGAATGAGAACTACTATTAGCTTAGAAGGCAATAACTTGGTAAAACTAAGTTCCCATACATTCTTTTAGTTCTAAGAGACAAAAACGGACCTTGGAAGCATCCTTGATAATAAGACATGAAAAGAACTCTATGTTTTCCCCCCACCCTCCCAGAAAATCCACCAGTTTTAGCTAAGGGTCCCAGTATGCAAGCTGCTCTTTGGACCTTGCAAGACAATTTGCCTAGACAGGATGGAAGCAGGGATTTCAAATCACATCTGTAAGGATTAACATAATACCCATTTCAACAACAAAACTGCATAACTCAGAGGCAAATTTGTGCCAACTAATACAACAGCTTAGCTCAATAAGTTGATTGTGGGGCTCTCTGTCACAAGAGTCCTTGGGCACAACAATATTTGGTAGTTTTGTTCCATGGTTCATAAATTTACTTTGCAAGCTTGACAGCTCTGTTATGCGGAGGGCGTGTGCAGGTCTTCTAGTCCTCAGAGTGGTGATTTAGTGTATGGAGACATTTCTTTTACTTCCCTGCATAACAGAAAAGTTTATTTTAAAATATTGAAGATGGAAGCTCCAAGCCAAAACATTTTATATCAGTCTATCCTACAAGTGGTTTTCCTTTTCCTAAGCAGAATAAGTTAGATCACACTTTCATCTAGGATCCATCACAGACAAAGAGCAAAAATAGGGGCATCTTTGCAAACAACATTCTTAAGCTGCTCCACATTACACTTCAAATAACCACGGTGTACATGGGAGCAAACTATTTGGTAGGTGCAGGGGTGGTAATTAACAATGCTTATTTTGCTACTTTGAAGGTCAAGAAGAATAGAGATCCTGTTCTGTCAAAGTGTTGAGATCCCACTTTCTTCTTCACTACAAGCCCAAGAATCCACATTCTTTAAAGAGGTGGAACTGGAAGAGAACTACTTTACCAAAACAAGACTATACTTCCTAGTGCTTACCAAGCTGTTTGTTCACCCATTATGTGAGACACACAGCAAAACACTTCTTCATAGCATCTCTGTAAAAAGAGAAAATGTAGATGAAACAGAGGTCTTTCCTCCCCCCCCCCCCCCCACACACAGGGCACTAAATGATTTCTAAAATTAAAAAAGCACATAAGAGGCAGCTGTGGAGAACACAATATGATCCCAGTGCAAAATGCTGGGCAGGGGGTGAATGCTTTTGCCCTCAATGAAGATCAAGCCACCCAGGGTAGATGGGAGCTTCAAGGAGCATGCTCAGTGGACCATGGCACAGGACAAGGGGGCCAACAACACATAAGCAGAAAAACAAACAAACAGTGGCACATTTGAAGTCATGTCTAGTTTGGTCCAAACACATTTACAGCGCAATCCTGTATAACTCTTGCACCGGTGTAACAGTATATCCACCAGTGTAAGTGCACTTATGCCAGTGTAACTTGCCGTACGTCAATATACGCAAAACGGAAACCAGCATAACCTCTCTCAGACACCGTGCACACGTAGTTCGGATGCAGGACAGACGCCGGCGCAACTCCGCCGGCGCAGGGGGCATTCTGGGGGTGTCCAAACGCCTCCAGAATGCTCCCTGCACCAGCTGAGTTGTGATGCCGTCTGTCCTGCGTCTGAACTGTGCATGCACGGCGTCTGAGAGGGGTTACGCTGGTGTCCGTCCTGCGTTCATCGACGTACGCCAAGTTACACTGGCATAAGTGCACTTACACCGGTGGATATACTGTTACACTGGTGCAAGAGTTATACAGGATTGTGCTGTTAGGCACTCATCTATGGGCAAGCCTAGCTGGGTTTACCACACTGTCTACCATCATTCTATAACTACAAGGAAAGCTTTTGAGTTCCTCTATTAAATTATTTTAGCAATACAGTGCAAGTCCCCACATGCCATTCTGCCTGAAAGATAGTTTTCCAAGCCATCCAAATACATTTCTCTGTGTTGATTCTATGAACTAGATGCATGTGAAGCAAATAGAGGAAGTTAGTTACCTTGCATATGGTATGTAGGAAATGCTATACCTAGAAGAAACCATAAATACATTATTTGCAATTACAGTAAAGACTCCCTGCACAACACGGTTAATTGGTCTACATAACATGTGACCCAAGCCAGACAGCCCACATTTTGTCATGTGTGCCCCTATTTTGCAGTTCCACCAACAACTGGATTCTGGTTATGGCTGTATTATGGTCACCACAACCTGATAGGTTGCATGTTGTTCAACAGATGTCTCTGTAAAGTTACAACTAGCCTCTGGTTCATACAGTTTAGTTTTACAAACCATCAGTAAAAATCAAGGTCACTTTGTATTACTTTCTTTTCACAGGAATGGTCTACTTAAAGAAATAGTGCCACGCAAACCTAGAGCTCAGTTCTCTTAACGTTTTTCAGAACACCAGTGCCCACAAATAAAATATATGTGCAAAAGAGAAAAATGACCACGCTAAGAAGATGAACAACATTAAACTGGACCTCAGTAACTCCATTTTTTTTCCCCAGGTAGCTCAAGTAACAAAAAATGTGGGAGAGATTGAAACAGTATAACCAAAATAAAATATGCAAGAACAGGGTAGCTTGCCCACAGATTCACATACAGCAATACCTCGACTATCAAAGAGGACTGCCCAGTAACGAGATTAGTAGTCATGGTGATCTAGTTAAAAAAGATGTTTACTGACAAATACTTCAAGTAAATTCAAACAACATTTCTTCAGAGTCTCATCAGACCTCTTCAGGTTACGAGCAGTTAGGCAGAATTCTGGTTACGAGCGGTTCATAACCAGGTTACGAGCGCTCAGGTTACGAGTGGTTACGCAGAATTTAACTCAAGGGAGCCGCAGGTCGAAAATGTTTGTCAATAAACATCTTATTTAACTAGATCATCGTGGCTACTAATCTCGTTACTGGACAGTCCTCTGATTATCGCTGGCCATGTGAATTTTAACTCTTAATTAATACCTTGACATTCATTGCTTTGCTCTTTCAGCTGTTTTCAATTATAACATTTCAAATTTCGTCCACGTGCTTTCCTCCTTCATCCAATTTTATCCAACCTTCCATGTCATTTGTCAATGTTCTTACGTTTTTTTTAAACGATATTTGCTTTTAAATGTAGACAACTGTAATGGCCTCCCACACGCCATCAGAAATGGCAGCTTTCTTCTGAAAGTAAGTAGGTTGGTGGAGAAGGTACGAAAAGAAGAGGGGGTATTCCTACCATGCTAAGGCAAAGAACTGCAAAATGCAGAAGATGAGGACAAGTCCCTTGTTGTGCCACTGGAAGAAAAAAGAAATAACCACAATTAAACAACGAAAATCAGTATGTGTTTTGTTCAAACAGTTACACCAGAGATTCAGCTACTCACCCAGAAAGCTGAACACAGAGTTAAAATGAGACACAACTAGAAGAGAACAGAGAAAGTCTATTAAAATAAGTATCAAACCTACAATTAAAGAGATCTTTGTTCCTATTCAGGAAAGGTATACTGTATAATTTAAGGTAAGCCAAATACCAGTATTTAGGTTTTTATACTCCTGCAGAAGCTTATGACAGCACCCTCCCCACCACCACTGACTTGAAATTCACTACCCCAAAGTTTCTGGCTCCTCTAAGCTGATTTATACTTTTTGTTTAGTGTGGATTTCTATATACAGTATGTGTATCCCACCTTTCTCCTCCCCAACGGGAGGTGCCCAAGGATAACCTCATCTGTTGATGTGTGTGGGGTGGGTGGGTGGGAATACAGGTAGTCTCCCCCCATCCCTGGCTAACAGCTATTCAGAGTACGTTTGTTTTGGTTCTTAAAACAGGTTTTGGGCTTTGAGTATTGAAGGAGGCGAACTGCAGTTTGATTCCAATTTCTGTTCTTAACATTTTGAGGTTTTAGACAGTTTTATTTTTAAACTACTACAGTATTAGCCACCTTGTGACCATGAGTGGCAAAAGAATGCAAGTTATAAATAAAATGAGGAAAGAGAAAAGTTTCACACACACACTCAAGATTGTGATCAAAATCGCTGCGCGCATGCAGCTCCAATCATACTAGTTGTTCCAGTCTCAGGGAAGTAATAGCTGGTCTCTGCTAGCTATCTGCCATGCTAGGCCTAGATGCTCCTTCCTACCAGCAAAGAAACTTTGCACAAGGTAGAAACCTTCCCTTCCTGCACTGTGCATCAGGTTTTTTTTTTTACTCATTCCTTCTATACTGCCTAACCTCATAGTTTAGTCAGCCCTTCACATGTAACTAAAGCAAACTATGGGTATTTTAGGTAAAGGTAAAGGTATCCCTTGACAATTAAGTCTAGTCGTGTCCGACTCTAGGGAGCGGTGCTCATCTCCGTTTCAAAGCCGAAGAGCCAGCGCTCTCTGAAGACGTTTCCATGGTCATGTGGCCGGCAAAACACCGAGGCGCATGGAACGCTGTTACCGTCCCGCTGACGCGGTACCTATTAATCTACTTGCAATTTCTTGCTTTCGAACTGCTAGGTTGGCAGGAGCCGTCACACGGATTCGAACTGCCGACCTTTCGATCGACAGCTCATGGTTCAGTGGTTTAACCCACTGCGTCACAAGACATAGTAACTAAGAAGAATACAAAACAGGCATTTCCAACAGAGTTTTAAAATTCATGATCAACTAGGATTTCTTTAGCTAACTGAACTTGCAGTTGGGTAAAAGCCAGCAGTTCTGAAAACAAGCATCCTTTGTTTTACAGACATACCTGTATGTCATAGCAGGCATCCTCTTAGAAGAGACAATTCCTTCTATTTAACCAAATCCCTTAGAAGAATCCTTCTTTTAAGATGGTGATTGATATTTACAGCTTCTATGGAGTATTTATAGCAAAGATTTTGTAAGCGAAATCTGTTGTCTAATTGGAGGCACCTTTTGATGGACTACATTTTATTTTTTAAATCAAACATCACAGCCTAACTTAAAAGCAGCATAAGATATTTTAAAACAAAGTTTGTAAAAAGACCAGCTCAAAGACAATTTAACCCCAAAACTCTGAATACTCACAAGCATAACAATAGTGGCTATCAACCGAGTGGGTTCAAACATTCTTTTCAGTTGTTTCATGGGTCCCATAAGGAAAATGGTGCTGTAACAAGTAAAATATCTTAACATCTCCACAGGTAGCAAAAAGAGATTTGTACATTATACAAGCTTAAAGTAACAGCATGAATTGTATTAGACAATCTAATGGATCCTATAACAGCAAAGATACTATAACATTTTTCATAAAAGAAAACTAAAGACAGTTATATTGGAGAATGAGCAAAACTCACTTAGCATTAACAAGATACTGCAAATTGTATCAGTGTAGTTAATTACTTTCCACACCCCAAATCACACACAACCTCATGAGGTCTTAGTCCTCTGTGCACTATTCAGTAAAAATTATTTTGATTCACATGTAAAGGAAAACAATGCAAGAATTTTACAATGCAAGAAGCATGCTTTTTTGTCACGCCAATCTTTAAAAAAGGAAGGAGAGCGGACCCAGGAAACTACAGGCCGGTCAGCCTAACATCTGTTCCAGGGAAGATGGTGGAAAGCCTCATCAAGGATAAAATCGGAAACATATAGAAGAACAAGCTTTGCTGAGGGAGACTCAGCATGGCTTCTGCAAGGGGAAGTCTTGCCTCACAAACCTTTTAGAATTCTTTGAAAAAGTCAACAGGCATGTGGATGCGGGAGAACCCATGGATATTATATATCTGGATTTTCAGAAGGCGTTTGACACGGTCATCAAAGGCTCCTGAAAAAACTCCATAGTCAGGGAATAAGGGGGCAGGTCCTCTTGTGGATTAGGAACTGGCTGAAGACTAGGAAACAGAGAGTGGGTGTCAATGGGCAATTTTCACAATGGCAAGAGGTGAAAAGTGGTGTGCCCCAAGGATCAGTCTTGGGACCTGTGCTTTTCAACTTGTTCATAAATGACCTTGCGTTGCGGATAAGCAGCGAGGTGGCCAAGTTTGCAGATGACACTAAACTTTTCCGGGTGGTGAAGAACAGCAGGGATTGTGAAGAGCTCTAGAAGGATCTCTCCGAACTGGGAGAATGGGCAGCAAAATGGCAGATGTGCTTCAATGTAAGTAAGTGTAAAGTGATGCACATTGGGGCAAGAAATCAAAACTTCATATACACACTATTGGGTTCTGAGCTGTCTGTGACGGATCAGGAAAGAGATCTTGGGGTGCTGGTGGACAGGTCGATGAAAGTATCGACCCAGTGTGCGACGGCTGTGAAGAAGGCCAATTCCATGCTCGGGATCATTAAAAAAGGGATTGAGAATAAAACGGCCAATATTATCATGCCGTTGTACAAATCAATGGTAAGGCCGCATCTAGAGTATTGCGTCCAGTTCTGGTCGCCGCATCTCAAAAAGGATATAGTGGAACTGGAAAAGGTGTAGACGAGAGCGACCAAAATGATTAGTGGGCTGGGGCATCTCCTTTATGAGGAAATACTACAGCGTTTGGGGCTCTTCAGTCTAGAAAAACGGTGGTTGAGGGGGGACATGATTGTATAAAATTATGCATGGGATGGAGAGAGTGGATAGAGAGAAGTTCTTTTCCCTCTCACACAACACTAGAACTAGAAGACATCCACTCAAATTGAGTGGAGGGAGTATTATTTATTTATTATTATTTATTAACAGTATTAAAACAGACAAAAGAAAATATTTCTTACCCAGCCTGGAATTGGTTTGTGGAGCTCCTTGCCACAGGATGTGGTGATGGCACCTGGCCTGGATGACTTTAAAAGGGGATTAGACAGATTTATGGAGAAGAAGTCCATCACAGCTTACAAGCCATGATGGGGATAAGCAACCTCCTGGTTGTAGGAGTAGGTTTTCTTTATGCCAGGTGCAAGGGAGTGGCGACAGGATACAGGTATCTTGTTGTCTTGTGTGCTCCCTGTGGTATCTGGTGGGGCCACTGTGCGATACAGGAAGCTGGACTAGATGGGCCTTTGGCCTGATCCAGCAGGGCTCTTAAGAACATAAGAAGAGCCCTGCTGGATCAGGCCAAAAGCCCATTTTTCTAGGCTGAAAAGCCCCAGACGCTGTAGCCTTTCCTCGTAAGGGAGGTGCTCCAGCCCACAAATCATTCTGGTCGCTCTTTTCTGCACCTTTTCCAATTCAACTATATCCTTTTGCTGCCCATTCTCCCAGTTTGGAGAGATCCTTCTGGAGCTCTTCACAATCCCTGCTGGTCTTTACCACCCGGAAAAGTTTAGTGTCATCCGCAAACTTGGCCACCTCACTGCCTATCCCCAACTCCAGGTCATTTATGAATAAGTTGAAAAGCACCGGTCCCAAGACCGATCCTTGGGGCATACCGCTTTTCACCTCTCGCCATTGTGAAAATTGCCCATTGACTCCCACTCGCTGTTTCCTGGTCTTCAACCAGTTCCTAATCCACAAGAGGACCTGCCCTCTTATTCCCTGACTGTGGAGTTTTCTCAGGAGCCTTTCATGAGGGACCGTGTCAAACGCCTTCTGAAAATCCAGATATATAATATCCACGGGTTCGCTCGCATCCACATGCCTGTTGACCTTTTCAAAAAATTCTAACAGGTTTGTGAGGCAAGACTTCCCCTTGCAGAAGCCATGCTGACTCTCCCTCAGCAGAGCTTGTTTATGTTCTTAAGCTTATGTATTCCAAGAATCTGCTCCTTCACTAATTCAGTCCCATAACATTTAGTAGTAGAATATCAAGTTTACCTTCCAAGGGATGAGATGTTCCCCAGTGTGTAAAATACTGCAAACAAGATTATTCCTTTCCTGGGCACCCATAGCAAACAGCTACCCTGAAAAGGAAGACAAAAGAGGGCAACAAAATATATAAGACAAGCATTTATAACCTATATGGAAGTAGCACTAGAAATCATTAAATATGAATTCCAAATTGTCTCATTTATTCTCATGGTTCGTTTCAGTTAAACATTAAAATGTATTTTAAAAGCCTTTAAAACGTGGTTAACTATTATCCTCCTTTCAGCCAACAAGAAGAACTCTTATTTCCAATCTAAAAAGGTAAAGGCTCCCCTTGCTCAAAAGCCAGTCGTTACCAACTCTACGGGCAGTGCTCATCTCAGTTTCAAAGCCAAAGAGCCATCGATGTCCAAAGACACTTCCGTGGTCATGTGGCCAGCATGCCTCAACGTCAAGGCACACGGAACGCTGTTACCTTCCTGCCAAGGCAGTACCTAATAATCTACTTGCAATTTCTTGCTTTAGAACTGCTGCTAGGTTGGCAGGAGCTCGAGCCGAAGACGGCAGCTTACACCATCACGCAGCACTCGGGTTTCAAACTGCTGTCCTGCCTACCTCCCGGTCTGCAGTTCAACATCTTAACCACTAAGCTACCGCGTGTTCACCACTAATATATTAGTCCCCATCACTCTGGTGCCTTCATTTTGTTTAAGACTGAGAGTCCTTTCGGGACAGGAAATCATCTTCTTTTCCTTTTACTATGAAACTGTTCTTGAGAACATTTGTTGAAGTGTAGTATACAGTATTCTAAATAATCCCGTTTATTCTAAATATCCCAGTATTCTGTATCCCAGTTTTGTTCTGTTTTTTTTCAAACATTCTTAGTTACAAATGTAATTTCCCTTACAACCATTAAGCGACTTGCCAGAGGCAACCTACTGAGTTTCTAACCAAGTGGCAACTGAACTTTAGTTTCCCATATCCAGACAGAAGCATCGCGGGGGTAGGGGCGGGGGGCTGTGGGCCCCAAGGCATAGGACTGAGCTGAATGAGGCTTTGCGTTGTTTCATCGTCCTAGCTGAGCGGGGGTTGGGTGCTCCCGCCCACCCTGGCGCCGAACGGCTCCGAAATAGGAAGGAAAATGGCACCGAGGGGGCATGGTTGGAGCCGCGTGATGTCACGCCCGCGATCACGTGGGGGCGTAGCGGCGGCAACCCCTCCC
Source organism: Plestiodon gilberti rubricaudatus (assembly GCA_026170595.1). Classification (NCBI taxonomy): domain Eukaryota; kingdom Metazoa; phylum Chordata; class Lepidosauria; order Squamata; family Scincidae; genus Plestiodon; species Plestiodon gilberti. Next base: position 198,694,877 of record JANXHW010000003.1, on the reverse strand, counting down.
ACGTGGGGGTGCAGCATCGTCTCTGTATCCAGACTCAAAACTCTAACACCACCACTTCTACAAAATGGACATTCGAAACATTTTATACGGCTACTAATAATTACTACAAATGTAACATTGTTTAGAATGCCACAACATAGCCTGGAAACACCCACAGATGTTGGCTGCATTTCTAACTTTGCCCTGTTCATCAGGATATGACAGAACAGAAGGCTCTGCGCACACACACAGCACACCAATTTAAATAAGAACACAAAAGCTGAATAGAGGATTTTTTTAAAACCAATTTGACACTATTGGAAAAAATATTAAAAATTGAGGAGCATACTAAACAGGAACACAACTCCCTTATTTATTCCAACATGGATTACACACTGCATATCAAAAAAGAAAATCGACATGTGGCTTCATGAAGTATCTACTGGTGTTAAGTCAAACTGAACTTCAAAGCATGATGTAAATTGTACATAATTGGAGTGCCAAGTCCACTGTGGAAACACACTCATTGATGTACAATCTTCTCTAAAGGACTGAACTAAGGAAAACCTGTTCTTCATATTTGCAGCCAAAATTATCTATTCATGGTACTGATTGCCTGGCCCTTTGTAACATCATGAGGCCATTCCTCTCCAGAACAGTTTTTGTTATTATTTTTAAGAAAATCAAGATTTTTAAAAAGACACGGAATGGGCATTCAACTGAACTAACATACAGTTATGTTAGTCCCATACATGCTATGCTTTAGGAAAAATGATGGCTGCACTACCTGAAGTATGAGGGGAACAACAGTTAAGTGACTCTGCATTTGTGTCAATTAATTAGTCCATAATTAGTATTCCAGACATGGAAAGAGCTGGGTTCACTTCACTGGGCTATAATTCTTGCTTTTGGGGACATCTGAATGCACCCAAGATCATGTCGGTCAACATCTACCAGCCAAGGTGGTAATTGAACACAAAATGTTTTCTGATGTGCCCATAAAGCTCTGACACGCCAAGTGATTGAGCAAGAGGGCAAATCACCCCCTTATGGTTAGTTCCTGAAAGCTTTCTTCAAAGCATATACTGTATATAGCAGTGGTTCTCAAACTTTTTAGCACCGGGACCGGGACTTTTTAAAATGACACTCTATCGGGACCCACCTAGCTTTACAAGACTTAAAGAAAGGTGATCTAGAAATAAATAAATAAATTTACTTACAAGTAAAGAGCTCAGCTGCTTGCAGGGCAATTAGCTATCTTGCAAACTGCAGGAGCTCAGCTCTTTGAAGGGCAACTAGCAGCTATCTTTTTTTTAATAGCCTCGGGGCTTATGGCAATTACCTGATCTTTCCATCACCCAGAACCCACCAGAAATCAAGCCACGACCCACCAAGTGGGTCCCGACCCAGTTTGAGAAACACTGCTGTATAGCATCCGCCATACATATGCAGACAAAGGATATTAGATGGACTATTTGCCCTGCTCAGCACGGTAATTCTCATTACTTTTTCTGCATTAGTGTGGTCTTGTACTTATTTGCATTTTCTATAATGATCAGAATTTTCTATAATGATCAGAAATATCAGTTTTCTTCTCGTACCCCATTACAACACTTGCAACCTGAATATTGTATGGAATTATGCTTTGGGTCAAATTGACTGCAATACTGAAGATGTGCAAATGCATCTCCCTATGTTTTGGAGGAGGGTTTGGGGGTAATTTGTGTGTGTTTCTCCCTTGGTGACTAACAGCAGATTTCGGAGGCAATTTGAATGATGGGGGGCAGGACAACAAGGGTGAATCCTACAGTGGAACTGCAGCTCTGATCCAAACTGCCTTCCACAGTTGATTTCCCCCCCCCCCCAAACACCATGGGATACATTCATTCAACTGTCATATCTTGTTTGACCCTTATCTAACAATGCAAAGGAAATCAGAGCAGTCGAAGCAACTCTTCCACACAGACTCAAATCTTGTGTGTTGCTTCAGCAAGGATACAAACAGAATGTCAAATGGTCTGAAAAATAAGAGAATAGGTTGTTCTGCACTTTGGAAAATCCAACCTTCATCTTACAATAGCCGATAGAATAGTGGAAAAAGGTCTTACCAGAATAGAGCACAAAACTCCTGCAGCAAAACAAGCTACGAAGGCTTTCAGGCGTGTGCTCCAGCTTAAGGTTGACGCATCAATTACCTGGAAACGTTAGAAGGACTGATTAAAACCACAATGTCAAGTTTTTGAGCACTGGTGCACCTCGGGGCTTATGGCAATAGAACCAGTTGCCATAGAACCAGTTGTGTGTTTACAGTTTCCTTCAAGCAGCCTAAATTCAAGGGGAAAGATGTACTGTACACAGTATTCTGTTCTGTGTTCTCTATACAATATAGACATTGCTATTCTTCAGCACACTTCCAGCTACAGTGACAACTATGAAATAACTGCCACTGAATCAAGTGCATATCATGCATCTGTTTTGAGCCAGGAGTTCACAAACTACTGTATTTGTTTCAAAATTGAATGTATTTTTATTATGGTTTTTAAATATGCTGTTAGCCATCCTAAACTCCTTTGCGGAAGTGGAAAGGCGGGATAGAAATACTTTAAAACAAACAAAGCAAACTAGCTTCTAACACTCATCTGGAATGGTACCTACTCATTGTTCTATTAGAGAGATATCACTCCATTAATAAATTAAACAAAAAATAAGCCAGCTTCTAGTTAAATTTTCTTCCAGTATGATAGTTGTATCATCATTACTACAAGTGTCTTTGAAAATGTCCCTTTGACATTTTCAGAGTGCAATTCTTAAATTTCTCTATTCATTACCTGTATACAGCATGTTTCAGTATGCTACTTGTTAAATTAGAAAAGAATCTTCTTTTTCACCTATTTTAATCAAAGTCAAAGTTTTCTACCCATTTTCCCTCCACAACAATTCAACTAACAAATAGAAATGTGAAGAGTTCCATCTTTTATAACAAGGGCACACATAATTGTGTGTAAAGCAGAATCAAGTCGGTTTTGCTATTAATTTTAGAGAGTCTCACGATGAGTGTAGTTCTGAAGATGGTAGGAAACCACTGATGGCTTTCAGAGTACAAACATCTAGTTAAAAAGGGTGTTCCTTTAATAAGAGGAAATGTGGATCATTTTAACCACTATTAGAAAAATCCAAGAACACCACAAACACCATTCTGAAAAAGATAATTCACATAATAGTAACTTTTTAAAATGTTAAGCAGCATCTGAAATCCAAGTGATATTTTATTTATATCAGGGGTAAAATAAGGCAAACAAAGGCTGGTAGTCAAATAACTACCGGTAATTTAGGTAGGCACATCCAAAGTCTCAACTCTTGATCATGCCTACTGAGTCTTCCAAATTTCTTTTCAAAGAGTAAGATTAAAAAGAAACAAGAGACTTAGATATGCCAAATTAAGAATTGGGCTGTTAATTTCAAAAGCAATTTGCTCTGAAGCATAGGGGGATGTTTGAGAATCTAAAGCTCACGTGAAACTTGTCAAGTAGTTCCTGGCCAGAATGAGTAGTTAGATTACCAGAGGACCAACATAACCATTATGGGGAGAAGTAACAATTATCTGAAATAAGAATTTTCTATAATACTATTACTTACAATAAAGTGTCATAAATATCAAATCTGCATGCTTGTTTATTTTCAGTTGGCATTTTCTACATTAATTTTAGTTGCGTTTGGAAACCAGAGTCATCCAGTGAATCTGACTGGCAATGTATTTAGGATGTACTACTACAAAAAGAGGTACAGTATTTCTTCAGACAGCACATAATTAGTCTTGCAGCAAAGAACCAGGATGGTGTAGTGGTTTGGGAGTCGGACTTAGACCTGGAAGATCCAGGTTCAAATCCCCGCTCAGCCACGAAGCTTCCTGTGTGACCTTGGGCCAGTCACTATCTCTCAGCCCCACCTACCTCACAGGGTTGTTGTGAGGACAAAAAGGAGGGGAGGAAATATGTACACCACTCTGAGCTCCTTGGAGGAAGGGCAGTATAAAAATGTGAAAAATAAATAAAATAAATAAATTCCACAGAGATGGTGACAGCCACTAGCTTCAATGGCTGTAAGAGGGAATTGGACCAATTCAGGAAAGGCATGTCTACCTGTGGCGACTAGTCACAATGTCTATATGCCACCTCCACATTCAGCATCAACATGCATCTGAATACCAAGAGGTCCAACGGCAGAGAGAAGTATGCCTTTTTCTCCTGCTTGTGGGCTTCCTAGAGGCAGCTGATAGAAGACTGAGGAACACAGGAAGCTGGACTAGATGAGCCTTTGGCCTGATCCAGCAGGGCTTTTCTCAGGTTCTCATAGCTTTTATTTTAAATCAAGCAACTGCAATATTATTAACCTATAGATGCAAATGGATTGCTGAAGATCGTTGAACACTAAACTAAAGCTGCTGCCATCCTACTCACACTTTCCTGGGAGTAAGCCCCACTAAATACAGTGGGACTTACTTCCCTTCCAAGGACTAGTATTGCACTATAAGAGAGCTACACAATGAATACACTGCTGCCTTTTTCTATTGCTAGACACTCATTATCAAACAGAAGCAAACGTTTCCTAGGAGGTTCACATCATAGAGCCTCTTCAGATACATTCCCTCAAGGTTGCAGTTCCACAGCAGCGATATTATATATCTCCTGACAGCAAGATTAGTCCTCTCTGTTATATGGGGATGGAGTATCATGCTACCAGCACCAAGAAAGTGAGCAGCACAGGTAGCATAGCAAGGCTTTCAATAACCTGCCAGGATCTTTTCCATCATTTTCCTTTCCACCGTTCAATACACACAACCCGTTCATAATTCAGCTTTAAATAGCATTAGCTTTGCAAAAGTCATTCAATGTAAATATTTAAAGTCATATTAACAGCATTTACATAACTTCTCCCTGTAGAAAGATGATTCAAGAACACACAATTTGCAACCACTGCACTAGTTTTCTTTGTATTAAACATGTAGCCCGCCGTTGCTCAGGTATCCACAGCCCAAACTGCTACGGTCCAGTGTTTAAGATTTAGCAAACAGAGCAACTGTTCTTTGCTAGATTTTTCTTCTGCCTGTGGCTTGTGCTTTGCAAATTCTACCCAGAGAGCCTTTGGACAGTAAGTAATTATTACACACCTTCCCTTCCTATTCCATGGAGGATCTGTCCTGTAGTTCTTACACGGCTTTCAATATCTCAAAAAGGCACATATTTGAAGCTTCTTGGAAACACGCAAAACTTGACCAACAGGCCAATCCTAGCTATACTCAGAAGTAACGCCCACTTGGGTGGGACAGTCAGTGGGACCTACTACGTCCAAGTAAGTGCGTAAAGGATTGCAATTTTTAAGTAAGCTTTCAACATCTGCTACAAGTTAGGGGGGGATTCTAATCCATTTTAGCAACAGCAGAAACTGGGTGGCGGCAACAACAGCGCCAGTTCATCCAAATTAATTAGCGCTGAATAAAGATCGATAGAGTTCGAGCTTCACTTTGCGAGTGTGATGTCAGGAGCTAAACATCCTGGCGGAAAGGAAGGAAAGAATTAAAGTCCACACCCTTCCAAGAGAATTCAGGGGGGAGGACTGGTCTGGAGAACGGGGCTGCCGTCATACTGCCAGCCAGGGAGAAGGGGAACGATTATCGCCCCTGTATCGTTCCCCTTCTGAGAAGGGGAGTAGGCTGATATGGGGCGGTGGGCCCCAGGGCGTAGGGGCGGAGAGGCTCGGGGGGGGGCGAGGTCGTTCCGAACGAAGGTGGTCTGGAGACGAAAGGGGAGACTAGAAGCAGCAGGCAGGTTGAGGGCTGCGCAAGAAGAAGGGAAATAGGGGAAAGAACTGGTTTGGGTCCTGGAATGGATTCAATGGGAAGAAGGTTGGTAGGGAGGAGGAGAGACACAACTGAGAACAGAAGCACCGCAGTAGCTGGGAAGAGACACAGCAAGTTGTGACATAAGGAGACAAAGGGCAAACATGCAGAGGAAGAAGTCTAACCAAGGGAGGGAGGGGAGCACGTGGGAAAAGGCAGGGTCGTCCGCCTTAACTCATCAAACTAGATAAGAGCTTACCTCTGACAAAGGACTCGGATCCCGATCCTCCGCGTCCTGCCCACTCAGAACCCGCTTCAGCTTGTCCATTTCGCACGACCCAAACACTTGTTGCCTTCCGAGTTCTGCCTACTGCGATGCTGTCTTTACTCACACCGACACCAACCAATCAACCCGCCCTTCGTCTTCAAAGACTACAATTCCCAGCAATGCGCAAGGAAGTCAGAAACTCAAGAACCGGCTTCCTCCTCGTGCCTATAAGGGGACCAATCCGACTCCGTTGATGCAGTGCATAGTGGGAATTGTAGTCCACAGTCCTTAATCTGTGTGCCGAGACTCTAGGCTACGAACTATACCAGTGAATTTAGATTTCCCTAGGAGTAATAGGGAAGGAGAAGGGGAAGGCAAAGGATGAGATGGTTAGACAGCATCACCGATGCAACGAACATAAAAATGAGCGAACTCAGGAAGATAGTGGAGGACAGGAAGGCCTGGCGGGATATGGTTCATGGGATCACGAAGGGTCGGACACGACTTAACGACTGAACAACAAAGGAGTAATAAATCCTTTTCTTATGTTTATATAACGTTTTGAGGAATAAGATACAACTGGAACGCAACGCCAGGACTACAACTCATTTCTACAGCACTTTTTTGTTTAAAGCGCGGTCACACTGCAGTGTTGTGTTTCCCTTCCTAACAATCGCCTGGGATAGGTCAATTGTTGTTCCTGTTCTGCACAGTGGAAACTCAAGATTGATTGAAAGACCGTGATTTATTTAGGCAGTGCCACACGACCAAATCTTACAAAAAGTGAGAGAGAATAGAGCTCCGGAACTAAGGATTCAAAAATAATAAATAAATTCTAGATTAGAAACACTAGATTGCAGTTTTCAATACAGAGTACAGTATGTCCTCTTCGGGTAGCCCAATACTTACACCTACCTCTCTCTCTCTCTCTCTCTCTCTCTCTCTCTCTCTCACACACACACACACACACACACACACACACACCCTCTTTTGCCCCTAGGCTTCACCAATGCAATTGTTCAGATAAAACCTCATTAATTGAGACATGCATAATTGATTGAAGTGATTGGATCATATAAAATACACAGAAGTTGATAATCTCCTTTGTGCAGCAGTGCTCCAGTTTCCCCCATAAAGAATCATAAAGACTAACACTGAATCATAAAGACGAACACTGCCATCTTCTGTCTCTTTTTATAAGTATGCACCTAGAATGCGTTATATCTGGCATGGGCAATATATTTTTTGAGTTTTTTTTAATCAGCTACATAAAATCAAAGTTGAGAAAGACATGTAAAATGTGACATACACTTTTATTTAGTGACAGATGCTTATAGATATAAACCATCACATATTTGACTAGAGGACAGTACGAAAAGCTCTCTTTATTCCTGCAGACAGGAGATGCGGTTCAACAAATGCTCTTGCACAAGTCCCATTGAATGAAGAACTACACCAAGGGAATGTAGCTCCAGTTTAGCAGTGCTTGTGCTGGAGATATTGATGGTATACTGTACGTACCCCATCAAGATTGGAACTTCTTGAATTTTACAAAGAAATATACAGTATACTAGAATGATTTCCACATATAGGAAGCAGCTTCACCAGCTCTCATGTATCACACAGAACACACAATGATTTGCAACAACAAAAGGAGCGATATGGCAATTTTTCTTGAAGGGAATTATGGTTCCTCTACCATCATCAATTCCTGCTACATGAAAAGACAACTGAAATTGACTGGGTTGGTATTAGGTGTATTTAGCACAACTGCATAAGGAGACCAAGGGGATACAATTCATAGAAATCCATCCTAGGTAGGTCCAGTTTTGGCATAGTTCTATCCCTCCATTTGTAGGAGAATCAAATGATGTATTGTAATTATACATGGTATCTAGTACCTACCGGTAGTAGTGTAGTACATAAATTATCAGATGCAAGAATGGAACACATCACTATCATTCCAATTCCAGAACCCCATTGGATTTTTATTTGTATTTGAACATTATGTAAACAATAAAAAGATAGAATCTATACGAGTCTTTCTTCATATTTATGGCAGCTGCTTGCCTTTGCTTTGGGAGCTTTCCTTTTCATTGAATGACTACTCTTTCTACTATGACAACTACTGCCAAAAGATAGACATGCACTCAAATGCAAGCAATTTTAATATGCTGTTTTCTTTTGTAAATCCTTTCACAACAGGAGTGGGGAGGGAGAGGAGGTGAAGCAACTCTGATCAGGCAACTCCGGTCACCTGAAGCAGTGATTTGCCTTTGAAGTGATGATTTGAAGCAGCCAGATTGCCACTTCAGATGGATGGTTTTAAAACACTGCAGGGATGGGGGAGAGAAGTGACCCCAGTGTGAGCCAGTCCTGACTAGGACAACCCCTCCCTCTCAGCCAGTCAGCACTTATAAAAAGAAGAAAGGCACTTCTAGCAGAAAGCACATTAAAATTGCATGCATTCCCATACACCTCTTAACTTTGCCCTAACCTATTTCACTGCAGTCCCTTTCACAACTCATCAGTTTTGTTGTTTTGGTATACATGACTAGCAATCACCAAAGACAACAGAAGGTCTGCATGAAAAACTGAGGGATTCCCAAGCATCAGCTTGACAATCTACCGGTAAGTTCTTCCCTAGTAAATTCTGGTGTCACTAGTTACTTGGTAACTATACTCATTCTTTAAGGAGCCATTTTTCAGAGGCATGATTTGTCATTGCACTGATGAATTTGCATGGTCTTCTCCCTATGGAGGTATATTCAGTAGCGATAGTTGCCATGGGGAAGGGCTATGACTCTGTGGTACAGCACATGCTTTGCACACAGAAGGTCCCACATTCAATCCCCTGATATCTCCAAGTAGGACAGGGAAAAATTCCTATCTGAAACCCTGGAGAGCTGCTGATAGTCTGTGTTGACAATACTGACCTAGATAAACCAATGATCTGATTGACTATAAAATAGCATCCTCTGACCTTTTGGCCTCTTCTACTAAGGGGTAAGTTATAATATACTTTAAAAATTAACAGCCCAATTGTTTGCATGTTTATGCTGAAGTTCCACAGACTTCAGTGGAACTACTGTAAGTGAGCGTTGAATGCCTCACAGTGACACGAGGATGGAAATAATCTATGCCCTGTTGCAAAGCGAATTGAGTGGCACAGAAACACAAGCAACCCTGTTAGTATTTCTAAGACTCTTCCTCCCAAAATGGCTATCACACAAGCAGACATCTGTTGATTTGGCATCCGCGGTTTCACATATCCACGGATGCTGGATCCCCTGTGGATACAGACCCCTCTATCTCTAGCAATCCATTGCCATAATAAACAAAGCAAAATACTGTATACTGTTTCCCCCAATATTTCCAGTCTCAAATCTTTTGTCCCCTTTTCTTGCTCCCCTCTCCAGAGAGAAAGGTACAGATCAATGTGGTGACTGCTTGTTTAAATGTCTTCCCCAAGTAGGATAGTTAATCTCCCATAAGAAATTAAGAATGGGACCAGAACAGAGCACACGAAACAAGTTTCCCTCTGAGGGATGGTTGCTTAAGAGGGTAGGGGAACAGGAAAGGTGTTTAATATTTAACACAGTATAGGCTACTATCTGAACACATGTATGATTATCCTAATAATAATTTTAGGATTTTTTTAAAGGTTAGAATTCCTATAGCTTAAAATCACAGACCTAACAAACTTGCAAGAACTTAATACAATGTAGTGAACTCAATTACTGATACTTTATACACAAATCACACATAAATTTACCTGTTTTAAAAAAAACTATAATTAACATAACCCCCAGATATACATGTATATTTTAAAGAAGATATTCCGTAACTTTTATTTTTTTAAAGCTACCAGGAACGTAGACCTGTTCAACCCATCTCGGGAAAGACTACCCCATTAATATCAAACCCACCTAAGAATCACAGGATCAATACAGGGAGAAAGCAGTCAACATACGATCCCATTATAAAGCAATACTTGCTAAATTTATTAGGCAACTCATTTTAAATTACCCTAAGTCTTTGACAGATTCTTAGTTTTCTCTGGAAAACCTCAACATCTTGCACATTTCTTATTTAAAGACAGACATCAAGCAGCTGATGAAAAACATAATACCATCCAATATATGTTTGAGATTAACAAACTTATGACTCATCAGTGATCCCTCAATTCTGACCTAGAGATGAAACATAATCAATACACTGTCTTATGCACTGTATGAAACAGGGTCCTTTTATAACAAAAGACTATAGTTCTTAAAAAGCTGTTTGTGTGAATGTGTCTTGTTTTTCAAAAACTCTCCAAACTTTCTTGAAATGCTGCACACTTCAGAAGTACTGCTGCTGATATGAGGGTTTATTTTCCAACATCAGATGACTCTACTTCACAACCAGTTCATCATTAGTTCCAGGCACATTTGAAATAAAGAGACAATGAAAACATCAGCAAACTTTGAAATTAGCCTTTTTCTCCCAAGGCTACAGAAATATTGGCCAGGCATACAAATAGATCCTTCTCCAGCAAGTAGTGAAATCTTCAATGGTCATGGCCAAGGAATTATATGATCCTCCAGAACAAGGTCTATTTCAAGTCTGCAAAATCATTTAGATTCCACTTAAGTGCTTTCTGGTGCTGCTGCTAATTCAGGATGCAAATCCTCTGGAAATTCCAGCTTCTCACAAACAGTCTCCTTGACAGGCAAATACTGAGCAATCTCATTAGGATCGGTAAACAGAGCTGGAGGAACATGCTTAAAAGCAAAAGATAAAGAGAGAATTATGCAGAGCCTAAGAGAGAAAATTAGCCATGCTGTTTCTATTTCAACTTCACTTAATTTCTGTGTGTGTGTGTTTTTTTCTGCTTCACAATGATTCCCTCCCCCAAGTTGCTGGGGGGCCTGGGGCAAAGCCCTGAACTGGGTCCCCCATGGAGCCACTGCCAGCTTCTTTATGGTGCATTTGGTACTGTTACCACCACCAGAATCAACTGGTCAGTTTAGCCAGGTAGACCTCTTCTGGGTGTGAGCCCAACCTGGGCAATCCCACCCCTAAGGGCCGATTCACACTACAGTTTTCCCGGCGCGGATGGCCCTGCCCCTGCCTCTGCCCCTGCGTATGCGCTTGTCTATGCGGTTGGAGCTGGGGGAGTGTCTTGCCGCCTGTTGTCCCTCCTTCTGTCCCGCCTTCTTAAGCGCAGCTGTGATTTGGTGAACAGAAGTGCGCTCCTCCGATTGGTGGGTTGCTGTAGCTCCGCGAACATCCTCAGCTCCGCAAGCACAACCGCCTCAAAAGTTGAGGGGAAACCAACTTTCCTGCCTCTGCATTGCTGCTCCGCAAGCTGCTCCGCAAGCATAAAAACAGCTCCGCGCTACGCTCCACAGATCCTGGAAAGCTGTAGTGTGAATCGGCCCTCAGTCTCTAGAACCATACAGCTCAAGAAACATGAAATGTGTGAAGAAAAAACAAAACTGTTTTCTAGAAAAAAGTTTGGGAACTTAAAGTTGTGTTACACTGGAGAAAAAGCATATAAAAAACCCCTAGAGATTTGGATAAACGAACCTTTCCTATATTTAAAAGAACTTCAAAGGTTCAGTTATATTCACGAGATGAGACACAACCAATCAAAAATAATGATGCTAACAGTACCACAACATGGGATAGAAGGAGTTTGACCTTGACATTGGGATGTCTCAAGAAAATCAGTCATGATTAAATCCCACGAAAATTAATGGGACTGAAGTTGGTAACAACTAACTTGTCCCACTGTTTTAAATGATGCTTAGTCATGACACCTTCATTGGATACAACCCATTTGTTATTACACAAGATTAAAGATGCCCTTGTTTGTAATCAGGTGGATTGTGGGTTTTATTTACTGAACTAGCTAGACAGCGAGGCAACAGTAGCACCAGTTCTATGAAATCAGGTGGAATGAACCATGTGTCAAATGTTACCACCATATTACAAGGGAAGACACTTTTCTTTGGTAACAAGCCAAGACAGTGTAGGCAAAAGGGCAAGAAAATATAGCTGAAAAAGGGGGGGGGGGGGGTATTGTTAACCAACCATGATTTTATGGTTTCTTTTTTTCAACTGATAATTTCCCTCCCCCCTTTGTATATTTTAGTTGAAAACTGGCCGATATGTCCCTTTTGCTTTGTTAATCTTATATGCATCATTTCGCTGCAAAATGGTTACCAGATTGCTAAGTGTTTGTGAATGGTTATCATAATATTAATTTTACTTTTCTCGCAAAAAATTAATAAATGCAAACTCTGCCAGTGCCCTATCACAAAGTATTTTGAACCAAGAAGTTTTCAACTGTGGCAAAGAAAAACAATTATGCTTAAAAAGTGTTAGTACCATTAAACTTGATATTTTGCTTTCTCTCGAGGTGTATTCCCGCAACATGTAGCGTTTGTCAGCCTAATAAGAAAGAAAACACGTGAAGATTTAATTGCATAAAGTGATGCAAGCATCTGCATGCAACTTCAGTTTGTTAAATGTCATTGAAATAAACAATTTAATCTAAATTATCATGATCTGCCAGATGAACTTGCCCTTAAAAAACCCTGTTATTTTCAGTGGTAATCTGAGCTATGACATATCACAGTCTCTAAAAATATGAATCAATCACGTTTCTCCTCCAAAAGCATCCTTGATGAAATGTTGGGCATTACATAGGATGTATAGAGCCAAATGCCATCTTGAACCCAGCAAGATTAACACAGAAATATGTAGACAGTATTGGGCAAAGAGGCATCTTTTAAAGTGGTATCCTCTTATATTTAGCAGGGGAAGAGCAACCATCCCATTTCACCTCAGCATGGTGTCTTCCCCAGTTATTGCTGGCCTCTCTTCTGCACCTCTTTTTAAGACTGTGAGCCCTTTGGGGACAGGGAGCCATTTATTGATTTGTTTTGCTATGTAAACTGCTTTATGAACTACTTTTTGTTGAAAAGCAGTATATAAATATTTATTAATTTATTAATAATTTCCACACTTTGTGGATGAACACCTTGCCTAGTTTAACTTACATTGTTCCAATGCAGCATGGATAGAGTTTGAGTAACATTAAAACATTTGTACGGGGGGGGGGGGGGGGGGAATAATCTGTAGGTAGCCCTTCCTAGGATTACTGAAATCTACTCAGGCTAGCTGGGAAAGTACAAAGAAATAGCGAGCAGTCATTTTGTGGCTATTGTAATGCTTTTGTAAAAACAAAAACGGACAGCGTCTGGCTGCTCACTTCTAATACTTAAGACTATCCAACAACTTCTATGGAAAGGGGAAAAATAAACATGCATGTTAAGACTTCCTTACCTCATGGTAAATCCTTGTGTCATTCATCCTGATAAGCACACCATCAACTCGCAAGAAAAACCTCAAGAGCACAAAGAAGCTTGAAGGCATTACCCTCTGCCAACAACAGAAAAGAATAATTTGCATTTGCACACATCTGCAACATTATCCTCTTCTTAAGTATTTATCTAGCTCCAAAGTATACCACATGTCTTATACATCTGCATTAGTCATCAAGCTGCTTGCTTGTAACAACTAGGCAGGAAAGCTTTACAGAAGTTTGTTCTTTAATTTCTTGTAGGTGCAAACAAAGGCCACAAATATGTATGCACTGGCATGTCAGGAAAAAATGTGCACGCTAGTAACGTTTGCCTGCTTGTGTGCAACACAGACTAATGCTTTTTCAGCACTGGAAAACTCCTTAATTTGAACTGCAGTGTGGTGTTATCAATATAACTCCCATTGGATCAAATCAGTATTTATAAACAATATATAATTGGTCCTCATTATCCGCAGGGACCTATTCCAGCATCCCGCGAATAACAAAATATCGGTTAATCAAACCTGGGGTGTGTGTGTGTGTCTCAAAACGCCTCCCAGAGGCTTCTGAAAGGCACTTCCGGTTTCTCGGAAAAACCAGACGTCCCTTTCAGAAGTCTCTGGGGGCCTTCTGAGGCACTCCCTCCTCCTCCCTCGTTTAATCAAATCCGCGGGTTCCGAACCCGCAGAGAAAAAGAGTCGACTGTATTTCATATAATTCAAAAACATTGCGAAATACACCTGTGCAAATTTTTCTGTGATATTTAGTTACAGGGATAACTAATGGATTCAACTAGTCTTCAAGGCTCACAGGAACAGATAATTTCTGGCATTTCTTCTGCATCTTTTTAGCTTGTGAGCCCTGGGACAGAGAGCCATTTGTTTAATTAATTTGCTCTGTAAGTCACTTTGTGAACTTTTTTTGTTGAAAAGCAGTATATAAACATTAACAATAATAATTCATGGATATCATAATGGATGACAACTCGGAGGTGACACCTCCTTCTGCTATTCATCTACAGACTGCCAGTTTGATCACTGGATGACTTTGAACTGGTTGCTCTCAGCCTAACCTACTTCACTGGGTTGTCAGGATAAAAGTGGTTGTGGGGTGATTACTTATGCAACCCTGACTTCCTTGGAGGAAGGAAGGACACAAATGTAATCACCATCCTTAGCAAATTTACTTGGGAATAAGTCACATTTAAATTGCTCGGAATTACAGTACCTCTGGGCAAACACGCTTAAGATTACACTGCTATTCCCTTATCCTGCATAATCAGTAAAAGATTACATGCAACTTTCACAAAACGTCATGAGCTAGAGCAGAGGTTCCCAACCTTTGGAGGCCCGCGTACCACCTACACGGGCCTCCGGCCACCCGTGTACCACCAGAAGGAAGTGCAAATGATGTCATCGGCACATTCTGGGGGGTCCGTGTCCCCCTGAATGTGATTGTAGCAAAGAGAAACTGAAGACATGGGCACCCCAGTGTTCCAGCGGCCGCATCTTTAGCTTCTCTTCGCCACGATCGGCAAAGTGAAGCCGAATACACAGCCGACGGCAGACTGGGGAAGCCACCTCTTCGGCTTCTTTTCCCCGATCGCAGGGAAGTGAAGCCGAAGACATGGCGCCGCCAAGATGGTGGCCGCTATCTTGGCCGCCGGCAGCCAGCGTACCACCAACCTGTGGTCCACATACCACCAGTGGTATGAGTACCACAGGTTGGGAACCTCTGAGCTAGAGCCTTTCTGGTTCGATGTCTTAGGCAACGAAAAAGTCAAGATGTCGATTGCGACCAGGCTTTTATAACTTCAATGTAACCCAAGCTACTTGTCCTCAGGCTTCTGTTTGAATCAAACAGGGAAAGTAAAAACAAACTACCTGACATTTGAAAGGGTTATTTTCAAGGAATGGTTCCAGGGAATTTGTTCACCTGATTTCCTTCATTATTTTAACTAAAAAATGTAGATTTGGGTACTGCATCTTTTTGCTTTATCTTCAACTGAACTGTAAAGACTTTTTCTATTACCAGATAAAACACATACAAAAAAGTGAACTCACTATTTTTACACTCAGGCTTGAAACTCCATGATCATGAAGTTCATCTTCAAACAGTAATACTTCCTCAAAAAACATAATCTGTTCCCGGGCTTTTAGTTTCTCTGTATCTATATGTTCTGATGTAGTGGAAACCTGGAAAAAGGCATAAGTACAGTAGTTAGAAGAAGCTATGTTTTCATATATCACTAGTCTTCAGCAATTATTTAAAGATCTCTACTTTCAAAAAGGTACTCTATCAAGGACAATTAAATATGTACCTTTAATTTTATTATGTCACCCAACAGTGTTCCTTTGTAGTCTGTTGTATAGGTCCAATCATACGGTTTAACAATTTCTTTTGAGTGCTCGGGCTCAGACCTCAAGGAAAAAGACAGACAACTTTGTAGCATGTCAGATACAGAACCAAATAAAGACGATCTCCACAGATAACAATACTCCATATAAGGGTACATGTTCTTATAGAAACTATAGAAATATCTGTAGGCAGAAAATTGTCTCCACGGGTTTGGACAATCTGAAGCCGTGTAGTTGTTGGGGGCTGCAGCATTTCAAAGTAAAGCACAATCTAGCAGATCCATCAAACAGAATACATTTCATTTTACTACAGCAGATTCTCCTATGCATCCAATTCAATGCACCCAGGCTAACCGACAAGAAATGTTGTACAAGACTGTATGCATTTCATACCACACAATGGTATGCATGTCAACTCAAAAGTAAATCCCACTCAGTTCAATGAGACTTACTTCCAGGTAAGTGCGTAAAGAACTGCAGCCTCAGTATCCCTCCCCCCCCCCCAATACAGTCATTCTTGTCTTACAATCTCAAAAGTTGTAATACTTCTGAGTAGAACGTAAGAACATAAGAAGAGCCCTGCTGGATCAGGCCAAAAGCCCATCTAGTCCAGCTTCCTGTATCACACAGTGGCCCCACCAGCTGCCTCAGGGAGCACAAGACAACCTGTTTCCCGTTGACACTCCCCTGCACCTGGCACAGAGAAAACCCACTTCTAAAACCAGGAGGTTGCTTATGGCTTGTAACCCGTGATGGTCTTTTCCTCCATGAATCTGTCCAAACCCCTTTTAAAGGCATCTAGGCCAGGTGCCATCACCACATCCTGTGGCAAGGAGTTCCACAGATGAATTACACGCTGGGTAAAGAAATATTTTCTTTTGTCCGTTCTAACTCTCCCTCCACTCAATTTTAGTGCATGTCCCCTGGTTCTGGTGTTGTGCGAGAGGGAGAAGAATTTCCCTCTATCCACTCTCTCCATCCCATGCATAATTTTATAAGTCTCAATCATGTCCCCCCTCAGGCGCCTTTTTTCTAGGCTGAAAAGCCCCAGACGCTGTAGCCTTTCCTCATAAGGGAGGTGCTCCAGCCCACAAATCATTCTGGTCGCTCTTTTCTGCACCTTTTCCAATTCAACTATATCCTTTTTGAGGTGTGGTGACCAGAACTGGACACAATACTCCAGATGTGGCCTTACCATCCATTTGTACACAGGCATAATGATATTGGCCGTTTTATTCTCAATCCCTTTTTTAATGATCCCGAGCATGGAACTGGCCTTCTTCACAGCCGCCGCACACTGGGTCGACACTTTCATCGACCTGTCCACCAGCACCCCAACATCTCTCTCTTGATCCGTCACAGACAACTCAGAACCCATTAGCTAATATGTGAAATTTTGGTTTCTTGCCCCAATGTGCATCACTTTGCACTTACTTACATTGAAGCGCATCTGCCATTTTGCTGCACATTCTCCCAGTTTGGAGAGATCCTTCTGGAGCTCTTCACAATCCCTGCTGTTCTTCACCACCCGGAAAAGTTTAGTGTCATCTGCAAACTTGGCCACCTCACTGCCTATCCCCGACTCCAGGTCATTTATGAGTAAGTTGAAAAGCACCGGTCCCAAGACCGATCCTTGGGGCACACCGCCTTTCACCTCTCGCCATTGTGAAAATTGCCCATTGACTCCCACTCGCTGTTTCCTGGTCTTCAGCCAGTTCCTAATCCACAAGAGGACCTGCCCTCTTATTCCCTGACTGGGGAGTTTTCTCAGGAGCCTTTCATGAGGGACCGTGTCAAACGCCTTCTGAAAATCCAGATATATAATATCCACGGGTTCGCTCGCATCCACATGCCTGTTGACCTTTTCAAAAAATTCTAACAGGTTTGTGAGGCAAGACTTCCCCTTGCAGAAGCCATGCTGACTCTCCCTCAGCAGAGCTTGTTCTTCTATGTATTTTAAGATTTTATCCTTAATGAGACTTTCCACCATCTTCCCTGGAACAGATGTTAGGCTGACCGGCCTGTAGTTTCCCGGGTCCCCCCTCCTTCCTTTTTTAAAGATTGGCGTGACATTAGCTATCCTCCAATCCTCTGGCACAGTGGCCGTTTTAAGGGACAAGTTGCATATTTGGGTCAAGAGGTCAGCAACTTCATTCTTGAGTTCCTTCAGAACCCTTGGGTGGATGCCATCCGGGCCTGGTGATTTATTGATCTTTATTTTGTCAATTAAGTCTGAGACGTCTTCTCTTTTAACCTCTATTTGACTTAATTCTTTAGTCAGGGGAGACCGTTCCGGCAGCGGTATTTGCCCGAGGTCTTCTGCCGTGAAGACAGAGGCAAAGAACTCATTTAAATGAGTTCTAACAATTTACAATATATAATTTATTTATATAAAAGAGAATGAAAGAAAGAAAAGTTAAATGACTATCAAGATCACATGTGAAATGAACAATGAAAAAGGTATAGATCAGAACTATTCCCCAGCTGCGCCCAAATATCCCAGTTTCTCTTACAGAACAATCCACCGGAAATAAGTGAGCGCTCCACCAATGGAAGCCGTCGCGAATGTGCACTTTCGCGATGACTTGGGAGTAAGGGTGGCCGGCATGGAGGCTGGCCACCCTCACTCCACCACCAGATTGCCCCTGCGGCCGCCAGAGGTGGTAAGTAATCCCCCGGCGGGTGCAGGGGCGGACCGGGCAGCGAGGGAAGGGGCCATTGGCCGAGCCGGCCCAGGAGGGGCAGGGATGGCGTCCGCCACATTCCCGTCCATGTCACGGCTGGCGCAGCCGTTGCATGGCCTCCTCTTACTTCCGCCAGCTAAATAGATGGGGGAAATCTGAGGAGGCCCATTGGGGCTTCCCCGTTTTACACTGGGGAAAGGGGACGAACATCACCTTTCCCCAAGTAGACCTCCGGGCCACTCTGGAGCGGCCTGGAACGGGGATAGGATCCGGTGGGTAGCCCTGGGCAGCCCACCAGATAGGCAGGGTTGCTCTGTTTGTTAGAGAACATATTTTGCTATTATTACCTGCTTTCCTGCCACTCCTCTGCACAAGCAACTTTAACCATGCCTTGAGAGTTATTTACACATCTTAAAGCATCAGTTGCATTAAACTCTATGCCAAAGAGAGACTCATGCTGAATTCTTAACAAATTATCTCCAAACATCATTTCTGGGACACAAGGCATGTGCAGTTCTTCAGCTAACCTGCAGAGAAACAAAGACATTGTATAAGTATGAAACTAGTTTGCTGACATGACTAACTTAAAATAAAGTAACCAGAGGTATCTTTTGCTCCATGAAGTATTATAATATTTGTCACATTGACACAGAATATGTTAGCAGGAAATCAGCTCATTTAAAATGAAGTTAGCAATGGGAAGACTATTACCTCTCCTTTCAAATGTAGGCCTGTCTCATAAATTATTAGGTTCCTACACAGAAGGCAAGTATGTGCAAAAATGAACATGAAACCAACACATAAACTGTAGAATAAGGATCCTATGTGCAATCATAGCTGATAACTGGTGCCCAGTGCATGCAAGATCACTAGATATTACAATTTACATGAGGATTACAATCTACATGAAGATTTTCTGCAGACTTTGCTTGCATATAAACAGCTCGTGGACAATAAAATCATTTGAATGACACGCACCAAAACATTAGTAAAGACGAAAAGGTCCTCAGATAAGCTAGTCATTTTGCAAAAACCTTGCACCACAGATAGCTTAATTATTCAATTCTTGGCAATGTGGAAACTTTAGAAGCATCCTCAGTGGAAAAGACTGTCAAAATTAGATTGTTTTACTTTATCACTAATTTTGTGGATGAGTCAGCACACCTCACTTCTATATCTTGTTACTAGAGGTCTTTGCAAGCAGCACATCCTGGCTCTCCTGCCCGAGGCACATTATCTCAAGTCTTTTGCATATTTGGAGCCAGGGGATTAAACAGCAGAGCACTGGGGCTGCCATATACAGGGCAACCCCACTTTATGCCCATGTGTTTGAGCTACTACTGAAGTTTCCTAATGACCATATAACATTTTGTTGCAGTACTAAGAGCTTTGCACATTCATCAAGAAGTCCACCAACTTCAGCGTAGTCAGAACTACTCCTTAACCAGAGGGCCTGATCACCATAGGTACAGAAGCAACCAGGAGTTCTTGGGGTTGCTGCTATTTCATTATCTCTCCCCCCCCCGCCCGGCCCCCGCCTCAGAAGCCAACAGCAATCCAGAGCCAACCCACTTCCAGAGAGCGAGCTGTCGTAAACTGCAGTCCTATATGCACACTGACCTGGGAGTAAGTCCCATTGAATTCAACGAGACTTACTTCCGAGTAGAAATGCATAGGACTGCGCTGTTAGTCTAGCGGCAAAAGCCACCACGGATCTTAGTTAGTGGCACCTCGAAGCACGTTTGTTGCCGCATAAACTAGCACGCACACACACCCCACGAACGCTTCTGCTACAATTAATTCGCTCGTGTTAATCCACGGTCCCGTAAAGGGCGTTCCTTGAGGCCCCTTCCAGCAGCCCCGCTCACTCGCACCTCTCGGCCTCGGCCGACTTCATGATGTGGGTCCGAGCGGCCGTGAGCTTCCATGGGCCAAAATTGAAGTCGCGCCGGCTGCTCTTGAAGACGGGCATCATGATGGCGGCGGCAAGGAATGAGCAAGCATAGAGCCCGAAGGAGTTTCTGGGGTGGTGCTACTGCTAGAGGAGCGAAGCCCCGGAAAGGGACCCTGCAAAGCAGCAACACCAGGTCCCCCCCACACAAAAACAGCCACAGCAGCCAGACCGGAAATGACCCAAAAGAATCTTCTTCCGCTTCCGGGTTCATCGCCTCCCGGAGGATAAGAGCGTATGGTTCCAAGACTTTTGGCTCCTCATTACAGTCGGTGGAATCCTCCATGTGCGGGGCAAAAACGGCACGGAAACCTGGAAGATTAAGGGCTCCTTTTCGTTGCAGTGTTTTAAAACAGTCACGGCTCTCACACACACCCTCACCACCCCAGTTTAACAGCACAAACTTAGTTATGTGCTGTTTATTTAGAAGCCCTATTGATTCAATGAGAGGTATACTTCCCCGTAATGGTGCATAGAATTGCAACCTAAAAAGCTACCAAGATAAGAAGGAAGTTGTGTTGTTTTCTGGCAAACCTTCTGTGCTCCTAAATACAGTAAATAACTCAGGGGGCAGGCCGAAGAACTTCAATGGGGGAGATGCAGTGATGAGCAGGGCTTCCCCTGTTTGAATGTCTACCTTATTATGGCTAGTTTTTAAAAAGCCTTACAGCTCCGTTTTGTTGGAATGCTTCCGTCGGATCATAACTTGTGTCCTCTACCCAAAACACTATTTTAAGTTAAATTTGTGGGGTGGGGGTAGGAAAAAAAAACGGATAACGACGGTAGGTTTTAATGTAGGTTTGGCAGAGACAGTCTCTGAGAGACTTTAAAGAATCCTTTAAATTCTGACAGTTGGATAACCTTACTTGGACTGAAAAGAGGTAGAAGAGAAATTGAATTACCAAAAATTACACCACCACCACGGGCCCAGGGTGTGTGTGTGTGCCAAAAATCCCCCCCCCCCCAGAATGGGCTAGCTACACCTCTGGCCAAAATCTTTTTCTTTGTAACTCTTATAAACAAAACAAATCAAAAATGTACATAAATGCTTGCTTTTAACTTCTCTACTATCTGTATTCCTCTGCATACCTGCCAACAATCTGACTTACTCTTTAAAAAAAAAAACTTTTTCAACAGCCAATGAAGGAACAGGCATATCCAGTGAACAAAAGAACATTTTTTTGGTTAGAAGCATGTTTCTCATACTGTCCCTATTTTTCTTTCACAAATTCTGACAGGAACACAAAGAAAAATAGGGACATTCATGAGTACTTGCAATACCCTTATTCTTCCAGCAATGATCACTGACAGAACACACATCGTTTTACACACTGCTGAAGAGCACAAATCAGCTACATTTAACTAATGAGCATTTTTTTTCACAAACATAAGAATGTTTAGATATGTCATAGATAATTTGGTTTTACACAGGGGAGTCACTAGGGGGGAGCAGGGGGTGCAGACCACACTGGCTGACACCCCAGGGAGAGGTGACACCAGAATGATTTTGTTACCGGTGTTGCGAAAATGCACCCATTTTCTACTGCTGGTGCGTTTTCGCACCACCAGTAAAATAGGACTCAGGAGAGAGATCAGAAATTTCCTTCAGAAGAAGGTGGGTTTGAGAGTCATGATAGCAAAGAAGACTTGGGAAAGGGAGGCTAGAGAGGATCTCAAGTAGCTGCAGTGGGAAAGACCATTGCAGCAGGTAATTTCCCTTGTAGGAATTCTTTGCATGTCCTGTCATGTTTTGTAGTCATTTTACTGGAAGTAGGAGCCTGCTGGCATTAAGATTACTTAAAATGCTGTAATCTGTTGTTGGATAAGGCAGGAGCGCAGGCGCTAGGATTGAGAAGGCTTTGTTTTATGCCAAGAGGCTTGATGTTTGGGGATTGCAGTAGGGCTTCCATTCTTTCTGTCTGTTGGAGTCTAGCTACACTAGTCAGTGTCTGGTTTTGTTGCTGCTTGATGTTATTGCCCCCCATTGAATGCTGGGATCTCTTAGGGGGTTGACGGGATTTATGTCACTACTATTGCCATTACATTCAGTGATATATGGGAATTACGATTTCCGAGTAACATTTGTTAAAAAAAATTACTAAGGATTCTGTATGATCTGGTATGGGGGTGCATGAGTTCTCACACCGGGTGCGCCAAACCCACCCCTAGTTTTGCCTATTTTAGAACAACTGCCTGCAACTCACAGCGTAATTCTATTCCCCACGGACGCCGGCACTGAGGCCCCAGCACCGATGCTGGGTGTTGAGGAAGCAGCCCGGCAGGAAGATCTGCGCTATCCTGCTAGCACTGAAACCAGGCCCCGCACGTCACGTGCCAGAGCAGGTAAGGCCACTCCAAGCGGCGCAGGGACTAGAGGAGGGCAGGCAGGGGCTCTGTCAAACAAGTAAACAAAAATCCCTGCATACAGAAAACTAGGCATGTTTCAAAGAGTCCACCCTCTCCAACAAAAGTCCAACAAAAGTCCAACAAAAGTTCGTATAGTCAGGGCGATGGTGTTCCCAGTAGCAATGTATGGTTGCGAGAGTTGGACCATAAGGAAGGCTGAGCGCCGAAGAATAGATGCTTTCGAACTGTGGTGCTGGAGAAGACTCCTGAGAGTCCCTTGGACTGCTAGGAGATCAAATCAGTCAATCCTAAATGAAATCAACCCTGACTGTTCCCTGGAAGGACAGGTACTAAGGCTGAAACTCAAATATTTTGGCCACCTAATGCGAAGAGAGGACTCTCTGGAGAAGACTCTGATGCTGGGAAAGATTGAAGGCAAAAGGAGAAGGGGAAGGCCAAGGATGAGATGGTTAGACAGCATCACTGATGCAACGAACATGAAAATGAGCGAACTCAGGAAGATAGTGGAGGATAGGAAGGCCTGGCGGGATATGGTTCATGGGATCACGAAGGGTCGGACACGACTTAACGACTGAACAACAACAACCCTCTCCCTAATATGCTTGGTTTCTATGTGCAGGGATTTCTTCTGTGTGTGAGAGAAGAACATTCAGCCATGTGTGAGCCCCTGTCTACAATTAGGTAGCGTAGCCCAGTAAAAAGATTACTCTTATCTGTTGTTTATGGGAATTAGGCCTGATTTTTATGAATTCCTGTGTGTTTCTGCTGCTGTTGTCCCACGCATGGAGGATTGTAATCTGAACCAGAAACAAAGGCTATGTATAAGACATGTTTATTTTATTTTAAGTAGTGCCATCACTGGGGCTATTTCAGCTAAGCCCCCACATGTGCTCTGCAGCTATTAGCCCCACTTGATGGCTCTAGAAATCAGCTTGTCCTCCTAAGCCCAGTACAGGGGGGCAACAATCTGCCCTCCTTGCCAAGTGAGACCAAACTGCCAAGAGAGCACCTTACTATTGTTTTGATGGGGGGAGAAGAAAGGAAAATGACACCCTCCTTTTGCCCCAGATAACTATTTTTGCCTGTGCCTTTAATTTCATCATGAATTGTTTCCCTCAAAGCAAGCTGCTATCTTTTCTTCACAGGGTTTCTGTGTCTTACACAACACCAGGTACTGCTTTTTCCAGAATGGAGATGAAATGATGGGAAAAGCTTCAACTATTCAGTTTCTGCATTTTGTGCAGCTGTTAAAAGTACAGTATGTGTGTGTGTATGGGATGGGGGGTTGCAACCACAATTCCTCCAAGACTGCCAAATCACCAGCGCTGCAAACAGACAGTGTTGAGATAGTCCTGGTGTGTCTCCTGGGAAATTCTGACAAGAATAAGAACTGCTGTGTTCCCTGCATTGTATGGCGTTTTTCAATGTGTAATAGTTGGAGGCAGCTAAGATCATCATTAAATGATCTCTGTTTGATAAATGAGGAACTGAGGGTGAAAGTCGGTGACTTAACCAAGGCCACCAGGCAATGTTAGCCTGTGGGAACTCATCGCCATAATATGTTGCAAAGACAATACAGTGCAATATTCATGATCATGCATTTGGATTAAAAGATGAAACAACTTCAAGGATGAGAAGAAAGGCGAGTTCTTGTAACCTTTTCGGTCAAATTCAAAAATGGGAGGATTCTGTAAAAGTTAATGTAAGAAAAAGAGAAAGTATTGTGAGGATTTTGGTTTTTTGTTTTTGCAAACTTCCATTATTATGTGTTTTGTTGGTGTTAACAACAAAGCTTGCGACTCAAAGCTTGAGACTTGGCACTCTCCTTCACAGGGCAGAGTGGCAAGGTAGCAGACCCTCTAGCACATGGAGGCAGCAAGTGACAACTTTGGATTACTGATAAAGGGCTATTTGTGAAGTTAGGTTATAGTTGCCCTTTTTATCCTGCCTGATAAAGGCTGTGATTCTATACACACTCATTTAATTGGATGTAAGAGTTAACCTACTTACAGCCCAATCCTGTCTAGGACAGCTGCAGTGTGCAAAAGCATGCTGCGCTGGATCCTAAGCAGGATTGGGCCAGTGCCAGTCAGTGGCATAGCTATGGGGGGATGGGGAGGGTGCTATGCCCCCAGTTGCCACCCCAGAAGCACCTCAGCAGGGCTGACACGCGCTGCACGCAGTTTGTTTTTTTTTAAAAAAAAGTTGCCGCTGCTGTGTATTTGCAGCAGCGGCAAAAAAAGATGAGTGTGGTGGGGGCTGGGCTGGGGGGCAAGGGGGTGGCAGCGAGCGATGTACCTTCCTCGCTGCTGCTACCACCTGGGTCTCCAGCCCCAAAAAGGGGCTTTTGCTGCTTTTTTGGGCTGGAGACTGTCGGCAGTGGCAGCGAAAAAGGTGAGTCGGGCAGGGGGCGACAGGCTGACCTGGGGGCTTGGTGGGGGGGGGCAGGCAGCACGTGGGGGGCCAGCAGCAGCCAGGTGGCGGCAGTGAGTGACCTACCTTTTTCGCCACCGCCTGGGTCTCCAGGAAAAAATGGCTTCTGCTGGGGGTTTTCCTGGAGACCCAGGCAGTGGTGGCAAAAAAGGTGAGTGGGCAGGGGGGTTACAGGATGGGCTAGGGGGCAGCAGGTGGGAGGGCAGCAGGGGGGTAAGCAAGCTGAGTCGCCAGCAAAAAGCAGCGGCTTTTGTCACTTTTTTTTTCTGGAGACTGGCCGCGGCGACAGGCTGGGCTGGGCTAGGGGGCAACAGGGTGTTTAACATTTTTTTAAAAAAACAGCCTCTTTAAATGTGGCATCACCCCTGGAAGTGACGTCATGCCCATGTCACTTCCGGGTGTGACATTTTGAATTTCACCCCCGGGTACCACAGTGGCTAGCTACACCACTGGTGCTGGTGTAGCTGGAGCACACATCAGGAGAAAGGGACGTTCATCCCTTTTCCCTGGGTAATGCCCCAGCAGCCTCTATGGGTCTCCTTGGATGTGCGCCGACAAAATAGTCAAGGCAAATGTGACGCCAGTGTAAGGCCAGTGTAACGCCAACCAGGCCCAGGACAGAGGATAGGATTCTGCAGAGCGCGCCGCCAAGGATCCCTGCCCCATCCCAGGCCTGGCAATCACCCCTCACCGCCCAGCGCAGGGTTTATCTCCGTCCTCCGGTGGTGTCCTTGGTTGGGCAGAGAGTGAGTGGCGCCAGACTCTCCGTTGGTGCCGTTTACTCTCTGGATGTCAGAAATGTGCCTTATGGCACGTTTGCGACACCCTGGAGTGAAGGAACAATTGTTCTGCCGCTCCAGTACCACACAGGATTGCGCTGTTAGTCTGCAATACTATGCACATACTATCCTGGGAGTAAGTCCCATTGAAATTAATGGGGCTTGCTTCTGAGTAGACATGCATAAGCTTGCAATATAAAATATATTATTTGACCCTTAGTGTTATCTTTTAACTTAAATAGGAGCCGGGGGGGGGGGGAGGCCAATCAGGATCAGGACTGTGGTGCATGGAGGGATCATCTATTTAGCCCTTTTCTTACATACCATCATCACTGGCACCCATGCCTGCTTCCATTCAACAAGGTTGCTGTATCAGACCATACTCTGCCTGCCACTTTCAGCAGATTGTGGAATGCCTCAGTGGTGCTGAAAGTCCCTTAGTGTGGAAAGGTACCAATCAATGATAGTGTAATCTGTAGTTCCAGAGTGCCAGCATTATGCCCTCCAGCATGTTTTCCTAAAGCTATCTGGCTGCAGGGCCTCAGAGGAATTTTATCAGGGGGTACAAGGTTTCTTTTGGGCCCCTTCTCAATGGAGGAGGGTGGCAATGAGGGTGGGTGAAACAGGGGTGGGGAGGGGCCAGTAATGGCTGGACAAATCTCCAGATCCCAGGTCTACCAGGCTTCCTGATGCAGAGCCCAGATCCACTTGCTGCCTGGTAGACCTGGCCTCCTGGTCAGAGTTTGCCTTCCTTTTCATCTGCAAGTCCAGGTTGAGTCCAGGTGATATCAGAAAATGCTCCTGGCCCCCTCCTTTGGCTCCCAGGCCCCCTTTTTGACTCCAGGTCCAGGTACAATTTACCCTCTTTACAATTTACCCTACAATTTACCCACAGCAGTCTCAGTAGTCTAGCTGCTTAACTCCACTTTACACACTCAGTCCCAAAGAAATGTGCAAGATTCATAAACCAGTCCTAATAACCAAGAGAACTGCAATGTCTTGAAGTCGTTTTAAAGTAATTCGATCAATTCATTGTCTACGTCTTGGAACTCTGGATCAGACTCCAGTCAGAAAAACTCAAAACCTGAAGCCAGATGTGTAAATGCCTGTGGATCATCATAGCAAATGTTTTTTTCAAATGCATGCTAAATTCCTTGCAAGTCTTGTGACTAATTTACCAAAAGCCCCTCTTCTATCGAAAATTAACCTTGTCTGCTGTACTGAAGGAATTCTTCCCCACAATCCACACTGGGGGTGGGGAGTGAGTAGGCAGGGTTTGATGAAGAAAAAATGTAAAATGGATGAGAACAAGAAAGTTCATGAGGTGTGAAAGATAGGAACAATGGGGGAAATAGTAGTGTAAAAGAAACTATTAGCACAGTAGAGGTGCATTAGAGTGTTGCCTTGGGAAATATCAGGGCAACTGATTCTTAAAGTACATCCGCTGGTCTCTGAAAGGTAAAGAAAGCAAACTTTTTCTAGCTGGATTGGGAATGCAGAAGAGGAGAAGTCAGGAAATATGGAAAGGGGGGGGAACTAGAAAAGGACAAAGGAGCAGAGGAGGAAAAAGGATGGGGTGGAGAAGTGGGAGGAGTGAAATGGGGATGGAGGGGTGGTTAGGAAAGGGAGGTGGAGGGATGTGAACGAGTAGATGGGGGAATGGAGGGGGAAGAAGGGGAGTCGTCAGGCAGTGTTTCTGGGACTCTGTTGGCGGCGACTGTGGGGGGTCTGGGGCACCGTAACCTGAAACCAGCCCGCATCGGGACCGGAGGCGGCAGAACCAGAAGGAAGCAGCTTGAGTTGACGGTGAGCGGGGCTCCCAAAACCAAAAGCCCCTCCACTCCAGGGAAGGAAATGGGGCAGGAGTTGAGCCCCAACCGCAGAGCGCAATGGAGTTCCCATTGTGTAAGTGCGGGGTCTCTGCCTCTTGGGTGGAGGCTCGGCTCCTCCTGTCCTGGGCTTGGGCGGTTCTGGTGCTTGCGGGGCCTCCGCTCAGCGGCTGCAAAGCGACGGCGTGCTTTGTCTCCCTGCGCTGCTGCTGGGGCTGCTGGCGAGCCGGGCGCCGCCGCTTGCCCACGCCTCTGCGGTGGAGCAGGCTGGGCTGGAGTGCCGGGCTGGCAGCGGGGCAAGACGAAGGCTTTCCAGAAGCAGGCGGAAGGACTGAGGACTCCTCCGCTTCTGCAGCTGGTGTCAGGAGCATCCAACCACCGCCTCTCCGCTTCAGTCACTAGGAAGCAGTGACAAGAGTTTGGGCAAAGTTTCCATCTAGAGCGCAAGCCAACTGTTAGCTTGCTCTGAAGCAATTGCTTTGCAGAAACCAATGCAAATGAGAACGGGAAACTCGTGCCTGAATTCAACCTTTTGATACAGACAGTTCTAGGCCTAGTAACTGTTATGGGGTGCCCTGAGGACGCACCCACACACAGGGGGTCGTAGTTGAGCAGTTAATGTATATTGTAGTACAGGGGTGGCCAAACCGCGGCTTGGGAGCTACATGCGGCTCTTTGACAAATAATGTGTGGCGGCTCGCAGAAATATGTTGGCTGAGCTCCTTTTTGCATCACAATTAATATATAAAGGGTAAATAAGAAATTGTCAATCTTTATAATTACAATTATTTACTGGGTATAAACTCAGAGTCCATTGGATTATATTGCAGCTCTCAAACATCTGAAGTTTATTGTATGTGGCTCTTACATGAAGCAAGTTTGGCCACCCCTGGTATAGTACAACGTACCCCAGGCCGGCCCATCCATGAGGCCAACTAAGGCAGTAGACTCAGGCAACAGGTTGACAGGAGACACCCACCTCTGTCTGCCCACTCACTTCCACTGCTCCTTCACTGCCCACCCTGGCGTGGAAAAGGAAGAAGGGGATGTGGTCAAGAGAATGGCTCTGATTTTGTAGCCCAACGCTCTCCTCTCCTCCACCTTTCCTCTTCTGCTTGTTTTCTCTCTTCCTTCTCCAGTCTAGGGAGTGAGAGGAGCAGAGACTGGCACCTTACTAAGTATAGGGAGCAGCAGCATTTAGCACGCAACCTCAGGTACTGGAAAATCTTGGGCTGGCCTTGCCTGTGTCACAGGAGACTGTGTGAATGAAGCAACCCGTATGGGGAAAGAAAATTGAGATGATTGGCTCTGCCCATATGGTTGCTTTATTCACACATGTTTCTCCCAGCCCACATGGGATTGCATGAGAGAGAAGTGGCTCCCACCTTTGCGTGGCCTGTCTGAAAGTGGCCTATGTAGGAATTCTTATCAGTGATAGTGATGTACATAGGGAACTGTAATGTTTATTCAATCTAGATGAATTAATCCAGATTAAAAAGGTGGAGTTTGTATTTATGTCATTCATTACTGATTATCTAGGATGCAGTTCAGACATGCATTTTCAATCTCAATGGGTTAATTTTCTCAAAGAAATGGGTTCATTTCAAATGTGAGAATAAAACATGTGCATAATGTGCTCCACTTGAATTTATTTATTTTTTATTTATTTCACATTTTTATACCGCCCTTCCTCCAAGGAGCTCAGAATGGTGTACATATTTCCTCCCCTCCTTTTTGAACAAGCAATCTTAGAAGTGCTTGCTTTTGGCTGGATTATACTTCTCATAATTGACCTTTGTGTAACTTGATCAGAATATCAGTGATTCTGGTGGAGGGAGGAGGCAGCACAACTTGCTAGATTTGGGCTAATCCTCCCCAAATGTATGAAAATGTTTTGATAGCTGTAGTGGTCTATATATTATGAAGAGGTGACTTCAAATGATGAAGAGTTAACAATGTATTACATTTATAAGACATCTCAGGCTGCCTGAATAGCTCAGGTGATGGCACAACAGGCTTTTAATCTGTGTGTCCCAGGTTCAAGTTCCTGTTTGGACAAAACGGTTTTTTAAGGAGGGACCAATAGAGCATCAGTTTCACATGCAGAAGGTCCCAAGTTGCATCTCCAGGGAGGGAAGAGAAAAAAAAAAATCCTAACTGGAACCTTGGAGAGCTGCTGTCACTCAATGTTGACTATACTGATGAGAGCTGCTGTCACTCAATGTTGACTATACCGAGCTAGATGGATCAATGGTTGTCGGACTCAGAATGGCAGCACCCTATGTTCAAAAATTACTTCTGGAGTACACTACTGCCTTTTTTCACTGGGAAAGGTGTGACCTATAGTCGCTGGTAAAAACAACAACACTAGGACAGGAATTCCTTAGTACCACTTGCTTCTGCTGAGTAGGCTTAAATTGTATCGACTTGGGCTGGTAGGGTTAATTATTGTTAGAACCTAAAGAGTACATTTAATTAGTGTGAGAGGAAATAATCATCTGATTCTGTCATCTGATACCATTCAATTTAGGAGACAGAAAAGGCGGCTGTGGGCTAGATTTTACGTTCTAACTTCATATGAACTTTCCCCATAAAAAGTTATTTAAGTCATTGCAACTTTGCTTTTGCCCACGTGGCTCATTGGAGGAAAACCAATGAGTGTCATTTGGAGGGTGGAGAGAGGCTCTTACCTTGGAAGAAGCACCGCACATGCTTTGGCTGGGTATCAAGACAATCCACAAAGATGCTATTCTACATCTATTGGATCGAAACTGGCCTTTAACATCCCCTTTCCTAGATTAGTACCTGCCCAAACCCCAAAAAACCATTGTTTATCCAGACTGCTTAGCTGCAGAAAAACCTACACTGTTGGGTGTATCAAGCATTGCACAATGCCTTGTATACAGCCGTGGTTGTAATTTACTATCCACTATCCATGTGTAGTCTAGGGAAAGACAGCAAAACTGGTTGTATCTTGAGTTTAAAATCTCACCTACCAACTCTAATGAAGAGTCAACATTGTTTGGTGGTCAGTTAATTTTCAACAGGCCATGGACAAGCTGTTTATCAGGAATACTTGTCCTATAGGTATTCTTAGTTATACTAAGTGGAGGGAGAGTTAGAACAGACAAAAGAAAATATTTCTTCACCCAGCGTGTAATTAATCTGTGGAACTCCTTGCCACAGGATGTGGTGATGGCACCTGGCCTAGATACCTTTAAAAGATGCCTTTAAAGGTTACCCCTGCTAACTGAGCAAGAGACACTTTTTCAGTTGGTGCTCCTCTTATATTTAGCAGGGGGAGAGCAACTACTCCCCTTTCACCCCAGCACAGTGTCTTTCTGGTGGCTGTTTGCTGGTGGTGTTCTGCATCTTTTTTAGACTGTGAGCCCTTTTGAGACAGGGAGCCATTTAATCATTTGATTTTGTCTGTAAACCGCTTTGTGAACTTTTTGTCTAAAAGCGGTATATAAATACTGTTGTTGTTGATGATGATGATGATGATAGGATTGGATAGATTCATAGAGGAAACATCCAACACAAGTTACAAGCCATAAGCAACCTCCTGGCTCTAGAAGTAGGTTTTCTCTGTGCCAGGTGCAAGGGAGTAGCAACAGGATACAGGTATCTTGTTGTCTCATGTGCTCCCTGAGACATCTGGTGGGTCCACTGTGAGATATAGGAAACTGGACTAGATGGGCCTTTGGCCTGATCCAGCAGGGCTCTTCTTATGTTCTTACTTGTATGTGTGTGGGTATAAAAAAAAAGTATATACTTATACCTATACTGTACTTACAGGTAAGCTCACCAGGAGACCCCTGGTAAGCTTTCAAGAAGGTTCAAGGTCCCGTCCCCCAGATTCTGACACCTGAATGTTCCACGCACAACTTAAATGCTCCTCAGCAGCCACCCAGGCATATAAAGAGGAACCTTGTGGGCTCTGTAGGGTTCTAATATACAGAGCTCTGCATGGCTTGTCACTTTTGCTTCTGAGTCACTCTGTATGTTAGTTAGGATGCCCCATGATGTGCATGCAGCATCCCCCAACTTACAGAAGAGAGCAGGGCAACTTCTGTGCATGCAAATTCTCTGTGCACATCAAAGCTGCCACATGCATGGGTGCAGAATCTCTCTATCGCAACATGTCTATATCATTGGGTTTTTTTGTTTTTTCTCCAGGTGCCCAGCATGTCCTGGCTGCTCCACTACAGTACGCTCTGACAATGAGCATCAACTCCTCCCTCAGTTACGTGAAGGGCTTGAGGAACCTTACACTGCTGGAAGACGGGGCAAGCAGAGTTACAGAGTCCATCGCTATTATCGTCATTGCTATTTTCATCTGTTTGGGAAATCTGGTGATTGTCCTCACCCTTTACAAGAAGTCGTACCTCCTCACACTCAGCAACAAGTTTGTGTTCAGCCTGACCCTGTCCAACTTCCTTCTTTCGGTGCTGGTGCTTCCCTTTGTGGTGACCAGTTCCATTAGGCGGGAATGGATCTTCGGAGTTGTTTGGTGCAATTTCTCTGCCCTGCTCTATATGCTGATCAGCTCAGCCAGCATGCTCACTCTGGGACTCATTGCTATAGACCGGTATGCTCCTTTTTCATTATGAACTGTTTCCTATTTGGTGCCAGAGTTAGGTGCCAAACTTACTGGATGCAATTCAGTGGATAGTTTATTATTTATAAAACTGTTTAAAAAAACACAAAACCTCAGTATCGTACAAGCTGTCTTTTGAACCCTTTATCCAGGACTAGCCCGATCCTAGCATTTTAGGTGTCTGGAGGACTTCATAATAGTCTCAAAATATTCCTTCAACTGACCTATTCCTGTAGCAGTAGCGTCACTGGAGGTGGGGTGGAATGCTAAGGTCCGCATCGCCCTGACCTCCGTGAAGCCCAGACTACACTATACGTATCCGGCAAGCGTACAGCACGGCACGTGCGTCACATGTGATCTCCGGTCGGCTGACGGCGTTGGCCCGTCAGATACCTACGTCCCCGGATGGGCAAAGTCGACCTCGACTTGACTTTTGCCTGTTTCATGAACGTCCAGCCAATCAGAGGCAGTGCTTTGTATTGTGGGGGGTAGGATGCGTTTTACGCGGTAGCCAATCACAGGACAGATGTCAGAAAAACTAGTCTAACCCAATCATAAGCAAGTACTTTTGACAAGTTACTCACTGATCTCAGTCTCTGAATAATACTAAGAGACTCTCAGCAGGGGAAGGGGAAGGTGCCATGATTATTTGTTGGACAGTGATTTTCAACACGTGCTCTGGAATAGTGTGGATTGGATCCGGCTCACTACGGTTGCGTTTCGGCAGCACCAGATGGACACGGAACGCGAACGCATACAGTGTAGCTCCGGCTTTACTCACTGGCACGAGGCGGCCCCGCCCCCTCACCTTCAGAGCCATTCAGTGGGGCGAATACACCGAGTCCTCCACCACCGGCCACATGGGCGGGCCGGCCTGGGAGGGAGGGGGGCCATTGGCCTAGCCGGCCCGGGAGGGGGCAGAGGATGGCGTCCACCATATCCCCGTCCCCTCCTCTACTTCCGCCAGCTATTTAGCTGGTGGAAAGCCGAGGAGGCCTATCCGGCCGGACCCGTACACCCGGGGAAGGGGACGAGTGTCCCCTTCCCTGAGTAGACCTCCAGCCTGGCGCATGGTGGGCAGCCTGGGCTCAGAATCTGGTGGGCGGCCCTGGGCCGCTGGCCGGATCCTTGCGCTGGATTGCGCTGACAGTCTCCTCCAAAGTGCAAGAGACCTTTTACTAAACTTCTTTGCCAGACAGAAAAAGTTCTCTCTCATCTTTCTTACTGATTTCCTCCCATTTTCAATGTCTGCTTTTACCTTTGTGTGAAAGTTCAAGTGCTGACCGTCACAGTGCTTCACATTTCAATCCTATGCATTTCTCTTCAGAAGTAAGCCTCATTGAGTTTAATGTGTTTACTTCCAGGTAATACCATCTTCCCTACTTAAGTACAGGTTACGTTCCAGAGGTCTGTACTTTTGTTTTGTATTTACGCCCAGTATCACTATTATTGGTAGCAAACATGTTGTGAAATATGAAAAAATGTATTTACAGTATACCTACAGTACAGCACTGTATACTATTGTCATTTTTGAGAATGAGGCTCAGTGCTGACTGTTGATGTGGATGCCATTGGTTCATAGTGTTCTGCTATTTTCACCTGGCCCTCATGTTCTTCACTTTCTGTTACACTTCTCAGACATGATGGGGTTGATAATTAGGCTTACCAGCGTCCCAGAATCGATGCTAGCTTCGGCCTAGAGCAGACCCGAGCCGCTCCCAAGGGTGCACTGCGGCTGCCCAATGGGCTTCCGGAACTTCCAGTCAGCGACGCAACAGAAGCCGGAACCCCGTTGGGCTGCCACAGTGCACCCTTGGGAGCGGCTCGGGTCCGCTCTAGGCCAAAGCCAGCGTCGATTCCGGGACGCTGGTAAGTCTATTGATGATGTTCTCTGCTCTATCCTAGTTCACTAATTCCAAAGACTTGCCTGTGGGCAAAAGTACAACTCATGGGTGTTCATTGGGCCAAAGCAATTACAGCACAGTAGGCCTCTGTCTGAAGAATGCTCCTTTGGTCTTTATTTTTAGTCACATTAATCCAATTAAATTATAAGAGTTAGACTGTAAGATGTTTTCTGTGCTTGCTTTTTAAAGAGGGTAAATGGCAGCTGTAGGGGGCCTTGATCAAACTCAGCTCCCTCCTTTCCTACTCGGTAGTGGTAAAAGGTGGCTATTTTGTTATTTTGTTGTTGGGGTCACCTCCATTCAGGGCCCACCTTTTCTCTTACAGTATTACTGCTCCCCTGCGCCTCACAATTTCTCAGTTCTCCCTGTGTCCAATCAGCTTTGGGCATGCTGACCATTTTCTTTGTCCTCTCTTCTGCCCCTCCCTTCTGCCCCAGGAATTCCTAGGTTCCCAAAGTTATCCAATGTTACTGAGCTGTTGTTTTTCCCTGTTGCCATAGCAAGGGGTTATTTTCAAAATTGAGCTTTGACTCCAAGAAGCTTCAACAGTTGCCTCCAAGCAGGTTCCATTGTTTGTTTTGCGATGACTTCACAGCTGCACTGAGATGTCCTTTACAGCTGCACCTGCTTTAAAGTCCCAAACGACTTCCTTCATAAGTCGGATGTTCATAACCCGAACATCTGCAAGTTGAGTACCTTCTTTCTAGGATTGCAGTTTGAGCCTGTTGAAAGGCTCTAATATCTGAGATCAAATGGATAGTTTTAGCACTTCCAATACCCAGTTCAGATGTGTGTGAGCAGGGCCCATGAGAAGGGGGGTAAATTGTACCCAGACCCAGGGTCAGGAGCCAATGGAAGGGGCCCAGAAATTTCCTGGGATCTCAGCTGGTCTCATGGTTGGAGAGTGAAAGGAGGCCAGGCCAACCAGGAGGCCGGGTCACGTCTATCGGGCGGGTAGACCTGGGTGCTGTATCGGGAAGCCTGGTAGATTTGGCTCCGGAGACTATTTTGGCTGTTGCTGCCCTCCCCATTTTGCCCCCTCGCTCGCCCTTTGAGAAGGGACCCAAAAGAAACATTGGACCCCTGATAAAATTCCTCTCAGTGACCCTGTGTGTGAGGCATTTCAGCTTATACTAGTGTCCCATTCTGGCAACAAGTGGGACTGGCACTGTACCAGTGTGGGTAGTGCAGTCCATCTGGTTTGCCTCCCATTATGAATACAGTGCCTGTCTGAATGAAAAGGCAGTGCTCCATAAGGACATTTCAGGGCTCCAGTCATCTTCTTTAGCACCCTTTCAAAAGAGCAGGAAGTTGTTCTCTGGCTTATGCCTTAAGGGGTGCAAGCCTCTCTCAACTTTCTGAAGCCAATCTGGTTCATTTGGCTAAACAGGGTTTTAATTGCTTTGTTTATTTAAATGATTTTTTTGTTGTTTAATTAAAAAGCAGACACAAGGCAGCTGGCATTTTGTTTATATAGAGAATTATATATACCGGGACTGGGATACCACGGGACTGTCAATCTAGAACCCTCCTGACCATACACATGGCAAGCCCATCATCCATTTTAATAATAGTAATGTATGACTTCATGTATCACATTAAGTCATTTTGAAATGATTTTTGAAAAAGTTGACATGCATAGGATGTTCACTGATAATGGGCCACAAGACAATCTTTTACACTTTCCAAAACCTGGAGAATGGTGAAAGCAGAGAAGGGGAAGTAGCATGGGATGGGCAGCGATCAACTAATGGCGGATTCCATGAAAAGAGTAAGCAAAGAAACACACCTGTTGGCTCTAAGTAATGATGTAGTAAATTTTTGCACTGGAAATGTAAACTCATGAGTGGGACATTACATTTCAATCAATACTTCCTTTCTGACAATGCAAAATGACAGAACTTGCCTTCTTCTTAATGCAGGATGCTATATGAATGGTCCCAACTGCAGCATGCACACTCATGTAATATCACAGAAATCAGCTGATGCACTGACATAAATTACAAATCACAATAATAGTTGCATACAAAGTTTTAAACACTCCTTTAGCCTCATTAGTTCCTGAGCATTCAGACCCAAACTGTGCAATGCTTCTTAATACCGTATTGGTCTGAGTATAAGACTCACTTTTCCTCCTAATTTAAGTTTTTAAACTAGGGGTGCGTCTTATAATCAGGCTGTTGAAATTTAATGCCAGTGATTTAGTTAAATTTTTTTAATAGCACCAAACTTTAAGGGTGCGTCTTATAATCAGGACAATACGGTATTTTTGTATGCTCTCTCTATGAAGGCAACTTTTTCTGAGTAGTTTTTTGCTGAGTATTTGGGTGAATTAAAAATAAGCACAAACAGAGCTAGTTCAATAGATAAAACTCATTTTCTTGCTCATTGCATGCTTGTGATATTGCCAAATCTTTTATATTTTTCAGGTACTATGCTGTCCTGTATCCAATGGTTTACCCTATGAAGATTACAGGAAACAGAGCAGTTGTTGCCATTGTGTATGTGTGGCTACATTCTCTCATTGGATGCCTTCCTCCTCTTTTTGGCTGGTCTTCCTTGGAGTTTGATCAGTTCAAATGGATGTGCGTGGCTGCATGGCATAAAGAGGCAGGTTACACTGCTTTTTGGCAGATTTGGTGTGCTTTGCTGCCTTTCTTGGTTATGATGATTTGCTATGGATTTATATTCCGCGTGGCTAGGATTAAAGCACGGAAGATTCACTGTGGGAGCGTGGTCATTGCAGAGGAAGATACCCAAAGGAATGGGAGAAAGAACTCTAGCACTTCAACTTCCTCCTCAGGCAGTCGAAGGAACGCTTTCCAGGGGGTTGTTTATTCTGCCAATCAGTGCAAAGCACTGATAACTATCTTGGTTGTGATTGGTGCTTTTGTTATCACATGGGGGCCTTACATGGTGGTGATTACGTCTGAGGCACTTTGGGGAAAAAACTGCATTTCCCCTGCTTTGGAGACACTAGCAACATGGTTGTCTTTCACTAGTGCTATTTGCCACCCTTTGATTTATGGACTCTGGAATAAAACTGTACGCAAGGAATTGCTGGGAATATGCTTCGGAGACCGGTATTACAGAGAGTCATTTGTTCAACGGCAGAGGACATCCAGATTATTTAGTATTTCTAATAGGATCACAGGTAATAAAGCAATTACTTTTTTATTCTTTCTGAGTCATGAGGAGGAGAAGCAGGTACAAGAAATATGGCATGTTCAAAACCTCGTTCGGTCACAATCTGCCGATATTTATAGAGAATTGTCCACATTTCAATACCCAAGTAAATGGAAGAATTGGAAGAATTTCCTTGACTTTGGTTCCTCCTGTAGAGAAAATATCCCTACCATTAACCATTTAAATTTGAATTATAGAAACATGCCACAGGCCAGCTGTTGGCTAAATTAATCAGTTACACCCCAGGTAGTGAAGGTTTTTGCAGTTGTTTTTTCAATGTCAGATCACTGCTCCAAGATGCAGTTTCTTAATGGTGAAACTCTTTTGCAGACTTGGGATTGTCTCCACATCTCACTGCTCTCATGGCAGGTGATCGGCCTTTAGGACACAGCAGCAGCACAGGAGATACGGGTTTTAGCTGCTCTCACGATTCAGGTAACGATTGCTTATGGTTTTATTTGCATTGTGCATATAGGTTGTGAGAACTCTGTTATTTTCTAGTACAGGGGTTCTCAACCTTTGGAGGCCCGGGTACCCCCTATCATGGTCCAATTTTCTGAAGTACCCCCTGCTAATTAACTGCTAATTAATTGGATTAATCAATTAATTAATTAGGTAATTAATAGTTAAATACAAAAGTACTAAAACAATTTTAAATGTGAAAAAATGTCTTATTTAACTCTGTGTGTGTGTGTGTGTGTGTCCAAGTTACACTTCCCAAAACCAGCTCCTCCCTCCCCCACCCCACCAAAGTACATTTTCCAAAGTACAAAAATAAACCCAAAACCAAAATCAGAGAGACAGAAGGGTTCCGAAAATAATTAAAATTTAAAATCCATGTTAACACTTAATTAGCTGCTGATGGGGCAGATCAGGGGCAGGGCTTGGCGTACCCCCAGCAAGAGGTCCGCGTACCCCTAGGGGTACCCGTACCACAGGTTGAGAACCCCTATTCTAGTACATAGTGCTGTGTTTAAATGGAATTTACATCCTGGGAATTATGCTTAGGATTTTAGTTGTTGTTTCATTGTATAGCGCAGATACAATTGAAACAAAAACTAGGGCTGCAATCCTGTCTTCCTAAATTAGTAGTCCCACTGAACAAAGTGAGGACTAATAGTGATTTCAAGTACAAATGTATAGGGTCCAGCTATATGTATCCTGTGAATTATTGCTTAAGAGGACACGTTATATTGCAGAGGTGTAATATAACACGTTATATTACAAACCCAGGGTTTAAAAAAACCCATTTCCCTCACAATGTGTAATTTCAATCCTCTTTTTTTTCCACCAAAGATCTAAAATTGATGGAAATTCTAACACATACTTAAGATATGAATACTTCCATAAGAACTGTCTAATAAGCCATGGTCTCTTTTTAGGCACAGATGTCATGCTGCTTGAAGACTATAGTTCTGATGGAGCTCATCAGCCACACTGTATTTATCCCCCTCGAAGGAGGAGTTCTGTGACGTTTGAAGATGAAGTTGAACAAATTAAAGGTGTGCTAAAGCTGAGTATTTTAACCGTGAACTGTAGTAAATGGATGAAGCTGCTTGTCGTGAGAACAGTCCATAACCTTCATTCTGATTTTACTGCTTATTTTAATTAAGTACTCAAAATATTATGAGGTATTGTGTAAGAGTTTTTGAAAAAGGCAAATCTCTCCAGAAACAGCTTCTAGCTAAAGAGTTATGCTATAAAGCAGGGTTAAAAACAATCTAAAACTGTCGTGGCCAGCAATAACATACAAAGTATTAGGTTCATGTCCAGGAATAAAAGCCATGTGTAGACAAGTTCCAAAATAATTCTATGTTTAAAAAAAAACTGATTAAAACCCAGGATAAAGTTAAAAACACATTGTTTTAAAAACAAAGTTAAAAACATCCAAAATGGTTAAAAAGTTCAAAAAAACATACAACATAAGGACCACAAGAATTGGAAGAAATGTTGTGGTCCTTATGTTGTATGTTTTTTGAACTTTTTAACCATTTTGGATTTTTTAACTTTGTTTTTAAAACAATGTGTTTTTAACTTTAACCTGGGTTTTAATCAGTTTTAAAAAACATAGAATTATTTTGGAACTTGTCTACACATGGCTTTTATTCCTGGACATGAACCTAAGACTTTGTATAAACCAGGGCTGTCAAACATTTTTTAAAATGCGTTCTTCTCATTTTTTGAAAAGAAAAAAGGGAACAATACATACAATATATAGATAGACTAATGCATAAACCTTAACAATTGAGAGAAGGGGAAAAAACAAAGCAAGAGATATTTGAGCAATCAAAAGTGTTACATAATTTTACATATTTCACACCTGTAAGCATATTTCGAGGAATGGCTTCCAAATATTCTCAAATATATCCATATGTAATTGTTGCTGGTAAGCCATTTGCTCAAAATTCGATCAAGTCCAAAGGCCTTTCGATCCATTGAGCAATAATAGGAGAGCACTTATTCTTCCAATTCTTCAATATCAGTCTTTTAGCCATCGTAAGGACACAAAGAGTCAATTTGCATTGACCAACTGTTAACCTCCAGGTTACAGGTAAATAATTCAGGACATGCTTTAGAATCCCATTACAATCACAATCCCTTAAATATCTCATGCTCTACAATCACATTACTCAATGTAGAATCCTGAACACCAGATCCAGTGATATGAATCTATACCCACTAAAGTACTACAGTGTGTCTATAAGATTCAAATTCATCTTTGTGCATATAGTATATGCTGAGCTCCTATACTGTATTATGCTGAGGTCTGTATTTTCTCTCTTCAGAAGCAGCAAAGAATTCTGTTGTTCACGTCAAAGCTGAAGTTCATAAATCTCTGGACAGTTATGCATCCAGCTTGGCCAAAGCGATTGAAGCAGACGTGAGGATCGCCTTGTTTGGAGGAGATGCTTTACCTGGCTCTTTGTTTCCAGTGCGAACTGTGACAGGCAGCAATGCGTGTGCACGTCGTGCTGGCAGGACGCATGTCGGCCAGAGACTACAGCTACAGTGTATTGAGGAAGGGAACACTTAAAAACACTTCAAAAGGGAACAGACAAAACCACTAAGGATGATGGAGGCCTACTGTTCTTTTTAAAAGGACCCCGAAAAGGAGTCTCCAGTATTTTAGGCATGGACATTTGAAAATACCTGAAGACTTGTCTTAACAGTATTAGAATTTGTGAGTATATGTAAAATATATACCCCACTCTAAAGGGCAGGGGTTAGGGCCACTATGGGCCTGAATGACTGCTCCGCAAGGGAAGGGAAAATTAGGAGCAAAAAAGGGAGGGGACATCCACTATTTGAATTGCAAATTGTTTTCAGTCACACAGAATTCCTTGTAGTCA
This sequence comes from Plestiodon gilberti rubricaudatus, assembly GCA_026170595.1. Taxonomy (NCBI): domain Eukaryota; kingdom Metazoa; phylum Chordata; class Lepidosauria; order Squamata; family Scincidae; genus Plestiodon; species Plestiodon gilberti. Next base: position 198,653,997 of record JANXHW010000003.1, on the reverse strand, counting down.
CTTCTTCACGTTTGTTTCCTGTTAGCTAGTCAGTTTAAAACAACTCTTTTCTCTCTCTCTTCCACCTCCTACTTTGATTACTGTTACAATTTCCTCCAAAGGCTCCTAGAGAAAGATGCAATTAAACTAATTGTTGCCTTAATAGAAACTCTAGCAATGACTGACAGCTGGTATTTCATACTGAAAATGAAATGAAAAAGGGGAGGGAGGAGGAGTAATAAACAGCACAATCCGAGGCATGTCTACTCAGAAGTAAGTCTCATTGAGGTTAATGGAACTTACTCCCAGGTAAGTGTTCACTGGATTGCAGCCCTAGAGAGGTAGCAAGGATTTATTCTTTACCCCATTAGAAAGGCATATAATGAGGTTTCATAGCTTGGGTTGGTGTAGACAGATTTATACCTTGTCTTGCCTTGATGAATTCCGAGGAGAACCATACGTTTGGGTTGAGCAGGTACACAACATTTGACCTAGTTCTTAAGTGCAGTCAATTTAATTTCAAGGCAAGCTTCCAAGTTTCCCTGACGCAAAGCCAAATTACAGTGTAAACCGGAACCTTGATGCACGGGACTGGAATTCATTAAGATATGACATCTGAGCAACCATGACATAATTTATCTCTGTAGTCTCAGACCATTCATATGCGGTCAAAGTGCTTAATAATTTTTCATATGGCAAGTTTACATGAACCTACTTGAAACCTTCTGTCCCTGATTTCAGAGGAGTTTCTTGGGTTCACAGAAAGGGAGAACTGAAACAATAGGAAATTTTTGCTATGGCAAAATTTAGCTGTTATAGTCAGGCTTTGGCAAACATCAGTAAATGGTGAGTTTCATTCTCAGAATACTATGGTAGTAGAAGTGTTATTGCAACGGCTTTTTACAGGTGAGGCATTTGAATACTGAAGCAATTTAACGCTTAGATTTAAACACTCTTCCTGAATTCCCATCTACAAAAATGGAAATAATGTATATTTATCTACAGTACTTACATCATATGAGATGAATCACCAAGATTACGTAAATATTTACGGTGCAGTGATTGAAACACTTTAGAGTGCCACTGTTTCATTTAGGAATTAAAATGGCAGGTGTACGTCTATAGCAGTGTAACTTGTTTTATGCAGCAGAAGACGTTCTGGGGAGGAAAATCTCATATTGGTGATTTGATTTTTTTTTTTTTTTGCAATATAAAGATTTCATTTTGCAGAGCAATCTATTCAAAATATTGTTTATCTCAATATGCCATTAAGGAACACATTAAAAACAATTTTACATATATACAGCAAAAGAAAATAGTTTCCCAACAGTAAAACAGAATGCTCTGATCATGAGAAGTACCGGACTTCAGTGGGGGACTTACAGAGCAATCCTATCCCTCATGGGCGCCATAAGGTACATTTCGACACCTGAAGAGGAAGCAGCTCCTGCCAGCACTGAATGCAGGCCCCACATGCGCCAGAGCAGATAAGGCTGCTCTGAGCAGTGTGGGGGCTGGGGGAGTAGGAGCTGGGGGAGGATGGATTGGGCCTGGGGGGTGGGTGGGACCGCTGTCCATGTCGGACACCATATCCTATCCTCCTTCCCAGGCCTCAAGCCCCGACATGGGGGGCTTGATTCTCCACCTGCTAAAGAGCTGGCGGAAAACTGAGTAGCCCCATTGCAGCAGCTGGGGGTTTACCTGGGGTAAGCAGCCAAATGCTCTGCCCACTCACCCCAAGTAGACCTGCAGCCAGGGCCTTCCCCGGGTAGGATTCAGCATGGGCGCACGCTGAAGAGCCTATGCCAGGGTAGGATAGGATTGGGCTGTTACTTTCAGATATGTTCTGCAGTAAAGCTTGCAATATACAGTATTGCTATAGTTCCTAAATTACCTTGGATTCATAGTCCCATAAGCTTGAGTGAGGTTCTACTGTAAATTGCAGGTTAAAGTGACAATTCATTAACATTGTTATAGCAGTTTTCCGGGAACAGGAGGAACTCCAATGAAAAGTTTCAGTGTGTATGCACAACACCGCAAGAGACCCTTTGGAGCCTGGCCTGTGTTTTTAATATTGAAATTGCAATTTTCCATTAATTTTACTCTGATCAACAATGTTCAGTCAGCATGTGACAAAATTCATTTAATTCCATGATAACCCTGACAAGGTTATGGAAGGAGTCCCATTGCGGATACTCTTGTTTCCTACCATCTATCCAAATTATGTTTACAATGATGTGACTGTGCTAATAACAGCCTTGAAATGTTTTAATGTTCTGTGTGTGATACAGAACAGTTCTTAACATAGGATCTAAACTTTTAAGTTGGAACTTTTAAGGCTTCTACTGACAAAGCATTTTTACTTTTAAACTTTTAAAACTTTTTACGTGGCTTTTTATCCCGTAACCCTAGTCTTTGAAGTTCTTAACATCTTTGGTGAACGTGTGTAAACACCCCTGTTACATGGGGGGGGGGGTTGAAGGAAGAGGCGATAGCTCCATGGAAGAGCATCTATTTGGCATGCAGAAAGTCTTCGGTTCAATCCCCAGCATCTCCTGGTAGGACACAGAAAACTTCTTGTCTGAAATCTTGGAGAGATGCTGCCAACAACACTGAACTAGATGGCCTAATGATATAAAGCAGCTTTCAATGTTTGTCTTCCACAATTGTAAACAGAGAATAAACATACTTTCCAAATATTAAGACCTCAGCTTTGGATCAGCCCAGAGGCTCCGATGGCTGACCACTAAAAGTATGACAAACGCAATACAAATCACTTTGGAGGAGAAGATCCTAACCTCACCTGCCAACGAATTAGGATTGTGCACCATCTTTTCATGTGACCGTTTCACATCTGTGATGTTCCTTCTCCACTCTCAGATTGAAAGCAAGTGGTCTCACTGGATATTTATTTTATATATCCTGTTTCCCCGAAAATAAGACCTACCCTGAAAATAAGATCTACCAGTAGTTTGGACCTCGCCTGCCAATACTCGCTTGCTCTATTGCTGGACATGAGAGATTGGGCCAATGGTTGTACAGGCAATGGAGTCGCAAGAAATTCTGGCTGGAATGCGGGGTTTGGAGAGTTATGACAATGTTCCAGAAGAAGATGACATGATTGCATTTGGATAAATGTAAATTGTTGTACTGGTACATTAAAAAAAATAAGATATCCCCTGAATATAAGACCTACTGCGTTTTTTGGAGCCAACATTAATATAAGACCCGGTCTTATTTTTGGGGAAACAGGGTATGTGTACGTGTACACACACACACGTTCATGATACTCTGTCATTGAGCACAACACTAATGCTACAAACCTTAGTATGGTAAGTCGCAATGAACTCAATGGCACTTACTTCTGGGTAAGCATGCATAGGATTGTGCTGTAAGTCAATGAAATAGTCTCACAAAGACTCTTATGTATTAATTTTGTATTCCCTCCCCAGATGTTAGAAAGGATATATCGTTTTCTATATTAATTCTTTGAAATATATGTATGAAGACTGATTTTTTTTTCAGCTCAATAGAAGCCTGTAGTGGTAGTAAGGTCAAATTAGATATGCAGCTGAGTTTTAAAGATGCATGCTTAGTCCTAGAGCCCCAATTCTCTACCCAAGGGAAGGGGAGATTCATATCAGGGCTGCAGCATGTGGGGAAGGTGCAGTTAACCCTTTCTCCCTGTGCTATTTTCCCACCAAATAGCCCCCCCCCAGTGGGTATTTGCAGCAAATAGCTACCGTGGGAAAGGATTAACCCATCCCTCCCTGAGTGCTATGGTCCTGATCTCAATTGGGGCCTCTACTGCTACTTTTAATTAAAGAAGAGCACTTCTGAGAATAAACATGCTTCTTTAAAACACAATTAACTACTTATCTAGTTTGACCTGTAGAATCTAGATCAGGGGTGGCCAACCTTCCACCATTAGGGCTACTGTGTTCTTAAGAGTTCTGTAGAAGACAGAATCTTGGCAGCTGCAATTGCTGATGGTGCTGCTAAAGCAGCTGCACCTGCTGAAATGCCCTCACCTATGCAACCATTTAAAGGGCCAGCATTCATGTTGAAAGGTTGGCCACCACTGATCTAGATAATGGCAAAACATCAGTTCTACAAGGCTTGGTTTGATGGCTCACAAGGCACAGTATTACTTACTTCTGTCATTTTCTGACAAATGTGTCCCTGCTGACTTAAATTGTACAAGCTTCTTGGTGTGAAGGATGGCTGGGAAACTAATTGGTGATGGATATTACAGTTTAATCCTAGGCATTTTTTTTTCAGAAGTCCCACAGTTATCAATGGAACCTACTCCCAACTACAACTGCAATCCTATGCATACCTGCCTGGGAGTTAAGCTCCATTGGACATAGTGGACCTTCTTATGTTCTCTGTAAACATGCATAGGATTGTGTTATAGGCAGGTACAAAGTTATAGTCTTAATTTATACTTTGGAATGCTTTTAGATGCATTCTTAGACACATGCCGTAGCAAAGAACATTTCCTATTCCTATAACTGAAAACTGAGAAGAAACAAAGCTTTTAGAAGCCTCTCCCACAGTATTGAGGAGGAAGGAAACCAGCTCCCAGCAGATCACAGTATATTAAATTCTGTCACGTATTACCAAGTGCAGAGTTTGACTATGAGAGTGAGACCATAAAAGTCAAGATCCTGCTCACTGTAAACACTGCACTCTTTACAAGAGAAAGGGGCTTCCCTCCTATTGGCTCAGCCATCATTTCAGCCACTCCCTGAACGCTGAGATGGTACAGAGCTTGACTGCTTGGTTTTATCTTCTTGCACAGCACTCACCAACAATTGTGTAGTGGAAACCTGACACATTCCAGTAGAAGTTGCTACTCCTACATCATCATTCCCCCCCCCCCCCCCCGCCAGTCCACATTGCTGAAGTGGAAACAAGACCTACTGCTTCTGGTGCAGTATTTCTGAACCACCCCAAGAAAGTTCCATTGCATTTATTTTCAAGTGTGCACAGAACACAGATCCAGGTTCAAATCCCCGCTCAGCCACGAAGCTTCCTGGGTGACCTTGGGCCAGTTACTATCTCTCAGCCCCACCTACCTCACAGGGTTGTTGTGAGGACAAAAGGAGGGGAGGAAATATGTACACCACTCTGAGCTCCTTGGAAGAAGGGTGGTATAAAAATGTGAAAAATAAATAAAAATAAACTGCTATTTTAGAGTACACTGTCGTTTATCATTTAGATGTTATATCATTTAGATGTTGCAATGCATCAAACTCCCAAAATCATAGGTGTCCATGTTGGTATATTAAAAGAAAAATTCCCAATGTGAAGGTTGGGCAATGATTCATTTGGGTCCAACCACTTTGTTTCAACGATTCAGTCACTGTTTGTTTCCTTACATAAGCAGCCCTGTGTGCATGCGAACACACGCACACTGAAACCACCACATTCCTTTCACAGGCTAATTCAAGTCTGCAGGAACTTGAACTCTTCTAAACTCCAGCGTAAAATCTTACAGATTGTTGGGGCACCTGACTCCAGCACGTACAATTCAAAAGCTCAGGGTTGTTGTTTTTTTTGGTCCTAAACAACACATTGCCTTTGATTGTGCAATGTATTAATTCACTGAATTATCAACTACCTAGAGTCTAGAATTTAGACAAGATAGCCATGCATGCATGCTAGTCTGTTTGCAACCAAAAAAAAAAAAGTCTACATACCGGTAGGGCAAATAGGTTGTTTAGGACTCACTCAAGATCAGGGTTGTTTTCTTCCACTACAATTATGGAATTACCATAGCAAAAATGAGTAAATTGGTGCACTCGTTAATTACCGGTAGTACTGCTGTTGAATACAAAAAACTGAAACAATGACCACCCACATTTGAGCTTTTCAAAGAACTGTCACAGGCTGTACCTTGTACATTGCACAAGCTTTTGAGCTATATTTATCATATACGGTATATAAAACGATGTACATTACAGCAGGGGTGGCCAAACTGTGGCTCCTGAGCCACATGCGGCTCTTTGACCTATAATGTAAAATATTATAGGAAATATGTTGGCTGAGCTTTTTGCATCACAATTAATATAAAAGGTAAATAAGAAATGTTCAAGCTTTATAATTATTTACCAGGTATAAACTGAGAGTCCACTGGATTAAAACGTAAGTTTAATGTTCATATGGTGAGTAAATATATTTAAGAATTTAAATGCTTCTTAAATATTGCAGGTCTCAAACATCTCTCTTGCGGCTCTCAAACATACATCTGAAGTTTATCGCATGTGGCTCTCACATGAAGCAAGTTTGGCCACTGGCTACCCCTGTTATAATTTATTATTTATATTAGTATACAGTATATAGAATCTGTCTTGCAGCTGAGCCTCGAGTCCACGAAAGCTCATTCCGCAAGAAGTGTTAGCTTTCAGGTTGCTATAACTTAATAAATTTCCGTTTCTGACGTTTGTCACAGTCCAGGCGGCAGCAGAAACAGCTCTATTCCTTACCAACCGCAATAAAGCGTTATAACTCTAATTTTCATTCAGATTATGATGATGATTTGATTACACTCAGGAGGTGCCTCACCGTAGCCAGCACCATCATTGCAGCAAACATAGCCCACAAGGGCGCAAACACAAATGGGACTTTCCTTGCACGGGTGGATCAAGCTGTTGCCGCCACGACACATACACACACAAGCTGTTGCCGCCACGAGACACACACACACACTCACTCACTCACTCACTCACTCACTCACACTCTCTCTCTCTCTCTTTCTCTCTCTGGCGGTCTTTCCCACCACTTCCTCCCTCCACGGCTGCGGCCTCCGCCTCTCCCCTCCTTGATTGGGCAGAAACGTGCGCGCGAAGATTTTGCCGGTGCTGGGATGGACAGCCCTCTCTTCATTGCGATTGGCTCCGCGAAAGCCAACAGGCAGGGAAACAGTGGGATTGACAGTTTCGGAGCCTGGTTGGCGGAGCTTTGGTTCCTCCTCCTTCTCAGTCTGAACTATGCCGGATTGAGAAAGGAAAGCTAAGACATTGGTCTTTCCCAGCGGCCAATTATGGAGAAGGTGCTTTGCTCCGTGCATGGTGAGGAATGCAGTCGTGGGGTAGGACAAGGGTCACACAGGGTTCTGGGCAAGACACAGACCTCCAGAAGCCGCGATCTAGAAACATGTTTTATTAGGACCGATCCCAAAGACTCAGGAGCTTAAGCAAGGCTTCGAGTTGTCCAGAACGCTTCATCAGGTTGGCTATGTATCATCAGCAAAGCCAAAAGGAGGGGCTGGGGTGGGGAACATGGTGTAAGAGTAAGAAAGACACCCATCCCAAGTTTGCAGTCCATTACAGTTTTAAGATGGAGTACAGGAGGACCTGCCAACCTAGCAGTTCCAAAGCATGTTAATGAGAGTAGATAAATAGGTACCGCTTGCTGGAAGGTAAACAGCGCTCCTTGTTCCAGCTGCATGCTACGCGCTATGGCAAGGAGAGTCATGCCGGCCACATGACCACGGAGGCGTCTTCGGACAACGCTGGCTCTTTGGCTTTGAAATGGGGATGAGCACCACACCCTAGAGTCGGACACGACTGGACTTAATTGTCAGGGGTCACCTTTACCTTTTTACAGGAGGAGTTAAGCAAGTTAATCATGTCGATTAACTTCACTGTGGTTCCAAATCTAGACAGATGTTTGCACAGCGCACCCTGGACTAATAGGATGAAGAAGAGAATAAATAATGGCTCTCTTTCTCCCCCCCCCCCCGAAAAAAAAATGAAGTTAGCAGTTACTCTGTTCTGCCCCCTTTGTCAGGCAGGAAATGGAAGTAAAAGAGAAATAGTGGTAGTCTGCATCCCTGTATTATTTGGCGGAGGATCAAGCACTGCTTGTTTTCCTTCCTTCTCAGCTGCGTGGTGTCTCAGCTGCTTTCAGGGTATCAAGGAAAGTTGCAGCACAGGGCTGGCCCACCCATAAGACCAACTGAGGCAGTTGCATTGATGAGGGGCTCCGTCCTACCTTTGGCCACCCACTTGCCTCCACTGCGCCTCCTTCTCTTTTCACTCTCTGAATTGGAAAAGGAAGAAGGGGGAAAGGGGAGGAGGGTGTGCACTGGAGGAACAGAGGCTGGCTGGCACATAAGTAAGGGCAGCATTTGACCTCCCCCCTCCGTGTCAGGTCTTGGCTGGCCCTGTTGCAGCAGCAGCAGCAGCAGCAGCGCTTGAAGAGACTATCGGGTGCTCCTCTGTTTTTGGTGTGTTCCACTGCTAAGGCTGCAATTCTATACACATTTTCCTGGGAGTAAATTCCGTTGAACCCAATGAGATTTACTTGTGAGTAGATATGCATAGGATTGTGCTATAAGTTTAGGTACCAGGGTTATGCTGCCCTTACTCCCTTCTCTGTGGTTGTAGACCTTTTTTCAGAGGTCATGTAGCTATATATATATCTAAGCTCCTCTGTGGAACAGAATAAAAAATGTGGTGTTGTTGAACTGCAAGGGTAATTTTAGCAGAAGAATTTAAGGGTGAGGGAAGAAACCCACAGATCTTTATGCATGTTTGCACATGGCACATACATGTCTAGTTTCAGCCCTAGGGATGGGACTATGGAAATGTGAGTGTGTTGGGAGACATGGCTTCTTGATGTGGGATGAGGCATTGACTGGAATCACATTGAGCTCCTCCCATGGCACCTTCTAAAATGTCTCACTTTCTTCTCAGGGTTTCCCTGTGTTTTGAAGACTGGTGTCCGAGATGGCCCCAACAAAGGCAAAAGCTTTTACATGTGTGGAGTTCGGGACCAGCCATCTTGCGGATTTCAACTTTCCACTGAGTAGGTGGACCAGCTTTGTGGTTCCTACATGTTTTCTTAAAGCTCAAGCTCTAGGAAAGAACAGCCACTTGCCCAGTACCCTCACAAAAAAGTAACATTTTCCACCACTTTCGCTGTACTGGAAACAGTGGCATCGCTTGAGGTGGGGCAGAACAGTACGTTCAGCACTGTGCTAACCTCTGTTTACTCCCCGGCATGAGGCGGCCCTGCCCCCTCGCCGTCGGAGCCATTCAGTGCGGTAAAGGCAACGCGCAGGGAGTAAACGGAGGTTAGCACAGTGCGTAACGTACTGTTCCGCCCCACCTCGAGCAATGCCAGTGACTGGAAAAATCTTTGGAACTTGTGGCCTTAAACTAGGCTTACCAGATCTCCAACCGGGACAGAGTGCTAGACTTTAAGAGAAGGAATGTGGGCATGTGTAGCTTGTTAAACCTTAGAGCAAAATCCTAGGCATGTCTACTCAGAAGCAAGCCCCATTGAACACTTCTAAGTACACATGCCTAGGATTGTGCTCTAAGGGCTTTAACAAGCTACACATGCCCACATTCATTCTCCTAAAGGTCTAGCACTCTGTCCGGTTTATATCTGGTAAGGCTAGTCAGGTGGGAATGTTTAGGTTGGCTAGTGACTGGTTTTGGAGGGGATCATCTAGGTTTGCAACATGTGGCTTGATTCATTTGCCTGAGTTCTCTAGATAGATTTATGGTAAGTGTGGCACCATTATGTGTGTATGTAAGTGTGACACCATTGCAGAGCCTCTGTGGGGGAGTGGAACTGCAGCTGCACTTGAGTGGCGGTCAGGGTTGCCTGTCAGCTGAAGCGTGATGAGGCGAGTGCCAGGGAGAGAGAGCTGGACTGTGAAAGCAACATCTAGAATGAAGGGTTCTATGAAAGATTAGAATGCTATTATATTGTAAAAACCCCTTGGGGTTTAGAAAGCCTGCCCATGTACACCTCCTTGAATTAAAGTCGGAGGAGAAATCCAATGACCAAGAAAGGTGGTGTGTGTGTGTACAATTTTTTTATTATTATTATCGGGTGCAAGTTCTTCTACGGTACCCTTAATTGCATAGCTAGACCTGTGGGATGCATATGTGCAACTGGTGTGGGCATTGAGGAAGGGGGCTGGCCTAGATAACCTTTTTGGGCACAGTTTAGCAGGAAGTTGTCCTGTTGTGCTCTTGCCTCACTCCTATTCATGTCAGTGAGGCTTGCACAAGATAACTTCCCACAAGTTTATGCCTTTTGTCTTAAAACTCCGTGATCATGTGTTCAGAGCTCTAGCTTTCATTCAAGGCTAGTTTATAACTTTACTAGCATTATTATGCTTCTAAGACAGTACTGTGGAATCAGCTTTAATAGGATTGGTTTTTGAAGTGAGTAGCATGGGTGTTTCTGCAGTTATATATGTGCTTCTATAATTGTGTGTGTGTGAAAGAATGAATGAATGAATGAATGAATATGGTAGTTAAGGGGAAAATGCAACCACATTCTGCTTTGGAATAAATGCTGTGTCCATTATACAAGCAGTTGCTGGTGCCTCATCTGCCTTATGGTATTTGGGAGGATAGTGAAATATAGGAGCATTTACCGTAATATTAGCTGAAAGTCTGTCAAGGGCCCTTTCAGTATTCTTGCCAGAAGTTTTACTTATGTGGATGACTATCTTCCCTTTCCCCAGCCTATGTCCATCTTACTGCTTGATGCATGAGGAGCATGTTGTGGACTTGCAAGCTTTTATCCAGCAGCAGGAGACTGAAACATACAGGTATATTTTTCCAAAGAACTCTTGAAGTTTTGACATTTTTATTCCAGGGAGATGGGGTGGTCAAAGCATTGGAACCCAGTTTAATACTCTGTGTTCTGTTCTGTTCATTAGACTGTTGTATCGATGTGAGAAAGCTAAGCTGGAAGGGAAGAAATGGTGTGGAAGTGTCCCATGGCAGGTACAAATACCTAATGGCTTCAGTGTGAGTAATGACATTTTATGCATACCAGCCAGTTAATTAACTGCAGCAGATTCCTGTGCATGTCTTCACCATGGTCTGAGCTACCCATCTTCAAGTGTCAAGACTGTTTTCTGTAATTTGAAGCCTACTTCCAGAAACGAAGTATCACCCAAGTCCAAGGTGCACCGTATATTCTGCTTCACTGGAAAGAGCCTCTTTTATTCACAGCCTGACTGTTCTGAAGTTACGAACATGTCCTAAAAGCTATTTTTAACCACTGTTGTGGGTTTATGTTGGATGTGAAGGTTGAAGGAACATACATACCGGCATTCAGCAAAAGATATTTCCTGGTACCACAATAGTCTGTCACCTTAAGTTAGTGAATGGGGCATAGTTGGAGATGTTAATTTATCCTGAGCTTTATGAGCCTACAAGGCTGCAATGCTAAACACATTTACCTTAGAGTAAAAGCCATTGAACAAAATGGGACTTACTTCTGAGTAAACATATATAGGGTTGTGCTGCAAGTTTGATTAAGGGTTGCCTGTCTAAAGACATGGAATGAATATTTATCAGGGGTACATGTACTCTCCCCCACAAAAGAAAATCTTGATTCTGTCCTAGGGAAATCGAATTTGGTATCCAAAATTAAATATATGTAGCACATTTAAATATGCACAAGTTTGACTTGCATAATTCTGGCTCAAACAGTTCAGAAACTTTTTTGACAAGGATATGGGTTGACAGAGGGAGGAAAGACATGGGATACAGTATAGTGAGCCATGGAATCTGGTAATGCTATCTGTTGGGAAGGATAGGAAACTGTACAAAGCAGTGAATCCCAACACGATATCTATCAAAATATATTGAACGTTGCTTTCATAATCATGAGATTTAGAAACTTTTAAAAAAAATGAAAATAAAGATCCTCTGGATATGAACTTTTATGCTATGTACCAATTTCTATGGAGGAATTCTGAAGTACGTATAGCCATGGTATTTATTATATCTAAATTGTATGTGAAACTAAGATTTCATTTCGCTGTTTTATAGGATTCAAAAACCACCAGATTGCCAACTAAGCCACACTCTCAGCGCACACTGGAGTTGCTCCTTAATCACAGAGGTCAAAGAAATCCATTCAAAATACCAGCCAAGAATTATGAACCATTGTCTTTGAAACAAGTGAATGACAGTGAGGACAAAAAATCAGTAAAAAGAGAAAAGGAGAACAGAGAAGCTCTAGACTCTGATAAAACGGATCTGCAAAAGTTATCATCTGAATCTTTTAGGAAAGAGCTTCCATCAGGAATAAAGACTGAACGCCAACAGTTGGGAGGAGAAAAAGGTGCATCCAGGGAAAGAATAGAAACCCAATCGAAGTCCAGCAAGTCTGCAAATGAAATGGAAAAACCAGTTTCAAATATGCACAAATATGGTTCCAGCAAAATGTTTGAGACCTCTTCTGGACACATAAGAAAGGATTCAGAAGTGAGATCCACTGAAGATGTCTTGCAAAAAGGAGGCAGACCAAAGCAGTCATTGCTAAACTTTAATAGCCAAACATCAAACACAAAGCCCCTTAATGAGGAGCAACCTGGAAAGGGAGAATCAAAAGCCTGCAGAGACAAAACAGTGAAGACAAGTGGCAGGATGAGCAGTGATGGGACAACTGAAGAGAAGACACTGATGAGGGTTCAGAAATGTACAGGCTTGCCAGCAGTGCCCCCTAAAGGAAATCCAAAGGAACAGCCAGCATTATTTCAGACTGGAATAGTTCCACAAGGAAGAACTTGCACTAGTCAAGATGCTGGCAGTGATGCATTTGTGCCCCGCAAATTGCCTGTTGAGCTTTCCCTTCCCCAGGAGGGAAAGGGTCACCATCAGAAAAACTTGTCTTCCATCTCACAAGAAGACGTTTTGCAGAAGAAAGCAACACAAAATTCCAAAGACCTGCACAGCCACCTTTCAGCTCAACTGAGACAAAAAAAGGTATCTCTCTGTCTCTATCATACAGTAGTCTGCTTCCTTTTTTTTCTGTGTCTGAGCTTCTATTTACAACAGGGCGCAAAGGTTTTTGGTATCAAAGTAGTGATTGCCATAAACCGCAGAAGGATTCTAGCCACTAGGTCACGGTATTTGATCTTTGCTTTGAGTCGTTGTCATTCAAAACATGCCCCCAAAACACCTTTGGCTGTCTATGGAATTTGGTTGCCTGCAAGTCTGTAAGGAAAATGTTACATAAGCTTGTCCAATCGTGCATAAGCTCCACCCCAGCGCATAAAGCATGCTGCAGCAGATCCAAAGCACGATCAGGGCTGCGCCGGCGGAGCTGCAGCATACCTTGTGGGAAAAGGACGTTTATCCCTTTCCCCTGTGTAAGCCCCAGAGGCCGCAATGGGCCTCCTTGGATGTGCGCCAGCTATTTTGCTGGTGCACGCCAGGGGACACAGTGTTAGGCCAGTTGGGCCCGAGAAGGAGATTAGGATATCGGCGCAGCGTGCTGCTGATATCCCCACCCCCATCCCTGGCCTGGTCAGCCAATCACCCCCTCCTCTGCCACCCCAGCCTGCCCTCCCCACACCCTCCTGCCTCCCAGCACAGGGCTTACCTGTGCCTAGTGGCGCAGGTGTCCTTCAGTGGCAGAGTGAGTGGTGCCAGCCTCAGCGCCAGCACCGCTTACTCTGTGGGTGCCACGAAAATGCTTTACGGCACTTTTGCGGCACCCTAGGCCCGGCCTTAACTTGTGCAGGATTGTGTAGTTAGTCTACATGTGATACGTAGTTCTCTACTCTTCATCCTTCCTGCTTTTATACTAATTGAAGAGGGCAGTTGACACTGCTGAGACGGAACGATTTGAATGATTGTAAAATTGAAAGTGGCCAATAGTGCACTGACTGGGTAGGTGTCAGGAGGGGGTAAGAACAGCCGCAAGGCAGAGCAGAACTTCTCTTCTGCCTCACCTAAGAGTTTTTGTCCTTTTATTTTCTGGCTTTGCCTGTGTGCACTTTCTAGCAGCAGTTTTCCTTGCTGGCAGTTGGCGACGAGTAATTTCCTCATCAAGTATCCCGTCGATAGCCGAGGAGGGCAGGCTGGGAGGGTAGTGTGGACTTGTGTGAGCGTTACAGCACATTTAGCAATCATTGCAGCACATGCTCGTGTTGCTGTTGTTGCTGTGTGTGAATCAGTCCTGCGTAACTCTGAAATATTTCAAAAATGTCACGGAGAGAACGTTAGGTCAAGCCTGTAGGAAGCCAATACCATCTCCTTCTCCCCCACCCTGCTTCTCTGTAGAACACTCTGAAGATGGTGAATATGCAGTCTCTACCAGATAAAGGGGAGCGATTATTGAAGCAAGTTCAGGAACTGGAAGCTGCTCTCGGCTCTCTGAACCTGGAGACTGAAGAACATGTTAAAGAAGGTAAGCAAGCTTATTCATTCAGAGTTGAGAGGCAATGTTACATCTCTTTAGGAAAACATTTTTTCTTTTATTATTTAGTGCGCAGAATTATATTTCAGATCTCTTAACTGGCTAACAGGCTGATGGATCCTGATGGACTCCTGGCTGTAGGAAATGGCTGTAGATCTATTTGCTCCCAAACGGCCTTTGCCTCATTGTAGAGCTAAGGTCGCTCCTTGGTTTACTGAGAAGCTGCAGGCAATGAAATGATTGGGCAGATGTCGGTGGAGGAAAAAACAATGAGTTCAACCAAACATGTGCTAGAATGCATATTGGAGCCTGTTCCATTGCGGTGATGGTAGCGAAGAAGGCATTTTTCTCTGCTACTATCGTGTCTGCAGAGTGCCATCCAGTTGAGCTTTTTCATGTAGTGGTGGTTTCATCCACAGTAGTTCATGCCTTGGTGACATCTTGGATGGACTGCTGTAATGTGCTCAATGTGGGGCTGCCCTTGAAGATGCTCTAGGAAACTGAAATTAGTGCAGAATGCAGTGACCCATGTGGTTGCTGGGTCTTGGTGGTTTGAGTCTGTCAGGCTGCTGCTGCTTCAGCGACTGCACTGGCTGCCGATTTGTTTCCGGGCCCAATTCAAAGTGCTGGTATTAACCTTTAAAACTGTTTTATTTGGGAAGAGTCTGTATTTTGTTGCAGAAGAGGGCACAGTTGAGAGCTTGGGTAACAGAACTTGTACTGAGTCAGATGATTAGTCCATCTGGGCCAGTGTTGTCTATACTGACTGGCAGCTTTCAGAGGCGTTTCTACGGTGGGGGTGGTACTGTTGCGCCCCATCCTAGTCCCTGTTTACAATCCAGAACGAGGAGGCCTCGCTGTCGGAGCCATTCCGTGCGGAAAAGGCAATGGGCAGCGAGTCTCCTGCCCGTTGCCTTCCCCGCACGGAATGGCTCTGACGGTGAGGGGGCGGGGCCTCCTCGTTCCGGATTGTAAACGGGGACTAGGACGGGGCACAACTTACAGTACCGCTCCCACCGTAGAAATGCCTCTGGCAGCTTTCCAGATGGAATCTGTTCCAGCTTGGAGATGAACTGGGGACCTTCTGCATTCAAAACATGTACTCCACCACAGAGCTACAGACCCATCCTAAAGTTTGCAGGTGATGGAGAACTTGTACTGTGTACCATTTCTGCATGTTTGAACTGGCTTTTGCACCACAGGAGATGTGAGCAGTACTAGGTGTGAAGAGTTACCGCAGAATCCGTTCAGCAAGACCACCATGAAAAAACCAGGTACTGGGGCAGAGAGAGGACCACAGTCATTCCAGGACCATCATGCAGCCAGCTCCTTAGAGTTGCATCCCCCTCTGGGATCCGGTCAGCACTGCAGTAGCACATATAGAGGTAAGTGGGGGAAGGAGCAGCTCTGATGAGAGCAAAAACTAATGAGACTTGCGTTGTGTACTTAGTCCTGAAATGAGAATAAAAAGCATGGTTTTATTATCTGTGTCCTATCGGAAACCAAATGTTTTTCACAAATTTATGGTGTTTTATTGACTCCTGTTTACTAGTGGGAGGACTTCTGGGATGTATCTCCATATCTATGAGCAAGCACCATGGGAGGAGAGGGGAGCTGGGAAGGTGGCACATTATGAATACATATTTAGCTGCATTCTTACATTTTAGTGAACACCATTCTCTAGTCAGATACTTTCAAGGGATAACAGAACAAGATTTTGGGCCCTGATTTCTTTGTTTTTTTGTTTGTTTTGCAAGGGAAGAAATGTGAAAAAAATCTGATTTGGTACGGGGCCCCCTTGCTGATCTGCTATCCACGGTTTGTTATCTGCGGATAGTGGATGGCCCCCCGCGACCCCCCGGCACTTACTTTTAGCATTGGAAGTTTCAACACGAACGCGATGAACGGGCCTCATGCGACTTCCTGCAGGCCCATCCATGGAGACTAGGTGCCTAGAGAGTCTCTGCAGAGACTCTATAGGCACCTAGTCTCTGTGGACGGGCCTGCAGGAAGTCGCATGGCATGAGGCCCGTTCATCGCGTTTGTGTTGAAGCCTCCAAAGTTAAAAGTGCAGGGGTGGTGGTGCACGAAGCCCGCAGAGGGGCCTCAGAAAACCGCGGAGGGTCGTTTGCCCCTTTCCGCAGTTTCAAGTATCCACGGGGGGACCTGGAATGTATCCCCCATGGATACAGCGGCCCCCCTGTACTGTATTTGCCTACTAGATGGTGCATAAAAAGGTAAAGGTATCCCCTGACAATTAAGTCCAGTCGTGTCCGACTCTAGGGTGTGGTGCTCATCTCCATTTCAAAGCCGAAGAGCCAGCATTGTCCGAAGATGCCTCCGTGGTCATGTGGCCGGCATGACTCTCCTTGGCGCAGCGCGTAGCATGCAGCTGGAACACGGAGTGCTGTTTACCTTCCCGCAAGCGGTACCTATTTATCTACTCGCATTGACATGCTTTGGAACTGCTAGGTTGGCAGGAGCTGGCCAAGCAACGAGCGCTCACCCCATCACGGGAATCGAACTGCCGACCTTTCGATCGACAGCTTATGGTTCAGCGGTTTAACCCGCTGCACCACCCGTTTGGCTTAATTAGTGTGTATTAAGTAAAATGTTAAAGACTGCTCATAGGTAAGGTAAAGGTGACCCCTGACAATTAAGTCCAGTCGTGTCCGACTCTAGGGTGTGGTGCTCATCCCCATTTCAAAGCCAAAGAGCCAGCGTTGTCCGAAGACACCTCCGTGGTCATGTGGCCGGCATGACTCTCATAATACTCATAGCATTATTATTATGCTTGTTAATTCATGGGCAGCCCAATCCTGTCTAGATGTTAGACCGGTGGAGCACCACTTCGCTGGTCTAGGGTGTCGCAAATGTGCCATAAGGCACGTTTTCATCACCCAGCGAGGAGGCAGTGCTGGCCCAGAGGCCGACACCGCTCTCACTGGCCATATCCAGAGCTTCGCCCACTGGAGCAGGTATGGTCTCCACCAGGCGGCAGAGGGGCGGGTGGTGGTGGAACAAGGCATTTCAGGGGGGTGGGATTGGTCGGCTGGGCCTGGGGGAGGGCTCCTTGGTGGCGTGCTCCACTGAATCCTATCCACCTTCCCGGGCCTTGCTGCCGTTACATAGGCCTCTTGGATTTGTGCCAGTAATAGCTGGCTCAAATCTGAGGAGACCTGTTCTGGCAGCTGGGGCTTACACTGGGGGAAGGGAACAAACCTTCCCTTCCCCCGAGGTGACCTCCAAGCTGCCTCCTCTGCGCTCTGGATTCAGCCGAGGCTGCACCGGCCCTGTTTCATCACAGGGCGCAGGGGTAGACAAGATTGCTCTTGTTAAAAGTCTACAACACAACTGTAATTTAGAGTTCTGTGAAGCCAAATACTGTGTATTGCACAAATGCAGACCACACCGAAAGGCTAATTTTAAACCTGAAGTAAAGAATAGGTTAACTAAATCTACAGCCCTACCCCCTAGACTTTATGGCTTACCAAAAGTACATAAAAAGGATGTTCCCCTACATCCCATTGTTAGCAACATAGGCTCACCCACTCATGCTTTATCTCAGCATTTAGCTAAAATACTTTTCCCTTTATATAGGGAATACGTTTCATCACGTTAGAAACACCACTTTATTGAATTATTAAAAACAGCAAGATTATCTCCCAAATCTATCTTAGTAAGTTTTGATGTGGTATCGTTGTTCACTAGAGTGTCTCTGGTAGAAGTGATGAATTTGATCAGTGACCTTACAATACCTAAAGAGTTAGTGCCCTTGTTCCATCATTGCTTGACTTCCACGTATTTTATGTGGAATGGTGTCTTTTAGGGAACAAAAGGAAGGAGTAGCAATGGGCAATCCACTGAGCCCGGTGGTTGCAAATGTATTTATGGAATTCTTCGAGCAGAAAGCATTGCAAACAGCCAAATTAAAACCTGCTACATGGCTGAGACATATCGATGATGTATTCTGCATCTGGGACCATGGAGAGGAGGAATTAAAAAACTTTTTGGGACATTTAAACAACCTGTGTCCTGAAATACAATTCATAATAGAAAGGGAGAACAATGAAACTCTCCCTTTCCTAGATGTGTTGGTGACAAGGAAAAAAGATCTAACCTTTTGGACATGCGGTATTTAGAAAACCCACACATACAGGAAGATACCTCCAGCAGACATCTAACCATTACCCAACGCAGAAGAGTTCTTTGATTAATTCCTTAATTTTCAGAGCCCTCCATGTTTGTGATGAAGCCTCTTTAGGCAAAGAGAGACTTATCATCTCGGACTCTCTAAGAGCCAATGGCTATGCATTAAAACAAATTGATGAATGCTGGGAAAAACAACTTAAAAAGAAAAAATTATATCCCAGCACCAGGAGAAAATAATGAAGTGGAAACAGGAACAAAGGTGGCTATCTTTACCATTCATCAAAGGAACTACAGACAAAATAGCCCGGATCTTCAGAAAGTATGATGTCAAAACCTTATTTCAACCTACAATGAAGATAGAACAAATGCTGCACAATCCTAAAGACAAAAGACCCCCATTGACCAACCCTGGAGTCTATGAGATACCGTGTGAATGCAAACAGACTTACATTGGAAATACAAAAAGATCTATTAATGTGAGATTGCAGGAGCACGAGAGAGCTACCAGGCTTTTACAAGGAGAAAAATCAGCGATTGCAGCACACGCTATGGAGACCGGGCATAAGATCGCCTTTGATCAAACTCGCTCCTTGTTCAAGGAGCCAAAACATAAACAAAGATTAAATTTGGAAGCCATTGCAATTTCTCAAAGAAAACCTTCAATTTTGGTTAACAGGCAACAGGAACTTTCCTTTGTAAATAAAATCTGGTTCCCGATCTTAAACAGATCATATATGCGTTCGGCTAAGTGGCTGATGGCAGAAGGGTTACTTGTGGTCAATGCGGAAGCGGATGCTTCCGGTTTCAATTAACTGTTCCCACGCTTTTCGGCAACAACTACTGCATATATTTCAGTGTATCTCTCCAAGGACTATGTCATCTAACAGTTTGCCAAGCTGTGTCGCCTTGACACAATTCCAAGGGAGGAATGAAACGTTGGCAATCGGATCTAAAGACTTTACCTTTGCCTGTTATTGGAAATCTTTCGATGTATGTATCTTAGGGGACGTGCTTGAAGGAATCTCCAGACAACGGGTACAATTTTTAAAATATATTTCTTTGTTTTAAGTAATACATGGCTGCTAAACCCATATTTCCTGTTTCGTTGAAAGTCGTGTCCAGCCATGAAAATTTTCATACTACGCTAATTGAACTGTTTATTGAGATGTGTGACCTTATAAAATGAAGCATACGTTGAAAGATCTGACTATGAATGTCAGAATTTTAGCTGTGAGTTTTCATATTGAAAAAAGCTTAGCTAAAGTGTTGAGCATCTCTTGTTGTCTCCCAAGTCACTTTAACTTTATTAGGTCACTCTCTCAAAATATTGGTTGGATATCCAATGCATTGATTAAACAATGTGTTCATGCCAGTCTTTTTTTTTTTCCCTATACTAAACGCACAAGAAATATTACTTCCATAGAACCCTCTGTTTGTTTGTCTTTGAGCCTTTCCTGATTCAGGCTTCCATATTGTGAGGATCAAATAAATGCACCAGCCTCTTTGTTGGCCATCATGTTTCCTCAGAAGCTCCAAGTCCAACTGGTCTGATCAACATGAGCACTGCTGGGTCTTTTCTCCAGGCTGAATAGAAGACTGTCAGACTCAATCCCTACATTGCATCTGCTTCAGAACCTGTACTATAGCCCTTCATCCCTTGATTCTCCTTCTTCTAGAGAGCTCCTATGTGCAGGCCCTTTATGGAGGCCGGATGACTGAAGATCGTCTAAGAGCTGTGTATAATGCCACAACCGATGCCATTAACCAGGTCCACAAATCCCTTGAGTCCTGCCCCACAGAGGAGACAGTGGCTGAGGACCCAGCTGGGTTGAAGGTGAGTTGAGAGAAAGAAAGACCATTGTGCAGTTTGTACTGTGTCATCGTTGAAGCTAAATGGGTGTGAACCTGATCTGTACCTAGTGGGAGCCCCATGTCAGTCGCTCAGGGAAGAGTGAGAGAAAATCTAAATAAATAGAATGACTCATGCTAAGCTTCATGCCCCCGTGAGATGAAAGCCTGTTGCATAGAGTGCAGTCTGTTGCGCATAGTAATCAACTGATTTACACTTAGTAGCAATTAACTCCAAATCTTATGATTGACATTCTCAGGTCTCTTTGTTGCTGCACCAGAAACAGGCACTTGCTTGGCTTCTGTGGAGGGAGAATCAGAAACCATGTGGAGGAATTCTGGGTAAGGAGCCTTAAAGGTTTGTGTTTTGTTTTTTGAAAAGTTGTAATGGAAAGGGGGGGAAATAGGCCATGGAGTATCTCTTGTCTTGCAGCCTAGAATGGCAGTAGGTGTTAATCGAGCCCTGACAAATCCATCTCCAAAACTTTGAAGGACTTCTAAAGTTTTTTGGGGGAATGAAGCAGGCTTTTGCAAATGATAGTGGAGCCTTAAAGTTCAGCTAGAGCCCTAGTGGGCTCAGACTGTATGGAGTGGGAGCTTGGTTAAACTCCAGCCCTCATTCATAACTGCTTAGAGATCCAGGCAGTATAGCTGAAGATGTCCCTGGCAAGATAGAAGCCAACTGACCTGGAGGGATGGGTTTGTTGAGGGCTGGTGCTTCTGTCGCTTCCATATCCAGGGTGCAAACTCAAAACAGGAGAGTCAAGAGCCTTATCAAACAAATAGCCTGGACACATCTTGATATCGGTGCTGGTTTGCGGAGTCTAGCTGCTTCCCAGTTGTAGTGGTCTCTTATATTGGGCTAACATGTGCAGCTGAACAAGCAACTTGTCCCATTCCATAGATCCCCATTTCTTTTCCCTGGCAGTCGGGGCATCGCAGGATTGCTGTCGGCAAGTAATTTTAGACCTAAGGTGCCCGGTCCAGTGTTTAAGGCACGATTTGTGCCCTTCACTCCCTGATTTCTGTTTTGTGTTCTGCTTTTTCTTTCCAGCGGATGATATGGGCTTAGGGAAGACTTTAACAATGATTGCTCTTATCCTGGCCCAGAAATCGTTGCAGAAAGAGAGGGGAGAAAATAAGAAACTAGAGATTTGGCTGTCGAGAAAAGGTATGGAAATAACAAGATAAAACACTGGCAATTTTTGCTGTCTGTAAGTTTATTTATACAGTCTGCAACACAAGAGAAATTATGTACTGGTTGTGTAGAAAGAAAGTGTGTAGTCTGAGGCTGCAGTATTGTGATCTTTACTTAGTAAAGGAACCCTATTATACTGACTAATCTTTATATTTTAAGATCCCTCTGATGTTGTTTCCCACGGGACTCTAATTGTCTGTCCTGCGTCCCTGATCCATCATTGGAAAAAGGAGGTGGAAAGACACGTGAGGAGTGGCAAGTTGAAAGTTTGTCTATACCATGGGCCCAGCAGAAATAAGAATACTACCGTGTAAGTGAAAAGTGGCAAGTTTGTTTGTATAAGCAACACATTGCTGGACCAGTGTTTTGATGTGCTGGGCTGTTAGAAAGCTGTAGGAGAAGCATGGATGCGGAGAGCGGGTATAGCAGGCATATTAAGAGTATGAACTTGGGCCAGCTATAGTTGAATTGGAAAAGGTGCAGAAAAGAGCGACCAGAATGATTCGTGGGCTGGAGCCACCTCCCTTATGAGGAAAGGCTACAGCGTCTGGGGCTTTTCAGCCTAGAAAAAAGGCGCATGAGGGGGGACATGATTGAGACTTATAAAATTATGCATGGGATGGAGAGAGTGGATAGAGGGAAATTCTTCTCCCTCTCGCACAACACCAGAACCAGGGGACATGTACTAAAATTGAGTGGAGAGAGAGTTAGAACAGACAAAAGAAAATATTTCTTCACCCAGCGTGTAATTCATCTGTGGAACTCCTTGCCACAGGATGTGGTGATGGCATCTGGCCTAGATGCCTTTAAAAGGGGTTTGGACAGATTCATGGAGGAAAACACCATCACAGGTTACAAGCCATAAGCAACCTCCTGGTTTTTAGAAGTGGGTTTTCTCTGTGCCAGGTGCAAGGGAGTGTCAACGGGAAACAGGTTATCTTGTTGTCTTATGCTCCCTGAGGCATCTGGTGGGGCCACTGTGTGACACAGGAAGCTGGACTAGATGGGCTTTTGGCCTGATCCAGCAGGGCTCTTCTTATGTTCTTATTAGCAGTCCCCAATTCAAATCTCGCCCCTTTCAGGGCCACACTAGTTACCGTCCGCCTCTACCTGCATTATGGGGATACAAATACCAGCCTACCTTACAGGGCTGCTTTAAAGATTACTCAGACAATGTTTATAAAGCACTTTGAAACTTGGAGGGCTATATAGGTGGTGATATTCTCTTATTCCCTCAACAATTCCCTTGGGGAAACAGATTCAGCTCACAATCTGTTTGTCCTGTAGAAGTATCTTTAGTCCTTTCTCATCTTCCTGCTGCTATTGGCAATTTTTTAGCATGTATCCTTATGAAGCTGAGGAATGCTTCTTCACTTTTAATGGTGGGCTAAAATGATTGTACAGAACATGTTCATTCTTTGATGTGCAAGGAACCAATTCTGTGTCACAGGCTGTGCTAATTACCGGTCCCTTTCTCCATCTCTGAAAACAAGGTGTAGAAGAGCGGGTGGAAATGCATGCGTATTTTGCAGGAGTCAGGTTTGCTGTTGGCCACTTTGCTTTTCAAAGGACTAAATGCTAGCTTAGTTAACTGGGCAACTGTGAAATCAGCCACACTAATTCTGCCCCATGAGTTTAAATGTGCAAGTTGTAGTACTGAAACACCAAGTATGCTCACCAGCTGTCTCTCCTCTTCTTCTTTGTAGCCTCTCTGGATTTGACATTGTTGTCACTACCTACAGTATTCTAGCCAAAGAAATTCCTACACAGAAAGAAGAAGCCGAACTTGCTGCTGAAGATCTTTTAGTGCAGGTGACTAATATGCAGATTTGCTTTTTGACACTATGTGCATGTCTGGTTCTCTGCAAATCAGTACTGTAAATACAATAATATACTTTAGTATATATTATAGTAATATAATTTAATATTATATATAATATAGTAATAGTATGTCTTAAACCTATTAAGGTGTGTATGGGTTTTAGAAGTGATGCATGTATGTGTAGCTTCGGCACAGAAATCGTACACAGAGGAAACGCATCATGCTGTGTTGTTCATGCTGTGTTGTTCTTTAAAATTATGCATGGGATGGAGAGAGTGGATAGAGAAAAGTTCTTTTCCCTCTCACATAACACTAGAACTAGGGGACATCCACTCAAATTGAGTGGAGGGAGGATTAAAACAGACAAAAGAAAATATTTCTTTACCCAGCATGTAATTGGCTTCTTATGTTCGTTTATAATCTCACTATAGCTTCGGTGAACAGTATATCCAGCTTATAGGATTGTGCAGTTTAGCCCTGATAGCCAAAGAAGCCCTTGGGGTAGTCTTAACTCTGTATACTGTGATGGGAAGTAGTAAAAGAAGTTTCATAAACCTCTCATTAATTGCACACCATATTTAAGGTTTACTGATAAATGCAATCGTGCTATAGGAGTACAATTCCCTTCCCATATTTACTGCATGGGTTTTAACTGAACAAAAGAAGCATTTTTACGTATCTCATGCTTAGGTTCTCACTCTGTCAATTGAGGGCAGAGAGAAATCTGAGAATACAGTGATAACTTCTGTTAAAACATAGAAAACAATGTTGGAGAGAGTTCCAGTGGCCAGGATATGGTATTCTTCACTTACTATATCAACCAGTTCCTCTCCTTGCTTCCTTCTATCTCACTTCCTTCTTCACACAGAATTTGACATGGGTCAGTCAGTGCTTTGATTTTTCATCCTCCAGTATTGGCTCCATGCCAAATTTGCATCTCTTCCACTTTCCCATCCCAAAGGAGCAGTACAATTATATAAATTGAGTATGCAAATTAAGTGGATGCATATTTGCTAAATCTGCACACTTGATTTTACTCACAATTAAATGCCAGAACTCACTCTGGGTGATTCTAATGTGTCCTTCACTTCCATTCCCATGTGTTCAAACTTTTAAACGCACATCTACTTTCTGCTCTAGGATAAATCAGTTCCCTTCTCTCCCTTGCTCTGGATAAAGTGGGCTCGAATCATCCTGGATGAAGCCCACAACATCAAAAACCCTAAGGTGCAGGCCTCAATAGCTGCCTGTAAGCTGAGAGCTACAGCCCGGTGGGCTGTCACGGGGACGCCTATTCAGAACAACCTCTTGGATATGTACTCTCTCCTAAGGTGAGTTGACCTTGACGCTTGAGCACATGTAAAAGCATCAGCCTCATAAACCAGGCAAACATCTTACAGGGCCTCAAATGGAGAGCCCTTTCACTCCTTCAAATGGAGAGGGGCAAATTTCTGTTTGCCTAGAGCAGGGGTTGGCAACCTTTTCGAGCAAAGGGGCCGGACATTCAGCAATGACTGGGTTGCTGAGCTCCCAGAAGCAGCTGTGCAAAGCTCGGCTTGGGAGGCCAAAGAAGGAATTTCATTCCCTGCCCGGCGCGTTGCAAAGTTGGCAGGAGGCTTGGCCTACCAAGCTGAGCTCCGTGTGGGCCGGATTACTTTGGGTGGTGGGCCGGATCCGACCCGCGGGCCATAGGTTGCTGACCCCTAGCTTAGAATATACCTTTGCTGTGAGAACTTGTAGGAGATGGGGGAGATGCACAGCTAAATAAAATAAAAGGGGGTAACATGCCCAATAACTCTAAACAGAGAACATGTTTCCCTGTTTCCATGACAGCAAGCAACAGTGCTTCCACCTGTCACCACTGCCTTTTGTCTCCATAGGTTCCTTCGCTGCTCTCCTTTTGATGAATTCAAGGTGTGGAAGAGTCAGGTGGATAATAATACAAGAAAAGGAGGAGAGAGGTTGACCATTTTAACCAGGAGCCTCTTATTGCGAAGAACTAAGGACCAGCTGGATTCTTCTGGCAAGCCTCTGGTAATAATTGGGCTGTTTCTCTTTCTCTTGGGGAAAGGGGAGCTGCAGTGACAACCCTGCATTCCCCACCCTAATTGCCAGTCAGCTGTTTTGAGCTGAAAAATGGAGAAACCCATCAGGTGCTCTGCGCTGAATGTTTACATTAAAGAAATGCAGTGAAGAGGCCCCTCCCATTGCCAGCGGAGTCATGTCACCTGTGACTTCGAAGGAAGAGTCTGTTTCTTAAGCAAGACACGTAATCTTTTCTGCACAAATCAGTTTGTCCGTTTGCTTGCTGAGGCACATGGAAGGAGAGAACTTGTTAACCGTTTGGATTTTTAATATTGGCCAAAGTTTGTCTCGTTGGACTTACTGATTTCAAGTTCTGCCTGCGTCAAAATCCTGTATGACTTTTGGACTCCGAGGCTAGGCTTTATTGTTGGGTTTGTACACATAAAAGGACCCATGCTGAGAATGTGTAGCATTCCCAGATCTTTTGTCCCATGTAGTAAAAAGTTAAAAAAAAAATCTACATGGACGTGTCACAGAAGTGACTCTGCTACTGATGTTAAACAGTTGTATTATAGTCCATCATGGTGACATAATTTTTTTCTTCTAATCCATTGGGTTCCTCTCTCTGTCTAGGTAACACTGCCTCAACGCTCCACTCAATTGCACAGGCTAAAACTCTCAGATAATGAACGGTCGGTGTATGATGTGCTGTTCATAAGATCAAGGTATGACAACTGTCTGCGGAGGTTTTAAGAATGAAGTCCCTTTGGTGGGTGACTCTGCCTGGCTTACAGTCAGCGTTCTTAGTGCTTTTCTCCATTGGAACTGCATATAAAAACAAGAGCCTTGCAGTGGCGTCACTATGCCTCCCATGACGTCACCACAGGAAGTGACGTCGCTGCAACTCCCGTCAGAGACGCAGGGTGGGCCAAACCCATCGCCTTCACTGCTTCCTGCTCTTCCCGCTGCCAAAACGGCACGATTGTCCCCCCTGCCACTTTGTCATCCCCCCGCTTGTCGCCTGGGGGCCCACCACCCCTCCCCTCCCCCCCCGGCGACGCTTCTATAGCCTTGTATATGCTGTCCATCTTCTGTATCCCTTCTCTTGCTGACTTCTATTTTGCTCTCATCACTTCCTCAGAATTTGCTCGCAATCCAGCTCTCTGTGTTATAACAATCACCATCTTGGTGACATATCACTGCAGTGTAGTTACTCACTTGATCAGAGCTTAGTGTTGAGGTGGGACTTTTTTTCCTGAGGACGTACTGTCCCTTTGTCTCTCGTCATGCTGAAACTGTCCCCACTGGTCGACATTTTTCAGCTTTTATGTTTAGAATGGAAACTCCAAGGGAGCAAATCTTTCTTGGATTGCAATCTTGGCAGTAAGCCCCACTGAGCACAGTGCATAGGATTGTGCTGCTAGTGTTCCTTAATTGAGCTTTCTTTTCTTCAACCAGATCAACACTGCAGTCTTACCTCAAGCGGCAGGAAGGTAGATCTGGAGGACACGCTGCAGATAACCCATTTGACAAAGGTTGGCATTTAAAGTCCTTGTCCCCCAGTATCTAGAGAGTGTGCTGAGAGGAATCTGATAAGAATCACCATGAATTCAGATTTTTTTTCCTGTTATATTGCCATGTTCGTTTTTTCTGCTATCTACCCATCCACTTCTGAATTAGAGCAGTGCATTTAGCCAAATTTTAGCTCAAACCCAGACATTTAGAATAAAAAGCTGAAAATTGCATGGTATGTTAACTTTGTGCAGGATTTGTGTGCTGTAAATCAAGTAATGTTGGTGGAGTAAGGGCTCTGCCAGTGACAGGTGCTGCAAACATGCTGTAAGGCACATTTTTGACACCTGGTGAATAAGCGGTACCGGCGGAAAGGTCAGCACTGCTCACTCAGGACAGAGGCCACGCCACCAGACGCAGGTGAGTCTTGCGCCGGCAGGTGGGCAGGGGAGGGGGCCATTGGCCGGCCAAGCTAGGGACGGGGGCGGGGATATCCGCGGTGTGTTCTGCTGATATCCTAACCCCTGCCCCAGGCCTGGCTGGCCTTGCATGGCCTCCCTGGATTTGTACCAGCCATTGTGCTGGCGCACATCCAAAGAGGCCCATAGGGGCCGCTGGGGCTCTCCCTGGGGAAAAATGTCCCTTTTGTGCCTCAGCCCCAGGAAAATGTGTGCCCCAGCTCCACTGGCACAGGCCCGATCCCACACAGAATCCGGCGCAGCGCACTCAAATCAAATTAGACTTATGTTCTGTAAACTGCTCTGTGTGCTTCTTTTTATTGAAAAGCGACATATAAATATTTGTAATAATAGCTGTGATAAGCATACTGAAGTCCCAAAAACTATAATTAAAACCACACATATCTCTGAAACTATGAAGACAAATCTGAAGCTAATCCACTGAGTTTAATGTTCTTGGATTCAAGAAAACAATCCTAGGTAGAAGGCTATAATCTCTAAAAAAATTGTTTGGGACTTCCTGTGTGTTTATCCGAACTATCAAATAAATGAACATACCAGGCAATTTTTCAGCTTTATTCTAAGTGTCCAGGTCAAATGCTAATTTCACTGGCCTAAATGTTGGTATTCTCTCCAGAATAATGTTTTAGTGTCATGCGCGTCTCGGTTCTAGCACATTTCTACCGAAGCTGCGTGCCTGCATTCCTCTTCTTGACATTTGAACGACAGCCTGCTGCTGTGGCTCTGACACATGTATTTTCTTTTCTTGATCGCAGCGCAGCAGTTTAGACCTAGTCAACCAGATGCCTTTGAAAAGACTGACAAAGATGCTCCTCCCGTCTCCACTACCGTTCACATCTTGTCCCTGCTGCTTCGGCTCCGTCAGTGTTGCTGCCATCTGTCCCTCCTGAAAGTGGTAACGATATGACCTGCTTGTAGGATCACACGCCATTTCTGAGGTTTTGGATCCATCCAGGTGCAGAAATGGCTGAGCCTTGACCGTTGTTTTCATTGCAGGCCCTGGACCAAGAGAACCTGAACAGTGAAGGCATCTCTCTCTCACTGGAGGAGCAGCTCAGTGCATTGACTTTGGCCGAACCTGACAACAATGATGCTCAGTCTATGGTGTACCTCTTTGGTACAGCTTTCAGTGTGGATCTTTTTGAAACTACCAGGCAAAGCACCAAGGTATTAAGATTTTGGCGAATGCCTTTCTAGGGGTTCCTGCCTCCCCTTTTTTAAATGGCCTCAATTCAAGTTCCTTTTTTGAATCGATCAACGTATAATTTTTACAGATAAAAGCTATAACTCGTTTTTTTAAAATGTAAAGCAAGGTTTGTTGAAATGTGCTACCAAACACATCCACAGGAACAAAGAATAGAACCTCCGGGTAAGACCCAACAGATTTCTTCTAATGCAGTAACTTCCACATTTAAAACAGCCATAAATTAGAGTTCCACAGCAAAATGTACACAGTCATAGTCTACCAAAGGCAGCCCACCACAGAAGAGGAAAGAAATCCCATAGAGATCAGAGGCGGCTCTGCTGCTGTGGGGAAGCAGAGAGATTTGTGAGCTGAGGACAGTTTGTATTGCTTATCTCTTCACAGCATAAAGGTGTTTCACTTTTTAAAAGTTGGCTATGATATTGAAACAGAGCACTTATAAGCTTGTATCTTGTTGCTCGTTGGATGGAGGATAGTTGTGCAAGATTATATAACCTACTTGTCCAAGCAGTTGTGTTGTAGCCTTATGATATGTGCAGGTGAAATATGCAAGAGGGCTCAGTGAGTCTGATATTGGAAAATAGTTGTTTAACCTTTCAGAGTTGAACATGGGTGACAAGGTTTCCTTAAGACTTGAAATTAACTGAAAGGGTAGATGAGTGGAATCCTACAAGGCTGAAGGGGAGATAACTTTTTCCCCCCTCTGAACTGCACATCTTGGGTTGATTCTTCATTGATAGATGAACTGCTGTGACCCCAAGTCAGACTCTTTTTATAGGAGCACAGTATAAAAACTTCAGAACGGTTCAGGTTACTGCAAGTTACTTCTCTTTCACAGTCCAGTAACAAGTTCCATCATGCATATTGTCCATCATGGAAGATCTTGCATTGCTAACATTTGGTGTCCACCAATTTCAATGTCCTAACTACTACTTCAAGCAAGGTGGGAAATCCCATGTTGGGCTTGGATTCAGGCTCTCCCTCCCCGAATCTGTACAACTAACATTAGGTTGACTTCAGAATCTCCCATGATTGCAGTAAGTGAGATGGCGGCTGCAGTTCTAAGTACAGTTACTTGGATGGGTCTCGTTGCTTCTGGGTGCTTGAAATGGACTATAAGTACCGTACTTTTTTTTTCTCCCCACTTCTAGCTGTCACATCTCTTGGAAGAGTTGAAGGCCATCCAAGTTCATTCCCAGAAAAGGTGAGTGTTGCCACACCAGGTTTCTTTCTGGAGAGTGTTGTGGTTTTAAGAACATAAGAAGAGCCTTGCTGGATCAGGCCAAAGGCCCATCTAGTCTAGCTTCCTGTACCTTACAGTGGCCCCACCAGATGCCTCGGGGAGCACACAAGACAACAAGATACCTGTATCCTGTTGCCACTCCCTTGTACCTGGCATTAAGAGAGAGCCTATTACTAAAACCAGAAGGTTACTTATCCTTATTTTGAGATGCTCTGTGATGTCAAAGCCCAGGGAATGGCAGGAGGGCTGCTGATGCAGTTCCACCTCCTGAAGCAAAGCAGATATGGGCCAGACCTCAATACCTGGGTGGGATGCAAAAAGTGCAATTGCAGAACAGATTCCATTCTATGGTGTGGTGTATCTGAACACTTGGGAGTTCCAACATGAGGCTTCCAACTACATTGGAATCTGGGAGTATTTGTCGAGTTCAAATACTGTATAAATGTCAATTTCCATGTGAGGAGTAAACCTGGTTTGTATTCTTGTCTTCATTTAAACAGATGTCATTAATGTTTCAATGCATAAGGTGGCGACAGAGGTGAAAGTGGGCAGCCCTGTTCAAGAAGAGCCTCATCTGATAACAATTCACAATGACCTTTGCATTGGTTTGCATAGTGTATTTGTCCATTTTAGAATCATAGTGCTTGTTTGGAGCTGTTGCTCAATGCTTTGCATGTGGAAGGTCCCACCTCGAGAGTTTGTAGCTGAGGTGAGATTGAGACCAGAAACTGGAGTCATTGTTGTTTGTCCCTTTTTTCCTAGTGTTATTGTGTCTCAGTGGACTAGCATGCTGAAAGTTGTAGCAGTGCACCTTGAGAGGCTTGGCCTGAAATACGCCACGGTGGATGGCTCTGTGAATCCTAAGCAGAGAATGGATGTGGTCGAGGAGTTCAACACTAACCCTAAAGGACCTCAGGTATGGGAATCGTATAACCATGAGGGACCGCCTTCTCCCATACACTCCCTCTTAGGTCATCTGAGGGGGCTCTCCTGCAAGTACTGCCTCTGACCCAAGTTAGGGGAAAGGTGGTACGAGAGCGAGCCCTCCATAGTGGCGCCACAATTATGAACTCCCTTCCAGGGGAGTTAAGAACTACCCCTTCCCCTCATGGCTTTTCAGCGAGGGCTCAAAACATATTTTGTTTCGTCAAGCATTTGGGGGGGGATGGGTTGGTGGTTGCCTCCTGTGCCTCTATATATGGTGTATTGCTTCCTGCTTTTCTTTTGCTACTTAATTTTTTTACTTTTATAGTTGTTGGTCTGAACTGCCGACCCCCCCCCCCCCCCAACTGTTTTTATTAATTGTTTTATGTATTGTAAACTTGATTTTTTTTTAATGGAAACTTGTAAGTCGCCTTGGGAATTTGCCTTGGCAAGGGAAAGGCAGGTTATATATTTTTTAAAAAATAAATAGTAATGGGGAGTGATTTTTTTTTCCTGCGCTATGTGTATACTTTGTGAAACCTGTAGTACGCCAGTATGTAGAAGGGTTTCTTCTCCAAGGAGGTGGTTTTAATTGACCTGGTGTTACGGATAAGGATGGCAGGCCGCTTGGATCTCATTGTGTGAACTTAAACCAAGGCCAGGAGAAATGGTGTATCAGTGTGTTGGGAGATAACTATGTTCTCTCGTTGTCTTGTCCTAGGTGATGTTGATCTCACTTCTGGCAGGAGGCGTTGGCCTTAATCTGGTTGGAGGAAATCATCTCTTCCTCTTTGACATGCATTGGTAAAGAAATGGCGGCTTTTACTTTTTAATACAAAAACTTATGAGGAGTTTCTTTTGTATTTGCAGCTGCAAGAATCGGATCTGGATTGATTTAAAAGGATCAAGTCATGAGTCGTTAATGTGTTTGGTTCTTCCTCTCCTATTGCAATTCAAAAAGCTTACAAATTGACTGTGTTATGGCTGCTGGCTGGCCAGTGCAATGAACTTTTCCCTCCCCCTCATCCCCTTCTAAATTAGCTCTTAGCTGCTCATGAGGCACCAGCCTCTCTCATATGCACTGTAGTGAGCAGGATTCCAGGTGTGCCACATAACCGACAGAGGAGGGGGTAGATGAAAGAATTCTGGGAAAAACCGGAGGAGAAATTGTCACTGCCTCATTTCTCAAGTAGTACTAGATTTTAAAGGTACAGGAGAAATCTTGAGGTTGCAGTCTGGCAATCCTGTGCATAGGGGCAGGAGAAAATGGTGATAACGAAATAAAAACACATAATACCACTTTCTGCTATTTCATTTTGGTTAAACACCGAAATCTGCAAAAAAACAAAACCATTTTCTCCCACCTCTACCTATGCCATGAGCTTAACATTAGACTGCAGTTTCTGCTCCTTATTAGTAACTATAGCTTAAACCAGACTAACAGCTCTTTTCTTCATGTTCAGGAATCCTGCACTGGAGGACCAAGCCTGTGACCGCATTTATCGTGTGGGGCAACGAAACAATGTCACAATTCACAGGTCATGCTTTGTTAACCATTTCACACTATTGTCTGTCTGTGTGTTTGGCTCAGGAAGAGTCAAGCGTGTGCCCTGCTTGACTTTTCCACACCCCTCCTTTGCGTTATGGGGCAGCAAACCCTTAACCCCAAGGGAAAGGGAGTGTCCTGCTCTTGTCATCATGGTTATTGTCATCCTTGCTCTTTCAGTGCAGCTAAGTGAGGGGGGGAGAGAGTCCTTGGCTGTTGCTGGTCTGCTTTCAAAGCCCCTCAGGTGGGTTTAGCAGTACTTCAGACTGATTCACACTACAGTTTTCCAGGTGCGAATGCCCCTGCCCCAGCGCGCAGAGCTGGCCGGAAGTCCTCCTGCTGTCCCGCCTTCTTGTGAAGGTGATTGGAGGTAGTTCTGATTGGCATGCAGCCACTCTCCCCGATTGGTAGGCTGCAGTAGCTCCGCGAACCCTCCCATCTCTGCGAAGGCAACCCCATCAAAAGATGAGGGGAAGCCATTTTTCCAGCCTCTGCGTTGCGGAGCTTGCAGCTGCTCCGCAAGCTTCCAAAATGCTGTCAAAGAGCTCCGTGCTACGCTACGCAGATCTGTAACGTGCCTGGATTCCTGTAGTGTGAATCAGGCCTTCTGCTCCCAGTTCCACAAGACAACTGAGCCTTGTTGCTCTCCAGAGGTGTTGCTGGGTCCACAGGCTCTGTCTCCTAGCCAGCCTATCTTCAGTTGCCCACACTTTGCCATTACCTGTGGCTTCATTTGCAACCTAGCTTCAGTGTATCAGCTGCTGTGATAGGTAGGTGGTCAGCCCCAACTTGGCTGCCAGATGACTGGGGGAAGGGCAGGTAGACATTGTTAACTTATAAGAGTTGTGGGTTTTCTTCAAGTGCTGTGTGAAAGGAACGAACGTCTTATTGCAAAATATATTTGGGCCTGCTAATCCCTCTGTGTGAGAGTTCTTAACTGGTCACCGCTCATTTCTGCTGAGATATTTTGATAGCTTAGACAGGATTGATAAAAACTGTGCTGATGAAATACGGTGTGCTTGGTTTTTAGGTTTGTCTGTGAAGGGACCGTAGAAGAAAAGATCTCGGAGCTGCAAACCAAGAAAAAAGAACTGGCCCAGAAAGTTCTGTCGGGCAGAGAAGATTCTTTCTCAAAGCTCAACCTGGCAGATCTCAAACTCCTTTTTGGCATTTAACCATCAGTTTTTCTTTATAGGCAGAAATCATCTGTGTGCCTTTTATAAAAGCGAATTGTTGTATGTTGTTCTATTGTCATGTTTTTTGTTCCTTGTAGGCATAATGTTCTGTGGGAGGAAATGTTTGCCCAACCAATAACCAGATGACGCATGCCAAGAGATGTGGTGCCATGCAAGCAAATGTGCCATCTGTACCTGATACTGTATAGGAATTGTAGGGATAGTGTCTGATATTCTTGTTACCGGCTAGTAAGTGTGGTCAGTTGCATGTTGCTACACCTGTCATATCACACAGGGTAGGCTCAGAATCCACTGATTTGAACAGCTGTTCAAATGAATTATTAAAGCATCCTTGTCTGGTTCTTAGACAGGAAGGAAAACAGCTGTACAAAGCTGTCCCAGCTAATCCACAGAACTGCAGAGATTTATTGCTAAATGCTCAAAATAATAGGTGTAAAAAGTAGAGGATCAGAGCTGGTCATGTGGTGTTGTTGGGATCTCTGTCAATAGTCAACTAATAATGCACTTTGCAAATATGTACTCCACAGTGTAATTGAATTCAGTGATTTAGGCCCAGAGGGAGAGAGACTGAATTGTAAAACACAGGGGCTCACCCTTCCTATGACCCAACATGGCATTCCTTCTGTTTATTTACTTACCAGATTTTTGTGCTGCCTGTAATGTAGGTCAACCAAAGTAGCATACAAAATATAACTTATACTTTGTAATAATAAAAATCAGTCAATCGAAAATATACAATGTAGCAGAGTAAACATCAAGCTAAACCTGAGTTAAAAACCTTAAGCAGAAATGTATTCAGCTCTGCCTTGGGAGAGTTTCCACATATGAGTGCCACCACCAAAAAGGCTTCTACCATTGCCCAATCAATCAATACCTTTATTACGGTCAAAGACCAGCCCAAAACAGAAATAATACAAAAACACAAATGAGCAAATGAAAATGAAATAAAGATATTAAACAGTTAAAGTTAAAATTACATTTAAAATTATCATCAGTGAAAGCAGCCACTCTAGCAAACATTGATCCACAGATGTACATAAAAGTCATAAATTGCAGATAGGTATACAGCCCCTCTATACAATGTCTTTGATCAGAACCAATGACTCCACAGTCCATCTTTTTCTGCACACTTATCGCCATTGTCCAATTTATAGACTGTCCCTTGCATAGTATCAGTATTCATCTATCTTGGTGCTGCTATATTCTCTCCCCCCCCCCCCCCTTGCAAATCTGCTCATTGCTGTTTTGTTGATTGTGTCAGCTGCTGGATATGTTGATCGACACCAGGTGGAGACAGATTCTTTAGTCCAATGCTGGAACAACTAGTTGGCCCAAAATGCTGCTAAGCAAATTTTGGCTCTCTTTAAGAGTGGAAAGGTAGCATATAAATTTATGTATGAACTACCATATTCTGTACATGAATGTGACTGGTCTTGCTGTTGCTGGGAGAAAAATTTATTAGCTGTGCAAAAAGTCATCATTCCTTAGGAACCTTCTCGGAGCAAAGTTATCTCAGTGTTTCTGATCCATGTAGTATACTTTATTTATGGCAAATGTGTCAGCAGTGTATCAGATTGCAGTGTACCTTTTAAAATCCATGATACGTAAATTGTCATCTACACAGAAAACAAGCTTGCTTTACTAAACTGCAAAACGACCTCTGGTCTTGAAAGCGTGCATGTGGGTGGCACGTTTTGTAGCTTGTTTATGCACAGAGAATACCTCTGAGCCTGGCTAGAGACTGATTTTTGACTGGTCTGACTGAAGGAGAAAAAAAGCTAGACAAATTTTGTCTGTACAAAATACAGTATGTATACAGTATAACTTCACACAGATTAAAAGTGGTCAGGATGAACTATGAATTTTCAAGCTGAGAGATCAGTTTCAAGGGAGATTTATATAAAAGGAAAGCCACAAGACATCATTAAACTATGAAGAAGTGGTTGGAAGTCCAGGTATGCCTGAGCAATCTTTTGTTGGATATTGCAAATGGGAACATGGTTACTAGTAAGTCTAGGAGCACAAGTTTGTATAGCTGTCAGGATGGCCGAGCGGTCTAAGGCGCTGCGTTCAGGTCGCAGTCTCCCCTGGAGGCGTGGGTTCGAATCCCACTTCTGACAAATGTAAATTTTGTTTATTTCAACCAGCACGTCTCTCTTATAGCCCCACTTTTAAAAGCTGGAATATTTTTTTATTCAACGGAGGTCTCATTTTAGGAATGTATTTTCATTGTCATTATATGCTATGCTTTAACTTAGTTTGGAATTTGTCGGTGTTATGAAAGCAACAAGAAAACTAAAGAAGAGACTAACTGCTGCTGAACGATTTATGTATAGGAGGGAGACGGACAAGCTTGCGCAAGACAAGAAAAGCAGAAAGGGGAGGGGGTCAAGGAGTGTGTGACCGCCACCCCGATAGCCCGTTTTAGCTATGCCCTCAGGAGACAAAATCGGGCTGCAGCCGAAGCTGGAATCAGAGGCCGGGCGTGAAGCGAGGTGTGGAAGCAAGCAACCCCGACTCCGATTCGATAGCGGTGTTCTTTGCAATCCAAAAAGATACAGGTCCGGGTTCCCTTTCGTAGTTTTCCCATTAATTTATTCAGAATAAATAAACCGTGACTTCTAATGTTTAACATGCTGACTGCAGAGACGCAAATGATCAGAAGAGGAAAAGGCACTTTGCACCTGCTCAGAGAGACTGTATTCGTACTAAATCGAATACTAAATGAGTGGGTGGGTGCTAAATCTGAGTGAGCCCTAAACAGGTTCTTCTGCGGACTGAAGCCTGGTAGTGCCCAAAGACTAAAGCACATCGGGGGAGTGCACGGGACCATGTGATGTATTAATCTCGGCTGACTGATGAAAAAGTCTTCGGTTTTATCTTCCGCACGTTCCTTCCTTTAACAAGCGCATGGAATCTTAAACAAATTGTTATATAATAAATAGGTCGACGAGAACTTCTTCCACCTGTCGGGCTTTGTTACGTGAGTCCCAATCCAATTGTGGGTTGCACATTCCAGACGACCACGACTGCGTTTCTTTGTAGGTTAGGGATACTTTGCAGAATTTGCGTGCCATCATCAGGCAAGAACAGTAGCAGAAAGTGAGAATAGGAACAGCCGGGGTGCTGTTTTCCTGTTATGAGCTTCGGAAGGAGGAAAACAGTGCGAGGAAAGTTAAATAAAGGCACGAAAAAAGGCATAGCACAACGAAAGGGGAGGCACCGCTGGGATTCGAACCCAGGATCTCCTGTTTACTAGACAGGCGCTTTAACCAGCTAAGCCACGGCGCCTAATGTTACGAAATAGTTTTGCAAGAGCACTCTCTAAAGAATAAATGAAATGTTTATTTCCCTAAAAGTTTTCAAAATTTAATTCTTGCCTATGTTTTCCAGCGATTGAAATCTGTCACTTTACCTTGAAATGCCGTAAAATTAGGCCGCTCGCGGGCTATAATAGTTGTAAACGCTCGAATGTTCATACTTATAATTCTGTCAGCCGAGGAAGGTTTCCTTCCATTTTGGTTCGGACAGCCATCCTAGACGCGGAAGTTTCTTTTTCTCCCCAGGTCCCAGATTAAGGCTACGAAGCAGCCTAATATTTCAGTCTCAACGCCTCCTAAAGGCCACTGTATCTCTTGCTCTATACACGCCCCACCCTCGTCCCCCTGAAGGAGATTATTTCAGATTAGGATTAACTCCAGATGACGGTCGGTGGATGAATTACAACCAAGACTTTTCCACAATCTCTTATTAGACTGATCACTCTTATTATTAGACTGATCACGCTTATTATTAGACTTATTAGACTGATCACTCTTATTAGACTGATACTGGACAGATCTGAAAGAAAAGGGAGTTCCCACGGACCGGGCGCGCTCCCACTTTACGTTAAAGGGAGGGCAAGACGCTCTGGAGGTTGCTGCCAGTTTTGCTCTCAACGTAAAAGGCTGAGCCAGCCATGCGTTTCATACTTTAACTAAGAACGGAATAAAGTCGCGAAGCTCACCTTCCGCCTGGAACCACGGAAAGGACGCGCGCATCCCTCTGGTGGGAGCCTCCTTTTTGATCTTACCAGCGAGGAGCTCCTAGTTACAGTAAACTGCTGACGCCACAGTTGTCCCAGCCATGAGTCTACTATGACGTCAATCAGTCTGCCTTCCTTTTGTTCAGCGTCGCTGCTAGTGAGTGCGCCTGAGCAACAGCCCTGGTTTTCCTTATCATACGTAAAATGATTTGGTTTTTTTGGACTGGGGACGGCAACGGGAATTAAACAAGCATTTTATCTAGGTACATCAAAAACATACATCAGCATTTAAAAAGGCAATAACACCATGGATTGAAGAAGTAGGATAATGCGAACAGATTTTTCAGCAATGGCCGGTTAGCTCAGTTGGTTAGAGCGTGGTGCTAATAACGCCAAGGTCGCGGGTTCGATCCCCGTACGGGCCAAATGTTTTTCTCAATTCAAATTTTCTCCTTTTACACAAAATTTAGTATCAGAAACTTTTGCTCCTTTTCTGTCAGTGGGAATTTAGCTGGAAGTCGTTTCTTGTTTCCCAATTGCTAGCTGGATGGTACCTGTGTTGTAATAATTTGTTTCTAAACAGTGTAAATAAAATATATACAGTACTTTACTCTGCATCCTGTCCTGAATTCACAAAATGTTTTATTTCAACGCGTTAGCACGCGTCCCTGATGACCCCCAAATTGAGTAACAAAGCTGGCAAAACGGATGCTTTGCTTCCTATCCAATATTCTCTCAAAAATGAGACCGAAAAACAGAAAACAAAATGACACAGGTTCTTTGAATTGGATTGAATTTGACTCAAAAACAAAAAACTTGCCGTGACTCGGATTCGAACCGAGGTTGCTGCGGCCACAACGCAGAGTACTAACCACTATACGATCACGGCGCGCCACCGCTGAGCTGTCAAACAGTGAATGAAACTAACTATATAATTGACAAGTCAATATGACTACAGGTCATCCTTGGTATTGTCATTGATTACATTAACCCCAGAAAAGAAGTAAAAAATAGTTGCCGTGACTCGGATTCGAACCGAGGTTGCTGCGGCCACAACGCAGAGTACTAACCACTATACGATCACGGCACGCCACTGGAAACCTGTACAGCTTTCTCTTCAAACGGCTATATCATTGGCTTCCAATTCCTGTCAGCACTATTCCCAAACAAATTGTTCTTAAAAGTTGCATTGAACCACCAAGTTCTTCCGAAAACTTGTCACGTCAACGCAGCCACCTCCACCACTGACGCTTTCAGAGGTCTCAGAAAGGAGATTTGGCATCCATACACTCACTGCAAATGTAATTGCTTATTAATCAGACTGATTACATATCTTTTGCTAGGGTGACAACCGACAGCGTCACCTAGTTAGGACGAGACGACACATATTTGCAGAGTGTGGTGCATTCTTTTTGAGCTAAGCTTCAATCTATAGAAACCTTCCCATTCAGACAGTTCGTCTGTTTGTTGGATTGTAGCTCGACTCCGCAGAAGCTTCTGCAATTATTTTTAAATTGAAGATGGCACAAGATTGTGTTATTTTTCCTACCGTTCTTGTGCTTTTCCTGACCACTTGCTTTCCTTTCGCCCTCCTCCCTATTCAAGCGACATGAAGATACAGTACAGACTTCTCGCTGCGTCTGCACCTGAACTGAGACCATGATGTCACAAAGGGGTCGCTATTGCCATTGTAATCCTGGGCGGAAATATTCACGAAGTTCTAGAACTCTGGCCACAGGGAGGCCAAGTCATTCTAAAGATTGGACATAGAAAATATTTGCTTCCTTTTTTGTTGTTGCTGAACATTTCAAAGATTCAGATCTATTAGCCTACTACCCTGTCTCCAATGTAATAGGCATATATATGTCATTACATGTACTGTATATGCCTCATTATAATGCTATTTAGTCCTGATGTCTGCCAGTCTAAGCGTGACTTCTGAAAGCTGCCAAACTGTCTTCCAAAACTTAAAAAGGCTTGTGCTCTGAGATTCCAGGGAAAGGGAGTATCTCAGAAACCTCCCTCTGTATCGTTGTTATTTGACCCTAATGGCCAATTTAGCTTTCTTTTCTCTTGATGCTTTTTGAAGTCTCTGAAATCACAAAACAGACTAAACCACTTTGTGGCCAGAGTATTCATTTTACAGACAAAGCAATTCTCACCCTTCCAAACTAACAGCCCAGTTCTAATGGGCCACTGGGCCACCAGACCTCACATTCCGGAAGCGCAGTGTGCTTTATGACTGTCACAAAAGGTAACATGCCATATAGCAGGGGTAGCCAAACTTGCTTAACCTAAGAGCCACACACGATAAACTTCAGGTGTTTGCGAGCCGCAATATTTAAGAAGCATTTAAATTCTTAAATATATTTACTCACCATGAACATTAAACTTATGTTTTCATCCAGTGGACTCTCAGTTTATACCTGGTAAATAATCAAAGCTTGAACATTTCTTATTTACCTTTTATATTGACAGCCAACATATTTCCGAGAGCCACACATTATATGTCAAAGAACCACATGTGGCTCTAGACGAGCCACAGTTTGGCCACCCCTGCCATATTGTGTGGTCTGGTTGCTGCCATGTCTGCCTGCCAGTGGCCTCTCAACAAGCCTCAGCTCAAGTCAGTGTGGTGGGTGAGTGGGTGCAACACAGAGGGGAGGGGGAGGAACAAGGAGACTAGGGAAAGGGGGGCAGAGGGAGACTGGGAAGGGGACGTTAGCAGCAGCAGTGGCGCCGCCAATACCCTATCCCTCTTCCCAGCCTTAATCCATCAACCAGAGTCCATTCGAACTTGCACCAGCAAAGTA
Organism: Plestiodon gilberti rubricaudatus; assembly: GCA_026170595.1. Taxonomy (NCBI): domain Eukaryota; kingdom Metazoa; phylum Chordata; class Lepidosauria; order Squamata; family Scincidae; genus Plestiodon; species Plestiodon gilberti. Next base: position 198,613,836 of record JANXHW010000003.1, on the reverse strand, counting down.
GCTGAGGCAGGTCCAAGTAAACCCAGTGGGGCACTGAGGGCTTACCCTGGGGCAAGGGAACAAATGCTCTCTTACCTCAAAGAGGCCTTCATGACTTAAAACTCCCCCACGGGATAGTGTGCAACCCATTAGCACACCTGCATTGGGGCACAGCAAGTTAGGTAGGATTGAGCTGTAATTCCCCCCCCCCCCAGTACTTGCTTATATTAGAATTGAATACAGGACCTTCTTGTTCACAATACAGCCAAACTTTACAAGCTCTGTATGGCTCTACTGCAGCTATTCATCCCCAACAGCACCCTTTTCATTTGTGATAGAAAAATGTATGTTACTAACTACAAATGATTTTTATAGCATTTGTAATATCAGAAATGCTTGCTCCCTATAGCCTGAATGGGTAAAAAAAAATTACACCAATTTGTAGCCTTGGCCATTTTATTCACAGTTCCACAGTAGAGAAGAATCACAACCCTGCTGACACACATAAATCAACACCTTTTTGCAATAATACAGAATAAATCTTCAGCTCTGTAGGCTCCTGGGTAGATTTTTGAAGGTCTCGGGGGGGGGGGGGAACTGGGAACAGTTCCAGAGAGAGAATCAACCCTTTCCCCCAAAAGCCTAGACTGAAACAGTACAACTTGGGACCACCTGTCAAAAAATGTATGGCATACTTTCTTTGCAAATGAGTGAAATACTTTAAAAGCAGCATAAGACCCTTGAACAACATAGCTTCAGGCTCTTCTTGCTTCGTTGCCTCAGATTCCTCCAGCAAGTAAAAGAAACTGAGGAATATTTGAAGGGAATGGAACAACATATATACAGTTGCAAGAAAAAGTATGTGAACCCCTTGGGATTATGTGGAGTTTTGCGTGAATTGGTCATAAAATGTGCTCTGAACTTCATCTAAGTCACAACAATAGAAAAACACAGTCTGCGTAAAATAATACTACACAAACATTAGATGTTGCCATGGTTTAATTGAACATAACATGTAAACATTCACAGTGCAGGGAGGAAAAAGTATGTGAGCCCCTAGCCTAATGACGTCTCCAAGAGCTAATTGGAGCCAGGAGTGAGCCAACCTTGACTCCAATCAGTGTGATGATATTGGATGTGTTGCTGACAGCTGTCCTGCCCTTTAAAAACACACACCTGTTTTGGGTTTACTGGTTTCAAGAAGCACTGTCTGATGTGAACCATGCCTTGCAGAAAAGAGCTCTCAGAAGACCTACGATCAAGAATTGTTGACTTGCATGGGTTACAAAAGTATCTCCAAAAGCCTTGATGTTCATGTGTCCATCGTAAGACAGACCGTCTACAAATGGAGAAAGTTTAGCACTGTTGCTACTCTCCCTAGGCGTGGTCGTCCTGTAAAAATGACTGCAAGAGCACAGCGCAGAATGCTTCATGAGGTAAAGTAGAATCCTAGAGTGTCAGCTAAAGACCTACAGAAATCTCTGGCACATGCTAACATTTTTGTTGACACATCTAAAATAAGTAAAACATTAAACAAGAATGGAGTACATGGGAGGACACCACGGAGGAAGCCATTGCTATCCCCCCCAAAAAATATTGCAGCATGTTTGAAGTTTGCAAAAGAGCACCTGGATGTTCTACAGTACTACTGGCAAAATATACTGTGGACAGATGAAACCAAAATTGAGTTGTTTGGGAAGAACACACAACACTATGTGTGGAGAAAAAAAGGCACAGCACACCAACATCAAAACCTCATCCCCACTGTAAAACATGGCGGAGGGAGCATCATTGGCTTTGCTGCCTCAGGGCCTGGACGGATTGTTGTCACTGATGGGAAAATGAATTCCAGAGTTTATCAAGACATTTTGCAGGAAAACATACAATCATCTGTCCGCCAACTGAAGCTCCGCAGAGGATGGGTGATGCAACAGGACAATGACCCAAAGCATACAACTAATTCAACAAAAAAAAAAAAATGGCTTCAACAGCACAGAATATGCCTTCTGGAGTGGCCCAGTCAGAGTCCTGACCTCAACCCGATTGAAATGCTGTGGCATGACCTTAAGAGAGCGATTCACACCAGACATCCCAAGAATATTGCTACACTGAAACAGTTTTGTGAAGAGGAGTGGTCCAAAATTACTCCAGATCATTGTGCAGGTCTGATCTGCAACTACAGGAAATGTTTGGTTGAGGTTATTGCTGCCAAAAGGAGGGTCAACCAGTTATTAAGTCCAAAGGTTCACATACTTTTTCCTCCCAGCACTGTGAATGTTTACATGTAAAGTTCAATTAAACCATGGCAACATCTAATGTTTGTGTAGTATTATTTTACGCAGACTGTGTTTTTCTATTGTTGTGACTTAGATGAAGTTCAGAGCACATTTTATGACCAATTCATGCAAAACTCCACATAATCCCAAGGGGTTCACATACTTTTTCTTGCAACTGTATGCATACAAACTAACATGTGAAAGACCTGAGAAGCTCATTTCAATTCATACAAACCTTCCATTCTATGCATGTTTACTCAGAAGCAAGTCCAACCAAGTTCAATGGTACCTGCTTACAGGTAAGCGTGTATAAGTTACACATTCAGTAATATATTTCATGCTCTTTTTTTGAACACCTCTGAAAAACTCAACCTCATTTAGTTAAACACTCTGATGGAAGAGCCTGAATTGTCAACAGAAAAGTATAATATGCAGTATAACACAAAGGGTGCTAGAACATTCCATAGAGGCAGTCTCACATGTAGACTGCAAAGTTTTGGACAAGCCATTGAGAAAGAAAAGATGCAATTGATAAGTAAAATAAAATCAAGAACCCCAAGATAAGATCAAAATTGTTTATAAATTTGATGCATCAAAGGCATGCTTTACCCCTGTGCTAGAGATTCCCTCATATTTTTGTGACACTGTTCTTTAGATGTTCAGTTCCCTTCCTCTCTCTGCCTGTCTCCAGAAGCTGAAAATCTCTCTCCCATCCCTACCAGTGCATTCAGCTCACCCAGCCAGGTGGCAAACTTTGTGTTCCCTGCCTCACATTTCTACAGGCATTTCACCTTTTTGTCACTTTGCCTTTTTGTGTATTCTGAGTCACTTGTGAATATTAATGGCAGCCAGAAAGTAGAAAAAGAACTCTTAAAATTGAACACAAACCTTTTTAGTGTGTAATTTGTGAAACTGGTCCAAGTTGTCACTGACCTATTCATATATTTTTAGGGGCCCCCCGGCCCATGTTTTTGTGCCATGTGACGTCACTCAGGGGCACGGTTGAGTGACGTCACAGGGTGGTGCGGCAGGGCGTAGCTACACCTCTGGCCATGAGCTCCGCTTCTTTGGAAAACCCTGAATGAGATTGAAGATCCGCAAGATGGTTGGAAAATTTCATCAGAATGTTGTGGTTTGCACAGGATACACCTTCACTAAGGATAGTCCCTATACTCTTGTGCATGTACACATAAAATTAATGCATGAATTCATCACAATGGTGGTGGCAGTGAACACATTTTACAAGAACATGAACTTTTACTCCCGCCCCCCAGACATTCTGCACACAGTGTGTGAAAAGTGCTGTTTGTCTCTGATGATGCAGAGGTTTGACAGTATTTTGCCTGAATATTCATTTCAAGTATACTGTACTGCAGCTTCATAACAGCTTAACAATTACAAGTTTTAGTTTTAAGTCTTACACTTTTATCCCAACTGTTTCTAGTGAAAGCTAGTTCTATCTGTGAAAAAAAAATATAATTCTGTGAGGGATATGAAAAGTGCGGCAAGCAAGGAAGAGCTGACTCAGCAGAAAAGATTGCTTCAGAACAACATATCTGATAGACTAACTTGTGAATGATTACAGACTCCCGCTCCTACGCTTTCTAAAGCTGAGCTGTGCTATCATGATTCATGGAGTTGGTTTACCCAGTGAAAGGAAGCCATTGCTTGGTATGCTGAAGCATTTCTCCCACTATTTACCGTATATGTTTTATTAGAATGACAATAAATTTTTCTGCAACTGGGACAGTGCTATTGATTCTATAGCACTGTCCCAGTTGCAGAAGATTCCTTGTCATTCTACATAAACAAAATTTTCACAGGTCAAATAAATGAGCAATTCAATTTAAAACTTATGATTCAATAGATCAGAAACTGGATTTAAAAAGACATGAGTAACAGAAACTGGTGACTTATTTAACTGCTGAATGAGCTAAAAAAATCCTGTAAATATTGTCTCCATTAGCAGGTCAAATTGGGTAGGTCCCTAGAATAATTCCTTGTTACGCCTAAAAAAAGGCTATGAATCTAAATCGTTAACACCTCACAGCATTTTATATCACTCTGTGCTGATCATGTTTTGAGTGTGCCTCAGCTAGCCTTGGTGTTTTCTTCACCAAGTCCTTTAGACTTCCAGGACGGGTACCATATCAGTAGAAATAGGCCAGTAGAATCTCCCACCAAGAAACTGCAAATGGAGCAGACTGTGGCTTTTATAGAAAACAGTTACACATCATAAAAGTTAAACCCTATTTCTAAGGCACTTTATAAGAGTATAAGTAGACAAAAACAGCTTGAGGAGCAAGCAGGCAGGCAGTTCATATCCTTTCCTCATGGCTGATAGTCAACGCGGTTCGTCAGGGCACCCAGTCTTTCGGATGGCGCAAGACTTCCAGGATTTCTGCCTCTCTAGAATTCTTTGGAGGGGAGTGCATATATTCCCACCTGCATCCACCAAGAGGGGAAAAACATCTGTGAATCTTTCTCCACTTCAATTTTTTATATTTACAAAGCATACTACATAATTACTTCCACACATCAAGCAGAAAGCATTATCTAGATTAGGCAGTTCATGCTTATTTGATTAGTACATATCAATACTAAATGTTTAATATTTTATTTCTACATTCTAAAACTCAATGTACAAGTATCTAGTTTTCATTGAATGTCTCTTTTCTTTGTTCTTCTACTCAAGTATGCTACTTTGAGTTACTGCCCATACCAGAAAGTTTATGCTATTGTAAAACCTAAGGCTTAATCTTTTGAAGTTGTGTCATTCCCCCCCCCCCCCCCACCTGCCCATCATCAACCCAGGATACTATAAAACTTACAAAAATTCTTTGAAGCTAAACTAGTCTGGGGTGGATCGGTGAATTTAACAGGATTGCTGAAAAAGCACGCCCTTCAATCTTAACTAGTTGCCCTCCAAGGCTTTCTACATTTCTTGAATATTCCAGCTTGTCTTACACCCCAGGAGAACTAGAGCAGACAGCAGAATGTAACACCTTTGATAATGCCCCTCACAGTTAGGGGTGAAACGTTAGGAGAAAAAAGTTTTTGTTTTAATAAACCGTGGCTTATAAACCGGAATAGCAATTTTATTCATTTTATGGATAATTCTGGCCACGAAAGCCTGAGTATGTATGTAACTTATACCTTATTTGCAAAAACAAAACCACCCCAAAGTAACAGAAGCTGTTGTGTCCTACCTAGGAATATACGAGGTCTGCAATTTTATGCTCTTACCTGGCGGTGAGCGGTAGAGACATAAGAATACTTTCAATCCTAGATCCTGGTGTTGCAAGACCAAATTTTGTACCTCTGTCGTAAACAAGATTGAATTCCACATACCTGTTGGAGAACACAGGAAAGAAAGTTAGCACAGAAGCAAGTTTACTGCCATATCATTAAGGGTCTTTATATGCTGCCCTAAATACCAAACTCCTGGGCAAAGGAAATCCAAATCTATTCAAGAGAAGCACTGAACTCTGAAGCTGGTATAGTTATGCATATTTTCTTCTGTATGCTTATTTTGTCTAATTTAATCTGGTGTTTCTAACAATGGAGACAGGCAACGAGCTATGCAGAGAAAGGGCAAATTTTAACAATAAGTCAATGGTTCTCAAACGTTTTAGCACCAGGACCCACTTTTTAAAATGACATTCTATCGGGACCCACCTAGCTTTATGAGACTTTTAAAAAACGTGATCTAGAAATAAATAAATTTATTTATATACAAGTAAAGAGCTCAGCTGCTTGCAGGGTAATTAGCAGCTATCTTGCAAACTGCAGGAGTTCAGCTTTTTGAAGGGCAATTAGTAGCTACTGTATCTGGTTTTTGAATAGCCTCAGGGCTTGTGGCAGTTACTTATCTGATCTTTCCATCACCTGAGACCCACCAGAAATCAGGTCGTGACCCACACCAAGTGGGTCCCGACCCACAGACTGCAATAAGTTATTTAAAAAGGCAAGTAGTTAAAGGAGGACTCCAAGGTTCCAAATGGTGGAAGAAAGGGAGTATCTTGGAAAGCCTCATAAAATGGAAAGCCAGTGAAGTGGTGAATGTGTCTCTTCAGTATCACAGAGGATAAGAAACCAAGACAACAAAATCCTCTGTGGGCAGTTTCTCAACTAGAATGAGAATGATGAGCCGTTTACACATTTAGAAGGGAGCACAAAGGAACACAGCTAAGGAAAAGAAGGTGGGAACGAAGGTTTGAACTCTCACTTGTGCTGTTGAGACCTGTGAAGCCCCATTTCAAAACAGCACCTTCTTTATTGTGATATTTTGCTCCAGCTCTATGTTATCCAACTACAAATATGGCAAGAGTCTCAATAATTGGAACGCCCAATACATATTTTGTGTCAAACTCCTCACAGAATATGGTAGCATTCTCTTTTTCAGACCAGTTGCAATAAAGTGATAGGAAGAGGAGGGGCCACAGCGGTTAGTTTGTAAGCTTCTTATCTGAGGGCAAAGATAAGCAGAAGTCAGCGGGGGACTCATAGTTAGCCTAATCCTAGACCCTACATAGTACAAATGAAATGCCCGATACAATTTTCCTCAAACAATGCCCTAAACTTGCCAAAATAAAATTCTGTTCCAAAACTACCATTGAAAAAGAATAGCTCACATCAACAATTGGCCAGGGCATTAGGGAAGGACACTAAACTGGAAAATTGCCCCTTCTTTCCTTCAGCAAAAGTATGTGTTGAAAATTACTGAATAGCCAGCCTTGTAAAAAGAATCAGAAATTGCCAATCCTTTGAATTACAGTTAGTGGATCAAGAGTCAGATTCTCCAAAGGAAGTTTTAGCCAGAAAGAAGTAGAGCACCACTTAACTTGGGAACAATTGCACGTTAACCAAGGCAGTCCTTGGCCTCTTCAAAGGCACTCCATTAGGTTTGACAAATGAAATAGCAAAAAGGCTTTGTGTCACTGGTTTTAATGAGCATGTTAACCAGATGCCAGACTACCACCTTCACTGCAGGCCCCCGTCACTCACCGTCCTCTACGAATCTGCTGCCACAACTTTTCCTTTGGTGTGAACATGTCATGACAGTGTTTCTTTACAATGGGAATGTAGCAAGGTACAATGGCTTTGGCACAACTCTGAACAAACTGAAATACTTCTTCTTTTGAAGGAGAGTCCAGGTCATCGAAAAATATGCCTCCAATCCCTCGTCGCTCTCCACGGTGCTTGATGTAGAAATAGTCATCACACCTGCAACCAAGCAACAATCCAAGTCAAAAGGTAACAGACAAATACAGGACTTTAAACTTCTCCAAAGCATAGGGAGTAGGAAGATTACGCTAGTGAAATGCAAATAAAGAAGCAGATACTAGTAAAGGCATGTATCTTTCCCTTTGTTAGAAGCATTAGGCACAAAAAGCGCTATATTATGAAAACAGTAAGATTTTGCCCAGATCTTGAAATTCATTGCCATGTACTTTATAAAACTAGCCTTTAAAATGCACAGACCCAAAGCCTCCACCTTCTATGGGGGGGGAGGGAAGACTCTCCTTGGCCCCACCCTACTTCAACAGGAAAATTCTGCATACCAGATTTTATGTTTCATTAGCTGCATACCAACAAGCCAACCACTAACGCTCTAGTCTAGTTTTTAGATACTGTTTTTATTCTTTTGGGTTTTAGGATTTACGGGTAAACAAACCATGTGTAAAAAATCCAGCTAGAGTTAAAATTATCCAATACTGTCCGTAGTCTTCCAACGTTTGTATAACCACGGTACAGACAAGAATCAATTAAAATCTGAAGCTAAAAATTAAAGACATACTGTTAGGCTTTGTCTGTTCATCTTTGTCAATGATAGTTTGTCTCAGATAAAACATAGGCTTTGTCTGTTCATCTTTGTCAATGATAGTTTGTCTCAGATAAAACATAGGCTTTGTCTGTTCATCTTTGTCAATGATAGTTTGTCTCAGATAAAACATAGGCTTTGTCTGTTCATCTTTGTCAATGATAGTTTATCTCAGATAAAACATCTTAGGAACAACATCTTCAAATCTCAGCAGTCACTGCCAATATTTCTCCTAAAGGGTCCGCGCTGCTGCACAGAACCCATCAATTGTTGCACAGTGACCTGGCAGCATTTCTGGATGCACAGCAACAACATATGTCATCACTGGACTTCCAGGAACACTGAGCTCCAAGGTGCACAGAGCTTGGCCTCACTTGGCTTTGAGCTGTGTGGCAGCGCAGCTTAAAGGGAACAGCGGTCACCACCTCTCAGCTATCTACGAAAAGTCATGCTGAGAATTTAGGTAACTTACAAAAATCCTAACTCAAAAGGCACATGAAATTCTCTCCGTAAAAAGCTTCTCACAGCTGATGGGAGGAGGTAGCGAGCTCATACATTTGCTTAGGGAAAGCAGCTACTGCAAATGGGAAATGAATGGAAGCAGAGGCAACAGCAGCTGAGAAACTATTCTGGCCAGCACTGCTGGAAAAGACAAGGCAACAGTGAGTGTAACGGGAAGCACTCTCCAGACATTGCTGTCTATGTTGGCTACCAGCGATGGCTCCAGCTCCATTCTTCCAGAAGCACTCACTCGTTCTATCTATACAGATAAAAAGAGTGCTAATCACTGAGAACTTTTCACAACTAAATTAGTCACAAGGGACTTTTCTTATTCAGAATGTTGATAACTGACAGAACAGGTAGTGAAATAAGTTAAAACAAAAGGATAAAAATCCCAAGATACTTTGACACTCCCCTCTTCTTCCAGGCTTAGGGCTTCCTACATACCATTTCTTAAATTTAGGATACAGCTCTGGATTATGCTTATCACAAGCATCCTTCAGAGTTTTGTGAAAATGAATAGCATCTTCTTTGTTCAAGTAAGTTGGGGTAAGGTCTGTTCCACCACCGAACCACCACTGTTTACTACCTATAGAGAAAAACACACACATGCAGTCAACTTATATGAACTATGATAAACCTGGACATTGCAGCTGCTGACTTGGAAGTCACCATTTTTCAACAAAGAAACTGACTTGGAAGTCACCATTTCTCAACAAAGGAGCTCCCAAATCAAACTGTAGAATTAGAATTAAATGTCCTCATAAATGCAATCTGTTCAGGCTTAAACTGGGATATCTGTTTTCTCTCACACTACAGGAGTTTATCAGCTTAGCAAGGTTAGAAAGTTCAAAGTGCTGCTGCTGCGGATAGTCACGATATTTAGACTTACCAGATCCATACAGGGTGCTAGACCTTTAGGAGAAGGAATGTGGGCAGGTGAATAAGGAAGCCCAGAAGTAAGCCCCAGGTTTGTTTTTGGGTAGCCATGCCTAGGATTGTGCTCTAAGGGTTTAACAAAACTCACCTGCCCACATTCCTTCTCCTAAAGGTCTAGCACTCTGTCCCAGTATGGATCTGGTAAGCCTAACGGTACTTATATAAATTTTTACAAGAATTACCAAGGTCTATACCTCTGCATTTCATGGTCCTTGAGCCCAACTGTTTACTATTTTTTCCCTTCTCTGTACAGCAATACCTCTCATTATAATACCTCTCATCTGTCTTGGCATGGCTGACAGCGATTGTAGCCAATGGGAATGCATCCTGGGGGAATTCACAGTGTACGGGAAAGACAGGGTATAAAATAAATAGCCTTGTCCAATGCTACATGAAGGTCTCTGGCACAGCACAGAGAACTCCAGGGCAATTCTTAAACTACAGCTCTAGCATGCAGTCTCCCCTTTCTAAAGTTTGTCTTCATTATGCTTACATACATTTATAGATTAGGTATAGAGATAGATTATGTATTTTTCCCCAGATCTTACCATCAGCCTCCTCAATTTCAAAGTATCTGTAGTTGAAGTGCACAGTGGGAACATAAGGGTTCTTTGGATGAATAACAGAGCTAACTCCCATTGCACAAAAAGGCAATTTTCCTAGACGACAGACACAGAAAATAAGTCTTAGTGATCAGTAAAAACATGATGCAGTTTTTTGTAATGCTGAAAGTTTTCTTACTGTGGCTGCAATTCTGAAATTTGCATCTCACAAGATCTGAGCTTAAAAGCTTCTACCAAGAAAAACAAACCTTTGTGCTTTAGCTGTATCTTTAAGCTGTACTATTTAATAACAAGCTGTACTATCATATTTAATAACAAAAACATGTTACATTGAGGTCTGCAGAAAATGACCTAATATGAGTTCTGATACTTCCATCGAAGAGTATTGGATATAGCGACTAGAACTGGGATCAAAAAATTCAAGAGTTTTGGCTTCTGTCTCCTTTCCTTACCATTAGTAAGAAGCATCAGCTTTGACAAGAGACTGACAAGCGTGGATTTTTAGACAGCATATGGCAGAGTAAGTTCCAGCAGTGGCAAAAGGAAACCTCATAGCCTCCAGAACAGCATTAATGGTCTCAGACTCTCTACCCTGCATAGATAGGTTCATGCAAACATTTACTGCTTGGGAGCTGATTGACACACTTATCTTGTGGCAGCTCTAATCATGCAGAGAATTGATCATTTGCAGTCTGCAGCCAAGGTACGAGTCAAGTGTTACCACTACACTATGGATTTCCAAACATTTGCAGCAGCATCGTAATGTTCAACTCACACTATGTTATATCGAAAGAAAATCAGTCATGACTGTCACCACTGAAATCAATGAAATTAATTGTGATTAACAGCACATTATTCAGAAGTAATTCCTATTAACTCCCAGGCAAATGTGTACAGGATTGCAGCCTAACTTAAGTCCCACCAATTTCAGTGGAACTTAGTCACAACTAACATTATTTGGATACAACTCTGTCTACAGGCTACAAACAATTGGGTCTCCATATGGTCAGAGCTGTACATGCAAGTTACTAATGCTGTAAACACCGAGAATTGGAAGTGACTTTTCAAATAAAGTGTATACTCTCCCAGCATGCACTATAATTTGCATTTAGCACAGAAAAAACAAACATGGACATTTGTGTAGGTGTTCGTGTTTGAAACATTCATTTGGTAGTTCTTTAGTCACGTGGTGCTTGTAGGAGTCCTGGAAGTATCTGGCTGGCCACTCTGCAGAACATAAAACTGGACCTTTGAGTCTGATCCTCAGTCATCATGGGTCGTTGCATCTTCTTCAGCCTGTTTAAATTAAGATGCCTTACCATTTTTGGCCTTCAGAGCTTTCCCCCTACTTCTCATCTGTTGTGCCGCTTCTTCAGATAGGTTCCCAAAAACTACAGACACATTGACACCCGCCTTCTCAAAGATTTCACCATCTTGAAGCACACAGCTGATGCCTCCACCACCTGTAAGAGATAAGAACTAGAGTTTTCTTCTGCTACAACCAACTTTACAATATTAGCAAACGTTACTCAAAATGTGTGCCTCCAAAAATAAGCCCAGGCAATTTGGTAGCATTGCTCATGGAAGGAAATGAAAGGTTTTATGAGGATCCCTTCAGTAATTATTTGGTGATTTATGGCAGAACAAATTCAGAGCGGTATAATTTTAGAGAATAAACGTGACATTTACGTGACATTCAGCACTTCATATACACTGATGAGATGAAATTTGAAATGGCCATATAGATTTTGGCACTAAACAAAAGCCAGGGCTGCTCTTCTAAGCAGAAAGAAATTCAAGTGGCCAGCTCTTTTTTCTTAATTTCAGGAGTAATTACCGTATTGTCCCGAGTATAAGACGCACCTGATTATAAGACGCACCCTTAAAGTTTGGTGCTATTAAAAAATTTAATTAAATCACTGGCATTAAATTGCAACAGCCTGATTATAAGACACACCCCTAGTTTAAAAACTTAAATTAGGAGAAAAAAGTGAGTCTTATACTCAGACCAATACGGTATATATAAAGGAATATACTTCATCAACCCTCCGACAGTCAACTTGTACTGGGACAAAGTGTACATGACAGTCTTCAGAAAGAGGTGGAGCTCTCCAACAGTTGTCATGAGTAGATAGGACCTCAAAATGGGATCCTCCTCTCTTATCCTTCATACCTCACACACCCTGCACACAATATAGAGTTCAATCAGACAAAAACCCTCCATTAATTGGGGAATATCTGTCACCAAATCCAGCATCAAGTTGTTCAATTGATGCAGAATCGTTTCAGGAAATTTCACCTCTAAAAATGGTCCCAATTCAAGCAATCATGTACCCTTAACCTTCATCATTCTTCTATGATTTGGTCACAACATTGTGCTGCAGGTCTGAAAAGAATACCATTTGAGAGTATTCTGTTCGGGCCCTGGCCTTAGTGAACCAGAACCCCACCCCCACATTCACAAGAAAGTGCGTTTTAGGTACCATAATATTAAAGTCTTAAGGACACAATCTAGGTGTGGTGCTCATCCCCATTTCAAAGCCGAAGAGCCAACGTTGTCCAAAGACACCTCCGTGGTCATGTGGCCGGCATGACTCTCCTTGCTGCAGCGCGTAGCATGCAGCTGGAACACGGAGCGTTGTTTACCTTCCCGCAAGTGGTACCTATTTATCTACTTGCATTAACATGCTTTGGAACTGCTAGGTTGGCAGGAGCTGGCCAAGCAACGAGAGCTCACTCCGTCGCGGATTCGAACTGCTGACCTTTCGATTGACAGCTCATGGTTCAGCGGTTTATTCTTAAGCACACACTTTTTAGACAAAGAACAATGATTAGGAGGAAGACGTCTGAATAGGTCGGCTATTGAGCAAAGGCATCCTGTTGGTTCTTTGTGAACCTGCTACTGCTGTGTAAATTTCTTTACTGTGTTTCTGTGTAAAAAAGGGGGACATCAGTCAAGAGCTCCATAGTCAAACAGCACACACAGGTTTCTATGAACTTTCCCTCTCATACACCGACTGCTGTAACAGCATTCAATCTGAATCTCATACGCAGAACATGCACTAAAAGGGGGCAGCATATCAGTTATAACCTGTGACTTCCTTATTTTTTACTTCACCACACCTACATGAAGATCACATTATTCTACTCCAGAGTAACTACTATATCTTGGCTCTGTAGTCGCAATCACTAACTGATTCACCTGTAAGCATGCAGGGAAAGAATGGGGAGAAGGGACACTACTTTTCTAAATTGTAAGTATGATAAGTCTGCTGCAGAGCATTAAGAAACACCAACCAATCCTCAATGTGAAAATTCTGAGCTCTACCACTCTCAGCACTCTCTTAAACTACTAAGGAAGAGCCACCAGCAAGGCATAACCCTTCTTCTTGCAATGATTTCCCCATTGACTAGTTTTATATAAACTACTCTGGGATTTTTAGTGACTGAAGAGCAATGAAAGAATAAAATGCTTTGAACAAGCTACTGTAGTGCGGAAGCTTAAATAGCTAAGTGGACCTTCACCCGGGTTCCCCCAGCTGCAGCCCTGCACAGGCGCACACGGAGAACACATACCCAGAATGCTTTTTCATCCTTAAACACTCCAAGCATGCGTTTAAACAGGGATTCTAATCTGGGTTAACTATCTTTAGGGTTTTGTTTTTAAATGCTTTTGAACCACCTAGAGATTTCTGAGAAGAAGGAATCTACATTCAGGATTTTTGCAAAGCTATGCAGTCGGTGCCGTTGGAGGAAATAAATAAGCCCCGCAGTGCTTGTGAGTCAAGACGCACATGTCATCGAGCCCAGCAGCCCTGGGAGACAACAGAAAGTGGGGGCCACACCGGATTAGTTACCCCGGAGCACAAGGACGCCGTCTTCGTGCGGACACTCTTCCCCACCTCTCCCCTCACCCCCGAGGGACGTGGGTCACCTTCCTTCCTTTCCCAGCGGTCCACGGTGAAGGCGGCGCCGGGGTCGACCTGGGCCAGGGCGCGGCACACCTGGCTTTGTGTCTCCATGATGAGCAGCTCCATGCGGCTCCGCATGTCCCCGCGCCGGTCCCGGAGCTCGCGCAGCCCGCTCACCGGTGGGGCCATGAAGAGCGAACAGCGCTGCGCCAGCTCGTCCTCCTCGGCGGCCTCTTCCAGGGGCTCAGGCTGCCTCCGCCACCGCGGCTGCTGCTGCTCCATCTCCGCCCGCCGCGCCAGCCCCATACCGGCCACCACAGCAGCCGCGCCGCCCGCCACCCAGACGAGCGCTGACCTCCGCCGCCAGTCAGCCCAGCAGCGGGTTCTTCCCGGCGGTTCCCACCCGCCTGAAGAAAAGCTCCTGGAACAGCGTGGCCCGGGGCCCAGCGACATCCCCCGGGCGCCCACAGCGCAAACCCCGCGCAGCAGGCGGGACATGACAGCGACCACAAACACGCGCGGACCTCCTGCAACGAGCCTCTGGAGCAGCGGCCACCAGCAATCCAGGGAAGAGCACACACCCTCTCGTGATGGGTAGAGGAGCAGTCCGGAGCAAAGGCTGTTGGGAAATGCAGTCTAATTGTCAATCACGCGCGTGGCGAAGAGCCGTATTTGAACTACAACGCCCAGCAATACGTAAATAGGCGGTGCCGTCGAGTTTGCGATGATGCAGAAGGCGGTACAAAGGGGTAGTTTCTCAATACGTCGGTTGTGAGTTTATAGCACGTAGGAGAAGGCGGCGAGGAGGAGGAAAAGGAGATAGTATCATGTAAAAAATGCACGTACGGTACGTCCCCTTGAAGTAAGTGGGACTAAGTTCGGAGTACACGTGTTTAGGATTTGAGCGCACGTAGAGGCTCGCAACTGGCAATGTACGAAGAGGATACACTCGCCGTATAATGATGTGGCGTGTGTCGCCTTCGTCCCTTGCCCCCAAAGTTCTATTATTACGCAATAAGTATAAGTGTAATATAAAGAACAGGAAGCTCCCCCTGACATCTTTGCTAAAACTTGCCCGAGCTCAGCTCCGGCATACTCACGCACACGTTTTAAAAACAACAAAGAGTCTTGGGGCATCACGAAGACTAACACGTTCATGGAGTATAGCTTTCACGGGTTACTTGATCTTGTGTTATTTATTATTTATGAAAGTTTACACCACATTAAATATATTTAATGCCCAATCCTAAGTATGTTTCCTTAGAAGTATGTCCTGATGATGAGTTTAATGAGACCTACTAACAGGTAAATGTTAAATGTTTTGTAAATGTTTTTTTACTAACAAGTAAAAAGCAGAGATATCACCATGCCAACAAAAGTTCGTATAGTCAGGGCGATGGTGTTCCCAGTAGCAATGTATGGTTGCGAGAGTTGGACCATAAGGAAGGCTGAGCGCCGAAGAATAGATGCTTTCGAACTGTGGTGCTGGAGAAGACTCCTGAGAGTCCCTTGGACTGCTAGGAGATCAAGTCAGTCAATCCTAAATGAAATCAACCCTGACTGTTCCCTGGAAGGACAGGTACTGAGGCTGAAGCTCAAATATTTTGGCCACCTAATGCGAAGAGAGGACTCCCTGGAGAAGACTCTGATGCTGGGAAAGATTGAAGGCAAAAGGAGAAGGGGAAGGCCAAGGATGAGATGGTTAGACAGCATCACCGATGCAACGAATATGAAAATGAGCGAACTCAGGAAGATAATGGAGGACAGGAAGGCCTGGCGGGATATGGTTCATGGGATCACGAAGGGTCGGACATGACTTAACGACTGAACAACAACAAAACAGGTAAATGTGTATATCGGGTTGCAGTGTAAGTCTTTAAGATGTCACACAACTGGCCGTTTCTGCAACAGACTAGCGGGGCCGGCCCTCAGAAAACTGATGTTTTCATGTGCTGCTGCTTGGTGTCATTTTTTTAGTATGTTCCATTGGTGTGTACTGGGATAGATTGATCTGATGAAATAACACTCTCAGGCATTATATTGCTTTTTCATTTATTGTCCCAACCATTTATTTCAATCTTTACAATAGCCATGCAAGGTTGGTCAGTATAATAGTTTGTACACTGTACAGCGGACCCTAGTGTCCCATCCACTTCACCATCTTCATCTGCATAAAACTCAACAGATTGTCTGAATGGGGTGCCCCCTGCTGACTGGGCAAAGAGGCACCTTTTGAAGTGGTGGGTTTAGGTTGTTATATCTAGCAGCAGGAAAGCAACTGCCTCTGTTCACCAATCGCTGGCGCAGGTCCGCGTTGTTGACCCCTAGTAGCTTCTGGGGCTTACCCCAGGGCAAGGGGACAAATGTCCCCTTACCCGGCCTGAGGAAACCTCCAGCAGCCAAAAATCCCCTGCGGGATACAGCGGTAGACATGCCGTCACTGCTGCACAGGGATTTAGATAGGATTGGGCTGTTAAAGCACTAAAACCTCTTTAACATGAATGTACCAGTACAGCATTTGTCTATTGGTTCAGTGACAATCACTGTAATTAGTAATAATAGCATTTTAGGAAGTGGGCAGTCTAAGCAGCTACTTCTACTGAGATGTTGTAAAGATTCTGGAGTACAAAATGCACATCCTGTGCCATTTTTGGAAGGCAGACATATGGATAAATTGCAACTTTCCCCTTTAAAATATATTCTGAAGAGACAGGATAAGACTGATCTCTGGCTTGCTTGTCTTTACAGGTGTGTGTGTGTGCGCGCGCGCGTGCGTGCATGCATGCATGCACACACACACACAGAGTACTATGAAGCCACTTGAGAATGAAAAGATACATGAAGCGATAGAATAAGAAGTGTCAAGTGAGAAGAGTATCTTAACTAGCCAAATGAATGGAGGAGAGGAGGACATGAGAACTTATGTTGGTTGGGTCTGCCACCTGCTGGACAGATGCCATATTGCTATATCTCCCTAAAGCAAATGTTGCCAGATTCCGAGTTGCCTAAAAAGCAGAATTTCATGAGCTCCCCCGACCCCCCCCCCGCTGCAGTAATATGAAAATATGGTGAAATCCTGCATTCTGTGCCATTCTTAAAGCCCCAGGTATTGTCAGGATGTGGCTCTGGCAATTCAAACAGAAGCATTTATGTGTTTCCATTCTAAAGGAATTGAACAGTATTGTACAATTTTAAGCACAAAGGTGATCTGCACATTAGGTGGGGAGAAGCAGCAAGGGGAAGCAAGTAAGTGACTGGTCGGCCAGCCAAGGAGAGGAGTTGAGTCAAGAGAGGCCTCTTGGCCTGGTTCCTTCTCTCTGCCTGCTGCATCCACTCTCTCCCAGTCTATTCTTTAACTAACAGCCCGATCCTGCGCACGTTGTGGTGGCCAGCCTAAAGGGCCAGCTGCTTCATCCTGTGCAGGATGCAGGCTGTGCCAGCATGGCCTAGGCTCACCTTGGGGGAAGGGGATGTTCTCCTTCCCCCGGTGTAAGCCCCAGAGGCCCCAATGGGCCTCCTCGGATGCGTGCCAGTTCTGGTGCACGTCCAGGGAGGCTGTGTAAGGCTGGCCCGGGAAGGGGTTCGGGATATGCTGGAGCATGCCACCGATATCCCAGCCCCCCTCCCGGGCCTGGCTGGCCAATCATCCCCTCTCCCCACCCTGGCCCACCCTCCCCACGCCCTCCCGTTGCCCAGCGCAGCACTTACCTGCGTCCGGCGGCACAGGATCTGGAGGGCGCCATTTACTCCCAAGATGTCACAAACGTGCCTTATGGCATGTTTACGACATCCTAGACCAGTGGAGCAAAAGGAGTGGCAAAAGGAGAAGGGGTAGGCAAAGGATGAGATGGTTAGACAGCATCACCGATGCAACGAACATGAAAATGAGCGAACTCAGGAAGATAGTGGAGGACAGGAAGGCCTGGCGGGATATGGTTCATGGGATCACGAAGGGTCGGACACGACTTAACGACTGAACAACAACAGACCAGTGGAGCACTCGCTCCACCGGTTTATAGTTGCGCAGGATTGCGCTATAAGAGTGTTCCATCTCTCTTGCATAGTGCTAACCTACAGCCAGTTAAAGATTCCTTATCATCAGGGAGCTATTTCATTTTGCCTTAGCTACTTTTTTCTTGGAAGGGGCAGGACTGATCACCCTGTTTCTTCAGGGAAACATTTGTTAAATAATTCCCCTCGAAGATCCCCTGGTAACATGGTGTAGGCTTGAGGGGTGTAGGGAAGGGAGGAAAGTTGGGGAATTGAAGGAAAAAGAAAGGAGAAAGCTTTTGTTAATAAGTTAGCTTCATTAGAAGTTTGGAGCAGGCAGAGCTCCATAGGGCCACCCTGATGGGGGATTGATTGCTGTGATAGATTTAAAAAAATGGCCTTGCCCTTGGCCTGTAGATCTCAGGCTTCTTACCATCAGTCCTCATGCTAGCATCACATTATTGGCCTGGGACGTGCTCTCCTTCCAGGCACCCAGCATCACATACACATGTGCACATGAGTGTTCCCTGCATGCTTTGAATAAAAGCTGTCAGGCAACAATCCTTTGAAACTTTCTACTGTGTTCTCCTTGCCATATACTCAACCTTCTTAATGCAAAAAAACAACAAGTTCTTAGTATTGCAATAAAACACTTGCCTCCTTATTTGCCAGATTATTTCTTGTGTCTTTTATATGACCCCCTAGAACCTGTCCTAAGGGATTAGGATTGCCAATTTGTAATTGATTCCTACTCCTGTGCTTTTAAGGGCATCTTTATGATCTGCGCGCATTAGCAGGTGATGACGCTTATCTCTGTGTTGTGAATACTCCACCTACCAGTTTATGGGGATGACGTTCTTATTAAAGGCAAAAAAGCAAGTCAGGCCATTTCTTCTAGACATTTGGCAACCCAAATGACTTCATCATGACGATAGACAAAGATATGAGTCTGCTTGCCATATAAGCACATGAGCCTGATGGATCAGACCAAAGACCCATCTTGTCCAGCATCCTGTTTCCCACAGTGGCCAACCTCCTGCCACTGGGATGCCCACAAGCAGGAAGGAAAGGCAGACTTCTCTCCCATCATCGCTCCCCTGCAGCTGGTATTCAGAGGCATACTGCCTCTGATCCTGGAGGTAATGCATTGTCGTCATCATGACTAGTAGCCATTGATCAACCTGTTCTTCTCTGTAGATTTGACCAGCCTCCTTTGAAAGGTATCCAAGTTAGTGGCCATTTCCACATCCTGTGGCAATGAATTTCATAGACTAATTATGCACTATGTGAAGATGTACCTCCTTTTGTCTGGCCTAAATCTCCCACTAATCAATTCCATTGGAGGGCTCCTAGTTCTATCTATCCACTCCCTCCACACCAGGCATAATTTCAAAAGTCTCAATCATGTCGGATGGCATCCACCCAAGAGTTCTGAAGGAACTCAAGAATGAAGTTGCTGACCTCTTGACCCAAATATGCAACTTGTCCCTTAAAACGGCCACTGTGCCAGAGGATTGGAGGATAGCTAATGTCACACCAATCTTTAAAAAAGGAAGGAGGGGGGACCCGGGAAACTACAGGCCGGTCAGCCTAACATCTGTTCCAGGGAAGATGGTGGAAAGTCTCATTAAGGATAAAATCTTAAAATACATAGAAGAACAAGCTCTGCTGAGGGAGAGTCAGCATGGCTTCTGCAAGGGGAAGTCTGGCCTCACAAACCTGTTAGAATTTTTTGAAAAGGTCAACAGGCATGTGGATGCGAGCGAACCCGTGGATATTATATATCTGGATTTTCAGAAGGCGTTTGACACGGTCCCTCATGAAAGGCTCCTGAGAAAACTCCACAGTCAGGGAATAAGAGGGCAGGTCCTCTTATGGATTAGGAACTGGTTGAAGACCAGGAAACAGCGAGCGGGAGTCAATGGGCAATTTTCACAATGGCGAGAGGTGAAAAGCGGTGTGCCCCAAGGATCGGTCTTGGGACCGGTGCTTTTCAACTTATTCATAAATGACCTGGAGTCGGGGATAGGCAGTGAGGTGGCCAAGTTTGCGGATGACACTAAACTTTTCCGGGTGGTAAAGACCAGCAGGGATTGTGAAGAGCTCCAGAAGGACCTCTCCAAACTGGGAGAATGGGCAGCAAAATGGCAGATGCCCTTCAATGTAAGTAAGTGCAAAGTGATGCACATTGGGGCAAGAAACCAAAATTTCACATATAAGCTAATGGGTTCTGAATTGTTTGTGACGGATCAAGAGAGAGATCTTGGGGTGCTGGTGGACAGGTCGATGAAAGTGTCGACCCAGTGTGCGGCGGCTGTGAAGAAGGCCAATTCCATGCTCGGGATCATTAAAAAAGGGATTGAGAATAAAACGGCCAATATCATTCTGCCTTTGTACAAATCGATGGTAAGGCCACATCTGGAGTATTGTGTCCAGTTCTGGTCACCACACCTCAAAAAGGATATAGTTGAATTGGAAAAGGTGCAGAAAAGAGCGACCAGAATGATTCGTGGGCTGGAGCACCTCCCTTATGAGGAAAGGCTACAGCGTCTGGGGCTTTTCAGCCTAGAAAAAAGGCGCCTGAGGGGGGACATGATTGAGACTTATAAAATTATGCATGGGATGGAGAGAGTGGATAGAGGAAAATTCTTCTCCCTCTCGCACAACACCAGAACCAGGGGACATGTACTAAAATTGAGTGGAGGGAGAGTTAGAACAGACAAAAGAAAATATTTCTTCACCCAGCGTGTAATTCATCTGTGGAACTCCTTGCCACAGGATGTGGTGATGGCATCTGGCCTAGATGCCTTTAAAAGGGGTTTGGACAGATTCATGGAGGAAGAGACCATCACAGGTTACAAGCCATAAGCAACCTCCTGGTTTTTAGAAGTGGGTTTTCTCTGTGCCAGGTGCAAGGGAGTGTCAACGGGAAACAGGTTATCTTGTTGTCTTGTGCTCCCTGAGGCATCTGGTGGGGCCACTGTGTGACACAAGAAGCTGGACTAGATGGGCTTTTGGCCTGATCCAGCAGGGCTCTTCTTATGTTCTTATGTTCTTATGTCCCCCAGCCATTTATCACCTTTTTTCAAGCTAAAAGCCCCAAATATTGTAGCCTTTCATGGATGGTAAGACTTTGATTACTCTGGTCAATTTAGTTGTCATCTTTTGTCCTCTTTTCCAACTCCACAATATCCTCCTTGAGGTGTGGCAACCTGAACTGTATGCAGTACTGTATTCCAAATGTGGCTGCACCATAGATTTGTATACAAGCAGTATAATATTAGCAGTCTCAGGGCGCGATCCTGTGTAACTCTTGCACTGGTGTAACAGTAGATCCCCCAGTGTAAGAGCACTTACAGTGTAACTTGCCATATGCCGATGGACGCAGGACGGACACTGGCGCAACCCCCCTCGGACACCTCACATGTGCAGTTCGGATGCGGAACAGATGCTGGAGCAACTCCGCCAGCGCAGGGGGCATTCCAGGGGTGTCTGAACACCCCCAGAATGCCCCCTGCACTGGCAGAGTTGTGCCAGTGTCCATTCCGCATCCGAACTGCACATGTGAGGTGTCCGAGGGGGGTTGCGCCGCCGGTGTCTGTCCTGCGTCCATCGGCGTATGGCAAGTTACACTGGCATAAGTGCTCTTACACCGGGGGATCTACTGTTACACCAGTGCAAGAGTTACACAGGATTGGGCTAAAAATCTTGATTCCTTTCCTAATGATCCCTGGTATAGAATTTGTCTTTTTAACTGCTGCCGTGCACCAGGTCAACATTTTCATTGAGCTATCCACCAGATCCCAAGACCTTTTTCCTGCATTCTCATTGACAGCTCAGACTTAATTCCGCTACATATGCAAAGTTGGGATTTTGTTTTTGCCCTAAAGTGCACTACTTTACATTTATTCACACTGAACTGCTTTTGCCATTTGGTTGTCCCAGTTTGGAGGGCTCCATTTGGAGCTCTTCACAATCTGTTTTGGTTTTTAAAACCCTGAACAGTTTTGTGTCACCTGCGCACATAGCTACCTTGCTGTGCAAACTCTTGAAGCAAGCAGTTGTTTGTGATTCAAATCCTTTGGCAACCCTGAGGCTGCTTAGGTGTTCATGCTTGTATTAGCACACATACACTATTCAGGTTTAACAAAAGCCTTGACAAGTACTTGTCCAGACAATTAAAGATCTTAAAAAGAAGAAATCCCCAGAGACAGATGGTGTTTCAGATCAGATGACTTTTACAAAAAAAATAAAAAATAAAAAATTAGGTAATCACTATTTGCCCCACCTTTCCTGGTATTTTATATGATTCTAGATAAGAGGGAAATCCCCAAGTCAAGGAATGCTATAGAAATAATTGTTGTTCTAGGATTAAAAACAACAAAAACACCCTTTGTTTGGTTTATGAGAAGAGTTAAAGAAAGTGCTTACAAATTCAACAGCAGAATCCTATGCCTTTTGTTCAGTGGGGCTTACTCCCAAGGAAGTGTGTACAGGATTGCAGCCTTATGCACCCAAAATTATGAACATTGCAAGCTAAGATTCCCCCCCCCCCTTAATTTCCACACCATGTAAGCAGTAAACACATTCTATGGTCATCCTCTGCAACGCACCACCACACACCTGATTTCCATGCACATTCCTTTAAGTTTTCATCTACTACAGCAACCATTCTCCCCTAATCTTCCTCGGGCACATGCAGAGCCAGCTGATGAGTCAGCTGAGCCAATAAACACATTTAATATGGTCATCCACTGCAACTTGCCACCATGCAACTTCTGATTTCCATGCATATTCCTTTGGGTTTTCAGCCATAAACTTCAACCACCATCTTGTCTCTCCCCCCCCCCCCCATCTTCCAGGGCACATACAGCCAGCTGAACTGGCTGCTGTAGTATCTGCAGTGTCAGATAACGCCACTGCTTCTGCTCCCATCAGATCCCTGTCTCCCATTGCTAATCCTCCCTGTGTGCTGTTGCACATGTTGAAGCCCCACTGGATCTGTGGTGTCATGTTAGTGCCTGCTGCTGTTCTTCCTGCGTTCTGTTGCTTTGTCTCTCAAGCTGCGCCCAGCTCTGATAGTTTCTGTAAGCTGTTGCCCTATTATATCTGAGGAGCTGCCTGCATTCCTGTGCCCGTCTCCATTACCATCACCGTCTTTTGTGCCAGGCCACCCTGAGGTATACACTGTAATTAGGAGCATAGAATATTGGGTTGCCTGCCAGCCAAATCTCCTCTTCTCTTTACCTGTTACTTGTCTGCCTAAAAATGCTGCTTCCCATTTCAATGTGAGAATCACTTCCCTTCTCAATAAGTGTGGGAGAGGTTTTTCTAGAATTTCCCACCTAAGAAGTGTAATATACCTGTTGTGTTGGGGGGGGGGGAGTGTTGCTGCTGCTCTCACAATTGTCTGATGGGGGGAGCCCATGTCGGGCCAGGAGGGTTTTTTCTTCTGAGACAGTCTGCGGATGGAAGGGATGGGGTACAGGCAGGGAGAGAGAGAGAGAGAGAGAGAGAGAGAGAGAGAGAGAACGCAAAAGACAAGCAGTTGGGGAAGAGACCACACTTGCCCACCTTCTTGGCTTCACAGCCCTGGTGGGGAGGGGCTATGAGTCACCCAGTTCCTCTTCCTTCTCCAGGCTAGCTTGGGCAGCATCTCAGGGCTCCATTGCCAGCTCCCTTCCCTCAAGAGGCCAGATGAAGATAGCCCTCATCAGGGCCAGCCCAAGACCTTCTGCCTCCTGAGGCTGTGTACCACCAAATGTACTTGGTTGTTGTTATCTTGTTGGCTGAGAACTCCCTGAGGCATCTGGTGGGGCCACTGTGTGATACAGTAAGCTGGAGTAGATGGGCCTTTGGCCTGATCCAGCAGGGCTCTTCTTATGTTCTTATGTTGGTGATGTGCCAGCCTCTGTTTCTCCACCACTCTAGCCCACTGCTCTCTTCTCCTCCACACTTCTATGTTGTCCCCCATTTCCTTTTCCAATCCAGAGAGTGGGAGGAGGAGGAGGATCAGGGAAGAGGAGGTGGACGGAAGTGGGTGCCACCTGCCAGACTGCTGCCTGAGATGATAGCTTCAGTTAGCGTCAAGGATGGACCAGCCCTGGAGCCCTGATCATCTCATCCTCAGTTGGTAGCACGGCTTTTAAACCCTGTCACCTGGTGCGCATGCCTTCTCAGCTCCTCTCCATCTCTCCCACCCCTGAGATGCCCAGATTCAGCATCTCAGCCATTATAGCAATGGGATATGGGAATGAACCCCAGCCTATTGCGAGCCATGAGGTGGTCTCTACAAGGCTTCCATGGTTTTGTCCAGCTGCAATGTCAGGTGTGGTGTCATTGGGCTCAGGTCAGTGGTCAACCTCTTCTGTTGAGTCCTTCATTTTGGTCGCTCTTTTTCTGCACCTTTTCCAATTCAACGACTGTATATCCTTTTTGAGGTGTGGTGACCAGAACTGGACGCAATACTCCAGATGTGGCCTTACCATCAATTTGTACAACGGCATAATAATATTGGCCGTTTTATTTTCAATCCCTTTTTTTTAATGATCCTGAGCATGGAATTGGCCTTTTTCACAGCTGGGTCAACATTTTAATTGTTACATGACAGGCAGAAAACCATCAGGTGAAGCTTTCTCCCCAGTTTCACCTCTTGTGACTAACGTCTGTGAAGGTAACTTCTCTCACTTCTGTAGGCCTAATCAGAAGTGGGGTAGGGATATGTCTTCCTTCTGTCTTCCCTCCGCAGGGAACCTGAAGCCACCCTTCCACGTCTTCCCTGGGAGCCACGCCTCACAGTTTGGGAACCACTGCCCTTGGTTGTTGTTGAAAGCATGCATTTGATCAGGATCATATTCTAAACTGAGGGGGGGGGGTATTTATTTTATTTTTCACATTTTTATACCGCCCTTCCTCCAAGGAGCTCAGAGTGGTGTACATATTTCCTCCCCTCCTTTTTGTCCTCACAACAACCCTGTGAGGTAGGTGGGGCTGAGAGATAGTGACTGGCCCAAGGTCACCCAGGAAGCTTTGTGGCTGAGCGGGGATTTGAACCTGGATCTTCCAGGTCTAAGTCCAGTTCCCAAACCACTACACCATCCTGGTTCTCAACCTTTGGAGGCCCGGGTACCTCCTATCATGATCCAATGTTCTGAAGTACCCCTGATAATTAATTGGATTAATCAATTAATTAATTAGGTAATTAATCATTAAAAAAAGTACTAAAACAATTTTAAATGTGTAAAAATGTCTTATTTAAGTGTGTGTGTGTGTGTGTGTGTGTGTGTGTGTGTGTGTGTGTGTGAGAGAGAGAGAGAGAGAGAGAGAGAGAGAGAGAGATCTTTTTTCTCTAAATCACACTTCCCAAAATCAGCTCCTCCCTCCCCCACCCCACCAAAGTACATTTTCCAAAGTACAAAAATAAGCCCAAAACCAAAATCAGAGAGACAGAAGGGCTCTGAAAATAATTACAATTTAAAATCCATGTTAATTAACACTTAATTAGCTGCTGATGGGGCAGATAAGGGGCAGGGCTTGGGGTACCCCCAGCAAGAGGTCTGCGTACCCCTAGGGGTGTCCATACCACAGGTTGAGAACCTCTGTTCTAAACAATGTGCACATTCTTTTAACAAAAAAGATTGAGATAACTTATTTGTAGAGTCCTCATGCTGAGACAGACTCTTGTTTCTGTGACATCTCCCCAGTGACACCCTGGGAAACCAGTAGAATGAAGAAGGGAGCTACATGTTACATGCAAATGTGTGTAACAAAGCCCTGGTGCAATTTGTTTGTTTTTTAAAATAAGCTTTGTGTGTGTGCACTGGAGGGTAGAGAAATGGCAAGAGGAATGGGTATGGTTTACCCATTCGTTGCGAGTCTGCCCCGAATGACACACAAACACACACCCAGCCCCCTCTGCTACCTTCTAGACTTGTGTTTGGCCTACTGTAGGATCCATCTGGAGGACAGATCTCTACAGTAGCTCTTGCTAAATGTCTAAGCTGTAGGAGAGTGTCATTCACTGGCAACATTTTTGCATCCATCTTTCAGTTGTGTCTTATACAAATGTGAAATGAATTGAATTCCTGAAAACTCATATTTACTTCTGATCCACAATGTTGTTATGGAAAACATTACTAGAAGAAGGCATCTGATGCAAATTGTTTTGTATAGCGACCCTGCTAATTCTTTTGCATGGCAAATGAATGGCAACTAGGAAACGTATCCAGCATAGTTTAAATCTGATAATAAGGGCCAGTGATCATTATTTGGCTCCATTACTACTGGTAAGTATGACTGTGGGATACTAATAACTGAAAATCAAATAATCCATATATCATGTACAAAACAAGGTGGTGAGATATTTTAAATAGTTGATAACAAATTATAGGACTTTTCTCTTTAAACTCCTCCCCTCCCCCTACATTTGCACCCTACAGATACAAATTAGTTCTTTGCATCTGTCTTCACGGCAGAAGATCTTGGGCAAATACCGTTGCCTGAACGGCCTCTCCTGACCAAAGAATTAAGTCAAATAGAGGTTAAAAGAGATGACATTTCAGACTTAATTGACAAATTAAAGATCAATAAATCACCGGGCCTGGATGGCATGCACCCAAGAGTTCTGAAGAAACTCAAGAATGAAGTCACTGACCACTTGACCAAAATATGCAACTTGTCCCTTAAAACGGCTACTGTGCCAGAGGATTTGGAGGATAACTAATGTCACGCCAATCTTTAAAAAATGGAAGGAGAGGGGACCCGGAAAACTACAGCCTAACATCTGTTCCAGGTAAGATGGTGGAAAGTCTCATCAAGGATAAAATCTTAAAACACATAGAAGAACAGGCTTTGCTGAGGGAGAATCAGCATGGCTTCTGCAAGGGGAAGTCTTGCCTCACGAACCTTTTAGAATTTTTTTGAAAAGGTAAACAGGCATGTGGATGCGGGAGAACCCGTGGATATTATATATCTGGATTTTCAGAAGGAGTTGACACAGTCCCTCATGAAAACCTCCTGAGAAAACTCCACAGTCAGGGAATAAGACGGCAGGTCCTCTTATGGATTAGGAACTGGTTGAAGACCAGGTAACAGCAAGTGGGTGTCAATGGGAAATTTTTCACAATGGCAAGAGGTAAAAGCGGTGTGCCCCAAGGATCGGTCTTGGGGCTGGTGCTTTTCAACTTGTTCATAAATGACCTGGAGTTGGGGATAAGCAGCGAGGTGGCCAAGTTTGCGGATGACACTAAACATTTCCAGGTGGTGAAGACCAGCAGGGATTGTGAAGAGCTCCAGAAGGATCTCTCCAAACTGGGAGAATGGGCAGCAAAATGGCAGATGCACTTCAATGTAAGTAAGTGTAAAGTGATGCACATTGGGGCAAGAAATCAAAACTTCACATAGACGCTTATGGGTTCTGAGCTGTCTGTGACGGATCAGGAAAGAGATCTTGAGGTGCTGGTGGACAAGTCGATGAAAGTGTCGACCCGTGAAAAAGGCCAATTTCATGCTTGGGATCATTAAAAAAGAGATTGAGAATAAAACGGCCAATACAGTATCATTATGCCCTTGTACAAATCGATGGTAAGGCCACATCTGGAGTATTGCGTCCAGTTATGGTCACCACACCTCAAAAAGGATATAGTTGAATTGAAAAAGGTGCAGAAAAGAGCAACCAAAATGATTCGTGGGCTGGAGCACCTCCCTTATGAGGAAAGGCTACTGTTGTGAGCACCCCAAGAGTACAGGTGACTTCAGTTCATGGGATTCGGTGAGCTGACACCAGGCTCCAGAGATGGAGAAGGTACCCAAAAACGAGAGAGAGAGAGAGAGAGAGAGAGAGAGAGAGAGAGAGAGAGAGAGAGAGAGAGAGAGAGAGGTCTGCAGATTGCAGAGGCGCCAAAAAAATGAGCTCAAAATAGACCAACGTTGTAAAAAGGAAGCTTTTACTAGGCTAGCCCAGGACACGATCATAAGACAGAAAGTGTAACACATAAATCATTTACAGAAGGTTTTATACATTTCATCATTTCAGGTGGAGACATGGAATACATTGTTGGACAAAGTACATTACAAAGGAGCACCAATAAGGGAGAGGATCCAAGAAGTTGCACGTTGATACAGCCAATGGAAGGTCGGATTGAAGTTTTGTACCAATGAGAGCAGCAGCAGCAGATGTGAAATGTTTAACCAATAAAAAGATAACTTTATTAAAAGAACCAATAAGAAGTGTTGTGTTTTGTGTAAACTGGGGCCAATGGGGATGGGAGCTGGTAGCCAATGGGAAGAGGGGTCTGGAGGCTGGATGACTGGGGTGATGGGATCAGGCCCCCACCTCAGGTGAGGTGTGGTGTTCCGGGGTTTTATGAATGGGGTCTTTTGTGTAGCCTGTAGACACAAAAGACAAGGATTTCCAAATTGATAGGTAAAAGTGCCAATTCAATGAGTCTCTGCCCCACTGGCACCAGGTATACAATGATAGACATTCAGGTGAAGGCTGTCAGTCAGGAAGGAGGGAAGCAAGTAATTGAATTAAATGTAGCAGGCCAGATCAGGAACTATGTAAATGGAAAAAGGTGTTTGAATAGAACAATGGTTGAGGAGATAGACATTTGCATGAGAGACACCAGAGTCAGGACTGCAGGGTGAAAGACAAATGATTGATTTTATAGTGGGAGATGAGACACACAGAGAAGGAGTAATGGCTTCCCAGGGAGCAGTGACACTAACCCAAGATTTCCCATGTTCCTGGAGACCCCCCTTTCCCTGCCCCCGAATGGCCTCCCAGGTAGAAGGAAGCCATTCAAGAGCATCACAGAATGGAAGCTGTTGTTGTCAGCTATAGGTTATGGCTTTAAAATGGTTTCCCTGGACTCCTGGTTATGCAGCACTCTTGGCAGGAGGCCCGCTCCCAATGCCCTCAGCATTCCCAGCGCTTGGCCTTCAGTCAACCTCCTGTGTCCAGGCCGAGGGTGGCAAAGGGGCTAAACCACACACTTACCAGTCCTCTCCTGAACCCCAGAGAGGGCGCGTGGGGAAGACCCCCACGCCTTTTACAAGCTGCAAGAATATGTGCACTGTACCAGGAGTCTCTGAACTCTGCTGAAGAATGACTCCACCAAAGTGTCAGGATGGGGACCCTTCTGTGGAGGGACCCCTCCCCAGGGATACCCCGTTGATCCCTGATAAGGATCCGGTGCCATAACCATGAAGGGAATTCAGGAAAACAGTATTTTCTACAGGATAATGCACTGCTTTGAATTAAAGGAATACCACTTTTTAGAAACTTCCAAAGAGAGAGAAGGTTATGAGGATTAAATAGGTACAGAGTGAACTTTTGCTGCTGCCGCTTCTCTAGGGGTTCAAAAATTACTGTATCTCCGTGAATCTTGGATGGATTTTGATGGGATAAAAAGGTGGGGGTTCGGGGGGGGAGCGAGGAATGAGATAAGAATATTTGGGGAGGGGTAGCTTGCCTACAACACTACATCGTTTGGGGCTTTTCAGTCTAGAAAAAAGGCATCTGAAGGGGGACATGATTGAGACATATAAAATTATGCATGGGATGGCTGAGAGTGGATAGAGGGAAGTTCTTCACCTCGCAGAACACCAGAACTGTTAACTGATGCCTCAGTAACAATAATAGTCAGGAAT
Source organism: Plestiodon gilberti rubricaudatus (assembly GCA_026170595.1). Classification (NCBI taxonomy): domain Eukaryota; kingdom Metazoa; phylum Chordata; class Lepidosauria; order Squamata; family Scincidae; genus Plestiodon; species Plestiodon gilberti. Next base: position 198,584,201 of record JANXHW010000003.1, on the reverse strand, counting down.
GACATGAGCAGATCTCATTCATTTCTTTATTTCTTGCAAGAAAGTCTCACACCTTAGCTTTCTTCAGCTTCAAAAATGAGGTGGAGCCCCGAAGCTCCTTTGTACACAGGTTTTATAGCTTTCAGTTACACTTGGGCGTACATCATGTTTCTCAGTGTTAAATTACACACACACATGCGCAAATGACTCTTCTCCAAACCAGCACATCTTTAAACTTTCCTTTGTCTTTTAATTACCAGACACTAAAGGACTTCTGTTATCTTGCTGGTACCTCTCCGTGCTTGACACTTCCGATTATTTATGGCTAGACTTACCCTGCTAGCTTCGAGTGGTAAATTTATGGCCTAGCTTTAGTGCATCGCCCCCTCCCCACCCCTCTGGGGCCCTTTTGCTATTCTAAAAGTTCACACATTTGATACTGATACAATGAAATATACTTTTTGGTTACATGATAGGAATGCTTATGTTGATACATGTTTACATAAAAAGTTACATAAGAAGATATATGTGTAGAAGACATGCTTACATAATTACATGAAAGGATTTTACATTAAGTAATTACATTCTGCTATTTGCTAAGCAAGCAAATTACTATTTCAAAAGCTTATGCAGTTTAATAGGATATTAATTGTTTAATATCTTTTACCACCATATTACAGAACCAGGAGACATACACTAAAATTGAGTGGAGGGAGAGTTAGAACGGACAAAAGAAAATATTTCTTTACCCAGCGTGTAATTCATCTGTGAAACTCCTTGCCACAGGATGTGGTGATGGCACCTGGCCTAGATGCCTTTAAAAGGGGTTTGGATAGATTCATGGAGGAAAAGACCATCACAGGTTACAAGCCATAAGCAACCTCTTGGCTTTAGAAGTAGGTTTTCTCTGTGCCACGTGCAAGGGAGTGACAACAGGAAACAGGTTATCTTGTTGTCTGTGTGCTCCTCGAGGCATCTGGTGGGGCCACTGTGAGATACAGGAAGCTAGACTAGGTGGGCCTTCGGCCTGATCCAGCAGGGCTCTTCTTATGTATTTATGTTCTTATATTAATCAAAAGAACCATCACCTCTTGACTTTTAAATCAGCGCAGGACAGGTTGTTGCAGGGTAAATGAATACAGTTTTCAGGAGATAGAAACAAAGCCCCTGTCATTTTTGCACGTGGGGCACATGCCCCTTGCACCCCACCTTAGTTATGTTTCTGTATGAACATATACAGAAACAACCTTATACTGAGTCAGACATTGGTCAGCCTAGTTCAGCATTGTCAACATTGACTGGCAGCAGCTCCCTAGAATTTCAGACAGGGAGCTTTCCCAGCCCTACCTGGTGATGGAATCTTGAACCTTCTTCATGCAAAGCACGTGTCCTGCAACTAAGCTGCAACCCCTCCCCAGGCTATACACAACAGCTCAGGTTGTATAGTACACACAGGGAAAGAACTGATGATGTTGAGATGCCATCATAAACACCGAGACCCGTAGATGAGGGCCTATCTCTGCCAGAACGTTGCTCAAATTTGATTGGTTATGTCTGTGTGATTTTCAGTTAAACCAGGTAATATACAGCCTGCTGGTTGTGTGAGTAAACACTCAGTCTTGCCCAAACGTTTGGAATTCTGCCAATGCATGGTAAGGTCCATTATCTAAGATACTGTACATTCATCATCACACATGCTGTGCTGGTCAAATATAGGTGCGGTGTGATTACCTACCATGCTTGCATCATCTTAAAGTAATGACTGTAGTGACTGACTATAAGTATATAGTGCTTGCCATTATACTTAAATCTAGCATTTGCCTGGTAGGCAATTTCTTGATTGTTGTGGCAAACTTCAGGGTAGTGCTGAGAAGGACCACATTCCCTTCTGGGACTTGCTTCCCCTTCCCCCCAGCTAAGGCTGCTGCCTAGATTTTGGGGCTCACTTCAAAGCCCTCTTCCTGCCTTTAAACCCTGCAGGAGAACAAAAGCCTGCAGCACAGTTTTTTCCTAACCCAAAGGAAGAGAAGGAAGGACAATTTGGAGGCTGTACTGTACTTACGAGGCAACGCACAATTAATTCAATGCCTCAATATTCTTTTCTCTTCTTGGCCACATTTAGTATTTTGGCAGCCCAATCCTATCCAACGATGGCATAGCAGGGCTGCACGGCCCAGACTGTATCTAGCGCTGGGATTGAGCAAGCTGGAAGTTTCCTCAGGTAAGAGGACATTTGTCCTCTTACCCCGAGTCGAGCCCCAACCTGCTCAGTGGGGCTACTTGGGTCTGCGCCAGTTAAATTGCTGGCGCAGGCCGAGAAACCAGCCGCCTCACGAGCCGGCGCATAACCCCGGGGTCTAGGGGTCGGCCGGCTCAGCGTGTCACCCCCCTCCAGCCGCGTCACCCACCCCCACTACCCCCCACTACCGCATCACATCCACTACTGCGTCAACCCCCCCAGTACTCACCCCCTCCCGCCGCATCAGCCCCTCCCGCCGCATCACCCCTGGCAGCTGGCAGGCCAAGCCACGTCTTCCTCGGCAGCTTCTAAGTAGGTCAGGCAAGGCTGAAAGTGGCACATGCGCAGAGGCGTCGCTCCGGTAGGGGTGGGGCTATAAGTATCGCTGCGGTCATAGTCTCTTTACCGAGCGAGGAGGAGGCAGCCCCGCCCCCTCACTGTCGGAGCCAGTCCCCTACGGAGAAAGCAGCAGGCAGGGTCTCTTGCCTGCTGCTTTCTCCGTAGGGGACTGGCTCCGACAGTGAGGGGGCGGGGCTGCCTCCTCCTCGCTCGGTAAAGAGACTATGACCGCAGCGATACTTACAGCCCCGCCCCTACCGGAGCGACGCTTCTGCACATGCGCACAACACTGCATGAAGCCTTGCCCTCAGAAGGGCCGAACGAAGATGCTTTCAGCCCTTCTGAGGGCAAGGCTTCAAGCGGTGTTGTCCACATGCTGCTTGAAGCCTTGCCTGGGCCTACTTAGAAGTGGCCAAGCCACTGAGGAAGTTGCAGCTTATTCTTCCTCTGCTAAATATAAGAGGAACACCACTTGAAAAAGTGCCTCTTTGCCCAGTTACCAGGGTGAAAATGTCACCTGCTCACTTACAGCCCAATCCTACCTAACTTTCCCTGCCACTGCAGGCTACACTGCATCCTGCAGGGAAACTCAGTAGGTGGAAGGCCTCCTCAAGGTAAGGGGACATTCGTCCCATCGCCCCAGCCCCCACAATGGGTCTACTTGGACCTCAGTGGTGTTGGGGTGGTATGCTAGTATGCCCCCGGGTGGCAAGCAGTGGGCCCCACCCCCACAGCATGGCGGGGAGTGGTGCAGCAAAAGGCGGTGGTGACAAAAAACAGCATTTTTTGCCGCTGTGCGAGAGAAAGAAGTCGCCCCCGCGCCCGCCTGGAAAAGCCTGTTACGGGCCCGAGCGGCTGTGGGGGCGACTCCTTTCCCCCGCCCCACATTGCGGCGAAATAGGCCTTTCGCCGCAGCTGTTGCCTCCATGGCCGCCCGGGCCTGTCACAGGCCTTTTCCGGGCGAAACCCACCCACCCACCCCCTGGCATTTTTTCAGCCAGAAAAGGCCTGTTATGGGCCTGGGTGGCTGCGGGGGCAACTCCTTTCCCTCGCGCTGTGGCAAAAGGCCTATTTCGACGCTGCGCGGGTGGAAGGAGTCACCCCCTTGGCCGCCTGGACTTGTAACAGGCCTTTTCCAATCGAAAAAACGCCCGGGGGGGGGGCGGCACTTTTGGCCAGAAAAGGGGGCAGGGGCATGGCTAATGATGTCACTGGGGGTGTGTCACTGGCTCCCGCCCCTGGCAGCATGCACTACCGCCCCCACCACCCCAGAGGCTGGCTACGCCTCTGTTGGACCTGCACCTGCCATATGACTGTCGCAAGTCTGCATGCACCCATGCTCACGGATTGGGCCTGAAAAGGGGGTTAGGATATGGAGTGTGCCTGCGCCGCTGATCCCGCCCCCTCTCAGGTGCAACCTCGCCCCCATTGCCCATAAACAAAGATGTTCAAATCAAATGTACTTTCAATTCTCTGGTCCTCTTTTATTTATGTATTTACAGTATTTATTTAAAGGCTGTCAATCCCACCCCCTTCCAGGCCCAATCCGCCCACCCCTGCCCTCGGTGCCTCCCCCTCCCCACCCCTGGCCATTCTGCCGCCCCCTCCCCATCCCTGTTTCCCATTTTGCCCCTTCCCCTCCCCCTTTGGGAAGGGGCCCAAAAGAAACTTTGTACCCCCTGATAAAATTTATCTCAGAGGTCCTGGCACAGGGAGTTGGTGTGCAGAGAAGGGAGCACAAATGTGTGCTTGTATAAGCTTCCTTCTGCTTTCACTTCTTAGGACACAACACATCAACCCCTGCAATTGGGGAAGCAAATGTAAAAAATATGACTCTAGAATACATTGGTGTTTTTTTTAAACTAATAGGAAGTTAACAGGAAATGCCTAAATCATCTACACTTGTGTGTTATTTATGAAAACTATTTAATTTTGCAGCTTTCTGTTCACGACAAGCTTGCAAAGTGCTCCGATTATTCAGAGTCTTTTATATTATAGACTCAGAGTGTCCACATGATACCATCACATAACCAGATATACTACGTTTGAAATGATACTGGCCCATAAACACAGACTGTGTTACATTAACATCTCGCACATCAACAGAACTCATTCCAATAAGCATCACAATTGTCTGTGTCTATCTAACAGTATCCATGAATATGTCAGAAAACCCCCTCTATCCAACCCCAATGAGCAAACAGCCCACCCCACTCACAAACCCACATACCACATCTGTAGTCCCCCCCCCTTGTTAAGACCTGCACTCCTATACATCAATTGAAAGAAAAACCCTGGGACATACAGTGCTGGATTCTGTCGTCCCTGCCTGCATCCTGAAAACAAACATGTACGGTAAAATTTTCCACAATCTAAGTAAAATTTAAAACATGCTAAATTTATAAAATTTACTTCTGAAAGTTATTTCTAAAAGTTACTTCTGAGGATGCCTCAAGTATTTGAGGCGAAATGTAATGTTTAACATCTTTATATTTTGAAATAAAAGTGTATATACGACGGAGTTTTCCCGGTATGATGCTTGTTTTTAACTCTGAGACTCCCTTATGTGTGTGATTTGATGACCCTTCTATATGCTGGAAATAACAAGAATGTGGTAGGTGGGAGATTCTAAGAGCCATGACTTGTAGGTGTCCTGCACATCTGAACCAGCAGCTGACTACATTTCCAAAAACAGTGCTTGTTGTTCTTGTTGCAGGTGGAAGGTTTGGTCACTACCTCACCATGCTGCAGCTGTATTAAATGGTTTCTTGGAAGCACTAACCTTGACCACATTCTTCACACCCTTCTGTTCCACGAATCTGTGAAGCAATGCACAGCCTGATCCAGCGTGGAATTAGCTCGGTGGAGCGAGCGCACCGCCAGCCTAAGGAGTCGCAAATGTGCCAAAAAGCATGTTTGTAGCTCCTTGTGAGTAAGCAACGCTGGCATGGAGGCCAGCGCCGCTCACTCAGTCACCAGACTGACTCTGCGCCAGACGCCGCAGATGAGTCCTGCGCCGGTTGGTGCAGGGGTGGCGAGGGAGGGGGCCATTGGCCAGCCCAGGCTGGGAGGGGGCAGGGATATTGGTGCTGAGTTGCAGTGATATCCTGAACCACATCGCAGCCCGAGCTGCCCTTACACGAGCCTCCCCGGACACATGCCAGCTTCAGAATTGGCATGCATCCAATGAGACCCGTCATTGGGGCCCACACCACTTCCCCCAAGGCGAGCTCGTGCCGTGCTGGCACAGGTCGCAATCCACGCAGGATGCAGTGGCCGGCCATTTAGGCCAGCCATGCATACTTGCGCAGGATTGGGCCGTTAATTCCTGTTCTGCTCCTACTCAGCTGGGGTTTGGATTCCTCTTTAAAGAAGAAATGCCCTATTTATTTATTCATTGATCATTGTGAACTTCAACAAAATAGAATCCACTCCCTTCCCCACGTGTTTCTGTACAGATATTTTCCTCCCTGGAAGGTGAAATAAAGGGAAACTTTGCCATATTCCCAATGAATACCATTACAGATGTAGCGGTAAAGTAAAACTATACAACAAAATAAACTTTAAGTGTCTTTATTCAAGGCTTTTCTTCTCCTACCACTTATTTTATTCCAATTTTGAAACTTATTGTGCTTCATTCCAAGATGTAGCTCGTTTCAACCCAAACTCTTAAAGTGGGTTGCAACAAGAACTGAAAACAAATATATAATATGAACATGTATTTCATCATCAGCTTTCCTGAGTTACACGCCACGTCCTCGGATGCAGAGAGATCTACTGCTTCATGTCCAGAGTTTCTAAGGGGTCACACAACTGTACTCTTTAGGATCGCTACAAGTAGGTGGGCCAGTAGGGGAAACGGAAGGCTGGTCTAGATGCGCCTTTGAGTCAGCCGGGCTGGGCTGATATTCTGCTAGTACCGTTCGAAACCGCTTCATCTTTTTTTTTTTTAAAGACTCCCTCCCGCCTTCGGCTCCGGAGGGGGGCGGTGCCCGTCACGAGCTGGAGGGATTCCCTCTTACCTAGTGGGAAGGCTCTGGAAGTAGCACAGAGGGAGCCCTCCGTCCTCCTCCTCCTCGCAGTCTGCCGCAGAGCTCTTGCCTAGGCGCAGAGCTGCCTCGAACCCAAACACCCCCCTCCACGTCCGGACGGATGAGCCTCAGTTCCTCGCTTTCGCAGACCTACCAGACGCCGCGAAGAAGCTCAAGCTGGTGAAGGCGCAAGGAGGAAAAGCCCCAGCGCAGCAGCGCAAGAGGCTGCAGCCACGCTGGAGGCTCGCGAAAGGCCAGCCGCCCACCGGGCACGGTAAGAGGAGGAAAGGCGCTAGGCTGCAAGGGGGGGGGGGTCTTGCCTATGCTCTGGAGCTTCCTTCACGGCAGAGGCATTGGAGCCCTTTTTAGTCCCGCGCCCGGCCGTTATTCCCTGTCCCGGCAGCGTTTGGATCCAAGCCAGCAGGGGAGAGGGGGTGGCCATGGCCCGCCGTGCTTTAGTTTGGCGACTCTGAATCTGGGGGCGAGGCAGGCGCTAATAGTGAGGAGTGAGGGGGGGGTTAGAGGGACTGGGGCGCCTGTGGGCAGGTTGCAACCCGCCGGTGCTTCCCATCGGCTCTCGCTGTCTGAGCAGAACAAGAGAGGCACATGTCCCGAGATCCGTACGGATTTGTCGGGCTACATTTGTCGACGCTGTGGGAAGTGCGAGAGGAGGCAACTTCTGCACCAGAAGCTTCAGCTTTATGCGAATGAATATGCAACCCTGCACTAATCTCAGATCTTTTCTCCTCTGTTTCATGTCTAAAGTTGGGGAGAAACAACTTCAGTCAGTCCCCCATTTTCCAAGCTGCCTTCTCCTTTCTTTCTTGAGAGGAGGGGCCGAGGGGGGGATTAAAAAGACGGAAGCTTTAAAGAAGGCCGCGAAGTTGAAACGGGATATGGTAGAGGCGAGACTTCCTCCCTGCTTTGTCCTGTTAGGAAACTGCTAAGAACGGCTGATTTGCTAGGGTAGCGGCGACAGCAGCACTTCAGCCCCTGAAAAGGTTATGGAAAAAAAGAGCCAGCCCGACAGGACGAGCTAAAATTAACTCTGACTTCGCCCTCCCGCTTGGTGTTTCAATCTGATAACTTTGGTGTAGGGTAGTCAACCCCTCTGTCGTTCGCAACGCTCGGTTGCTCACCTCCAGGCGTGCACTGTCTGCCCCCTAAATTGTTGAAACATTTCATCTGTTTGGAAAGGAACATTTCCTCTGGACTATGTAGGGGTCCAGCTAAAGTCAGCTGTAGGTGTGAGTTTAAATGAGGAGACGGAGCCTGGCCTTTGATGTCCTATGGTATCATATACTGTATTGTATAACCAATCTGAAATCTAGATTTCAACACACAAAATTACATTAAAGATATTGTAACTTTTTCTAACACCTTGTATCTATTATGTTTTGGTTTTACAGCTCTCATTTTATTGCTCCATCCAAACATTTTATAACTGCTGTTTAGTATTCTAAAAGGCTCCCAAGGCAGCCTTGTTGTTGCTGTTAAGTCGTGTCTGACCCTTCGTGATCCCATGAACCATATCCCGCCAGGCCTTCCTGTCCTCCACCATCTTCCTGAGTTCGCTCATTTTCATGTTCGTTGCATCGGTGATGCTGTCTAACCATCTCATCCTTTGCCTTCCCCTTCTCCTTTTGCCTTCAGTCTTTCCCAGCATCAGAGTTTTCTCCAGAGTCCTTCTCTTCGCATTAGGTGGCCAGAATGGTGTAGTGGTTTGGGAGTCGGACTTAGACCTGGAAGATCCAGGTTCACATCCCCACTCAGCCACGAAGCTTCCTGTGTGACCTTGGGCCAGTCACTATCTCTCAGCCCCACCTACCTCACAGGGTTGTTGTGAAGACAAAAAGGAGGGGAGGAAATATGTACACCACTCTGAGCTCCTTGGAGGAAGGGCGGTATAAAAATGTGAAAAATAAATAAATAAAATAAATAAATATTTGAGCTTCAGCCTCAGTACTTGTCCTTCCAGGGAACAGTCAGGGTTGATTTCATTTAGGATTGACTGATTTGATCTCCTAGCAGTCCAAGGGACTCTCAGGAGTCTTCTCCAGCACCACAGTTCGAAAGCATCTATGCTCAGCCTTCCTTCCTTCCTTCCTTATTTATTTATTTATTTATTTATTTAAAGCATTTATACCCCGCCTTTCTCCCAAGGGCACTCAAGGCGGCTTACAACACATTAAAATACATATATACACATTAAAATAATTAATTAAAACAATTTAAAATAAACAACCCCAGTGCGTCACCTGAGTTTACATATGTTAAAAGCCATTTGTTAAAAGGTCAGCCCACCATGTCAGACATCAAAAGCTGTCCTAAATAAAAATGTCTTAAGGCCCCGTCGAAAGGTCTCTAAAGCGGGAGTCGTTCTTAATTCCAGGAGGAGGAAATTCCATAATTGGGGCGCCACAGCTGAGAAGGCCCTATTCCGCGCCGCCATCCCCCTCACTTCCGCCAATGGCGGCACGGTTAACAGGGCCCCCCCTGATGACCTCAGAGTCCGGGTCGGATTATAAGGAAGGAGGCGGTCCCTCAAATACCCTGGACCTGAGCCGTTAAGGGCTTTAAAAGTCAAAACTAGCACTTTGAATTGTGCCCGGAAACGAACCGGCAGCCAGTGTAGCCGCCGAAGCAACGGTCCGACTGAGTCGAACCGACAGGCCCTGAGTCGAACCGACAGTAATCTAGTCAACCACCCGGGCCGCCGCATTCTGCACTAGTTGCAGTTTCCGAACAGTCTTCAAAGGCAGCCCCACGTAGAGCGCATTGCAGTAATCTAGTCTAGATGTCACTAGGGCATGGGTCACTGTGGCCAGGTCTGCACAATCCAAGTATGGTCGCAGCTGGCGCACCAGCCGAAGCTGGGCAAAAGCCCCCCTGGCCACAGCCGCCATCTGAGAATCCAGGAGCAGCTGCGCATCCAGGAGAACCCCCAAGCTGCGGACCTGCTCCTTCAGAGGGAGTACAACCCCATTCAGAGCAGGACGATGATCCAGTACCTGAGTCGTAGACCAGAAGAACCTCTGTCTTATCGGGATTTAATTTCAGCTTGTTTGCCCCCATCCAGCTGGTCGATTCAGGACATCGACCGCCCCCTTGGAGTCGGGTGGAAAGGAGAGAAAGAGCTGGGTGTCATCCGCATACTGATGACTCCCTACCCCAAACCCCCAGATGACCTCTCCCAGCGGCTTCATATAGATATTAAACAGCATGGGGGATAGAATTGACCCTTGTGGCACCCCACACCTCAAGGGCAAGGGTGCCAAACAAGCATCCCCCAGCACCACCTTCTGGGATCTGTCAGCCAGGAAGGAGCGGAACCACCTCAGAACGGTGCCTCCAAGCCCCAACCCAGCCAACCGACCCAGGAGGACACCGTGGTCAATGGTGTCAAAAGCCGCCGAGAGGTCCAGCAAGACCAACAGGGACGCACTCCCCCTGTCCAGTCCCCGGCACAGGTCATCCACCAAGGCGACCAAGGCCGTCTCTGTCCCAAACCCCGGCCTGAAGCCAGACTGGAATGGTCCATTATGGCTCAAGATCCTTATGGTCCAACTCTCGCAACCATACATTGCTACTGGGAACACCATCGCCCTGACTATATGAACTTTTGTTGGCATGGTGATATCTCTGCTTTTTATTATGCTATCTACATTTGCCATAGCTTTCCTTCCAAGGAGTAAGTGTCTTTTAATTTCATGGCTGCTGTCTCCGTTTGCAGTGATCTTGGAACCCAAAAAAGTAAAATCTGTTACTGCTTCCATTTCTGCCCCTTCTATTTGCCAGGAATTGATGGGACCAGATGCCATGATCTTAGTTTTATGAATGTTGAGTTTCAAGCCAACTTTTGCACTCTCCTCTTTCACTCTCATCAAGAGGCTCTTTAGTTCTTCTTCACTTTCTGCCATTAGGGTGGTATCGTCTGCATATCTGAGGTTGTTGATTTTTCTCCCGGCAATCTTGATTCCGGCTTGCGATTCATTCAGCCCTGCATTTCTCATAATGTACTCTGCATATAAGTTAAATAAGCAGGGTAACAATATACAGCCTTGCTGTACTCTCTTCCCAATTTTGAACCAATCGGTTGTTCCATGGCCGTTTCGAACTGTTGCTTCTTGACCTGCATACAGGTTTCTCAGGAGACAGGTAAGGTGGTCTGGTACCCCCATCTCTTTAAGAATTTGCCACAGTTTGTTGTGATCCACACAATCAAAGGCTTTTGTGTAGTCAGTGAAGCAGAAGTAGGTGTTTTTTTGGAACTCTCGGGCTTTCTCCATGATCCAGCGCATGTTGGCAATTTGATCTCTAGTTCCTCTGCCTCTTCGAAACCCAGCTTGTACTTCCGGTAGTTCTCGGTCCACGTACTGCTGAAGCCTAGCTTGTAGGATTTTGAGCATAACCTTGCTAGTATGTGAAATGAGTGCAATTGTGCGGTAGTTTGAACACTCTTTGGCATTGCCCTTCTTTGGAATTGGAACGTAAACTGACCTTTTCCAATCCTTTGGCCACTGCTGAGTTTTCCAAATTTGTTGGCATATTGAGTGCAGCACTTTCACAGCATCATCATTTAGGATTTTAAGTAGCTCAGCTGGGATAATATCATCTCCACTAGCTTTGTTGTTAGTAATGCTACCTAAGGCCCACTTGACTTCACTCTCTAGGATGTCTAGCTCTGGGTCAGTGACCACACTAGCGTGGTCATCAGGAACATTAAGATCTTTCTTGTCTAGTTCTTCTGTGTATTCTTGCCATCTCTTCTTAATCTCTTCTGCTTCTGTTAGGTCCCTGCCTTTTTTGTCCTTTATCATGCCCATCTTTGCACCAAACGTTCTCTTGATATCTCCAATTTTCTTGAAGAGATCTCTAGTCCTCCCCATTCTGTTGTTTTCCTCGATTTCTTTGCATTGTTCATTTAAGAAGGCCTTCTTATCTCTCCTTGCTATTCTCTGTAAATCTGCATTCAGTTGGTTATATCTTTCCCTTTCACCCTTGCTTTTCGCATTCCTTCTTTCCACAGCTATTTGTAAAACCTCATCTGACAGCCACTTGCATTTCTTTTTCTTTGGGATGGCTTTGGGATGGTTTTAGTTGCTGTCTCCTGTACAATGTTATGAACCTCTGTCCATAGTTCTTCAGGCACTCTGTCTACCAGGTCTAATGCCCTAAATCTATTCTTCACCTCCACTGTATACTCATAAGGGATATGGTTTAGGTCATATCTGACTGGTCTAGTGGTGTTCCCGACATTCTTCAGTTTAAGCCTGAATTTTGCAATAAGAAGCTCATGATCTGAGCCAGTCAGCTCCAGGTCTTGTTTTTACTGACTGTATAGAGCTTCTCCATCTTTGGCTGCAAAGCACATAATCTATCTGGTTTCGGTATTGACCATCTGGTGATGTCCATGTGTAGAGTCATGTGTTCTCTTGACAGAACTCCATTAGCCTTTGCCCTGCTTCATTTTGCGCTCCAAGGCCAAACTTGCCTGTTGTTCCGTTTATTTCTTGATTTCCTACTTTAGCATCCCAGTCTCCTATGATGTAAAGGACATCTTTTTTGGGTGCTAGTTCTAGAAGGTGTTGTAGGTCTTCATAGAACCGGTCAACTTCATCAGTGGTTGGGGCATACACTTGGATTACTGTGATGTTGAATGGTTTGCCTTGGATTCGAACTGAAATCATTCTGACGTTTTTGAGGTTGCACCCCAGTACTGCTACTCCATTTCTTCTAAGGGATTCATGCCCACAGTAGTAGATATGATGGTCACCTGACTTAAATTCGCCCATGCCCGTCCATTTTAGTTCGCTGATTCCCAAGATGTCAATGTTCAATCTTATCATCTCATTTTTGACCACATCCAGCTTGCCTTGATTCATGGACCTCACATTCCATGTTCCTAAGCAGTATTGCTCATTGCAGCATTGGATTTTCCTTTCAACCTCATACACATCCACAGCTGAACATCCTATTGGCCTTGGCTCAACCGCTTCATCCTTTCTGTGTCTATTTGGAATTGTCCTCTGCTCTTCCTCAGTAGCATATTGGAACCTTCCGACCTGAGGGGCTCACCTTCCGGCATCATATATTTTAGCCTTTTGGTACTGTTCATAGGATTTTCTTGGCAAGGTTACTGAGAAAACCCTGTCAAGAGATCCCCACACATTGGGCATAAAAAGAGGGAAGACAGAGCAGGGTGCCAGATGTTGAATGAAATGGGTGGGGGAAATAATCTTAAAGTTTAAACCAACCACTTCTCTACTCATGCACACACCACATCTTAGCACAAATCCAGCCTTCTTGAGGGTAGGGTTGCAAACCCTCAAGGATTAGCCTGCAGTCTCCAGGAATTGACATCAGTCTCCAAGTGAGACCACTGAAAGACCGTTGGAGATTTTAACAGGACCTGCAGGAATTTTCAATATTGCATCATGTTGTGTGTGTGTGTGTGGGGGGGGGGGAATCTCCAGAATAGCTTCAGTCAGAATAGACAACTCTACTCTGAATTTCTGTGTGGTCAGGATTCTGAGAATAATTAAGTTAATGTAAACAACATTAATATCCAACCTGGACTTATTACCCCATGCTTATCACCCCATGCCTTGTACGTTTACTCAGATATAATTCCCACTGATTTCAGTGTAGCTGCCAGCTAAATGTATAAATAACAGTATAAATATAATTTAACATAGATTAATCAAACATTCTAGAATCTTGTGCTTTAAAATCCAAATTCTAAATTCTGTAATCCTAAAACCCACTTGTAGATTTATAATCCAGTCCTATTTACACAGAAGCAAGTTACATCGATTTAAATGGGATTTATTCTCAAGCAAGTGTGCTCAAAATTGAGGTATAAACTAGGCAAGTGGATAATATTTGCATAAATATACTTTCTTTGTATGTTTTTCCAGAATTTGCTACTGAGGGCTTTTCTCCTGTGATGTGTGTTCCTTTTTGTTTTTTTTTCCCATATGAAGAAAAGTAGTGAAAACTCGGGAGGAGTGAGAAAAGATGAATAAGGGAGCTTTTGAGGGAGGGGGTAGGGTTACTGTGATGCCAAAATGTCACATCATTTGCTAATGAAATCTCCAGCTAGATATGTCTGCTCAGTTTTTGGAAAGACTGCCAGCCGATTTGCAGGCTTTCCTCTGTAAGCTGGAGGGCTATAAATGTGCTGCTTTAGTAAAAAATGAAGTCAGGAGTCTGTTTAAAGCATTGGATTGAAATACAGTACACGTATTCACACTTATGCAGCATGTGATCTGCGCCCGTATAGTTTTTGTAGAGCCTTTGGATGGTTGCATGCTTTGATCATTCCTGCCGTGCCTATAAAAACATGGATAAAATAGGAGCACTTACCTATGGCAATAGCATACAGAGGGCCTCTTCCTTCCAAAACCCAAAGTTTGAAGGGGGGGGGGGGATAATGTGCATTGCTAATTCTAACAATGTGTTGGGAGCTGAGAGTAAAAAACTTGTATTCCAAATTTGCAATACACTCAGAAAAATGTTTTCTTCTTTCATTTCTCTGTTGCACTAAGGAAGTTGTGAACAGTCGCAGAACATTTTGTCAAAATTCATAACCAATGTTAGTCATTGATAAACCTATTCTCCCATAGCCGCAAGAACTTTTATTTCCTTATTAAATTTTTATCCTAACCTTCCTCTAAGGAACTCAGTAGCTGATAGTGTTTCCCTTCCTCCTCATTCTGTGCTCAGACTGAGAGAGTTAACATGTTATCTTGTTGGCTGTGTGCTCTTGGAGGCATCTGGTGGGGCCACTGTGAGATACAGGAAGCTGGACTAGATGGGCCTTGGGCCTGATCCAGCAAGGCTCTTCTTAGAGCGTAACAAGACCATGGTCACTCAATGATGAGCCTCCTGGAAAAGTAGAGATTTGAACCTGAGTCTCCCTGGCCCCAGTCTGATGCTAATCATACACTATGCTGGTTCTCATGGGGGCAGTCATTAGTGCACAATTTCAAAATTGTCTTTTAAAGTTATTTTAGTGTCATGTCAGAGTTTAAATATTTATAAAACATGGTGCAGTGAGCACTAATGAAGATGCATAGGTAAAGAACACTGAGCTGAAGCAAATTATGCAGAAAACGTTTTCAAAGAATATGGGATAAGTTGCTTTCTCACTCCTGCTTGAGTTACTAGTTCTCAAACAGCTTACTGTGACATTGGATATTATGAATAAATATCCTTAAGGAACAATTTGTACTATTCTGTGTTTGTGGGAGGGAGGGGAAGTACCGTAGGGATGTGTGTATGTATGTATGTATGTAGTTGTATGTATGTATGTATGTATGTATGTATCTTGATGTATGTAGTTCAGGGCGAAATCCACCATAAGGATCTGGCCGGCAGCTCGGGGTGCCCGCCAGGTCCTATCCCCGTTCCGGGCCGCGCTGCTGCGGGCTGGAGGTCTACTCGGGGAAGGGGACGTTCGTCCCCTTCCCCAGGTGTAAACTGGGGCCGGCCCAATCGGCCTCCTCGGACGTCCGCTAGCTAAATAGCTGGCGGAAGTAGGAGGAGGCCGTGTAACGACCGAGCCGGCCCGGCGGGGAGGGGAATATGGCAGACGCCATCCTCTCCCAGGCTGGCTCAGCAATGGCCCCCTCCCTCACTGCCCAGACCACCTCTGCGCTGCCGGCGGGAGCCTTACCTTCCTCTGGTGGCTGTGAGGTCGTCCCGCCAACAGAGTGAGGGCGGCCGGCCTCCCTTATGGCATGTTTGCAATGGCTTCCAGCAACAGAACGCTCGTTCTGTCGCCGGACCTGTAGTCAGGATCTGGCTGCCTGTTAGAATTCTGAAGAAAGGGTTTGAGTAGAAATTAAGCCACTTCCATTCTTCAGAGCTACACAAAGGCTTCACATTGTGTTTTGTCAAAAGGGGACAGATTGGAAGCAATGTGTTGAATGTAGCCACTGAAGTTCAGTGACTGCTCCAGGTTTTGCTTGACAAGCACAGAACAAAGCAGCTCTGAAATTAGGGAAGGATGGGAACTCTTCGAAGGTGTATAAGTACATCCACAAGAAGAGGAAAGGGTTAATAGTGGTTTTGGATGTGCCTTTACCATTCTGAAAATGCATTGTTTTGCTTAATACGTTAAAAAAAAATTCCAGGTGCAAACTTGCCATGGAACTTAGAAATTTCATTGTGGTGCCTATTGTTCCCAACAATAATTACTCACTTCCTTTCAAGTTATTATGACAATAAAATGTGAATAGCAGCAATTGAGTCACTTACAGCCCGATCCTGCCTAAGATGGGTCGGCTGCTGCATCCTAGGGTGATTGCGGGCTGTGCCAGCGTGGCCCAGGTTCACCTCGAGGGAAGGGGATGTTCGTTGTGGCATGGGCCCCTATGGGCCTCCTCGGATGGGCACCAGCTCTGGAGTTGGTGCACGTTCGGGGAGGCCAGGTAAGGCCAGCCTGGCCTGCGAGGGGGACGGGGATATGGCACAGTGTGCTGCCGATATCCGCGTCCCCCCTCCTGGGCCCGGCTGACCAATGGTCCCCTCCCCTGCCACCCCCTCCCGCCAACTGGTGTGGGCATTACCTGTGTCAGCCAGCACAAAGTCAGTCCAGCGGCAGTGTGAGCGGTGCCAGCCTCTGCGCTGGGGACGGCCTCTGCGCCGGCGCTGCTTACACTGGAGGAGCCACAAATGGGCTTTACGGCATGTTTGCAATTCCTTAGGCCAGTGGAGTGCTTGCTCCACCGGCCTAAACTTAGGCAGGATTGTGCCGTTAACTTCTCATCTCTGGTAGTGAATCCAAGTGCCAAATTATTTGTTAGTGACATTTGCAATCGTGTGTATCACAGTGTATGGTTGGTGAACATTTCATTGAGCATGGCATGAAGCTAGGAATACAGTGATGAACATCTGCATCACTGGCAGGCACATGACAAATTATGTTTTATAGTCTCATGGGTGTGTTAGTCTGTATGTTGAAAAATTAATTTTTATTAGTGGATATGTTCATAAGTGGTGTGTGAGATTTTCTTTTTTTGGTCATTGTTAAAACATAAAACCCTGAATGCTGAAAAATTAATCAGGCTGGTTCCTAGACTCAAAGCAAATTTGTCAAGGCCTGTCTTAACATATACTTGTTCACATTTGAAGTATCTATTTTAACTACTACAGCATCAAGCCAAATGAGACATTACAAGGAATTTCATAATTTTTTCCTTTGCATTTTTTGGTGACCTGGACAGGCTCTGTATCTGAGCAGATGTAGGGAGAGGCCACTTAATCTCTTTTCCCTCTGCCCATTCTCAAGCTGCTTGTTCACCTATGGGTGGGAAACCATGTCGGCTTCTTATATATTTTTCCTTGTAGAGAACAAAACAACTTGGGAAGGGTAATTTTGAGCTGAAACAATGATTTGGGGGGGGGGGAAAGGGTTAAGGAAGCTCTCCTAATATGCCCTTTGTTCACTCAGATTCAGAACCTACATTTGGTTTTCTAAAAATGCAGAGGAAGAAATCCCAGAACTCCTTGTAATGGAAAGAGGTACTTTGAACACATTTGCGTGTGTGTGTGTACAACTCTGTGCAAGACCTTGAGTGGATAGAGGCCCTGAGGACATTTAAGAGAGAGGCTGCTGCCACCATTGCTTTTTGACTTCCCCAGGCTGTTCACCATCCCTTTCTTTCTTTGGAATTCTAAACAACCCACTACAGGATTCTTATTTCTGAGTAGATATGCATAGGATTGCACTGTTTTATTCAAACGATACTTATAAATATAGCCAGTATTAGAGATGGAGCAGCGAGCTGCTGCAGCCAAAAGGTACTTTCGCTCCTTTAGTTTGCCATTTGTAAAAATAGAGAAAAATTCAAAACTGAAAATAGAAATCTTCCATGATGTTGTAAACAAAAGGAAGGGTTTTGTCTATTTTTCTTTAAACTTGCCTTCTCGCCATACTGGATAGTAACATCAGCATTATCCGGAGATGGAACAAACAATGCAAAAACCTGTAACACCTGTTTACCCAAGGCGATAGTGGGATAAGTGTATGTACCACAAGCAACAATGTGTCTTTCAGACTACTTTCATCTCTCTGGGCGGGAAAAAAAGGATAATCTGACTCTAGTTTAACAGATTACTGTGTTAGAGGCTATCAGTAAATCTGGGTGTTTTCAGGGCCAAATTTCCAGTTTCTTTCACATGTTGCAGAAAAATGAAGGAATCTGAAGCAGGGGAGAAGATTTGAGAGTTGTACATGCATCATGCCCAGCTCTTCAATGAATCCAACAATGTGACTCGCGGTGGGTGGCACAGCAGACACTCAGGGTATCTTTCACCCCGAGTTTGCTGGTGCCTTCCTCCATTCTGCCGCAGAGGCACTTACCTATCACCATGCCCCTTCCTCATGCAGTCCCTTTAAATAAAACAGGAAATACAGATCATGTTGGGAGCTCTCAGCATGTCCCAGATCCTTGAAAAGGATTGCCTGAGAAGGAGCAAGGTGAGGAGACGGGGATTGGTGTCGTCCTTACAGTGTTTTTGGGTGTGTGTGCAAGCAGTGGTGGGTTGACAACAACGGATCACATTAGGCTGTCCCTGACATACGTGCAGTATGTAGGCACTGTAGCTTCGCCGAGTTATTCGAAAGCATTTTGGAGGAATAAAGAGCAGATACAATTTTTTAAAAAAGTTATATTAGAAAATATTTTACTCAACATCCTGATACAGCGTTTTCATTGTATTCCAAAATTTCATTTTTTTCCACTGGAAAAATGAATTTTAAAAACCTTGGGAAAAGTGGAGTTTTCTGCAGTTAATTCTGTTTTATCCTGGGCCTTCACATGTCTAACAGCACAATCCTGTCTAATTTATAAACTGGTGGGCCTAGCGTTCTGCCAGTCTAGGGTGTCGTTGACACCCGGAGAGTAAGTGACAGAGGCTGGAGCCACTCACTCCACCACTTAACATACCCGTCTTCAGCTGCCACAAGTAAGTCCCGTGCCAGTCGTTGGGAGGGCGGGTGGGGGCAGCAAGGGAGGGGGCCATCGACTGGTCCAGGCTGGGAGGGGGTGTGGATATCAGCGGCAATATCCTAGGCCCTGCCCCGTGCCACCCAGCCACCACCTCCACAAATGTATGCCAGGTCTGGACCTGACGTGCATTCGAGGAGGCCCATAGACCCCGGGCTCGCTTATACCCGGGGAAGGGGACGAATGTCCCCTTCACCCAAGGTGCAGCCTAGCAGCATTGAGGCCGGCTGCAATCCTGATAGGATACAGTGGCCCTTTAGGCCGGCCGCATATACTTACACAGGATTGCACTGCCCGTGTGTCCCTTCCAGTGATTCCTTCTAGTACAGAGAAATGTTGTTCCCTCTAACGAGAAAATTCATGATTCATAATCACTGACATCTGTAGATCTCATAGAAATACTGTGATATAGTTTTGTCGTATTAGTAACAAATAAGATATATGTAAGCAAATATGTTATCAAATCAACGTTTGCATCTTTGCAAGTTACACTGACGTTTTTGTTATATTGTTCTCAGATGTCTAAAAATGTGTGTACTCTTCTAGTGCTGAAAAACTAATAAATAGTATCTGCTAATCTGTTTTGTTTTGAGCACTGAAGCACCTACCAACCAATTTGAATCAAAATGTATAGCTCAGAGGTGGCCAAACTGCGGCTCCTGAGCCACATGTGGTTCTTTGACGTATAATGTGCGGCTCTTGGAAATATGTTGGCGAGCTCTTTTTTGCATCACAATTAATATAAAAGGTAAATAAGAAACTTAAGCTTTATAATTTACCAGGTATAAACTGTGCCACAAATTTAATGTTCATGGTGAGTAAATATATTTAAGAATTTAAATTCGTCTTAAATATTGCGGCTCTCAAACACCTGAAATTTATCATATGTGGCTCTTCCATTAAGCAAGTTTGGCCACTCCTGGTATAGCTCCTTGCCAGAATTTGGCTATGCCGTAGGCCAGAGAAAGGCCCTGGAAGATGTTTGTTAATCCCAGAACAAATTTACATGTTTTCATCTGAAGTCATACATTCATCATCTTCTGTCTTTTCCTCTCTTTGTTGAGAGTGCCTCCTGTGATAAAATGCATTTATGTGCGATAATGGGTGATTGCAGAGAGGGAGGCTCTAATATGGGTGCCATCACTATGGGAGATATGATTGACAGCAAGTTAGAACAGGGCCATCTCTGTTGTGGCACCCAACCTGTGGAATTCAGTCCCAGTTAAGATTAGGATTATGTTCTATGGTAGCATTTTTAAGGGGAGCTGAGTTTTTGTAATTCCAGTGGACCTTTGCTTGATTTGTTTTTCTGCTCTGAAGATTTTGTTGAGTGTTGATCTTGATGTGTTTGATGTTCTTTTATTGGTTTTAATTTGATATTGTAAATTACCTTGGGCTCCCCTGTTGGGTTGGGAAAGGCAAGGTAAAATTGTTTTTAAATAAAATAACAATTTCACATGTGCAGGAAAATAGTTTCCCCCTGCTCAGTATCTTCTTTGTTTGTGAGAGTGGAGAGCACTAACACGAACATGTGCGAGCTCTCTTACAAAGATTCGGCACAGAATTGTGATCATGAGGATTATACATGGTGCAGTTCTCTTCCCTCTGCTTTTGTTTTAGATCTTTGGGTTAAAGTGTTTGATTTACGTTGCAATCCTGCATAAGTTTAGAGCAGCAGAGTGTGTGCTCCCCCACTCTAAACAGTCGCAAACATGCCATAAAGCACGTTTGTGATGACTCGTGAATAAGGGCAGCTGGCGTAGAGGCCTGCAACCCTCACTCTGCCGCCGCCCTCCAGACCCCGTGGTTGCCGGTAGAGGTATGTCCTGCATCGGTCGGTGCAGGGGTGGGGGGAGGGCAAGCAGGGGCAACCAGGGGGGTGGGCATTGGCTGGCCCAGATTGGGAGAGGGCAGGGATATAGGCCCCGGGCAGTCCTACACTTGAGGAAGGGGATGAACGTCCCCTTCTCCTGTGGTGTTCCTGGGCTGCGTCGTGGCAACCCGAGAACGTGCTGAGGATACAGCGGGCCGCCCTTTAGGTTGGCCGTGTATCCTTACACAGGATTGAGCTGCCCGAATATTTTAAACAAAGTTTGTGTGCATTTGTAATCTTTTAACGTGGTATCAGTTTTATATTTTGCATTGTAGAACTAAAACTATGATGACTTTGGTTGGAATGCGAGTTCTTTATGCTATATAGAAGCAGGATTCATTCATTGGATGGATGGGTGAGTGAATGAATGAATCCTTTCCCCTCCCTCCTGTCTTTTGGCCCTCAGCGTAGTATCAAACCCTGGGTGGAAACGGTATAATTTTACATTCGCTTGATGTCTTAAAACTGCTCACTTTAGTGTGTTCCACATGGTGCCTCAGTACTGCAAGCCTATGTTTGAAAAGAAAATATACAGTGTGACTTAACTCATGATAATGTATATCTTGTGACCTTTTGATGTTTTTCTTATCCTCCAACTCCCAGAGGCACATGATTACACAGGAATTTTAGCTTTAATTCTTAAAAATAACTTGTTCAGAAAATCTTGAGCATGTGAACACAAAAGACTGAAACATACAGTAGAAAACACTCCCCCCATCCCATAATATTTGAGATAAAGCCTTTAGGATTATACTGTAATCATATCATGTGTCTGAACATGTGGATTGACAGAGCTGAAACTGTTGTCAGAGAAGGCTATACTACAGTCTTGCACGGCAATCCTATGAATGTCTACTCAGAAGTAAGTACCAGTGAGTTTAAAAGGACTTACTCCCAAGTAGGTTTGTATAGAAGTACTTTTTAAAAATTTCCTTTATTAGTGAATGATAAAACAATAATACAATTGCTAAACAGAATATCAAATATGAAAAAGAGAAAAATGAAGGAAAAGAAAAGGGGGGGGAGAAATATATATATATTCAGTAAATGTACAATTGTACTATATAAAATATATATAAATAAGGGCAGGGGCCTTCCCCAAGACAAGGGGGCAAATATTCCCTTGCCCTGAGGAGGCCTCTGGAGGCCAAAATTCCCCTGTTGGTGCCTCTGCATCGCGGTGCGAGGAGTTAGGTTAGGATTCAACTGTTAGATATGTACTCTCATTTGCAAGACTGAGTTCTTAGATCTGTATGATGTTACGCAACTGAGGTTATTTAATACCATCCAGGAAAACCGTAAGTTCTTTTGATTTAAAAGAAACAGCCCAAGAAATAGTTTCTCAAGTTTTTGTTCTAGTTTTCTTGTTTTTGTTCTGGTTTTCTTTTTCTGTATTATGCAGTCGTAGTCTCCACCACAAAGGAAATCAAGGTAAAATGCTTGGGTTTCAGAAATGTGCGTAGATTGTGTGTGTGTGTGTGTGTAGCTCAGCAAAAATGACACCATGTCAGTGCATTTCAGCTAAAAGAGGTTAAATATACAAAGGGGGACCCACAAGCTGGCTTTTCAGTTCATTTCTGGCTCGATATTATGCTCTGAAGTTGATTCTGAAGAACGCTTCCTTGCTGGAGTGACTGTAAAGTGCCTTCTTTGGTTATGTCGCTGGCCTGGTAGTGCTGGCATAAGAAGTGATTGTATCAGCTCCTCTTAGGTGATCTCCAGGGTCCAGACATTATTGGAGTATGATGAGAAGTTACCACACAGAGTGGCATCCGTCCTGCTCTTCTACCATAAAAACTGCACCACCGAGACTGTTTTGCATCGGAGATTTCCTTTTGAAACCATCAAAGGCCCTAGGTAACCAGCAGGGATGTGGATCAAGTCTCTGACTCCAAGTCTCGAGTCAAATCCCAAGTCTTTGCATTTCTATCTACATACTGTATAGGCATTTCTTTGGTTGCGAGTCCCTATCTATTTAAAGGGAAAAATGGGTTTAAACCGGAATAAAATTCGACTTGTCATAAAAGACTCAAAGTCTTGAGTTGAGACTTTTGAGTCTTTTACAATTGCCGTGTCAAATCCGAGTCAAATCATTGACATGACTTGAGTCCGACTCAAGTCCGAATTAATAGACTCAAGTCTACACCACTGATAACCAGACATTTAAATCTGCTTAGTAGAAGACAAGAGTGGTTATTGTTCCTTCTCTTTCCTTGCATTACCTCTTATCTTCTCTATTCTTCCTGCAAAAGCCCTTGTGTGACATTTTTGCCCTCTGGCCAGGCTATCCCACTGGGGGAGGTTGGCATCATTCATAGGGTGAAGGAAAAGACGTGGGGGGGGGGAGGACCTGGAAATAATGAACCATTGAAGCTGAAATGATGCCAACAGGGAATTTATTTACTGGGGTACACAACACAAAAGGGCAGAAGATTGTCACTGAAAGGACCCAATGTCCTGAGACTCTTAGTTACTGCTCCCTCCCTGATATTAACTTCATGGAGGAGAGGGATTTGCTGGGGTCTGGCTAGAGCAGCGGTTCTCAAACTTTTCTGTCTCTGGAACCCTTTACACTACTGTAACAGAGTCTCGGGGAACCCCAGAGCACTGGCGCGTGCGTGGAGTGGTGAAGTGCCAAGCAGATGGTAGCCACTGGGGTACTCGTGGAGCCCTGAAGGGGTCCTCAGAGAGCTCCAGGGCTCCTAGGAGAAGACTTTGAGAAATGCTGCTCTAGAGAGAGGCTGTTTGCCCCTTCAAAGTCATTCTCTTGTGCCCTTGGGGGGGGGGGTGTCCAGGTCTAGTAGGGGCTGGTTCAGGGCTTTAGCAAGGGCACTCTACATCTGGCTCTTGGGGTTCCCCACTTCTTCCCTCTGGGCCACAGTATGTCGCAACAATAGCAGAGATTAGCACTTGGAAGTCCATTCGAAAGACATGGACCAGTATGATACATGATACCAGTATGAGAAACAGTATTTATACAACACTAGCATAATTTGGCCATCTCACAATAGGTTCTTTGTGTACAATACAAGACTGAGCGACAGCTAGGAAAACCATATCTGGTTCTAGCTGGTGGGACTGAGATAAAGGGCCCAATCCTATCCAACTTTCCAGCACTGATGCAGCCGTGCCAACAAGTCATGCACTGCATCCTGTGGTGGTGGTGGTGGGCAATCACGGAGGCCTCCTCAAGGTAAGCAAATATTTATTCCCTTACCTTGGGGCTGCATCGGAGCTGGAAAGTTGGATAGGATTCGGCTTGAAATGTAGCTAAATTTAGCCCATTTATACTGCTGAATTCCAAGGTCTCTTGCAGATGCAATGCCCTACAGATGGGTGAGGGCTAAAAGGATAGCATGCTACATTTGGGGGGGGGAGTGGGGAGTTGTTAATCAAAGCAAGAAATAGCAATATTTTAAGTGTAGAAATTCAACAGGGCTTGTGCAATTCAGTACAAAGCACTAATGTAGATCTGACAAACAGAGGTGTCCCCCACTCTCCTATCTCTGACCTACCAATCCTAAAAGGGTAAGGTACACTGTCAAACCACATTAGATTATGCAAAGTGTTTGTGTGTGAGTGGGATGTATGGGAAAGGGGAGTAGGTAGAGACAGGGTATTTAAAAAAACACCCTGTTTAACAGGTTTCCACTTATTAGCCCTAGTTTTCTTAATTACTTATTTACTAAATACAGAACATGGCAGATGTTGTTGTTAAGTCGTGTCCGACCATTCTTGATCCCATGAACCACATCCCGCCAGGCCTTCCTGTCCTCCACTATCTTCCTGAGTTTGCTCATTTTCATGTTTGTTGCATCGGTGATGCTGTCTAACCATCTCATCCTTTGCCTTCCCCTTCTCCTTTTGCCTTCAATTTTTCCCAGCATCCGAGTCTTCTCCAGAGAGTCCTCTCTTCGCATTAGGTGGCCAAAATATTTGAGCTTCAGCCTCAGTACCTGTCCTTCCAGGGAACAGTCAGGGTTGATTTCATTTAGGATTGACTGATTTGATCTCCTAGCAGTCCAAGGGACTCTCAGGAGTCTTCTCCAGCACCACATGGCAGAGCGATATTTAATTTTTTGATATACCTGCAGGGAGGCCTGTCATTGCTTCACCTTAATCAGTTTCATGTTTCACAAGGTTCTCAAATTATTATTTACAGTTGTGCCGTTTTTGTTCTCTTTTGTGTGGACACACAAAAGCAAACAAGGCTATTAATTACAGGGATTTTCTCTCCCTTTGTAACTGTCGTGTAGTCTCTTCTAACATTATGTTGCTGTCACCATTAGTGAGCTGAGAATAGGGGTATGTGTGTGACCGTAGGAGAAGGTCACCTGGATCAGAATTGAATCTTAATTTTGTGCCATGTCTGTCAGGTGGTTGAGATCCTGATGTATTTGCAAATTCTTGTTAGAATAAACCAGGATGGGCAATTTGGACGTTCTATATGACAGATTCTGGCTTGTTGGAAGTAGAACTCTTTTTCCCTTCCTTCCCCCACAAATGGGTGGGAGGAGTGTGCACACTGAGGTTAGGAGACATTGTGCGAAAACAACGTTGTTATTGACTGCTGCCAAGGCTGTTCCAGGGCAGGATGGTTTGCTTGAACTTGCAGCATCCCCCAACTGAGGCTGCTTCTTCCTCCTCCTCTGGAAACCAACCACAGACTGCCCTGTTATACAGTATTCCCAAAGCCAGGATAGTAGGCATCAAGCTTACAAGGGAAGTTTTCTACCCTTCTTCCTGGAACAGATTACCTTTTTCCCTGGGGGAAAAAGAGGAAAGCCCCTCATCTACCACTCACCTTTGCTTCAGGATATGAAGCCTGATAAGAAGAGATGTTACCTTTAAAGGGGGGGGGTGACTTGGAAAAAGGTGGTTGGCTTAGTAGGGAACAAGGTTCATGCAACTGTTTTGCAAGTTGGTGAGGGTGGTTTTTTTTTGGGGGGGGGGGAGAATTGTTGTTGTTGTTCAGTCGTTGTCGTGTCCGACCCTTCATGATCCCATGAACCATATCCCGCCAGGCCTTCCTATCCTCCACTATCTTCCTGAATTTGCTCATTTTCATGTTCGTTGCATCGGTGATGCTGTCTAACCATCTCATCCTTTGCCTTCCCCTTCTCCTTTTGCCTTCAATCTTTCCCAGCATCAGAGTCTTCTCCAGAGAGTCCTCTCTTCGCATTAGGTGGCCAAAATATTTGAGTTTCAGCCTCAGTACCTGTCCTTCCAGGGAACAGTCAGGGTTGATTTCATTTAGGATTGGCTGATTTGATCTCCTAGCAGTCCAAGGGACTCTCAGGAGTCTTCTCCAGCACCACAGTTCGAAAGCATCTATTCTTTGGCGCTCAGCCTTCCTTAAAACAGCCTGCAGCTTGCAAGTTGGTCCTTTGTGAAAAAGTAATGAACTGTGTAGGAATAAACAAGTCACAGATAAGAGATGCTGCTGGCAACACCCCCTTGCTCTTTCAAAACAATACAGAACATTTCTTTTTGGGTGAGGCAATAGCAGAATTTTGATTAAATCAAGAATTTTTCAGTGAGGTTTGTTAAAGTGAAAATCCTAATTCTATTGACATTCTGTTCATAATGCAGTAACTGCTCACTGTGTGGCCATAGCTTTTCAGCACAAGTTAAAACAGTTTTCTAATTTTTCTGCAAATATTGAATAAGCTTATGGCTTGGATCCAAAGAGCTACTTAGGCATACCCAGTGGAATCTTTGGCCTCTTCCTTTTGAGAGGTACATCTCCATGCTGCATCATCTCAAAAACTCCGCTTCAAACTTTCCTCAGTATCTCAAAAGAAGTTTGCCATGCAACATGGGGGTGAGGGGTGCTGCTGTTCAAAAAACACATGTCCAAATGTCCCTGAGGTCTGCGGAAGTTCTTCAGATACAACAACAAGCATGATGATGATCGATGTATGACTCTCTTGTATGTTATTTCCTAAGGGGAAATGTGGGGATTTTGTAACACGTGAAGCAGTTTTTAGAAACCTATCCTTGTTACCCGAAACTTAGCTTTGTTGAATGGGTGCAGCAGCTGTGACTATGTTTTGGCCTTTTAGCTGTTCACATTCTTTCCCTCCACACATCCTTTTTTCATGTGTGCACTTTGGACCTTTTATAGATTGGCTAAACAATGCCAATCTGGCATTGTTTAGCAGGGGCCACTTGCCCTTTCCTATACATGTGCTCCTATAAATGTACTTGTTCCACTGCAGAGAGAAACAGAAGGTGGCTATGATACCCTGAGAAAGGGGGGGGGGGAGGAAAGGGCAAAGTGCTAGGATGGGTTAACTCTTCACAGACACAAATAAACAAGGATAACTGCAGGCGAAGGTTAAAAGGAGGCATAATTGGGAGCAGACAAAAAACGGCAGGTAGCTCCGTTAGCCCTTTAGGGAACAGTAGCATAATGTATTTCTTAGACCCACTTAAAACACTGCAAAGCAATGAATAAAAAATTCATAAGAATACTTCTCCAGGCTGGTTTTAAGCAAAAGATAAAAAAACAAAAACAAAAAACAAAAAAACCCAACCCACCACACTCATGTTTAGGAGGAAAAGAAAAAAAAAAGTTGCAAGCTTTGGCTTCTCCTCATGCACAAACCATTTGTAATAATCTAAGTTATAGACCTGTAGACCTTTACCTAGGAGTAAGTGAACTTGGTGGGATGTATGTCTGAGTAGACATGCACAAGTTTTTGCTGTTAAAATGGAATAGCGGTAGTGTGTTAAGGCAGAGAAGCAATTAAAACTAGTATAAAATATACTTTGTTAGTGTTGCCAAACAGCAGTAGCATGCGGAAATTGCAGTTTGTGCCACCTACAAGGAAGTTATTTCTTTGAGGGGGAAAATGAAATTATTTTATACAGAAAAAGAGATATTCTATTGTTGGAAAAGGACTTTTCTATTAGGATGATACTCCTTTTATGGTGCAATCCTATTTATTCCATTGGTTAAGTGCTTCACTGTCCATAAAATAAAACAATTCCGTTTATTCGGGTTAAAATACTGTGTTAATAAAATAAGTAAAGATATAAGCCTTCTTTACGTACATTTCACCCTCAATCTGTGTAGGGCATCATCATGAAGGGTGATACGTAAAGACTTTTCTTTTATTGACACAATATTTTAACCCAAATAAACGGAATTGTTTTAATCCTATTTATGTTTACTCAGTTAGTCTGACTTACCTGGGAGTAAACTCCACTTAGTAAGTACAATATGTATAAGATTACAGCCTTACTAATATAATAAGTGTTAATATATGATTAGTGGTTGTTCGTGGGAGACAGAAACGTCATTGTTTCCAAAAGTAAACTTTGTTCTTAAAAAAAAAAAGCAAGCAATGGGAAGAGAGGTCATTTCAAGTGCTTTCTCTTTAATCCGTTCAGCGCTCAAGGTCCTACAGCTCTAGTCACCATTAGTTCTGCTTATAAGCAAGAACAAATTCTTAGTGATTCATTTTAGCTTCATCCTCCCATTAGTTTGTTTGACAGAACATTTTACCTAGCATTCAGCAGTATGTTTTTTTTTTTTTTTAATACTGAAACTCTTCATTCTCTGTCTGTAGTTACTTTCATAAAAAAAAACTTTTGGTGTTTTCAAACAAAACCTTGTGCCCTGTGGTAATAACATGTTCACCAAGAGCTGACGAATCTGGGTGACGTAATTTGACAGACAGAGAATGAATCTGGAAGCAGTGGCAACAACACAGAGAAAAAAATCAAAAGCTGATTAATAGACAGCAAGAATTATCGTTCGTGGACAAGATATGGTTCCCTATTTTAAGCAAGAATTCACAAATAAGAGCACCTCACGGGCAAGATCAACTCCGCCAACCATTAAAGATACAGACATTCTCTACAGTGCTGACAGCCTGGAGGTCCGCTTCGGGCAGCTGGTAGTTGCCTCTTCCGGTGATAAGTGACAGTTGGCTTGACAATTTCTTCGCATGTTTTAAACGCGGACTTCGGCTTTCCAAGGCATTAACATCTAGACAGCTTGTAGTGCTGTCATTCACTTTGATAAGGTCCACAGAAGAGGGACGAAATGTCAGTGATTTTATTCGTTTAATGCTTTTGGATGTTTCATCGTGTTTTAATTCCTGTGTATTTTAACTTACGTGGAACATTTCATTAGTTTTAAAGAATTTTCTTGGACATGGCTAATTTCGTTGCACATTGTTCCGAGCCATGAGAGTTTCCAGTCTACATATATACTTAAATTAATTCTTATGTTTACTTATACCCTGTCTAATTGCAGAGTAATCTATTTTTCTTATACTCTGTCTTACGTCAACTAATCTGATACTGCCCTCAACTAAAGTTGACCTCATTGGGCAACAAATTATGGGAAGTGTGATTTCTGCCAGGCCACCTGTTAAGACAAGGGCTGAACTAGGGTGATATCATCAACAGGGCTTATTCCAAGATCCAAGTCTTATTCCATCTATCACATATGTACAGTTTTTATGCTGAGATAAGTGCTATAAAGTTGGGCTAATTCACTATTATGTCCCCTTTTGCCTGTGGATTCAAAACAAACACACACCTTTGTATAGTTTGGCATTTTTCTTTTTTCAGGAAGAAAACATTATCGCAAGCATGGCTTGGTAAAATTGTGCAAAAACTCGAATATCTCATTGCACTTCTGCATTCCTCCTGTAAAACTTCTTCTGGATTTCCTTCCTCTTGTCTTGGTTTCTTTATATTTCAAGGCTTTTTCAGAAACATGCTTAAAAAAAGATTGGTGTATTGAATGTTGAAATGCCTCAAAAGCTAAATGGGTTGCAGATGGGTGGAAGCAAGAGCATTGTTCCTCTTCTGCTGGACATCTGTAGTTTTAATTGCATGCACTGTTCCTATCTGTTTGGATATTTCCAAATCTATGTATTGGCTTATTAAAAAATGTAGTCTCATACAGTAAGCCAGCAGGTCGCGCAGTGGGTTAAACCACTGAACCATGAGCTGTCGATCGAAAGGTCGGCAGTTCGAATCCGTGCGACGGCTCCTGCCAACCTAGCAGTTCGAAAGCAAGAAATTGCAAGTAGGTTAATAGGTACCATGTCAGCGGGACGGTAACAGCGTTCCATGCGCCTCAGTGTTTAATCACGCCGGCCACATGACAATGGAAACGTCTTCAGATAGTGCTGGCTCTTCGGCTTTGAAACGGAGATGAGCACCGCTCCCTAGAGTCGGACACGACTGGACTTAATTGTCAAGGGATACCTTTACCTTTACCTAGTCTCATACAGTACAGGTATTGCATTGTTTCAAAGTGTGCTTTTAAAAAAAGCAAACCTTTTTAGTGAATCCTTGATTGTCAAGACCAGCTACACCTCAGTTAAGATGAAAAACAAAATGCCACAAATTGAAAATATTTCGCCCCAAATGCAATCTTAATACCATTCAAAGATTTATGGCCATGATATAGCTTACACTTACCAATACAATAGCCAGAGGCGTCACTAGGACGCGCGTCACCCCAAGGCGGGGGTGTGCGCGTCACCCTAGTGACGCCCCCGACTTCCCCCCAATGTACTTTTCGGCGCGGCCCGCGATTTTTTTGGGGGGTGACCTGGATGCACCCTGCCCCGGGTGCCCCCCCGCCCCTTCGCGTCGCCCTCCGGACGCTCCGAGGCCGGCCCGGGAGCTGGCCTCGGAGCGTCCGGCCCGGCCGGCGCTCCAGGGCCTTCTGAAAGAAGGGCCAATGCGTCAATACGGGTAGTTTTAGTTGTTTCGCGCATGCACAGACCGGTTTGGGCCCGATGGCGACGCGCGTCACGGAGGTGACGCGTGCGGGGGGTGCGCGCATCACCCCTTTGCGCGCATCACCTTGTGGCGGCCCAATAGCTCTGTAATGTTGAGATGTGAGGTGTTAATCTTTCAATATTATATTTTTGTTCATATTTTCTGTAAATTATGTGTGTGTGTGTGGGGGGGGATATGCAAAGGTAATTTTGTGGCAGGGAGGAGATGTCTCTTTGACTTCATGCATAAAACTGCTAGTTAACAGCCCAAGAACTGTTCTAGGTTGGTGCAGCAGTTAACAGGAGTGTCAACCTTTCCATAATGACATTTTCATAATAAGGTCGGAAAAATGAAACGTACTTGCAATTGTGACCAAAAGGAAGTTCAGAAAGATTAACACTCGGAGCTTTTAGGTTGCTGTGTGTTAACCTTTTATGCAAAGAGGAAAGACAGTGTTTGAAGAATTCTGGGGTGGGGGTGGGGGCTGGTCCCTTTACCTTTCTCGGTGGCCACTTCAACTCAGGACTCTTCCAACTTTTTTCCCCCTCCTAGTTCCACTTCCATCAGGAATGGCTGCTGTATACAGAAGTGCATTCCTTGCCCTACACTTGTCCCTGCAGCAAGGAAGAGGCTTTTCTGCTTCCT
The DNA here is from genome assembly GCA_026170595.1 of Plestiodon gilberti rubricaudatus. Classification (NCBI taxonomy): domain Eukaryota; kingdom Metazoa; phylum Chordata; class Lepidosauria; order Squamata; family Scincidae; genus Plestiodon; species Plestiodon gilberti. Next base: position 198,553,322 of record JANXHW010000003.1, on the reverse strand, counting down.
GCTGCCTCCTGATCTGCCCTGTGCTCTGCACTCTTTCTACCTGCCCTGCACCTCTTTTAAAGGGATACACCTTTCTATCGGTGCACTGCTGCCCCACCTCCAGTAGGGTCGGACAAGGCAGAGCAGTATTATGTCCAGTGAACCTTCAGCTTTTTTGAGGTGGAAACCCTGGAGCAAAAGTACTATAATAAGGCCACCCCAGAGGTATGCTCCTCCATGTGTGTGCCAGCTACCCCCCCCCCCCCGGGTATTTGTGAACTGGCCAGCAGGTGCCACCCACAACTACAGCAATGCTAGAGATGAAGAACTCTCGCCAGTCCATTGTCCAGTTAGCTTTCCTACTTAGCTGGAAAAGCTAACCAGGCAGTGAACATGTGACAGTCCATTGCTCCGTCGCTATAGTTGTGGGTGGCAGAATTAAGGAGGACTTACATTCACTACCACTGCCTGCTTCCCACTGTCTCCTTGTAAACTTGCCCCTTGGGCCGTGGGTCCTGGCTAGCTTATTAGGTGATTGGGGGGGGGGGAAGCAGTTGCAGCAGCAAATGGTGAGCAACCCCCATGGCCCCAGACTTGCTGTGCAGTGATATGGGGCAGTGGCAGGCCTGGACCCTTGCTGCCTCAGGGGTTGGCCTGACATTGGATGTGTGTTCTTGTGTGGGTATGGACCCCAGCACATTCCCTATCAGACCTCGCCTGTAGAGCCACCCCGGTCATGTTGTCCCTGTGGCAATGGGACCAAGTACCACCTGCCATACTGTGAAGTACCACCGTTAGTTGTTCCACTAGTTGAAAAGGATTCCTTGAACTCCAGTTTTTAAAAGGCTGCAGGGGACAAGCACATGGCTTGGCCCAAACAGGAGGACTGAGAGGGCAAGACGTGCATTTGATTAAATGCACCCTTTCTCTAGACCAGTGGGCGGCGCAGTGAGTTAAACCGCTGAACCATAAGCTGTTGATTGAAAGGTCGGCAGTTCGATTCCCGCGACGAGGTGAGCGCTCGTTGCTTGGCCAGCTCCTGCCAACCTAGCAGTTCCAAAGCATGTCAATGCGAGTAGATAAATAGGTACCGCTTGCGGGAAGGTAAACAGCGCTCCATGTTCCAGCCGCATGCTACGCGCTGCGGCAAGGAGAGTCATGCCGGCCACATGACCACGGAGGCGTCTTTGGACAACGCTGGCTCTTCGGCTTTGAAATGGAGATGAGCACCACACCCTAGAGTCGGACACGACTGGACTTAATTGTCAGGGGATACCTTTACCTTTACCCTTTCTCTACCTTTCTCCCTTATTTGAAAGCACTTAGAAGCAGTCCTGCCAACCTGCCTGCGTTTGCTGGAGAGGTTGCTGAGAAAGTAGCAAGTGCCAACTCAGACCCTGGCAGCAAGAAGAGGCAGGTGTTCTGTATCCTAGGAAACAGGACAGAAAAGGTCACGGGTGTACCCATTCATATCCATCATTGATTTCTCCCTGTTTAATAGTTGCTGCTTCACAGACAAGCTGTGTGCACTGAGTTCATTGAAAAGCATTCTGTTTCAGGTCTTATAAAGGAACACAGCTTTCATATCTGTGGTTATTCATTTCACATTCTGCATGTTGCTGTTTGTACGTCTTGAGTAGTCCACTTACATAAAAATTGGTAGGCAGTTTGCCATAGATTTTAGAGGGAGTGGATTGCCACTGTCTGCATGCACCTCTGTGTACAAGTAAGATTGTAAATTTATTTGGCCTAGGGAATTCTGTCCAGTAGAGCTGAATTTAGTCCAGTAGTAACTCTGTGTATGTGTTAGGAAAGCAAGTTCATTTCAAAATGTGTTCACTTTGGATCGTCCTCCCTCCCCCCCTTTACTGCAGTGAGCACTAGGAGTTTATTGCATACCTGTTATGAGCAGGTGACAGCGGAGACAAAGAGAAAAATAATTGGGACGCTCTCTTCATACATATCTAGCCTGGCTGACTATTCTAATCGGGCTTGGTTTCAGGATCATGAGCTCTGAATTCTTAATGTTCTGGGACTGGAGAGGGAAGAGGATGTCATGCTAACTAGTTCTGTTTCCACCAGGGCTAGTTAGAATGCTGTTTGCAGTCATCTATATACAATTTGAATTATCTAGGACTACTTCAAATATAAACATCACTACAGGTAAACTGGGAGCTCAGAGGAAGAGCACCCTTATTAATTATGCCTTTTCAAGTGAATCATTAGCAGGGCAATTCTGTCCATACTAACTCGGAAGTAATGCTCACTGTGTTGAGTGGCTGCAATCCTATACACATTTACCTGGGAAGCGTAACTGCCCCCGGCACTGCCTGGGACAAGGAAGATTTTGGCGCCCCCGGTCACTTCTGGGTTCTCCTCCTGCCTCTGTGAGCCACCCATCTGTCACAATCAGCTGGACTTAGAGGGGCAACAGGTGAAGGCAATTGCCTGCTCCCGATTTCTACTCGGAGCGTTCCGAGCCAAAAGTGAGTGCAGGCAGTCGTCTTTGCACGCCACCCCTCTGCGCAATGTCCAGCCAATCTTGACTTGGACGGGCAGTACGTGAAGGCAGACAGGCAATTGGCTGCCCCCGATTGCCTGTCAGAGCGCTCGGAGCTGAAAGCGAGGGCAGCTGATTGCCTGTCTGCTTTCACGCACTGCCCCTCCGACTCATGGTCAGCTAGACTCAGAGAGGTGGAAGCGGGAGGGAATCTGCTGTCCCTGCTTTCGGCTCGCCCAAAACAATAAGGTGGGGGCACTGGGGCGGGCAGCATTGCGCCCTCCCTTGGCGTTGCTCCCGGGGCAGCTGTCCCTCAGTCCCCACCCTTGTTATGTCCCTGCCTGGGAGTAAGTCCCATTGAATTAATTGAGACTTACTTCTGAGTACATATGCATAGGATTGTGCTGTAAGAGCTGTAAGTGCGGTTGCGGGAGCAAGCAGTTGGGTGGGGAGAGGTGCTTTTGCAAAATGCATGAATACTTATCCCCAATACCAGCCAATTGCTTGATCTCGGAGCCCTTTTTGTTATCACAAAGGGACCCCAGGAGCAAGAGTTGTAGTAGCCTAGAATTGACAGTTATGAAAACAGAGACTGTTCCACAGTGACTCAGTTATCCTATCTGTATGTGCAAGTTGCATATAGAGTTCAACAAATATAGAATTACTGTGCAGTTTCTTGCACTAGCCTAAGTACTCTCTTTTGAAAACTTATTTCTTTTAGTAGCACTAATGTGTTTGCTTTCATAGTGGCTTAGTACACCTGAGAGCGATGAACCATCATAAAAACAAACATTAGTCATGGGTCATTCCGTGTCAAATCAACCAATGAAATATCCTTGACGTCATGGATTTTGTTCATTTTCAGTACATTTGTAGCTTACCATGAGATGTTTAAAAATTATTTTTCTTCTTGCACACCGGAGACTCACCAAGGGAGGTCAAAGAGGCATTTAAGCGGGTTTGGACAGTGTGTTTTTAGTGAAGGTTTCTAGGACATTTTTGTTGTGAAGCTGCTTTATTAGTCTTTATTAAGTTTAATTCATTAACTGTTTGATAATTACATGATTTGAAATATGGAGGAGAATAAGTGGTCAAAAAACTGTTGCAGCCCTTTTAAAAAAAGGGGGGCACTGGGTTAGTAAAGACTTGAGGAATGTAACTGATTGGATGGTTTCACTAAATAGTGAAATCAAACCACACATGAATAGAAGCCTTGTCAGATGGAAAACAATATACTTGAAAAGGAAATTCCTCCTGAGAATTATGAGATTCCTGGTCTTAGTCATATAAAGGAGTCTGAGTATTTGGACCCTGATACAGCTTTAAGCCACTTAAATGTCTCTTTGACCTCCCTTGGTGAGTCAAGAAGAAAGTATCTAAAGTGCAAAGAAAAGATGGGGAAGATTAAAAGGACCTACAAAGAATTATTTTTTTACTTCTGAAGATGATTTAGATGAGGAAAAATGTCACTGTGCTGATTCAGAAATTATTCAGCAACTAAAGGAAAATTTTAAAACTACGAACAGAAGTAAAAAGCTCATGATTTTGATAGTTTTACCAAAAAGCTGATCCTGTAAAAGAATAGAAAGTGAATTCATGCTCTATAAATCTATTTCTATAAGTCCTGTTATAAATTTTTGGATTCATTTCAGTTTACCACCTAATTTTATCAATGTAAACTGTAGAAAAATGGACTTGAGGGGTTTAATTCCTGGTCACTGCTAACAAGAAAATTTAATTTTTGTATGATACCATTGAGATACCATCTTGAAATTTTGACTGATTGACTACAAGACATATGCCTTTAAGTGTGATTTTTTTGAAAATTTTAAAAAAGTTCAATTTTTCAAAATTTCAAAATTAATATTATTTGAATATTTTTGAATTTCTAGAAAATTTACAATTTTGTCATGTTGTATAGCAAATGAAAGCCCTATTCATAAGCTTTAAGACGACACCTGTCCCATGTCTGTAGCGTTCATCGTTACCCTGTAACTGGCGTTTGAATGTATGGTGACAAGTGAATTTTGGCCTTTTTTGGCAATTTTGAACATTCAATATCTCAAAAACGGATGGACAAAAAAATCTGAAAAAAATAATTTTTAAACATCTCATGGTAAGCTACAAATGTACCGAAAATGAGCAAAATCCGTGACATCAAGTTCCAAAATGTATTTTTTATTGGTTGATTTGACACAGAATGACCCTCATACTTATTTATTTATTTATTTATTTATTTATTTATTTTAAAAAATTATATCCCGCCTTATCCCATGCCAAGGCAAATGCCCAAGGCGGCTTGCAACAAAAATTAAAAACAGTTTAAAATACAGAAAGTTTAAATACATAATTTAAAAACAATAAAAACAATAATATCAATAAAAACCACTGGGGGGGGCAACAGTAGGGAGCACAAAAGCAGCATGGCAGAGCATCTTGAGACATAGGAGGCAGGCTACAACCCATCACCCAAACGCAAGACGAAACAAAAATGTTTTGAGCCCTCGCCGAAAAGTCATGAGGGAGGGGGTGGTTCTCAGATCCCCTGGAAGGGAGTTCCACAGTTGTGGCGCCACAGCAGAGAAAGCCCGCCCACGTGTTGCCACTCCCCTAACTTGCGATAGAGGTGGTACACGCAGGAGAGCCCCCTCAGATGACCTAAGAGAGCGGGCCGGAATGTATGGGAGAAGGCGGTCCCTCAGATATCCTGGACCCAAACCGTGAAGGGCTTTAAAGGTCATTACCAGCACCTTGAATTGGGCCCGGAAACGAATGGGCAGCCAGTGCAGCCGCTGAAGCAGCGGCTCAACAGAGTCAAACCGCCTAGCTCCAGCGACCACCCGGGCCGCCGCATTCTGCACTAATTGCAGCTTCCGAACCGTCTTCAAGGGCAGCCCCACGTAGAGCGCATTGCAGTAGTCCAGTCTTGAAGTCACTAAGGCGTGGACCACCGTGGTCAGGTCCGATCGACTCAAGTACGGCCGCAGCTGGCGCACCAGCCGAAGCTGGGCAAACGCACCCCTGGCCACAGCCGCCACCTGGCTTTCCAGGGAGAGCTGTGAATCCAGAAGTACTCCCAAGCTGCGCACCTGTTCCTGCAGGGGGAGTGCAACCCCATTCAGAACAGGCAGATGACTCAGTACCTGCATCGAAGCTTTCCTGACCAGTAGGACCTCTGTCTTTTCTGGATTCAATCTCAACCTATTAGCCCTCATCCAGACCCCAACCGCCTCCAGGCAGCGCTCTAGGACTTCCACAGCCTCCCTGGAGCGAGATGGCAAGGAGAGGTAGAGTTGGGTGTCATCAGCATATTGGTGACACCCAACTCCAAATCCCCGGATGATCTCTCCCAACGGTTTCATGTAGATGTTGAAAAGCATGGGAGACAGAATAGAACCCTGTGGCACCCCACACTGTAAAGGGCAGGGCGCCGAACAGGCATCTCCCAGCATCACCATCTGGGACCTGGGACCTTATGAGGTTAGTATGTTTGATCCCTAAGCTGCGCAAATAAAGACTCTAAAGCAGTGATTTTTCAATCTTTTTCATCTCGTGGGACACTGACAAGACACTAAAATTGTCAAGGCGCACCATCAGTTTTTTTGACAATTGACGAGGCACACCATGCAGCTGGTAGGGGGCTCGCATCCCTCAATGGCTTGTGGTACAACTCAGTGAATTGGCATGAAATAAGGAGAGAAGCAGGGATACAGGTGCAACAAGATATGACTTTATTGTGGGGATAAATATGCAGTAAAGGGGAGAGGAAATTAAAATGATATGCAATGCTAAGCCCTAAATGTTAGCAGTTGCTTGGTAAATTAAAAGACAAAGAGAACATTCTTACAAGGAAGAGGGTGTGTGTAAACGTACAAAATGGAGGAGAGGCGGCGGCAGTACAAGATATTGGTATCTTAGGGAAATTGGGGAGATTACCTAGGGAGAACAAGGGTTAACAAGCAACAAGCAACCTGAAAACGATCTCGCAGAGCCCCAGGGGTCCATGGACCGCAGTTTGAGAAACACTGGTCTAGAAACATTAACTAGACATTAGATTTACCCCATGAGTTATTCTCCTGTGTTCCCTATTCAGATGTAGTATAGCAGAAAGTGGTTTTCCCAGCCTCTCTTTCTCCCTGGCCCAACAAGATTGCACAGAGGAATGTTGACAGCAGTACATAAGAGCACCAACATTGCTACATGGTAATATTTCAAAAGAGATGGAAAACAGATACCGTATTACTTTGATTGTGTTTCTGAAGAACCTTCAGTCTTTGCAACATCCATTCTAAAAGTTCATTGATTCTATACTACCATCTTCAGAGGAGTCAGCCAGATGTTCCTGCCATGGTTTGGCATTGAATAGTAAGGAGCCTTGGGTTCATTCCATTCATAAGAAAATAAAGCACTGCTGGATCAGGTCAAAGACCCATCTAGTCCAACATTTGGTTTCCAACAACGCCCCACCAGCTGACTCTGGGAAGCCCACAAGCTTTGAGAAAGCATGAGAGAAAGGCATTCTTCTCTCCAGCCATTGTCAGAGGCATCCTGCTGCTGGATCTGGAGGCAGCACATTGCCATCATGTGTAGTAGCCAACGATGGATTTGCTCTCCATGAATTTGGCCAATCCCCCTTTAAAGGTAGCGGCCATCACCACATCTTGTGGCAACCAATTCCATAAACTACTGTACATACATTCTGTATGAAGAACCTCCTTTTGTCTGTCCTAAATCTTCCACCAGTCAGTTTCATCGGGTGACCCCTGGTCCTAGTATTGTGAAAGAGGGAGAAAAGCTGCTCTCTGTCCACTCTCTCCACATCATGCATCATTTTAGAAGTGTCAATCATGCCCCCCATTGCCTTTTTCCCCAGCTAAAAAGCTGCAAATGTTGTAGTTTACATAAGGAAGGTGTTCCAGCCCTCTGCTCATAAAGCGGTGCTTCTGCTTGGACCCTTGCTCATACAAAATAAGTGGACCCCTTGCATGAGCAGAACACTTCTCTTCCTAGAGGGAGCTTCTGACAGTGGAGGCACTAATTTTGATGCTAACTCTTGATTGCTCATTCATGTCATGCCAAATCTTGGCTGAAGGCTGAGCTACATTTTGTCCACGGCCGCGCTACGTCTGCGTCCTGACGCAGCCGGAGCGCAGCCGAACGGGCAAAAGTCAAGCCGAGCTCAACTTTCCCTGCGGGGACGTTGGCTGCCGACGGGCCAGCGCCGGCTGCCGTCGGCAGGCTCCACTTGACGTGCGTGCCCGTGCGTGCCGCACATTGGACGCACGCTGGCCGCACGGGTATAGTGTAGCTGGGGCTTCAGTATTGCTTCTGAACCAACTCATAGTCTTGTATGCTTTCAGCAGGTCAGCAACCATACCCACCTCAATTTTTTAAAAAAGTGGTACGGCGGGAGGAGGAGAGACTAGTTTTCTGTAGTTAATCTGTAATTAATCTAAAATTAATTACTTTTAATTAATTAATCTAAAATCTAATTAATAACCTTCTATGTCTCTGCCAAATGTAAATACTTCCAAGTTGGAACAATGACAAATCAGTGATCCATCACATTCGAAGTCCCTCCTTCTTTGTAAATACTGTTATCTTGAACACCTGGCAGGAAAAGTGTTCTGTTTGTTTCTTTTATAGATCTCTTAGATTACTGAGACTATCCAGGCCAAATGTTGGCCAGCCCAATCCTACCTAACTCCCGACAAGGCGATGCAGCCACGCCAATGTGGCAGCCACTGTATCCCGCGGGGAAGTTTCAGCATGTTGAGGTCTCCTCAGGGGAAGGGAACATTTGTTCTCTTCCCCCTGGGGTAAGCCCCCGCTGCCACCATGGGTCAACTCAGACCTGCACCAGCGATAGCCACTGCACACTCTGGAACTTTGTGAAATAGATCAAACTTTTTGTAAATAAATAAAAATATTTCTTGTAAATAAATAAATACATAAATAAAAAAAATTCTGTATCTTTTTCTTTTTAGTAAAGCTAGGTGGATCTCGATAGATTATTATTTTAAAAAGTGGGTCCCAGTGCTAAAACGTTTGGAACCCACTGCACTCGTGTTTTGTGATTATTAAGTTTTTTCCTCAGGAGGACAAGGTTTTTTTTTAGGAAAATCAGGCTTAAGGGTGAGAGTAAGAGAAAACTAGATGCAAGGCATGAAGAAATTGAAAACATGGCCAAGGCGTGAGGGTGTGTCGATGGCTTGATGTATGCAGTGATTTGGAAAGGAGAGACAAACAGGATGGAGGTGGGATGTACAATGCCTCACTATTTGTCCATAGTGAGGGACCTTGCTCTGTTCTACATCTTCACTGATGTCTCACTCCTGAGATGGAGATAATTTTCTTTCCCAAACGGATAAAGACTGTTCAGTACATATAAGCCAGGATGGTGTAGTGGTTTGGGAGTTGGACTTAGACCTGGAAGATCCAGGTTCAAATCCCTGCTCAGCCACGAAGCTTCCTGGGTGACCTTGGGCCAGTCACTATCTCTCAGCCCCACCTACCTCACAGGGTTGTTGTGAAGACAAAAGGAGGGGAGGAAATATGTACACCACTCTGAGCTCCTTGGAGGAAGGGTGGTATAAAAATGTGAAAAAAATAAATAAAATAAAATAAGCTCTCAGGGGGCTTTCTAGATAAGGGACCCCTTCTCTAGAGAGCCTATAGGGTGATCCTCTGGACTTTCACTTATATGATGGTTGAAATAGAAGACAAAAACACTAAATAGGAGAGGAGAAAAGATAGCATAGCCAATGTGCTGCTTAACTTGCAAAAAGTAGAAGATAAGAGGGGCCACTGGCCAAGATCGCCTACCTTAAACTGATGAGCTGATGCCCCATCTGGAGCACTGAGTTGTGTAGCTCAGGCTTGTTTAGCAGAGTTAGGCTTTGAGTCAGTGACCAGAAATATCCAAGGAAGAGAGAGGGAATCAGGAGGACTCAGGAGAGAAAGAGGACCACCCAAGCAAGCTTGAGTTTATTTATTTATTTATTTACAGTATTTTTATCCCGCCTTTCTCCCTGAAGGGACCCAAGGGACCCAATGATGATGACTTCGTGTGATTTCAACTTTATTTCAATAATTCATGAGCTGGATGTGATGATTCATGAGTGAGTGAGTTGGTTCCAGGGAGAGGCTATCAGGGAAGGAGAAGAGGGACTGATGGCTGCAGGTGGTTCTATAGCTGAGTGACAAGGTTTGATGCTTTGAGGGAATAGGGAGCCAGGAGAAGGGATCACAAGACAAGGAGGAGGGGAGGTAGGATAGGTGAAGAAGAGGAGGTCACCTTTCTGGGTCACTGGGAGCACACAATCCTGAGAGTGTGGGATGTGGGAACAGCATGTTGGGGACTTCAACTGCAAGTTGGCGGACTGAATTTCAAGTTGTAGGTCTCTGGCCACGTCTTTTGTAGGGCTTTCCCCCATAGACTAACATGTTTTTTCTGAGGCATGTTCTGGCCTTTTATTGTCTTTCAAAGTTGGATATTTGGGCTTGCTGGCCTTTCAGGAGATAATTGGGTTAAAGCTGGAGCAGTCAGTGGTTTGGTAGGGAAGGTGGTTGGTTTTGAGTCTGCTGCTCTATTGTGGCACCAAATGGCCTTGTTTTTGTGTGTGTGTTTTTTTGAATAATTTCTCTGTATCTTAAGAGTTGATCAGGCACTCTGGGTGTGATTTCACTTTGATGAAATTATCATTTTGGCTCCTATTCAGGCTTTTACTCATACAGTAGTAACGAGAGGAGTGGGGAAATGTTGGTGGCAATAGGAAAAAAGGCACTTTGAGTCTGGCTCAGGCTTCACTTTGGCCTCACCTTGACTATAGTTAAAACTAGCAACTAGGGCCACCTGCTGTCATCATGGGTACTCTGCTGGGCATCAATTCATAACATTTGGCAATTAAATTAGCCTTGGCTCTTCGTTTAATAGAGTTCCCCACTTGATGAACTGTAGAATCCATGCTTGTTCTTGGGATTACAGATTTTTTTTTTTCCATTCAGCTGAAGCAGATTCATGTTAAATGTTACGTACCACCAAGCTACACAGTAAAGAAAGCCATATTACAGGGGTGGCCAAACTTGCTTCATGTAAGAGCCACATACGATAAATTTCAGAATTTGAGAGACACAATATTTAAGAAGCATTTAAATTCTTAAATATATTTACTCATATATTTACTCACCCATTAACATTAAACTTATGTTTTTAATCCAGTGGACTTTCAGTTTATACCTGGTAAATAATTATACAGCTTGAAAACTTCTTATTTACCTTTTATATTAATTGTGATGCAAAAAGGAGCTCAGTCAACATATTTCCTATAATATTTTACATTATAGGTCAAAGAGCCTCATGTGCAGGAGCCACAGTTTGGCCACGCCTGCCATATTAAGAGAACAGCATACAATGCCCTTCCTGGGTGACCTTGGGCCAGTCACTATCTCTCAGCCCCACCTACCTCACAGGGTTGTTGTGAGGACAAAAAGGAGGGGAGGAAATATGTACACCACTCTGAGCTCCTTGGAGGAAGGGTGGTATAAAAATGTGAAAAAAATAAATAAATAACAGGCCACTGAAATAGTCTGGGGCATATGGAAAGAAAGCAGGAAGGAAAACAGAAAGAAAGCTGGAAGGAAAGAAAGAAGCTGTTGAAATGAAATCAGAGCCAGGTAACAAGTCTAGAAATGGAGTGGTTCTCAGAGGTGCACATTGAAAGTTACACAGCTTTGGTCCCGTACACTGTTGTAACTAAGCCTAAGTGAATGTAACTGAAATACAAGGTTTTGCTCAGTTTGTCCATACCTCTGCTTTCCTCCCCTTCTTCTGTTGTTTCCTTTGTGTCAGTTTTAGATTGTGAGATCCTTGGGGCAGGGTCCTGGTTTCTCATCCTTGGTAAAGCACCATACGCATATAGACGGTGCTGCTATAAGTATTTCATATTTTTTAACGTTGATAGCAAGTTACATGAAATCAAGGATTTCTTCAGGATTGTTGAATGGAAGACTGGCTATGATTTGCATAGAAACCATGGCCAAGTTATAGAAGCACTTGCAAACCTATTGGCGCAAACACAGCTGTCACATTAATGTCAATGAACCCCTTTGAGTTGGGTAAGCTAAATGGAAACTTAGTAACTAGTTCTTAAGAGAGGCTTGCCAACCTGATGAATGACAGGTGAATGGTCTGGCTAGGTAGGTCATGTGACCGAAATCAGCTTGTTGATCAGCTTGTTGAAATAACAATAAATCTTCCATTTTGAACTTTTGTTTCAGGCCTGTTAGTCATGAGACGGATCTTACTAGTGATTATCTTGGCTGCTGGCGTGATGTATGTGATACTGCACTGCAACCTGTGGAGGACAAATGGTTCTTGGTAATTTCAGTATTTTCTTAGACTGTCTACCTACTTAATTTGTCAGTGCACAGCTCCCCAGGAGTTGCTTGCCTTTGTGCAATATCTCCACAATTGTATGTCTTATTCTGGAGCTGGAAAGCATGTTGCCAGTGCAATCAATTAGCACAGGTTGTACGTTTTTCCATCCTCCACCCAAGGAGGGCTGCCACAAGAGGGGTGTACTCCATTTGGTATCCAAGTCCTTCCTGGTCCTAGGGGTTTGCAGGCCCAACAACCAGGATCCCCCAACAAGGCCTTAGAGTTCAGCAGTGGGGAGGGGGTTACTTCACCTTCCCGGGGCTTGTCCTAGTCCCAGGAGAGCAGACACAGAGCAGCCCTCAGGTAGCCTGTTGAGAGATCTCTCATCACTGGCCCTGAGTGCCTTATGAAGCCCTCCCCTTCCTGGGCTGTCACTCCTCCCCACCCTCAGTTCCACCTGGTCCAGCCCTGGGGTTAAAGGGGCAGCATCACCCCAGATGCTGGGAGGCCTTCATCCTGTGAGGAGCAGCTAACCCTGTGCCTTGATGACCTGGGGGACAGTGGAAGGACTGAGCGTATAGCCATGCATTGGTAGTGCCGGTGGCTGCTCCTCTGCCAGGGTTGTGATGAGACAGCTGGAGTCCCCGAGACGATGCGGCAAGTCCGGAATCGGACAAAGGTGTTAGAGAGGGCAAAACCAAAATTAACCGACACCGCAATCCTATGCATGTCTACTCAGAAGTGAGCCCCATTCAGTTCAGTGGGACTTGCTCCCAGGTAAGTGTGTTTGGACAGATTTATGGAGGAAAAGTCCATCACAGCTTACAAACCATGATGGGGATAAGCAACCTCCTGGTTGGAGGAGTAGGTTTTCTCTGTGCCAGGTGCAAGGGAGTGGCGACAGGATACATGTATCTTGTTGTCTTGTTTTCTGCTTGAGGCATCTGGTGGGGCCACTGTGTGATACAGGAAGCTGGACTAGATGGGCCTTTGGCCTGATCCAGCACGGCTCTTCTTATGTTCTTATGTTTAGGATTGCAGCCTGAGTCTGTACAATTCCAGCTATAGCCTAACTCAGGGGTGGCCAACCTTCCAACATGAATGTAAAGAGTAAGTATACAAGTAAAGAGCTCAGTTGCTTGCTGGGTAATTAGCAGCTATCTTGCAAACTGCAGGAGCTCAGCTCTTTGAAGGGCAATTAGTAGCTATCAGATTTTTGAATAGCCTCTGGGCTTGTGGCAATTACTTATCTGATCTTTCCATCACCTGGGACCCACCAGAAATCAGGTCTCAACCCACCAAGTGGATCTCAACCCACAGTTTGAGAAACACTGCTGTAAATAAACACATGTGACCTTATAAGGTAATTTGGGTGCAGCTACTACCTACTTCCTCTTTCCCAGTAGTAGCTTATTCCCCCCCTTTTGATGTGTCAAGAGGTAATTTTGCAAAGTCTGCTCTGTTCGGCTCTAAAAAAGTTCTTCTGTGAATCATTTTTGCCACACGTTGAGCTGTTAGAATTAATAATTAAATTGTTACATACAAACCATGGATTGTATTCTAGCTCTCTTCCATTAATGGAAAGCACTTCCATTCATGCAAGCAGGGGGGAATGATCCTTGACTAACTCTCCGTTATTCCAGAATCTCCCAAGCCCCATAGAATCCCTCTCTGAAAGAGGGTCCAGTTTTGGACAGTGGAGGAGGGGGCGCTGATGGTGCTGCTAAAGCAGCTGAACCTGCTCTTTTGACCACCTGCAGGGGCCAAAAGAGGGGGCGAGCAAGTTCACTTCTACATGTACATGTCACTTCCCTTAAGATACAACCCAATAAATAGAAGAAAAGCATGCTATTTCCACAGCAAGAAAATTATCAGAAAAACATCTACTGACGTTTATGATATTTTTGCTACTGCTTAACAAAATCTTAAAAAGAAAGCAGAAAAAAAATCTAATTGTTGTAAATGTGGGTCATAATATGAAGTTATATCGTGCATTCTTCTTATACAGGAGTCATTGATGCAAACTCATTTGGAATGGTAATACATGTGTGAAACAAACAATGTATATTATTACGTATCATACTAATACAAAATTATAATATATGGTAAATAGCTACCTATGTCTTATTAATTTTTAATTGTACATAGTTCATTAACAAAAGAGAAGTAAATTGTAACAAAGAGGAAGCAAAACAGGCTGAATGTTATCTATAGATGTCTTTTCAGTCCATCTAGCTGTTTCAATGTGTTTTTCTTTTGTTCTAGGTTGCCTCTTACAGATGCAGAGAGAAAAGAGCAACTACTAACCTGCACTTTTGAATCCAATGTTTCAACTATATTAAAGTAAGTAAATAAGAAATGGAAAGGAATGCAAATGAACAAGACTAAATTGTTCATTAAATTGTGAAACGAGCCATCCAGGCAAGTCCAACGCCTTGGGGCCCACGGCCCCCCGCCCCTACCCCCGCAATGCTTCTGCTTGTAAATAAATTTGTTGTTGTTGTTGTTCAGTCGTTAAGTCGTGTCCGACCCTTCGTGATCCCATGAACCATATCCCGCCAGGCCTTCCTGTCCTCCACTATCTTCCTGAGTTCGCTCATTTTCATGTTTGTTGCATCGGTGATGCTGTCTAACCATCTCATCCTTGGCCTTCCCCTTCTCCTTTTGCCTTCAATCTTTCCCAGCATCAGAGTCTTCTCCAGAGAGTCCTCTCTTCGCATTAGGTGGCCAAAATATTTGAGTTTCAGCCTTAGTACCTGTCCTTCCAGGGAACAGTCAGGCTTGATTTCATTATATTTATTTATTTCTAGATCACCTTTTTCTAAAGTCTCATAAAGCTAGGTGGGTCCCAATCAGGCGCGTCAACCTTGACTCTCACTCAAGTGCAGCTGCAGTTTCTCTCCCCCATAGAGGCTCTGCAGCTTATCAGCTCGGCGTGCCGGCAGCTCTCCGAGAGACACAGACACTTCCGGCCGTCTCAAACTGCTACCCTTCAGATCTTCAGGCATATATGAGACAGTCGCTCTACCAACTGAGCCAGACCTCCTGGTTCAGGTGGTATAAGTAGTTTCCCCTCTTACTTGCACACATACACACTCCCTTCCTCGCTCAAACTCCAGACAGAAAATGGAGAGAGGAGAAAGGGTTAGCCTTCCACTTGTCCAGTGCCACAACCTCAACTTGAATTAGGCCCTCACAGTTACTTTGATCTAAATAAACAATCGCAAACAACGGGAGTTCCTGTTCACAGATCTTCCACATTGTGTCTAGTTTGGCCATCAGGTTCATGCAGTTTAAAGCTGCAATTCTATACATACTTACCTGGGAGTAAGTTCCGTTGAACTCAGTGGGGCTTGGTTCTGAGTAGACATGAATAGGATTGTGCTTATGTTAGGGTTTCTCAGTTGAAACATGTTTCTGTGCATATTTGGTAAAAATTGTCACTAGTTCTTTTTCCTCTTCCTCTAAGGGTGCATAAACTGTATCCATTCCTATGTCCTAACAATTTTCTGGCAGTATCTGGGCTCCATGGAAATAACAGGATTGCACTACCTTATGGAATAATGAAAGCAGGTTAGTAATTGTGGATACGTGCAACATTAAAGACAAGGTTTTGCAGGGTTAAATATATATATATATAATTTTTTATTATTAAGGGGTGCTGTGGGTTTGAAAGTGGAGTATTTTTATTAGAGTTAGCATGGTACAAAACTAGACAGATATTTTGGGAGCAAGTTAGCATACAAGTTAGAATCTGATTTCACCACCTCTTTTACCTCTACATACAGCAGAACCCCTGTATCCGCAGACCCCATATCTGCAGATTCACTTATCTGCGGTTGAAAAATGCCCCCCATCCGCAAATGACTTACCAGTTTGTGACTGCAGCCTTCCTGGATCTCAAGGGCTTGTTGCTGATTACAAAATGGAGGCAGGAAGCACTCACAGGAAGTGAGGCAGAGGGAATGAGCCCCCAAGACCCAGGAAAACTGCAACCACAAGCTGGTAAATCATTTGCATGATGGGGGTTTGCTTTTATCCACGGGGGAGCCAGGAATGTATTCCCCACGGATACTGGGGCTCTACTGTATATGGTATCAGGCAATATTGTAGCCTCATCTGTATATAATGGGGATATTATGCACTTATCAGGAAAACATAAATACGTCAGAATTAGTTGTCTGAATGTTGCAGATTCATGCATGTTTTGGGAGAGGGCAGTGCTATAAACGTTTGAAGTGAAAAAGGAACTTGCTGGGGAAAATGTGCAGAATTGGCTCAGATGAATTATGATCAAGTACATACATATGTTGGAAAATGAGGTCAGCTGTCTTTGGAGGAAGAACCTTATAACTTGCTTCCCAGTCCTGCTTCCAGGCATTTCCATTAGTTATATGGAATGAAGAGGAGTACCACAGCCTTGTATTCTTCCTGATCTTTGAACAATTATGTGTGCCAGTGGGGCACTTAGCTTAGCCTCCTATGCGTTTTTCATCCACGGTAGGTGGGCTCAGGGGGACTTTTCGTGATTAGCTATGGAAAGAAAAAAAATCCATACAGAGCTCTGGATTGTAAGCATCCCTGGCTTCAAAAAGATTGCAGTCATGGCAGTTATGTTGGGTTGTGGGTTTTTTGTGCAATAAACTGCTGATCCTATATAAAGAGTTTTTTTGGGTGTGTGTGTGCTTATTTTGTATTACAGAAAAGTATTTTCAGCTGGCACTTTCAAGATTGCAGAACTGTGGGCTATTCGGTGAAGAAGATCGGTGAGGTTGTTTTTGCTTTTACCAGCCTTTTAACAAAATGCCATGATTACTGAAATGCAAAATCTTTGTGCTGATATCATTTCCGCTATTTTAGCAAAGATTAGAGGGCACTGTTAAAATGCAGAACTTGTGACATAAAATTGCTCATCATATAGCTTAGCTAAATTCGAACTTCAAGTTAAGTTTCCTCTCGGAACTTTAATACACCTTGATCTCTTTGTTCCACAGTACACCCTGTAAAAAGTGTATAGTGGTCGGCAATGGAGGTGTTCTTCGAAACAGGAGCCTAGGGGAGGCAATTGATTCCTATGATGTAGTAATCAGGTAAACAAAATGTATCATGTTATAGTAAATAGATTATTAGGTATGCAGTAGGGAGGGTCTATAGCTCACTGGAAGAGTAGAAGAGTATATCTATATACAGGGGGCCCCCGTATCCACTGATTCCTCATCCATGGTTTCAGTTATCCACGGATGAGGAATCCCCCCCGCACCCTCCACAGCCCCCCCCCTGCACTTACTTTTAGGAGAAACCTCGGTTTTTTTCTTCAAAAGTCCCGAGTTTGCAGCTTCTTTGCAGGGACTTTTGAAGAAAAAAACAGAGGTTTGTCCTCTAAACATAAGTGCCTGGGGCTGGGGTGTGTGTGTGGCTGTGGAAGGTGCGGGGGGTCACGTCCGCCCCCCCGCACTTACCTTTAGCTGGAGAAACCTCCGTGGTTTTCTTCAAATGTTACGAGGCTGTAGCTGCTTTGCAGGCTTGACCAACAAGATTTAGGTGATAGCTAGAGTCTCGAGACTCTAGCTATCACCTAAGTCTTGTTGGTCAGGCCTGCAAAGCAGCTACAGCCTCGTAACTTTTGAAGAAAAACACGGAGGTTTCTCCGTCTAAAGGTACGTGCCTGGGGGGGCTGTGGAGGTTCCGGGGGGCGCCGGCCCACGAGGGGCGCGGGGGGCCTCTGGAAACCGCGGAGGGGGCATTCGCCCCTTTCCGCAGTTTCAGGTATCCACGGTGGGGGCTGGAACGTATCCCCTGCGGATACGACGGCCCCCCTGTATGATTCAAACTGGAGAATTGTGGCTTAACTATTGTGTGACACCAGCTTTTATGATGTTCTTCCATTTTAATGTGACTTACATTGCAATCCTAACCAGCACCGGTGTAGCTGTGCCAACAGGGCACACGCTGCATTTTGCAGTGCAAGGGCAGTCATTGAGGTCTCTTCAAGGTGAGGGAACGTTTGCTCCCTTACCACGGGGCTGTATTGCGGCTGCACCAGCACTGAGAAGTTGGTTAGGATTGCGCTGTTATTTAGCAAAATGGTATGTAATCCTGGCAGAGTTTCAGCAAACCTGAAACATAGGCCCCAAAACAGATCTTTTCAATGGCCTTGAACCCAAACCAAGAATATCTTGGTTGTTTTGAATCTGAAGCAGAACTGAACTCATAAACACAAAAAATGGTAATTTGTTCAAAATAAGTGGTTCAAAAATCAGACACTTAGCTTTCAATTCTGTGATCAACATTTTATTGAACTGTGCATCTTTTTATCCTGTTGTATGTATTTTGTTTTATAAAAGGATTTCAACATTCAAGAACAGTTAAAAAATTGTTCAAGATAGCCAACACTGCATTCATTTTATAGATTTACATTGCAACCTAAAGATTTGATGTTGTTTTACTTGAAATGTATCAAAACCAGTTTAGTGTCCAAACTGAAACTGAACCAGAAACTTTTCCCATCCTTTATTTCTGTGCTAATTAACTACAGCCATGAGCAATCCTTTTTGAATGAAAGGTCAGAGCTGGGTATCCACTTTAACAAAAGTCGTTATAAAGCAAAGGAGATTTCTAGGATTACCTCGTGATTTCACTGAACAGTCTCTTCCTCGAAGGAAATGTGTTTCTGTAAATGAAGTAATGCTTCCTAATGCTGTAATATCTCTATTCTTGTGAATACAGGTGAGAATGAAATTAGAGTTTGTAATACATTACATATATTTATTCAGCTGAACATTGCCTAGAGATCAACAAGACTAACAGCCCAATCCTGCCTAAGGATCCGCCGGGCGTTGGAGGAGGCCATGTAAAGGCTCAGCTGTGTGGCGGGGAACAGGATTCGGCCGAAGCCATCCCCGCCCCCTCCTGGAGCGGCTGGGCCTACGGCTGGCCTGCATTCCCACCCAACCCCCCCCCTTCAGCTGGATCCCTACCTGGCTCCTCTGGAAGACGGGTGAGGGTCCTGGCGGCAGAGCAGGGAAGGCCGGCCTTGTGCCGGC
Organism: Plestiodon gilberti rubricaudatus; assembly: GCA_026170595.1. Lineage (NCBI taxonomy): Eukaryota > Metazoa > Chordata > Lepidosauria > Squamata > Scincidae > Plestiodon > Plestiodon gilberti. The sequence goes on along the minus strand of JANXHW010000003.1, from coordinate 198,534,421 downwards.
CTTCCCTGCTCACGAGTCGTCAAAAAAGTGAATTGTGCTATAAGACAATGTCTGGCCTAGCACACATTAGTGCTATGCCTTTAACTCACTGTTTAGGCCTGAACTTCAGCATTTCACTGAACCAGGTCAGCTCGTCTGCAACAAAATGGGATGAACTGTCACGTAACCAACAATTTTTTTTGTCTCTTTTTCCCCAATAGAATGAATAATGGTCCTGTTGTAGGCTATGAAGAAGATGTTGGAAGGAGGACAACATTCCGACTCTTCTATCCAGAGTCCATGTTTTCAGATCCAGTTCACTATGACCCTAACACAACTGCAGTTCTTGTTGTCTTCAAGCCTCATGACTTAAAATGGCTTTGGGATTTATTAAGTGGCCAGCGTTTAATAGTATGCTGACTTCTTCTTTTTGCTTCTGTCCTCTTTTACTGCCCATGATCTTGTCTGCTACTGTGCAGTAGCTCTTGAACATGAATTAAGGGTGTGGATGCACCATATGATTTGGGAACTGACTGGTCAATAAGGCTAGATTGCAGGTGTAGATGAGCAATCTGCACTGTTAGAGATGGGGACACAACAGCAGGGGGGGAATAGTCTTAATGCAAGAAGACAATGGAAGACATGGCTTAGCGTGGCATTCCACTGTTATTGGTCATTGCCCCTCCTTATGATTAGTTAGTAAATACAGAATGAATTATGCAAAACAATCAGGTATGCAAATTTGCTTAATGTATACAGGCAACATAATGCAGTTTTTCTTGGCACAGAAAAAGGCTCTAAATCTTCAGCTGCTGTTTTTATGATGTTTGTCTACATGAAAAACAGAGTTAGGCAGATTATCCAGTTTTTGTTCAGATAAGCTGCCTTCTATCTTTCTTGCAACAGAATTTATAGCCTCAAATAGCTGCTTGATGGGTGATAAGAATAGCAGCAGCTTTGATTGCTTTTCCATCCTATTCCACTTAGGGAAAGCGGCATTGAGCAAGTCATCCCCTCTCTCTCTCTCTCTCTCTCTCTCGGTACAAAAGGGAGATGTCAAACTGCTAATTTGTGGGTGAAGCTCTAGATGCCCCTTTTCTCCCCCACCCATCCTCGAAAGTGTACATTCTTCATAGGAACGTAAGAAAAGCCCTGCTGGTTACTGGCCAACCAGCCCATGATTTTGCAGCAGGGCCTGGAAGTAGTTACTTGGGGAAATCGGAATGCGGGATGCAACAACATGTGCCATAGTGGTCCTGGTGGCAAGGAACAATAGAAGTGGTAGTTTGATACCTGCACTCTCTCTTGCCCTTGCTGCAAGAGAAGAGCTTATCTGTACATGTAGCTTTGGAGCAAAATATTTAGTGAGCATTCATTTTCTTGACTGGCACTGTGCCTGTAAGTCTGGCGCCATTTGCTGAGTTTGTGCATACTGTCGCATACACGTAGGATGCTCTCACTTTGTTGTGTTGTCACATTGTTTTGTGTCATGGAGAATGTGTGCACTGAAATGTTATCTTGAATTCTTGGCGCATTTATCCCCCCACCCCCCCACACTCTCTTTTGTCCACTTAAAATTGATATCAATCAAAATTCTTGTCTCTGATGTGCCTTGCAAATCAAAACATGAGCGTGGACTGTGAATTGCACAAAGTACTGCTTTGAAAATGGGAAGTCCTTTTTCTCAACCCATCCAGCCTGGGCAAAGGGACAGCATGAAAACTATAGAACTGGCCAAAGCAATCCATTCTGAGACTAATTCAATAGAGGGAATGCCTTTAAAAGGGGGGTGGACAGATTTATGGAAGAAAAGTCGATCCCAGGTTACAAGCCATGATGGGTATATGCAACTTCCTGGTTTTAGAAGTAGGCTTTAGAAGTAGGCTATCTCTGAATGCCAGATGCAAGGGAGTGACAACAGGATACATGTATCTTGTTGTCTTGTGTGCTCCCTGAGGCATCTGGTGGGACACTGTGAGATACAGGAAAATGGACTAGATGGGTGTTTGGCCTGATCCAGCAAGACTTTTCTTATTTTCTTATGTTTGGGAAGAGGCAGCAGGCCTTGGGAAACTGAGCAAATTGGGTGATCAGTATAAACACTGATGCAAGAAAATGAACAAAATGTTACATGTTTTCTCTTAGGACCTGAATGGTTGCCATTGTCTATGTTGCCCAAGACTGTAGTCCTGTGAGAATTGTATTAAATCCCTAGTCCAGATAGACAGAGAAGGTACATAAAATGTGCTAGATTGGTAGAACTGTGTCAGAATAGAAAAACATATCTTTAGTTGCCTTGGTGACACTCCTATTGATCTTCAAGGGAGTCTTCTCTTATGTTCTTGAATATAAATTGGGCACCATATTTTCTGAAAAGTTCTTGTATGCTCCTGCAACTTTCTAAGACAACGCATTACCTTTCTGACCAGCCTTCTTTTATAGCTGCTTTTGAATGCAGTTGTGAAAAAGTATTATTGCCGTAGTTCTTTCATGCTCAAGAATTACATAACTTACACACTTCCCTTTTGAAAAAATGATCAGTGTTGTGTATCACTGCTTTGTTTGTCCAAGAGAATAAGAGGCATTTTTAACTAGAGCAACCTTTCCAAGATGAGAAGGCTTGAGCTTTCTTAACTTTACAATGGCTCTCCCAGTGGCGTGTGTGCTAGTAGGGACCATTTGCTTCTTGTGTTACATCACTTGTCAATGAGTTCTCAAGATGTTAAAGAGATACAACTTTTAAATTTTAATGACAATCTGTAATTTCAACAGAAAACGAATGCCTTTTGGAAGAAACCAGCAATGCAAATGATATACAAATCCAACCAAATCAGAATCCTTGATCCTGCTCTTACCAGAAGAACAGCACATGATTGGCTTCATTTGTCGACAAAATTCTTCAAATTAGAAGTAAGTATTCTCTTACTCTGGTTGTTTCTATAGCCCCTAATGCATTGCCACACACAAGTTATCCTTAACTGTTGCATTGGAAGGCTTCTTACAGGCTTCACTGTATTGAAAATTGTGACTGTTTTCCATTATAGTAAAATGGTCATTTAAAGAACAGTGCAAGGGAAAATTATGGTTTTGTTCTTCTGTTCGCTATGTGCAAAAAATTACCATGTCTAGCTCTCTTCCAATATCGAAAAGTCTCCTTGCCTGGTCTTCTGACAGTTAGTTTTAACTCTCTTTAGGCAGTCAGGTGAGCGACTATTTAAGGTGACCCCTGACAATTAAGTCCAGTCGTGTCTGACTCTAGGGTGTGGTGCTCATCCCCATTTCAAAGCCGAAGAGCCAGCGTTCTCCGAAGACGCCTCTGTGGTCATGTGGCCGGCATGACTTTCCTTGCCGCAGCGCGTAGCATGCAGCTGGAACACGGAGCGCTGTTTACCTTCCCGCAAGCGGTACCTATTTATCTACTCGCATTGACATGCTTTGGAACTGCTAGGTTGGCAGGAGCTGGCCAAGCAACGAGAGCTCACCCCGTCGCGGATTCGAACTGCTGACCTTTCGATCGACAGCTCATGGTTCAGCGGTTTAACCTGTAATACTGTTACTTTTACATATCATAAAAACATAAGAAGAGCCCTGCTGGATCAGGCCAAAAGCCCATCTAGTCCAGCTTCCTGTGTCACACAGTGGCCCCACCAGATGCCTCAGGGAGCACACAAGACAACAAGATACCTGTGTCCAGTCGCCACTCCCTTGCACCTGGCACAGAGAAAACCTACTTCTAAAACCAGGAGGTTGCTTATGGCTTGTAACCTGTGATGGTCTTTTCCTCCATGAATCTGTCCAAACCCCTTTTAAAGGCATCTAGGCCAGATGCCATCACCACATCCTGTGGCAAGGAGTTCCACAGATGAATTACGCGCTGGGTAAAGAAATATTTTCTTTTGTCTGTTCTAACTCTCCCTCCACTCAATTTTAGTGCATGTCCCCTGGTTCTGGTGTTGTGCGAGAAGGAGAAGAATTTCCCTCTCTCCACTCTCTCCATCCCATGCATAATTTTATACGTCTCAATCATGTCCCCCCTCAGGCGCCTTTTTTCTAGGCTGAAAAGCCCCAGACGCTGTAGCCTTTCCTCATAAGGGAGGTGCTCCAGCCCACGAATCATTCTGGTCGCTCTTTTCTGCACCTTTTCCAATTCAACTATATCCTTTTTGAGGTGTGGTGACCAGAACTGGACACAATACTCCAGATGTGGCCTTACCATCGATTTGTACAAAGGCAGAATGATATTGGCCGTTTTATTCTCAATCCCTTTTTTAATGATCCCGAGCATGGAATTGGCCTTCTTCACAGCCGCCGCACACTGGGTCGACATTTTCATCGACCTGTCCACCAGCACCCAAGATCTCTCTCTTGATCCGTCACAGACAACTCAGAACCCATTAGCGTATATGTGAAATTTTGGTTTCTTGCCCCAATGTGCATCACTTTGCACTTACTTACATTGATATATCTTTCATTCTCTCTTTCGACTGGCTGTAGAAAGAGTTTCTCTGATCCATATACAGTATTTGTATAGCATGTATTGTTATCAAGCATTTAAACCTTTTTAGTTATGCTGCAATCAGATACTTCAAGCCTTTGTCCACCTTTACTGAATTTGCAAATTTAGAAAAGTTAAGATTCTCTTAAGTTCTGCAGCTACAGTTTAAGAAAAATACCAAGGCTTGCCTAGAATAGTTTACATACTGTCAGTATGGAGCTATTCACTGATTAAAAGCCTTTGAAATTGATTGCCTCGCGTGATTGATGGGCAGTGCGATCCTCTCTAACGTTAGAGCGGCAGAGCACCTTTCTAAGCTGTCGCAAACATGCCATAGAGCATGTTTGCAACGACTCTCATGTTTGCATGTTTGCAACGCCAGCAGCCCTCACTCCTCCGCCCTCCAGAGCCTGTGCACGCTGATACAGGTAAAGCCTGCACCGGTCGGTGCAGGGATGGGGTGTGTGTGAAACGGGGGCCAGGGGGGTGGCCATTGTGCGATGTGTTCCGCCGATATCCTCAGCCTGTTCCCAGACCTGGCCGGCCTTACTCCCCCACCTCGGATGTACGTCAGCTTCATAGCTGGCGTACATCCGTGTAGGCCTATTGGGCTCCGGCTGGCTTGCACCCGGGGAAGGGGACAAATGTCCCCTTCTCCCAAAGGTGCTCCCGGGCTGCTCTGGGGCAACCTGGGAACTGCACAGGATGCGGCAGCTGCTGCATCTTAGACCGGATTGCGCTATAAATTTACATCTATTTTTTTTAATTTTAAATGTTTCACTGCTTTTTCATCAAATACCTCCACAGGGTGGTAAGCAATAAATGAAAATCCAAAGCAAATAGTAGTAAGGGTAACGGCAGCAATAAAATCTTGGACTGTCAACCAAGTTTAAAAATGCCATTGGTTAATCACCTGTCTTTTAATGAATGAACTGATTAATTAAACTTAAATAAATGTTCATTTTACCAAAATCTCTATACAAGGTATTTTTGACATATAGAGGGTGCAATCCAATCCTACTTAGGCCGCCGTTATAACCAGTGGCCCAGCGAAAACGGGAAGCCCCAGAACGGAAAGGGGATTCAAATCCCCTCCAAAGGGGGATTCAAAGGGGATTTGAATCCCCTTTCCGTTCTGGGGCCTCCCGTTTTCACTGGGCCGCTGGTTACAACGGCAGCCTAAGTAGGATCGGATTGCGCCCAGAAGGAAATAGAATTGTCTGAACCATTTTTACTTAAAAAAAAATCCTGTTTAAGTGTAATTTTAATTTGATAATTGCGTTGCTTTAATTTATGCATGCTTGCTCCCTTGAATATTTTTAAAGAAAGATGGGATAAAAAATTTGCCCCACTAAAAATCACCCAAAACCTTAAATGTATTTACTGATTATAACTTGCATCCCAAATAAAAATCCTATCAGTAGTCTCAGCAATTGTTTTTGCAGACACTCAGTAATGTTACACATCTGTTGGAAAAAACTGCTGATAAGATTTTCATTAGGGATGCAAACTGTACTTAGTAGATAAGCTAAGTTAAAGCCAAGTTTTGATTGATCAAACAGTGTGTGGGAGGGCACATTTTAATAAGTGAGGCTGCAAACTAAAGGTAAAGCTATTCCTTTTAACTTTGGTTCACTAAGCTTTCTTGCGGGGATAGGGGGTGAGGTAACGTCTTCACCATACATTTGAACCTCTCTAAGGATACAGCCTGGGGAGCAAATTCCACAAATGTGGGTGGGACAAGTTGCTGTTGTCTGGAAATTCTGCATACCTTAGTGAGAAGGGCTGAGGGATTTTCAGTATAGAAGAGGAGGTGGAATGGGTGCTACCTGACCGTTGGAAATGTTTCTTTTATATTTAAGTGTTAAGTAAATGCTCCTAAAAGCAATGATTGCGGTTCTGCTTGCTGGCAAACAAACAACACAATGTGTTTGTGTCTGTTGCCCCAGCAACTTGACTCTCTTACAAGACTTTACCTTTCAAGTGCGGTTAGTACGTTTGTTTCTCAATTCTGCCTATTGCAGTGAAGAGAGAAGGGAAAACTACTAAAACTACTTTCTTAACAGGAATGCATTGGGGTGGGAGGAACCCACAATCATCAATCACTTTTGAAAATCTTGCCTCCAGATATCAAGGCAAGACTGTATGGAGGATTTAGCAGCATTTGCCAAAGAAGAACTGTGTGACTGAGCAAAAACATGCCGCATACCTTCAGACCACCCATAATTTGTGTATTAAAAGAATCCCAGGAATGTGACATCTTAACTCTACATTAAAGAATTCAACAAATTAATTTACTTATGGTTCTATCATTTGACAGATTAAAAAATGTTCCCTTTTACCTGGATCCCATTTAGAAATGTTAGACATGAAAATCCCTAAAACTACTTGCATGAGTAGGGTGAAGAGAAGGGTTGTACCGGTCCACTCCCCCTTTTTGGAAATTTTAAAATACAATATGTCACCTGAGCCACATGTGGCTCTTTGATGTATAATGTGAAGCTCTCGGAAATATGTTGGCTGAGCCCCTTTTTGCATCACAATTAATATAAAAAGGTAAATAAGAAATTTTCAAGCTTTATAATTATTTACCGGGTGTAAACCGAGAGTCCACTAGATTAAAACATAAGTTTAATGTTCATGGTGAGTAAATCTATTTAAGAATTTAAATGCTTCTTAAATAATGCGGCTCTCAAACATCTCTCTTACGGCTCTCAAACATCTGAAGTTTATTGTATGTGGCTCTTACATTAAGCAAGTTTGGCTACCTCTGCAATATGTCATAGATTGTTTCATTAAAAAGTAGCTGACAACCCTGGAAACCTCTGTCAAGGCTTGCTGTTGAATACAGTATCACAGATATGCATGTCACCTTCAGTGGCGACGCCACACCCCCACGTGACCCAGGCGTGACGTCGGCTTCACTAGTGCACCCGGCGCGGCTCCAATTACGCCCCCCACTGTTTCACTTACTATTTTGGAGCCGTACGAGCTCCAGGGCGGGCGGGAGGGCCCAACGCCAAGACGACCGATGCGGAGGAAATGCAACGCGGAGGCAAGTACGCCCCTTCACCGCCATGTCCGGCCCACGCCCCACGCCCCAACCCTGACAACACTTCTGACAGAGGCATCGTTACAGTGGGGGCGGTTGGGGTGGTGGGCCCCAAGCAGCGGGTTGTGAGAGAGTGTACCTGCTGCTGAATCCATCGCTGGCTCCTTCTTGTGCAGCTGAGAATGGCTGCATGTTTGGCCCTCCCACCCCCCGGTCGCCGTTTGGCTCCAAAAAGGGGCCAAAAGCGCCAGGGATGTGTGTTTCCACGTGGCGGTGGCATGCGGCGGTGACATCACACCGTGGGGAAGTGTGGTGGCGGCAGGCCCCCATGGGGGGGGTGTAGGCCCGCTACTGCAGTACCTACCTCACAGGGTTGTTGTGAGGACAAAAGGAGGGGGAGGAAATATGTACACCACTCTGAGCTCCTTGGAGGAAGGGTGGTATAAAAATGTGAAAAATAAAATAAAAAAATAAATAAGTCACGTGCACCCCTCCCCGTGCCCTCGGTCAGCTCAGTCTCTCACTCAGTCTGACTCTGTCTCACTCAGAAGCTACAAACACTGCAGTTTGTCTTTCACTCTCTCCACTCATATACACACTCTGGTTAGCTCAGCTCTCTCATCTTAGCCGGGACGGGCTGGTGGCGGTCATAGTTGTCATACTTTACAAGCTCTGAAGGCTTTTCCGTTTAGAACATTCTCAAGAGAGATCCCTCTGGATATGGGGCTTGCTTCTGAGTAGACATGCCTAGGATTGTGTTCTAAACAAGCTACTCCTGCCCACATTCCTTCTCCTAAAGGTATAGCGTTCTATCCCGGTATGGATCTGGAAAGCCTAACAATAGGAGACCATTTACCAGCAATCAGACAACAATATGAATGTTTCTGGAACTGATGGTTGGTTGGACTTCCTATGAAAGATAAGCCTCATGACAAAGATTTGCAAGGAGGCCTGTGTTTCTCCCTCACTGTTGTCTTTCTGGAAGCACGTTAAGTTCCTCTTCACAGTGTGTAAGAGGACAGGGCACTGCCATGAGGAATTTATAATCTTAAATGCAACCCAGAGGAGACAATGATGTGAAGTGGAGGCAGGGTTGAACAAGGAAAAATGTGTGTGTGTTTTCTTCGGCTGCACCTATGTACACTTAGATACAGTAGTAGCGCATGGGACAACGGGTTTGTGGAGAAGGGTTTTCAGGAGGGATTTCAAGGAAGTAAGAGAGAAGGCATCATGCAGGCTTGTAGTTGCACTTGGGTTCATGGGTTCTGTGAAATGGAATTTAAAACGGGATGTTTTAAATATTCTTATGTGCTCCACTAGAACAGAACGTATTCCAGTGCCTTGCCAAGAACACTAGCTAGGTGCATCATACAGTAGTCATCATGCCAATTAGATGTTGTATAGGGAAAGTTTATGAATGATCTTATAGGGTGCAAGTGGAATTTTATCTTGGTATGAGACCTCCCTTTCAGGCCTTCTCCTTTTTCCTGGAATACAGCTTTCTGCATTTTTTTAAATTAATTATTTCCAGAAACAATCCCAAATTACCTACCGACATTACCTACCTACCAACCCACTATCTGGGAATTTCTGCTACAGCATAATAAACTGTGCAGACATTCCTTTCAGATGCGAATGTCATAAAGGAGTGAGTATATGGTCTTTTCCTTCCTGGCTGTTCATGTACTTTAAAGGTCCTTGAGACAAAACTCTGTGTTTGTTTCTCTTTAATACATAACCATGTTTCCCCCCCCCCAATATCATTTAATACCAGAAGTACAACTTGATGCATTTTTCTTATGAAAAACTTGATTCCACCTATATGGATATGTTTGCAAATTAAATGCTCTTCTTTTGTATGACTCTCTTTATTTTGTGCTTTTTTTTTTTTTTTTTTTTTAGAAACCCAAACATCCCACGACAGGGTTAATTGCCATTGCTTTTGCATTCGATATATGCAGCACGGTTCACTTGGCAGGCTTCAAGTACAACTTCAGTGACCGAAACAGTTCTTTGCACTACTATGGCAATGACACCATGTCTCTGATGATTCAGGTAATGTGCTCTCTTTTTCTTCTAGCTTTCTTTCATTTTTTTAGAAGGTAGAAGAGGAGTGGACAAAGGTATGAGCTGGATTTGGAAACTTTGCGCTGCTTCTCATCTCAGCGGCACTGTTTGATCTTGAACAAGTTGCTTTACTGTCACTTTGGGGCAAGTTCACACATTTCATGTTAAGATCTACATACAAGATGTTCTAAGGGTCAAACAACACATGACTTTTTAAGCATTATTAGCCCTGATAGGCTTAGTTTTTCTTTAGTCAGTAGCAACTGGATTGGTGGCCTCTGCAGGTTGATACCATAGTGAGGGGTAGAATTAGCTTTCCTCTGTCCTCCCATTATGGTCCTAGTCCTCGCAGGACACAACCTGATGCCTGTTGACTAAAGAAAAACTAATCCTATCTGGGAAAATAATGCTTTCAATGTCGTGTAATTTCACCCTAAGCGTACACTTAAAATTGTAAAGTGTGAATGCAACAAATAGCTGCGTACAATCATACAGGTATACTGCATCATACAGGTATATTACTCCAGGAGCCATGATTGGCTGCACCTTCCTGTTGCATGCACATTTTGTATCAAACCTGGGTTTGCCTCTGTAATGTGTGAAATGGTTCTCCATATACTAAATTGCAGAACAGAGATTATAGTACCATGTCTTAATTGCTACGTTGTCCTTTATTCCAATTATTGGTGCCAAACCTAGACACCACTGGCACAGTTCAGGAAAGAGTGTTGGAAGGTCCTGTACAGCTAGGTACCTCTCCCTTTCAGGATGGAAATTAATATTAAAATTCTTCAGTGCTACAGGACACCATTTCCTGGATGGTATAATATTTAGCATTTATATGTTTTAGAGTGCTCAGAGCACTTAGCATCCATTTTTTTTTAATCCTTACAAAGATCCTGTAAGTTATATTAGAATTCTTGTTCCCATTCTACAGGTAGAGAGGCTGAGGCTTAGAGAGGGTAGCTTGCCTAAAACTACCGGCACCCTGTGAATTCATGGTAGAGTCACAATTTGAACTGGGAACGTTCTGAGTGATAGTCATAGACACAGTCCAGAGGTTTGATGTGCCAAACTTTCCATTGGAATCAGTGGGACTTAACAGCGTAATCCTATGCAGGACTACTTAGAAGTAAGTCCTATTATTTTCAGTGGGATATACTGGTGCAGACAGCTGTCAAGTTGTCAGTGTCCCCAGTCAGTCATAAAAAGGTGCTCCAGCAGCGCACTTGAGTAGTGCGCTGCTGGGGACATTGGCAGGGAGGCTGGTGCCTTCCCACGTGCATTATCAGCTCTTCCGCTGCTCGCCAGAGCAGGTAAGTCAGTGGGAGAGCTGGGATGGGGAGGCTGCTGCCTTCCCACGTGCATTATCAGCTCTTCCGCTGCTCGCCAGAGCAGGTAAGTCAGTGGGAGAGCTGGGATGGGGAGGCTGCAGGAGGGATTGGATCTGGCAGCAATGGCGTGCACCGGATCCTATCCCCTTCCTGCAGTCTTCCGACCCACTTTCTCTCCTTGGACTTGAGCTAGCAAAATCGCCTGCGCAGGTCTGAGGAGACCCGTTGCGGAGCAGGAGGCTTACAGAGGTGTAAGAGTATTTAAATCCACTTTCACCAATGAAACCTCCCAATTCTCCCCCCCCCCCCCCCCGGCTGGATACAGCGTGCCTAATTTTGGTGTGGCTGTACCAGAGTGGGAGGAAGATAGGATTGAGCTCTTAAACTCCCAGCTACAGCCCCATTGATTTCAGTGGGATTGAGAGATGTCTAACTTTATGGGCAGCCCAATCCTAACTATCCAGCGGGTGGTCCAGGGCCGCCTGCCGGGCCCTAAACTTGTTCCAGCCCGGAGGTGTACTTGGGGGAAGGGGGCGTTCATCCCCTTCCCCCGGTGTAGCACGGCCCGGCCCCAATGGGCCTATTTAGCTGACGGAAGAGGAGACCATGTAATGGCCGTGCTGGCTGGAATAGGGACAGGGATATGGCGGTCGCCATCCCCGTCCCGTCCTGAGCTGTGTCGGGCAGTGGCTCCCCTCCCTCACCGCCCAGACCACACCCGCTGGGGGATCTCTTACCTGACTCGGCCATAGGGGCGATTCAGCGGTGGAGTAAGGGCTGAATCGGCCTCGCGCTGGTGGCCCTTACTCTAGCGTCATCGTGCATGTGCATTACGGCACATTCGTAATGGCTGCAGGCAGTGGAGCGCTTGCTCCGCCGCTGGTTTTTTGTGCAAGATTGTGCTGCTAGATTGGGTCTCAGGGTTAAAAAATAAACATACTTTTTTCTCCTTTCCTTGATTGTTAACTTGTCCTTTTTTCTTTTTCTTTGGTTCACAGAATGAATATCATGACATTGCTGCTGAACAGAAGTTTTTGAAGGAACTTATGGATAACAACCTTGTGGTCAATTTGACAGAAGAATAAAAGTGGATGAACAATCACTATTTTCAACAAGATTAATATTGGGGGGCAAGGCTTCTTTTATTTTTTTTAACCTGTTTATAGCTACTTGTCAGTTTATTTAAGATGAAGCATATGGAAGCCGTGCTCTGATTATCCTTGAAGTGCAGGAAAACCAGAGGAATGTCTCTCCCTTGACTGTTAATAGTTGACCTACAAGCAGCTGCCTCGGTCAACACATGTGAATTTATTTTATCATGGAAGAAACACAAACTTCTGCTAACAGTGGCAGAAATGTCTAAAAACGACTCTTCATTTATTTAACAACAAAGCAGAGATTTCAATAATTGTTTTTTCTTCTGTTTCTCATCTGATTCTTTATTAGTGACTTAGATTTTGTAGCTTGGGGGCAGTGGGGAACTGTTAAGGGGGATTCAAAGCCCTCCCTCATCTGTCAAAGTTTGAGCATGAGTAACAAAAAAGAAGAGGTTAAAGAAGTATTAGAGCACAGCGAGATACATGAATGAGGTGAGCTTTCACTTAGTAATGCAGAAAGTCGCTTGTTTTGTTATCCAGTGTACAGTAAACTGGCTGGTACAGTACAACAAAGCAATCAAAGCATTTGTTAAGGGACACAGATGTGATAGAGACAGATGTGATAGAGACAGTGTAACGGTAACCAAAGGTTCCCTGGTTAATGAGTGTGTAATGTGAGTGTTCGTTCTGATGCTGACTATTAGAATCTTTTCATTGGTATTGCTAAAAGTTAATGTTAGAGAAGATGAAGTCTCTTTTTAAAGAATGGAACTATAGGTAAAACCAAAGCAATTTTGCTGTTGAGCTCCCACATTCTGGGAATACTCTCCAGTTGCTCAGAAACGTGTCTCAAAACAGTTCAGCTGTGTTTCTACATGAGTGGAGTTAACTCTTCATTTTTCGAGTGGATGCTCGGAGCACAACCTGGAGACTGCTGCCAGACCTTCTTTTGGTTGTTTCCAGTGCTGCTGATGTTTATTCCAAGCAGTCAACAGTTTGGAATTCTAATGAATTATGAGGACCCAACATAGTAATTTCTGTCATTTTGTTACGTGTAAACAGAAAGCTAAGAAATGTTGAGTAGTTGTGCAAATACATATCTGTGCTTTCTTTTATTTTCTTTTTCCTCTGTTAATTTTTGGGCATGAGGTAGAGGTCCCTGTCTGTCTGTGAGGTAAACAAAGCTAGCAGTGGAGATTTTTGTGAAATGATACACAGCGAAGGTGACTTGTCAGTTGACCTCTGCCTAAGTTCTGTTTGGAAATGCCACTGAAATCTAAAACGAATGAACGAAATCTGTATTGCCCCAGGGAGGCCTCTAATCTGTTTAACACACTCCCCGCCTCAGCACTGCATGGGCTCAGCTCCCTCTCTTCCTTTCTGTTGTTGCTCTGATACGAGGCCCGCCTGCTTTGTTGTGTAGCTAAGGCAGGGCAACATAGCACAGACAAAGCTGTACTTGTTGAATTCATCTGATACCTAGCTGTTAAAAGAAGAGACAGTGAGTTGGGGACTAGAGATGGCAAACCTGCAGGTTAACAATCACAAAGCATATTGTTCGTTATGGAAGGTTTTTATATGACCAATCTGTTAACAGTGAGGAAATTGGAGTTCTAAAATATGGTCAGCATCAGTAATTAATTTACCTTTGCAAAGACAGTCTAAATATTGCAGAAATCGGGCGGCGATGAAGGATGTGTGGAATGAACATTGGTCAATATTCTGTTGTTTCATGGTTGTGTTGATTAATATGAACTGGAAGCAGTGGCCTCTTGAGCGTCTGGCCTTACCCTCCATGTTCCTGAGGATATGACTTACAGCGCAATCCTAACCAACTTTCCAGCACCAATGTAGCTGTGCCAACAGGGCGCACACTGCATTTTGCTGTGCAGGGGCAGTCACGGAGGCCTCTTCAAGGTGCAGGAACATTTGTTCCCTTACCTCGGAACTGCATTGCGGCTGCACCAGTGCTGTAAAGTTGGTTAGGATTGCGCTGTTAATAATAATGTGATCTAGTGCCAAAGTAGCCAGCACGTCCAACATGAGCAAAAACTTTGACGCTTTGCTTAAGAAACCCACTCATTCTTTTTTCCCTTCTTCACTACTCAGGTATTTATTATTAGAAGCAGTTATGCATAGCAGCATCCTGTTGTGTTGTATTATTGAATGTTGATTCACAAGTGGCAATGAAATAATATTGCAATATAAGCATACCCTGAGTTTGAATAACCACGATCAACAATCACCAGGCTACAGTTGACAGTTCTTTTTTTCTGGCTAGGCTCCAAGGCCTTTTATTAAAACAGGCAGAAATCAGAATGTGAAGCTGAGACTTAGTAGTTGGGGTGTGTGTGAATATTCCACCTCTTATTTTTGCCTGCTTTGCAGCTATTAAAGGACCAGGAGACCTGCCAAAAAAAGGTTGCCTGTCTTTGTGAGAGTTGTAACTCATGTCTCCAATTTTTCTCTTGTTTATATTCCTTGTCCTTGAAATATCTAGAATACATATCCAAAGTTAGCAAGTGAAGCTTTTCCTGACATGGTGATAAAGCAATGGCGGAAGCTTACGGCCCAATCCTTGAGGCCGGAGTGAGCGCTCCACCATCCTAAGGTGTTGCAAAAGTGTCGTAAGGCACTTTTGCATCACCTCTGGAGTAAGCGGCGGATGGCACTGCTCACTCTGCCATCCTCGATGACCCGTGGTGGCACAGGTAGGTGCTGCACCTGGGGGCATGGGGAGGGCAGGCCGGGGTGACGGGGAAGGATTGGCTGACCTAGCCAGGGAGCGGGTAGGGATATCTGCACTGGGTTGTGTCGATATCCCCAGCCCCTTCCCAGGCCAGGCTGGCCTTACATGACCTCCCCGGATGCATGCCAGTTAAAGAGCTGGCGCGCATCCAAGGACCAGCACTTTCACCAGGGGAAGGGGACAAACGTCTCCTTCCCCTGAGGTGAGCCCTGGCCACACCGGTACAGGCCACATCCTGACTAGGATGCAGCGGCCGGCCATTTTGTTAGCATATACCAGCCAATTTGTTAGCATATTGCATGTTGGGGCTGCTGTCAAAGGCACTTGTGCAGAGCCAGTAAAATAGGTAGAACCCCTAGAACTGATTAGCTGTGTAGTTTTTCAAAATCTGTGAATAGAGCCCCTTGGAAATTTAGGAGCGTTATAGTATCATGGTCCCCAAAGTGAAATGGGTAACAAATTCCTACTTAACTTTCCTTTGTAACTCTCTCGCCCTCCCAAGGATCAGTTTTGTTAAGTGCCAGAGTTGTACCTTAATTGGAAAACTGCACTCTCTCCAAACTAAGAATGCTGCTTTTGCCGGACTCGCTCGGCACTGTCTTGTTCACAAATGCAAGTGTTAAGCCAAATATTTCAATGATCTTTCCTAAGGAAGAAGATCCTAAGTTTCTGAATTTATTTACTTTTAGTTTTAGTAGTACTTGTTGTCCAATAAAGTAGAGCACTTTTTGGAAGGCATGTAATTGTTTCTTAACCTGCAACCTTGTTTTATATTCTTCTGTGATCTACTCATCTCTTAGCAATTGCTGCATTATGTTTAAGGGGCTTCCCCCCACACACACACTTTTATTTTGATACATAGTATAGGTAGCTTAAAAGGCCAGCGGGTGGCGCAGCGGGTTAAACCGCTGAACCATAAGCTGTCGATCGAAAGGTCGGCAGTTCGATTCCCGCGACGGGGTGAGCACTTGTTGCTTGGCCAGGTCCTGCCAACCTAGCAGTTCCAAAGCATGTCAATGCGAGTAGATAGATAGGTACCACTTGCGGGAAGGTAAACAGCGCTCCGTGTTACAGCTGCATGCTACGCGCTGCGGCAAGGACAGTCATGCCGGACACATGACCACGGAGGCGTCTTCGGACAACGCTGGCTCTTCGGCTTTGAAATGGAGATGAGCACCACACCCTAAAGTCGGACATGACTGGACTTAATTGTCAGGGGATAGGATACCTTTACCTTATAGGCCAGCGGGTGGCGCAGCGGGTTAAACTGCTGAACCATAAGCTGTCGATCGAAAGGTTGGCAGTTCGATTCCCGTGACGGGGTGAGCGCCCGTTGCTTGGCCAGCTCCTGCCAACCTAGCAGTTCCAAAGCATGTCAATGCGAGTAGATAAATAGGTACCGCTTGCGGGAAGGTAAACAGCGCTCCGTGTTCCAGCTACATGCTACGCGCTGCAGCAAGGAGAGTCATGCTGGCCACATGACCACGGAGGCGTCTTTGGACAACGCTGGCTCTTCGGCTTTGAAATGGAGATGAGCACCACACCCTAGAGTCGGACACGACTGGACTTAATTGTCAGGGGATACCTTTACCTTTTTACCTTTACCTTATAGGTAGATTACTGCTATGATATAGTGGATTGGAACTGACAATTGATTCCCATGGCTATATGCCTTGCAATATTTAGTCCTCCCCCCCCCCCCCCTGTTAATCAGTTTGGATCATTATATAGCTTGTGAAGACACCTGACAGCCTGTGGGAAGAAAAGTCAAAGAGTGATCAGTGAAGGAAAATGACCCAAATTTATCTGAACATTTCATTGACTTGTACCTGGTGTAACCAATCTGACCTATAAAAAGTGAGCCAATGTCAGAATATGTGTACTTTGTACATACTTTGCACTACATTTGTACACCTGAATTTACATTTATAAATGGTCAAATATGGCATTCATTTTTGATAGTTTGTTAACCCGTGTATTGATACGTGACTATTGTCCAAGAATACCCATTGTACTGTAAGTATTCTGGACCACTTCTTTTACACTCAACTTTTATTTTGATACTGCACCAATTGTGTGAATTCCAATCTAAGCTCAAGTGCATCATCCAGTACTGCTCTGCAGGGTTTTAATTCCTCCGGGTGCAAAGAAGGTATTGTCCTACTGTCATTACCTATTCAAAGCACCACTTCAATGCATGCTTTCTTAGTCTATTCAAAGCACCACTTCAATGCATGCTTTCATAGTCTATGTGGTTAATCCTAGTACCACTCCGTCGTATAATCTAGCAGTATTGCGCCAAAAAGCTAGTCAGGGCTGGCCCAAGGCCTCTTGGCTCCTGAGGCGGCATGCCAAATGCTGCCCCCCAGACCTGGTGATGTGCCAGCCTCTGCTCTTCCGACACGCGCACTACTCTCTTCTCCTCCACACTTCTGCTGTCTCCCACTTCCTTTTTCAATCCAAGGAGTGGGAGGAGGAGGAGGACGATCACTGGAGGCAAGCGGATGGAAAGAAGTGGGCATGCCCCTCGCCAATCGGCTGCCTGAGGCGACTGCTTCAGCTGGCTTCAAGGATGGGTTGGCCCTGAGCCTACTTAGAATTCTGGTACCTGAATAGTATCCTTGAACTTTGGCAGATTCTAAGCTGGGGTCTTGAGATAATAGGATCGTTTCAGTTTCTATCGTTCAGATTGTTCCTATCATTTCTAAAAGTAACTTTAATTGGCTTGATAAGGTAGGAGAACTAGAATGTGAGGATGAAAAAAAATTATGCTTCAAATTTGCAGTCTTGAACTCTTTTTCATGATCTTGTCTCTGATGTGCTAAAGGTGAACATGTGGATGTGAGGCTGAGACCTCCTTTCTCATGAAATGTTTTCACTCCAAAATACAGCCAATACAAAGTGTTGTCATTTTCACCGTATCATGTGCCTTTAAATGCTTGTCTTCGTCTTAATTTTCTTAACATTTAAAGTGTAGTTGCTTTATACTTGATGTAAGTTGTGTTTTAAAAGGTTGTATCTTGCTAAATGAAACTTTGTGGCTTTTCAATTCTGTTTTGAAGTCTGCAAACCCAAATTTTGAGGGTCATTTTTGTTTAAAATGGAATTTTAAATGATGTGAATTTAAAGAGACCTATTTTTGTTATAATAAACATGTTAAAATGTTATGTTTGTGTTACCATCACTATCAGCACAATCTTGCACAACTTTACGTGTATCCTGAGCCCGTTCCTGGGCCATGGCAGCGCGGCCTGGGAACTCATCAGGAGAAGGGAACATTCATCCCCTTCCCCGAGTGTAGGGCTGCCCGGGGCCTATGGGCCTCCTCGGATGTACATCAGCTCTGAAGCTGATGTACATCCGAGGCGGCCGGGTAAGGCCAAACCAGGTTGTGAAAGGGCAAAGGATATTGGCGGAGCATGCTGCCAATATCCCCGCACTCTCCCAGCCCAGTTTGGCCAGTGGCCCCCTTCTCTCGCTGTCCGTTCTGCCCTTCCCCCCGCCCGTGCACTGACCGGTGCAGGACGTACCTCCACTGGTGGATGCCAGGTTCAGAGGGCAGCGGAGTGTAAGGGCTGCCAGCATCTGCGCTGGTGTCCCTTACTCCAGAGTCATCTCAAAGTGCTTTACGGCATATTTGCAATGCTTTGGAGCGGTGGAGCGCGCGCTATGCCGCTCCAAAGTTAGAGAGGATCGGGCAGCCCACAGAGATGAATGGAGATCTTTGTGGGGTGGGGGCATCCGCCCACCCGCACGCCCCGCCCCCGACGTTGCGTGCCTCCGTGGCGCAGAAACGCCCATAAGGCGCTTTTTGGCTCCTTTTTGGAGCCAAACAGCGCAAGGGCAGGTGGGAGGGCCGAAACCGCAGCCGTTCTCGGCTGCGAGGAGGAGAGGAGGACGCGACGGGGCAGGTAAGAGCGGCCCACACCCTGGGGCCCACCGCCCCAATTGCCCCCAGTGGTGCGACGCCTCTGGCTGCCCATGAAATAAGTTGTGTTTTTAATACAGTTTAGATGTACACATGTACACAAAATCACACATAAGAGGAACTTACAGTCTTAATTCATTCTTTCTCTCTCTCTCTCTCTCTCTCTCACTCACTCTCTCTCTCTCACACACACACACACACACACACACACACACACACACACACACACACACACAAATTTCATGTTTTGTCTTAAATGATACATTTTGTAACTAGTTACACTTTCATAAAAGTGATAAACAAATAACAATACATGTTGCTTCCTCAATTGTAGTTTTCAGTTTTGTATACTTGAAGCATAACAGTTTAGTTAGCATTTTCACATATTACATAATGGCTATTTATGGCACATGTTTGCCAGAATAATTTGAACTACTGTACTGTATACTCAGCACTCTTTAGCTTCATATTGCAGAAGACATTCCAGGATGATCTTAGGTGCTTTCCTCTCTCACAAAACTAGCTCAACTGTATATTTCCAGGGGCTGGTACTCCAATGGCAGTTGCATTGCTTGATTTTCTTTGATGTGCCTGTGATCTGTGGGGTGGAGATGCTAGAACAATAGCTCCCACGGGCATCGTCTCTACCCCAATGACAGTGCCAGTGTGTCCTGAGACAGTCGCTTTGAGTCCTTCCAATGGCTGTTTTGAGTCCTAATGTGTCTGCACCGGCACCACTCAACATCTCCCACCCTTATTCCCCACACACACTACCACTTACCATGACTGGGGCAAAGGCAGTGCAGTGGCAGGGAGGCCCACCTGTCATGATCACTGCCACCAATTCCTGCCACCAACACTTACCTGGGTGAGGGGTGGTGGCGGCAGCAGCAATTCAGCTGGCTGTTGCCTTTCTTGTACACTTCCTGCCCAACCTGCTGGCCTGGCCACAATGGCCTCTGGGGGGAGGGACGGAAGGAGGAGGAAATGTTCAAGCAGGCACTTTGTGTCCCCTCCCTGCCCCAGAAATAAATTGTGGATGCTCCTAGGTGGTGGAAGCCCCGCTGTTTGGGAACATCCCTGGACTCCTGGGCTGGGGAATGCAAGGGAATCTGCCAAGCAGGTCCATCCTCCTCCCTCAGAGAAGACAACCAGAATGGTCCCTGGGACCATCTGCAGAGAACCCCTGAAAAAACCTTTTCCAAAAATCTAGAGTCAAAACATGACACTAGATCTTTGAAACAGGGGTGTCAAATTAGCTGTGGGCCCTCACTCTCATGAGCACATAGGCCCTCAGCCAGTGCCCAACCTGGCCAACCCCCAACATCTATGATTATTCCCGTTTTCTTTTATGTTCTACTTACTGTATTGATGTTCTCGATTCATCTGTATTTTGGAAGCAGTTTGGATAGTTCAGCAGGTCAATATTTTAAACAAATGTTTTTGTTTTGGGCTGCTGTGATAGAAATTGGCTGGAATTTTACAGCTAGTCGGTTTATCCAAGCAAGCAAGCAAGCAAGCAAGCAAGCAAGCAAGCAAGCAAGCAAGCAAGCACTACTTTCACTACAGCCCAACACCTCTCCCCATCTCTGTTTTGAAACAGTTTCTCTATCCTCAACTTCAGGTTGGGACACCTGTATCCTACCAGGTGGCCAGTTGTGGATTGTGAGGTCATGTAGCCAGGTGAGGTAACCCTTATATTTGCATATGTTCTGTGATGGGCTAGTGCTAGATTGCCTTCATGTTATCTCATCTGCCAGAAAGTAGAAGGGGGAGCCAGGGGACTGGCTATCTTAGACCTCATCTTCACCAATGGGGAGGACCTGGTTGATGAGATGAAGCCATGTGGGAACATTAGAAGTGAGTGACCATGTGCTCCTGGGATTCATGATACAGAGACGGGGAAAGCAGAGTGGAGTCGAACATACACCCTGGACTTTAGGAAAGTAGACTTTGGAAAGATGAGGGAAATACTTGGTGCAATTCCATGGGCAGAAACTCTCAAGAAGAAGGGCATTCAGGATGGGTGGCTGTTTCAAAGGCACAATCTTAAAGAATCCTGATCAGAAAGAAGAGGGGTAGGTGTCTAAAAAGAGCTGACACGTAAAAGGGACACACATATATAGGAAGTCGAAGGAGGGGCAAACTGACAAGGATAAATATAAACATATAGCAGTGATGTAGACTTGAGTCTATTGACTCGGACTTGAGTTGGACTCAAGTCACGTCAATGACTTGACTCAGACTTGACTCGGAGTTTGTAAAAGACTCAAAAGACTCAACTCGAGACTTGGAGCCTTTTATGACAAGTCCAATTTTATTCAGGTTTAAACCCGTTTTCCCCATTAAATAGATAGGGACTTGCAACTCGCAACCAAAGTCTCGGGACTTTGGGGTAAAGACTTGGGACTTGACTTGAGACTTGGAGTCAGAGACTTGATCCACATCCCTGGCATATGGCTAATAAATGTAGGGAGGCAGTCTAAGAGGGCTAAAGCACAGAATGTGCTTAAGTTAGGGACAGAGGTGAAGAAAAATCAAAAGAGGTTTTATGGTTATATTTGGTACAAGAGAAAAAAACTAGAAAGTGGTGTAGGGAAAATGTAGGGAAAATGGGGAAATGCAAATTTGCCCATCCTTTGCCCCTGTTGCTGCCCCATTACATCTGCTCCCTGCCCTCCCGCACCCTGTTCCACCACCACGCCGACTTACCTGCACTGGAGCACGTTCCGTGGCACTCTGGTGCTGCTGGGCCAGTGTGAGCCTTTGCACCGGCCCAGGCTTCTCTGAGGCACTGCTGCAACATGCCTTACGGCACATTTGCAACCGCTAGTGCCAGCATAGCACTTGCTGTGGCAGCACAAGGACTCAATAGGACTGAGCCGTTAGCTGCCCAGGACAGGGTGTCTTAACACTGGAGAAAGGTTATCTTGTATGTGAAAGAATGAGAATGCTGGCTTGCTACTTTGTGTGATATTTTCAGCTAATAAAGGCGTTACCCTCTTTTGGATCTTGTGGGTAACACCTGGGAGAGGCTAGGCTCTGAGCTGTCACATGCAGAACTTCACCAGTCTGCTCCTTTGGGAGGATCCTTCATCATCATGTGCATACTGCTAGCCAACCGTTCATTGATTTATTGGGGGTGGGTTGTTGTTTCTTTTAATCACACCTTTTCACTCAGAGAGTCCCCAAGGCAGCTTATAATCAGAAATCAAATGCAACAAAAGACTAAAATCACCACTAAGCAAAATAATAAAAAGCCACAGGAAAATGAATAATAGATGCTAATCTTTGCTGTTTTAAAGTTTCTTCTGGTGCCCACCAGGGAAAATACCCCCACCCTGGGTATCTTACTAAGGAACTAGGGCTACATAGCACCAGATGTTCTCAGTCCTGGGGGTAGAGCAGTCCCTTATATTGGCAGCTGGATGGCTCCTGCCTTTTCCTAGCAGCAGAAGCAGCGACACATGAAAGTTCCAGGGGGACAATATTGTACCCTAATGAAAACACTCCACCAAAAGCACCGAGTCAGAGCGGGGTTCCAGTGGTCTGGCAGTCCAAGTACCACCAGCAGTCGGCCAAAGTACCACTGGTGATACTAATACCACTGGTTGAAAACAGCTGCTTTACACGTTTACTCAGAATTAAGCCACTGCATTCAATGGGGCTTACTCTCAGGTAAGTGTGTATAGGATTGCAACCTGAATTTAAGCAGTCACTGGAACGAAAAGGGAACGTTATGGTTTTATTTGAGCAAAGCCGCTCCATTTGCCTGTTGGCCTGGTTAGCATTCTGCCTGAAGTTTCGGTATTGTTAACTTGTTCCTGCCAACTGGTAGTATTTGTCCACTTTTAAAATAAACAGTCACCACAGGTCTTCCTCTGTCAATAGAAACCATCAATGCAAAAAGTGCTCTTTGTGACTCAGAGCATCCTGTGCAAGGGTTATAAATATCAGGCAAGTCACAATGTAGGCTGGAGGTCAGCTTCCGGCAGCCGACAGTTGCCTCTTCTGGTTGCTAAGTGACAGTTAGCTTGACAGTTTCTTCGCATGTTTTAAACGCGGACTTCGGCTTTCCAAGGCATTAACATCTAGACAGCTTGTAGTGCTGTCGTTCACTTTGATAAGGTCCACAGAAGAGGGACAAAACGTCAGTGATTTTATTTGTTTAATGCTTTTGGATGTTTCATCGTGTTTTATTTCCTATGTGTTTTAACATACAGTACGTGGAACATTTCATTAGTTTTAAAGAATTTTTGTTGGACATGGCTAATAAACCCATATATCCTCTTTTGTTGTCTTCAGGATGCTATTTCTATCCATGTCTCAGTGATAGTAACATGCAGTCAAAGTGGAAGCAAAATCAAGCTTTTTTTTTTTTTTGGAAGCATTTTTTTTTTGGCTTGGTCAACTTCTGTCCCTTTAAGATCAGCCTGATATATACTGATACTTGGCAGGTAAAGCTTTTCTAGCATGGAAATAAAATGATGCCAGAAGCCTCACCTCCTAAGGTTATTCTTGCATGATGCCCTTTCCTCAGATCCTCGCCAGGACGGGAGCAGTCTACCCTTAAGGGGGAGGGGCGTGGGGGGCGGTCAGAATGCGTCGCGTTCTGACCCCCCCACGCCCCTCCCCCTTAAGGGTAGACTGCTCCCGTCCTGGCGAGGATCTGGTAAGCCTGCCTTTCCTCAGCACTTAGGCCCACTTCCTCCCCCTTGCTCAACTGACTTGCCACCTCTCACAGAAGATGCACTGATTATCAGCATTCTGTGACTGAGTCTTCCCTGTAATCAACAGTTAGACATGTTCATGAATATTCTGTGACATCATAACAACTTAGTCCTTGGTAGCAGGAGGTAGTATTCTAATGCAAGGGGAAACTGTGAGAAATATTTGAGTTAAGAGCCTCTTTTGGATAGAAACCAAGTGTTGCTTTTCATATAATGATAAGAAATAAATATGCTGAAACATTTTAAAAAGATATTTAATAAGATCTTTTAAAATCAGTACAAAAAAATTAAATACAAAATTATTTGCTATTTTCTTCATCTCTTTTATATATATATCCTAGCAACTGACCCAAAGTTGGTAAACTGCTCATTGCTCCCAGCATTTTACAAAATTTCCAATTTCTAGCACCATGTCCCAGATGTTGCAGTTTTGTGCTGATGTTAAACTGCATTTTGAGCTCTGTATTTAAATAATGGAAATGCCAGTTTCAGTCCATATTCATCCTTCAGTGGAAGAGGCTTCTTTCAATTACATATGGAAGCTTCAGTTAAGTTGCAGAAAGGATGGGTGCTGGATTTGTAACATGATTTAAACAAATGTACAAGTGTAATGTGCAGCACTGAAAAGCACTTTAAAATAATCTCTGTAACATTTTTCTATTGTGAGATTAGCACCATTGTTGAAGAGAGAGGCCACAATCCAAAACAAAAACAAATGTTAAGCCCAGTGATCTCAGTAACTCCAGTCCAACTAAGGGGTATAATGATATGCACAAAAGCAGGCCTCGGGCACACCCACCTGCACACAAATACACAACTCCCTAGCTGGATGAGGAACCTTGTGTGCAAATGGGGAGGTATACATGCGCAGGACCAGATAAAGCTGTACTGTTGCCCCAGACAAGGTTTTGTTGCTCTCTTGCATCTGGTTTGGCTGGGGGAGGGCAGTGCCATTTGTAGTCCCTCCTCCAGGATTTTCCTGCTACATTAGACAGGAATGGGCAGATGCCAGGCTCATGGGAATGACCTTGTTGTTTTATTAGAACTCAGAGGTCCACCATGCATAGGGATGTGTGTGGAGCCAGATGCAAAATGGTGACTCAAGAAGCCAAATTAATGAACCTACTGCACCCATGATGACCCATATGCTGGGATAACTCAGATACAGCGCAATCCTATCCAACTTACACCACCAGCGTAACTCAGCTGTATCCTATCCAACTTACACCACTGGTGCAACCCAGCGGTGCAGCGAGAATGGGAGGCCCCAGAACGGAAAGGGGATTCAAATCCCCTTTGAATCCCCCTTTGGAGAGGATTTGAATCCCCTTTCCGTTCTGGGGCCTCCCATTCTTGCTGCACCGCTGGGTTACACCGGTGGTGTAAGTTGGATAGGGTACAGCTGAGTTACGCCGGTGGTGTAAGTTGGATAGGATTGCGCTGATAGACAAGTACAAATCTACATCAGAGTTACTGCAGAGCAGAGATTCTTACAGAAAACTCTCAAACTGGACAACAGAGTTGTACAAAGATCTGGTCCAAGGAGATTAATTCACATTTTATAGTTGACAGGTGAAGACAACTATGAGGTAAGCAATTAGAACATGACCAATCAAGACAGATTTTTTTTAAACTTGCAATTTTACTTGCTTTTGTTAAACTATTGGGAATCAGAAATCCTTATCAATCGACTGCAGATCATCCAGAGATCTCTGAGTAGATCCCAATTTACCGTCTACCTACCATCATCACTAGTAACTGGGGTGAGTGGAAGGGGTTGCAATTGAGTAAACCATGGGGAGTAGGACACTCCTGCCCAAGACTGTTGTCCAAGGTTCTGGGTGGGGGACTGTCTTCCTTTCTTAGAGTTTTCCAGAGCAGCCTAGTGCTTTTTGAATACTGTTGCTCTAGGCAGCTGCCTGACTGCCTTTTTGGTTGGGCTGGCCCTGTACAAGGTTCCTCCCTTGATCCAGCTGCCAGGGTCATCATGTCCTCATAGACCTGCTCGACAATCTGTGATACTGCCAACCAGCTGTTTAGTCAGGGGAACTGGAAGTGAATTTAGTTCCCCTGCTTCCCCTCCCAACCAGCAGATCTTCAAGGTTGTCACTGATTTAAGACGGATCTATGTGTACATAGCTCCAGCTGCTTCATGTACACACATTTTGATCAGGGCCAAAAGACTGAAACAACTCTGCATTGGGTTGCGGCCATAGTAGTTACTTCCACATATACAAGCATCTGTAGCTCATAGGGAAGCAAGCACAGGAATGAATTGTAACTAGGAATGAAAGATAAATATTATTAAGACTTTGAAATCAGTTGTTATGCTGATGTGATGTAGCTTCCATGCTACTAATCTGAGTGGCACCACTGACAAAAGGGAAGTAAATGCCCTGTCCTAGTCTATCACTAGCCAGCCACCTTCCCTGTCACTTATAAAGTGGACATAAGATAAGAATATGCAGTTTCATTTTGAGCCAAGGCTGTCTTCTAAATCCAAAAGAAAACAACTTCTTAGTTAAAAGACCTGGAAAGTAGCTCCCAGACTATGTAATAAGTGAAAAGGCACAAAGGCAGGTCAGGGGTCAAGAACTTCTATACCTCTTTGCTTTTTTTTTTTTTTTTAGTTTAGCATTAAAGGCTAAACTACATGTAATGCTAAGGCAGGTGTAGCAGTTCCCTGAGATTTTTTTTTTCTACCCACAAAATGCAGTGGTGAAGGCTGCCATGCCATCTCAAGTGAAAAATCTACAGGGAGAAGTGAGAATGTTTTTTTTTTTTTTAACCTTTTTCCCTTTAGTGATTCTTCCAATGAAAATCACCCACCAGCTTTTTTTCTTCCTGTAATAGGAGAAGTGCAAGTCAGGAACCTGTGAAAGCAGCCATGGCAATGTGATGCTCAGTGGAAAAACTGCCTGATAGGAAAAGGTTAAAAAGCCTCTGTCCTCCTCTCTACTTGCAACTATGTCTTTCACTTTAGGCCTGATTCACATATGACTGCGGATGTCCCTGTCCAGCGTACGCACTGATCAGGCGTGATCAGGCGCTTGGAGCAGGGGGAGCGTCGCTCTGGTTGTCGTCCCTCCTTCTGTCCCGCCTTCTTAAGAGAGCGCAGCTGTGATTGGTTAAACACAGCCGCGCTCTGATTGGCCGAAGTCTTGTGAACTCTTGTTCTACTTGCCTTTTCCTCTCGGAAGTTCTTGCCCTTACTTCAACCACAAATTTTATATCATTATCCCAGCATGAACTGGGAACATTTTGAGAGTTTTGCAATGACATTTTGCAATAACGAGGCTTGCTCTCTCCTCGGGGGTTTCCCTCTCGGAAGAGCAGTGGAATTGTAACCTCCGACGCGATTGGAGCTACTTGTGATTGGCATGCAACCACTCTCCCCGCCCTCTCACGCGATTGGTGGCTGCAGTAGCGCTGTGAACCCGCCCACAAGCTCCACGAGAAAAGCTCCGCCAAAGTTGAACCCAAACCATCTCTAGCGATTCAAGCGTTGGAGCCCCGGAATGGTGTCCTATTACATGATGAATATGCAAATACAGCGCAGAGCGGGTCCGTGAAGCGCACAGCAGGGACAACGCTGTCATATGTGAATCAGGCTTTAGAGTGCAGGGGGGAGGAGGAGCAAAAGCACACTACAATCTCAGGGTAGAAACTGCAAGTGACTTAGCACCCCATGTACTTTGACTCTCAGTATGCATACACTTTCCTTTGAAATCGGAGGACTCTAGAATTGCTTAATCTTGGCTAGATTTTGGACCAGGACTTGGGTGTTTGTTTGGAAGCCATGACACAGATGTCACACTCCTGCCTTATTTACATGTGCCTATCTGTTTTCAATACTCATATCCAGAGGTTTATTAGCTTAATTGGGAGGCAAGGACTATTTGAAAGCCACAAACCTGCACTGTAATAATGTTAATTGGCTTCCTATAATGGATTTCATCACTTAGGTACAAATTCTTACTTAAAAAGCTACTGATTTTCTCTGCTCCTTAAATCTATCTGAATGCTTTAAAAAAAAAAACCATTCTAGCAGCTGGGAAGATGACCGAGTGTTTACTGGAAAAAGCACAGGGACATTTTCCTTTGATTTCTGTGAATTTAAGAGTCAAAGCTACACATGATGCTAAATGAGTCACTGGTGCTTCCATTTTGTTTTTTTAAAATAAAAACAGGGGAAGATCTGAGGGGGGGTTGGAACATGATGTGGAGGGAAGGAGGGTTTAACCCTTTAACCGTTTCACTCCATCAGGATCCTGATGGAATTGTGCCTATTACAGCACACACAGGGCTATGCATGATTACTCAGATGTAAATTCAATTGAGTTCAATGGGTTTTACTCCCAGGTAAGTGTGTATAGGATTGCATCCTAAATCTGCTATTTAAACTTTCTTGGGAGGACAGTTTCCACTAGCACCAATAGCAGCTTCCCATCCAGGAACAGTAGTTGCAATGGCTCAGGAGGGAGTGAATTTTAACAGAACTACAGTGCAGAGGGAAAGACTCCTTCCTTCCTATGTGCCATGATGATCCCAATCTTGATCAGCCCTTGCAGCTGCTCTTTTATTTAAAAAAAGAAAACAAAAACAGCAGGACAAATGTTTAGCATCAGGTATAGCTTGGCCCTCATTGTTATTAATATCTGTGGTAACTAACAGTGAAAGCTATCCATTGGCATTGCTACTCTAGTCTCATGGCATTTGCAGGATGAGTGAACATGCGTGGGGGGGCAGACTCACAGTGGCAGGGTTTGCCCCTCATCTAAGTGCACCCACTTGAATGTCTGCATGGGTTCAATGCATGTACAACTGCATGCCCATAGGGATCTCCCCATATGACTGGAAACTTTAGAAAGCAGAGTTCCAAATTGCAAGGAAAGAGCCGTATGTATATGTGCTGATTCCAAGCAGATATTCGAATGAATGCACATTGATCTCCCCAGGGGTGGCCCAAGATGATCCTGAGGTCTGAGGTGGCACCAAATTATTCTGCCCGCTCCCATCAAATGCTGCACTTCCCATGTATGCATGTGAGAGCACACACACAAGCATCAGCATGAGTGCCAGCACCCTGCATCCCAGCACAAGTGCCCACCAGCCAGCCACTGTCCTTGTCTTCCTCCAGTGCTGCTTCATCTAAACTGGCAGCAGGGAGGATCCTGGGAGTGGAAACTCTCTGCTCTGAGCTGTTTAGAAGCAGCAGCTCTGGAGGAGAAGGTAAGGACCCCCCTCCCCATCCTCCTCTTACTTGCTCTATACTGAGAATGAGTGGAGGGAGGATTAAAACAGACAAAAGAAAATATTTCTTTACCCAGTGTGTAATTGGTTTGTGGAACTCCTTGCCACAGGAGGTGGTGATGGCACCTGACCCGGATGCCTTTAAAAGGGGATTGGACAGATTTATGGAGGAAAAGTCCATCACTGCTTACAAGCCATGATGGGGATAAGCAACCTCCTGGTTGTAGGAGTAGGTGTTCTTTGTGCCAGGTGCAAGGGAGTGGCGACAGGATACAAGTATCTTGTTGTCTTGTGCTCCCTGAGGCATCTGGTGGGGCCACTGTGTGATACAGGAAGCTGGACTAGATGGGCCTTTGGCCTGATCCAGCAGGGCTCTTATATTCTTATGTTCTAATGAGTGAAAAAGGATGGAGCAGTGGCTGGGCGATGGGCCACGTGTGGGGTGCAGGTGGGTGCCAGTTTGCCATCCCTCCCAGCCTGCCACTAGTCAGAGCCTCATGGCTGGGCTGCCCTTTTATCTCCTCTTTATGCACATTCACTCACTCTGGACATGTCCTGAGCATTAGCAATGCGAGGTGGAAGAACCTCTTACTGTTGCTGTGTGTTGCATATAAGGAAAACAAAGACTTTGGACAAGGAGAGTCTTGACTTAAGTTGCAGGATTGGTGACCCTACTTTAAGTCAGTTTTTTTAAATAGTCTTTCGAGAAGTACAGTACTATAATGCCAGCTTCTCTCTTTCTTTATCTCCCACTTTAGCTGAATGTTTCAGGCAAGCAAACAATGGAAGCACATCTGCAATGCTTGAATTACAAGGGGTGGGTGGGGGAGTCTTGGTTCTCCTACTTTGGGGGCTGGCTCTCCTAACTGTTTTTAGAACAACATGATTTAGCTAAAATTGGGGGGGGGGAGGTCAGGGATTGGAAACTGTAGATTGAATTCAGGGCCCCATCCTTTCCCCCCATATTTTGATCACTGACAGCAAGTAGCGAACACCGTTGCAGACCCTAAAATGGCATGATCCTTCATGCGACAAAGCAGAGGCAAACGCTGAAAATGTTCAGTGTACAGCAAGCAGACTCCCACTGGCTTTATCACAACGTTCTTTTCTTTTCTTTTTTGGACAAGTTGTAGGTAATCTTTAAAGTTGTGATTTTATTGTAATGATTTGTACAGTACATGTTGGTCCAAAACGGTCAGTAAATGCATCTTTCAATGGTATTAGATTTGAAGCACAGAAAAGGAGTTTTCATTTTGTCTGAGTGTTTGGTTTACATGGGATACAATAAGTATCCTGAAAAAGACGAGTGAACGTACTGCCCGGCATAGAGTCCTGCTGCCTGTTCTGATGGCATCTGGATATAAACTCTGTCGCCAGGCATCAGTTGAACAACAGCACTCCCAGAAGCTTGGTCCAGGTAGCCTTTCTTGTATTCATCGTATGTATACATCAACGGCTCGTTGTTCTTGAACAGAGCCACCCAGACATTTCCCCCTTTACAGTGGATGTGGTAGGCGAAGTAGTAGATCCCAGGGATTTCACAGGTGAAAACGCCAGTCTGTGGATTATAGTTCTGCCTGCCGTTATAGAGGAGCTTGTCAAACATCACAGGTACTCCAACCCGCGGGAAAGGAGTGGTGAGCTCAGCTGTGAAAGCCGGCATCTCATAGGCAGCACCACCATGTTTGCCTTTCTTCCCCATGTAGGCATAAGGAGTCTTCACTCCATCAAGGCCTGGACCCACCTCAGGCAAATACTGTCCAACAGCTGGTGGTGTGGGTGGCATCACTACAGGGGGACCAGGGGGCCCTGGAGGCCCTGGAGGTCCCTGGAGGCCTGGCTGGCCAGGGGCTCCAATTGATCCAGGTTTTCCAGGTGGCCCCTGCATCCCTGCAGCACCAGGTTTCCCCACTCCTGGAAACCCTGGTGGACCTTGTAGACCCCGTTCACCTTTAGGCCCAGGAAGTCCAGGAGGTCCAAGTGGACCATTGGATCCTGCAATGCCTGGGATTCCAGAAGGGCCTTGGTGGCCTTGAGCCCCTGGGATTCCAGGTTCTCCCTTGGGTCCCACTGCCCCATGAGCACCAGGTAGACCTGGCAAACCTTTGTGACCAGCTTCTCCTTTTGGTCCAGTTGGACCAGGTAAGCCTCTTAGACCTGGAGGCCCCACTTCCCCAGGAAAACCAGGCTTTCCTGGGAAACCTTGTAAGCCAAGTTCACCTTTGGGACCAATTGGCCCTTGAGGCCCGATAGCTCCAGCTTCTCCTTTAGCACCTGGGAACCCCATACCACCTGCGGGCCCCATTAGTCCTGGCAGTCCTGGTTGGCCTGGCTCTCCTGGTGGCCCACCCATGCCAGGTGGACCCATGTGCCCCTTTTCACCCTTAGGCCCAAGTGGCCCTGGAAGACCACCCATGCCACGGTCACCTTTGAGCCCAGGGAAACCTGGCTTACCAACCCCAGGTAGACCAGGAGGTCCTGGTAAGCCTGGCAAGCCTTGCTCACCCTTCCCACCAGGAAACCCTGGCTGGCCTGGGATTCCATCTTGGCCTGGCTTTCCTACACCTGGGAGGCCAGGAGGACCTTGAATTCCAGGGGCTCCTCCCAACCCTTGAGGTCCAGGCTCCCCTGGAAGCCCTGGTTTGCCTGCAGGTCCCTGTGGGCCTGGAAAACCAATCATTCCTGGTTTGCCTACCCCTGGAAGTCCAACAGGACCTGGAGGACCAGGTAAACCAGGTGGACCTTTTAGCCCTGGCAATCCTGGGATCCCAATGCCTTTCTCTCCTTTTGGACCTGGTGGGCCTTGTATTCCAGGTGGTCCTTTCATTCCTGGCTCACCCTTTAATCCAGGCTGGCCTGGCAATCCTCGGTCACCTGGTTTTCCTATTCCAGGAAGTCCATGAGGTCCTGGCAGTCCTTGGGGTCCTGGAATGCCCATAGGTCCAATCTCTCCCTTTGGTCCCATCTCGCCTCTTGATCCTGGGGCCCCTATTCCGCCTGGTTTTCCTGGCATTCCGGGCATGCCTGGTTTGCCAATCCCTGGATATCCTTGTGGACCTGGTTTTCCTTTGGCACCTGGCACTCCGTGTCCTGGTAACCCTGGGGGTCCAGGCGGGCCTCTCGGTCCAGGCTCCCCAGAAGGGCCACGCTCACCTCTCAAACTGGCCATTGGAATTTCCGCTAGAGAAAGAGAGAGAGAGAGAGAGAGAGAGAGAGAGAGAGAGAGTCATGCCAATTGTCATGCAAAAATTCCCAGTTCAGTGCAAACTTTCATTCTGTAGATGAAAATTGCTTTCACAATTCTCTGAATATGAATATGTAATTCTCGGACTATTTCTCTTTCTATTTTCCGCATGCAGATCTGTGAACTCTTTACTTCACAAGCTATATTATGTTCTCTGAAACTCAGGGATGGTATCAGGGTTTGGACAGGTTAGGCATTGGCTGAGAGCCCATGCTTATCAGGAGGCCCACCTGGGCCAAGCAAGGCCTGGAGCCCTCAGTACTGGTGGCAGTGGTACTGCCCAGGGAGTGGACCGGGAAGCGTCATGGATGAGCCAATACGGGGCCTTGACCCAGAGCTCCCAGCTACCTGGTGCCAGTATTGCTAAAATGGATGGTCTTATCTAACATTGTGAGGAAATAAGGTTTGTATACTCTATGTTCCTGCACCTATATACAGTAGTACAGTTGTATACTACTGTATATAACTGTACCACCTAGTCAGTCAATACGAAAACAATTGATGAATGAAATTTGAATACAGTACTAAATATTAGATATTACAGTACTCACTAAAAATTCAGAAGGAAACAGAAAGCACATCTTAGTTGTGCAAATTTCCTACCACTTATTGTTAGAAAGGAAGAGAACAGCTGTCAGAAAGGTGGAAAGGTGGAGTGCGTGCGTGCGTGCGTGCACTCACTAAATGTGGACATACTGTATGGAATCCTCCTGCTATAAGAAAGATCCAGAGCCAAAAACAGTTTCAAAAAAGAAACTTGGGCTGCAATCCTATACACGCGTACCCAGGAGTAAGTTCCACTGAAATAAATGGGTTAAACCACTGAACCATGAGCTGTCGATCGAAAGGTCGGCAGTTCGAATCTGCGACGGGGTGAGCTCTCGTTGCTTGGCCAGCTCCTGCCAACCCAGCAGTTCCAAAGCATCTTAATGCGAGTAGATAAATAGGTACCACTTGCGGGAAGGTAAACAGCGCTCCGTGTTCCAGCTGCATGCTACGCATTGCGGCAAGGAAAGTCACGCCAGCCACATGACCACGGAGGCGTCTTTGGACAACGCTGGCTCTTCGGCTTTGAAATGGAGATGAGCACCACACCCTAGAGTCGGACACGACTGGACTTAATTGTCAGGGGTCACCTTTACCTTTACCTAGACATGCAGAGGATTGTGCTGTAAGGCTGCAATCCTATACACACTTACCTACTCTAGGGCTATGAGCTGTGATTCTTATCAGTGCACTTAATGTGCCTACATTCTTCTGGCAAATAATAGATGGGATGGTAGTACACTTGAACAAGAGTAACAGCGCAATCCTACCCAGCTCCTGCACTGGTGCAGCAGTGGTGGAGGGAGAATGGGAGGCTTTGGGAGGGAAAGGGGATTTAAATTTTAGAGGGGGATGTTAAGGGGATTTACCTCCCCTTTCCCTTCCAAAGCCTCCCGTTCTGCCCTCCACCACTGCTACACCAGTGGAGGAGCTGGGTAAGATTGCGCTGTAAGAAAAAGTGGGAGGAAAGACAACCTTGGTGCATGGAAGAGCCATATCTCTGTGACAAAGCACTTAGCAGTGGGGGGGGGGGGCTGTAGCTCGTTGATAGAGTACATGCTTTGCATGCAGAAGGTCCCCAGTTCAATCTCTCCTCTCTCCAAGTAGGGCTTTGGAAATACCCATCTGAAACCCTGGAGAGCTGCTGCTGCCGCCGCCAGTCAGTGCTGACAACAATATCATGTCAGAGGGATCAATGGTCTGACAGAGTATAAGCAACCTCAGAACCAATTGCCAGGGTTACCTTTCTCTTTCTTTGAAATCCTCTGCTTGCCAAGCATAGGTAGCTGTGGGATTTCCTTTATATACTGAGGCACATATTCTTTCCCATATGGCAGGTGTGGGCCCTCCTTGCCCATGTGCGGCATTGGAATGCCTTCTTTGACCAATGGCATGTGAGGTACTTGTTGTCCGAGGGCTTGATACTGTGGCACTTGGGGAGGCATCTGCTTGATCCCATAATAAGCACCAGCTTGGGTAGATCTCAGTAACTCAAAGGAAATGGTGACAGCCACTGCCAGTAGCCACATAGGTGCTAGCAATACAGCCATAGCCTGCAAAACAAACAACAAAGAAAGATTGGAAACAAAATCTCCAGTCATGCAAAACTATTTTCATCAATGTTCATTTCCAAATTTTGCAAGGATGCAAATGCTCACATAGTCTTCTAGGTCAGGGGTTCTCAACACCTTCCTGGCCGAGTACCACCTCCGGTGCCACTCTCCTGCTGAGTACCACCGGAAGTGACTGGCAATGACATCATCACCAGTTACTTCTGGGTTTTCAGGTTTCCAGAGGCCAGAAAATACAGGTAGGAGGCTCTGGGTGGGTGGGAGAGCCCTTCTCAGCATTCCTGAGAGGCTTGGCCAAAGGCCAGAGCCTCTTGGGAGTAAAAACCTGGTGCCAAAAGCACAGCATTGGAGCTGGGTTCCGGCGGGCTGGCAGTCTGAGTACCACCAGCCAAAGTACCACTGGTCTAGTTCCAGTACTAGAGAACCCGGTCGAGAACCCCTGTTCTATCCAAGTCCAGCTTTACTACAAGTCAACCTAAAGCAGTGCCTTGGGGCAGCAGAGAAGATGCTATTTTCCTCCCTCTGACCTCCATCTTCACGTACTGAACCATAAAAAGGAGTGGGGTGCTCTTTAGACTTTTTTTGCTTCAGATGCAGAAATGCCTATGCATGCTTACCTGGAAGTAAGCAGCATTGACTACAATGAGACTTACTTCCAAATAAACATGCATCTGATTGTGTGTCACCAGTGTGTTTGCAGCACATCTTTCTTCCTGGAATCTGTTCTGGAAAAACCTGGAGCAGACTGCTTCACATTAGATGGAGTCACTGGATGACTGCATTTCCAGGTGTCATTGCAGGAAAATGGGTTCCTCTTCAACTAAACAGGAACATGTCGGAACACAATGAGCCTCTGCTAAGTGCACACTGGCATTCATACGAAGCTTTAGACCAGCCTGAACATGCAGGATTCAAATAGTACGGAAACAATGAGGAGACGATGAAATGTGGACTTAGTCCCAAGACAGAAAAGGATACCAACAAGCAATATTAGTAAATGTACACTAGGTGGGGTGTTTGTTATAAGATTTTTAAATCCCACCAGTCTGAAACTGTGGATCAGTCTATAGTGCAATAAACATGCACTAGCTGGAGAAAGATCTAGACACTTTCTCGCAAGGTACAAGTACTTTTGCAGGGATATCACATTTTCCCAACATTCAAACCACAATATCTTGACAATGGGAAAATATGATCCTGCCACACTCAGTGCCGTCGACAGAACGTGGCGGGGGGCGGGGCGCCGGGGGGGTGATGCGCGCAGACGCACGCAGAAGGGGCGTCACTGCTGCTGCGCACATCACCCTTCGGAGGCTCTCCGAGGCCGGGAGAAGACCTCGGAGCGTCCGCCCCGTCCGGTGCCTTCTGAGAAGGCCCAATGCGTCGACGCGTAATTTATT
The DNA here is from genome assembly GCA_026170595.1 of Plestiodon gilberti rubricaudatus. NCBI lineage: Eukaryota > Metazoa > Chordata > Lepidosauria > Squamata > Scincidae > Plestiodon > Plestiodon gilberti. The sequence goes on along the minus strand of JANXHW010000003.1, from coordinate 198,498,976 downwards.
AGGTTTTTCGCGCCTGCGCAGAACGTTTCTGAGGGCAAACGGGCAGCCCTTGCCGGATGGGGCGGACGCTCCGAGGCCTTCTCCTCAGAAGGCCTTGGACTGCCTGCCGTGGTGCGACAAATTTTGGAGGGGGTGCCCAGGGGGGTCACTAGGGTGACGCGTAATGTCACCCTACGGCGGGCGTGGGTGACGCGCGCGCCCAGCCCCAGGGTGACGCACGCCCTAGTGATGCTGCTGGCCACACTACCTACCAGGTCCATTGCTATTTGAGACTGCAGTGAGGAATGTAATTCTGCAAGTTTCACAGGCTCAGGCTGGATATGTTTACCTTGAACAAATATTCTTTTGAGAAAATACCCCAAGACTAATGGCTTCAGCGAAGTGTAGACCACGAAACCCTTAGGCATTTGCATACATTTTACAAATATTTTACTAAGGAGTGGAAAGAACAAGTGTCTTGAGACTCTGGACCCACATGTACAGTATTAAAATATTTGAGTAACACATAACGCCTCAGTTCATAATTAATTACACACAGCTTCCATTCTTTGGAGTCCATATTCAGCTGACATTGGTTTAATTTCAGGTCTGACTTTATCAGGCTAACAGCCCAATCCTATCCATTTTCCCCCTGCTGATTCCGGGACTCCCAGCGCGTCACCCCCCGCCCCGGTGCGTCACCCCCTCCGGGAGCCTCCCAGTGCATCACCCTGTGCGGCCCGCCCCCCCGCCACGCTGCAGTAACACCAGTGGCTGCATCCTGTGGTGGGAGGGCAGTTGTGGAGGTCTCCTCTGAGTAAGGGAACCATCATTACCTTACGTGAGGGTAAGCTTCTGCGGTGTAGGGGGAGGGGGTCTACTTGGACCTACGACAACTAAATAGCTGATGCAGGTCTTCGTGGACCTACGCCGTGGGATTGGGTCTGGGAAGGTGGTTAGGATTTAGACTCACATTGGTACTGCCGATCCCGCCCCTCTCCTGGACCCAATCCCCCCATCCCCCTACCACTTTCCCCCACCTCATTACACCCTCCCCATCCCGCCCTCCCACCACCTTCTCCCCCCTTCCCCCCATCTTACTTCCTCAAGCGAGTGGTGGAGAGGGTGGGGATACATCATCAGCGTTTTCAGCCAATATCCCAAGCCCTCTCCCAGCCTGGTTCAGCCTTATACCCACGGCTTGAATGTTTGCCAGCTTCAGGGCTGGCATACATTCAAGTAGGCCCATAGGGCCTCGGCCACCTTGCACCCAGGGAAGGGGATGAGTGCCCCCTTTGCCCGAGGTGCTCCTGGGCTCCAGGATGGCCACAAGATACGGTGGCTGGCCCTTTAGGCCAGCCACGTACCCTTACACAGGATTGGGTTGTCAGTGACACAAAAGTACAAGATCTTTTTCTAAATGCATGTTCTGCTGGGAACTCACCAAGGGAGTGCAGGTATCTTTGTGGGTTTTGTGTGTGTGTTCCAAATGCAGGTACTGTATATTTGTTTTTAGGCTGTCACAGGGCAACTCCTGAAGTTCAGCATTAACGTTGAACCCATTTGCTTAAAAATGTCATTGCTGTTTATTGAAATAAAAAGGTAAAGGTATCCCCTGACAATTAAGTCCAGTCGTGTCCGACTCTAGGGTGTGGTGCTCATCCCCATTTCAAAGCCGAAGAGCCAGCGTTGTCCGAAGACGCCTCCGTGGTCATGTGGCCGACATGACTCTCCTTGGCGCAGCGTAGCATGCAGCTGGAACACGGAGCGCTGTTTACCTTCCTGCAAGCGGTACCTATTTATCTGCTTGCATTGACATGCTTTGGAACTGCTAGGTTGGCAGGAGCTGGCCAAGCAACGAGTGCTCACCCCGTCGCGGGAATCGAACTGCCGACCTTTCGATCGACAGCTTATGGTTCAGCGGTTTAACCCGCTGCGCCACCCGCTGGCCTAACCTATTGAAATAATGACTGCTAAATTCAAGAGAGTTGACAAGACAATCTCCTACGAAGGTGCTCTGAGGAACAAACTACAGAAGGATGGAAACTGGAACTAATTCAGCCCTGAAACAGAAAACAGTACTAAACCATGTAAACCAGAACTGTGCCACACTTCTAAGTAAAATGCATTCTATACCATTATTAAAGAATTTGAAACATCCATGAAAAACAAGGTTTCTCTTATGCTGCTTTAGGTTTAAAACCATTTTTATTCTTTCTTCTTTTTTTTAGCTAATCTGGTTTGAAATCAAAATGTTCAGGGTAATATTTTGTAAAGTGCTGACTAAGGCTACCTACCTAAGCCTACAACTAATAGCAAGATCAAGATTAGCTGTTGTGCCAATGTTTTCAAGTATGTGAAGAATCTCATTTAAATATCTTGACATTTGAGACATTTGACATTTTACGTTTGAACTGGGAGAATTTTCAGCAGACCGGGCAAGGGATTATGCAAATAATCGTTTCAAATGAATGCCTTTAATATCTTTTAGCTTCTGTGAGGAGAAGGCCTCCAACTTCTGTGCTTCATTTTCCCTTTGCATAAGCCTCTTGTAAGCATTATCCCCATGGGATGATGTCTGTTCTTCCCATGGCTGTTTCTTCCATAAAGGGACTTGTAAGGTAAGGTGGAGATGGAAGGCAAAACAGGTGCAGCACCTAGCAGTTCGCAATAGCACCCACCTTCCTGCTTCACTCTGGGATTGGACTGGGTGGTTTTGCCACCACCCAAAGCTAGGAGGTCGCCTTGGGAAAGACTCCCTCCCAGACTAAAAAGAACTCCAAAATTCCTTAAAACCAAGCAGTAGCAGAACATGAGCAGTCTGGTTAATGGGCAACTCACAACTGAGACCAGGCAGGTAAACCGTAAACTCAATTTTAGTGGCTGTCTCCTTAATTAAATCAAAAGGTCAATTTAACAATCTAGTCCTATGAAGTACCATGCTGCAATATCAGCATCAAGATTATTGTTCTGGCGCAACATTGCTAATTATGACATGGCGCCAGTATCATCAGCCAACAACAAGGCATTGTACTTAGGCGACACTATGGGTAAGTCAGTGGTACAGTATCAGCAATATCCATCCTTGTAAGGCATGTTATAGTGATGGCACATAAAGCTGTTGTGTAACACAGGCTGGAGCTATGATATGGTGCAGAACGGGAGCATACTTGAACATGGCTAAGCAATCCATTAAGGGCTACCCACCCCTGCTAACTGGGCAAGAGGCACTTTTTCAATTGGTGCTCCACTTATATTTAGCAGGGGGAGATTAACTGTCCCCCTTTCACCCCAGCACAGTGTCTTTTCTGGTGGCTGTTTGCTGGTGGTGTTCTGCATCTTTTTTAGATTGTGAGCCCTTTTGGGACAGGGAGCCATTTAATCATTTGCTTTTGTCTGTAAACCACTTTGTGAACTTTTTGTTGAAAAGCGGTATATAAATACTGTTGTTAATAATAATAATAATAATAATAATGATGATGATGATGATGATGATGATGATGATGATGATGATGATGATGATGATAATGGAGTCAAGGACTCTCACACAAGTCTGCTAGTTTTGTCTGCTAGCATGATGGGATGGATACTTCCTACCTACCAACCACATGCAGGGTATTTCTATCACCACAGCAGTGCAGTTCACCTTCTGTATAGCCACAGATATGTTCACCTGCGATATTAGAGATATAAAAGACTCTTCTGAGAACAAATTTCATCTGAAGTTAGATTTTGTTTTATGTCATTTCAGATCCTTTCCCCTATTTCCCTATATCATATTGAGCGTTGCTAGATAAAGAACATAAAAAATAGATCTCAAGAAGCAGAAATGATAAACTTTTGATAAAGATCCAAAATGTATCCTATGAAGCAGCCTCAAAATCTTTAAGCATGATGCTAGAATAAAGCTGTTGGATATTATTCTTGTGCGTGACTCTGTGCTGCAATCCCATGGTTTTACTGCCCAATGCCTCGCCATAAAATACTTTCTTACAGACTTCTTTCTAAAACTATCACAACATGGCATTGGCCTTACATTTCCTCATATTGATGCAGCGCACACTGTGTTTTCTCAGTGCTTCCCTTCAGACTGCTTTATTTATGGCGTAGCTTTCATCGGAAAAGTCAAGCAGCCTTGAAGCTTCTGCCTTATGCCCGCACCTCTGCCGTGTACAGTATTTCAGCTCACTGTACTTTGATTATTCTTTCTGTCCAAGGGGGTGGGGGAAAAGGAACTGGTTTGCTTATTTTCTTTGCTTTGTATTAATTTTATAGCTCCCTGGAAATGCCAAATTCCAGTCCAAGAGAGATATTCAAGCCATGAAAAATGTCTTTACAATATTTTTCTTGAAAAAGTCTCCTGCCATCCCAACCATTTTTATTGGAAAGTTGTTGATTTTTCCATTGCAAAGCAGGAATCTCTTCCTGCGTGTATGTTCCCTCCAAAGCTGGAAGAAGGTTTGTCTATTCATATTATATACATATATAAAATGAAGTGCTCTGATCCACCCAAATGGAAAACAAAGAAGAAAAGTTTAAAAAACATTTGGCCTGATATGTCTCTCTCTTTTGCTTTGCTATAGAGTGCTCATTATTCATCTTATTTTATTTTCACATTTTTATACTGCCTTTCCTCCAAGGAGCTAAGAGTGGTATACATATTTCCTCCCCTCCTCACAACAGCCCTGTGAGGTAGGTGGGGCTGAGAGATAGTGACTGGCCCAAGGTCACCCAGGAAGCTTCGTGGCTGAGCGGGGATTTGAACCAAAGACATTCTTAATGCCAGGGTAACTGAAGGGGAGAAAAGCACGAGAGCTGGAAATCCATGACTTGACCCGTCCTTCACAATGAAAATGACAGTGATGGTTGTCATCAACTCCTCCTACTATGATAGCTTTTGCTACTTATTACCATGATGATGCATGTGATACAGCAACCTTGCTGAAGCTATGCTGGGCTGGGGTCAGGTGAGTGCCTGGATGGAAGACTGCCCAGAATTCCTATATCCTGTATACAGTATACAAGTGTAATAAATAAGTAGCATTTACATAGCACAGTAGAGACTTCAAAACACTCTACATACATTTTTGAAACAGTCTGATAAGATAGGTCAACATTACAGTCTTTAGAGGCCCACTTCTATGTGGGCTAGCTGCCAACAGAATGCGTGTTCCGCTGGCAGCGACTGCCTTATGGCAGTCGCTAAAAGGCACTCCAGCAGCATGCAGAGTCGTGTGGTGCAGGATTGCCAGTGGGAAGGCTGGAATCTTCCTGCACCCGCCAGAGGATTGCCCCAGACCTGCTGAGGCAGGTAAGATGGTGGGGGAGGTGGGATGGGTGGGGGACGGGTGGAACGAAGTGGCAATGAAGCGGAGGAGGGTGGAATGGGGTGGAGAGGGGTGGGGGAAGGGTGGATTGGGTCTAGGGATGCATTTGGCAGCAGCTGGTGAATCCTAGCCCCGTTCCTGCAGCATGTGTCCATGCTAGCATAGGTCTGAGTAGACCCCTCCATGCAGAGGCGAAACTAGGGCGGAGCGGGCGCCCCGCCCGGCGCCCCGCCCGTGAGTCCGAGTCGGACTCGAGTCTCCGAGACTCGGAGACTCGAGTCCGACCGCCCCCTCAACCGGGAGAGCCGGCTCGGGGGACGTGTTCCCCGGCCAGCTGCCCGGGGCCTTCTAAGGAAGGCTTTTTGCGCATGCTCAGATTGTTACTGAGGGAAAAAGGGCAGCCTTTTCCCCTCAGTAGCAGTCTAAGCATGCGCAAAAAGAATGGTATTTATTTTAACGGTATTTCCTTATAGGGGCGCCTACCCCCCATGCTCCGGGCGCCAATCGAGGCTGTTACGCCTCTGCCTCCATGTTGCAGAGGCTTATCCCTGAATGTTCCTCCAGAGGAGACCACTGCAACTTCCTCTATGAAGGCATCACTGCATCGGCAGTGGGGGGAAGAATAGAACTGGGCTGTGAATTGCAGTTGGTGGATTGGGGCTGAGAGGTACAGGCTTGTCCAGGCCTTTTACAGCATAATACTATGCATGTCTACTCAAAAGTAAGTTCCACTGTATTCAGTGGGACCCACTCCCTCCCAGGAGAGTGTGTATAAGATTGCAGCTTTAGTGAATTCACAGCTTTGGCAAGATTTGACTAGTACAAGTGGGACCCCCCCCCCAACTACACTCTTAGCCATTACGCTACCTCAGTTCTTTATGCTACACCTACTCTTCCACTACTACTTCAGTTGCAATTACTGCTGTTTTATTTTGTACCATCACATACGATACTGAACATTAAAGAGATGCTGTTGATGTCCAGAAAACTGGCATCTATGCTCAGTGGAAGAGGCAGGTCTTGGCAGAGATGCCAAGGATTGATATGGCAGTGGGTTACGGGAAGACCAAACATTAGTCCTGATGAAGCCAATGGGGACAAGCTGAGCTTTGTGTGAGTGTCCACTGTGTGAGCAAAGTAGGTACAATCTGGACAAGTCAATAGTGAAAATTTGGCAATCTCAATGTGGGAGGGGGAGAAATGGGAAATATTAAAGATATCCATAAATTGTGAAAGGGGGGGGGGGGGAAATGGTATAAAAAGTAGTGCCAGAAGTGTGCAATACAGGGAAAGGTTGGGTGGAATGAGTAAGAGGAAGCAGCTTTTAACTTTGTTCAACTATATATTTCTTTATTTACATTTATTGTAATGATTTATATCTGGCCTTTCCCTCCGATTAAGACATCCGGGAAGAACAGTCGTCAAGACACTCCTATGCCGCATCCCTATGCATGCTTCAGTCCTATTGAACTGAATGGGAATTACTTTTGAAGAGACATGCATGGGATTGGGCTAGTAGAGATGCAGTATTGGCCAGAAAGTCAGAGTAGATGATACAAAAAAACAAAAAAACTACATGACCAAACCCTGGGACTGAACGTTGTAGCCCTATTTTTAACCCTGCTTTGAAAATTCTGGTGGCTATAACAAAATTCATGAAGCTGTTAGGCAAATCCAGTGTATGTTTAATTGGGACCTCAACATTTTCATTGCAGTCATACTTACATCAATGGGTATTATGTATTCCTATGATATTTTCCTTCATGGATCCTTCATGGACCATTCATGGATCATTGCCTTGTCGTGGCAAAGGGGCTTGCGTAACTCAATGAAGCCATGAGCTATGCCGTGCAGGGACACCCAAGACGGACAGGTCGTAGCAGAGAGTTCTGACTAAAAGTGATCCACTGGAGAAGGAAATGGCAACCCACTCCAGTAACCTTGCCAAGAGAATCCCATGAACAGTACCAAAAGGCTAAAAGATATGACGCCGGAAGATGAGCCCCTCAGGTCGGAAGGTGTCCAATATGCTACTGAGGAAGAGCGGAGGACTATTCCAAGTAGACCCAGAAAGAGTGAAGCGGCTGGGCCAAAGCCGAAAGGACGTCCAGCTATGGATGTGTCTGAGGTTGAAAGGAAAATCCAATGCTGCAAGGAGCAATACTGCTTAGGAACATGGAATGTGAGGTCTATGAATCAAGGCAAGCTGGATGTGGTCAAAAATGAGATGATAAGATTGAACATTGACATCTTGGGAATCAGCGAACTAAAATGGACGGGCATGGGCCAATTTAAGTCAGGTGACCATCATATCTACTACTGTGGGCATGAATCCCTTAGAAGAAATGGAGTAGCCCTCATAGTCAATAAAAGAGTGGGAAAGGCAGTACTGGGGTGCAACCTCAAAAACGACAGAATGGTTTCAGTTCAATCCAAGGCAAACCATTCAACATTACAGTAATCCAAGTGTATGCCCCAACCACTGATGCCGAAGAAGATGAAGTTGACCGGTTCTATGAAGACCTACAACACCTTCTAGAACTAGCACCCAAAAAAGATGTCCTTTACATCATAGGAGACTGGAATGCTAAAGTAGGAAATCAAGAAATAAACGGAACAACAGGCAAGTTTGGCCTTGGAGCGCAAAATGAAGCAGGGCAAAGGCTAACGGAGTTCTGTCAAGAGAACATGCTGGTCATAGCAAACACTCTTTTCCAACAACACAAGAGGCGACTCTACACATGGACATCACCAGATGGTCAATACCGAAACCAGATAGATTATGTGCTTTGCAGCCAAAGATGGAGAAGCTCTATACAATCAGTAAAAACAAGACCTGGAGCTGACTGTGGCTCAGATCATGAGCTTCTTATTGCAAAATTCAGGCTTAAACTGAAGAATGTAGGGAACACCACTAGACCAGTCAGATATGACCTAAACCATATCCCTTATGAGTATACAGTGGAGGTGAAGAATAGATTTAGGGCATTAGACCTGGTAGACAGAGTGCCTGAAGAACTATGGACGGAAGTTCGTAACATTGTACAGGAGGCAGCAACGAAAACCATCCCAAAGGAAAAGAAATGCAAGAAAGCAAAGTGGCTGTCAGATGAGGCTTTACAAATAGCTGTGGAAAGAAGGAATGCAAAAAGCAAGGGTGAAAGGGAAAGATATAAACAACTGAATGCAGAGTTCCAGAGAATAGCAAGGAGAGATAAGAAGGCCTTCTTAAATGAACAATGCAAGGAAATCGAGGAAAACAACAGAATGGGGAGGACTAGAGATCTCTTCAAGAAAATTGGAGATATCAAGAGAACGTTTTGTGCAAAGATGGGCATGATAAAGGACAAAAAAGGCAAGGACCTAACAGAAGCAGACGAGATTAAGAAGAGATGGCAAGAATACACAGAAGAACTATACAAGAAAGATCTGAATGTTCCTGATGACCACGCTGGTGTGGTCACTGACCCAGAGCCGGACATCCTAGAGAGTGAAGTCAAGTGGGCCTTAGGTAGCATTACTAACAACAAAGCTAGTGGAGATGATAATATCCCAGCTGAGCTACTTAAAATCCTAAATGATGATGCTGTGAAAGTGCTGCACTCAATATGCCAACAAATTTGGAAAACTCAGCAGTGGCCAAAGGATTGGAAAAGGTCAGTTTACGTTCCAATTCCAAAGAAGGGCAGTGCCAAAGAGTGTTCAAACTACCGTACAATTGCACTCATTTCACATGCTAGCAAGGTTATGCTCAAAATCCTACAAGCTAGGCTTCAGCAGTACGTGGACCGAGAACTACCGGACGTACAAGCTGGGTTTCGAAGAGGCAGAGGAACTAGAGATCAAATTGCCAACATGCACTGGATCATGGAGAAAGCACGAGAGTTCCAAAAAAACACCTACTTCTGCTTCATTGACTACGCAAAAGCCTTTGATTGTGTGGATCACAACAAACTGTGGCAAATTCTTAAAGAGATGGGGGTACCAGACCACCTTACCTGTCTCCTGAGAAACCTGTATGCGGGTCAAGAAGCAACAGTTCGAACCGGCCATGGAACAACTGATTGGTTCAAAATTGGGAAGGGAGTACGGCAAGGCTGTATATTGTCACCCTGCTTATTTAACTTATATGCAGAGTACATTATGAGAAATGCAGGGCTGAATGAATCGCAAGCCGGAATCAAGATTGCCGGGAGAAATATCAACAACCTCAGATATGCAGACGATACCACCCTAATGGCAGAAAGTGAAGAAGAACTAAAGAGCCTCTTGATGAGAGTGAAAGAGGAGAGTGCAAACGTTGGCTTGAAACTCAACATTAATAAAACTAAGATCATGGCATCGGGTCCCATCAATTCCTGGCAAATAGAAGGGACAGAAATGGAAGCAGTAACAGATTTTACTTTTCTGGGTTCCAAGATCACTGCAGACGGAGACAGCAGCCATGAAATTAAAAGACGCTTACTCCTTGGAAGGAAAGCTATGGCAAACTTAGACAGCATAATAAAAAGCAGAGATATCACCATGCCAACAAAAGTTCGTATAGTCAGGGCGATGGTGTTCCCAGTAGCAATGTATGGTTGCAAGAGTTGGACCATAAGGAAGGCTGAGCACCGAAGAATAGATGCTTTTGAACTGTGGTGCTGGAGAAGACTCCTGAGAGTCCCTTGGACTGCTAGGAGATCAAATCAGTCAATTCTAAATGAAATCAAGCCTGACTGTTCCCTGGAAGGACAGGTACTAAGGCTGAAACTCAAATATTTTGGCCAGCTAATGCGAAGAGAGGACTCTCTGGAGAAGACTCTGATGCTGGGAAAGATTGAAGGCAAAAGGAGAAGGGGAAGGCCAAGGATGAGATGGTTAGACAGCATCACCGATGCAACAAACATGAAAATGAGCGAACTCAGGAAGATAGTGGAGGACAGGAAGGCCTGGCGGGATATGGTTCATGGGATCACGAAGGGTCGGACACGACTTAATGACTGAACTACAACAACATGATATTTTCATTCTCATAGATTGTGACCCTTTTCACAGCAAATCATTACATTACTCCAATATTTTTGCATGGTTAAATTCTAGGCATCTCCAGTTAAAAAGATCTTGTATAGCAAAATTCAGAAAGCCAGGGCTTTCAGGGCAGGAAGCGTGGTCTAGAGTTGAGCTGTTGTCTTGCCTGAAAAGCTAAGCAGGATTGGTTGCTTGGATGGGAGACCAAGAGAGAGAGGCCGCTGGCGTGTCTGTGAGGAGGAGTGTGAAGGAGTCAGCTTGCAAAATACCCAGGATAATATCCTTGAGAAGCCGGTCTGAAGCTTGGTTGCAGCTGCCTATGAGGGCTTGGAAAGTGCAAGAGCTGGCAGCCAGGATGACGACTGCACTATGAAGGGAAAAACCTGGAGAAATGGAGATTCTATGAGATTGTCTCATGGAATAATACAGCACTTGTAAAAAAATCTCATTAAAAATAGATTTATGTTCAGCCTGCCTATGTAATCCGCCTTGAGTCTTTGAGAAAGGTCATATATAAATATCGTAATGAATGAATGAATAAAAGCCCTGTCTGAAATCCATTGCCAGGCAAATTAGGCAACCAGACTAATTGGATTAATGAACTGACTCAGAATAAGACAGTTTTGTATGTTTATCTTGATCTTTCCACACACTTTCCACACACCAGGTGCCACTTATCATAAAAAATACATAAAAATGTCTATGCGACTTTAGGACTACAAAGCATATAATGCAGTGTGACTTAGAGTGCACTGACCACAATGAAAATGTTTGTGCAAGAATAAAAAAATATTTATTATTTTAGGAAACATAAAACGCACTACCCAAGTGTATGACTGTCTACTCAGAAGTAAGTCCAATGGAATTCAATGTGACTTACTCCCAGGAAGAAAGCATAGCATTTCAGCCTTAGAGAGCTTATAATATAGACTTTGTGCTAGTCCTCTATGTGGGTGGTACTTTTAGAGTCAAGTACTGTATTATTCCTGCTGAAATCAATCCTATTGGATTGATTTATAGGAAATAATCATAATAATAATCCTATTGGGTAGCATCCACAGTTCCCCTTCCTTATCTATTTATTTCAGCAATAAAAAATGTTTTGTTTTCAGTACTAATGTCTAGTTTTAGGGGAGGAAGAATCCACAGAAAAGGGCAAACAGTGACACTAAAGTAGATCTATAGCTGATTCTTGCTTTCCCAAGGAAGACAATAAAATGCACATGTAGGTCCTGTTTCTTGCAGTTTTGATATATTTTGGAACGCAATTGAATGCATATCAAAGGGCTTTGCATTTATCTGGAAGCAAGAATGTTGAGAAAACGTTCTGTTCACATAATTCATGACGATACACAATTGCCACCAGCTGCCAGCCTGCTTCAGACTTGAAAAACAGACTGCTTCTCCTTGGCCTTCTAGGGGGCTCTGTCTGCCAAGTGTCAACACTACTGTCAAGCCTATAAATCTCCAGGATTACTTTTGTTTGGAATTTCTCCTGCCATCCTGATGGGGAAATAATGGGTCTGCTGCATTCCTCTGGTACATGCAAGGCTAACTAAGTTTTCTTCTCAACCACTATTATTATTTTGTAATTGAAAATAAAGTTGAAATACAATCAGGCACAGATGGTTTTGATATATATATTTAAGTGGTTTAATCATTGTATTATTAGTTTGCCAAATGACACGACTAGAATAAGTCAGATCTTAGGCCATATTATAATGTAACCAAAATGATCAAGTATATTGTGTTAGTGGCTACATACACTGTAATATTGTGTTTGGTTTTTTTTAACTTGGTTGCAGAAACTGGTGCAAGAAAATACAGCAAAATGTAATAGCGCTGAATGTTACTAGCATTAAATTCTTTAAAAGGTGATGGATATGCCCTCTTAACCAATCTATCAAGTACTCCGACTACAAAGGAAACCAATCCTTCCAGTTGAGAGACTAGCTCTCCCACTGCAAGTGGGTGAAGTGATTTCATGGCCTGCTGAGCGGCTCACCCCTTGCCTGTAGCCGCTAAGAACTGCTCTCCAGCCTGTAGAACTGTAGAACTGCTCTCCAGCCTCAACCTTTTGCCATGGTCCAAACCAGAGGAACCTTTCCCCTTCTTTTTCTTCCACTACCCCAGTTCTCCTCCTTCCATCCCTACACCCTAAACCTCCCACTTTCCTAATCCCAGATCTTGCTGCTAGGAAACCCACATAATTTCCTTTTGTCCTTTCTCCCCCTTCTTTTCTCCCTCCATGCCTGTGCCATTATGCACCCACTTTCCATTTTAAGGATTTCCTTTCTCTTCCCCTCTTCTCTCTGCTTTCTCTCTTATGGCAACCACCTATATCTAGAACCTAGCAGTGAGTATATGGCTAAGAAGCATTGTATTGCTTTATTTTGATTCCACTTCCCCATTATGGTTAATTTATCCCCATAATAACATTTTGTTTGTTGCCCCTTTCACCCTTGTCTCCCTCTTCATTCCCTGCCAAACTACTGAGCTGTGCCATTGGCCAGCATACAAATTCATTTTCTCCCATGTGCACATATGAAATGTGTTTAATGTCCTGGAGACTTCAGGAATCAGCATCAATCTTCAGGTGATTATTGAAAGCAATCTCAGAGATTTTAATCCCCCCCCCCCCCCGGAATTTCCAATGTTACATCAGGTTGGAAATAAAGCTTCAAGAATAGCTTCAGAAGCTGCCTGCTACTACTGGAGCTTGCCTCTGGGGTAATCCAACTGTAGGGGCCTGATCCCACCCACGAAGGCTTTCACAGAGCATACATGAGACAAGAAAGTCTACAAGTCATTTTTCCTCCCTCCATGTCTCCATGCAGTAGCTGATTTGATGCCAGCCCACACAATTCCAGCTTTTTCTCCTGAGCTTCCTCTTCAAGATCATGCTGCACTTTTCTCTCTCCAGGATGGGCTTCACTTCCAGCTTTTCCACCTGCGATTTCACTTTCAGGATGCAGCTTGTCTTCCTCCACGGCACTCCCCTCCACCTCTGGTTGCACTATCTCCGGTTTCAACTCCTGCAGATTCTTTTCCCAGCACTTCTCTCAATTCTGAGGTGTTTCTTCCAGCACTGCACTCTCATCGCAGCTGTCCGGTTCTGGGGAAGATGAAACCTCCTGGTTCTCATGGACTGACTGCAAAACTTCACAGTCCACGCCTTTCTGCTGCTCATCTGTCTTGTGGATCTCCTCAACCACTTCTGACAGGGCTCTCTGCAGCTGGGTTTCTGTGACAGGCTTGGCCCCCTGCAGTGGCTGAACCAGTAGGGCTCTCACATCATTGTGATGAGGCTCTGTTTCACAGTTGCTCCAACAACCCCTCTAACCTGTAGGCATTGCTGGTACATGGCACCCATCTTTGTTGCAAAGCTCTTGATGCTGCTTCTGAAATCTTTCCGCTGCTGTCTTTGCTACTGCAAGGCCCATCAACTTCATTTGCTCCAGGAGTGCCGCTATTCCTTGCATCATCACGGCTCAGTCACAGAAACTTCTACTTTCTTTCAAAAAAAAAAAAAAAAAAAACCCCTCCATCCCACATCTCGGGGTGGTGAAAAGTTCCAGGAACTGCAGCACAACCCTGGTCTAGGCTTCCTTAGGTGAGAAAGCACTGGTGGCTTGTGGTGTCTGTAATATTTGCTCTATTTATAAATAGACAAGCTCGAGCACGGGCTGGAGCTGGGTAGCTCACACTCCTGCAAGTTAACATCAGCTATATTGTATGTGTGTCCTATGCATGGCTGCAGCTGCTAACTACCAGCTCTTTCTCTTGGCTTCCACCCTCTAGTAAGCCTTTGCTGACAACCGCAGGCTTTGCTGACAACATTAGGAATGCTACCAATGAAAGGTAGCCAGGTTGCACATGGTTTAAATAAGTCATCAGCGCAGGTTTGATGACCACTGTCTCCAGATTAGAAAGTATTGCCCAACCTGTGCAGAACCTACAACGCAGCCTCCAAGCCAATTAAAATCTCATATGATCTACCTTTCAGGCCTTTTTCATGGACAATGTGATGTCACATTCAATGAGGCAACAATATGAGGTTACTCTCAACTACCTGCACGGGATCCTAATAGTTAAATTAGTGTGCCGTTTTGCAGGGGGAAAAAATCAGACCTGTTTCACACCCTTGTTGTTGTTGTTCAGTCGTTAAGTCGTGTCCGACCCTACAGTTGCGTAAATGTAGCTGAAAACTTGGCAACAATAAATGTAGCCAGAGAAGTACAAGCATTTGTTTAAATCTAAAGTGCTGCTTTTCATTTAGAAGGTAAAAGTTTAAGAGGCAAACACAATTATAGCCTGAACATTTCTTTTTTAAACATCAAGACCTGCTTTGTGATGTTCTTGTTGGGGAAATATATGTACCATACTGTATCTGATTCTAATACTGACCACTAGGTGGCACTACGATCCACTCATTTTCATGTGAGTGGTGTGTGTGTGTTTTTTAATTGCTGATTGGACAAACCCCTTCCCAGTATGACAGGTGCACTATAGAGGAAGTCAGGCAAGAGCTGCCTAGCCTTCTCCAGGCTACTTCATACATTACAAAATTCCTACATCGAAGGCTGTCAACAAACTGCATGTATAGAACGTCACACACAATGTTTACAGGGTGTTTGTTTTGCTTTGTGCCGTGCAGCCCAACACACTGGGGAGCTATGACCAATCACAGCTTTTCAGAATGAATACACAGACCCAAAAGAACCTCATGTGCAAAATCATCACCCAGGCCTGGACAGCTGTCAGCTTGCATTATTTCCTGCTAGTGGAACCCCTTCTTCTTAGAGTGCTGCAATGTGTGAAACACCCCAAATAGTCAATTCACAGGACCCTTTTGTTAACATAACAGCTATTAAGTTGAGCCATTACAAACTAATTTTTTGGCATAGTGAGTGATCTGCTTTGTTCATGTTCCAAATGCATCCAAGATTGCAGCTTATCAAACCCTGATGGCTTATCTTGGATTTATCTTGACACATTTTTCCGATCTTACATTTTGTCTAAATTGTGCCACATGTGAAAAGTTGAATCTTGCAGTCCTCCTAGACTTCCCTTCTTTCCAGTCCAGGAAAAAGGAGGAGGATGAGCAGTAGAAGTGAGTGGGCAGATGGAGGTAGTAGTAGACATCTCTTGATAGGCTTACCATATCGCCGACCGGGACGCTCCGTTTTGCCCTTAAGGGGCGGGGCGGGGGGAAGGGAACTAGAGCGCGCCCGGGCGCGCTCTAGTTCCCTTCCCCCCACCCCGCCCCTTAAGGGCAAAACGGAGCGTCCCGGTCGGCGATATGGTAAGCCTATCTCTTGACAATCTGCTGCCTGAGGCAGTTGCCTCAGCCAACCTCATGGAGGAACCAGTCCTGCTCCCTGACAGTGGCTGTTTGCTGATGTCTCCCTTGTTCTTCTTTTTAGAATGAGGGTCCTTTTGCGACAGGGAACCATTTTCTCATTCCTTTTTCTATGTAAAAAAACACTTTGTGATTTTTGTTGTTGTTGAAATGCATACTAAATACTAATACTAACAGCCCGATCCTGCCTAAGATGCAGCAACCGGCCTAAAGGGCCAGCTGCTGTATCCAAGACATATTGCGGGTCGTGCCAGCATGGCCCAGGCTCACCTCAGGGGAAGGGGACGTTTGTCCCCTTCCCCCGGTGTAAATGTCATGGGCCCTGATGGGTATCCTTGGAAGCGTATCAGCTCTGGAGCTGGGGCGCTTGTGGGCAGGCCGTGTAAGGCTGGCCCAGCCTGGGAAGGGGCACTGGATATCGGCGCAAGCCAGCGCTGATATCCCCACCCCCTCCCAGGCTGGGCTGGCCAATAACTCCCTCCCTCACCACCTCTGCCTGCCCTCCCCACGCCCCTGCGCCGACCGGCGTGGGTCTTACCTGCGCTGGTTGGCGCAGATCCAGTTAGGTGCTAGAGTGAGCAGCGCCAGCCTCCACGCTGGCACCACTTACTCCAATGGAGCCGAAAATGTGCTTTATGGCACGTTTGCGATTCCTTAGGCAGGTGGAGCACTTGCTCTGCCAGCCTATTTTTAAGCAGGATTGCACCGTAATATTAATAATATATCTGACGTGTGTAGAATACTTGATGCCATCATACAAAGACTAATGGACGTACTAATGACCCAATCCTATGAGCCTGCTGTCTTGCCTGCTGCAAAATGTGACGTGCCATAGAGTGCAGCTTGACTGTCACCGCAAACAGTGAGTGGTGGCAGCCAGGCAACAGCAGCCTCCATGGAAGTCCCAGGGCTGGTAAGTTGGCACAGGGATGGGAAGAATGTGGCAGAGACTGGGGTGAGGATGGGGTGTGTTGAGGGTGGGAAGGGGACAGTTGTTGGCAGCAGCAACACCACTGAAACCCTATCCCCCTTCCTGGCTTCAATCCACCAACCTGGGTTCACTCGGACTTGCACATAGCTGGTGCAGGTCTGAGTAGACCCATCGGGACAGCGGAGCCTTACCCTGAGGCAAGGGAACAAATGTCCCCGTGCCTGGACCTCCGTGACTGCGCCCCCCTCTGCCCCGCAGGATGCAGCATGCACTCTGGTGCACTGGTGTGTGGGGGGGTGTTCCGATAGGATTGTCAAGTCTTACTGCTTTAAAGTCTGATAAAAGGAATGTATAAGAGTGAGAAAGGCCATAAACTGGACTGTCCACTAAAGGTGCCAGATGAATGAAAACTAACAACGTATGTTCCAAATATTGTGCTGATGGGGTCAAACGGACTTTTCATCGTGTTTGTATTTCCTATCAATGAGGTAATAATTTGACTGGCTGTAGCAAGAAAGCAGCACTCATGTTTCCGCCTTTTCTCATTTTTTCCTGGGTCTCCTTTCATTTGACACTGGATGGGAGCCACCTTGAAGTACCAAGCAGGGGAAGCTTTGATACATTCCTCTGGACTAAGCGAGGATGCTGAGAATGCATGAATTCCTGGTGACCTTTCGCTGCAAACTGTGATTTTTGCTCATTACACAGAATACAGACTTAGGCTTCATTACTCAGGCCCTAAGCCAGTCTCTCCATGTTCCCTTTCTCTGCCATTACTTATGTAGTGACAGTTCCCCAAACAAAGTGAGGAATGGGAGGATTTGTCTAAGTACATTCTGAAACATGTTTCAATGGCTTGTGGGCCTGACATGGCCACTTCTAAGGCCATGGCTCCTTCCCAAAATGTCAAAGGATCAGGAAAAATGAATACTGCTGCTGTTTACAAGTCCGGGCAGGGGCAGGGCTTACTTTCACTGCCAGTCTAGACAGTCTCCGCATGTTTACAGTGGAAAGCAACTCCTTTCTCTTCCAGCAGACAGACAGCCTTGGTTCAAGCACTGCATTCTCCATAAGGCAAGCTATGAGCCTAGACTCAGCCACATGCGCAAACCTAGGCATTAGGTCAAACCTAGGCATTAATCCTAGGCATTAGGTCAAACCTAGGCATTAGGCATTAGGTCAAGTTAGGCATTATGTGTCATGTGGTCCTGAGTTGTGTGTGTGTGTGTAAGTAGTACATCTATGGGGGAGCAAAATGGGGTGAAACCATAGTAGGGTAGGGTAGTATGAGGCAGGGCATCCCACTGTGTATGCCATGGTTCTGATCCTGACTGCAGTCCCCCCATAAAAATTTTTGGCTTTCAACTGAAGTTTCCCCCCCATTTAAAATAGCATGCATGGGGTGGGGGCACAATCAGGATTGTAACCATGGCAGGGGAAAGTGCTAAAGAACCCCCACCCCTTGCCACAGTTTGGCCTCCTAGCACACTGTTTACAACACCCCCATCAAAACAGTAGTGTAGTGGTTTGGGAGTCGGACTTAGACCTGGAAGATCCAGGTTCAAATCCCCGCTCAGCCACGAAGCTTCCTGGGTGACCTTGGGCCAGTCACTATCTCTCAGCCCCACCTACCTCACAGGGTTGTTGTGAGGACAAAAAGGAGGGGAGGAAATATGTACACCACTCTGAGCTCCTTGGAGGAAGGGTGGTATAAAAATGTGAAAATAAATAAATAAATAAATAAATAAATAATGCATTTCTCATAGTGTATACAGTACTTTGGTCCTAAGATTATGGAATAGGAGGTGAAATAAATCTCAAAGTTTACCAACATTTCTCGAGATGAATTCAGATGTTTAAATATCAAAAGGTTTCCAATTTTCTATTTCAATTTGGACTGTGACAAGATCTCCCCTCCCTCTGCCCCCTCCATGAAACCTTCCAACCGCCAGGAGGACATCCCATTCACAACGACTGGGATCCGAAGAACTGAGGACTGGATTACCTCAACAGGGCAAGATTGGCACCCAAAGGGAAGAGGAATTGTCCCTTCTGAACATGGAGCCTTGGGATGAAATCCTTCCACTGCCTTCTCCCATTCACCGTCCCCTTTCCCTGGCCCAGGAGTCCCTTTATTATTATTATTAACAACAGTATTTATATACCGCTTTTCAACAAAGTTCACAAAGCAGTTTACAGACAAAAATCAAATGATTAAATGGCTCCCTGACCCAAAAGGGTTCACAATCTAAAAAAGATGCAGAAGAACACCAGCAAACAGCCACCAGAAAAGACACTGTGCTGGGGTGAAAGGGGGCAGTTACTCTCCCCCACCTAAATATAAGAGGAGCACCAATTGAAAAAGTGCCTCTTGCCCAGTTAGGCTTACCTTTATGTAGGCTTACCAGTCTTGCCTTTATGTAGGCTTACCAGATTTTCCCGGTTCTAAACCAGGACACCCCCTCCCCAGTAATTAATTAAATAATTAAACAAACAAATAAATAAATTAAAATATTTTTGGAGAGGCGCGAACTGCTGTACTGTACTGCCTCATGCCCTCACGAGATTTGCAAGATCCAAGATGGCGGTGCCAGAAAAAAGGTAAGTTTTACCACTTTAAAATCGGCGGCGGCAGAGGCTTCCACTGAAGCCCGGATTACGGGACCGTCCCGGGTTTTCTGGGATGGATGGCAAGCCTACCTGTATGCCAATTCAGGCAGCCAATGCAGGATGATGATTCAGCCCCCCCCCCCACGTCTGCTGCTTCCCCAGGTTAGGAAGATTTGCTTGAGAATCCCCCCCCCCCCCCACACACACACACCAATTAGTTTAGCTCTTCAGGAAACTTGGGGTCCTTTACAGCCACCTGAGCGCCTCCATTATTTCCAGGACATGAGCACCAGAAAGAGCCAAATGATCCGTAACTTTCTTCTCCCAGGGATTATGAAGGTACATACAATTCAACAGTGGAAGCTATATAGTCCTGGTGTTTCTACTCGCTACAAGGGGGGGGGGAGCAGAGGGACATGTGCATCTCAGTGATCCTTCCTGTTAGGGCCTCCAAGCAAGGCTTGAATTAGGAACTTTATGGCCTAAGGTTGCAACTCTATACACAATGAACTGGGAGTAAGTCCCAGTTCGTATAGTCAGGGCGATGGTGTTCCCAGTAGCAATGTATGGTTGCGAGAGTTGGACCATAAGGAAGGCTGAGCGCCGAAGAATACATGCTTTCGAACTGTGGTGCTGGAGAAGATTCCTGAGAGTCCCTTGGACTGCTAGGAGATCAAATCAGTCAATCCTAAATGAAATCAACCCTGACTGTTCCCTGGAAGGACAGGTACTGAGGCTGAAGCTCAAATATTTTGGCCACTTAATGCGAAGAGAGGACTCTCTGGAGAAGACTCTGATGCTGGGAAAGATTGAAGGCAAAAGGAGAAGGGGAAGGCAAAGGATGAGATGGTTAGACAGCATCACCGATGCAACGAACATGAAAATGAGTGTACTCAGGAAGATAGTGGAGGACAGGAAGGCCTGGCGGGATATGGTTCATGGGATCACGAAGGGTTGGACACGACTTAACGACTGAACAACAACAAAGTTCCATTGAACTCAGTGGGACTTACTTCTGAGTAGACATGCATAAGATTGTGCCGTTAGGGGCATGAAGCTCTTAGTGAGCTAACTGGGACTGTGTGTTAATGCTTATCTCCGAAAAACAGAATTAAGGTTCTGGATTCAGTGTAAATACTAAGTTAAGTTTAGTCCTCTACGTCTACTTGGTCAATAGAGCTGAATGACTCAACTGTTGCACTTCTGACTCTGGCTCCTAGGATCCTAGTCCAGCTACAGATTTGGGTATGATCATTTATGCCTCTAGTCTGGCTCTGACTGTATGAAACCATGATATGAAGGATTATGAGTTAAGTAAGTTTAACAAAAGCTCAAAGGCCAATGTATATGTTCAAGTGAACATGTGGTAATACAGTAGTCCTTTCATGAGCCTCTACCAGCTCAAAATGCATCTGGGGGATTACCTGCTGGAAAACAATCCCATACCAACATTCTCCTACTTGCAGAAAGCCAAGATGTCAAGATTACTTCTTACCGAGCATGGTATGAGTGAGGTGTACCATAGTGGCTTTGCCGTCTTTCTGGCTTGGGAAGGAAGAGATGTTGCTCTACTGACAGCGATTCTGCCTAACTATCCGGTGGGCAGCCTAAGGCTGCCCGCCAGATCCTATCCCTGTTCCGGGCCGCTCTGGAGCGACCTGGAGATCTACTCGGGGAAAGGGGATGTTCGTCCCCTCCCCTGGTGTAAAACAGGGAAGCTCCAATGGGCTTCCTCGGATTTTCACCAGCTATTTAGCTGGCAGAAGTAAGAGGAGGCCATATAACGGCCACGCCGGCTGAGTCGTCACGAACATTTACACCACGTTCACGATGGCTTCTGGCGGGGGAGCGCTCGCTCTGCCGCCGGATTCATGCGCAGGATTGTGCTGTGAATCTCAAATCAAAGTTCCCATGTGCAGCTGTGCAATTAATACCAACCTGGTGGCGATATATTTCCTTTCTGCTTTGTGGTTCAAACAAGAGTATTCATTTCATAGAGTTCTTTTATTTGTGCCATATTTTTGGATGTATTTCTCTTTCTCTAATTTCAGAGAGTTTTAACAAAAACACACACATTCTTTTTCTTAAGTACCTTATACAGGCACTTGGTGATGCTTAAGTCGGGCCAATGCTACACTGGATTAAAGCAAAGGAATTCAAGCAAGACTGAAGCAACTGAGATCCATGTGAATGCAAATTCTTCAAATATTTTGTTACTTTAGCAGAAAAATCTAAATCCTTGACTATTATTTTCACATGATTGTTCTTTTTTTAAAGACAGCTTTTGAAAATACCCAATGGACTTGGTTCTGATCTATGTCAGGTTTTGGAAAGAATCCTTTTCCTAACCCACATCTTCTTTTCACCTGCATTCATTTAATGCCCCCCCTTGCTATTTTATGAAATAGCAATGCCATTTGTGGGGGAAGTGGGGAGTGGGTGGGATTTAGGGCAGGAAATCCAAAAGAGGACCTCCTGTTTTTGGTGGAGACAATTACAGTGTTGCTTTTGGTTTAAGACCAGAATTTCTATTGGATACAAATGTCTTTGGCAAACAACACCAAGCTTGACAGAGCTCTGTAAGTTTGGGAGGTTGAACCTGCCACATGTGTCTGCACGGAATGTTATATCTCTGACTTTTGGGTACGTTTGCATCGACAATGTGATATTAATTTTGTAAAGTAGGCTGATCGCTGTAGATAAATACTCATTCTGGTGAAATATTTGTGCAAACATTTTTCAACCATTACATTCCGGATTCTTTTGAGCTCCGACAGTATATTCTGGAAATCAGTTCCAGAGGGGTAAGCTGTGCTGGGCTGTAGCGGAGAACGGAGCAAAAAGTCTTGTGACACCTTAAAAACTAAAATATCCCTTGTAGCAGAAGCTTTTGTGGCCAATGGTCCATTTCAGTTGTTGTTGTTGTTGTTCAGTCGTTAAGTCGTGTCCGACCCTTCGTGATCCCATGAACCATATCCCGCCAGGCCTTCCTGTCCTCCACTATCTTCCTGAGTTCGCTCATTTTCATGTTTCATTTAGATGCATCCATTTCAGTTAGATGCATCCAATGATGATGAAGATGAACAGTAAATGCAGTTTGGCAGTGGAACCAATGACCAAGGGAGGTGGTGGATTCTCCCTCACTGGAGTTCTTCAAGCAGAAGCTCAACAGGCACCTGCTGGAGATGCTCTAGGAGGACTACTAGATGACCTTGTGGGACCCTTCCAACTCTATGATTCGGGGATGATGATATGAACTGTCATTGACAAACAATAAATTTGACAGCCTTGAAGTTGCCACAAGATGCTTTTGTTGTTTATTCTGGAAAGAGAAAGCATCCATTTGCTAAAAGGAGTGGCACTGGAGTCAGTTCTCATGTTCTGTTTGGTCTGTTAACTTGTCAAACTAGAGCTTCTCAGTGTACTAGTCCTTATGTGTGAAATAATATTATGAAACTGCTATAGTGTCCTCTTGAAGGGCTCAGTACTTTTAAAACCACTTTTAAAAGCTCTCTAGGCCTTTTCTTTGCAAGCTCCCAGAAAAGCATTTCAGGTCTTCGCCTTTTCCTCCATTAGGATTCTACATATTTTAGTCATAACAACTGTACTGAAGAATCACAAGAATTTATTTGCAATTCTGTCTGAACAGAAGGATGGTTCACACTTACACACACTTACACACTTACACACACACACACACACACACACACACACACACACACACAAGAATAATCCACTGATAAAGTCAGAATACAGGCTCTTTTTAAGCAAAAGAAGATTTCTTCCAAAAGTCACACTTGAGAACAGACAATAGTCATAGGCATAGGGTGACTGTGGACACTATGAGCTCATGTCTACTTGTCTAAAGTTTTTCCAGAATAGTTGTGCTCAGAAACAATAAACACAGAACATGATACTGGTTTTTTTTTCCATTCTGCTCTGGATATTATTACATTTTTATTTCATCCTTCCGTTGAGGAGCTCAGGGCAGCATACATGATTCTCCCCACCCCCTCTATCCTCACAGCAGTCTTGTAAAGTAAGTTAGAGCCCAGTTCTATCCTTTACCCCCCTGCTGATAAAGGAGTGCGAAAAGGAGTGCGCTGTATCCAGTGTGGGGGGGGGGAAGGTGTGGATTGGGAGGCTTCGGAGGGGAAAGGAGATTTAAATCCTTACCCCTCCATAAGCCTTATGCCCTGCAACGGGTCTCCTCGGACCTGTGTCAGCCCTTTAGCTGGTGAAAGTCTAAGGAGAGAAAGCGGGTGGCAATGCTGCTTATGGAGGGGATAGAATCTGGCATGTGCCATCGCCACCGGATCCACCCCTTCCCCTTCAGTTTTGCCCTCTCCCTCCCCGCCTTCTGTAGTGTGGTCCATCGACGGACAGGGAGCATTGCCCCCTCTTGTGGCAGCACTCCCAAAATGGCTGCCAATGGAGCACTCCGTGTGCTGTCAACGGACATTTTGTGACAGCGGAACTCTGTTCCACTGTCGCAAACGCTTCCATGCAACAGCCCAATGCTGCATAGGATTGGGCTGTTGGACTGAGAGATAGTCCTTGGCCCATGATCACTCAGTAAGAGTGGGGTTTTGAATCCTGGTCCCTGTCAAGCAATGTAGTGACTATACTAATTATATGCCAATAAAGGTTTTCTGACTCTTGACTACTACATTGCAGCACACTGGCTGTCTAATATACAGTACTACAAACATAATGGCAACCATAATGACACATGATACCCCAGAGATCTCTGATACTTCTCAAAGAAAATGAATGGGAAGATGATAAATTCCATTTATTACCAATGGGTCCATTCCATGTAGATTCTACAATGGAGGCTTTGAAAGAAAATTCCAGCAGAAACCTTTGAATACACAAAGGCAATTGTACAAATATATCTAAGTGTTCCATTAAATTACCACCCTTTCAACTTTTCAGTAACAAGGATTTCTTTAATGTAGTATTTTCTTTAATTCTCTGCATAAAAGTACTGACAATTTCAGCAAATTATTCTGCACGGCAGATTTTTTTTAAAAAAACTTGAAATTGAAGCACTAAGCATACAGTAACTAGCTGAGTTCTGGAGCCCTGATTATTTTAAGAGTGCCTGTGTTTATAATCAATCACGTCCAGTTTTAGTATTTGTATTCTAATAACGTGGAGTTGTAAAAGGGAACTTACATTAAGACTTTGGGGAGAATGTGGAGCTGTGGATCAGTGCACTTGGGTTTTCAGAAGCTTAGATTCTTCATCAGTTTGGTGAGAAAATGGGTATTTTAATAGCCAGCCCCTAGAAAAAGTTAGTTAAAAGGTTATACTTTGGACTACAGCAGCACACATAATTGCACCTTGTCAGAATGACCATATCTTTTTAAAACAAACAATCAAATATTTGAATAGAATTTCAACTTTAAATTATTTGCTAATTTCTATCCTGACCACTCTCTAAGGAGTTCAGGACAGTATATAAATTTCTCCCTCATCCCATTCTAACTTCACGACAACCCTGTGAGGTAGCTTAGAATGAGAGATAGTGACTAACTCAAGGGCCACCCACTGAGCTTCATAGCTAATCTTGAGTTTCCCCAGTCTGAGTCGAACATAACCACTTCACCATACGGCTCTTAAGGGTCACTTTATTTAACTCTTATTAAATACCTGCAGCAGGGAGAAAAACTTAACTCCACCCACCAGTGTGCGGGTATCTAGGCTGGGGAAAACAGTACTAACTGTCTGCCTCCCCCGGATCATAAACGGGCATCACATCCTACCTAGCTCAAAGCTACACTGCATCGCAGATCGAGTCAGCCTATCACTGCCAATCCCGAAGGGTCGGGGCAGTTGGACAGTGCAGACTCCACAGGCCAAGCCTTAAGGTGCTCTTTGCTTATTCCAATCAGGGGATTGCCGGCCAGCCTCACTGATCTGGGCAAGCATCATCTGAGCGGTTCTGGCCCACCCCCTGACCTTAGGTTTAAGACCCAGTTCCACGAGTCCAGCAAAAGCACAGGGTTGTCTTCGTTATGCTTTATCATGCCAAGTCATTCTGTCTCAGCCTCAGCTCTCCAGCTGCAACATGGGGATAATAATACTTTCTCACCTTACAAGATTGTTGTAAAGGCAGCAAAGTAATGCATGCAAAGTGCTTTACGTGCTCAGAAAGCACCATACAAATGCCAAGTATAAGCACACACAAAAGCCTGGCCCTAATGTGCTATTATTAGCATACTCGGTTAACATTTGTAAATGACCACTCAGATGCCCCAAGGGAAAACTAGCCTGTTTGTTTCCATATGGCAGCCATGATTTGAGCCACACACACATGAGCAGTAGTACCATTCGCAGAACACGGGGACCCATCTAGTCCAACATCTGTTTCCCACTGGTTGGTGAGTGGCCAACCAGATGTGTCTGCAAAGTCCACAAGCAGCAGGACACAAAGGCAATACCCTTACCCACTTCTGACCCACAGCAGCAGGTATTGAGCACAGTACTGTCCCTGAAGATGGAGGTCCCAGTTAGCAATCATGGCTAATCGGTGTTGATAGACAGGGACTTGTTTAATCCCCTTTCAAATGATCTAAGCTGATGGCCACCACCACATCTCCAGGCCGCGAATTTCATGTTAGTAGGGAAGAAGGCAACATTTGTCCCATGTTTTGTTTATTCTAAAATCTGATTGTAAAAATACAGTATGTGAGAGTGTTAGTAATTAGGCAAGATGTCCACTGAGTGATGGGAAGGTGTATGTCAGCATCCCTTGGGATGTAAGCATCCTTTTTGTTGCTATCTGCCGTCCTTTGACAAGGCTGCTCCTGGGGACAACACCACCTCAGCCCTACTGAGCAAAACCATCCCCTCTCTTGTGAGAATCCCTAATTGTGCCGTGGGGAAAATTCATCCAAACCACCCTCTTCAGGTACTGCTAGTCACCTGGAATCAAGGGGAGGGGCCAGAACATACACACATCTTTAAACGCAAGGGGTGGCTCTACATTTCTCTTGCTTGGATGCACAGGCTCTCACTCAGTTTCCTGGTCCAGGCACAGTTGTAAAGAGAAGTAAAAGTGACAGACATTAAAATGGAACATGAGAAAACAGTATTCTGCTACATAAGTGAGCATTCACTCAAGGTATAGAGATGCCCCAGTATTTTGGACCAGATCAAGACCACATTGATTCAGTATAGTACTGTATAGTACAGAAGAGCAGTGTTGTATAGTGGATAGAGTCTTGGACTAGGACTCAGTAAGATCTGGGCTTAAATGTTCAAGCCATAGTTTCCAATTCTGGTTTGGAGGCAAATAACAGCTTGCACGAAACAAAGGTTAGTTTGAATGTCCTGGCAATCCATGTATTTTGCACAGACCAAGAAGTGAGGGAGGGATTGTAGCAGGAAAGGGGGAGGAAGGAGCATGCGAGCATGAACCCCATTAATGATGGCCAAATCATGGCTCAGCCATTGCACCTGAACCAGGTCAGAGTCTCCGACTGGGAACTCATCCATTAGCAACGTCTGATTGAAATTCCTCTGTGGCAAGGAAAAGACACTCTGCATATGCTTATAGATACTCTTCTTAAAGAACAATTTCATATTGTCCAAAGCAATTCTAGAATTGGAAGAAGCTCCAGAGTCCTGCAGCAATGAAGATGCAGTTGCCAGGCCTATTTATTTATTTATTTATTTATTTATTTATTTATTTATTTATTTATGGTATTTTTATCCCGCCTTTCTCCCCGAAGGGACCCAAGGCGGCTTACAAAAAAAAAATACAATACAAAAAATACAATACAAAAATAATCACATTTTAAAACAGTAAAAAACAATTAATGAAAAATAAAAAAACAGTATCTAAAAATCGATTAAAAATAATTATTAACATTGAGACTCTATACACACTTATAGTAAGTAAGCCCCATTGACTCCAGAGGAACTTACTTCTGAGTAAGCATGCATAGGATTGGGCTGTAATTCATTAGCAATGAATGGCTGTCTGGATTTTTGTATCAGTAATTCCTGCGCCACTGCTGTAATGTGCTGTGTGCCTCCTCATGTGGAGTCTTCGGAAAGATTCAACACCAGAATTGCATGAGCCTAGTGGCAGCTGATGCTACTGTGGAAACTCTCCACACCATCTGGAAGGGTGACATTATGAGCTATGCAGCACATGACAGCAGCCATACAGAGAAGACATTGGGGGATGCTGTTTCCAGCTGGCGCTACATGAAGACTACATGAAGACTCCTTCTAAAGAGGAGAACATCAGGTTCTAATTACACTTTGCCCTGTTTCAGACCAGTATGTAGAGCAAGATTAAAAAAAAAAAATCTTCAGAGGAACTTAAACATACTAGCTGACCACAAATGTCTACTAAAGCAACGTGAAGGATTAAGGATTAACATTTCAGAACTGGATGGGTGGTCAAAGGCATACAAAGAATACAAATAACTAGAAACCTGTCCAGAATGAGGGGTTAACTTGCTGCAAAAGTCTTAGCTTGGGGCTGAAATCCTATACACAGAGTAAATCCCATTGAACTCAATGGGGCTTACAGCTGAGTAGACATGCATAGGATTGCACTGTAACAGCACACTCCACACTATCTTTAAAACGGCGGAGCAAGCATTCAGCCATTCCAAGCCATCGCAAATGTGCCGTAAAGCACGTTTGCGATGACCCGTGAGTAAGGGCCACCGACGCGGAGGCTGGAAGCCCTCACTCCTCCGCCGGATCATCCCTGTGGCCACTGGAGAAGGTAAGTGAAGCACCAGTGGGTGTGGGGGCGGTCTGGGAAGTGAGGGCAGAGGCGTCGCTATGGTGGGGGCGGTACTGTAGGTTCCTCCCCGTCCTAGTCACCATTTACTCTTCATTACGTCATGGCTGTGACGGCAAGGGGGCAGGGCCCCTTCATAATGGAGAGTAAATGCGGACTAGGACGGGGTGGAACTTACAGTACCACCCCCACTGTAGTGACGCCTCTGAGTGAAGGAGACCGGCCATATCCCCGTCCCCTTCCTGGGCCGGCACGGCCTTGACACGGCCTCCTCGGACTTGCACTAACTAAATAGCTGGTGGAAATCTGAAGAGGCCCATTGGGGCCTCCCCGCGTTACACTGGGGGAATGGGATGAACGTCCCCTTCCCTCGAGTAGACGTCTACACGGCTCTCGATTGGCCTGGAACAGGAACAGGATCCGGCGGATGGTCCTGGGCTGCCCGTCGGAGACTTAGTAAGGAGTGCACTCTAAGTCAGAGACAGAAAGGTGCTCCTTCCCTTCATTCTTCACCTCATTCTGCCCCGCCATTTTCTCATTTTTCTCTCCGATACATTTTGATAGTCTTATGTTCTCAGATAACTAAGGCAGTAATTCAAGCCCATTTTAACATTAGAAGTATACAACTCATTTCATCCATTCCTAGGCTACAATCCTATATACACAGTTACCTGGAAGCAAGGCTGCTCATTGAACAGAATTGGTCATACTTCTGGTAAACATTGATAGGATTGTGCTGTTAGAGTTTTGACAAGGCAGCTTGAAAACCAGCAGCAGGAGTCTTGGCAGTTTTCACTTGCTGACATATCGAGACAGACGCTACATTTCCTTGGTGATGGCCGATGTAAGCCTCCAATAAAATGATTTATAGTTATTGCCCACTCTGCCAGTTGCTAGACAGAAATGACATTTATTAGGCTGCTCTGCTTTGATTTCATCTCCTCCTGTATGCAGATCTCTGTACAGCTAAGAACTAGAACAATAATGAAATGCAGGTTGCCATATAATCCCATCAGAGGTCTGGTGGTCAGTTAAGCCTGATTCACATATGACAGCGTTGTCCCTGCTGTGCGCTTCACGGACCCGCTCTGCCCTGTATTTGCATATTCATGATGTAAAAGGACACCATTACGGGGCACCAACGCTAGAATCGCTGGAGATGGCTCGGTTCAACTTTGGCAAAGCGGGTCTCGTGGAGCTTGTGGGCGGGTTCAAAGCGCAACAACAGCCACCAATCGCGCGAGAGGGGGGGGGAGAGTGGTTGCATGCCAATCACAAGTTGCTCCAATCACCGCGAATGTTACAAGTCCACTGCTCTTCAGAGAGGGAAACCCCGAGGAGAGAGCAAGCCTCGTTATTGCAAAATGTCATTGCAAAACTCTCAAAATGTTCCCAGTTCATGCTGGGATAATGATATAAAATTTGTGGTTGAAGTAAGGGCAAGAACTTCCGAGAGGAAAAGGCAAGCAGAACAAGAGTTCACAAGACTTCGGCCAATCAGAGCGCGGCTGTGTTTAACCAATCACAGCTGCGCTCTCTTAAGAAGGCGGGACAGAAGGAGGGACGACAACCAGAGCGACGCTCCCCCTGCTCCAAGCGCCTGATCACGCCTGATCAGTGCGTACGCTGGACAGGGACGTCCGCAGTCATATGTGAATCAGGCCTTAGCATTAATAGTTAGCAAAGTTGGGCACTTCCTTTAACTTAGGCTAAGAGCAGTGTAACCTGTAATAATCCCCATTGCTGCGTGGAGTCTTTCCGTGGCTGCGTGTCAACTTCCGGGTAGGTGAACTCTGAGCTGCATGACTGCACGGCCACGCAGCTTAGGGGGAACAGTGACTAAGAGGTTCAACGTCACTGAGCTTGAGAGCATTGCCAGTGTAGAGGAGATTGGAAAATATGGTGTAAAAATTAACAGAAGAGTCAGTAGAGGAACCAAAGGAAAGGAAAAATGGGCACTCAAGCAAGAATTCCACAAAAAGTAACTTGTTCCTTATACTCCCTTGCAAAGAGTGCCACATCACTGTTTTAGATAAGAATGAAAAATATTAAATTTGAGGGGCGCAATTCTCCCCCATGTGGACATGGCACAGGGCCAGTGATAGCTTTCAGGGGGCCCTTGGCAAACTGTTCTTCATGATCTCTCTCCTCTCCTCTCCTCTAAGGTTTGTGGAAGAAGTTATTTAGGTGGATAGAATGGGTTGGGAGAGAGGAATGCAAAGAGAAGTGCACACTTGACTTGGCTGAGAGTTTGTGTCTGCCAGCACTACACCAAAACTGTGGGCACATAGGTGGTCTTGGGAATTGTCAGTGGACCTTTGGCAGCTGCCCAATTATGTTCACCTCCCTAACAAATCACTACAGATGTGATCCCCAAAAGCATAACACAGCCCCCTTCCCCCCTGCTTCAGAATGCACAGGCACCTACCAGAGTAAGGGGAATAGGCGACTTATGCTCACCTCTCACATCCCCATCCAACCTACTCCCTTTGCTCAGTCAAGGAGCATGAACTTAGACTGGTGCATTGAGTGTCCACATATGTGCACCTACAGTGAGTAGGAAAAGGGCTCTGTTAAGTTCTATGGGAATTCTTCCACATACAAACACTGTGTGCCCATATGGGGAAGGACTGCACCCATTGAAAATAAAACGTTAATTTTAAGAAAAACTGAATGAAATGTGGTTTGCACTGCTGGAAGGAATTAACTCAGAAGTAAAAGTTAAGACAGGTCTTTCAACCACTGCAAAAACGAAAGTAGGCTGATGGCCTGCAATACATAAATTAAGGAATACAGTACATACGATTCCATTTTAAATTGCTATAATTTAGGGTGCAATCCATCCCAAAGTTAGGCCGGCAGAGTGCACACTCCGCTGGCCTTCAGTGTAGCAAAAGTGCCGTAAAGCATTTTTGCGGCACCAAAAGAGTAAGCAGCCCCGGCATGGAGGCCAACACCACAGGGTGGCAGGGGAGGGGGTGATTGGCTAGCCCGGCCCGGGAGGGGGGCGTGGATATCAGTGGCATGCTCTGACATATCCCCGTCCCCTGGCTGGGCCAGCCTTATGCAACCTCCCTGGACAAGTGCCAGCTAAAGAGCTGGTGCACATCCGAGGAGGCCATTTCAGCCGGCCAACACATCTTAGGCAGGATCGGGCTGCCCAACCCTTAAAACAATCCAGTGCAATATAGGAACTAAACAATACAATAAAAACATTGTAAACATTGTTATTGGCATTTTTAAAGAGCTAAAATAAAATTGAAAGTATGCCAAAAACTGTAATAAAACACCTGATGTCAATTAGATTGAGTAGTATGGGTATATATTGAGTGTCTTTCCAACAGTGTTAATCTTCTGATGATGCCCCGAATGTCAGGGGTGAAACGTAAAGTTACTGGTAACATCTTGCTTTTGTAATAAAGAGTTTGGAAACGACGTAGTTTTACCCGGAAATATGTGGGTTTAAAACTCAAAAAAACAAACTTTGTTTTGTTTTTTTCAAGAAGATTTTAAAAGGAAATTTATTTTTTCAAGAAGATTTTAAAAGGAAATTTTCATTTCAAGCTAGAATAAGATTTTATGAAAATGTTTCCAAAATGGAAAACAAAACCAAGAAAACGAAGAAGTGCTACAGAATGCAGCAGTTCGAGGTATTCAATGAAGAATATTTTCTGTTGTAACCACAACAGTGTACAGAATTGCCGATTCTTCGAAAATTAATCATCAGGAGGACATAGGATCCAAGGGACAAATTAACTTCTTTTTCTATGGCTGATGTCTTCCATAATTTCAGCACTATTAAGTGATAACATTTCACAAGCCTCAGCTGGAATGTTGCATAAACTGATCTGCGGATGAACAGACTGAAAGAATGTATGATTCAATGAATCCTCTACAATCACATGTGCTGCAGACAAAGTGGTATTCATTGCAGCAGTGTAACAAACTATGCCCATTCTATTTGTCATACACACAATTAATAAAATGGTCTGGCAAGGAGGAGAATGTTAGCAAATGTCTACAAGCGAAGCATTTCGGGACGTCCCAAATATTTATCTAGAGAGACAGAGAATACAATGCGTTCTTTGTATATTCGGAACTTGCACAGACAGTGTAGGAACACAGAGTATGTTTGCATGATGGGATCACAAAGAACAGGCAATTGTAGAAGTGCTCAGGTCATAAAAAGCTAACATGAATGTGCAGTGATTAATGGACTATTCTGCAAAAGACCTGGCAGTGCCGACATGGGTGAATCTACGATACATAGCAAGATTTTCAATCTAATCTAATCTAACAACATCTAATCTAATCTTTGAATCTAATCTATAATAATGCCTCAAGATCTCAGTGTACAAGTGTATAAAACAGCACCAT
This sequence comes from Plestiodon gilberti rubricaudatus, assembly GCA_026170595.1. Taxonomy (NCBI): domain Eukaryota; kingdom Metazoa; phylum Chordata; class Lepidosauria; order Squamata; family Scincidae; genus Plestiodon; species Plestiodon gilberti. The sequence continues at coordinate 198,466,607 of JANXHW010000003.1, read as the reverse complement.
TCCCTCCAAAATGGGTTCTGAAATAATGGTCACCCTCTTGGCGAATAGTTTAGAAATTGCAAATAACACAGTGTAAAGTATTCACTTCAAGCGGCCATGTAGGAATACCGATATATATTTTGTTTTTCCTGTTCATATTTCAATTCTGTAAGGGTTGGAAGTCTGGTAGCTTGAAAATAAACGTTTGACTATAAGAACAGCAGCCAAGATTGCTCAAATGCGTCCTTATTGTCTAGAGGGAGACATTTACGTTCTGAACTAGCCATGCCAATGTCTGTCTGAGTTGAAGCAGGCTGGGTGGGTGGGAGGTGTTTCCCAGAAAATTCCCTGTGGGATAATTCAAGACGCTGGGCTGACCGATGATCTTTTATGAGTTGCAAGAACACAGCTGAGTCTTGTGATTCCAGTTTTACAGCTCATGAACTGACCGATCAATGGAAGGCATGCTTGGGTTAAGAGTGCTAACTTCATTTGATTGCAAATCATTCAGGATGAAGTTTACATCTAGTGTGATAAGCTACCATTTTATTATAAAATGATATCCACAGTGATCAGGACAGTAGTGATGGAGTTCTACCAAGTGAAAATCCACTAGGACCCCCTACAGCCATGCCTATAGTAGAAGAAGGAGGCCTGCCACTGCCTTTAACAATCCTTCACAACCATGGTTCCCATTCACAACCACGGTTTCCTTCAGAACCATGGTTGAAGTTTACAACACCAACCACTACAAGAAGAGGAACTAGATGGGAGACAATGTTACAAATACAAATGGCAGAGGAGTCTATTCAGAAGAAGCTGCAAATGGTGTTTGTGGTCACTATACTATATATTATTCTACTGTCAGTATCTTACACCTCAAAAAAATGAAGACAAATCATTTTGTAGTGCATGCTCTGTCAGCTGCGTTATGTGCTAGGGGCTGGTGGGGAACAGGATTGGGCCCTGAGATTCAAAGTGAGATTGAAAGAAGGGAGACAGCTTATTATATCAAGGAGCAACCTTTCATTTATTATTTGAATGATAATTATGGTTCTTTCCACTTTGTAATTTTGTAAGACGTTTAGTAAATAAGTTGCAATGTATGTATTATCCATTGAAGACTGTATTATTATAGTGTGTTGTTTACTATTATTATTAGATCCTAAATAATTTGCGAAAGCAATTAAAAAATAAAATCCAGGGGAGCAAGTTGTTGATTTACAGCGCAATCTTATCCAACTTATGCCACCGGTGTAACTAAGCTCAATCCTATCCAACTTACGCCACCAGTGTAACCCAGTGGTGCAGCGTGAACGGGAGGCCCCAGAATGGAAAGGGGATTCAAATCCTCTCCAAAGGGGGATTCAAAGGGGATTTGAATCCCCTTCCCATTCTGGGGCCTCCCGTTCTCGCTGCACTGCTGGGTTACACTGATGGCGTAAATTGGATAGGATTGAGCTTAGTTACACCGGTGGCATAAGTTGGATAGGATTGCGCTGTCAGTGCAATGTGCAGTTTGGTCCTCCATTGGTTGTGTACTACTTAAGAGGAGCTACTTCACTTCTGAATAGCCAGGGAAACTGAGATGCTTCTCACCCTTGTCGTCATCTGTTTTCTTGCCAGCCAACAGTACTGCCTAAGTATTTTATTCCATATCTCTATGGCACTGAGTGTAGTGTTGTTTAAAGGCTTCTTATGGGAGGTAGAGTTCTTTTAACTCTGTTTCCACACACCCTGATCAATTTCAAGATACGATTCTGCAGAGTGTTACAGAAATCATTGGGCATTGTAGTGACAAGCATATAAACCAGCTTTGTTAAACCTAAGGAGCCAGTTCATTATGACCACATTCCTCCTCCTCCCCAGCCAATTCATATGCTGCTTGTTCCATTCTGTGGAATCATTTCTACTTTTATTTAGCATCTGTGGAAAAAATGCCTTATTATAAAGAGTATTTAGTGAGTCAGTAGCCATATAGGCTCCTGGGTATTTCACTTTGAAGTGAGACCATGTCAAGTGCTGCCCTGCTTTAATTTAGCTAAAGTATCAGCCTTTAATTGTAGATAAATGCTCAGATTTACAGCCCAATCCTATCTAACTTTGTGCCCTATGATGCAGCGAGGCCAGTGCAGCCTGCATCACATTCAGGGCACAAAGCAGGTGGCCAGAGGGTCACCCTGGGGGAAGGGAACGTTTGCTCCCTTACCCTGGGTAAAGCGCCAGCCTCCCGAATGGGTCTCCTTGGATCCATGTGAGCTATTTAGCTGGCGTAAGTCTGGGAGGCCCGAATAGGGAGAAACGGTCCTGCGAGGGAGGATAGGATACAGCGGAGGCCTGCTCTGCCAGTCCCACCACCCTCCAGGGCCCGATCCACCCACCCCCACCCAAAAACAATTCCAATATGCCCTCGCCCCACCCCTCCACCACCCCGCAGGGAACTTATATTCCATGGCAGGCGCAGCTCCAGATATGGGATGGAGAGAGTGGTGCTGGCCTCTGCGCCGGCACCGCTTCCTCAGTGGGTGACAAAAACATGCCTAACAGCATGTTTGCGACACCAAAGGTTTGCGACACCGCTCCACTGGTCTACAGGGTAGAGAGGATTGGGCTGTTAGTCAAGCTTTCTTTATGACTGGCTATGTTACCAAAAGCTTCTATTGCTTTCATTGGCTCTGGTAGGGAGGTGCTAGAGCTTGATTGGTATATCAAAGCACCATCAGTATCTCTCCCTAATGCTGTTCCTTGAATGTATAATTTTTTTGTAATTATTTATTATAATTTTATTGAATGTATAATTTTATAGTGTAATTTTATTACACTTTCAACAGTCAGATTCATAGCCAAACAGCCCAATCCAACTTAAATCCCCGTGCGATGATGCAGCAGCACTGGCTATGTTGCATCCCGTGGAGGATTTTTGGCTGCTGGAGGTCAACTTGTAAGCCCCAGCAGTCACAATGGGTCAACTCAGACCTTTGCCAGTGATATCACTGGCGCAAGTCCGTGTTGATCCATTCAAGCGGATAAGACCCAGGAAGGCCTGATCAGCTATTGCCAATCCCACTCTCCTTCCAGGCCCGATCTGCCCACCCTGCCCCATCTCCTCCCCATTCTGCCATCCCCTGCCCTATCCTGCCCCCTGCACCAGGCTTACCTGCTCTGGCAAGCCTCCTTTGCTCCACTGGCAGATACGGGATAGGAACACCCCCACTTGGTTCATTCCTTTGCACTAGACCAGGGGTTCTCAACTGGTGGAATGCCCAATCTGGCCAACCTCTGACACCACCCCTGCCCCCACCAATTTGCTGGCTGAGGCAACCACCTCAGCTGGCCTCATGGATTGGCCATCCCTGAAAATACATAAGCAAGTACAGGCCATTGGTTTTAGTGTGATGGAATCCCAAGTCCTCCTAACACTGACTAAAAAATTGCTTTACTGATGCCCAAGGCAACACTACCTTCCTACTTCTCCCAAGTATGAATATGGATATTGGAATAAAAACAGGGAACTAACCACATGCTCCTGAATGCTCGCACATACCTCAAAACCAAGCTAAGCACATAGTATCCTGACCTCTGTGTGAACAAAATCCATAGCATACAAACTGTATAGTCCTTTAAATACTTTGGTTATTTATAATGTGGTTTTCTTCTGTGCTGGAATCCAGCAGGGAAATCTTCCAAGGGTTATAAAAGTATACTTTATATAATAAATTTTTATAATTTTATATATTTATAATTGTATGTAGAACATCTCTATTTTCTAACTGTTCTTTAATCTTTCCTTGAACCTGGTTCAGAGGTTCCAGTTATGTTCTCTTATTAACGGTCTAATAGCGCACATCGACGAAACTTTACGATAGATCTTATCGACCATATCCAGAAGGGAAGTGGGATAACAGGAGCCACACTTGCTTATAGGCTTTCCTTTCTGACAGATTAATGTTGGGTTCTCCTGGGGCATAGATTTAAGGAGAGTACTTGATCTGTGAATGTGCACCAACCTTGCTTTGAATTTAATACCATGGAGAGAGCTGAAACTTATCCATAAATCAGTTGCCTGACTATAAGGAACTTCAGTCTTCAAGAATAGATGGATGTAACGGATGCCAAGAATGTATCAATCTGCCTGCCTGCAGGTAGGGAATGGGAAACTGAAGGGGTCTTAATTTCAAATCACTAAGCTATGGTAGCCTGGGAATGGATCCTATCCTCATACTGCCCTTCCCATTACAGCATATTGGTTATACAAAGCAGCCAAGAATCATTGTGGTTTGTTTACATATGGAAACTAAAAAGTGGAGAAGCAGTTGCTTGCTGAGGGCTTGTTCGCATTATATTTTGGCATTTGAGGGGATATTGCATCCATTGGACTGCATTCGTTCCTTATTCTTATGAGAGTGCAGTTAAGTTACCATACAATCCAATCTTTATCATTGACCTGCTTATGCAATCATGATTTAAGGTGGTAAGAAGTGAGCAGAGAATTGCCAGACTGCTGTTCCAATCAACACCACTCTTCGATCTCTCCCAAATATGGCGATGGATATCGGAATAAAAACAAATCACCAACTACCTGCTCCTGATTGTCCACACATCTCTAGAATCTGAGGTATAGCCCAATCCTATGGAACCGTTATGAGAGTGGACGTTCCCTTCTGCTGTCATAACTGCAGGAGCGACACCACAAAAGGTGTGCTGCCACATGGGGCCTAGAAACTGGCAGCAGAAGCTGCTGGCTGCTCCTGGCACTCACCGACAAAATCGCCTGGACCCTGCCAAGGTAAGAACGATGGCAGGGGGTGTTCTATGGGTGGGGAGGAAACGTTCCTGGGTGTGGACTGGGGTGAGGTTAGGTGGCGTGTCAGTGGATGGAGGGGGTGTATCCTGGCACAAGTGATTTGTGCTGGGAAGCTATCCTCTCTGGAGCCTCCTGACATGCCCTCTTTCTCTCCTCAGACTTGTGCCAGCTATATAGCTAGCATAGGTCTGAGGAGACCCATAGGCGATCGAGGGGCTTAAGGAGGGGCAAGGGAAAAATTTTTTCCTTCCTTGTCTGAAGCCTCCCGATCGGCCCGTTCACCATAGCATACAGCACTGCCTGTTTTGATGTTCCTGCATACTATAGTGTGGGGAAGGATAACATTGGACTATTATTCGCTTGGTATCCTATCCTCTCTATGAACAGGTATCTATTCTCTCTATGAAAAGCTGTGGCTTGCAATCCAATAGTTTGATTATAATACAGTTTCTTCTAAGTTGGAAATCAGTGGAGGAAATGTTCCAAGGGTTATAAATTTTCATTTTATTTAATAAAATGTTATTCTGTCTGTCTGTCTGTCTAAATAACAATATCTATCTATCTATCTATCTATCTATCTATCTATCTATCTATCTATCTATCTATCTATCTATCTATCTCTAGATATATATATATATATCTAGGTAACATCTAGCTGTCTATCTGCATATTGGAGCATATAAAATTAGGAGAATACATTTGGGTCAAATAATTGTTTTCATACTGTGGCACTTGGGAATATAGAAGGTGGCCACCCTAGATAATTTCTGTCCATTGTTCATTTAACAAAAACAACCTTTAGTATCATAGTACAGTATAATAAAGCCAAAGAGTGTTCAAACTACCGCACAATTGCACTCATTTCACATGCTAGCAAGGTTATGCTCAAAATCCTACAAGCTAGGCTTCAGCAGTACGTGGACCGAGAACTACCGGACGTACAAGCTGGGTTTCGAAGAGGCAGAGGAACTAGAGATCAAATTGCCAACATGCGCTGGATCATGGAGAAAGCACGAGAGTTCCAAAAACACACCTACTTCTGCTTCATTGACTATGCAAAAGCCTTTGATTGTGTGGATCACAACAAACTGTGGCAAATTCTTAAAGAGATGGGGGTACCAGACCACCTTATCTGTCTCCTGAGAAACCTGTATGCGGGTCAAGAAGCAACAGTTCGGACTGGCCATGGAACAACAGACTGGTTCAAAATTGGGAAGGGAGTACGGCAAGGCTGTATATTGTCACCCTGCCTATTTAACTTATATGCAGAGTACATTATGAGAAATGCAGGGCTGAATGAATCGCAAGCCGGAATCAAGATTGCCGGGAGAAATATCAACAACCTCAGATATGCAGATGATACCACCCTAATGGCAGAAAGTGAAGAAGAACTATAGAGCCTCTTGATGAGAGTGAAAGAGGAGAGTGCAAAAGTTGGCTTGAAACTCAACATTAATAAAACTAAGATCATGGCATCGGGTCCCATCAATTCCTGGCAAATAGAAGGGGCAGAAATGGAAGCAGTAACAGATTTTACTTTTTTGGGTTCCAAGATCACTGCAGACGGAGAGAGCAGCCATGAAATTAAAAGACGCTTACTCCTTGGAAGGAAAGCTATGGCAAATTTAGATAGCATAATAAAAAGCAGAGATATCACCATCCCAACAAAAGTTCGTATAGTCAGGGCGATGGTGTTCCCAGTAGCAATGTATGGTTGCGAGAGTTGGACCATAAGGAAGGCTGAGCGCCGAAGAATAGATGCTTTTGAACTGTGGTGCTGGAGAAGACTCCTGAGAGTCCCTTGGACTGCTAGGAGATCAAATCAGTCAATCCTAAATGAAATCAACCCTGACTGTTCCCTGGAAGGACAGGTACTAAGGCTAAAACTCAAATATTTTGGCCACCTAATGCGAAGAGAGGACTCTCTGGAGAAGACTCTGATGCTGGGAAAAATTGAAGGCAAAAGGAGAAGGGGAAGGCAAAGGATGAGATAGTTAGACAGCATCACCGATGCAACGAACATGAAAATGAGTGAACTCAGGAAGATAGTGGAGGATAGGAAGGCCTGGCGGGATATGGTTCATGGGATCATGAAGGGTCGGACATGACTTAACGACTGAACAACAACACAGTATAATAATAAAGTATGAGGTGCATTTTATAGCCTCCTATATAAACCTAATGGGGGAGAATAATTAAACATTCAGAAGGGGCATGTTTGAACTGTAAAGTATGTATGAAAATGAGCTATGCTTATGATGTCTTTTATTTCTTCAATAGGTTACTGTTGAAATTTTGTCTGAATTTTACAGCTTTTGCCTTCCAAAGCTAACTCTAGATCCTGTAATGCTCTTAACATATCAGCAAATCTATTACAGTAGCCACTTATTGAAACAACAACACTTCTTTCGTGAAGAATTAAGCGATTCCCACCAGCAGCAGCCTGTCAGGGTGCTGAACTCTCAAAAGGTTGTGCAGAACTCTGGATAAATGACTGAAAGGATGTTTGAAACACTAGAGCAGGAGTTTTCTGCAATGTTTGAACTTTTCAAAGAAAACTGCACAACAACTGCTGTTGCTGTTAGCAACTGGACTTGCAATGTTGCTAGAAGATTTCTGTAGCCTGGGTCAACATCTGACAGGAACAGCATATGTCACAACCATTGCAAATGTAACACTTCTATCTGCATAACTGTGGTTATGTAAAAATCTCATCAACTGGCTTAACTGTGGTTGTGCTGCATTGGTAACCATTTTAACCACAGTTAGAACTAACCACAGTTCCTGCTGAACCCTGGATTTGAAACTAGAGTATGAAGTTGGTTTGAGCATATCTAAAGTTAAGCAGGAACTACAGTTAATATTGCTACCAATATATTGCCATCACTAGGCAAATTTGGCTACATGGTGTTGACAAGATGTCTATTCAGAGTGAGAGCAATACAGCCTGCCATTGTCCTCACTCTGAATTGGCTTTGTGAAGTCGTTGTCATAAAGCTGAATCTAACCAGCACTGTGATGGCATCATGGTCGCAACATGATACACAATTTTCTAAGATCTTCTGTTTTCTATCCTATTTTCTAATAGTCAAAGTTCTATTAATTTTGTATCCTCTGTCTTCACCTTCTGTTTGAAACAGACATGGATGCTCTATTACAGTGTTTCTCAAAGTTCTCCTCGCGAGGCGGGGAGAACTTTGAGTATTTGCGGGGGCGGGGACAGCAGCTGCGGCAATCCTGGGGATAGCCGCCACCAGGGGGGAGTTTAAAAAGTACCGGGACCCCCGGTAATGTTTAACAGTTCAATCCTGTGCAAACATAGGCTGGCAGAGCGAGCGCTCTTTCGGCCTAAGGAGTCGCAAAAGTGCTGTAAGGCACTTTTGCGGCTCTTCAATAGTAAGCAGCACCGGTGTGGAGGCCAGAGCCGCTCACTCCGCTATCACCCAGGACCTGCGTCAGCCTACCCAGGTAGGCAGGAGTGGGCTGAAAAGCACAGGTGGTGGCAGCAAACAATGCTGTCCCTGCCCCTTAAGGTGGCATCTGGTTCTCGTGGTGGGTTGTGACTCACCAATTTGAGAATCGATGCTCTATTATATCTGTTATCAATATCCAACAAAGGATGGCACAGCTAAGATTGCAGTTAAGTGATCACCATTTCTTACTTGACCATTCTCTAATTATAATGGCTCCTCATTTGAAACTTGTAATACCCTTTCCTACCAGGAATGGAAATGTACAAAACCCTAAATTTGCAATGGAATTTAATGAGAAAGCTCTGTGGGCCTAGTAAACCCTGCTTAATCCAGTTTACGAAAAAAAGACATTTCCTTGTATGACAATGGTGAAGCAAACAATAAGCATATGGAAATCAGGAGATATGGAAAAGAAGAATAAAAGTGATGGAGTTGCTGAAATACTAGTGTGTGAGGGTTTACAAAAACACACAGGGCTGGCCTACCTCTGTTTTCCACTGAAGTCATTAGTCAGAACTCCCAGGAATTTCATTATGAGTGAGTAAGGAAAGAATTGAACAACCTACTCAAATGCCTAACTGTGTGTTGGGTATATAAAAGTCATATAAGGTCTATGAAGAGACATAATAAAGGGATTAGGTGAGTTGAAAGCAAGTGGAACAGAATTGCTTGGTTTGGCACCATTTAAGGGTATATCCACACTACAAACATAAATTGGTTTTACAGCCATTCTCTTTTTCCAAGAAACCTTGAGCACTGGAGTTCAGTGATAGAGCAGCTGGGAATCTAAGGTCCTTTTAATGGATGATTCTCAACTCCACTCCAAACTACAGTTCCCAGGATTCTTTGAGGGAAGCCACGATAATAGCTCAAGTGGTATAAAAAGTTATAAACTAGAACACTTTATACCACTTGAGCTATCGTGGCTAGGGCCAGAGTTTGGGCCAGTCTAGAAAACTGTAGTCATCCACTGGTCCAAAGTGCGATGAGAATTTAGTGCATGTGGCTCCCCACCCACCAGTTCTGATCCAGATGTTGCGCCCCCCATATGACCATGCAGACGAGGTGGTATAGATTGGGTGGGGAGAAAGTATGCACAGTTGCTCCTCATTCATTGCCCTTTGTGTTGGTGATCAGCAGCATTTGTCCACATCTCTGACATTTGTCTTGCAGAGGATGCCACTTTAGCCTCTGCCTGGGCTGCTGCAGTTAAATAAAGGGGACTCTGTTCAGGCTGCTGAACAAATGGTGACAACAATAGAAGGCTTCTGTTACATTCGATTGATTTTCCCTGGAGAGTTCCAAGATGGTTAACAAAAGTATAAAAGCATTAAGACAAATTACAATAAAATACATTCAACAATTTAAAAAGAAAATCAGTGACTGCTTTCCAGCAGCAGCATACACAGGAGCAGCTCAGTTGCCTAACCCAGTGGTTCCCAAACTTTTCTAGCCCATGACTCCCTTGACCCCTGTGGCTGTTGCCCACGCCTCCCCATTATATTACCCCACCTCAATTACCCCAATAATTGGGATGAAGGTATTGCAAATATTATAGTATAGTATTTTATTTTAGTATAGTACTTTATTTAATGAATAAATAAACAATAATCCATCATAACAGGAGACGTGGATCTACCAGACATGTGGATCTACCCCCCCCACGTTCAGTTCTGCTTCCATAAAGACCAAATTAGTCTCTCTCTCTCTCTCTCTCTCTCTCTCTCTCTCTCTCTCTCATACACACACACACACACACACACACACACACACACACACACGCGCGCGCGACCCCTCCTGTGCAAGTGAAGCCCCCACACCTTGCCTTCTCCCATTTCCTTTCAGTGCATGGCTGCCAGATCCTATTCAGGGGGGGGGGCTCCATCAATCCCTCTCCCCATCCAGGATTTCTTGCTCACCCTTCCCCAATCCACACTGCCCCAAACTCAACCCCCCTCTCGGCTGAGGAGCTTCTATGATCGTGTCAGACGCACCTTTCTCCAGCATTGGGGCGTGTATCTCCCAGCCTCCTCCCTCGCAGCCAGACAAGCGCCCAGAAAGATCCAGCACAACAGAGGAATACTGGGACAACATATATAGCCAAGGCTTGAGAAAACTGGAAGGAATAAGTAGAGACTGGAACTGGGAGGGGGGAGGAACCCCAGAACAGGCAGAAAAGTAGAGCAGGTGCCAGTGCCTGGAAGAGGAAGAGCAGGGGGCAAAAGTATAAGCGCCGGGGGTGGGTGCATCTCCCAGCGGATGCAGGTGCTGGGAGAGCCAACACAGGGGCCTGTTTAGCAGCGCCTCTTCTCTGTGGGGTAATTTTGCAGAGCACTACTGAGCTGCAAAGGAGAGTGGAGCAGTAGGAAGAGAACTGAGAGACGAGGAGGGGAGACCAAAGGAGCTCAGCGAACTATGTGGGGAAGGAGGGGGGTGGTGAAAACAGAAGGCAAGAGAGAAAGGCGCTCTCGTTTCCCATGCGGCGCCCCCGCGCTCCAACCCTCCCCCCTGCGCTCTGAACATGCCTTGCTCCGGACACTGGGAAAAGCCCTCCTGCTTTTCCTCCAAGCTGCCTTGCTCCGGGCAAGAAGGGAGGAGAAGAGGGAAGCCTAAAGAGAGGGTGAAAGATGGAAGGAGAAAAGCCAGATGGAGGAGTTGGGTGGAGCGCGCTGCCAGATCTTGTTGGCTGAGATCTGGGAGCTCCAGCCGACCATCCTCGGCAAAGGAGAGGTGCCTGGAACCAAGCGGAGAGAAGCAGGCTGCGGTAGCAGGGGGAGCAGACCAGGGAGAAGGGAAAGAACAAGAGCGGGGAGACAGCCATTTCCCCCCCATGCAACTTTGGAGGCTCGGCATGTCGGGGACAGTTGCAGCGCGTGAAAACACGTGCTGGGAAAAGCCCTCCTGCTCGCTGCCGCCTGCAACATCGCAACAGTGCGGGCGCAACCCTAGTTTAAAATCTTAAATTAGGGTAAAAAAGTGTGACATACACGCGGGACAATACGGTATCTATTGTTGCTGGGGGCTTCGGGCTTGGGCAGAGGCGAGGGAGTCGTCACAGGATCGGATCGGCATGCTGCATACGGGTTCTGGGGACAGGCCTTCCCGCGCTTCTCCTCCCTCCTCCTCCTCCTCCTCCTCCTCGCAAGCACGCTCAGCAGGAAGCCTCTCCAGAGAGGCCTCGTGCGGCTGGCGGTGAGTGTGCTTGCTTGCCGAACTTGCTCCCCACTGCAAAGCCTCCCCCTTTCCTACAATACATTCCTCCCCCCCCTCCATACCTTGTTTGATAAGCTGCTGCTATTGTTTTGCCTCGTTTGCCTTGAGCGGAGCTCCTTCGGGCTAGCAAGTCACTCAACACTCTCCCAACCCAAGGCAGCTGCATGTGACGCCCCTGGCTGTTCGTCACGATGCACCTAGGCGTCGCGACGCACAGTTAGAGTACCACTGGCCTAACCCAAAAAACGTGGTGGGACAGGTGCGCCGTGACACCTTTTTTTAAAAGCAAGGAGACAGGGGCCTTTCATCCTCCACATCCTAAAGGTTTTCATGGAGAAGGTTTTGCCCCATGCTGATGCCTTGTTCAGCATTGTTCAAGCTTTGTTCAGCAATGACACGTGTAGATTGATATGGCAAAATGCAGTCCCCATCTAGTCCCGTTGAGTCTTTAGAGCAACGTCAGAAAAGAAAAGCGTCAAAAGAAAATACCCTGTCCCAACGTTTCTGGAATTTTTTTGTGGAAAGTAGACAGATGCCCCTATGTTTTACAACCATTGTCAGAATTCTAGGGTTACCCCACTGACCCCCCCAGAGGAGCAAAGATCACTGTTTTTAGGGAAAATGATGCCCCGGAATTGGGGGGCTGGTATTTCATGAATTTAAAGTGCCATAAAAAAACCCTTGAAGGTAGTGACTTGTAACTTGAGGTACACTTAGGTGAGACATCCCCCTAAACACCCCTAAAGCCCTGGAGCTGTGTGTACAACACAACTATGTTTGTTTGAGCACTTTCATGCTGGACTCAACAAAATCTGCGTATTTCAAGAATTTAAAGTGCCATAAAAAAAATCCCTTGAAGGTAGGGACTTGAAACATCAGGTACACTTAGGTGAGACATCCCCCTAAACACCCGTAAAGCCCTGGAGCTTTGTGTGCAACACAACTATGTTTGTTTGAGCATTGTGGTGCTGAACTCACAACAAAATCTGCGTATTTCAAGAATTTAAAGTGCCATAAAAAAAATCCCTTGAAGGGAGGGACTTGAAACTTCAGGTACACTTAGGTGAGACATCCCCCTAAACACCCCTAAAGCCCTGGAGCTGTGTGTAAAACACAACTATGTTTTTGTTTGAAATCTTGTGTTTTCAGGTCCATGCTTTACATAGGGGTAAATGGATGATTTGAGTTGACCTTAAGTCCCGTTGAGTGCCTAACGCAACGTAGGGGCTCCTTGCGCAAAAGACCCCGGGTGCATTTTATGCAGGTGATTCTTTCTACATGGGGGTTTGTTAAAAATGTTGATGAAACTGACTTTTGGGAAGTCTGGGAAGGACCAGATGGGTTTTTAATGTAGCAAGGAACTAAACTATAGAAGTCTTTAAAGGTAACAACTAGCAGCTTGAGTTAGACCCAGAAATACCTGGTAAGGCAGGATAGTTCCCACAGGATAGGAATAATATGCCACCCTGTGTGGCTCCCATCAACAATCTAATTGCAGCATTATGAACCAGTTGCAGTTGGTTCATAATATTTTTCAACAACAGCCCCACGCAGAGCATGTTGGAATAATCCCATCAAGACATGACCAAAGCATGGGTGACTGTGGCCAGATCTGCTTTCTCGAAGAATGGCCACAGCTGGTGCACTGGCAAAGGCACTCCTGGCTGAAGCTACAAAGGCACTCCTGGCTGAAGCTACCACCTGCCCCTTAGGAACAGGGCTGGATGCAAGAACACCTCCAAGCTGCACACCTGCTCTTTCAGAAGAAGTGCTACTCCATCAAGAATAGGCCGAACTCCCATTCCTGCATCAGCTCACCTACTGATCATCAACACCTTGTTAGCCCACAGCCAGCCCATCACCTCATCCAAATACTAATTCAGAACATCCGTTGACATCCTGACATAGTGAGATGGAGCTGGATGTTGCTTGCACACTGCTGAGAATTCAGCCCAAATTCCCCTGCCAGCCTCCCCCAACAGTTTCATGTAGATATTAAACAGCATAGGGAACAAGATGGAATCCTGTGGAAGGCCATGGGAGCAAGCAGTAGGCCACTGGCAATACCTACTGCACTCTTCACTCCAAGTAGGCAGGGCCATTCAGAGGAATTTTATCAAGGGGTACAACATTTCTTTTGGGCCCCTTCCCTACATATGAATTTGGCTCCTGGGCCTCCCTTTTTTGTTTCAGGGCCCCCTTTATGACCCATTTTTTGCCCTGGGCCTGGGTACAAATTAACCCCTTAACCCCCCTCTCAGAGGCCCTGCAAGTAGGACAAGCATAATAGCATGCCTCCCAGTTTCAACCCCTAGAGGAGTCCAGAAGGATATCATGGTCAAACACTATTGAGAGGTCCAGCAGAACCAACACATCAGAGCCACACTCCCCCATCCAGTTTCAGGGGTGGGTCATCAGTCAGGTTAACCAAGGTAGTTTCAGTCCAGGACCCAGGTTGGAAACCAGATAGAAATGGGTCAAGATGATCAGTTTCATCCAACACTGTCTGGAATCCCCACCACATGCTCAATCAATTCACCCCAAAATGGGAAATTAGAAACTAGGCAGTAATTATCAAGGGTAGTGGAATCCAGCCAGGACTTCTTTAGGAGCAGCCTCACCACCGCTTCCTTCAAAGTAGATAGCAACTTGTCCACGCTGAAAGATACATTTATAACCTCCTCCACCCACCAGTCTGCCCCCCCCAGCAGCTTTTATCAGCTAAGTTGGGCATGGATCAAGATTACAGGTGGACAAACACATTCCTGAGGATATTGTCCACATCGTCAGAGTTCATAAACTGAAAATCATCCAGTACAAGAGGGCAAGTTGGTACTTGGGGCACATCACCCATTACTGCACATAACCAGGACTCCTGGTCAGTACAGATGCAAGTGATCTTAGCTACAAAGAGCCAAGCAGTCAGGTCACAGCTGCTGTGAAGTTTATAACATTATGCAGGCAGGCGAGTCTAGTATGAAACTAAAACTTGCACTCTGCAACTTTGACATAACAGAGATGTGTTGGTCGCTCTTGGTTTCTGTTTCATAACGTGTGTCCCAGGAATGGTTTCTCCCGATACAACTCAGCAACACCTGTGTGTCCTGCTCCCCATCACTCTTAATATATAGTCTCCACAAGTCTTTCTATAAACATGCATACATTGAACATTGCAGTTCACCAACAGCCATAGTTTCAACATGTACCATTTCTTTCCCATTGCAGGGATTTTAAGCTGAGTTAGTTGTTCTTACCTTATTGTTACATTTCCACATTTCTCATGGTTATTAGGCAGAGGCCTTCTCAAAGCTGCCGCAGTGGCCTCCGTTTCTTCTCCTACCTGCAGGCGCAATACGGTGCGAAAGCGACTATGCTGGCTAATGAGGGCAGGAATTGGTCGGCTTTGGATTTTCTTGTTCTTTGAAATTTCAATGGTCCTAATCTCATGTTTTAACCCTGCACATAATAGGATTTTGTTTGCTTGCTATTATATAGGGCTATACAAGCTAAGAAAAAAAGGTGACTGAATAATTTTATATGAGAAGTGCTTGTTTAAATTTTTCTTAAAACAGTTCATTTTATACTGAGATACTATCACATTTTTACATTGCTTCAGCCCAAGCATATGGGCTGAGGCTTCCATTGCCTGACTACCGTCCCCACACGTGACGTGGCCAGCTGTCATTGGCGGAGGGTAAAAGGGGCAGGGCCACCAAGGCCTCCAAGAGCCATTCTGCTAGCCCAATGTTTCCCAAACTTTTTCGACCTGCGATTCCCTTGACCATTGGCGACCATTGGCCGAGGCTCCCCATTACATTATGTTGATGCCTGCCAATTAGCATTACAATGTATTCTGAGAGGATTCCGTGGCACTCCGCGGCTCCCCTGGGAGCCACGCCTCTCAGTTTGGGAACCATGCTAGCCTCTTGCACACTCTACAGTCACCAGCAGGAGGGATGTTCACATGTTTAGCAGTACCCAAGTACATATGTGTACCCAGATACAAGTCATTGTTTGTACCTGGGTATAGTTATTCACATGTTCCATTCAGTGTAGGTACTGACTGTGTACAGTATATGTGGATTGTTGATCTGCAAACCTATGTACAATAATTCACATGAACATTCTGTACATGGGTACAGCATAACATGTGACCAGCCAGGGCTTGTGCAGTATTGTCTAAATTGTCTCCAGGATTTCAATTAGGGGTCTCTCCCAACTTTACCTGGAGATGCCAGAGATTTTGGGGCCTTCTAGATGCAAAACAGAAGCTCTACAACAACTACGCTACAGCTCCTCCCCTAAAACCAAACCTGGTGCTTGCCATTCTTTTTGAAATCTAAATAGAAACAGGCACACATTTTTAGAATTTCAAGCAAAGAAATGCCTCAGAAGTTATTTGGGATGGAAAGTGTATAATTTATGTTTTGTTTATGATTAGGATTCATTTTTTTGGTCTTTTTAAAAACCGAACCACTTAGCTAATAACCTGAGGTGACCCACATAATCCGCCCACTCCTTTCTCCATCCTCAGCAGAGCGGGAGAAAGCGTCAAAAAGGCAGGAGGCCCAAATTGTAGAATTTATGACTTATTTAAAAGCTGGAATTATGTCCCATTGTCTCTTGCCATCTTCCATTTACAAGCAGTATCTTGAAATAATCCCCCCCTCCCCAGTTAAGCAAAGTGCCGAAAGTAAATAAATGTGCCATTTATCGTCTTATGAAATTGCATGAATATGAAGTCACCTCAGTTGGTTTGGCAGGGCTAAGCCCCTTGCTAGGAAAGCGTTGGCCAGTTTGTTTCACGACCAGATTGGGAACCTGGAACTGACAATCGTTCTGCAGATGTGCATACTAGCAATCCTGAGAGTTTTTAAAAATAGTCTACTCTTGTTAGGAAAGAAAAAGGAAGAAACAGGGAAGCACTTCAGCAGCCCTCTGTGCTGTGTATTCAACTCTGTTTTGCCTCATTAAATTCTTTCTCTTTTGAGTAGCAGGCTAGCAGCTCATAGACTTTTTATTGGGTTGAGTTTGGATGCATTCACAAGAGCTCTAGATACTCCTGCAGGGGTTATTCCGGAGGATGAGTTGCTTTTGAACACTGATACTATGTATAATATTACACTCTCCACTGAGTCAACACAGGGAGGATCATGGCTAGTGAAGTCATGTGAGGATACTCCAGAGTTCACTTCTGTTCTGCCTGCTAGAAAAGAAAGGCCAATGTGCACATTAGTTACTGAGTGAGAACGCCATGGAAAAACTCTTCCCTGTGCTAATGAGCCACACAGCAGGGCAAAATGCTGAAATGCTGTTACTGACTGCATGGCACCAGTCCAAACATGTGCAGCGTTCACATACTAGCGCATGGGTGGCCAACCTTCCACCATTAGGGCCTCTGCGTTCTTAAGAGTTGTGCAGAAGACAGAATCTTGGCAGCTGCAAGTGCTGATGGTGCTGCTAAAGCAGCTGCACCTGCTGAAATGCCCTCCCCTATGCAACCATTGAAAGGGCCAGCATTCATGTTGAAAGGTTGGCCACCACTGTACTAGCGCATCCCTTGCCCACAGTGGAACATAGGAATGTGCCTTATATGACATCAATCCATTGGTCCATCCACAGTGACTGGTAGCTGCTCTCCAGGTATCTTTCCCAGCCCTACCTGAAAATGCCAGAGATTGAAGTGGGGACCTCCAGCATGCCAAGCATGGGCTCACCACCAAACTATGGCCCCATCCCCACTCTGCAGGTACTCTTATTTCGTGCACCGTCTGCTTTTTGAATAGGCCATCCTTTGAAGCTTGTGAACAATCCAGTGTTGGAGTACACATTTTCTACCACTTCATCTATTACAAGAGGACAGAACGTTGCATCACCAGCAGGGCCACAGCTAGCTCATATGGCACCTTTGTGCAAATGAGAAAAAAGCACTTACAGTATGTGCACATTAGAAAAAGGTGCCCCTTCCTCCCCACCAGAAGTGACGTTCCACCAGCATTCCTCCTCCTTCCTATGTGAATGGCCCTCTCTTAGATATGGGGTCCTTGTGCAGTGCACAACCTGCACAAATGTATGCAGTAGCTCTGATCACCAGTGCTCGAGCAAGGCTAGGGCAATTACAGCACTGACAGCCCAACCCTATAAAAGCTGTGCCGCTGTTGTGCACTTCGGGGCTGCTGTTGCAAACGGAAGCCCCACATGCATCAGCAGCTCCCAAGTGCCCCGCCGGAACAGGTAGATCAGTAGCGGGGGTGGAATGCTGGAATGTATTGTGCTGGAATGCTGCCTTATGGCCGTTGCAAAAGTGCTTCCAGCAGCGCACAGAGCTGCATGCTTCCATCCTGCCCCCACGCATAGTGGCAGGGTGCTGGAGATCCACCAGTCAAGGTAGGCTGGTGGGGGAGGCGGACAGGGTAGAGGGAGAACAGAACGGGGGCAGGGGAAGGTAGAACAGGATGGCAATGGGGCAAGAAGGAGGACAGAGCGGGTCCGGGAAGGAGGCAGGTTTGGCAGCAGCAGCAGCCAAATTCTAACCCCCTTCCTGGACCCTATATCCCACTGCCCAGTTCCGTGCGCCAGCAATTTCGCTGGCACGGGTCCAAGTAGACCCCATTGCAGTGTGGAGGCTTAGCCCCGGGAAAGAGAATGAATGAATGCTCCCTTACCTAGGGGAGATATTGGGGACACCACCACCACCACCACCCCCGCAGGATTCAGCATGAGCGTTCCTGCATCAGCGGGGTGGGGGGGCATAAGATTGGGCTGAAAATGATGACATTCTCTGAACAAGTGCAGCGAGTTTATCCTGGAGCAGTGAATGCTAAAATCCCAAAACATGTTATTTAAAACAAGTTTTTTACATTGACTGTCCAGAAAAAAAAAAGGTTCCATAACTGTAATAATTTTTCACTTCTGGAGGTGATCTGAAAAGCAGCACTGTAGCTGAGAGAAAGACAATGCCCCCCTTTCTTCCCTCCCCGCTTATGTAGGCCATTATCCAAAGCTGTCAAGGAATCAAGCCCTCTCCGCAGAGTGTTCCCAGGTGTTCGCTGTCTACTGGAACACAGCAGAAATCCTGAGCCAAAGGAAGGGTGACTACAGCAGCTCCATGAACTGGGTGACGCGGAAAACTTGCTTAGGCCCCCTGTTCTTCAGATGGAGGAATTTGACATTCATTTCAGTCACAAAACATCTTTGAGGCCATTCATTCCTGTCTGACCTTCAAACTGAAGCTGCATTTTTTACATGTCAACACAGACTTACTTAGCTGGCTCACTTTACCTCGCTATACTTGGAATAGCTTTACATAAAATAAAATCAATGCCATTTTAATGCTTGGCTTCCATTTGACGATCCACCCACTGATGCCTTGTGGAAAACTTTGAAAACACCCTAACTAAGAAAAAGGCTGTTAGTAAAATATACTGTATTGCATTGCTCTGTAGCAGACATCCTAAGCTTCTTGCTTGGAAGGCGGCTTAACTTCGGCCTCAAGCCATCATCCTCAGCCCCAATGGGAGTCTAAGTATCTATGTAACTGCCTGCCTGTCTTCCACCATGGAGCTATTACAGTACGTTGTTGTATGTACAATGCACAGAAGACTTCTTAAAACTTTGGTTGATAGGCCACTATACAGCCAGAGCAGTGGTTCTCAAACTTTTAGCACTGGAACCCACTTTTTAAAATGACACTCTATCGGGACCCACCTAGCTTTACGAGATGCTCAAACATTTATCTGACTATATTTACACAAGCTTGTAAACTGCAGGAGCACAGCTGTTTGCAGGGTAATTAGTAGCCATCCTGCAAACTGTAGGAGCTCAGCTGTTTGAAGGGCAATTAGCAGCTATCTGATTTTTGAATAGCCTAAGGGCTTGTGGCAATTACTTATCTGATCTTTCCATTACCTGGGACCCACCAGAAATCAGGTCGCAACCCACCAAGTGGCTCCGGACCCACAGTTTGAGAAACATTGAGCCAGAGGGAATATATCTTGCCAGTGCTCAAACTACACTGGTTTCTAGTCCACTTCCGGGCACCTCTGAAGTCCTAAAATGCTTGGGATCTTGAGATCTGAAGGATCCCCTTCTAAACATGAACCTGTCCAAACCCCATGTTCTTCACTAGAGGCCACGATACGGAATGCCTTCCCCAACGAAGTCTACCTGGCACCATATGTGATGTCTTTTCAACATCCGGTGAACTTTTTATTCTGGGAATTTTTTATTCTGATGTCTTTTCAGCATCAGCCTGGGCAAATTTTTTATTTTCCAGTAAGAATAATACCATTTATATAGTTCTTTCTGAATTGGCAAAGTATTTCACCTGTATTGTCATGTTAGCCTTACAACAGCTCATTGAGTTAAATACAGTATTATCCCCATATTGCCTCTGAGGTTGATCAGCTCGTCTAGGGCCACACAGGGAAATCATGACAGAAGCAAGATTCAAACCAGGGAAGTCATGTTCCATAGCTCACACTATTAGCCACTCACCACAGTCCACCGCAGCTCACCACAGTCCACCAGTGGTAGTCACTATACCAATATATATAGTGGTAATACTATACCAATATATAGTGGTAGTCACTATACCACTATACTCAGTAGCCACTCAGTTTGCAGTTTGTCAACTGATTTTAATTGCTGCTTTTACAGTTCTGATGGATTAGCTGATTTGTTATAGTAAAAAGGTAGAGATTTTTATGGGTTAAAAATCATGTACAAATTTTAAAATATCAACAAGTAAGAGGAATTCCAGTTTAAAATATATAAAAACACACAAAAAATCCATATAAAATGTCAATATCAGTCCCAACGTTTCGTCCAGACTCTGGACATTTTCAAGGGAAACACAGATATACTGTGCAGAATGAAATTGGCTACCAGAGTACAAATTTTAAAATTTGTACATGATTTTTAACTCATAAAAATCTCTACCTTTTTACAATATGTCTGATCATGAAAATATCCATGCTGCATTGATTTGTTATATTCTGTGATTTGTAACATTCATTTTACTGTTTTTGCTATTTTAATATGCGAGCCTATCCTGAGAATTTTATACTGAAGGACAGACTATAAATACTGTATACTAAATAACACATGAATAAACAGCCGCTGACCACACCTAGCGTTACTTAGCTTTGGACACAGCTGCTGTATTACGTACCTTCAGAAAACCTTGGAGCATGTTCAGGAAGGCCATCCATAATGTGTGTCACTCTCAGAAAGGCCTTTCCAACCCCTCTCCTCTCCCCACAGATTGCCCAATTTTGGCAACCCCCTCCCATCTGACAACTTTGCTGCCCCTCCCTCCCTCTTGATGCAAGAGGACGGTCCCAGAGAGCCTGTCCCACAACATAGATCAACCCAGAACAAGCACATTTGGCTGGCACAGTAATCCCTGTCTCACTTTGGACCTGCATGTACTACACTTTGAAATTTTAAATATGAAACATTTTTGGGAAGTGGATGTCATGTAACAATAAATATGGACAAATTTAGGCTGCCACAATATTGAACTTTACTTTCTGAATTGGAGGGAAGTGCATCGTTTCCAGTTAATGTTTCAAAAATGCTCTCACCAGGCCTGTAACCAGAGCCCACGGAAATGTCTCACTCACAGTTGGTTTTGTAAATGGCCATATTGTGATCCCTTTGTTCATTCAATGTAAAACAAGCATGTCTAATTTTTTTTCTGTCCAAAGGTAGAAAAAATTAAGAGAATATGAAACCTCATGGGAAATGCTCCCTTTTTTCACACACGGATCACCTTAAAGCCCAAGTTTTACAAAGTGGATACCAGATGCAAACAACAACACCTGAGCAAAGGAACTCAGGTGCCCCAAAGGAAATCTACATAATTTAATGCTAACCCAATGGTTTGACAGGATCAGACAAAACATGGTTTCATTTTGGGAAGAAGTGGATAGGGATCTTGTTGCCTGACTTATCCTTATTTATTCATTTTATGCATGACATAGTATACGCACACATATGTGGCACTGGGTACCTGCCAAGAGAGCACAACCCAAGCCAGTACCATGACCTTTGAAACAAGAAGCCTCAGATCCTATAGGCCTCAAGGAAGGCTACACTTTGGTTCGTCAAAGCAATCACACACCCTTCCCCCGTCCTAGCTGGTTGGCTTGTTTTTGTTTCTTGAAACGTCATGAGTGGCTACACTGCTTCAACAGCGCATTTGAACCTGCTGTAAACAAAAGCCACATCCTAGGTGCCTCCTGACTTGGAATAAACAGTGCCGTTAATTACACACAAGAAGGATCCTCAACCCTAGCTGTCCTCACCAATTCCATGGCCAAATTCAGTCAAGGAGTGTTCCTTGGGTCCAGAGTTGGGTCCAGAGCTGAGGCATGTGCCTCTAAAGCAAACCAAGAGTTCATTAAAATATCTATTGTTATTAAAATATCTATTGTTATTAATCATCAATCATCGCCATAACCATAACCATAAATAGCCACATCCTCACCAGTGTGCAAAACAATACAGGCACCCATTTAGAGACAAGGATGAGCAATTAAGGGACATCAAGTCACAAATTGGTCCTTGATATGCTCACACCACAAACGCCCTATGCTTTCCTATGGGCCCTGAAAGTATGTGAAGCTGGACCACATACCCCTCATGTTCTCTGTTTGCTGTTCACTTTTCTTGCTGTTGCCTGTGACCATGATTCACGCAGAAACCTGCTGGTGCTGCATCAAGCACCCCCATTCCCTCTGCTATCCAAGAACCACCATGCCAGCCAGCACACAGGACTGGTAACTGACTGCTCTCTTCCTTTTCAGCCTTTCTCCTATCTTCCTTGGCTTCCCCTCCTTGAGTGCTACTGAGAAACTCTTGTTCCAGCACCTGCTGAGTAGGTACCATCCCTGAGCATAACCAAGAAACTGCTGCTCTAATGCCCATGTGACTTTCTCTTGCGACTTCCAGCAAACTGGCAGAAACTGCACAGCGAGCGGGAGCGCAGGAGAGTGCCAGCCAGCCAAAGGCCAAACCCTGACTTGGAAAACATTTCGTTATGGCATTGGCTAATCCAGAGGGTGTTCAAGAAGCAGATCAGGACATAACAGTGGGTGGTAGCCTGACCTCAGATGGACCATAGCAGTGCTGCCACTGCCATTTTGTTCCGAGGCTTCGGCCTACACATTTTGAAAATGTGTACCGCTAGGGGTCCTAGATGAGTAAAATCCCACCAGAGGCTTTGGTTGCGGATGAGGCTGCTTTGGCCCTCCCCCCCCCCCAATCTGCCTGGTCCCAAGCTATTTAGAGCCTTAATGGGTAAGGACCAGCACCATGAATTAAGCATATTCCATCTTCCAGCAAACTGGAAGATAATGCAATTGATATCACTGGTATAATGTGGTCAAAGATCCAAGTTCTTGAGAGCAGCGCCAACGGAAAAGTTATTTGCCCTTAACTTTTGGCCTATTTCGAGCTTCTCTCTGAATGAAATGATCACACGGACCACCAGCACAGAAGGTGTGTCCTTGACTCATTCACAGATAAATTCTCT
Source organism: Plestiodon gilberti rubricaudatus (assembly GCA_026170595.1). Taxonomy (NCBI): domain Eukaryota; kingdom Metazoa; phylum Chordata; class Lepidosauria; order Squamata; family Scincidae; genus Plestiodon; species Plestiodon gilberti. Next base: position 198,443,599 of record JANXHW010000003.1, on the reverse strand, counting down.
TAACAACATGTAGAGAAAAGAAGATTGAACTATTCCATGGAGATCCATTGCCGGGAGGTGCAGCTTATTGGCAATGAAAGACCCAGATGAAGAATGGCAAGAAGTTATGGATTACTCATTTGAGAACAACGTGAAGAAACAAGAAGTGCTGCTGAACTGATATCTGATTCGCGATTCCAAGTGGAAGGAAAGGCTAAACTTCAACTCAAGTTTTCCCATATGAGAAAATGTGCAGTTTATTTGTACAAGGGTTCTGGGGCTGGTCTTCAGTATTTAATCACATTCTTAAGAAACACAAGTATATCTGAGGAATAAAAATATAACTTCAGGAACTTCATTCTAAACTAAACAAAGTCAACCAGCATATGAGAAACAACAGGTGTTATCGCTGCAAAAAATCTAGAGGGTGGTGGGCTATTCGATAGTTTCCTAAGCCCCAACTGCTGACCTCAGGATGACTTCAACTTTCATTTAATGTAAACCTAAGAGTCTTGCTTTCAGAGTCATTGGGCACCTTCAACTGGTAGGTGGAACTGTTACCCAACAGTAACATCACATCTTTATGTCTAAGGGTGTTCTTTTTTAAGAGAAGGTGAAATTGAGGGTAAAGAAGAAGAAGAAGGAGGAGGAGGAGGAGGAGGAGGAGTCTTTGTATGGATGCGAGAAGAAGAAAATGGGTCTTTGTATGGATGCGAGTTTGACCATCTTGATCACTGTGAACAAGTGATCAGGGACCTGACAAAAACTGTTCATATGTGTTTGTTTTTTAATGCTTGTGGAGGGTTTCCTGAATGAGCATCATCTGCAGGGTGGGGAGGAAGCTAAATTGAATGCTCTGTAAAGTGTGTGAGAAACAGCCAGATTACAGTTTTAATTTAGAGAAGAGAGAGCTGAGACTTTCTAGCTAGAGTTGGCTGCAACGGGAGTACGGCCCAGGGCAGGGGAAAGGGGAGCTGTGCAGCTGGTTCTCTGGGAATCTGATGCAGGCTGTATTGCAGTGATGTAGACTTGAGTCGATTGACTCGGAGTTGAGTCAGAATTAAGTCGCGTCAATGACTTGACTTGGTGATTGTAAAAGACTCAAAAGACTCGACTCGAGACTTGGAGCCTTTTAGAACAAGTCCAATTTTATTCAGGTTTAATCCCACTTTCCCCATTAAATAGATAGGAACTTGCAACCCGCAACCAAAGACTCGGGATTGGGGGGCAAAGACTTGGGACTTGACTTGAGACTTTGACCCAGAGACTTGGGACTTGACTCAAGACTTGGAGTCAGAGACTTGGTCCACATTCCCGCTGTATTGTCTGCTCATAGGAGTGTTTTTACTTTCATGATGTTCTGCCTGTCTATTTGTAAATAAAGCAAAAATCACAAAGACATGGTAAGTCTCCAGTGTTCTGTTATCCAGAGAAAGCTAAACCCTGTAGCATTGTCTCTGGAATGTCTCACTGGAAGTGGAGCAAGGGTGTAACAGTGTGTTCCTTGGATAGTCTGGCTCACTACAAACTAGAGTAAAAGGACCTGATATTGTGCAAGTATATTGCTTTGGGCACTTCATTTGGTGGGAAAGTAAGAATTAAATAAATAAATAAATAAATAAGAAATTGAAAGATTAGCAGAAAGATTAAGGGATAATGGAACGTGTACTCACTTTGTGCACATGGTACAGGCGCAAACCATGCTTATACAGCCAAACATTTAGAGGCTGTTGAAGTAACTTTCTTTGTTCCTTATTCTTTCCATGCTACAGGAGGTATAACGTGAGATGATGGAGGACTGCTCAATGCAACTCAGATGTTGGCAGGACACAAAGGAGTGTCTCCAGAAGATCTTACTGAGCGAGCAGGTTCATATTCAGCCCTTTAGATATCCCAGGCCCAAACCAGTTAGGGCTTAATGACCAAGATTTTAAACTGAGCCTGGAAACAGAGTAGAAGCCAATAAAGCTGCTTTAATAAGGGAGTTGCATGCTTTCAATAACATTGTATACTTCAGGTTTCAAAATGCTTTGGGTAAGGTTCCTCATGAAAGGGACCTGAGTAAACTTAGCAGTTGGGATAAGCGGCTGGGTGCTCTAATGGATCAGTAGCTGGCTTAAGATAGAACAGCAAGCAGAGAGCAGGAATAAGCAGTCCTCGCAATGGAGGAAGGTAAAAAGGATCTGTGGGTCACAGCCCGATGCATGGTGGGTCGCCGAGTTGGGTCGCTGAGCCCTTGCATTCAGTTGGCTCCAAATTGGAGCCCTCTGGACACAATTGGAGGCCGCTCCCAGGTTGCGCCAGGCCCAGGACACACACCATGGGCCTCTGCAGGCCTCAGAACAGCTCTGGAAGTCACTTCTGGTTTTCTTCTGGTTATGTGGAAGTGACTTCCAGTTGCTGCCAGAGGCATTCTGAGGCCCGCGAAAGCCCAGGGAGTGTGTCCCAGGTGTGAGAGAACCAGGTGAGTCGTGGTGGGGAAGAGATTGGGGACCACTGATCTAATTCAAAATTTGGTGATGAAATCTGGAATTAGAGGTGATTAGTGAAATGGTCAAGTTTGTGGATAACACCCAATTATTCAGAATTGAAAGCTCAAGTAGACAGACAAGAGCATCAAAAGGACCTCTAAACGGTGAACGGGCAAGGAGTTTTAGTATAAATGTAAAGTGATGGGCACTCTTTCATATATACACTGATGGAATCTGACTAACCAGGAGAGCGATCTTGGGGTCGTGGTGGATCATTCAGTGTTGACCCAGGCTGCATCAAAGGCAAATTCCATGCTGGCAATCATTAGGAAAGGGGTTGAAAATAAAACTGCCAGTATTGTAATGTCCTTATACAACTCATAGAGCAATCCTATCCAACTTACACCACTGGCGTAACTCAGCTCAATCCTATCCAACTGACATCACCGGTGTAATCCAGTGGTGCAGCGAGAACGGGAGGCCCCAGAACGAAAAGAGAATTCAAATCCCCTTTGAATCCCCCTTTGGAGAGGATTTGAATCCCCTTTCCGTTCTTAAACATTGGCAAAACACAGCTGACATAGGAATAAAAAAACAAAACCCATAGGAGACAACGGGGAAGGGAAAACACACCAGAAAAG